>CM037074.1:56894002-59669125 GCA_020882685.1 Aphelinus atriplicis | reverse complement strand
AAAACTCGAAAAATTCAGTTTGGGCAACCTATGAGGAAAAGTGGGGTTTTTACTGCATAGATCTATCTCTAACAGTATGACAGAGCACCTTGAGTAGTTTCATCCCGGTAGCTATTCCGGAACTCACCCTTCAGGAGGGGGTGGAGAATTTGAAAAATTCATTTCCGGACCCTATGGGGAAAAGTGGGTTTTTTATCGCGTGGAAAAATCAAAAATAGCTCTGTGAAGAACCACCAACCGTTTTCACTCCGATAACTATTCCGGAACTTACCCCTTGCAGAGGGTGAAAACTCGAAAAATTCAGTTTGGGCACCCTATGAGGAAAAGTGGGGTTTTTACTGCATAGATCTATCTCTAGCAGTATGACAGAGCACCTTGAGTAGTTTCATCCCGGTAGCTATTCCGGAACTCACCCTTCAGGAGGGGGTAGAGAATTTGAAAAATTCATTTCCGGGCCCTATGGGAAAAAGTGGGTTTTTTATCGCGTGGAAAAATTAGAAATAGCTCTGTGAAGAACCACCAACAGTTTTGACTCTGATAACTATTCCGGAACTTACCCCTTGCAGAGGGTGAAAACTCGAAAAATTCAGTTTGGGCACCCTATGAGGAAAAGTGGGGTTTTTACTGCATAGATCTATCTCTAACAGTATGACAGAGCACCTTGAGTAGTTTCATCCCGGTAGCTATTCCGGAACTCACCCTTCAGGAGGGGGTGGAGAATTTGAAAAATTCATTTCCGGGCCCTATGGGGAAAAGTGGGTTTTTTATCGCGTGGAAAAATCAAAAATAGCTCTGTGAAGAACCACCAACAGTTTTCACTCCGATAACTATTCCGGAACTTACCCCTTGCAGAGGGTGAAAACTCGAAAAATTCAGTTTGGGCACCCTATGAGGAAAAGTGGGGTTTTTATTGCATAGATCTATCTCTAGCAGTATGACAGAGCACCTTGAGTAGTTTCATCCCGGTAGCTATTCCGGAACTCACCCTTCAGGAGGGGGTAGAGAATTTGAAAAATTCATTTCCGAGCCCTATGGGGAAAAGTGGGTTTTTTATCGCGTGGAAAAATTAGAAATAGCTCTGTGAAGAACCACCAACAGTTTTCACTCCGATAACTATTCCGGAACTTACCCCTTGCAGAGGGTGAAAACTCGAGAAATTCAGTTTGGGCACCCTATGAGGAAAAGTGGGGTTTTTATTGCATAGATCTATCTCTAACAGCATGACTGAGCACCTTCAGCAGTTTCATCCCGGTAGCTATTCCGGAACTCACCCTTCAGGAGGGGGTGAAAAATTTGAAAAATTCATTTCCGGTGCCTTATGGGGAAAGTCGGGTTTTTCATATCGTAAAAATATCATGGATATCTCTGGGAAGAACCACCAATAGTTTCCATTCCGATAACTATTTCGGAACTTCCCCCTCACCGGGTGTGAAAAATTTGAAAAAATTCAGTTTAGGCACCCCATGTTTAAAAAATGGTTTCATACCGCATAGATTTTTTTGAAAATTGCCATATTTCGACATTCTGGAAAACCAAAAATCATCTCTAAAGTATATAGAAAAAGTTAAGTGTGCTCTTTAATCATGGATTTTTAAAAGTGACATTCCAAAAAAAATCAAGAATTTTTTTTTCGAAAATTTTCAAGTTTTTCATGTGCAAATTGGTATTATTTTTTCTTGATAACCAATAGTAAGTTTGCGCCCACTTTCTGAAATAGCTCAAAATACTACGTCGGCTAAATAGAAGTAGAATGATTTCAGATTCGATATCATGAAAAATAATCGCGTTAAAAGTTTACTATAAAACCGGTACGCTTCGGCGTTAACGGGTTTATGGGTAAAGGAGCATACAATAAATTTTTTCAATTTTTCACCCCCATAAGTGGGAGTTCCGTCATAGCTGACGGAGTGCGAACTATAATCGGTTTTTCACGGATGTATTGATGACTTTTTCACGCGATAATGAACTTGACTTTTTCTATAGATGACGATTAGTAATATTTTTGAAAAACTTCACCCCGAGTTTCGTAATAGCTACCGATGTACGACTCAAGATGCTTCATAGTGAAGTAAAAATAATTTCTTTGCAACAAAAAAATTGAGTTTTCCCATAGGGCGCCTAAAATGAATTTTTCAAAATTCTCACCCTCTGTGAGGGGAAGTTCCGGAATAGTTGTCGGAGTCGAAACTGTCGATGATTCTTGCACGCGATAAAAAACCCATTTTTCTCCATAAGGCGCATAAAATTTATAAAATGTTTTTCAAAAGTGTCATTTTGAAATATTAATCTTTTTTATTCCGTAAAAAAATCATGAATAGCAATGTGTACAACAAGAGATAACTCTCTAATGCATTGTGTTAAGAGTAACAATGCCCGAAAATGGAAGAGTTGTGGTATTCGAATTTTATTCCATCTAGTCTTATTGAGCCATTGTTAATAAATGACAAATACAATTTGATCCAAATCATATGTGTGAATCATCTCTCATCGTCATATTGTAGTCACCAAATCCAGCATCTACCAATGTTTCGAATCCGCAGTAAAGTTATGAAAACATGAAAAGTTCCCGAGATGTACAATGCTGTTTGGCATCCGTGAGTGAAACATCATGAACCAAATCGGTAATCAAAAAAATTGCGGCATCAAAACTCTTTTTTCTTCAATGACTTCTAGATTGTGTGAGTAAACGAAAAGTAAAGTTTAAAAGAATCGTAAATTCACAACATTACCAATAATCAATCTGTATTCATCCCTATAAGCTTTGAATCCACTGAGTATTTCATGAAAAATGATAAAATTCTTATCGGACACTTTTTTTCTAGCTATCAAAATGGATTGATGTCAATTATCCGTAAGTGAAAATTTCTGTAAATTGTATGCCCGGAATAACACCCAAAATCAGCATCTAGCTCATATCGTCGCTTGGGAGGAAGAACGTTCCATTTCAGAAACTTGCTATAAAAAGTTCCATTTCAGAAACTTTCTATAAACAGTGCCGTTTCAGATTGACAAGTATAGAAAGTGCCATTTCAGAAAAATTCTATAAAAAGTGCCATTTCGGAAAATTTCTATAAAACGTGCCATTTCAGGAGAAATTTTTCCCTCGGAGTTTTTCCGACTTTGGGGATGATTTCGTATGCATGTATCTGTATGTACATGTGTGTATGTGTGTGTGTACACGTCTGAAAATGACAACTTGATCCCACGTCGAGACGTGATACTCTGAAAGTGAACTATTTACATTACATATTTTCTTCATTGATGGATTTGGATGAAAATCGGTATCTGTACGTTTTTGAGGTCGCTGATTACGAATCCGACCTCAGATTTAAAAAAATTCGAATTAAGCCTCTAAGATCACCTAAAAAAAATTTGAAAAGGTACTGGATTTTGATGAAAATTGGTAGGCATGGGTTTTTGAGCTTGCTGATCACGAATCCGGCCTCAAATTTTGGAAATTCGAATTAGAGCCTCTAAGATCACCTGACAAAAATTTGGGAAAAAATGGAATTTTGTTGAAAATTAGTATACATGGTATTTCGATGTCGCTGATTACGAATCCGACATCAAATTTTAAAAATTAAAATAAGAGCCTCTAAGATCACCTGACAAAAATTTGGAAATAAATGGAATTTTATTGAAAATTAGTATACATGGGATTTTGAGGTCGCTGATTACGAATCCGGCCTTAGATTTTGAAAATTAAAATCAGAGCGTCTAAAATCACCTGACAAAAATTTGGAAAGATAGTGGATTTTGATGAAAATTAGTATACGTGGGTTTTTGAGGTCACTGATTACGAATCCGACCTCAGATTTTGAAAATTCAAATTAGATCGAGCCTCTAAGATCACCTGACAAAAATTTGAAAAAAATGGAACTTTGTTGTAAATTAGTATATATGGGTTTTTGAGGTCGCTGATTACGAATCCGGCCTCAGATTTCTAAGACCCAATATAGACCATTCGAGAAAATACCCTGAGTCTTGATGAAAATTATTATATGAGGGTTTTTTGGGAGTCAATCAATGGTTAAAACAGTATAATACAGTAGAATTCGTATGTTTTTCTGGCTTTGTCATATGGTGTTCAGATGCTCATTCGCATCTTATGGAAACGGTATAATCCAATTTTTGAATATTTATAATAAATTCTCGTCATTTCAAACTGCAACAGGTGGTTGTTAAACTTAAAGTTGTAAAACGTTGTGAAAATTATTATTCACTATAGTCAAAATCATTCACTCACTATCGCTCGCTCGTGTCTTTCTTTTGCTCTATTATAAATATGGATGAACATTGGAATTTTTAATTGTATTATCGGTAAATAATTTAAATAAAAACCAAAATTTTCTATCTCCCCACCATTTTTGTTCACAGAGAATACGCCCATGCATGAATATTATCAAATTTGTCGATTCGAATGTAGGATGCGCCCCGGCTTCTCTATCGATCTGCTCGAACATATTTTCAAAAAATCAACCCTTCGTACGTTTTTAAAAGGGGGTCCCACCCGGACATTGGTAAACAATTTCCTAAATTCTCCATACGCCCACCATAACTTGAATTTTTCAAAATTTTTTTCTTATGGAAATGTAGTCCTCGATCCCACCTTCCGATCTGCATTACCACAGATACCTCGAAACTGTATAATTTTGGTCTACCATGAATAAGAAAGTTGACGAAAATGTTTGATTGTCACCACACCATTTTATTCCACATAGAATACGCCCACGCATCAATGTTTTCAAATTTTCCAACATCAATTATGAAAGCGTTCAAGCTCCTCTAACGATATGCTCGAACAAAATTTAGAAAAATCAACCCTTTGTACGTTTTTAAAGGAGATAATACGGGAACATTGGTTAAAAATTTTTTAAAATTCTCAATACGCCTACCAATACTCAGATTTTTCAAATTTTTTTTTTCTCAGAAAATGTAGTCCTCGACCCCACCTTTCAATCCGTCATACTAAATCTACCACTAAATTGTCATATCATTGTTTCCGAGAGCAAGAAAGGTGGACTAGAAAAATGTACGGATCCATCTTATTATTATGTAGATGTAGATGATGCGAATCAGCTTCTGAACACCATATCGTCGCCTGGGGGGAAAAAGCAACGATCTCAGAAACGCGCTAAAGAAAGATCTATTTCGATTTAAGCGAAATAAAAAGATCTATTTCGAATTGAGCGAAATAAAAAGATCTATCTCGAATCGAGTGGAATAAAAAGATCTATCTCGAATCAAGCGGAATAAAAAGATCTATTCCGAATCGAGCTATATAGAAAGATCGTTTTCAAATCGACTTTTAAAGAAAGATCTAACTCAGATTTTACATTATAGAAAAATCTATCTCAGGTTTAATTTTATTTTGCGGCGTTTTTTCGAGTTCGGAGTTGATGCGGTACGCGCGCACTTGAGTGCGATTGCTTATGCGCGTGTGTGTGTAGGTAAATATGTGTGTATGTGTGTGTGTAAGGACACATCTGAATGTAATATGCCAAGTTAACTATTTACGTTAAACAGTTTTTGCCTCGATGGTTACTCGTAAAAATTGGTATACATGTGTTTTTGAGGTCGCTGATAACGAATCTGGCCTCAAATTTTAAAAATTCAAATTAGAGCCTCTAAGATCACCTGACAAAAATTTGGAAAAGAATTGAATTTTTTTAAAAATTGGTATATATGGGTTTTTGAGGTCGCTGATTACGAATCCGGCCTCAGATTTTGAAAATTCAAATTAGAGCCTCTTAGATCACTTGTCAAAAATTTTCAACAAAGTTAAATTTTTCCAAATATCAAGTGATCTTAGAGGCTCTAATTTGAATTTTCAAAATCTGAGGTCGGATTCGTAATCAGCGACCTCAAGAACCCATGAATACCGATTTTTAAAAAAATTCCATTTTTCCAAATATCAAGTGATCTTAGAGGCTCTAATTTGAATTTTCAAAATCTGAGGCCGTATTCGTAATCAGCGACCTCAAAAACCCATGAATACCAATTTTCAACAAAGTTCAATTTTTCCAAATATCAAGTGATCTTAGAGGCTCTAATTTGAATTTTCAAAATCTGAGGCCGGATTCGTAATCAGCGACCTCAAAAATCTATGAATACCGATTTTTAAAAAAATTAAAATTTTTTCCAAAATTTTGTCAGGTGATCTTAGAGGCTCTAATTTTAATTTTCAAAATTTGAGGCGGGATTCGTTATCAGCGACCTCAAAAACACATGTATACAAATTTCTACGAGAAACCATCGAGGCAAAAACTGTTTAAAAACGAACTCGAAAAAACGCCGCAAAATAAAATTAAACCAGAGATAGATTTTTCTATAATGTAAAATCTGAGTTAGATCTTTCTTTAAAAGTCGATTTGAAAACGATCTTTCTATACTGCTCGATTCGGAATAGATCTTTTTATTCCGCTTGATTCGAGATAGATCTTTTTATTCCGCTCGATTCGAGATAGATCTTTTTATTTCGCTCAATTCGAAATAGATCTTTTTATTTCGCTTAAACCGAAATAGATCTTTCTTTAGCGCGTTTCTGAGATCGTTGCTTTTCCCCCCAGGCGACGATATGACAATACGAATCTTTAAAATTTGAGGCCGGATTCGTAATCAGTGACATAAAAAAAAAATCCATAGATACCGATATTTATTAAAATCCAGTATTTTTTCAAATTTTCGGAAGGCAATCTTGGAAGCGAAATTTGAATTTTAAAAATCTGAGGCCCGATTCGTAATCAGCGATCTCAAAATCCCATGGATACTAATTTTTATTAATAATCCAATATCTTTTCGAAATTTTGTCAGGTGATCTTAGAGGCTCTTATTTTAATTTTTAAAATTTGATGTCGGATTCGTAATCAGCGACATCGAAATACCATGTATACTAATTTTCAACAAAATTCCATTTTTTCCCAAATTTTTGTCAGGTGATCTTAGAGGCTCTAATTCGAATTTCCAAAATTTGAGGCCGGATTCGTGATCAGCAAGCTCAAAAACCCATGCCTACCAATTTTCATCAAAATCCAGTATCTTTTCAAATTTTTTTTAGGTGATCTTAGAGGCTCTAATTCGAATTTTTTTAAATCTGAGGTCGGATTCGTAATCAGCGACCTCAAAAACGTACAGATACCGATTTTCATCCAAATCCATCAATGAAGAAAATATGTAATGTAAATAGTTCACTTTCAGAGTATCACGTCTCGACGTGGGATCAAGTTGTCATTTTCAGACGTGTACACACACACATACACACATGTACATACAGATACATGCATACGAAATCATCCCCAAAGTCGGAAAAACTCCGAGGGAAAAAATTTCTCCTGAAATGGCACGTTTTATAGAAATTTTCCGAAATGGCACTTTTTATAGAATTTTTCTGAAATGGCACTTTCTATACTTGTCAATCTGAAACGGCACTGTTTATAGAAAGTTTCTGAAATGGAACTTTTTATAGCAAGTTTCTGAAATGGAACGTTCTTCCTCCCAAGCGACGATATATTCAAGTTCTATACCATGAAAATTTTCTTTAGTTATGCGATACTATGCTATACTAGTTCACGCAGCCCGGAGCTTTATCAAAATCGTTTTGATCACCGGTCTGTCTCACTAAGTACCACCGATCGAATCTGACCGAGCTTCAAACCTAGCGTTAACAACTTGTAGCGTCGCTGTCGCGTCTGTCAGGCTCTTTTTGCCTTCCTTTTTTCGACTATATGTCCGGAACAAATGCGTAAGTCGGCAGTGATCTTGTTAATAGGCGTCAAACGTCATACATTTTTTGGAAAAATGAAAAATTGACGACTGGCAACATTTTTTAATGTTTCACAATTGATGATTGATGAGAAAAGTCGTCAAACTTGAGTCACTCATTCATCAATAGTTTTTACATGTTTTTGTAAAGGAGTAATTTACGCAAAATATCGGGAGAGATGATACGCCGTAAAATCCTCCGGAAACTTCCCGTAACAATCGGAATCTATGTATATATACGTATACGTGTACAAACCCGTTGATATACTAAGTCTGTGTTTATATCAAGCCGACTGCGGTATCTGCGCACCAGCTGATCGGTCAGCTGCCCTCGACTTGGCTGGTCTGGCGAATAATTTAGTTGCGGCGCGGTGAGCTCCGCGCTCGTGTAGAAGGCCGGACTAGGCGTGCAAAGTGGGGCAGTCAGCCAATCAGCTGGCCCGCAGTCGGTGGAGTCAGCTTGGTATAAACATGGACTTAGTATATCCACGTGCTTGCACACGTATACCTATACACACACACACACACACACACACACACACACACACACACACACACACACACACACACACACACACACACACACACACACACACACACACACACACACACACACACACACACACACACCACACACACACACACACACACACACACACGAAAAATAGTAAGCACTACTGGAGGATTGGACAACAGTAACATTCATGAGGCAACTGCATGCAATTGGCACATTTGAAGTTTCACCCTTTTCTTAATCCACAATCCACCCTCAACCAAGAAAATCAGTTTTGTCAGAAATTGAGTCTTCTTGCGTTTTTTTTCAAATTGCGATTTTTATTAAGATTATTATATCTGTATTGCGGATAGAATCAGTAAAATTAATCAACTATTAATCAACTAGAGATGGTTTCTAATAGGTCTTGAGCTATGAGATAATTTCATAGTGATTATTATAATCAAACTTATAAATGCAAAAAAACCGCTTTCGACATGGGCTATTAAAATAAAATATGTTTTCATTTTTTTAACTTGTTTGTAGTTTTCTCTGTATGAAAACGTAAAAAATTTGAAAAACTAACTATACCAGTGGAAAGCTGAAGAAAAACTACAGCGATAACATATCCCTTATTATTATGTTATTGATCAAACAGAGTCGAAAATGAGCATAGAAAACTCCGAGATTTTCGTGCGACGGCCGTGCAGAGTTCATATATATGTATATACACGCAATGTAAACACGTTCGAGTCCACTGCGCCGACTTCGCCGACTGCGCGCGACTCGACGCGCCGCGCCGGCTGATCGGCCGACAGCCCCCACTTCGCCAGCCCGGCCGTCTGCCATCTCCAACAATGGAAAAATGTTACGACTGGATTAATTGCTGTAAACCGACACATGAAAGAATACATAATAGGTGAATTCTATGTACATCTTCACATAGAGATGAATAGGGGAGAATTGTACATTCCAACTGTTGCTGCTGATATATTGTTATAAAAAAAATTATCACTAAAATCAGCTTTTTTATGCATGCATTTTTTACAGCCACTCAGAATGAACAGACGATCTTGAGATTGTATTCTCACCTATTCATCGTTATGTAAATTCAATATGGAATAATTTTTTTCTCTTTAATATTAATCTGAAACCCGTCTCCGTGGTATCTCGAAGAGAAAGAGAAAAAATTCAGATTTTTTTCTTTCGCCATCCAGCCAAGGCTATACGTAAACAAGCGGGGAGAGTTCGCGGAACAGCTCTGGGCAGTGCGGCATTCGATATATATATATGCGTATAAGTATATGAAGTCGACTGCGCGCCAGCTGATCGGCCACAGTCTGGCGAATAAATTTCTAGTTGCTGCTGTAGCCAGCCCGCTCCGCATGGAGCAAGCAGAAGTCCGGACTATATAGCAGAGTGGGGGCAGCCGGCCGATCAGCTAGTGCGCAGTCGGCTTTATATAAACACAGACTTAGTATAGCACGCGTATACCTATACATAAAGACTAATATTCCGATTGTTGCAGTAAGTCCTCCGGTGGATTTTTCGGGCTATAGCGCTTCTTACAAAATATTGGGTTGTAGGCCAGTCAAATTAGCTCTGAAATCGGCTTAGCTCCAAACTGGCTACATTTCTTATAAAATACTAATTTTGGCATTCTAAATCTAATGGAAGATTCAGAAATTTGCTAAATCCCCGGCGTCTATGAAAAAATATCAAAATAAATATTTTGTTGCCATATTCTCGGGAACGGTGGTAGTTATCTAAAAATCGACTCCACCACGTGAAAGATCAGGTGAAAATACATAGAATTCACCTATTATGTATTTTTTCATGTGTCGGTTTACAGCAATTAATCCAGTCGTAACATTTTTCCATTGTTGGAGATGGCAGACGGCCGGGCTGGCGAAGTGGGGGCTGTCGGCCGATCAGCCGGCGCGGCGCGTCGAGTCGCGCGCAGTCGGCGAAGTCGGCGCAGTGGACTCGAACGTGTTTACATTGCGTGTATATACATATATATGAACTCTGCACGGCCGTCGCACGAAAATCTCGGAGTTTTCTATGCTCATTTTCGACTCTGTTTGATCAATAACATAATAATAAGGGATATGTTATCGCTGTAGTTTTTCTTCAGCTTTCCACTGGTATAGTTAGTTTTTCAAATTTTTTACGTTTTCATACAGAGAAAACTACAAACAAGTTAAAAAAATGAAAACATATTTTATTTTAATAGCCCATGTCGAAAGCGGTTTTTTTGCATTTATAAGTTTGATTATAATAATCACTATGAAATTATCTCATAGCTCAAGACCTATTAGAAACCATCTCTAGTTGATTAATAGTTGATTAATTTCACTGATTCTATCCGCAATACAGATATAATAATCTTAATAAAAATCGCAATTTGAAAAAAAACGCAAGAAGACTCAATTTCTGACAAAACTGATTTTCTTGGTTGAGGGTGGATTGTGGATTAAGAAAAGGGTGAAACTTCAAATGTGCCAATTGCATGCAGTTGCCTCATGAATGTTACTGTTGTCCAATCCTCCAGTAGTGCTTACTATTTTTCGTGTGTGTGTGTGTGTGGTGTGTGTGTGTGTGTGTGTGTGTGTGTGTGTGTGTGTGTGTGTGTGTGTGTGGTGTGGTGTGTGTGTGTGTGTGTGTGTGGTATAGGTATACGTGTGCAAGCACGTGGATATACTAAGTCCATGTTTATACCAAGCTGACTCCACCGACTGCGGGCCAGCTGATTGGCTGACTGCCCCACTTTGCACGCCTAGTCCGGCCTTCTACACGAGCGCGGAGCTCACCGCGCCGCAACTAAATTATTCGCCAGACCAGCCAAGTCGAGGGCAGCTGACCGATCAGCTGGTGCGCAGATACCGCAGTCGGCTTGATATAAACACAGACTTAGTATATCAACGGGTTTATAGACGTATACGTATATATACATAGATTCCGATTGTTACGAGAAGTTTCCGGAGGATTTTACGGCGTAGCATCTCTCCCGATGTTTCGCGTAAATTACTCCTGTACAAAAACATGTAAAAACTATTGGTGAATGATTCACTCAATTTTGACGATTTTTCTGATCAATCATCAATTGTGAAACATTAGACAATGTTGCCAGTCGTCAATTTTTCATTTTTTGAAAAAATGTATGACGTTTGACGCGTATTAACAAGATCACTGCCGACTTACGCATTTGTTTCGGACATATAGTCGAGAAAAGGGTGGCATAGAGAGCCTGACAGTCGGGCTCTGAGCTCCGATGTTACACAGACTGTAGAGTCTTCGAGCGCGACGCTACATATTTTTAACGCTAGGTTTGAAGCTCAGGCAGATTCAATCGGTGGTACTTAGTGAGACAGAATGGTGATCAAAACGATTTTGATAAAGCTCCGGGCTGCGTGAACTAGTATAGCATAGTATCGCATAACTAAAGAAAATTTTCATGGTATAGAACTTGAATATATGAGCTAGATGCTGATTTTGGGTGTTATTCCGGGCATACAATTTACAGAAATTATGACTTACGGATAATAGACATCAATCCATTTTGATAGCTAGAAAAAAATTGTCCGATAACAATTTTATCATTTTTCATGAAATACTCAGTGGATGCAAAGCTTATAGGGATGAATACAGATTGATTATTGGTAATGTTGTGAATTTACGATTCTATTAAACTTTACTTTTCGTTTACTCACACAATCTAGAAGTCATAGAAGAAAAAGAGTTTTGATGCCGCAATTTTTTTGATTACCGATTTGGTTCATGATGTTTCACTCACGGATGCCAAACAGCATTGTACATCTCGGGAACTTTTCATGTTTTCATAACTTTACTGTGGATTCGAAACATTGGTAGATGCTGGATTTGGTGACTACAATATGACGATGAGAGATGATTCACACATATGATTTGGATCAAATTGTATTTGTCATTCATTGACAATGGCTCAATGTGACTAGATGGAATAAGATTCGAATATCGCAACTCTTCCATTTTCGAGCTTAGAGAGTTGTCTCTTGTTGTAAACATAGCTATTCATGATTTTTCTACGGAATAAAAAAGTTTAATATTTCAAAATGACACTTTTGGAAAATATTTTACAAATTTTATGCGCCCTTTATAGAGAATTGGGGTTTTTATCGCGTGAAAAAATCATGGATAGCCCTGTAAAGAACCACCAACAGTTTCGACTCCGACAACTATTCCGGAACTTCCTCTCACAGATGGTGAGAATTTTGAAAAATTCATTTTTCGGCGCCATGAATTTCATTCATGGCGCCATATACTTTAGAGATAATTTTTGGTTATTTAGAATGTCAAAATATGGCAATTTCACGAAAATTCGATTTTCCTTATAAAATTTCAGGTTATTCTCTGATCGATTATACGACATTCTTATTCCATACAAATTGTTAGAAAAAAATTGAGTGTTCTCTTCAACCAATTTCAAGATGATATTTTGTGCTCAACTCGATAGTTCCCGAGAAAAAAATTAGCTCAGGTCTTTGTAAAATATGTACGTTTTTGCCACCATATTGTAAAAAGAAGTAATTCAATGATTACAAAAAAATCTCACGATAAACTTTAACTATCGTGATCAACTCTGATTTTCAAATTTCTCACCCCCTGTGAAGGGGAAGTTTCGGAATAGCTACCGGGATGAAACTGCTCAAGGTGCTCTTTAGTGCTGTAAAAGATACATCCATGCAATCAAAAACTCGTTTTTCCCCATAGGAAGTCTAAAATAAATTTTTCAAATTTTTCTCCCCTAGTAAGGGTGAGTTCCGGAATAGCTACCGGGCTGAAACTGTTCAAGGTGCTCTTTAGTGCTGTAAACGATACATCTATGCAATCAAAAACTCATTTTTCCTCATAGGGAGTCTAAAATGGAATGTTCAAATTTTTCTTCCCTAGTAAGGGTGAGTTCCGGAAAAGCTACCGGGATGAAACTGCTGAAGGTGCTCTGTCATACTGTTAGAGATAGATCTATGCAGTAAAAACCCCACTTTTCCTCATAGGGTGCCCAAACTGAATTTTTCGAGTTTTCACCCTCTGCAAGGGGTAAGTTCCGGAATAGTTATCGGAGTGAAAACTGTTGGTGGTTCTTCACAGAGCTATTTTCGATTTTTCCACGCGATAAAAAACCCACTTTTCTCCATAGGGCCCGGGAATGAATTTTTCAAATTCTCCACCCCCTCCTGAAGGGTGAGTTCCGGAATAGCTACCGGGATGAAACTACTCAAGGTGCTCTGTCATACTGTTAGAGATAGATGTAAGCAGTAAAAACCCCACTTTTCCTCATAGGGTGCCCAAACTGAATTTTTCGAGTTTTCACCATCTGCAAGGGGTAAGTTCCGGAATAGTTATCGGAGTGAAAACTGTTGGTGGTTCTTCACAGAGCTATTTTCGATTTTTCCACGCGATTAAAAAACCCACTTTTCCCCATAGGGCCCGGAAATGAATTTTTCAAATTCTCCACCCCCTCCTGAAGGGTGAGTTCCGGAATAGCTACCGGGATGAAACTACTCAAGGTGCTCTGTCATACTGTTAGAGATAGATCTATGCAGTAAAAACCCCACTTTTCCTCATAGGGTGCCCAAACTGAATTTTTCGAGTTTTCACCCTCTGCAAGGGGTAAGTTCCGGAATAGTTATCGGTTTGAAAACTGTTGGTGGTTCTTCACAGAGCTATTTCTAATTTTTCCACGCAATAAAAAACCCACTTTTCCCCATAGGGTCCGGAAATTAATTTTTCAAATTCTCCACCCCCTCCTGAAGGGTGAGTTCCGGAATAGCTACCGGGATGAAACTACTCAAGGTGCTCTGTCATTCTGTTAGTTATAGATCTATGCAGTAAAAACCCCACTTTTCCTCATGGGGTGCCCAAACTGAATTTTTCGAGTTTTCACCCTCTGCAAGGGGTAAGTTCCGGAATAGTTATCGGTTTGAAAACTGTTGGTGGTTCTTCACAGAGCTATTTCTAATTTTTCCACGCAATAAAAAACCCACTTTTCCCCATAGGGTCCGGAAATTTAATTTTTCAAATTCTCCACCCCCTCCTGAAGGGTGAGTTCCGGAATAGCTACCGGGATGAAACTACTCAATGTGCTCTGTTATACTGTTATAGATAGATCTATGCAGTAAAAACCCCACTTTTCCTCATAGGGTGCCCAAACTGAATTTTTCGAGTTTTCACCCTCTGCAAGGGGTAAGTTCCGGAATAGTTATCGGAGTGAAAACTGTTGGTGGTTCTTCACAGAGCTATTTTCGATTTTTCCACGCGATAAAAAACCCACTTTTCTCCATAGGGCCCGGGAATGAATTTTTCAAATTCTCCACCCCTCCTGAAGGGTGAGTTCCGGAATAGCTACCGGGATGAAACTACTCAAGGTGCTCTGTTATACTGTTATAGATAGATCTATGCAGTAAAAACCCCACTTTTCCTCATAGGGTGCCCAAACTGAATTTTTCGAGTTTTCACCCTCTGCAAGGGGTAAGTTCCGGAATAGTTATCGGAGTGAAAACTGTTGGTGGTTCTTCACAGAGCTATTTTCGATTTTTCCACGCGATAAAAAACCCACTTTTCCCCATAGGGCCCGGGAATGAATTTTTCAAATTCTCCACCCCCTCCTGAAGGGTGAGTTCCGGAATAGCTACCGGGATGAAACTACTCAAGGTGCTCTGTCATTCTGTTAGTTATAGATCTATGCAGTAAAAACCCCACTTTTCCTCATAGGGTGCCCAAACTGAATTTTTCGAGTTTTCACCCTCTGCAAGGGGTAAGTTCCGGAATAGTTATCGGAGTGGAAACTGTTGGTGGTTCTTCACAGAACTATTTCTTATTTTTCCACGCAATAAAAAACCCACTTTTCCCCATAGGGTCCGGAAATTAATTTTTCAAATTCTCCACCCCCTCCTGAAGGGTGAGTTCCGGAATAGCTACCGGGATGAAACTACTCAAGGTGCTCTGTTATACTGTTATAGATAGATCTATGCAGTAAAAACCCCACTTTTCCTCATAGGGTGCCCAAACTGAATTTTTCGAGTTTTCACCCTCTGCAAGGGGTAAGTTCCGGAATAGTTATCGGAGTGAAAACTGTTGGTGGTTCTTCACAGAGCTATTCCTAATTTTTCCACGCAATAAAAAACCCACTTTTCCCCATAGGGCCCGGAAATGAATTTTTCAAATTTTCCACCCCCTCCTGAAGGGTGAGTTCCGGAATAGCTACCGGGATGAAACTACTCAAGGTGCTCTGTCATACTGTTAGAGATAGATCTATGCAGTAAAAACTCCACTTTTCCTCATAGGGTGCCCAAACTGAATTTTTCGAGTTTTCACCCTCTGCAAGGGGTAAGTTCCGGAATAGTTATGGGAGTGAAAACTGTTGGTGGTTCTTCACAGAGCTATTTTTGATTTTTCCACGCAATAAAAAACCCACTTTTCCCCATAGGGTCTTGTTCAGAAATTATCAAAAATGCAACCCTTGTAAAAGGGGTGTTTTTTCGCCCTGAGGCTAAGATTAGCTTCGCCAATCATGTTTTAGCACACTACGGACTTGTTATTACCAAATCCTGCCCCTTCAGTCCCCCAAAAATCATAAAATCATTTTTTTGATTTTTCGTTGGATCTCAACGATGCGAACTTTAGATACATGATTTCGCTACCTTATGATGTGTAGAATATACCCCGAAAAGCGTGTGACCGAAATATTATTTTTAAAATAATTATAGCATAATAATGGAACCTATGACCAACGTTATTGTTATGGTTAACCGAATCTTTAAACGCGTTTATCTCGAAATGACTTTTTTTAAACTGGTGGGAATCCTAGCTCAAAAACTAATGAAGGTATCGACTTGAATCTTTTTTTATTTTAAAGGCAATTGAATTTCTGGGATCCTATACTTATAAAACTATTAATTTTATTTTTAATTTTTGTCTATATATCGATTTTAAGAGCAAAAAAAAAGTGCGAAATCGGTACGTAAATTTCACAAGTCCGCCATTTTGTTAATTTTCAACCTTTTTTCGTTATTATCGGTATAATATCCCAAAAATGTTATATATTTTTTTAAACTTTTTCGTTTTTTGATCTGAGATAAAAATTGGAGGCCCTAGGATTCCCACCATGCGGAAACTTTTTTTAGAGGCGTGCCCATAAACGTGTGTTTAATTCATCATATAATGATTATTTTTTAATAAAAAAATTTTTTTTGTATACTCAAATAATATATAAATACGTGTGAAAAAGTTCCATACCATTGTTTAATTCCTTCTATGAAAAAAAAAAAATAAAGAAAAATGGGTCATTTTCGAGGTGCTAGATGAGAACCTCCCCTTAAGTTTTCTTCGATGCTACAACTCATCGGAGTATATTGAAACGGCAAAGACTCGGAAATTTCGATGTGCGTAGCTCGATCTCTTGCGGTCGGATGCATCGCCGTAATTTCTATGGGACAATCCGTTGCCCCCGATCGATCCGGTCCTTCCTCTCGAATATTATTCGTTTCCCCCGCCGGACGGATCTGCACGCGTACAATTGCGCATTCGCAGTCGCAACCACTGCGGCTTGGGGCGGAACGGCGCTATCGTAAATAAATGTAATTCATCCCCGCCGCCGCCATAACTATAAAAATAGCCGGGTGCAGTACACTTTATGCGGCAGTAATTCCGCTCTCGTCTGCCGACCCTGTAGCCGCTCGTCGCGGCCCGAGATAGATGTACCGCCCCGCGTCGGCCGCCGCATCTCCATCCCGAGAGCAATTCCGCAGCTCGAATGCGCGCGCGAATCGTCGTCGCGTCTCATAGTCGCGGCTGTTCTCGCGTAGCACGGTTGGCTCGGGGGTGGGGACGTGGCTCTCGCTATTGCGACAGAGCAAACAGCTATATACATCCCGATGCGTCACGCCGCGGAGCCGGCTCGTTAATTAACAGTAATTAAGTGTCGTCGTCTCTTTTTGGCGACGGATGCCTGCTGGCTGCGCCAAGGTCGCCGCGCGCGCCTCGTCCGCCTGATGGACGCGAAATTGAGCTCTGATCTTCCCGTGGCTCCGAGTCTCTCCATTTCGAATTTGACATAATTAAGTTTGCTCCCTCGTTTTCCCGCCGCGAGCCTCTATCTACCTATATATATATATATTTCTCTCTTTCTCGCCCGATCCTCCGGCGAAACTCCTTGCGTATACAAGCCCACGCGCACCTATTAATGATGCAGCCTGACGGATGAGCAGTTTAATAAATCATGCAGACGGACTTTCGTTACTCCGCTCAAATGTACACCCAAAGTTCATTTATATCTCCGCGACTCTGCTTGTTTTCGCTATCAGGCGAGCTTGACGGGGTAGGGAAGTAGCTCGCTTCGCTCTGGCCAACTCGACATTCTTGTTTTGTGTCGCGACGTCTTCATTTTTTATACATTCATTCGTGTTCGCCTTCCGACTCTCTCTCTCTCTCGTAACCTAACTCTTTTTCGATTTCTGTTGACATTTAGCTTTCCGCTTTTCCTTTTCGTCCTACCCCATTCACTTTGACTCCACGGCTAACCCGCGTTTCCTAATAACTGTTTTTTTTTCTTTCTTGAAACGCTCGCCCCGAAAATGATTTATTTACTCTATCGTTCTTTCATTTCTCGTCTCTCGTCCCCTCACTCGCCGCCTCTCGTATCTTGACCAGCGTCAATTTTTCATCTTCAATTTACCAAAAGTACCGAGCGACGTTTTGCGGATGAAATCGTATATATACATATACCATGTAACAGCGTATATACACATTAGTCGGGCGGTTGAACAAATGTTAGTCTACGGATCATCGAGACGGAAGGAAGAATCTGCAAAACCCATTAATATCCCGGCGCTCCGCGCGCACTCGTGAAATTTTTTCATCACCGCTGGCAGACGTAGCGCGGGCTAACGAAGATTGGATTTTGGAGAGGTCGAGGGCCGCGAGAGGAGGCCGTGGTGCAAGAAAGGATTTAAAAAGTTCCGGCAAAAGCAAGCAGCAGCCCGAGCGACTCATCTCTCTGCGGCGTATCTGTCTCTGCATATATATGGGCAATTCTCTGTGGGATCGAACATGAAAAAATTTGATTTGGCTCAAAATTTTTTTTTTAAGTTCTAGGGCATCATGCCGAATTCCCAGAATTTTTTCAGATTTTTTCGAGCTCTTGCTTAACCCATTAACGACCAAACGCCTCGATTTTCTGTCAACTTTTCGACGCGATTATTTGGCATGTTACCGTCTTTGAAAGGATTCAGTTTCCACTTATTCTGGCGTGAAATTTTATGCTCTTTCAGAATCCGTGGTCAAAATTATGATAAAACTCCTAGAAAAACCGCTGCCAAGTGCCTTAGCAGTATGCTTTCTCAAAGAGGCTTCAATATCACCGACAAACGCTTCCCAAACCTGTATTTTCACCTTTCCACTACCGTAGATACTATCATCTATTTTTCAAAAATTACAAAAAAATTATTTAATCAATTCAATTCGTATCTTTGTGACTGTGTAAAGTGTCGTTCTTTTTCAATTGACCAAACTATGTTGCGAGTGTTGATGTCTGCCCGGGCTCTCTTATTATTTGATCAAATGCAACAAAGCAAACGGTTCTAGGTTCTACACGATGCGAGACATTTGGACCTGCATAATTTTTCGATCAATTCATCTTGTGACTGTCATACGGTTTAATAGCGGTCAAAATCGATCCGCCCTGCCCTTAAGTCCGTTTTTGATCATTTTCGACGGCTGAGGTTGGAAATGATCAATTCAAAATCTATTTTGATCATTTTCGACGGCAAAAGACACCAAATTTTCCCAATTTTCTCTATAGTACGTTGAAAATACTGGAAACGAAACTTACATCAATTTTTTTCCCCCTTAGCAACGGTTGCTAGGGCGGTGAACAACGGTTGCTAAGGAGCTAATTGGGAAGATTTTGTGTCCTTTGCCGTCGAAAATGATGGAAATGGGTCATAAATTAATGATTTCCAACCTTCGTAACTGTTGCTAGGGAGGTAAACAACCGTTGCTATGGAGCAAATACAACAATTCAGTGTCCTTGGCCATCGAGTGTGACTTAAAACTGATTTTCCGGCTTGCCCCAATGAGCACTCATAAGGATTTGTGAGAAAACACGTTAGGAACGGTTGCTAGGGAAATAACCAACGGATTTTGCTGAAAATTTAACTCGGACTAGATCTTGTCACAACTAACCGGTGTGCAAAATTTCAAGACGATCGGATCATTCCTTCGGGAGTTATCGTGGACGAAAGAAACGAAAAAATAGACACCTTAACAACGGTTGCTAAGGAAATAAACAACGGATTTCGCTGAAAATTGAACTCGCCCGAGATTTTGCCGCGATTAACCTGTGTGCAAAATTTCAAGACGATCGGACCATTCCTTCGAGAGTTATCGTGGACGAAAAAAAACGGGACGCACACACACACACACACACACACACACACACACACACACACACACATACATACATACAGACACTTTTGAATTTCCATGTTTTTCGACCCGTAGATCACGAAAATCGAGGTCCCGAGGTCTGATTCGGTGGGTCGATTTTTGCCCCATTACAAAGCTTTCTCTTTGAGAAAGCAAAAAGATATGGCCGATTTAAACTCAAAAAATGCGAAAATTTAAAAAAAAAAATTTTCTCGATTTTTTTTCATAATGTTATCGCCAATCATTTGTGCTCTAATTATGGACAAAGGTGGACAAAATGCTTCAGGTTTAAGAGGAAATTTTTTTTATCGAAGTGAAATCGCTTTTTTTACAAAATGGCGGCAATAACGTGAAAATTTTATAAAAAACATTGCTTATTTTTTTTCTCGAAAACTATGGACTTAATCAAAAAATTCAAGAGAACAAAAATGTCTTATAATTAGTCTAGAAATACTCCCAAATTTTTTTAAATGTTTTTGACACGTTTTGGAAAAATTTAATTCTCCGAATTTTCAAAAAAATCTAAATTGTCTCAAAAAATTCTACAAAAATTTGTGAGCGTTCCTTGACTAATTCTAAGACACTTTTGTTCTTATAAAATTTTTGATAAAATCTAGTTTTCACATAATTTTTCTGACTAAATGAAATCTAGGGAAAAAGAATAGTTGAATGTCAAATTTTTCATTCATGAAGAGTGGAACCTTTATACTTGATTCGAGTCACCAGAGAAATTTCGCTACGTTAAGTTTTTCTCATACGACTTTCAGGACAAAGACAAAAAATTATAGTTTTATCAAAAATTTTATAAGAACAAAAGTGTCTTAGAATTAGTCAAGGAACGCTCACAAATTTTTGTAGAATTTTTAGAGACAATCTAGATTTTTTTGAAAATTCGGAGAATTAAATTTTTCCAAAACGTGTCAAAAACATTTGAAAAAATTTGGAAGTATTCCTTGACTAATTATAAGACATTTTTGTTCTTTTGAATTTTTTGATGAAGTCCATAGTTTTCGAGAAAAAAAATAAGCAATGTTTTTTATAAAATTTTCACGTTATTGCCGCCATTTTGTAAAAAAAAGCGATTTCACTTCGATAAAAAGAATTTCCTCTTAAACCTGAAGCATTTTGTCCACCTTTGTCCATAATTAGAGCACAAATGATTGGCGATAACATTATGAAAAAAAATCGAGAAAATTTTTTTTTTTTAAATTTTCGCATTTTTTGAGTTTAAATCGGCCATATCTTTTTTTCTAGGAGTTTTATCATAATTTTGACCACGGATTCTGAAAGAGCATAAAATTTCACGCCAGAATAAGTGGAAACTGAATCCTTTCAAAGACGGTAACATGCCAAATAATCGCGTCGAAAAGTTGACAGAAAATCGAGGCGTTTGGTCGTTAATGGGTTAATAAATAGGCAAAGTTGCTGATTTTGCTGTTTTTGCATTTTCAGAGGCATTTTCAACCTTCATTTACACCCTGAAAATGACCTGAGGCAAAAAATGAATGGGACACTTTTGTCTGCAAATTGCCTGAATTTTATAGAAAAATTATCTCCAAGGTCATTGGAGCACATTAAGTACTCCACATTACCAATTGGAGCCTCTATTTTTGAACCCTGGGAGTTCGCTCGTCAAGCCCCACACCACATGGGTACTAAAAGTTGTCCCAACTCATACCACATACAGCCTATATAGTGAAAAAATGGACCTGGGTTCTGGAAGCTCCCAAAAAAATTAATATATTAACTAAAATAGGGGTAAAAATAGGCTGAAATGACTATTCAAGGGGAGCCTTGTACCGCCAACACTTCCAATTTTTGCAAACACTTGTCTGTGGTATTATTACAATTATCCACTGTAAAAACTCACATTCTATTATACTAATACAGATCCTGAGTTGTCAATATCATATTTATATAGATCAAGCATTACTATACTACTTGACGCCACCTAACTTTCAGTAGTTACATGTATTGATGGTCAATATATTGTCTCTATTGTGTTAAAATGTACATGTACAAGAAACTACTAATAAAGTACATTGTCATGAATTGCATTCACTCGATAAGAAGGTTAATCCAAACAGTAAATTATAAGCTGTGCATTACACGTACACCTTATAATTTACTAGGCAGTGCATAGATATCATATGATTTTTTTAATATCAACAAGAAAATGTTGAAGTTCACTAAACATGGGTAAAATTCATGAATATTAGACTCATGAAATCCACTCATATTGTATAAACTGCATAGCTGAGGTCCAAGCAGCTATTGCCTGGTGGGCTCAAACTACAACTTCAAGTTATATACTCATGAAAATAGATAATATGAATCAGTCCACTTGAAAGTATTATCACTAGATGCGCAATTTGATAACGATTTTGAGCCAAATCAAATTTTTTCATATTCGATCCCACAGAAAATTGCCCATATGTATATACACGGAGGTGCGGGGTAGCGAGGACACGGCGAGGAGGGTAGTTGGGGGGACGCGCGCAGGAGTGTTTACAAGCGAGCGCCCGTTAATTCGCGCGCCATCTTCATTTCCTCGCGGTGGTTTTAATTTCCGTCCGCGCGCGGCCGGCTACGCGCTCGACTCCTTAAGCGAATCAGACTGAGCTTTATTTTTCGTTGCAATTCGCCGAGGCGCCGATGCGGCTTTGCGAAAATTAAGCGAGGGGACAAAGGAACGGCTGCAGCGCGCGAAAGTGAAAGGCGGCGGCGGCGGCGCAACAGGAGCGGGAGAAAAGCCCGCCTCTCTCTCTCTCTATGGGCATGCTTCGTACCTATATATACACGTGTACGAAAGGACGCGAATATGAAAATCAGCCGGGGGCAAGATGAGCCGCCGCGCGAGCTAACGTTTTGTTTCGTAATTAAAAAATTCGCGTTATGAAAGGAACAACGACGGCCCGGTAGCGAACGTCAGCTCGACTCGCCCAGGATGTCCTGGTTTTAATTAAATTCATTATACGTGCGTATCTTTTGTTGCCCGGATTTACAGTGACACAGTACAGTATACGGTAACAACGCGATCACGTTGAAACAAATGTATATATATTATTGCCGTTAAGGGAGCCTGTTCGTCTCGTCACGTCCTTCGACCGCACGTACTCGCGGATGCGTGGATTTGATTCGTGCCCCGCGAGGTTACCACGCGCAGTGCAGCGTAGAAAGTTGAGACTGGTACTGATGCGGGCAAGTCGAAACGTTAATATCTGCGCCTGATTGTCCAAAGTGTCAAACAACTTTGAAAATATATAGGAAGAAACTGTTTGGATGCACAATATCGAGTCTAGAGGAGAATATATATATATATATAATAATCGGGGCAATCGGCTTGTCGAGTTTTAAAGTTTTAAAGGACTAATTCGTTTGTTCGAGCGATATTCCTCCAGTATTCTTCCGTTGCTACAATTATATAGGTCGGTAAACTGTGGCTACATTAAATCGATATATAGTGCAGAAAATACTGTCGGACGATCTTTGAACGACAGGTACTTAGGGTCGGAACTGCTCATAATTGTATACAAGGAAAAATTATACGAGAAGCTCGTGTAAACGGCGGTAAGGTCACCCATTGAAAATACTTTAATTTCCATGGATTCCCATGGAGTATTTACGGAACTATTGGAATCCACTTTTGCAGTCCAGCTAATAACAAGCACGAAGAATCCGTGCGTATGCGAATTTTTGATAACAAGCACTCTCATGAAAATTTGGTTTCATAAACTAGAAATGTCGAGAGATTGGATTATAATTTACTGAAGGGTTCACATCGGTATGGCTATACGAGCAATTAGATCGCGATCTCTAAATTTTTCAAGCCGTATTCTGAATGACGATTCAAAATGGAATACACATACGAAAAGGAGTGAGAAGAGAATAGGGTACAAGATGAGCACTCGGAGGAGAGAGTAATGCGATAAGAGACGAATCTCCAAGTGCAATTTTCGGTTACCAGGTGCGCACGGGTGTTAAGAGCGCCTGAGGGGGCGGGGGGCGAGAGGGAAGGAGGGTCGCTTCGGCTTCTCCCCTTTCGGCGGGGTACAATATCGCAACGACGATTAATTTACTTGAAAACTTTCGTAATCAGAGCTCCGAACGTGATTGCGGCTTCGATGCCGGCCGGGTCGATTTTAATATGGATTTATGACGAGGAACGAGCCGACTGTTCGGTCGAGTTCATCGATGCCCTTTGCATGAAAACTCATTGCCCAACCCGTATAAAAATTGATTACTCGCTACTACACCGCGCATCGATTCGCCGTGTGTATATATATAATCGCACAGTGGCAGTCTTGGCCAGACTGTGGCTCAAGTTCAATGAACCGGTTGCAAGGTTAATTAGAATAGAACGGGAAAAAGAGAGCGAAAATATCCCTCGTACATAAATGCCGTGACTCCTGATGAATGTTTTCTTGTTATCGGAAAGCCATTCGAATGGATGAACGCGATATTTTTAGAATACTCTTGATAATTTTCTCGGCTCGGTCTCCCCGACTGTTTGGCACACGCGTCGCTCGATAATCCCGAGCGCGAATTCATTTGGCTCTTTTGAAAATTGGAAATCGATATATGGTCGATAGATAAATGCGCTCGGACCCGAACGTAAGTAGATAAACTACCTCACGATGTATGGATGTTTTCGCGTGCGCTCCAAAAGTTTGTTGATACAAGTTCCGAGAGCAGTACAATGGAAGTTCTGCAAAATATTGAACTGCAATTTTCAGTAGTTTGCCAGAAGTGAAGAGAAAGTCCTGATCTCTTTATATCCCCGCCCCCCCCCGGCTTAACGTCATACTTTCAACAGAATTTTCCGCTTTATCCGCCATCCCATATGCCTACATTTCGCGGACCAGTTTCATCCGGGCCGTACAATGATGCGGCCTATACCCCGTGCCTGCTCCACGATCGCATATGATAAGCGAGCAATGAAAGAGCCGAGAAATTTTCGCGCCTCGCGGGTGTACACACTCCGCGTATGAACTGAATCGGCATAATAGCGAGATATATGTGTATATGCAATTTGAATGAATCTCGAGTGAAAGGACAATTAAACACTCGTGTGACGCGTCGCAAATTTTTCCGGATAAATCACATGAAATGCGCGCGCACGAGAGAGAAAGAGAGAGAGCCAAAGAAACTTTTGTTTCGGTGCGGTAAACTCTTATCGTTCGTGTATACACCCGCGTCTATTGATGAACCCGATACGCGGCGGCGCGCACAGTGGGACAAAACGACGATTTACGCGAAAAAATCCAATTTCTCTGGTTACAATCATCCGATCTACAAGATTCAAAATAAACCTTATTGATTAAAACTTCTTTTTTTAAGGAAAAATATCAGTTATGTCTAATATGTAGTTGTTAATATTAAAATTTTGGTCGAAACTAAAAATTTTGCAATGGGATTTTTCAATTCCATTGAAAAAACATCAGTTTGCAGAACTTCTGAGTAGAATAGTACGCATCATTCGATAAGTCTCCGCACATTCGAACAAATAAAATCAACTTAATAATAGTGTGACGAGTGGATTTTTGAGTAATATTTTGTTTCCATGATTTAATCCCTTCAAAATCGAGTGAGTCATCAAACGTTAGATCTGAAACTTTATTTTGCACTACTTGTCCGATCAGACTCTTACAGTATTGAGATGAAGCTGATAGAATCGTCGACTTGGAATAATTTCAAGTCAGTGTCACATCAATTTCTCATGGCAGAGAATGATACATGGAAGATAAAATAATCAAGTAGTACAGCCTAATTATGTCCTACTTGAGAGCAAGATCACTAGATGCCTGGGAACAATATAATGCACTACTTTTTCCAAGATTTCAAAATTTTAATAGAAAGTTCATTGATTGAGGAATGTTAGAAAATATATTTGAAGTCAGTGCCACGCAATTCCGATGAGCTTTATGAGATTAACCCTAATGAGTCATAACAAAATATAGAATTAAATACTCGTCGTTGTATATAAAAATATCTCAGCAGTAACTTAGCGAGCCAATCCTCACAGCTTCTGTCACATATTGAAAAGAAGTGTCTACTTGCAAATGATTAGTTCAATGCCACAGATGGTTTTCGTGTTGAACTGTAAAATGTTTAAGGTTATCAAGTATATCAGTGGTACAACCCTATAATGGTCGATACTAGTATAAGTATCAGACAACTGCGAAAAATAGCACATGGCAGTAGTTTGTCCACGATTTCAAAATTTTAATAGAAAGTTCTTTGATTGAGGAATGTTAGAAAATATATTTGAAGTCAGTGCCACGCAATTCCGATGAGCTTTATGAGATTAACCCTAATGAGTCATAACAAAATATAGAATTAAATACTCGTCGTTGTATAAAAAAATATCTCAGCAGTAACTTAGCGAGCCAATCCTCACAGCTTCTGTCACATATTGAAAAGAAGTGTCTACTTTCAAATGCTTAGTTCAATGCCACAGATGGTTTTCGTAATAAACTGGAAAATGTTTAAGGTTATCAAGTGTATCAGTGGTACAACCCTATAATGGTCGATACTAGTATAAGTATCAAACAACTGCGAAAAATAGCACATGGCAGTAGTTTGTCCAAGATTCCATGGATCCATCCTAAACCCTATCGATCCACAATTCTAAAAAATTCTCTATAGCATCAGTGCCACGAGATTTTTTTGGAGAAATGACATCCCTCTTTCGCCAACTATTGTGTAATCTGATGAGTCGTGGAAAAATGCCTAGAAATAATACATGGCACTAATTTTTCCACGATTTCAAAATTTTAATAGAAAGTTCTTTGATTGAGGAATGTTAGAAAATATATTTGAAGTCAGTGTCACACAATTCCAATGAGCTTTATGAGATTAACCCTAATGAGTCATAACAAAATATAGAATCGAATATTAGCCGTTGTATGTACAAATATCTCAGCAGTAATTTAGCAAGCGAAGTCTTACAGCTTCTGTCATATATCGAAAAGAAGTGTCTACTTTCAAATGCTTAATTCAATGCCACAGATGGTTTTCGTAGTAAACTGGAAAAAATGTTAAAGGTTATCAAATATATCAGTGGTACAACCCTATAATGATCTATACTAGTATAAATATCAGACGACTGCGAAAAAATAGCTCATGGCTGTAGTTGGATATGAAACCATGAATCCATCCTGGACCCTATCGATCCACAATTCAAACAAATTCTCTATAGCATCAGTGCCACGAAATGACATCCCCCTTTTATCAACCACCAAAAAAACTAACGAGTCATGGGGTTAAAGATATCGTAACTTCAATATGCATTGCTTTCGGGGCAAAATTTTAACATGATTCGAATGTAAAACATGAATCGTTTCACACAACGTTCATTAAACACAGTGCCACATACAGAGGCAGAACCAGAAACCCCAAATGCATTAGTATACAGATTAGAAATTAGAATATAAATTACTTATCAGGAACATTTCTCGAAGATGTGACGTGGCGCTGAATTTAAAATTGGTCAGAGGTTATTATACATGATATTATTTAGAATAGTGCAAAAAGTTCAGCCGTAAAGTACTGCTAATCGTTTTTTTAAGCTTCCAACGTGCCAAGACTCACGGGCTTATATCTTTCAGGATTAATATGGAGTCAATTTAATTCGGATCGAAATGCTCGTGACATTGGTTTTAGATTGTTCTAAAAATAAGCCTAAAATTAATAGACTTACACTTGTACGTCAAAGGCCGTAAGAAAGTACTGTCAATCATTCATTGAAATTATATCGTCGCTTGGGAGGAAGAACGTTCCATTTCAGAAACTAGCTATAAAAAGTTCCATTTCAGAAACTTTCTATAAACAGTGCCAATTCAGAAAATTTCTATAAGAAGTGCCATTTCAGAAACTTTTTATAAAAAGTGCCATTTCAGGAGAAATTTTTTCCCTCGGAGTTTTTCCGACTTCGGGGATGATGCTGGATGCATGTGTCTGTATGTACATGTGTGTATGTGTGTGTGCACGTCTGAAAATGACAGCTTGATCCATGTCGAGACGTGATACTCTGACAGTGAACTATTTACATCACATATTTACTTCATCGATGGATTTTGATGAATATTGGTATCTATTGGTTTTTGACATTGCTGATTACGAATCCGGCCTCAGATTTAAAAAATTGGAATTAAAGCCTCTATGATCACTTGACAAAAATTTGAATAGATACTGGATTTTGATGAAAATTGGTATGCATATGTTTTTGAGCTCGCTGATCACGAATCCGGCCTCAAATTTTGAAAATTCAAATTAGAGCCTCTAAGATCACCTGACAAAAATTTAGAAAAAAAATGAAATTTTGTTGAAAATTGGTATACATGGGATTTGGAGGTCGCTGATTACGAATCCGACCTCAAATTTTAAAAATTTGAATTAGAGCCTCAAAGATCACCTAACAAAAATGTGAGAAGACACTATATTTTAATGAAAATTGGTACCCATGGGTTTTTGAGGTCGCTGATTACGAATTCGGCCACAAATTTTGAAAATTCGAATTAGAGCCTCTAAGATTGCCTACCGACAATTTGAAAAGATATTGGATTTTAATGAAAATTAGTATCCATGGGTTTTTGAAGTCGCTGATTACGAATCCGGCCTCAGATTTTAAAAATTCGAATTTAGCCTCTCAGATTGCCTACCAAGAATTTGAAAAGATACTGGATTTTAAGGGGAGGTTCTCATCTAGCATCTAGCTTTATTTTGTTTTCATAGAAGGAATTAAACAATGGTATGGAACTTTTCTACATATATTTGTATATCATTTGAGTGTACAAAAAAAATTTTTTTATCATGAAATAATCATTATATAATAAGTTAAAGATACGTTTATGGGCACGCCTCGACAAGAAGTTTCCGCATGGTAGGATTTCTAGAGCCGCAAATTTTTATCTGAGATCAAAAAACGAAAGACTTTTATAAAATATATAACATTTGTGGGATATTATACCAATAATAGCGAGAAATCGTTAAAAATTAACAAAATGGCGGACTTGTGAAATTTATGTACCGATTTTCCACTTTTTCTTGCTCTTAAAATCGATATGTAGACAAAATAGACAAAAAATAATGATAAAATCAATAGCTCCGAGAGTATAAGCTCCCAGGGATTTAATTGCCTTTAGAATAAAAGAAATTCAAGTCGATTCCTCAATTAGTTTTTGAGCTAGGTTTCCCCCAGTTTAAAAAAAGTCGTATCAAATTTGTCGATTCAAATACGGGAAGCGTCCCGGCTTCTCTGTCGATCTGCTTGAACATATTTTTGAAAAATTAACTCTGTACATTTTTAAAAGGGGGCCCGACCCGGACATCGGTAAAAATTTTTTAAATTCTTCATACGCCCACCGTAACTTGAATTTTTCAAAATTTTTTGCTTATGGAAATGTAGTCCGCGATCCCACCTTCCGATCCGCAATACCAAAAATACCTCGAAACTGTAAAATTTTGATTTTGCATAAATAAGAAAATTGACAAAAATTTTCAATTGTCACCACACCATTTTTTTCCATAAAGAATACGCCCACGCATCAATGTTTTCAAAATTTCCAACATGAATTATAAAAGCGTTCAAGCTCCTCTTACGATCTGCTCGAAAAATTTTTGAAGAATCAACCCTTTGTACGTTTTTAACCCATTAGCGCCCAAACGGCCGCTCGACGGCCGTTTTTTTGAGCGATAGATTTCATATGGTTATGATGGTTCAAAAAATTTGGGAAGAACATTTTCTTGTGCAAAATTTTGTCAGTTTTTCGATTCCGTTACTTTTATCTCGATCAAATGAACGCCTTCATTGTTATAAGCAATGGATTGCAAAAGAACACAAAATTTCGAGTCAAAATTTTGTTCTGTGTCAACCGTAAAACATAGAAACCGGTCGCAACGAATCCCGGAAAGTGAATTTCGAGCGTCCATGGACCTTGAACTAAAAGTTGGCATAGTTGTAATTGTTCAAATTTATTTTTGGAAGACCCAAAATGGCGGCCGACCGAAAAAATTGTAGCTTTCAACTTGGAATTGTTTTTCTCGAAAACTATGGGTCAAATCGAAAAATTCTTAGGAACAAAAAAGTCTTAGAATCACCTGAAGAACACTCTTGAATTTTTTCGGAATTTTTTGATGGAATTTTTCAAAATTTTGATTTTTCAAATTCCCAAAAGAACGCAAATTGCTTAAAAACTTCTGAAAAAATTTGAGAATGTTCCTTGAGTAATTTTAAGACATTTTGTTCGTATAATTTTTTTGATTTGATCTATAGTTTTTGAGAGAAAAAATAATGAAATTATTTTTTTAGAAATTTTTCTGTACGTTTCTTAGCCGGCAAATCGAAAAATTTATATGAACAAAAAAGTTTTAAAGTTAGTCAAAGAACATTCTCAATTTTTTTCAGAAGTTTTTAAGCAATTTGCGTTTTTTTGAGAATTCAAAGAATCAAAATTTTGAAAAATTTCATCAAAAAATTCTGAAAAAATTTAAGAGTGTTTTTCAGATGATTCTAAGACTTTTTTGTTCTTGAGAATCTTTTGATTTGACGCATAGTTTTCGAGAAAAACAATTCCAAGTTGAAAGCTACAATTTTTTCGGTCGGCCGCCATTTTGGGTCTTCCAAAAATAATTTTGAACAATTACAACTATGCCAACTTTTAGTTTAAGGTCCATAGACGCTCGAAATTCACTTTCCGGGGTTCGTTGCGACCGGTTTCCATGTTTTACGGTTGACACAAAAAATATTTTGACTCGAAATTTTGTGTCTTTTTGCAATCAATTGTTTATAACAATGAGGGCGTTCATTTAACCGAGATAAAAGTAACGTTTTTCTTCCCAAATTTATTGAACCATTATAACCATATAAATCTATCGCTCAAAAAAACGGCCGTCGAGAGGCCGTTTGGGCGCTAATGGGTTAAAGAGGATCATACGGGAACATCGGTAAAAAATTTTTGATTGTCACCACACCATTTTCGTTAACAGAGAATACGCCCACGCATTAATGTTTTCAAATTTTTTAACACGAATTATGAAAGCGCTCAAGCTCCTATAACGATCTGCTTGAACAAAATTTCGAAAAATCAATCCTTTGTAAGTTTTGAAAGGGGATAATACGGGAAAATTGGTTAAAATATTTTTTAAATTCTCCATACGCCCACCACAACTCGGATTTTTCGAAATTTTTTTCTAAGAAAATGCAGTCCTCGACCCCACTTTTTGATCCGTCATACTGAATCTACCATAATTGTCTTTATCATTGTTTCGGAGAGCAAGAAAGGTAGACCAGAAAATTATACGGATCCATCTTATTATGATGTAGATGATGCGAATCAGCATCTGAACACCAAATAACAAAGCCAGAAAAACATGCGAATTTTACTGTATTATAACCATTGATTGACCCCCGAAAAACCCTCATATAATAGGTTCCATCAAGACCCAATGTATTTTCTCGGATGGTCTATATTGAAATTTAGGAATCTAAGGCCGGATTCGTAATCAGCGACCTCGAAAACCCATGTATACCAGTTTTCAACAAAATTCCATTTTTTCAAAATTTTTTCAGGCGATCATAGAGGCTCTAATTTTAATTTTTAAAATTCGAGGCCGCATTCGTGATCGGAGGGCTCAAAAACCCACGTATATATACTTATATCGTCAAACAGCTTTTCATCTCTACTGGGATGTGCGAAAGTTGATGACAACATCATCAACGTCTTCATAGCCGCTATGTAGTCTTTCTGAATCGAGCAACGAGCTCAAAATCATTTATTTCAAAACATTTCTTGTGAGTTCTATCCTACATAAGGGAAATGTAAGTATAGGTTACATAAGAAACGGATAAGAATGAATGATTTAGCTCGAAGCGATGTATGGTAGTTGCCAACGCATCAAGAGGCTAAGAGCCATTGGTCTCTTTTTGTCGTGTGCAAGAAATTGCATCTGATTTCGTATTTCGATTCGCTCCACCAACGACCGAGGAGAGAATGGTTAATGAGGATCCATGCCTTTATTCGTCATTTTTGTGAGGGTGTGGATGGCCAACATTATAAATGGCATGTGTACACATCAGACGACATACCCTCCCAAGTATCTAAAAATGATGTGTCTACGAACAACGGCGGGATCCATGTTCTATCATGGTTCTACGTCATATAAGGGCAATATAAGTATAGGTTATATAAGAAATGGATAAGAATGAATGATTTAGCTCGGAGCGATGTATGGTTGTTGCCTACGCATAAAGAGGCTGAGTGTCATTGGTCTCTTTTTGTCATGTGCAAGAAATTGCATCTGATTTTGTATTTCGATTCGCTACACCAACCACCGAGGAGAGAACGGTTATTGGGGATTCATGCCTCTATTCGTCATTTTTGTGAAAGTGTGGATGGCCAGCACGATAAATGGCATGTATGCACACCAGACGACATACCCTCCCAAGTATCACAAAATGATGCGTCTACGAACAACTGCGGGATCCATGTTCTAACATGTTTCTACGTCATTTGCACGCAAAAGAAAATCAGGTTCGCAGAAGACGATATGAATGCTGCAAGAAAGGCAATAGCTTCGACGTTGTTGAATTCCAAGTCTCAGTCAATGGACAGACTGATTTTGAAGTACGACTTGGGTGCGTCTTCATCTAAAAGTTTATTGGCCATATTACTTTTGGGTCACCCTTCCAAGTATCTAAAAAATTGCATCTGATTTTGTATTTCGATTCGCTCCACCAACAACCGAGGAGAGAATGGTTAATGAGGATCCATGCCTTTATTCGTCATTTTTGTGAGGGTGTGGATGGCCAACATTATAAATGGCATGTGTACACATCAGACGACATACCCTCCCAAGTATCTAAAAATGATGTGTCTACGAACAACGGCGGGATCCATGTTAAAATATGTAAATTACGTGAAAATCACCTATTCATTGAAAGAGACGTACTACGGACATCAGATAGCGTGCATGAAATTTCCCAAGAGAGTCGTGAATTTGATTTTATCTGATGGCACTGCTAATCAATTTAGACTACGATTTTCAATCTTCATAATGATTTCTGTGATGAACCTAGTTCTATATCTATCTGTGACGCTGTATTGAATAAGTGCGGTGAGAAATCGTCTATATTTTACAATTCATCGTGAGAAAATTTTCCTTTAAAAGCACTGCAAATTGGAGCTACGATATGTTTAATCTCATGACTCATGATATCGCACGACCGATGACGAAAGAGGAATGTAATTTTTTCTAAAAAATCTCGTGGCACAGATGCCATAGTGCATTTATTAAATTATATATCGATAGGGTTCATTGTCAGTCGACACATCTTCTCAATATCTTACAGGAACTAAAAGAATTCGCTGAGTAACATCATGCTCACATATTTTTATATGCAACGACGAATTTTCAATTGTACTAGCCAGAATCACTCACTCGCTATCGCTCGCTCGTGTCTTTCATTTGCTCTATCATGAATATAGGAAAATAATGAAATTTTTATTGGAATTATTGGTGAATAATTAAAAGTATCTCCGGACGCTTTTACATCAACATGTATCTCATCTCTAGGCCATCAAAAATAAGGTCCCGATGTTTGATTTGAGATGTCAATTTTTACCTCATTCCAAAGCTTTGTCTTTGAGGAAGTAAAATAACATAATCAGAAATAGATTTTGTTATGATCATGAATTTTCGTCAAACCTCGAGAAATATCAATGGGAATAAATATAATTTCTACTATATTGCATGTTATTACTATATTGCAACTTAAGGGGTAATATCCGGCAAATTTTTTTTTTCTCTTCATTTTTTTTTTTTATTGGCTTAAATCATGCTAAAACTATCCTAGAATCGACATCTACAACTCCCAGGTACTGATATAAACTCAAAATTCGTTTAAATCAATTTTTACTGAACAACTTTCGTATAAGATACATAGCATTTTGAAACATTAAACGCGTTTTTCTCAGAACCATGTTTTCAAATTCGGCAAGCAGTAGAACTGAAAAAGTTTACATCTGATTGACTTGAAATTCGAACTGTAGCTTTTTCATTAGATTATCTAGTGAAGTACACACCATTTTAGCGATTGATTAACAAAAAACAAAGTTATAAACATTTAAAGTCGACTTTTTTTGTCGAAAAAAATTTTTTTTTTCAAACAGTCGCCATTTTGCGAAAAAAAATTCTAAAAAAATAATGATGTGTACTTCACTAGATAATCTAATGAAGAAGCTACAGTTAAAATTTCAAGTCAATCGGATCCAAACTTTTTTAGTTCTACTGCTCGCCGCAGAACAACTTTTTAAAAAAGCGGTTCACGGCAATCGCTGCACAGCCGCCATTTTGTAGAAAAACTAACAATAAAAAATTTGTTTCTATTCTCCAAGAGTTGCTTAATCCAATGATATATTATTTATATACCTTAGATCTCAAATGTCGTTTAAAAAAAATCATGAAAAAAGCCTCTTTTTTTTGAGCATTTGGCGGATATTACCCCTTAATAACTTTCGCCATGAAAACATGCAAATTTCTCATAAAATTAACGCCCACGCATCGACATTTTTCCATTTTTCACGATGGAAACGGTGAGCGCTCAATCAGCTATATCTATTCGTCAGATCAGAATTTCCGTCACGACGCTGATTCGTAGAATTTTAACGATTTATGTTGCTCAACTTGCTAAAAGTCAGTTTTCACATATTTCTCGCACACGCATCGATTTTTCCAAAATTCTTCATTTCTTTCAAATATCAAGTATTTTTTTCAAACGAATTCTAACTTTTTACAAATTGAAACACCGAATTTTAAGTACATACTTCACGCCCATGCATCAATATTTCCAATTTTTTCACGATGAAAACTTGAAGCGCTCAATGAGCTCTAACGATCCCTCTAATCAATATTTTCATCAAGACGCTGTTTCATAAATTTTTTTAACGGATTATGCGGTACAACTTGACAAAAGTCAGTTTTTACCATATTTCACGCCCATGCATCAATTTCTCTAAAATTCTCGACATGGATATTCAAGCCCATTCTATGTTCTTTCGATCAAACATACCCTTAATTGCACCAGATCATAATCTCATGTATTCATCTAAAAGCATAAAAATCGCGGAGTAAACTACCAATTTTCAATTTCATACTTTACGCCCACGCATCGATATTTTTGAATTTTTCACGATGAATAATTGAAGCGCTCAATGAGCTCTATCGATACCTCTAAACAGAATTTTCATCACGACGCTGTTTCATATATTTTTTTAATGGTTTATGCGGCACAAGTAGACAAAAGTCAGTTTTTTTCCATATTTCACGCCCACGCATCATTTTATCCAAAATTCTCACCATAGAATAGGAAAGATCTTCGATTGATCTATAAATCAGTGAAACTCAAATTTGCACCATACAACTATTTTACATTTTTTTCCAATGGTTTACCGGATACCAAAAAAAACGCAACTTGATTTTTACCATTTTTGATGCCCACGCATCGTTCTTTTCGTAAATTTCAATGTGGAACATGATACCGCAGGCAATTGATCCGTTTCATTTGTTTCCATGGAAGTCAACTCCTTCATTGAAAAATCTTTCCATGAAATTTCCGAGAGGATTAACTTTATAAGATACCTCGAAACTGTATAATTCTGGTTTTGCATCATTAAAAGAATTGACGACAATTTTCGATTGTCACCGCACAATTTTCGTTCACAGAGAATACGCCCACGCATCGACATATTTCAGCTTTTCACGAAATGAAAACTGAAAATGCTCAATCACCTCTATGATATTTCGACTGGTCACATTTGGAATCAGACTATATCAGAATTTCACATATTTTTCTGGACGCATTAGAATCACAAATTACAACAACAATTTTCGAGTTTATATTTCACGCCCACGCATCGACATATTTTAGCTTTTCACAATGGAAAATGAAAATGCTCAAGCAGCTCTATCGATCCATCTTATCAGAATTGTCATCACGACGATGATTTTTAGATTTTTTGAACGTTTTATGAAGTACAACTTGTAAACAATTTGTTTCAATTCTCCAAACGCCCACGACTACTTGAAATTTTCAAAATTTTTTTTTCTATGAAAATGTAGTCCTCGATCCCACCTTCCGATCCGCAATACAAAGATACCTCGAAACTGTATAATTTTGGTTTTGCATCATAAATAAAATTGACGAAAATTTTCTGTTACACCGCACCATGTTCATTCATATAGAATACACCCACGCACCAATATTTTCAAATTTTTCAACATGAATTATGGACACGCTCAAGCTCCTCTATCGATCTGCAAGAACAAATTTTCCACAAACACCACAACTTGGATTTTTCAAATTTTTTTTTCTATGGAAATGAAGTCCTTGTTCCCACCTTCCGATCCGCAATACCAAAGATACCTCGAAACTGTATAATTTTGGTTTTGCATCATCAAGAAAAATTGACAAAAATTTGTTTTTTCACCACACCATTTTCGTTCACATAGAATACGCCCACGCATCAATATTTTCAAATTTTTCAATATGAATTAAGGAAGCGCTCAAGCTCCTCTATCGATCTGCTCGAACGAATTTTCGAAAAATCAACCCTTTGTTCGTTTTTAAAGGGGGGTCCCACCCGGACATCGGTAAAAAATTCTTTAAATTGTCCATACGCCCTCCGCAACTTGAATTTTTCAAATTTTTTTTTCTATGTACATGTAGCCCTCAATCTCACCTTTCGATCCGTCATACTGAATGTACATCGAAACTGTATAATTTTGGTTTTGCATCATCAAGAAAAATTGACGAAAATTTGTTTTTTCACCACACCATTTTCGTTCACATAGAATACGCCCACGCATCAATATTTTCAAATTTTTCAATATGAATTATGGAAGCGCTCAAGCTCCTCTATCGATCTGCTCGAACGAATTTTCGAAAAATCAACCCTTTGTTCGTTTTTAAAGGGGGGTCCCACCCGGACATCGGTAAAAAATTCTTTAAATTGTCCATACGCCCACCGCAACTTGAATTTTTCAATTTTTTTTTCTATGTAAATGTAGCCCTCAATCTCACCTTTCGATCCGTCATACTGAATGTACATCGAAACTGTATAATTTTGGTTTTGCATCATCAAGAAAAATTGACGAAAATTTGTTTTTTCACCACACCATTTTCGTTCACATAGAATACGCCCACGCATCAATATTTTCAAATTTTTCAATATGAATTATGGAAGCGCTCAAGCTCCTCTATCGATCTGCTCGAACGGATTTTCGAAAAATCAACCCTTTGTACGTTTTTAAAGGGGGGTCCCACCCGGACATCGGTAAAAATTTCTTTAAATTGTCCATACGCCCTCCGCAACTTGAATTTTTCAAATTTTTTTTTCTATGTAAATGTAGCCCTCAATCTCACCTTTCGATCCGTCATACTGAATGTACATCGAAACTGTATAATTTTGGTTCTGCATCATCAAGAAAAATTGACGAAAATTTGTTTTTTCACCACACCATTTTCGTTCACATAGAATACGCCCACGCATCAATATTTTCAAATTTTTCAATATGAATTATGGAAGCGCTCAAGCTCCTCTATCGATCTGCTCGAACGAATTTTCGAAAAATCAACCCTTTGTTCGTTTTTAAAGGGGGGTCCCACCCGGACATCGGTAAAAAATTCTTTAAATTGTCCATACGCCCACCGCAACTTGAATTTTTCAATTTTTTTTTCTATGTAAATGTAGCCCTCAATCTCACCTTTCGATCCGTCATACTGAATGTACATCGAAACTGTATAATTTTGGTTTTGCATCATCAAGAAAAATTGACGAAAATTTGTTTTTTCACCACACCATTTTCGTTCACATAGAATACGCCCACGCATCAATTTTTTCAAATTTTTCAATATGAATTATGGAAGCGCTCAAGCTCCTCTATCGATCTGCTCGAACGAATTTTCGAAAAATCAACCCTTTGTACGTTTTTAAAGGGGGGTCCCACCCGGACATCGGTAAAAAATTCTTTAAATTGTCCATACGCCCTCCGCAACTTGAATTTTTCAAATTTTTTTTTCTATGTACATGTAGCCCTCAATCTCACCTTTCGATCCGTCATACTGAATGTACATCGAAACTGTATAATTTTGGTTTTGCATCATCAAGAAAAATTGACGAAAATTTGTTTTTTCACCACACCATTTTCGTTCACATAGAATACGCCCACGCATCAATTTTTTCAAATTTTTCAATATGAATTATGGAAGCGCTCAAGCTCCTCTATCGATCTGCTCGAACGAATTTTCGAAAAATCAACCCTTTGTACGTTTTTAAAGGGGGGTCTCACCCGGACATCGGTAAAAAATTTTTTAAATTGTCCATACGCCCACCGCAACTTGAATTTTCCAAATTTTTTTTTCTATGTAAATGTAGCCCCCAATCTCACCTTTCGATCCGTCATACTGAATGTACCTGGAAACTGTCATATCATTGTTTCCGAGAGCAAGAAATGTGAACCAGAAAAATGTACGGATCCATTTTATTATTATGTAGATATTCGTTATGACTTGTTAGGGTTAAACTCATAAAGCTCATCGGAATCGCGTAGCACTGACTTTCAATATATTTTTTAACATTTCTTGATCAAAGAACTTTGCAGTAGAATTTTAAAATCGTGGAAAAATTAGTGCCATGTACTATTTTTAAGCATTTTCCCACGACTCATCAGATTACACAATAGTTGACGAAAGAGGGATGTCATTTTTCCGAAAAAATCTCGTGGCACTGATGCTATAGAGAATTCTTTAGAATTGTGGATCGATAGGGTTTAGGATGGATCCATGGTATCTTGGACAAACTACTGCCATGTGCTATTTTTCGCGGTTGTTTGATACTTATACTAGTATCGACCATTATAGGGTTGTACCACTGATATACTTGATAACCTTAAACATTTTCCAGTTTATTACGAAAACCATCTGTGGCATTGAACTAAGCATTTGAAAGTAGACACTTCTTTTCAATATGTGACAGAAGCTGTGAGGATTGGCTCGCTAAGTTACTGCTGAGATATTTTTTTATACAACGACGAGTATTTAATTCTATATTTTGTTATGACTCATTAGGGTTAATCTCATAAAGCTCATCGGAATTGCGTGGCACTGACTTCAAATATATTTTCTAACATTCCTCAATCAAAGAACTCTCTATTAAAATTTTGAAATCGTGGACAAACTACTGCCATGTGCTATTTTTCGCAGTTGTCTGATACTTATACTAGTATCGACCATTATAGGGTTGTACCACTGATATACTTGATAACCTTAAACATTTTCCAGTTCAACACGAAAACCATCTGTGGCATTGAACTAATCATTTGCAAGTAGACACTTCTTTTCAATATGTGACAGAAGCTGTGAGGATTGGCTCGCTAAGTTACTGCTGAGATATTTTTATATACAACGACGAGTATTTAATTCTATATTTTGTTATGACTCATTAGGGTTAATCTCATAAAGCTCATCGGAATTGCGTGGCACTGACTTCAAATATATTTTCTAACATTCCTCAATCAATGAACTTTCTATTAAAATTTTGAAATCTTGGAAAAAGTAGTGCATTATATTGTTCCCAGGCATCTAGTGATTTTGCTCTCAAGTAGGACATAATTAGGCTGTACTACTTGATTATTTTATCTTCCATGTATCATTCTCTGCCATGAGAAATTGATGTGACACTGACTTGAAATTATTCCAAGTCGACGATTCTATCAGCTTCATCTCAATACTGTAAGAGTCTGATCGGACAAGTAGTGCAAAATAAAGTTTCAGATCTAACGTTTGATGACTCACTCGATTTTGAAGGGGTTAAATCATGGAAACAAAATATTACTCAAAAATCCACTCGTCACACTATTATTAAGTTGATTTTATTTGTTCGAATGTGCGGAGACTTATCGAATGATGCGTACTATTCTACTCAGAAGTTCTGCAAACTGATGTTTTTTCAATGGAATTGAAAAATCCCATTGCAAAATTTTTAGTTTCGACCAAAATTTTAATATTTAACAACTACATATTAGACATAACTGATATTTTTCCTTGAAAAAAGAAGTTTTAATCAATAAGGTTTATTTTGAATCTTGTAGATCGGATGATTGTAACCAGAGAAATTGGATTTTTTCGCGTAAATCGTCGTTTTGTCCCACTGTGCGGCGCAACACGGGTGAATATTGCACTGGCAAATGCAATTTATTATCGATTATGTAGCCCGATATATCCGCAACGACGATAGCTCAATCAATAATTCCGTAATTAATGAGTCATAAAAGCAGCCGAGTGCATATAACCGCGCGCGCCGCTACTGATAATAGAGTATAACGATAATGAAAGAGTCGACTACCCCCCAACCCCCTCCGTGTACTTTCTCATTCGCGGAATGATTTGTGATTCTTTGATATCGTTTCCCCCGATCGCGGATCCATGAATGGGAGAATTTCCCGCTTGCCCGCGTGTAAATGTATCTGTATCTGCGTTTTGATATCCCATTCGAGATGTGTATAAGGTAACTGTACCCAATTTGGCACTGTACCCAATTTGGCACAATCGTCAGATTTCGTATTTCCGGTGCTCTCTGAGCATCCGTCGCTCTTGGGTTATGTTGGGGGAATTAAAAGAAAATTTTCGGTATCTTCCCCGCCCATTTAGCCCTTAAAACCACTCTCCTACAACACTTTGAAGTTTCACTTACTGATTTTTTCACCATTTTCTTATTTCACTTTTCACACTCAACCTCAAAAATCAGGTGTCAATAATTTTTATCTCTCAAAGTGTCATTACTCTTTTTTTGTGTAAAAACATCTCAGCTTTCGATTGGTCTCATCAGTTTTCCTAAAATTATTTTTTATCCTACTCAAATTGCTGTTTTTCGCATCAAAAAAAAGTGAACCCAATGTGCCCCTCTACGCGTTTTTAAATGGGAAGACTGAGTGAAATCATTGAATATTTGTATAGACATATTACGATGATTTAGACGCGTATTTTTGAGTTGTATGTTAAAAATTTTGTATAAATATCACTGGGAACATAATTGAGAGTTTATTTCAATGCCAATTGGATCGTCCCTGTTGGCCTATATAGGCTGTAGCTAATGATTAAAAAATTGTGCCAAATTGAGTACACGTTTTGTGCATTTAGCCTTTTTGCGTTTTTTTTTAAATTGCGATTTTCGATAGGTTAAAGTAGTTGAATGATGATTATGAAGATGGTTTCTAATAGGTATTGAGCTAAGCTTTGAGATGCCGTTCACAGAATTCTAAAATTCGAAGTCTATCATAGTCAAATTCGCGAAAAACTCTTAGGGGGGGGCACATTGGGTACAGTTACCTAATATTGATAATTCAGAGATCGATGTTAATCGAGCGAATCGAGCCGTGATTGTTGCAGGCAACGAATAGACACCGAATAAAAAAATGGGGGGAAAATATTCAATCCGCAGCCGCGAGTTCGAGAGTTCGCTCGCCGTATACATCGCGACGCGCTCGTGTGCGCTCGAGGTATACATATACCATGACTCAAGTCGTTAGCTCCGATTCCCAGAGAGTCGGACGGGTTTTTTTTGGCGCCGAGATGCCGCGTTGTGTATATACGGAGCGCGGCGCAATCAATGCATTTCGACGTCTTGTCTTCTTTTTTTTTCTCTCTCTTCCCCTGTGTACACGAGCCGCGAGCACGATCGTCGCTTCATCAACTCATTCGCGGTGAATCGTGAGCACGACGGGGCATCGAGCGACGCGCTCCATATAGGAAGCCGCCAGCTGGCTCGCGCGCGCGCGCGCGAAAATGATGCCGCGCGCGCGAGCTCGCGAGTTATGGCCGGCTCGTATCATTTTTTACCGGATTAGCCGACGTGGCGCGATGGGGATAACTAGACCGCGAGCGGCTCTCTCTCTCCCTCGATATAATCGAGCGTGTCGATCGTGAGAAGAGAGAGAAAGAGAGCGCGCGCGCCTTCACGGCCGGACGAACTGCAATGAATTTCATCGGTTCGAATAGCGCGCGAGCGCAGTTTCGTTCTCTCGACCGGTTGACGCACGTGGCTGCAGGGGACGCGCGAAACCATAGGTCGCGGTAAAACGCTCCGGAGCTTTTGCGGAAAGCGCGGCGTGACGAAAATTCGATTCGGCCGTTTTGTGATGGGCAATCGTGATTTTCAAAAGGGCCGTTACGGCGTTGTCCAACTGTGGATCGGTCGGTTGAGCTTTTTAGCACGAGAGCGTATTCGACGGATTTTGTTGCTTTCGTTGGCGAGATTGAAAGGGCTAGGATTATCATCGTAAAAGGATTGAATCGTCGGGGAGAAATTGCCTCCACGGGAGTGCGGAATTGGCGATCTTCAACGTAAATTCATGACGAAATTTACTTGTAATAGGTACATGCAAATCATTGCACAACATTGGATTGTCATGAAAGACGTATGACACGTGATAAATTTCGACCGTCTCGAGTCACTGACCGACACGATGATTTCGAATCGTGAGTTGTGTAAAATAGGTATACTAGCCACTTACAGAGTTTCCTGCCATCTATTCTCACGCCATTCAAAGGGATACTTTTTATTTTGCACATTCAAATTTTTTATTCTCGATTTTTCTTTCAAAATATGAATCACTTACTGCGTTCAATTCAGAATAAATTTAATAGTTACGATTACAGTTCGATGTTATTCAATGAAACGCGTGATTTTAAAATATAAAAATTGCAATTTTAGTGGTTTAATTTGCAGCAACCAATCCGATCACGTTTATACCGGCTCCACTTGGCTCTCATCTTTATTATGGGAATTGAGTTTTGATTAGATGTTGTGCCATTTCATTCAAGTTGTTTCGATTAATCGGCAGTGAAATTTGCATCGTCAATCGAGCGCGGTGTCATTTTTTCGTGCTGAATTAATCCAAAATGTCGAATACGATTGACTCGAACCTTTTACTAAATTGAAACGTGGGGAGAGCCGAAGCGTTTTCCCTTACAACACACCGCACAACTTGGTGTGCATCTACCCTCTCACGACGCGAGTGAATATGGACGGTGTGTGAGAAAGCGATAATGCCCGAGGGTCGCTTCGACGTAATTGATTCTGCATCGCTGATGAACTTCCACTTGGAATATTATTGAATCAAAAGAGTTCTGTGAAATGAATTGGAACGAAGTATCACGACGCCTGAAAAACGCTCCATAGCCCGAGGCAATTCGTTCCAACTACTCCTATTAGGCATTTTTCCATTCGCAATGTCGGCCTATGAAGTTCGAGTTCCTCGAAAGATTCCTAATTCGTATTGCATTTGATTCAAAACATTTAGCGTTCACCAAAGAGTATGAGACTGAATCTAAACATTGTAGGCTCACCATATTGTGCCAATCTGAAATTTACATGAAAGAAAAAATTTCTAGATAATTTCCAAGTTGAACTTTCATATGTCTAATTGAATTCTCGGAGCTAATAGAAAATCTGAAAGCAATTAGTTGAACAAATTAAAATCTCTTGCCGTGGAATATACTATCAATAGTTAATGAATGTGTCCCTTTTCAACCAAAGAGAAAAAAGTTTCCTCGAAACTCGTAGTTTGAACGAATAATAATATATTGAGAGAAAAAATTAATAATGATTATTATATTTCTACTTTGTCTTATAGTACAATAGCGATACAGCCATGTGTTATTAGTAAACTTCACTTTTCAAAACATAGTAATCATTACTAGAAAAAGAAACATGAATTATTATGTTCATATAGGATCCATTCTTCATGTACACAGTAAAGTATTACAAAATAGTATGGTAAGATAGCAAATTTCACATACAATACTTTACATAGCAAGCTACTAAGTAGGAGACCACTTGGGATGTGGGTCACCAATCTTGACCAAAATTTTTTTGGTGTTTACTTGTGGCAAGAATAGAGTGTATCCAAAGTTTTAGAGTCCAACGCTCCCAAACTTTCAAGATATTAATTAATGTATTTTAGTTAATAACGCTGGTCTCGTCCCAAATGACAATATGTCATCTGAGACGTATTTTCCTCTCTGCACTACACTTTCATTGTTCTCACTGAACACTACATCACATTTTATCCTCAAATACATATAAAAGGAGTAAATAACGTGTATACTCAACAAATCTTACTTCCATGTCTTACTCGCATAGAGTAAAACATGGAATATATGAAAAAATCAACGCCAATCGACTTTTCACTCTGTACTTGGATACTGGAGCAATAACAATATGTGTGTGTTATAGTATGATATTGGTCGGCACATGTTCAGAATTGAAGTTTCCATTAATAAAAATCAAGTCTGACACTGAATTGTTGTCTTATGTTACTACATTTGTGGTCTTTGTGCTTATATACATGTTGTTATTGTTTCAGTATCCAAGCACAGCATGAAAAGTCGTTTAGTGTTAATTTTTTCACATATTTCATGTTTTACTCTATGTGAGTAAGACATGGAAGTCAGATTTGTTGAGTATACACGTTATTTACTCTTTTTATATGTTTTGAGGATAAAATGTGATGTAGTGTTCAGTGAGAACAATGAAAGTGTAGTGCAGTGAGGAAAATACGTCTCAGATGACATATTGTCATTCGGGACGAGACCAGCTTTTTTAACTAAAATACATAAATTAATATCTTGGAAGTTTGGGAGCGTTGGACCCTAAAACTTTGGATACACTCTATTCTTGCCACAAGTAAACACCAAAAAAATTTTGGTCAAGATTGGGGACCCACATCCCAAGTGGTCTCCTAGTAAGCGTTAATTGTAACCGACACTGAACGCGAATACTCTTCTAATTACCATACTAACGACTATACTTATCTTCTTCTCCACTATGTTGAAATAGTAAACCCTCATTAATCGGTTTTCTATGAGTATTCGTATAGTATGATGAGAAGCAAATTTTATCCGGAGAAAACATTCGCCCTCGATTGAATATTCGCGTCGATGGTCAAAGCGGCTCCCCCCCTCGAACCGCAGGACGATTCATGCGTCGGTGAAATGACCGCCACCGCATACGACATCAAACTCGTTCGAATCGGCTAATCAATCGCAGGCGCAGTGATGCACTTGGGCAAATTGAGCCTGGCGCTTTTTAAACGGACTTTCGGGACCGCCCGCGCGCGCACATATACATACACACGACACCGCGGCGGCCAACGAGGATAGTTAAGGGGAAATTAATTCGCAAATTGCAGACGGCTACGAGAGACTGCTCCCCTGCGCGTCTCTCATTACCCGCCACGTCACTTGGCTAACGACCGCGCCCGCCAATTGTTCGTTTCCCGAGAGCTGCGTGCCTGATTGGCAGCCACTTCCATTATATCCTCTCTCACGAGTGCGGCCCCCAAAATCCGGCTGACGTGCCGTACTGTGCCACGAGTCGATCGGCAAAAATGCCCGACCCTCTGACGCCTGTCGAGGGCGCGGCTGCGGGAATCACTGTACTATGCCTCGATCGTCCTTTTGTTTCGACCTATCGGCGAGTAGCTTCGTTGCTCGGACTTCGTAGTGAGAGAAGTGGGTTTGATGGAATTTCGGGAAGATTTTTCAATTCGCGATCGAGCTTTCGGGTAGACGTCCCTCGGAGAGAATTTTTTCTTTTTTCCTCTGTGTTTCATAAGGTTTGTTGTGATTGATTTTCGACTGTGTATACCTTCGAAAGTTTCATTTTCCATTGATATAGAAACATTCCCCATAAAGCGGAATACGTTCGAATGAACTGCGATGGTTGAGATTATTTTTTCCATTTTCGTAATTATATCTCGAGAGAGCAATTTATGAGAAAATTTAACTTCCGATTCGGGAAACTTTGTTTCGTAATTTGCAATTGTCAAATAATTTCCCGGAAATGTACATATGTAACGCTGTTCTTATCCGGCGCTATCGTCCGACGCTTTAATCTTTCCAAAATCTCGTTGCCCAATAACTCAATGGTCGCAAGATGTGAAACGAGTTCAATTTCCTGATGTATATAAACATTGCTAGGTCTGATATAGAATGAATGTAAGGTGCATTTCCGCTACTCCTAACATGGAAGATCTCAAATTCACAAGTTCTAATTCGCGAAAAAAGCATTTGTCGAATTCTTCTTATAGTAGTTATAAACAAAAATGACTTTGGACATTCGCGATTCAACGCAAAATCAGGCACGGCATGATGTGAATCACATGAAAATTTGGTATGGCCCATGCTGGTGACCCTTGGCGAAACCTCCTTCCATAAGAAAGAGAAAAAATTAATGTAAGGTCTATTTTTCAAGTATTCTATATTACGTCAATAGAAAATTGAGTTTTCGTGAATTAATTCAGAATCCTAATTATCTAATAAGAGAAAAGTAAATAATAAATAAGAAAAAAAATACAAGTGACTGCAAAACTTATTTATTTGGGTAACTATAAAGTTATCTTTAAAAGTGTTAGCATGATTGGAGACCCAAATCCCAACTGGTTTCCCGGTAACTGAGAAACCAATAAAGCTTATTCCATAGAGAACGAATAATCTCCGAGATTATATAGTTATATTGATCAATTCTGTATTTCTTTCACACCATGTACGGATTTGTTTTCTGCTTGAATATTAATTAGAATTAATTATTGAACTTGTAGAGTGATTCAATAGGCTCTAGTTTGACAACATTGAAATTTAATGGGAACTCAAGTTAATATTCAAATGACCTAATCTCTTACGATCCGGTTGCAGGATTGTTTTGTTCCCAGTTGGTTCTGATTAAGCAGTACGTTTCAATGTACAGCTCACCGCTATTTGCGTTGAGAATATTATTTAATTCGCGATTGAAATTTTATGGTAAATTTTACTGGATAAATATTCTGTATCGAGAATTTATTGAAATAATGCTCATTCGTGGTTATCGTGGTTATTACATATATATTAGCTACTGTACACCCATGCGCGCTTCCCGCGAATTATTCATACGATATTCTAATAATTAATTTTATGTTTAATAGCTATAAGTTTCATTTTTGATTATCTTTTCCGAGCGTATTACCTATAAAGAAGTCAAATAATCACTTTCATTCAAGAGAATTGCGATACTGTAATTCGTCAGTCGTACTGTATCAAACTTAATGGAAACAACAATCATTAACCTAAATCCATTTTGTTACTAAATATTCTAACCAAATTACAATTAATTTTTATACGCACTTACTAATTCATTTCGATATGTGCATTGCAAACTCTCCATTAATATTTTGTTCTGAAAATGAGATTTGATCAAACCTTAAATCTCATTAATTTTCAGTCATTGACAAAAGTGACTGTATAACCTCCTGCTTCTTTGACTGGTAGTCCTGATCAGTGCTTCCCGGAGCTCTCTATCTGAATCACGTGTCATGTGACTAGCTGTTGAAAGTAATCAAATCATGAGTCAATTAGCTTCACTTCACATCCCATCACACAAGGGTGTGGCCTTTTTCTACATCATCATCTACGTAAAAATCGACAATGCCTGCATAAGCAAGTTTTTCGGCACACTAACACTCTTTCGTAGGGTTTTTTTTTCTCTATCATCAGTCAAGAAAATATCTCCGAAGCATTTTCACGTTGTACTGATGAATTTCCCCACGCTTTACAGAATCAAACAGATGTCACGGAGCTTTTGTTATCGATGCGCGCGAATACTACCCCCTGGGACGGTAGATTTTTCCCCAAGATATTTTTCTACGCATCTTGCGCGCACAAACTGAACAAGACGCCCCGTTGCACCGCTCGGAAAGCAGGAAACCGCTCATGCAATACCGGCAAATGGCGCATGCCACTGCCGAGCTCGCTGTGGCTAATTAAGCGACAGTTTGCCACGTGCGATTTCTGTTATTGGGTAATTCAGCGGCGCGCAAATCACGCTTCGATTATTGATTCGCTTCTAGGTTCGACCCTCGATGATGCCCTCGTCTTGGCGCTGTTAATTACTACTCGGAGGCCATTTCGGAGGAATTTAAATCCACTCTTGTTCGCCAGTCAATAAGATTTTCTGGGAAGTTCTATGAGTAATTTATACGGGTGAAAATTAATATACTAGTTGACGTTGCAAAATATTTTGGAAAGAAACGAAATGTACTCTTGTTCTGAACAATCTGAATGCCAGTATCGCCTCTTGGGTTCGAAGATAGTCTTGAATATCGATTTGATTAATTCACTTTAAATCTATAATAGTAAAAACAATTATACATTAGTAGAAATTGCATAACTGATAAGAATTCAACTGAAAAATTAGTGAAATTTTACTGATTTCTAGTTGAATATTTACTATTTTTTATCACTTACGCCAATCTACTGTCTTAATCTTGCGGTTTCACTAATTTAAAGACGTTGGAACGAAGGAAAAACTCACGACGATCAATCACAATTTAATTTCGGATGATTTTCCAATGTGCCTCCGAAGCAATTGGATCCTCCGGCCATTGGGAAGATAAGATTGAGACGCCGAATTAAGCTTACAATGCTCATCAACGCAGGTGGATCAACGTTGAAAGTCCATTCGTGTTTGCTCGCCCGAATCTTTAAAGAAAGTGGGTGAAACCGGGGCGTAAAGAGCTGGGTAGAAAATAGGCGAGGAGCATCGGGCGCAAGTGGAAGTAACGGAAAGCAATGAGGAAGCTCGCTCGCGCGCTGCAGAGGTGAGAGACCCACTTTTCCGAGCTTGCGGCTGAGTGGCGATTCGTATCGCTTTATCCGCCGGCGCGATCTGCTGGCTCGCCCCGCCCGTGTATAGACCTTACACACGTCGAGGAATTACGGGGCTCCTCGCGGCCGCCGCTGGTGCGAACCTCCCGCGCGAGTATAACTCAGCCCCCCACCCGCAACTCGTTACACTTTATGAAATGAAATTGAAGCTAAATGAAAAGTTACACCTCGGCCGCTCGTAAACTCAGCCGAGGTGTCCCGCAATAATAGCCGCTCGCGTCTCTCAACCTCTCTCTCTCTCTCTCCAGCGCGATTTTTCCCCTCCGTGCATAAGTCGCCTGCAGATTCTCAGAGTATACATGTATATACGCGCGAGCTGGCTGCCTCCCCAACGCGCGAGCATCTCGTGCTTGCTCTCGATGCGTGTTTAGTGGGGCTCCGAGGGCTGCAGAGCGCAGCTCCTTTGACGAGGCCCCCGGGACGGGCGGGGCTAATAAAAGCCGCTCGCGCGCCCGTTTTCTCCTTCGATAAATTGAAGTGCGCCCCGAGGATTAGCGTTGACATGCGGCACATTTGCTCACTCATCGCGCTCGTGTACTCCGGCTAATGTCGAGAGCTCGATTGAGCCGAGCTGGCTGGAGCGCGGATCAGTTATGTATCTCGATGTTTGTTGGCGTTGATTTGTTTGGAAAGGCTCCGCCTGTGACGTCTCTCTCGAGCACACCCGCCCAACTTCAACTCAACTTGAGTATGCGTTTGCAGTGGAGAACCTCGAGAATTAAGGAGATACAACGATGAAATTCGAGTTCGGTGAATCGCAAAAACTTCGATTTTAGAAGAGACCATACACATTCTGTTGATTCGATGTGTGATGATGAACGATTTCTGATTCTGTTGATCAGGAATTGTTAACTATACTGTATTTCCATTCCATGAATATCGCCGTTTGATTTTTGGATATGTTGAAAAAAATAGTTTCAATTCCCAGAAAAATTTTATTTTACCATAATTCAATTGAATTTCTCAAAATCATCTTTATGTTGCTGATGAAATATTGCGTATAACTTCCAATCAGTCTTACACACACAAAAATCGAATCAAAAACTGAGTTTCAATCCTAGAGAACATCTTCTTGTTTTATTGCGTGAAGCTGATTTTTCTTCTAGAACCAAGATTCAGTTTGTCTATAGAAATATTTGAGCTATGCAAAAATATTTCAGAATTTTTTTTTTTTATAAAAATTAGTCGCTGTAAACATACAGGGCAAACCAAACGTAGAGACTGAAGTTAGCTACAACCATAAAAAAAATATTTCTACACGGAAAAATCTGATACGTTCTTTTGTGAAAGCATGAGATTTATATTCATAGCTCATAATTCAGTTTTCATGAAGGATTTTACACAATATACATCCACGTATGAAAATTTGCTTTTTTCTTGTCCTGCTCATGAACACGTATTTAAAAAACTTATATGTTTACTTGACATTACAAGAGCATCCAAAATTAAATCGATTTTATTGTTCTAGGAACCATATCAAGAAATTAACAACTCTTTGATGCATTGGGCGGAAACAACAACGCTAAATTTTGTAAGATAATCAGATTTTAATCTTATTTATACCGAATTTGTTTATTCACGAATAAGTAATTAGAACAACAAGTATAAAATCAATAATACGAAGGATAATCAGTAAAAAATAATAAATCGTCAACGCAACGAAAGGACTTCGGATGACTAGTATTGAAAAATAAAGTGAACCCCCTTATTCGATTTGGGACTTTTTGCATTGTCACTTCAGTTCCACGAAGTTTCTACAAAGTCATCGATCTACATGATTATCAGACTCAAATTATCGTGAATTATTCTTATCTAAGAATTCATCACTGTGTGGGTTATTATGACTTGAGTCGTTTGTGCAATGTTTACGAAAACTTCGTATCCTGTAATAAAAATTCAAGTGTTCCATAAATACTTGGAGTATTCAAGAAGAACGATTTTGTTTGAAGAAAATACTAATATCTCATACCAAACACGTAGTAGACTTAAGCAATGTGAAATATAGTTCATCTACACGATTATTTGTATGTATTCGGCAAAGATATTGATCACAATGATAATGATTAAATTGATAAGGCATTATTTTGGTACTCTTAGAAAATGATACTCATTCGTGTTGACAAACTATCAACTACGATTTTCCTTTACATACTTTTAGAAGATTCTCAACATACAACACTTGATTATTAATAAATTCAACAAATCTCTCACTCTCTCCTGAATTTTTCTGTCTTCTATGAATAAATTTCGAGTGCATGGAAATAGCATACATAGAGTACGAGAGATTTATTCAGAATCAATGATATGTAGAAAGGGTTTCAGATATGGATTTTCACTGTTAAGCGATCAACTCGTATCCACGCATCACTTAATAACATTTATATCGTATTTCAAGCGAAAACATAATTAAAAATCATTGATTGAATAACTGTAATATTTTCGAATTTGATTCGCCGTTAATCAACGTGATCTTGGTTTCGGTTATCATGACATCAGTAAAACAGTAATTCAACGATAACACTGCAACATACTAATTCCAACAGTCTAAGGCTATGAAGTAATTTTCTGCTAATTCTAACAGTAGATAATTCAGCGAACGCTTATTGTTTCCCATTTAGGTCTATCGCCGAGAGGGCCATCAATAAATAATTCGTTCTAGCCTCATCCTGCCGGAGAAACGCGGAGGCAGCTCAGATTGTATATAGGCGAAGCGCGAAACACCCTATATCGGTACAAGGGCCATCAAGCCGATATTAGAAGGTAGTGGCTGTATGGCGGAGCGAAACCGCGCAACGACTCCCCGGATATTTCGGGAGTTCGCGGCTCCATATAACGCTCCTCGCGTGCGACAGACTTGAGCGTCGACGAGCTTCGCGGGTATCGAGCTTTCAGGCGCCATCGACGCGATACCTCTCGTTTATGCCTGCATCAAATGTTGCGCTTCCGATATTTTTCATAGAATGCATATCTTTAGAAAAAAAATTTGTTGCACTCATACCGCCTCGTATACGATAAAAGAATATCATGAAACATTTATAAATCATGGGATCGGACGAAGTTTTGGACATTTTTTTATTACTAGAGTGCATACAACTATTTATTCATTTATCTATTTATTTGATCTAATTCACGGACACTGAGCCTTCTAAATTCTTGTAAATTCTGATTATCCATCTGATGCGAATTATCGTGAGTTTCAGATGTTTCCATAGTGGTCTTTTGCCAATAGCCCTCAAGCATTATTTTCCACTGTTACTGTGTCTACGCGTATTATTGTCATATTTGTTAATAATAAGATTGTTCTTGTGACTTTCATGAATCATCATTTTTTCACTGGATTCCATATCAATAAACAGTCAGTCTTTAAGAACTCTTATTATTAAGCTAATTGACAATAATGATGATTCCCAAAGTTCTATGAGTAAAATTGAAAATTTTAAAGACGTGACTCGAAATTGATTCAACCTATTCGGATACCTATCTGACTACCGATTCAGGGAATTCCATCTTAATTGGAAGCCTGGGTGTCTAATTACATCCGGGTTCGAAGGATGAAGTCATTCAACATCGAACCAAAAATTGACAAATGAGTTAGAATTTGGATTATTTATGAGACTTTGATAGTTCGAACTGATAACTCGAAATTTCTCACGTACATGAATCATGCTTGTGATTCAGCGTGAGAAGCACATCGCACGAGTTCGCAACGCTCAGTTTCCCGCGGGCTAGGGGCTCTATTGGCGCGCGAACTCTGATTTACGGCCACGGATCACGCCATTAAACAATACTCTCTCGTGACCTTTGCTCGTACATTCGTGCACCCCATATTAATCATCGATCGGATGTTCCACTTTCAGGTAGATGGCTTTTTCTTGCCAAGACGCCCATTTGCCGATTGACCTTTCATGTTTTCCGTTTATATCACTGGTATAAAAGCGTATCAGAGCGGGTGACGAGTTGCACTTTCCATATTTCTTTATTTAGGCCAGTGTAAAATACATGGAGTGATCCACGTAGAATATTTCAACGAAATACTCGTATTTCAATGGTAATATTTTTAGGGATTTCTCAAAATTTTTTCCAGCTAATAAAACCCATTCTACGTGATTATTATACGTTACATTATTACGTATTCGATTTGTCCAACGACAATTATTAATTAGTACTGAATGCTTCTATTTGTTTCACTTTGAGTTTGGCACAAAATCAGGCATGGATGATTTTCCTGTTCCAAAAGATTAACGCAATTAAATTTTAGACAAATTTCAACATTTGAAATTCATGGAAAATAATTATTCCATTTTGGACAGATATCAAAAAAGATTTATGAATTCTGAAATGTGAAAATAGAGCGCCCCCCCCCCCCAAGTGCACCTGAATGTAGCTAGTATTATATCAATTATTCGAACAGAGAACCTATACGATTCCGAATATGGAATAGAGAAAAGTGCTTTCTCGATAATCGGCTTTTTGGCTTCAATCTAGCAACTATATTTAGATTAGTTGAATTTGAATACTAACCAGCTGTAAATAGCTCTCGTGCAGTTGATTCTGAATGTGAAATCATTATAAAGTATCTGATCCATATGGTACCAAATTTAGTCGTGGATCTAATTGATCTGTAATAACTCTTGCTTTAAGTACGGGTTTGTGTCATTTTGCAACTGCTGCGTTATTGCACAACCAAACTTTGTGCTAGCTTTCATTTTGAAAACAGTAGATTTGAGAGAAGTATAAATTTATGTTTCTCTCGTTTGTTTTGTGTCATACATAAAATAATTCGAATATTCAATAGTGATTTTTTGTTTATGGACTACATCATTAATTAAATATGCTTTTCACTTCAATGCAGTTGTGCTTTCGTAAGATTCGACTAGATTGATTAATAAATTCATTTGCAATCGATTTTTATATTTTTCTCAGTAAAAATTACAAAAAGAAAGAAAACTACCGGTCCCCAAAGTGCCCATATCTAAAGACTCGAACTGATTCTAATTGACTTGAATAGGTATTTATATATAAATGATCCAATTGTCCAATTAACCGAAATTAGCCGGAAACAAAGACATTATCAAGGCGGTGAACAAAGACAGCGGGATGCATTTCGCATTCATCGTGGCAGTGGCAGCGGCGCTACTCGTACGTGTTGCTCTAGCCGTCGACTGTGGGATGCTCCCAAAGTGACGAGGCACTCGTTTCTTGTGTAAGAGCTCTCCGTGAGCGGCCTTTATTGTGCCCCGGTTCACGGTTCTTCGATTTCTCTACGTGCACTGTCATCTTGCATAACTCCAACCGTCGTGATAACTGCTGCGCTTTTTACATGCTGACTGTGGCGTCGAATTTGCCGTGGTTTGCTGGAATTATACGGATGAAAAGAAAAAACCGCTGCTATCTGCATTAAAAGTAGGCTTCCTCAAAGAGGTTTTCGTGTCAAAAACAGTTGCTATGTAGATATGAGAATTCCGTGTTTTTTGCCACCGACAAAATGGACCTAGTATTGATTTTTCAAACTAGCTAGCAACGGCTGCTGGGGATGTCAACTATGAAAAATACAAAAGTACTGTGGATGAACTTTAACTCGATATTTCATTCTCTTAGAAACGGTTGCTATCAAGAAATGATGTTTTTATGCCGTTTACCACCGACAAACGGATTTCAATTTCTCGTAAGTATTCAGGCCCCAAAGAACATTTACTAAGAATCATAGGGAATCTCCCAAAGAACATTCACGAGGAATTATAAAAAATCTCCCAAAAACGCTTTAACAACGGTTGCTAGGGAATAAAACAACGGATTTTGCTGAAAATTGAATTCGGCTTGAACCTTGCCACGACTAAACTGTGTACGAAATTTAAAGAAGATCGGATTTCTTCGAAAGTTATATTGTGCGCTGAAAGACACCGTTACATAAACCATACGTACCTACGTTCGCACGTACAGAAATTTTTGAGATAACATGTTTTCTAATCTATGAATTACGAAAACCAAGGTCCCGACGTGTGATTCAAAAGTTAGAATTTTGCCCCGTCACAAAGCTTTCTTTTTAAGAAAGCAAAAGACAAACATTGCCTTCATTTTCATATAAGTAAACTTGAATGTTCCCATAAAAACCTCACTGTCCCGTGTATTCATTAATTTACATACACTGTTAATTTTTCAATCTTTTCGCAAAAGCATTGCGCAACATTATTTGTCTTTTCATAATTGAATGTGTCCAAAATATACTATTGTGTTTAATTTCTATGATGATTTTAGTTTTAGACCAAATGAAACTCAATATTACCAGGGTTCTTTCAATTTTTCATCTTGGAAAATAATTTTGATGGATTTTTTAAAGTGATGTTTTTCAGCATAATACAGTTCAAATTCAACACAGTTCGGCTCATTTTGAAATAGACACCTTCCATTTTCACGAGTTGCATTGAAAAAGCTCGTAGTGATTGTTCAAGTTTAGGAGGATACATCTGGTTCTCTGTAATTTACTGTACGAACATAATTAATAATTGAAATTTCTGTAAGTCACAGTCGCAGCGCTCAGTGTCCGCAGCTCGTAGTGATTTCTTGACAAATAATTTAGCCACTTCGCGCAATAGTTTGAGACACAAAAGCGCAAAACCAAACAGTGAAAAGCAACGTATGACCTCAAGAGCCGAGTTTAATGATGCGAGTTAGGCAGTCCCTTTGCAGGCAGTCTCCGTCGCTTGTGCGCGCGGCAAAGACGAGAAGCAAACTCAGAACTGGTTAAAGCTGCACGACTCGCAGAGAACATGAGAAAACAATGAAGGGGTTGGCAAAAAGGTATACACAGCACCAGCTGGATTGATGCGTAACAAACCTCTCACCCGGAGAAATGAGGAGGAGGGAATAAAGACAGCCAATGTCTTGGGAAAACACGATGGAGCGGAGATCTTTGGCAATCGAGTCTCGCTCGTTTGATATAGAGTGCCCCGTGAAAAGACTTTTAATTAAGGCGCGGGAGTAACGAGAGGGAGGGGTAACGGGGTATATAAACAAGGGAGTCTGTGCCATGAATCTACGACTGACTCGTCAAGTCGAAGTATAATTAAGGAAGCCAAGCTCTCAAATGTAAATGCGTCGGTGACACTCAATCTACAATAGAGAAGACACACAGCCTCGAAAATTTTAAATGTTGATTCTTTGGTTACGATCAAAACTGATGGGACTGATTAATTAACTCTTCTCCAAAATTATAAGCAGGCAGAAAAAATTTTACAAGATCAAAGATTGAGTCATAACTGGTGTGAAAATCATAATTCTACCCACCCGCGTAAAAAAAGATGTGATCTCAAAGTGATCTCAAATTGATCAGTATTAAATATGGCACTTTTTAATAACTTTTTGAGACGAGAAAAAGATTGCAAGAAAGTATGAGACGAGATGAGATCGTTTTGAGATCTCTCAGAGACGATATTTTTTTCAAGTTTTGCGACGATTTTTCAGATATTATGAGACCAATTTGAGATCCCAAACAGATCAAAAATTGATCTTATTGAATATATAATTCCCATTCACTCCATTTTTCGTCCCTCATCTTTCGCATTATCGGGAGAGAGCATCCCGGACAAAACCCAGGACGTTAGGTTTCCGATGATGGTGTTCCAAAAGTGCGCTCCTGGTGTATTTACTTGGGGGGAGCTGACCCTGGACCCGGACGATGTCCAGGTAGTCAGGGTACACGATGACAGTGTTCCAAGAGTGCGCTCCTGGTATTTCTGGTTGGAGTACCTGACCCTGGACCCGAACGATGTCCAGGTAATCAGGCAGGGTAACCGATGACGGTGTTCCAAGGGTGCGCTTCTGGTATTTTTGGTTGGAGTGCCTGACCCTAGACCCGAACGATGTCCAGGTAGTCAGGGTACCCGATAACGGTGTTCCAAGGTTGCGCTCCTGGAATTTTTGCTTGAAGCAGCTGACCCTGGACCCGAACGATGTCCAGGTAGTCAGGGTACCCGATGACGGTGTTCCAAGGTTGCGCTCCTGGTATTTCTGGTTGGAGTACCTGACCCTGGACCCGAACGATGTCCAGGTAATCAGGGTACCCGATGAGGGTGTTCCAAGGGTGCGCTCCTGGTATTTTTGGTTGGAGTGCCTGACCCTGGACCCGAACGATGTCCAGGTAGTCAGGGTACCCGATGACGGTGTTCCAAGGGTGCGCTCTTGGTATTTTTCGTTGAAGTAGCTGACCCTAGACCCGAACGATGTCCAGATAGTCAGGGTACCCGATGACGGTGTTCCAAGGTTGCGCTCCTGGAATTTTTGCTTGAAGCAGCTATCTTTGGACCCGAACGATGTCCAGGTAATACGGACCGTCGATGACGGTGTTCTAGAGGAGCGCTCCTGGTATTTTTGCTTGAAGTACCTCACCTTGGACCCGAACGATGTCCAGGTAGTCAGGGTACCCGATGACGGTGTTCCAAGGGTGCGCTCCTGGTATTTTTGGTTGGAGTGCCTGACACTAGACCCGAACGATGTCCAGGTAGTCAGGGTACCCGATGACGGTGTTCCAAGGGTGCGCTCCTGGTATTTTTGGTTGGAGTGCCCAACGCTAGACCCGAACGATGTCCAGGTAGTCAGGGTACCCGTTGACGGTGTTCCAAGGGTGCGCTTCTGGAATTTTTGCTTGAAGCAGCTGACCCTGGACCCGAACGATGTCCAGGTAGTCAGGGTACCCGTTGACGGTGTTCCTAGGGTAAGCTCCTGGAATTTTCGCTTGAAGCAGCTGGCCCCGGACTTAAACGATGTCCAGGTACTCAGGGTACCCGATGACGGTGTTCCAAGGGTACGCTCCTGGAATTTATGCTTGAAGTAGCTGTCCTTTGACTCGAACGATGTCCAGGTAATACGAACCGTCGATTACGGTATTCTAAAGGTGCGCTCCTGGTATTTTAGCATAGAGAAGCCGACCCTGGACCTGAACGATGTCCAGGTAATACGGACCGTCGATGACGGATTACCGAGGGTGCGCTCCAGGTATTTTTACTTGGGTAAGTTGACTCTGGACCCAAAAACAGGTAACCCGAGGTACCGGGACATTGAACGGGACCAGGGTCAGCTTCTCCAAACGAAAATACCAGGAGCGCACCCTTGGAACACCCTCATCAGGTACCCTGACAACCTGGACATCGTTCGGGTCCAAGGTGAGGTACTCCAAGCAAAAATACCAGGAGCGCTCCTCTAGAACACCGTCATCGACGGTCCGTATTACCTGGACATCGTTCGGGTCCAAAGATAGCTACTTCAACGAAAAATACCAGGAGCGCACCCTTGGAACACCGTCATCGGGTACCCTGATTACCTGGACATCGTTCGGGTCCAGGGTCAGGTACTCCAACCAGAAATACCAGGAGCGCACCCTTGGAACACCGTCATCGGGTACCCTGACTACCTGGACATCGTTCGGGTCCAGGGTCAGCTGCTCCAAGCAAAAATTCCAGGAGCGCACCCTTGGAACACCGTCATCGGGTACCCTGACTACCTGGACATCGTTCGGGTCTAGGGTCAGGCACTCCAACCAAAAATACCAGGAGCGCACCCTTGGAACACCCTCATCGGGTACCCTGATTACCTGGACATCGGTCGGGTCCAGGGTCAGGTACTCCAACCAGAAATACCAGAAGCGCACCCTTGGAACACCGTCATCGGGTACCCTGACTACCTGGACATCGTTCGGGTTCAGGGTCAGGCACTTCAACCAAAAATACCAGGAGCGCACCCTTGGAACACCCTCATCGGGTACCCTGATTACCTGGACATCGTTCGGGTCCAGGGTCAGGTACTCCAACCAGAAATACCAGGAGCGCACTCTTGGAACACCGTCATCGGGTACCCTGACTACCTGGACATCGTTCGGGTCCAGGGTCAGGCACTCCAACCAAAAATACCAGGAGCGCACCCTTGGAACACCGTCATCGGGTACCCTGACTACCTGGACATCGTTCGGGTCCAGGGTCAGGCACTCCAACCAAAAATACCAGGAGCGCACCCTTGGAACACCGTCATCGGGTACCCTGACTACCTGGACATCGTCCGGGTCCAGGGTCAGCTCCCCCCAAGCAAATACACCAGGAGCGCACTTTTGGAACGCCATCATCGGAAACCTAACGTCCTGGGTTTTGTCCGGGATGCTCTCTCCCGATAATGCGAAAGATCGGGGACGAAAAATGGAGTGAATGGGAATTATATATTCAATAAGATCAATTTTTGATCTGTTTGGGATCTCAAATTGGTCTCAAAATATCTGAAAAATCGTCGCAAAACTTGAAAAAAATAGCGTCTCTGGGAGATCTCAAAACGATCTCATCTCGTCTCATACTTTCATGCAATCTTTTTCTCGTCTCATAAAGTATTAAAAAGTGCCATATTTAATACTGATCAATTTGAGATCACTTTGAGATCACATCTTTTTTTACGCGGGCAACGAAAGCCCAACCCACTTTGATTTTGGGAGTTGAAAATACTATTTACAATGTAACTTGAGCTAAGATTTTCTCACTGCCGATAGATACTGCGTGGACCAGCAATTTCTCAATCTATCTCAAACTCGATAATCATAAGGAATATGATCTGGGATCTATCATCGTATACTTTATAGTCAATTTAATAAATTTATTGACCATAGTGGGAATTATATTTCTCAACTTCCGAAATTCGGAATTCGAGGAATTGTATTGTCATCATTACCCATGTCAATGACTTCATGCATTTGCAGTATACTCATACATTCTGAAGGCCACGTGTATAAAAAGAATATCTACAGTAAATTATAAAAGCGTCAAGATCTCATAACTTTAGAAAGTTTCAACTGAAACTAAGACCTGAATTTCTGACTGTTCTCGTTTAGGTCACATTAATATATATACCATATCTCGAGCGATTGTCGTATTTTCAAACAGATATAGTTTATCCCCTCGGGAAAAATATTGCCGACTGCAAAAAACAATACAAAATGAACTTTGCGCAAACGAGGATAGAAGAAATCAAATCAGCGGCGAGGAACCCTTCCCTTCAGGAAGAAGTTCGTGAAGTACACGCGGAAGAAAATGCAATCAAGGCAAGTAAAACAAAGCTCGAAACCTTGTTCCGGGAGCCACGCAATATCTGGGCATTCAGGCTGTTGTCGTTGGTGAACGTTCGGCGCGGCATAATGCGCGGAAGACCATGGCTTTGGCGGAAGTTTCGCGTAAGACCCCCAGAGAACAACGATGAGTCGGCAATGTGCCTACTAATGGCAGTCCGTTAGCCGAGTTAAAGTTATTTGACGTCGGTCAGATTGTCGAAATAGAATTGGCCAGCTCTACGTCTTAGGGACTGCTCTTGCTCCGGTCAAAGTTTACGGAACGAGTACCAGGAGGCTGTAATCTTCATGTTTCGCAATTACTTTGATGTTTCATTCCGGGTCCTAATATGACTCACCTTCGTGCTTGGCGAATTTTCAACTTCGTTGAGAATATTATTGTGGAGAAGAAGACGAGTGACTTTTTGTTCTTTTTGCAAGTTGTAGGAGAAGATGACTGGCGGCCGACTGGCAAATCTCGGCGCTGTTTTGCCTAAAGGGAATGTAACGAAGATAACGGGTTTATTTTTCTCAAACTGAGAGAAGTTTCTAACGAATTTATTATGGAAAACGTTGTAAGTGACTATGGTCCATTATCGTGCGACTTATTGTGTACACGATAGTTTGTACAAAAAATTACGGTGAAATTTACAGGTTTTCACGATAAAATTCACGGGACGTCATGGTGAAATGTATGAAACATGTTGTCTAGTATACGCAAAATACTGTGTCAATTCTGTTTCTTTCAAACTTATTAATTTGGTTCTTATTTTCAAATCAGCCATTTGATAAATGAACTGAATCAACGTGTTATATCTGTTGCATTTCGTTTCAACGCTAACGGTGTTCTTGAATTTGGCCTACATCTATAGCACTAAGATCAATATCGACGAATCCGAGTACAAATTTTTTGAAAATAGTCGCGAGCCGAAAATACGGCAAATAGAGCAGTAGAAAAAGGAGGAAACGGGGAAAATTTCGATAACACGGAAGTCCCGTGGAGCAACGTGCGAGTATTGTTGATTTTTCTTAAGCGCGAAAAACGACTAGGAGAAGAGACGTATGTATGGGGGGAAGGGCTTGCGCGCCGGAGTAAGGTCGGATGCGGCGGCGAAGGCAGCCGGGCAAAGAGCGTTCATGAATCGAAATGATATCGACGAGTCGTGAGGGGACTCTGGTATACGTCGCTATCCCTCTGCAAAGCAGCAGCAACAGCAGCAGCAGCAGCACAGCCTCAAAATCTGTTGGCAATCACGTATAGAGCCGGGGCTGGGCCGGACTGCTCAATGCAGCCACGCCACCGCGGGAAGGAATTCCAAGTGCACACACGCATCCACACGGCCGCCCCCTATGTTTATTTTCCCAGGCGACGAGAGCCAGTCACGTCGGTTCACCTGGCGTGCCAGACCCTGCAAATATCGACTCTGATCAGGACGAAAGGAGGGAGATGTTCCGCATCGAATTATTGCGACGCTCCAGATAGGCGCGGAGTGTGCAAATTGTATTACGTTGAAACATAAAATACTTATTCCCGTTGAGATGTTGGACTTTTGAATTTGCGAGGAAAACACGCTGCCAAATGCATTGGTGACATGCTGTCTCCAAAAAAGGCGGATTCAACACTGACTAGAGGATGTGGGTTTTGCACTCGAGTTTGAATAAACCGACACATGAAATTGTCGGTACAGTGGTTTCGGACAGTTATCATTATAACGAAAATAGTACACCAAGATTTTATCCTTTACAATTCTTGTGTTACTTTTCGTAGGGTTTAAACTTTTCGAGACAACCGAACTGGGCTCCGATAGTACTGTTTTCCACTTGAATTGCATACAGTTGTGTGCAGGACCAAAATAGTCCGAAGATATATAAGGAAAATCCACCTTCAAGAGAAGATGATATTCTTTATTCGATCTCCACAAACCCGTACATGCGCTGAGGTACGATTTGAATATACTAGTAGGATGGATAATGCGAGGATAAAATGTGCTCCCTCTCAGCCTATTGGTTATGCGTATACCAAATCGAATCATCATAGCAGGAAAATAAATGAGTCGGGAGGACGGAAGCGTTAAGCTCCTTTCGAGTCGTCGCAATAAATATGACAAAATGCCATGGCCAGCTATTCCCTCGCGTACCCGAGAGATAAGGCACGAGAGCATGAAAAAATAATAACTGGAGGGATTGTGATTTCGACGATTGCACCGAGAGAGCAGTAGAGAGGAGGAAGTCGAAGAAGAAGAAGAAGAAGAAGAAAATGATGATGAAACGCAGCGCTACGTTAAGCTTCCTCAAGCGCTCGCGAGCAATGGCTCATATATATTTCGCCGGGCGTCATATACGCGTACGTAGCCGCTCGGTCTCCGTCTTTCTTAAGTCCATTCGGAGATGGAATACTGTCGCGGAGGGGGGTATAGGGAGCGCGAAGAATTCGACGCTCGGAAGCGATTCCGCGCCGGCCCGGTCGATATCCAATATCCCCGGGAAACTGGATCTGGCCATATTGAAAGCCTCCCCCAGTTGTTTCCCCGTGAAATCGAAAAGCTTTTTCTCCCCATCTCTCTTCGCCTCTCCGCGGCCGGGTGGAAAGAAATAGGAGAGAGAGAAGGTACAGGTGTCTCCGGGCCGCAGCGTCAGCATCCAGTGTCCGGCCGTAGCTTCCGAGCGGATGCCGCGCCGTAGCTTCTTTATGGCGATTTGAAAATAGGATCATGTTTCGCGTTGCCAGCTCGACCTGTCCTTCCAAGACTTATTTCACCCGCAAGACAGCGACGAGCAATTCCCTAGTTCGCGGAGTCGCCGTATATGTTATTGATTATCAGTATATCAGTATTGCAACGATTTCGGATCACTTGCCGTTCGGAATCCACTCGACGTATCTTCCAGGTCGATGTGATTACGTTGATAGAAGAATGGCGAGTGAATGTTGTGGAAAACTCTTTGATTTCATCAATTTCCAAACCGCATGGCTATATTCTGACGAGTAGTACAATTTTTTAGTTCTCTAAACCAAGTATCTTGCATTTGGTTTTATGTATACTCTTTTCCCGAGTTTAACCATGATGAAAAGACAGCGACGATGATTGGGTTATACAGAGAGCGAGCGAGAGGGAGGCAAAAAGTAAGGAGAAAGAAAGGGCCTGCTATTTATGGGAAACTCAGAACGAGTGCCATATAAGCTAGGGCAGGATGACGAGTATAATAACGTTTCCTCCTCTCGAGCAACGCAATTACAAGGTTACGGTGGGGTTGGCGATAAGGTTAATCCCCGCAATTTCTGATCCTGTTATGTCAATGCGCGCGTCGAGATGACAACCGGGACCTTCTCTTCCCCCCCCCCCAGGGTATTGGGTATTTTTGCGTTTCCTATGAGAAGAGAGAGAAAGAGATGGCCCCTATCGAAGGGAGATAAAACGGGAAGGCGTAAATTTGATGAAAAAGCCGGTTGTTACGCGGCTGAATTTTCAGATGCACGCAGGGCCCGACGCTCATCGCGTGTGCACCATCCAAGGGCGATAAAACGAGTATATAAGGATATAGGGGTATATAATGCCGAATGGGCGAGCATTCTCGTTTCTACTTGATGGCTGCATTCGAATTACGTACTGAACTACGGCTCTCTCCGCCCCCCCTCCCGCTCTCTCTCTTCATCCTCTGTTCATTCCGCGGTTTTACAGCCCCAGACGTCTACTTTCTTCGGCCATTGCTTTGATTTCCCCGTGGCGAGAGCCGCGCGCGCGCTCCACACCGTACCCAACGTACCGGAACGCACTGATATTCATAATCCTCACTTCATCCAATTGATTTCTTGCCCGCGCGCGCAACCTGCTCCCACGGTATACATCGGCGATGGTTAAATTCGAGTTTTACTCCGAGGAAGAGGGAGTCGATTCGCGCGAGGAGGAGGAAGTCGAGAGCCGGAACGAGATGTGAACGAGCTAGTGATGAATTTTCACCCCTCCCCGATGGAAGATACAAACTAGATGGATTTAATCGATAATCGCTGCGAGATATCATTGGATGAGTGGTTTGTTACAAGTGTATGTATACAGCAGCCCTCGGCATCAGCAGCAGCAGTCGAGTACGCTTTTATCGAGCTCTTTCACAAGCCAGAGCGGCACGAGCGGAAGAAGGGGGTGGTACTCGTAGCATCGCGAGCATCCGTCGCGTCTCTCTCGCGCTCGCGCGTGGGCTCGAGCTGCTGCCACAAGTTGCAAATTTATTTAAGCGTCGCGCATTTTTGCCGGCGCTCCTGACGTCGCCGCACCTGACTGCGCCCGTGTTCCCCCCTCTCCTCGGCAAACATCTTTGCGCTGCCAACCCCCCCTCCCCTTGGCCCTCGACGCTTTTCCCGACTATTTACAAACTCGTCGTCGTGACCCAGCCGAGCGGACCATTATTTATTCCGCCGAGCGGAACGTCCAAACTCACCGGAATCGAATTTGAACTATATACACGTTGGCCGCGGCGCCGAGACGGTCCTCTTCCGCGCGCCACGCGTGAAAAAGCAAACGCGACTCTTTCCCTGTTGTCATTCGCACCCTCGAGAGGCGGTGCGCGCGCCTAACTCCACCTCTTCAAGTTTTTTAATTCCTCGCTCGGCTCGTTTGCTTGCTGGCGAATTTTGTCTGAGATTACGAATGCTCTCGCTCAGTTCGCTGTACGGCTTTGAGTATATGGGGTCGCTTGACACTTTGATTAAACTCTTTCAACTTTCTGGACACTCAACGGATGTTGTTTGACAGCACACACTGATCTCGCGTTCTATAGTATCTTACAGATGGACCAGTGGTGCGAACTTTGTACGAAGACAACTTCGAATTGTAATTTGAATTGATTTTTCTCGTAATTTCAAGGTAGTCTTGGATGAATGCAATTTGGAGTACAGCTAACTCGACTCCCTTGAATTTTTCGGACAGTTTGCAGCGAGAGTCGGACTTGAATCGCGTCTGCGGTTCGATCGGTTAGATTTTTTCGGTTAAGGGACAATTGATGGAACAGCCGCGGATGGGAAGGAGCTCGTTCTAGATTACGTTTGCCATCGAGAATTGAGAGCGAACTCGAGTGCACTTCTCGTCCGGTCTTTCTTCAGCTCCTTGTGTTTGAAGATAATTCCATGAGTGATGGAAAAAGTGGCGAAATTTCTTTTCAAAGATTAAAAGAATTGGATGAATAAGAAGTCAGCTCGTTATGCTACGAGATAATATTTGAACTGCGGGGCTACCGAGCTTTTCCTGATGGAGTCCGCTTATTTTATAAATTAGTCAGTTCTCGAGAATCCCCAGGCTACGATGTGATATATATATAACTGTTCATCTTCGTACTATGTAGCACCGAAGTGCAGCGAATAAAAATTCAAATGTTACGCGAATAATATTTCCAAGAGCCAATATTCAGCTGTAGAGGTTTGGTTTGAACGTTGGTTTTCGACAATTAAATTCCATTACCCGTCTTGTATCTCCAGACCACACTCGAGCAATTTTTCTCAACTCGTTCGACAACAGAGAAAACAATGAAAAATCTCATCTTCTCTAAAACGTCCATTGCGTGAATTATCGCCGGTCGAAAGTCCGATTTTTGCGGAATACGACTAGTTTCGCAAGACGCACGAGGGGAAAAAAAAAATCCATCGCGCGCATCCTCCTCGTGGCGTATAATCAGTATAAACGCCCAAAAGATACGACGAAAGAGAGGGGGACAGGGTGCGCGGGTCAGGGAAGCGCGGCGAGGGAAAAAAATGGCCCGGAAAAGAAGTAAAAGGGTGAAATCAGCGGAGAGGAAAAGAAGAATGGCCGCAGTTGGCGAGTTCTCGCTCTGCCCACAGGAGCGATTTGGCGACTTTCCCTCCCGCGGCGCGCGTCCCCGAGTTTTTCCTACCCTCCTCCCGGTGCTTGCGCGCGCGAGCGCCAAATTACGTGAATGAATCAGCCGCTAACTATGCCCCGCGGGTTTCATTCCGTCTGGTGCGCGCCGCGTGCGCCGAATAGCCCGGGATGATTTCGCGCAAACGGCCACCGCGCGGAAAATGGAGCCCGAAGGCGCTGCTGCCGCGACCAAATGGACGTAGCGCGCGCGCGCGTGCCCATACCGGTGGACGAATTATCGGACAACGAGAGAGGCGCGCCCCGTTGGCTGGATGCGTTTAGCGCCCGGTCACCACCACCCCGTGAAGCCCCGGGAATGCCGGCTCACGTCCCTGTGCCGTCCGATGCTTCGTTAATTTGTGCATTGCGAGTCGCGGGCGACATTCTTGCGGGCTCGGGAGACACTGAGTTGTGAGCAGTCGGATCAATTCGCGCGAGGATCGACAAGCGAAATCCATGGTTGCAAGAGTTTCGAGCGCGAACTGCGCAGTGCCTTCCGGGCGATTGGACGAGATATATATATATATATATATATATATATATGTGTGTCGGTGCGATTGTTCCTCGTTCTTTGATCGACCAAACACTGCCTCGGGTGTTATAATGGGATTGCTCTGTACCATCGGGATAATGATAATTCATTAGCGATACGCCAGCGACCCGCGCGTCCAGCTGTGTGACGTTTCACTCGATTCAATTAACAATGGGATATACTCTCCATTGGCGCGGCGCGTGTTTTCGCATTCCGTATCTTGACGCGCAGAGTCTAATTGATGGTTTCACAACGCATTGCCCCCCCCAATCGAAATAATTACCTATTCAAAATGCGGGCTTGATTGCATTAGACTGTAGCTTCGTTGATAAGAATTCAATTATTGGACTGGCCGCGCGCGGTGCGCTCGACGGAAAGACCCATAGTCGTGTCATTCTGACGTCCGTTAAACTGCGCTATCGGGATATGCAATTAAATTTTGGACGTGTGCGACGTTATTAATTGCGCGCGTCGTACCGACCTCGTACAATGTGATGTGTATCGCGGACGCACACACACAGCGTTCAACTTGATCCGTTGACTTTTCGAAGCTTGACATCCGAAATTCATCGGCAAGCGATATTGTAAACTGGTGGAGAAATACCTCGCGTCGGCAGAGATTCGACTGATGCGATCCTTATATTTACTTGGATGAAAATCGATTGCCTGGGAAGTAAAGACGGTTTACTCGTGATTCGATCGGTTTAGATCCAAACCACGTGACGTGAGTGAGATAGATAGACATAATAGAGCGCAGAAGTGCTGAGAGCAGAGCTACCGATAGAAGAAGGATAGATTAGGTTAGTTTTGTGAACAATCGAGGAAGCTGGGGGATAATGCGTCCCCAGCTGAAGAAATACGTTCTTGAATATGCGATCTCGAATCCGATGGTCGATCAAATCCTCATGCATGAGAACTCGATCGTGTGAGAACCGTATGTGAACGTACGCTATTTAACTAATCAACAAATTACTGCGAATGAATAAAATTAAATTTCGAATATCTCGCAAATATTCAACGTCTCCTGTTATTTCCTAGCACGCGGGATCAAAATACCATTAAACCCTCGCGCAAAAGCGACTTTCGCGCTCGTAACGAAAAATAATATTCCGATGAATTTTGAATGGATAAAAAAATTTTATTACGACTAATACTTGAATTTTTTGAACGAAACTCGTTCCCGTTATGTAGGTATTAAAAACCAACGAATTGATTTAAATCGATGAAGTATACGCGAAAAGGATAATCGATAATGGGACGTTGGCCGAATAATTGAAATATTATTTTGAAAACGCGCTAATGCGGAACGCTCGTAGCGCGTCCGAGCTTACCTAGTTTCATACGCGACAAAGAAAAAAAAATCCCAGCATGGGAAACCAATACTCTCGAACAAGCCCGTTGCACCGCGAGTGTATTATGATTGTAGCCAAGTTGTCTCGGGATCGAACGCCGGGGGAACAAAGCTCTCGAAACAAAACGCCCCCGCCCCAGTAGCTTTCAGACCCTCATCCTCGACACGGCAGTTTATAGAGAGCGAGGGTCGGGATAGGTGAGCGCCGGGGTAACCGAGCGCTCACGTCGCTCTCGGTCGCGCGCTCCTCGCTCTTCTGCTCGCTCGAGCTTCCCTTCCTCCTACCCCAACGCCCAGCCACCCTCGAAGCGGCTGCTGGCTGCGCGATATACATTTTTCCCGTGATTTGCCGACTATCGCCGTCTGTTCCGGGTACACACGCAGGCTTTGCCGTGGCTCCCCCGCGGGGCGCCCCGGAGCTTGTCACCGCCAGTCGTACGACGACGCCTGCAACAAGCTTTCACTTCAAATGCCCCCCGCCTCGGCTTCTAACCCCTTTTATCTTGGGCCGCGAGCGTACTTGTGTATCGGTGGTCGCAGTTCCACTTTTTTTCTTTTTTCGCCCGTCTTTTTTTGTCTCTCCTACCGCCTTCCTCGCAGTTTCGCACACTGAAGCTCGAATTTTAAATGCGCCAAGAGGCCTGCTCGGTCCGGGCGCGCGTACGCCGCGACATCAAAGCTCTCGCTCTCTCGATCGCTCTAGCGCCTGGGCCCTTTTGTCGAGCTTTGCCGGAGCTTCGTCGTTCTAGTTTCGACTCCGTTCACGGCCGAGGATGCAATGCGCTGTGTGTTGGTTGCTTTGCCGTACGCAGCTTGGCAGCCGTGGCGAACAATCGAGCGAACAATATTTCCCCCGTCGAAAATGTCATTGTACTTCGTGCACTGCGCTGCGGATGGATGAACGGCATCGAGCGCGGCAAAGGAACAATCCGGTCCGTCCGAGATATATGTGTACATCGTACAAACGGTTCTGCAACTCTTTTACTTTGTGGTTTTTCCGTGCGTGTGAAGCTTCTGGGCCGTGTGTTTTTGGTCGAAACGCCGATTTCTCTGAGAATTTGGTTTTTCGTTTTTGTTTTCCACTTTTCTATTGTTCCGCGATATTAACAAAAGCTAACCAATGCTTACTCAATCGAGACTCTGGCTTTGACAATTATTTGCTTCGTGTAAAATAAAAATATTGAAATCGTAAAGAAGTGCTGTTATACAGAAGAACTATGGCTTAAAAATAACTATTAACAAATTTATTATTGTCTTTCATTACTCTGCTTTCTAGAATTCATTTTTAAATTGGGAAATCAGGATTTTATATGCTTTTCAAAAGGTTTCCTTGCGGTATTACAGTTGCTTCCTCCTTCGAATATTCTGTTGAGCCATATTCGCATGTTACTCTATCAAATTTTTTTTTTTATCAAATGAATGAATCAAGTGAAACTTTTGAAGTTAATTGTAACAAAATATCTCATCGTCGCCTGATGTCTGAGTCGATTTAACAGAAAAACCTATCGCATATGGAAGGTTAAATCATATAAAACCTACCAGACCTATTTTGGAATCACACTTATTTTAATAATAGTCTCTTAGATTTTTTTAAAAAGAATGTAAAATGAACAATTTATATTTTCATCGCCTTCTTGTACATAGTTTTCTTCTTTTCTACTTGGCGAGAATGAATCTATCTAAGACTAAAATAGTAGAAATCGTATATATCTGTTAAGGAAAAATATATATCTTGAACTATGAAGTATTACAATTTTACTAATTTCCCATTTGGACATCAACATAATAAATATTAATTTTTGACTAGTTCAGATGCAGAGTGTAGCTTCTAGGAATACAAACAACTTCAAAATACATATCGTTCGGCTCTACACGAATGCCACCATGTAAAAATTGAATTATACTTCTGTTCACTCGAACTGCTTAGAACCGTTATACGACTAAGAAACTCCCGACATACTTATCCGAAATACCACCGAAAAAAAGGTGACTATCACGAGTCGCGACAAACAATGGAATATACGATTCGCTCACAAAGTGACGGTATGAAAATTTGAAGCTATGGCCAAGTCAGGCTTTACCGGGGGCTGCAGTGTCTCGCTCCCTCCCTTTCGTCTCTCTCTCTCTCTCTCTCTCTCTCTCTCTCTCTCTCTATTTTACAGAGGAAAAGCGAGCCGCAGCGGCGGTAAGTAAATTTCAGAAAGTGGTGCTTTCGTTGACGAATCTTCCGGGCTTAACCCAATTGCGGTAGGCAGCCGCGCGTTGCACAGGGAGAGAGAGAGAGAGAGAGAGAAGTTGGTACAGGGGAGCTAGAGAGAGAGAGAGAGAGAGAGAGAGAGAGAGAGAGAGAGAGTGTCGCAAATAGTCGTCGACAGGCGCGCTTGGCACTGACAGTTTTAACGACCGAAATAACGCCGCCGGCTGCCTGTTTTCAGGGCTGACCAGGCGGCTGCCGCGTCCTGCGAGATTAACGCGCTCTCCGCCGTCGGCCCATGAATGACCGCGCGAACCCGACTTGCGTAATCTCTCTCTCTCTCTCTCGCTCTTTCTCCCCCTAAAGAATTTATGGAGAGTGCGCGCGACGGCCAAGGCGCGGCCTTTTTGCTCCGACACGCGCGCGCGCGCGCACAGACCCGTCCGCGCGCAGTTGCGCTTTTTTTTAGGGCTGCGCGCGTGAGAATTGTAGTGGCCGCGAGCTGCGGAAATTCCAGCGCTCTCTCTCTCTCTCTCTCACTCGCCCTGCGAGCTTTCGGTGGCGAGTTATACGCCGAGCCGATTTATTTCTTCGCGAGATACGTTTTGAGCGTTTCACCAGTTTGCGTTTCAAGTCGAAAGTTATGGACGCGGCGTCGAGAGCTAGCTTCCGCGAGAGCGCCTTGATGATTCGTTGCTGTTTCACCCACGCTCTAATATACGCTGATTCGTATATATGCGTGTATATCTAGGTACCTGTGAAATTGTCTGTTGTCGAGTTTCAAAAGACTTCTTGTCTCCGAGATATTTAGATCTCATTGAAGCGCGCGATAGTGGTTGTCGATGTCAGGTTTCCATTCATAGACTTTTGGACAGTTTTTCACTTTCCTCCTTTCATTTGTGGCATTGAAAAAACATGTTTGACTTCAATCCACGGCTATGCGAGTTAAAACTGTATATTACAATTCAGTTTTGTTCTACTTTTCAGTAAGAGGGATGCGAGTATGATTATCTCTGTGAATTATTCGAGAAAAAAGAAATACGAGTGTGAAATAAATTCAACACGAACTCGAGAAAAATTTTCCTCGAGCTCAAATTTTCTTGGAAAATCATCTCAGTAAGATCAAAACGTTACGACGAACCATCGTATGCATCGTTCGTTTAGATTCCGCGAAAGTTTCGACGAGATTAAAATTTACTCTAGACTGAAAAGTTCCCTGAAACTGCAAGCTGATTGACCACAAGTTGCGATACATCCTCAAAACTGTTGCATGATATACTGTCTCGATGTAAACATACTCATACTCGAGATTCGTATTTTCGTAAACATTCAACAGAACGACATAGCGAAATTCCTGCATATATCCAAAACATTCGAGCCAAGCTCCTAGACTATATCGCAGTCCACCGGGCAAATGACAAAGAACGAAGAGAAAACGTTCGGCGCTATATAAAATCCAATCTGATTGATCGCGCGATATTTTCAGCCTCGTCGTCGCGCGAGTCCCGTATGTTTAGCCCTGTTTCCGGCGCGCCCAACTAATTTCGCTCTCCGCAATACCGGGCTCGAGTTCGATAAATTCCGGGACGAGTATAAAACTAAGCTGACCAGAATTAGGAGAGGAGACGTGAAATACCGCGCGCGACCCGACCCCAAAACCGTCTCGCACGTAACGAGCAATCCGCTATATGCGCGCGGGTCGCTCGTATGCTGCGGCCCGGCGAGCCCGAGTATATGAATGGCCCCCGTAGTATACGCGAGTCCGCGTCATTCGCCCCGGCTCTCGCCTATATTATATATGCGCGCTGCACACACACGGAGCCGCGGCCAGAGCTTACGGCGATATTTAGACGTCGGAGTCCGGCTGCTGTTCAGCTTTCCGCCTGGTTTCTAGCGCCAAGCTCGCCGTCGGCGTCTCAGGTGCGGAGACGCTGGGTTCAGCCCCGAACCAAGAGGTCACCGCGCGACTTGGTGTATAACCGACTCACTCGTGGACGTAAATACCCTTTTCTGTAAATCGGATTCGCTTCGACAGATTTCTATTTCGGACACGACGTACACTCGTATACCACGAGCTCGTCCCCAGGATTTTCGCAAAAATTTAATTGGCTCTTGAGGATCCGAAGCTCGACGAGCTTATTCAATATTTAAAATCACGAGGAGCCGGAAGTCCTCCCGCAAGCTCGTATATATCTCCGTTGAATAACCGAATCGCATGGCCGTGGACAAGTTTGTTTTTCTCCTCGTTTCTTCCTTTCGTCAAGAATAAATCGGCTTATTTCTGTTTGGCTGGATCAATCGCTCGACGGGACGTTTTGGTTTTAATGTAGCTGTATCACGCGTCGTTCGCGTTAGAAATAAATGCACTAGGGTCACGATGAATTTGCCTCTATGGCAGGTCACATTACGAAATATACAGGAGCGTAAATTTTCACAAACATCGGGGATCGCGGCCCGTGCGCGTGAAAATCTAATTGGAATAGTTCGATCATAAAATATGAGTAGCCATGAATTTCGCACTATGGCGCGCCTGAAACCATTGTGAAAAAGAAAAGTAGTTTGACTATAGGGGGGAGGTGGATGACAAAATTTATCGAGCGAAACGTGCGTATAAACTGTTGTTACACGCCCAGCCGGACCACACTGGATATATCGCAAGAAAACCCAAATTGCACATCCACCCCGGCGCATTCTGTCCTCGAACTAAATTACAAGTGTAATCTAACTTTACAATTTGATGGATTATGCATTAATCTGTGATGCATGCACGTTATATCCCAAGTTATATTAGTTCTGCCCGCTTTGCCCCTGTACAATCTCTGGAGCGACAAAAATGTCGAGCTACACAGGCGCGCGCGCGTGTCTCTTCGGAACATTTCGAATCGATAATCACTCCCGTCTCTATATAGGCTTCGGATAAGCGATAACGTCCGACAAAGAACAGTCAGTTTTTCTTCGTCGACTCGTGTGTGTCTCCACCTTGTTACATGTGTACGACGACGCCTTCGGCAGATCGATTTAGCGAAAATCACGCTGGACGCGAGCGAGCGAGCAAGAGAGAACGGCGCGTGGGAGGCGAAAATTGGCTGCAGTCATCATAGCTGACGGGGCGTCCGGGATTCCCCGGCAGCCCGTCAAACAACTGCTACTGTACCGCAATCACAGTGACAACGAAGCCAACGAGAATTTCCGGCTGTGTCGCGCACGGACCTAGCGGTTCCCCGGTCGCGGCCCCAGTATTGTTTCTCAAGTGTTAATTCTTGGCGTTCCTCCAAGTGTAAATTCACTCGGACGCGACGGCGATTTTTCTCGGGGACACACACACACACTCTTCAACGTTTCACAGGTCTTTCGGGGTAATTGATTTCGAAAATTGCCAACGATGCTATTACTGCGATTTATAATTTGTCAAATTCTCGATATACGTGTCTCGTTGGCAGCTACTCGTCTTGTGGAGAGACTATGATACTCCACGCGACGGCAGTAGTTTCGATTGACGGGCATATGCGATCGTTCGACTATTGAATTGACAATGGAAGAAAAAAAGGCTGACAATCAACGAGCACTGAATGAACGTATTTCATGATGTCAGGCTCGGGGTCCATTTAAATTCGTATTTGGTTATAATCCAATGCATCATTACGCCCACTTGTTCGCAAGCTTAACTGTCGTTAGCAGCACCGCTGCAATCATTTACGGCAGTCTCCATTGTCGCTTGTCGCAAAGTACCTCTGCTGCCGTTCGCAAACTTCCTGACGGCTCCTCAAGTTCGTTCTCCGCCAGTTAATTGGACTGACAGTTGTCCAATTTTTTTCTCCACGTCATGCTCGAGCATATAGTTACCGGCTGATGACATTACGTTGGAACCCGCTAACACTGCGCTCGAGCGTCTGCTGAATTGATTTTCCGTGCGCCAACGCGTTATTGCAACGACGGGAATTTTTCACGACCCCGATCGACGAATGAAAATTTAAACGGTTTCACGGGGGCGAATTCACTACTTCGAGTTATGAATTTTTCACGTCCCGTTAGATCAACGCGGACAATTGTAAATTTATAATTTAGAATTCGCTTGGTGGGAACGCAACAAAACAACGAACAAATCTTTCGCGCGCGGCTAAGAGGCGCGCAAATCTTATGACTCACTCGCGGTCGGTTGAAAGCATTTGTTTTTGTTTCCCTTCCCCCCCAAATGTTGCAAGACTCGGTACTACGGATCGGGCCATCGCGCGGTGAATATACGATATGAATAAGTACGCATCCGAAAAACGCGAGCGGCCGGCCGTGTTTGCAAGTGCGAAAGCTTTTCTCCGCGGGCACTTTTTGAGTTTTTGACACTCGCCGCGTCGGCGGCGGCGGCTCGCGATATACACGGCTCCATCCCCCATCTCTCATGCTGTCCCTCGTTCGCCCCGGCGAGGCCCTTTAAATAAGTGCACTCCATTTCCTCCGCGCCAGCGTCCCGGCAAAAGAGTAAAACCACGAGCTTCCGGCGCATTATGTGCGGGCGCGAGATAGCCCAAAGGCTCGAGGAGTTAAAAGCGCACCTCGCGGAAGCTCTCGCCCCTCCCTCGCTCAATCTCTCCTGCTTCCTCGCTTTTTCTCTCTGGACCCCCTCCTACCCCCTCTGCCTCAACCACCCGGTTTTCTTCGGCCGCGGCGCTGGGCCCTCCTTTGATCGAACCACCAGACGAGAGTCCGAGCATGACGTGTAACGCCCGCACCTTTTTTTCTTTCCGTTCTTTTCCCGCGTGTATAACACGTATCAAGCCCCGGACGGATTCGATGATGAATCTTTTTTTTTCTCTCTCTTTCTCAGCCGTTCTCTGTACGCAAGCTTCACTGCTCATTGGGTGAACCATCGACTCGGGCGTTATCGAAACTCGCACTCTTTGGAATTACAAATATCCCATTCACCGCGCTTGGGTTCGATGAATACGTCCACTGCTATATGGGGATACTTCGAATCGGCGAATTTTTACTGAAAAATTACTAGAATCGAATGATGAAGCAGATGAAGTCATTGCCGACAGACAGTTTGGATCTTTTAAGTTTCTTTTCTCATCCTCTTTTTTTCTCGCACATTTAATTCATTCGTCGGGTTGTGAAAATACTCCGAGACGATTCGAAATTAAACACGTCGATGAATATGGATATTTTGCTCTATGTCGAATTTGAAATTCGTGATTAATTCAAATTGATGTAACAATGTGAAATATGTTTGCGGCCGTTACACGAACATTCAATAATGATATTACAAACAAATATCATATATACGGATAGATTTCCTCGATATTGTATGCACAAACGATAATATAATACACACAGAGAGACATGCCAATTAGAATAAATGCGGTCGGCGATCCGGATATTTCCTCCTCTTCAATCGATAAACGTGCCGGATTAATGAATGTTGCTGGAGAAACCCGAGGTATCAATCATCGCAGCCGCGCAGCCGTATACAATATTCCGCGGACTAAAGCGTATCGATATATACCCGGGGAGTAATTGAAAAAGGAGCAGCTCGCACGCGCGATTCCGCCGAGGAAAAGCAAAGCATATCGGAGTTTCGCGAGACGCGCGCAGCTGATCGATCTTATCATTTCAATTAATATTCGGGCTCCGTCGCTGGCTCTGGGTCCGCAACGCCCAATAGGCTGCTGCGGCAGAGCTCGAGCCGTAAGACGCGGGCCAGAGCAGACGAGACGGAATACGTATCGAGCTTGAGTTATAGCCGGAAGAGCCGGGGGCCATGCTCCTCTTCCAATCCGATTATACCGCTCGTTACAACTTTTGCCCGGCCCCGCATCTCCAGCGCGCCGCCGCACAGCCGCGGATATATATACTTGGCCGCTCTCCACGTCCGACCACGCTCCTCTCGCCTCGTGTTATTTTCATTAACATATACTTGTCTCCGGGGCTGCGCCAAATTATCCGTATATAGCCCGGCTCGCGCGCGAGAGGCCTGACACACGGATGAATATCGGTCCAATGTTGGCTCAATATCGTTCGCCCGGCATCCCCCCCCCCCACTTGTCTGAGAAATTCCAATCGCAAGCCCGTGTGAATTACGTCGCCGCATCCGTTTTGCCTTCTCCGTCTGAGCGCACGTGCATGTGTGTGTATACCTGAGTATCCCGTCTATTCTTTCGCAGCCGAGCGTTCTGCGGTTATATGAAAATCGCTTCGTTTGGCAAGAGCGCGCGCGACGTTGGATTGTATGGGATTATCGTATCGGTTTCTTGTAGCGAGACGATTTATCTTTCACTATCCGAGACGGAGCGCAGTGAAATGCGTTCCTGTACCGAGAGAAGTAATATAGTGATTCCTATATAAATCAACTATAAATATAGTAACAGTTTGGACCAGCTATCACTTACAATAGATTTAAGTGAAAGAATATAGTTATATTGAATATAAAAATACAGTTGTTTTTACTATTCATTTAGTGCTGCTTACTAAATTGGTAGTTTATGTTACTATACTTTGAGTGCGCAATATTATAAATCTATATCGTCCGAGAACAAACCATACATAATCCACTGTTGAATAATTACCAGCAGAATTGCGTATTACTTTTTTATTTTAATGGCCATTTAGACCAACCGTTTCGTAAAGCTTCAGAACTACACAAAACTCATTCATTCCTGGATGATAATGGAAATATTTGGGAAATAGGGGGAAATTATAGTTAAACTTACTAGAAATGTGGCCAAATTTACAAAAAAATTTGTTGTTACGTGGCGTGGTCCTCAATTAGCTGGGTCCAGATCTCGGCTGCGGTATTGACCGTAGACGTTTTACTCGGTAAGGATCTGTTACGTGCCGAATCAGGTTATCAATAACTCAGTACTCAGGAATTGGATTAGATGTGCCTTTATTCCCTATTCACTTTACTGAGAGAGTTCGTGTAATTATTCCAAATACTAGTATACAATATGAGCGTCGGACTGTCTACCGTCTCCACGTTACCCGTGTGGTTACCGTGTCTCTCCCTTCCGTGTGACTAACGACTGACTGACGACTGACTGACGACTGACTGACGACTGACTGACCCCGAGCGTCTTGAGGCGCTCGTATTTAATCCCTCGTGGGGGTGCCGTCGCAACCCCTTGGTGGCGCGCTCGGTGGGAGGCGGTCAGTCGCCTCCCGCCGTCTCGAGTTACGCTCCGCGCGTCACGATTTCAACACCGTCCTTCCAGAACGTTCCGATATTCGTGGCGTGGCCCCGCGCAATGCGATTCTAATAATCGCGGGGCTAGCCACGTGACATTGTCAATCCTACTAAAAGTATAAGGAATATACTCACAATAGTTTGACAATGGCAGTGGAAGCAGCCGCTTGGTGTAGACCTAACCACGTGACGAGTCGAGTAAAATATAGATATTGATATAGATAGTGAATGCAGGCAAGCGAAAAACAAAAGGACAATAAATTTTGAGGTTTAGGCACGTACTGTAGTCTCAAAAAGAAAATAAAGAGTTTTGAGGTTGAAAAAAATCAAATGCCAGATGTTGAATGAAATCTAAATACAGGCTTTGAAATTGCGCATAATGAAATAAAGCGTAAATCGCGCGCAGCGCGTCTGAATGTAGCTAGTTATTCAAAACGAATGATATTCATGGATGCATATATTTATTATGAAATTATTATTCTATCTTTGAATTTTGTTTCATTGACCTTATTATTCTACGCATTGTCAGTGTTATACTTGTTATAATTACTCATTTCTGATTAATAAGACGGTATGTAAATAGAATGGGTCAGAGAACTGTATCTTAAAATGTTTCCCAGAACGATGAACTCGATTTCAATCTTGGCTGCACTTGTAATGGAGAGCAGATGCATAACAGGCGCGAGGGCTACTCTGTTGTAGCTAACTTCAATCTATTCGTTTGAATTTGTCATGTATAATTCCATCAACTAATTTCGAATGAAAATAATTGTTTTTCTTAAAATATTTTTGTCCAGCTTGATTTTTTTCTGGATAATGATTTTATGTGCGAAAATTGATCAAAGGTCAAAGATCAAGTGTCGCAGGTATAATTACCGAGATAACCATTCGCAGGTTCAAGTTTCAAACTTCAACAGGAGAACATTTTCATTGACTCACACCTCATGTTCGATATTTAAATCATAACTTCAGATGTTTTCCATAGCAATCGTTGTTGATATCCCTAGTAACTCTCTGTTTACATCCGAAGCAACCTTTTCTAAAGGAATGAAAATTGAGTTGAAGTAGAATCTTTATATTTTCCATAGCAGCTGTAGTTGATATCCCTAGCAACCGCTGTTTATATCTCAAGCAACCATTGTTACGGATTTACGATCAATTAGTTCATCTGTCGATAACAACAATCATCTCTCATTGGCATTACTTTTTTCACATCAATTCTCATCTTTTAGAAAGCATCCTGTTAATGCAGATAGCAGCGAGTTTTTCGATACTTATACGGCTACACTGAAAAAAATTTCTGGTAAACCCTACTATATTTTTACTATATTATATAAAGGAAAAATGCGACAGCCATACTTTTTTGGTGAATCCTACTATACAAAATTTAGGACATCTTGCCAGATTAATATGGTTCAGATTACCTGAAAATATGTTAAAATTTACTTTGCAAATGGAAAATTATTAAGAAAAAAAACGATTTTTTCAGATTTTCAAACCCTTAATCCGTTAAAGCCCACTGAGAATGTGGGCGAGCTAAATTCAAAGTAATTTTCGGAAATAGAATAAAACCGTGGAAGATGTCAGAGGACAAAACTTTGATAAACGACATAATTTTATAATTGTTTGAACAATAATTGTTTAAACAAATTATTAAAAAGTGATTTTTATCTAACTCTGGGTTTTATTACGGATTCATAGTTCATATATCAAAAATATCTTGTTGGTAGATTTATAGTGCCGGTAACTATACATACATGGTTGTTTACTATATATTAGTAAGATGTACTATACACTAGTGAAATCTTAAAAAAATATAGTTACAGACACTATATTTTGTATAGTGATAACGTTCACCATGGATTCAACTATAAATGGATAGTATAATTTCCTATAAGATAGTGAATTTCATGTATAAATATAGTATTGTTTACTATATTTTTCTTTACTATACGGTATAGTAGGATTTACAAACCAAATTTTTCTCAGTGTACGCTAGCGTAATATGAAGTTGGCGCAATTATAATGCGGGTACCAATAGAGATCAATTAGTTGATATTGGTTGCTCCAAAATCAGTTTTATCGATTCCTTAGACCGTCGTGATCAGTTTCAACTACCTCGCGTCCTCCAAATTACGTAGATCGTGTAAGAGAGTAACCGCTCGAGTCGACGATCGTCCCTACCACTACTAAATTTTGTTGCTCCCGACTTTTTTTTCACATTCAACCAATCATATTCACTATACCTCGCTCCACCTCTCCAGGCACATTATATATGCTTCGCCAATAATTCTGTTCTCAGTACGGGTATGCTAATTAAAATCACCGAGGGATATACGATGGCGATAACAAAAAAGTGCGATTGATAAATCAGCCGGGTGTCAAAGGTTACGGACAAAGACCGGGCGCGTATGAAAATCCGTTTGGAATAAACAAAGCATCCGCGGAGCCGCAGCTGGAGTAGAAAATCAACAGAGCTCATTTTCATAGAGAAAAATACCATACGCCGGGGCGAGGGCATATACACACTGCAGCCGCAGCAGAGGCAACATATCAAAACTTTTTCTCGCTTCTCTCTGGCCGGACGTTTATACACAAACAGAAGAAGAGGCAGGCCGCGCGCGAGCTCGCGCGAGGGGCAAATGATTTCCCAGCGTGCGCACAAACAAGCCGGGCCGCTGGCTGGCTGCGAGGCCCCGGCACGAGCGAGTTCCTTCGCGAGGCGCGCTTTGCCTTGGCTGCATCAGCTCAAGAATTGAATTCCAAATGCGCGCCGCCAAAGAGACGGGGGTAGGGCAGAGGGAGAAAAAATAAGGCAAGGCAAAGTTCGCGCCCCCGCGTCGGCGGCGGCGCCGGCGCAAATAACGCGCGCGCCCGCGTTTGTTATTAATTCCGGCTAGGCGAGCTCGCGCTCCGCGGTGCACGCGCGCGAGTGCGTATAAGAGCCGGGAACGAAATGCGAGCCGGAGGGCGCCAGTGCGGATATTGAGCCCGTGAATCCTTTAGCCCGAGATAACGCGCGAACGCCGGCAAAAAATCGGTGACGCAAACGCGCGTGCGCGTGTGTGCGAGTGGAGGGTGCTTCAAACCCCACCTCGGTGCCAATAAACCAACTGAAGAAGAAGAAGAAGAAGAAGAAGGTGCTTCAAACGGCCGGGCGACGCGCGTCCATGGGGCCCGATGTGGCACTTTTCTCAAGTTTTGTATTTCCGGTGCCCTCTAGGCACCAGTTGCGGTTGGCCGTTATCTAGGCTGTATTGAAACAACATTTTCCCTCGCTTTCTCGCTCACTTAGCTCTTTAAATTACTCTTCTACAACAATTTGAAGTTTCACTCCCTGATTTTTTCAGTTTCGTTTTATTCCACTATGCTAACTCAATCACAATAATCAAATTTTGTCATTCTCATTTCTTTGCATGTGACTACTCTATCTTATGTTAAAACATCCTATTTTTCGATTGGTCACATCAGTTTCCATGAAACTATTTTCCATTTCACTCAGATTACTCTAGAAATATAAGTGTACCCAATGTGGTCCTCTACGTATTATGAATTATAAGACTGAGTAAAATTGATCAATATTCAAGAAATATAAACGTCAAGTTATTATAGATAGGTTGTAATAATTAAGATACGTATTTTTCTGTTAGATGTCAACAATTTCTGATGAATATCTATAGAAATATGATTGAGTGTTCATGTCAATGCCAATTTGATCGTCCCTGTAGGCGTATAACAGGCTGTAATAAGTGATTATGACAAAGTGCCGCATTGGGTACACGTGCTCTCAATTTATCCTCTATCAGTTTGGCCACTTTGGCCACTTTGGTTAATTGACATTTTGATTATGTTAAAATGCGCGAATGGTAGTTACAACGGTATAATGTTTATAATATATAATGGTTTCTGATAGAAATTGAGCTAGCCTTCGAGATTCCGTTCGCAAAATTTTGAAATTCCAATTTCACCCATAGTCGAATTCGCGAAAAACCCTCAGGGGTGGCTGCACATTGGGTATACATATATTAACCTTGTATATATACCGCATACGGTAAATCCTTACGTGTCCGTCAATCGCGCGATCAATGGAAAATTTCGCAATTACTATGCGCCCACACAGAACGACTCGCTCGGTCTTGAATATTTGAAGGGGCGCGCGGGCGGGCGGCTGAGATTGACGGGCGGGCGGGCTCTAGGGCGCGCGCGCTGTATGTATATAGGCCCCCCGCGCGCAGCATCAATTTATAATTCGCCACGGCTTGATTTTGAATCCCATCGGGGCCAAAATAGTATTGAAACATTTCTCGGTTGTTTAATATTCCCTGCTATGCGTTGCGCCGTATACACTCTGCTGCGACCGTAGGCGCGGTGTAACAATCGCTCGAGTTCGGAGCGTATGAAACTTTCAAGCGCGCGGATCGACGATTGGAACCACGAGCCCATGACCCGAGCTACACGCGAATTTTCGCGATTGGGTTTCCGCGAGATTCCGACCGGAGGAAAAAGTCGCGCGACGGACGATATACGTGCGGGTGTGATTCTCACGACGGCGAAGAGATTGAAACAAACATATACATTCGTTTCTCGGGGCGTTCATTAGCGAGTGCGCGGCACTTTTGGAAAAGTTCAGCGACGCGGTCACAAAGGGGTGAAAAAAAAGCCCACAAAAGTCAAACTCAGACCGGGGGTGTGATCGTATAGCGGGGCGCGCGTTGTGCATACGACTGATTGATATATACTTTCCAAAACAAACGTTGCGCCGACGCCCGAGCCACCACCGCGTACGCACTCGATGTATATAATTCTCTCTCTCTCTCGCCCGGCTGCAGCCGCGTCAAAAGCAGCGCACGCCATCCATTTTGAGCCTTGCCCCGATCGAAAACACGAGGAGCAAAGGAAAAGAGCCGCGTCCGCCGCAAAAAAAAAAATGAAAAAACAGCGCACGAATAATCGTATGGCCCCGGGACGGCGGGAATTTCGATTGGAAAGAGTATATATGGGCGTGCCTGCGGCGTGGCCGCCACGGCTGGACACTCGGGGCCGCCGGACGTTTTTCAATCAGGCTAATTGCGCTTCGATCAAGCCAAGCTGTCCAGGAGCCGGCCGCCACCGCCGCAAATGACAATGGGGCCCCTTGCGGAAATTGAAAAGCGCCGATAGGGTCGGATCGGCTCGCCCCCGAGGTGGATCGCCAGCGCTAGATAGTGCGCGGCACCTCCCTCAAAGACACAGCGAGGGAGAGGGAGCTATCTGGGCAACGTGACGGACCGGGTCGGTCGCTCGTCCCTGCGGAGATGGAGCTGCGAGGGCCGAGATGTAGTTAAGGAAACAGATGGAAGGCTCGCTCCGTAGGGGCAGCGACGGAAACCCATAGATAAGCGCCAAGTCGAGGGGGCAAACTGGGCGCCGCGTTTTACACGCTGTTCCCTTTGGAATTTTAATCCGGCGAACGCGAAAAATAAACTCGCGGTCGTGCGTTTTATCGCGACTCGATCGATATTCTCACGCTCGTTTCGATTCGTTATTTCGCGAGTTCGATATTCGCCCGCGAGGCCATCGGATTGACGGCGAGCGAACTACCCCGTCCTCGCATCCGTCTGCTCGTCATTTGCCAAGTACGAAATCGAAGGATAGACTATGCGAGAGAAGAATATGTAGTCGTATGAGAAATTTCGTACGTACACTCGGAGAAAAAATGAGTAATGGTTACTCGGTTTTCACTACAATTTATCGAAAAGGGCGTAACAGCCATGCGATATTGGTAAATTTGACTATCTAGAACATAGTAATCATAACTGGAAAAAATAACATAAATTACATATAGAAAAATGTATTATAAAATTTTACTTTGCGATAATAGTAAGTTTTACAGGTGTCACGTGGCATACGTTGACACAATTACTCTGACCTATAAATATTATGACCAAATAGTGAACAGTCATAATCGGATTTTTCTCAGTGTAATATACGAAAATTATATTGAATATACGATTCTAGTTACCTCAACTCTTGATAAAGAATAGTTAATTTACCACTGATACCCGAAGTGCGTCAGTTAATTACAGAACTTCAAAATAATTCATTGTTTATATGACTATGTTGATCGATTATCCGGTATCGATCATACACTACGACCCAGAGTTATGTATTTGAGTACTCTGTCAATGTCGAATATAATCATCTCCGTTAAATTTGCCTCGCTTCATTGCATCTCATTTGATTCGCATCAAAAATTAAGAAGTTACCCATAAAATCCAATGGAACATCTGCCAAAAGTTGGATTATCTCACTCGGATACATTAAGCATCATTCAGATCGGCGGTTGAGAATCGACAGCTGAATAAAAAGTACAACTTTTAGTGCTGTCTACAGGTTCGACACAGATGCTTCATTTAACTTTCGCATATCAAATATCGCAATAGACTGCTCCTCGAGATGTCTGTCTATTTGAATTACTCAGTGGACTCTCCTGTCGATTAATGATCAAAATTTGTTTATGTTTTTCAATCATTCGTTCCAACTGATGAAACACTCACTAAACAATCCTTGATGAGGGGATTCGCGAGAAACAGTGTGTGAGGAAAAGACCCATTTGTTAAGTTACTGTTACTGCTACGGTTACTTCCTCCGCGAGTTTTGTATTCGCAACCGAATTATGAATAATGCAGAGTGTGCAATTTTTGCGGATATGCATCCTTATCTCGACGTAACGCCTTCTCGAATCCCTGGACCATGTGTGTGCTTCAATCTTCTTTTCCAGAGCATGAACTCGATGCAAATGCGTCTCCGTAATACGCACGCGCACGTCCGCACGCGTATATGTACACTCACTCGGCCGAGCGCGAAGTGCATTCCCGTTAACGCAAACTAGCAACGCACTTTTATAACTCTATAGTCGTGAATCACTCCAGGTATAAATGACATTTATTATTGCTCCGTATATATATACACGCCGATCGATCGTTCAGTCTAGCGCGAAGAAAAATTGGTAGGGATAAAGGAGCACTGCAGTATATATACGTATGTATGTATATATAGGATAGAGAGGCGCAGAGAGCGACTAATAGCGGGCTCGCTTACGCTCTGGCGCGTAACTCGCACGCGCGCGCACTCGATCTCGCGCCTCTAAGGATCTTCGCTGAAAACTCGAAAATCCGCAACGGAGCGAGAACTCTGGCAGCCAGCGGAATTGCCGGGGCCCGCCGCCTCAACTTGCGCCGTCGCGCCGATTTACTTCCAGACCAATGCTGACGACGCCGCTAAATTGCTCTCTCTCTCCCTTCCTATCATCCGATATACATATATACTGTGCGTGAGCGAGCGTTACACCCGCGTGTGTATACCACCCACAAGGCGGATGTACCGAGAGCGGAATCCGTTCGCCCTCGGAATTACATGTATATGTATAGGTTATATCTTTTCCTCTTTGCCGAGGCAGATGTACGGGGGACTTGTTACACGTGTGTTTTTTTTTTCGTGTGTACGGCTTCATGTGACGCCGGTGTAATATGACGATTCCAGTGTTTTTGAGTTTTATCCATTCTGAAAAAAAACGATTGTTTGAAATATTGCTTATACTTTTTTGAGAATAGTTTGAGGCTGATAGAAATTTTGTTCTTGATGCTCTTATAATAGTAAATAGTATAATAAGATATAAATATTGATGTAATAATATATATTGCAACTAGTGCGTGACCGACGAAGCCGACGACGAGTGTTGCACGTTCACCCGAGTGATTAAAAATGAACGCACCAGTTGGATACGATATTTTAAGGTATATATGAGAGCTCGTTAAATGCCTTTTAAGAAACACACTACCGCGTGAAATGCCGTTTTACGCATCGAGTAACATAAAATAATTTACGATTATCTTATTTCGTACTTGATTATATTATAATGAAAGTCCAGCTGTGGGTGGTCAATATAACATCGAATTCCAATAAACTTCGCCAACGACCAGTACAGTAATTTCGATGATATTTTCCCGCGTTCGTATCGAAAGATCCACCCTTCGATGCTGCAGCGTTAATCGAAACGAGTCGTTGACGAAGGACGAGAAAAATAATTCGTTCTGGCGTGGCACGTCCGACTTGTCGAAATTGTCGTGCGTTGCAATACGATGAAAATTCGAATCGCCGTGTCCATTACTCAATTGGAACTGTTGCGCCGCCGATAGAATTTTTCCTTCCGATGCCAATCCGACGTTCTCCGTTCGATTTGAATGCAGCCGACTCGCGGCGCATAAAATGAGTTTGATCCATCGCGTCATTAAATCTCTCTTGTGCGCGCGCTCGTATAATTATTCAAGCTATATATACTTGATTACCATACGTGGATGCAGAAACAACGGGTCATCGCGAGTAATCAACGCTATTCAGCGTCGTCCGTAAATTACGGGTGGAATGTTTTCGTCATATAAAACTGGTTTGTTCCGATAGGAACGTTTTCCGATCCAACTGATTACCATAACAACGAAGAGTTTGCTTACGCGATATGAAGAAAAATAAGAAAATACACGGTCGAGACGTGTTTTTTCCAATTTTACTTCATTAACGTCAATTACAATTCAATGGATTAGTTATCCTTCGCGCAGCTTCATCGAGCGGAGCCACACGATTCTTCTCGCAATATTCTATCCAGCAGATTGATTTCTAGTCGCACAAGCGCGGTTAGCTCTATTCAATCTCGCGACCGCTCGAAAAATGAAATTTTCAGGGTAGAGCACTTTCGTAATCGCTCGTTTCACATTACCGAATTGATAATGCTCACGTGTAATCACCATGAGAACTGAAAACGTATCATTCCCGCTCGACTCGATCAAACTCCGAAAATCAATGAGCAGCCGAGTCGCTAAAAGTCTCGGAGCCCATCGCGACTATGAAAAAAATCACCAGTCACCGGTCGCACGTTTCTCCTCTTCTTCCTGTCCCCCCTCGAGATAATTTTGCCCCCGCGCTCCATAGACATAGGACGCACGCGCTTGTACGCGTATACGAAGAGAGCACTCGGACGAATCGAATTTCCGAGGGACGATCCAGGGGAAATCGTCCCTGCGCCAATGATCCGCGGCAGCTGGCCGCACGGTAAAGCTCGCTCGCGACTCTCACCCACGAGTATATATATATACGTACACGTGTGTATACATGTATATATATATATATATATATATATACGAGCGCGCGCGCGGATTATCGGCACATGCGCGCTGGAGAGCGGCGGCGGCGGCGGATCGCGGGTGCGCGCGCGAGCTTAGAGCCGCGCCGGCTCTCTCGGCAGAGCGAGAGACAGCCTAGCGCCAGTACGGCGTGGTTCTCGGGCTGCGACGGGCACGGGTCCGTCACCGGCACCACTTTCCCACCCATATATATAAAAATACACGCGTTTATATATATATAAATATATATATCCACCCGCGAACACACTTACACGCGCACGCACATATGCAATAACGTATGTGCAGCGTGTGTGTGTGGGTTTGTATCTGATGTACGCGCGCGCGAGTGCTCCAGAGTGAGAGTTGTGCTGGTTGTATTTCTGTGTGTTACCCTGCACGTGCGTCCGAGCTCCACAGGCGGATATATAGGGCGTCGCAGGTATGAGAGACACGACACCGTTTGTTTATAGATGTGTGTGTGTGTGTGTTCATGAGCGGTATAGCTGCGCGGATTTACTTTAATTCGGCGCAGTTTGACCCTCTGTTTATGTTTGCCCTCCTGTTTGCCGTTCACTGAGTAAATATACATCGTGTATGGGACCGCGCTTCACCTCTCCCACGCGTATATATATGTATATATAAATATGCGTCAACACGTGAACGGGCGGCTCGTGACGCTGCTCTTCGAGCTTTCGTGGCGTGTCAAAGTTATATGTATCTATATATATAGACACGTATCCACCGGAAAGTGCCCCGAGGGTAACTTGCAAAGCTCACGTGTAGATCGACTCTCTCTCTCTCTCTCTCTCTCTCTCTCTCTCTCTCTCTCTCTCTCTCTCTCTCTCTCTCTCTCTCTCTCTCTCTCTCTCTCTCTCTCTCTCTCTCTCTCTCTCTCACATAGCTGATCTGTTTTTCCCGGTCGGTTGGTACACACGTTCGAGGCCGACGCAGTCTTGCACTGCACGGATGTGACTACTTGCGCTCGTCAGTTCTCCGAAGGTCCTCAAAGCCCAACCAGGCGAATTCCGAGAAATTTTTGGCTGTACGGGCTGTACAACCGTAACAACACCGATGTATCTATATACGTATAACACGATTTCGAACGGAACTGGTTTTTTTTTCCGTCGCTCTGTAACGTATTTTCCAAGCTTCATTTCAATAAATCGATACCGAACTCACACTCCATCCCGCCCTATAACTATAATTTGCACTTTCGAATATGAACGTAGATGACATCGATTATTCCGGGCGCTATGGGATGAAGAGCTGTTTGCTGAAAAGAGGGATGGCCCGAGGTTATTCCAGCTTTTCCGTCGACACTAAAACCCGATGATGGAATGATGAATGCTCTCTCTCTCTTTCTAGCCGCTTATCCAATGTGTCCATACAAAACGCGCAGCTGTGAATTAAAACATGAACGGCAATTCCACCTTACGCGTCGCTGTGCACAAAAGTTTTCGTATGTCGTGTATTTCATTTTTTTTTTAATCGAAACTCATAGGATCACATCGAGTGGCACTTATAATGACATATATCCGAGTACGAGATGAATTTGATTAAAATTGAGGTTATTAGAATAGTTGACCATGGGTTATTGCAATTCAACACCATTTTAATTCCCACTACTGGGTAAATGATATTAAAATAGTACGTTTTGATACTGGTACGAATAATTCAAAAATCATTTTTCGCACGTATATTGAACTATATTCTTTAGCTTCATGATTGAAGAAGTCTGTAGAATTGCGTAGTAGTTATTTATCAATTTGTGTTATAAATCAATTTACGTAAACTTCTTTTCAGACATTATTCAAAACAAATTTAGTTGAAATTGATTTTTTGACGAAAATACTTATCTACAGAAGTTGGAACAGCAAGTTAAATTGAAAGACTTGAATTAACTTACTTCCGTCTCATAATATACTGATTTATAAGATACTGGTTCAATTCTAGTGGTATAAAAATTTTAAATTTCAATACTTTCATTTCACTGCTCGTCGTATTGAAATCATCAATACTTGAGGAACAATGATAAATTCCAAGAAGGTGATTTAGGTAATTCATTTTCCCAGAAGATTTTTAAAGTAACACGATATATTTTCTGTTTCTTTTTTTATCTGGCCACAGCGAATTTTTTCAATGTAACAAATCTTGATAGAATACTATCACTTATGACTACAGAAATTTTGATTTTGGCCGAAAGTTGATTACATCAGATTGAGGTGCTGCTTGATCAATTGATCTTGAGAAAATAAAAATTAAGCATTTCTATTCTCTCAAGGTATTGACATTTCTTTACACATATGTCGTATATACATGTATGCATACACAACCTCGATGCAAACGTAAATCCGCGTAACTCAACTGATGCACATGAGAATCGAATGGTTTGAAATGAAACGAATCGAATTAAACAGAGTCGATCAGATTCGACACTGTAAAAGTACTCGTGTCCAGGTTGGAAATATGGGGTATATATACATCGTACAATCACGTTCAACTGCAGCCGCGAACGATGGATCATTTCTACATATGCATCGGTTGGCACTGCACTACCCAACTTCCGCTAGTGCTGACCTGAGAAATTGAAGAGCCGCCGGTGAAATCCGACGTTCGCCACACGCTTGCGAATAGCGATACGTCAAGTCGCACGGATACCCTCGCGCCGGGAAGAACGATCATTTCTAACCTTGATTCCAAACGTATTCTCTCGTTTTTCAAATTCCTCATCCCCGCAACGCACCAACGCGCCTCGATTTGTTTGCTCGAGTCACGGTATATAAACCGTGTACGTATATACACATATACTCGCGACGTACTGCCCCCGAAAAAAGACTACTCCCTCGGGGGGAGGGGGGGGAGAATCCTTTGGCACGCACTTTCTCTCGTCAAAGGGTCTCACCTGTAGTCGCTCTCGCGCGGGCCGCGTTTTCCCGGGTGACTTGATTAATTCAATAGCGAGGGCGTGGGGGAGGCGCGAGAGCCGCGGGCAAAAGGGCCAACAGCAGAGGCAGCCGTAACGTTCGCGCGATATCGCGATTCCGCGTATGCATAATGCAGCCGCCCCCCCCCCACTCCACCCGTGTAGTACACTCGTGTGTACGAATGCCCGCTATGTAACAACCCCCCAGGCCCCGTTGCGACTCGGCCCGTTTAATCCGTCTGCATTATGCATCTCTCGTGTGTGTATTTGTGCGCGCGTTGCTTCTACTTTTCGCCAGCCGGCGATGTTTAATCAATTATTAAAGGCGATCCGTCTGAAACGTCTCCGGTCGTGTGTGTTTGTGTACGCGAGAGTCGGGCGCGCCGACGAGACTCGTATCTTTTCGTTTGGACCGTTTCTCGAGGTTATATACGTATGTATATGGGAGAGAGGCGCGTCTCTTTTGCTCCGTGGGGTCTGGTGGCTCTGGCATTATGCTTTAAAATTGTTTATCCACTTCCGGCGGCCCAATATCAGCCAGACTTTACTTGTCAGAATGCCACGGCTCACAATTCCGGGTCTCCACGTATTTCGATAAAACTTTTGTAGGTAGTTCTTTGATAACCGAACAAGCGTAATATTTGAACACGTTCGTTCAAATGATTTTTCACGTGCAATGTACATTCATTAGGATAGCCATCAACCACCTCCGTAACTTCTCAGCGAGATCCGACACCAAAATTTTACGTGTTTTGATGTAGTCGACGTCTTTTCTCAACTCATGTTCTTCTGGATTATCTCGACTGCTTCTTCCGTACATTATAATCAATGGGCGCGAGGGTAGTGTTAAATTGCTTTCAGAAATATCCTGTATCGTTGACGTCTCGTTTCGTGACTCGGATTCGTACGCGAAAGTTGAGTAAATCTGTAGTACCGGAATAATTTGAAATAATCCAGATTACTTGGCGTCCGAACCAATTTTGACGGGTCAATTTGTCCTCGTTGTCAGTGACCAGATGCTAATTTTCATATTTCGAAATTAAATGTCAACAATCAGCCCAGAATTTCCAAATACACCTTTGTAACCCACTCGCTATCCACATGAAATCCATCCACAAACTCGACCATGACGATTCAATATCTATTGGCTCCGCTAACGATCGCCCGTTGTCCCGTGATTATTTTTTCCCTTCCAGGACTAAGCGCACAATCGTATTACCCAACAGCCGAAACGCGATCGAGCACACGGCATTGCGTAGCAAGTCGAGGGTTCCGCCGGATAAATAATGGCCTCTCTCTCCCCGGATATCCTCGCGGGTACTCATCTTTCACGGGGGATATATTCCGACGAAAACAGCTTCCCGTCGGAGTCGACGAATCCTCGGGTTCGCTGGATCAAAACGAATTTAATGACCTCTCCCGCGCGCGGCATCTCCCTCGCACAATGCTGTCTCGAGCTCCAACGAGATCTCGAAGACTGCCGGCCCGCGCACAGACGTCTCCGCGTATACAAATATATGCACAACAGCTCGAACAGTATATCGACGTGTCTTACGAAGAAAGACACATCTGAAACTGTCCGCGAAGAAAGACACATCTCAATTTGTCCGCGAAGAAAGACACAACTCGCAATCTAGCCACGAAGAAAGACACAACTCGCGTCTGGCCGCAAAAAGGATACATGGCGCACATCCCACAATTTTCCGACGTGAGAAATATATGGAATGAAAGCTTAGAATGAGTAGGTTATCATTGACAAAAAAAAAACAAGGCTTTTCTACAGTTTAAACTCTTTTTTCGTTAATATTCGCGGGAGAATAATTCCGACATTTGTCTTTCTTCGCGGACAGATTGCGAGTTGTGTCTTTCTTCGTGGCTAGATTGCGAGTTGTGTCTTTCTTCGCGGACAGATTCAGTTATGTGTCTTTCTTCGTAAGACACGTCGATATATACTCGGCGAATGCTAATCCATCGCTCGGCGGGGGAGTCGCGCGCCAAGAAAAATCTCGTTGTTCGCTCTTCGGGATTACGAGCCCGAGTTCAACGCGTCGACGCGGCGGCGGCGGCGGCTTAAACATTTTATGGGAAAAGTTCGCGTCGATTCCCATCGTGTAAATACTCGGCGGTGGTTTTTTCGGCGGTCCTCCGCCGGCTCTAGCGGGGCGTCGCCGCCGTCGTCTGGCTCGCTCGCTCGCGGAGAAATCCCGCAAAAACGCGCGGCCAACTCGGGCGAAACTTGCGCGCGCGCGCGCGCCACTGAGAGCAAGCAAGAGAGAGGGGCGAGAGAAAGAAGAAGACGAAAAAAAGGGCCAGCCGGGGCAGAAGCAGCTCGACACCAACCCTGTATGCAAAGGCCAAAACGAAAAGTCGTATGACGCCGGAAATTAAAAGGTAAATGTACTCGCGCTCTCGCCCCCCTCTCTCTCGTTTTTTTCTCCTCGCCGGGACACTGCGCGGCACGGCAAACTTTCTCGACGCGCCCATACAGAAGCCGTTCTCGAGAGGCTCCGTGTGTCGTGTGTCTCCGCACTTCCTGTATCTCCCCCACTCCTCCCACCAACGAGCGGGTAAATGTACACCATATATACACATGCGGCAACAGCATCGGGCTCTCCAACACCGGAGAGCCGTGACAATTTTTGACCCGCGGCTCGTTCGGCGCCGCGTTGCTCTGCATCTGTCCGGTGGTATATACGCGAGTGCCGGTGTCGATTTTCTCTCTCTCTCTCTCTCTCTCTCTCTCTCTCTCTCTCTCTCTCTCTCTACGCCCGGTGCATGCCTTTGTCGGATTATCTTTCTGACCCGTCGTCGTCGGGTTACTGCTTTCTCGCTTTTGGTCAGCGATGATATCTGCTAATTTGAAAGCCAACCCATACGTCGCTCACCGTCGCCGGCTGGTATTATGCGTTTCACAACGTTATTGCCCTTGCTCGGGATGATATATACTGAATTTTGGGTCTTTTTTTCCCCGATGGATATATCAATTTTCATAACCAACATAGATGATTAGAAAAATTATATTTGATCAATGATGATATGACTCACTCGTTTATTCATTATAACCAAATTCATCGTATGCATTATATACTTTCTCGAAGGTGTAAAAAAAAATATATATTTTAATAATCTTCGCAAAATTTCATCATCGAGTTGCATAATCAACTAGAAACATTACTCTGAATTGCTAGAATGATCGGTACTGAATTTTTCCTCAAAATTCCAACCACTGGATGATTCTAGTCATTTCAAACGAAGAGTGCGGATGAGATAGCCACGCGATGCTGAGTTTGCTTGCGTCTGCAGGTCAACGGTGGATCTTCTTCACCGAAATTTCGTTTTGCAAATTACTCGAGCTACCGTCGAGATTCGTGGTAAGAATTTTCGTACGGTATATGTATATATACGGTTGAAAACTCGAAATAAAAACATTCTCCTCGACGTTCATCTTTCCACTCATCTCTTTGCCTCTGCGCGCGGCGAGCGAACAAACGATACAATTTGCTTTCAACTTGGCCAACGCCATTCCACTCGGCTAAGCACATCTCTGTGAATGTTAAATACAAGTGGCGAGTACTCGAAACTATTTACACGGGAGTACACTGCTCCAAGTCAAATCCACGCTCGAAAATTAGATTCACCCGAGGTCCATTGAATAGAGGTGGGCTCCAGCGTTCCTCGCGCGCGCTCTTTCGAAATTTCAGCCGGCCGACCGCACTTGCTCCCCCCCTAAATGTACACCTCTCGTCCGGGCTATTGCCCCGTGGAGTGCGAGTCTCTGTACACTTGCTGCCGCTATGTTGCTGTCGCCTGTGCCATCGTCTCCAGCTGAATTTTCATCTCTTTTCAGCCGCGAATATGAGCGGATTCTCACCATCGTTCTAATTTTCTCGCGCGCATATTTCAAAATATCACAATCGCGTCTCGCAATGGCTCATTGGCCTTTCAAGCAAAAGTCCGTGGGCGAGATATTCCACCTCAAAGTTCGATAGAGAATTGGATAAAACTCTTCTTTGATTCCCTCTTGAATGCAGTGTGTGCTATTGTTGGATACCGCGGCGAGTGTATGCACTCACGTCAGAGTGGTTCGGATTTAGAAAGACACTCAAAAGAAAATTTAATCAATGCTTGATGTGTATATTTATAGCGCATGTATACAGTAGTGAGACAGCATCCATGATTTTTTATCTTTGTGTGTTTTGGATGCTCTGGGCTGCGGATGACCCTACCGTTACTCCATTTAGTTTCAGCTGAGAGAAACATATTTTCGGAGCGGACCTGTGCCGGGTGAGGTATCTAATGGTGTAGCCACTCGGCGGCTCATTAAGCAGAACTAGGGGATTAATTGTAGAGCTGGTACAGCTGGGCTAACAGGAGATTTTGTCGTTTTTGGGACACACGCCACTTTGCTAAGCAGACCGCGTGTGTATTATTATATATTATATAATGTAATGAATGGTCCGCTCGACTCGTGACTGATGACTCGCTTCTCCGTTCCTCCTCTCTCCTTCGGCGCGCGTCACGTTCCGTTGCAGCTGCAACTCATTGTGGGAGCAGCTTCAAGATCCAAAACAGGCCTGGGCAGAGGCACTGCACGAGGCGTCAGCGTTTTCGAACGAACGAGCCCGTTCGACGTTCTAATTGTCACGATTCTCAGGTGCAAGCTCCGGATTAGAGACGTGACTTTTTGGCGTTGTCTGCATCTTGCTATTGTAGAAATAAACGAGTCAATTCACGCCGGAGTCATCATTTTCTATCTTTCATTAGAGCGCTGTACACGAATTTAATCTTAAACGTTTTCAAATGTCCCATTCGAACAAGCCAAATTGAATCACTCGCTCAATTTCGCTTTACCTCGGTCTCCGAGATGGAGGAGGAATTTTCATCGTCGTTCTTGTAAAACAGCTTTAGTTATCGCTGATATTAAATGTAGAGATCGATCCAAATTTAATATGCTCGATTCCAATGAAACGGAGGGGAACAGAGTTCGATAAAATTCAATCATGAATTACTCGAATTGAAATCAAACACTTATGTCGGTGGCGCAGGGCAATTTATCCTCTTTTACGAATTTATCTGATTCAAGAAGTTATACAGTCTTTCTTCTCTCGAGAACGTCCAACTTGACGACTGATGTTGCTCGAATCGATTTCAATTTTCAAAGATAACCATCAAATGGTCCGTCAAAAGCAGAAGCTTTTGATCATAATATTATAAGCAATGAACCTTTGGCGGGGAATATGGATGTCGTTAAATAATACTAGAATCGAAGAGACTCATGAATATAGTACCACAATGTGTGCCATACATTAAAGTAGCAAAGGGTAACAACTGTATATGAGGGTTGCATTTTCAAAAATATCCGCAGAATGTACAATTTTCACGAGTGTCATTGATTTTCAACATCGTTCTGATAACTTTAAATTCAAGCTTTCCAAATCCAAATCTCAGTATCGAATCATCGAACTCATCAGACGAACGATCCGGCAAAATTAAAATAGAGTTCATATATGGGTCATAATTGTGACTCGCCGTACGACCCAGCCACCGTCGCGCCGTGTATCTTGGCAAATACCTTAAATCGATCCGACATAAATGTACCCGTACAAGAGCCCCTCCCCGAGAAACGCCGCGCCGGCTATTATAAACTCGGTGTCGCGGTAGCGGATAGCTCGAAACGCAACAGTGCCGCCCCTTACGCGCGCATAGAGCCAGCCGGTACATAAAGCGCCAGAGGGGATACACCGTCGACGCGCGCGCGTCTCTTATCGCGTATATAGCGGACAAGAGGCGAGCTCGCCGGCACGGAATTAAGGTCGCCCCGGTCGCCCGCTAAAATCGAATTAATCGCGCCCGCGCAAACTCGATCGGGCTGCGGGCTTTTTCGCGTCGCGCGAAACGGCCCCCCGTCCGGTGTAGAGACGCTAAGCGGCCTCCGCGCACGCGCCCGCTGTGATCCACTTACAACGTGCGAGTCCTGAGCCGGCTGTGTGTGTGCGCGCGCGCGACGAGTTTCATTTAAGTGCGCCACCGAGCGTGATCGGATCGTCCCGGCGTGGGCGCGCGATAGTCGAGTTAGCCGCACGCGGCTATTGGACTATATCGTGCGGGCGCGGCCGGCCTCTGTGTGTGTTTGGAGACGGGATATCGGGGCTGCCTCTCCCAGCTTGCCTCTGCCAATTTAACTCAAATTGTTTCTTGTTTGTTATGCGAAGAGCCAGCTTATGCAGCGAGGGGATCGCTGATAAACTGACCTGGATTTATGCGCGCCACGCTCGAGCGCCGCGATTAATCATCGTGTTGGCGAACGCGAAGATTACGATCGGCGGAATTGCACACGTTCTCGCGCGCGTACGTATGCTGGCTATCGTTTGATCACGCGTGGATTCACCGTATGCTGGGCCCTCTCGACAATTCGGCTCTTCCTCCTCCTCATCCTACGGACGCGTTTGTCAACAATTTCCAAAAATGTTTTACTCGACTCACGAAAATTTATGGATGATCGATTTATTTCTTCAGTTTCGGTTGGACTTCGAGATCTTGAGAAGAAAAAATCAGACAGGTGCGGAGAGAATTTTTTCTAAATTGCGTCTCGTGTGACAACCGAGTCGACGAGCGCTCCTACGGTTTTTTTCTCTCTCCGGGGCTCTGGTCGGAAAATTAAGATAGACGGCACATCTTTCGGCTACGACTGCAGCTAGAGGCCGTTGCCCTCTCCCGATTCGGTGCCTCGGGACTGGCCGCTACTCCGGAAATTTCACACTCCATCCGCAATCCGAGAAAAATTATTTCTTCTCTGACTTATCACACCGCTTACGGCTCAAGCTGACTTCATCCGAAACTCTTTATTCTCGTTCCAATTTTCCTCTTTTTTTCTTATTCCGCAAAAGTTTTCTCATGAATCCAAAATCACCGAATTTTTTGCTCGTACATTGAAAATTTTATTCTATAGCGCTCGTTACCAGACAAGCCGTATTTTTTCGCTTTAAAAACAACTCGCGTCTTCTGTATGAAATGTCATTAACTTCAAATTTTCGATCGTTCATTTTGATAATTCAATCGATGCTTTTCACCCGGAATGTCTGTCCACCAGATCAATTATTCTTCGTACGAGAATAACAGTTTTGCGACGAGGTTCAATGATTCGAACAACGTGATCCCACAATTACGGCTCTCATTGTCTCTCGGAGTACGTTCCGGTTCAATTGCATTTTCCCAACGTTTCGAATGAACGCGCGTCTCCCGGCTCTCTCAGGGAAAACAATCAGAACTCGGTCGACGCGACCAGATGAGTGACAGTAAAACGCGCTTCGGTCTCCTTCGGACCAAGATCGCTATGCCGTTTAACAGCTGTCCATACGAAGAGCTCCACATTCATTTTAAAAATCAAGCAAGTATCCTAAATGTTCGCGCTCTGGGCGATATATCGCGACAGAGAAAAATTTGATTCAGAAACAAATCCCAAGAAAAAATTTCGATCGGCCGAGAGAAGCTATATACACTGTACTCGTATATACTCTTCTCGAATGCTGGCCCGACGACGGACGTTTTATTCAGCGCTTGCAGTGGATCCGCGCAAGAAAGAGGCTGTTGGGATGTATACGGGGGAGTGCACTCGATCAGGGAGATGCGAATCGAGCCACCAGACACTGGCGTGACGTCCGCTCTGCTGTGCTCGCGCGCGCGAGTCGTCACGAAGAGCGAGCCACTCGCGATAACGTCGAGCCGCGGATCACGACACTCGCTCGCGGGGGAACGCGTGTGAATCTTCGGCCCCGATAGCGCGCCGCACTTTTTCCCTGATTAACGCTCCTCCTCGTGAGATCTTCGAGCGAAGAGAGGAAATCTCGGCCCGACGAGTCTACGTCGCTTGGCGGAGAAGATCGCGCGATATTCTGCTCGAGCTTGCAGCCTCGCATGAGAATTGTCAAAGGGAAGTTTCTTTTTATTTTGTTTTGAAGAAAAACACCCCGACTGTATTGGGAGTACAGGGCGAAACATCAAGATCTTGATAGTACTAGTACTATCAAGTAACTGTAGCTACATTCGCTACGTGTGATTTGCATCCACGCGTTTTGAAATTATATTTCAATTGGTGTTTGAAGAACTTCGTTGAAGATTATCTTTTTTACGTGCGTACTCGTCAATTGATTTCAATATTTACATTTTCAAAACCCTCATTCATATTTTATTCATCTACTAGAAAATAAATTTGGTAATTTTACAACCTCAAACACAATCCTCAACTTCACCTATTTTATAAAGAAAAAAATTCTATCTTGCTTATTTTGATCTATTTTTTCTACAACTCGCAGCCTTGCTTAATGGCTATACCTATCTTACTCATATCACGTAGTTTGTTCTAAACCAATCAAATCACGAGTTAACTGGCTACACTCCACATGCCATCACTTTTCATATAAGGAGAGATCATGATGGAGCGTCCTCAAATTATACGTAGTCTGGCTTCAGGGACCTTCCACCCCCAACTCTCTGTAGTCTCCCCCCCTTGCGAGTGCAACGTGGTTGTTTTGAAGGAATTTGCGCGATTCGAAATGGAAAACCAACAGAAAAATATTGAAAAGAAAGTAAATGACTATTTTCTTCTGAAATTCTTCTTTTTATTGTTAGTTTAAATGGCGGAGAGAGCCACTTCTGCAAATCATCGATAACCGGAATTTCGGCTCCACACTCATCGATCGATATGGTTCAATTTTCGTCCATCTCTTTATCTTTTATCCGTTCTATTACTGATTTAAGCGTTAAAACAGGCAAATGGAGTCAGCATAGCATATAAGATCGCGTATGATGAAAAAGTTGGAAAGATGCACTTCCAACAGTTTTATTGGCTGTAAACCGAGAAACTTGTCCCAACGCTCATGTGTTTATAATTGAGTACGTTCGAACGTGTCTCGACGTTTCGATTTTACAATTTCAAAAATAACGTTAGCACTTACACAAGGGTCAAATGGATGTAGTTGAAAAGTGGGTCGCCGGATGACATGATACATATACGCTAAGTAGTTTCGACATTTTTCTTATTCAATCTTTTAAACAAAAATACCCTGAATCGAGTGATATTTTCGGATCAGCATCGACCCACGCGAGGATTCAAACTTCTCCGCTCGTGCGAGGCATCAAATGTGGCGTACGTGTACTCGAATCGACTATAATGACTTATTCGAAAGGGAGCGAGAGTGGATATTGAGGGCAATTACATTGGAAACGTAAACAAGCTCGGCACTGCACAATTTTAAATTATCCAAAACACAGAAATGCACTAGCATGATATTTTAATGAAGATATCAACACACACACGCCCCCACACACACACTCGCGGAATAATGAAATTTGTCTGTCTCTCGAGTGGCTTTAGCTCGCGCCGAAATCCGCAGGAAGTCAGTACACGTGCGCGCTAGCTGTTTCCCGCCGCGCAGCCGCATTAATGTTGAATTAAAATCCAATCCCGGGCAAGTGCGAAATACATCTGCAACTTGCATGGGCTCGTTCGCTCGGCGAATCATGAGAGGCTTGCGCGTAGCTCAGTTGCGAAAATCAGCTCGAGGAGACGAATCGAACCGAGATTTTCTATCATTGCTTCATCCGTTTGGCCCGTGAAATACACACGAGAATTACGCATACTATGAATTTTGATATCTATCCGTGATAATAAGTGTATCTCGATCCTTTCGGACCTGAATTGTTCCTATCTACTTCTCCTTGAAGCCAGCAACGGTTTTGAAGTGAGAGAAAGTTACGAAAGACATGGGAAAATTGCAGCCTCTGGAATGATCGCAGTGCGCATTTTGCATTTGAATCCAAGGGGCTTCGATCATCGGTTACCTTGATTCGTCGTAGAACAGAAAAAAAAAGCTTTCTCTTTGAGATAGCAAAAACATCTGAAACACATGGTGATTTATGGTGTCATAGTTACAAGTGTTGATAGGTGCTCATAAACGACTTTACTCTTGAAAATCTCGGAGAACGTACATGCCGTAAAGAAATCGAAAATAGCTCGATTTTCCACGTATAGTTATGAATTTTTAAACGCGTTTCTGGAACATGTCTGTTCTAGTAGGCCCGAAAGGGTCGAAGAGTTTCGATCGGTAGATTCGCGTGACCGCTTTTGACGAACTTTTCGCATAAAAAAAAGTAATAAACCAACTTTTTGTGATTTCCCCCAGCATATTCATACGACTCGAACTGCTGCTGATGTTCAAAAAAAGTTTTAAAATTATGCTACGGAAGCGTGAATTTTCCCAACTAAAATGATCAAAGAATATACACGCTTCGCAGCGAAAAGCGTCGAGAGTATTTTTTTCCCCCATCGTGATTATCTCGTTGATGTTAACGGGGGAAGTGGCATGCAGGAGGGGGTCGGAACACACGCGTGCGATAGATGCCTAAAAAAAACACCGGATCGATCATTATACATCGCGTGGAAAGTATTGCTCGAGCGCAACAGCACCTTCAAAGTTTGAATGGCAGTTTAGTTAACGGCTGCTCCGGAGTGGAGCACACGCGCCCTTCTTCCCTTGTTAACCTTTCTAATAGCTTTTTGATGGAACTTTGAAGTTGCTGCTTGAATAACGAATCCTAATTTCGACACTGTTTGATTAATCCGTTATCCGGAGTGACGGACCCGGAATTGGCCGATTCCTAATCGAATGCTCGTACCCGCGATCGATATGAATCTTTGATAAACGCCTCTCTTTTGCCCGCGGAGAACATTATATCCACCACGGAGCACATTATATCCACCACGGAGCAAGGATCGACCGATCTGTTTCTCTCTGCCCTTCCCCCCCCCCCCCCGGGACGATCAATAACACTCGAACGAAATCGCACCGTTTCCCGCTCGCGCGCACCTCGACTCCCCGGGAAAATATAACCGGGGGAAAATTGATTATCGATTGATATTTGTCAAACGTCCCGCGGCCGAAAAAAATATTTTCGACCGTCCGGCGCGCGAAAACGACGTGTCAAAAATATGACGCACAGTCGGCTGTATACGTTTGTTTCTTTTTAATAAATGTTTTCCGCGAAAAGCCTCGGCTCAGGGAGGCGCGCGGGGCGAACGAGTGGGCATCCGTCCGACAGCCGAGTTTTTTGGCGCGTATACGTCAGGTGCGTCGAAGCGGTCAGTCATAATTTTCACGGACGTTTAATCAAGTGTGGCGTTGCGGGGCCAGCGCGCGCACGTGTAATTCATAGCCTCCCGCCATTGCAGCTCGAAATGGGCAAAGTCTGCGGCGGCCCGGGCGAATCTGGCCGAATGAGCGCTCTCTCTCTCTCTCTCTCTCTCTCTCTCCCGGAATTACCGCGCTGTCAGCGCCCATGTATTATTATCCTGTTGCCAGCGCGCGATAATGTACAGCGCGCGAGACAGGGGAGGGACTCGGCCAAATTGGAGTTGATGAACGCCCTGCCGCGCGCGTGTATTCTCGATGCGGATCTAATTCGTTGAGCGTCGGGGAGCACCGTTTGGTCAAATTCAATGTGAGATTAACAGCCCGCTGCGCTCGGCCGCGCGCAAGCGCTCGTATATACCCCCGCTGGGCCGGGAGAATTCGAAACGAGTACTCGCCGGCCAATGTATATATATACGAGCTTATCGATTGGTCTTGCCGCGCCGAGGATCAAGGAGTCGGTTTGCTCTCGAGTGACCTTTCCCGCTTCGTTGTCGGGACACTCGAGAGCCAATGTCGCGTTCGTTATATCGCGAAGCTCTTATAGCCGGATATGGCCGCGGAGAGAAGGATTTTACGAGTGGGAGATCGTGGCAGCAGAGAATGAGCCTACCTGCCAATATACATGCACCGGCATAAGTGACCCGCTGCAAGCGTGTATACGCTTTGTTCGCGCGACTGATTGCTGCAGCTCGTCACGCCATTTATATATACTTTTGTCGTGCTGGAGAAAGAAAAATACGTTTACGCACTCGCACGCGCGAGTGGAAAGTTTCATTCGGGTTGTCCGCACCTAAACAACACGATAAATACACCCACTCGAGGGTATTCATCTTCTTTTCCAAAACAGCGATGGCAATTTCGCATATGCCGCGCTCACTATTGTTACGCCTGACTCGCTTTCGAGATGTGAACCTTCGCTCTGAATCTAGAATATTAAAAAACTACTATTTGTTAGTACAAATTGCAAAACTGATGAAAATAGTAGAATTTCGATAAAAAAAATAGTACAATTTTCACTAAATTACTAAAATATTAGTAAAATTTTACTATTTTTCATTGGTAAATATCTACCATTTTTATCCCGAGTATAGTCCGTCGCGTGAACAACGCTCAATTACAGCAGGACACTTTGCGAAGCAAAACGCGCGTGCTCCGACACGGCCGCACAATCTTTCGCATAAAAACTTTCCGGATATAATATGTATATTTTCACACTCGCGGTGATTACAGAACGGCCGCGCGCGCGCGCGCGTGTGTGTGTTGGCGTTGCGATACAACGACGCCATATTTGTCAAAGTGTACCCTCGCTCCACAGCTAGGTTCCTCTTGACAGTATAATACACACACGTGTGTGTTCCGTGTAACGGATGACCCCAATTGAATCTGGCGTAACGCTGAGCTGCTCGTTTAGCTGAATTATTCAAATCAAACTACGTGCTCGTGCGAACCGGCAGTAGCCGGGGAATTTCGATTAAAAATCGCCGTGTATAAATCCGGCCCTGATTTGCCAGTCGAACGTGGAATCGGCTCGGGCCAATACGCCATGAATTATTCGCGGATACACAAGCAGCAGCACGACATGAAACCTGGCTCGATTTTCTGATTGCAGGAGGGCCAGATGTAGCCGTGCAACTGCCGGAGCCGCGTGGACGCTGAGCCGGGGGGCATGAGGCCCTGAAGTCGCGCGAGTCCGCCGAACGCGCAGAGGCCGTGCGGCCCCTCCCCCGGGCCAAGATGTACAAGCTGCTGAGACGGGGCTCGGGCCGGATGCTCGTGCTGTGCGCGGTGCTGCTCTCGCTGCTGGTGTGCCTGTACTACGTGAGCAGCCAGGCGCAGGCGCCCAACTCGGCCGGCTCCGCCGGAGCCGCGGGTCTCGTCGCCGACGGCACCTTCGCCGAGCGGGTGTTCACCTCCGCGGGCCCCGACTACAGCGAGCCCGCGGACGGCCAGGTGTCGCCCGACACCTGCCCCATCATCAGCCCCAGACAGACCGACATCGACGCCCAGGCCGAGTTCGAGAAGTTCGACTTTCAGGTGAGACTCGCGTTTTTGTATTGGTTGATTCGCTCAACTTGCTCTTCTGTACTGACCCGTTCGCGGTGGCACCAGGGGTTGTTACCTATCATCCATAGACAAGCGAGCTCAAACCTCGCGTGCTTAACCGTTGTCCTGGAACGTCTCGTGCTGTGCTGAAATATTCAACGGGAAATACCGTTTTTTATCGATAATCACTCGTTCAAAGTATATTCAGCGACCGAAGTTGATTGTGAGTAAGGAGCACACGCGCCCGTTATGCATCTGCGCCTAGCATCGCCGATCAACATAACTTATCAGTGCAAGCTCGTGAAAGTCGGAAACTTCTTAATGTGGAAAACTATAATTTACATTGAAAAAGTTTAATCACCTCAAAAATTCAGGTCCGCACGGTAAACGTATATCTGAGCGAAGTAATCGAACTTTTTACAGGTGGCACACCGAATTTATCAGATGCTTTTCAATCATTACGTTTCAATTAGTCGATTAAATTCAACTTACGAGAAGAGGTCACATCTTTTAGGTGGTCATATGAGCTTAAAATATATGCTTCCTAACCCGAGACAAAAAAGGATATATTATATGTGTTTCTGTGTTTTCTTGAATAGTCTGGTTTGGCTGATTCATTAATTATATCGATTTTCTGACTTTCAACTTTCGATAATTCGTAGACTGATAATGAAGCATTTCCGAGAAAATCCGGACAATCAGGTTTAGAAAAACTAGAAAAACGTCGAATACTATAGATAAATTGAAGATTTATTCCCTATTTACATGTACAAACTAGTTTTTCTGGAGATCAGATAAATACACAGAGGAGATCAAAAAATTATTCATAGGTATTGTGGATTTAATTTTTTCTTCAGATGCTGTTTCAAGGGAATTATTAACGTTTGTAGGTTGGTGTATATGGATAAAATGCGTTCATGGGATTCTGAAAAACAACGTAATTATGAGATCTGTGAATTTCAATAACTCTATTTAAACTGCAACTACAAAATAAATAACCAGAACGAAAAGTTCAAAAATTGATATAATTAATGCATCAAAAAAAAAAACAGAATGAAAGCTTACGCAAGAAATAGCAGAAACATGTATTATTTTCTTTTGTGTGAAAAAGTATATATTTCAAGCCCAGTTCATTTGATCACCCAAAGGGTGTGACCTCGGCTTGTTAATAAGAGTACTCGAATAGATTCCGAATGGGGGGACTAACCCTAATAGGGTTTGTCGTGAAAAGTCGATCCCGAATAACCATTATTAACAGTCATAAACGATGGATCATTTTGAGGTTATGCCATCAGCTGATAAAGTATATCAGCTAGAGAAGTTATATGCGTTTATCGTGTAGAACCTTAAAAATTAACGAGCTATCGATAAAATTCGATCCGCCACCAGTAAAAAGTCGAATTATGTCTTTTTGACACACTTCCTTTACTGGGAAAACCTTAATTCTTTGGGTGGTTCACCCTGATCATTAACTCAAAAAGTTCTTTCACTTTTCTAATAGGATTTCGATACTGCTTTATAAGAGAAAACTCTAAGAAAGACTAACTCTAGTCGAATGCATTTTTGGTGAATGTGATGGAATAATAAGGAAGAATAACAAAAAATACGAAAGATTAGTTCTTACCATTGTTTCGCACCACTTTCTAACGAAGTTATTATCATTCTAATATTGTATGTTTTTTGAGTGTAAAATCATGAAGAAAATCACAATCGTTTTCTTACTTTTGCATATTTACACTTAAACTTGCATATTTTTTCTGTTTTATCTTATGCACTTATCAGGTTTGAAATGTATTCTTTTGTTATCTCCATAAAACGCGTCATTATCATAATGGCTAAAAGTATTATGAAAACAGGAAATTGAATAAAAAAATATATAAAAAAATATAAATACAAGCAAGAAAATGAATAGAGAACAAAAATTCCATGACAATGACGATCACATATTTTCATTTTCGCTATAAAGAAATACCGTTTTCATGAGAATGACCCGTATGGATAATATAATATTTTTTCAAACGAGAAGAAATTCCATTTTTCATTCAAAAGTATATTTTGACGCTCGTATGATCTTCAGGATCAGATAAAGTAATAAACGATAAATGAAGACATTGAAATCGATCAGCGCGTAGAATACCTTGGTAAATGTGTTTGGTCGATTTGTCATACCTCGGGTATACGGCTACTCTAATCTGAAGAGTATTCGTGGTTGCTACCAATACTCGTAAATTAGCGGTTATGTGGAGTATGACCATTAAAATTATCGACACCTAATTCTAAGCGACTTATCTTACTAAATTAGAATTTTGAACAGTAGACACAATAATGATCCTCATCCGGCTTGGGTTTCGCACCACTAAATCTTCCCCCGAGCGAATCCATTGACACTTTAGGGGCTTTCGGTATAGCTATATTGACCAATCTCAAGCATTAACCAAGTCAACCATTATATCTCCCTGGTGTAGCCGGGGCAAACGTTGTCAATTTGTCCCTATAGCAAAGCAAGATTTATTCTGAACCTCTTGTGTACAATCAATTTATGGCTCTATAAATTTGAGTTTTGTCCCCTTTAAAGCTTCCTACCATTCTATCACAAACGATCATCAGTTTCTTTTCACCGAAACATTTTAATACTGGCTTTACGAGTTTGAATAGAAGAATATGACTGAGATTTTGGCAATGGTTCAAGGAGAAAATTCACGCAAAAGACTAGACTAGAAAATAACTGCTGATATTTAAAAAATTGTAAATCCGAGGAAAATTGAAACACAATCAAGTCGCGGAGCTCGAGGCAGTTCACAGCGGAATTGGCCAAGAAGCAAGCCCGTTTAACTCGCTCAACCGTCAGTCACTTGGGTAAAACTGATGATCGTAGGAGCCTCAAAGCGGAGGCAACCTGATCGGTGAGCGCGCGGTTCTCGTAAAACGGAATCCCTAATTCCCACCAGTCATCGACAATGGCTAATGTATAGCCGCAGCCTGGCAAAATTATCCATCACAGGAGAGGCGTTTTCGCTGTTCCTTTGCCCGTCGTAGCCGCCTCATCCGCGGGAGCTTTCAAGCTCTTTCTCGGATGGCTGGATTATTCCGCTTCGCGGGAGCGATTAAAGAACGGCTTCGGCCTTCTCTCATCCGCCGATGGCAGCGCGCTTTCTTCTTCAATCTTCGCTCACGTCAGTCCCTTCCCTCCTCTCTTTGTCCCCCATCACTTTTTTCTGCCGCCTACACAGCATCGTTGTTTACCATTGCCGTTTCCTTTCTGCTTCATCTATTTTTTTTTTATTTTGATTTTTATTTCCGGGCTTAATATCTGTCCAGTAGTTTTCCCATATCTTGATAGATACATGAATATCCGAGAGGAGCAAATCGAGAAACAATGAAAAATATGGTTCTGATATGAATTGGATTCAAATCTCGAGTACGAAAGAAAAAACAACTCGTCCATGAATAATCGAGGAAAAAGGAAAAAGAGCATATATCCTCGCGTCATTGAGTTATAAAAGTCTCTTCAAGTTGCTGTTATTAATTTTTCGAATGAGACGTGTTTGTTTCTTTAATCGGTACAATTTATCTTGAGCAGGTGTAAAGTCATCCAAGGACGTTTCATTGCGCCCGACACCTGCAATTTTCGTTGTCGTTTTTTTCATGTAACACCGGAGTCGCTGCGCCGGGCAGTAAAAGCCTCGCATTAAGAAGAGGATCGCGCGCAAGAAGCGTGACTCAGCAGGACAACGCTATCTGACGAAGTATAATAAGGCAAGATCATCTTCTGCGACTATAACGGCGCGGCGGCTCTCCGGGTATTACGTCACTTTCCCGTGTCAAGTGTACTATGTAATACGAGTTTCATAACGATTACAAAATATCTCACAGCATCGGTTAAATGAGACTCGACTGGTTCACACACACACACATACATACATACCGAGTAATTAGATAATTGTAACGTAACGTGCGACGACGATTTTCACTCGACAGGTCGGAAACAGCGAGCTTTGCGTTCGCTTCCCGGTTAACAAAGAGAAAACAGTGCAATTGATTCTCGAGCATAAAACTGCCGGGACGTCAGCGAGTTAACGCTTGGTTAACTCGTGAATGGAATCGACGACAATGCTGTCGACAGGCCGGTATTTTTGCCGCGAATCGCCCATGTTCGAAATGCCCCGAGACAATGGACAGTTGTCAAGGTTCCCCCCCCCCACCCCCCACCCCCCACCCTAATTCGACTTGGGCCAAACGACGTACGATTCGTCCTCGTTTCCTCGCTCGGTCGACGAACGCCGCGGACATGCGCCCAACAACAGACGTACTTTCGGTCCGTTGAAAGGAGAAAAAAAAAATCTCGACACTCCCGTACGGCGTGCGTGTGTACTCGAAACGAATCGAAAGCCCGATACTCGAGCGGGAATCAAACAAAACATTCGGTTCGGTCGATAACAAGGGTAAACGGGATCTCTCAGCTTCTAACGACTGTCGGCAATCACAGCCGACACAATTGCGCGTTAAACAGCCCCTCCCCCCTCGCTCTGCGCTCCAACTGGGACAACAGCGGATCACACACAGAGGCCCGCGCGCGCGTAGGCGCACTCGAGAGAGGGAAGACAAACCGACGATGGGAACAAGCGAGGCTCACTAGACAGAGGCGGCATCCTTCAGAGCTGGCGGTGGGGTATATAGGGGGCTAAAGGGTCGGCCTCCGGGGCGAAATGCATCTCTCGCGGGAGGCATCCGCCCCCTCGCGCACACGATGCCGGGGGACAATGCTCTCGCGGAGCCGCACTCGCGCCCCGACAGGATAAATCTCGCAATTGGCGGGGCTCCAGTCGCCTGCGCCCGGCCCGATTACTCCCGTTAGTCCGATCCGTCAAGTTTACACGAGCCGCTTATCTCGCCCGCGCCTCATATTCGCCGCGGCTCATATATACGTATATAACGGCCCGCCCCGCGAATGCCGGCCGATGATAACTCGACGCGCCGTCCACTGCGCGGAAGAACGACACGCCATCCCCGCGCGCTCTCCACGACACGCATATACGCCCTGAATATTCGATTCGGTCCAGAGCCGATGAATGCGCACGACGGGGGTCCGCGAGCGATATGATCCCCCGTTTTGATTGAAAACGAAGCTCCCCCCGACGGCTTGTATCCCGCGAGTGTAAGAAAATCTCATGGAAAATCGAGGTTACACCGGCATTAAAATTACGGTTCTCCCGGTGAATGCTTGAGTATGCTATACCTGGTGATCCATTGAAGCTTTGCAGTGAATATTCACTGGGTGTGTGTGTGTGTGTGTGTGTGTGTGTTGATTGAGGAGAGTCCAGATCCAGCTGATGACGTGAAACCTTGAAATGTTTCATTGTTGTTACTCGATTTCATCTTCCTCCAGTGCGCCTCAAAATAAGACATTTGCATATGCTCCTTCTTGTTTGATTCTCACGCGCGTCGGTCGAGTCTAATATGTGCGTTCATTTACAGCGCAAAACCTTGAAAATTTAATGGATTATTCTGTCATAGCCAGTGTCTACGTTGGCGATGCCACAAGTGTTGCGGTGAACCGCTGTCATCGATATTCTCCATTTGACTGTACTCTACGACTCATTCAAGAGTATGGCGATATTAGTTGCAACTACTAGAGCTGAGACATGCGTACGTGACAATTTGCTAACAGAAATTTTCAACTTGCAATTCAGATACGTAAAGATATACTCTAGCAACACCGAGAGATTATCCATATTAATTTAAATGTTCGTTCGTATAGCTGGTGGTCTGGTATAGTTCTTATACTCGTGTTGATCATCAACACTCGACACGCGCAATGAAAAATCTACCAACACTAATTTCTCAACCAAGACACTGTCATCTAATAACACTCCTCAAATGTCCGCTCGAGCGTGGTCGAAATGAAATCTCCCCTTTTCTCGATTAATCCGTAGCAGCCGATAATTCGACTGTCACAAACGAGCTTGCAAACTACGATACGAATTCGCACCGTATCGTCTGAACGAAACATCTTTATTATGTATCGGACGCTGGGTGAAAAAACATAACAGCTCGTTTATTATGCAGGAGCCGCGCGCGAGCCAGATGAGTTCCTCGATATCTCGAGAGGCGGGATCGAATTAAGCCAGCGGGTATAAGCCCGAGACATCGAAATCGATATGTATATATATATACATACGGAGGTGGGCTATACGCCGGCGCGGCGAGCCGAAATTACATGTAACTGCAGTAACGTTTGGCCGCTCGACGTGCCGGAAAACTTGGCCGACGTTGACGGCCATTGTGCGCGGCTATACGGCAAACACCAGCCCGAATAATTATGTCATTCATCCCCCCACCCGGGGTTTCACTTAGCCGTGCCGACCGACGCCGCGACCCACCCGATAAATCATCCGGATCGCCTTCGCGCCAAGAGCGCCGATCGATATTGCCGCGACGGTACTTTTTTGCTTTTTATTCCCTTCCTTACCCTCGCGAGGCTTTCTTCCTCGCGTATACATGTACAAGCCTTATCTCGTAATGTTTCTCGAGCCGCTCTAACGATTTACAACAATTACGCGGGCCCTCGAGCGGATAACTCCTCGAGCGAGCGAGCTGCAGCGAGTTACTCTAAAACTATTTCGCTTCCGAAAGATTCGCAACGTATTAACCGTAAACTCGGGTCTCACCCAACTTTCCCTGTAACTTACCGGGTACACCGCGGCCCTGACTTCTCGGGATACAAACATTCTGTAGAAGAAAGCTCGCGCGTATAAGCAGTACAAATGCGTGTATACGTATATACACGCGCGCCCGAGGTGCCCGCGGGAAAGTTCCAGTGATTCAGATAGCCTTCCCAACCGCCCTCGAATTCGAAAAGTGCGAGCGAGTAGATTTGTTACAGCGCGGAAAAGCCCAGCCACAAAGGACAGGCGCTACACATAAGTTGCAATGGCGCGCGCGCCCCCCAATCGCCGGGCCGGCTCTCGGAACGGGCTCTCCCGAGAAAAGAGAGGATCGAGAGCGGGGACGGCCGAAAGAGACAGAGAGAGAGAGAGAAAGCTCATCCGACGGCACACCTGCCCGGTTCGCCATTAGCCGTGGGGCTTTGGCGAGCAATCGGAGGGTAGGGGGCACCGGCAATTCCGATTGTGCCGCTTCTCCTCGTAATGTCTGAACTTCCGAATTACGCGGAGCTTACCGAGGCCAAAGCCTCCGCGGAAAACGGGGAGACGCGCTCACTCGACCGACCGGAGCCCGAGCGCGCCGCATGCCAAGAAAGCTGGAAAATCCGGAAAAGCTGTCCCGGGAAACACGATAAACGCGGATTACTCCGCACCGCGACCCCCTCTACGCTCGCTCCTCCTCGTGTCCTCTAGCCACCGCTGTTCCGATCATTTTTCTCCTTCAGCAGTTTTTGGTCTTTTCCTCTTTGTCTCCCGTCCAACTTTGCCCCCAGGTATTATCTGCACCGAGATGAGGAGATATCGAGGTCGCCCACAGCGGAAGCGATGATTTTGCGAACAGCTATTTGAACTACCGATCGTACCCCGACATCGTTGTACCATCGGTGGTCATATCGCTATAGTCGGGAGAGGAAACATTTTTATCCTTCCGGGATATCTAGTGGGATATGGTCATGCGTATATGGTTCGCGTTATCGTTTATAGACGCGGACTCGTTAAAGTGTAATTGAGGACACTGTCAAAGTCACTGGCGGAGATCAATAGAGTTGTATAAAGTAACTGGCTCGGGATTAAATTCGTGTTGATTCGGTTGATCGACGATTTGATTTTATAAAGTTGCGGTATCGAAGCCGCATTTTTCGTTGCAAAATAACCTTCGAAACGAACACAATTTTGATCACAATTTTGATCACAATCAAATTTGATTTTGATTTCCATGACACATGAGTATTTCATCTGATGAAATGGAGTATACTCTGTAAATAAATTTTATTCTCCCATTATCTCTCCCCCTCCACCATTTTTCACCGATATCTGGTGTATCGAAATCAAGCTAGCTTTGGAAATATTTTTGATAGAAATAAAAACAAATTTTTTGGAATGATCGTTACTTTTGCCCAAAATTTTTGTAACTATCTCGAAGTATCGTCTGGATTAATCAGTTATGACTTTATGCAAATGATATTCAAAAGTATCCCCTTCAAGTCTCGAGGAACGCATGTACTTGATAACTCAAGGAAATTCAAATCTTGCTCGCGCTCGGAATCTCAGAGAATTTAGAAGCAGAAACCAAGTATGATAATTCAAGTAAATAAGGACACATTTGCTTGCTAATTAAATCAACCCCAATTTATTTTTCCCTTCATCCCTCAGGTAAGGAAGTTCCATAATTTCCTCTTAGTTAAAACTTCTACGTCTCAGAGGCACATTTTCTCACAATAAAAAAGTATACTTTATCCTAAAAAAAACTCGCATATTCTAGAGCGCACCTCTCATATTTATGCGAAAACTCGAGCCTCAACTTTTCCAACAGATTAATCCTATTGTCGTGTAGAATGAAATTTGACTCTGAATATTTCATAAGATAAAAGTGATGCATACGCGAAAGGACTTTTAATTGAAAATCCACCGAGAATAACAAACTACATATGTTCACTCTTCGTCTCAAGCTCGCGCCGGAGAATTTCATCTAAACTTGTCGGTACAGTCCGGTTTCTCCCTCTCCGTCGATAATTTTGGAGACAGTGGCGCATTCGAAGCAACCCACTTACTCGCTCTTGAACTTGACTAATAATTGTCTAACTTGACTAATAATTGTCTAACTTGACAACTAATAAAAAGTTACGTTGGTCCTGCTTCAAGTGATCAGGCCCGAAAGTCGTCATCTCTTCCTTCCTCAACGCTTATTAGTTTTACTTTCCAGTCTCGAAATGATTAATGATTCTTGACTCTGAAGGTGTACTTATGTATAACCGAATTATGTTCAATATTCACTTTTGCACGAGTTGAAAGTTTCAAGTTTTATTGAAATGTAAGAAATTAATCATATTACTTACATTTTACTCATACATTTTACTTACATCTCAGTTTTATCCCAGTCCAACTCTCCAATCCTTTATTTCTCTTTCATTTAACTTTTGAATCGTTTCAGAAACTCCACGTCGCATACTATCTTTATTTTCAAGTAATTTTTGAAACTTCTGACAATTGTGAAAAGTAGTAAAGGCACCAAAAGTATACCCAAACAAAATCTCGAAGTCGTCGGTACGGTGTCTCGAGAGGTATTAAGAAAATTTTGGCACAGCTCGGAGGAGGTAAAGTTTCGTAAAAGTGTAACGAGCCGTGTAGCTCGGCATCGGTTATTGGCGCGTATTATACCTTCGAACGATTGCATGACTCTTAGCTTGCCTGTATGTGTATACGCCGCGAAAAACTCGAACTTTCAACCTATCTTTATCGGCCGCCACTTCATCACGGCCACTTGACAAGTCGCACGTGCGTGTCGCTCATGCGTAATTACACTCGCTATTCAAGGCTCTCCTGTGAATGCGGCTGTGGCGGCGACTCGATTCACGACGCGTCCTTACGCTCGAGCTCGCGCCCCCCCCCCCCCGGCTCGATATAATACGGCCGTTCCGCGCGAGTACACGCGTGCCGAAACTCGTGGATTTTAAAAAGGGGGATATCTCGAGTGCAGCCCATACCTTTTGCCCCCGCGCGCGGCACACGTGCGCGCGTGCGCGAATAATTCATGCGATCCTTTGTTTTTGTCCTCTTTTCTCTCGCGTTATATTGTCCGCCCCGTTCTCGCGCGAGCGAGGCATGTGCGCGCGCGAACGGCTCTCGGGTTTTTTTGTGCATTGACGAGCTCGCGCGACGGGGTTTTGATTCGAGCGCACCGCCGCCTTTCAACAAATTAATACGAGAAATTTTCGAAAAGCCCTCGTTGCACAGTCGGAAAATGTCTATTTTTCCTTTTTTTCCGCTTCTGGAAAAATCCAAACGCAATCGGCGTTTGCGCACTCCGGTTCAGCCGAGAACGCGATCGATCGTCGTTGCCGTATCGAATAGCTCCAATTTGATTTTGGAAAAAGATTTTGTGCGAGCGTTCGAATGCTAATGTAGTTTTCTTAATATGCATTAATTGTACAAATATTATACGCACCGTGAGATGAAAATCGTTGATAATCCAGGTCATATTACCGGGAGAATTTCACTTTTTCTTGTTATCCTGGATCCGTGTGCCTTACTATACGCAGGTTACTTCTCGAATTTCACCGCTTAGCTCTTTAATTTCCAAGATAAGGGTATACTGTATAAATTTGCATACAGTCGCAGCTGATGCGAACACATTGATGATCTAACATTCAAATGATTCATCGTTTGTGATTGTTAATCGTGGTCATTCCGTATTGACCCCTCGCAGCAACTCGAAATAATTAAGGACCGATTTCGGTAATGTTACTGCTTCATTCCATCTCATTTAATTTTTATGAGCATTAGCTAGCATTGCATACGAGTGAATTTGTACTGCTCGGTGAGTTTCAATGTACCTCTTGAGAGTAGTGAGCTGTTGAGGTATCTCATCCAGTGCAATCCGATCAAAAAGAATTACGCACAATCATAGACAATTACCATTTCGAAAGATACTAAGAAGATCAAAATATCGACTAGTAACGTACCTTAGGTTACACGGATCGACTCTTGCAGGGAGAAATGGATTTTTTAGGGTAGAAAACTAGTGTACGTACACTTGATTTCTGACTGATATTTCAGTCATTTGATAAAATATCAACTATCAACCATAAAAATTGCATTTGATTGGTCTATACGTTTGAAATTACACTTCTGTATAATATTAATTCTGCGCTCAATATAATTTTCATCCTGTACAATACGAAAGAACAGACGTTGAACAGCACAGAATGAACAATACGACGAGGATCAATTTTGAAGTTGATATAAAATACATGAAAAGGATTGAATCGTTGAAACAATCATTTCTGCTCGACCCGCGCTATCGATCTATATATCCTCGTCGAAATTTCAGCTCGATCTCGCTCTCGAAGCCCGGAAACGTTGGGAGCTTCTTTCCGCATCTCATTACACCCTTCTGGCCCGGGCTGCATCCTCTGCCGCGTCTCGGAGTCTCCCTTCGTCTCGCGGCTGAAGAGTGGCTCTCGGGTTGCTCAATTTGCCTAAGCAAACCTCTGCGGAAATTCATATCCGCCCTCCTTGGGCCGCTGTACTCATACACACACACACACGCGCGCCGGGGAGCTGCACAGCCGGGTATAACGAATCTCCGCGCGCGTGTATGGCCCTACCGCGCCGTGTAAAATCGCGAGAGCGTGTCTCCTTTCGTGCGCAATTTGGCCTAACCGCGTTTCGCATCGAGCCAAATGCGAGAAAGCGACACTCACGGTATCACGTGCGCGGCCCCTCCCCTCCGTGGATTCAAAGCCGCCCTATACACACAACCGTGTTTGGGCGAGCTCGTAAAGCTCGAGCACACGCACACGGACGATCGTGCTGATGCGCGTGGGCTGCGGATTTTTTTCTCTTTATTAGGCTCTCATGCTGGGTAATAGTACGGCTCGCGGCCGCCTCGTCTTTTTCACTCGCAGGTGCAATTACGAAAAAAAATTCATTGCCCCCTTGATAAATGCACAGCTCGCTTGTATTTCACCGAGAGCATCCCTCCCCTTTGTGCCCCTGGAATATCCGGTTTCATTGCGCTCTCCCGGGGCCCGTTGTAATTATTACGCTCTCCTTTTCTTCTTTTATTTTTTTCATTTTTATCACGACGCCGAAGCTCGGCGCGCCCTTAACTTTTCGTGGATTTTAATTATTGCAACGGCCACTTGGCTTTTGGAAGAGTCGTGAATTTTATTATGAGCTCCGTCGGGGGACGGACGACAACGACTCGAGCTACGATTTAATTCATTTATTTATGAGCCTCCCGGAGAATTTCGGACCGGATCGAGTTTGTAACAGAGCGGATCAACTGCGAAGAAGTTGGAAATTTCATTCGAGCTTATAAATGCCGAAGGACTCGTGTTACGGAGTCGTGCTCATTGCAAACTATTTGGGTAAATCATTTTTCTTCCGTCTTATTCGATTGAAAATACATCGTTCACTACATTCAAAGCTAGAAATACAAAGAAATTAGAGACTCTTTCCTTTGGATTTTTCGACTAATTTAGTTTCGAGAAATTAAAATTATGGACAACTTTTTGAGTTTTTCGCAATAATTTTGGTTACATAAACATTTTTCATTTTTATATCGTAAAGGCTTCAGTGATTGTAACCATTATACGCTTCAAATAAACACAATCAGCTATCAAATCGCTCGGCCTAAGCGAATGGAATAATTTGGAAATTGCTTTTTTTTTCTAATCAGTATCTTTCGTATCATCTCATTTTGAATTTGTTATTTTAAAAGCCATAAATTTACATTTCTATATGAAACCTTGAATTTAACCACTCTGAAAGTTTTTTGCAAGAATATCTTTAGCCGCCATGAAGCAGTTCAATATAGATAGACCAAAATTCAATACTGATCAGCGTGGTATTACTTTACTGTGAAAGCACATGAAAAGTTCTCGATTCACTGCAATTCAATACCGAAATCGCTTATTGGCGCTCATTCTCTTCGCCAAGATGCCGTTTAGTGGTAAAGCCGATAACTGTCGTTCTGATGAGGACTCTGAACAGAAAGAATTTCCCTAGTAAAACTGCCGAGTCTGGTCTCGTAATTTTGGGAACAAGGGAATACTTTACGATACAAAAAGAAGGACACGAAATTTCCTGTAGTTGAGAAAATTTGAATCCAATTTTCCCCACTTCAAAACGTCGTCATTCGAGTTGAACCTTTCTAACCTTTAATGTTCGTTTTGTACTGCATGAAATGAACATTAAAGGTTACCTCATTCATTCCGGATTAAAGGATAAAAATTTCCTTCTGTTTATGATCTCTAGATCGATGAATCTCGTTGATTCCGTTATCAATTTGACTAATAAGATAAATAACAACAACAACAACAACAACAACAACAACAACAACAACAACAAAAATATCATTTTTACAAGTTAAAATTGATTTTAATCCTGCTGTCGTAAATTTTTCATAAAACCTCCAACGTAATATGGAGTTGGTTGTAAAAATGGAAAGAATCTCACTCGCTGGTGATTCATTGTTATTTTTCCTCGTTATTTCATTCCTATTACTTGGGAATTCCGACGAAAGGGAGCTCTTTGATCCGAACTAATTCACAACTCCCTCGGTAGCAATCAAATCAAAATAAGAGATGATCTTCAAAGTGAAGAAATAAAACTCCGTAATCATAAGTCCGAGCGATGAAAAAAAAAAGAGGAAGGAAAACCCCGGCAAACTTCGCTACGTCTCTGATTCCATATATCCGTCTTCATCTCGCTTTCGTATATCTCGTTCCCCCGAGTTTTCCGGCTTTATAATTCCGGAGGAGATTTCATTTTGGTATACACACAAGCGGTGTGTACGCTTGGCACTCAAGGAAGCTCGGGCACTTGTACTCCAATCAGAGGCAAGCCGCGCGAGATGTGGCTCCCACGTTCAAAGACGTCCCCCCACCCCCCACCCCCGCTCCGCCATATAGTAGCTTGTACTTGCCAGACTCTGCAGTCAGCGCCGCTTGCTTCTTCTTCCTTTTTCACTTCGTCGCGCCGGGGCTTCTCTCTCCCCCCCAAAAATCCTTTGTGTTCATTTTTTCGCCCCGGCTTCCCCGGACGGCCGCGCGCGCGGCCTCCTTCTTGCGCGTTTTTCTTACTTCCTCACTCGTTCGCTCGCTCCGCGTTCGTTTTCTTTATACCCACCACAACTCTTCGCTTGCGCGCGGCGCTTCTTATTTCTTGCCTTTTTCCCCTTGACATTTTATATCTTCGCCCGGCTCTGCCGCGCCTTCTTGTTTATTCTTTTTTCCTTCCCCCGCCCCCCAACCCCCCTGGCTCCGAGCTCCGGCGTGTGTGTATTTCTCCTCGCCCGCGTATACGCAATTTACATTTTTCATACTCGCTCTCGCGCTCTCCGCTATACACGTGCAACACACTTTTCCTTCTCTCATTGCCAATCCCATCAAGTTTTCATGAATTTCGAATCCAACCATAGAGCCTCATCAGCTATATAGTTCGAGTTTAATTGTGATGCGCGCGTAATCGTACACAACAACCGCAAGTCGGGCGGAATTCCCCTCGATACTCATTTGAGCTTTGGTTCGGCGCGTGCTTTGCAATAATTATCGTTTGATATTCTCGTCCCCTCCGCGATTTGCCAACATTCGTTGCTATAGACCGAATGAGACGAGAGCTCCCCCGGTGGAAAATAATCCCGTCAACTCGCTCCGTTGCGCTCGGGCAAAAACCTCGATTTACATATTTATACATGTACGCTTCCGAATCGGCTCGCTTTGCCGCGTAATTTTACAAGCGCCGTAACACACACATACACAAATGCACACAGTACACGCGTTTGTCCACGCATCCGCACGAATTACACGGTCACAATCAGGCAAACGTAAGCGCGACTGCGCGGAGAAACACCTATATGCTAATGCGGCGCAGTGTGCCGAGCGAGTCGGGTCCAGCGGAACGCTGTTTGCGGGAGGGCACACGAGAGCGGGCGCGGTAATGAGACAATAGCGCGCGCGGCCGCAGCGACAGTGCAGCATTCCGTTTGAAATCTGACTTGCAGGGGCCGGTTCGCGCGCGCTTCGAATCAAAGGGGCCGTAGTCCGCGCCCTTCGGTTTCAGTTTTCAAGCGTGTAATCGCCGACTGTCCCGTGCGTATATACACACATATATATATAGGATCGACTCCGTGGGACGCCCCTCGCGCCCGCTTAATTACGATACGCGCGGCTTGATCGAAAATGCCGTGACACGGCTCGAATCGCCGCACCAACGCTGTGGGCTTCCTTTGGCCGTCGAGCCCGTTAGTTCTGTTCATTATCGTTAAATGTAGCCTCGCGTTGGGAAGCTTCGCTCGATAACACCCCTGTGATTGGGGGATTACAGCGTTTCGATTGCGAGGAGGGGTAGACAGAGGAGCGGGGTGGCGATTTTCCCGTCCGCCATTCAAACTTTCGATTGAAAAATGCGTGACCCGATCCTATAGTTTCTCTTTGTCCCGCGGGCGCGAGTTGTTTATTCCGCTCGGTCGCGCAGAATCGATCGATACGTCGCGATCGTGCGTGAAAATCACTAGATGATTTTACAAAATTTGTCGCTCACTCGTCTCAGCTGACGAATTTAATGACTAAATATTGGTGCTGGACGAGGTAGCAAAGAGTCGAAGTGTATCGTGCGAGTTGCAATTAGATGCAAAAATGATTCATATATGATTTACAGAAAAAAATGACTCGATCGAAATCACGGGGCGCGCGCAATAACGTTAACGCGACTATGGACCCGGGCGTCAAGCGCGAAGCGTCGCACGCAAGCAATTATTTCGAAAGGCCTTTTGTTTTCCAAGTGAAGATCCAATTATAGGAAAACGGTTTACCGGGCAAGAATGCCAGTGTAGCGCATGCAGCGGGCGTCCGAGCGGGCGTTTACCATTGGGAATAGCCGCCGGTAGCGGCGAGCGCAACTCTCAGTGGGTCTGGCGCGTACGCGACTCGTTCTACTGATACACTCGCGCGCTAGTCCGGCTCGACGCTGCTCCGACGTAAATCAAATTACCACCGCTACAAATCCCCGACGATTTCGCGCGCGCGTGCGACGCTCCTCCCGCGACGAAGCTCCACAGATGAGTTTTGGATATTGCCCCCGGATTTGTTCAGCTGTCAGTTTTGTTTTTGCTCCGCGTGCATGTATATACGGGGTGGAACGAGTGCTCGTGTGTATATGTATGCGGCCGCTGGTGAATTTTTCTTATTTCTCTTTGGAACTCCTATCCTACGTTGCAGAGGACTAATCATCGGGTGAATCGCGCTGGGAGAAGAATTTCCCGGTATACCGGATGAATTGGCGAATGATTAAGGGGGGAGCCTACTGTAGAATCCGACTTTTTTTTTCATTTTTTTTTATGGCTTCAAAAATTCATTTAGTATCTAAAGAATGTACTCACAAAGTTTCAAGCTCAAAAAAAGTTTTAAACACCTCTACAGAGTCACCGAATTGATTCGCGCCAAAGGTAAGCAGAGCGGCATCGGAAACTTTAACGCTCATTTTCTCGAAACGTTGTTTTTTCCGCGCCGTGCAAGATATCTCGAGAATTAGTTGACCGATTCACTTGAAATTTTGCACAGGAATTAGTCTATCTATTTCACACATCGTGAACCTATAATTTTATAACAATTATTATCATTTATTATATTGTTTATAACAATTTGTTTATAAACAATAATGTATAATTTTGTTTAAAAGGTGCAATATTTTTTATTTTTCCATTTTTTTGGCTGACTGTAGGTTCAAGTTGTAGAAAATAATATACTTTAACGAAAAAAATTTGGTTCGTTAGTTTCGTTAGTTCGTTAAAGTTGAATAGAAGGACCGTAGCGTTGCACGGCGCAAAAGTCAAGTTTGAGCAGATGCAATGCCGCCATTTTGTGTATTTTCAACGAAAAAAAAATTGTTTTATATAGCTTTTAACTTTAATATTACAAAACATTTCATTCCAATTTGAAAAGTCTTCTCAGTGTTCTGTAAATAAATCCTGAAAAAAGTGCTATTTACAGTAGGGCTCCCCCCTTAATTAAATCGTGTTTCGATACTGGAGTTTATGCGATATTTTCTATAATTAGAATGGTTCGAACGCATTTTCAATTCTATGCAACGATATACTGAGAAGTAGAATCAATCATATTACAGCAGATACCTTTGGTGGAATTCATTTCCAACATGCTAATGATGAATCACCCGACTACCTCTTTGACGGATCCACTTTACCTTAAATTATTCGATTGAAGAAAAGAAAAAGGTTTTGATTTCAACGGGGAATACGGTTGAAAAATTCGCACGGGATTTTTCCGACGATCGTAATTCTCGCGTGGCTGCACCGCTAATGACATTTATTAGAGGGTTCCGGGAATAAATCGTGATGCCCTGAATAAATAGTTCTACTTCTTGGATAAATAAAGCGTTAAAAAAGAATGGATAAAAAGAAAATCGGGTCTGCAACTCGAAGCCGCGGCAAATATAGCCCGGGCTAAAGCAAATTATTTCACAAAAACTTTCTCTCGGTGAAATTCCGTGGAAGTACGAAAGATCCACGCAAAAAACGCGCCTACGCTGACAGTGTATATAGGCCTGGTCGCACGCGCGTTAATTATTCTTTTTTCCCGCACCGCTCGGTCGTGCTCGCCCCTGGCTTCTACTTTTTATTCTGATTTTTTTTTTAATGCGTGAAACTAGCGAGATAATCCCTCGCGCACTTAATCCCGCGGCGAGTTTCCCCCGCAGGTGCTGCGCCCGCAGTCACCATCCACTGCACCATCTTGTCGTCGGGATTTTTACGAGCCGCGGTTCAACTATCGGTCATCCGCCCTTCTTCCCTCCTCATCCTTATCACATTCACACTCACTTTTGACTATGCTCTGTTTCCTCGCTTTGCGCTCATAACTTTTCGCGACAAATCGTTATTTTTCCCGAGTATTTATATATATACTAATGGGCTCCGACTTATTTCACTTGGATTACTTTGATAACATTGGCAGGTTATACATTACTTTTGTAATGGATCAAATTGGATACTCGGCTACTACTACTCGAATATCTCCTGGACGTTCCTTAGTAGAAGCGTGAGTTGCCTGGCTGCTAAATGCGAATACGAAACTCCGGGACATATCCAATCAATGAAAATTATTTTCCTCGTTACGATTACTTCATTGGCTGCCTACAGATTTCTAGTGAATATTTTCGCGATCGCGCAGGTTGATATCTCTCTTAATTTGCATTCCACTCCGAATCGGATGAACTTCGTGGGTATATTTCGAAAAGTTGTAAAATGCTTGATGCTCCTGAATAAAGTCAACGTAGGTTATATAACAAACAGTTTTACTATTTCCATTAACGTTTTGTATTCGGTATTCCAAAGTTGACTCTCCGAGCTTACGTTTGGCTCCCCTTCTCGTCCGTCTTTTGGCTACTTTCCTTACCTTTCTCGCTTTCTTCCCTTTCATGTCCGAACTAAAGAGCTAAAGAGCAGTTCTCTGGATAATGTAGTCCCGAGACTCTGCTAAAGTGTCAGGGTAAGAGAGCTGGCGGCCGCTTCTTAAAAGCCGTTCCCGTCGTACTTTTGCTCCTTGCCTCTTAAATGCGGCTAACCCAACGTCCGGTAACTTTTTCGATTTATTCCTCCGCCTTTGCCCCGTAGAATAGCGATTTTATCTCGACTGCTCTATATGTAATACTCATTTTATCACTCCACTCATCGTTGTACTTACTTTGTTCACCTCATCATTCATTGAAACATTGTACCCAATTTCGTCCACTTAAGTTTAAACAGTCACTATGGAGTTCAACATTTATACGCTAAGAAATAGTCTTTTTCGTTTGTTGGCTCTGTTGAATCAAGAGCAAAGTCAATGACTTTGCAGAGGGTGGACGTGTTATTTCGACGAAAAGATCTGACTTCTAGGTCACTTGTAGGATCCATATAATGACTCCTAATAATTTATGTAAACATTTACCACTACTCAAAACGATTTATTTTATCATTATTCTATGAATCTCCAACAATATTCCCTGACGCGGCTCTCTGCTGTAACCGAGCGTATATATTTGATATCTAAAGGGTGAACGATATTGGGTACCCCTATCTTATTTCACCATATTCGAGTTTTCTCTCGTAAATTAATTTAGCTTCGTGTTGTAATATTACCGAGAATATCAATCTTGTGGCAAAATTTTATTGTTACTTAACAGTCAAAAGTTCATCAATTACGTGTAGCCCCACGTTGGGTTAATATTGGGTACCCCTATTATATTACGACATACATTCGAGTTTTCTCGTAAATCAAATTAGCTTCGTGTTGTAATGTTGCCGAGAACATCAATTCCTTGGATCAAAATTCAATTGTCAATGTTAACAATCAATAACCAATTTGACTGTTCGATGAATGCCATTGAATTAATATGCGCGAGTTTATTTCGTGTGTCCCATAACAATGGCCAGGATGTTTTGCCCGCGGAGATATCTATTCCAAATTCGATTATATCCAAGTCGGTGTGTCCCGAGCGAGTTATTCAATTACATACATAACACAGCGACAGCGTGAATTCCGCGTAGTTAATAAACATGTCATGTTTATGCGGAGAATAATTGGCTCGCGCAGTGACCAGCGAGTCATTAATCAAACCTGGAGAGCGGAGGACGAGTTTGATGTAGAAAAATCGTCGAGTGATGGATTATGATGAATTACGAAGCTCAAATGAGCGAGGGAAGCGAGGAGCCTCGGGACAAATGAAAAATCCTGATTATAAATCTGTATCACAGCCAGTGTGTACACGCATACCAAAGTGTCCTCTCTCTCGCTTCGCAGCGAATCCATCACGACGCTTATTCCCGCGAATCTCCATAAACACGGTAATTTTTCCTGCTGCCTCGGCCTCCCTCTCTCTCTCTTGCGAAGGGACGTAAGAGTACAGGGAGTTTGCTATCTGGCAACTGGCACGCGGGCAGGCCGGGAGTATATATATTCAGTCCACGTCTGTCGGGGACTCCCGCGATGGCAAGTCCATCTCTCTGCTCCCTCCCTCGGGTATATGGGTGCGCGCAAACTGCGCTCGGCTGGCGCGCGTTACTTCCGGCTGAAAGAGGAGGTCGGGGGGTGGGGGGTCGGCCGCGCCCTCCTTAGACAGGATCACAAATATCCCTCATAGAGCCTCCGGACCCTGCTCTCGTCGCGCGCTCGCTTTAATCTCTGCTCGCCTCTGTCCGACGGTCGGCGCCGTGAAAAATCACACCTTTGCTTTGCTTTGCGCCGCGACTCCACTTTCGTTTGCTACTGAGTGATTTGCCCGTGACTATATAGTGACAAATTGCTCCTGCGCCGTTGTATTGCACCAACGGCCACTACTCGCCAATCTCGCCATTCGAATCACGCGCTTCGGAAACGATAAAAATTACTCTTGTGTACCACGGGGATAGGGAGCTCGGATGAAACATACATAATCGACTCATGATTTTTTTCGTTTCTACTTTAAATAGAAATCAAGAAACATCACCTCTGTACGTATCTCCTGTGATTTTTGTCGGATCGAGAAACAGAGGAAACCCCAACCCCTCATTTTTCACTTGGCCAAAAACGAAAACTGCGAATTGAAAATTGTTCGTTTTACATCGGTATTCCGGATGACAATGGGTGTGTGTGTGTGTGTGTATTTGTGAATCGAAGCGTGACGAGGACGTTACAATTGCAAAAATATCCAGCCCTTACATAAATTGAAATATGCGAATGCAGGAGTTAGCTTTCGATTGTATAAAATAGTTCGAGGCGTAGCTGCTACATTTACGGGAAATTTGCGAATCATTCAACGCCCGGTGCGCGAATAAATTGGTAAAGCGCGTATGTACATATACAGTTAAAGTTGTGCCCACCCCTCCTCCTCCCGCGCGCGTCGGAGTACGTCACCAAGCCCAACTCTTCTGCAGCTCGACGAGGTATATATATACACGGTCGCAGGGAGTACGCGTATAACTATGTATACCGGTTCCCCGCTATTTTGCGCCGGGGCAGTTATAAAGTCATAAAGCCCGCGAACACTTTCAATTGCGGAGCGCCGGGGCAATTCCTTTCATCCGCTCGCTGCAATCGATTGAAAATTGGTAGCCTCGCGGCTCATATTTCTGCCCGTGCGCCGGCAAGTTCGCTGCGCGAGCGCCCGGCACGGTGCTTTTATCGCTTATTCCGCGCGATTTACGTGCATCTATTTACGGTCGGCGCGACTCGGCGAATAATGAAAAACGCCGCGCGACGAATCGAACTTTACTGCTCTCTCTCTCTCTCTCTCTCTTTCTCGGGAGGGCTTCGCGACTCTTTTTTGTGTATACACGCGTGTATATATATGAGGGGCTGCTCCTTCGAGCGGAGTATGTGTCTCCATTTATGGCGCCCCGATACGGGGAGCGAGAGGTCCGTATAAGACAACATTGCCGAGGCTCCGCGAGTCTTTATATATGCGCCACAGGATACACCAACTGGCGCGTTACGCTCGCTTCAACGTGTATACGTATATATAGATGTGGAGCGCGTGCACAGGACGATATCCCGCGTATTCTATGCTCGACGATTTTTCGCCTCGTTTTTACCGTAGCCCCGTGTGCCGCGTCGTTTATATCATTTTTTTCCCCTCCTGCTTGCCGCGCGCCCCGGCTCGCTCCGGCGAAAATGACGAAAGTTTCGCGTCGTTTATCTCGGCGATATCGGCGCGTCGCGCGCCTTTGCCCGCGCACCCGCCCTCGAGGCCATTAGTACGATAAATTTTTGCGCGCCCATCGCCGCACATGCCACTGACCGCTCGAGGATCCTTTTGCTTTTATCACTTTCATGAATACCCGAGCGAGCCCGGTGACGCGCGAGCCCGCTCTAATACTCGAGCCGTCGTGAATTATGATTTGGCTTTTTTTTCGTATAGCTTCGCGCGTATCCCTCCTCTTCGTGGCGTTTTTAATTCTTCTCGACGTTCGTAACTTTTCCGAGTTCGATTCGTCCCGAAAGATATTTCGAACTTTTGCCAAAGCGGCTCGATCGCATCTCCATTTATTGCCGAACGAATTCCATATCTTAAATAAGTACGTACTTTTATTAGCGCTTCCGTACCTTCTATTCTTACAGTTCAATGTATCCGAGTTGACAAACTCGTACGAACCAATGGTGTGTATCATCGCGTTTAACTAAAAATAACATTATGGAATGGAAATCGGAGGAAAAATATAAGCTGCGATTGGTCGATAAGAGCACCGGCGATATTTGTCATGTAACGACGCTGCTGGCGGGTCGAGCAATCGCGGGGCGGCTCCGGCGCCAGAGCCATTGCGGCCCGACGATAAGCGGCCGGGAAGGGGCGGCGGATATCGCGGCCGGAGGTGTCGCGGGCTGGCTCCTCCGCCGCATCAGAGACGAGAGCACTCGGCGAGCCGGCGCGTCGTCGAATTGCGGGAGCAAAGTGAGCGTGATGCACGTGCACGCGCGCCCGCATAACAAGCGCGTGCAGCCTCGCTTGCGCGGCCACGTATACCCACTCTCACGCCCCCGCTCTCTCTCTCTCTCTCCCTCTCTCTCCATCTCGGTTCTTATGTATATACGTATACGCCGAATAGTACATTCTCGCGCAAAGGGCTTTTTTTCGCGACGGTATTAGGGGACTCGGGCGTGAAAATTGCCGCGTGAAAATTGTACCCCGTTGTTTTTCGTCAAGCTTTTCAAAATAATCGACAGTTGAAATATTCGTCCACGTCGCTAGAGAAAGAGAGAGAGAGAGAGAGAGAGAGAGAGAGAGAGAGAGAGAGAGAGAGAGAGAGAGAGAGCTTGGCACGTCACACCCATGTATACATTGAATATTCATACCAAGGGAACTGACGACGCGTCCCAGTGGATTTTCAACGCGAGCTGATGTCTCCTGTGATTTTCGTCAAATCGAGAAACGAAAAAAACACGTTTGTCGCTTATTTTTAAATCATGGCGAAAACAACCATGTATATATTATGCAACTGTCGCGTAAAAGTTTAAGCGAATTTTATATCCAGTGCTTTCAACTGAACTACAGCATTTTCGTTTTTCCCATGGCAACCGTCGTTTACATGCTAAGCAACCGTGGCTACGAGAGTTTGTAAAATGTATTACAATTTTTCCCATTAAAATGTATTATAATTTTTCCCAAAATTATGGACAATTTTTTTTTAATAGACCCTTTGCGATAAAGCATGCTGCAGATGCAATCGGCAGTGGTTTTGTCGAGGATCCGAGAAGGTTTTCGAACGACTACTTTACCGGACTCGCACAATATTTCAGTCAATCGCGGCATTTTACTTTCTTCGTTTGCAATGAGTTGAAGTATTGTTGATGCGAAAACGAATGTTTGCTTACTTCGAATTAAAGTTCCATGAGTTAACTTGTGTCTTGATTAACATTTTGAGTAGATGACCGAATGCGTTGTCTTCTGGTAAATTCAATTGAAACTTTGAGCTCGTGTTGATCGAAGCTATGTCCCACATAAATATGTATGCATTTGACTGCGCGTTACTCAATTGTATTGTTTGAATTTGCAGTGTCTCAGTTTCAAACTTGGGTATTATAGTCAGAGTAAATTACTCTATTGCCGAAGTTTAATGCATTGTGGTTCATGAATCTGAGGAGGTTTGTTAGATAAACAGAGTTGTCTTTAAGAAAATACAGCGATTAATAACTGCGCTAAAGTGCATAGAAATCAGCGTTCCGCCACAGTACCAACAGTCAAGCATATCCGATCGCGTAATCTCCATACGAAAAAAAAAGATAAAAGTAACAAATATTCTAATCGAATATGATGCTTATCTTTCTGGCAAACTGAATATTTCAACCTTTGCTTGACAGAGAGGAGTGTCGAAACCTATTCGCAATAAAAGAATATTATTTATAAGGGAATAATCTATTCACGAATCATGGGATTGGGCGATTGATGCATCGGATGAAAAAAGCCGAAGTACTCAATTTTTTTTTTACATTCGTACGAAGTTTATCGGTTCTACGAAAAAACAAAATGTGATAAATCACATTCACGTGCACCACGGAATTCAATTTAGCCGGAGCTTGGTCTATTTCCATTGCATAACGTATATATAAGAATATTTCCCATCTATTCAAGCTCATTCACACATAAGGATACTAAAATGGAAATCGAGTTGCGTAATACTGAATCGAAATCCCCGATAAGATCTTCCGAGTCGCGATGAATGTGATCGGTACTTTCTATACTCGAGAAGATGAGATAGAGTATAGAGGAGAGAAAGAAAACGGCACATTATATCGTACCGAGCATTTTCGACCCCATCACTTACAGGCCTAGACATTAATACGACAGATGATTTTCCGACAAGTTCTGCACTGTTGATCCTTGCAAATCTGTTGCCAATATCGATTCTTTCCTATTGCTTTTTCACTGTGGTCTATAGTCGTCGCTTTTATCCTCTGTCTCTTCTGTCCCTTTCTCTATCATTGTTTCACGTCCCTCAGCTTGCATAAGTAGTGTCCTCGTTTTGTGGAATGAAAAATGTCAGCATAAAAGGAGATGATATTTTTATGCTTTCTTTTTAGCCCATTTCGTCGGGATTAAAGAATAGGCATATCGATGATTCTGATTGAAACTACATCGAGTAGTTCCAATGCCGTCAAACATTCCTATCAGAAATAACAAATTGTTCGCGGAGATAACGCGTTGATGTACGTCGAATTGATGTTAATCTTTTCTCATTTGATTCTCCATTGCCATTATCCATCTGCTTTAATAAAAAAAAAATGCAGACTTTTTTCTCTTTTTGGAGACGTGCTTCAGAAGTTCTCTTTATGGAGACACTTTCTTCCATTCTACTGTAATGAGATCATTATACAACTCTCAAAGAAGTATAGAGCACTGTTAAGTAAGAATGGGGGTTTCTTAAATATTATATATGTATATATTCTTTTTTCTTCACTTGTCTAAATTGTCGAGACTGTTACTACTTGAACGTTACACACGGTGTTGATGACGTTCTCTGAGAACACTAGCTCACTATGTTTTTTTTCGATCGAATATTACAATATTATTCAGAAAGAAATGAAACATTCATCCTCAACGGAATATCAAACTACTGAAAAAGTATCTAGCTCTGTTCGGATCATTAACTCCTGAATTCTCGCACGCGCAGTGTTTCCGACCTGATACACGGCTAAATACCCTCGTTGAGGTTGTAGTACGGTTAATTATTATCTTGGCACCATTTCGCCGATACTTTAATAGAGTTATTAAACGAACTTTTCTCCAAGGCAGATTCGATCTTGGCGTGTGTACAGCGCAAAATCACGTCGAGGCGCGGTTTTTTGTTGTTGTACTCGGAAGAATGTATTAACAGTGAGCTCGCACGCGATTCACCGTATACAGCTGTCTTCGTCCTCTGGCCGTAGAGCGAGCCGCAGTAACGGGCGGTGGTCATAAAAAAAAAAAAGAAGCAAAGAGCAAGCCGTGGCTCATCGATCTCGGGGTCGTGTCGGTTGGCTGCTGGCTATTACCCCCCCTTGAAAGGCACGGGAATTCTTTTTATCTTTCTCAAAGCGCCCGCGGCTAAAGGGTTTTCTAGTTTCACGATTCGTCATTTGGATAATTTAATTTGCGTAATGCGCATGTTTATATTGAGAGGAAAAAATAGCTCCACGCTCTACACGGTCTATATTTACTTACGTCCCATTGCCACGCGGTATGATAGATATCAGTCGTGGTCCGCTCAAGTTGAAGTAGAAACTAGTAATGATAAGATTGAAAGTGGAGCGTCGATAGATTTGCAAGTTGCATGTGCCGGGTTGTTTAACAGTTTAAATTAAATACCAGGGAGTGAAGAGAAATAGAGAGCGGTAAAAGCATCTGAAACTTTGCTCGCTTACTAATTAATTCCAATTCTCGAATGTCTACAGTCTTGCTCTGTAAAACTAGTTTATCGTTCATTGATACATATACACACGATCAAACACACACATAAAGATGTATAAAGATGGGTTGTCTGTTTCCATCGGTTTCATTTGTATCTCAGGGAAATTTCTGTATTTAGTTATTCGAGACTTGGTACTCTTATTGATAATATATATCGAGCAATAAACCCAGCGATAATAAACCCATCGAGCAAACACGCCCGTACCTTCTTGTTCGCCCGTCGACGGAAAGTTGAAAAGTTGAAGCTTTCTCAATTGATTATCCCACGAACAATTCGCACCGAATGTTTACGTACGCGGCTCTCGCGGAATCCTCGTTTTCGACAAATTCGAATGACGCGACATTGACGTCGGAGAAGCCGCGGAGCTTCGTCGATACAAGCTCGACACGAGGCCGGCTCGTGCGTGGCTGCTGACATCAGAAAAGCATCAATCTACATCAGTCTCGAGCGTATCGAAGAGTAGCGTTAGGCTTTCAGTGGGTCGGCCGTCGCGGGTATACACCTCGGCAAGGAAACCATCCAACACTCTTACGTCTAATGAAACTTCGCCCGAGCCGTCGCGTGTGTGTATGTGTATGCCCCTATATACACACATATCGGATAGCGAGCGGCATGATCCAACAGGTCGGGGGAGGGGCATCAGGCTAATGAATAAAAGCCCCGAGGCCCCTCGCTTGCGGCGTACGTGTTTTCCTTCTTCCTCTGCCACCGACGCGGTAGCGGATAAAAAACGTAGCCGTGCAACCGACCCTCCGCCGCGCTCTCGAGGGGTCGTCGTCGTCGTCGTCGTCGTCGTCGTTGTCGCGCCAAGGACAGCTGCATGTACGCCTTATCACGCCGAACCGCTAAGGTGGAAAGAAAAAACGAAAGGGAGGAGCAAAAAAAAGAAGGAAGAGGGTGCGATGCTCGATGCGCGGGGCCCGATGAAAAATGGATCGGAAAACATCGGAGTTAGTAGGGGGATGGACGCGTGTATATTCATGAGACTAGACTCTCGCTACGCAGCCCTTCACCCTCGCGCCCCCCACCCCCGCGAAGTAGATAACTTTCATTGCCGGTAGAGTTGGGTTGCTGCGAATGAGGTCGCGGGCATCGGTTATCGCGTGCATTCGTTTGCGAAATTATCAATTCCGCTGATTGCGGGTCGTATACCCAACGAGCGAGATTCTCGACCGAGATACGGGGGAACGTCGATGCTTATTTTTGGCCTCGTTCTCTCTCTCTCGCGCGCGTTTTCGCGCATCGCGAAAATCAGCCGGGACAATATCCGAATGTGTGGTGTCGAGCGCGTACGGACAGAGGACGATGTATATACCGGCGCGCGATTCGGGATCATCGCATCGATGTATATATATATTGAGTGTATACACTCGGCAAATGAATCAAATTAAAACTGATTGGACGCGCGAGAGGGAACTACCAAAGCGCGAGTCTCTCTCGCCCCCCCGCGCGTTGACAATGCGTCGTCGCTCGCGCGCACGCCCTGCAGAACAAACAACCGAGTGCAAACTCCGACCGACCCACATTCAAACCCGATTGAAAACTCCTTGGCAAAAGGGGGGATGGTGAGAGGGGCTGGAGGAAAGATCGAGCTGGTTCGGGGCTGTAAAGGAAACAAAGCCCCCAGGGGCGGGGAGGGATCGCCGGAGCGCGTCCGAGGGGTCGGCGAGAGAGACGGAGGCACGTCTCACCAGGCGCGGACATCGGAAGGGCAGGCGGTGGAATCGACGGGCTTTCAGCGGCGCTTTCTTCTATATAGCGACCAGTCGTCGGGTTGCGCGAGAGCTTCTGCTTGGCGATTCGATGATTAACGAGCTTAGCCGGGCCCGACGAGCTTTCGACGGAGGATTTACGGGGCGCTACTGCCCCCCTGTAATTGGCTTACGTTTGGCTAGATGCGCACTCGCGCGTCCTTTGTCCGCCGCCTCCCTTCCTCCTGTTTGCCTCTCCGCGACTTCGCCTCCTGCTACGTTCGCTAATTCGCGTTTAATTGGATAAAAATGATTCGGACGTACGTATGTGCGTGGCTCGCCTTCGTCCCCCGCCCTCCGCGCTTTTCCCCGACGCTCGCGGCTCGGATTCAGTTCGAGTGGGGTATTTCGAAACTCCCGAGCCCGAGTCGCTTAGACTCGAGGAACTATTCGACGCGCGAGCGTCCCCCGCGTGTCCGAAGCTTTGAATTGCCTATCGAATTCGGAAGCTGCCCGCGAAACTCCTCCAAATCGTGAGCTCCGAGTCCATCCGCGGCCGCTCACAGAGCGATGAAAGTTACACCGCTCGCGAAGTTCGCGCGAATGAATATGGCGCGTCGCGCGACATCAGCAAAATCGAAGGATATATACCGCTCGAGGACACGAGCGTCAAACGGCGAGCTCTCAGCCTCTCTCGCATTTTCACCAGCTGTTTGTTCGTTCCTTTGCCCCCCCCCCCTCGGCGTCGGACTATATAGTAATCTTCGCGCGATTCCCCTGATGCGCTCGTATATATATAGACACGGGCGCAAAAAAGGGGTGACGCGATGGAGGGAGCGAGAGAGAGAGAGAGAGAGAGGAGCCGGAAGGAAAGCTGTAAAAAGGGGATTACGTGCATGAGTGCGCCCTCCCACGGATTATGCGCTTCATACGACCGCTCGGCTCGATATTTTTTACGCCGGGGATTATCGTGATATGAGCGGACGCGCGCGCGTAGTTACGAGGTCTGAACGCGACCATCGCTCCCTTGATCTGTCGTCGTTGTTTTTTGTTTTAAGGCATGTCTTTATTACTTCTGAATGCTAATACACAACCCTGCCGCGGTGTATAGCCATTCGCGCGAGAGAGGGATTGTTGCGCGTCGCTTTTTAACGCTTTGGGGAAATTATATTCCTTTGAGTTTTGTCGGGTAGATTCGGTTTGTTGTGTTTTATACATGAGCTATTTGACTAAAAGGATCGAAGCGCGAGTTATTGTGCCGGTTTCGTGTCCGCGTGCGCTCCTAAAGCCTTTGGGGGACAAGCCGAACGAGTGAGGGAAATATTTCGGGCTTTCGAAAATATTCATTCGAATCCAGGCTATATACGCGCTTGCCCGTATTTCGATGATTAATTTGGAAAAGGTTTTTAAATCTAGAATTAAACTTTTCATTGCGTGTTTACCCGATTTCGAGCTGCGTTTCGCGACGTTTACCGCGTAACATATCCTTCGTTCGTTCGTTTTCAGTTTTGAAAATAAATTAATACGTTCCTAAAGAATCGCGGTATTATACGCTCATGGAATACGGATCGCGTTCGTAAAGTCGGTAATCGCCCACGTAATACCGTGAACTTGATAAATGCCAAACTTGAACTTGCTACGAGGATCAAGTTTCAGAGTGGTTTTATGCAGCTTATACTATTCGATCACTGATTTCAACAGCACTCTTGAAGTTTTATTCATTTCAAATACTTATCACTACTTGAAGCGGGGAAATTCACGCTTCATGATTCGAGTATAGTCGATTTCACTTTCTCCTCGATATTTAATTGAGCTTAATTCCGATGATGGAAGCATTTGTTTTGTTATTTCGTGTTCTAATCTTGAGTTTGAACATAGAAGATCAATTTTATAAGTGTGGTTGTTTGCCTTGATTTTGTTTCCGTAAAACCTCTGAAATAGAGACTGCTAAGTTCATTCATTAAGAATAAAATATGGAAATATAATTGTCCAAAACTCAGCATGTTTTGTTTAATAAGTTACTGAAAACTTTAGTATTGAATTGAGGATTTTCACTAACTTTATTAACTTTATTTCTTATCAGGATAACTTCTGGTAGAAAAGTTTGAATCTTGATGATTGAAGTCAAAAGATTTAGACATGATACTAATGAGTTTGTGGATTAAGAAAAATGAATGGATCAAAAAATATTAGTCGAGATGAAAACTGGGGCAAAGTTTGCTGTACTATCATCCGTCTACTTTTTGAATTATTCTATACTGAGATGAGTTGATAACTCCATCAAGATATTTAAAACATAAATCCAATCCAATTTATATATTATACACTAGATTTGGCTTATAATTGTTTTCTTTGATAACCTCTCGAGTATAAAATAGTGCTTTTGAAAAAATTGAATTCGCAAACATTGCGATGTATAAATTCATCTGATCAAACCGATACTTACTCATTAGTTCATCCAGTTAGACATTCACTGCTCCATTTCGTTAATCGGCTCTACCCTCGTCCTTATCCCTGTCACGAAAGGCTCGATCCGGTTGAAGGTTTTGTTGGTGCAGAGTGTCGGTACATTGTCACGCGAGATTGGTTTTCAAATCTGACGGTTTTCAGCGTTTTTTTTTTGCCGATTTCTCTCCGTCCTTGGCGCAGCTCATTCATTGTGTCTTTGTCAGAATCGAGAGAAAAAAATCAAATGTTCCTGATCGGTGCAGTAGATCAAATTAAAGCAAATCCCGTTCGTCACGCGAAAGCGTATTCCATTTACCGACACATTGCTGCGGTACGTGAATTGGAGAATTGAAACGATTTGGTGCTTTGCATGCGTTTTTTTCTCCTCGCTCGGAAATAAATTGAATATCTGGTTATTATTACTGTCTACGCTTCATTTTAGATTGTTCTGAACTCTTTCGAGAGATTTGGACAATTGAAAATTTTATATTGCAATTAATCATAGTTTTTGTGTATCTAAACATATTCGAATCGCCGGTGTAAATTTTTATTCACCCAAGTTTTTGATAGAATTATGCTTTACGATATATTTTGAGCCGAGAGAAAAATATGCGAGGAGATAGAATATGATGGCTGGAAAATGAGAAAGTAAGACCCTAAATCTTCGCTCTAAAACTGCATGAATATACGCCATTGAAAACTTAATTTTCATTAGATATTGAAATTTACAACGAAATAATATACTGAAAATGTCCATACGCAAGCATACATGCCAACCCGAAAAATAAGACGGGAAGCCCGTATTTATTCGTGCCATAAATTATAGGCATCAGTCGTAAAAGCATCGCATAAAACGTATAGTAAAACGAGGCGAGAACGAAGTAAGTACGGGCTGCCTCGTGGGGGCGCATATCGTGCCGGGCGGGCGAATAAAGACGCCAGCCGCCTCGCTCGCAATAATTTCATGACTGCTTCTTAAATACCGGGAACGTATCGGCCGGACGAGTTTTTTGAGGCGCGTCGCACGTTGAGATATCACCCGGAGTCACGCGACCCGTTTCCACCTGACACCTTCCCATCAACGATTTATGTGCGTTCGCACAGCCAAATTAGCCCAGCTGTGTATATTCATCTCGGGCTGTTTCGATGTTAATGACCCGTGTGCATGTGCTAGACGGCCTGTGCGCACTTCGCGATCGAAATCCACACGAGAAAGGGAAAAAAGCGGCTTGACGACGGCTCCGATTTTTTAGCCGCGGATGACTTCGCCGTTGCGAGATTGATTGTATCGCCGCGCTGAACATGAAATGTGACATTGCCGCAGCTCGCGACTCGAATGAATGAGTTCATTCGAATGATTTAGATGTCGGCCGAGAGTGGTAGAATGAAAATATGATAGAGCTAATTTCGCCGTGGAAATCCATCAAAACAATTTTATCACATTCCGTTGTCCATTGAGCGTAGATTCACGCTTTCGAATTCGCGACTTTTGACAAACAATTCGATTCCCTCCATGTTTTATCGTCAAACGTCAGAATACACGATTCTCATGTCGTATGTAAATGTAATCAAGGTTATAACAACCATTGATTCATCGGGCTTGGCGAACCATGCACTCTAAAATCTAAAATAATAAAATACTGATATTCGTTAGTAGAAATTGCATAACCGATAGAAACAGTAAATGTTCAACTAAATAAATAGTAAAAATGTACTTAAATTGAATAAAATTTTACTAATCATTAGTTGAATATATTTACGATTTTTATCAGTTATGAAATATCTATTGTACCAATCTTATAGGGTAGTGGTAGAAGTTTTTTCTCTCGTAATATCACTTTTAGTGTTATGGTTCACCAAGCTCGATAAATCAATATTTGTCGTTTAAACTGGTGTTAAAGCATAGGAAATAATTATTTGTTATTTGAATATACTTGTAGATTAACTTTAATGTTTGTAACTTTATTTTTTTCAATTCATGTTAATAACACTTTTCAAATTACACTCAAGTGTTCTTAACAAATGAGCATCAAACATTCATTCTGACAGAGTATGTGTAGCCCACTAGCTTAGTAATGAGAAATGTAACTGTAGAAATACTCCCGTACGAGGGGAGAAGAGCTCCACGGTGTTTCAGTAGAACCTCTTTCATTCTCAAAAATGCTTCCTGTGTCAGTCCGTGAAATGCGAAAAAATTGACTGAAATACTGAATAGCAGAGTCTGTTCTGGAAACAAGCAACTTCCACATATGAGAATAGTTTTCCTCTTTCTATACTTATGTTCATAATTTGGATAATTTTGGACCATTTATCAACAAGAACTGCAATTAAATTTTGATTGCCTTGAGCAAAAAAAATGGAAAAACTAATTTCGAATTCATAACTGTTAACAACCGTTGAAGAATTTTCTTTAAACCTCATTTTAATCAAAATAACATCATAATTGTTTTTGATATAGACTTCATATAATATAACTTCCAACGTTAAGTTTCGCCAAAGTATTTAAAAAATACAAAACGTTCGCACTTCTCCTCGTTTTAAATATTTTTTTATACAACAATCGTTCAAGTGCATAAGTACCTGAAAAAGAAACATATCCTGCTACGTGACTTTTTGAATTATCCGCTTGATAGTTCTCTCGAATCCCTTACTCCTTTCTTTACTCGAATTCTAGCGTCATCTCGCAGCTCCCACATACTTTTCCCTCTGAGCTTTTTTATCCCATGAACGAGGAAATGCTAAATGGTGCCGAGCTCTCGGAGACTTTTGTTCCAGTAAAATGTGTCATCCGCTAGAACTCACCAAGTGCATCTCATTTCCAACACAATTCATCTTTTTCGTTTTATGATTATTGTAATTCTCATCATTATTATGCAGACGATGAAAATCAGCGTATGTCGTAATTTTCTATTGAATTTACCTCATTAAGTTCTCGATAACGACGGATTTTCAAAGTTTATGTTTAACGAAATTCCTGTTGAATTCTCAGTAAACTTATATAGAGGTTTTTTTCCATAATTATACAAAGAAACATGTTGAGAAAAAAATCTAACGAAAAAAAAACCGTTATTTTGTTATGGACAACCTATACGTGAATAGAAAACTGAGAAACGTGAATGAAAAATGAAAAGCCAGATGGTAAGAGAGAAAAGCTCTCAATTTGGCTTCAAGCCGGGATTTACAGGAAAATGAGGTTTTACTATTTCAACGTATGAATACAATTGGAATTGTAAAAATACTACGAGGGGCAACGTTGACCGTGTTGCCGGGTGCGCCATTGTGCTGTTACGTACCGAAATATTTTTCTCAAATCTTTACTCAACCACCACTTCTATATCAATACACGTATATATAACGAACTAAATTGCAAAAATAACTGGAGCGATATTACACGTGCCGCTACTTTTCATTCATATCGAATGCGCATGTCGAACCAACTTCTCATAGCATTAGTACAGCCGCGAGGCTCCGGAAATGGTTTGCTCTTCAAATTATCAACTTAATCGAGCCCCTCGGCACTTTTCCAATTCATCTGATTAGACGACAGAAGAAGCCGGCACGTCCGTCAATCAACACCGTAAGTAAACGCACTCTCGGAACGGCTCCTTTCAATCGAGCGCGACAAATGAAAGAGATCAATCATGTCAGGGCGCAGCGCCCGGTAGGGACAAACTCGGTGCAACAGTCTCACATAAACGTTCTTTCATTAAATCCACTTTTCGCGCATAAATAGCCGGGTTCTTCGAGCCGAAAGAGCGAGCCGTGGGACGGGGGAGGAGGGAGGAGGGGGGGGGGGTCAGAGAAAGAGAGCGAGACCGGCTGCGGTCCATGTAAGTATACTCAGTCGAGAATAATGAAAAGAAATGGTCAAAACAGAGAGGGAAAGAAACGGAAAGGGGAGAAACGTGTACACGGTTTACCCGTCGGTTATTAACCCCGCGCCGCTGGTCTCCCAAGGGGGAGTTGCCTTGTGTATTTTCTCGAGCAGCACTCTCGCGACTTAATGGGTCTCAACAAGTCTGGACCAAAGATCTCGGTCCCTTCCTTCCGCTCACGTCTCCTTCCAGTCCATGCGACGCTTGTGCTCTTATGCGCCTCATTGTGCCTTCATTGCGTTCTATCTTTAATGCCCCCACTGTGCGCGTGTTCTTTCTCTTTCTTGCATTTTGCATACCGCTCCGACTCACGAGCCGCTGGCCCCTTCAGCTGATCATTTTTTCATTTTTCCACTTTTGCGAAAGTGAATCGGGCTGTGGGCTCGGGCGGTTTCTTTAACGCAAATTATATAGGAACGAGTTTTGAGTATGTAGTTTTCCATACGATTCCAGCAGAAAGCGTCACAGCACGTACACTATGTTAATGTCATAGTTTTTGTAAGATTTGTGTGCGTTCCACTCTTACTCAAATTAGTAGTTGCATTTGCCAGATTAAGAAAAACAATGAGCTTCTCTCTATGCTACCAATTTCTCCTCTGCCAATCTTTTTTTTTTTAAATACAAATCTCGGAATTATTGAATTGTCATCCATTACTAATTTTTCCTTCATATACTATTACTATTTCCGTTCTTTGTTTGTTTTGGGATTTTTCCATCTTCATAACTATCAGAATGGCATAGAAAAACATTTTTCTTTTTTAAATATTATCTTCTTCATTTAAACGGCGATTCTACGTAAGAGAACTGTCAAGAGTTGAAGAAAACAGCCTAATAACTTACGGAATCGTACTGGAACTCCATATCCTGATTCAATAAACTCGACCAAAATCTGTAGTGGAAATTGAGTCAAAATTTCAATAGCTTTGGGCCAATATTACAATATCAAGATTAATTTAAGATACCCAACTCACGATTTAACGTTAGCAGGAAGATAGGGAAGAAAGAAAAGAAAAATTAGATAACTTTAAAGTAACTGAAAGACCAAAACACAACCAATAAGAGAAACATTGTGAAACTCGTGTTCATTCATTGTCCAATGAGTCTAACCCAAATTCCCAATTTCTTGGTAACTTGGGCATGCTGTACAACTCTTATTGGAGCAACTATCAATTCTACAACCTCGACAAATTGAATTTCAACTTGACCAGACACTTTTCGCCATATGATTGCCAAGTGCGTCTATAAAATATAACACAATATGAAAGTCACGATCGTTACCTATCTGTGAAAAAACTTCCCGAATCGAGGGAGCTCGACATAAAACTCGGATTCAAGCCTTGCAATCGCGTAGAAATAACTTGTCGACGTGAAACAGTTCGGAACTTGCGTCAACAAAACAAAAAGTCAACGAAAACATTTTGAACAATATACGTTTCGACTCGATGCAATCGAATCAGCCGTCTGAACTACGAGGACACATAAAGCATCCTGTACCGCCGCGTATATATGGAGAGGACAAAAAAAAAGGCGACATGAATGGAAAGAGAGCGAAACGGAGGTGCCCCCTCTGGGCCGAGGGTAAAATAAACGGAAGTAAACCACGCTCGCTCAACTTGCATTTCCATTAAGCCGCCGCGCAAATTGCCGTGATATTTATTCAGCCAACTCGCGCGTTCCTAATTTCCGATCGGGCCAGCCGAGGCCGGGTAGCGCGTGCAATACTCATTTTCTGCCAGGAAATCGTTCGGGTATGGCACTCGGAGTCTGCACTCGCCATTACAAAATAGACAGCGCGCGAATTTACAACTTCCGCTGCTAATGACAGGCGTGTCAGCTCGGCGCTTCAATCCGGCGAGATTGATTCTGACCAATGTCCGCCGGCTCGCCCCATTTGAATTGTAAAACTCTTTTGTCCTATTCGCTGCTCTAACTTTTTTCTTTGTAATTAGTCCTTTATTATCCTTATTCTTCGCCGTGTATGTAATTTCCGGGTGCGAGTTACTCTTACTTCTGATTGGATTCCCATAGAGTTTTTTGGCACGTCTCATTCTGTATAGAGAAAATGATACTGTAGGCCGAATTACTTCTCCTAACTCCAATTACTGTTTTAAAAGTGGGGTAACATTCGATTCGATGCATCTTAACTATACTGATCATTGCGTTTTATCTGATTGACACTTTTCACGGCAGCTTGATTTTCAGTCACTTGCAAAAAGTATATGATTCAAATTTCGAAAACTGAATCCGTAACTGTCACGGAGGATACCGTGATAATCGAGTAAAAACAAAAGTGGAATTGAATTTACGTGTGATTTTTTGTTAGTTCGAGTTATTTCCAGTAAATGGGTCAACAAACAGAAATATCTCATAAAACTAATCAGGTAAATTTGTAAAAAATGCAGGTCTATTGACAAAGATTATTTTATATCGGATGTGCAACACCAATACAATATTTACTCTAGCAGATATGTCAATACGCCTCAGGTATTATTTGAATATGTCAGACTTTTTGCCTACGTGATGGTTATCTCGATTTTCCTTTTGTTATTCCAACAGAATATCAAAGTATTATATATGATATTGGTTACAGTAGCTGCAACGTCATGCATTGCTTGTACGTTTGCTGAGTCAAAATTTATCGGGTTTTGGATATTTCGAATTAAATAAACAGGGAAATGCAAATTGCGTAATCATATGTTCGCAGTTTTGAGACTGTACAATTGAGTGGCAAGAAGTTTTTTCAGTAAAAGGTACGCTACAGATGAATATTAATTTATTGTTAAATAGCAATAAATCGTACGATTTCATAATTATTGAATGGTCTGATTAAAATTCACACTCTACTGGAGATCAACCGTTTCTATAAATAGTTAGTGTCGATCTAAAATAATAAAAATATATGTGTTTTTCTGTTGCAGGTGAGAATTTGTAGATGTAAGCAATCAAGCCTATACACAGTGAGTAGAACGCAAGATCAATCATACTAAGAGAAAGGAAAAAAAAGTTAAACCCTGCAGACTACATTAATTCTTGCATTATCCGCTTCATGCTCGAAAACGCATATCCCACACGTGCCTACATTGACAACTTTATTTCTTTTCGCCAATCGAACTTCATATTTTACAATAACACTACGCTAGACTGTAATAATCCGTTCACCAATTCTTCCCGACAATGAAATCTCGCGATATAGCCATATCTCCCACTCGAGAGTTAATATACTACGAGTCGAATTTCCGTACGGGGTTCCGTCGTATGAGCGACGCTGGTGGAAAAGCATCGGGACGTCGAAGAGGAAGTGCTCGTCCCAAACAATATGAGCTCGGCGAACAACAATTCGCGGGAAGCTCGACGAGTGCCGTGTAGAAGAGCCCCGCGCGCACACGCGGCATTATTAATTCCGTGGCTATGCGGCTGCTCTCTGCCTCGGTCAGGGATGGTGCGTTTGAATTATCACTGAGGAAACGCGAGAGATTCTGCAACGTGAACAATGCGCGCGGGAAAAGAAAAATCTGCTCGCTCGCGAGGCTTTTTTTACCCTATCCCCCCCCTTTATGCTTACGCACGCATGAATTTGCGGAGCTCGAGCTCGAAGGGCTCGCGTCGCTTGCGATTCACGCGGTGGTTTTGAATTAGCGGTTTATTATTGCTGAATGCACGCCGCTGCACCGCGGTGGGGGGCACTTGCCAGATCAGCATTGTCCCGTGCTTCGTCGTCGCGCGGGGGGCACGTGTTTGATATAAACATATCAAATACGATTTGACGCGACGCAACCCAGCGGAATACGCGATGGCATCTGTTCAGCTGTTGGCCGAGATATTTCGATTTGATTCTCGACTTTCGTCGGATCGTATCAGCAGAGTGATATTCTTACAAATTTCTAAAATTGACAATCGTTATTTTCTAACATTCGTCAAACATATTGTCGCACTTTGTATAAATATTTTATGAACGAATCTTGCTGATTGAGGTGAGATAACTTTTAAAAAATTATTTTAGGCTCCGTATATATAATCTTTGGATATCACATGTTGAAATGATCATGAGCTTTCGAGAGCGTTTGAAAACACAACTACGTTGTCCATTAGATGTCGTCCGAATAGAAAAATTGTGCCTAAATTAACCTAGAAAATTATGCCTAGAAATGGACTGACATTAACTATAGGCATGATAAAGTCACAGTCTCAGTATAGACACGATTTATCTATGTATTATATATCTATTCCTAGCAAATATTTAGACATTGATATAGATGTGTGCATCATTAATTATACTTACTTCTTTGATGTAAAAATGTTTGCTATCAAAAATCATAGAACTGTAGTGAGATTTCACTTTGATTACATGAAAAATTGACAGCAGATCCACTAAATCACTCATCTACCTTCATACAGTGACTTTTCACTTTCATACGCTGGTTTTTTATAGATCACTTATGTGATAGCATTTATTCACCAGATACAGAAAAGTTATAGACAAGGCATGTACTATACATGAAAAATACTTCTATGAATTGATAAATTGATGTTTCCCAACAATAATTGAGAACTCGAGAGTTAATTTTTAACAATAAAAATCAACCCTGCTCAATGTTCAATTTCACTGTATCTTTGAATCAACAAACTTTGCAAGGCACAGTTAACTCTTGTCTATACGAACTATGCCTTGATCCTGCCCATGGACACTGTCATACGCATAATTTCCTAGTCACAATTTATCCATCGATTTTCCACTCGGGACACGCTGCTGTTTCGCGCAAGTTCGAAATTCTACAACCAGCGAATCGTGATCGACGTGCGCCGCTCGCGGGATACATAATCTTTAAAGATTTTCCCGTTAACGCACGAAACTAACTAATGAAACTTTAATCCCAGCCAGCGTTAACTCCGCCGCGGAGAAACAAGCGACACATCGTTTGAAAGAGCCCGTCGTGCGACGCGAGGACAAAGCCGCGGGCGGCAGTGCAGCAGTCGCCTGCCCGCAGCGAGCGCGGCTTTGTCCCTTCGAGTGCGAGGGTCAAACAAAGGATCGGGATCGCGCCAATTAAGCCGGCCGGGCGGAGCCCGCTAATCCGTTCTTTCAGCGGCTCTCCTTGGCCGCGCCAGCACCCGATTCCCGCCCGCCCTTTGAGAAGCGAGCCGGAAGCACTGCGTTAAACAGCCTGCTCTCCCCCCACGCACGCGCGAGCGGGCTGTTTACGCGCGTCTCACGCGTGCCATGAATATATGTATATACACACATACATGTTTCGAGGCGGATCGAGCGGCGTTGATTTGCGTATCAAAGCCCGGAGCGACGCTGTTTGCTGCTGGATAAGGGCTTTTGCAGACGCGAGCCCCTGTTTATTTGTCTGGCGGGGCTCACGAGCTGGGATTTTTTATGCGCGCGACACAGGTGCCGGATCCGAGACGTGTACCACACACTCGCTACAGGGGGGATAAGACGTTGACTTGAAGTGGAACGAGATGGATCCGGTCAGACGCTGCGCGGCTCGCTCACGACTCGAGTTGAAACCCCCTCGTTTCATATGCTGCCGAAGGCTCACGATCAGAGGGAACAGTTTTCTACCTGTATGATCGTTTACATACGATGGTTTTATGTTATCTGTAATTTTTAAATACGGCACAAACGACGCTTTACGCCTGACAGCGCATCGAAAGTTTTTGCACGTTTTGCGCATCTATCGATTTACAAAATGATCAAGGAATATTTAAGACTTCTGTTGCAGTTTTATAAAATTGACAGTCAATATTGGCGAAAGTTTGGTTTTTTGACAAGGCTTAGCGAGTATCCTATAATAATAAAACTTTTCTGTAGAACTGATGTTTTTGCTCACTCAATATTTGAGCATTTCAGTTTAGATTTATTGTTCTGCTTTGGAAAAAATCAAACAAGTTAGTTTTCTCTTTTTCTCTCTCTCATTTTCGTTTCGATTTTTTTAAGCCGAAACACTTCAATCTCGAAATATCGAGTTTTCTACTTTTCCCTTTCTCTTCTTTCAGCGATCGAATTTAAAATTAGCAATTCTGCTTGTGAACACAGGATACGATTCGTTTGTTATCTCTTTCAATCATCGTGTAAATAACATTATTGCTTCAGATCGATCGAAATCGAACATGTATGATACAGTTTTGCGTCGTCGCACGAGTTTACGCGTGCAAAACGTGACGGTCCTCATTGCACATCGGATTAGAACACAATAAACCGCGAGCCTCGCGTGTCGGGCGCGTAAGAACTAAACTGCGGAAATTTCACTCGGTACTCGCGTGATTCGCGTCGCGTTGTACTTTGGCGCTGCTCCGCCAAAGTACAAACAGCCATCTCCCGAAGAATGTTTGCTCGGTCGAGAGCGCCGGGCGCGGAGGATACAACAACGAAGAATCCGCATTTGGAAAGGTTGCCCGCGCAGGAAGAAGCACTATGAATTTCCAATGCTGTACTTTGGGGCGGGACGCGCGGAAATATCAGTGAAACTCGGGGCTTTGGGAATCTTCGTGAATGCGCCCGAGAACAGTTGGTGCGCGAGCAAACTTTCAGCGGGCTCGCGGCTCTCGAGCCGATCAGATAAATCTCGCGCACGCATGGCGCACGCCAATAACAACGTCAGGCGCTTTTCCGTTCTTGCTCGGGCGAAGATCCCCGATAGTCGTGTGCGTGGGTGAAATCCAGCAAACGGGGCCCGGCAAATCGCGCAGACCGAGCTGCAGCTCGGGGGAGATGTGTGCAGCCGATAATCTCGAATATTAAGGCCGAGGCACGAGCCGGGGAGCGCGACCAAGTATTTTCGGGATGATCGATTTCCGATGATGCTTCTGGCGCAACGTGCGCTCCCGCGATGATGCCTCCCTGCTGCTTCTGCTCTGATTCTTTTTCTCTGTTCTACCGTATAGCCGTCGCCGTCGCCAACTGCTCTTATCTGAAAGGGCATTCGCTCGCGCTCGCTTTCGATTTTCCGATTCAGTTCGCCACTGAATTTTCCAGCTACCCTCGCCCCGTGTCGCGGGCTCTCTCACTCTCTCTCTGCCACTTCGATTGTGCCGCCACTCCGAGCCAACCGTCTTTTCGCGTTAACCACGATCATCCCGTGTCAATATATTGATTGTCAACTCGAGCGCGGCCTGTCCTCGTGTAGCCCCACCGAACCCTCGGCAAATCGTTTGGAAATCACTCGTGGAAAATTCCATTCCACTTCGCATTGTTTGTTTTATGAATTTTAATACGCATCACTCGAACGATTTGAAAATTTTTGACCGAGCGTAGTTCATTTCGCTTTCTCACGGTGAAAGCTATACGTCGGTGGCCCCGTCGTTATCCAACTTACGATTCGTTGATTTTGAGAGAAACACAGGTGTTCGTAGATTCCCGTGAAGACGATCCCTATATTCGGGTCATCCGTTTGGGTTAACGAAAATTTAATGGATAAACTTGTATTGAATTATTCGATATTTTAGGGTATTAGAGTTATATTGGACATAATAACTGTTTGTGACGAAGAATCGCTCATACAGAAAATTAGTTCATTGCCGCAATTTAACGCTTGCTCTTCCAATCTTCCTAATGAATTAAAGTCAATGTCAGTTTTTCAGGTTAAACGATGGCTAGACTTTGTATACTATAAGGTTTCAGTTCATTGCCAATCTTGGGTATGTACCGAAAGAAAAAAACACGTATAATTTCACTTAGAGAAATAACCCTCTTGCGTGTCAACTGATTAACACTGACATCAATTCAAGATAGGGGGAAACGGGTTAATCTTACCCCAGTCACTGTGATCGGATGTCGTGACAAGGTGAAGAATCAAGGTAACGTAAAGCCGATTACAAGTTCACAATGCTGAGTTCAAGTATTACGTAAAGCCACTTATGGAGCAGCGTTAATTTGCCCCTTGCAGTGCTGCAGTTATTTAGCTTCTGCCGAGCGATTCTATCGATGAATGAACGGCTTTTCTCAAGCGGATTAAAAAATCGCTATAAATAGCGAATTGTGTCAAGTTTGTTCGTATGTGAGATAAGAAGACTTCATCAAATTGAAGAATATTTCGTGTTCAAAGTGATGATAATTTTTCATTCAATATTGAGTCAAATTATGAAATAAAATTATAATCACAACAGATAAGAATACAATGACAGGGCAAGAAGGAATTAACACGGCTTGACCCGATAGTGAACTTTTTTTGAAACAAAGGAAATTTGCCTCCCAAATGTTTTGGAGAAACATTGAGGTCAGGCCACAAAAACAATTATTTTCTGAAGTTCATCCATTGAAAACATAATTTAGCTCGGAAAGAACAAGGTACGATAAATTCAAGTGATTCATGCAGTGCGAGTAGTAGCGGTAATCCCCTGTACTATCGTTCTTTTCCTCGCCATTAAGCAATCTTTACTGCTACTTTTTATACACTGCGGTGACAAGAACTTTATTACCGATTTTCTTGGAGCTTGTTTTGGATCTCCCCAAGCACATTCGACTCATTTGATTTTAAGTATATCATATTTCTGTCGCCTGACTGAATGATTTATCATAGTAGAATATATACGTATATCCTTTGTATTCCAAATTTTTACATTTCAGAATTAGACTGTTTTCACTGTCTTTTTATTTGATGAACTTCGTTTTTCCTCGGCATTATTGGGATTAATCAAATCAAATCTGTATGTTTATTTTATTCTCTTGTTTTTTGTTTTCAAATTACTTGACAGCGTTGAATAAAGAATCAAACGTCCATCATGTTGTTCAACATGAACTTCGGAGGTATACATTGAATATTAATTTGTACGTCGACATTTTAATGTTTAATCAAATTTACGAGAGTCGTTGAATTGTAATGAGTACGAGTGAACCACGAGAAAATGAGTCATTTCTGAGTGAACGATGTACTGATATTCCCACAATTTGACGAGGACTCAATTGATTATACTGTAGATAAACTGATGTACATTCTTGTCGCGTTTTTCCAAAAACAAACCACTTTACGTGAAATATAAAAACGCATATACATAAGGGTTCGTCCGCATAAAGCAACAAGTCAGCTCATCTAAAAGACACGCGAGCGCAACCACTGGGACGAGAGTGTACAAGTCCGTCCGACGAAGCTGTTAAAAATTGTCCCCGTAGCTTTGTAGACGCACAGGCTCGGCGTCAAACTTTCGCATTGGTGAATAATTAAATTCCGAAGGAGGAGGAGGAGGCGCTCGAGAGGCGCAGGGCTCACAGATCTCGTCATTGTTCCTCGATAAAGTTTGACAATAGGCGAGCGCGGGAGTGCGCGTGGAGGGGCCGGGGCAAAATACAATTTCGCTCTATATGATAGATGTCGAGAAGTCTTGTTATCTTGGCGCGGAGTTCAAAACTCCTTTCTCCGTGGGCCGAGCTCCTCGCCGCGCGCGCGGAGAATTGTAAAGTTTCCAAGGAGACGAGCCGCGGGGGGAAAAAACCCACGGCGCTCCCGCGCCCAGAAGAAACGAAATTCGAGAGAGTCGGGGAGGGGGGGCGGAAGAGAGGAGACGCGCATCTCGGGCATTGGGGTGCAGCGACTCGTAACTTGAACTTGTCGAGTGTACTTTGGCCGGGGAACAAGTATGCCAATGCCATTTGCGCGGGCGTTTTCGTGGCCTGGCGGTTGTCCTCCTCTTCTCTCCGTCTCTCTCGCTCTCGCTCTCTCTCTCTCTCTCTCTCTCTCTCTCTCTCTCTCTCTCTCTCTTTCTCATTCGCTAACTCCAACTCGCCTAAAACAACAGCCGCGCGCTGCTGCACCGGACTCGGCCAAGCCTCTCTCTCTGTCTCTTTCTTGCGTTCGATGCCAATTATTCGCGCTCCAGCGGCCCGAGATAAAGCCGAGGCTTGGCTTGTATCCGATCCGCGTGTTTCGAACGTGCGAAAGAGATCGAAGGGCCGGGGATGATGATGGATATTGCTCGTGACCGGATTAATCATCGTCCAATCCAATAACCGATGCTTCCCGCGATGCTGCGAGTGCGACCGACGAAACGTTTGCCAATTTTTCAGTTAGTCGACCTCGTCTTGACAATCGATAGGACGGCGCGCACTCTGGATTCTAATGAAACTCCGACGGTACGTTACTTCCGTGATGGAAATTAGAGTTTTTTTTAATTTTTTCATTGATCCCGTACGATGCGGAGCGTAGCACATCCAAAAGTCATAAGAATACACAAAATCAATAATCACGAATATAAAGTATCTGGAAAATGCATCATGAAAGCATGGGATATTGGATGCAATCCTTTCACTCAAAGTCCAAATGTCCAACTCATCATCGAAATCCATCTTCCAGATCGGCTAGTATCAAAACGATTCGACTTTATTTTCTTTTTAATGATGAATGTTTCATGCGCCCGATTTGCCATTTTTAATCAGCTAATTAGCGACGGTTCGTGATAATATATTGGTCTCGTTATGATATTCCAATTAAAAGCAGATCAAAGAGAGAGAGAGAGAGAGATAGATAGATAGATAGATAGATATGTAGATAGATAGAGATCAAAGAATATTAAAAATTCGTATATTTCACATTCATATACACTGAGAGACCAGACCGCTAATTATTGGGGTTCTGCGCCTCAAAAATTAAGGTTCTGTCGGTAAACGTGTATCCTGGGGACATAACCCGACTATTCACAGGTGGCGCTCAAAAAATACCAGTGCCCACTAATTTTTACGGTTCTATACGGTAAATCTGTTCGTGTCCACTCTACCCGCCGGCCGCCACCGGTGACTTCTCATAGAGTTTTCGTTTTACGCAAGTCGAGTAGCTGTTGAATACTAAAGTTCCAGTTCAGTGGCTTCATCATTTTTTCGAAGGAAGTGTAGCAGGTAAGTTGATTAGCAGCAATTATTATGCTTTATGACGGTATACGTCCATGCTTTCATATATGAATGTTTGTTTGTCAAAGTTGAAAGCCAAATCTTAACCTAATTTTTTTCTTTGCATGTTTCTTTTTGACAATTTTCTGTGAATGCTACTATTCCTCCTGATGTGCATAACCTATAACTCAACTGCAGCAGACGAAGAAGAAAATTCTATAAGGTCACGTGGTTTCAAATTTACCGTAGAGAATCGTAAAAATTAGTGGGCACTGGTATTTTTTGAGCGCCACCTGTAAATAGTCGGGTTATGTCCCCAGGATACACGTTTACCGACAGAACCTTAATTTTTAAGGCGCAGAACCCTAATTATTAGCGGTCTGGTCTCTCAGTGATAATACACTCCCTTTCACGCAACTGCTGATATTGATAACGGTGCTTACTCGCATCGTTTTTCAGTTTGAATCCCCCCCTCCGCGGAGGGGGGGGGGATGAGTCCACTGAATATCGCATCAAAACCTCCCCGAGAACGAATACGCTCAACTCGTATACGAACACACTGAAGAGCTGAAAACTCTTATGAAAGCACTCGGGGGCTGTATACAAGTGATGTCGCGCGCACTGCTTGCAACGGGCGCGCCACTTTTACAGTCGCCGTTCCTGTATCTCCGCCTCCGCATCGTTTATTATCGCGCGAGCTGCGCCGCACTGGCTTATCTTCGGGCGATCGTCTCCCCCGCCCGGCTATACGCGTATACACGCGCGCACGAGCTGACGTCTCAGCAGTTGCCCTCGCTCCTCTCGCGAGAGAGCGGATCCTCTATCTCATAAAGCCGAGAGGTATATATAAACTGGAAAGCACTTGAGGATCTGCCAGGATCTTCCCCGTTGAATCTCGTGATAATGAATATACCAAGGAGATAAGGGTCGCGCGCGAACGTGTGAATGGGTGGGCGGGAGCTGTTTGCGAGTATGCGCGCGGGCTAAAATGCGTTTTGAATCACGAGCGCGCGTTGGCTGCTGAAAGCGCGTGTATAACTCGAGTGCGAGTTTTGCAACCGTATACATACACCCGGAGTGACCTTTTAAATTCTCCTCCCCCTCCCCCGAGTCTTGGCGGGTTGAAAGGAGCCAAGAGTCCGCGACACGCGCGTGCCCCAATTCGAGGTACAATTTTCTAGATGTAAAGAAAGAACGACACGACGACTGAATACTGTTGGACAAACCGAGAGACGATAATTTTCAATGGAGCCGCGGGGGAGGATTTTAATTACGCCACCGCCGCGGCTCGTCGTGTATATGTACAGGCTGATACACAGGATATATAATAATTGAATAACGTCTCGTTGAAAATTATTCTCCCGTGGGTGAGTTTCCATCGAGGCTTGCGCGGGCGCGCCCGCCTCTAAGATTATAATAACGCTGAAAGCTTTCGCCGGCGCAAAGATTATAACGGCAAAGAGCCAATTATGATTCCACCTCCTCGCGGGAGAGCGCGGGATTTTACCTTGCGGCTACCGAAGGGGAGCACGCACGGGGTTCGGGGGGGGGGGGCAGGCACGATGTAAAAATTGAATTACCTGTGGAGCCGGGGAGAAGAGGAAGGAGAAAAAAAGCAGAGAAAGATCCGAGCGTGACGCGGCGAGCGACAATGGATTCTCTCGCGAGTCGAGAAAAATGTCGTCTCCGCGTGGGATGACTATAATTCAAAACGCTCTCCTCTCTCTCTCCTTGCGAGTGTTTCCGGCTCGCGCGCGCGCCTTCTTCCCGTGTTTGACTTTTCGTTTTTTTTTTCCGGCTGACCCAACGATACGGGTGGGATTTCACAGTTTATTCCTCGAATCTCGTGTGGCGCGCTCCCATTCCCCATGAGTTCGCGGCTACTCGCCGCCGGCGGCTAATTCGAATTTATGAATGTTGGAAATCGCGAGAGCAGATTGACAGCCGGCCGATCGATGGCCGTGTCAGTCACACGCAGTCCGGGCGGCGCGACGGCAGCGCCTCGTCCATCAGGGGCCGATGAGGCAAAAGTGCAGTGTCATCCTGCGCGGCGCGAGGAGATCGCGCTCCCGTCACTTTATCACGGAGCGACGGGGCGCGCGAGCATTGATTACCGGCGTGATATCCGCGCCCGACTCTGCGATGCTGCACTCTCGATATTGCTCGCGGACCTCTTTCCCCCCCCCCACTTTTTTTTTCTCCTCGTCTCGGTGAGAAACGATTTGCAGATGCCAGAGAAGTTTATTGGCCTAGGTTCGAGCAGCGTATCGGCGAACTGTCGAACCAGCAGGGAATTATTGTTGGAAATAGTAATGCACGTTTGTTTGGAAGAAATGCAAAAACCGATGCTTTTGTTACCAGGACCGTAACTCCCATCTTGTGCAACTTGGGTGAGCATTTCACGCCCTTGTGTTCGGAAATTCGTGTGAAAACCACGAGGCTCGAGCGTTCAACTCGCTTGTTTGATAATTTCAATCGTTATAACAGATTCGTTAGATCTCGTGGGTATGTAGACATTTCAAATTAATCGAGGTGATTTCTTCTTTTGTTACAGGTGAGTCTAACGGTGGAGTTTTCTTGTATACCGAGTGAGTATAGTCGGCTCTCGGAGTTGCGAAACACAACCAAAGAAAGGTATGTCGGCCGTCTTTTTTTTTGGCAACGAAGATTCTTCCACAAGAAACCTTCTAAAACATTCTGAAAGCGTGAAGTGCTTTCCCACAGCCGAAGCAATACAAGTTGCTCGTACTACTTAAAAAGTCGAGTGATTTAAAAGCTTCGAATAGTTCGTCCGACAGCCAGTAGGTCACCAATAGCAGCTTTCGTATCGTGCGCAAAGACTTTCATAGAGATGTAACCCAAGGACTTTTTTTCCTCCAGTTGAATTTCAAGCGACTCAACCTAACTATTTACAGAAGTCTCGCGAATGTCTCCGATTTAATCCCTTGAAGCACAGAAAAATGTTCCAAAGCATCTGACCTTCTATGACCGTCGAGAATACTGGCGCTGGTTCCTTTTTGCTAATTTATTCGTGTCACCTCGTGTCGTCGCAGGTAAATACGTAGGAATAAAATAAAGATCAATTAGTCGAGATCTCGCCAGAGATTCTCTTTCACGGAGCTCGGTAGCGAGGGCGCCTACCAAAGTTTGCCAATTTTCAGATCGAACTACCCTACACGAAGTAAATGAGTAACTCTCCGTCTCGGTAGCATTTAAGCGCCAATTCCAGGGCGCGCCTGCGAGTCGCGATTTAATAGACGTGACGCGCCGGCGCCCCGAATTCGTCGCTTCGCAAAATTATAGCCGCCATTCGAAGGTTAGGCTGTCGTTGCTTAGGCTGAATTCGGGCCGACTCCCGAGTGCGTGTCGTTTAAATTAGGAGCGCATAAACTCGTGCGCGTGCCTCTATTGCACTTTCCGTTCCATCGCCATTCCTCCAAGCCCTTCGAGTTCCTCAACGACACCTTCGCCTCTTTGTCTCAACGACTGCCTTGTTCTGATTTCCCATTCATACGTGTGTGCGCGCGTGTGGGGGTGGGGGGTGTCTTCCTCTCTCGGGATCTGTTTATTCGAGTAGTGTGCTTGTTCGGCTCGCTATAAGCGGAATATTAACTTGTAATAGCAGTGATGTCTGCTCATTGACCTGGTTCTCAACGATTCACCCCTATACAGCGCAATAAAATTATCGCTATCATAGTTTAGCTGTACGCGAGTGGTTTGGAATTTTTGAAAATCTGAGGACCTACTTAGAATATCGGTTAACGTTGACATTATAAACTCTAATCCGAATTCAACAGTTACATCAACGTTACACGAAGCAAGACAAGAGCAGTTTGTAAAAAATTTTTATGTTATACGTGATCATAAACGCTCATTTCACGCACTCAAATTGATGCGTGAAATTTGCGTAGATCACTTATAACATAAAATATCGTATGCAACACGTGAAATCGCATTTCATGCACTAGTGCTTTTTTCAAATGCTCTTTCAACGAGTACTCGTAACATAAAATATCGTATCCAACTAGTGCGTTTATTTTCATTTGCATAATATACTATTTATTCCAAGAGACGTAGGTTTAGCTGTTCAATTTAGTATTCTACAAGTTGACTCAATGCGTTTCATTGTTATCGGAAAACATGTTCTTGCGAGCGAATCACGTTAACGTCGGTAAATTCATTCAACTAACAGAGTAGAACACCGAGAGAAAAAATTTCACCCCGAGGAAAGAAAGAATGGGAAAGGACATTCCCAGGAATGTGGAAGAGGTTTTCGAAACTTCCGTTTCAAAAAGTTAAGCCGAGTAATACAGTTGAATTTTTTAGCACGCGTACGAGAGAAAAGCACTTTGGATTGTAACGATTTGATCTACCCGGGTTTTTTGTTTTCCCAATCGCAAACCTATTCTTCGGTCTAATGTATGTATCTAAAAATCGAATGTCTCCGGAGAAGTTTAACCAAAATGAACTGTCATCTTGATTTTGCCTCTGTTACCTCTCGAAATTCCCTACAGTGAAAAGATCACTGTGTGCTTCAGTGGAACGTTTTCCACTGTAATTATACAGTGAAATATCACTGCACTGAGAAAAAAATCTAGTTGATTCAACAATATATTTTTATGAATACATCCAACAAGATATTTAGTTGAATCAATCAAGCTAAGTGCATTGAACCAACAAGACACCGTATTGTAGATTTGACAATTCGTTCCGGTTGATCCAACCATATTAAGTTTGAGGTTAAGGATGAAAAAATTTTCTTCATCTGTTTCACAGTTGCTATTTTGATTCGAAACCGCTGATTCTATGAATTTATTGATGAGGCTGTAAGAGACTCGTATTACAGCCACACATGTATTTAATGAACATTTAAGTCAGTTACAAATTTCACATTGATAGGATTGTAGTTCATTCATTATATTTGCTATATATAATTTCAACTTTAGGATTGAAAGTAAGTCATAATGCTTGTTACCTGAATACCTGATATATATATATGTCGCCCGCGCGTGCCTTGTATTTCCCATGCTATCTTCGGGTATATATACAAACGATGTCGATTCTGACCACTTGCGAGTTTGAGATTTTTTTTACTCAAGTTAATAAAAAAATACGGTACTCATCGGTAATAGCAACAACACGTTTCCACTAAGTTTGAAAAATATTAGCAAGAGGAATCCATGAAATTTTTCCGTTATTAATTCAGTTTCTCCAACTTTAATGAGATAAATCATCGATCATTCTATACGTACTTCGGTTTGACGCCACCTATCGGTTATTGCTGGACTACTGGTTGGAAAAAAATGAATTGATTGTTCCAACATAACGAATTGTCAATTTGGAGTTGAATTTCATTTACAATACAGAGTATGTTGAATCAACAAAATCCTTCTGTTGGATCGACAAGTGTCGGTGCGCCCTCTACTGGATAACCACCGAGTTTGCTGATTTAACAATATTTTTGATCAAATCGACAAGAAATCGTGTATTGGATGTATTCATACGAATATATTGTTGGATCAACTAGATTTTTTTCTCAGTGTGGGTCTTTAACTGTAACTACAGTTATCGATTTTCACTGTGAATCACAGTGGATGTAGTACAGTAGTACGTAGTGAGTACAATGAGTACAGTAAGATTTCACTGTAAGGAATCTCGAGAGTATCTCTTCCAATAGCAGCCCTATACGGTACGTCTCCGCATCCCGTCGGCAATATTTGTCGCGCCTGTCCCCCAACCTCTCGGAAACGCGACGAGGGTTTTATCCGCGGTGCGGTCTTGGGCAGATTTGCCTGTCGATCCTCGTTCGTTTTCGAGCGTCCGTCGTCTTGCTCGGTGCCGTCGTCGGTCGAGAGGCGCCAGGCGAGGGAGGCGCGCACGGGGGGCACGCAACCGCGAGGGACCGCCGACAGTTTACCTTAACGTCTGCCCGGCAATATCTCCTTAGAGCCTCCCCCGAGCGCTGCGTACGCAAAGCCCATTGTGGGCCGAAGGGAGGATATAACCTGCGAGTCGATGCAGCCGTTGCCGGTGCCGTAAACTGCCTTAGCCTCGCCGTTTCCGCCTTCGGCAAATGCGCCCGCGTTACGTGCTTTTAACTGCGCGACTACTCTATCGCCCCCGCCGCCGCTGCCGCCGGGGAACGTCGAATGGGAGAGATCTTTTTTTTTCTTTCATAGCCATAGCAACGCTGAGATTTTCTCATAATACCAGAGCTCCAATGAATGAACGCGGCCGGGCATTAGCACTTTGACGGTTGCCAATATCGCCGGAAACGTAAAATACAGTTATACAATCTCGCCGCAGTAGCCGTTGATTGATTCGATTATCCTCTGAGAATTCGTCACACATTTTTCATAAAAATCTTCCATTAGGTGGCTCTGAGCGTTGGGTGGCGTACCAATGCGGGGTCCTAGGGCGCTTAATGAATTTTCTGAATGTTTCCAATTATAACGTTCTAAAGTAGATTAATCTGATTCAATGCCACTTATAAATACTTGAAAAGAAAAAAATATCACATATTTGAGTGAAAATACATATATAACATAAATTCATATCAAATTCATCAGAATCCACTTTTTCGGTTTGCTTGTATCTTATTTCGTCGACAGCATACGATTTTCTTAAGCATATGTGATGTATACTTATGAACCTACTCTGAATGTTTTCAGATTTTTCCTATTTTTTATATTCAGCTCAGAAGAAATTAATTCTCGTCGTGAGTGCCTAAGTAAAATTTAATTTCGGTTACGGGTGTCATGTGAAAATGAAGTCGGTGACTCGTGATTTTCTTTAGCGCAACTGAGATTTGGTTGTAATGGGCACATTCTGTGAAATGTGAAGCTCAATCGATGATTTTATAAGATGTCGCTGGTTTATAACTGGTGATAATCGACAATGAAAATTTAGTTCCTAATATTTCTTTTGATTCTATGTAACTTCAGAAACTTATTCGACGTGCTATTCTACTCTACTTCAACGTAAAGGATTATTAGAGCCTTTGCATAATTGAACAATATTGCCAGAGACCATAACCAACTACTTATAGACGTTCAAGAGAACAGATAACTCTGCATAGACACGAAAAGCTTGAATGAGGCTTACAACTTTGACAATGTCGTCAATCCTGAACTCATTGAAGTCTCGAAACAGCTAAACAGTCTAGACGCAAAAAGCTTCGCATGACCTGAATATTGCTCAAAGTCCCTCTAAGCACTTGACTATCCGATTAAATCAGATATGAAGTTTTCATTTTAATTGAGTTGAAAAACCTGTAATCATTATTTTACCAATTATATCGTTCTTGTTAAGATTAGATTTCAGTAGATAAATAGATAAATAAATATAGTTTATCGGTCTTCATGAGGAAATGTTTTATCAACAGAATACGAGAGAAAACAATTTCAACGTTTGCCAGGATCATTGGTTGGCCACCTTCTGTCCCACATCGCTGTCCATGTACCATGTCACATATGTCCATGTACCATGTCACATATGTCCATGTACCATATCCCAAAATGAATATTACTGAATATATCTCTAGATCTAAAGACTACAGTGTGAATCTTTAGATTTAGTAATACATTCTAATATTAAAAACTATGAATTGTAAGACTGATTTTAAATGTCCATTACGTGAATTGAATCGACAAAATTTTCATTAGTGTTAAGGTTTTATTGGAAAATGTTTATAAAAAATTAATGGAAACCAAAATTTTCGTGATAAACTTACATTTAAATTAACGTCTGATTAATTGATCGATTGGCTTTCGTTGTGCGCTGTATCTACACTGACAGCGAATTTCAAACTGTTTTGCCAAGGGTGGCTGGATTACAAATAACGGGAATTTGCATAGTAATAGTGCATCATGATGAAAACCAAATTTAGGCTTTGAAGTCCGAATTTGTTTATCCAATACGATGGTAATTTTGAAAACTTCAAATTAGACCTGTTTATAAGATCGAAATTAAAGATTTCCATTTACGGTAACATTTTCTCGGAAAAACGTCAACGATAAAACTCTATTCTACGGCCGTACAGCCAACCGCTAATAACTAATTATCAATTTGAAATGAAAGAGAACCAACGTTGAATCGTGACAAACACCGAAACACGAAAAACGACGTAGCGTATGTCTCTTGTCCAATTTCGCGGGGCGAACATACAGGCTGGTTGGCCGTGGATGTGCCTTTGAGGGCGCGCAGATTTGTCCGCAACAGTGCCGACAAAAAAGGGGAGACCTAGGCTCGCGCGCGAGCTCGTGTGGCGCGAGAGGGAAGCGGCGGCGGCGGCCTGCACCTGCAGGGCCGGAGGTGCTCGAGCTTCCGCGCGGCTCAGTCGGCCGCTTGCTATTCACTCGCAGTCTGATCCCGGGCCGGGACGGGCTGGATTTCCGAGGCAGAATGCATTTCCATACATTTTGCGGGCGAGACGACGAAGCTCCCCCGGCTAAGCCGTAAATCATAGCTGCCGAGCCCTGGCGCGCCGCTGCCGCCCCCCTTCTTTGGCCCGCGCCTAGTCTTTCCCGTTTCGCCGCTTTCTTTTACATCCCGGCTTTTTGTCGGAGATATCCTGCTGCTGCTGCTGCTACTGCCGCCGTATGATGTATCTTTAAAGAGCGCGCCATATACCCCAGATCGTGAATCTCCCCGCGGCCAGCCGGCCGGCTCAGATCGGCTTGATTTGTGTGTACCCTAGTCGTGAGCTGCTCCCCATCCGCTGATTGTGAATGATGAGCTGCTTAAAGGGCTGAGCCACTCTTGATCTACGGCTCGCGCGACTCTTTTCCCACGTCCTCGGCCGAGAGCTCAATGCCCAAGGAGTCGAGCCCTTGCTCGTACAAGCCACTCCGCTCGGGCCCAGCCGACACCTCGACGATCCGAGAGTCTAGATCGATATGGATGTGCTTTCCACGCTTTGCCGCGCTTGCATCCTCGTATAAATGATGCATGCGCATTGTTGGGAGACATTTCCTGCGTAAAGCTTTTGTGTCGAGGAAAAACACGAAGGAACTTGATTTCTGGCAATGTATTCAGTTGTACATTCTTCGGCATACAATATTCATGTTGTTCGATACATACAAAGGATTGGAAAAATTTCGTACGTTTTTATTGCGCTCGACCTCGCTCGATACGCTGCGAATTTCATTTATGAGTTTCTCAACGACTCCCGGCTGATGAAACTGTTAGGCGAGTCTTCCCGTACGAACGATTGAAAGGCTTGAATTTAGGGTGAGGAATACTTTCCACTTGACAACTAAATCATATCGGAGTCTTACCCGTGCTTCATTTGTCTTTCACGTGAATTATTTCTAAAAGTCGTATCTAATCATTGTACCTTTCAGTGATAAAAAAGCACACAAGAAATAACGTTTGAATGATACGCTTAAAAGAAACTTTTCTCCAGTTAAATAATAGAAAGCGCATTTGAATATTCATCTCTCCATTCCACGATAGAAGGACCAAAAGGATCTCCATAGTTAATTCCTTCGAATTCCTTCGATAATCCTTCTTCTATAATAAAACGTCCATATAGCGACGCAAGCGTTCATCGATAAAAATACGCTGATAAAACTGAAGCTACTCGCGAATGCTTTGCATGATTCAGTGAAACTCACATCGCCGTCCAGGACAACTGCTCCGGCCAAATCCATCAGATACACACGTCGGAAATAAGTTTGACCGCGCGACTGTCACCGTAGTTTGGCAACTCCGACATACGCTCGTATATCCCCCCTCCCCTCTCTGCAACATGTATACACGTGTGCGAGCGCGGATCTAAGTGCATAAAAGCGCCACGGTCGAGTGCTCCGGCAGCAACATATTTGCAAAGATATGCTGCTGCGGCCAGGTCGCGCTGAGCCGTTAGCCGCAGACTGCGCACACATCGTCGAACTTTCCGAGCCCTTTGAGATACGTGAGACATCGGTTTCCGCTCGCTATGCGACTCGGCCTTGCGTGAACACGTATTTATTATTGAACGAGCACGAACGAGCCAGAACGGGATATATACGAGTGTCTCGTGTTGTTTAGCTGCCGCTACAGAGAAAAAAAATTGACCTGTGCGTCAAGGTTTCTCTCGATGGCGAAATTTTTAAACAGTTGAAATTAACGGCTGACCAAAATCAGTGACAAACTACTTGAGCCGGACAAAGTTGGAATATTTTCTCTGGAGTGGCGGCTGCTAATGGTCCATAAATGGGTGCTCGTTTATGTTTTAATACTGCGTAGTGAGATTTGGAAATTCAGATGGAAATTTTGGGAATTCGTGATATTCGGGCAAATTATTCATCATATATATGTAGAATAAATATAATTGAACTGATCTCTCAAGCGCATGTAGAATTTTTCGAGGTGTAACATTTATTTTCGTGCTGAACGGCCAAAGTTATTTTACGAAAAGTTCGGTGATATATTTACTCGATTTCGATTACAAGAGTCCTGCTCTGACACACTAATCTTCCAATGACTTCAATCTCAGAAAAATTGTAACAAAATGTATATAATTACTCGATCCACAAAGTGTAAGATTCGAGTCGAGTTAGCAAAGTAGACTCGTGACCCCCCATAAATTCCAGCGTTAAAAAATGCATCGCTCGGTGCGCTCGCACTCGGGACATCAGATCTCGATGATTCAGGGAATGACGGGCAAAACGAATGAGCCCTTTCACTTAGGTATTTGCTTTCGCCTTATCGGCGTGGAGTATCGCGTGAAAACCATTAGCGCGAGCTTTCTTGGTCGCCTCGGCAAAGTGTTGCAGGCGGTCGGCATACTTTGTAAGCGAACTTGGCCGAGCAAATAGTGATTAATTGCGAGCTCGAGATCGCTATCTAGCTCGGGATGTCGCGTGCGCTTTCGCGTTAAGCTCCTCCACACCGCTTCAGGAATTTCCCTCTATTCCGAACGCCTGAGCTGCAAGCTTTTGTACCTGTTTTTTTTCTTTTACGCGCGGTGATCCCCGAGCCCGACGCACATCCGCGGATACTTATTAAACCTTTGAATTCCGAACGCGAGCTTCTCGTAGCTTCGAGTGTTGGGATTAACTTTGTATGCTTCTGCTACGAGTTTGCAACGGGAGGAAAAAAAAGGAACGGGAAAACTGAAATTATACCGTGGCCGGTCTGTATTTTACAGAATGATTCTTTTTTTATGGATTCTAGTCACGATTACAGCATGGACAACTGGAATATAAACTTGCGCTGAGAAAATTCAAGTTTTATTCGAAAGAAAATTCGAGAGAAAATTGTTCCTTCGATACACTTTGATTATTCAAATTAGTAGGAAGGTATAATTACGATGAGAAGGAGGACAGATAAGAGGGGGATAATAATACTACTGGATATGAAAATATTTGTTCCTTGGCTGCATTTATATAGTCAGCGTGAAGCGAGTCAAGTAGCCTATGCTTGAGTATAGCTTTAAGTATAGGATACTCGACTCGCTCCGGCTCACTATAAAATGCACTCATAATTTGAAAGTCAATCTTTCATGCATGAATTCCATTGAGTGAATATAGAAAGGACTATCATTTGAAATCGAACGAACAATATGAAATTACATTAACAATATGACGCTTACTTCGTCTCTCGCTCGATAACACATTTCCCTCGAAACTGGAAACTTTTCATTCGGTCAAAATTATGTGAAATAACTTCCATGTTTGACGGATTAATTTTGAATACGAAACGCATCTGAACTGAGCAATGTAAGCTTAAACACTCGAATTGCCGGTGGAGAAAATTCTTTTTCAATCCGAAGCTGCTGGATATATGCATACGGAAAAAATTCAACACGCGAATGTTTGCTCCGCTCGCCGAGTGACTCTAGAATTACCGTATCAAGTTTTCGCGACTCTATTTCACCCCCGACGATTGTACATTTCGAGTCACGAGTTCATAAGTCAAGCCTCCTATCTACGCTGATACAGCTCCGGAAATTCATTCGTACGAGGAAGAAGAAAAAAACGGGGTAAAACCGGCAGTCCCTTGACAGTTATTCCTATCCGCAACAAGCAAAGACAAGCGATCCGAGTTAAGGGGAGCCGAGCCGTGGCGTGAAATAAAGGGCCGGCACGGGAGCCATTCCATATTTAGCGATACGCCAGATCCGCAAGGCATAAATAAGAGAATTCGCGGGCGAGCGAGAAATCGTGTGCCGGCCGCAGATATCGCGCGCGAGCCGCGCCGAGAGATTTATGTCAGCGGCACGACGCCCAGGTATAAACGCACACGCCCGCGCGACACCCGAACGAACACCAACTGCCGGCGTGACGGGCAGCGCTGAATCACGCCACCTGTGCGCGCTCGCGCGAGCTCGAAAATTTCCCCTGCGGTCTTGATGAAATGACCCGGGCCGATTGTCACGGAAATAAGCCGTCCGGGCCGGCGGTCCGATATGCCCGCCGCGCGGTCCGCCCCCTCTGACCCTCGGCTGTTTTAGCGGCGCCATTTTTAGATGACTCGTGAATTCTCTATAGATTTATGAGCTTCGCGCGAAATTGTATTTCTCGTGGTCATCCAATATCCTATGGAATTTACCGCTTCTGGATTTATCGTTTATTCAGTAAATTTCACGGATACAAGAACTCCAGCACCCTATATGTACGAGCTATATGTATTAGAATGAGCAGCGGAGCAGTTGGGAATGGTTGCAAATGTGGTAACATCATATTTGTCAAATTTTCGGTCGACTCTACGAAGCACATTAATAATCTTTTATTATCGGGGGACTCTTTCACGACTCTCTGGTTTGAGGTAATATAATATTGTCAAACCAGAGGTGTATTCGAATGTAATACAACATTGTCAAGTAGAAAATTCAGAGTATAGTCGGACAGTCCGGACAATTTAATCCAATCAAACATTTCGATCTCATCTCGTCGTATTCCATCAATATCTGACGAATTGCCAACTTATCGTTCCTCGGAGAGAACGCCGTGAGATTAATCTTGAATAATTCTTCGGGGAAAATTGAATTTTCCACGAGTGAGCATCATTTAAATTCACGTCACCAGTCAGCCACGATAAATCCCGTAATTAGAAAATGAATATGAATGAAAAATGTGTTTCCAATTGCCATTCCTCTTCATTAGCCGGACACTTTATTGATCCAGTCCACATCGGAATAATCCATCTCCCAAAGGTTCATTATATATATATATATATATATATATATATATATGGGCAATTCTCTGTGGGATCGAACATGAAAAAATTAGATTTGGCTCAAAATTTTTTTGTAAGTTCTTGGGCATCAAGCCGATTTCCCAGAATTTTTTTAGATTTTTTCGACCACTTTAACCCCCTTTAATAAATAGGCAAAGTTGCTGATTTTGCTGTTTTTGCATTTTCAGAGGCATTTTCAACCTTCATTTACACCCTGAAAATGACCTCTGAGGCAAAAAATGAATGGGACACTTTTTTCTGCAAATTGCCTGAATTTTATAGAAAAATTATCTCCAAGGTCATTGGAGCACATTAAGTACTCCACATTACCAATTGGAGCCTCTATTTTTGAACCCTGGGAGTTCGCTCGTCAAGCCCCATACCACATGGGTACTAAAAGTTGGCCCAACTCATACCACATACAGCCTATATAGTGAAAAATTGGGCCTGGACTCTGGAAGCTCCCAAAAAATTAATATATTAACTAAAATAGGGGTAAAAACAGGCTGAAATGACTATTCAAGGGGAGCCTAGTACCGCCAACACTTCCAATACTTTCCAAACACTTGTCTGTGGTATTATTACTATTATCCACTGTAAAAACTCACATTCTATCATACTAATACATATCCTGAGTTGTCAATATCATATTTATATAGATCAAGCATTACTATACTACTTGACGCCACCTAACTTCCAGTAGTTACATGTATTGATGGTCAATATATTGGCTCTATTGTGTTAAAATGTACAAGAAACTACAAATAAAGTACATTGTCATGAATTGCATTCACTCGATAAGAAAGATTAATCCAGAAAGTAAATTGTAAGCTGTGCATTACACGTACACCTTATAACACACTAGGCAGTGCATAGATATCATATGATTTTTTTAATATCAACAAGAAAATATTGAAGTTCACTAAACATGGGTAATATTCATGAATGTGGGACTCATGAAATCCACTCATATTGTATAAACTGCATAGCTGAGGTCCAGGCAGCTATTGCCTGGTGGGCTCAAACTACAACTTCAAGTTATTTACTCATGGAATTAGCTAATGTGAATCAATCCACTTGAGAGTATGATCACTGAATGCGCAATTTGATAAGGAATTCAAATATATATAGTTTGCCTGTCCAGAAATGAGTTTTGAGCTTCCAAAGTAGCTTTGCATGTCTAAAAGTCTATGGTCGGTAACCTAACCTGTGCCATACATGGGTCGTACAAGTCTCCAGTATAGGCAAAGTATAACGTTCACAAAGTGGCTTATAAAGTCATTTAAACACAGGCAAACTATATATATTTGAATTCCTTATCAAATTGCGCATTCAGTGATTATACTCTCAAGTGGATTGATTCACATTAGCTAATTCCATGAGTAAATAACTTGAAGTTGTAGTTTGAGCCCACCAGGCAATAGCTGCCTGGACCTCAGCTATGCAGTTTATACAATATGAGTGGATTTCATGAGTCCCATACATTCATGAATATTACCCATGTTTAGTGAACTTCAACATTTTCTTGTTGATATTAAAAAAATCATATGATATCTATGCACTGCCTAGTGTGTTATAAGGTGTACGTGTAATGCACAGCTTACAATTTACTTTCTGGATTAATCTTTCTTATCGAGTGAATGCAATTCATGACAATGTACTTTATTAGTAGTTTCTTGTACATTTTAACACAATAGAGCCAATATATTGACCATCAATACATGTAACTACTGAAAGTAAGGTGGCGTCAAGTAGTATAGTAATGCTTGATCTATATAAATATGATATTGACAACTCAGGATATGTATTAGTATGATAGAATGTGAGTTTTTACAGTGGATAATAGTAATAATACCACAGACAAGTGTTTGGAAAGTATTGGAAGTGTTGGCGGTACAAGGCTCGCCCCTTGAATAGTCATTTTAGCCTGTTTTTACCCCTATTTTAGTTAATATATTAATTTTTTGGGAGCTTCCAGAGTCCAGGCCCATTTTTTCACTATATAGGCTGTATGTGGTATGAGTTGGGCCAACTTTTAGTACCCATGTGGTATGGGGCTTGACGAGCGAACTCCCAGGGTTCAAAAATAGAGGCTCCAATTGGTAATGTGGGGTACTTAATGTGCTCCAATGACCTTGAAGATAATTTTTCTATAAAATTCAGGCAATTTGCAGAAAAAAGTGTCCCATTCATTTTTTGCCTCAGAGGTCATTTTCAGGGTGTAAATTGAGGTTGAAAATGCCTCTGAAAATGCAAAAACAGCGAAATCAGCAACTTTGCCTATTTATTAAAGGGGGTTAAAGTGCTCGAAAAAATCTAAAAAAATTCTGGGTAATCGGCTTGATGCCCTAGAACTTACAAAAAATTTTGAGCCAAATCTAATTTTTTCATGTTCGATCCCACAGAGAATTGCCCATATATATATATATATATATATATATATACATTTTCAACTCGGCTGCGTGCACGTATGGGAGCGGTTGAAAAAGTATCAACGGAGGGTAAATTGAATCCGATTAAAGCTGTCATGCCGCATAACGCGACTTTCGAACGAATCTTCACATGCGTGTGCGCTCGCTGAATAGGTTCATTAAGCGCGCGGGCGCAGGCGGCTCGATATTTCAAAAATATAAAGCACAAAACCAGAGCAAAGGACGAACCCGATGGAATTACGTTACATCAACGTTGGCCACGCGCGCACGCGTGCATCCGCACAACAGAGCGCGTAATATTTCCAAGCGACGCGAGCCCTATTAGTCGGGCTGCACAAGCGGACGGGAATCGCGAGCTCCCTTTACCCGCTTGAATACCGGATTTTCCTGTTTAACGCTTCAAAAAGGGTAAGTAATTACATGCGACGGGGGAAGATTTTATAGCAACGATCAAAGGATGTATCTAGTGTGTTTTTCATTTCCACCTTTGATCTGTTCGCGAAGATTCATCAGTAAGATTGATTCCCGAAAAAATGTCGAATACATTTGAAACTCCCGTTTGCGGAAGTTAATATGTTATCGTATGGGGGACATTTGAACGTTTAATGGCTTCATTTGAATGATAATGATATCATGATGATATTTGATTCTCTTCAATGAAGAAAATTAAATCGGAAAACGGTTTTTCGGTAATATGTCGAGAAATGCATACGCGTTAGAGGGATATTAAATACAGTGAAATAATTGACCTACTGTAGTGAAACTGGAAAAAAGGTCTATGAAAATTTCAGTACCTAAAACATTAATCATAACCAGAAATTCGTATGTCATTTATTATAACTGTAACATTTTTCATGAGTATATTGAGCCTTTATGTCTCATAGCAAAGTATCTCTGGAGAAATTAGGATTTTTCGATGCATCGACCTTCAGTAATATCTTTCTTATAGTGGTTATATATTTCTGAAGAAGTGCCATGATGAGTTAAACATTGATAGTTGAAATTGAAATAGGTTATTAATTAATAGTGAATAATTCATACTAATGCTACAGCTGCTAGCTATTGGATCAAAGCATTCTAATGTGGCTGCTATATATGAGTAAAAGTACGACATCAGCCTGTCGAGCGCTGGTACAACGTATATCTATCCAAAATTCCGGCACGTTGGCAAAAATGACGGATATTAAAAAAAAAAGTGTGTGACGGAGAGCAGAGGTAGTCCCGAAAACGAGGCTGAAGAATGGAAGACTATTAGAAGATAAAAAAATAGGAACGTCGAAAAGGGGACGCAAGCGTGTCCTGATTTTTATGCCGAGTGCTTCCTCTCGATTCCGCCGGGAGTCGTTAAAGGCCCTATTGAATGACGGTGCCTGGCATCGATTGGCCCGTTAACCTCGAAAAAAAGTGGGGAAAAAGCACGCTCGCACACTTTTCCAAAAATGCGCTTCGCCGACGTGAATGAGAAGCGTATGGTTTGCTCGTCAATACACAGCTCGTCGAAAAGCTGGTCTCCCCTTCGCGAAATCCGTTTCGTGCATTCTCGCTACTCGCTCTATTTCGTTTCCGGTATAACGCTCAAGAACAATGGCGATGCGATAGTCTGCTGTCGAAAGTCGCTCACTGTTGATCGCACTTTTGAGGAAAATCATAATTTTAACACGCCCAAACTGGATTGACCTATGAATGACCTATTTTACTTTCTATTGGAGTATAATATTATTTCTATCGACTAATTACTCACGTGTATGAACAATCTGTTCCTGGTACATGAAATTAAAGAACTTTCAACACCACTATAATAATAGTACTCAGCCCGTGCGGAGATTTCCGACGGTTTTTTTTAAATGCAATTGCTTGTCGTACATTTTTTTATATCCCACGAAATTAATGAGGTTAATAACGTTTCTTTTCTGTTGCAGCCTTCGTGGATGAGAAGTCGAGAGTATTGGGACGACAGTTTTGAACGACGCTATGCGGAGCTGAAAAAAGATCCTAGGAGGCCCCCACTGAAGGTGAGTTACATCAAAAAGTAATCTCTTTTGATTGCTCTTCAACGACTTGGCGCTGAAAGATCAAATGAAAAGTTGCATTACAGTAACCTGATGAGTTATAGTGGACATTAGATTCCACAACGGTCAGGAGCGGCAAAAATACATTAACAAACATTGAAGAAAAGTTTGATGTTCAATTATTTCTTGTGCGCATTCTCCGAGAATATTCCGCCCAGAGATTCGAAAGATTTCCAAACAAATTCAAGTTAGTTTCATGGGATAACGTTTCAGAGTCCGAGATATCGATCGGTTCTTGCTCTATATGCTCTGAGTTGAAAACTCGATAGATAGTTTTCGAATGATTCTTCGATCGGTAAATATACAAGATCGGAGTTATACCGAATGAAAATTCATCGAAATTCAAGGGAAAAAACTCGAGTTTCCATGGGAGATCCGCGCCTTCGGTGCGAAGTTGGCTCTCGAGTGTAAAGAAACGAGTGCAGCTGCTTTCCACACATACGAATGCGCCTGATATCCGCTCCAATCTTACTTAGCAACCACGCGACTCGCGCCTCGCTCGCTTGATCGAGACCCAGCTGATTTGGAGTTTGGTAACTCATTCGTCCGCGCCTGAAGCTTAACGATTTTTCTCCGCGTCGAGTTCAGAAGGTTGCGTCCACTTGGATGAAGCCACTTTGCAAAACTGCTTGTGCGTTGGAATTCGTAGGGGAGGGAACAACAGAGAACGTACACGTGCCCTGGAAAAGTTTCATACAGTTCGCCTTGGATATCTATATCACGCGCGCCAATACAAAGCTTCCAAAGCTGAATTCCGCTCCAACTTTTCATTCTCGCTATCTGATGTCCCTAACGATTCGCATCCATTTATCCGCGCAATCCGCGCGCGGGCCGAGTTATACGCGCATCGAATCGTGCTGGCAACGTCAAATCCGAAGCGACGCTTCTTAGCCACGTCGGCAGCGACGCGATCAGCCGCGCGCGATCTCGAGTCGCTCCCCCCATTGAATTGTAAGCCGACTCGCAATCGTAAATCTCCCATGGAGGTTCGAGCTTCGCGTCTCGAGGCTCGAGGCGTGACGCGATATCGCGAGGAGGTCGAGCTTTTACTTCGCCGCTCGCTATGTTTATCGGGCTGGTATAAGCAGTAACGCCCTCGCAGCGATTTAATTTGGCGATTACGCGCGCGCGACTGCTCGACGAAGTGCCCGTGTGTCGATGACGCGCGCACGCGACCTCACGCACGTCCAGGCCATGTTTCACTGGTCGTTGGCGGCCGATTCAATTTTGCCGCCCGACGTGCTAATGCAGTGTCGCGCGCGAGCGCGTTTGTTTCACTAATCGTTCCGCGCCCGAATGATTGTCAGATCTCGAGATATAACGACTCGGCTTTCGTCGCAAAGCGCCGTGGTTGTCGGGTCGCTTTACATACGGTTGCTGAAAAAATTGGTATGATCCTTTGAGGATGTGGACAGCGGTAGCTCTTGGATATGGAAAGTTTTGTAGATTTTGGATTTACGTTTGGAAATATCGCAAGTTGATTTTTATCTGATGCTTGTCTTCCCTTAGAAGCGGTTGCTAGGGACATGAACAATGGTTTCCATGAAATATTATGAAGATTCTGTTGCCTTAACTATCGAAGGTTGCGGAAATGAGTTTGAATTTAATTTCATCCAAACTTCAGCAACCGTTGTTGGGGATGTAAACAACGGAATTGCTATTGAAAATCAAGTCAGTTTCGCACATTTTGCAAAAATCGGCTTGTGTGGAAAATTTCAGAACAATCGGACCATTCTCTTGAGAGACTTCACGCGCCCCATATGTATGTTTTCACCCTATTACAATGCTTCCCTTCGAGAAAGTAAACTTAGTGGTTGAGGCAGTCTGATTCATCGAGGATTGAATAGAAATTCATTCGATCAGTTGTGAAATTAAATTGTTACATGTGTGAATCAAGCGCGCAAAGACAGGTTTGAATGTAGCCATAGTGAATAGCAAGCGATCCGTCCGAGGTACATTATTATTGGAGCTCGTGGTATTCAAGTAATACTCATTGTACTAGAATAATCACTCCATCTAGCGTAATGAGTTCCAGGAGACACACGAAACGCGCATGATTATCCAAAGTGTAAAAACATCCTCGGGCGCTCCTGGTTACACGGATATTTTTCGCCCGCCTCGAGTTCCTCTCAACTTCTAAGCTTAATAGAATTTCAAGGGTATTATTTTTGCCCGCCGTTCAAGAAGTTAAGCACATTACACGAAGCTCAGCAGCATCCTTCGGATGAGTGGGACATTTTCAGCGAACTTGCTCACTCGGAAAATACAAAAGATCGAGAAGAGCCAAATGAAAAGAAAGGGGAGAAGTGGTGTAGTGCCGGGTATGGTCTCTTTCTCTCTCTCTCTCTCTCTCTCTCTCTCGCTCTGCCTCGGTGCAGCGCTCGCTCATTAGGCAAACAGCCGGCATTTGTCGTCGCCCCCGAGTGTATTTCATTTCGGCGCGGCTCGTAAATCACATTACTTTCCCCGCGCTGGCTTGCTCCGACGGCTTTTATTTAAATAGAAAATTAACAATAGTTACGCGGGCTGGTGCTCAGGGGGCTAGTAGAGGAGGGGGGCGCCGCCGTCACACTGCAGGTAGAAGCTCGTTATCGCGTCGCGACGTTGAAACACGAGGCTGGCGTGACCGTAAAGTTGCGAGCTCACGATAATATGAATAACGGGGTAAGGGAGGGAGAGGCATTGCCGTCGCCCGATTCAACACCTCCCCCTCCCCACGACAAACCGGAACGATAAATATTTCTGCCGCCAACTCGTCCGACACACACTCGGCCGCGCGCGACAAACGGAGCCTGGGTATTTTTAATGAAGCTCCCGTAGCTCGGGATGCCGCCACCGTCGATCCAATACCACTTCATTAATCATTATCGGCCGGACTCGTAATTGGGTTAAGGAAGCCTCTTCGCGATTGAATTCAACGGTAAATCCCGGCGGTCGGTGAGAATCTTCATTCTTTCGTGGCCCGCCGGATAATGGCAGCCAATCCCCTTTGATTTGCCTCGAAGCTCGAGCCGCGTGGATGCCGAGTGGGGGGACGGGCGCCGCGTTCTGCAGCGCGCACCAGACCGAGCTCGGGCTAGATGACGCCCGGTATAATTGAGAAAAAAAATGTCGAGGTTACTTGTTATCCGCGCGGCTCTGTGAAAAATTGAAAACCTCGTCGCTCTCTCTCCCCCGACCCTTAACGAGTGCGTTTTGTATGCGCTCTAAGTGCTCTTTTTCAAAAGCCGCGAATTTTAATGAGACTGTTACGGGGAAGACTGACAGCCGAGAGAATTAGTCGCGCGGGCACCTAAGCGTTTCCAGCCGTGTCCTCCCTTTGCTAATCCTCTTCTCAGCGAATCTACCGTCTCGTTTGCGCGGAATATTAGATCATACCTCGAGTCGTCGGATCCGAATGCTCGGTTGTTACTCACCAAAGTCGAACGCTACTTTATTCCACGCGTGGCGAAATTTCGCGTTCCCTACGCTCGGAGTAGAAAACTAAAAGAGGAAAGAGAAAAAAAAACGACCGCGTGCGTCTTGAATATCAAGGATTCGGCAACTGAACCGCAGACTGCATCGTCGGGCCGACGCGTGGGCATACAGTGAAAATAGAACGGACGAGGATATCGCGGCGGAAAGAAGGAGGAGAAAGGACAAAATTAGACGCAGGAAGTACCCGAGGCGTGAATCATTAAGGTCATTCGCCAGTCTGTTGGCGAACGAGCCTTTGGGAAAATATCGGAGAAACGGAATAGTCTCCGAGCGACAGGCTCGACGAGCGGAGGGGCGGAAGTGGAAAAAGACCAGGGAAAAATAAGGTCCGCCGCCGTCGTCGTCGTCGTCGTCGCGCGGTGACCTCTTTGCTGTGTCAGCCTATCGATCGCGCCCACCAGGGCCGGCGAGTGTCGGTCAACAGCGTGCGCGAAGATTACGGAAGCAAAGATCGGGGACTTCTGTCGCGCGCTTCCTATCCCTCCTCCTTCCCTCCTCGCACGTCTGTCGCCTTTTTCTCCCGGCGCGCTCGCGTGAATTGCGAGGGACGGGCGGCTCACTGGTCCCCGGCTAAATTTTCGGACGTGCCGCGTTTCTCCTGTCATCAGCTGTTCCCACTCCGAGCTGGAAATGCCCTCGGGCCGAAGTGTTTTCTTCTTGTGTCCCATCTACTTGGGAGAATTGCAGGATTCCTCGGCTCGGTCTCTCTTGCCGGGGATTGCACCGTTGATTACGAGAAGTGTATACTTTGCCCGTCTTTTATCTTTGATTTGTACGTAAACTAACAAAGCGACGACCCTCGAGAAGGATACACAAGTATTGTACTTATTTAGATTTCGATCTTTTTGGTGGAATTTTCAGCCGGATAATTGAAATAATTAATATCGATTTAAAAGTAATAAAGAGGAGTGATTCATGGTAAGAGGAAGAGCCTGATAATAGAAAGAGCTAATGCCAAAGTCGTTTATTATCTTTCGAAAGTTATACCATCTTATAATTGGGTTCTTCCCCAACTTTTTCCACCTCATTGGCCCCGACAATAATTTCATCAATCGCTCATTAATACTTTCCTGGATTATACGAGTAAAAAGCATAGCCGGTATAATACGCTTATGCATTATACCGCTCGGGCTATATCCCCCGCATAGCGTCTATCAGTTTTCTTTGCGCGCTACTTCCACGGTGGGGTATCCCATCGGAAAGCTTGCTCGCCCGAGCGTTAATTACCAGCTGACCACTTCGCGCGCGCTAACTTTTGAACTTTCTTGCCGCGTACTGCCCTCGTCCATCACAATCCGTTAAGCAAACTCGGGAAATCCACTCTCCTGAGTGATTCAGTATTACCCACGCCTCCAGCGACGATACTTCCGCCGTGTTTTTCTTTCCCGTGTAGTCGGACTGGCACTCCGAGGGGCGCGCGCGCGCGGGAACAAGCTTCGAGCGGGCAAAATAGATTGACAACTTTTGACTGATTTGCAATAAGAGAGAAAAACAAGATTCGCGAGATCGAAAATGTTCGTTACCAAACTAGACGTTGATCAAAATTGAAATTTGATCGAATTTTCCATCCGGTCGTTTTAGTTTATTGTTCGATTTATCGGCACCCTGTTAATAGGCAAGTCGATAGATTGCTATTGTCGAACTCTCGAAGTCACGAATTTGTATTGCAGTAATAATTATCGGGAGTTTTAGATGTCCCGAAAGCGACATCATGCGTTGCAGCATTGAACTCGTCAAGATATTTTCAACTCTCGCGCGATGTATTAAGAAATAGGAAGGGATGACGAGTAAAAGAATGGGTATCCAAGTTAACAATTTCGGCGCGAAAACAGGGCGAATGACTTGCGTACTCGCAAGGCAGAACCTGCCTCGTATCCTAGCCTATCGACTCTGAAACTAACCTGACTGCTCTTGGCGTTCGGTTTTGCCGTCAACGGATATAACGCTGCTCTTGAATGAGATACTTGAATGATGCTATATCGTTGTGATCTCAGTGCCAGTAATTATTCAATGTTGAAATTACTAATATTCGCATTTCACACGCACTCTCTACAAACTGACCCTTAGCGGTGGCTCTTGGCAGAACGGATGTTTTCATTGGCATGCTTATCGCTTTTGATAATAGTTTTCTTGTCAGTTTCCACATCTCACGACATGTTTATCTACAGATCGATCTATTCTGAAACCGTGTGTAACTGAGAATTCTATCAAGAATTATGACTCACGGAAAATTGGAAATATTCCGTTCGATGTCTCCGTTACGATCGCTCATCCCAAATCACACAAAGTCGATTTATTATGCGGCTATACAAGTTAACACAATTACGGCACACCTGTCACGGGCATACGTTTCCAAACCATCGAAATGTAAATCAGAATGATTTCACTTTGTACGCCGTGTTACAGTGAATTTTCCAACACTGACCAAAATGTCTCTTCATAAATCAGGTATATATAAATATACGACAGAGCAAACGTCGAATTGCGAATAGTAAAATGAAAGCGGTTTAGCGGGTGAACCAGTTGTCGATCCCGACCAGCTGTGTAGAGTTTTGCGAGGCGCCGCTAACCCCCGGTGGGGTGACGAATTAATATACCCGAGGACGAAACGCGCTGTCGCGGAATACCGCGAGCATAATATAATTCGTCCACGCCGGCGCAATTACCGGACTTATTAGTTACGCGAGACTTTACACTTTTTGCCGGTGGCTACGATTTTTTTTTCGCGCGCAATGAAATCGCACAGCGAGATTCCTGATGCTGTTGTTCGTTCGGTATAGTTGCTCGTCGACCCTTTTTTCTTTTTTTTTCCTTCAATTAACATTCTCGAGAATATTTAATTAAAGGGCGAACTGCGATGGAGAGGATTTATTACAACTCCATAGTTCTGAGCGAAATTGAAATTGTTTCTATATATTTTATTTGCTGCGCTCTTTCTCAGCGTAAAATATTAACCCGAGAAGAGTTCGCATTAATATTCAGAAAGCACAGTAAGGATGAGGACTTTGAAGAGTGTGCGCTTGTTGAGAGTCACTTTGTTTGCCCCGTTTGTTGTAGGTATTGGAATCAGGACAAAGGTACGCATCGATACTGCTTTCAATGGTTTTCATTCGAGTGCGCAGTTTTACCTATCGATTCATTGATTTCAGTTCCAGTCCTAGTCGCGTTGTGGCCAGATCATTCGGATCAATTGGAATGGTTTTTCATCCGTGTTCGTTTCTACGCAAATAGAAGAGGTAAAATAAATGAAATGGTAGCATAAAGTATACGAGTGATACTTTCTCTATCTCTTGTCGACTCTTTTTATTATTCCCTCGTGAATGCCGAACTTTTCGCAAGAGTTCCACGTAACCTTACGATCAATCGCAACAAATTATCTTCGACAAAACGTCGATTGAAATATAGCCCGAGTGAACTTTATCGAGCGTGACTTTGACTCGCGTCCAATACTTCCGATCGAGTCGAAATTCACGGGAACTAATTAAAAAACCGTCTCTGTATCGCGGGAGAATTGTTCCCTCTCCCCCGAGCTCGCGCCAAGACAAGTGAAAAGAGCAAGCTCTACTTCGGGTAAAATTCGCAAACAATGAAAGAGGCGCGTGCTCGCGGGGGCTCCGACAACTTCCGCGTCGGCGCTGCACGCAACTCCAGAAGTGCAGCTTCGTGCCAATCGGTACAAATAGAGTTGGACGGGTTCGACAATGCCATCTCATCAGGCCATTGTTGGCGGGCACAAAGCCCGGACGTACGAAAACACGACCGACAATGTGCAGCAGGGAGGGAACGTCTACGGCAACTTCGGCATTTTTAGGTCCCGTTTTCGGGCGCGCCCCCGTATATATAACGTCGACCAAGTTTACTCGAGAAGAAATGATTAATTAGACAATCCCGCGGTGGCGAAAACACGGGACACGGCAAAATAATCGAGAGATAAATTGTTAATAGTTTGAAACTCACAATCAAAGTATTATATTTAATCGTTCGATAATTCTTAATTATCTACGACACTTTAATTTGGCTTGCAGCGTTTGCCTGTCGATTTTACAAACTTTGTACACAGGATTGCCTTTGATGGCAATAATGCCGCCCCAAAGCTTAAGCGTCTGTGCCGTCGAAAAGAAGTATAAGTCGAGGTGACTCTACTTTTAACATTACCAAAAAGATATTTAATATTCGGAAACGAGGTTCATTCAATTATAAAAGTCAGATGATATCAAAAATATTACAAATGCAATAAGACGATTCACACTCGGTAATCACATTGTATCTAATTTTCCTTCTGTGAGTAAAAGTTTTTTTAATAAACTTTCAAAGAGAGGATGAGGCCACCGGTTAACCAATAACGATGAAACTTGCAAAAGTTTCAACATGTTGATAGTCTTGGCCACCACTCCCTAGATCATTGATTTTTCTCTCGATTTCACAATTCTCATGACCGTAAATGGCAATTTTTTTTTTAATACTACTTCTCAGCGTAGAAAAGTTGAAACCCAATGCAATTTGGTTTATTTGGAAGGTCATATAAAGGCCTTTAATTCTCTACAAGCCTCGTTAAGAAACTCGCTTCAAACGCAATGTGCAGTGCCTGTTCAAATTAGGTGGGCGTTATTGGATAGCCTCGGGTTTTTTCCTCGGAAAAGTATGATTTTTCAAAGCGCTATTCCTCGGAGTAAGAAAGTGTAAATAAAACGAACAGAGCCTCATTTTGAAGGCGAGTCGGTTCATTTGTCAGAATTGCGTTGTGAAATTCGCACCTTGTGTGATGTACTGTTCGCGAGCTCAGATGAACGTTGTTGAATTGGTACCGTTACCGTACATCTGTATTAGGATTATACTCTCTGAATCTAAAAATGTGAGAAACTACTCTTACTACTACTTACTACTACTACTTCAATAGTACCAATTGCACAATCGATAAAAATAGTAGATATTTGCTAAAAAACTATCACTGAAAAATAGTATTTCACTATTATAGTGTAAATAAACTATACAAATGAAAAAGTCTCATTATCACACCAAAATATATAGTACAACGACAATTTTCATTATTACACTTTCTCATTTCCCTGGTGCCGGATTACCATATTCATGTGCACAGACTTCAGTACTTAGGCTTAAAAATGATAATTTGCATCGGAGAAAAGTCATATTTTGAAGAAAAAGTCTCGACACATTATCTTGATGTTCCGTGCGCAAGTTTGAGTGAAAACCGAGAGTCGGAATATCGGAGTAGTGAAGTATATTCCACGAGCTCCAAACACCAGATTGTCTATGAAAAATTCAGTCGCCACGCGGTTGAAGGAGCTTAAAAAGTGCGCGGCCCCGAAGCACAGCTGTTATTTGACGCGGCGTCCCGATCGTGAGCTTTTCAATTTTGGATGTGAAAAGAGCCGGCGATACGGCAAGGCCAGCAGCGACGCGTAAGCTCGCCGAGATAGAGTACACCGTGCCCCCGTTAATATCTTGCCGCTTGCATAAATTATTAACGCTAGCCTTGCTCGTGTATGTGTGTGTGTGTGTGTGTATGTGTGTGTGTGCGTGGCGGCGCCTCGCCACGGTAATTCGCTCCCCAGGCTCTAACAGTGCTGACTAGGTGCTTTCGGCGCCAGCCTTACTCGAGAAAATTGATCCCGCTCAAACGAGACAAAGTTGCCCCGAGATAATTTCGTTCTGTCGGTCCCGTGCGGATCAGTTGCCTCGCGATGGATCGAATTTGATTCTGAATATACGTTTATACGTTCAATTTCGAGTGCTTACGCAACGATATTCCTTTCTCTTCGAAGAAAATGCTAAAATAGTGTGAAAACTAAAAATTCGAAGGTCAAACAAGAAGCGAGGAACGAACTTGCCATAATCAAATTCAACAATCCATTTGAATGTCAGTATTTATGTAAATGTGCGCGCGCATGTATGTTCCAAAAAAGAAAAATTTGATTTTTAATGAAAAATTATGATGAAATTCTAGAAAATTCTCAAGTCACACACTCCCTTTTCCATAATATCCTCTTCCTTTGACAATCTTCTTTTCTTCTTCATTTTCTCTATTAATATAACTTTTTTATGATTTATGGAGTTTTCAATCAGTTACCAGATCATCGGGTGCGAAGAATCCGAAAACAGTCGGCTCACCGCAATGAAGTATTATAACGATGTTATATTGTACAACGTAATTAGCCGTGGGTTGTACGTTAAAGTTGCTAAGTAAGTTTGGCCATTTTTAAACCGAGAATAATAGGGCATAAACGCAAATCAACGAAACGACTTATCGGCCAACTGTATAACGACCGGTCGTTAGGACTAATTCCGCACTCGCGCTTGCCTTTCCGGCAATCGGATAATGGATTTGCGTGATGTCGCTTGCCAGAGGGCTTCGCTCTTTTGTGGTTGAATCACCTTCAATTGGCATCTTTAATTCTGACGTCCTGTCATGTGGGTTGAATATTGTTAGCCGAAATGAGTACCCCAACGCTCGAGCCAGTAATTAATTGCGACGAACATTTACAACAAACAGATGCGTCGGATAACGCTTACTTACATAACAGTTTGTCAGTTTGTCATATGCGAAGGTAGTACGGGTTTATTATTTTGGCAGGGTAAAGCTTCTATTGATACTCAGTTGATGATTGATTGTGTAATACGAATGTGATCGTCGGATTTATATTGAATATTCGATATGGTTGGGTTACAATCGCATTGTTCAATTGATTTGATGATGTTCTATAATTAAAAACATATTTTCGGAACGTATTCCTATATCCTATATCCTACGTATTCACGTATTCCTCGTGATTTTTAAAATTCAAGTAATGTACCCTTGTAACATCCACGGGTGTATGAATTTCTGAAAATTCCTCCCCGTGTTCGCTCTTCGCTGTTCTTTATTTGTTCGTCCTTCGAAAAAAAACAGCGGGAAAAAAGAACCAAAAAACGCCGAGAATGAATACGAGCTCGGTGGGTTCTCGGCCTGGCTCGCATATTATTCGAACGAAACGACGACGACGACGACGACGACGCCCCAACGCGTCGGCAAATTGCCCGTCAGCGCATATAACGGCTCCGTTGCTTGGTATAATATTGCGTCCCATGCTCCCTTTCACCGCGACTATGGGATCACCTTGTTAGCGGAGATTGAAGAATATTGGCTTGTTTATGTTTGTAAGTAGTTACGAGCCGAAATGGCCAGCCCGGATTCGTTTATTTTTTTGCTACTCGTACTGCGGGCGTTAAACAAATACTTGAGCATCTCTTCAAAAAGATATCTGCGGTGTTCTGATGGAAACGTTATTGTGGCGCTATTATCACGCTTTCCACCATCCGTCTGAATATTTGTTTCTATTTGGGTTCATATAAAAATTGCATCGTGCATAAAAATCTCAAAATTCACGTGAAGTGCCTGATTTTTTGTAGACCTGGCAACAGTATTCTGTTATTTTCTCTTTGTCTCGCTTTTTTAGGACCTTTCATTAACCGACCCATTCTAAGCCGTATATTTATTGACAAATTAGAGAGGCATTTCCTTTTCACGGTAAATCCGGGTTTTCAAACAAGAACGAGATTAACCTTTTATCTAGAATGGAGATCAATTGAAAATCCGATTGAAGAAGAAATACGTTCGATGTTTTTCAAATTGTAGATACCCGCTCGCAGTATCTACATTCTATTTTATTTTGTAAATAAATTGCTTTTTCGTTTATCAGCTCAATATTTCTCATGAGCTACAATGTTACTTTCAAAAACTAGTTTTCGTAAAATTATTTTGTTAGCTGGAATATAACATACTTTTCTATTACGATTCAAGGCAATCGTGTGTACACTGAATTTGTGGATACTCAATTCGAACTTATTCGTTGTATTGTGTCCTTTGGCTCCTATTCTCTCCCTGGTGTCAGCTGATGCGTTTTATTACAATTGTACGAGTATTCAACAATTCGAAAATGAAAAGCCAGTAATTACATTGCTGTGGAAAACAAATATATGTCCTTTGTAACACAAATGAGACGGATAAATGACCATGTAGTTTAGACTGGTCGAAATAACAAATCGTTACCGATTAATATCGAGCATACATCCATAAGACTATTCTATCAATATTTTATTCTGCAGTGTAATTTATGCTAGACGTAAACTACGGAAAAGGTATAGAATAGCCACCATATATCGTAGGAAGCATATTATTCTCGAATGAGCTTAGAATAATCGTCAGTATCCTCCTAACTCTCTCCATTAATGTCTTCCACAAACTCCGGGTCCGGAAGCTTTAACATCGATCATCGAAACTCGATAAAGAAGGAATCGAAGCGATTTTGCTGTGGAAACTTTTGAGACTGAATTTTGTCTGGCAACGAGAGACAGGACCACGTTATCGAGATAAATTCAACGTCATTATATCTCATCGGTACGCGCGGGCACACGCAAACGTTGCCGAGTCGCAAGTTCGCTCTCTTCTATATTCGCGTCATTGGCTCAATTTGCGTAGCCTCCCCGAGCTCTCGCGATCTCGCGGCTTAACGAAGAAATATTGCTCAGAGTCGAGCTCCGCAATATCCGAGGCACGATTCAGCCATGTTCTGCACCGCTACGTATTGCTTAACAGCGGCCCCTTATCTTTCACGTCTCCTCTTCTCTCTTGACTTCGAGTTAGTAATTGCGTTAAACTGCGAAAGGGAAATATCATTAATTAATTGTGCTCTCTATATACGACTAAAATCCAGACAGCCAGCGTAAAATCCAACAATGAGTTGTGGACTTGCATTACGAGCGACTCGGCGTCAATAAGTTTCCGTGATAATAGCCGCACGAAAGAGTAATTGCCAATTTTCCTTTCGACATTCTCGACAAGGACGCTCGAATGCCCTGTATCAAAAAGTTTAGCTCAATTATTTTTCAAGTACCTACGGGGATTTTCGAAGCCAGTGTATACTAAAATTATGTTGCAGGCGTGGCCTACGGGTCAATCTTGCCTCTAACCCCTTAACTCTCGTAACTATATACTCAGACTTCCCACCAAAACAAATCAGCGAACAACTCACCCGGCCCGTTACGGTGCGCGGCTGGAGTTAAATATGTATTGAAATAATCCCTTATCCCCGAAGTCTCTCGCCCCTCTGTTCTGATATTTTTTTTCTCCGTATAGCACAGCATGTGTGTAATATCTTCTACGGGCGAAAATTTGCCGGGCTACCATCGCCATGAATCCACCCCCACCCTCCCCCCTCCTTTTCATCTCACTCGGCCAGAGTCGGGGTCTTTTCCCGAGAGTCTAGCACCCTCTCGTCTCAACGTTCGCCCTCGAAGTTTCCCGAGACTTCCTTCCCGTGCGCCCCGTATAAGAAGGATCGGAGAGCCAGGGGATGTCCCGCTTGTATTTATCAGAGAGCAAATGGCCCGGCACTTGTAAAAGTGTTAACGTTTGCTCTAGTGATGATTAATACTTGCTAGACTTCTGAATCATGATTATCCATTAGCCGTCCTTCCTATTTCGTTTCCAAGTGAATATCCGAGGCGAATCGAAGTGCAATATATCCAGGGACGAGATGACTGATATGCTTTTTACGCAATATTTCGTAATGATTTCTTGAAAACAAGCTTCGTTCATCGAGTTCATATAGAACTTAGTTCTGCGAAGTTTGATACAAATCACTGTTTTTCGTCGGTGTTTCGAAGTTTCCAAATGTACCCACATAAATTCACGAGTATCGTATACGAATCCTCCCAAAAGGTCAGCCAAATCGATCAAGTCTTTGTCCCGATTTTTAGGGTACAACATATATTTGAACATACATACATGCGCGTATTTCAACCCGAACCGTCGAACCGTCTCCGATATTTTCAGTATACAAGCAGTATATAAACATGCATACGCTCCTACTACTCTAAACTGCTGGAAATATCAACATTTTGTCAAAGAATTTCTTTCACTGTTTAGAACGACACGTGTGTGCTAATCAATATGATGAACTCTTTCAAATGTATCACCAGCAAAATTTTCTTTGAACATTGGCTCGTTCAGGTGTGGCTTTTACTTCGTGGCCGAGATCATTAATTAATTACGTGCGCATTGCAATGGTTCATTTCGATTTGGAGCACCAATTTACGCTTGAATTCATTTTAAATTAACCTATACGTTTAAATCGAAAAGTTGTAATTACATGTTCTCGAGTCCTTTGGACTTCTAAATTACATCACAGGAGTATATACATCTAAATTACATCATACGAGTATAGACTTTATAAATCGAACATTTTTTGAGAGGCATTATAAACACATAAAATTCCCAGCTTAATTCCATATAACAATATATACCTGTGTAATTTAGTGATTTTCATTTTGTCTTAATATAACGCGCACCAAAATATTTGTTTCCGACACTTGTCCCACAAACAGTATATTGAGAATCTCTCACTGAAAACACGAGAAAGCTGTAGAATAATTCGAGTTCTTGGTCGTTGCCTCTGGCCGGTTAAATTACGAAAACAAAAGGTCCTGTGGTCCAATTCAAAAGTTCAACTTTCATCTCCTGACGACGATTTCTGTTCGGAAGAGCAACAAAAGAATCGAATGATATGCGATTGAAAGGCCAAGGCTCATAAATGGAATGAACGTCCATCGTTTTGATCCAAGCTCGATGCCATTTTGGGATGTTGTAAACCAGGCGAACGAGCCTCGCACTTCATAACCGTGTTATACGAGCCTGCGAGCCCCGACTCGAAATGGAAGTGTGAGCCAGGACGCGAAAGTGACAAGGCGGCCGCCACGGGGTGTCCCACGGCGTGCAATAAACGCTCTGGCCATAGATTGCTAACAGAATAAGAGGGCGAGAGAGAGAGAGAGAGAGAGAGAGATAGAGAGGGACTTTCGATGAATGGCCAGGCGTTAATTACTGACCGACGAACATTCTTGTCGCCCGGAACTTGATAAAGCCAAGTCGAAGTTGGTGGCTCTCAGACGCGCGAGCGACTCATTGGTATGCATGAGAGAGCCGTACGCCGCGCGCCACCTCCGACGCTCTAATACGGCCGTGCGGCCCGCCCCGTCTCCGCATGCCCGTCAAAGCCCCTTCACCCTCTGGTGTACTCGAGTTTGCCGTCGCCGTGCCGGAGGATGACGAGGCGTACACGCGGATCATCGCTGCACGATTGTTCCCGCGACCGGCCTAATTCGTCGCGCCGTCGTGTCGACGACGAGAGTCTCACTGGCGGCTGATAGATCTCGCGCGCGTCGCTACATATATCACACGCTGCAACTTTGAGAGTTGAGCCGTTGATGCTGATTGTAGCTCTGAACGCGCGGAGAGCAGAACTGCTTTGACCTTCTCTGTATACACGAATCGCAAATGTTTGAGTCCGAGGAGCGACATCACCAGAACCGAATGACGGATTTCGACCAGGTGGAAATGCGTTTGTGGAAATCACTGGACTCTTTTTGGCTATCTCAAAATTATCAAGTCATGAGTGACGAGAGTATATTTTATCACCGCGTCGCGAGAGAACTTTCCTCGTAAAGAAAGGCAAATACGAGATTCATGTCAACTTTAGAAGTGAACATTTCTCTCGTAAGCCAGTACGTATCTCGCGCTGCGTCCATAAGAATAAATGGAACAGGATAAAAGATTCTATCTTCTGCAGATGTCGTCCCTTTAGCGTCCCTGCCTATTGCATCGTCCCCGCTTCTTTCTCAGTTTCTTTTTTATTTAAGGGATAAACGCGCATTCGGTAGTAAAGAGTCGTGTTATTGAATTGGAAGAGAAATCTTTTTGTAATTACAAGGGAATTGCCAGGCGGTGACAAAAAAACAAGGGAGGAAAAAAGAAAGGAAACCTGAATTCAATTAGAGGAAAACATACTCCTCTGGTCCTCTGGCAGGGTATACTTTCTTGGATGTTTGAAAAATACGATATTTGGTTCCTTGTCATCGCTCACGAATGCCAGAACTCCGATCGTAAAAACAGGCATACAGGTTGCTGGATAAATGGAAATGAGGTAGGACACGTAAAATGACGAATATGCTGATACAAGGAAGGAAAGCCGCTCTGAAAAAACTTATCAGAGTAGAAGAAAACTCGGGATGGATTTTCTACGCGCATAAATTATCAATTACCCATCAGTGAGTGCATCGTTTTTCAAAAGTTCCCCCAGCTTATACCATGGAGTCGGGTGAATTGTGTACATGCAATAGACAATTTCGTAACGACGGGTCCATTTCTCCTTATTGATTCCTCGGCTTCAATACACTGACATTGATAAAAGTTCTTCTCCTTCAAAACTAATGGTCAAGAGCCTTTCATTCTTTACAATTTTCAACTAACAGAATCTCCGCGTGTTCTTGTACATTTTGCCGGAGGGGGGAGGAAGAGCTCGGACCGCGAACAAAACCCTACGGACGCGGGCGAGAGCCCATTACGATTTATCTCCGCGACGGCGACCACATCGTGGGGGCTGGCGTTTTTACAGCCATTCTTCATATAAACCTCGACGAACCTGTGTGCGAGCGACAGAGAGAAAACGAGTCGGGGCGTTTGTCCTGTTGGCGACGATGACCGGAAGGAAAGAAGATTACAGCGAATCGATACGCTCGTCCGTCTTTGTGACATCGAGGGGACGGATGTGGCCATGCGTAACGGGGCCGACTTTCCGAGCTCAAGCGACCTGTAGGTCCTGCCAGAAGCACGTCAAAGGAAAATTGAGAGCGTTAGTTTATTCATTTTAAAACGATTTCCTCTCGTCATCTCACTGACTCTCAAAAGATTCTCTCTTCCGACAGTCGAGTCCGTATTCTCGGTGCCAACGCCAAGTCCTTCTCGCATTTTTGCTCGGGAAAAAAAGAGCATCAGAAATATCTCGTCAGGCTCCGTTGAGTCTCTCCAAGAATTTTCCGAAAGTTATTTGGCGCAGTACAGAATGAACTGGATTGAAAAGCAAATTGTATCAACCGCGCACTTTGTTAACCTCGCCCGGACACTCGTCCGGGTTTTCGCGTATCAAAAGCATGAATACAAATGAAAATTTTGGAATTTTCACTGACGCAATTTTTTTCCCCTCCGTCGTAAATCCGCGGGGAAACTTGTTGTCTCTTCCAACTCATTTTGCCCCGTGAATGTCCCTGTTACGTCGCTTTGCTCACCGCGGTAATACCCTGTGTTTTTTTTTCTCCAAGCTCGCACGCGTACTTTATGTTTGCGGATAATGGTGCCTATATTCGCATCGGGGAAGTTCGAGGAATTTATCGTTTGAAAGAAGAAGGGAGATTGAAGAGAGGAGGAAGGAAAGACGAATAAAGAGAACTATAGGGAATAGGAGGGAAGTGCTTTTGAGTTGCCACTTGTGTATTCAAAGTTATTGTTTTACGACTCTGGTCCTTTTAGCAGGGAGTTTTTCGTCTCGCTGCCTCTTTTATAACCCTTATACTGTTTGGAAAAAAGGGCATATCCTTTGCACCGTTCTCTCTTCCCTTTGCTTTCTCTTTTTGATTAAGTTTTCAATATGAATGCCTCGCTTGAGGAAGAATTTCACTTTGAAACTGAAATTGAAGAATTTCAAATTAATATCCTGAAGTTTGGAGTTTCACGCACGGGATTTCAGAGCACTTTTATAAATACTGTTATTATCAAATTGCGTCGTAGATATATCCTAATTATGTGATTTGATCTTCGAACTATTATTCCATAAAACATAGAAGCATTATGAACAAGACAAAAAGTTTGAATAGAGAGTAATGCTAAAAATTGGTTTCCATGCTCAAACAGTCAAAATTAGTTTGATCGAGAGTTGTTGATAATTACTCTTCCGATGAACCTCGTCCAGGGTTATGAGACTTTTGCGGGGATTGATTTCGAGCACTCGGCTACGACCTCGGCAGGAATTTCGCATAATTACATGAAATTACCGCGTAATACAATATTCCACTGGTAAAAATCAATTTGCCACATCCCTAAAGCCAGCCGAATCAAGGCGAACCCTGTAACGGGTATATTATGCATCCGAGCGAATCCCGAGACGCCTCCGCCTTGCTCTCGGAGGATATATATACATATATATTCTTGCATAGCGCGGGAAGTTTCCGGCTCCGCATCCTCGCGGATCTCTCCTGAGCGATACCTCCGCGCGCATACCTTTTGTATAATGGCATGTCGCGGCTAGATTTTCCGCGTGGAAAATATCGATCTCGAGCTTCACCTCAGTCCTGGGAGCAGCTGAATCCACCGAGTCGCCGTTTTGATTTTCGCGCGTACAAGAGGGCACGCGAACTATTCAGGGCTCGCTAGTCGAGCGAGCCTTGGCGTCTTGATCATGAGTGAATACTTATCGGAATTTTCTGGTATACGGCTCGCGTTGGGACTACGATCCTCAAGAATTCGAAGTATTCCCCGAAGTGTGGAGGTGCAAGTTTTTTTCCGTCTCTCGCGAATAATTGGAATAATAATGAATATATTTCATGCAATAAGAGCATAATTCTTTGTTACACTTTACAGCGTGAAGATAAATCTAGCGTCGACAAATTAGACTTCAGCGTGTATAGCGCTCGATCGCAACATTTCCCTTTAATCCATCTTCCGTGAGGTTCTCCCCCTCTCGTGTTATTGTCTTCCGCTTGATTCTATTTCACTATCCGCCAGCCTTATCCTTCTCCGTCGATTATCCCCAGAAGGACTAGTCAATTTTTCAACGTAACGCCGCGGAAACGATGATGCATGATACGCAAGTCTATTTCAATCCGAGACTCTTCGTTCGTTTATTCATTCTCGGTCCATTCGACTTCATTCATAATTGTTGGAAAGGAAGATGAATCACGAATGACGTAGTCCAACAACATATATACCGATTATTTCAGGCACATTGCGAAGTAGTTAGGATTCAGTCGCGGAAGTTTATGTCTGGATCCCGAACTTTCGCGATCAAGTATTGAACTTTTTAAGGAGGAGGCTGTAGTGACGATTTGGCCTCGAGTTTGCGCAACTTTTCAGTGGCCACAAATCACCATTCCGTCGCCAGCTCTCGCCATTCGTCGCTTCGGCATTATTCATCGGATAAAAAATGCAACCTCTATTCCGTCCTCTGTATTCACCCGCGAGAAAAACATTTTGCAGAAGTCGAAAATTCATCCGGGTTATTATTGATGACACTATCATTATTAAGTTGGGAATATTGGAGAAACGGTAGGATTTATGGTGTATAGTTCGCTGCATACGCACCCTTCAAAGCTAATTAATGTGGGGTGGAGAGGGGCGCCTGAGCAAGACAGAGATAGGCTGCAGAGCGAGAGAGCAAGAGAGGCTTAGTGCCGCGCAGTTCCTGTCTTCGAGGATGATTAAGAGCGACCGGATATCGATTTCCTTCGGGCCCACTGATTCTCAACTCACGCTCAACCGTTTTTGCCCTTCTCAATATTCGATTTCAATCTGAATCTCGCGCGTGTTTTTGTCGAGCCGACGAGAGCGGGTATTTCCAAATGCCGCTTAATCATCGCAAACAGCTTAATCGAACTTGTTACCGATAATTGGAGATGCTGTTAAGAGTCGCTGATGTTTACTGAGTAATTTCGGTTCGAGCCACAAATTAATTAAGCGCCACGCGGGATTTCACGGTCCTTTTGTTGGGAGGGAGCGTATGACAGTGTATCCACATTTTTACCCACGATCCTTCCCAACCCTCGCGCGTTTGATTCCAAATGCGAATAATCCATTGTTATATTGAGGGAATCGATACAGCAAAATGAACGTCGAACGAAGCATATTAAAACAGACTCTATCGTTCTAAATGAAGAAATAATTCGATTTCCTGCTCGAAAAAATTAGGTATCCAAAAGGTACATATCAACGTCAAAGAACCTCAGCTTTCGATCTAGTTAAAAAAATTAAAAAAAATAGGTTTTTGAGATATGGCCTGTTTTATATTTTTTTCCTGTGAAAATGTGAAAAATTCGGAAAACTAAATTCACCATCGGAAAGCTGAGAAAAAACTACATTGACAGCATATTCAACATTATTTAGATATGGGTCATATAGAGTCGAAAACAAGCGTCGAAAACGTGAGGTTTTAGCGTCCGCGCGCCGGCTTCGGAGAGCTGACAAAGAACGCCCCATATAGAATTCGGAATTTCGTTCCACGAATATTCCGTCTGTATGATGGTCTATTGCATTACGTATTTTGACCTCACGAAGTTTTTTCTATTCCTGTTTTCAGGTTATATTGGTACCACACAGTCACACAGACCCAGGATGGCTGAAAACGTTCGAACAATACTTCCACAGCGCGACTCGGAGTATTTTGAATAACATGGTGACGAAGCTGCAGCAATGGCAGAACATGACGTTTATATGGAGCGAAGTGTCCTTTTTATCCTTATGGTGGGAGAGGTGAGCATTTCAGTACTCTACGTTAAACTCTTCCTGTGATATATCTATGCGTGTTGTAATACATCGGTAATAGTGAATGATAGGATGATGTACCAAATTTTTTGTATACTCAAGTTACTCCAATGTGATAGCTTTTTTATTTTCTTTTCATCAAAAGTATAAACGTGTTTGTACTTTGCTACAATGATTCCTAATCAGTCCCGGAAGCGACAGCGAGATACGTTTGATAAAATAGTGAATATGTCGATGGATAGATGTAATCATATAATTATTCGTATGCCTTCGATGAAAAAAACATTTTTATGTGATACGCAGTGCTCATCCGACGAAAAAGATGATCGTGAGGAGACTAGTAAAAGAAGGTCGATTAGAAATGACAACGGGTGGTTGGGTCATGACGGATGAAGCGACGTCCCATATTTACGCGATGCTGGATCAGCTCATTGAAGGTAAGACTATTTTTATTTTCTCATTAAGAATGTACCGGTTGGTAACTCGGGTATAATCATTACTTCTCTCGAGAATTAATTCATAATATGATGATAATCTTGACATGAGATATAATATTTTTATATACGTTATTTTCATTTGGACTCTGAATATATTGACTCTGAATTAATCGGACTAAGTATGAATTAATAAATCCCAGGATATGATCATTTATAAAAAATCTAAACTAAAATAAAATTTGACATTCCAAAACGATAGGCGTTGGAAAATCCATGATATACAATCGGATCGTTCTGAAGATTTTCGATCGTTGAAGCTGTTTCCCGGCCCCCAGTCTCCATTTGTAAGAACCCTCGAAGCACTCGGGATTTATGTTCATACGCGTATTTTTTTCCCGCTACACGAGTGTTGTGTTTTCCATCCCTCGTGTCAAGTGCACGTACATCCTGTCAACGAGTCGTGGGAAAAAAGGTTGACGCACGGCTCTTTCAATCCACGCGCAATCTGCTCTTGCAGTACGGCTAGTTTTTGCCGAGTAGCGTTGCACATGCGGGGGAAAATTGAATCTCCCCATTTGACGGCTCGGATTTTTCGACTCGCGCGCTCGCTCGTTCTCTCGGATGATGTTATTAATTTAATGCGAAAAGAGTCTTTTTCTGGAATTGAGACCCGATACTACGGCCGAGTGTTCGGGATCTGAAAAAAAAAACTAATCGCGGACAAATGTTGGTTAGGATGATATTTTCCAATATGTCGCGATCGACTCGTAATGCACCAATTTAGCCGTGCAACTTTCGCCCGAGCAAAACTTCCCTGCACACACTTGTGATGCGGCTTTTTCCGGCGCGCTGAAATTTTCAGGAGAAAACACATCTGTCGGAGGGGGCCGAGCGAGACTCGGTATGCAAAATAGAAACGAATGAAAAGAGTCGGCGCGCGCGGCTTTATTGGTCTCCGCAGACAAGACATTTGGCTTGGGCGTCTCGCTCGCTTTCATATCGAATGCAATCCAAGCCTAATGGGGGGGGGGAGGGGGGCGTGGGGCCGCGAGGAGGGCCACTGAGGCCCGCGACTACCCCTCATTTGCATGGGAATGGCGAATGCTGCGTACACACGCACGCCCGCTCACGCAGCAGCTCTCGAGTAAGCGCCCTGCAATAGGGCTGCATCAGTGATTGCATGTAAACGCGTTGCCCCGGTCATTGTGTATACGCCGCCGTCCCTTTAATCGGGACTTTCGCGCGTGAATTTATATATATACATGTGTGCGAGCGCTTATTTACAGCCCCTCGTTTGTGCGCGTTTCATCCGATTGCAACATTTGCCATCCGGCCGCTGTTGCGCGGGCTGTTTTAGCCTCGATTTCCCGTTGGTCCTTTGAAAAGTCCTCGCGGATGTGAGTCATGAGTGAAAGCGGAGAGAAAAATTCAATGCTTCGACTGCTGAATCATTCGATAGAGTAAATGATTGAAAATTTAATTCCATGCGGTTTTTACCGCGACAGTTTGAATCACATTTACTTCGTCTTTGATCGAGCACATTCCCCAACTACTTGATCAAAGTTAAAATGTTAAAGAAACTTGAAAAATCCGTTAGACTTATTGTAAGCCTCTGGATGAATCACATGGAGAGTGCAGCGAGGCATAAAGGCGCAAGTGGAATTCCATTTGAGTACACGAGAAGACGAGAGAGGGGCAGATTGCGCCCACCTTTCTCTCCCACTCGCGTAGTCTTTAATGAAAATCCGTTTGCGCATCTGCACTTTCCATGTGATTTCACCCTTACTCTTTGGTTTCAATAGGGATAGACAGGCAACTCAACGGGAATGTTTTTGTCTATTTCTGTCTCGGATGGACTGTAAATCAGATATTTTTTATGGCGAGTTTTTCAAGTCATTTATTGTAGCATCGATCGACTTCTATTGCTCGTTGAAATTTATTCCTATTTGTTCCAATACGCATGTGTAAGTGTAAATTTGGAACTGAAAGAAATTTACCTATTTGTTTTGCACCCGTATATTAAATCATCATAATATTCGTTAGATTGACCAAACTTGCCATTTCTGTTTATATTACTGAAAATTCAAACGGACATCATACACGGAAAATTCGGATTAAGTCTCGTTCGTCGTAACAATTATCCAAATGGATATTTTTCTTCTCTAGAGATGAATGCTTGTTCGACATTGTCATTTACAAGTGTGCTCTCGAGTACGCACGTATGCTTGCCGCGGCTCTTGACTATGCATGCCCGTGTAAGTGTATTCGCTCCAATGCTGATTCAGGCTTCGACCTATTTTCATTTTCAAACTGTTTCAAAATAGACTTGGTTTACTCTGAAACTTGTGGTTCCATTTGCATGAAGTCCAGAATTAAAAAAAAAAAACTGCTAGAGCTAAGTTGCATTCATACTACAGATTATGTGTTGCCATGTTTAATTTCTAAATGACATATTGTAAGTTGGAATAATCTCCCGTGGCAGAATCAAAAGATGAAAATGGAAAGAGGAAACCCTAGATACAACGAAAAGATTGAATTTAGCTTTGTGTAAAATGTGTTCTCAATAATTCTTTACGAACGAGCTTAATTTATCCTCACGGTCGTATTGAGCTGAATTGTTTGCTTCTGCTTCATGTATCTTTTCCAGCTTGCATACCGACACCCCTTTGGTTTGATTTCATCTTCTTCTTGCTCCCTCCGATTTGCCCGTAATTTCTCATTCGTCTCTCGCTATTTCCAAGCTGGCCAGGACAATCGTCATCAACTTTCATGCCGTATCCAATTATCGGAAACGCGAGTGCGGAAAAAAGCTGCAGATTAGCGAAGGTTATAACGCGTTCATTGTACTTCGCCAATCGGATCATGCAAATCGACGTCGGTATCGATGCCGAACTCTTGATATGACGTATCGCCGGTTGGATTCCCCAGAATTATCATCCAGTTCGCTGATTGGTTTTTGCTTCAGCAATAGAGATTCATTAGGTGGATCGGCTTCTAGATCAGTATGGAAATTATTCTATGAATAATAATTTGAGCCTGTTGTATTATGCCACATCGTATCAATTCGAGCGGACTCCCTCATTATCATTCATATAATAAAAAATTCAAGCAGACCTTTGCTATTCAAATGATGATAATTAAATTATATGGTTTGAATGGTTTATATAATATGAATGGGTGAAAATTACGGTTCCTGAAAAAAATAGCGCGTTTCAGATTTTTTCATTATTCTTCTTGAAAACTATTATACGTTCCACATTGTTCTCGAATATTTAATTATCTTCTTTAAAGAACCAGTCTTCATTTTTTTGAAGAGTCAGATCGCTCTACGGAAGCATTGAAAATTACATAATTTCGACGCTCGTAAATGACAATAACAGTTGTCCAACGGGTTGCGTCACCCCCAAGCACACGTCGTCGGATCGGATAACTCGGTGGACCTTTCGAATATTATTTGTTTTATCGCTTTAATTACACCTCGAGTCGCACCCTTCGAATATTCCTGCAGTGCCGGTAAAGCAAGAAAGTGGGCGGCGAGACAATCGCAAGGAACGTGAATCGAAAGTAAATGGAATAGAAAGGAAATTCCGGAAAAAAGGGGATAAAACGAGGCGACGGACGGAGAGGGAAGAAAATTGAATAATGAAAGTAAAAAGAATGCACGCGCGGGTACTAACAAAGCGAGTGGACGAGACCGAGGTAACCTGGACAACGCGGATGGAGAAAAAGGAAAAGCGGAAACGCGCGGCGCGAAAAAGAGAAGCCCCGCGCTGAGAAACGGAAAGTGGAAAGACATAAGGTCCGGGGCAAGTGCTCCAGAAGGAAGCTAAAAAAGGGGGATCGAAGAAAAAGGCACGAGTTGCGGGAGGAGAGTCGTCCATTTGCTTATTTATTCCCTAGAAACGGAATTAATTAGGTGTCGAGTTTTCGTATATAAGCCGGAGCTTGCGTTTTCTCCTTTCCGGATTCCCGCGTTTCTTGCTCTCCCTCTCTCTTGTCGCCGTCGCCACACCAGAACAAAGCTGATTTATTAAAACTCGCAGCACTTTTAATTAACACTGCACTTTGCATTCGTAATTTACAAGCGGGATAATTTCGCCTCTGATAACCGTTACATTTTTTATCCGGTAATACTGCAGGGTCGTGCGCGCTCGCTTCCAGGATATTGTGGAACTTTCATCCTCACGCTGGTTCTCGACGGGCAGATTTGTGCCGTTTTTTCCGATCTTGTAATTCCCAATGGTCGCGCCGCTGCTCAATTATATTTTTGTTATCATGTACATGATAAAATGCGGACGTCCGCAGTACTTTGTTCCCGAACATCTTGGCGAATCTCCAGTGAGAGCTTCGCGCCGGAATTAACGTGCAATTTCGCATTATCGTAATGGAGATTCCGGAAAGCGAGTAGCCCGGCAGGGTAGGGATTGCCGTATGCTCGAAAGCTCGATTTTGAAATTGGATTTTCAAAATTGCGGCTGCTTAATTGAGAAATCCGAGCTAAATTGTGCATGAACAGTTCGAATTTGAATTCTCGACTGAGAATGAAATTCTCAACTCATAATAGGGAGTATATGCGTACACAATTTGCCTCTGCGTGTTTCTCTTCTGACGGCATCCGGATTTCCATTGAGATTTTTAATGGCTGTCACGATTGTATGAACAATTCACGAGAACAATTCTTTTCATTGTCCAGTTGTCGGCCAATCATGTCACGACAACTAGTGGTAATTTATCCCGAGGCACTCACAACTCAACGAGAAGTACACGACGAATTCATGCGAATTTTGACCAAGTCGTTTGCGATCTATCCAGGATCGTCTTCGGAAGGAAAAACTCCCGCTTTATAATTGAACTAGTGCATTTTCAACGCGCTTCGCGCGCCTTTAATTTGATGCCGCATCATATGCTTCATGAAATTCGAAATGTATATATATATATATACATTTAAATATCTGGCGTATACCGCGAGCGTGTCATTTTTATCCAGCTTCTGATGTCCTTTCAAAAAGTAGAGCCAAAATCTCGAATTTGCAGTTTAGCCTGGATACAAAGAGCGAGCCTGCACCTTAACCTAACCATACCATAGAGACATCTCTGTAGTCTGTACTCTACCTATAGTCTCTATATTGACTCTATATACTACATGTCTCATGGTTTGGTCTTAGCCAATCAAATCATCGGAAGCGAGGCTTCACATCACTTTTTTAAGGAAGGATTATCCATCGGACTATCATTAGTTTGAGGAACGTCCGACTTATGTACCCACTCAATCAACCGGCTCCCATCAAAGTTCCTGCCCGCCAAGAGTTCGTTTGCGAAGGAACTTTTCCGCCGAGAACGGAGGAGTCCATCAAAGGCAACATGCCCGCAAGCCTATAACGCCGAGTATATACATGTATAGGCGTCTCAATTTTTTAACCAGCCGAGCGAGACATAAAGAGTGAATCGCGGCGGAGAGCACAGACCACAGTGCCCGACGAAAATTACTTCCGCGGCCGGGCATGTCACGCGCGCGCGCCTCGCCAGCTGATTAGAAATGTGCGCGAAAAGCAAGGGAGCAAGGAGGGCAATAAAGGCCTCGCGTGCGACCCACTTTTCGAGAATCCCGCGTGCGCTCCCCGTACACTTTATTGTTTATTTCCGAATAGGAGGAGGGGGGAAGGGCCAGGGAGTAGCCGAGGGATTGCCCGGCCGCCGTTCGACGACGACGACGACCGAGGCCGGCTCGTGAGAAAAGCGCCTCTCCCGGGACTCGAGAGCTCGAGGGGGATTGCGCTGGACGGCGAAAACAATTCGAGTTTTCGGAGTTGGCAGAGCAAGAGCTCGGCGAGCGGAGCGGCCGCGCGACTGTCCTCTCTCCCATAATTTAATCACCAGCACGACGTGACTTTCCTCCGCCGCGGCCTCTTTGTTTTTCCCTTCTTTCTTCCTTCCTACCCTCCTCTCCTCGCCCCCTAGAGCGCCGCGAGACTGATGTGGATGGGTCTTTTCAATTTGACGGTTCCATAATTTCTTGCTAGAGCTTTGTCGCGCGCGCGCGCGTCCGCCGTGATTGCTTGCAGCTGCCTCGAATCCACCCCGACCGCTGTTGCTCGAGACTCCGAGTTTTTCCATGCTCCGTTCCGTGTCGCGAGTGTCTTCGCTCGAGTCGCGGGATTCCGTACTTTCGGATCGATCGAGGAAACGAATTTTGCCCCGAACTCCATCGAAAGCTGACCGTCGAATGGGAATTATTTATCGAACCAACAACAAATCATCGGGCTGCGGGCAATATCCAGCGATCCTGTTGCCAAGAGGGTGCGCGAGATCGAAAATTAATTTGGCGCTGTTACATAATTGATCCGTAGCCGGTGCGGTCAAGGAAGATTGGATTAGTTGAGCAATACGCGAACAAGCCGCGGCAACTCGAGCTTGTTGCAGAACGAACGCTCGTTGGCTTCGCGCATAACCAAGATAGCTCTCTCGCGGTAAATTTCAACAAGTTCGAGGGCTGCTCTCACAAAGTAAATATTCCCGGGCCGCCGCTGCTGCTGCTGCTGCTTCTGCTTTCGGCATAGTTCATATACCCGGCCGGCATACATCGAATTCCTCGCGCTGCCTCCTCCGCTGTGATTCCATCGTTAAGGGCAGCTCGCGAATCAAGCCGAGGGACGACGCCGAGTATGACGTGGCGCGCGACCGGTCCTAAGAGACACTCGGCTCAACGGCGACCCAATGCCGGCTGCTCGTCGTATATACGCCCCGCTGTGTTTGGGGGGCCGACAACAGACGTGATCCAAGCCTATGTGGTAATATCGGAATACTGCTACTTGCCGCGAGCTTATCGTCTCGACCCCTGCTGTACCCTTTGACGCGCCGAGGGATGATCATGTTATGTCGCTCTCGCTCGGACTCTATTGGCCTCGACAGCTTCACTATCGGAGTACTCGCAACAGAATCAACCAACGACTCGCAGTTCTTCCATCTTCTGTTTGCCCGAAATATCCCCGTATATCGCTCAGAGAATATCGTACGTCGAACCAGTGTCGTAATGTGTAAACTAGCTTGAATATCCTGAATTCACGTGGCTCGATGAATCATCCAAGTAGTGCAACTACGATTTCAATCGGACGGCGCGACTCGAGTGAACGTGGAAAACGATCGAATACACTGATAACCCCGCCACAATGAAAATTTGTAAAACAAATCAAACTTCGTCGAGTACACGACTGCGTGATTAACGGACTCGAGCGCACCTCGAGTCACTTGCATAGGGATTTCCTCGTCCGATGCTCCTCGCTCCGTCTGCGGATAGACTAGAATACAGTGCGCCAATATCGATTCGTCAAAATTGACTTTTTCGCTCTGGCTCGTTTAAAATTACACCGACGCACCCGCTCTCGTGTACACGATTAGGTAAACGCTCGGGCCGGTTTCGTATCCGCGGATAGTACGGGAATTACCGGCGAAAACTGCTTTCGGTCTCCCTCTCGCCTGGCCGTTCGCCCCCCCCCTGCCTTCAACTTCGCTAATGCACACATGTCGCGTCTAATGAGTTATAATCAGCCGAGTGCCAGCTGAGTGTAGTTTAATGGTTTGTTCCTCCCCTCTCTCTCCCTCTCTCTCTCTTCCTCTCCCGTTCGCAACCTCCGTCTCGCTTAATCCATGGCTAATAAATTTTGATTCACTCGTTCTGCCCGATTTCGACCTTCCTGCGCGCACGTTGCACGCGCAGTACAGCCGTATTTTGATTTTCGGAATTAACGATGTTGCCACACGGCTCGGGAAGCACCCCGAATTGCTAACTCTGTTCCGTAACGGGATCTACGACCTCCGACGTGATACGATCGTCATTCCGCGACTTGACGTTCGTACAAATCTGTGCAACGCAGTGATTCGGGTGCAATACAGTACCGGATACTATGGTAATTCGGTAAATCTCACAATCACGAGTTTTTTCGCTTTGTTTGCCTTGCAAACTGCAATTGCGTTATTGTTATCGATTTACGAGAAACAAATATGCGCAGATGGTCAAGCGTTCGGACTTATTGGATACGTTTTATGGAAAACTGCGACCGTTCAATGAACCGACAAGAAATGGAAATATTCCATATTCAGTGACCTGTCGTTGATTCTTTCAAAGCCAAACGTGCAGAAGTGAAATCGAATGTGCATCCAGTGTATTTGATCCAGTCAGTGGATCAACGTGACATATAGCTTATATATTGTGCAGGGGGAGCTTAAATTCCATCCGTGACAGGTTTTTTTCATTATTTTAACGGATACTGTATAATGTTCCCGTGTTAAAACTTGCCTCTTCTCGAATTCCTGAGATGTTTTTAATGCTTCGAATTCTTTCATTTTTACTTTTCTACTGCACAAGAACAATCTTTTTTTCATTTTAATATTATTCATACTAGAAGTACCGCATTTACAGACCGACGAAGCCTGTAATATTATTGATTCGAATATTTGAAGGTTAAACCATATGTTAGGATAAACGTCTGCAGTTATTATCTATTTAAGTGACTATAAACCAACTTCAAAAGTTTTGGAGACACAAATTTCAAGTGAGAATTATTTTGATACATTGATATTACCGCAGAAAATGATTGAGTTAATATGAATTTCTCAACTTATCAAAGTTATATAGAATTACTGATTCACATTGTTGTGGCATATACCATCATCATCCTCTTCTTCTTCTCATATCTGATGATCCCTAGCAGAGTATATGATCGTCGATTGATCGGATAAAATTACAATGTGAAAAATTTTTTCAAATGCATTTTGAATAAACTGTTCAGAACAACAGGTTTAGTGATTTTACTTCACTGGAAACACCAAATTCAAACTGTGTACCCTTCAATGTGCCAAGAACATAACGTGTGAAAAGTTTCATTATATTTGTTTGAATAACTTGGAAGGAGTAAGCGATAAACGTTTTCCACGGTATATACTGAAGAAGGCTCCACCAAATGATAAAGAAGTTTTGGTTCGCTTTTTCATCGGTTGTAGAAACATTTTTGGAAAAATAAGAGATGGATACAAACGAATCTTATGCTACAGATTCTCATCATTCAAAAGTTGAGACCTTATCAAAGAGATCGGAGATTCTTTGGAAATGTTCGCCTTGATAGTATTCGAAGTTGTATCGTATAGTTGTAGAAGAATCTCAATATCTTTAATAAGTTCCTAATCTTGTTTCAAGTAATACTCTTGGAAACCACTTCAACTGCACCAACAACAAACTTTTGTGGTACGTCAGCTGGCGTTCGTTCATGGAGTATAGCATGTCTGTGGCTGCGCAAAAGCGGATTCCGCTCATCGGATTTTCGGCTAGCACTGCACTAATCTCCTTCATCTCATCTGAAGCAAAATCGATCATACGCGAACGTTCAGAGAGTTAGCTACACATTTTTTCCCATTTTTATATCCTATTATCCACGAGCTACTTTGTCAGGCTTGATTAAAATTCTTCCTCGGATTTCTGGATTTAAAGAAGAATGACGGTCTCGTTCAATATCGTTTGGTTGGATTGAAGTTTAATTTTCATCTATTCTCTCTACGGATACCCGTTTCGTTCGACCGAACGATGAAAAATCACGAGCTCAGCGTATATATTTGTAAACGTGGACTGTTCATTTGTACGTTTTCATTTGAATAATTAAAACATATATAGACGAATGAGTGGAATACCAATTTTCATGCAGAAGTCTTCATACAAAAACGCCAGAGCTCAAACTGTGCAGCGCTGGTGCGTGCTCTTTTTCCCTTCGCAAATCGTACTGGTTCTTTTATTGTAAATTATATTATATGACTAGCCTTTGAGTGCTGTTTACTATTGGTTATGTAAAAGTATGAAATCAATTACATCTCGACTATGTTTGACTTTCAAATAAAATTCAATCTTGAACGATTTTATTTACTGTTTCGAAAAAAGTCATTGGCATCGCACTAGCTAAATTCAAACGAGTTGCGCTTGCGATCTACTTTATAACTTTGCAAAATTTTATTTTAGTTTTTGTTAAACAACTTCTTAAAACTTTTCTTGGCAATAATTATTTTTACGGACTTATCAATGCATTTCCAAAACCTACATTAATATTTTATTCAGCATCTGAAAGAGAGATTTGGTTATTAAAATCCCGAAATTCATTATTTTTGGCTTCCTCGATTGTGGACAACTGGAACTGACTACCCTAAAACCAAAGAAGATGCATCTTCTTTACCCAAATCTGTTCTTTCCGCAAGTAGTCTCTGCTCCTCTTTCGCCTGCACTCTTTATCTATATCTACTCGACTGGGACTATAACAATCTTCGAAATATACATTATTTCGGAGATTCAAGAAATTATTAATATATTTTTCATTTAAAGAATTATTCATTGAATTTTAATAAAAAATTATTCTTTTGTATGCGTAATGTTCAACCACTCAATTTTATTCTTTGTCAATATTGAGCTTTTTGAAAGGTATATTCAACTTAAAGAGGTATCGTCGAGTTGATAGTCAATATGCATGAGAATTGAATAGAAAATAATACATTATTGTATGAGAGACATAACCGAGTCGAAAACTAAAAGCCTCTTCTTATCTAACAATGTATTGAAGCTTTCCATTATTAACGTATCGCAGCTGTATTATACCTCGTGGAATTTCGACGCCACTTTGAGAATGAAATCAAATTAAAAGCTCGCTTAGCTACCGGAAGGAAGAAGCGACGGGAAAAAACGGATGAAGAAAAACAAAGAAGAGCCAGACGAGACCTTCCGCCGTGCTGTAGTTACCATTCTGTGGGTGAATTAAAATATTCACTAAGTGAAAAATACCATACGGTTGAAACGTTTTTCTCGTGGAATGTTATGCATAATTCGCCGTGAATTCACCAGCAAATTTGCATGCACCGGAAGCGTCATTATTATCGCTTTATATCGCAATACTGCTTCGAAGTACATATTCTACTTCATTTTTCGAGATTCACAACTAGAAATAGGAATATAAATGAATGCAAATTAACTTTTCTCTCATACACAGCAAAATTCAGAAGTGTGAATTAATCACGTGAAAAATTGGGAAGGAAAATTAGGGTTAAGAGGCCTCAAACACAATTAGTTTCCATACTCAAAGAATCGCTTTATCCACTCTGTCCTGAATCTTGATTTTTCCTTTTCGAATGTGAGAATATATTGCTCAGTGATTGTTAATGTTATCGTGCATCGAGAAGTGAACTTTAATTTAGTCAGTGTAGATATGATTCCCATTAAATGTATTGAAAAAAATGAATATATCAGTAAAACGAAAAACGATTAAGTAATCGAGTGGTCGCAGAATTCGCCCATTCAAGCAAGCCTCGAATAAAACAATCTTAAAAAGTTTCAGTAATATCGGTAATCCACAGGTACTGGCGGTAGTATTAGTCTGAATAAAGAAGAGAATATGAACGCAAGTAGAGAAAGAAAGAGAGAGAGAGAGAGAGAGAGAGAGAGAGAGAAAGGGAGAAAAAGTGAAAATGAAAGAAAGGTGGAGAGAAATATTTAATGTAATAAAGGAAGCGAGAGTGCCGATTCGTGTAGCGAAATGCGCCTCGACGTCAGAGAGATTAAGCGACTGGAAGTGAGCGCAAGCGCAACGGAAGAAGAGTATAGCATGAGTTCCAGTCGACGGATTATAGACTGAATCCGCGAGAGTCGGTTGAGCAGCGGAGACGTTTTTTCCGGTCAGGGAACAGAGAACCAACAGGAGAAACTAAAGGAATACAAAGATAAAAACAACAAGTAAAGATTTGCCCAACAAATTTGAATGAGGCTAGTTTAACAGAAAGAGAAAAGCAGAAACGAAGCGAGAGAAAAATATGTGAATGAAAACTCCGATTTACTGCAATCCGATTGACTTTCCGTGAATTCGTAATCCATAGAATAACATATTGTTCTGAATCTTTCACGGCATTGTTATATCTTGAATATCGATCACCGAATTATATATCTTTCATCGGAACTTATTTTCGTATTCACTCATTCATTTGTGGTTTTTTTCTACTCGTAATAATGTCAATCCGCCTGATATTTAGAAGGGCTTTTTCATTATTGCTCGTAGTTCCCAACGCGTCAGATTTAAACTATGATGGATGACGTGTTTTGAAGAGGAAGGTGGAAGTTATACGCGATGCAGATTAATTATGATCAATAGATTTGCCGTTAAGTTCACGCATATATTGGAGTAAAAAAAATTCCAGATTACGTAATCATACGAAGGGTAGATTACACTACACACTCAATGGGGTAATTGATTGCCGGGTTGACTGCCTGCACTAATTCCCCTGTTCATCGAGATCAAACATGGCTAAAGCTTAGGTAGAGCATTATCCTTCAATGAAGCACTCAAGATCAATGAAGTGTTGCGCGTATACCAGCGGGCCTGTTGATCCGGAATCTGTTGATAATTTCGAAATTCACGAGTAATCCGGATTACGTAATACGAAATCTATCTGAGAAACGCTTCAAACGGCAAACCTAGTAAACTATAGCAAATGTGAAAATTACAGCATGAACACGATTAATCACAAGAACAATCAAATCAATTTTGAATCAAGAAACAGCTGACTTCTCAAATACTGACACAATGACGCATTTAACGTTTTTCCACTCGTCAGAATTTCTCGAATCTACTTATCCAATCAAGACCACAAATGCAAAAATTCCAACAAAGAAATCGTAGTCACGATAAGAGTTGAGTTATACAATATTCATATATATCACTCGATTGCAACACAGTACTGCAGGTTCCCTTCGCTGCTTGTAAAAATCTCGCCAACTGGCACGCGCGCGCGAGGGTGAGCGCCTCGCCAGCGCAGCGTCGCGAGATTCAAAGTGAATGAATAAGTCTCGCCATAAAAATCGGATCGTCACGGGACGTCAGCCGACACGGCAAAGCAGAGAGGGACGCACGACGCGACGACACCGGGGCATAAAAACGTTGCGGATCGAGGCATAAATATTGCAAAGTCCCCCGCGGGGCGCATTCATATACCGGCCCCCGCGTAACGACCGTACGTTTTCCGAATACATCGCTCCGGCGCGGCTAACGCACTGCACGCGTGTCATTGATCCGCTGGGGGGTTGGGCGGGTTGAGAAAAAACGATGAAAAAATGTCACGCACGCCGCGCGTGTCGTTGCCCATCGATATGCGGATACGTTTGGCCCGGGTACACGCGGGCAGGAAAAAAAAAGGAACGGTCCGAATAAAATTGCGAGCGACACAAACACACAGCTATATTCCTCGAATTTGACCCGACCTCCCTCCCCGCGTTGTGCATGCGAGCTGCAACGCTCTCGCGCGGATTAAAAAGCTCGACCGACCGTGTAGGGGAATGTAAAACTGTCCGAGTTAGATAAGCGGCGAGCCAGAGGAGGCTCGCGCGATATCCCCGACGCGCACGAATCGGCGAACAAAATAACTGTCGGCTCGTAATAATTGGTTTGGCGATTGAAGCGCCGAATAAAGCTGCGCGAGCCGATAAGTCCGCGCGAGCCGATAAGTCCGCGCGGGCGGACGAGGCACCGCTCGTTCGTCCGACCGTGAACCGGTGGATTCGCTTTTGACAATACCGACACTAACGGCCCTGATTTTAGGTTACACCTTGTACAGAATTCGAAAATCGCGAGAACTGTAAGGTGTATATTCGGGCTCGATCATCCCCCGTTGAGCTTTCGTTTTCCGCTTTGAATCGAGCGAGTTCAAACTGCATTTCTCTAAATGGCTTAGCGCAAATTTCATTCATTTTACAGAGAAACTATGATTACATGACTCTACGAACGGATCATCGAAATAATGTTTAGGAGATAGCAAAAAATCCAAGTTGACTATGCTAGGTAACCTGCAACGAAGAAAAAATATTTCGATACCGAATTTTCTTTCAAGTGTGTGTACCCAATATGGTCCTTTTTGTACCTATAATTTAATTATTTTACCCTCTTGAGTGTAGAAAATTAATGATGATTCTATCTATAAACTGTACTTTATTTCCATAATTTATTTTCTTCTAATAATTGTTATAATAACATGAATTATACCCATTTTGATAAGAATAGAAATGAGAATAAAAATAACTAATTTTTCATTTGTCATTCAGTCTAACGTTTCAATTTATTGGAGATAATATGTTGTGAATAATTTTCGAATTTATGCCCTTATGATATATATCTGTATAAATATAAGCCCATCAATATATATACATATACTGCTGTTACCCGATATCAACAATGATCCACGAATATCTGCAGGAAAACAAAACGTTAAACTAAAAAGCTTTATTCATGGCTTATTAACATAGCCAAAAACAATTTTGAAAAGTTTCACCATGACTGCTCACCCTATTTTAACAGTAAAGAAAACTATAAGAAACTAATCCCATTATTCGAAACTATTTTAGTCGCAAGTGATGAATAAAAAAACAGTCTACTTCTATTCAGAGTAATGTACTTACCGAAAAGAAGCAAGAGGCGTGTAGGATCTAAATATACATTCAAATTATCTCTTGAACTGGAAATACAACAATAGGCATCAGTATCAAATGCTTTTTCTTCAATGCTACCAATTTAACTCGAAGGCAAATTTAACCAAAAAAACCTCCGTATATTACGAGATATCATAGGTAGGCTATGTTGGATAACTGGAATCAAATTGTCCATATAGCAATCATCAAATACGACACTTTCTTTCGGTAATTGAATGGCTTCATAATTGCGCAATAATCCAATGACACAATCTATAATGTGCATGAAATAAAAGGAAGCAACAAAATTTGCGCGGACATGTTGGCTTTGCTGGCGTACAAAGGCCAAAGCAGACGTCCAGAGGACGATGAACGTTGAATTCAGCGCGACGTCGCGTCGACGCGACTGATGTGGCATGCGTGTTGACTAGACTCTACAAATATATAAACACGTGTATACGCGAGGGCTTGCACACACACACACACGCGCATACGCACGCGCGCGTGCAGACAATTACGTACGAGCGTAAAGCCGTTGCAGAGGTGATTCAATTTAACGACAAAGCTTTTCCGACTAACAATGAAAGGACAAAAAAAAACATCGCTTAAATATACACGCTGCACGTGATAGTCCGTAACACATTTGGACGTATCATACTTTTTCAATTTTTTTGTTTTTCATTCTCGCGGATATACCCGATGCTAGTTCCCTCGCCCTTTGACGACATAATCGTAGCAATCGAATCAAAAAGAGAATCGCGATGATAATTTCCTCGAAAAAAAGCAACAAAAAAACGTCACCCTATACACTGCAGTCGCGGATGTGTAAGTGAGAATACGAACGAACTGTTTACCGTAATAACATCAGGGACGATTCTCGCTGCTGATCGAACTGTTCGTGCGGGAGATAAATCCGATCGAAGCCGTCGGCCGTTGGAACCTGGTACAAAACACGCCGAGAGCCATTAATACGAGGAGGGGGCGGGTCGGAACTCGAAATAGCAACGCGACGGGCGAGAGCAATTAGCGCGTCCCTATAATAACGCCGTTGCTTAAAGCTGTTGGGGTAAAATAAGAGCGCCACGCGGGCGGGGGGGGGCGAGGGGGACTCCGGGGGAAAAAGGAACTAAAGTGTCAACTACAGGAGTTCGCGGGCAATACCAGTGGCCTTCTTCCTGCCGAGCCGTTAATGGGTTACACGGGGCGGAGGCGCAAGTTTTTAATCACTCCTACGTGACTGGCATTTTTCGCGAGTCTGCGCGTGCATTGGCGCGGCTTTTATTGCGAGCTCGACGCTTATACATATATATATATTTCTGCGTAGTATCGCGCCGGTAATTACTTGTTTGCTCGAATTAAAAGCTTCCTCCCGCTTGGCGTTCTATATCTTGAGAGGAAATGCGCTCGCTCGCATCGTCTTCTTGTAATTATCAACTTGGCAGAGCTCGCCCGCCTCTCTCTCTGTCCCTTGGGGCCTCCGTCAGTGGCACACGCATACGCTCGAAGGACGTGTGACGAGTTGCCATCCGCGCGCGCGGTTGATAATGTACCCCGGGAGTTTGCTAACTGTTTGGCCTTTGCGTCGTCGGTCCCTCCCGCAGCCTTCCTCCGTCTCGCGTTGTTGGCTCCCCGCGAACTCGCTCTGTCAGGCCGACAATACGGCCTCGGAATTACTCCCGGATGTACGTATATCAGTCCGCGGATTGATTGAAAACTCGTGGGATGTGTTTTGCCGAGAGAGGCCGAGAGCAATCTCAACATCGCGATCCTCCCGCGAATTAATGCTGATTCATCGTTCATGAGCGCTCGAACCTGTTTGCCTTATACGATCGTGAACCTCCAGCCTTGAACTCTTGGCTACTAAGTGATCCTCGATGGTCGCACCTTTGAAACATCCAACTGTATAGCTGATCTCTTACAAGTGGTTTTCGACGAGACTCGAACTTAATCCTGTCGGAACTAGGCGTCTCCATATCCAATGAAAATCTTCACTCGATTCTATCTGACCTTTTCCTCGACAGAGTCAATGTATCTCAATTTTATCATATCATATTTCATCTTGACTTTGTTTTTCTCGAATTCAATCGATGAAACCGATGTTTATAGCCCCTCCCCCCCCCCAAACATGTGCATATATACCCGATACGTGACATTGAAACCGGTGTATTACGTGTGCCAGGTCACCAGTGGCTGAAGACGAACCTGGACGTGATGCCAGAGTCCGGCTGGGCGGTGGATCCGTTTGGGCACGGTGGCACAGTGCCGTACCTACTGAAGTCGGCCGGCGCCACCGGGACCATAATCCAACGGATCCACTACGCGTGGAAGCAGTGGTTCGCCAAGAAGCAGTACGGGGACTTCGTTTGGGTGCAGCCTTGGGACCAGAGCGGCGCCTCCGACATGCTGACCCACAACCAGCCGTTTGACATCTACAACATCAAGCACTCGTGCGGGCCCCACCCGCACGTGTGCCTCAACTACGACTTCAGGAAAATACGCAACGAGTACACCGAGTACTCGGCCAAGGCGGTCGACATAACCTCCAACAACGTCAAGGCCATGGCCGAGCAGCTGCTCGAGCAGTACTTCAAGACCGGCTCGCTGTTTCCCCACAACGTCGTGCTCATACCTTTGGGTGATGATTTCAGGTTGGTCCCCCGAAGTTTTATTGCACAGCCACGTTCGGCTCTATTCGCGCATTTCAATATTATACTTCGGTTCGTTGCGTTTCGTCGACGACAAAAAAGACAGACCTTCTTTGTCGACGATCGCCTTCCCAACGTGCTAATAAATTTTTGGTACGCGAAAAAGCACATTTTCAAAATCTGTACAGTTGGTGAAGCAAGTGGAATGACTTTTCATCATCGGGCGGTAAAACTTGTTTTCAGATAAATAATCATTACCGATGATAGAAGTGAATTGTATTTTGAATTTCCAATAGTTAATATTTACCTTCCACGCTTTACAAAATGATCATTGAAACTTCCGTTTTCTTGGATAAATATAGTGTTGATTACATGTCTCGAGGTTTTTCTGAAATTCTAGAGATAATTTGAGAAATTTTATCCTTTTGAATCTGTCAATGAGTTCGAGGATGTGTTCACGTGCCAGCTTTTTATTTTATCAAGTTTCGGATATATAACATTTTTATCATTACTTTTTCTCTTTTAGAGTGTACTAGAGGCATTTATTTTAATCTATGACATTTTTAAAACCGAGAACAATTTTTTAATCCGAGCGTAGTTTTCGTGGAACATGGATTATAAAATGTCCTTGCACGCTCCATGCTAGTTGATGCCCGACGAGCATCGAGTATCCTCTGTAATTATTTTGAAATACTAGCTACATTCAAGCGAGGTTGCGTGCTCTATTCTAAAATTTCAACAGTTTTTCTCGCTTAAATTACGAGTATTTTTAATTACGATGCGAATTTGCCACGTTCAAACTAATAAAATGCGATCAATCGATTTATTATTTCACTGTCCTATAAGCCTTTTGTGATGTAAAGTATCCCGCGGTTTCGAGGATTTATAACGTCATTTTTCTCGTTATCTCATGTTCTGACAGTATTTTAAAAGGATCGTAATATGTTATCGGCGCGAATGCGAATAAATTTAATTTGAAAACTTTGCATCGACACGCCGGGGGATTTTTATACAGACGAGCCGCGTTGAGTTTTGACCTCGTGCTAATGTGATGTTTTATCGCAGGTACGATCACCCAATCGAGTGGGACCAGCAGTACACGAACTACAAGATCCTGATGGATTACATAAACAGCCGGAAGGAGGAGTACAACGCGGAGGTGGTGTTCGGCACGCCGAAGGACTACTTCAACGAGATAAAGAAGCGGATGGCCCGCTTCCCGACGCTCAAGGGCGACTTCTTCGTCTACTCGGACATATTCAGCGAGGGCAGGCCGGCCTACTGGAGCGGCTACTTCACGACCCGGCCGTACATGAAGATCCTGGGCCGCGAGCTCGAGGCGAACCTGCGCTCGGCCGAGATCCTGTACACGATAGCGCTGAACGTGGCGAAGCAGTCGGCCCGGGACATCAAGCTGTACGAGACGTACTTCGAGAAGCTGGTGAAGGCCCGTAGGAACCTGGGCCTGTTCCAGCACCACGACGCGATAACCGGCACCTCCAAGTCCTTCGTCATGAAGGACTACGCGCTGAAGCTGTTCGAGTCGATCTCGGACACGACCTCGCTGCAGAGCTTCGCGATCCAGTCGCTGGCGGGCAGCGAGCTGAAGGCGAACGCGACCGGCCAGGTGTACGTGCTGTCCGAGTCGGACCGCGACAGCTACGAGAAGCTGCCGAAGAAGATCCCGATAAACGTGAGCGGCAAGGACGAGAGCAAGCGCATCGTGCTGTTCAACTCGCTGGCCCAGCCCCGGCAGGAGCTGATCAGCGTGCGGGTGTCGAGCTACCGGGTCCGCGTGCTCGACGCCCAGAAGAACCCCATCCCGTACCAGGTGGCGCCCGTGATGAACGCCACCAGCATCACCCACGACGTGTACATCGTGCTGTTCTTCGCCGAGCTCAAGCCCCTCACCATAGCCGTGTACCACGTGCAGCAGACCGAGCGCGTGCCCGTCGAGGCCATCTCGACGATATACTGCAGCAGGTGCGGCAAGGACAACGTGTTCCCGATAAAGCCGATGCAGGTCGGCGACGTGCAGCTGGAGAACCAGCGCATGAGGCTGCTGTTCGACGGCCAGACGGGCTTCCTCAAGCGGGTGAGCAAGAAGCCGAGCGGCCGGATAATCCAGTGCAACATCCAGTTCGCCGCGTACACCTCGGCGCAGTTCCACAGCGGGGCGTACCTGTTCATGCCCGACCCGAACCTGCGCGACTCCGACAAGGACGTGCTCGAGGCGTACACGCCCCACCAGAAGATCTACATCGTGTCGGGGCCCCTCAGCTCGCGGCTCACCGTCGAGTACGGCAAGCTGCTGGCCCACCACGTGGCCATCTACCACCGGGAGGGCCTGCTCGCCGAGGCGATCCACCTGCGCAACGTCGTCGACTTCGAGACGCCGCCCAAGAACCGCGAGACCGAGATGTTCATGCGCATCCAGACGGACATAGTGAACGGCGAGCCGCCCGAGATGTACACCGACCTCAACGGCCACCAGATGATCAAGCGCACCAAGGTCGAGAGGATCGGCATCGAGGGCAACTACTTCCCCATCACGACTATGGCCTACATCGAGGACTCGAGCCACCGGATGAGCCTGCTGGTGAACCACGGCCAGGGCGCGGCCAGCTACCAGCCCGGCTGGCTCGAGGTCATGCTCGACCGGCGCACCCTGTACGACGACTCGCGGGGCATGGGCGAGGGCCTGCTCGACAACCGCAAGACCGTCATCAAGCACTGGCTGCTGCTCGAGGAGCTGGCCGCCGGGCCGGCGGCGCGCGACAAGTACTCCAAGCCCTCGCTGCTGGCCAACCAGCTCAGCAACGCCCTCAACTACCCGGTCAACATATTCGTCGTGGAGGGCGGCGAGCCGGAGATACGGCTCGCCCCGGAGACCCGCCTCCTCACCCACAGCCTGCCCTGCGACGTGCACCTGCTCAACCTGCGCACCAACCACGATCCCAAGATGCCCCACTACCCGATCGGCAACGCGCTCATGCTGCTCCACAGGCAGGGCTACAGCTGCGCCATCGGGGCCGACCTGCCCATACGCCACTGCCCCCTCGACGACGGCATCTCGCCCGACACCGGCTTCTACCGGCTCAGCGCGCCCAACGTCACCAGGACCTCGCTCACCGGCACCCGCGCCCACAAGCACCTCAAGCTCGGCCTCCAGCAGATACAGATCAAGCCCATGGAGATCGAGACGTACAACCTCGACTTCACCACAAACCTGCACTGAGCCACGAGCAGCCGGGGCCTCGCGAGCCTACTCAGAAACTTCGCGTGCGCCGCCGCCGCCGCAGCCGCAGCCGCCAACTGACTCTCCTCCAACGCGACCCACCCCCGCGCGTACTACACGAGATCCTTCTTCACAACTAGTAATCGAGTCTGGTGAACTAGTCTCTTTGGGGACTTGGATTCTCTCGTGGCTCGAGCGTCGCGGGACGTGGCGCTGCGAAGGAGACGCGAGTCGATTGAACGCGTGCAAAGGGAGAAATCGATCCGAGATAGACGATGCGCGAGAATGCGAAATGCTGGATGACGAAAGCTCTAGGTGGGAAGTAGAGGAATGCGCAGGAACGAAGAACATTGTCAAATTTCTCATAGCGTAGTCGTTCTATCGTGAAGCTCGAATCTTCTCACCGAAAATTAGATATTGAATGTTGAGAAGAGTTGACCGTTCGAAAATGATTATTATCGATTACCACACACAAGTACTTTGGTTTATGAATATAGTTTACAAATAACACTGTACAATCGACTCGGAAGTTTCACTTCGTTGGATTGAATTCATTTGTATATAATTTTAACTAATGACGGATGCACGCGAGCAATTTCGCGCGAACTCTTCTCGATCACTTGGGGTTCGAGGTGAATTTGAAATTTGACCAAAATAAACTAATGTCGGCGCGTTTTGAATTGTGAATTATCGAGAAGGGATGACAGAGGTAATGAAGGAGGAAAGAGAAGGAGCAAGAATATTATAGGGATCGATATTTGTCAGTGTACATATCAGCCTGATCTTCGATGTAAACGGTGTAGGATGGAAAATAGATGTTAATATGTGACAAGGATACAATGTAAATCTCGCCTATTTTCATATTCCAGCCACATTTTAAATTTTGACTAGACTTTTTACTCGCTCGTTCTCTTTTTTTCTTGCACTTCTGGCCGCAGAGCTTGGATGGAAAGAATAAGATTTTAACAGTTTAAAGTTTGAGAAATTCTAACGTCGTTGTGAAATTAATTTGACTTATTTATCCTGAGGGAGAAAGATACTATATAGTGACTGATACGAAAATGACGATGGTGGTATGTACATAGGATAAGCTCATGTTTGTGCAATTATACGTTCTTAGTTCTTGTAATGAAATTTAGGATTCCCAGGAAAAAATATGTGAATTTTAATATTGTGGATACTTATATACATCGCGAGAAATATTGCTATTAATTCTCTTTGGCATTTTTATATGACACCGACTCGAATAGAACGAAGTATATAATAATCGTATTTTACTATTGTACTATAGAGAAAGGATCTAAAGCTTATTTATTTTGTAAATAAATACAAAAATGGTAGCTGGTTAGTATTTACGTTGTAACGCAATTCATTTTATGAGAAATGATTATTTCATAAACTCAACTCGGAATCATTACATTCGTTCTGACGTCTGAAATAGTCAGGCATAGTCTCGTGACTTCTTTTAACGAAGGATTTTCCATAGCTTATACGAAGCATTTGAATTTTAACTGTGTATTTAATCCATTTGTATATACTGAAATCTACGTCAATGTGAATGACTGATCAATTTATTCTTCCAACACTTTCAACTGAGCGAATGATTAGTGGAAGTTTTGAAATAAAAATAGTACTTGAGAAAGGTAAATTATGTTCACTCTAGATAGCTGAGTTCTTCCACAGTAGTTTCTCGTTAATCAACAAAACTCCATTCGAATGGAATCTTCATAGACTATAAAAAGAAAAGATTTTCTCATGCATGAGTATTAAGTAGGGAACCATATTTTTTTGTAAATATTGAGCAACTAAGATATCCGAAGAGAAAAGTAACGTACAACTCGATTGCGCTGGTTATATATTAATGAAAGCGAGTATTTTACAGAGCTTGATAACAGTTATTTCCTACTTAAAAAAATGGTTTATCATTTAGCAAAGTGAATAATTGGTCCAACTATTTCAAACTATTATTATTATCAAAGGTGCTTGGGAATTTTGTCTAATCGGTTCTAAAATAATGTGCGTTTTAGTTCGATTATTAATTTGGAATTATGTTTTTGATTTTACTAAACTAGATACTAAAATTAATCTTCGCACCGATTTAGTGAATTTTGTACAAAAAAAAAAGAATTCATAAGCTGCTACTCATCAGAGTTGCAATGAAATGTAAAGATTGTATGATATATTACATGTTCCGAGCTGTCTTCTATAAAAGAGAAAGATAATTACCATAGAACTGTATTATCTATATCGATATATTGCAGAAATATGCAAGTCAGGATTGAGGCGAGAAAACTGAACGAAAATTTTTCATCCACTCGACCGGCTCGACCAGCACTCGATTTAGCACAATATATACCGTGAGAAGTGAGAATCATTAACTACAGAGAGTAATAGCAAAGAGTGCTCAATCGGTCTTTCACGAATACATTGTGATTTTTAATGGTTGTCATTTTATTTTTCGATTGCTTGAGCATGGATTGGATGGAGATGAAATGAATGACCCTTTAACGTTAAACTAATGTAACATTATATTTATTGAATAAAATAGCAAGTCGTATTTTCACTCGAATGCTTTTATTTTAGTATGTAAGGATCTGCTCATATTCATGCAGTTTACCTACTGCAGCTATAGAGATAACATCTCTCCAATATTGTTACAATAGTACAAACAAATTTGAGATCAACCAAAGTGAAATTTGAAATAAACTCAAACTGTTCTCTAAAAATGTAATAATTCTAAGAAAATTAAGATTCGAAACAGCTTTTGAATAAAGTCAATGCAGTATACTTTTTGTGCAGTATACCAGTTGTGGTATTCTCAAAAGTTTGTTTTAATGAAACAGTTATCTCAGATTCGTCGGAAATATGATAAAATTCACACTCATGATAAATTCAGTTGATCCAGTGGAGAATTAGAATGAGAAAAATTGTGATAGAATGAATTTGTTGAATCTGTGAATTTTATTGAAATGAATCTAAAGCTCGAAATGTTATCGTGAACTATAAAATTCTTTTCTCTCGGAAAGAGTGTTTGAAGTTCTTGTTATACAAGTTAAATAATCCTAAAACTCTAACGGACAAACGAAAAATTAAAAATTTGTTTCACATTCCATTACTTATTTCATTTTATAGTAGTTTATCTAAAACCCCCTGCAAAATTTAGTTCGCTAATGAACTAATATTTCTAATAGTATTACAACTCCCCACGTGCCTTGTAAATATGAATGTATATATTATCATCATGAAAAGTCATCATATTAAAAATTGAAAGAAAATATCAATGAAAAATTAAATACAACTTTCGTAAAATTCTTAGTTTGACTTACTCGATTTAGAGTCTATACGATGAAAATAAATTTCAAGTTCTCCCAAATCATTTGATTGAAACTACCATGATTCAACATTCAATGGAAGTTTAGAATTTGAATCTCGTCCCCGGAGCCATAAGATACATAGAAATTCAGTGAAAAAGTATACTATACTGCAAGTTTACCCGGCTTAAAATGCCGCTTCGAAACTTACTAAACAATTATGTCGCATTCCATCAATGATTAAATCATTTTTCCCTACTTTTTTTTAATCTAACATGTCATCGTTCGACAACAGATAAAAGATTTATTTACAGAGTCATTAATTTGCTTCACATTTTTGATCTTGGCGTCAAGTAAAAGTTCCACGTTTGTAGCACTGTTGGATCATGGCTTGAAAGTCTTTCCAAGTGAGCAGCATCTGAAAAATAATAAAAATTGAATATGACATGCCAAAAACAGATGTTTACTTATTGTTTGTACAGAATAAGCAAATTAGATTTTTGACTTCCATTTTTCTAGTCATTGCCCCTTCACAAGAATCAAAAGTATACTACTTCTCCGGATTTCAGATAGTGAATCTTTTATAAACTTTAGAATGCGTTTTTCGACGTAAAACTTTCAAAGAACGCCTTCAAGAAGGTTTTGTTTCGTGTTTTATCTACAAAATTGGTCTACACTCTATATCTCTCATACATACACGCATCTACATCAGCGCCGCGCCACGGAATATCGAGGGTGGCATAGAATAATTTTGAAAGAAAACGTTTTGACCGTTTGCCAATGTCTACACCAGACTTGACCAATCATTTTCACGGGTTTTCCAGTAACTGAGACACTCCATCTAATTTCCCTCCGGTAGGTAAGAATATTTTTATTACTCAAGCTAGGCTAAAAATCTGGCGAGCGACATACCATCCAATTCCTTACCATTTCTCATCTTCTGCATAATTTCATTTGATTATGCATCATACGTCTTTTTTATCAATTGTTCAATATTTCTTCGTGTTTTTGTCGAGGGAACCCAATAACGCGAGATGATGATTTTTAGAAAATGCTATTTCTCAGAGTAGAAAAGACCGGATCGAATGCAGCAATGCTTATTTTGAAGTATAAATTACTTGACTGGTGAGAATTAGTGAAATTTTACTGACTTTCAAGCGCATATTACTTCAATTTTACTCTTACTCTTTCAACTTCAGAGGTGAAGCCTTTCGTACCAGCAGCGTTGGAAAAATCGCATCTGACGCGTTGTAGAGAAAGTGGGGCCTAACTGTGGTGTACACCTCGCGTCGGCCGCACGTTGGACTTACCATCGGTAGCGAGGTAATCGAGGACGGGTCCCCGGATGACGGTCGACGGTACAGCCATATTGAACCTGGGGTAGAGCGTGGCCGAGTCGCTGGCCGAGACGACGTTCGACACCACCAGCCCGAGCATCTGCGAGCCGGCGCAGTCGATGACGGGACCACCGCTGGCCCCGCTCTGCACGCAGCAGGTCGTCTGGAGCACGCAGCCCGTCTGCCGGGATATGACGCCGCGGCTGCAGCTCGCCGGGGCCGCGCCGAAAAACGGGAACCCCGCCGCCACGACTGCTGCCCCTGCGAATTCATCTCTTCGTTCAATCTATCGATATGCCTCGCTGGCGAGACGACACTCGCCATACCATATATCCTCGCTTCCTCGCCGGGCATCGATATTCCGCACAGTCCACTCTTTTGAAAGCTCACAGTGAAAAACCGCCGTTTCAAAGTGAAATAACACTGTAAGAAGAAGGATGACCGACTAATCGGAATGTACTCAATTTTTCATGCGAATTCCATGAGTTTTCATACCAAAAATTTATTGGAAAATTTATGTGAAAATTGTTGTGCTAAAACTCCTGGAATTAAATCAAAAATCCACTTTAGTTACATAGAAAATTCACTGCGATCCAGTCAATATTTCATCTACCTTCTTACAGTGATTTTTTACTTTGATGCAGCGGTTTTTCACTCTAAGCTTTCAAGAGGGAACACAAATTTTGAACGTGTTCGTGACTGTGTATAGCTATGAATTCGATGCGCTCACTATGAAGAGCGGAAAACTATCCTTGTGTGGATAGTAAACAAATTTCGTTGAAAAAATTGACAATTTACAACCGATGCTCGGCGAGACTGTTTCAACCGCGATTCGATGATCAACTTCATCAAGTTGCAATCTGGTGATGATCAAGTAATATTAGATGTACATATGGAATAATAAAAACACATTTTCCGAACACGACTCGATAACACCTACGTCAACTGTATGTCGTAGCCCTTCGTATCCTTCAATTGACTGGTCATTCATATAACGCCTCGCACTCTCGCTAAAGTCAATTTCGGTACATCTTACTCCTCTTTCTCTCATTTCTCCGCGTCGTATTCCACCTCGGGAGAAGTATGATGACCCACGTTTACTACCACTCGGTTAAGCTTTCAATCAACACGATGAAATTCGAATGATGATTATACACAATCCCAAGATGTGACGCGGTATGAGTTCATCGCTTACTCAATTTAATATCTCATCGCGTCGGTGTTGTTGCCGTCAACTGCGTATACGCACGTACATGTGCAAGAATAATGCAGTCTAGCGTATTGGCGAGGAATAAGCACTCTTTCAAAATTACAATGAAAAACCGCTGTAAAAAAGTGAAAATTCAGCGTCTGAAGGTGGATGAACGGTTGAATGGGACTGCAGTAAATTTTTCACAATTTTCACTTTAGTTCCATGAGTTTTTATAGCAACAGTTTTCACAAAAAATTTACAGTCAATTTTTCGTATCAAAACTTATGAAACTAAAGTTGAAATTCACTTTTATTACATGAAAAATTCAGTGTAGATTCATTCAATAACTCATCCGCCAAGTCATGCAGTGCAGATTTTTCACTCTCATACACTGCTCGAAAACCAATAAATTTTGACCGAATATTACTTCTTTAAAAGTACTTGTCGTGTGCTTGATAAGTCACCAAAAAACTTCTCCCGTACAATTTGATGCGAAAATCAACTGGCTCACCTTTCGCCGGCAACTGTGCAGCAAGCTCGACAGCCCCAAGACCGTCGTGTTTTTGCTCCAGCCTGAGCACAGCTACGTCGTAGGGTTGTCCGTCGCGAGTTCTGTACACCAGTCGCGCCCACGCCTCCTCACCCTTGTCGAGGCTCACCTTCACCCGACTGTTCACCGCCTACAAACGTGAATGCTTCTTAATCACTGATTGCTTTCTTTTTCCTTCGTTTGATAAGTACGTGGGGGGGGGGGGGGAGCTGAAAGGCCAAGGCATGGGCCTGTAACTACCCCGGGTGAAAATAGCGTTGGATAACTCTCCAATTGACGTCAGACAAAGTTTTGGATCAATGGCTACTCGGGAAAACCCGATGTTTACCACCGAGACATCGAGTAAAAAAGACTGAAACATCGGTTGAGACTCATCAGAGATGTTAAGTACGGATGTTGGAATCATTCATTTGCAATTCCTCCGAGTGTATCCTGAGTGTATACGGGTTGCTCTTCTACGCCAAGCATGTGATGAAATATTGCGATAGAAACAAGCTGGATAGCGATTCGTCCTTGGAAATAATCGCTCGCGTAATTTACATGTTATTTCTCCCGAGTTGGGACATTTGGTTCAGAATTATTGACATTTCGTTTGTACGATTATCATACTCACTTTTTGAACAACATGGGAACAGGTGATGATAGTTCCTGTATGAGCGTCAACAATAACACCGGTACCCCAGCTGGAACCGCACTTCACCACTACCAAACTCCTGTCTAGTGAATCTATAATTTCTAGATGAAGAATCCAACATAATAGAATAAATCGTATCATTTTTCTATGAATTTTTATGAAGAGTTTTTGGAACTGGTCGTATAGGGGCTAAAATACACGGATGGCCGACCAGTCACGAATGTTATCTACTGATTGTATTATCTCCTTCTAAATCCATACGAACTATACTTCATATTTGACGAAGAAATACTCGTATTGACGAAATACATGAAAAAAAAAAGAAGTACATTCGGCAACTGTCGAGAATGAGATACATAAAATCTAGAATTAGCTCACAAAGGACCAATGTACTGTTGGACGAATTTTTAAAAGCATTGACGATTGTCGAAGAACAAGGTCACTGCATGTGTTCACCTGGCAGGAGCGATTTCGTGCTACTTGAAATGATACCGCCACCGTCGGCGATCGGCTCTTTGTCCGGCGCTTCCAGTATTTTGTGCAGGCAGGGCTGTAAATTGGCTGCAAACGTGTAGCCGACCCACTCGCCGCGGCACCAGCTCAAAGGAGCGATCACCAGTCCACAAATCCGTCGCTTTCCCTCGCTGCACAAGCACGGAATCATCAATTGAATTGTCTCTCTCCGACGGGTGAATGAAGCGAATGACAATGCGCAATACAAAACTCCAATTCGAAACTCCGGAATTCACGTCGGAATAAAAGTGCATTTCTTCTAGTAACTTTTTATGAATTTCAAATATAGTCAATCTGGTGGACAGATTATAAGATATTTCAACATACACACGGTCATGAAATTTCATACTCTGACAATTCAAGACAATATGAAAAACTATAAAAATTCAACAAAATCAATAACTCAAGGCTTCAATCTTTGCTGCACGATTTGTTTTGAAGAAACGTCATTTTTTCACAATTAATCCATGTATATCAGTAATAAATATACAGAAGAGTATATCCGAGACATTTGCATTGATAGAATAGCATTCAAGTATCGTGATGAGTTATTGAGTATCAATATATACGGAGACGTGTATCCAGCGAGTTTAGAGGTAAAAACTGGTTACGAAAAATGGTGGTAAGTACGATCAAGCCACAAAGGGAACTCTCTCAAGAAAGAAGCGACGATGCAAAATTATGAAACACGCACCAACAAAACAAGCAAGATTTCGGATGTGATTTCAGACGAATCGCGTAGATTTAAAATGAGGGCAATCGAAAGACTTAGGCGAAGACACTCAACGGTTGGTGGACGAGGAGAAGAGGAGCGCCCTCGCATCCGGGCACAGCATTGGCATCGCTGAGGATAACGCAGCCGTCGTCACCGATGATGTTGCTCACGACGCCCCGTGACACCGAGTCCAGGAAACAGGCATTGCCGAACGGTGCCGATTCGATCTCCACCGTTGCCCCTCGTCGCAAATATCGACCTTCCGGCGTCTCCACGAGGCCGGCGTATAGATCGCTGCGATATTCAAATTGAAATAGCGTTCAAAGATTCATTCGTATCCTGGATGATTTTAGTTTGCGAAGTAAATTTTTTGTGAGCGTTTTCCGAGCACAAAATGCTTAGACATTATTTGGAACACAACATTTGGGAAAACCAATCAACTCAGTTAATGAAGAAAAAAATAAGTTCTAGATACTATGAGGTAACTTTTTCAACGCGATATGGAGGCAATAAATCATCATCTTCAGAAAAAACATTGGTAATGGAAAATAAATGGTTAGAATAACGATCAATAAAAGTCTCATACTGAATAGCTTCATTTGAGTTTAAGAAGTGATAGTTTGAAAAAATATATCTCGAGGAATTATTTTCTTTCATACCTCAATACACTTTTAGCGTCCGCGACATCGTCCACACTGGCAATCTCATCTCGATTGTCGATTTTAAGGAGCAAGAATATGGAAAGCAAGGATTTGTCGAATTTCCCGGCTTTTTCGAAGCTCCAAGAAAACAAGAGATCGTTGAATGTTTTGCGCAGTAAAGAACACCTCCACACGGCCCTCAAAGAGCAGCTTTTTTCCTCGACAGTCTCCTTCCGTGATGCTCTATGGAAGCGGAAAGTTATTAAAAATTCACATTGCATCGCGCGAGTGTTCACAACGGCGTACGGTAAGGAGAGCTTACCTTGCCACGCCTTTTTCGCCGTTCCTCCTGTCGTTGTACTGCAAAGACAATTTGACGCTTTCGCCAACTTTCCGTGGTACGTGTACTAGATTCTTTTCGAGTCGAGTCTGAGAGTCGACGAGAAAATCGCGGATATCGGGAGCCGACTTGTCGTCGAAAAAAGTTGGCGAGAGCAAGGATCCATGCGTGAGAATCCAATCGCGTGGTAGCAGGATTCCCGACGTCCCAAAAGACTCCCCGCGATTGCTGCTCGTTGTGTGCGTTACTAGAACGCTTCGAAACTCCTGCGACATCGTCCCTCGCTCAAGGACACGGTTGTTTCTGAAAGCATAAGATTTCACGTACTTACGTCAACTCTAGATTGCTAGATTATTCATTTAAGGTATTAAACCCACAGGTTGTGCGTAGGTGACGTCTCATCTCATTCTCAAAGTACAAAAAGTCATTCACATCATATATTCTTCGAACAACATGATTTCGAGACTGCGATGATGACGATGCGTACAAATGATCAGATTTTTCGGATTGCAATTGAATGTGAAAACATTCAAATGACTCAAGACGTACAAATAATATATTCGCCTATTTCAATGCGACATATCAGTAGCTTTTCAGAGTCCCAATCATGTTTTCCGAACAAAATTTGACCAATTGAATAGGTCCTACGACTAAGTGTCCCGAGCAGGATTTAAAAACAAATCTAATTTTAGGATAAAACTAATTGACAATTTAAAGTCTGACGTTTGTAGTATTTTACCACTATCCGCCCTGAATACGGGCGTACGCCATGACAACTCAAAGGAAATTTATAATAATTGCCTTTGCAAGTCAATTACGTCAATGAGTCGGAAGGAGCAGAAAAGTGTGTTATTTATTTATTGGGAATGCGGAAAGAAGCTCGTTACGGATGTACGTCACACACGATTCCCGGTAACTTGCTATCAAGGGAAAAGTAAAATAAAAAGAAACGAGCTTATGATACTCGTGTGTGAGAGAAATGAGCGCAACAATCATCAAAATGTTCGATCTAGATTGAACGCCTCTAATTCCCTCAATTTATATCATCACTACTTCTTCTCCTATATGGAGCAGATCAAGTCCTCGCTTCTTACGGAACCCTACGACACTCATGGATGTACGACTCACTATACAAGCCTTTGCAGTAGGTGAGCCATCCATTGACTGAAGACCGTAACACATTTTTCTCGTATGGTTATATATTTTTTATTGAAATTATAATCATTTAAGTAGTTTCAGAAAAAATATTTACAAAATTCAGCCGGGAAAAAGTAGTTGACCGAGCTACTCAGCTACTTTAGCTTTTCATTAAATTTCCATCAAGGTCTGTCCGACGTATATAGAAAGGTGATGGGTGAACTAGAATCTTATTGCACTTTGATTGTATGTGAGTTTAAATTTTCTTGTTAAACTTTGGCAAGTGCTTTCTTTTGTAAATGTTTCATATTTCATATTCATACTTGTATTCGACTGAGATACTATTATACTTTCAAAATGAAAAAGTTAGTGCGATCATCACAACCACCATTTGTTATGAACACGTGTTGTTATGAAAAAATAACCCCTTACTTGAATACATATATGCAGATAGATTGAAGTTTTTGTTATATATTTTGAAATTGAACGATAGACAATCAATCAATTACTGGTTGATTGTATTTGGAAAAAGAAAGGAAATAACGCTTATAATAATGCGCTATAACAGTAACGAAAATGATTGCGATTCCTTTCAATCAGAAACTATCATTAACTTTACAACCGAGTGATGACTACATAATAGTTGAATAAAACTTGAGTGAATTACTTAATCTAAAAATTGGTATCGCTATAATTCTTATTGTTTCAACGCTCAACTGATGAGGTGTGTAATACAAAAGCTTTCAACATACATTGGATGAATGAATTAACCAATAACAGCTCGTAATCTTCATGTGTACGAAAATACTACTGATGTCATGCATCAATTATGATTGCACAACAAATTTTTCGACATTGAACTGAGCCATCAACCGAGATTGATCATTGTAGAGCTTAAACGACAAACAGTCGCAATTTTATTTTAGAAATGCTTTCGACTTTCTCGAGTAGGAAACCAACATTATGGTTGCACAGTGTACGCGACTCAATTAATTATTGCATCCCCGACATGCAATGAGAAAATATTTGAAGACAAAATATTTGAAACAATTCAAAGACCTTTTAAAGATAAACAACTGGGCATTGTTTGAAAAAATCTAAATTAGACGAGAATTTTGACATAATTATTGTTCTAACTAATTTTATATAATTTTCAAAATTTTCAAAAGATGTTAATTTATTTTCGCTTGCATTTAAATAATCAAAAAAACTATAGTTTCTCAAACTATGTAGATTTTGTGAATCGCGAAGATATATTTCTAATAAAGTTTAAATTGATTTACTTTCATGTAAAAAAAAACCAAGTTGATTTAAAATTGTCGCTTTTATAACGCCGATAGAATGTAAAAAACATTTCTAACTCCATTAGCTATGCGTTCTCAAAGAGCTGCAAAGCACATGAAAAACGGTTACTACGTAGAAATGAGAGTTCCAAGTCTTTCGCCACCGACAAATGGACCTAGAACTGATTTCCCAAACTACCTAGCAATTGGTTGCTAGGGATATCAATAACAATTGCTATAGAAAATATATAGATACTGTGTCGTGTGACCTCAAATGTACTGTAAATGAACTTCGAGTCGATATTTCATTCCCCGAGCAACGATTGCTAGGGAGGTAAAAAATGGTTGCTAAGGAGAAACGAAGCTTCCGTGTCGATCACCATCAATAAATGACCTTTAAAATGATTTTCCTTTCTCTAAGCAATGGTCGCTAGAGATATCAACAACGGTTGCTACGGGAAATATCTCGTTGATTCCCGCTGATCCTCGTGTGTATTCGGACCCTAACGTACATTCACGAAGAATTATAGCAAACTTTCAAAAAACACGTTAGCAACAGTTGCTAAGGACATAAACTACGGATGTTGCTGAACAACGAACTTGGGCTACATCTTTCCACGACTGACCTGTGTGCAAAATTTCAGTGAGACCGGACGATTTCTTCAAAAGTCCTCGCGCGCCACAAAACAGCGTTACGAACACCGTACGTACGTACGTGCGTACAGACATTTTTTGGTTTCTATGTTTTTTGATCGATAGATTACGAAAATCGAGGTCACGAAGTTTGATTCGAAAGTAAGATTTTTGGCCTGTCACAAGTCTTTCTCTTTGAGAAAGCAAAATCTGTTTCACTTGTGGAACGTGAGCAAAAACGTGTTTCCCTCTAATCCCAACACGAGAATCACAAGTATAGCCTTTGAACTATCAGTCTGCGGATCCTCGAGTGTGGATAGGTCGTGTCTAAAATAGATTTTCTTCGACGCTCTAGCGTTGCTCTTCTCTTCTCTCTTATCAAAGATAGAGCGGGGGGCTATAAAGGCGGCCCCGCTCGATGCGCGCGTATTTCACAATCGCGCATATATTTCTCATCAATGACGCACGTCGAAACGCGAACTCTCCAATAACGTCATAAATAAAGCCGGCCACGAGTCTCTAGGCGTGTGTATACCCTCAAGTTGACTCTTGGCGTTTCGACAAGTGGACGATGACGACGACGAGGCGCGACCGACATAAACTTGTCCCGGTGCAACAGCGTTTTGCGCTGAAAACGAGCGAGGAAAATCGCGATACGCGAGCTCTGATCGCTTGTAATCCATTCGGCGCATGAGGAATTCCGCGGTAGCTTTGACTTTCGGCGCATGAGGAATTCCGCGGTAGCTTTGACTTTCGTACCAATTCATCGTATCAGCGTGGTGCTCATTGTAGGTGAATCGATTCTCGTAGAGTCAACTCCTTTACTTATTCTCTTATTTATTTTCACAATTTGTTTAGCCACATCGCATGCGCGAACCATTCTATGTTTTCTCGATAAGGTCTAGTACGTAACTTCCAAGATTTTTTAATTCATATATTAAAAAATTTCCAATAAAGTATTTCTGAGTATACATATATCTGCTTTTATTCTATTGGCACCAGAATAATTTTAGCCTGTTTCAATTTTCTCATTCTAAAATATTTATTATCTTTTACTGATTGGAAGGAGAAGTAAAAAGTTCCACTTCTCTTTTTTCCATTTTATCCAATACGAAATATTCGACTTCTCCATGATAAACAGAACTTTCTTCATTACTCGCGATCACACGGGAAATCAAGTAAAACATATTCGGAAAGGATGTCTGAGAAAAAAAATGTCCTTTTCACTGTCCAATGTTATAGGTTGTGTGGAATTCCTCATGTATACATATTCGTTGTTCCTCTCGCCGATAGCAGACCTTCAACTCGACTGAATGAATACAATTGACGGATCCTTACGCATATACTGCAAAGATAAGAGCGTAATTTATTGCATGGTTATGAGGAAAATTCCAACTTGTCCCATCGAGTGATTGTAGTACACGGGGCATGATTTAAGATGTGGTTGGGCTATCAGTAGTTGAACAGGTGTGGTAACCAAATTCCGATTGTTTAGCTTGCGTCACGCTAAAAAATGTATTGGGGTCATGATAGATTTTACGCGCGTTTCTTCGTAGTGCAAATACATCTTTCGGTGATCTGCATATATGGTAAGACTACTTTATCGTTGCCGCCGAAATGTTACAGCTGAGAACGTTCGGTATGTTGCTCGAAAATTGTTTCGGTTGCCATTCGATTGATTCTCACTCTTATCTCACATGGGCTACTAATACTTGATACCCATCATACAGTTGATATTGACCCGTTACCTTCAGAATCTAACAGCATCTTTTCACATCGATCTCAATGTCGGTTCATACCTTCGACAAAGATCACGAACGAAAACCTCCGACTATTTTCGAGAAAAGAACTTTTCGGGACTAACCGATAATGCCTGGCACAACGGGTAGGTGGACTAAAAGGAAAAATATAAACCAAATTTGAAATACGTGCAGGCTATAGCGTGTAACTTCCAACAATCCAGGTCGCGCAGCCGGCGAATCTTCGACTGGTCAGCTTTCGGGACCCGCGAAATCGAGTTGCTTACATATACCCGACGCGCAGCAATGCGGCGGCAACGTCGAACAAACAAAGCGACGAGGAAAAACGCGAAATCCGTCGTCTAGCGAGTAAAATAGCGTTGCTCAATCGTCGTAACACTTTAAGCGAACGCCGGTTCGCGCAATACACGCCGTAGTTTGCCTCAATTCGCGGCAGATTGACAATGAAGAAAATCAAAGAGCGTACGAGCCGAGAAGATAACACTGCGTCCCAAACTGATGCAACTCGGATCCTATTGAACTCTCGGTACGGCCGACTGTGACGCGCGCGACATCGCGGCGATCATCATCCCGACTATAGCGAGCGCGCGGCAATTGGGAGATGCGCACATGTGGGCTCGGCCGCGCGACCGCATGTGTGCACGCACACACTTCAGTGCTTTTGGCGTCGAGGCTGTTTTGACGAGCTAAAAGCGAGATGGACGCGCGTCTCGCGCCACGTCCAATCTCACCCAACACACGCGCGCTCGAGCTATATACATGTGTGATGCATATACGCATATGCAGCAACGTGAAATTGCTCTCGGCTGCCGCTCGCCGCGGTTGACTCAGCATTATCTTTAGAGCTTGTGTATGTCTGTGGGTGTATGTGTATATACGTATATCGCACGTAGCCGTGTTATATAGCGGTGCGCGGCCGGTGGCGAGGAAGAAGAAGAAATCGTCGTGGCGCACGTGAATCGACTCGGCGATGCTCTCGTGATTTCTTCGGCTCGTTTTTTCCCCCCTCCCCTCTCTCAGCTCCACCGCTCGACTCTTCCCTTGAACTTCGCGAACTGCAGCTGTTGTCTCACGCTCGGCTTTGTTTCATCCTGCGGCTGACCTTGTCGCGCGCTCGAGACCCCGACTCCGATGCGACGACCCTCCCTTTCGATCGGCCACGCGGAAGAATATTTCAGAGCGCGACGAGACGATCGGACGGCTGTGCTGCGTGTGTCCGCTTGTCTCAAGACGAGCTCGAGCGCACTTGTCGTCGGGTCGAGTTTTTATTGCGGACGATTGTCGATTCGCCTACTCTTTTAAAAGCTTACAATGAAAAACCAGTGTGCGAGAGTGAAAAATCACTGTATGAAGGTGGTCGAGTGATTGGACAGAGCTGCGGTTGACTTTTCACGTCATAAAAATGAATTTTCAATTTAGTTCGCTGAATTAATGATAGAAACAATTTTTACGTTAAATGAGTAGTGAATTTTTGAGAGAGAAGAGGAGCGAAGGATGAAAAGAACTATCCCAATTTCGAATGAGCGTTAATCGAGAGAAAACTTGAGAATTTCAAAATATAAGTACTTGGATAGAGTTATTTGAGACAATCATTTTTTTTTCGGTCACTTTATTGCAAGAATTTCGCTTCTAATCAATGCTTTTTTTTCTGTTACCATGCGAGTTTTCATAGCAACAATTTTCACATGAAAATCGTAGTGAATTTTTTTGTATCAAAACTCATGGAACCAAAGTGAAAATTTACATTTTTTATACACAAAAAAATCTTCCAACTTCATTAACATCGATTTTTCATTTTAATGCACTGGTTTTTTACTGTAAGGTTTCAAGAGAGATATATACTTATCGTGAATCTGACATTTTCGCGGTGTTCTTGACTCGACGACAGTTTTATGTAACTCAAGTGCGACGGACAAACGCACGATGCATCAGTTGGGGATTCACATATATGTATACCAACGAAATATTTTTTTTTGTTCGATCGAGCGTTACTCATTGGAGCAGGTGTATCAATTAGAGCATAAATATTGAGTGTCGCGGAGATAAAAAAAACAGCTAACGAGCTTACTAGTTGTAGTGCCAGTTTTTTCCCGTGATTACTGTGCCACGTCAAAGCGTTCTGACGTGTGTCCTATTCGAATTGATGAGCTCATTTGTGTCCGAAAAATTTATAAAGATTATGTGCTCCGACGCGGGACTTGTGCCACCCGAACAAAGTATTGACACACTTTGAAGATTTCGTTGACATCGTACAGTGTTATTCGAACTATATTAAACTTATGAATTCTCAGATAAGCTGATTTTTCTAGATTTCTGTCGCTTGATATTCATCAAATGTTAACATTCAACTTTGTATATGAGAAATTGCTTGAGAGACGTAACGTCATCGATTTATTCGAGTTGCTCAATCACGGAAACAATCGAAAACTTTGTAGTCTCTTTTAAAAATCTTAAGATTCATATTGGTATAGACATATTGATTGTAACTGAAAATATAATTTAGTTCCTGTGGGTAATACGGTCACCTGAAAGGTTATTATTATATATTGATTTTTGTCTTGTACATACTTAAAATAACTTTCGATGTAAAATTCTTTACAAATAAAATTTTCTTATTAACTTAGCTTCAGTAAACATTTTTTCATGCGATCAATTAAACATTTTACCTATTCAGTGTGCGAGTGAAAAATGCCTTGAAAATTTTCCTAGTACTCGTATGTGCATGTTAAACGAACAGTTTGGAGAAATGTTCGGCAAAAGAGGTATACGAATCATTTGTTGGAAATATGCTCGATCATAGACTTGAAGCATCAAAAGTGCTCTATGAAATTTCGGTAGAATTGTTTCGTCTGGATTTTGCTGGTAAAACGAACTTTCTGAAGAAAATCGTGTAGAATAACATAGAAAGTGGCCGTTTTACTCGTGTAGCCTCAGAAACATGTTAACTTAACGTATGAAAAATGATATTCGGACAGAAGCTCCACTAGGATCTTCTACATCGAATACTTTAATGTTATTGAATTTTGATTTGAAACAAAAATACAATTTGCTTGTTACTCTTTCCTAACAGATTTTTGTACTTTATAGATTGTTTCAACAGTCACTACAAGAATCGTAGATCACCGATACGGCCCAACTGTATTAGAAAAATGGCTGGCCGTTTTGCCTGCCTAGCCGTATTACCCACAAGGATATTTTGTTTTGAAATTTTTAAGTGGTAGAAACAAGTAAAATTTCAACCAACATAACAGTCTCAAACCAAACTGACAGATGCAATGTATTGAACAAATCTCAAAAAATCCACAGAATCCAAGAATATCTTTACCCAACTAATGCAATTGAAAATTCCGCAACAAACGATGCAACATATGGTTTATTTTCATAATGATTTTCAATTCCACACTGACGTACCGTGCCAATAGCTGTGAGGTTATAACAAACCAATTTCCAATATGCAACGTAAATGGAAATCCGCGTATATCATAATCGTATGCGTCGAAAAGCCTGAGAAAAAAACTAGTTACTAAAATTGTTCCCGATCGAGTAAGCCAAAGAGATTAATCCACTTTTAATTGCATGATAATTCCGATACAAGTTCACTCCAACAAGCTAGTCACGAATCGAAACGCACATAATAAACCTGCTTCATCAATCTTTTTGCACCAGGAAAGATTAGAATTTCGCTCTCGATTCCTCTTTCTGGCAATGCCAAGATCTAACATTGATGAATTGCATCATTATCATTTCAAAAGCGATAGCAAATTATCGCTGAATATGTATATATACACACGCACACACGACATATACGTAATATCGACAACGAACGCATTTTAATTGCCACCTCAATGGACTTTTTTTTCCCACCCCGAGCTGATCGGTCGGGTTTTTCGAGAAGCCACTTTTCTCGCCGGCTCTGTACACTCGGCCGTGTAGTTCACCCGTTATAAATAGTCTTTTGACTCGCTCCTCGCTCGTCCGGCGGCGCTTTTTCGCCTCTCGCGCGCGCGAAATTTCTTCCAGCGACTTGTTGGCATGCGCAAATGCGCAGAAATCGCGCGCCGACATCCTCCTCGCTCGTGATACCTCGTGCGCTCGCTCGCGAATTTACATTTTAAATTTTTCGATTCGCAGGCGTTCCGCTCGGGACGGAATTGCCGCGGCACGACTGTGCGTGTATGATCGAGCGGAGAGGCACAGCGTGCCGTTCTCTAGAGGATATACACGAGTGTGCGCGCGAGCATTGGAAATCCGATTTTCAATGTTCGATACATTGATTGAATAATTCATCCTCTCTCTCTCTCTCTTCGTCTAATTGTAGAATCTGCTGGCTGTGTATTTCAAACCCGCGCCGCCGCCGTCGCTGCCACGAGAGTCCGGTAAAAAATCGTACACGCCGACCGCGATTACGAATTCTTACGGTTTCTTTCGGTGCCAACGTGTATCCCCCCAGACAAGCACAAATCATCCGCGTCGTAAAAGTTCAGTTATTTCAACTTGACCTTTAACAGAGGCCGAATTAATTTTCCACGCCGCGAGTATATATATCTTGCCCTCCGTCGCGCTCGCCGCGATACTCCCAATTCGAGACAATGGAACACGGGAAATCGCCGAAATGCGGGTGATTCGATTCGGCTCACATAAGCCGATCGAGACGCGCGGGCTCTATTTGCGTGATACGTAACGAATTTGACGCGTGTATACAGCTGTTAACCTCGTTTCGTAGACGGCCCGGGAGCGAACGTTGAAATTCGAATCGAAATTGGCCTCGCCGCGCGGAAAATCCGCGAGCGCGCAACGCGGTAACGGATAATCAACGTCGAATTCAAGCTCGCGTGTGTATTAATATCGACGACGCGCGATCGCTTGAAAAATCAGCCTCTGCGGCGGCAGCGGCTATACATTTTCTCCGGCTGAAAGAGAAGACGGCTGCGGTGGGCTAAATGAGAAAATATGTTTTTCATTGAGCGCGGCTGAGCATTAAGCGGCCAAAGGCTATGCGTCCGCGGGAGAACACGCGCCCGGCCGTGATCGACGGATCTCCTTACCTCGGTGCAGCTCCGAGAATATATGTAAGGCTCGCGAAAAGCGCACGAGTTGTAAGAGCTCGATTTCTCGTTCCGAAATATGGCCGGGTCTGCGTCGACGCGTGCGTAGATTAATTTGTGCGCTGTGCTAGCTTGATGCGAATTATTGTATTCCAGTACAGACACAATTTCAAGTGTGGAATTAAGTGTGAAAGTAACGAAATGATGAATCATCAGTACTAATTTTATATATCTACGATGAAAGTTTATTCTTAACATTGCGGTGCGCTCGAAGATTGGTTTAAAAATATATATGTTTGATGAACTTATGATTAATGTAGATTAATTCAGCATGACTGCATATACAGGGGAAAAATAGATCTATTCATACATTCAAGCAACGACGAATGCGTCACAGTAGATGCACTTGGATGGAGATGAGGATAAGGCCCATTGTCTCTTATTGATTGTTTCTAATCCTTGCATTCAAATGATTTTGTCGTCTACATAAATATTCAGCTCAATATTTTTATGGATAAACAATAGAATTCTACAATTATCTCGAATTCCAGGTCCTTTTGAATGATACCATATTAAATTTTTAATATTTACTAGAAATTAGAATAGCATTGCGACTTTTAGAAATATTGAATTTCAAGCGTTCCGGATGTTCTACAATATAATTAGGGTTCTCATTATTCCAATGTTCAAACAAAGTTTCTACTCGAGTAATCGAGGTAGCGATAAAATTCAAATACCTTGTTACAAGAGATTGTTTCGTGTCGTGCTTGTGTAAGAGAATGTAAAATTGAGCGTTATATTTTTAAATATACTCGGACAATTATTGCGACATACTTTCACTCGAATCTCGTTATAATGCTTTTACATAACGCCACCTTAGCTCGTTTTTTTGTTTTACATTTCAATATCCTACAATGATTGCTCGGTATCAATTTTGAAAATCTGATGGGAACTCTCGGATTTTCCATCTGCTACGATATCACCGAGCGATCGAGGAAATCACGCGATTGTGGATCACTAAAGATACAAAAATAAAAATTCCCAAGCCGGTGCGAATGATACATGATTGTATCGTTGGCTTCGTCTGCGCGTAATTACATAACAAATTTTCCTCTCCGAACGCGAAGGATGCGTTACGAAGTTATATACCCGTCGTGCGCATATATATCCATTGTAACACTATCGTGTATTCAACGCATACGCGCGACACTTCGAAACGGCGCGCATTCATTTGAACCGATGACCTCAAACTTTGCCGGGAACACGAGCCAAAAGCGTATACGGGCGTCGTTTGAATGAGCAGAACGAGAGAATTCGGAAACGCGTGTGCGGGCAAACAAACGGAATCGGCAGAATCGCTCAAGATTACTATCTCTCCGGGGCTGAAGAATAGCGCAGGTCGGGACAATTTTCGACGAGAGTAAAATCAAAAGAAAAAAAAATCGGAAGATCATCGCTGGTGGTTCGAAATTAGCCCCCGTCCATCATGTGTATATCCGGGGCGCGACATCGCGCAGGTTGTATAAACAAAACGCGAGGCGGTTTGGTGTCGCGCGTGCGGGCGACATATACATAAGCCGAGCGAGCGAGAGAGAGAGAGAGAGAGAGAGAAACGAGGCGTGGCGCGAGCGGCCCCGCGCGCGGCGCAGGCCGTTGGACTAGTTTTTGCTGGCGAGCCGCATCGGTAGACCGCTTGGCACCTCGCCGCAGCCCGGCCGAGACTCGGCGGCGCGCGCTCCTCCGTGCCAGACTGCCTGGCGAGCGAGAGCTGCAGCGCACTGCTGCGTCGCCGGCTCGAGCTCGCTCTCGCGCGAGCGCTAATCGAGTCCTCGTGTGATATGCTCGTTGCGCGTCAAAGAAACCCAACCGATTCGACCTGCGTTTCTCCTTCGAACCCAGACCCTCCGGCTCGTTTGCCCGACACACGCTGGGTCCTCGTCCCTCGGAAGGATCCACGACTCGGGAGATTTTCCACGCGTAAAACGAGACGTCGAATGATTCGCGATGATTTCCACGGTCAATCCGTCGACTCGGTCCATTAACAGGGGTTTTCCATGATGGCGACGTCACGCGTGTATGCGAGCGCTGTGGGCTGGCCCGCGAGTAGTAACGCGCTGGGTTTGGTCAGACGGGACGTCTCCGACGGGCCGGCTGACCCGTGCAAAAATTACGTCCCAAACGACAACGAGGCTTCCCAACGTCACTCGATGGGAAGGGCATACCACATGGGAAGTAGATCGGATGAGGCTGGGTACACAATAACAGTACAAACTCCTTGGCGCTTGGATTTCCACGTGACACGTGCCATATACACAAAGCCGAGCCAAGCGAAAAATTTGTCCAGAGTACATTGGCTCGAAAGCTTTCGAAAGCTCCACCGAACCACCGAGTTCCCCAAAGCAACGCTTCAGATCGACAGACACGTGTATCACATGATGGGTCGCGCGACGAGCTCCTCTTTCGCGGTGAGATCGACGAGGCAGCGGAAGCGTCGAACGGGTATGTCAAGCTGGGGAAAAAAGGAGAAACAACAACAATTCGAATTTGATGAAAAGCGCATCTCGAGAACCTTGGCTCGGATCAGCCCCGCGCGGTGCGCGGCTCGCATTCCTCGCGTCCGCGCTCGCGCGCGCGCGACCGGAATGTGAACGAGGGCGGCGACGGCGGCGGCGGCGGCGCACGAGCGAATCAGAGTGGAATTTCACTAGTGGAATATTCACACGCGTGGCTCGCGCGGCTTGGCATTGGCCTGTCAATTGGCTCGCTCCAAAAGCCGTCAAGAGTGCGTTCAACCTCGGCGCGGCCATCAGGGACGAGAGCAGCTATCATAATATTCGAGCCGCGTGCGGCGCGCGCGCGATACATAAAACTGGCAGCCGGCCATTATCATCCGGGGGGAAGGGGAGGCATCAGCGGCGGCTTTTATGCAGGCCACGCGTGCGCAGGTGCGCGCCGCGCCGACTCGCGTGATCCTTATCTCTCTCTCTCGCTCGCTCGCGCGTCCTTAACGAGCGCAAAACGAACAGCGAGATACGGACGCGCGACTCGCCCACTCTCCGCCCGACGACATATCGCACTCGATCATATCCTCCGCCGCGTTGTGTGTGTGTGTGTGTGTGTGTGTATGTGTGTGTGTACGTGTGCATAAGCTACCCCGCGCCAATCGCACCGGCCACGTGTCCCGCGATGCGGCCTGCTGTGGGGGGTTGGGGGGGGGAGAGGGGCATGAGCCGTGACTTTTTCTTTATATCCTATTCCGCGCGGGGCGACTAATTGGTCGACGGATTCTCACGGCGCTGCACTGATGCAAGTATAGTGCATATCTCGTTCGTGCGGCGATGGCGACGATGATGAATATAACTTATATAAGGTAACTCCAGGCAATTCAGCACTGAAGTCAATTTGGCACGTTTGTCAGATTTCGTATTTCCGGTGCTCTCTGACCGTCAGTCGCCCTCAAGTTATGTTGGGGGTATTAAAAAAAATTTTTCGGTACCTTCTCCGCCCATTTAGCTCTTAAAACCACTCTCCTACAACACTTTAAAGTATCAATTACTGATTTTCTCACCCTTTTCTTATTTCACTATTCAACCTAAACAATCAGGTGTAAATAATTTTCATCTCTCAAAGTGTCATCACTCTTTTTTATGCAAAAACATCTCATCTTTCGATTGATCACATCAGTTTCCCCAAAACTATATTCTATCCTACTCAAAATGCTCCTTTTCACATAAAAAAAATGGAGCCTATTTAGTACGATTTTTGATATTTTCTATTTTGAGCGTTTTAACCGTTCTAGCGGCGCATGAAGGCGCTCGGATCACGTTTTAGTGTTGAAACGAGATGATTGGTCCCAGGTGTTAGAGTACCGGCCATTTTTCACTTCAACCAGCCGTTTTCAGAACACTTCCAAGTTGAACACCGTTGAATTATCTATTTTATTCTGCAATTGTTATGACCGCACTGTAAGTTTCCTCTACCAAATTAGTATATTAACTTTTTTTTCAAATGTGGCTACTCAATTTCATGCAAAAAAAGCTCATCTTTCGATTGTTCACATTAGTTTTTCTTGAACTATTTTTTCACACTGTCAGTACGATTGGTTTTAATGAAATTTAAGCGAGCTCAAGATGGTCCCTCGAGCAGAAATTCAAAATTTCAAGTTTTTATAGATATGTTACGATGATTTAGATATTTCAAGTTTTTATAGATATGTTACGATGATTTAGATATGTTACGATGATTTAGATATGTATTTTTGAGTTGAACATCAGAAGTTTAGAATGAATATCAATGAAAACATGATTGAGAGTTATTTGGATGCCAATTTGATCGTCCCTGTAGCCGTATAGAGGCTGTAACAAGTGATTATGAAATCGTGCCATATTGACTGTACGTGTAGCCAACTTCGCCCATTTGCGTTTTTTACTAAATTGACATTTTAAATATGTTAAAATGACCGGATGATAATTATAGAGGTGATTTCTGATAGGTATTGAACTAAGCTCTAAGATGCTGTTCGCAGAATTTCAAAATTCTGAGTCTATCATAGTCAAATTAGCAAAAAACCCTTAGGGGGTGGCGCATCGGCTGCAGTTACGTTATATATATCCGTGTTGGCGGGATCGGTGAAGATCAATTTTTCGGCCACTGTCTTTCGAATCGATTCATGCGCTTGACGATTATGTGCGTGCGCGCGTTCAGACGTGACAGCCGTGCGGGCATATAATGATGCGTGACGAAATAATCGAATTTGTTGCGTGCGAAATAAAATATACATGTCCACTCGGGAGTACTCCGCGTTTCTTTTTTGAGCAGCACGAGTGTTGTTGAAAAAATCAAACTTCGAGTTGAATTTGCTTTCGACATTCCGAATGATTGACGTTTACACGAGTCGATAGGTCTGAGTTTCTCCAAGTTGAAACACGTACCTGTCACTTTCTACTAGAGTACATATATATATTTCGAAACATCTCGCAAACTATATATAGAACTATATGTTTTTTGCGTATCAATTGTGCAACGATTACGATTAGGTTGAAAATATCTCGATCGTCGATTTTTTATCTCGTCAATGTAAGGGAATTCGCGCATATACGAACGAGATCTAGAAAATTCGAGGCGGTATACGTCGTCGATTCTTTCGAGAGCGTATAGACGATGACTAGTGAGAATTACTGAAGAGAGACGAGCCTCGTAAAGTTATTAATTACGTATATAACACGCGTCTCAAGTGTGAAATATGAGAGATGCCGCAATGATACGAATTGGGTGGAATTTATGCGGAACGCGAGTATACATATGTGTATATGAATATATTGGTTGGTGCAGTATACTCCGCAGTCCTTGATAGCGAAGATGGTCAAGCCGCGTACAAAAGAATTGAGCTGTAATGTATGCACGAACGGAAAGATGGAAGAAAAAATAATGTTCATACCATTGATATCCTGTGTGAAATCTTCATAGAATCGCTCAAGAGAATATCAAATTGCGACACTGGGAAAGATAAATGTTTCCGTCGGCATCCCAGGCAATAATGAGCAATCGTGAGAGAAAAAAATATCATAGGCAAATTTAATTTGACTGTCAATGCAAAGTTCACTTGCGACGTGGTATAAACATGATGAAAATCAAATGTTCCACAACCACTATACACTTGGTATCGTCTTGGGAGTGATATTGGCAAATTAAATCTCGCTCCAGATTCCTTTCTTCTTCGATTCGCACGTAGATAACATGTCGTCGCGGGCTCGCGTTCGTTTCGTTAGTCACCATATAGCAGTTCATAATAGTGTTATTTAATCCACTCGATCAAAGATATACACAAACGCTGCGTACTTATATAAACCGTAGGATTTGAACGAGCGAATCTCGATTCGTCGCGAGCCACGCGTGGATCCTCCAAATTCCCGTACGGAACAATCCACGCGCGCAGTACCTTGTGAAACGGAAAAAAAGTCGTTATGAAAACCGTTGATTCGAGTCCACGCGTAATTGCCGAGCTCCCGCGCCTGACAAGCCCAGCCTCTGATAGATTTTCGAATGAGCATATACGCGTGTACGAATGCGGCAATCAACACACACGCGCGCACACTCGCGGCGCAGCAAAAACACGGCCCTCGGGGCAAATAAGTACACGCGCGTATAGTAGCGAGTTGACTCAAGGGAGATAGATATAGAGAAAGAGCGGAGGGGTGGGGGGACAAACGCGTCGCGCGAGTGCGGGAATTCCAAAGCGGTTAAAAAGAGCTGCTCTCTCGAGCTATGCTAGACAGCGTGGCATCTCCCCTCCCCGGATAAAACGAGCTCGAAGCAGTAGCAGCAGCAGCAGCTGCGCCGGCACACCGTGTTATCGGGTGCTTTTTTACCCGGCCGTAATGGATGCTTAATCGGGGATACCCACACGTACATATATACAGCTTCGGGAGGCTGGGATTTATGCGCGTAGATCATTGGGCCTGGCGACGTTTATTCGTCCGGCTCGATAGACTCGCGGGGCTAATTGAGAGAAGCTCCACGGCCGAATGAAGCCACGACCATTAGCCGGCTCAGCCTCGGCCGTTTGTGAATGATTCGTGGTCGTTTTTTTCTTTTTCTGCGTTATAGTCGATCTGTGCTGGCTGCACCCGAGACTCGGTTCGAACTGGCGCTGTCGCTTGCGCGCTCGCGAGCACGGGAATTCCCCGCGAGTGTTCTCCGCCATGACCTCCTTAAACTCCGGGAAAATTCGCCTCCCTGTGCCGTCGCGTCGAGTCTTTCGACTCGATCTTTCCTTTTTTTTCCGCGCGTTGTTTCTCGCGAGGGTGATTATAGAGACGCACGAGTGTATGAACGAATGCTGTACACCCGCGATGTGGCACGCCCACGATACATCGCTGATGTATACGCGAGTTTTTTTTTTGGCGACCGAGTGATCGTCGGGGTTAGTGTTTTCACTCGAAGTTCGCAGGCTCGGAGCAGCTCGCTGGTTCGACATTCCATTTCCGACGTCGCGTACCTTATTTCTGCACTGAGAAAAAAAGTCAGTTGAAACAACAGCCATTCGCCAATAAATATGCACAATGATTTTTTTCCTTCAATTCAATGGACGTGGCAGTTAACTTGACGATGATAAAGTGTTGATACAACCATTGAACGTATCCAAGACTGAAAGGAAAAATGTTGAATATATATATATATATATATATATATATATATATATATATATATATATATATATATGATGCCTTTAGACTCGGTAAGGTAGCCGAATCACCAGAAATTCAAAGAAGCGCCTATTTACATACATTGGTTATTATTATTATTACTATTATTATTTATCTTGATATTATTTCGCTCTCGCACTTACAACGCAGTCGCAATACTGACATGAGACACATCTCGCAGATACATGTACATATATACACCTATAATGTTCGCATACGCGTGTTGAGGGCCATATACTTAATCGGCCTTATATACAAACCGTCCTCGTTTCCCGTCACTTGCGAGAAAGACGCGAACCCTGGAACCCTGGAACGATCAACCCGCGAATACGTTGATCGTTCCAACGAATACTTTGTCATTTTAACCAAAAAAATCAATTGTTACAATCGATCCTCACCTATTCAATCAAAGTAACTCGCTTCAGTCAATTCAACATACATAAATACTTTGGATTAACTAAATACTCATTAGTCCAACTGATACTTCTTTGTTTCAATATCATTTTCTGTTAAGTCAATGGCACCGCGGCAGTTGTGCGTATTCATTGGCAGTGGCAGTTGTTTTGACTGACTTTTTTTCTCAGTGTGCCGGTAGATAATTTTTCCGAAATCTCCTTTTCTCCGCGCGTAAACTAGAATCTCCTTTATACGTGGTTATATAGCTCAACGTTGAAACAGGAAGAACTCATTTTTCGAATCGCTCGATTTTACTATGAACTTCAATTCGACCATTTCAATGGTTATATGGTAGATCTCAAGTTACTATGGTTCGAAGATCCATTATCCGAAACACAGAATATTCATACGCTCTGAACCGTCACGGAAGATGAACTGGGTATACCAGTCGGCGGCGAATGACTGTCGAACGATCACGACTAATTCGCAACACAAGGGAAGAAAGGGCGGGTGAAAACAGGAGTTATCCGAGCAAGATTCCAGCCCATTGTAAAGCGATCGAATCATTGCTCTAAACTGGCGGGCGAATGGCCAGCGGACGGACAAACTCGAGAGACACGAGAGAAGTGAATGGCGCGCTCGAGTTTACCGGCTCGACGGAATAAACTCGCGCGCGCGCGAGTGCGGCATATTCGTCCCGCACCGATCATCGAAATTCATCGATATATCCCGATGCTCGATCGGCCGGCACGAGTGATTATGCACGAATACGTGTGTTTATATATCCAAGGCTCATTACCACACGCTCGCGGCCCAATGATTCAGCGGCTGCTGGGGCATATATACTCCAACGATCGTCGGTGCGTCTCGGCCTCGGTGTGCTTATAAACGTTGAAAATGGAAAAACCACGTGTATACTCTGCTCCGGATTCCTGGTAAATCACGGGCTGCCCGCGAGTCGTCGTATTCCCCCCCGACGCGACGACGACGCCTCTCGCGAACAATCAATCCGCGGCGGCGGAGCGAGTTGTGTATGCGCATATACTGCACGCGGGGAGCCCAAGCGAATAATATCGGATCGGCACATAGCGTATACAGAGCCGCGGCCGATATCGCGCGATACTCGAGCCGCGGCCAATTGCGAGCCGGGCTGCGGTGGGAGTGGGAGGGTCGGCCGATCGAAAGGCCGCGCAAACGCACACACGCGCGCATCGGAATTCCTCAACGGCCAAGTGGAAAACTCGGCTCGCCTCTGTGTATATACACATACATACATATATATATATATTTATATTGGTTGCGTTGCGCCTATAATGGCGCACGAACACCTCAGCGGGCTCTTTCCATTTCCAACGGCGGCCGGCGACGGTTATTTCGCAAACGAGCCGCGGGCTGCATCTGCCAATACACACACGCTCGAGATGTCGTTCGGTTGCTCTTGCCCTGTCGCCTGCGCCGTACTTTCTTAAATCCTTACAGTGAAAAACCACTGCATTACAATGAAAAATCACTGTAAGAAGTTGGGCGACAAATTCACTAGAATTGCAGTGAATTTTTCATGCAACTAAAGTTAATTTTCACTTTAGTTCCGTGAGTTTTGATAGCAAAATTTTTCACATAAAATTCACAGTAAATAGAGTAAAAATTTACTTCACACCATACTTACTGCAAATTGTGATGTAAAAATGCTTTCTATCAAAAATGAATATTCACTTCTATGAAAATTCACTTTAGTTGCATGAAAAATTCACTGTAATCCATTCAATTATTCGTCCACCTTCTTACAGTGATTTTTCACTGCAATGCAGTAGTTTTTCACTGTTAGGATTTAAGAGAGTACGTTGCGCAGGGCTCCTCGATCCGAGGGATATTTTTCAAATTTTATAATGGTTTTGGACAATTCGCACTGCTGTATCGCGGGATCGTTTCTGTTTGAATTCCAGTCTGTGTCACCGGAGATACGGGGTGCCAAAATTTTATTCTGAGAAAACACGCGAAAGTTTGCCGTATACATAGGTTTGTGTGGGAAAAGTGCACGAGGTGTAAGGGCGAAATTTTACACGACTCGGTGGGTAAATTTTACGGGGCTTTCGGGTGAAATACGATAGAACTCGATAGAGTATCATTTACACGATAGAACTCGTGTAAATGATACTCTATCTAGGATTCTTTTGATTTTACAGTATGCAGAGGTATACATTTTGAGACACTCAGCTTCTCCAATCGTTAAGGTTCCCACCTTCTAGGATAGTAAGAATGGCATGATTCATAAAAATAGTAAATATTCAACTGAGAATTAACTGAAATTAGTAAATTTTTACAAATTTCACTAAAAAGTGAGAATACATGGATATCAGTCGGTTCGTACCGAGATTACAAGAATTACTGATGATAATTTTTATCTGGAAATTATTTCATATACGATTGTATCCGAAAAACCGCTGCCAAGTGCCTTAGCAGTATGCTTTCTCAAAGAGGCTTCAACATCACCCACAAACGCGTCCCAAATCTGTATTTTCACCTTTCCACTAGCGTAGACAAAAAAATTATTTAATCAGTTCAATTCGTATCTTTGTGACTGTGTAAAGTTTCGTTCTTTTTCAATTGACCAAACTATGTCGAGATAAACAACGGTTGCTATGAAGAAAATAGAACAATTCAGTGTCCTTGGCCATCGAGAGTGACTTAAAACTGATTTTCCGGCTTGCCCCAATGAGCACTCATAAGGATTTGTGAGAAAACACGTTAGAAACGGTTGCTAAGGAAATAACCAACGGATTTTGCTAAAAATTGAACTCGTGATAGATTTTGCCGCGACTAACCTGTGTGCAAAATTTCAAGAAGATCGGCCATTTCTTCGAGAGTTATCGTGGACGAAAAAAAACGTTACACACACACACATACATACAGACACTTTTGGATTTCCATGTTTTTCGACCCGTAGATTACGAAATTCGAGGTCCCGAGGTCTGATTCGGTGGGTCGATTTTTGCCCCATTACAAAGCTTTCTCTTTGAGAAAGCAAAAAAACTTTGACGAATCAGTTTTTTCTATTGAAAAATTCTATCCAACTTCATCATCGAATAATGACACCGCTCATCGGATAACCGTCCATAGATTGCTCGGAACTTTCAAATTTTGTCACTGTTCCAAATCGCTGAATTCGAATTTTCGAACGAGCAGCTTTCTTCGGAGTGGAAATTACGGACGCGTTTGTCGAGCGTATACCCGGTAACGGGAGTTTTGAAAGCTTAGATTTTTGCCTCGAGCTGTCCGACAGTTCCACGTAGTGAGCTACAATCGAAACCTGCAACGTCCCGGGGCAATTGCCTCGGTACAGCCCTATTTATAAATGTGACGGAGAGAAAATTATTTTATTTTCGTGACGTCAAAGTCGAGACATACACGAATTTCACGGCATTATTTGCGAATGAAAATCTTTTCCCTCTGTGATTTACTCCGGGAGCAAAAAAAATAGGTCAAGCGTACACGCTCGCGTGCGTTAACCAAAACGCGACCCTCTAATCCTCTTTCCTGCTCTCGTTAGCTCTGTATGTACAGAAACACACCTCTATACACGCGGATCACGAGCGTCTTTATTTAGATGCTCCCTGTCCCTTCTTTTCCTATACTGTACGTAACAAGAAGATGCGCCGAGTACACACGAGCTTCTCATCATACGGTTTCGTCTACTGAATAATGAACCAATTCATCCCATACGTGTCGGGACGTCTAATAATAGCTGTTCGCCACACGAATTCATATATAGATTTCCGACGACGCGTATCGGCGTGGGGAAGTCTAAGTATAAACGATGGTCGGGAGAGATAACGAGGATCAGCAGCGAATCAAACTCTCTGCGGGAGCTGAATATTGATTATCCATCCGTCCTCGACTGGATAGAATCTTAGGTGAACTAATAGACGAGCCAGATAGTGAATGATTCGTAGAAAAGACCTTATGAAAATTCCTCATTTGTCATCGTACGATTTGTCGAAAAAATCAAAACTGTAATGAGATTGACAAGATCTCGAAAAAAGCGTTTCGAGAAAATATCAGGTGAATAGAATCATCCGGGCATTCGTCGTTCGGTCGTTTCCTTTTCCAAAATGAAATCTCCAATTTTCTCGGAATACTCGTCTATTGCCTCTCGTGCACTTCATTTCGCTTCGCTCGCGCGGCCGCTCGAGTACATTCGCGTTATTTCACAAGCGCGCGCGCACAACGTGCCCCGATGTTTCTTCTACCCCTCAAGTGTGGTTCCCTCGGCTTTCCGTACAGAGACCCAAGCGCGCATAGAGTTGATTCGACGAATACTCCAATCCAATGTTTTCCCAGCGCCTCAATCGACTCCCTTTCATTCCGCGCTAAACTCGCGGCCTATAATACGCGCTTGTCAGCCCATTACAAACGCGTTCCTCGAAATCGAGCCGCGTCTCGATTCCGCCGGGAATCAAGTACACACGCGCGAGCCGCTCGACTCCGGATCCTCGAGACTTGCATTGCTCGTTATAGTCGCGGCGACGCGTTGCGTAATTCGGGTCCCCCCTCCACCCTCGGCGAGCTAAAAATAGCCGGGGGGGGGGGCAGGAGGCGGCAAGGAAAAGGAACGCGAAGCCACGGCTGTCCGAATCCTGAGCGCGTGCATAAATTGCCGCGCGCGCGCGCGGGCGGGCGATATACGGAAGAAAAAGGACGCGCGGAATCCCTCTCGATGAATCAGCCGCTATGGTCCGACTGGCTGCGCGCGCACACGTGCAAGGGAACAAAACTCGCGCGTGCCATGATTCAAAGCTAGCCGCACGAGCCCGTGTGTTTTCGGGCTTGTTTTACCTTGTGGCTCGGGCTTCTTGTTCTTCTCGGTTCGACTGATCTTACCTCATTGTCATCTGATAATTTCGCGTCCCGGAAACTTTTCCAAAGAGTCGAAGATTTTTGTGTATTCCGAAGGGAAAAGACTAGGACACATCCGACATACAATGCCACACTGAGCTATAGTGGATCACGAGATAAACGCATTCGTGTATTTGCGAATTAACCGAATAACATATTGTGTATACGGCATCTCACGTGAGATTTCGTATTGTTGTAATTTTTCCAACAATGAGTATGACGGTTACTTCTCGGCGTTCAAAAGACGATTTGAAGATTGGTATTTTGGCAGTAGCAGAAGTGGGGTTTGGTCAGACGCGTCAATCATCACAAAATTCAACTAGTGCAGCCACGGACTGTGGATCAGAAGAGTTGAATCGAGGTTTCGAAAGTTCCTGGATTAACATATCAAATATGTCCATACGGTTGCGGCTTCGACGTTTCTGCACGATATAGCGAGCAGCCGTCGAGTCTGTCTAACATCTTTGCGTACCAGACTGAATCGATATTTTTCACGAACGCGATGACGTGACAAGATAAAAAACCACCAAACCCTTCTGGTTCAATTGCGTAAATACGAATCGCGCAAAGATTAATAAAAAAGAAGTAAATATAGGTTCGGACTAATCATCCCTAATCCACTCGAGCATTTCGTTAGGATGGCATTGAACTCATTCACATCGTTAAAGTTGAATTTCGTCTTTTCGATCCGTGGTTCCCGTTCAACAATCTTAAAAGAAAGCTCTAGGTGAATCGTAAGGATTTCTCTGTTTCAATGATTAGGCTTGAAGATATCAAGCTCAACAATTTTTATTATATCTCAAGGTCATTTTCAACTCTAAGAATGTGAAGAGAGTTGCCTAACAGTTTCTAAAGAAAAAAATGACTTGTTCACATGCATCTTGAAAATTAGTTGTAGAACAAGAGCAAAGGCTCTAAAACTAACGTACAGAAAGTTACTTTAGAAAATCTCTAAATATTTTAGTACAAGTCATCAAAATGAATAAGAGTACAACTTTGCGTCAGAAACTCTCATTGCGATTTATTGTAATTTATTCATTAATTAACATCTTTTCATATGACTGCTATATGATTTCATGCAATTTATTCGTTCGAAATCCGTGACAGAGAGATATAATATGGGGGAAAAATCTTTATATTCTGTGGTTACTTTCTTACATAAGTTAAGTGCAACCAATGTGTCGCCGCCTAAGGATTTTTCGGGAACTTGACTATGATGAAATTGGAATTTCATAATTTTTTGAACGACATGTTAAAGACCTATCCGAAACCATCGTTGTAACCATACTCATTTTAACCGATTCAAAATGTCAATTTACCAGAGTCACTCAAATCAGGCAATGTAAAATTGGTTTAGCCAATGTTCCTTCCTTATAATTGTACCCTCTCAACGTGTCCCAGTCCAGGCTTACTTTCACCAATTCAGATAATTCGCCATCTGACGTGTGGAAAATCGACTTACATTCGACACTAGCAATTATTCGTGGATTTTGAATACTTGAGGCATTTCCGAGGATTTTTATGTGATTAGCCGTATGAGGCACATTGGCTTCCCTTCTATTGCATGCGAAAAAACAGCGTCTGTAGTAAGATAGAAAATAGTTTGAGGAAAATTGACGTGACCATATAGAAGATGAAATATTTATACATGAGATACAATAGTCACTTGTAAAGCTAAATAACAATGATTATACTTATTTATTGTAGTTGAGTTAACAGTGAAATAAGGAGAAAAAAAGGAGGAAGTAAAAGTTGAAACTGCGATTGGTGCCCAGAAGGCACCGGAAATACGAAATATCAGAGGCGTGCAACGTTGCCTTCAGTGTCATATTGGCTGCACTAACCTGACATATATGAGTATACTGAGATTAGAGAGACATTTTTAGGATTTCATTCAACTTGGAAAGAGTAATTCGAACGAGAATTTATTTAACAACGAATCAATAGATAGGAATATACTTGTCGTTACCGTAGAGTCTTTTCAACGGTGATTTTTTTTAACAATAAAAAAGTAAATTCATCATGAAGCACTTATAATATTGATACTGAACTCCTACGAGAGAATACTAGCTAACTACTTGCCGTATCTGCGCGGGGGCGAGAAAGATGCGCACACACACACGAGCAGCGTGTAAAGGTCCATAGTGACGGCCATACGTGTACTTATTACGAAGATTGGAGGCTCGATTTGGCGTGTAGCATCGCCGCCGACGTCGTCGCGCCGCACACATAATTAGGCGGAGAGAAGAGGCCCCCATTACCCGGCCGGGGTCGGAGACGCGAAAACCCAGCGGGGCTTCGACTCGCGCAAACGCCCGGCGCCGTGGCAAAGGGAAATGCGTTCGTGTGTATATATACATGTATACAGTTTGTCGACACGTGTGCTTCTCTGTCTGGGCAGTGTGTACTTGAGACGCGCGCACGTGTCTATATATCCGCGATTCGAATCGGGCTAGGTTTAGCTTGTGCATTTGAATCCATTCTATCCATCGAGTAGGAGTTTTAATTCGTTCTGTTTTGATCCTTGGTTTACGACAGTCGAACTATCTGTCCTGTAAATTTTTGGTTGATGAAAAAGGCATAAGAATGATATGTCGACTCGGTCCCGATACATCCTTCCCAGCTATTCGTGAACTTACAGGGCAATGATACAACGTTGAATTTCAACTGAATGCAAGATTTTTGCACTGAGCGAAATAGTATTTTTCATCACTTGTATCGAAAAGTTGATCATTAGACCTTTGTTTTCTACACCTGTGATGAAAAGTACTGTTCGATACTAGGGCAAAAGATGATTCGTCTGTTTTATTGTTCACATTTCAATTCGTACAGCAGATTCAATAGTAAACTTCGTGCATCAATTTGCTTCGTATTGGAACCAACAACGAGAGTATCTTTCGTGGTTTGTCTAACGTTTCAATTTCATAGACACATTTGTGCGAGCATATCTATACATGGGAAATGAAAATATTATAGACCTAACGGCTATACACGGGGCCTATTTGGGCACCCAAAACCTCCCGTTGTCTTGGCAAAATTGGAGACCCACTGACACTCTCCTCTTAGAATAATAAGAAATATCTCGAGTATTTTGACAGGTAAATAAAATGTCGTCGTTTTTTTTGTTTTCAGGAAACAATGTTGTGTGAAAAATCTTCGCTATTTCGTTTTCTTTGGAAAAGGATATCAGTCGCGTATTCACTCCATACTCAGTGAATACCCAATGAGGATACGTAAGTAGAATATGTCCACTACTCGTACTTATGTAATAACAGAGAAGGTCGAGACCGATGGAAAGATGGCTTTGAGGTGCATTAGATATACAAAGTGAGTTGACGCAACGAATTTGCAAGATGGTATATGCCAGACTGGTGAAAACCAAGTTGCTAAATATGAATCCCTCACTCCGGGAATCATTACGTATATGAAAAGGATGCCCGAGAAGTTTCGAACAAATATGGTACACTCTCTGAATTAAAAATAGTTACAAAAACTATTATTTACAAGTAGTCAGTTGCATAACTGACGGATAATATTCAATATTAGCTTGGAAACCAGTGAAATTTTATGCAATTTTTACTAAGGTATGTTCATGTCCCAAGTCAAATATGAATTTTTGAAAGTTGTTGTTGACAAATAAAAGGTTCAATACCTTTGAAATAAGTCAAACCGTACTTATTTTGAACTTTTCTACGCTGATCCTTATATAAAAAGTGATGGGGGTCAAAGTGAAGCCAGTTAACTCGTGATTTGATTGGTGTAGACCTAACCACGTGACGAGTCGAGTAAAATATAGATATTGATATAGATAGTGAATGCAGGCAAGCGAAAAACAAAAGGACAATAAATTTTGAGGTTTAAGCACGTACTGTAGTCTTAAAAAGAAAATAAAAAGTTTTCCTTACATAAAAAGTGATGGGGGTCAAAGTAAAGACCTAACCACGTGACGAGTCGAGTAAAATATGAATATAGATATAGATAGTGAATGCAGGCAAGCGAAAAACAAAAGAAAAAACAAAAGAGCAATAAATTTTGAGGTTTAAGCACGTACTGTAGTCTTAAAAAGAAAATAAAAAGTTTTGAGGTTGAAAAAATCAAATGCCAGATGTTGAATGAAATCTAAATACAGGCTTTGAAATTGCGCATGATGAAATAAAGCGTAAATCGCGCGCAGCGGCCAGCGCGTTTGAATGTAGCTAGTATATATAACTTTGAAAAATAAAAGTATATTCAGAGAAAAAATCGAGTGCATCCAATATGCGCCACCCATGGAATACTCTTTTTCATTTGGTCTCTTTTTGTAGTTTTGTAAATGAAAATGTCCTTTATGGGTCTTTAGGCGCGTAAAATCGAGAGGAAAATCAACAATCCATGATTCGGGGGGTAGCGCATATTGGGTACTCTTGACAAAAATAACTAAGACCTATCGATACGGTTGATAAAAAGGACGTATGAAGGAAATAAAATTAGACGATGTAGATGGAATACCAAGGAATCGAATGGTATACTGCTAAACCTTTTTGGCTCAGTCTAAGAGTCTTATAAAAATATGCACTTACACGTGCAAAATTAGATCAAGAATCAGAATTAGTGGAAAATTGGATAAAATGAGGTGTGACAAGTTGGTGTAAGCGTCCACGACCGGTCAAAATGTTTTCTTCCCTCATTGTTCTGTATTGCCGACAAGATACTGTGCCGCGGCGTTGCTCTAGACACGCGTATAATATGAAATCTCTAAGGTGGCGCATATATCGGGTCTACCTAGATTATTTCAAATTTAGAGAGTACGCGCGTACGCATGGCGCCACGGCGCACGGCAGCGGGGGCGCGGGAAGACGCTCCCGCGGGCGGCGACTTTGCGGGGATAATCAACAGGTGAGGCTGGCGGCAGCCGCGCGGGGGTAGGGGAGGAGGTGGAGCCAGCCAAAGCGGGGGCGAAGGGTTGGGTGGACGCGCGTGCGCGCCAAGCCGTAGGGGGAGGAAAGGAGAGGGCCGGGAGGGGCGGCACCGAGCTACGGCCACGCGCGTATCTCTCACCGGGACGGTATTAAAGACGCCGGACGTCGCGACGCCCCGACCACTAGTGACTTGGCCGTCGACCGGCGAACCCCCAAGCCATCCCGTGCACACACCAACACCCCGACGACTCGACTCACTCGACTCGCCCGCAGCTTTACACCCTCGATTCGATACTGCGCCTCACGCCGCTCGCCAACTTGCTAAGGTAGGCAACAACAAAATTATCATGCGCGGCTACACTGCCGAAGGGATGATTATCCTTCTCGTGTGACACTACGCGTCGTTTTTATCGATTTTGGAAAGCGACCCCTTTGGGATTCGTTTGTTTATAAGTTGAACCGGTGCGTGGGTAATTTGACTAGCGACTGTGAAGAACTGTTATGGTTGAGAGAGCAGAAAATATTTTGATTCCGTGAGCGGTTTGATAATCATATACGTATCGATATTTTGAGGGGTTTTCTTTTGTCGTAATCGAAACTGAGCCGTCGTGACCACGGCGAGTGAAAATCGAACCGGAGTTATTGGTTGGGAAAAAATAATCTGCATTTTTCTCAACCAAGGGACTTTCTCGTGTTCCATTGAATTCGAGGATTTAATGTCCAGAGAATACCGAATGTCATTCACGTACAGGCGTAACATACGAAGCGAGGAGGCAGATCGTTTTCAGTCTAACGTAATTTCAACATTGTGAATTTTCCCCATGCGAATATCAATATGTCATGAAAATTATTCTTTGATGGAATATTGAAGAATTTGAAATTTCGCGAAACCATTTGCTTGTGACGAGTGTCATTCTTTAGCTTTGCTAAGGAAGGATAACAAATACATTTGAAAATATGTTTTTATAAATGCAAGGAAGAAAAGAAAAATTTATAATAATAGATATAGTATACATTTTTATGATGTTATACTGGAGAAATCATTTTCTAACACATATTTATTCGAATTTCTAGAATTATTTTTATATTATTTCAATTGACGAGAAAACATATGTTGATCACTAAATAGTTTTGTATTTCACTAATGAAAAAACTCCAAAAACATCACATTCTTGAACTTATCCAAGTTATATTTATATTTCAATCTCCCAACTAACATAAGTAAGATTGCCTGACATTCGTCACCTAGTATCCCCGTGAGCCGCGAAACCATTCCTCAAAAGATCACCTCCTATCATTTCCATGGACCATTGAATAATTTTTTAGGAATTCATCTTTCATTATCCTCACAACTCACTGCCGGTATGCAAAATTGGGATTTCCCACCATCTATATCACTGATAGTTCGTCTCTCAAAATCTCTAGAATAACTAAACGGCAAATTGCTAATGGCTTATCTCTCAGGATCCTCGAGGAGAACAAAATCATTTACCAAATGTTCATAGTTTACCATCTCCGTAGACCACCATAACATACAGGTGAAATCGTTGAGAAATTATGTCCCTGAATAGAGTAGCATAGAGTACAATTCTCGTCGAATCAATTAATTTTCAATGAAAAATTTGAAAATTAAGAAGTTTACAATGAATTTTCTGATCGAGTTTTTTAGCGTCACTCTATATTCGTAAAATTTTTCAAGACAAGAGTTTGTCGATCGATGGTGAAGACATCACCAACGATCGATAAACTTCTCAAGGTTTCCACTGTGCAGTGAAATCCTGGAAGGACATTTTTTTAAATAGAACTTCATGTTAACATAATTGATGAGCTTCCTTCTGAGTAAACAACAGTAACAACGGGAAGTCAGTCTATCGGTTACAGATTAAGTGCGATGCAATTGTCAATCGGTGCGATCATGCAATACTCGTTAGCTCTCCGAGGGGGATCCTTGCAGGATTTGAATAATCCTCGTTTCCCACTCAGTAAAATTAATGGTTGGTCGAATGACGTCATAGCGATTGAGTTTCTAATGTTTATTTTCCCTTGATGTGGGTAATCGATTTCTCGAAAGCGTGTACAGTATTACATTAACAAGCTTCTGATATTGATTTTTGCAAATTATTAAATAATAGTTATCTAATTTTAACAGACATAGATGGAGGATTCCCCTTTCGCGATGTCTTTCATATCTCGTCCCTCTCGTGACACCACTTACAACATATATATATATATATATATATGAATTATCATCAAAGTTATATTTCGTCTGACAAATTATATTTCAAAATCGTGTTTCAACGCAACTCCTAAAATTGGTGAAAGAAAACATTTTCAAGAAAATTTTCTGAAGTATCTGATAGTGTAGTCCAACGTACTTGTTGAATTCTTGGTGTTGGAAACAAAATTAGCGACTGTAAATTATTTTGCTCTGGAAATCTTATTAGGATTCGAGATAAAAATCACACGGGTTGAACACGGGTTCAACAAATTAACAAGAATTTTTTGACACTTTCAAGTGTTTAAACTAGCCGAGATTCAGAATTGTCAAACTACAACGAGATCAACCAGATACATCTATTGAGATCGGGCATGTAATGAGCTCAATGATTTTTTAAAATTTTATAGATTATTGATTAGGCGGAGCTATACGAAATCATGCGATTCTTAGAAAGATTGTTTAGTCGATTTGATCGATTTCCCTTACTTTCATTTCAAAATTTATTTTTTTACTTCTTTCGCAGAGTTTTAGTCCTCCTATCGTGTTATAGCAGTTATATAATCCATTTACAGTAGCCAAAATGAAGAAATTCTCGTTGAAACACGATCGTGAATAATACGATCGGAATTCTTCCTCAATATGATTATATATTTCGCTAATAATGCAAAGTCGGTTACAACTGTCCCACTTATTGAATTGACTGACTCGACTACTACTTCGTTACTCCCTCACTTTTCCAATGCTACATACTGCCTACTACTCTCCCACCGGCGTGATACACTAGAATCACTTTCGATTTCTTGTACTTTTTCTTCATACTTCCAATGTCATTCAAAAAGAATTGTTAAAATAATTTATAACTATACCTATATTCATACGGTACGTGCACGAAGATGCAACCCGTACAAGAATCACATGGAGAACCGCGGTTTTCACGTGGAATCTCGTTCGGAAACGAGATCGCAGCGGCGGCATAAGTACGTTAGAAAATTCGCCACTCCTCGGGAAAACAATCTCGCGTCGGAAATTTCACTCGCGGAAGTCACGAGCGAGTGGCGCATGCATGGCGTATACGTACAGTGTCAGTAGCGTCCGCGCGATTAATTTGCTTCGCGCTCGCTCGCGCTCGATCCAGAAAACGATCCGGAGAATTTGCAAGGCGAGCGACTTTCCGTTCGAGGCCCCCAGGGATATTGCGCGCGCGCGAGCGAGCGGCTTTATTTATAGAGCACGGATCTGGTGAGCCGCGATATGCATCGGCTTCGAAAAAACGTAAAAAGAGAAACCCCGCGGATAAAAGCGGATCGTAGCCTTTCCCTTGTGTGTGCGAGTGTGTGCAAGCCCGCGCGTGTGTGAGTGCCTGACGATTTTCAACCGATTATCCGAGCAGCGGCGAGTGTGGGAGATACCCTGCGGCCCTCGGAGCGTTAGACGACGGAGAGAAAGAACGAAAGAAAAAAAAATTCCTCGCACTGTGGGGTATATGGAGCTTGGTGATAGCGAATGCGGTACGATTAAACAGGTCTGCGCCGCGCGCGATTAATCAAAGCCCTTCCAAACGGATCCTGTATACGCGCACGAGTTGTAATAATACGAATCCGAGACGAGGGGATAATATGAGGTTTTTTTTCGAGCGGCGGAGAACGGCGCGGTTGAAAGATCGATCGGATCTAGTTTCGAGAAGCCAGTGTGTCCGGCGTAGATATTTTTGCCCGCGAAACAATCATTGCCGTGTACCGGCTGCAAAGTTCCGTCGATTGATTCACTTGAAAATACACTCTCGATGGGCGAGAGAGGCTTTCGAGAGAGTAAAAGCCAACGCACGGGCGCACGTGTACGCCCGGTCAAGATAGTAGTCAATTTAGAGCTCGCCGATGTGGATAGCCGACCGATCGCACTCGCATGTATAAATTTATAGAAGTAGATGTGTTTGATTTGGACCTGTAGAATTATCGAGCACAATTCAGCTTGTGTATTAGAGAGTTCAATGAAGATCACATTTTGGGCATATCGTTTCCTCGATAATGTGATTGATTGTTCATTCGTTATTACACCCACTGAATGTATGTATATACTGAGAACATGTTGCCAGAGTGATTTTTGTAATTCAAAAAAAATTTTTTGTCTTTGATTTTTATACTAGGAGCAAATACCCAATGCTATTATTTGAAGATGATAGGATATCGGATAGAGTTGTTAATACTTATTGTAAAAAAAGAGTGAAACGTGAGATAAAAAGTTAAAACTTAATTTATTTTTTCCCCGAAAAGGCTCGATCAACTAATGTGCAATTGACGCATATGAAAATTTAATGTCTTCCAACTAACCAGTTTACTGAATCAGATACATGAAAAATGTAGTTTTGTCTCGAGAGCCTTAGTAATCTGCTGTTTTCAACAAAAGAATACGCATTCTGGAATATTCTCCAGAACTGATTCCAACAAAAACTATCACCTCGATCCCATGAACCAACATGAACAAACTACCATAATGGTTTTCATTATTCTTCGAAACCAAAATTCTACCATCGTCGTGCACATAAGTAATTGCGAGGGGAAAAAACACTTGGGAATCGCTCGAGTATTTCAGCGCGCAATACGTTTTGTATGGCAAGACAAGTCTGAATACGGAAGCTACTGCAATTACACCAGTTATCTTTGATGAAAATTATATAATTTTTTCACGCGATCCCGTTCGTCAAACAAAGCAGGACTGAAATATTGACCAACAAGATATTTTTCCCTTCCAAAATTACCTTCGATTTATTCATTAATCTTAAAATCCATTCACGGCGCATCCTGTATCGAAACTCTACTTGCTCGTTTTTTATTTCTTATATGTAACTATACTTCAATTCGCTAAGTGATTCGCCAATAACAGTTTAATTTTATACTATGCTTAAAGATTTATTAACGGAATTCAATCATCTGATGTATTGGAAACATCCAAGGCTGATGTTACCATTTCTCATTTTTTTCAATTCTTCATCAAGATGAGATGAGATTCATTTTCAATAATCCATATATCATTCTAATTATTGATAATTCTAATTTCAAGACTCTTTATTGTGTCGATCGAAATAAAATTATGTTGACACATCTCAACTTTTACTTTGGAAACGTATGCTTTACGAAAAAAGAATAATCAATCGTGTCGAAGCAGCTGCGTTTTTCAAAATAAATACTTCTTCGAACTTCGCGTACATATTCCCATATTTTGTAAATAACGATATCCAAACATCCGAAACACATCGGGGGAACGTTCGCGCGAAAGTATGTACATACGAATGATTTTCTTCGCGAGCCACATGGTCGCGAGCACAATTGAATCATCAGTCAAATCGACAAGCTCCCGACACTCGTTGATCTTTATAAATTCAAATAAGGCGCACGGCAAACTCGGTCAGAAAAATTTATCACACGCTGTTCTTAACAAACGACTCGCGAGCCCGCGCGCACACACACAGAGACGCGAATGCAAATCAAGGGGCCGAACTATATATATCGGGCACCGCGAGCGCGCAGCATCCATCTTCGGGCTCGTTCGCCGCATATAGTTTCCCTCCCGGCGCTTGATGGATTTCCCTCTCGCGCGACTGCACTCACGCACAGCCCGGTGAGAAGCATAAATTAAGCGAGCCGCGATAAACGCTAGATTAACTCGTTGAAAAAATGATTTGTTTGCGTCCCGATAATGCTGAGTAATTGATCCGACGGCTATTGTAATGGATTCAAAATAAATTTCAATGTGCAGCTCGCTCGATTAGCCGCGTCCCGCCGACCGCCGGTGAACGATAAACTGCAAATCGGGGAGGGGGAGAAGCATCAGCCGGTAGCTTATCTAACTAATTTTCCATGGTATCGCGAACTTCATACGACCAATCGGAATTGAAAGAATTTGCCCTTGTCAGTACTGTCCGCGTGTATATGTGTACGAATATACGGCGAGCTATATTCTTATTGTCGGCCGTGGAATAACTTTGAACTGAAAGTCGAACGACAATTGTTCGAATTGATTTTCGCGCTCGTCGATAAAACTTGCGAGTATATTTGTACAACGAGCCTCGTTCAGTTTCATTTTCACATAGCTCAAAATTAACCAAATTAATGCGTTTGAAAAATCCATTGCTCACGATACTAACGTATATTTTTGATAATCCTTCGGCCTCCAGCGTCGCACGCGACATTAGGAAAAATCAGTTTGACGCTATAGTAAGAAGATCAATTCTTCTTCCAAACCGACTCTTGATTCTAGGGGACATTTTTTTCATTTTCCTTCTCGAACCAATATACCGTTTTTGTGAGTTTAGACCTGGGTCCCGAGGCAAGGATCCGCGGGCGAAGAAACGTATACGTTCTATACCTTCGAAATTCTCGCAAACGTCCCCTCACTCACGAAAGTTTCTTGTTGTTCCCAGAGGAATTGGACGTTAGTCAGAATTTTTGCTATTTTCAATCATAATATATTGTTGATTGGAGAAGACAGGTCTTCTCTCAAGAAGATACTGTTCGGAAGCAGCAGAAATTTTCTGACTGAGGCCCAATTCCTCTGGGAACAACAAGAAACTTTTGTGAGTGTTTTACGTACGCCCCCCTTGGACATCAAAGCGCGCCTCGCAATACAGTCGCAGCTTGTTAGATTCGCCTCGCGCGCCGTCAATCAATTTTCCGCACGTGATATGTCGCGCGTGATTCTGGATCAGCAGTGCCAAGCCACACGTTATACCAGTGAGCCGAATACATGTATAAAGAGACCTTACTCGCATACATATACGTATAGGTGTATGTATATATGCGTGTGTATTGCACGTACGTATGTAAGCGTCCAAAACGATTGTCTCGCCGCTGAGGCTGCGACGCGCGCATGAATCAGCGCACCGGCGGCGCGGGGGAGACGAGGCTCTCGGTTTGACCGCATTTGCGCGAGCACGTACGAGCCATATACCTGCCCGCACCCACGCACAGTGGGGCAACCACTGACTTTCGATGCGAGAGACGCTTCGCCGAAAAAGTCCTCGGGTGCAAACGGTGTGACGTAAATCCGATCGGTACATATATACGAGTACATCGTCGAGCCATAGCGAGCAGCCGAAAATCACTGTTGCGATCCAACGGGCTTGAGGTAAGTGCACGCGATATGCCCACCCCCTTAATCCCCTCTTTCGAGGGGATTAAGGGGGTATAAGGATAATTCATCGTGAAGCATTCACAATATAGGATAATTCATCGTGAAACCAGTGATGGAAAATTTGAAACGATTGGGCAAATTGGCTATTCAGGAGAAGAAAAGCAAGATGGCCATATTGGCTGAGCTATGTGGCTAATATACGTTCCATTTTTATGTAACCACCCACTCTCCGAAGCTTAGGGGTAAAAGAGATATTTTACAATTTGTTGAATTAAATCCGATTGATCTGTATTCGACGCTGATTCAATTGGGAAGTGAGAAAAGTTACCGATTTCCAGTCGTAAAATGATGAGTTCGGAAAAAACTGATCCAACCATCCGAGCGATATGATTGTGTTACATCAGATTGGATCGTCACGTGTAAAAAAGAAAATTTGCGCGTATCGAACTGATGAGCTTTTCTAAGAAATATATAAGCAATGCAAGATTCGGCTTCAAGATGCTTCAAAACAATCGCTTGGAGTGGAAAATCGCTCAGTGCTACAATCGAATCGTCTTTTCCAATACTGCTAATGTAACCCGAGAACCACTTGGGCAAAAAAAATGTCGTACATGATCTGACCTATATTATTATACCTCGTTACTGATCCAACAGACCAGGTCCGCGAATTCGACAGGTGTTTTCATGTTTCGACGGGTCGGGTTTCAAACTAACGTACTGATCTTTCGTTTCGCTCATTTTTTTCCTCTCGGTGCAGCTATGAAGATTTAAAATAAAACTCTTTAAGCTCGGACTGCCCAATTAGGCTACTTATCGCGGCAAAAATCGCGATCAAGAAAAAAAACAAATGTTGCTCTACTGTTAACCAGGGCTGCCTTTCGCGACAACCACCTAACTTCACCCATCCGTTCCCGTGGATCGCACTTTATTTGATGCGGATACTACCAACCTCGAAGAATCGCTCGAAATTCGTTTTTCAAGTGGGGAAAAACTCCTGTCTGTACCCATCATACATTTTCCAACGATCGCTTCAGTCCAGCACAGTTAGAAAAAGCTCAGTCGTAATCGCAGGAGAAACTTGCCCCCCAAAGTGAATAAAATAGCGTATATACAATCAAACCGTTCATCACATCCCGTCGATATAAGTGTCGCCTCGAAAGTCGTGCATTCGAAGAGGCGCGGTGAGGTTGGCGCGGGTTGCCGTCGATCAGCATACGCCTCGTCACCCAAGCTCGGGCTGCACACGGCGCGGGCACGGAGGCGTGAGCGCGCGAGCGAGAAAAAAGGGGGGTCCCAGTGTCATTTGCGCGGCGAGCCCTACGTAGACACTCGGGCGGGCAGTCGTCGACGGGCGAGCTGGCAGCGACGCTGCTCTCTTCTGCTAATCTCAAAATCGACTGTCTCGCGCAATTGTAGCATACATACCCAGCAGCAGTGTATTGGATCGCGGTGCGGAAGGTGCGCGAGTGGTCGGCGGATTCTGCTTCGGTCAGCTCCTTTGTGGCTGCTCGATGTGTATTACACACACACACGTGGGCGCGCGTAGTCGCGAGTCCGCGGTGAAAATCAGCGGGAGGTGATACACATGGTAGATATATATATATATATATCTTGGCTCGTCGGCGCGCGGAGGTCCAGAAGAGAGCAGCGGAAACGGATCGAGCGAGCGAGAGAGAGAACAAAGGGAGAAGCGAGAGCGCCCACACAAGCTCGCTACAGTGCGCGTACGTGCACACGAGAGCGCTGAAAGCCGTGAGAAAATCGGTGCGCGCGTCGTGTGCGTGAGAGCCGCGGCCAGCGTGTGTGTGGTGTACATATACACGCGCGTACGCATTGCGCGGCACGCATGAGGCCGACTGGCACGGATACGCACATTAACTCATCAGCCCGATATACGCGCGCGACGTGTGTGTGTGTGCGCGCGCTTGCCGTGTATGATACGCGGCTCGTTTCGCACGCGCATCGTCGGCTGCTCTGCCCCTCTCTCGCCGCAGCTTGACCGGTCTTTGTTCGGCATCCCCCGGTGCCACGCGTGTATCGGCCCCGATATACACACACCGCGTGTGTACGCGATCGTCCAGTGCGCGTCCGGGGGCCTTCTGGATACCCGACCCGGCCAGTCCGTCCGCGGTGACGACGAGCTCCTCTGGTGTGTGTATATATACGGAGCAAACGAGCCCGTGTGGCATCATATAGAGACACATGGAGACGCGCGACGCCGACTAGGTTCAAGGACGCGCGCGAGAGCGAATCGTATTTTGGCAACGACTCTCCGCGGAGGAGGCGGAGAAAAATGTGTAACGAGCAGCGGGACTTTGTCGGCAGCCTGCGCCAACTTTTCAAACTCATCATCGCCAATCGCAACTGATCGTCGACAGGGGGAGACATGTAGACCCGCCTTGGACACCAGGTATGCCCCGACAACTATTTGAAAGCACACGTATTTGAAAGCTCGCGCGAATATAATATACACAATCGACGTTCGACTCGAAAAATCTATCCCGAAGCAAGTTCCGATGATTGCACGTATGCTTCGGCGGGTGGGAACGAGAAGCTGCCTGTGCGGGGGAGGCCCGCGCGCTTACGGGGTGTCGAGTCGTCGCTCGCGGATGCGATCGGCGAGCGGTATACGGGAGCCGGCGCGTGAATCGATGAGTCGTCGGGCAATTACGATGAAGCGCCGCGCGAAGCCCCAAGTTCATGATCTGCTACGTGAGCTTCGAGAGCGAGAACGGCCGAGCGAATAGAGATTCGTATAGGGCCGTTGCTCTGCGCTGCTGTACAACACGCTTACCCGAGTGTGTGTGTGTGTGTGTGTGTGCGCGCATAAAATATACACAGGCGCACCGGCATTAAAAGCACTGGGGGACGACGAGCTGCACGACGACGCGACGACAGACGAGAGAGAAAGAGAGAGAGAGAGAGAGACATTGGGAGGAAGGAGGGAGAGCTTTTTCGCACACACAGACACACACACGGCTATATACGCGCGGCACAGGAAGGAGACCGGCGCGCGAGCATCTCCGAGCCTGGGTAAGTCGGCGCAAAGCACCGAGATATTGTTGTGTAACGAAATCGAAACCGACACCTTCTTTTCCCCTCCCCCGAATTCGATTCCAGGAAAGTTAAGGAACACAGATTTTCTCGATTTTTCGAAAACCCAGAGCCGATTGGATTTGTCGCGGTCTCGCGAGCGTGCGGTGAAAAATGCCGATTTTGCTATGTACGAAATACTTTAATTCCCCTCGAGCGAAGAGCCAATGTTCGAGATTCACTTTTCCCAGTGATAATTTTCACTGGGATAAAAAGTGAATTTCCAATGGCGAATAGTGAACGCACACGCTGATACAGTAAAAATTAGTCTTCCACTTTCGTACAGTGATTTTTCACCTCAAGAAAATTTAGAGTATCGATGTTGTTTGAGCACACGAGAGTCTGTCGAAATTCACCTTACGGAAGTTTGCTTCGATCTAAAATTGGAACATCGCGTCTCCTTTGAATTTCGAGGCGAAAAATCGTAGAAGCAATCGTTGAGCGTCGCGAGGTCCTTGACTCTTTACCGTGTTACACGCACACCCCACCACGCGGTGAGGCAGCTTTTAATTGGGTTCTACAAACGCGCCCGTTTATAACTTTCAATCGGATCATCTTCTTTTTCCCCCCACCAAATCCGACAAGCGAATCCATGACGGGCAAGGGTCGTTTGATATATTTTTCAAACTCTCTCGCAGCGAGATTATTAATGTATCGCAGCCATCTGGGTTGACGTACGAAATCGTCATGTCGATGATGGGGGAGAGTTCAATGGAAGGCTACACTCATACCTCGCTTCATCCTCGCAATTCGGATTCTTCGCTTTATTAAATTTCATCCTTGAGTGTTGCAAACAGCGGAAAGACGAGAAACTCGCGGGATGTTCAAGTAATTTAGTGCACGTTACGAACAGTGTGGGAAGGAGAGAAATTTCTGGGATATTCGAGATAAACTTCAACACTACGTTAAACTTCCCTGACTTATCAAAAGATCATAAAACGCAGTCGTGAAATGTACTTTAATAAACTTGCTGACAAATAAGTCTCGGGGAAAATGCAATATAATCTTGTAAATCGTTTACTTCTCTTTTACGATCGGTGTATATATATATACGTATACGATTTGGATATAGCTTTGGATCTCATGTGAAATCATCCAGGGATATGAGTTTTTTCGAGGTGAATGCTTTCTGACGAATCAATCGTGTTAACTTTTCATTTTGATTTTACTGGTTTTTTAAAAATACTCATTGACTCGAATGCGTGACAATTCATCGAGCGTTCATCCTTGACAACAACCAAAAAAAATTTAGTTGTCAAAAGGAAAAGCAAATTCATGATACGACATTTATAGTAATGTATATAGTTATATTAACGGTTACATCTATGATAATTTCAAGAGTTGAAAGACTCGTTATGAGAAACACTGTACGTAAGTGCATGAAACAGCGGATGTCTCAACGAATCAATTATCGTACAGGATCGTGACTCGACAAAATAGTCCATCGCAAAGACCCGACGATAGTAGTTTTGCAATGAAGCCGAGACACAATGCGAAATGCTTCGATCTATTAGTTATTGAGAAGGATCTCGGGATAAAAATCGAAAGCGCGCGCGCGAGAGAGAGAAAGAGAGGAGAGTGGCCAATTGACCTGCCCCAAGAAGCTTCGAGAAAAGAGTAAAGAAAAGGAAAAGAAAGAGAATACGAGGAAAGAGGTAACAAGTTGACCGAATGAGGCAACGGCTATTTTTGTAAAAACGCCGAATGGGAGCGCGTGTGTGTGTTTATATATATATATATATATAGTTTGCGCGGCTAGCACACGCTGCGTTTTATGAATGACACCAAGGCCAAGCAGCGAGGAGGCAGGTTTTAAGTGTACCGGCTGTGCGCGTCGCGTTGACCTAATCAATTGTTAATTATCGCCAATAAAGAAAAAAGTCATCTTCAACATTCGGACTCGCACGCGCGTACGTATTCCTCCTCGTAATACACCGGGACGATCGATACGCAATTCAATGGCGGTCGTTCCGACAAATTGATTCTTTTCGTACATCGACGCCCGAATCGAGATACGGGCTATTAATCAGCAGGCGCGCTATTGATACACGCGTTGTGTATTGTTTTATGTACGCGACGCTCGTGTCAAACATGGGTAGAGAAAATGGTGAAGCTACTGTGTGCGTTCGCCGATGCGAAAGCTGTATCTCACGGTCGAGCAGGCTCCCACCACCAAAAAAACGTATTTGACGTCTTTTTTTTCTGCCCGGGAAATCGCTATATACACGTGGTCGCCGCACGCGCCTTCTTCAATTACAATTGAATTTCTCGTTTATATACTCGTCGCTTTTACACGACTCACATTCAGCGCAATGATTGTCTCTCTGTCTTAAAAGTCAAACCACCGCCGTGAAAGTTTTTGCCCCCTTTTCAGCCCCCTTTGTTCAATCCATGTCTAACCGTTTTCGCCGCCACCGCTATGATTTTTCTATTTTATTTCGCCAAAAAGAGTACATTCATCTTACTATAAGAACAATGTATATAAATCATCTCCGATAAAAAAAAACATTGATAATAGAATTATACTGCCCGTGAATACGATAATTTGCATTAAGATTTAGAAAAATGAAGTTATATCGCTCTACATCTGAGTTCCGTTGAAGTTCCATATGTCACACGATGTGTTTAGAATGAATTTTAGGTTTTATGTCAGAGTCAGTGGGTCATATTGAAATTATTTCAAAGACAGTATCTATTCATACGTAAAAGTGTAGTTTACAATATATAATTCACCATTAAAGAAAGAGTAAATCAAGATGAAAAAGCACAAATTTTTTCTTAACTCTTGATTTTTTTTTAGATTTTTTTGATCAATTATCCGTACATCATCGTTACGTCTTGTCAAAGTTACTTTGTCTGATATATTATCGTAATTTTGTATCAAGAAACCATATACTGTTCCATTAATATCTAAAGTTTTGCATTCATTTGTACATTGAAAATAATCTAATCCGCCGTTACCAATTTTCATGAGTAAATATAAAAAGTTATTGTCACGTGACCTTACATTAAAGTGTAAATTTTAAATTTTAAAGTTTTTCCATGAAGTAGAAAATATTATTCTTTATTTGTTGTTGAGTATTTTTGTTAAAAATTTTATTACAGGTAAAATTTATCTAAAATCTCGTACTAAAATCATGAATTTACGATAAAAAAAATTTTCAGCAATCTTGGAATCTTTGTCCCAAATTATAACATTATCTTTAATTTAAAAAATTAATGTTTGACATGAATATAATCAAGCGCTAATTTAAAAGTCTTGAGATGTGCCCATACTCTGAGGTAATGAAATGGATACATTACCAGCAAGACTTAATGAATCCTATCTCAACTGAATTTAGAAAATAGAAAAAACATTCAAAGTAACAGCTGTACTCATAAGTAAAGCCCACATGTTCGAGAAAATAGCATATTGTTAAAGAGATAAAATCCAAAAATGATGGAATTTGATGGATTTTAAGTATTTATGTGCACATATTGACTCAACTTAATTGCAATACGTAAAACTCGCAGCAAGGCCGGGGTATAGGCGAGCGAGGCGAGCCGTGGAAATACAGCCCTAATTTGATTCTTCCAGGTAAATCTGTTCCTCTCGTAGACATAGAAATATTGAATTATAAATAAGGAGTTGGCGAAGCGAGTAGAGGGGGATAGTCCCCTGGTACACGCGAAACGTCAAGATTGATCACGCGAGATAAAAGAAAATATTAAGTACGCCAAAAGTTGAATTTTTTCGGGAAATTTCGCGCTTGAGTTAGAGACAGTATTATTGCTATGCAGATTCAATTCTGTATACAAATTCATGAGGAACATTTCTCGATTGTCGATGCTCTGGTGGATTGTTGATGCTCTGGTCGTGTATTCGGATTTCCTATGATTCATACCTCATCATCTCTATTGTATTCGAAGTTGAACTTTTTACTTTACAATAATTTTCAACTCGGAATTGGATTATCGCGGTAGTTTGTGAGCGCGTTACATAAAATCAGAGCTCTGAAATTCACTGACACGAGTTCTAGTTAGATAATACGAACGAATGCGAGCAGCTATTTCGTTTTACAATATACTCAAACGCATCTTGCTCATATAGTAGTCTACGGAAAAATAATAAATTTCATACGTATTCAACATCGCTTGGATTTGAAAATCATTCGATCTCTTATTCCAATAACAATGGATACAGTTGGATAGGAATGAGTTACTTTACAATTATAGTTAAACGTTTGAACGAGCATCACGAATGACACATTAGTGATGTAAGCAATATGTTATCGTTCCCAAGTAGATTAGCTAATTCTATGTTTTTCTAGATCAATCACGAAATCCCAATATCTCGTTCGGGAAACAAAATCAATAACTCGTTCAATTGAATACCCAGATTGATACGACGAGATAAGCGCGATCCACTGACTGCTGATCAATTATGCCAATAGTTATCGCTCGCAAGAAGAAAAATAAAGCTTTATTTTTCGACGAATTTTCGTTAAAAAAAATCTGCAGATCGATGCATGACATAATACATTCAATTGACTGCGCGCGCGCGTGAGTATTATGTTTTTGCAAAACATTTCACCGACATCACGTCCGATAAATTATTCAATCGCGAGCTGGTGAAAAAGCTCACGGAAAACACTGGTGACGTCTTGCCCCGGCGCAACGTCGGCCAGAGAGCGCGAGCGGCTCTATACGTTTCGGTTGCATCATTGCCCGATTGTTTTTCCGCATACGCGCCAGCTCACTTCCTGGGGGTCCGGCGAAAATATCCTCCACGTCTTGCGCAAAAATTTTCTCGATCCGGGTTACTGCGACCGCCCCGTTATAAGGACGTCTTTAACCATAGCTAAGCGACCGCGTGAAAGTTTTGGCCTGCGATTCAGGGCCCGATCGAGTGCATTTTAATTAGAGCCAGCGACGAGGCACGGCACATTTTCGCCCGGATGCCACATCGAACAAATTGATCACATAACAAATTGATCACTGTAATCTCGAATCGTCGCAAATTCACTTTTATTCCCTTCTCGTCTTCCGCTGACCCATCTTGAGGTGATTCGGACTCTTCGGATGCGGAATATCAAAAAGAACAATACAATTGTATACACTAGAAGTTGCAATCGTAAAAGTCACAGCGTTAATGCAGTGCAGTCACATGACCTGTAGGTTTGTGCACACTTTTCAAACTATAGAGATCGATTTGACGGATTTTCAATCACGACAAGAATCACCCAAAAGTTCGTTACAAAACTCAGAAAGACTCCGAAATTCATATTCATTTCCATCCAGTCGATGAATTAATTCGCGCTGCACAGATGATTCAATCGATTTTCACGAATGAACGGAATAGAACGGAACTGTCGAAAGCCCGAAATTCGAGAAAAAAACGTCGATGTAAAAACCGGCCCCATCGTCTGGCTCGGTCCGATCAAGAGATTCAATAAGCCGATCGTTTGTGCCTTTTTTTCTGCATGAGTCGCGTTTTCGTCCCGACATCAGAGCTAGACTCGCGCGCGCGAGCGTGACGAGGGATAAAAAGGAGAAGATTTCGCTGCTGCACTAAATACAGGCATCAACGCGCAATAATTGTCCAATCACACGAATTGAACTGACTGCGGTTCGCGTATTATCGCATGAATCGCGCGTGCGCGAAAGAGTGTTCGTCGCTCGATTTCACGAAGAGTCGCGTTGACAAGTGCATGGCAAGTTTATTGTGATGGAGGGTGGTTTTGTACAACATGCGCGATCATTTTTTTCAATTTTGAAATACACATACGGGTGTTTGGAAGAGTATCGATTTGCATATTCTAACCTGTTTTTTCATGTAGCAGCTGATAGTTTGATCATAGGCTGTACAGACCCGAGTATTATCTTCCAACGAAGGAAAGAAAAAATCAATTAGGATCGTCGTTTTTGTGGTATATACCCAATTCACTGGCACTGAACTATCGATTTGTCGTTTGAATTGTGAGGATACGAGATGTTTACTTATGTTTTACGCGCATGCAACAACGCAACTCTTTTCACGGGAGAATTTCATCCTTTCTCGGTATTCATCCGAGGCGAGAAATTCCGTTATGAATTGGTATTTAAAATAATGAACTGCCACGTAAGCGGTGATTCAGACGCATGCACGCGCGGGATATTTCACGACTCGCTCAATAATTTTACTAATTTCAAGTCATCCAAAGCATTCGGAATTCCGAAATACATGTTGCTTCCTCGTAAAGTCCTTTGTTTCTCTGTATATACATATATACGTGAATTTCTAAATCATCTTGTACTCGAAAGCGAATAATAATATCTGGAAATTTTGCTTGTTTATAGATGGTGAATTTGAACACTCTATTGATTTCCAGACACTGTTTCGTAATATGTAATCGGATCGAATCGATTGCCTTTTTTCTTGAAACAAACTGTAGAGACAAAGATAAAACCCTCAGAATTATATGGAACTATCGAGAAAATCGGATGACACATAGATTCCAATAGCGTTTAATTCGATTCTTTGAATGTGAAATTAACTCCTCCACCCATAATTTTTCCGCTATATGCTGTACACCAGGTTTTATATCTGTACGAACAGCTGTCGGGACTTTTTTTTTACTGCTGAGGTGCGAGTTATACTTTGCGTAGAGCTGCGGCTGATTGAAATAAACGGAAAACATTTGATTGCGTATACATCGCTAGCTCTACGACAATAAGATGATCGCGTCATTGACTAATATTATGAATCGTCTAATCAAATCAACTAATATTATGAATCGCCTAATCGTATCAAGGCAGATGAAAGAAAACATATTTTTTCGAAAAAAACACGTTGGCATGACGTTCGATAGATGCTCGATTCAAGGAGAGGAGAGAGGACAATAAAATATTTTGCCTCAAAAGTACATTGACGAAGCTGAACAATCGGTACAATTCGTAAACACCTCGTGATAATCTGTAAATTTCTAACAGTGAAAATCTTACTGTGAGCTTCAGCAGAGCTTTTTTCACTGTACCATCATGATATTTAAACTATAAATATAAAACTACCGATTGTTCACTGTAAGCGAAAGTTGACTGAAGCTTACAGCAAATATTTACTGCAGTTCAGTGAGATTTCACTGAGAGGAATTTAGCGAGTACAGCACAATAAAAGAGAAAAAAATGAAAGAGAGATAGTGAGAGAGAGTACATGGATTGAAAAGGAGACGCGAGAGCGGTGTGGATACGAGCTAAAAGGGCACGATGCGCATCAGCTGTTGGAGCAGCACGTGAGCTGGTGTATAATGCAGGCAACATCGAGCTCGAGCGATTCGCGATGAAATAGGTCAGTTTTTGCGTTACGACATCGTTTTCTCGCGTTGTACGCGCACCGACATGCACAAGCGGCCGCGGCGGCGGCGCATCGAACTCGGGCTTGCGAATCGGTTATACACCCGCAACGCCAAGATAAACGAGACGAGAATAAACGCTTTTCTTCCCTCCTCCAGACGAGCCCACTTCAAACGGCCAGATGAATATCCCCCGGGTAAATAGCCTCAATCCCCGAGCTCTCTTGATATGCTTGAATATACGAATGCTGCTGCTGCTGTTCGTGGAAAACGCGCTTCCATACGCACTTCACGGTCTTAAAATGGGTGAAGTGCGCCGCGGCGTTTGGCTTTTCTAAACGGCCCAAACCATTTGCAACGCCGAGCGATGTATCGCGCGTGTTTTTCCATTGATCGATATACTCAATAGTTCTACCAGAAATTTCTGATACCATCGTGAGCTATGTTAAATTTGATACACATTTTCTTTGAAAATCATGGGAACGCGTGATGTACAGTTTGGATGATCCGTAAATCGATGGAAAAATTCAAATTATAGCCGGGGGTGAATTGTTTTATTTTTAATACGTTTGCACAAGTTCTGTACGTTATACAATTGTCGTTGTCATTGAATTCAGAACTTAACTGGGAGAAGAGAGGAGGGGAGGAAGAGTAGATATTTATCGTGCGATGGAATCAGTGAAAAGCGCATACCATCTGTCCCCGTAATCTGGTGCTTATATTCGTCTTTTTTTTCATTGTTCATTGGATCTTACTGGATTATCCAAATTACGAGGTGCTTCGTCGTGGTGGTTTGCGGAAACATAGATCGAACATGAAGTATATCGACGTGTCTTACGAAGAAAGACACATAACTGAATTTTTCCGCGAAGAAAGACACATATCCGAATCTGTCCGCGAAGAAAGACACAACTCGCAATCTGGCCGCGAAGAAAGACAGATGTCAGAATTATTCTCCCGCGAATATTAACGAAGAAAGAGTTTAAACTGTAGAAAAGACTTGGTTTTTTTTTTGTCAATGATAACCTACTCATTCTAAGCTTTCATTCCATATATTTTTTACGTCGGAAAATTGTGGGATGTGCGCCATGTATCCTTTTTGCGGCCAGATTGCGACATTTGTCTTTCTTCGCGGCTAGATTGTGAGTTGTGTCTTTCTTCGCGGACAGATTCGGATATGTGTCTTTCTTCGTAAGACACGTCGATATATTGTTGAGTCATATTTTAACGATTATAACCTGTATATATGAGCAGTTGTAATATCGATAAGAAACGCCAATGAAAAATACTGCTTGCAAACGTGTTTTGCTCAAAATTACTCTTCGAGACATATTATATCAAACGCATCAAATAAAAAAGGTTGATAATTGCACATGATTATACGGAAGTATCACGTTCAGGATTCATGCGTGTGAAAACCGCTAATGTGTGCTAATGATAATTCTCAAGAAGAGGTGCGAAAGATCCGCAAATTGATTCAGTCACAATCACACGTAACCAAACACAATTATCGAATTTTATTCAAATCCAATAATATTTTTTTTTTAAGAGAGCGAAAAACTGAAATATTTCGACTCGAAGGCCTCAAAATCGTACAGAAGCTTCATAATCTATGATTCCAAAGAAATCACCGTTGCAACAGTTTCCGGGATGAATTAGTATTCTCAAAACTAACTTACTTCAAGGTTAATTGTAGTAAATTCCTCGTAACAGGTGGTCATTAGAATAGCACTCGATACGTTCAATTTAATATATAAATCTGAAACTTTTTCAAATTGAACTAATGAAAATTCCGAATTCATCACAAACATTGAATGGAATATTTCGATTTCCAGACAGAATAAAAAAATTCCTATGTCGGCTGTTCTGGCTGAAAACCTTAAGTAAATATACATCCAATGTATAGCGGTAAATCAAAATGATAAAATAATTCTTGGTATAATGACAAGAGATAATCTTTTTCGAAAAGTCAAACAAAATATCCAGAAGAAGTATTCGAGTGTGGAGTGTAGGAGTTTAGAAATATATTATCATAATAATTGACGAGTCTCGATATTTCCAGAATTATGGAAATTCCAGGTAATTAAAGTGAAATTTCGAGAAATTTGGAAAGTGACTCAGATACAAAAAGTAGAGCGGCCACGTTATCTTCCATTATGACTATCTCAAAGAGAGAACTTCAAAGTACTAAGGAGATACTCTTGAATTCTTCGAAAAGCTTGTTCTAGAAATAACATTAGAGGAGAAAATAATTACAAGAGCGATTAGTAGCGTACAATAAAAACTGAATTCTTGTTAAATCTGCTACAAGTCCAAAGACAAATTGGTGAAATATTTCGATGATAAACATCGTCAACATCGAAACATCTATAATTTACAAGAATGTATTTTCAATGATCCGTGATAGCGCTTTCGAATATCTGACTATTCGCCACTAAAAGTAGTTGACACCAAAATATGAACGATCTACATTGTCATTTTTCGAATTACACAAAACAGACGAGACACGGAAATATTTCTATGCAAAAATCTATACTGCAATTGGTGGTACGGATAGTACTGAGCTCGTTTTATCAGAGTTCCACAACTTGGTATAGTATTTTTGGTACCATCGCTAAAAAGTCTTCCTGGGAAGTGGAATGGACCGTTGCTTCAACTTGCATTCTTGCCTTCACTTGTATAGTATTGGTTCAATTCGATAATTGGAACGAAGGTAAAGTACCATTTTGGAAATTGCTAAAAGATACTCAAATTCGATTTCGAAACAAGTTCCTCGAAAACAGCTTTGATTACGAGAGCGCCAGAGCGTAAATGACTGACAAAGAACTGTTATTCGCCACATGAATGGTTTTCTCCGAAATTATTCGTTTTGGAGGACACATATGAACGCGGTAAATAGATCAATATTTTCGTTCTGGCATTAGAGGTCTGAAACCTTGGTCGCGCAAAGAAATCTATGTTGAATCAATATTTTTCGAAGAAGCAGCAAGAACATGGCCAAAACAACTATATAGTTTTTCGATCTTTCTCGCTCTATTTCTCCGAACGATTCGTCGAGAAAAATTCCGGAACGAAATTCACAAATCTCTCCAATGTTCTCAAAAGTTGTCCGTTATATTCTTTTGCTGGGATAAAGTTAAATAATCGGGAGGAAAAAAATCTGGCATTGCATTGCTATGTATCTCGCATTCCACAAATGTTATCCATCGATTGACACCACGAGTGATACCGAGTGAATCACTCGCGCTCCTAAAATGAGACTCTTTTTGGAATTCTAACAATTCTAGGAACGGTCGATGCAACATAACGTCGACTCTGCGTTGCGTCGTGTTGGACGATCGCCATATACCCGCGACCGACACGAGCGTTCGCGAATCGCGAGAAAAAGACAAAAAAAAGGGGGGAATAATAGTCAAGTTGCATCAGTCATATATTTCGATCGGACGAGTGCCTTCTCATTCGGATTCGCCCGAACAATGAGACTTTGAGAATTTGATCAGATGACGCTCAACGATGATACGTCTTATTCGTGCGGGTAATGGAAATTTTATGGGGAACCCAACGGCTAATGGAGTGTGCTGTTTGATTAGCTGTAATCGAGCTCTCGCACCTACGTCACGGAAGAATATTATACACATTGGGCAAACTCATTATGCCTATTCAGAATGCACGATTTGAGCAAACAAGAGCGAGAGAGAAAAAAAGTGTCTCTTCGTTATTAGGGCATCGGTTACGGAACGATCGACAAATCCGCCGCGCGGCCTCATATATACACACCAAGTGGAATTTTACCATCCTCACGCTGTCTTGCTCGACTCCAAAAGATGAAAAGAGCGAGAAATTTCAATCCTTCCCCGCGCGATTCAAAAGCCCAGCTTAATCGGATTCGGGTGATTTCGTCCGCGGAGTCGGGCGAAGGAAATCGCTTCGGCGCGCGCGGATATCTCGAGGATGCAGTGTTCTCTCGGCGCGCGGCAATGCTCGGGTATAAATAACCCATAAGCCAACTCTCGGAGCGCTGGAAACTATACCGGATAGCACAGGATATATACAGCGTGACAATTTAGAAATGTGCCACGCAAACAATTCATTTTCTCGAAAACGCTCTGATGAAACGACATCGGACAAAGTGATTCCTACGTGAATTTTCCTAATCTATCGAATGGTGTGATTGAATTTCTAAGAAAATGTACCATTCAAAAAATAGAAAAAATAACTTTTGTGGAAAAGGTTATGATCCAATAGCTTCATAAAATTCGTGTAGTCCGGGAAGATTGGAGATGAATAGAGTTGTTTCCTACACGATTGATTGTTTAGTTTTAATTTAGGAAATTATTGAAAAATAAAAATATGCCGAAAAGCCAAGACTAAAATGGCTGTCTTGGAAATGTGGAATCGGAATTGGAATTCGAACATCTGATCTGACATTCCGGTCGGTAACGCGAGCAAGTTTGGTTCTATAGGTTAACGTCGTAGTCCATGGATACGAATTCATAATGTCAAATCGAACATGAGAACGACAATTATTTTCCCGTAATTCATAGATGTGATTGATGAATTATATTCAATGAGGATATCTTTTGAATTATTTCATAGTAGATAAATCAGAAGTAAAATAGTATGCGATACTGACTTTTATTTTTTATTGCATACTTTGAAAGAAGCTTTAGAAGAAAAAAATAATTCACTCGTGACTGAGAAATTTATTCCAATGAAATGAGTTAACTAATTATGCCAAACAATGAGACATGTATTTTTGCCTGTTTATCAGGCTCTTTCAGCTTGGTTATGCTGATGTGTTACATACAAAAATTTTCTCAATTTTTCAATTCCGTTCAACTGTCAAATAGGAGTTGTATGGCAGTTGTATGGCAGTCATACAACTGTCAACATGAAAGTTATACTGCAGTTGTATGGCAGTTATATGGCAATTGTATGGCAGCCATATCGCAGTTGTATGACACTTGTATGGCAGACGTATGGCAGTTGAACGGCAGATGAACGGCAGTCTTATAGCAGCTATATGGCAGACGTATAACAGTTATATGGCAATTGTATGGCAATTGTATTGCAGTCGTATAACAGTCGTGACTACAATTGCTAGATTGATGCCATATTAGATCCAGGAATCTGCAAGACTGTTCACTTGTAGCAGACAGTGATCGGAATTGTTAATTCTAAACTATTTGCAGTCCACTGCTGATTATCCATTAGACTTGTGAATGAATACTAAAGTCAGAATACCGTTTAGGATTACGTCATACAATTCTCATCCACACAACTGCCAGAAGACTGCCATAAAACTGCTATATAATTGCAAAATAACTGCTTATCAGCTGTTCTAACTTTGGCAGATAACTTTCAATTATGTGCCATATGATCACTAGAAAATTTAAAGATTGTTTGCGTTTACTAGACAGTAATCGGACTACCGCGGAATATCCACTTTTGTCTCTGCGCGACATCTACTACATGACTGCTCTAGCTGAAAGCCTGAAATTTTTATGGATGCTGCAATACATCAGATAACAATAAATTATAATCATACCTTTCACTAAACTCCGATACAACCGCCAAGTCGCTGTTCTATCTCTGTCAGATAACTGTCAAGTGAGTGTCATATGATTTCCAGTTATATGCAAGTTAGATACAATTCTGTTACCTTACTTATGGTGTAAGGTAACTGCAGCCAATGCGCCACCCCTAAGGGTTTTTTCGCAAATTTGACCATGAGTATTGAAATTTATCGTATAGTCATTTATAGATCTTATAGCTTAGCTCAATACCTATCAGAAACATTCTCTATACAATAAGTTAGAAAAACGCAAATGGATCAAATGCACTGCTTGTGCAGTCAATTGGACAGTATTTCTTAATCACTCGTCACAGCCTATATAGCCAGGCCTACAGGGACGATCAAATTGGCATTGAAATAAACTCTCAATCATGTTTCCATTGATATTCATATAAAAGTTCTGACATTTAACTCAAAAAACCATATCTAAATCATCGTGATAGATCTATAAAAATATTCAACGATTTCATTCTGCCTTTCGATTTATAATCATATAAAGAGCCACATTGGCTTCACTTGTTTTTCATGCGAAAAAAAGCAATCTCAGTAGAATGAATAATAGTTTTGGGAAAACTGGTGTGACCAGTCAAAGATGAGATGCTTTTACAAAAAAAATATTAATGAAATCTTCAGAGATGAAAATTATTTACGCCACATTTTTTAGGTTGAATGAGAATAGTGGAATAAGAAAAGGGTGAAAAAAATCAGTAAGTGAAACTTCAAAGTGTTGTGGGAGAGTGGTTTTAAGGAATAAATGGGCTAGGAAAGGACCAACAATTTTATTCTAATACCCCCAACACAACCCGAGGGCGACTGATGCTCAGAGAGCACCGGATATACGAAGTCTGACAAACGTGCCAAATTATCTGCAATTACCTTTTATTAGAACGTGATCATTATCGGCGATTCGCAACATATGGATGATTCGTTACAGAAAAAATGTATCTGTTGACAAAATAATTAAGAATTTTCCCAAAGTATTTATGAATAAAAAAATAAGTTCTCGGTATGCTCTTGTAATAAGGTGAATTCAAAATTATATCGGTCCCGTACAGTGTTTCATCGACGAGGATTCCGTAGAGTGACACACATCAACGTCAATGTCCTCATATAATCTTTTTCTTCCAAGATTTCTCTTTCATCCACATTTTTGTTGACGTAACCTAGAATGATGATATAAGTTCATAAGTCATTCCCAAAATATTAATCATTCACATTTTTCTCCATTAATATAGACAATTAGTTGCTTAGTATATCACGTAATACTAAATTTCTTTTATAAAGACTTTTTCATCACGGGCATGAACTAGTATATTATGCTAATAGGGCATCAAATTTTGAAAACATGTGTGGACGTGTTTACGAGTGGCCGACGATGCCGGTGGCTAGGGTTGCGCATTCACTCGAGTCATTGAGCATGAACGCACCAGTTGGATACGATATTTTATGTTACGAATGCTTGTTGGAAGAGCATTTGAAAAAAACACTATAGTGCGTGATATACATTTTCACGCATTATTAATATAAAATGTCTTATCGCGTGGGAGTTCCAGGCACGCAAAATGAGCGATTGGAAAATTTCTAGCATTAGGAAATCACACCATCACAAGCAGAATCACCCATTTTGCGCCCACGGAACTACCACACAATACATCATTTTTGTGCGCCCGTGATGAAAAATAGTATGAGCAACTCGAACGATGCAGTTGCCAATAGCGTTTTGGGCGACATGTCGCAAATCAGGCCTACGTTTATAAATCTGACAAACGTGCCAAATTGCCTGCAGTTACCTGACTTTTTAATTTATCAAAAATATGTATATATAACAGATTAACGCGAAATAAAATAATTCGTTAATGATCTAATTCTGTCTGTACACTTACTTATGATTGCGTCTTTCACATCATCAGGAATCCCATCCCTGCTCTTACCGGCAGGCGTCATACATTTTAATACATCTTTACCTACGATGCAATACATCAATTCTCTCACAAGCTGTTTACTATTACTTTTATACTTCCTAGTTAACCTCAATAGAATTTTTTTTTCCACGAACACTTCATAATTCTGATCTAATTGAACCTGCAGAATCAGTAGATAAATAAGCGAATGTAAATTAATTAATTTCTTTCCGTACGCGTACGCATAAATGTGCATTCAAATTTAATGTACCTTGTCTTCCGTGGATCCTGCTAAGCGTGACTCATAACCGAAGGGTAATTCCTCCGGTCGGTTTGAAGATGTTTCGGAACGTATCTGTTCATACTCATCTTTTCCAAGTCCTTGAGTAGATACTGTTAGCATTGAAATATGCATTATCATTATTTTTTTTACAGGATAACAGTTTTTATGTACATATTCGTCTTCATATTTGTGTGAGTGGGTTTCTTATTTTTCTCCTTCTCCCTTCTCCTATCTTTGATGAGAAACGCGATGATGAGTGTAAAAAATCATAAAATCTGAGAAAATTTCCAGAGAAAATTTCTGTACCCACTAAAAGTTACTTTATTATGTTAACAAAGTATCCAGACGATTTCCTGCTGTTCTTTATTGCTCATTTTACAAGAATAATAATTCATAGACTAAAAAAAGCGTTTTCGAAAAAAATTATGAAGAAAAAGTCATTTCTTTTAAATATTCATAGAACAACAAAGTTTTGCGCATCTGAGGATGAAGTTGGCCTTCTGAAGCGCATCTGTTAGGTGATTTTCTCGTAATCTACAAATCTTAGGCTTGTTTTGAGCTTATTTTGAGCGCAAGAGAATTTCGTCGCCTGGGAAATTAGTAAACATGGGTTTTTAAGGTTGCTGATTCCAAATCTGGCCTCGGATTTTCAAAATACAAATAAGAGCCTATGAGATAACTGACCGAAAATTTGAAAAAATACTGGATTTTAATAAAACTTGGTATACGTGAGTTTTTGAGATCGCTGCTTAGATTTTCATAATTCAAATTAGATGAAGCCTCTACGATGGCATACTGGAATTGAATGGAAACTTTTATGCATGTGTTATTGAGGTGGCTGGTTACACATCAAGCCTCAAATTGAAATGAACCTATAAACCTTCAACATCGTTATGTTAGAAATGTCATAAGCCTGAATCAGAATATGCAAAAATGTTTGTGACAAGTGTAATCTTCAATACTTGTACCAGAAGATATGCTGTTACGTAAATAGTTTCACGGTATTTCATTCGAACCACTGTATATGAATTTTATAGTTATCATTTTTTTTTATTAGTCACTTTTCATGCAATGAGTAAAAAACGACTGATAGAAACAACGGATGACTTGAAACGGATTTTTCTATAGAATTAAACATGCAATGGATCTTTATTTAAGTAATCTTCCAAATGAATGCTTTCTTTTACGGTCGACGATGTGGAGGGTTTGGCTCATTTAAATTTGAGGCTTGATGTGTAATCAGCGACCTCAAAAACACATGCATACCAATTTTCAACAAAACCGAGTATCTTTTTAAATTTTCGGTCGGCAATCTTAATTAAGAGACTTGGTCTAATTTGAATTTTGAAAATCCGAAGCCGGATTCGTGATCAGCGGTCTTAAAATACCGTGTATACCAATTTTCACCCACATCCAGTATCTTCTCAAATTTTCGGTTGGCAATCTTAGAGGCTCTAATTTTAATTTAAAGATCCGAGTCTGGATTCGTAACCAGCGACCTTAGAAACCCATGTTTACCAATTTTCAACAAAATCAAGTATCTTACCAAATATTCAGTCGGTAATCTTGGAGGTTCTAATTTGAATTTTGTAAATCCGAGGTCTGATTTGGAATCAGCGACCTCAAAAACCCATGTATACCAATTTCCCAGGATACGAAATTTTCTTGCGCTTAAAATAAGCTTAAAACAAGCCTTACATATGTAGATTTCGAGAAAATCACATATCAGATGCGCTTCAGAAGGCCAGCCTGATCCTCAGATGAGCAAAACTTTTTTGTTCTAGGAATATTTGAAAGAAATTACTTCTCCTCTATGATTTCTTTTGAAAAAGCTTTTCTTCAATCTAAGAATTATTATTCTTATAAAATAAGCAATAATGAATAGCAGGAAACCGTATACTCACGAAAGATATTACATTTTCACTTAAAATAGGCCAAAACTACTTAGGCTACGTAAAAATCACCTATCCATTGAAATAGATATGCTACGGCTATCATATGGCGAGCATGAGGCGTGACGATAGCGTGACGATGTATATGCATATGCTCATGAACATATGCATATCTGTCAATATCTTTGTTTGTCTGTCAAACCTTGATGAAATAAATAGAACTATACCAGTTTGTTCTGTGAATGGTTCTTCTAGAAGACTTGTAGATGGTGTTGGCGTTTGGCTAGTAGCTGGTACAGTTGCTTCAGAATTTCGCTGACTCTCGTCGTTTGGTTTTTTTACACTTAGCATTGGTGCTGTTGTGCAGTCATCTCCAGCAATATTGGTACTCTCAGTGAATTTGTCCTCGATTTGCAATAGATCAGAATCTCCGCCTTTTCTGGATTCTTCCGAATGTACTGTTCACAACAAAATGCGCATTATGTACAATTTCATTCGAATAAGGATCAGGTTTCAAATCACAGCGATGTCCGGAAGTTTGGTAGCACCATCAATGACGAAAGTGTGTAAAAAAACAAGAGAAAAGGCGTTTTTTAATATGTCATGCATAACTTTTCAACAATCATTCCTCACTACGCCACAACTGTTTTGTTGTAATTAGAGATTAATATTAGTTTCGCTCAATCTACAAGTTTGATTTAATTTGTCTTTTCAAATGTTGATGTATCTTAGAAAGGGACAAAAACCATTTAAACTATCCAAAACTTCTACAGCAAACCAATATTGACCCATCTCTATATGCAATGTAAATGCAACATAAAATGACGAAACTAACAGAAATTTATATTTAATAGTATTTTACATCTCTTGTACTATTATTTTTTTATTGTAGTTTTAGCTCTGTAATCAGAGTACTACGAAAAGAAAAGATGTTACTAGTATATTCTATTCTTTGTATTTTACCTGATTCAATGATCGTAATTTCTGGTCCGAGATCCATTGAATTTAGAATAGTTCCATCGATTGATACCTCGATTTTATTCAAGTAGTTTCTTTTATCTGTCATAAAATAATTGATTTTAAATTTAAAATTTAAAAATTTTTCTCCACGTACAGTGGAGGTTACATGACAGCGCTCTTGTCGCTTGTCGCAATTATAATAATTAAATCGGTATTGAAACTTACCACTCGTAGCTATTATTTTTCTCACACGTTCCCAACGATTTCTGTACTTTGCCTCTATGTTTTTCCCAACATATTTAATGTTTGCAGAAAGGACTGTACTAAATGTTAGGGGTTCGTCGTCCCATAGGACGAAGCTAAACATTTCCTGGAATGAGTAAATAAATTAATAAAAAGTGTATTTAGTAACAACTTCTGAAGTTTTTATGGCAATAAAAATCATTAGAACCGAATTCAAAAATCATAAAAATTATTTACTCTAGTCTTCCCATTAGATTTGTCCTCAAAGATCACGTATTTCAAACTTACCTCTATAATGATGGGACCAGGTATATGATTTAAGGCTAGAGAGCTGGTCCTGCAAGCACAGCTGATCGCTCACAATGCCCGAGTCTCAAAGGTTGCTGCTGCTGCTGCTGCTGCTGATGTTGTTGTTGTTGCTACAAGCTTGCGGAGCTTTTACAAGAGTTGGTTATGTTTTTGCTACGCACTGAAACTGTCGCGGTCGAATGAAATTTTCGAACGACTCTAAGGCACATCCGAATATTATTCAACCCATTCAAAGTGAATCGACTTCCCTGACATCACTGGATTCCATTTGTTTATTACGTGATTGTAAAAGACATGAGCCTCAAATAAAAAAAAATTATTCTTGCTTTTCTCCTTGGTTTTTCTTCTAGAATCGATTCACGCCATTACTTTTGTTGAAATAATTATTGTATAAACATTGAATTTTGAAAAAAGAAAAAATAGGGGTATTTTTTTGAAAAAAAGCACGCGATCTCGCCATCAGTTTTAATCCCATGGTGATAGCGTAGACATGGGCCGAAGCCACTTTTTCTCGGTTTTACTGAATTCCAATCGCTTATAACGCGATTGCCAAAAAAATAAGCCTCAAATCAAAGAAACGCATTCCACCTTTTTTTATTGAATTTTTTCTCTAAAATCGATTGGCATCATTACTTTTCCGAATTTATGACTTTGGGTGCAATTTTATTAAATAATTATTGTTTAAGCAATGAAAATGGAAGAAGAAAAAATACGGGTATTTTTTAGTCAAAAAAGCACGTGATCCAATAATTAGTTTTATGGTATCTCTGCTGGTCTGGCCATGGGCCTTAATGGGTTGATAGGAAAACTAACTATGAAATTTTTCAGAGAAATTAATGTCTTAATTATCGAAACATTTAATTATCTTTGCTATCAAAGCTCTGGCCATGGGATCAAATTGAGAAACTTTTCAACTTAGAATGATGTTTCGTGGTCATTTTCGTATTGAATATACGATAACATACGAAGCGTCCCACTGTATAACGCGAGAATTTACAACTGAATTCTTTATCTGATTGGAGCTAGCGCACTAAATATCACTTAATAATCACTTTCAGGTTCAAGGCGACAGAATACAAGACGAAAATTATCCGTAACAAGGAAAACGCCCTTGATAGCGGCTCCGCGTGTTCAGCCATCGTGGAACGTCCCGGTTCACACTATTTGTATGAACTTTTAACGAAATTTTTCATGAGCATATAATATTTCTGATTTTTGCTTCGTGCATTGGACTCTGCATTCTGTATTGTCAATAATAACGAACACTTTTTCGTACCAGTTTTATAATGAAAAATATAAAATTATTTCATCGACTTGCCCAATGTAAGCTTGATGGGGAATATATGGGACGTTTCACGTCAAGTGAGCATGGTCAAAATTTTGTTCGAAATTCTGCATTGACAAATTGATTGGTATCCATCCCCAGAATACTCAAAAATTTTTTCAGATTTTTAGGTGCATGTATGTGGAAGTTAGTCTATGCACTCAAAACCTGAATTATTCAAAACTTAACTTTTTTCTCAATTTTGAGAGCCCGAAGCTGGCTTCAGAACCAAAGCTTTAGTTTTTGCGTAATTAAGCGATGAAATCCAAATTTGAAAAACGCGTATTTCGGAAAATTATGGACCAATCATAGGCAACTTGAGGGTATATTAAAATATTGATAAAAGACTCCTATTCACGAAATTTCATTAATATTGATGCATGGAAAATGTGTTTTCCCATTGATTCAATTTTTTCGTGTCTCACGTGATCGGGGTTTTATGACTATCCTAATTACTGAATCGTAACACAACAGGGCTCATTTTATAGGGAATTTCAATTCAAACAACTTTTTACTCCAGAAAAAAAAATTCCAGACCCCAGGCACGTTTTCGGGTATTTTTAGCTAAATGCACTAGTGTAAAAATTGTCATTCGATTCAGGACCGTATTGGTAAAAAATAAATGACAATCAATGTTGTGTAATGATCAAAAGCTGTGTGCTGACAAAGTAGTCCTTTATAACCCTCACACATTCTGTAAACATGGCTAATGCAAACCAAGCGAACATTCGCCGCGAAATGCGTTTAGCCATGTTTGAGGTGCTGGTGAGGGCTGGATATAATTATAGAGAAGCAGCTCGCATTTGGCAGAGAGAGAATGGAAACATCGCTCACCATGAAACTTTTCGCCGGTGAGTGATTCAATCATCAATTTTTCTACAATAGTTAGATGTAAACTAATAATTTAAATTACATTTAATTACAGCGACATACCTTCTGTATATTTTCTATTAATAATAATTTATCATACACGTGAGCGAGGTCAGAAGGCTTTGTCATGATAAACGCATTTTATCAATACTGTTGTTTCTTTGCTCTCTGCAACCCTTATTTAAATGAAAAAAAATTCGCAGACTCCATCAAAGATTCCTACAATACGGAGATGTCAATCCAGTGCAAGGGCAAAGAAGGCGGCCTGTTCAAGATGGCCCTCTGAGAGCAATTTTACTCCAGCGATTTACGAATGAACCAATAAGTAGTGCTCGAGGTGTCGCACGAGAAATCGGTGAGTTTCGCATAATCCTAGAATTCGTCTATTGGTCCAGTATCAAAATGTACTATTATATATACACAAAGAATGGTTGAAGGCTCCAGGTGACCAATAATGACGATGATTAGTGAGTTTTTCTACCTAAGTTTACAGGTCCATCCACATGAATTTAGAGGTTAATGTACCTGAATATACAGGCCAAACTACTGATTCCCAGGCCAATTAAGTCGGATTATATCCTATTTTACCTCGGATATTCATGGGCCAATCTATCTGTACTTACTGGTTCATTAATCTCGATTCGGAGGTTCTTTAACAAGGAAGGAGGTTTTTTTTTATTTTTCATTCGGAGGTTTTTTTTCTTGTCAATCCACATAAACTTACCTGTAATTCGTATGGATTGACCTGATAATCCAGGTGAATAGAGGGAAGAATTTTTCTCTATGCCTATTTTTTGCACGTGCAGTACATAAAAAGTCGGAAAATAATTACGTCGTATTTTTTTATTTTTCTATAAATTTAGTTTTCAAGCAGATATGAATGTTTAAGATTCCGAGTTTTCTATAGATATAGATATACTTCAAATCGTCGCCTCCGAGCAAGAAGGGGCGAACTCAACGTCCCGTTGAAAAAGGGGCTAACTCGCCGTACGTGTAGAAAGGGTTCAACTCAGGCGAGTTTTCAATTTCAGATAGAATTATATTCACGATTCTCTTGGGAAATCTTATGCACGCCATTTCATAGCACATTTCTTTCAATGATTAGGTGATATTTACGTAATCTACATATTTTAGGCTTATTTTGAGCGGAAATGTAATATTTTCCGTGAGTATACGGTTTCCTGCTATTCATTATTGATTATTTTACAAGAATGATAATTTTTAGACTGAAAAGAAGCATTTTCGAGAGAAATTATCAAGAAGTTGTTCCTATTGAATATTCCTAGAACAAAAAAAAATGAAGTTAAGTGCATCTGTTAGGTGATTTTCTTCTAATCCACGTATCTTAGATTTGTTTTGAGCTTATTTTGAGCACAAGAGAAATTCGTCGCCTGGGAAATTCGTACACATGAGTTTTTGAAGTCGCTCATCACGAATCCGACCTTGGACTTTCAAAATTTAAATTAGAGTTTCTTAGATTGCCGAGCGATGATGCGCTTCAGACGGCCAGCTTGATCCTCAAATACTAAATTTTTTTTGTTCTAGGAATATTCAAAAGAAACGAATTTTTTTATAATTTCTCTCGGAAATGATTCTTTCCAGTCTAAAAATTATTATTCTTGTAAAATAATCAATAATGAATAGCAGAAAACCGTATACTCACGAAAGATATTAAATTTTCTCTCTAAATAAGCCTTAAATATGTAGATTACGTAAAAATCACCTAATCATTGAAAAAGATGTGCTATCATATGGCGTGCATACGATTTCTCAAGAGAGTTGTGAATTTCATTTTATCTGAAATTCAAAACTTTCCTGAGTTGTCCCCTTTTCACACGGACTGCCAGTTGGCCCCTTTTTACACGGACGACGAGTGGCCCATTTTGCCCTTCTTTAGCCCCACCCCATAGGTACTGAAAGTTGTCCCAACTCATACCACATACAGCCTATATAGTGAAAATATGGGCCTCGGGTCTGGAAGCTCCCAAAAAATTAATATATTAACTTAAATAGGGGTAAAAATAGGCCAAAATGACTATTCAAGGGGAGCCTTGTACCGCCAACACTTCCCAATTTTGCAAACACTTGTCTGTGGTATTATTACAATTATCCACTGTAAAAACTCACATTCTATCATGCTTATCATATCCTGAGTTATCAATATCATATTTATGTAGATCAAGCATTACTAATACTTGACGCCACCTAACTTTCAGTAGTTACATGTATTGATGGTCAATATATTGTCTCTATTGCGCTAAAATTTACAAGAAACTATTAATAAAGTACATATGTCATCAATTGCATTCACTCGATTAGAAAAATTAATCGAAAAAGTAAATTATAAGCTGTGCATTACACGTACACCTTATAACACACTAGGCAGTGCATAGATATCATATGATTTTTTTAATATCAATAAGAAAATGTTGAAGTTCACTAAACATGGGTAATATTCATGAACATTGGATTCATGAAATCCACTCATATTGTATAAACTGCATAGCTAAGGTCCAAGCAGCTATTGCCAGGCGGGCTCAAAAAACAACTTCAAGTTATTTACTCATGGAATCAGCTAATGTGAATCAATCCACTTGAAAGTATGATTATTAGATACGCAATTTGATAATGGATTCAAATATATATAGTTTGCCTGTCCTTAAATGAGTTTGGAGCTTCCAAAGTGGCTTTGAATGTCTAAAAGTCTATGGTCGGTAACCTAACCTGTGCCATACATGGGTCATACAAGTCTCCAGTATAGGCAATTATAACGTTCACAAAGTGGTTTATAAAGTTATTAAAGGACAGGCAAACTATATATATTTAAATTCTTTATCAAATTGCGAATTTAGTAATCATACTTTTAAGTGGATAGATTCACATTAGCTAATTCCATGAGTAAATAACTTGAAGTTGCAGTTTGAGCCCACACGGCAATAGCTGCTTTGACCTTAGCTATGCAGTTTATACAATATGAGTGGATATCATGAGTCCGATATTCATGAATATTACCCATGTTTAGTGAATTTCAATATTTTCTTATTGATATTGAAAAAAACATATGATATCTATGTACTGCCTAGTGTGTTATAAGGTGTACGTGTAATGCACAGCTTATAATTTACTTTTTCGATTAATCTTTCTTATCGAGTGAATGCAATTGATGACACATGTACTTTATTAATAGTTCTTGTAAATTTTAGCACTATAGAGACAATATATTAACCATCAATACTTGTAACTACTGAAAGTTAGGTGGCGTCAAGTAAGGTACCTGTACCCAATATGCGCCACCTAAGCGAGAAAGATCACTACACCGCGTCAAATGAAAATTTTCTGACGCGATTGATGTCAAATAAAAGATCCACTCAATACCTTCAAAATGAGCTGAGTCTCATTTAATTTCAACAGTTTTACGCTGAGATACAGCGTTTAAAAAAAAAAAAAAAATTTTCGGGAAAAAATGTTTGGCGGATATTTACCATCAATGGGTTGATTGTAGCAGCTAGAACAAGAAAATAGGGGTGGCGCATATTGGGTACATTTGATAAAAATAACGAAGAACTATTGAAACGGTTGATAAAAAGGGCGTGAGATGAAAAAAAAATTTGATGATGTAGATGTCAAGGAATCGAATGATATGTCGCTCGATGTTTTTGGCCTAGTTTAAGGGTATTGAAAAAATTCGCACTTACCTGAGCAAAATTAGATCGAGAATCAAAATTGGTGAAGAAATGGAGAAAACGAGCTGTAACAAGTTGGAGTAAGGGTTTCCGATCGGGAAAAATGTTTTCTTTCTTCATTATTTAGTATTGCCGACAAGATTTTGTGCCGCGGCGATGCTCTAGACGCGTATATATGAAATACGAAGGGTGGCGCATATTGGATTGTGGCGCATATTGGGTACACCTACCTTATTAGTAATGCTTGATCTACATAAATATGATATTGATAACTCAGGATATGATAAGCATGATAGAATGTGAGTTTTTATAGTGGATAATTGTAATAATATAACAGACAAGTGTTTGTAAAATTTGGAAGTGTTGGCGGTACAAGGCTCCCCTTGAATAGTCATTTTAGTCTATAATGCCTCTGAAAATCAAATTTTTTCATGTTTGATCCCACAGAGAATTGCCCATATATATGTCCTCTTTTTTATAGGTATGAACAGAGAAACAGCGAGGAAGATCCTGAGGCAGACGTTGTATCCATACAAAGCCCAGGTGGTTCACGCGCTGAAGCCGGAAGATCTTCCTCGCCGACTGCGATTTGCCGAGTGGGTGCGACGCCAAGGAGATGGTTTATACAATATCACTTTATTTACCGATGAGTCGCAATTTTGCTTGAAAAGGGTCCCAAACAAACAGAATGTAAGGAATTGGGCGCCTTATAATCCAGCATGGATTGCCCCCAAACCGCAGAGGGCAGAATCGCTGAACGTATGGGCCGGAATTTATGGCGACCGCCTCATCGGTCCCATATTTTTTGAAGGAAATATGGATGCCAATCTGTATGAGCCGCTAATCCGTAGAGTGTTGCCCCGACTGCTGGAAGATTTGCCAGAGCAAGAAAGAAGAAACATGTATTTCCAGCAGGACGGGGCAACTTACCACACTGCAAGACGCCCAATTGCCATACTGAAACGGATGTTCCCCCGAAGACTAATTTCTTTAAGGGGTGATGTCGAGTGGCCACCAAGGTCAGCCGACATCACACCTTTGGATTTTTTTCTTTGGGGGTACTTGAAAGATCGGGCGTTCCGGAACCCAATGCCGACCAATCTCGACCAGTTACGAGAGAGAATTGAAGAGGCAGCAAGAGGAATTACACCACGAATGTTAAGAAGGGTTCGGGAATCATTCCAATCGCGTATTACCCTTCTTCTACAAAATGATGGAGGTTACATCGAAAACCTTTTAAAGGCACGAGGGCGAAGGAGGCAAGATTAAACAAAGGGAGAATCAATAAATTGATTAATTAATTACTGTGATTCCTGTCTATTTCCAGTTGTTAGTTGTTACTTGTTAGTTGTTTAATAAAAAAATGAAGTACGAAATGACGTGAAGTATGAAATTGAAAATTGGTAGTTTACTTTGCGATTTTTATGCTTTCAGATACATACATGAGATTATGATCTGGTGAAATTTAGGGTCTGTTTGATTGACAGAACATCGAATAGGCTTGAAAATCCATGGGACAATTTCTTTTTCAATTTCAGTTTTTTTGCGTTCTCAAAGAGAAAGCTTTGTAACGGGGTAAAAATCGACCCACCGAATCGGACTTCGGGACCTCGATTTTCGTAATCTACGGGTCGAAAAACATGGAAATCCGAAAATGTCTGTATGTATGTACGTACGTACGTACGTACGTACGTACGTACGTGCACTTTTTTTTGTCGTACGATAACTCTCGAAGGAATTGTCCGATCGTCCTGAAATTTTGCACACAGGTTAGTCGCCGCAAAATCTCGGTCGAGTTCAATTTTCAGCCAATTCCGTTGTTTATTTCTCTAGCAACCGTTGCTAACGTGTTTTTGATAAAAGCTCCAAAAATCATCATCAATGCACGATGGGTCTCGAATTCTTTCGACGATCGATGAGAATCGATAAGACATTCATTTTGGAACAACCATTGTTTATTCTCCTAGCAACCGTTGCTATGGAGATACAAAATTCAGCTTCAGACTGACTTTTTTTTGTCGTACGTTAATTTTCGAAGGAATGGTCCGATCGTCCTGAAATTTTGCACACAGGTCGGTCACCGGCAGATGTGAACCGAGTTCGGTCTTCAGCAACATCCGTTGTTTGATTCCATGGCAACCGTTGCTAGCGTGTTTTCGATAAGTTCCCATATAATTCATGATAAATGATCATTTGGGTTTGTATATTTATGGGATTCTATAACAATCAAAGAGACCTTTCCCGTATAAACCATTGTTGATGTCTCTAGCAACCGGTGTTTATATCGGTTGCAACCGTAACTAGGGAATGGGAAAAGTCAGTTGGAGGTTCATTTTTGGAACTGTTGATGACTAAGAAGTAAGAACATCGAAGCTCCGACATTTACCATAGCAACCGTTGTTCACGTCCTTAGCAACCGTTACTATGGAGTGTGAAAAGTCAGTTGGAGGTCCATTTTCGGAACTATTGATGACTAAGAAGTAATAACGTCGAAGCTCCGACATTTACCATAGCAGCCGTTGTTTACGTCCTTAGCAACCGTTACTATGGAGTGGGAAAAGTCAGTTTGAAGTCCATTTTTGGAACTATTGGTGACTAAGAAGTAAGAACATCGAAGCTCCGACATTTACCATAGCAACCATTGTTTACGTCCTTAGCAACCGTTACTATGGAGTGGGAAAAGTCAGTTAGAGGTCTATTTTCGGAACTGTTGACGACTAAGAAGTAAGAACACCGAAGCTCGGATATTTACCATAGCAACCGTTACTATAGAGTGGAGGAAATGAGTTAGAGGTTCATTTTGCTTTCTCAAAGAGTGGTGATTAATGCAAGTTGAGGTTCAATTGCAATACTTTGAGAAAGCATACTGCTGAGGCACTTGGCAGCGGTTTTTTCTATATTCTGAAAGATGTTGAGTCTTACGGAGAATGTTCAATAATATGCAGTTGATAGACAATGGATGAGGCTATCAATTCCGATCAATGTCTAATGTACGTGAACACTAGCAGATTTATATGGCTGCTATACAGCAGTTGTATGACAGTTATATGAAAGTTTCATGGCAGCCATATCGCAGTTGTATGCAAGTTGTATGGCAAACGTATGTGGTCGTATGGTAGTCATGTGTCAATGATATCGCGGTTCTATGATAGTTGTATGGCAGTTGTATGCAATATTGCAGTTGTATGACAGTAGTATTGCTGTTATGTAGCAGTTGTATAGCCGTTATTCAGCAGCTGTATGACAGTTTTATGGGAATTTTATGGAAGCCATATCGCAGTTGTATGGCAGTTGTATGGTAGCCAGAAGAGAGTTGTATAGCAGTCGTATGGCAGTCGTGTGTCGATAGCCAATATGACAGTTGTATGGCAGACGTATGACAGTCATATAGCAGTTGTATAGCAGTTATATGGCAGTCGTACGGCAGTCATATCACAGTTGTATTGCATTTATATGGCAGTCATGTATAAATGATATAGCAAATTGTATGGCAGTTATATTGCAAGTGTATGGCAGACATATCACAGTTGTATGACAGTTGTATGGCAGACATATGGCAGTCACATCGCAGTTTTATGGCAGTTGTATGGCAGACGGAAGACAGTTGTATAGCAGTCGTATGGCAGTCGTGTGTCAATGATATAGCAAATATGACAGTTGTATGGCAGTTATATGGCAATTGTGTGGCAGCAGTATTGCAGTTGTATGGCAGACGTAAGGCAGTCATATCGCAGTTGTATGGCAGTTATATGGCAGTCGTACGGCAGTCATATCACAGTTGCATTGCAGTTATATGGCAGTCGTATGGCAGTCAAATAGCAGTTGTATGACAGTTGTATGGCAGACGTATGGCCGTCACATCGCAGTTTTATGGCACTTATATGGCAGTCGTACGGCAGTCAAATAGCAGTTGTATGACAGTTGTATTGCAGTCATATGAAAGTTGTATGACAGTTGTATGTCTATTGTATTCCGATAACATGGCAGTTGGAATTGTTGCATGATTTCCCAAGTAGTTATCTATCATCAGCAGATCCCACGTCTATTTGCTCAAAAGTGAGTCTACTCTATCATACTAGTCTTTACTAGTATGATCAATGATATGCAGTTGGTAGACAATGGTTGAGGATATCAATTCCGATCGACGCCTAAAATTCGTGAACACTGTAGCAGATTTATGGATCTCATGAGGTAGTCTCATAGCACTTGTCAAGCTGCGGTAATAGAAATCGTTCGACAACTGTCCGACTTATGTCACTTGAGTTTTTGGCAATCGTATCGCAGCCATGTCGCTGTTGTATGGCAGCTATATGGCAGTCGTTTGGCAGTAATATGGCAACTGTATAGCAGCAATATTGCAGTTGTGTGACAGTCGTATGTCTGTTGTGTAGCAGTTATATGGCCGTTATTCAGCAGTTGTAAGGCAGACGGAAGAGAGTTGTATAGCAGTCGAATGGCAGTCGTGTGTCAATGATATAGCAAATATGACAGTTGCATGTCAGTTATAAGGCAATTGTATGGCAGCCATACCGCAGTTGTATGGCAGACTTAAGGCAGTCATATTGCAGTTGTATGGCTTATACGGCAGTCATATCACAGTTGTATTGCAGTTACATGGCAGTCATATGGCAGTCATATAGCAGTTGTATAGCAGTTGTATGGCAGTCGTACGGCAGTCATATCACAGTTGTATTGCAGTTATATGGCAGTCGTGTATCAATGATATAGCAAATTGTATGTCAGTTATATTGCAAGTGTATGGCAGACATATCGCAGCTGTATGACAGTTGTATGGCAGACTTATGGCAGTCACATTGCAGTTTTATGGCAGTTATATAGCAGTCGTACGGCAGTCATATCACAGTTGTATTGCAGTTATATGTCAGTCGTATGGCAGTCAAATAGCAGTTGTATGGCAGTTGTATGGCAGACGGAAGACAGTTGTATAGCAGTCGTATGGCAGTCGTGTGTCAATGGTATAGCAAATATGACAGTTGTATGGCAGTTATATGGCAATTGTGTGGCGGCAGTATTGCAGTTGTATGGCAGACGTAAGGCAGTCATATCACAGTTGTATTGCAGTTATATGTCAGTCGTATGGCAGTCAAATAGCAGTTGTATGGCAGTTGTATGGCAGTAGTATGGCATTCGTGTATCAATGATATAGCAAATTGTATGGCAGTTATATTGCAAGTGTCAGACATATCGCAGTTGTATGACAGTTGGATGGCAGACTTATGGCAGTCACATCGCAGTTTTATGGCAGTTGTATGGCAGACGGAAGACAGTTGTATAGCAGTCGTATGGCAGTCGTGTGTCAATGGTATAGCAAATATGACAGTTGTATGGCAGTTATATGGCAATTGTGTGGCAGCAGTATTGCAGTTGTATGGCTATAACTGCCATACAACTGCCATACAACTGCTATACAACTGCCATACAATCGCCATACAACTGCCATACAACTGCTATACAACTGCCATGCAATCGCCATACAACTGCCATATAATCGCCAGACCCATGCCATAAAACTGCCTCATAACTGCCATACAATCGCCATACAACTGCCATATAATCGACAGACCCATGCCATAAAACTGCCTCATAACTGCCATACAATTGCCATACAACTGCCATACAATAGCCATGCAACTGCCATATTACTGCCTTGCAATTCCCAGACAACCGCCATACAACTCCCAGACTTGTCAAGATAAATATTGTTCAGTTTCAAAATATAATGATTACGATTGAGTTAGAGATGATCTTCTGAAAAAAAATTGTATTCCATTTTCTAGAATCGGACGGGAGAGGTCAACGCTTTTTCATTTGAATTCATCAAAAAATACATACAATCGATTGCATGAATCAACTTTCTCCAAAGTCTCTACAGGAGACAATTATTTCATTTATTCACGAGCGAACAATTACTATAAGCAAAAGAAGAATCACGAATATTTTTTTTTCATTATACTTATGAATACGCTATCTACTCGTACAAAATCCAGTATCTTTCCATAATTCCTGCAATCTTAGACGCTCCAATTTGAATTCTCAAAAATCAAAATCAACGATTTGAAATCGTCAAAAAATCGGAAATATCCGTGATCCCATGATCAATAATTTGACAAGAAATCGCCCAATCTGGCAACTCTGTCATCAACCTCTGGCTAGCTACCAACTGCGGATTATTATTCATCTTCGTAAATGACCCAACTCTGTTGAAAGGATAGACACGGGATCTGCTGACGCTCGATAACTACTTAGGTACATTTTTAAGAATTCATACATACAACTGTCATATAATCGCCATACCCATGCCATAAAACTGCCACATAACTGCCATACAATCGCCATACAACTGCCATACAACTGCCATACAATTGTCATACAATCGCAATACAACTGCCATACAACTGCCATGCAATCGCCATACAACTGTCATACAATCGCCATACAACTGTCATGTGACGAATATACAACTGCGATATATCTTTCATGCAACTGCCATACAACTGCCATGCAATCGCTATACAACTGCCATGCAATCGCCATACAACTGCCATATAACTGCCATACAACTGTCATACAATCGCCATACGAGTGCCATACAACTGCCATACAACTGCTATACAACTGCCATTCAACTGCCATACAATCGCCATACAACTGCCATACAACTGTCATACAATTGCCATACAAGTGCCATACAACTGCCATACAACTGCTATACAACTGCCATGCAATCGCCATACAACTGCCATATAATCGCCAGACCTATGCCATAAAACTGCCACGTAACTGCCATACAATTGCCATACAACTGCCATACAATTGCCATGCAACTGCCATATTACTGCCTTGCAATTCCCAGACAACCACCATACAACTCCCAGACTTGTCAAGATGAATATTGTTCAGTTTCAAAATATCCAGGGGCGCGCTAGCGCCCCCTCCTGGCGAGTAACGGCAGCTGGGGGCATAATGATTACAATTGAGTTAGAGATGATCTTTTGAAAAAAAGAATCGTATTCCATTTTCTAGAATCGGACGGGAGGGGTCAACGAGTTTTCATTTGAATTCATCAAAAAATACAAAATACATACAATCGATTGCATGCATCAACTTTCTCCAAAGACTCTACAGGAGACAATTATTCCATTTTATGAATCCAAATGTTCGACGCTAGCTACTCGTACAAAATCAAGTATCTTTTCATAATTCCGGTAGGCAATCTTAGAGGCTCCAATTTGAATTCTCAAAAATCAAAATCAACGATTTGAAATCGTCAAAAATCGGAAATATCCGTGATTCTATGTTCAATAATTTGACAAGAAATCGCCCTATCTGGCAACTCTGTCATCAACCTCTGGCTAGCTACCAACTGCGGATTATTGCTCATCCTCGTAAATGACCCGACTCTGTTGAGAGAATCGACGCGGGATCTGCTGACGCTCGATAACTACTTAGGTACATTTTGAAGAATTTATACGTACAACTGCCATATAATTACCAGACCCATGCCATAAAACTGCCACATTACTGCCATATAATTGCCATACAACTGCCATTCAACTGCCATACAATCGCCATACAACTGCCATACAACTGCCATACAACTGCCATATAACTGCCATACAACTGCCATACAACTGTCATACAACTGCCATACAACTGCCATACAACTGCTATACAACTGTCATGTGACGAATATACGACTGCGATATACACCGTGACAATTATAAAATGAAACAGACATTTGGTTATATTACAACGTACTGTATACATATAAATCGACCAGAGAAGGTGATTCTTATGTAAATAAACCTCGTCAATCGAATGGTGAAGTCTATTTTGCGAAAAGACGGACTGTTAATAAAATCAGAAAATTATTTTTTCATGAAATTATGGGAAGAACTTGAACTGCTGATATTCTTGTAGCCGAGGAAAAATGAGTGAGATTTGACCAAGTCCAACGGTGATTGGGTATTTATTTTAAATGCAATAATTAATACAAATTATCATAATTAACCCTGCGTTTGTGGATTAAGCCGCAAAGTCGTTCGGACATTTCGCTCGACCGAGGCAATTTCAGTTCAGTCGATGACGATCATGCGAGTTTGGTTAGAGTACGCTAGGGATTTTTCGGAAACTACGCGCTATGTTGTGTTTACAGAAGTGCGCAAGGGAAACATAACCATATGATTCGCCAGTGACAGCAGAAGGAGCATCACCCCAGTATAGCCCGCGAAACTAGTACGATAGAATTAGCCTCCAAAAACCCTGTTTCGTAAAAAAATAATCGACAGCACTTAAAAATACTAGGGTGTACATTGGTTTTTCAATATGAAATGGTCAATTCTGTCGATGATTCCTACCACTGGAACATTGTTAAAAAAAATTGGAGAAAGTTGTAGCTGTTGTCTAGCAGTTATATGGCATTCGACGTCGGTTTCCCGGCAAATAATCTGTTCAAATTCGAAAAATTTCTCATCAAAATTCGTCGCCTCCAAGCAAGAAGAGGCCAACTCAGCGTCTCGTTAAAAAATTGGCCAACTCGCAGTCCATGTAAAAATGGGCCAACTCGCAGTCCGTGTAAAAAGGGTCAACTTGCAGTCTGTGTAAAAAGGGACCAGCTCAGGCGAGTTTTCAATTTCATATAAAATTAAATTGATCGAGAAGTCGTTTCTTTTGAATATTCATGGAACAAAAAAAATGAGCATTTGAGGATCAGGCTGGTCTTCTGAAGCGCATCTGTTAGGTGATTTTCTTGTAATCCACATAGCTTAGACTCGTTTTGAGCTCATTTTGAGCGCAAGAGAATTTCGTCGCCTGGGAAATTCGTGAACTTGAGTTTTTGAGGTCGCTGTCTCCGAATCCGACCTCGGATTTTCAAAATTCAAATTGGAGCCTCTAAGATTGCCTACCGGAATTTTGAAAAGATACTGGATTTTGTACGAGTAGATAGCGTCAAACCATTAGATTCATAGGCAAAATTAAAAAAAAAAACTGTGAATTTTCTTTTGCCAATGGTAATTGTTCGCTCGTGAACAAATGGAATAACTTTTTCCTGTAGAGTTTTTAGAGAAAGTTCATGCACGTAATCGATTATGTGTATTTTTTGACGAATCTAAATAAAATCGTTGACCCCCCCCTCCGATTTTAGGAAATGGGATACGATTTTTTTTCGAAAGATCATTTCTAACTCCATTGTAAACATAATATCCTGAACCTGAGCTATATTCATCTTGGTAAGTCGGGGAGTTGTATGGAGGTTATATGGCAGTCGTATGTCAGTCATATGACAGTTGTATGGCAGTTATATGGCAGTCGTATGGCAGTCGTATGGCAGTCGTATGGCAGTTATATGACAATTGTATGGCAGTCATATGGCAGTTGCATGACAGTTATATCGCAGTCGTATGTCAGTCATATGACAGTTGTATGGCAGTTATATGGCAAATGTATGGCTGTCATATTGTAGTTCTGTGAAGGTATATGGCAGTCGTATGGCAGTAAAATCGCAGTTGTATGGCAGTTGCATGGCAGTCATATGGCAGTTGTATAACAGTTATGCGGCAGTTTTATGGCAGATGCCATATGGGTCTGGCAATTATATGGCAGTTGTATGAATGAATTTTTCATCATGTACCTATGTAGTTTTCTAGTGTCAGCAAATCTCACATCTATTCTATCAAGATAGTTGAGTAATGTACAAATCGTCGCCTCCGAGCAAAAAGGGGCCAACTCAGCGTCCCGTAGAAAAAGGGGCCAACTCGCTGACCGGGCAAAAAGGGGCCAACTCAGGCGAGTTTTGAATTTCAGATGAAATTCCGTTCACGACTCTCTTGAGAAGTCTTATGCACGCTATGTGATAGCCATAGTACGTCTCTTTCAATGAATAGGTGATTTTCACGTAATTTACATGTCATCTAAATGTAATATGTCAAGTTAACCATCGATGGTTTTTTGTAGAAATTGGTATACATATATGTTTTTGAGGTCGATCATAATGGATCCGGCCTTAAATTCACCTGACAAAAGTTTGGAAAAAAATTGAATTTTGTTGACAATTGGTACACATGGGTTTTCGAGGTCGCTGATCACGAATCCGGCCTCAGATTTTGAAAATTCAAATTGGAGCCTCTAAGATCACCTGACAAAATTTTGGAAAAAAACTGAATTTTGCTGAAGATTGGTGTACATGGGTTTCTGAGGTCGCTGATCACGAATCCGGCCTTTGATTTTCAAATGTTGAATTAGAGCCTCTAAGATTACAGGCCAAAAATTCGAAAATATACTGGATTTTCATGAAAATTGATTTATATGGGTTTTTGAGGTCGCTGATTACGAATCCGGCCTTAAATTCAAAAATTTCAAATTAGATCAAGCCTCTAAGATCACCTGACAAAATTTTGGAAAAAAACTGAATTTTGCTGAAGATTGGTGTACATGGGTTTCTGAGGTCGCTGATCACGAATCCGGCCTTTGATTTTCAAATGTTGAATTAGAACCTCTAAGATTACAGGCCAAAAATTCGAAAATATACTGGATTTTCATGAAAATTGATTTATATGGGTTTTTGAGGTCGCTGATTACGAATCCGGCCTTAAATTCAAAAATTTCAAATTAGATCAAGCCTCTAAGATCACCTGACAAAATTTTGGAAAAAAAACTGAATTTTGCTGAAGATTGGTGTACATGGGTTTCTGAGGTCGCTGATCACGAATCCGGCCTTTGATTTTCAAATGTTGAATTAGAGCCTCTAAGATTACAGGCCAAAAATTCGAAAATATACTGGATTTTCATGAAAATTGATTTATATGGGTTTTTGAGGTCGCTGATTACGAATCCGGCCTTAAATTCAAAAATTTCAAATTAGATCAAGCCTCTAAGATCACCTGACAAAATTTTGGAAAAAAACTGAATTTTGCTGAAGATTGGTGTACATGGGTTTCTGAGGTCGCTGATCACGAATCCGGCCTTTGATTTTCAAATGTTGAATTAGAACCTCTAAGATTACAGGCCAAAAATTCGAAAATATACTGGATTTTCATGAAAATTGATTTATATGGGTTTTTGAGGTCGCTGATTACGAATCCGGCCTTAAATTCAAAAATTTCAAATTAGATCAAGCCTCTAAGATCACCTGACAAAAATTTGGAAAAAAATCGAATTTTGTTGAAAATTTATATACATGGGTTTTCGAGGTCACTGATTACGAATCCGGCCTCAGATTTCAAAAATTCAAATTAGATCAAGCCTCTAAGATCACCAGACAAAAATTTGGAAAAAAATTGAATTTTGTTGAAAATTGGTATACATGAAAATTTGAAAAGATACTGGATTTGAATAAAACTTGGTATACATGGGTTTCTAAGATCGCTGATTATGAATCCGGTCTCAGATTTTTGAAATTCAAATTAGATTGTGCCTGCAAGATTGCCGTCCGAAAATTTGGAAAGATAATGGAATCTAATGAAACTTGGTATACATAGGTTTTTAAGGTTACTAATTACACATAAAGCTTCAGATTGAAATAAGCCTAAATTTTCAACATCGTCGACCGTAACGAGGAAACATCCTCTCAGAAGGTTACCCAAAAAAAAGCTATCTCATATTCGACTTTATAGAAAAAACAGTTTTAAGTGTGATTACATTTCTTCTAGTTCTTGAGTGTTTAGAGTTAATTCATGCATTTGTGTGTATATTCCCAATTAAAATTATATTCATATATTTGATCTACAAGTTCCCTTGAAAGAACGGAACAAATGAGAACTAGAAAGTTAATATACAGTGGTTAGAGTGAAATAACATGAAACTCTATTTGCGTAACAGCATAACCTGTGGTACAAGTATTGAAGATTATACTAATTCTGAATTTTTTTTATGAATTCTAGAAGACTCCATCATGTTCTCTGAATTTTTTCAGAATTTTTTAGACCATATGTCCCATCCTGACAGAGGCTCAAAGTGGTGGAGTTTGCAATATTAGACATTTTTTCAGGACCTTTGACCTCAATTTTGAGCTATCTAGAGATGTTTTGGAGCAAAAACTCAAGACAACTTTTTTACTGGAAAATGCCAAATTTTTTAGAAAAATTGGTTCAAGGGTCATTGGTAAACATATAGCTATCACTTAACTTATTTCCAGGCTTAAAACTGATCAAAAAGTGGTTTTGATCACCCGCAGCATAATGTGATACATACCAAAAGAAAGCTTATTTTATTACCAAAATGTCCTGACTAGTCGCAGAGTGCTGCATTTGATCTATTTTTTGTAATCAACCAATACATTATGAGAATTAACGAAAATATTCCAATTAGAATATTTTTGTTAATTCTCATAATGTATTAGAGTAGATAGCTCAAAATTGAGGTAAAAGGTCCTGAAAAAATGTCTAATATTGCAAACTCCACCACTTTGAGCCTCTGTCAGGATGGGACATATGGTCTAAAAAATTCTGAAAAAATTCAGAGGACATGATGAAGTCTTCTAGAAATCATAAAAAAAATTTCAGAATTTTTTTTCATTTTCACTCTCTCACTTGACAGAGAATCACCCATATATACCAATTTTCAACGAAATTCAATTTTTTTCCAAATTTTTGTCAGGTGATCTTAGAGGCTCTAATTTGTATTTTCAAATTTGAGGCCGGATTCGTGATCAGTGACCTCAGAAACCCATGTACACCAATCTTCAGCAAAATTCAGTTTTTTTCCAAAATTTTGTCAGGTGATCTGAGAGGCTCCAATTTGAATTCTCAAAATCTGAGGCCGGATTCGTGACCAGCGACCTCAAAAACCCATGTGTACCAATTTTCAACAAAATTCAATTTTTTCCCAAACTTTTGTCAGGTGATCTTAGAGGCTTGATCTAATTTGAAATGTTGAAATCTGAGGCTGGATTCGTAATCAGTGACCTCGAAAACCCATGTATACCAATTTTCAACAAAATTCAATTTTTTTCCAAACTTCTGTCAGGTGATCTTGGAGGCTTGATCTTATTTGAATTTTCAAAATCTGACGCCGGATTCGTGATCAGCGACCTCAAAAACCCATGTGTACCAATTTTTAACAAAATTCAATTTTCTTCATCCCCTGGCCGAAAGTACGTGTTCCGCGGACTGATTTCGCACAGGGAAGAGCGATTTTTGCGGCCGCTGGGCTGACGAGCGCCTCTGATTGGCTGCAAGACTTTTGTGGCTCGATGCAAAATTTTCGTTGCTATAGCTGCGAGAGTAAATATTTGCTATACCGCAAAACCGGTAACCTCGAAACATCGAAATGTCGTGCGTATATAGCCACGGTGGTTCCGCGTGTGGATAAGGCGCTTGACTCTCGTCTAGAGGGTTAGGAATTCGAATCCTGGCGTTCGAAGGCACCTCCGATTTTTTTGAAGTGCATTTGATTTTCTAAAAATAAAGGAATAGTTGTGATGCATGCGAATAAGGGTCACATGCCGCGTTTGAGGTGCATTGCAACTATATGGACAGAAATAATAAAAACTCACTCCGCCGCGCGGTGAACATTATACATGAATTGTGGCAAATCGGAGCTCTAGAAGGAGCCAACGGCTAATAACTAAAAATGCAGAAGGAAAATTGTGGCAAATAAAACTTAAAAAATATAGGAATTTTTGGTAGGTGCCTCCGCAGGCGAAGAGGAAGTCTTTGACGAGGAAATTTTTTTGCAGAAGCAAAAGAGATCGTGCAAATCCAAACGTTACCGAACATGTCTTCAGAACCGTCTCTTTAGTTTTTACATGTGTTGTTGATGCCCGCCCCGACCAGTAAAACCTCGGCTTCGCCTCGGTCTTACAAAAGTCGGGCGGGCATCAACAACACATGCAGCGATACAGTGCATTCGCATACGGCGGACAGCCAGTTGACACGAGTATATATATATATATATATATATATATATATATATATATATATATATATAGCAAAAGCTATATACTCATCTCGCGCTGCGCGAATTGACCGGTAGGGTGAGTTGCTGACACTGTCCACAAAAAAATTATATAGCATGTATATGTATATTACATGTATATAGCCAGCTTAGCTATTTCAATTATTAGCAATTGCTGGACGTACTTTCGGCCGGGGTTGAAGAAAAATAGTATACGGCACTTGGCCATACAGTTGGATTCGCTGGCGTGCGATATGACGGCCTCGGCTTCGCCTCGGCCGTCCTAACCCCGCACTCCAGGAAATCCAACTTTCTGGCCATGTATCGTAATCTACTATTTTTTTCAAATTTTTGTCGTGATCTTGGAGGTTCTATTTTGAATTTTTAGAATTTGAGGCCGGATTCATTATGTGCGACCTCAAAAACATATGTATACCAATTTCTAGAAGAAACCATCGAGGCAAAAGCCTTTTAATGTAAATAGTTAACTTGACATATTACATTCAGATGACATGTAAATTACGTGAAAATCACCTATTCATTGAAAGAGACGTACTACGGCTATCACATAGCGTGCATGAGACTTCTCAAGAGAGTCGTGAACTGAATTTTATCTGAAATTCAAAACTCGCCTGAGTTGACCTCTTTTTGCACGGACGGCGAGTTGGCCTCTTCTTACACGGACGGCGAGTTGGCCCCTTTTTACGCGGACTGCGAGTTGGCCCCTTTTTGCCCGGTCAGCGAGTTGGCCCCTTTTTCTACGGGACGCTGAGGTGGCCCCTTTTTGCTTGGAGGCGACGAAATATAATAAATATTCCGCAGTTGACAGACAATAATTGAAGATATCAATTCAAATCAATGTCTAGAATACGTGAACACTATAATAGATTTCTGAATCTAATATGGCAGTTATATAGCACTTGTATAGGTACTGTAAAACAAATTGTTTGGCATCTGTCTGACACTTGTCACGCAAGTCTATGGCGGTTGTATAGCAGTTGTATGACAGTTATATCGCAGTCGTAATTCAAAGTGTAACTAAGTAGTTATCTAGCGTCAGCAGTTCCCGCGTCGATTCTCTCTACAGAGTTAAGTTATTTACGATAATGATAAATATTCCGCAGTTGGTTGCCAATGATTGAGAACAGAGTTGCCCGATTGGACGATATCTTGTCAAATTATTGATCATGAGATGGAGGATTTTTTTGATTTTTGACGATTTTTTTCTATCAAAAAAAAAATTTATTGCCAAAACACAATGGATCGCCGATCTTATGATCACTAATTTGTGAAATAGACGCACAATATGGCAGCCTTGGTTGAGGATATCAATCCCGATCACTGTTAAGTATACGTGAACCTTGTGTCAGATTTCCGGATTTCATATGGCACTTATGTAGAACTTGTCTGGCGACGGTAAAAGAGATTGATTGGCAACTGTCTGAAACATGTCACGCAAGTGTATGGCAATTGTTATACATTTCAAATACCATATAACTGGCATACAATTGCCATACAACTGCCATACAATCGCCATACAACTGCCATACAATCGCCATACAACTGCCAGATAACTGCCATACAACTGTCATGTGACGGACATACGACTGCGATATATCTTTCATGCAACTGCCATATAACTGCCTTGCAAGTCCCAGACAATCGCCATACAACTCCCAGACTTGTCAAGATGAATATTGTTCAGTTTCAAAATATAATGATTACAATTGGGTTAGAAATGATCTTTCGAAAAAAAAATCGTATTCCATATTCTAAAATCGGACGGGAGGGGTCAACGATTCTTTATTTAAATTCGTCAAAAAATACACATAATTAATTACATGCATCAACCTTCTCCAAAAACTCTACAGGAGAAAGTTATTCCATTTATTCACGAGCGAACAATTACTATAAGCAAAAGAAAAATCACGGTTTTTTTTTTAATTTTGCCTATGAATCTAATGGTTAGACGCTATCCACTCGTACAAAATCCAGTATCATTTCATCATTCCGGTAGGCATTCTTAGAGGCTCCATTTGAATTCTCAAAAATCAAAATCAACGATTTGAAATCGTCAAAAATCGAAAAAATCCGCCACATAACTGCCATACAACTGCCATACAACTGCCATACAACTGCCATACAACTGCCATACAACTGCCATACAATCGCCATACAACTGCCATACAACTGCCATACAACTGCCATACAACTGCCATACAACTGCCATACAACTGCCATACAACTGCCATACAACTGCCATACAACTGCCATACAACTGCCATACAATCGCCATACAATCGCTATACAACTGCCATACAATCGCCTTACAACTTCCATACAACTGCCATACAACTGCCATACAACTGCCATACAACTGCCATACCACTGCCATACAATCGCCATACAACATCCATACAACTACCATACAATCGCCATACAACTGCCATATAATCGCCAGACCCATGCCATAAAACTGCCATACAATCGCCATACAACTGCCATACAATCCCCATACAACTGTCATACAATCGCCTTACAACTTCCATACAACTGCCTTGCAAGTCCCAGACAACCGCCATACAACTCCCAGACTTGTCAAGATGAATATTGCTCAGTTTCAAAATATAATGATTACAATTGGGTTAGAGATGATCTTTTGAAAAAAAAATCGTATTCCATATTCTAAAATCGGACGGGAGGGGTCAACGATTTTTTATTTGATTTCATCAAAAAATACATACAATCGTTCACGTGCATCAACTTTCTCCAAAGACTCTACAGGAGGAAGGAAATAAATTCCATTTATTCACGAGCGAACAATTACCATAAGCAAAAGAAAAATCACGAGTATTTTTTTTTATTTTACTTATGAATCCAATAGTTCGACGCTAGCTACTCGTACAAAATCCAGTATCTTTTCATAATTCCGGTAGGCAATCATAGAGGCTGCAATTTGAATTCTCAAAAATCAAAATCAACGATTTGAAATTGTCAAAAATCGAAAAAATCCGCGATTATTAATCATCCTCGTAAATGACTCAACTCTGTTGAGAGAATTGACGTGGGATCTGCTGACGCTAGATAACTACTTAGGTATGTACATTTTGAAGAATTCATACATACAACTGCCTTATAATCGCCAAACCCATGCCATAAAACTGCCGCATAACTGTTATACAACTGCCATATGACTGCGATACGACTGCCATGCAACTGCCATACAACTGCTTTATAACCGCCATACGACTGCTATATAACTGCCACACAACTGTCATGTGACTGCCATACAGATACTATACAACTGCAATATAACTGTCATACAATTGCCATATAACCACCATAGAGTGCAATATGACTGCCATACAACTGCTATATAACCGCCATAGACTTGCGTGACATGTGTCAGACAGATGGCAAACAATTTCTTTGACCGTAGATAGACAAGTGTTACATAACTGCCATACTAGATTCGGAAATCTGCTATAGTGTTCACGTATACTAGACATTGATTGGAAATGATATCCTCAAATATTGTCTCTCAACTACGGAATATTTATTATATTCACACATTACTCAACTATCTTGATAGAATAGATGTCGGATCTGCTGACGCTAGAAAATTACATAGGTACATAATGAAAATTCATTCAAACAACAGCCATATAACAGCTGGACCTATGCCATACAAATGCCATACAACTGCCATACAATTGCCATATGGCTGCCATACGATTGCCATACAACTACCATACAACTGCCATGTAATTACCATATGATTGCCTTATAACTTCGATACGACTGCCATGTAACTGCCATACTACTGCGATATGACTGCCATACCATGTGTCAGAAAGTTGTCAAACAATTTCTTTTATCGCCGCCAGGCAAGTGCTACATAATTAAGGGGGTAGCCTACCTAAATTTTAACATGGTTAAAAAAAATCGTACGAGGCTGTAAATTTATATTTTAATTCATTTTTTTACGGCGGTTTCAATGACGTATCGACCACCCCGAAAAAAACGTACTTGGGATTTTTTTTCTCGGCTCCTAGCAGTCTAATTGCAAAACCGATACGTACGTTTGTGGACATTGTATTGAGGAACCCTAAAAAAAATTCTCAGCCCAAACCACTGAAAATAAGTCTCAATTATTCACCTCCTCCTGCATCACGTTTCCACCTTCATTCTGCAACGTCATAAAGATATCCATTTGATTCACACAAAGTAATTAGCATACATGCGATGTGTGCGTGGGACGATGTGTGTGTGTGTGCGTGTGTGTTTGTGTGTGTGTGTGTGCGTGTATATGCGCACACAAACACACACACACACACACACACACACATCCTCCCACGCACACATCGCATGTATGTTCCCTGTTGAAAAAAATCGACTGGATTTCCAGCTGGATTTGCACTGGATTCCAGCTGGATTTACGCTGGATTCTAGCTGGATTTTGACTGGATTCCAGCTGGATTCCAGCTGGAAACGAAAAATCCAGGTGAAGTGATGCAGGGAAAATCCAGTGAGTTTCCCGAATAATCCAGCTGGATCCTGAGATAATCCAGCTGGATTTTACTAGAATTAGGGTTATATCGTTATTATAGATCCAGCAGATTTTCCGGATAATCCAGCTGGATTTTTTTTTCGGCGACAATCCAGCTGGACTTTTTTCGGTTTGGATTCGTTCATAATCCAGCTGGAGCTCGACGTCGAATCCAGCTGATTATGAAAGAATCCAGCTGGACTTTTCGAAACATTCCTGCTGGATTCGTTCATAATCCAGCTGGATTCGACGCCGTAGCCCGCTGCTCCAGACTGAAAAATCCAGCGATTGTCGAAAAATTCAGCTGGATTCGAAATAATCCAGCTGGATTCGCCGCCGTAGCCCGCTGTTCTAGAACCGAAAAAATCCAGCTGGATTGTCGAAAAGTCCAGCTGGATTCTTTTCATAATCCAGCTGGATTCAACGCCGTAGCTCGGTGCTCTCAAACCGAAAAAATACAGCTGGATTGTCGAAAAATCCAGCTGGATTATCCGGAAAATCTGCTGGATCTATAATAACGATATAACCCTAATTCTAGTAAAATTCAGCTGGATTATCTCAGGATCCAGCTGGGATTATTCGGGAAACTCACTGGATTTTCCCTGCATCACTTCACCTGGATTTTTTGTTTCCAGCTGGAATCCAGCCCAAATCCAGCTGGAATCCAGCTGGAATCCAGTCAAAATCCAGCTAGAATCCAGCGTAAATCCAGCTGGAATCCAGAGCAAATCCAGCTGGAAATCCAGTCGATTTTTTTCAACAGGGCTAATTACTTTGTGTGAATCAAACGGATATCTTTATGACGTTGCAGAATGAAGGTGGAAACGTGATGCAGGAGGAGGTGAATAATTGAGACTTATTTTCAGTGGTTTGGGCTGAGAATTTTTTTGAGGGTTCCTCAATACAATGTCCACAAACGTACGTATCGGTTTTGCAATTAGACTTCTAGGAGCCGAGAAAAAAAATCCCAAGTACGTTCTAAAAAATTGAAAAAATTTTTTCACCGGGGTGGTCGATACGTCATTGAAACCGCCGTAAAAAAATTAATTAAAATATAAATTTACAGCCTCGTACGATTTTTTTTAACCATGTTAAAATTTAGGTAGGCTACCCCCTTAAATTCAGAAATTTGCTACAGTGTTCACGTATACTTTACAGTGATCGGAATTGATAAATCGGAATCGCCAGTTGGCAGCGGTAGAAGAGATTGTTTGGCAACTGTCTGACACATTTTACGCAAGGATATGGTAGTTGTTTGGCAGTTATATCGTAAATGTACTCCTGTTATATGGCAAGTAATTAATTGTATGGCAGTCATATCGCAGTAGTATGACAGTTATATGACATTCGTGTGGAAGTTATATGGCAATCGTATGGCAGTTGTATGACAGTTATATGGCAATCGTATGGCAGTCGTATCGCAATTGTATGGCAATCGTATGACAGTCGTATCGCTATTGTATAGCATGGATCTGGGGATCGTATGGCAGTTATATGGCAGTATGTATAAAGTTTTTATTATGTACCTATGTAATTTATAGCGACAATTGATCCCAAATCTATTCTATCAAGAGAGTTGAGTAATTTACGAATATGATAAATATTCCGCAGTTGGTAGACAATGAATGATGATATCAATTCCGATCAATGCCTAGTATACGTGAACACTGTAGCAGATTCCTGAATTTCATATGGCACTTATGTAGATCTTGCCTGGCAGCGGTAAAAGAAATTGTGTGGCAACCGTCTGACACATGTCACGTAAGTGTATGGCAATTGTTTTGCATTTAAAATGCCATATAACTGTCATACAACTACAATATGACACCGTACAATTGCCATATAACTGCCATACAACTGTCGTGGCTGCTATACGACTGCCATATGACTGCCATACGACTGTCATATGCTGCCATACGACTGCCGTATGACTTCCATACGACTGCCATATAACTGCCTTACAACTCCCAGACTTTTCAAGATGAATATATCTCAGTTTCATGATAGAATGATTACAATGGAGTTAGAAATGATCTTTTGAAAAAAAACCATATTCCATATTCTAAAATTGGCGGGAGGGGGGGTCAATGATTTTTTATTTAGATTCGTCAAAAAATACACATAATCGATTACGTGCATGAACTTTCTCCAAAAACTCTACAGGAAAAAGTTATTCCATTTGTTCACGAGCGAACAATTACCATCGGCAAAAGAAAAATCAGAATTTTTTTTTTAATTTTGCCTATGAATCTAATGGTTTGACGCTATCTACTCGTACAAAATCCAGTATCTTTTCAAAATTTCGGTAGGCAATCTTAGAGGCTCCAATTTGAATTTTGAATATCCGAGGTCGGATTCGAAGACACCGACCTCAAAAACTCATGTTCACGAATTTCCCAGGCGACGAAATTCTCTTGCGTTCAAAATGAGCTCAAAATGAGTCTAAGCTATGTGGATTACAAGAAAATCACCTAACAGATGCGCTTCAGAAGGCCAGCCTGATCCTCAAATGCTCATTTTTTTTGTTCCATGAATATTCAAAAGAAACGACTTCTCGATCAATTTAATTTTATATGAAATCAAAAACTCGCCTGAGCTGGTCCCTTTTTACACAGACTGCAAGTTGACCTTTTTACCGGACTGCGAGTTGGCCCATTTTTACATGGACTGCGAGTTGGCCACTTTTTTAACGGGACGCTGAGTTGGCCCCTTCTTGCTTGGAGGCGACGAATTTTGATGGAGAAATTTTTCGAATTTGAACAGATTATTTGCCGGGAAACTCACGTCGGATGCCATACAACGGCTAGACAACAGCTACAACTTTCTCCAATTTTTTTTAACAATGTTCCAATGGTAAGAATCATCGACAGAATTGACCAATTCCTATTGAGGAACCAATGTACACCCGAGTATTTTTAAAGTGCTGTCGATTATCTTTTTTACGAAACAGGGTTTTTGGAGGCTAATTCTATCGTACTAGTTTCGCGGGCTATACTGGGGTGATGTTCTTTCTGCTGTCACTGGCGAATCATATGGTTATGTTTCCCTTGCGCACTTTTGTAAACACAACATAGCGCGTAGTTTCCGAAAAATCCCTAGCGTACTCTAACCAAACTCGCATGATCGTCATCGACTGAACTGAAATTGCCTCGGTCGAGCGAAATGTCCGAACGACTTTACGGCTTAATCCACAACCGCAGGGTTAATTATGATAATTTGTATTAATTATTGCATTTAAAATAAATACCCAATCACCATTGGACTTGGTCAAATCTCACTCATTTTTCCTCGGCTACAAGAATATCAGCAGTTCAAGTTCCTCCCATAATTTCATGAAAAAATAATTTTTCTGATTTCATTAACAGTCCGTCTTTTCGCAAAATAGACTTCACCATTCGATAGACGAGGTTTAATTACATAAGAATCACCTTCTCTGGTCGATTTATATGTATGCAGTACGTTGTAATATAATCAAATGTCTGTTTCATTTTATAATTGTCACGGTGTATCTTTCATGCAACTACCATACAACTGCCATGTAACTGCCATACAACTGTCATACAATCGCCATACAAGTGTCATACAACTGCCATACAACTGCTATACAACTGCCATGCAATCGCCATACAACTGCCATATAATCGCCAGACCTATGCCATAAAACTGCCACATAACTGCCATACAATTGCCATACAACTGCCATACAATTGCTATACAACTGTCATAAAATCGCCATACAAGTGCCATACAACTGTCATACAACTGCTATACAACTGCCATGCAATCGCCATACAACTGCCATATAATCGCCAGACCTATGCCATAAAACTGCCACATAACTGCCATACAACTGCTATACAACTGCCATACAATCGCCATGCAACTGCCATATTACTACCTTGCAATTCCCAGACAACCGCCATACAACTCCCCGACTTGTCCAGATGAATATTGTTCTGTTTTAAAATATCCAGGGGCGCGCTAGCGCCCCCTCCTGGCGAGTAACGGCAGCTGGGGGCATAATGTTTATAATTGAGTTAGAGATGATCTTTTGAAAAAAAAGAATCGTATTCCATTTTCTAGAATCGGACGGGAGGGGTCAACGAGTTTTCATTGGAATTCATCAAAAATACAAAATACATACAATCGATTGCATGCATCAACTATCTCCAAAGACTCTACAGGAGACAATTATTCCATTTTATGAATCCAATTGTTCGACGCTAGCTACTCGTACAAAATCCAGTATCTTTTCATAATTCCGGTAGGCAATCTTAGAGGATCCAATTTGAATTCTCAAAAATCAAAATCAACGATTTGAAATCGTCAAAAATCGGAAATATCCGTGATTCTATGTTCAATAATTTGACAAGAAATCGCCCTATCTGGCAACTCTGTCATCAACCTCTGGCTAGCTACCAACTGCGGATTATTGCTCATCCTCGTAAATGACCCGACTCTGTTGAGAGAATCGACGCGGGATCTGCTGACGCTCGATAACTACTTAGGTACATTTTGAAGAATTTATACTGCCATAGAATCACCAGACCCATGCTATAATACTGCCACATAACTGCCATATAATTGCCATACAACTGCCATTCAACTGCCATACAATCGCCATACAACTGCCATACAACTGCCATACAACTGTCATACAATCGCCATACAAGTGTCATACAACTGCCATACAACTGCTATACAACTGCCATGCAATCGCCATACAACTGCCATATAATCGCCAGACCTATGCCATAAAACTGCCACATAACTGCCATACAATTGCCATACAACTGCCATACAATTGCTATACAACTGTCATAAAATCGCCATACAAGTGCCATACAACTGTCATACAACTGCTATACAACTGCCATGCAATCGCCATACAACTGCCATATAAATGCCAGACCTATGCCATAAAACTGCCACATAACTGTCATACAATTGCCATACAACTGCCATACAACTGCTATACAACTGTCATACAATCGCCATACAAGTGCCATACAACTGCAATATAACTGCTATACAACTGCCATGCAATCGCCATACAACTGCCATATAATCGCCAGACTTATGCCATAAAACTGCCACGTAACTGCCATACAATTGCCATAAAACTGCCATACAATCGCCATGCAACTGCCATATTACTGCCTTGCAATTCCCAGACAACCGCCATACAACTCCCAGACTTGTCAAGATGAATATTGTTCAGTTTCAAAATATCCAGGGGGGCGCTAGCGCCCCCTCCTGGCGAGTAACGGCAGCTGGGGGCATAATGATTACAATTGAGTTAGAGATGATCTTTTGAAAAAAAGAATCGTATTCCATTTTCTAGAATCGGACGGGAGGGGTCAACGAGTTTTCATTTGAATTCATCAAAAATACAAAATACATACAATCGATTGCATGCATCAACTTTCTCCAAAGACTCTACAGGAGACAATTATTCCATTTTATGAATCCAATTGTTCGACGCTAGCTACTCGTACAAAATCCAGTATCTTTTCATAATTCCGGTAGGCAATCTTAGAGGCTCCAATTTGAATTCTCAAGAATCAAAATCAACGATTTGAAATCGTCAAAAATCGGAAATATCCGTGATTCTATGTTCAATAATTTGACAAGAAATCGCCCAATCTGGCAACTCTGTCATCAACCTCTTGCTAGCTACCAACTGCGGATTATTGCTCATCCTAGTAAATGACCCGACTCTGTTGAGAGAATCGACGCGGGATCTGCTGACGCTCGATAACTACTTAGGTACATTTTGAAGAATTTATACTTACAACTGCCATATAATCGCCATACAACTGTCATGTGACGAGTAGACGACTGCGATATATCTTTCATGCAACTGCCATATTACTGCCTTGCAATTGCCAGACAACCGCCATACAACTCCCAGACTTGTCAAGATGAATATTGTTCAGTTTCAAAATATAATGATTACAATTGAGTTAGAGATGATCTTTTGAAAAAAAATCGTATTCCATTTTCTAAAATCGGACGGGAGGGTCAACGATTTTTTATTTGAATTCATCAGAAAATACATACAATCGATTACATGCATCAACTTTCTCCAAAGACTCTACAAGAGAAAGTTATTCCATTTATTCACGAGTGAACAATTACCATAAGCAAAAGAAAGATCACGAGTATTTTCTTTTATTTTACTCATGAATCCAGTAGTTTGACGTTACTGTAGCAGTTTTTTGGATCCCATATGGTACTCTCATAGCACTTGTCAAGCTGCGGTACAAGAAATCGTTCGACAACTGTCTGACTTATGTCATTTAAGTGTATGGCAGCTGTATGGCAGTTGTATGGCAGCCATATCGCAGTTGTATTGCAGTTATTCGGCAGTCGTATGTTAGTCAGATAGGAGTTGTATGTCAGTTGTATGGCAGTCATACGACTGTCAACATGAAAGTTGTATGGTAGTAGTTTGGTAGTTATATGGCAACTGTATGGCTGTAATATCGCATTTGTAAGACAGTCGTATGTCTGTTAGGTAGCAGTTATTTGGCTGTTATACAGAAGTTGTATGACAGTCATATGAAAATTTCATGACAGCCATATCGCAGTTGTATGGCAATCGTATGAGGCCGTATGGCAGTTGAATAGAAGTATGGACGTCGTATGGCAGTTCGTGTCAATAATATCGCAGTTCTAGGACAGTTGTATAGAAATTATATGCAATAGTGCAGTTGTATGACAGTCGTATGTCTGTTATGTAGCAGTTATACAGCCGTTATTCAGCAGTTGTATGACAGTTATATGGGAATTTCATGGCAGCTATATCGCAGTTGTATAGCAGTTGTATGGCAGACGAAAGAGTAATAGCAGTTGTATGGCAGTAGTGTGTGAATGATATAGCAAATATGAGTTGTATGGCAGTTGTGTTGCATATATATGGCAGTCGTATGTCAGTCAAATAGGAGTTGTATGGCAGTTATATGGCAGTCATATGAAAGTTGTTTGGCAGATATATGGCACCTGCATGGCAGCCATATCGCAGTTGTATTGCATATATATGGCAGTTGTATGGCAGCCACATCGCGGTTGTATTGCAGTTATATGGCAGTCGTATGGCAGTCAAATAGGAGTTGTATGGCAGTCATACAACTATCAACATGAAAGTTATATGGTAGTAGTTAAGCACTTATATGGCAACTGTATGGCAGCAATATCGCATTTGTAAGACAAGTCGTGTGTCTGTTATGTCGCAGTTATTCGGCTGTTATACAGCAGTTTTATGGCAGTTATATGGCAATTGTATGGCAGCCATATCGCAGTTGTATGACAGTTGTATGGCAGACGGATGGCAGTTGAATGGCAGATGAACGGCAGTCTTATAGCAGCTATATGGCAGACGTATGACAGTTATATGGCAATTGTATGGTAATTGTATTGCAGTCATATAGCAGTTGTATGACGTCCATACGGCACGTCTATTCTCTCAAGAGAGTTGAATCGTTCTCGATTATGATAAATAATCCGCATCGGTAGACAATGATAGAGGATATCAATCCCGATCAATGTCTAGTGTACGTGAACCTTTCAGCAGATTGCAGAATCTCATACGGCTCTCATACCGCTGCGGCTACCCCTCGATGTTCTATTTCTCGGAGAAAATCGTTTCAGTACTCTTTGTGAAATATCTTTTCTTACGTTAAACCGCTGCCAAGTGTCTTGGCAGTATGCATTCTCAAAGAGGCTTAAACATCACCCACAAACACATCCCAAACCTGTATTTTCACCTTTCCACTAGCGTAGATACTATCATTTATTTTTAAAAAATTACAAAAAAATTATTTAATCAGTTCAATTCGTATCTTTGTGACTGTGTATAGTGTCGTTCTTTTTCAATTGACCAAACTTTGTCGCGACTGTTGATGTCTGCCCGGGCTCTCTTATTATTTGATCAAATGTAACAAAGCAAACGCTTCTAGGTTCTGCACGATGCGAGACATTTGGACCTGCATAATTTTTTGGTCAATTCATCTTGTCACTGTCTTACGGTTTAATGGTGGTTAAAATCTATCCGTCCTGCCCTTAAGTCCGTATTTAGCACACTTGAAGACTCATTTCAATCATTTTCGACAGTTGAGGTTGGAAATGATCAATTCAAAATCTATTTTGATCATTTTCGACGACCAAAGACACTGAATTTTCCCAAGTTTCTCTATAGCACGTTGAAAATACTGGAAACGAAACTTACATGAATTTTTTTTCCCCTTAGTAACGGTTGCTAGGGCGGTAAATAACGGTTGATAAGGAGCTAGTTGGGAAGATTTTGTCCTTTGCCGTCGAAAATGATGGAAATATGTCATAAATTAATAATTTCCAACATTCGTAACGGTTGCTAGGGAGGTAAACAACAGTTGCTATGGAGAAAATAGAACAATTCAGTGTCCTTGGCCATCGAGTGTGACTTGAAACTGATTTTCCGGCTTGTCCCAATGAGCACTCATGAGGATTTGTAAGAAAACACGTTAGGAACGGTTGCTAAGGAAATAGCCAACGGATTTTGCTGAAAATTGATCTCGGGCTAGATCTTGCCACAACTAACCGGTGTGCAAAATTTCAAAAAGATCGGACCATTCCTCCAAAAGTTATCATGGATGGAAGAAACGAAAAAATACACACCTTAGCAACGGTATAACTGCATTACAACTGCAATATGACTGCCATACAATTGCTATACGACTGCTATATCAGTTCCATACTACCGCGATATGAGTGCCATACAATTGCCATGTAACTGACATTCATAGTAGGGGAGCTGGTGGTAAAAAACTCTTTGGTTTAGTTATGGCTAGTTTTTGGATATGATGTAGTGTGAAGGGTGTACATGAGTCAGCACCCACTCGCGAGGTCTGGTGACGTCGCGTTTTGCGGGGGCGCGCTTCGACGTATGTCAAATTATGATATGCGCTGAATATGATTTAGTTATAGTTCAAAATCGGTTGTAAACTTGTTCATGATATAGCAAAACACAAGAAAGCAGTCAGACCGCATAAGCGTGTTGCGGTGGCAAGTCAGCACCTCCGTTAAGTTGTCGTAAAAACGATGCGGAAAAATGAGTCAAGTATGGCTAAAAATTGGATCTGACCAGTTTTTTCGTGTTTTTTTTATATCATGAACCAATTTACAGCCAACTTGCAACTCCAACTAAATATATTCAGTGCTCATCATAATTTGACATACGTCGAAGCACGCCCCCGCCAAACGCGACGTCACCAGACCTCGCGAGTGGGTGCTGACTCATGTACACCCTTCACACTGCATCATATCAAAAAACTAGCCATAACTAAACCAAAGAGTTTTTTACCACCAGCTCCCTACTATCATTGTCCCAGAGTTTTTAAGATGAATATAGAACAGTTGAACGGAATTGAAAAATTGAGAAAATTTTTGTATGTAACACATCAGCATAACCAAGCTGAAAGAGCCTGATAAACAGGCAAAAATACATGTCTCATTATTTGGCATAATTAGTTAACTCATTTCATTGGAATAAATTTCTCAGTCACGAGTGAATTATTTTTTTCTTCTAAAGCTTCTTTCAAAGTATGCAATAAAAAATAAAAGTCAGTATCGCATACTATTTTACTTCTGATTTATCTACTATGAATAATTCAAAAGATATCCTCATTGAATATAATTCATCAATCACATCTATGAATTACGGGAAAATAATTGTCGTTCTCATGTTCGATTTGACATTATGAATTCGTATCCATGGACTACGACGTTAACCTATAGAACCAAACTTGCTCGCGTTACCGACCGGAATGTCAGATCAGATGTTCGAATTCCAATTCCGATTCCACATTTCCAAGACAGCCATTTTAGTCTTGGCTTTTCGGCATATTTTTATTTTTCAATAATTTCCTAAATTAAAACTAAACAATCAATCGTGTAGGAAACAACTCTATTCATCTCCAATCTTCCCGGACTACACGAATTTTATGAAGCTATTGGATCATAACCTTTTCCACAAAAGTTATTTTTTCTATTTTTTGAATGGTACATTTTCTTAGAAATTCAATCACACCATTCGATAGATTAGGAAAATTCACGTAGGAATCACTTTGTCCGATGTCGTTTCATCAGAGCGTTTTCGAGAAAATGAATTGTTTGCGTGGCACATTTCTAAATTGTCACGCTGTAAGTATACATGAAATCGGGCCGTTGGTATCAAGCTCTTGGGTATGACGTCAAGGAAGAAGATCCGGGGCGAGTTCCACAATATATCGGCGCGGGAGCCCGCGGTATGATGAATCGACGTGTAGGCCGCCTCTGATGATCCCCCCGAGTATCGTATGTGTATAGATATATGTATATAGAGCGCCACATGACAGCTCGGAGCTCGCGGCTTCGTTTTTTCATTTTTTCACTCATTTTTTTGTCCTTTCCGCGCCATCGAATAAAATTACATGGCTCGCCGCACTTGACGTAGCTGGGAAAAAAGAAGGGACACACGTCTCTCTCACTCGAGAGAGTGAGAGAGCCGACAATTACAATCGAACGCTTGATTCTCTCACTATACATATACTTATGTCCCGACGCGTCGATGAGGTTTCTTTTACTCTCCCACCTCCACTCTACATGATTTTTCGTTGGAAACGGAATATTGTCACGAATATATATGGGTTTCGTCATGACGAAATCGCAAAGCTACATACATAATACGTACAGCGGACAACACCTCGTCCCTTCGATCTCGTCAAGTATAGACATATTATATCGTCGATCGCTCGTGTTCTATCAACCTCCTTTCTTTCATTTGATTCTCCGTCGATTCGGAGAGCGGAAGGGTATACATATATGTATCCACACTCGTATATATGTATACCGCCGAGAGGGATCAGAGAGAGATACAGAGAGCCGACGACGGTGCCGCTCTCTTTTTCGTCATCGCGGCAGCCGCGGGGCGCAGTGTCGGTAAATCGAGGAGGACGGTGGGAGGGAAAGAAGGAAGGAAGGAGGCGCCGCTCGAAAGGGAGCCGAACAAACCGAGGAGGAGAGCGCGAAAGAGGCCGCGCGAGAGCGTGCAGTACATATATATGTATGTATAATGTATATATATACGTATACGCGCGGCCCGCAGAAAAGCCTTTGGTGCACCAAAGTGAAAACGAACTATATGATACGCACCGCGGAGGATGCGGAGACGAGGCGGCGCGGCGACGACGGAGGAGGGGGATCCCACAGAGACCAGAAGGAAAAAAAAAGGAAGAGAGACGTACGGTTCGCGACACCAGGGAAAAGTATACACGCACACGCGCATACGAGCGAGAGGTGACGCGGGGGGTCTACTCCCTCGCATACATACATAAGGGACATCGCACGAGAAGCGCACGCACACGCATGCGACAAATGCACAAGTGTACAATTGTATAGGAGCAAAGCGCAGCTTGGCTGCAGCATGCGTGCGCGTCCATACGATTCCGCGGCTGCGGCGAAAGAGCTGCGTGCGTGAGTATACGCGTATACACACGGGAGGGCGAGAGAGGGAGGGAGGGAAGAGGAGGTGGAGGAGGAGGCGGAGGCGGAGTGGGAGTCAGGGGGAGAAGAAGGGGGGCTGAAGGGGGAGGAGGGGGGGGGGAAAAAGAGGGGGGCTACCGGCTGGCCTGGCGCACACACGGTGGCGGTATTCTCGCGCGCGGCGCGCCGCGGCGTTTCTGTGTCTGTCCGTCCGATGTCGCGCGGCGGTGGGGGCCCCCGGTGCTCCGGGAGGCGCGCGCGAGGCGGCTCGCCGCTCTCGCCGATTGGCCGGCGCCTCTCGGCCATATTATAAGCCGACTGCACTCGCCGCGCTAGTTAATGTTAGTCCGAGCCTCCACGAGAGACGCATCTCTCTCTCACTCACTCGCGCCCCGCGTTTTCAATATATATATCGCGCGCTCCCTCGCTCACGTATATACTCGTATATATATACACATAGAGGACACCTATATGTACATACGTGCACCTGTACACACGTAGCCGAGAGAGACTGAGCTGCCAAGTCGGGCCGCGCGCTTCGCACCCCGGCAGAGGGGAGGATTTTGAAAAGTTGCCGCGCTTCGAGAGCCCGTGTGTGTGACCGCGCGTGTGTGTGTACCAATATATGTAATATACAGATATACGCACCGGCTGTTGCGTGTGTCTCGGTGCCCCGGTGCCGCTGCGCAGCTATAAGACGACGACAAGCAGGAGGTTTTTCACTCGTATACGACTGGAACGAGCTCGTGTCCATCCAGCCACTAGACGTGTACTGCAACCCGGCGACTCTCCGTGCAGTGTGTGTTCGCGAGCTCTCGCACGGACAGACGCACCGCTCCGTCGAGCACTTTCGCGCAGGCACGAGTCACCGGGAGGACAGCGGGCCGGCAGCATCGCATACTCAAGCGGACGCGCTCGCGCGTTCCCGCACACGATCCACCACCAAAAGTAAGTAAGACCCTGCACATCTTGCGCGACCCGTGCGGTAATCAGCTGATCCGAGCGCCGCCCGCAGAGCTCCTTCTGCGTGCGCGTGTTCATACTGCAGGTACTCAGTGGGCTGCTCTTTCTCTGCGTATGCACCACGTGCTCCTCCTCGCCCGGTGACTCGTGTATATATACCCGGCTCCGCATATCCCAGGCAACTCGGGATTTCGGTTCTGGGTGGCTTGTGCGCGCCGTGAATAATGAAAAAAGCACGCGCGGCGGCGGTATAAAGGAAAATTCCTCGTCGCTGATGCACGTGGCCGTTGCCAGAGAAAAGAGCATTGCCGTGTGCGCGTGAATATATACCATTCGTATGTATATACTACGTGAAGGGGACGAGGTGTATATACCTAAGGAACGTTTCTCGAGAAGCGGGTTAAATTGTCGCACAACAAACACAACTCGTATACACCCGGAGTTCGGCATAAAGCGTCGGGTCGAGAGGACTTTCCCACGCTCGCGCGTTTCCCCGAAAAAACCCGCCCCGATAAACAAACGGTCACGGGTCGCGTGGCGAAAATACGGGAGGGGAATCGAGAGGGAGAGAAAAAAAATTTTTTCGGAGCAGGCCCAGTTGTCGGGTATCTCGATGACATATAGTACACAAGTGTTGGGTTCTAATACGTATATATGTACATTGCGAGCGTGCGCTAATTCCGTTAACGCGTTTGCGCGAGCGACTTGTGCGCTGGACCCTCGGGAGAGAAAGAGAGTGAGAGGGAGAGAGGGAGGGACAATGAGCGTTGAACCGGCAGCACGCGGAAGTTGCGAGGCCGTCTCTGCGGCAAGTGTGTGTGTGTGTCTGTGTGTCTGTGTGTGTATACAGTTGGCCGAACCGACTCTCTTTTGCCTAGTCGCGCGTGTCCAGCTCTGTTCCCTCGATTCCCTATACTTTTGACCTGTTTGCAAGATGAAGTTTCTTCGATTCTTCATACAAAATGCGCAACGCGACTTCGATAGCTCGCGTACGCAGCATAGATTCGCGATTGATTCTCGGCGAAAGGGGGGGGGGCGGGAAGGAATAAGGATATACGCAAATTGGCCGCGAGAATTCGCTCGCTCGCGTATAATGACTTCCGTCTCTCGATATATCTCTCCGCGCGATCCGCGCAGCCGACGTGGATTGTCGTTACGTAAAGAATGGCGTCGGTTCAACGAGAATCTGTTCCGACTCGGATTGTAGGATACGCGGGCCTATTCCTCGACAAATTCCTCCTCGCGTGTGTGTAATATCAATAACACAAATCCAATAGGGTTGCGAGTTCCACCGGCTCGCGCGAGCAACAGGTCGGGCGGAGTGTTGGATTCGGGGGGGCACCACAAATCGTATATGGATGCGCGAACAGATACGGGGCGGCGAGACGACGGTGGGATATATATACGCGTACACGCGAAACCTCCGGAGGGGATGGCGTGTGTATATATACGTCATGTAGCCGCGCGTACATATGCTGGCTAGCCAAGGCGCGGCGGACTATTTTTTTCGCCCCGGCATCAGACACGAGACGCGCGAGCCGGCTATTTTTAGAGCTGGAAGGCTCTCGAGTATCGGCCAGGGATGTAATTGGCCACGAAGCTCGCGGGGCGTATAATGATATACAAGCTGCACCCGGGAGGGATCGATACGCGCGAGCCGAATCCCGCGGGGGATACGCGGTAAGTCGAGAGCGCGATGACGCGCGCGCCGCGAGCCTCGAGACCTGAGGATATGCCGGAAGGGGAGACGCGTATATATACGACACCATCGCTCCCACACCTGCGAGCCTATACGTATATATATATGGTCGTAATGATTATCCTGGTTACGCTGACGCGCGCGAGCCAGCGATTTTTTACAATTATTCCGGTTTTTTTTATTCCTTTTCGAGGGATTTGAATATGGAACGCGTGTTGCGCGGGTATCATCGATGATTAGATCGAGTGCGTTTCCGCCTTTGCCATCGTTCACAAACGCAATGAGTTTGTATGTACACGATGATTTGCTTGAATGACTTACTTCGGCGCGTTTCAGTCCATTCATAAAAACTTATTATATGTGGACTCAATAAATGAAATTTCAAAATCATTCATTCGTTCGTTTATTACTCAATAATTGAGAAACGAATCGAACATCTTGTGTCGATGAAAAATATGACGAGTGAGGTCGATCCATAATAAATACGAGATATTGAATCTCTAGAACGAACAGCTGTAATCGCACCTCGTAAATCACGCACGAGCATCAGTGGAAAAAACTCGACGATTATAGCTAAGAATAATATTGATTAATCGAAAAATTAACTGCGATAATTTTTTAATCAGAATTAATAATCCTCTTATCAATTTACATATTGTCCAGGTCTACACGTTTTGCAACTTGCATATTCGTTTATTGTTCAGTCCGATATCTCACGTGCGAGAGCAACATTTCTAGATGAATACTTCTTCTATCAGCTATTCCAGAGTGAGTTGCTAATTGATTTTATCAATCGACATGTATGGCAGTATGCAAATGGCTCTGGCGGTTAGATCTCTAAATGTGTTTGCGAGTGTATGAATAAGCGTGTGTGTGCATGGTCCTTGATCTATTTGATAGGACGCAGTTCAGTTATTCTCGGGCGAAGACAATATTGATACTAGTATTGAAAATATTAATTAGTTTTAAATTCCTATTATGAAACGAGTAACGAAGGTTCAACGTAAGTTAGCGAAAATAAACTCTGATCCTGACTTTTATATATTTCCATTTGTTCAGCGAGAGAACGAGACTAACGATGTTCCCCATCCCAGTGACAATTAATTTTGTAATTTATATTTTCTCGCTTGAAGAATGCTCGTTGTCCACTTGTCTGTTATAACGACCTGTTATAACGACCGTATTGCTCCTATTCACCCGCGATATCAAATGTGAAATGAATTACTTATACGAATGACAAAAAGAAAAAAAACTCGCCTCGAGCTTGAAGAAAACTCGAGTGCGTGTGTATATATACCGCTCGGAATATCCAATCGAGAACTGTGGGCACCGAGCATACAACCTCAACTCGAAATCTACCGTGCAAGGTCCCGTAATCGAAACAACGCGTGAACGAACCGAACTTGGATCTAAATAACCACGATAATCGCATATATATTCGAAACCGTTGGCGTCCCGCGTAAAATTCGACTCCAAATCTCCTCCAAAAATATCACCACATAGATTATATTCGTCTCGTCGGTGCACTACGTAAAGTCATCCGGATATCCTCGTGAAACCAGCCAAAATCGAAGCCGAAAAGTCTACTGCGACCTGCGAATGTGTGTGTATATACTTGCCGAACGCTCGATCGCTCGCTGCGCATATTATTGTTTGTCCCGCGATTATTTCGGGCGGATACAACACACCGGGGGAAAAGCGCGCACGTGCGCGTGCCACGTGTGGAAGACTTGCGAAATGAAAGTCGGCCACGAAGGATATACGAATATATACGGGAGAGAGGAGACAGAGAGAATAGCTCAGAGAAAGAATAATAAATCGAGAGAGAAGGAGCGAGCGAAGGAGGAGGCGAAAGGGAAGTAAGGCGAAAATCCGTGACGCGCGGAGAGGGACGGGAGCGCGGGGCAGGGATCTCTGCGCCTATCTTTAGAACACATCCATTCAGACCGCGATGTTCACGCCTCTGTGCAGGTCTCTGGATCTGGCCGCCGACACGCTACGCGCGTATATGCGCGGTGCCGCGTTTTTCGCGAAAAAAAAAAAACGACGGACGACCAATGTCGGCTCGTTCCAAGTCGAGGGGCTTCTCAACCCTGCGGTGTCGTACTCCGTGGAACTGTATACGAATTTTCGGTGTAGAATTTCATTTTTCCGTAATGGTATGATTGACATTTGTGTTTCCCCGCGCGCATATAATAGATGTCGAGAGTGAAAACAACCACGAGCCAACCACCAAACCGCGGCTATTCCACGGTCGAGTCGTTGGTTGTCAACGACGCCAACGAGTTTTCATCCCATCGACGCGAACTTGAGTTTTGGTGCAGGGATTAAAAATGAAAAGAGATCCGTACGGCGGGTTTGATTCGCTCATGGGTCCGCGGCACTCCAATAGAGCCGAGTGTGTCACGTATAGACTCTGGGAGAAGTGCCGCGGTGAGCGAACCCCCTCCGTGGATTTCGAGCGCGAACAAACACACGCGTGCGCTCTAGGGCGAAACGCCTCTCGGTATCAAAGGGGGCAACACCGCGAGAGTGGGAGTTGAATAGGGGCTAGTTTGCCCGAGCGACGACGCGGGGGAGGAGCACCACCTGTGGCACGCGCCAGCCCCCGACGACGCCGCGCGGCTCCAAGTCAACAATACACACACGCGTGAGATTGCCTCTCAATGCGACTGTGGACTCGTAACGGCTATGCGGATTTTCCGACAACATCGTTACACTCCGACGGGGGAATATTGAATTCGAGAAAGAGATTATAGATGCGGCAAGTTTGTGTGTTGCGCGTTGTGAGCGCGCGGATCAATTTTAACGAGTTATGCGAGTAGCCGAGTGTTAATCATCAAAGTATTTTCCGCCTTTTCCGACGGCGCGCCCATTATATATACATATCGCGTCAAGGTAATGTCACGTGGTGGCACGAGTGTTCACTTTTTGCTCTCCCTCGCGCGCATAAGTATACAGACACGCGCGCGCGCGCTCAGCTCCGGCGAATTCGAGGTTACTAAATTACGTCCACATTATTGAATTTTCCCATTAGCCCGCAACGAGCGTACGCGTGCGCCTACATGTACATCTATACATACACACACACACACATACACGGCGCGCACCGTATTTTCAACGGCGCGCAGCGCGGAATAGAAGCGGAACGGAGAGGAGAAGGAGCAGAAAAAAAAATAGAATTATCGCGTTATGCAATTTGTACCATAACTGATAAACTCGCGCGCGGGGATTGCGCAATCCTCTCCGGCCGGCAATAAAAATAAGGGAATTCACTTGTCAATTAGCCGTGCACGGCTGAATCGCCGCCGGCGCTCTTCCCGCGCGCACGGCTAATAATGTCGTTTCAAAATTTTAATAAACCGCGCGAGTCAGCTCGTATAAACTAGTTTGCGTATCGGTAATTGCTATAGCTCGTGATCATTCGCGCACACGTATATATATATATATATTAATTGTGTTAGTGCTGGCTTATTTAACGGATTTTAATATCGTCCGCCGCGGCGGCGGTCATGTTTATACGGAAAATTATATTCAAGTCGCCTGCAGTCATTAGCGACTCGATAACTTTCTTACTTTAACACCTGTTTAATACGTGCCATTGCGCAACGGTCGTTCGAGTACGTGGCCGTGCGAATCTTCGCCTTTTATACCCGAGCAAAGAATATGCGATTTTTAATCCGATGTACACAGACTGAGGGAGCTGTCTTCCCTGCGGATATTCCACAAAATAAAAATCAAATATGATATTCATGTATAGGGTACAAGAGAAATATCCATCGAGCGTCGACAACGTCGCGACGCGCCGTCGGACGAACAGATTGACGACCGGCATATGGATGCGAAGAAAATCGGTAGATTGGGCGAACGCTCGCTCACAAAGTGCATCGACTACTTTTTCCGCGCCTATACCTGTGCCGCGGCAACGGCGCGTATGTACACACATACGTATAGTTACACAACTGACCGACGTAGAGGCCGAGAAAATTGTTGCCTCGCGAGCGTAGAAGAAGAGAAAAAAAAGAAACATGGGGCACTCGGGAGAGTCCTTTATTCCCAGGCTAATACACGACGACGAGGGTAACGCGTCGACAAATGCCAAGATCAGCTATAGACAGCCTTTAATGCTTTCGTGACTATAAACGGGCTCTCAAGTCCCGAGTCAAAGTATACGCTTGTGTTGTCCACCTCGGAATTTGCAATAGCCGAATATGCCTCAAACTCGATTCGGTCCACACACACACTACCGAGCAATCGAAGCGCTTATGCTCCCCTCGACGTCATCGCAATCGCGACGCGCATTCCTAGAACTTGGGATGCAGTCGCGGGTAGTTACGTAATTCGCGCGTTCACGTGATTCGCCGGTGTGAGGGAAAGAAGGAAAAAACTACAAAAAGAATAAGAGTTCGATCGATTGAGGCCGCGGGAGGCCGAAGTGCAAGTGACATTATAGGTGTGCAGCTACACAGACACACACACACACACCTGTCGACACTGGCGCGCGGGAGAGTCCGTTACTCCGGATTGTCCTCGCGGGCCGCCGTTGTATATTACACGGCCCCCGGCGGTGACCGAAAAAAGTCCGCGCGGGCTCGACCGCGACCAAGGCTCTGCGATACAGCCGAGTCAGTCGGCGACGCGTTTCTTTTTTATAACGCCGCTGCGTGGCGCAGGCAGACAAGCAAGCAGTCGAGCGTCGCGAGTCGCGCGCGGACCGTGAACCGGCCCAAGGACGCGCGGGCGTATCGTAGCTCCTTGAACCTACTCTTCCGACGACTCGCCGGCTATGCATATATGTATACTTATATATAGATTTATTTATTTATACATTTATACGTATATCTGGTGTGTGTGTGTGTGTGCATATGCATGCATGCATACCTCCGCCGCGCGCGAGCGAATTCATTACACGCATATATTTATACACGAACTGAGGAGCGACGAGCGCTGATTTCGCTCGATGCGCTGCACCGCGGCCCCCATTTGATGCACCTGTAGCGGTTCGATGGTCGCCGTTGCACAAAAACGTATCGATCGATTGTCTCTAGTATATACTTCGCGAGATTCGCGGCTGGTGCATTGAAAATCGGCGAAAAATCGAGACCCAAAGGGGAAAAATGATGAACGTGTCTTGGGTAACGCTTGCTCTTGCGCACACTTGTGTGTACACTTAGATGTATATATATAATGCGCGAAAGAGCATTAGCGTAACCCGAGAAACCGCAAGAGCCCGCGCGACTGGCCGTGTTTGCTGTCACTATAATTACAATCGGAAAGTTCCGCCACGCCGGATTATGTGTTGTATCCTGCACGCGTATACATATGCGCTCGTTACCGCTCTATCTCGACGCTCTTTTATATTGCCGAACGTTCGAGATCGTTGTGCACGATTTTGTTTCTACGCCGTTGGCGTGTCGTCGCGAGTATCGTGACCACCCATTCCGAGGGATATTACTTTGAATTATCGCTTTTTTTCTTCCTTCGAGTAAAAGGCAAGTGAACATAGCCCAACCGCGCGAAATAACTCGGACACCAATGGTTCACGCACGTAAATGCCAAGCCGCTTAGTCGGGAGTGACGAACTTGCCGTATCACCGCGCACGCGGGGAGCGAGCGACTCTAAGCCGCGCGGCCTGCACGTCGACTACGCGTGTATATACCGTTAAACTGCCGGTCTATATACCTTTGCGCAACTATTCCAAAGTTTATCATCCGAGGAAAATTTCATGGCTGACCTTACTCGCGCTGCACGTAATTCACGCGGCTTTCACTCGCGCGTCCTTACGCGCGGCGATAACGGAGTCGCGACGCCCGATAACCCGCGTGTTATCTCGCCGCTTTCCCCGCTCGCTCGCCGCATCGTGCCTATGTTAAATCCTTACAGTGAAAAACCGTACTGCACGAAAGTGAAAAATCACTGGATTACAGTGAATTTCTCATGCAACTAAAGTGAATTTTCACTTTTGTTCCGTGAGTTTTGAAAGCAAACATTACAACATCAACAGTAAGTACGGTATGAAGTGAATTTTCACTTTAGTTAAGGCAAGTTGTGATGTAAAGTGTTTGCTATCAAAACTCATGGGGCTAAAGTGGAAATTCACTTTTGTTACATAAGAAATTCACTGCAATCCAGTGAATTGTTCAGCCGCCTCATTACAGTGATTTTTTACTGTAACGCAGTGGATTTTACCCTTGTGCGAAGCGACGGGCCGGTAAAAGAGGCTGTAAGAATCCTTCGGCCCTTCGAAGATATACGCGCGCATCAATGTCTTCCCCAATTTATTTCGAGTTTTGGAGAAAAATCCGCGACTCGCACGCGTATACACACTTATCGGTAGACGGTTCTGTCGCCGATGTTCGCATGTGGGTATACATACATATACGCAGGGACAAAGGCTGGAGGACGGGAGGCGAAAACGAGAGAGAAACGAAGAAAAAAAGAAGGAGGAATAGAGCGCGCGAACCGCAGAAATGAAGTCGGAGAGGAAGGAGGGCGCGAGGGGAGACACGCGGGGGTATATACGTGCAGTATTATACGAAGTATGCCCTTCGTCACGCGCGAAGACCTACGCGGATCTTCAACGAAAGTTATCGTCCACGAAGGCAAAATCCGATAGTTTGCCGGAGAAAAACCGATACGAGCTTCGGAAGAAGCCGCGCCAAAGTCGCGTTGCGCATATTCTCGTCGGATCCGCGAGTATAGGTGCGGGCAGGAGGAGGAAGAGGAGGAGAGAGCTCTGTTGGCTCGCGCGCGTGCTACGATATATATACCCGCGCGCCCAGGACGCCAAGCTGTCTGCGGCGTGCGCGCGCGAGTTGCCCAGTTTTCAGAGCTGACGGAGAACGCGTCTTTCCCTCCCCTCCGTCCCCCCCCCCCCCCCCGCCTCAGCCACACAGCCGCGGCAGAGAGCAGCCCAAGCGCAGCCGGCGCTTTATTGCCGCGCGCCGCGACGAGAGGCCTCGCTCGCTCGCACACGCGTCGCTTGTATACTTGTATATGTTATATTAATACGCGCTCGCGGCATGTGTGAGCATCAGCCGAGCCCGCTCGATTATTACACTTTGTGCCAATCCCACCAGCCGACATCTTTTCGATTTCACAGGAGCTTCCCTCGAGACTCCCCCTCCCCAAGGAACTCGCTTCATTTTTCAATGCTCCGAATTTGTATCTCGAAAAAACTTCGTCGAGTTGTCAGGGAAGCGTCTAACATTCATGATGATGATACGGATTGTTTCCGCTTCGATCGGCAGCGCCCCACGGTATTCCCTGAGGAAAACCCCTCGGGAGCTTCGTGTATATATCGAGACTTGAAACGATTACAATGTGCGAATTGAACTCTGCACCTGTCGAGCGGCGTCGAGCGTCCGGCTAAACGCGCGTTGAACTCACCGACGTTTTTGTATATTTGAACTCTCCGAGATCGAACCCGGGCCCCGCGGCGTCCAAATTGAATTTCCAAAGCGGCGAGAAGAGAAACGCGCTCGCCGCGCGCAGGCAAAGGATAAAACATTGTGCCCGGCGTATATTTTCTCTTTTTCACTTCGACAAAAGATCTCCTCTGTCCTACATAGCCTGCACCAACTGCCCCGATACATACATATATACATACGCGCCAGTGCGCGACCCACCACTTGCGATTTCTTCTTTTTCCATGCCGCGCGTTTTGCAAGAATGTATATAGATATGGAGACACACGCACACACACACACACAGGCAACAAGACACTCGAGCTAGCACTAATTCGTTCGAGTTTATACGCCGCAAAAGTCGACGCGTGTGCGCGAATAGTTTGAAATTCAAATTCGACACGATAATCCGCGTTATGTATACGTATATATACGTATAGAAGAAAATGTGCGCTCGAAGGGACTGGCGACATTCCCTTAGTCTCGCAGCAGTCTGATCTTGAGTTGTAGCGACTGTACATATGCGCGCGGCATCGAGACATCTCTCCGGTCGTTTAGGATTCCGGCTAAACTACATGAGTCATTAGCCAGGAGAATTTTATTTTTAGACCCCGCCGAGAGATATTCGTACGCGACGCACTCTAAATTCTTCGAGCCGTTGGTGGAAACGGTAATTTTTCACTTGCGCGTTCGAGCCGCGTAGCCAAAACAATGCGCGCGTTTCGCTTTGAAAGAAAAACCGCTTATTGGACTCGCCCACGTGTGCAGTCGCTGCAAAACCTACGAATCGTATATATAGCATCGCGTTGTTTCGAGTGAGCGCGGTTAAGAGTAACGCGCGATTTCACGGTGCGTGCGCGCGTCATTTCGAACTGGGCTGTGTGTATCAAGAGCTGTGCAACCCAATAACTTGCAGTCGTAGTTCACTGCGAAGTCGAATGTAGATATGACCGGACTATGTCGCGAAGTCATCGATTTGGACAGCGATGCTTCGATTGTCCTTCCGATGATTCTCTCTTCGTATATACGAAGGAGAGATATTCCGAAAAGCGTTTGTTCCCACCGATCGCGCGAAATCCTCAAAATCCTCGAGCGTACAACATTTGGATGTATAATCTTGCGACATTTCGAGCTGGTACACATACACGCGAGACACTTGCTCGTAATTGAAACGCGCGCGCTGACCCATTACTCATCGCCTCGGCGGCTCAAATTGTTCCGAATTAAAGTCGGATCTTGATGATGCAGCGCCGCGCGCGAGTTTCTCACTGTGTACAGCTCCCCCCACAGTCGCGCTTACGCGGCTATCTCTCGCGGAACTTTTAATGGCGTCGAGCCGCTCGTAACGCGGCTCATAGTAAAGCTCTTGTTTCACATGCTATATACATGTATAGTTGGGTAAAAACAGTGGATCCAGTGTGCGAGACCGTGAACCCAGACGCGCAGGCCCGACACTGGGCATGTGTATACACACGTATTTATATGTATACATATATATAAACGAGCGCAAACATTGTAGTCGAATGCTCCCACGTATATACATACACGTGTTTGATCGCGCCGTTTTCTTTCTGGTTTTTTTTTCTGTCCCTCCCCGTCCTCGCACACAACTTCGTTCAACTGTAATACACACACACAGTCGAAAAGCCAGCGCAGGATTCGTATATATAGACGTATACATATATTTTGAGGGGAAATTTCAACGATTTTTCTTCGACCGCGAGCATCACGAACGCGCAACTCATCTCCGTAGTGTACATTCGAGAAAATGAAAACGAATCTGGAATTCACCAAGGAAAGGCCGCCGCCGCGCGAGCGAGAGCACATATTTACTCGGAGCGGGTTGAAAACTCTTCTCGAGCTGCGACGGCGTCCGTGATAGAATGTTCGGCAGGTGCGTCCGCAGGCGGTTGCGTTTCGCTCTTTACCACGCATATATATATGTATACACGCGCTCGGCATCAGGCTCGCAATAATCTGTATATAGCGAGCTCGGTTTGTTTTGGGCTTTCGAAATTTAAAATTAATATTGTTCGTCGATTCGACGGGATTGAATTGCGCGTCGGAAGAGCAGCTCGCCCTTCTGCATCGAACGAGAGGCTCGAGTATATTCATCTTCATGAAGTCGAGCGCTGTTGCGGGTGAGAACGCGAAAAAAAAAATTCCGAAGCTCTCGGGCGAGCACTTGGGCAATTGAGCGAGTCGTGCCAGTGTCATAACCGCGAGAGAGACACGACACACACGCATTGCCGCGCAGAGTCTCGCGTTTGCACACATATAAATCGCGAGAGGACAGAGGACGTTGAACGCGCGCCGCAGCTCCGGTCCATTATTCATATATATACAAGCGCATACGGGCACGCACACACGTATACGTATATACATGCGACGAGCGGCTTGTCGTCGACGTCGTCGTCGTCGTCGTCGTCGCAGACGTGACGTAACCGCCGGCAAGTTATTAGCCGGCTCCCCATACACACACACGTACATGCGCTACAAGAAACACAAGCTGCAGCAGCAGCAGCAGCAGCAGCAACAGCAGCTGACTAATCGGCGAAATGGCCCAACTCGTGACCCGACTGCACAGCCAAGCTCGAGCGATTCGCCGTTATAAGGACGAATAGCGTTCGTCGATCCGACGACGGTCTCGTTCCTCCCCCTCCCGGGAATTCCGCGAGATCCGCGCTATGACGACCTTCGATCGTAGCGCGCGCGCATCGGTTTCAATTATAATACATACTTCTTACACCGATCGTTCCGAGAGTTTTTTTATCTTCTTTTTACTAGAGCGCCGTTTGTCCGCAGCAGCTGTCGGTGCGCTCGTTCCGCTCGAGATCGCGATGTATATTATAGCGGCGATCGGATCGCGCACGATGTAACGACGCGAGCCGACTTAATTCGTCCTACAAAACAGAAGCATATATACCTCCCTAGAAGAGATCATGTTGATTTTCACTTACGCGACAGTTCAATGGATCGATTGGTAGCGGAAAAATGACGGTATATACACGAATGGTTTATCAAACGTTCCGAGCTGCGCAGTGGAAATTTCCCTCTCGAAAAATTTCCAACAGCCGTGCGTACTGCGGATGGGAAGTAAATTACTTGGCGCGCGCGATACGTACCGGAGGTGGTTCGTAAATTAATTCACGAGCCGCCGCCGCCGCCGAGTACCAACAACGCGACAGACGAAAAGGCGCGCAAGCGCGCCTCCTCGGAATTTTATCTCGTGCAGCTGCAACACCTACAGCGCCGCGCGGCCAGATAACAATGTGCCGGGCGCGGCCAAGTAGAAGGAGAGAGATTGGGGGCAAGGGAAAACAAACAAATGGGAAATTGATCGTTTGCGCGGAGCTCCTCAACAGCCGGGTCACGGCCGCGCAGCTCTCGTCCAGTGCCCTCGTCTCCGGTTGCACCTCGAGAATATCGCGAATTTTCGTTCGAGAGGGAAAAAGATCAGCTCGACACGTGTTAACTGGCGAATATTCGTTATCCTACGGGGCCGACTCTCTTCGTCGATAATCAGGACTATGGGTTATGCCATATGCCAGCGGGGGTTCGATTGTACGTCGAACTCGGGACCGGCTCTCTCTCGAGAGTACACTGTATATCAGCCTTTGTTGGTGCGCACATCATCGCCGTATCCACGAGCGCGCGCCGGTCGTTTTTCACGCGCGCGGCGCACGCATTAATAAATATATGGAGTGCGTACGGCCGAACCAAGGCCGAATACTCTCGAAATAACCGCGACGGCCGTCGTTCGCGCGCGCGAGCGCACGCGACACGCACAACTTTTATCTATGCGAATATAAAGCGGCCAGCGTCTCGATCGTTTTTCAGCGCGAATCTCCCGAGCGGCTCCCCAGCCGCGCGCCTCTCGAAATCGGTATAGTTTAGAGGATTCGCCAACTATATACGGACGCGAGAAGTATCGCGTTTCCCTATGGGGGCCCGAGTGGCTTTTGATTTGTTTGCCGATCAGCCGATTGCAAATTTTACATTATCCAACGTCACCGAGAATGAATTATTTCCATGGGACACAGATTGTTAAGTGCAGTTACTGTGGCGCACGTTGCAAACTCATACGGATAAAACATATGATGATATGACGCGAGATTTAATTACACGAAATTCTTGTGTTGCCCCCCTCCCCAAGTCTATCTGGAGATATATTATTGCTGAAAACATCGGTATCACAAGGTGAATTGTGCAACGGTGATTTCTCTTTAGAACGGACGCGCATACGTTGACATTCAAAATACTAACATCGGCGAAACTACAAAGAGCCATTAACGGAGATGAATCCATAATACGCTCGCCAATTAGCCTTTGATCGGTCTACTACGTTTATGCAAACCAAGTCTAAACCAATGAGAGTCCGGCGAGATGAAAGAAAAAAAAAGTTGAAAACAAATAAAAAAGGTGGATATACTCGGTCTGGTCGAGTCTCGGAGTCGAGCGAGGCGCTATTGGATGTATACGAGTGGCGAAGAAACAAAAAAAAAAGCAGAGCAGAGACGAAATGGGAAAAATAATAACTGCTTTGAATTGTTTAGCATTTTTATAAACCCGACCGCGCGGACACTAATGGCCATTCAATCTTGTGTAATTACCGCCGCCCATTGACGTCACCCGACTCCTTTTCTATTTGCCTCGCGATTTTCTATATATACACGCGCCTCTTTATTTTCTCTCCCGTTTTGACGTTACCCGCCGCTATACGTCTGTTTACTCGCACCTAAAGACGAGCGCGCAAGTGTCGTCCGTAAGCTCCGAGCGAAATATCACGCGTCTCAAATCGCGCTACTTGACTTTCTGCACCGGTATATATACATAATATACATACATTATCCCCGTCTCCTCGTGCGCTCGGCTATTCGTTTTTGATCTTCGCGACGTGCGTGATGATCTAATTTGATTGTCCATTTCTCGTGTTCAAACTGTGGCTCACCATAGCAATTTCACCCAAGCCATATTCACCCGAAAAACTATTTATACTTGGGCAACGAACCTATACACCGGATGTGAGCTGATAAAATTTAGAGGCCCACTCGTGAACTATATAGTGGTATTTTTCGGGCGCGCTCGATCGCTTTCGCTTTATTTTGGTTCTTATCATCACTTTTTTTACGAGCGAGATTATTACGATTGATGTCACGTTTATTCACGGAGGATCCGACCGTACACATACCCGCGGAGCATCTTCTCGAATTCACCAAGGTTTGAATCGGGTGAGAACAGGAGGGAGGGCAATAGACACTAATCACCCAATGTACCAATCACCAAACTTGGCCGACAACTCATTCGCGTACATATGAGTTCACGATCCTAGTATTCCCAAATTGTTACGTGTTTCGTCATACCTTCAAGTACGACGCTCATATATATTTGCGTTCACGCGTGGTTCTGATACGTATATACGTGCGCGTGGCTGATTAGGTAAAACCCCAACGATTTGTCAACGGTTATTAGTCATTTCCAAACAAGGAGACGTCGATAATATGAACCATTTGATACGAGGTATCTTACGCGATTGCCTAAAATTAGATCTCTAACCATTTCCTCCTATTGCGAAAACTCGATTTCACCGCGAGGTCTCGAGATATGAATTGTTCTCGATAACACGTTTTTTCTTTCGCATTGTTCGCAGCGCACTTTTGCCGTTCAACTTTGGATAAATCACGTGCTTGGGCACACGCAAACACGATAGTTCTCCGAAAAAAACCGATCGCGACAACGAACGAGATTTATTCGCGTGTCGCCCCGAAATATAGAATGCAAATTGTCTGCGACTCTCCAGTTTATTTTCATCCGATCTTTCGTTTAGAAAGACTAATGCTTCCGTCATCCACGTGTCGAAGATTAGCTCGTGAACGGACTCTTGTTCCGATCGAACGTTCTATATTTAGACTCGAGACAGTGTTGAATGTCATTTTTAACTTTCACACGAGCGCACGCGTGCTAAAATGATGCACGAGATAAGGTCAATATTGGTCAGCATATTCTCGATGGGACTTACTGATTTCCCCTCAAGGCCATTAATCATGCATGTGTATGTATGTGTGCGCGCGATGAGCGAGGAAGCGGACCTCTTTTTACGACCACGTGGTTGCAGCTTATTTTTTTCTCTCTTTCTCGTCGCCAATTGACGGCGTGATTTTTCGAATGCTCTCTCACAACCGTTGACCGTGGGAAATGTCTAAAAATAAACTCGGCCTCCAATTGCGATCACTTGAGACGGTGAAAAAATCCGCGACTCCCGCTTGTTATGGTTCGTAATATTTTTCGGGGGCCCATTGATTGATGACAAAACAAGGCGTCCCCCTCTGGTGAATCGCGACATTCGTGACACGCGCGGAGAAGTATTACGGGCGATTATAGCGTTAGGAATAATACATTTCATTTGCGGCTTCTTTGCGTTTTATTCCGGTCTTTTGTGGAATACGAATGATTGAAAATTAATTAGAGTGACCGCGGCTAACGAGAGATACGATATCCCCAACGAAATGATGCGTATGAATGAAAATCGTTGCTGCTCTTGGGATGCGAAAATCGGCCCGCGTGCCGATTTTATAAAACGCACCCTGTAGTTTGTTCTCGTTGTCACTTGATTTATATATATTCCATTTCTGATCTACCTACGCACGCACGCACGCACGCAGACACACACACACACACACACACACACACACACACACACACACACACACACACACACACACACACACACACACGCACACACACACACACGCACACATAATATACGCGCGTATTCGTTTTTCCGCTGCTCATTTTTCTTGGCGGCGGCCGACCGCCTAATTAGAGGAACCCACCCACCCACCACTGTCTCGTTCTCTTCGTTTTGTTTTTTTTTCTCGCCCCTTTCATCTTTCAGCCGCTCGCTCATTTCTTTCTTCTTCGTTTCCCTTCCTCTCCTCCCCAACCGCCGCGACATTCGTATTCTTCGTCGTTTCGTTACAACGTGAAAAAATATCGCCAATTTATTTCCAAGCCGTATACACCAAAAAGCGATTTCAAAGCAAAGCTATACCGAGAAATTCGGTGGGCGCGATGATTTCCCCGCGCGTTCGATGTTCGTTGGGTCGGCGAGCCGTAAAGTTAACAATAATTCAACGAAGGACGGTGTAAATCGATCCGAAATAAATCCGCCTCGTCATTCGTCGCCCCCGCGGAGCCACCGGGAATTCGCTGTTTTTGAGGCGCCACATACTCAAACACCGCGCGCTAATTATGTTTCCAGTCGCGGACTTCCACGAGGAGACAAGTGGATTTCGAGTACGTGTGTAAAAACTTTTTTTCACTTCGTCGGATCTATTTATACACGAGCTAATCGAGAGTCGACTTACCGGCCAAATCGTGTGTATACACATACGAGAATCGTTGAAAAATTCAATCCCAGCGCGCGAGCTACCTCGTGGCTCTAGAATTATATATCTTGCTCGGGCAACTTGAGCCAATCGTTTTGAGTGCGACCGTCGGCCAAATGAGGATTTTCGTTGAAACTCCGTTATAACAAAAAAAAAAATGCGTCGTCTTTCGTAAAACCGTCGATACATGACGAACGATAGCCTGACTGCATGTTTCGCGAGCAATAACAGTGTTGTTGAATTCTCGCCTCTGACGGCACACGGCCCAACACGACTGCACATATACGCTCGCAAATAAAATTGGTACGAGCAGGGGAAATACCTAGCTTAGCCAAATTGTTGATGTATAGACATCGTTAACTGGATACAATATGCGAATCAACGTCGAGTTGGGCCGAGCGTACTCTCTGAAGTTCTTACAGCCAAAATTTACTGTAATACGGCACACAGTGGGACGAAAGTGACTTTTTTTTATCAAAACGAAATTCCGAGCGTTCGGAGATATCTAGCGAAATTCTGATGTGACCAATCTAAAGCTAAGAAAATTTCCTACAAATTTGTCGAGTCGGTTTTTTTTTATTTTTTTTTTAACTCATTTTTGTGTATGGTACATTCTGAAAATGTAATATTCTTATGGAATAACACAGTTTAATGAGCTATATGATGTAGTCAAATGTATGCATATGACTGTACATGAATATATTGCTATGGGAATCACTGTATTACTGTATTGCTGTATCCCATAGCAATATCACTGTATTGCTATGGGAACGAGCCTCTGAGTGTAGACTCTCTAAATTTAAAATATTATAAATTGCATAACTGATGAAAGTTAGTAAAAATTTTACCGACTTTCACGTGAATATTCACTATATCAGTTGTGCGAAATCTGCGATATTGGACTTGTGCGATCACCAATACATCAGCGGCGAAGTGACGACGGGCCCTGTATTGCATTGAATTTACACTGCAACAAATTTATAGGGTGTAATATAAACAATGCGGGAGGGAGGGAATCGCTCCGATTTCCTCCCATGTACCGGCCCCACACTGTTCGCGAGGTCGTATATAATATAAAAGGGGAAGTTTGTGAATTAGTACCCGGGGCGCGTGCGCACGCAGTCGGCAATTCTCACGATTGAGTCATCGTCGTAAACATACACACCGAAGGACCACCTGGCGAGCGATATCCATCTGGTGTTGCGCCCTCATACGTCCACCACCTATCGTCTTATCTCTTCCCGACTTGTCTATCTGCCCTTGAGCCCATATATAGCTCGGGCGCGTGTATATATCGACGATTGCCGATCTCGTGTGCGTATATATATATATATATATATATATATATATACGCTCGCGGATTCTCTCATCTGCAGCCCGCATCGTCGTCGTCGCGGCCGCGCAACAACTCGCCGTGCGCCGGCCACTCTCGTGGATCAATGAGTTGGAAAGTGCGTCAGTGACGTAGTATATAGGTGTATACGCGTGTTGCCGATGGATAATTGGCCGATTTTCAAAAACAGTGTGCTCGTGAGAGAACCGCTGCATGAAGTTTGACGAGTGATTGAATGGAACTGCGCGCATTGAATATTACACTGCTCATCGCGATTTATACTTTGAACTCGTGGAACTCGAGTGGTATGAATATTTCCTTATATCACAGTGACAATCTCGCCGTAGCTCCATTCAACTGTAGCGACGATTCGAGAAAGAGTACGAGTGATGGAAGCTGCCGAGGGATGCGCGGTAAACCCTCCGGACGCATCGGAGACCGTTTGATTTTCAAGCGTAAAATCGCTTTCCCCGAAAACGGGGCAGCAGCGTTGTGCGTCGACGAGGCTTTTAATCGCGCGCCTCGGGCCCATCCGTCATGCGATCGCGGCCGAGATTCAAACTGGTTTTTGTCCCTCGTCTCGATAATTTTAGATCCAAGCCAGGCGCGCCGGGGAAAAATTCGCCCGCGAGGTGATTTACGCGCGACGATTCGCTCGCGCTTGACTAATTGCGCGCGGGGAGGGACAAAGCCCGGCGGCTGTGTGCCGTCGTCCGATGTATATATATTTACGCACAATCGAAATTCAAAATAACCGACCCCCCCGGTGCAGCATCGCGAGGTGAGAACGTATAAACGCACGGTTAATTTATCCGCGGTGGAATCGCGTTTCAAGCTCGTTATATACGACGCGACGACTCGAAGTTCATACGGTTTGGAGCAAGATCCGCGGTAGGCGAGGCCGGGAGGACACGCGGGTGCAGTTATCGGCGAATTTACAAGGTGCGCGACAGTCGGAGTAGCCAAAACAATATGTATAAGTATAGCCGGGCGTGAAGTCGCGGGCGAGCCGAGAAAAGGCACTTCTATTTTTAGCCGCGGCGCCATAACGGAGAGGGAAGAGACTGCGATCCGCCTCTTCCGAGCCGATCAAAGGGTTTGGTTGACCGGCTAAAGCGAAAGGGGGAAAAAAAGAAGACTGCTCGAGCCGCGATCCGTCCGCGGAATTTCGCGAAGTGTAAGGTACGTGTACCCGATATGCGCTACCTGAGCGAGAAAGATCACTACAACGCGTCAGATTTCCAATGAGGTCTTCAAAATGACCAAAGTCGTGTTCGATTTGGACTCTTCTACGCTGAGATATAGTACTTTCAAAACATGTTATTTTTCGGTCTTTAGACGGGTAAAATCGAGAGAGAAATCAATGATCAATGATTTGTGGACTGGCTCATATTGGGTACACTTGACAAAAATAACGAAGGTTCATTGCGACCGTAGACAAAAAGGACGTATGATGAGAAAAAATATTGGATGATGTGGATAGAATGTCACGGAGTATTGAAAAAATTTCCACTCACTCGAGCGAAGTTATTTCAAGAATCGGAATTGGTGAAAAAATGGATAAATGAGCTGTATAACGAATTAGTCCAAGCGTTCGCGAACGGTCAAAATATTTTCTCTCCTCATTATATCACATTGCCGACGAAGATTCTGTGTCGCGGAGCTGCTCTGGACGAGCGTGTATATGTAATACAAAGGGTGGATCATATCGGGTATATATACCTATCTTATAAATAGCACAACGAGTGTAATATCCCGGCGAGTTGCCTCGCGATCGAGAAGAAGAAAGAGTAAGAAAAAATTGTTGTTTATACATTTTTGTCATTAATCCCCAAGCGCTATTACGAATCGGCCATTGAGAGATAAGCGTTTGCTTCCGATTCGCAAATCGAGGCGCAGATGCGACCGCGCGCAAGGACGACACGGCCGAGAGACCCGTACGTCGCTCGGTATACGCCCGCGTTAAAAAGTACCGGAAAATTCTTCCTTTCCCCCCCCCTTTTTTTTCCTCTCCTTCCCACGTGTGCATAATCAGCCTCCGACGACCCGGCGATCAGCCGCACAGCGCAGAACCGGACAGCGCAAGGCTCTCGCATCCCTCGGCGCTCGTTTATCATACGCAACATTTCCCGCCGCCGCGTTTCAGCTTCCAGCGCTACGATGAAACTTTTTCTTTCACCTCGCGTCCGCGGAAACGTCGTAATCCGAGCCTGCCCGGAAGAGTATGTACACGTCTATGACACTCGCGGAACAACGCTCGGTCATTCAATTTGATTTTCGCGTTAGACGAAAATCCCTTCCACACACGACTACACAGGGCAAATTGAATTCGAGCGGCTGATGTGCAAACACATATACGCGTGTTTCCGCGGGAAAGTCGGCGCGCGGGCCGATTCGAGCGAGCGGAGATTAGCGCGGATGAAGCACCTGCCGCGGTGCGAAAGAGCGCGGCTGCCCGCACCTGTCGAGAGAGCGAGAGCGCGCCGCGCGACCGGTTCGCGCGAGCTCCCTGCGCACTTTTTCTCTTTGACGCGCGCCCCGAGAGAGCGGCCTTCGCAAGTGCGCGTCCCATGCATATACATATACATACACAGCAAAAACGATTGTTTGAGACAAATTTGAGTAGCTCGTTCTGAAATTGCAAAAGTAGGTTTCAGCACGAGTGAATCTTGGAAAAACTAGATGTATTCGTTACTTCGAGCAATTTTAATGGATTAAGTATATAAACAATTACGGAAACTAAGGGATTACAGCTTTTTTGAACTTTTTTCAAGTACAATCGACTTTGAGTACTACAACCCTTTCAAGAAATCGGTTCTCCTGTGTACACATACCGACACGTGCTTCTCTTCAAGTGCTATTTTTTACTTGACCATCTCTCTATAGGCCAGCACCGGCAAGTTGAGCTTCTTATTTCTTTTTTTTCCCACATCCTTTTCACTGCCCTTCAGCTATAGTCGGTAGTGACGGTAGTGTTCGGTGAAAGTACGTAGCTCGAATAGAGGGCTCGCTCGTTTGGGCGTCCTTTTCCAACCGGGGCACGCGAGAGCCCGACGAAAAGGCAGCGTGTTTTCGACGAGACTATACACGTCGGACGCGTTTGGGCAACGCGAGATACAAACCGCGAAAATACGACTCGCGCGCGCTTGTCATTATCAAATGACTCGCGCGGGACATGAAATTGCGTTGCGCTCGAGTCTCTCGAAAGACGACGCGAGTGAATTACGGCACATGATGTCGGTGCTTATACCCGCTCGCTCGCGCTGGCGCGTGGTTAGAGGCTTAATAGAGCGACGGACGATAAACATTGCAGCGTCGGCGCGCTGGCCCGATTAGCCTAATTGCGCGGAGACGCTCGTCCTCTCCCGCGTCGGATCGAACAAGCCGCGAAAGCTCGCTTACACATTCGCCCACTCTTGTACATCCCCTGTTACATCGGAAAAGCTCGCCCCGCAGTTCTCACATAACCATACACGCGCGGGCGAAATACGCGTAGATCGGCGAGGCGGGCGGGCGCGCACGTGTCTCTCTCTGCGCTCCTTGGCCGGCGGCGCTCGCTCGAGCTGAGGAGAGAAAAATTTGAGGGAATCGGCGGGGATCGGGCGCGCGCGCAGGCTAAAAATAAAATCCCACCCGGGAGCTGGCTGCTGGCGCACGGGGCGATTACGTGCGGAGCCGTGCAGAGGAGGGCGGGGAGAGATAAGTGGCCGAGAGCGCGGCGAACGAGGAGCCGTATATAGAGGCAATCGCCGCCGCGGGACGTGTATACACGGACACACACACGCGGCCGCGAGAGGTCCTGCTGCTTAATGAAGTTGTCGGGGCCTTAAGGAGGCGTTTACAGGTGTGCGAGCGCGCGCGTTCGTGTACGAGTATAAAAATACAGGCGCGCGCGCGCGTGTGTGTGGGGGGAAGGGGGATAGCCGCGAGGCAGCCGCGCGTGTGGTCCATTCACCATGCAGCGAGGCGCGAGCGAATCGAGCGCGTGCAGCACTGCGACTGGTTATCTGTTTTACATGCGCCCATCCGTTATACACACCTCTCGCGCGCGCATGGGGGCCCGTATATTTATACGTGCGACTCTCGATCCAGCTCCCTCTTCGTATACATGTGTATATAATCCGTGTGAAAGCTCGTGCACTCGACATCTAGTTACGCGTGGAAGAGATGAACGAAGTATACCAGGTCGACCAGTCCTTACAGTGAAATACCGCTGTATCAAAGTAAAAAATCACTGTACGATGGTGACTGAATTATCGAATCGAACTGCGGTAAATTATTGCTAAAATGGAACTCATGGAACCAAAGTTAAAATTCACTGCAGTTATACATTCTCAATAGTTCATCCATTTTCATGCAGTCACTTTCCATATATTTATGCATCGATTTTCCACCGCAAGCTCTTGAGAAAGTGCTCAAGCGTCGACGCATCAAGGCGCGACAGAGTCGACGATCGAACACGTCCCGTTCCAAATATATGAATCAGTCGAATAAAATCGATCCTTTGAAAATTGGGTCGAACATGGCTAACGAGGGGGGCCCGTTCGTGTTGCAGATGATGCAGCGTCAGGGAAGGCGAGACTCTTGCAGGGTCGGAGCGTCGAGGAGGAGCGAGTCGGGGTGCGGGCTCATGCCGAGCTCGGCCGACCTCGACGGAGCCTCGTGCTCGAGGCAGTCGCACGAAGTAACCACCAGCAGCAGGAGCAGCAGGAGCAGCAGCAGCAGCAGTTCGACGTCTTTACTGTCGGTGCTCGCGTGGTCGATGACGCTGCTGCTGGTCTCGTCGTGCCTGGGCATGGCCGACGCGGGCACGCTAATGGGCCACCCGTTCAGCAAGCGCTCGTTCATCGACATCCAGTGCAAGGGCGTGTACGACAAGAGCCTGTTCGCGAGGCTCGACCGCATCTGCGAGGACTGCTACAATCTGTTCCGCGAGCCCCAGCTGCACACGCTTTGCAGGTGAGCCCACCCGCTATACATACGACGCATCTCATTCGATATATATGCATTGGGCATCTGGTCTGGCTGCTGTTGCGCGTGCTATAACGATCAGCTTGCCATTGGGAAAGAGACTGCTCGCGTAACCTTAGGGCGTCGCAACGATCGAGATGGAGCTTTGCGACGTGGTTGATTTACCTTGGATCTCGAGCTGACAAGTCTAAGTTTCTCATTTTTTTGTCAGTCTATACGATTTTATGCGTGAACAGTATATCTACTCTCTACATTTGAAATAATAGAAAAAAGTCCTGTTCATTAGTACGATTTGCGTGAACTGATGAACAGTAGTGAATATCTTTATTTCGAATGATTCTATTGCTCGATGTAGATCCCATGGCGGCAATGTTGCCTCAGCCATCCATGCCAGATCCCAATTTATATACGCACGCAAATGGCTTCTTCGCGCCCCTAAGCCACCCCGAGTGATATGTTGATTTGCATATCGTACCCGGGGTATTATCTCCTAGCTCTTTTGAAGAAATGACTTTAATCACAAAATATTCTGCTCTTTTCGTTCTATCCGACACCACAACTCGTTGCTTACCGCATAAATAACCGCTTGGAGAATGATTGTTCTCATTTTGGAATCGATTCGCGAGCGAAACATACTTTATAGAGTACGCGTATATAGAGTACGGAATCTCCAACTTCCACACAATGCAAGCGCTGAATGCACAGTTAGACGGGGGCATTTTTATTTTTGCCTCGCGCGGTACGTTAATTTTCACACGAACATATCCAAACGCGCGCCTGTTGCGTAACTTTACGCGGTTAGAAAAAAAAAAAACAAGGCCCGTCTGATTTGCGTCGCGGGCCCAGTACTACCGGACGAGAAACGGCCGTTGCTGCAGACGGGGATTAAAAGGAATTTCGCTCGGATTAAACGGCGCGCATTAATCACGGATCGAATTAGACGCGCGCGGGACAATAAATAATGGAAAGTGCGCGCGAGTCAGAGCCGCCGCCGCCGCGGTGACAAAAGCGAGCGGCGCAGGTTACATGTTGCGCGCAGGGGGCCGCGCGCGGCGCGCTATCCGAACGGCGGCGCGTTGAAAGAGCCGCTCGCGCGCGCGCAAAAAACGGATACCGCCGTATGCGTGTGTGCGTATATACGTACATACATACGTGCACGTACAGGTATAGTCACACACAGCAGACCACAAAAGCATTTTCAGCAAATAGGCGGAAGAGTTGTTGCGCGCTGGCTCGCGGCACGCGTATCGAAACTGAGATTTCTCTTCTATTTATAGCATCCTGCCGCCGCCGCCGCCGCCGCTGCTCGGCAGCAGCCACACAGCACAGACGCGTACATACGCGAGCCTTATGCCGCGCACAATCGCCGCGCGCCGACATAGACACAGTGTGAGCGTTGTATGCCGAGCGCACATCCGTTATTACGCGCGAACATGCCTTCACGAGAGTATAATTCACCTGTTTTTATCGCGCGCGCGCGCACCACGCCGAGATCTAAAATTATCTTTCGCGCTACTATACACGATCGCCGCGAGGGTATGTATTATGCGCGGCACTTTCGAAAGGACTCGCTCCGCGCCCGCGTTAGACCATATTTTATATGTGTATGTACCTGTGGTGTCGATACCCGCTATTCATCGTCCGATCGAGCGCGGCTCGATTGTGCCTGTTATATATATCTACGTGTGTGTATATATACGGACGATGGTTTACCGTTTCGATCATTGCTGGGATGTTCGGTGTTTGCTCGACGGTTCTTTTTTTTTTCTTTTCCCCGTGTGCTTAACGTCCGACGAGAGTGTAACGACAGGAATTAGCAGCAGCCAGGAGTCTCTCGAGTACCTTGGAGCAGTATTCGAAACTCATAATCGCCAATGGAGATGTGGTCGTTATTATCTGCATCTCGAGTAGATTTTCAGTCGATTGAAGTGTGTCGAACGATCGCTTGCACAAAATTGCGATGCATGGCTTTTCATTCTAAGCGTATGGTGTTTGATTCAGGGGAGCGCGCCACTCATTTATCGCAAACGGATACATGTATATCATGGATCCGTTTCGCATATATACATTTCACTACACGTACACGTATTTTCAGTATACGTTAAAGTGGCCGAAAAAAAGAAATCAATGTTGAATGGAATTTTCAGGAGAAACTGTTTCACTTCGGACTACTTTAAAGGCTGCCTAGATGTATTGCTGCTACAGGACGAGATGGACTGGATTCAAACATCTATCAAACAACTCCACGGAGCTGATCCTGGGGTTTAGGTGCTTTTTTATTATTATTTCAACAGTATTTTCGTTCACACCCAATCTCCAACCTTTTTCCTAATTTTCATTTCCCAACTCTATTTCTGCGTGTTACTGATCTTTAAAATTAACGCTCCGATTCTTCCGAGTATTCTCATTTTTAAATTCAGACTCGGAAATAAGAATCTATCAATCGTGTGTGCTTTTGGGAAGGATGCTTTCGCGATGCATTCACTTTGTTCATAAATAAAATATTCGTTGAAAGTTATAGACGGCTTGAAGTTTTTCCAAGAATATATCAAATTATTGCTCCGTGTTTTGCATTTTTCGAAGAGTAACTTCATAAGTTGATGCTTATAAAATTGAAAAAATCTAACCTCCGAAGTTAAAATCAGTAGATGATAGTTTGAAATATAGCCATGTCGTAGAAACAAGATGTCGTTACTGAATTCAGTTATTCTTAGATTAGGTGCTATAGCACGAATTTAATGCATGATATTCAATACAGATATAGATTTTTTTCTTAAACTCTTATATACTTTCCTCTAAATCCTATAAAAAAATCTTTCTACGTATTTTTCCCCTGTCCGGAAAATTACTTCCTTATTTTCGTTATTCTTTCATTTGGCAAATAATAATATTTGTAGCAAGTTACGACAAGAGCCTGAGAGCGTAGTCAGATATTTAGGTAATTCCGTAAGCAATACAAATAATTATCATAATGATAATTTTATCCTATCTGTATTTTTCCAGAAGTGTATATACTATGAGTTTTTGAAGGTATATGCGGAATTCCCTATTTATAATGTATTACTCCTTTTTTTCTGAACCTATATTTTTTGGTTCGGATATTTTTGTAGTGCGCTCTCACTGTTTTTTATGAGATACTTTTGAATGTTTTTGATCTGTTCGTAGAATAGATTATTTTTTCAATTTTACTGGAAGGTGCTGGAAGGAATTTTTGAATTTTACTCATGATATTTTTAGGGCATCATTGGATTCATGAAAGAATCACGCAGTTCAAAACTAACCAACTCAACTACCCAATAACAATGAACATTTTTTCAACGACTAATCATTCTATTGTTTGGCGTCCGAGAAAAGACATCACTTATTTTCAAATAGCATCTCTTTGGATGATTGAAGAATAAAGTATATACCTGTTTATCGAAATTACCATACGAAAATTAATTTGATCAGAACATATTGTTTAAGATATTTTACATTTTTTTTAAAAAAAATCATGAAATACTACATCAATGCTCATTGTAAGAGAAGAACGAGGAAAAAGATAACGGGACGGAGTAATCTCATTATTCAAACTATGAACATTTCCTTTTACTCAATTCCATTGTAATTTTACTCATTCGGCGTAGTGAAAGTTTTTCGCCTCGTGTATTCATACGAATTTACAGCTTAAAACAGTTGAAGCCTCAATATACAAGAAAAACGAATGAATACATGAGAAGCGAGTCTCTCTTGATTACAGTAGTGTTCTGACGTCTTTTCTCACGCGCCAACTAAACCAGACTTAATCTTATATACACAGGGCCCAAGTGGCTTCCATAAAATGAGATTCGTTTTTCTAATCTTGGCCGTTTTCTTTTGCCGTTACGATAGGCAGAATTGCTTTGGCAGCGAATACTTTACGAGCTGCATCCAAGCGCTGCTGCTTGAGAACGAGAAGGAAAAGTACCAAGAGATAGCCGAGTACCTTGGTCGCAAGTAATGCCCTGGTTGACTGAAGATAAAAGTGGCGAAAAGGAAGGAGCGAAAAGCAGTGAAAGGAAGAAGAGCCAAGTCGGAGAAACGAGAAGGAACACGACGAGAGACGGAGAGATGAGTACTTTATATTACGCAAAAAAAAGAGTAAGAAGGATACGAGGAATAAACGCAGGTGATGGACTACGAAAAACGCGCGCAAAAACACCAGCGCCCAGGAGTAACGAGTTTTTTTTCGAGCAGACAAAGCGAATGGAAGAATTTTTTTCAGACGCGAACATGTATCTTCGCAGTGTGTTTTTCGAAGACGGAAAAAATCATTCTATCGATCAGATCAGCTGAAAATTTGTGATACAATATAGTTATTCCACACCAAGCCAAAGTTGCATATCCGAAAATGTTTTTTTTTACGTAACGAATGAGCTTGAAAATATCTTCACCGTCAGAACATTCATGAATTTTTCCGTCTACGAAGTCAATGAATAGAGTTCCAGCAGCTCGTAAAATTGTGAGTGAAAGGATTTATATAAATGTTTTATCCATCCTTCGAGTGAGATTACTTTGAAAATCATTTTTGAATAACATTCGTTCATAATACTGAACCGACTCGAGTGAAATCACGCAATTTTATCCAACAAAAAAAGTAACGAGCTTTACATTGACAAAAATTCTCGTATACACGGAAGGTGAAAATAACTGTATGAGTCGTTTCACGGAAAAAGAGAGTGTGTATTATGCAGCGGAGCCAGCTCAACTTTTTTTTTCACGCATGAAACGATGGTTTTTTGCCAGATTGATTGTTTTTTTTGTTTAAAATTCAAAGCGAACGAAGAGACATGGAAATGAAGAACGAGGAGAGTAGTAGTCACATGCATCCCATAAATACAAATTCTAGTCGATGAAAATATCCGCGCGCACGTGCCGTGCACAGTATACACAAACGAGGCGCTTTTATGTGCATAGCACGTCTATTAATTATTATTAGTTATAAGAATTATTACGAATTATTATGATTATCTTTATTGTAACAATTGCTATAATTGTGTGCATTATATATATTATATATATTTTGTAATAACTTTTATTACAAGTCTCATCATGATTCTTATTATATTATAAATAATATAGTTATATTGTATTAATTTTTGACACAGCTCAGTATGGCGAATTGCGCGCCGACTGGATTTCGGGGCGATTTTTTTCAATTTTTTTTTTTGCCTTTCGAGTTATTGCTTTAAGTTGTAAAGCGAAGCGAAAGTTGCCTGAAAAGTTATAAAAGTGCGCAGGCTCGAGCCAGCGAGATTTTTGATACTCTTTTTTGCGGAGTTTTGTTTGTGAGTTATGTTAATTGTTCTCGATGAAAATGACACATCTTTGACTAATTTTCCGAGTTTTAAATTTGAATGAATTGATAAAAGAAACAAATAATCGTTAGAAAATAGCTGCATCCGAATCAACGAAATTTCGAAAAATGGAATTGGAATCTATTTTTATATTGTCACAAAATCGGATGATTTTATCATGATTTTGTTGAACATTTTTTTTTTCATTTATTTATCCCGATAATGTATATTTCACATTTTTACTGGTCAATATATATCACTGTTTATTGACACACTTCGTGTACATTTTTTTTCATTTTAGATTAGTTGAAAAGAAAAATCATCAATGTTTCGTGCATAATTGCATATTTTAGCGAGTTTCCCGTTTCATTGCTGTCACTAGAAAGATATTTCTGATCATGCATGATTAACGTGTGCTGTAACGCCTCGACATTTTATATGGACGCATTCGCCCGTATCTCGTATTTACAAGTAGTATTTATTTTTCACGTCCACATGAACATGATTTGAGTATTGGAATTGTTACTCTCTAATCGCATGTTAAGAGATTTTCAATACAAAAAATTAAAGACAAAAGGCAAATTTAAAAATGAAGTATTTTGCTTTTTTCTATTAAAACCAAGCAAACTTCCGAAAGTATGGTTTTGTCGACCAAAACAGGAAATATGAATTATGAACGTGAAGAAGGAACGGGGATACGTATGGAAAATAAGAATGAAAGAGACTGACAGGCAGACAGACAGGACAGACAGAGATACAGAGAAAGAGAGAGAGAGAGAGAGAGAGTAAGAGAGACGGTAAGGAAGAGGGAAAGGGAAATGTAACAGACCATTCCAATTTCAGTATTGAAAAGTTGTTTCACTGAGAAACGAAGCCCTGCATTTCTTAATTTTACATGAAAAAAATGTAAATTCGCTTCCAGTAACTATGAGGAGAAACATGTATGTGCTTATAGATAGTTAAAAGGAATATCATTAACATTTTCTGGCGTAAATTCGTTATAGCATCAATGTGAGTTATCTAACGCTTTTGTGCATAGCTCTGTGTTTCATCAATACAAATTTTGATTTCTACAACTACAGAAAGTAAAAATTGAAATTTTGAAAACAGCATCAAAGAAAGTACTTCTTCAAATTTCGTCTCACGACGTAGTGAATTTAGAATTGAACAAATTCGCACATTGTAAAATATCACACCAATATAATAGCATGATACTATTTATATTTCTGTTGATCGAACGTGGAGAGAATATAAATCAACCAACAATACGAATCTATTATAATTGGAAAGTTTGCTTATACTCTGATATCTGTTAATCTTGAAGTATTTCAAAGATAATCAGAAATCAAGTCACTGACATGAATTATCAGTAAATAACTAAAGATATATGGATGTTTGTCCATATATTATAAAACAAATGAGATCATTCAAGTTTCATTAACGAAAGCCAATAAATATGATCCAAATGGTGGTTTCATCAATGCCAACTTTTTAATTTCATAAGTCGTATCTTTCTTCGCAGATTTATTATCTGAAGATTAGCTAGGTATAAACAAAAACAACGTACGAGACCCTAGAAAATGTCAACGCCTGGAATATACGTGAATACTCGCGTGTATTATATGATTCCTATTTCGAGGAGTCGAAATGTATTTAGATTTTTTATTACTATTATCATTATTTTTATTGATAATATTATTTGTATTTATTTATATCACTGGGTATTGTGCAAGTGTGATTATATGTCTACTTCTTACGCGATGTTATTCAAAACAGATATATGAAATTGATGAACCGGAGAATATTTGATGGATTCGAAATAGATATTATTCGAATTCTCAGAGAATAGAGGACTGGTTTGCAAGAATCCTTTCAAATAACCGCCCAAAGTAACCGTGCAATTGATGTGTGTACATAATGAATTTACGTAACTTCGATTTCTTCGAATGATTTCTTTCATGTTCATCTGTTATCTATTTTTCTTTTTTCAATAGCGCTTTTGACGTACGCGAATTTGACGCACAGACGCTCGTTTAACTTCTTACAGTTAGTTTTTCACTGTTTGCCATGATGATTGATTGACGCCAGCTATCAATAGCAAAAACAGTGAACAGGTGAAACTGAGATAAAGATAAGCCAAACAAGTAAATAATGATTGCAATTTTTGTGTATCATTTTTTATGCAAGCGTGTGTACAACGAGCGACGCGAGTGAAAAGCTGCACGGAGAAAAATCTTTATATGAAATGAAGTCAGTGTTGAAGAAGATCAGAAAGCGTTGTATCCTATTCGATTAGAGTAAATTAAATAATTATGACTATTACATATATACATATATGTATATACATATATATACACATTATGTATAACGCGTATAATATCGACCACACGGATATTTAAACATCTATTATTGTTTGCGTGAATAAATGAATGATTCAAGAACATTGAAATATTCAGAGTTTTCTTTTAATCCTGTTATTTCATCCTTACAGTTCCAGCAACAAAACAAAACCAGTTATTTGATTTTTTCTTGAATATTTTTCATCACAATAATTGAGGGGTGAAAATTATGTTCAATCAGGCAGCAAATTTTTTTTTAATTTTCACTATTTCATATTGTGCATTGTCAATTTAGTTAATTAGTGCAATAATATTTGTAAATAATAATCTCTAATATTGGTTCATAGAGAAAATCATCTTTCATGGAAGCGCTTATGTAACGAGGTGAAAAAATAGAAGACCTATATCCAAAGACATATCTCTATGAGATATAGTTGACGGTTTCTAGATCATCGAGCATAAATTTAATTTTATTGCGCTAAATACCGTCAATACAGTCATAAATGTCACGACAGTTAAAAAAATATGCATATTTTCCCCAAGTACATGCTTTTCCCTTAAATAACGTTATTTTGGTTTATAATAAGGATATCTTCGAAAAAAAAGTATCATTTTTTCTCTAGTATTATAATAGTGATATAAACTTATTATACTATGGTTTTACATACTAAAAATTTTTATATCATGCATTTTCTCTATTAGCAGCTAACTTAATAGAAACCGCTACATAGTTTCTTCGCGCGTAAAATTTGTTTTTCATTCGGCTCCAGAAAAGTCAGAAGAGAATTTGTTCGCTTCACGGCCAAAAAAATGAAGCGCGCATAACTTTCAGTATTTAATAATTGCAATGAAGTGTAGTAGGATGATATAGCAACATATCAATTCATAAATTGAAGGAAGTTCCGATGGCGGTGGCCATCTTGAGGAACTTTTTCGGATTGGTCGATTCCTAACGGGCTCAATTTGGATTGGTCGGGAGCCGGAGTGAATGGAAACACGAGTGAGTGAAGTGAGATGGGAGTTTAAATTTTTTTTCTTTTTTTCTTCATCCACAGGGGTTATCCTTAATGTTTACTATGCTGTCAGTATTTCGATGTGCTAAGGTTACAAAAGCATTTTAAATCAACAATATTCCAAGTGTTTTCTTGGAATATTGTTGATGAACAATAAGTATTTATCATCCACGTGTTCAGCCAACCAATAGACTCAATGCGCGCGCGCGCTCGCGCGCGCAGTGAATTGCTAGTAAACATGAAATCGTATTTCAATGAAAGCACAAAACTTACCGAACTTCGTGTTCTAGAAGATGTGAAGAAGTAAATGGTGAATGAGAAATCAAACTCGAGTATTCGGGCCGGTAAAGGAAAAAACGCGCGAATAAACTACGTGTGCCATCGTTATTTTGGGAAATTGCAACAAACCACAGATGCAAAACTAAACACGCGCGTTTGTCAATAATTTTCACGTCAAGGTTAGAACAGTGATTTGTCTGTCACGACAAATTGGGTCGGTGTCTTTCAGTGAATAAACGGATTAACGATGCAAAAACACGTTTGCAACTTTTTTGCCACACGTTCTACTGTGCGGTGCATCGGCGTCATGACCAATATATGGTACAGGATAAACTGATTTCGTGATCATGCATTTATATTGTTTGACGTTACAACTTACTGCAGCAGCAGCAGCAGCAGCTCCGGATTCCAGCTCTGACTGTAATTGAAACTCGTCAGACTGCATTTTTTCCAGGTTGGTGGCGCTATCTCTTGTTAATAACGAACACGCCGCGCCGGCGTTAGGTCAGCTCTACAATATGCGCGAATTCTCAAAGTGCCAAAAAATGTTTATAAATGTAAGAATACGTTTTATCACTGCAAATAGCTAACAAATAGCCCCTTGCCGACAAAACGAAATGGAAAAAATTCGTATCCAAATACAATATTGTATCATTCGTGGAAATAATAACAAAACGATATTCCACGTAATGTATGAGAAAAATTACGGCAGCCCCTCAATGAGTTCACATTTCTTGCTCAGCGTTCAAGTAGTGTAAGCGATCGAGCTATTCCTGGAACCCATTAGCAGACACCCGCGTCAATTAAAACCCAATCAACGGAATACTCCCCGGGGTAATTCCCAGGAAGAAACTAAATCATTATTAATAGCAAAAAGAATATTACTCAGAGAATCCTACAGGAAAAAGACATCATGGAACGGATCTTCCCAGGTGAACAGTTTTTGGGGCACTTATTTATTTGTTTTCTAAGCAATATTAGTTGCTCTGATTTTCTATGAATGTTCTACGAATCAGCAATCAGATTCAGTTAATCTCAAGAAATTAAGTAGCTGGAGAATTCTAACTAAACAAAAAATGCGAATACACCAGGAAATTTATATTTGTAAGATTGCAACCATTGCGACGACGACAAGGACTCACCTCCACCAATAAATCACTTCATCTAAGACTTCTCTTTTTTTTAATATGTAAAGATGAATAAAATGATTTTCAAGAAATTCAATGAATTCATAAAGATTTTGGCTATTTTCATTTTATTTGTATAAGTTCAAAATATATTCTTCTAAAATACATGATACGGGTTCTTACACTCAAAAGAGACATTGCTTGCGATCGAAATTCGAATAAAAAATCTCCTGTCACACAATTCAAAACATAAAACATAGTCTGGGTTATCCCTAAAAAGATCTGTCAAAATGTTCCAAATTAATCTTACATGCAGTAATGGAAAATATAAAATATACAATTAATATATTACATTTACAATTATGGTTATCCTCAAGCTTAAGGAGACCTCATTTTACATAAAAATCGGAGCTGCAACATTTTTACTTCTCCTGCATTTGATTTAAAAACTCCTTCTTGATTATCTATAGACAATAAAGTTCCTATAGATTCTCTATCCTCTCCAATAATCACTTTTACTCGGTCGTTTTGGGACGGAACTACAGGCTCTAATTGATCACATAAAATATTTACCGACCTATCTTCACGTGGTAAAAATACTGTGCACATTCCACCCTGAAATAATAGTATCATTAATGTAGGAGACAAATAAAACATGACTACTATAATCAAGAAATTTGTTTACTCTGATTAGTAATTTAATAATTTATTTGTCCAATAAAGGAGATATATTCACGAACTCACCGAGATTGTTGTAATGTAGCCTTGTTGACCAGCAAGATCTGAATCTTGATTGGAATCCCTGATCCTAACTTCAAGATCTGTCGTGTGCCACTCAGTACCGAACATTCCACTCGCGTGACTTGTTTCAATACTGGAACCTGGCGTTTGTGGATTATATGGACTGTTAGCAACACCTGGAGTCATAGGACTGTAACCCATGGGCGAAGGAGATGCAAATGCACCGTGTGGACTGGTGGTGTATCCGGTGCCAGCCGGCGAAGGCGTACTACCATACGCTGCAGGACTGGGGCTAGCGGTGGCACTGGCCACAGGACTAGGGCTCGGCTGGTAAGGGCCGAAACTCTGCTCAGACCCGTACATCGTTCCAGGGGTTTGAGGAGTGAAGGGCCCGCCTGCTGGGTAGCCGGACGCGTAGCCCGGCGAACCCGCCTCTTCAATGTTGTAACCATCAAAGTCACTCGTGCGCGCTGGAGTATTAGTGACCGTTGGATCCCATGCACCTGACTGACCTGGTGTCCGGGAGCCTGCGTCGTGTGATGGAGTCATTGAACCGTAGTGAGGAGTACGTGAGCCAGCTGTGAAAAAAAATCAACCAATGAAATTGTAATTTTATTTATTATATTTTGATAGAAAGAAAGTTTTGTTTGTAACTGATTTAACTCGTCGTTTGTGTCGAGATTGCATTGAAATAATTCCTGAAATAGCAAATGAATGAATTGAAAGAAATTATACTTACTCTCGTACATTGGTGTTTGAGATCCATGCATGGGTGTTTTGCCACCTGCGTACATTGGTGTCTGACTGCCAGTAGCATAAGCTGGAGTACGACTGTAGCTGCTGAAGCCACCTTCTTTGGTGGGTACTCCAACGTTGGCGATATGCGACCGATCAACCGAGATTGTTTGGCATGTAGAATGCAGCTCGACGCGAGCAGTAGTCTCGGTAGCATCTTTTACAATACCTACATTACCCTTGTAAGGACCACCTGTGATTTTGATAGTCGTTCCAATAAGCTCACGATCACGACGAGCACCCGCACCTCGACCACGACCTCGTCCACCACCGCCACCGCCACCTCCACCGCCACCAGCTGCCCCACCGCCTCTTCCACCGAAACCGCCACTGTACAAATGAAAAATAAATTATATATATTATTCACTGCTAATCTATATGAAAATTTGTGCCATTTTACATTTTGATAAGAAAATTCCATTTTCCTCTATTAAAACTCGAGTTCTAATGAAAATTCTCAAAATACTATTATTACACGTATCTCTTTGAAATAATTTCAACACGTACCCACTAGGGTGCATCGGCGACGCTATTCTTGGAGACATAAAACCATTGTTCATGGGCGACATAGAAGATGCAACATTTGCTTTACTTCCACCAGCAAGCTGTAAGTGCCTCGTTTTACAAACGAAAATTCCTCCATTGTCGATGAACATTGTCGAATGTAGAAAGGCGAAACTTCTATAAAGATGTTTAATTTCTCCTCCTCTTCCAGAATGAGGCCCATCGACCACCTTAACAATATCCTTCTTTTGAATCGCATTCTGTTGAGAGTCTAGAGCAACGGTGTTCCTGTTTTCTCTGCGTTTTGTAAGACCTTGAGGCTTAGCTTCAACAACCTTGCCGTGCATCGATAGCACATGGAAGTTTTCACGTTCAAGACGCACAATAACCCCAACTGTCTGAGGATCTAGTTGTACGAGGTCGCCCCATTGGAACTGACCAAGACTATCAACACCAGTGGCCATATCAGCACATAGCTGAAGATCTCTTGGGAGTACTTCAAGTTCGTGCATAGATAAATCTGAGAACAATACAACGCGATTCTGCTCGACACGAACAATTAAACCCGTGTCACCTTCATACCTGCCAGCTACAACCTGAAAAACAATGGATATTATGAATGTTATAACATACCGATAGAGAAAATTAAGTGGAATACTGAATACTTATAAGTATTTGCCGTTCATTGTGTAATATTTATTTTACCTTGACGTGATCACCCATAGTGAAGAATTTCCTCAATTCGCTGGCCTGGAACTCAAGAGCTTCCTTCAGCTCTTCGTGTTTGGGCATCACCATAATCATGTTGCCATCAATTGACACAACTTTGCCCTGGAGGTTCATTAATTCACCCTCGCAGACTTCAACATTGTCTCCAGTGCTAAAAGTATGTGTAATCGCATGATCTTCCTTGCCAGCCGAGACTCCGGTGACAGGAGTACCACTGAGTTCAAGATCTACTCCTTCAGGAGCTTCTTCAAACTTTTCTAACTCTGAAAGAGTTGGCTTCACACCTTCGGCTATAATTGCACTTGTAGTAAAAGTTTTGTAGAGGAATCTGGAAAAGGAATTCCATAATTTTAACTTAATACAGCAATGAGTTACGATAACATTTAAAAATAAAAACTAGTAGGTAATAGGAGTGAGAAAATTTTCCCGACGATTCTTCAGATTCTTTTCATGAATGCAAGGTGAATTTAAAATAATATTCTTCTACATTAATAAACGCTGTGAGAATTTGGCGCTTACCCTTTGCGACTGTAACGATTTCCTTCAAAAATCAAGAAATCACCATCACTGGTTACTTCACCACCAATTGCTCGAATGGCCTCTGGGTCAAATGGCTTTGCAGCTGGCCTCCTCTTCTTCTTTCTTTTGAGAGCCTCGGACTCGCTCTGAGCAGTTCTCAAGGCACCTCTGGGTCTTGTGTAGTCAATACGAGGAAGTAATTTTAGATGCACCTGATTTTGTCCTAGATCTACATAGTCTACTTGTGCAATATCATCTTTGTAGATTCCCCTTTTCAATCGGACCCACTGTTTAGCTTTCAATCCAGTCTGTTCTTTGACAACACGGAGAACATCAGTCATTTCCTTTATGGGTACCATCTGCTGCTTCCAAATACCCATCCTTAAATTGCCAACATTTTGAATGGCAGCTTTGACATGGGGTTGCTTGTAACCTTCTATGTAGATGTAACCTTTCACTCCCTCTGGAGCAACAACGGACTTAATTTGCAGTGGTTCACCTATACAATGAGTAAAAATATGTGAGTAATAATGAAATAACGTTATAATGAAAAATAAATACATATTCAGACTGCAAACAACTCACCTGAGAATTGGTACGTTAAAAATTTTCTCATCAATAGAAGAGCAGTGGATTTCTCTTCTCCAATGCGACATTTTACCATCCATAAGTTTGGATCTTTTACACCAGGAAGCAGAGTTTGTTGCGTGATCTCGTCACTCATTTCCTCGCCTCCATCACCAAAACGATGCGCAGCAGCTGACTCATGTGCATATTTATTCCTTAGATATTCTTCAATTTCATCTTCTTTTTGAGAGCTGATGAAAAATATTGCGATTTAAACAAATTTAATTTCAATATATCATGTTGTACTTAATATCGAGTACTCACTCCCATAAATTGGTTCCTCTACGCCTGCCTTCAATTTCTCTAGCAGTGAGACCAACTTCATCCACTTCATTTCCAACAATTCCAATTTCTTGTGCACCTTCTTCCCATTCTTCATCATCTTCCACTTCATCATCGACTTCAGCTTCTTGTATAATAAAGTCATAAACTTGACCTTTCTTCCTTCTCTTTTTTCTTGGTCTATCCTCATCATCTTCTTCCTCTTCCTCATCATACTCATCTAAATCTTCTCCTTCAGGTTCTTCTTCTGGTTCAGGCTCTTCTTCAGTATTAGCTTCTTCTGCTTCATCATCTCTCACAGATCTAAGAATATTGTAAATTCATATTAACAAATAGAATTCATATCAGAGGGAATTATTAAATTTAAAGATAGTAATTACCCAGAACGAGAGCCTGAACGAGACCGAGACCGAGACCTAGATCTTGACCTGGACCTTGATCTAGATCTAGAGCCAGATCGATACCTTGAACGACTTCTAGACCTAGAAGTAACCGAACGGCTTCTGCTCCTTGAGGCACTGCGTGATCGTGATCTCGCTGGACTTCCAGCTTCACTAGCAACTGGGGATCCACTTTCACTGCGGCCTCCTCTCCTTCCTCCTGCTTCACTCTCATTTTCAGAATACACACTTCCTTCAGAGTCCGACATTTTTGTTGTTTATCTAAAAATGAAAATAGTAAATAAAATGTTATAACCAAAAGATGATATTAAGAGAGAATAAAAATGAAAAATACAGTAAAAAGGTTTGGCAGAGAGTTGCTAAGAGGGAAACTGGATTTCGCTTGTTGGAATTGATTTCGAATTTTGTCAATGAAATTGTGAAAAAGTTTGTAGGATTTCAAATTACTAATATTCGTATGTGTATTGTATTAAAAAATCAATTCTCCATAATAGCAAACATGAATTCACTAGTTTTGTTTACTACATCTCAAGGGTAAACATCTGCTCCAAAACATACTTTGGAGCAATTAATTCTTTTGGGGAAGATATGCACGAAAACTCAAAGTTGTACAATAACAACGTAGAATTCGTACCAATCTATCGATATACATTTAATCATCTAGCAGGAGCAACGAACATTCAGGAGTATGCAGTAACCACAACATAACCTCAAAGCTTGATGTATGTCCGATCGAGTGTTTAACTGAGATAAATAATTGGGACGAGTGTGTGTAGCCAGTGAGTGGGCTCTAAAGCCTCAATACTTTTACATTTGATATTGCAGAGGATGGAAAGTTGTAATATTGTACTTTTTCAACTTACATGAAGCTCACCAACATGAGGAAGTTTGGAGCTGTTGTTCGCTCTTCTGTATATATTGTAGGTCTCCACAACTCGTGCAGACCTTTTGGACTGCATAAATCAAGTATTAGTCGTCACTCATTGCTTAGGTCAAATATATTTTACTTATAATTCACTAACCTCTGACCTCTGTAATGCTTCCCAAATGGTCCCACTGCCTCCGGCCGACCCGCACTGGCTGACGCTGTTGCGCGACTGCAGTGGCCAACAGTGGGCAACTGCAGGCCAGTGACTGCAGCATACTGCATAAGTACGCAAACTTCTGTCGCAAAGTGGATCTTGCCGGTGCGAAATCAAACGTGCCGTGCAGCCTGTAATGGACCTGTGTATAAAATCGCGAAAATTCGCAAAAGCATATGAACAGCTGTATACTTGCAACAGATTGGAGTTGCTTCGTTTTGTTTTAGAACATCATGATTGTCTGGATGGATAATCCCGAAAAGATGTGGAAAATTGTTGGGAAGAAAACTTTTCTTAAAGTTACATATTATTATTTGCATAATTATGATTGATGCATTAGGAGATAACCACAGAAGATCGATTTTATGGCAAAACAACCAAATTTAATCAAATAATATTTCTCATTGATCAATGGACATCGATGAAAATTTAACGGTGGTAACAAAAGAAACTTTAAAAGAAAAAGCCATGTTACGTACTATTATCACATACATCTTATATGGCGCGGCGATGCTTTGCATTATTACTCTATAGCTGTATTTTTTTTCATTACTCGATTACTGAAAAAAACGCAGAGAAACATATATGGTGTCAACATATTCGCAACCTGTCAAAACGTTTTCAAAATATTATTGTTGATTCTACTATTACACTGGCTTACTTCTGTCTCATATTCTCGAACGCTTGGTTACACTAAAAAAATTTACAAAAATTATTAATTGATATTCTTTTTAATTACTTATATTAATCAATCAAACTATATAAATGGAAAATCGTTTCTAAAAACTTGGAACATGACACATGGAAGTTGTCGAAACATTGTATCAATTTTTCTTCTCACGATTATTTTTTAGATTTTCGAAATAAAATACTTTTTTGAGAATTTAGAAAACATTCCATTGATTGTATTATAGATATTTTAATACGATTTTCACGTTTCACCTGAAAATTCAAACTATATACTTGATACTAATAAACATTATTGCCAACTTATGAATACCTATAGTTCCAGGATTTTCGATTTCACCAAAATAAATATCCCGAAAACAACCCCCTCGTGTTTGGGTTGCAGAGCTTCGTTTGTATTACACAATTAGTGTTAAGTATAAAGTACAGGAGAACAATACTATTTCGAAATGTTCTCCCGAACATTTCTAAGTGTCAGTTACAAAATATCGCCTAAATCAAATCTTATTGTGCAAGTGAGGACTCGTTGAACTCGGTCTTTGAATTGAAGGTTATACTTCTTATCAATATTTTCCATGGTGATTTAAAATTTTTCTTCCGATTTTTTTCTAGAAAATCACATGTCACAAATTTTCAAATCTGACTTGTCAAAGTTTGAAAGGGGATTTTATAGTTCGTACAACTAAAAATCATCAACTTCATGCTCCATTACTTAGTGCAACCTTTCTTAGGTATCAAAGTAGTGAACCTACTAAAAATATTGGAAATGAACCGATTTCCAGTGCATGTGAGTTTATTATTGTTCTAATGCTAATTTTTTTCAAAGAGAAAATCAAATTTTAATTAATTTTCTGTTTTTGTACTATAGCGGAAAGCAGTTTCTCTGAGGCGACAGGTAGATTATAAGTATTATGAGCTTGTTTTTAAATTTTGTTAATTTTGATCTTGTTTCAAGTACGAATTTGCAAATGTTGAATAATTCAAAAAAGAAAACCAACTACTTTTCATATCTCCTTGACATATCTTGTCTTATGAATATTTTGTGGCTTCCATTTTTTAGAAACATCTAATGTACAAGATCTACTTTCACAAATACCTGGTGAGTTTTAGAGTGAAATATATTCAAAATAGTTGATGTTCATAAAATTGTTACACTATATTTTATAGAGCCACCTCAACCAACATTGTCAGAGGTAATTGAAACAATAGCAACAGAACCAACACTTCAAAGTTTGGGCTTGGGTAGCAACTGGCCTCCTGGACTCATTCAAAAGATGTTGGATTTTATGCAAGCAAGTCTTGGTATACCATGGTGGGGAACCATAGTTTTAAGTGAGTACTGTATAAATGTTGAACAATTATAAAAACATGACATTATATTTGTTGAATGTGAAATTATAAAATCTGAGAATTGTAGATATTTTTCTTTTGCAAAAATTCTCAACATTGTTTAATTTGAATACTATTTTTAATATTTTTGAAAATTTATTCAACCAACAAAATTTAATGTGGATCTCATGATCATGATTCATAACATGATTTTCAATTAGTGTTGCAATAACTTATGATCTTAATTTCTAGCCACAATATGTGTGAGATTGATAATGTTTCCAATCGTTATAAAGACACAAAGATATACAGCAAAAATGCATAATGTACAACCACAAATGCAATACATTCAGATGCAACTATCTGAAGCACGTAAAATGGGGGATCACATGGAAGGTAATTTTCTTGTATAATATTGTTCATAATTTTGCATCTCAGAACTATATTGATATACAATACAACCATATCTTTTTCTAGTTGCTCGATTATCTAACGAAATGTACCAATTTATGAAGGAAAAAGGAATAGACCCAATTAAAAATGCAGCATTACCTCTAGCTCAAGTAAGCAACAATATATGATCCAATACCGATTGAAAAGAATTACATTTCCTTCATTTATTACTTACATACAGATAATTTTTCAATCATTTAGGCACCTGTCTTTATATCATTTTTCATGGCACTTCGAGGCATGGTAAATGCTCCAGTTGAAAGTATGAAAACAGGAGGCACGATGTGGTTCCCAGATTTAACAGTGCCAGACCCTTATTATTTATTGCCTATACTTACCAGTACAACATTATTCATTACTATTAGAACAGGAACAGATTTTATGAGAATGGAATCTCTAGGAACCATGAGATACGTTTTCCAGGCAATGCCCTTTGTAATGTTTCCTTTCATAATTAACTTTGAAGGTGTAAGTAATTTTATAAATTAGTTTTATTACGTGCTGAATGTGCATGAAATGCGATTTTCTAACCAGTTTTTTTATTGACAAGTACTATTTCGTTCCTTGGGAGTAAAACAAGCACTTTTTGGCCAGTGCCTAGACTGGAAAACATTGTTTTCTCTCTCGTAATAGAAAGTTCTGTATGCACCTCGCTTGCTTAGGCATATAGTTGGCACTGAGGACTTATAATCCTTGCTCCTGTCGGATCATAGTCTGTCCTTGTGCTGAAAAATGCCTTCACATGCTGAGATGCATAATGTACCAATTTCATCGTTATATGAAATATTTTTCTTTAGACTTCTTATTGACTAAATTATTGAAACTATTCCAATATTTAATAACACACACTTATGAGTGAACTTTTTTTATTCTATTACCATGTGATATTTATTTTTAATTAATATATGTTTATTTTTCGTTGATACTTATTTGGTTTCTTATGATGTGAAATTAATTTTTTTTTAGGCAATTCTTTGTTACTGGGTATCTACAAATATATTCTCACTTATTCAAGTAACATTACTCAGAACACCAAAAGTTAGAGCATATTTCAAGATTCCTGACACAGTAAAGCATGATATGAAAAAACTACCACTTACGCAGAAAAACTTCATAGAAGGATTCAAAGACTGTGAGTTTTCTTGTTTCATATAGTAGTTGTTTAAAATTTTGCTAGAAAATCTTTCTCAACTAAGAAATTATATAAATAGTAATGACAGGAGCCTGCCTAGTTCTTTGGGGTAGAAATTAAGTGTTCCCTATTACTATCTATTTATATTATAATTTTTGGTTTTATGTTTTGATAAAGCAAAAATAGATTTCCCATGATTGTGCCTACTAACCAAGAATTATTTATGAATTTTTATTCTAATTTCCAGCATGGACAAATTTGAAAGTTGCGCGAGATTTGAATTCTCGAGTGATGTATGATGACTCTGTTTTTGAAAAAGCTGGCAAAGGACCAGTGCCCAAAACTTACAGAATTGATCCCACAAGACGTCAACCAGCGACCCCAAGTATTTTTGCTAAGAAGAGAGACTAATGTGAATATTAAATATTTTATTAGAAATAAATCTGAATTGTTATATAAATTAAAATAAATGTAATAATTAAAATATATTGGTTATTTGTACATATATACTCACTTATTCATTTCTAAATTTTCAAGTTTTTTCACATAAGTAACCCTGATCTGACAACAATGTTTAGAAACAATTTTTTCAGCATATCCAATCATCAGCAGTTTATGAAAAGATATTCTACTTTTGATAAACATTATATTACATTATATTATATTGTTCATCATTGTAAAATACATTCAATTTTCATGTCAGCTTGATCTGAATTACACGATCTCACAATTTTGACAAGGTATAATCAAGTTACAGGCTGTATCGAATTTTCGAGACATTGTTCTATAACAGTCAATAAATATTTATTTTCTAATGCAGCTGCTACTCTTTCTTTATCAGCCAGTTGTTTGTTCACAGCTGCTTCAGCAATGTGTGTGCCTGGTGTGATAATGACGCTCACTTTAAATTTAGCAGGGATACTTCTCAATAATTGTGTTCTGATTGACAGACCAATTAATGTTGCCATACTACAGTGAGGTATTGTTGGTGTGAATTTAACATTGATTTCATTGTTTTCATTGTTGACCTAATGGAAAATAAACATTTTCATTTATAATTGCTCAACAATAATGAAATAAAATATTTCAAATAAACTTACTTCGATCAAACTCTGTTCAACAACATTGAGTTGCTCTAATGTAAGTGGATGCTCAGGGTCATTTATATTTCGTAACAACTCTATGAAAAAACAAAAATAGTTGCATGCCTCTCAATTTTATAAAATAAAACATCAAGTATCATTAATCTTCATTGTATAATACTCACCAAAAATTTCCCGAGCATCGTACTCGTCTGGATTTCGGTTTACATTTTGATATTCCTTACCAGCTTCTAGTTTTTCCTCTAATTTTGGATATATTTTAGGATTTGGATTTTCTAATATCTTACTCATTTAGCAATGTAATTTTTTGCTGAGATATGTATATGAATTGAAAAGAAGACGCTAGAATGATACGATTAACACGTATCAAATCGGTCTCACAAATGCATTCAAACGCACGCACTTTTTCTTTTCTTTTCTTTCAGGGGTTATCCTCGCTAAAATGCATGCACTCCGATATACTTTGACGACTGACTTCGATCAACTTTAATGACGGGTTGAGGTTATGAAAGAAATGTGTTATTTTTCCTCAGTTTATGCTGGGTTCCATCATGACGTCATCGTGACGTCAATATTTTGAAAGACAGACCAATAAATGAATTAGATGATATAGTCCTTGTGCCTATACTTATACCTGTACATGTATACTATTGTACCTGTATATATAGGTATACATTGATATGAGTGTGGCGATTATCCGATAAATGCGCATTTCAGGTTCTTCTTGGAACGAGAGAGAATCCGTCGGAGTAACTAAACAATAAATCGATTAACTCGTATCGTATTCAGTATAGATGCTTGGTTCACAAAAATAAAGAAATTATGATTCTGAAAATTCCTCAAACTTCACAAACGAGATGAGAGCTAGATTGTTTGAGTTTTAAGTTTTTCTGTAAAACTGCTTGGGACGATCGCAAATGAATCGTATTATAAAATGAATCAGAACCAGATAGAAATGGAATATAAACAAATAAGAACAAAAAGCATGATTAATCTGTCGGTGTGTATGTACCGCCAGGGTATGACGAGCTTTTTGATACCTATATATGTATATATAGGGCCAACGAAGAAGTCAAACTTGAGTATAAGTATATTATAAGTATATAAGTATCCTATAGGGAAGGCTGAACGGTGCGGCGGTGCGGGCCGGCCAAGATATAGAGTGGCCGAGAGTCGTGCAGACAATGCGCGAAAGTGCGATTGCGCATACGCGCTTATTCCCAGGAGCCGCTGGCCACCGCTGGCTGGCGCTAGGCCTGTGTGCGTGTCGTTCTGTGTCGTTCGTCGCTCTGCTTATACATGCTGGACATGCGCATATCCATGTCAATAGCGTGAGGGCTTGATATTTTGGCTTCGGGGGTGCCGAGTATTCTTCCCAAACATGGTAAGTCCCAGGAAACGGCCTGCCCTAAAGCCTCGGCGGGCTCAGCCTCGCTCCCGATGTTCTCGATAACCTATCAGTCGCTGACCCTTCTGCTACTTCCCGAGGCTGTACGAGACCCCAAGGCTGGTCGGCTTTGTTTTCCTCTCAACTCAACTCAACACCGGTCGCCTGTTGTCTGTTGCAGCACAAGCTTAAATTTTCCCAGAGGGACAAAGTCAAGAGGTTCATCACGTTTACCCAGACTGGAGAGCAGACCGCCATATACTGCCTATCTCAGAATGACTGGAAGCTGGACCTTGCCAGCGACAACTATTTCCAAAATCCTGAAGCGTATTACAAAGAGCCCAAGAGCTCCGTTGACAAGAAGAAACTTGAGGCACTCTACAGCCGATATCAAGGTGACACATTATACTTTGCATAGTACATTTTAGGATTTGCCTCTTGGTTGTTATTGCAATGAATCGACACAATGTATTGTCAAAACTCCACTGTCTATTTTTAACAGGAGATCTTTTGTTACTTGTCTAGCCAATTATGAATTTTCTTACTTCTACTCACTTTGCAGCATTAGAAGCCTTCAAAAGCAAATCTGTAAGAGCTAATTAGTTATTTATACATATTATGATAGTTTTTTGAATTTCAGATCCAGCAGAACAAGATAAAATTACTGCCGATGGCATTATGAAATTTTTGGATGATTTAGGTCTGACTCCAGAAAGTAAATTAGTTCTAATCATCGCTTGGAAATTCCGAGCAGAAACACAGTGTGAATTTACAAAAGAGGAATTCCTAAATGGCATGACTGAATTAGGGTATGTAGTTCACTATTCACTATCTCTCAATTTATATATACTAAATTGTTGAAAAATCAAAATTTGGTTCAATTGATCAATATTTGATTTGAATTCACAGGGTAGATGGCGTTGATAAACTCAAAGCAAGATTAAACAGTTTAGAGGGGGAGTTAAGAGATCCTCTCAAATTCAAAGACTTTTATCATTTCACATTTAATTATGCCAAAAATCCTGGCCAAAAAGGGCTCGATTTAGATATGGCTATTGCCTACTGGAATATTGTATTGAAAGAAAAATTTCAGTTTTTACAACTGTGGTGTCAATTTCTACAGGTATACAAAAATGTTCACTTTTGGAATAGCTGATCATATTTAATTTATAGCATTTCAAAAATTGAATTTATCTCAATTTGAATATATTCTCTAATTGGTTTTCCATAGGAACATCACAAAAGGTCAATTCCAAAAGACACATGGAATTTACTTCTGGATTTTGCACTTATGATTGATCCAACTATGACCAATTATGATGAAGAGGGTGCTTGGCCTGTATTAATCGATGATTTTGTTGAGTGGGCACAACCACTGGTGCGTCAATCTCTTTAACACCTCACCGGGCGACATCGCCATTCGTAACTTAAAATAATTATTTATTTAGTTGCCAGCTGAGCCTGTAGTCACAGAATGATTAAGACTCGCTCAACAAATTTTTTCCAGTCCTACTCATTGTGTGGCAAATCAAATATTTTTCATACAAAATAGTCTAAGATAAGGAAAATTCCATGAAAAGGAGAAAAAAATTGTTACTCAAGTGACTGGCACGAAAAATTTAATTGCAAAGAACAATAGCTTCTCACTTTAACCCTTTTGAGAATGTATTTCTTAAAATAGCTAAATTAAGTTTATTTCAACTCAGCAAGTGAAGATTTTTAAACTTGAGTGTTTAAATAGAAATCAATTTTAATTTTACTGTACATTGTAGTTTGATTGAAAATTAACTGTTAAGGATCGAATCTACGATATCAAAAATGTACGCATTTGCAAAAATTTTACAAAAAGAAATAGAGAGCTATCAAAAATTTGATTTCTCAGTATTTGAAAGTTCGGAAGCCAGAAAAAAATTTACTCATCTTTTCTATAATACTTGAGGGTTCTCCTTTTTCTCAAATTAGCTCGCTAGAGATAATGAATATTTTTGTCAATTTGATATCGCGTTTGAATTGGATCATAGCTTGAGTGGATTTTAAAATTTCATTCTGTCTATTCTAAAATTTTATACTCTACTTTAATACTAAATTCAAGTAGAGTATAAAATTTTAGTGTTTCTAAATGTCTGCAAACAATACGTTTTTCAACTTTTTCAAATGTTTTTGATGGGAAAAAAATGTAAAAATGACATGAATTTGTCCGAAAAATATTCTTGAATTTCTAGCAAATTTAAAACTTTGAATATACTTCAAATAATCTCGTTGATAAATCAATCACCAATAAATTTCAAAACTCTCAATTTTTAACATTCAGGTTGTTTTTAAAAATATTTTTATAAAATAAGTTGAAAAATAAAAAATGACTTAATTCTACATCAATAATACATGCAGTGAACGTACACCCTGGCTGTGATTCAATTTACACTGAGAAAAATATTAGAAATTAACCCTTCAGCTTTGCATTTGCCTGTACAATTGAAAATTGTCAGTTTCTCTTTATGTATAATGTCGATTTGCCGTTAATTTTACCGATATCAAGAAGAATTTGTTGTACGAATCGCATTTTTTGGAAAGCACATTGAGATTTCAGGAGTTGAAAGAAAAAAAATATAGCCGACTCTTGGAAAATTTTTAGCACATGAGAAACAGACGTAATACAGACCAGGAAACACTATTTAGTTACTATTTGGTTAAATTGTATCTTTCCATACATTTATGATGGAAGGAAGAATGTCCATTCATTGTTCAAACAATATTTGAGTTAAGTAATCAACAAAAACTGCTTAAGATTAAGTCCGGAATGAGTATGCTCTCAAGAAAAGAACAAATTAAATGTTTTGGTTCTCTTGAGAATAGAATGTTGAATCAAATTTATTGAGAGCTAGAATTTATTTTCTATTTTGCTACAGAAAGGTATTTCTGATGTATAGCATGTTTCAGCGTTGTTTTAGTTGCGAGTGAGGTTTCAAAAACCGTTAACATGGTTGTAAATAATGTAAATAAACATGTCGTTACAGTAATCTGAAATTAATAGTTCAGTATAACTGCTTCTAATAAAGTAATACATTTCAGTGATATGTACAAAGGATTCGTTATTTCACCGATATAACGTAAACCAACTATAAATGAATTTTGTCTTTCATAATTTATAATATATTTTCTTTTATAGGTCAATCAGTTGGGATAAATTATACTTATTTCGGTATACAAATATATTATCGTATGACTTTGATCATGAGCCTATTCAAAAGAAATAATTACTTCTCAGTCAAAAAAATTGAAAACAAACTCTAAGATTAGAATATATTTTTCAAGTTACTAAATTTACAATTTTTTGGATACACTTTTTGCTGTTTTGAAAATTTGTAGTTTTAAATTTAGATCGAAATCATAGAACTTGAAATTACATCTGAAGCTGTAAGAAAAAAATTGACTTTCACATACATGTGTTTATAGATCAAAGGTTTGCAATGATTGTCTTTTTTAGGGTAAATCATGCTCTACTTGATGCACCACATCTACATTCATGACAGCTGCTCAATTTAGATGGTTGTTGGTAATATAAGCAAGCCAGTTCATACTGATCAGCTTCCAGTTTATAGCAGTTGTGTATGACATCTCTTATATACCAATTACAAAGTTCTTCTAAATTTGACACGTGTGACTATAAGTTAAGTTTATTTGATTTCAAATATTTTTAAGTATAGGAAAACTATAGATAAATTATCAATCATTGAAATGATTGTTCCAAAAGTATACCTTCTATGAGCTTAAGCTTGTTTGCAAACCTTGAATACTTACTTGAGCTACAACCAGTCCTCTGTTCGAATATCTATCACTATTGTGGCCATGAGAGTCAAATAAAAATACCTGTTTCAATAAAAAGCATTTTTAGTTGTCTTCGAGATTCTAAATATTAATCCAATGACGTACCTGCATTGTTTTTTGTTGAAATATAAACAGTATTGTTCTGCCACAAGTTATTAAAAGCATGAAGAAATGTGATGAATGAGGCTTTTGATACCATTCACATAAGAAAGCTTTAATATTTCTATATAAACTCGTGTCAAGGTATTCGTGGAAAACTTGGAACTTCTGCAGGAAGAAAATAGCAAAAAATAGATTTCATTAATGTTCACACGAGTGTTGAACGACTTGCGCCATCACAATAACAACATCAATATGAGGACAGTTCAAATTATAAAGAGCAAAGATCATTTGTCGTGGATTAAAAGATTCTTCTGTGTTTAAATTCCCGGCTGAGTATGTACTCAACAACGTTCCTCTTTTATTGAATATTCCTCAATTTCGTCGGGAATTAATCATTTTGCCTAATTTTTATTGAGTACTGACGGTCTTGATACATAACACAAAAAAGATAATAACAATTTTCGAAATGTGAGAAAGGATTTGAATGATTTGATATTGATTTTGTCATACCCATTCTCTCAATGTACTTAATTTCTTGCCACCAAATTTAAGTGCTTCCTCTGTATTCAAATACGGGTCGGGTACCAATTTTTTTTCCACAATATAAGAATGAATGCTATTTCCTTCTATAATTGCTTCAGCCATAACAATTTCAAATTCGATATTGTTGTCAAGTTTAGCAATCTGTAAATCTAACCGGCTTATACGTTGAGCCACCAGTAAACAAATTAGAGTACATGCTTCACTAGCTGCTCAAATAAAAAATTCACAAAACAGTTCAAGAACTAATCGATTAATTACATATTATTGAAGGTCATTTTATATAAATCACTACTACCTTCTTGGCCGGGTGGGTACCGGCTCTGAGCAAAATCAGTTTCATACCAATATATGTTTACCCCATTGAACGTCTGCTTGCTATGATTGGGAAAGTTTCTATCGAACAAGGGTGGCAGGGACATATTTTTTTACTATTCTGATTGAAATATTGATGAAACTATTAAAATAACTTCAAGTTCATTTTTACTGATGGGTTTTTAATTTAATGTACATTTAGTTTGAAAAATATAACTTCGAATTTAAAAGCCTAAACATGTTAATAACCAACAATTTTGTTTACATGACTTCCATCTTGGAATGAACTTGTCATTTCGATTGTCAACTAAAATTTTTGTAGCTTACGAATTTATATTTCGCGCCAAAAAAGCTTGAGACTTGAGAGTCCTTTTTCCATTTTTACGTTCACTGACCAGATTCGATTATTTCCGATAGTTTATTATTCATGATGAATTGTAAAAATTTATTTTATATCCAAATAAAGCAGGATATATTTTTAAATATGAGATATAATACATGATTAAGTAGTTGTATTGATCAATGTAGTATGTATATATATTTCTCTAGCAGACAGCTGCAGACAGCTTCTGACCAAAATGGCAGGAGTCAGATTAGGTTCGAAGATCAAAGAATTGAGGATTTTGCTGTGTCAAACATCGAAATCAAGCGAAGGAGTCAGGTGAAACCAGTGTTTTCATTTTCACCATTTGTCATAATTGATAAAAAATACTTGCGAAACAGTAACTTAGAAATTTTGTTTTATATGCTTTTTAGGTTATAAAATTAATTTTCAAAATCGTTCTATTTTCAGAAATTTTATAAATGATCATTACGTGGATTTGAAGAAATGTAACCCTCAGCTCCCCATTTTAATTAGAGAATGTTCGCAAATCGAGCCGAGATTATTCGTTCGTTCTGGTAAGATTTAACTTGTTAGCAGTATTGATCGATTGAAGATATGTTCAATTATGTCAATTAAAATTTTCAGAGTTTGGTAAAGAAAAGTGCATTCCACTTGCAAATCTCAAGGCAACTGATGTTGCAGAAAAGCTTCAACAAGCAACAAAGTGATAATGATATTCTGTTGTATTAAATAATCATGTAAATTATCTTAGTTTTCCAAATAAAATGGCTCATCCGTAGCTGTATTGTTACAGATTGGTGAGGATACTTTTTATTTGATTAGTCACATTGTTTTGAGAAGTTTTATTTAGAAAAATGTTCTGATTGTAAGCAATACTCAAAATAATATTTAAGAAATGATATATATTTGATTCTTTTTCAATTTCATTTTTTTTTGGTGATTTTGATGTTTTAGAAGAAATAATTCTCATTTATGCGCATTATTGACAAGTTAACTAGGAATACATTTGAATGACTTGACATATCATATTCAAACAGATTATCTATTCATAAATTTTTACTAATCGAATTCAGGTAATCCAAAGTCTTGGGGTTTGAAATTTTCTAAACTATCTATCACAATAGTTGCTTTTTTTGTATATGTCTCTGGTAAATGCTTGTCAGGTACCATCACAGCTTGCATTCCTGCACTTAATGCTGCTTGGACTCCATTTGGTGCATCTTCGAACACAAGGCACTGAAAAAAAAATTATTGTTCAAAGTCTATTTTAGTTTGAGTTAATTATTCAAAATGTATGCGTTATATCTATACCTTAGATGGGTTAGGTGTATCTGGAAAACGTTTAGCTGCAACCAAAAATATATCAGGATTTGGTTTTCCTACTTTCACTTCTGGGTCAGAACCTCCAAGCACTTTATGATGGAACAAATCAAAAATTTCTACAAGATGTTTTGTTTTCAGTTGATAACTTTCACAGCTAGAACTTGTAGCTAGAGCGATAGGTACATTGTGTTTCTTTAAATGTCGTAGAAGTTTTTCTGCACCTATTGACAGAAATTTTAACTGATTATAATCTCATTTTGAGCAATTATCCAAATTATATTTTTGTAAAAACAAGCAAAAAGCTATGAACAATCTGTGAATGTAACATGTTTTATATAATACAGTTGCCAATAATGTTCATTCAGAATGGAAAACATCTTTCCTGTCAACGTTAGTTTCCAAAAATAAATCTATAGCAAGATGATCTTATTATGTATACAAATTTCTCAATTATTTTACAATAACTAGAATTGGTTTGAGAAAATACAGATCTCTTCTGCTTTTGAAAGATCAATTACATCTGAAAATTTATTTCACTGAAGGCAACATAAATTATATTTAGGTTTTCAGTAACATAAATACATGAATGAAAACTATCATATAAGTTACTTTGTTATATAAAATAAAGCATTCGTAATATAATCAATTCAATAACTTGAATTGGTGTATCAGATATTTGTTCTTTTGTATTTGAGATATGCAAACATCTTTCAAAAAAAATTTGCAACAAAAAAGACTCCTTCACTGAAAATAATAGAGAATCTGTAAAATAAATGAATCTGCAAAAGAAATGAAACTGCAACTTTTTTTGACAAATAAAACTTCTTTAACCTGGCATCAGATTAACATCATGAAAATACTCTCTCTGCAAGCGGTGATAAAAATCCTGAAATTCATCGACGCTTAGTGGTAACTTGTAATGGTTTGTTATAAGTTCCGCCCCAATGCGTTCAGGCCTTCCCAGAACTTGGAAGGCCAAATCCCCACCATAACTGTAGCCATACTTCTCGCAGATAGTACCATAAATTTTCTTGTATATTCTTTCTGAATCTGTAGAGCATAAAACAAAGATTAGAGAAATTTAGAATCACCTGGCAGTAATTGAGCTGTTGGGAATATCTCGGCATAGCCGGCTTTCAGTAATTCCAACACTTCTTCAGGTTGCAACGGTAACTCAAAAGTATCTATTATGAAGCGGACAAGCTGGTGCTGGTGAAACCCCATGGTAGTTGCCTTATGTTCCCAAGTGAATTCTTTGCCATAAGGACTGAGAATACGATTGAAAACTGATGTATACAAGTTCTCTGTATCTGTGGAATCAGGGTAAAATTGATGGATCATGGAATAACCCAGTTAGTCTACAATAATGGATATATTAATGAAAGTTGTTACTGGTCAGTTCATATGTATTTCAGACTGAGATTTTTTTACAAATTAATTTATAGTAAATTGAATGAAAATATCCTGAACTGGTCAGATATAAAGTAAATAGGAAGATGGATAGTGTAGAAAATAAATATATAAGTTGTACATTAACAGTTGATTATCAAAACTAATTCATTTCTCTTCTAAAAGAAACTCCTTGGATATAAAATTACATCTATGAAAATATATACACTCTACTCATGAGTGGTAAGTACAGTTGGATGAAATGAAAACCTCTTATACAAAACTACTATTATTGAAAATATAATTATAAATGATAAATCACTCAACAGACATCAAAGTTTCAATGTTTATTGAGTAAACTCAAGAAGCAATGTATCGATTCATCCCAAAACTAATCTTGGTATAATAACATGGAGTACCTTTAAAATACAGGAAGGAAAAATTCAAATAATAAATCTAATTTGATAGTTCATGCTTCAAAAGTAAACCTCAAAATGACTTTAATGATTATCTAACAATGCCAGAGATACATACAATAATTTTTTAGCTTGACAATAATTCAACATTGACAGTTGATTATGAGATTAGAGAATGGTTATGAACTGTGTTAACTATACCACATCAAGTATTTCAAACATTTATTAGTGAAGGTAATGGCAGAACACAGAATGATTTTCCTAAATAAAATGACTTCGACCCTTATAGGACTTTTCAAAGAATTGGAGATTCGGCTTGTATATTGCATCATACTCGAAAAAAACCCGAAACGTCACGAGCAAAATGTGCGGGAGGTATATTAGGATGTACTCGTCCGAAAAATTTCCACTGCTCGCATACATAGGCGATCGTGAAGCGCGTGATAGCGGGACGAGACCCCTGTAGCAGAAGTAGCACGTCGCGAATAGCGAAGCTACGGAAGTGAGGAATCAGCTGTTATTAGGGTTTGTTTTATTTTGATTACCTATCAGCAGGCCGTCCATGTCGAAGATGCAGTGGGTGACGGGCTTGAGCTTAGCCATGAGCTTAGCCATGTTATACCTGGTGTCACTGCAGGATAATTTTGGCCGAGCTACTCGGGTGCGGTCCTGGTGGTGGTCGCGAGCTAACTGCAGCCTGACGGCCGGTGCGAAGGTCGCTATAGGAAAGTAACAAAGAGCGTTGCTATATTAGGGTGGGGGCTTCCGACAGACGTCGTTGTATTTGCTCACGCGCACTGCTCGGACACGTGCTTATATCTGAGCTTCAGCACCCGCCAGAGCGATCCGCGATCCGATATAAATATGTTGTCGCCACGCGATTATGCGTCAAATACCCAAATAATCGACGATTAGCCTGCTGCCCTCGCTCGTCCCTGGATCGTGTGTTTACTCTTGCTTGTGTGTTTACTTATGCTGATGTAAGACCCACTCGCACTGGAAATTTTGCCTCGGATATCTTATTATTTTTCTTTTTTCTTCCTTTCGATGATCTTTTAAATTTGCTCGTTTTAGCTATGGCAACGTAGAATGATGATTGGTTCGATAAAATAACCGATGAATACTCGTTCGGTGAAAGGTTCAATTGCAGCTGGAAGGTGAAAAGAGCGTGAGAGAGAATCTAAAAAGGGTAGTACTTCTACATCTACCTTGTATATATCGCCGCGCACTGATAATTTTGTTTGTCCTATCGCCCTGACGGCTGGGCATAAAAGCTCCTATATATTATCCAAGCTAAAACCCAACCGTCGCGCAGTTCTTTTATTTTTCCCGTATGTTTATTTATACCGTTCCTCTGCTAATGTAAAAAAAAATTATCTGTCTTTTGTCTACTAATTTTGCGCAAAGCTTCTGATTTGTTCCGACAATTCTTATACTTATATATTGGGCTTTTTTATACGACGATTTTACGTGTCGCGACGTATGTATGCGCACGTATATATATAAGCTCACCTTACGGAACCACTAAAGAGTGTGTGTCGTTCAAGGAGAAGTCCTCATCGATTATATATTATCGTTGTGTGCGGATATTAGGGCAATCATTGGGGCGGCGAGTGCGGAAGGAGGAGTCCCTCGGAGCATTGACGCTTTCCACTCTTTCCAAGTTATAACTATGAAAACGCCCGAAAGGTCCGAGGAGGGGAGATCCTTTACGATTTGGTGCGTTTACGAAAGCAAAAATCTCAATAGTTCCATGGTTTGAATATTTTTCGAAAAATCTTTCTGTCGTATAATTTTAATCGAATTTTACGCATATCAAGGAACATAATCTAAACTACTATTTGGGATTAGGAATAGGAATCGGTAAAAGTGCAAATAAACACTATTTCATGATCTCATGATAACAGATTATGATGAAGTTGATGTAATATAACGTATGTACGGTGTTTGCAAATCTTGATTATTTCTGGCGAAGAAACTTATCAGCTCGTCATTCAGATCAACAGAGTCAATTATTTTCAATACCCAATTGTGAATACACTGACGACCTTTGTATGTATGTCCATACGTATTGTATGTACATACATACATACATACATACATTTATTATTTTATGTTTCGTAGCTATATATTATTATTATTATATGAACAACGTGAACGCGAGATTGTTGATAACGTCTAAAAAACTTGCTAGTGTAAAAATGAATCAAAAAAATGTTTTTCAGATTATGTACAACTCAGCCACAATAACGAATCCTCGTCGTATAATATTCCTTCAAACGTCATCTGAAACATTTCTGTGTCTATAAGAAAAAAAAAGTTATGAACTTTCAATGGCTCGTTAATTGCATCTTTACAGGACTCGAATCCGTCAAGCTGTGCATCGTTGACTTTTAGCGCTCGATAAAATTCTCATGAAAACGTTTCACACAGTATTCTGTGCGGAACGTTAATGTATAGTAATTCGTCAAGTGCCTTGAAACAATTGAATTTTTCAACTCGTTCCATATAACCACTCTCATGCGAAAGTATAGTTATACGTTTCTGAATCTATTAAGACGCGGCGCGTCCTTCCAAACACGGCCGTATATAGGCTACTCGCGGAACGATCGATCGAAGATCAATTAGCATCGCTTAAGCTATATAGCAAATCGGACATGTATTTTCGGCTGCGGCCTACACAGCGACTTTCAACATATATGGTACATGCGCGGCATCACGCAAGCGTCGCGCATGTATCCGCGAACTGTCGAAGCTCTCGGGTTTGCATATATGGCCTCATCTGAAAATTCGCCGCCCCTGAATAAATGTGAGGCGGCGGGGCGACGGGCGTTCGAAAATCAAAAAGCAGCTTTAAAAGCTGGCGCACGCGCGACTGAGGCGCCGCGGGTATATGAGAGTGCGCGTGCGCGAGAGAGCACACCCACACGGCCATGGCACACACGGCCACTCTGGGCCACACCGCGGATCGGCGGAGAGCAATATGTGCGTATATAATGGGCAATGACAGTGCATCTGGTGCTACAGACGGATCGAGCTCGAGGTAAACAAATGCCCGACCTCGGACCCAGTGCGTAATCGGAGCTGCGCTAATTCCGCGCACGATCCGGAGAGAGGGAGAGAGAGAGAGAGCAGTGCTTTTCCTCGGGATCGGACAGCCCCGCAGCCCTCAGCCAGCAGATCGGCCCAGCAATGGTCAGTGCGTGCTCCAGCTCACGCGCAGTCTGCGTGCACTGCTTACACACACACTCGCTTATCTTGCCAGTATCGTTGTTATGTCTCTCATCCTCTCGCGTGTATATACGATAACTCGCGCGAACATTCCACAGTTTGCTCTCACTTTGTTTACACCCCCCCGTTGTCCCGGTGATTTTAGTAAAAGTACACACCAGATTAAAATGGGTCTGCCCTCCGAGTCTTTTCTACTGGTGCATCGTGTGTCCAATCTGTGAACTCTGATTACGACTGTTGATTGCTGGAGAACATGTATGTGCACTCCGAACATCCGGGACCTCTTTGCATTCTCCTAGAGTGAATCATTGATCACCCGACAGAGCCGCTGTTTGATTTCTGTGCATTCAGCTGCTAAGCGCTCGTATTAGCTGTGATTTAGAAACTAGTCTTTCATATCCCATTGTGACTCCTGGGAACAACCTACTGAAAAAAGTCCCCAACATCTTGCCGCACATTGATGAAATATAATTATTGTTTATTATGAAAGTATAATTTCCGGGTGAAATACTCATGTTGACTATTTTAACAGGATGACGATGACCAATATCAATCAGGCTACGATGTGGGCTCTTTTCCAAAAGATTTTGGATACACGCCTTTTGATGGTGACAGTGATGGTCCAACAGGTCCACTGACTGGTGATCAGAAGCCCAGGATCTTATTAATGGGTCTCAGAAGGTGGGTAATAAGATATATTTTTAAATTTAAATTTTGTGATGTACAGTAATCAATTCTGGGATATAAAATTCCATGGCTCAAGTAATACGACCCAATCAAGTTTTCTGTATTTTTTTTCTTGTAGGAGTGGAAAGTCATCCATACAAAAGGTGGTTTTCCATAAAATGTCTCCCAATGAAACTCTCTTTCTGGAAAGCACAAACAAAATCATCAAAGATGACATATGCAATTCAAGTTTCGTACAGTTTCAAATTTGGGATTTTCCAGGACAGATAGATTTCTTTGATCCCACATTTGATAGTGATATGATCTTTGGAGGCTGTGGAGCACTCGTTTTTGTTATTGATGCACAAGATGATTATATGGAAGCTTTGAACAAGTTACATTTGACAGTAACAAAAGCATACAAAGTAAATCAAGCAATCAAATTCGAAGTTTTTATACACAAAGTTGATGGATTGTCTGATGATTATAAAATGGAAACTCAAAGAGATATTCATACAAGAGCAAACGATGATTTGATTGATTCTGGTATGCAACAATTAACTGTTCTAATGAAATAATTAATCATCTTTAGTTTAATGGAGTTGTTTATACGTTTTTAGGCTGTGATCAAATACACTTGAGCTTTCATCTAACATCAATCTATGACCATAGTATATTTGAAGCCTTCAGCAAAGTTGTACAGAAATTGATTCCACAACTCCCAACTTTGGAAAACCTATTAAATATACTCATTTCTGTAAGTTTAGTGAATTATTATAGTTTGACATTTACTACTACATGAGAAAACATTAATAAAAGCTACTAACTTTTGCTTATTTGCAGAATTCAGCGATAGAAAAAGCCTTTCTTTTTGATGTTGTTTCAAAAATATACATTGCAACAGACAGCTCTCCTGTTGATATGCAAAGTTATGAACTTTGCTGCGATATGATAGATGTTGTGATTGATGTTTCTTGTATATATGGGTAAGTTATTTGAGACCCAATTTAATGACTCGAATTTCAAACAATTATTTTTTAACTCTTAATTCCAAACAATTACTTTCAATTATTACTCTCAATTTTATCTAGATTAAGAGAAGAAGTCGAGGCCGCGGCATTTGACAGTCAGAGCTCTAGTTTGATCAAGTTGAATAATGGAACAATATTGTACTTGAGAGAAGTGAATAAATTCCTTGCACTTGTCTGCATTCTGCGGGAAGACAATTTTGATAGACAAGGTAAACCATAGGATTTATTTATTATAACAGCAGTGATTCCTCATTACAAAATCTTATACGAAAATGTAATTTTTAATTTTTTAATTTCAGGAGTAATCGATTATAATTTCCTGTGTTTCCGTAATGCAATCCAGCAAGTTTTCGAGCTTCGTAACAAAGCCCTGGCTGCGGCGACCAGTAACGGCACTAATGGTTTGAATACTAACAATCACTCGACGTCGCCAGCAAGCAACAATTTGACAGATCCAGGGCCGAGTAGCGTAGGCACGAGCCTGACGCAGCCCTTGTTGACGTCGCAGGCGGCTGCTAGTACCAGTGCCGGACTCACACAGAACGGGACGATTGTACTCGCGCAAAGTTAACCGAACGAGAGGTGCGGCGTTAACGCCGATTGGGCCCAGTTTGACTTTTCCGGCCGAGAGACGTTCTAATCGGAATGAAAATGGTTTAGTACCAAGTAACTAAAAGTGATCGAGATGCAGTGTCATATTTTTGTGAACCGCGACTATAATTCTTCTGTCGACCATCCGTCTTAATTAGGTGATTATGGATTGTTGAAAAAATATTGTCTCTAGCATCGGATTTTCTTTTATGAACAGAAAGGCGAAGCACAGAAAGTCGAAGCACAGAGTTCCACTCTTCTTTCGTATTGGCGTATAATTAATGTAAATGTAGAAGAAAATTACATTTTCGTCCCAGGGGGAACAAAGTGTCAATTTTGCTCCCTGACGTTCGCAGAGAATGACACTTTTCTCCCACTAGAGACGAAAAATAGCATATGCACCTCGCTCATCTAGGCTATTTCGGCACGCGCACACCTACCACCCTCGCTACGCTCGGGTCGCAAACGTTTTGCGTGCCGAAATCGCCTAACCTCGATTAGGTGCATAATGTACTATTACAATTATTTATATTTTCTAAAATTTGGCTCGGCAGATGAACAAAGACTCCCACTCATATGGAGTCTGAATTCCAAGGAACTCCTTGATAGAGTTGTTTCTAATGGCACGTCTTTGGGCCATTTACTTTATGCAAAATAATGAAAAAACTGGAAAAAACCTAGTATATAAGTATTTTGTTTTTATGTTTCTTTTTGTTGATTGAATGTGTATTTTTATCAAGTGTAATGTAAAAAGTTAGTCGTAAAGAATCATCTGCCATAAAATTGAAGAGATGATTTTAATCGCAAAGACAACATATGTATCTAATTTGAAAATCAAAGAGCTTGTATATATGTATTACATTGTCTATTCATTGAATGATCTGTAGTGAAAGAATAATTTACTCTAGAAATCGTTGTCGTCATTTTGAAGGCTTGATTCACCGATGATCTCGGATAATGCTTCATTCACAACGGATGACGAAGAATCTAAGGTATCCATAAGTTCCTTGTTATGGTGCCAGCGTAAAAATGCAAAAGCCCGTTCATATTCATATTCATTTGAAGTTCTTTGCTGTTCAGTTAGTTGCAGATCAGCTCTGAAGATAATATAAATAAAACATTAAACTCGTGAAGTAAATCGAATTGATTTAGAAAATAGCTAAGCAATCACTTTTTCATCGATATTAGTCATACTGACGTATTTGAAACAATGATCATTATAGTTTGATGGTAAATATTTCTCAGTTAAATAATTTAATGTGTAAGATGATGAACTTCCATATTTTGAAGTTATTTGATTTAAATTAAGTCAATACGTTTATTATGACTAAACATTTCTATATTTTTATTTTTACTGATAAGACTATGTAGTGTATAAAATATCTTAATACTTTAATATAGCGTAAGAAAGTATGATGACGTTGATTTTTTTAGTTTGATTGGTAATAAAAATGTTGAACTACACATATTATTTACAATGTACAAAAATTGTCATCATTTATCTATTTCAGACCCTCAATAATTTATGTTCAAATCACCCTACATGAAATTATGCAAGAAAACTTGAAAGTTGCTTATTAATTTTTTTCAAACTTTCAAATTAACTTGATTATATTTGTACTAAGTAGATCATCGAAATTTGATGGTATAGCATGTTTATATTATCGCATAGAATCTGCGAATGACATTAGTTCTCATCAAATTTTTCATAAGAAACTTTTTCAATATTCGTTTATGCGAATAATAGCTCTTTGTATACCGTCTGTTTTTTTCATAGCAATATTTTCTTGAAAATCTCACAGGTATCCCCGAAGGTGGAAAACTTTGGTGAGCTATTTCATTGAGAATGTTACTGCTGAGATCAGTTATGCTATCCTTCACTGAACGAAATTTATTCTTCGGGGTGGGAATCGCGGGGAGCAAAAACTTATCTGAAAGGAAGGGAAAATGAACTTGGACTGGGTGAATAATATGAGCTCCAAAAGAGTTTTTCAATTCTTCCGAAGTAATGTATTTGAACAGAAAATTGATTATCTTTATTATAACAATAGAAGTAAGATAAATGTCTCCAGTATTCAAAACATGTATTACAGTAACAAAACTTCTAGCCAGTTCTACCTACTGAGCTTAGGAAGTGTTACTTTTATATTTTATTGTCAATTACAATCGTCTAACCCTTTTGTTTGTTGATATATCCTGTGTTTGAACACTCACTCAAGTGAAAAGAAAATTATCAAATTCATAACGTATTTATTTGTTTCGAGAATAGTTTTCAAAAGTTTTAGTTGGTTGAATAATGACTGAAAAGGTGATACAATTTCATAATCTGGAGAATAACTTTTTCAAAATGCATAATGATTATATGAATAATGTAAATTAATTCCACCAACGTGTACAAAATCATTTCCATATCTCTTAAGGCTTAAATTTGCTGATATGCATTTACTTTTAATTATTCATGTTGTTATACCTATCATTTCTTTGGATTTTTCATTTTCTCCTCAAGTTTTATCAAATTGGAACTTTTATAAATCAGTCATCACGTAAGAAAAATTATGAATAAGTCCACAAACTTTGAAAAATTCTCATTGTGTTTATGAATAACAGCAACGAAATAAATAATTCTAAAAAATTGCTTTATTTTACAAAAAATAAAAAAAATAGTATGCATGTATACAATAATGATAATAATGAATCTAATGTTAAAGCGATGGGATTTTTGATATTTTTCATGAACATCATGTGTGTATATACAAATAACACAATCTCACAAAATTATGAAGAGTTGAAACATATTGCGCTAAAAAGAGAACACATCTTGTTTGTTCGAAGTTATTGTGTTCTTCTTCCTATTGTGCCTATAATGATATTGGCAATGTGGTAAAATTACTATTTAAAAAAAATAAGCTAGGGTTGTTATTTGTGTGCGTCGCTGTGTTAAGTCGATGGCATACTGCAATTAAAGGCAGAGCTCAAACCAGTCACTGCAAACAAGGGAATAAAACAATATTAGTGATTTCTTATAATAATTTTAGATAAAAATGTGTGGTGCGTGAATCGAATGTTTAGTTTAATAGATGTGCATGTTTATTATATTCCTAAATATAAAACGATGAGCAGAGGATAAGAATTTTCAGATATCTGTGAGTGTGATGAATTTAGATATACATTCAAATAAATAGTTACTGTGTTTAAATGGGATAATGCTAAATGGAAGTGTTATGTGGATGTTTCGTAAATAAACTTTTCACACAAAGAAACTAGAAAAAATAGAACTTTCAAATTCAAACCCTTCAAATTATTCAAATTTAGAAGTTTCAAATCAGTGTCACAACATGCAAGTCAATCATCAATTACCATTAAAGGTTTCATAAATTTTTGTTTTTTTTTTCTTTCGTCGCTTTTATCCATGAACTTCGTGGACACTGTCCATATAATCTGCATTTAATTTTCCTACATTTAAGAAAGTAGTTTTATAAAGTTTTTACAGAGTTTTCAATCAAATCTCAATATTGCAATAAGGAAAACAACTCATCTATTTTATAAAACAATTATTTTCTCTTTGGCGATTAAATTCAATTGATTAATTCTCATCACTTTACGGAAAAAATATAACGTTAACACACAAATATACTATCGTCATCTATCCCTATATATTTGTTTTACGCTAGTTATGAAACATCTTTTGAATATCCGTTAATTAAAATCTCCAATCGTTTGTCATTAGTCCACGAATCGTCGTCGATAACTTCGGGTTTTACCTGCACCACGAATTGTAGTAGCTTGTGAGAGATATCTGACTTACGGTAATCGGCATCCTTGTGCTGAACAGCATTATGAAGTCCTAACGCTAAATATGTATGATACTTGACATAGTCGTTCTCCAGTTGGTCTAAGATCTTGCCGATGAAGTCCAGCGAATCGGTCTTCCATCGTTCACGTATCTCTCCGCACATTTCCAAAAGCTTTGAAAAAGAAATTATTATTTATACCATCATTATTATTACAATCCATTATTCTCGCTTGTAAAATATTACTAGAAAAAACTTGTCGAATCAAAGCGTGAAGATTTTCAAGTGAATTTCATGTTTCAATTCAGTAAATCGATGTATCTCGTGCACTGATACACTCTGGACTACTTGTAACGTCAATAAAGAATAGTTAAGCACTTAATGGTCATGATGAGAAACACAAAACGGCACCACCAGTGGAAGGATATGAGCCCGAGACAATGACGGCAAAAATGTAGCTAAATATTATATAGAATTATAAATGCATCTATCCAATTATTCTAAGAACAATTTTACGATTAATTTCATTTGAAATTTCATATGCAATTGAGTTCATATCAAATAAGCTGTATATGATGATTGTATATACTATAATATATTTATATTCAAAAATTCTTCTTGAAAAAAAATAAATAATCAATTTTCAATTACACGCAGCATTTTAGCGATTATACAACCTGAACTTTCGTAAAAATAAGATATTTTAGCGAGAATTACTAACTAAGTAGGCATTGCACACTTTGATCACAAGTGCAAATGAAAGACTGATTAGTTAATAGAACAACTATTAATCAGTGAGTTACATTTAGATACAACCACAAGAAGACTTTTACTGTATGAACAAACAAGTAACACAATATAGGTACCTTATATATTGTACACGTTAAATCGTCGAATTTTTCAGTCTGTAGACAATGCTCATGCACATTATCCAGGTATTCACTGTGAACTAAATAAAGTTGGAGATAATTACAGTAGTTATATCATAAAGTTTCAAAATTAGATAATTAAATAATTTAAAAATACTAAAATGCCTCAAATATGAATGTCAAGTAGACTTGCTTTGCTATACATATATTTTTATTTTTTTCTGATTATATAAAAAAGGAATAATACTTGTTACAATAGCTTCCAGATTATCTGCTTGTGAAAGAGACTTCTCTAACGTACTACCCAGACTTTGTAAGACTTGGCCCGATAAATACGCATGTATTGATCCAATAGCATGCAATAACCAAAATCTAAGGCTCTCAAGCCTTCTAATATGAAAATGTTGAATAATATTTGGTACTGTTGAGTCGTGTGAGCCTTCTAAATCTAAAATTGATAGTAAGAGATTAAATGAAGAATGTTGGTGCTAAACCATTTTATACAATAAGTTTCTAGTGTGTTATCTACCAGCAAATCGTAAGGTATTCAAAGTCCACAGTGCCCATTTGAGTTTGAGCTCAAACCGAAAAATCTTGTTATATTTGTCTACAGCATCTTCGTTTAATAGCATATTTATTGGCCATCCTGCTGCATAGTGCAACTTAATACTATCAACAGCTTCAATAACTTTTGTTGTTCGAATATTTGCCACTGTAATTGACCATCGTGAACTCCAATCTGGCCACTCTTGAGATAAAACTTCTCCCAATAGACATGTAACAAAATATGAGTTGTTCCACATACCACTAGATTCAATCTAAGATAGGGAAAATTCATGAGTATAGGCAAAAATGAAAATGAAATTATTTTTGAAAGTTTTTTTCTAAAATATATATTGAAAGGCTAACCTCTGTGAAAATAAGTTTACAAAATTTATTCATAACATGACTAGTCTCCATCATATAAACTGACCTCATAAGCTTTAACTGTTCATCCAATTTGTACTCCCTTACTAGTATATCTTTAACCAATTTACTTGCTCCACTAAATTTGAATTCTAAAGCTCTGGTTATTGCAATTTCTAATATTCTCCTCCAAGGCAAGACCATTTCAAATTTTGTTAAACACTCAAGGGACTTGGATTCATTTGTATATTCATGACATTTTGCAAGAGGACTACATCTTGCATCAATAGTATCATTTGTTTCGGGGAGAATAAAGCTCTCCAATGCTTTAGTTAAAAAAGGATTATTTGTAGATGACACTTGCAACATAATATTTTGTTCTATATCACTGTTTTGTACACGACGAACTGGCAACTCAATAATATTTAGTTTTGCTGAGTCTGTTGAATCTCTAAAGCCTGAGTGATTATACTTTGAGCATTCAGCTACAATTTCTCTCAAGCATTCTTCGTTTAATGTTTTTTTCGTCACTGTAATAATAATTTTACTATGATTATCATTCATTTATCATTTTCCCATAACGAATTTCCAGGCTTATCATTATTACACTCTTCATCAATGCTTATGCAAAATAATAAGAGTTGCAAAATTACCTCTTCCTTTATCCATGATTTTCCACAAATCTGATATGCGATCTAATGTTACAAGCAATTCAGTGCTTTGACCCATCTGAAATACTTTATGTAGTAAGATTTTCATGATTGGATCATTCAAACACAGTGAATCAAGTTCTCGAGATGCAAATCCTTCCAGAGGCTTGCTGTCTTCTCTAAACATACTATCTGTAGCACTGACAAAAGAGTACAACATTAAAAAATATCTTGAAAACTATTCTAATATTAATTTTTCAATGACAGAATTCCATAAGCTAAAAAAAATTTATTATTAGAAATGAAAAATCCTTTGATGTCAGTACCACTGAAACCACTGAAATATATTGAAAATATGTAAATTAAAGTAGGAACTCACTCGATACACTTTGAAATTATGAACTCATCTCTCCAGTCTTCAAATCTTCCTTCACTCAACCAAACATCAACAATGTTGAGGTATACAGAAATACTAGATAAGTATAAACTGGCACACAAATTGATTTTATCCTGACTATTTGAATTTTGCATCTTAAAGTAGAGACCTGATAGTAACTTTGATGCACATTGCCAATTGGGCAATTCTTCCCAATTCTCAACAATACTTTTGTGGATTTCATAGATTATTTTCAACCGGTCTAGGTACTTATTTAAGGTTTTTGATACAGCAAGAAATGTGTTTTGATTATCTATAAAATCCAAATTTATAAATTATCAAAATTATAATAATAGGAATAATAAGTGGTAAGCCAATTGAGAAACTCACCTTGCTTCATGATTTCAATTTCAAAGTCTACAAGTTTTCCTTTGATTTTCAATAGTTCTTGTTGTAAAGAAATTGCATATGCTTCATAAGTCAATGGTGGTTTGCGATTTGACATTGAAGACTCATTTCTCTTGAATAATTTTTCAAGAAAGTCTTCTAATTCTCGAATAATTTTGAAATACTGACAATATGATAGCAACATACTCTTAAAAGCTACCTGAAACAAAATGAAAACAAGAATTTACTTATGATTGTAATTGAAAGGTTTATTTAGAACAATGATTTATTTTAATCATAAATTAATTAGAATAATGAATCAACATACTGTAGTTAAACTGGGAATTGATACATCTCGGATCGAAAATTTGTTTTTTCTTTCCTCTTGAAACAGAGTCATTGAAGATAATGTATGGAACATCCATAATAATTCTCTGCAAGCTTGATACTCACTAACTGTTCCATTTATTTGATTAGATTTTAAAGTATGCTTTTTCCACAAATCATACAGATGAGCTGCTTCAAATTCACTATCAACTCTACATTGATGCCAATCCATCTCATTCCACCAACTGTTTTGAACATTTGCTCTTAACCAATTTTTTGATATAATTTCTTGTGGCCAACCTTTTGAAATTTCATTTTGTGAGATTGCGATTGCATCTGGTGCCACATTTTTAGCATCTTTGACAACAGTTGGAGTTTTTTGTTGCCTCTGTATTGATAAATCCAATTGGCCATCATTTTCATCCTCTGACCAATCCTAAAAGTCAAATTTCTAATAATAACTTTCTAACAGGAATATGTCAAGATGTTCATATGGATTACTTACGCTGTCACTGTCACTTTCATAATTACAGAAGAATTCTTCCTGTCCTTCTTTTAAGTACTGTGCCCAATCAATTTCTTCAGACTTGTCCTCTTCACCAGTAATTGTTACATTTTGACTGCGATCTCGATTTAATTGTAAACTTGTGCTCGCCTCAGATTTATTGGTTTCAGATGCTAGATTCAACAGCAGTGATAATAACGACCATTGCAGATCATACTGGGGATGTCGCTCAAAATCAAAACTTGTTAAAAAAGTATTTATAAGTTCTTGGAACTCTTTTGCAACATCATACTTCCCATGAATCAAAAGTTTTTGAGTTACTTCCTCAATTTCTTTCTTCACAGCATGACTATTGACAGACAAGTAGCGGTGATGCTTGATTTGAGATAAAGCAAAACGTTCACATATTTGGAAACCTTCCTCCCCATCCTGTTAATGGAAGTGAATAAATACAATAAAAAAAGTACAAGCTAGTAAGATTCAATTCAAGTTATAGGATGTTTCTTATATATGAAAAATAGGATTGATTAAATATTTCATGAATTTGATACAATATTGATTCTGAATGTAGAATGATACTGATTTCGTATATGGTATTTATTCCAAAGCAACTTATTGGTCATAATTTTTGAGAGTCAATAAATGAGTTATGAGGTTATTTTATGATCAACGTTACCTCAAAACCACTAATTGCAGTGATTAATAGTTTCAAGTCATTATGAATATCTGTCAGCGTTTTTGTTCCCATCTTCGATTTATGTAATTTTCATAGTTACAATAAATAGAATGATATTTACAAATAAATGATCTATATACAATTTTCAATGAACGACCATAGTGAACGACATAAACACTAGATTCTAACCTTGCCTTGAACTATATTGTGAGAGGAGAGGGGAGACGAGATGTAGCAGAAGGTTTGTGGGTTTCCCCTCACTAAATTTATACATACAACATTAACAAATAACAAGTATACCTATAACAATCATGTATTTTAACTATAATATGTAGACCGTATAACTACAATTAGACACACAGTATATTGGTAATTTTTACGGGACCCGTATTTTTCATGTCCTCGAAATTTTAAGCATTGATATATAGTATTTTTCATCAAGTGTGTAGAAAAACAACGTCCAAAGATCAACTTTTACGCACACAGTGATGAAAAAAGCTGTTTGCTACCCCAAACGGCTATACTGCAGCAGCTATATTTCAAATTGCTTTCCAAGCCCAAATTATCATCCTATAACTATAAGTATATCAGTTATTTTGAAAAGAAATTATGAAACTTGGCATATAAATTTCACGAATTATCTTTTATAGTATTCATATACGAACTAAAAATATGAATCGGGCGGTCAGAGACATTGACTATCGAATTCGAATATTTTTTACATTTCTGTATGTTTGAATGTGAATTATATCAGGACTATATAGCTTTTTAGACAGAGACGAGGTCGTAGTTGCTCTAAATATTGTGCATGAACTTAATTTTTTTCACGTCTAAAATATTGTATACTGTCCGTTCAAAAGAAATTTCTCAAATATGTAATCGGCTTCCACAGTATCAAATTAACTTGAACTCCTATATATCATGGAATCGAGTATTTTATATATATAGCAAATCAGCAAATCTGTAAACACCAATATCCAAACTTAGTGTAACTATAAATAATTCACAAATAATCAAATTCATTTTTTATTCTTCTTGGAACTATCGCATTTTCAAATGTTGTGGCCTGGAGATATATTTGATAAAATCTTCTAGAATTATATATTGATAACAATAAACAAGTTATAAAAAAATCGAGAAAACTTTAACAACATCTTCTGTCATCAAACACACTGGTAATAAACGCTTGTTAAAAAAAAATTAAGCAATTTTCTTACCGAAAAATGCATCGAAATATTATGAAGTATATATACATATGAACTTCACTGCCTTTTGACGTAATGAATCGAATTGAGTCTCTCCTTCGCCTACACCTATCTCAATAGGTGGGGCCATATACGTTTATCACAATGCATCATCTAGTTTTCAAATATAAATCATCATGCACAGTAGTCTATACTGAACTTCTTATTGTTCTTAACTAGAACAAGTGTTCTATCGTGGATGGCAGAAAAATTCAATAGTAATTAATGCGCAGTGTAAATATGTATTTTTACGTAAGATGAACGTTTAAACGATTATTCCTTTCGAAGTGAATTTCACTATCGTATGGATGCTATTGGAACAATGGCAATTTATTCTGTATATGTCAAAAACATTTGATATAAATACTACATGCTTTCGCGAGTTGATTATCAGTCGGCGATCTACAGTTCCAAACTTATCATTCGCAATAAGAAAAATGACTCTTAAAACCGTTTTCTTCTTGTTCGCCTGCAGCACTCTTGTTCTGGTAAGAAAAATATTGAATTCTTTCTCAATATTCTAATGTGTAATTAGTTGAATGATTATCCTTACGTTTTTTTTTATACCGTTCAATTAAATATATTATTTATTAGTGGTGTAAATGTAATTAAAACGAATCTTTACTATACGCTAATTTGATAGTCTTTCCTATTTTATTCTAAGTTATAAAATAAGCTTGAAATAATTAATTGGAGAGTAAAAGTACCTTGGGAATAAAGAGATATTCATTTTAGGGTTTTCCCGATAACCTCAGAGCTAAGAGACAAGCTCCAGAAGTGGTAAGTTTCTCAAGACCACTAGATCTCATTTGCGTACAATTATATAGTAATGTTAAATTTACTCATTATAGCCAGCTGCTCCGGGGAAGAACGATGTAAATGCTGCAAGCCCTCCATCGGTTAGTAGTTTAACATTGCTGCATTAAAACACTTGAATAGTCTCCTCTATAACTTATTTAATTAATAAAAAGTATTTTAACATTGTTGTATTAAAACATTCGAATAGTACTCTACAACATAGTTAATTGAGAATTATTTTAGATATGTATATATAACTGTTTCAGGCGGACAAATCTAGCGAGAAACCATCACTTCCTGATGTCCCTTCAGTGGTAACTTCATTATGAAATTTTCTCATATCTAATTATCGTGATAGTTGAAAATTCCTTTTATAAATATCATATTATAATCGAAGCTTCGACTAATTTTCAAACATTCATTGGATTCAAAGTTACGAATCTCGCGAGAATGTCTCGTAGAGTGACAACGAGGGTGTGTCTTACAAATTGAAACTATAAGTTATTTGTCGGTGATTCAATGTTGAACTATTGTTCTGGAAATTAATTTAGTCAAACTTTCAAAAGATATGAATTTTTATAAATTGCGCACGCGAAATATGTAATAAGGAGCTTCCAATGTCCACAAAAATACAAAATTATATGATTACACAAAATGCTTATACCTTCTATCGATATACTCAAAACGAGAAGAAAAATGACTAATAATTTCGACATCTACACATAATTCTTGAAATCGTTTAATTGATCCTACAAAATATTTTCGATGAAACTCTATTCGGCAGCCGGAACCTCAGTCAGAGCTAAGCAACTCTATCCCGAGCAGCAGCGACAAGGCCGGATTTGGAGGAATCAGCGATCTCGCCAGTGCAGGAGCTGGAGGACTCGGTGGATTCGGTAATCTCGCCAGTGCAGGAGCTGGAGGACTCAGTGGATTCGGTGATCTCGCCAATGCAGGAGCTGGAGGACTCGGCGGATTCGGCGACCTCGCCAGTGGAGCTGGTGGATTTGGTTCTGGACTAAGCGGACTGGCCGGAGCCACCCCGTCAGCTGGTGGATCAGGCGGGTTACCCAATTTCCAGGTGAGTAGATAAATACACGACTGATGGAAATTCAGTTATTAAAAATAGATGTCGAAAAAAGCTGCACTGCAGGACCTTTACATTGGAAGGAATTAAAAGTTCCTGAAGAGAGTGTCGAGCCAATATAGTGGAACCGCGAATAGGGAATAGTGTATGATTGGGCCAATGTGAGAAAAGTACATCTAACGGATCTTAAAAAATAACGATAAAATCCAAATGGACCGAGTGGATATACGTTATTTATCGCTCTTATCGAAACATTCAGTTGCAAAGGCTATTTCACAACTACGCGGTTAACTCAACATGTTATAATGGTATTGCAATTAAAATTTTTCTATATAGCTCTACCTACTAATCATCTGATCGGGGACAGGTAGGCTTATAAAAAAATAAAGCCAATTCATAATTTTATAAAATATTTAACTTGTACATACAATATAGAAAACAATGAGCACAGAATCGAGTACGAATATGGAGAAAGTCAGATTCCGAATAAGAAAAAATAGTATGAGCAAGTCGTGAAGTATAACTGCCAGTTGGGTTATTGGTAATTTACCGCGCTCGTTACACGATGCATACTAAAATCCATTTCGTATAATAAATTCCAAAACATTTCAGACAGGGTTTCTATCGTGAATTTTCTGAGTTTGTATGTTGAATGTCTAGTTTATAGAGCGACTCTTGAATAATTATAAATTTTTTTCTGTATAATTTATAGAACTTGGGGGAAAAAGTCAAAGGTGCGTTCGCTGATACTATTGAAGAGGAGAAAAACTCGATCTCGAACAGCTTGAAGAGCTTGAAGGAGCTGATAAGCAAAGACATCGAAACGAAGGTTAACTTCATGAAGACTGCTGTCGCTCTTGGAACCTTTGGACCCAAACTTGGCATGAACTTCCTTAAAAATTGAATTTTTTATATTTTGAAATATAAATGTATATTTACAGCATCGATCTAAAATGACAATAAATCATTATTGAGTGAATTTATTGACAATAAATCTTTATTGAGTATTTTCTCTAGACGAATTTCGCATCACTGCTACTAAGTATATCACATTTATTTTCACTTAATTTTGATAGAGAATATTTTAAAACTTTTAAACAGTCTACAATAAAATATTCATTCAAGTGCATTATGAGGTATGAAAAGTGAAAATGATTAGAATTTGATGAGTCAATTGAAAAATTATTTTATTGAATGAACTTATATTTAGAGAAAACAAAATTGATATTACATTTCATTAACAACATGTTGAATTTCGTTGCTAAACATTTTTCACAAATTCTCAGTATTTATTGAAAAATAGTTTGGGATCGATGGAAGACGCTAAACGTAAGCAAAAAGACTAATTTTTTCGATACGCTGGTAAAGATGTATATATACAATTATTTTAATGTCTATGATTCAAGTTGCATAACACATACATAAATTCACACAAAATTGAGAGTCTAACAGTAAACCATCTCGTATAAAAAAGCTAGGAAAATCTTTCGAACTGTTGAGAAAAAATTTTAGTAGATTCTATAACTGCTATTTGTGGGATGAGTCGTAAATTTATCCCTCATCTTTTATTAAAAAAATTTTCGATGATATCTTGAAATTACAATGCCGTAGTCAGTATAAAAATAGTGAATGTTATCATTCCAACAAATTAATTTTGATGAGCATGGAATGTTAATTTCATTTTCAAATATCAGTCCTCCAAAGAGCTAAGAATAATTTCCACTGGAAGAATTGTGAGTTGACGCACTTATCTATATTTTTATTTTTATCTTAAAAGTTATAACACTACCATGCATTTGATAGGTGTTTTCAAATGCGTAATAATAAATTATGAACTCGATTGATCCAGATTTTTTGCAGTACATTGTTTACCATATACTCTAGATCGCACACCATTTCCAGGAAAAGAAATTATTCGGAAATCAAAGCCACTGAGACATTGACTTCAAAATTCATATGGAATAATTTTTTACGAAAATAATTGTTAAGTACTTGGAAAATGCTGACTGTCTATGAGAAATTAGAATCGTGATGAATGAAATGACATTCAGACATTATATTTTGTTTTTCACATAAATATATTTTGAATTCGCCGCTAATCATCATCTACCCAAACATTTGTACCATTTTTTCAGTTCATATTATTCGATTCGTAGAAAATTGGTGTCTTAACTGTAACTACATTTGAAATACGATAATACCTATCATTATCAAGAAGACACAAGATGACTTGCACAAATGAATTCCTCTTCCTGGATCACAGAATCAAGCTCGAAGACTTGCGCATTATGCTCATGTAAACACATAAACATATTATATAAAAATGTGAATGAATGAAAACTAAGAAAGTCATTCAGTCCTTCAGTCACGTGACAATGAATGTCTACAATCGACTTAGAGCTCGTCTTTCTCGTCGAGATCAATGTCGCTCAGATCGATATCTTCTTCCTGTGGTGGTTCAGCATCTTTTCCATCCCAAGGCTCAGTCTTGTAGATTTCGGGCAACTCTGTGCCCTTGAGAGGTGCCGTACCACCACGTCCGTAGCTCAAGTCGCGCAAGAATTCATTAATTCCATCCTGGGAGAAGCTACCCTTTAACAAGGAATACTTCATTTTCTTGATGTTGACGGCAGCGAGAGCTGGGTAACCAAAGCCTCCGATCTCCAACGCCTCCTCGATGTTCGGTTGGGCACCAGCTTCGGACCATACCCATCTGAAAAGATATTCAGTTTTGGATGAATTAATTGAAGAAAATATTATAGAACTAGTCGTGTAGTTCAATATTTTCAAAACAAAAGTTATTCTATTTCATTTATCAAACCTTGTGTCGAAATTACGATTTGGAAAAAAAGTTTGGCAAGTGTTGTTATTCACTCTGCATAGAATCTAAGAACACTGATCCAAGACTAATAATATGCACATAATAGTGCTAAAAGAAAAGAAGCTAGAGCCAAATATAAGAATAATAATTTGCAAAACAAACAATTCATTCTCAAAAAATAATTCTCCAGGTTTTCTAAGCCTACCAACATATTCTAAATCAACTTACCCCCACATCTTTTTCTTGTACTTCTCACCAAGAGTGGTCAAGGTTTTGAGATAACCGTTCCTGCAGTCCGACTGACAGTCAAGAATGTGTGGTAGTACTGACACAATACAAAGCGGCCTGTCTTCACAAGCCTTCTTCAGGCTCTTCTCACTGACGATCTGGAGGAGTTCAGGTGCAGGTACGTTCTCGGTAAGTTTTTCGAGAGCCCAGTTAACGATGTCGCTGCTCGTACGGCCTGCATCATAGTCTTGCACTGAGTCAGAATCCTTCTTGCCAGGGGCAAAGTACTTGATCGTTGGGTAGCCACGGATCTCGTACTGACTAGCCTATTGTATACAAATAAGTTTGATAAATATTGGATATTAGTTTATTTGTTAACAATGCCAAATATAAAAGGTACAAGTGAATGTGAAAGATAATATCATTTATTCATCTCTATTATAAATATCAAATAATAATAAATGTAATCTTACCTTAACAGTATGTACAGTAGCATCTAGAGCTCCAAGTTTAACCTTGCCCTTCAATTCAGAAGCTGCAGAAGCCCATTGCGGTGCAAGGTTCTTGCAGTGACCGCACCATGGAGCGTAGAATTCAACAAGCCACATATCTTCTGAATCCAATACAAGCTTATCAAAGTTGTCATCAGTGAGTTCAATGACATCCTTTGAATCCTTGGAACCTGATTTGGAACCACTACTGCTCTTTCCACCACCCAGAGCAGCTTCAGCTTTCTGTGCAGCAGCTTTCAAAGCTGCATCAACCAAACCTTGCGCAGTTCTGGGTCCTTGGTAGTCAGTTGGCTTATTTTTGTCAGCTCCAAAAATTTTGATGGTTGGGAACCCTCGAACATCAAATCTACCTCCTAGTGATTTGTGTTCATCAGCATTGACTCCTCCAACTTTGACTATGCCCTGAAATCATATAATAGATAATATGATTCAAATCTATTCATATGATTAATTAATTAGAGAACTACATAAAAACTCTACAGTTGTACCACTGAACTTAGAAAAAATTTTATAAAGCACTTTTTAATATTGTTGAACAGATATTGCAACTGTAATTGAAGCCCTAAGAATAATTCACAACCAGTGATTTATATTGAGAAGAGTGTATTTGAAAGATCTAATCAAGTACATTATCTTTTCCGTTATCCACTTCCTCCTTGTGGCCAAATTAGTAATAAAAAGCAGCGACAACAATCAAATGATACAAAAATTGGATTTATAAAAATGACAGTTAATATTTTATTGAAAAACTTTTAGTTAACATTGAGAGTATTGTGAAAAAAAACAATGTAAAAAAATTTTACAACATACATTTCTAATAATTTTTAAAATATTCTAACACTTATATTGATAACACTTCAATGAATGTTAAAACTTGAATCTCAAATTCAACAAATTTCTATAATCGAATGAATTATCTTATGCCAAATCAGTTAAGTTGCTCTCTACATACCTTAAGAGCTGTAGCGAGCTTCTCATACTCAGACTTCAACTGCTTACAGTGACCACACCATGGGGCATAAAATTCGACAATCCATATACTGTCGCTGTTGATTACTTTATTATCAAAATTGCTCGGTGTCAGATCAACAACATCTGAGCTCGATGGGTACATACATTGCACTCCGACTGCCCCCAGAAGCATCAATGCCAATCCTATTGGGAAAGAAAAATACATATGGTATTGAAGCAATCACTCTGCATGATGATTTAGGTAAAAATTCAATCTCGACTGCGAGGTCGACAATTGAGGTGAAGTTTTAGCTGTTAACAAGTCGGAAGACCAAAATACACGATCCAGAAATGAGCATTTTCAACGAGAACAGAACAAAAAAGGAAACATTTTGATTAACGAGCAGTGTGCAAGCAAGCCGGCGTTCGGGAAAATGAATTATCCATGCAAAAACTCACCGATCGGCATGTTCGTCATCTTGCGACAGATTCTGTCTAGAATAGATGGCGAGTACAACTAAAAAGTTCGGAGCAAGTTTAGCCGGAGTCTTCGGCTTTTTTGTCTGAATGTGCAGGCTAAATACAGCAACGTCGACGCCGCCGCCTCCGCATACACGACTAGCACGACCCACGGCCACAACAATCTTTTCGTGGACAGCCACGATTGGTCCACGATAATCGATGTTACACGCAACCGCTCTCCCATCTCGACGTATGGGTCGAAATCGCGCGCGATATTCTCTTCATCCGAGCTTCGCTATTGGTCGCTTCTGTTGGATAAAGCGCGACACTGCGTAACAGTTTTGAAACATGCATGAGGCCAACGTCCCACACGTCGTTCTATTTGGAGCTTTCGATCACTTTCGATGGATTGTTTTGAGCTGCGTCAGATAATAAGTAATAACCGCAAATCCAAAAGCATATATTATTCAAACTATATAGACCATCGAGATTCTTATGGAGTTTGTATACTGAGAAGTGAGAATGAAAGAACCCAATATATAGGATAATCTCTGTTGCTAAAATTGAAAATTCGTATGTGTATCTCATCCCAAACGGCAACTTTTGAAGTGTTGTATATAGTAAGCGCAGAATGGAATTGCTATAATTCCATCGTCTTATACAGCCGTGATTTTAGAGGTCAAATATCTCGCGTTAGGAAAGGAAAGTCTATCCCAATTTTAAAGTAAAATTTACGTAATTTTATATTAGTAGAAAGTACCGAATTATTTCAGATATGACATTTCTAGAACGAATCGTTGATTTCTATTCATGTGTGCAGGGTCGAATAATGTTTCTGTGACTGTTGTTCTGATGTAGGTTCGCTCAAGTTTATGAAAAAAAAGAACAAGTTTTTATATGAACGTTTATTTATTTGCAGTTTCATTCGTTTTTTTCACATCATTCCTGCATAGCATTTTTCCATTTTTCACAATATCAAAGCATTTTTATTACTTATTGGGATATTTTCTTCACAAAAAAAAAAACATAAAAACAATATATTTAATTCATACTTATATTTTATCGCATTCTTTTTTTTTCTCCAAATCTTAATTTTACATCAGCATTTCAATAACATAAGGCGTTTAAGATGATCGTAAACATACAAGACAATACTTTTTAAAAAGCTACTTACCCCTGATACATAAATGCACTAACCGAACACGCGTTATTATACGTTTTTGCAGAGAGGATACAACAATCATGCAAAAATAGATGTGATCGCTTACAATTTGATTCTTCCATTGTTTTCGAATATTTGCAATGTCGAAAATTGAAAGATATCACTTGTTATTAGATTTTGAAAGAATCAAGTCTCTAACTCAATTCGAGCTTTTCAGCTATCTTTATGGAAATTTTCAAGCGCAACAAACTGAAGCAAGCCCTTACATATATAAGCTCGTGCGTATTTTTTTTTATCCAACTTAAAAACTCAATCTTTAATAAATGTATTGATCTCTTTGTTTTGGAGAGATTATATCAATATCTTCAATTAGTTAGAATATCACTGACTGAACAGTTGCAAGAAGGGAACAGAAATGAAACACTTATTTTTCAGAATGAAATAAAGCATTATCATATGTATATTTTCATAAAATTAAATTTTTCAAGTTTGTATAAAAAGTAATCAAAATGGTTAAAGGTACTTGCTTTCATCAATAGAGATAAATCTTTTAGGAGTAGAACGTTCCAGCAACATTTTTAAATTTTTTATTATCTAATTTTGTTAAGTGCTAATACTGTTGATCGAAAATCCAAAAAATTGGAATTCCGTCGTTACATCAAATTTATCAAAGTCTTGTAGTTTTACAAGAAAATTTTCAATGAAATTCTCTCTTAAAGCTGACTACTGATTTCATTTTCCATTTATGAGAAAAGAAATTACTAGAAATTAGAAAGGAGTTTTTATTTTTCAACTCCATTCTCTTTTCTGATGCGGCACATTGTGTGGTTTTAACTTTTAGATTTCTCGTCTTTCTCGAACGAATATCATATACACGTTAAGTAGTGATACACTCTAAGAGATATAGTAAAATCATCACAGAAGCGTCGCACTATTTATATATTATATTGTTTTGACTTGTATCTTGTGTTTTTTCATCTGTTTAGTCAGTGCAATACATATATTTCATCATTACTTGTTCCATTGTGTCAGGGCATATCAATAATTTTACAATGATCGAGTATAAAATTTTTTCCAAGATATCATTCAATTCAAGCGTATAGAGTAAAGCACTATGATACGTATTTTTAATATATTTATTACGTGAGTTTGCGCGGTGATGCGATTCAATATCACATGAGACGATGCGAGATCTTATATTTTCTGATTATATTACGCACCTGTGAAGAAGCGACTTTTTATCAAATAAGTAATACTAGCTGAAACTTCCCTTACTTATCTTAATTGTTATTCTATGTATAGCAGCCTTATTTTAGTACTTATCTGATCGCATAAGGCTTAAACAATTTTATAAAATACTTATCAAAAAGTTTGAGTGCCAAGCGTGAAATATCTGCCAAACGAATGAGCAGTTCGCAAAACATATTTCTCAAAACGTATCACGTTCGAAATTGCTTTGAAATTCAATAATAAACTATAATATTCTTGAAGATATGAAACATTTGTTCAACATTTTCGATACCAAAATTAGATGAAAATAATTAAAAAGTAGAGTTTTTATAAATTTGTTCTTTGCTCGAGGGAAAAAAATTATCTTAAAATCTTGAAAAGTTAATAATAAATTTTAGTAATAAAAAGCAAACCTTTAATATAATTTGAATAATAAGCATGAAACTCCTACTATTCCTCAGTCGGTAATCGATTGAAATTCTTCATCGATATAAATGGTTGATTTCGCCCACACTTGATTTCTCTTTTTTTAGCCTCACGAAAGCGAACCGATTTGTATAGATAGTAACAGATGTATCACTCATTTGCAATAATCTAAAAAAAAGTAATCATAAAAAGCACTGGTACTAGTTAATTTCGCGTGTCATTGATATAAATAGGAAAAAAACATGCTCTCTTTCTTCTGCATGGAATAACTTGAGTAAACACTCAAAGTACAGTTGCGTTTTCAGAGATGAGAAAAAAAACAAAGAGGCAGTGTTGTTTTCTTAATACTTCTAAACGTTAGTGATAAACTAAACTAAAACTGGGGTAAGTGAGACATCGATGCGGAGCTTAACCAGAACTCGCTGTTTCCTTGCCCACCGGCATCATGTTCTCCTGGCCTTCTTTGGTTTGCACTTTAGCTTTGTTTTGCCTAACCATCTCAATGCGTTTCTCCTGTAATGGAAGGAAAAATATTATAATTAATCGATGTTTATGTATGGAAAACAGAATGCTCTACGGAATTAAAAATGTGCGGTGTATTGGAGAAGATATGTATGTAATATGTAATTGAATCATAATATCGTTTTCTTGAATATTTCTCATGAACATAATACTATCCAAGCAGAACATGAATGTTTTTTTCTTCATATTGTACAGAATCGTTTAGAAAACAACGATGTAACAATGCTCCAGAATATTCACAATGTTCAATCTCAAGAAAATATACAATTATAATAATTAATCAAGTAGCAATATTGTTATATTGAATGTTTATTGTATACATAACAATATCTTCGTATACAATTTAATTAGAATGTATCTTACAAGTAGTTTTGATAAATCTTGAAGTGCAACTCGAAAGCATTTTTATAGTCTATATTTTTCCCTATCTACATCTAATGCAATGGATCATGCTTTCGTTCCGAGAATGTACCAAAAATACGTAATATTGTATTGAAATCTATCTATTGAACTATTTCTAAGATTTTTTCACGTTTGAAAGTTTTGGTGGTACTGATACATTCAATTAGTTTTGTGAGAAATTAAAAGTTGAATAGTATTAGGAATAATGATAGCATTGTGATGGATTATCTCGGATGCGGAAAATTGCTGCAAATACGAGTTTAACTTTGTGATACTGAATATCAGTAATGATAAAATCTCACACAAGATACCCAACGACAATATTATTATTCTCGAAGAGTATTTTTAAACGTGTGGATTATCAGAAATTTAAAATAACCCAAACTCGGAGAGTACCACGGTCGCACTCCCGTTGTACTTGCGATGCCCGTTTTTACCGGCTATCCAACATTATTTTTCTAAACCATCAAGCGTTTCTGAGAACGATGCATCAACGATGAGAGCTAACGAGCGGCTGACGTATCACGTCCAAAGCGCAAAGATGAAGTGCAGAAGCTTTGGTATTATCGGCGAGTCATGCATTGTCATTACACGCTGGCGAGCGGCCTGCACGCGACGCTGTATCTCCCGCTGTCGATTGAGCTCTGCGGTGATTAACCTCTCGTCGGATACGCGCTTTATCACCTCGACATCCCTGGCGACGAGCGCGTCCGCCGCCTCGCGCACTCTAGCCACCCTCGCTGTATTCTAAATTTGACGCGCACAGCGCAACAACCAATCCATCGTTACCCCATTCTTCCATTGTCATGCAGACGATCGGCATTGTATATATAGCTGGAAACAATTTGCTCTTCTCCCGATCGAAAGCCCGGGGAGAAATCACGCGATTTATCACGTTCATTCTTTGTGATCGATGGAACGTCGTCGTTCCAATTGGAAAAGTTCCATGAATTATTGTTCGGAGAGGATATTGTCTGTTTCAATTCTATCCGAGTTTTCAAGAGTAAACATTGCCGATCTCTGCCTACGAATGAATTGAATCTATGCGCTACCCGTACAGTAGTCTACAGTACAGAGAGGAATTCACTATAGTAACATCAGTAGGAAAATCACCCAAATCTCTTATACTATGTAAGATTCAATCCAATACCAATAAAAAAAGGACAATTCGAATTGAAATGGTACAAACTTACATGATTGCGAAGCTTCTCCTTTTGCTCGCGCTCGATGATTTCGCGTCGTTCGCGCGCCTGTTCCAATTTGCTCTGAATCTGATTCTCGAGCTGGTGGACCCGGTCATTGATATTCTGACGTGCGCGATTCGCTTGGTCGTCCTAAAATGACAAATCGTATCGTTTAGTTTTTCTATAAGTATCATTCGCTGTCAACGCCGCGAGCGGCACGAACAAAAATCAAAAAACCCACGTGTTCCTTTAGGCGATCGACTATTTTCTTGATGTTCTCGTCGCGCTGAGCCGCGGCGGACTTCAATTTCTCATCGACGGCGGCGCGCACTTCCTCAGTCTGTAGATTGAGCGTGAGCCTTGTCTTCTCGACGCCTTCCAGCTGGAAAAAAAATTCAATCACAAATCAGGTTCAATCCGCCATCCGATATCCGTCATTGAGCTCGTGCTTGCTGAGAAGTAACTATGGATCGACGCAGCCGCGGCTGAATAAACAAAATTGGTCCAGTGTATCTCGCTCGTTTTTTTCAACGACGCGCAAGCGAAAAAACATTATAATATCCCACGAAGCAAGAATCGCGTGAAATCGAGCGAAGGGAGACGAGAGAGATAGAGAGACTCACGTGCTCCTTCAGCTTGGTCTTGAGATCGTTGAGATAAGCCTCCCGCTTCTCCTCGCTGTGTTTAATCTTGGTGTCGAGCGACTCGCGGGTGGCGTTGACGAAGCTCATGTTGAGCTCGTCCTTCTTCCGGGCGGCGTCCTCGATCTTGGAGAGCCGGGCGTTGAGCGCGGCGATCTTAGACGCCTCCAGGGACAGTCGGCGCTCCTCGGCCGCGCGCAGCTTGTCCTCGATCGCCAACGGCTGGGTCGGCGAGGGCTGGGTAGGCGAGGGGGCCACCTTCGCGGGTGCCGTCGGCTCTGCCAGGATCACCTCGTAGCGCAGTCCACCCTTTGTCTTCTCCTGACAGCGGATCTCCGTTGCTGCTCGGCGAGAGAGAGAAAAAAAACACACGAATTAGGATCCGGTTAGTTACACCGCGTATCACTACAGTCGGAGACAACTTTTACTTTCAATGGCCATTAGACAGATCAACTTCGCGTGCCGAGCGCAAGTTTTTATGTACGTATGTGTGTATGTGTGTGTGCATGAGGAGGGTGGGGTCGCGTGATACGAATGCCATGCACGGTATCTCGATCGCGTCAACTCACTAAAACCAATGTCCTTTTTTGGATCTTAATGTCACGGGGAGACTGCGACACAAACCTTCGCAAATTATGAACTTGTAACTCGAGCTCGACGCATTCTAATCGTCGATGAGTTGTAATTTGGAAATTGTGACGTCTCGGAATTAATTTCATTTTTTATATGAAAGCTCTGGCTTTTGTTGTAAAAAAAGCGTTTCTCTTCAGTTAAAAAAGTTTGTTATACAAATGGCTCTTCCCTCACAGCCGGAAAATATTTCGCGGATTCTCGTCGCGAAGCTCCGGACAAAAGAGAGAGAAAATGAGATCGAAAACAATGAGATCCGATGGAAAACAACAAAATTGTTGGTACAATTTTTTTTAACGTTGGATTCCTCCGTGTAAATATCTCTCTTTTGTTTCGCGAAAAATTCTTTCACGCCAGTGGAAAATGTTACGTTTGAATGTATTACATTCCGAAATCCCGACAGATCTCGCGTACGAGCGTACGAGAAAAAATTATTCCGAGAGGCCTTAGCCCATGGGATACAACTGCCTCGAATTTTACAGACGACGAAACGGAATTTTCATTCGTTCCACTATAGTATACCAAAAACATCCAATTCCCATATTTGTCCAGAGTACCAAGTACTGTTGAATATATCACGGCCGCGAGACGAATCACCGCATATACACCGATCGGATACTTTTTATCGAGCATAAATTTACCATTTGAAATTGGATTCGAAACACGCCTCATTCCCATTCAAATATTCAAGCCCACGGGGCGAAACGTGCTTTCCATTGAATCCGCAAAGCTTGCCCAACAATAGCCAAGCGGTGGCTCGTCGGACAAATGTGCAGCCACTCTCCATGCGCGCATCTTGCGGGCGAGTAATGCACTTTGAAAAAGTGAAAACCGCTCTTGCCCCCCCCCCTCTTCCCGTCGCTCTCCATTTAGTTCCCTCGAGCTATCGGCACAGCGCGATATACAATATACATGTATCAAAAATCAATATCCTTCCCCGCGCGTCCCCATATATATATCATTGCATTGGTTATTCATCGAGCCCGGCCGGCTCGTCCCTCCGCGCAAGGGTGCGCTTGTTCTTTCGAAAACAATGCGAAATTAAAATCAAAATCCCGGGCAAAAACGATGGAGGAAAGAAAAACCCCGAGACACGCGATGAGCCCGATTAAAATCTCTCTGTTCCTCTCTTTCTTGAGCTTTACAAAGCCAAGTCATCGGGCAATCAAGTTATCGCGGAACAGCCGAGCGTCATTACTCGAGGGAGAAACTCAGCAAGCGGCCGAGAGAGCCCTCGCGCACTCGAGGGTGCGAGTGTGCACACCCGGCGGAAAAAGCACGTCGCGAGCGAGGGGAGAGCCACAGCCCTAAAGGTGAGTCAGCCTCTCTCTCGCGTGTATGTATATGTATATATGGCGACGCCGGAGGATCGATCTGTGGGAGGCGCGCGAGCGAAATCGCTTCTCTCTTAGGCCCCCGCGCGCGCGCGTGCTCCTAATATCAGCTTTCCTCCCTCCGCGGCCCGACTTTTCCTCTCTCGCCGTTCCTTTCCCTCGCTGCCGGCTTCTTCGCGAGAGATATACATACACTGCACACGCGCGCGACCGTCTTTCCAATGTTTAAGCATTTTATCCGAGTCTGGGCCACGCGATCATTGCTCAATCGAGTCGATTTATCTATGAGCATAAGTATATATTTTTTCGAAATTCTCACCCCCGTCGTCGGATATGACGAATCAATGCTCTAGATTGATCGTCGTCCTGTTATACCACGTCGCGTGGCATATTTGCACGCCGTTTGAACTTTGAGTTTCCGGGCACGAACATTGCAGTATTTCAGTTTCTTGGCAAGGGCCGCGAGTATAAGTTTCTGCGCGAGGAGCGCAGAAAGCAAAGTAAAGTGGGGCTATGCAGATAGCAATTTTTCCCAATTTCACATTACGAGTCGAGAAGACGACAACTGCCCTCCTGCAACTACATCTCTCCGATTCACAACGTTTTTCCACTTTCGCGCGTCGAACTTATGTATACAAATTGCGAAGCGGCTTTTTCGTACTCAATAAAGCCGTAATCGACTGTTCGATACCGTATGGATTCGCGGGAACTTTCGGTTTCGCCTAAAAAGACGAGCGACCATCCAAAAACGGCAGCGAGACCCGCTATATATAAAGTCGTCGGCCGAAAAACGCATCGCAGCTCGGAGGAGAGGTCGGCGATCTCTCGCGTTTGTAATACAAACTCTTCGGCCGCCGTATAGCCACCAGGAGGAAACCGTTAGCCGCGAACCCCCCCCCCCCCCCATGAGCGATTTCCCCATTAGCCATCCGTCTGCCCTCATCTCGCGTCGATATACCAGAATTTTTCGATCGATAATACGCGCGCCTGCACACGCGTGTAAACACGTATATAGGAGCGGTGCATCCATCCGCGAGCGCCGGCTTTGTCTCGCGTGCGGCTACACGTCGTCCGCGCGTGGGCCGTGGCGAGCGCATTGGGTGCATTGAACCGAGCGCGCGCTACCGGTTTCCCTTCGCGACGGGCTTTTTTGGATTTCGAGCACGGGATTTTTAGCGCGCCTCGATGAGCCGATCACTCGGCGGCGGGCCCAAGGAAAATACATCCCAAGCCCCCGGCCGCACGACTCGACTGGTGTAATATACGCAGGGGAGGTAAAGATTGAGCCGATACACTTGGAAGTAAAATTCTCTTTCTTCCAAATTGGTTGTTTACTTGTTTGGAAAAGAGCTCGAGTTTATACTGACGACGGGAAATTTTTTTATGGTAGGATTTACTTGTACGTGAATAGTATTTCCAAGGTTTATTGTGATTGGTTCCCCGATACTCGTTCGTTGAGCGTGGAAGAGATCGAGCGATCAAAGGATCTCGAACTCTTTCGAAAAATGAACAAAGTATCGGGATTGGCTGGAGAATGGAATTTATCGGAGCAACTTCTATGGAGTGTTCAAAGTCGGAAACATGACGAGTCTTTCTCTTCCACAAGGTTTTTTCCTACACATCTAGTCAAGACCACTGCGAGCAGTTCTCGCTAATGATCTCCTGTATGCCCGACGGTTCTGTTTTTTTCTTAACTATTTCAATAAAATAAAAATTCAGCGACGTAGGGAGCAATCATACAACCGAATGGTGGCTTGTTTGGCGCATCTGTACATCAATGCAACTCAAACTAGTTTGATTACTTCAATTGTTTTGAAATGAAACAGTGATTCAAGTTCGAGAACAAACATTTTTTCAAAATCTCTTTGATGTGAATTTTAGAATAGATTGCACACTCGGAGGATGTAACACTTTCCCTATACGCAATTTTGAGGGTTGCGTTGTCGTAAAAACTGAATAGCTTTTCGGGAGCTATACGAAACCTAATATTGAAAACTGAAGCAGTATGAAATTGACAGCGAAACTAAAGTGAACAGAACAGCACACGTCAAAAGCAACACGTGAGACACACCATATCTTCCATTATACTCACTTATGAACTTGACTTTCTTGGGCTGTTTGGTGCGGGGCTTCCCTTTACCGCTTGGCTTCTTCACGGGCGCAGCGTTTTGTCGACGATTGGCTATTTGTCCATAAATTCCCCCCAAAATCAGAACAATTTTCTTTTTACAAAAAAAAATCAACTCTTCAAAGAGGAACAAGGGAAATGTATATCTTCTGGAGGAGACTCGGTTATAGCAACAGAGCGAGCGAAATATTCCAAGGTTCCGTGCTTATGCGCTGAAAAGGTTTATTTTTCGAAGGAGTACAGCAGGGAGTTTATGCAAATTTTATTCGATTCGCGTGCGATGTGCGTGCGTCAAATATGTGAGAGTTTCGCTTTGGGCCGCGCCCATGTCCTTTTGCATGTCGCGAATCGAACGCGCGTGTCAACGTCCTTCCGACTTATTGCGCTCCGTTTCTTTCTTCCTGTGTTTGAAACTCGGTTACTTCATTTCCGCGTCATTACTATTGTCTTCGTGATTCTCTTTGTCTTCGGATGATTAATCTCTATTATGAGCTGTCTGCCAAGAAGATTAAGTATTTGTTTTTTGACGTGCAATAATTCGATTCTCTCTCACGTGCGAATCATTCATAAGTTTAAAAATTTCCAAATAGTACGAACAATAGGTTTTCTCAGTTATATATAAATGTATGAAAATTATTTGAAGAATTATAAAAATATTGATATGTCTGTATCCCGAATGAAATATTTTGTCAGTACAGTGTGGACGATTTAAAAATAAATCTGGAATACTCAAGTATTCTAGTGAAGCATATGTTCGACGGAAATCTTCATGCGCAAAAGTGACCCTCGTCATATCCAAACACGCAAACAATTATCCACCGGTTGGAAGGCCAAGTATAATAATCCGCGAATAGCTATTTTTGTCGGGGGTGTGTGTGCACGGATGGATATCATGTGAATTTTCATTGGCACGTAAAGAGAAAAGTCCAACGTCACTGTAGTACTATTGACTTTCGTCGCTACTTCGCGAAGTTGACCTAAAAAAGTCGCGTGCCAAAGCTGACGCGGAGATCTTCCCTATTTTTTCGCGCTCTACCCTTCTCTCACTCTATGGGCTTTTAACTTTTAATGGCTCGAGCTTCACAAAGAGGAGAAGTTACTGACAAGTAGTTACTCAGCTCGACCGACTCGAATGTCAAAATTGATCCCCTCCGATTTAAAAAATTCCAACTGTTTTCGATTTCAATATTGTCGTTACTTTTGATTATTTTTTCCCTTTTTATCAACTACTAAATCGTGAATTCAAAAAGGTCAACTCTGCAACATTTAGTTAATACCCAAATGAATAGCAAATGACTTTAACTACGGCAAATTGCAATTATAAACTGAATAATTCGATTCACTCGTTAAGATCAATTGCATTTCGTTCATTAAATCTCTACGACTGAAACTCACGGATACAGCTTTTCGAAGGAGCTTCCACATTGCGGGTGCTGTAAAGCAACGCAGTAAAAAGCAGAATTAGCTTCCTCAGTAGTGTGCCAGGCAAAGCCGAAAAGAACCTCGAGCTGTTGCGTACATAGCAAAGTACAAAAATGAGTTGCCGGTAGGCGTCTTTAGGAGGTGTTTCGCGAGGCGAGATTGTACCCTATACAGAGACCCTTTCAACAAGCGGGCAAAGATAAAGAGTCACAGGGGCAGCCGACGAAACGACTTCATGTTTTCGGGTATAGAAGTGAATTCGAATGAAGTGCCTGCGGGGCGACAGAGAAAATTGATCGGACCGCAGTGTGGTAGCCCGGATAACGTTCGCATGTGTGAGCCAGCGCTCGAGCATACGCGCTTGTATATCGACCTCGCTGAACAAGCGTCTTCGCGATGGACTTCAGAATCTGATGTGCATATGCGAAGTATGAGGCGAACGTTGATGCCGCACGAGCCTTCACTTGCGTCTGGATGGTTTTGGAAAAGTCGAAGTATATGCAAACTCAGGTGTTTTATCCCTAGTTGTGTAGTCTGTCTCTGAACGCCTCTGTATATCCATACGGGTGTAGGTATGCGTTGAAAGATGTGTGTCAACATTGGAAGCAAAGTACCAGACAGCATGTATACATAGGGAATGAAGATTGAAGGGAGCGAGATGAAAGCCTGGGTGGCTATGAAAAGTTGCTCGTGCAATGAGCCATCGAGAGAAATGAGAATCTAAAAGAAGTCATAAAGTGGAAAACTCATGAATACCGTGCATTTACACAAAGGGAATATGAGAAAGGAACGTGTCTGCGAGGTAGAATGCAGAGTTGTCAGTGTTTTGCTGTGAACTAGCCATGGAAATGGGAAAATATTTTTCAAAGTTTCCCAAGCGAAAATACATGGGTTTATTTCTATCATACCGATATTACTGAAATATCTGCGATTGAAAACAACGATAATTTGTACAAATTCAATATTATTATAATATTGAACTATACTGAATAGTAGAGTATAGTAGCAACACTGATCTAAAACATACTGAATTCGCTCAGAAAACAATTCACACAATTAGTTAGAAAACTGTTGATCAAATGTGCCAATAGGAAAGCCTAATGGGAAAAACAAAACTAATTCGGATCCACTAGTTCTCATACAAGAGAAAGTAAAGAAGGAACAAACTGAAAAGATCCTAGTATTCCCTTGGAAATAAGGAAAAAAAACGAGGATAGTCCATGTATCAAGAGTAAGTTGAACTTACGCCAATGGTATATATGACGCCGAGGGGTTCGCTCCTCTGTAATTTTGCACGCCACCCCGGCAGTCAGGCTGCAGAGGATGGATCGATATATCGGCGGACTCAAGGTTCGCTCATCTCGCGTTTCGGGTAATTAGCCGAATGATCGATCGGCGCTGACACACAGAAATTTCCGCGAGACAGCGACCAGTGAAAAGCGTTGGGCTGATGCAGCACTCGACGCTCGACAATGGATGCTCGAATGAAAAACTACTCTCGGCTGTCTGTATGCTGTCTGTACTTAGCACTTTCAAATCTAGGCTCACAGCGAACAAGTGCGAATTGTGAAGCGAAAATGCTTTGCTGAACGTAACATCGATAAAGTGATGTCGAGTTGATAGACATTTTTATTGTTTTTTTCCCCCTTATGCGTAGCGTTAGCAATTTCGACTTTGGAATGAATTTTGACAAACAAATTACAATTAAGTTCGACTATCGTCACCAACAATGATAATTATCAATATTGTCGGTTTGTATATTTTTCCATTCATTCGTATTTGTTGCCAATTTTCATACTGATTGATGGTTACTTTTCACAAGATATACGAATATACATATTATAAACTCATAAAACATCGAGAAATCACGAACTCAAGACACGAGGGTGAAACGAACACGAGTGAAAGTTACAATTGAATTGAATTTTCTTCACTTTTCCTTCGAACTTTGTTTCTACTACAAACAGCTAATAAGTTTTCTATTCTAGTTTCTATAGCAAGAAAAAAATCAATCAGCGGTCATGCGCCACTATACGTAAAATAGATTTTCCAGTAAAATAACATAATCTACTACGGTTAATGCGATGATTCAAATTGAATTTGACCTTGTCAGAAATAGAATAACAAAATTGGAAGTCACACTGTGACGGGATATCGACAGAGGGAGGAAAAGCTCCGTTTCCTCAAAAGTATCAGACATCACGCGAAATCGAACGTAGATTGCCTATATATAGCTATACAAGACTAATCGCGCAAGCTCCCGTAAATGTCGCATAAATTACCAAGGATTAACTTTATCGCCTTTGCGACTATTTAGCTTAGCACTTTTCTCTTTCCTCTCCGCTTTCAGCCATCAATAGCGATGTCAATAAACTATCGTCTTTGATCAAATACAGTCTACAGTATGAAATCAAAATGAAATAATACCTTAGGGTTTTATTCAGAATTCTACAGCAGGCTAATCTATTGAGAACTTGTCGGTCAATATTTTCCATAGTATTTAAAAAGTATTAGCAATTGATTTTCGAATATTTTATTATTAGATTCCTAATAGTTTCATAATTACTCGATAAACTTGAATTCTGAAGGTTAATTTCGTCTGTATACGCTGCAATTGTTATAATTTGAATTTAAAATTCACTTACAGACTATTAATGAGTTCTTAAAGAAAAAGTTATTTATAAGAATTCTGTATATTTTCATCAAGTTTTAATATCAGAAAACGTGAATATTTCGCTCTTTCTGTTAGCAAATTGCAATGAATCTAATTACTTTCCAGAAAATATCCAATGCAAGTTTTGGAGGGGAACGAAAAATCGATGAGTTTATGGAGGTTGACTCACCGACGAGGCCGAGTGGCGCCTTGCAGCTGTGGCAGAAACACTGCAGTACGGAATCGCGCACGAGAGTGATCAACATTTTGGAGCTGACCTCGTACTTCGTATTTTCTAAATAGATTGGGGTTAAAAAAGGTAAATCAACTTGACAATAATTGTTATCGACTTTGAACCTTCTCTTGGATAATCGGTTTTTCTCTTTCAGGGAAGATTATATCCACGCGAAATTAGGATATCAAGTAAAGACCAGATTTTTAGTTCTACTCAATTGACCAGGAGCGCAATCGAATTATATTGCTTCCTTTCACGTAAATAACACGATCAACGATCTGTCTGGCTTTTTGGTGAGTGTGAGTTCCTATAATTTAGAAACATCAAAGATTATAATACATTTTTCAGCAACCCCAAGTTTATAAAATATTTGATCAAACGGAATTTGTCATTTTAAATTCAAATTCTTGTCGCAATATTTCGTACGTTGTTCGTGGGATCAAAGTCATATTAACATAAAATATTGGTATAGCACTTGAAAATGTTTTCTCTCAACTTCCGAAACGCAAGGGAATAGCTGAATCCATGCGCTCGTGGCTACTTAAATCAGAAAAAAAGAAAAAAAAAAAGAGGCGTGGTGTTAAGTTGACAGGTACAATTACTTTTTTATTTCAACAAATTTGACTGTCAAATGCTTCTGTAATTGTCTGATAATATTGATTGTAGCAATAAATTTGATGAAATTAGTTCAAATTTGTATCTGAAATCTCAATTGAGTAAAATCTAGACTAGACGAGATCTACGTATAACTTGATTACGTGGAAATGCATTTAAAACCGTTAACATAATAGAGCTCTCATCGAAACTGTTGATTTTACAATAATCTCTGAAAATTCTTCAATATTAATCAAACATATCAATTCGCACAATGAAAAATACATGCATGAAAATTGTTAGCTTACAACAACACTTTATCCAACACATCAAAGTTCATCCAGACTCCATAATACTTATCACGAAACGTAAAAGAACTTCTCGTGGCGCGATGAAATTTGCAAAAGGTCTCGAGTGAAAATGTCCGGCTGGGCTGGTGCATCAATATTTACACTTCGCCGGCGTCCACATCAATAAAGCACCCCGGGCAACTAACCGCGACATTGCATCCGGCCGCGTCTGAGCCTACAAAATACTACCACTCGCGAATCCGTCGCGTAAGCCCGCTTTACTACTCACTGCTGCCCGAAAATACCGCTCGCCTCGTTGCGCAAGAGAAAAACCTTATCCGGGAGAAGGAGGAGACGTCGTAAAAGCTTGCCGGGGTATAAGGAGCTCCCCACGGAATTCGGCTGATATCGAAAAATTCCCGACCGCGGGGGAAAAATTGACGCGAGCGAACCAACTGATTAACACCGGTTGGGAATTAAAATTGCGAGCGTGATCGACACCTTACCCCGGAAAGCTCGCAAGCTCGCAAGCTCGTCGAGGTGATTGCGTCCAACGAACCGAGAGGATGGTCGTCTGATACGAGACGGGGGGAGGAGCAGGCGTGCGTTAGAGCGGGGCGGTGGCTGGCGAGCGACTGAGGGAAGAGGCGAGCTTCAGCTTATAGCACCAGCAGCACGGCGCCCGCCGCCCCATGTCGCTCGATATGCCGGGCCGGCCCTCTATATAGCACATCTCGATCGCCGCCACGCGCCGGCCGTCAACGGATAGGTGTATTCGCGCACACACACACACACACACACACAAACATTGCACATCGTCCTTTTTCCTCACGTCTCGTTCCCTATGAATTTTCACACTTTTTTTTCTGTCGGGTGGGCAAATCGATTAGGGCCCGCAGGGTCGTGGACAGGACTCTCTAGCTGACGTACTTTTTCAGATTTTTCGGTTTCTATCCAGGGGCTGTGCAGACGATATTCCTACATTATCGACTAAAAGCGATGCGTTTCATTTAAAAATGAGCCTTCGCTACGAGTACTAACTATGAGTACTAACATGATACATACACGGTGGAGATTGAAAAATTAAATTGGGTTTCTTTTTTGACTATAAAAGATGAACATCAAGCGCGAGGGAAGATTGAAAAACCTTATGAACTGTATATGCATTTTCGTATTATGGTACCCTTTGATAACATCCTGACGAGAGAACTGCATCGTATCAAAAGCATTGCAGCGCGAAATAATGAAAAGCTTCAATTCCACATCCACCTTTCTTGCGAATTTCAATTAATAATCAATCGCAGTTATTACACGGAAAATAAAGAAATTATTAATTTCTCGAGTACGCAATTATTCTTAGCTGAAATCACATCGGGCAATATTCAATATTCATTCAGCAAGAGCCAGCCGAAGAATGTGGAACACTCTGAATTATATCTGGCGCAAGCTCACTGAGCGACAATCAGCACATAAACGAAGCGCTATAATAAATTGAAACATTTCCAAAAATGAGAAAAACATCATAGCGTACATCACTTCATAGCGAAAAAAATTCACACTTCATAATGGATCAATGGTGATTGATACTTTCATTTTCCCTATCTCAAATTAACCGCTAATTTGAGATGGAGGTAAAGTTTATCGCTAAAAATATAAAGGTTTTCATAACTATATTGAAATAAGTTCATCGTTTAATTTTATTAGTGCGATATTAACCATGAATGATTCCCAAGAATGTAACCACGCTTCAATGATGATTAATATCACGAGTTGCTTCCGAGTTTCAGTCAATCGAGCGAGGATGCAACAAAAGCAATCACTGTAACAGAGCAAAACAATTCCGCTTCACAGAACTTTAGAATTTCGAACTCCATATTTGCCAAACGTCCGTTAATCCGTATCAGTTTCAGTCGGTGGTATCGCGAGCCAAACCAGCGCGCAACATTCAACAGCTGTGATTTCAAGATAGTTCCGGAAATCGATGCAAGTCTTTACTTCCCGCAGAGTCTCGCAACAGGAAAACTAAACTGCTCCGTCGAATCTGACATCGCGCCACAATACCGGGCGCATGTACATACATACATACATAACCGAAAAAGCATCGCAGGCGACGAGTGTCGGGCAAATGCTCTACACGGCGCGCACTTCTCAGTTTCGCACAGTTATTCACCGCCCTACTCCCTTTCCCGCGAACCCGCTTTTGAATCTGCGTCGCTCCCATCGCGATTGCAAGTGCACGACGAGAGAAACAGAGAGAGAATGCGACTCGCGAGTTATTGCTCTCGCGAGCTTTTTTCCGGTCTCTTTGGGTCGTTCGCCCTCGTCTCGCGCGCTCGTCCGACTGCATGCAGCTGAAAAACCGACGTGCATATTCATGCCGCGGGTCTAAAATATTACCGGCAGATTCGAGTGAATCGGATCCGCGGCTGATTTTAATGGGCCGCGCGCGGTTTTGCCGAGGGTGAGATTTTTCGTTTTGCGAAGAGACGGTTTGATGAGGCAGAAATACTACTCCTCTCGAGATGGGACGATATTGGTTCACGCAAATTTGTATTTGTAGAACAGTATGAGGATTCGAGAAATAATAAAACCAAGCTAAAAATTAATACAAGTACATAAGACGATTTTTCATTTAGAAAAGGCTTAATTTCATCTTCGGGTACGAAGGCTTCGTGGCAGAGTTTCTCAGGAACGCTTGAGAGATATGAAGAAATGAAAATGACAGATTGCCACGTTCGAGAAACTCATTCGATCCCTTGGCCATGAATCCAAGGGAAATATGCGACGAACTAGAATTTCATAAAAGAGCTTAATGACGATGACAGCGAGCATTTCGACCGATGCAAAACGGAGATCGAGTATCAAAAATTTCATTTCCGAAGGAATACGGCCAACTGGCTTTAAATTGAGTGAATCGGAAATTCAATATTCCAAGAATAAATCCAATTACCCAACACTCCAATTCATTTTTCACTTTTTCTCGCCGATGTATTAACGTATCTCACTCATCCATTGTATCGTCAGTTACTCATCAGAAAAGTTTCATAATTTCAAGTTTTCCAAGAGCTTTCAATTTTATCAATCAAACGAAACCCGACCTGTGCAAAAAGACATCCACTCGTGAAGCAGTACCATCTAATGAGTGAAAGACAGAAAGTAAAAAAACAAGAAATTCAAGTTCTTGGCAAAAGAAAAGTATTCGAGAATTGCACTCCCATTGGGACCATAATTTAGAGAATTTCAACATGCTTCTGTTCAAGTTTCCCCTCGGCACATAATGTCAATCACGAGTCGAAGAGAAACGTTATCAATTGCACATCGCCAAGAAAAGCTAAAACTACTTACTCGGTGGTCAAACACGTCATGGGACACGCGTGAACTCGGGTGTACAAAAAAAGAGTCGCACGAGAAAAGTCGTCTCATCGAGTCATACTACTCACTAAATTACCTTAGAAGAGACGTTTAGAAAATGTTGAAAAAATGGTTTCTCTTTCATCGTTAAAATAGAATTAGATACAGGAATTAGGTTCCGTTCTTGTGTCTATGAACCCCCAAAATACTTTATTTTTTACGCTCATTCTCATACCTCATTTTTATACAGTTTTTTTCTCTACTTTTTTTCGATGATTTACGATCAATGAAAAAAGTGCGGCATGTATCACCACGACGGTCGGCGATTTGGACCGTACTCGTATCCCGATCGGAAAATTGTCGCGACGAATACAGAAACTCGCACGACACTGACAATGGCTTGTAAATCCAAACTAGACTGTGACATTGTAGCAATTCCCCAATGGAGACACAAAACCATTAGCCAGGTATATATATTTTGAAATAGAGAGTAAAATACCCTCGATCGAGATCTTGGTCACGAGGGACTCATTGGGTCGGGAACAACTATCAATTAATGATCTTAATTGATACCTCGATCAAGAGATTAAACACCGGAACTGGGCGCAGGAAGAAACTCGATTCCCTCGCCAGGTATATACATTTCTCCTCGCGGCGCGAGGTGGATCTTCGCGTCTCGACGGCGGCGGCGCGAAAAAAAAACGGGGAAAGCGGACACGTGCGCCCGCGAGTTTTCACCTTCGTCGCGGAGAGAAAAGCGGTGGGCGGCTGTGACGGCCTAATCGGGTTACCCCACGCGGACGACCCATACAGCGTCTATCTCTATCTTGGCAGATTTAGAAAGCGACGCGCGGCGCAACCGAAAAGGGCAGATCTCCTCCCCCGAGCGGCCGCGACGCAACTGGGTCAGCCGATGGGACCGACGACGGCTCTGCGTGGTCGTCGTGAGCCCATTGTCTATGCGGGGCACTGATTTTTGCCCGCACGAAAACCGTGTCTCCGCTGCAGCAAGCCAGGCCCGCGCCGACTGCAACACACCGTCCCACGATCTCGTTGCGAGGTGCTTTCGCCGCCTCGCCGTGGGAAAACGTTTTTCGGGTGGGTATAAGTAACGCTCTTTTCCGTGTTTATACGTGTAGCCCGGGACGTGGTTGATTTATACATTTATCGATTGTCCGATTCAACGCGGAATTCGGCCTGTGAATCTTGGGCGATCGCGTGTGCCTTGCCGGTTCACTCGGCAGGTTACGTATATAAAACTGGGGATAGATAATTGGAGAAAAATGCTCGTGTGAGAAGCAAATCTCGTATGTGTGTGTATATGGACCTTTGTTACACAAAAACGCTCGATCGAAATCACGAAAAATGTTCGACTGCGTTTTCCGCTATTGAAATTGAGAGATAAAACACCTGGGCTACGCAACGCTGTCGAACCGTAACTCGTTAACGGTCCAATTTCCAAACTAATGCATTGTAATAGTTTGTGCCTTCGCGGCGAACTGGTTCACGCTAGTCCTGGCGAACGGCCGTTTTTTCATCAAGAACAATCAATACCTTTTGTTTTCAAAATTGAAGGAATATAGTTTAAACAAGTTGATCGTTCTAATGGCATTCAGTAAGTCAATCTTATTACTCCAACTTTCTTCTCTCTTTTTCTCTCATTATCACGAGAGAAATACTTAAAGAGCACCTACCTTAAGTGTGCTCTAGAAACAAGGGATCGACCAATGGGTCGATGCAAAAAAAAGTGCAATCCCTGATAATTGAACGAATTTATGATCCGAGAAATTACTTACCCTCATTCTCGATCGGCCTCTCGGTTACTGTCGCCATACTGCTGATTGTTTCTGCAATTAATACGAATAATTTTTAAGAAAGTTGAAAAATATTGATTTTGAAATTTATATTTATTTACGACATGAACTTGAAGACATCGAAACGACTATTATTCAGTAATTTACTAAATAGATTAACGGTTATTTCGGGTATTTTTTTCACTAAAAATTTTTCAAGAATTCCGAAAAATAATTACGATAAAGGAACATCCAGAGCTAGTTACACATTAAGAATTATAAGATACTCCGGGATTTTACTATACTATGTAGATTAAATTGGAAAAAATAGATAAAAGATACGGTATTGTAATGAATGAGATGAACCGGAAAGTTCAACGACATGCTGTTATTATGTTATATGTATCGAAACATATGCGTTTGGGATCGAGATTTCTTCACGGAAAGGTCAACGTGTACCGGTTTTTCATGAACTCTAATATACGAGGAGACTACAATAAATTGACATCGATCAAAATGATTCGACTATTTGGAAACTAGAAAAAAAAAGAAAATTGAATTTAGATCCAAATCAAAGAAAAATGATGCGCGCAAGCGCTTTTCCCGATTCTCGATAATCGTTTCTCTCCAAACGGTTATAAGAAAAAAATTTCAATTTGTCGCTGGCGTCGAACGATGAAAAGCCAAATTTGAAATATCCATCTCACTGCATTATACTGCAGAGGATAACGCCAACACTGAAAACTCATACACGGGACAAACCATTTCAAATTTTCCTTCTCAAACACGAGACAACGCACGCACCATCCCGAAATTTCCAATGCACAAAGAAAATACCTTCAACTCGCATAACGTGGGCGACTTCTCAACCGATGACTCGGAAAGCATCCGTATACAGGGCGGCGGAGCGTCAATTCGTAGCAACAACGGGCGGGTACAAAAACACCGAGTACTCGGAATCCTTGAGGAGAGTCAAAATTCTAAAGAGTCCTTGTATACACCGAGCTTGTTGAAAAAATTACCGTAACCTCTCGGCTATGGCTATGAGCGGGGCAAAGAAAGCCTCGTTATTGACAGGCGATGCGTTGTAGAGCGCGGCGCAGAATCAAAACAAAGCGCGATCAGCCGCGTCAGTATACGCTATAGCTAATACATACACGAACAGTTTAAATCCCAACGCACTCGGTATTGTTTCGCACGAGCCGATTATGCGGATTAATAAAACACACACGTGATATGTGATGGTAAACGACCTTGCGAAAGCGCGCGAAAACGCGGCTAATACCCGTCCCGGGGGAATCAAGCACACGTCACGGATCGGAGCGTTCGCGCGAGTGGGCCCTTTGTCCTTAGCGCGTCCATCGGCGCAACGGTATATTTCCCTGCAGCACTGCTTCGAAAAACTTGGCTCACCTGTAATAGTCTGTCTCTGCCAGAGGGACAAGATAGGTAAATATGCCTACGGAATCAGCTTCCAAGAGGCGCAGCACTGGTACGTCGTGTGCAGGAGTCGCGCGCGCGCACAAAGGGGTTGAGGACGCGGACGACGAAACTGCCGGAGAAAGAGAGAGAAAGAGCGAGTCAGCGGATGCGTCGAGCACTGCGGAGCGTTAGCGAGTGTGAGCGCGCCGTACGGCTTTTATATTGCGCCTGTCTCTCTCCCTCGAGCGCCTGGCACAAAGGCTGCTGCACGGCAACTGGTTGCGCGCCGCGCGACCGAGCCTGTGTGTGTGTGTGTACGTGTAAATGCGCTCATACGTGTATCAACACGCCGATCGTCGAAGATGACGCCGGTCGACGGTCCCGCGACGGTAGCCTGCCACTGCAGCGGCCGCCCAAGGGAAGGAGCGTGACGGTCGCGATGACCACAAAGACTGCGCGTGTGTGTTTGTGTATCTCTCGCGCTCTCCCCGCAGTTACATTTGCATCGCCGTTTCCCCTATGTTGTTTGCGCGCGCGCAAAAGAGGAGGGAGAGCACTGGCCTTTGGTTTCTTTAAAGTATCCACACGTGTCTTTGCCGTTGCTGTCTGTTGTAAATTCGAAACTGTGCTTGTTCATACGTTTAGTTCAGTTGCCGAGGATGCCGAGCTATACCTGATGAACATCCGTCCGTCCTGCAATGATTAACAAATAACGGCTCGTTGAACCGCCGTTCGAAGGTAAAGGATTGTTTCGGATTGATAAAATATTTTGCGTATTGATTGCACCATCGTTTCGGGATGATAAATCACACGCGTATTGATTGACCAAAACCAATTCCATATACGTTACTGTCGCTAAACGCATGGAAAGCTTTGCAGCTTGTAAACGTGCCACGACTAGTTACTCGTTACGTTATACCCTTATTGTTTTTTTCCAGAGGCTATTCCCTCGCTATATGTACTTATACCTCGACCCTTATTCTTTTATTCCTAAAATTACCCCGACGAAGGTATGTGACCGATAAATATGTGTGCTCATGGAATGGATTCCAAATAGTCTTATCACTAATACAATACATAGTTAACAGTCGGAAATACAAAGCAAGGCGCGATTCTCATCTCACTAAAAAGTGAAATTGACAATCTCCTTATATAAAAAAGTGATGGGGGTCAAAGTGAAGCCAGTTAACTCGTGTTTTGATTGGTGTAGACCTAACCACATGACGAGTCGAGTAAAATATAGATATAGATGTAGGTAGTGAATGCAGGGAAGCGAAAAACAAAAGAAAAATAAATTTTGAGGTTTAGGGACGTATACTGTAGTTTTAAAAAGAAAATAAAAGTTTTGAGGTTGAAACAACCAAATCTTCTTGTCAGATGTTGAATAAAATCTAAATACAGGTTTTATAATTGCGTATAATGAAATAAAGCGTAAATCGCGCGCAGCGCGTCTGAATGTAGCTAGTGTATTGAGAATTCAATTGGTGAAAGTGTCCCCTAGTAGAATAGAAATAATTACTTAACCCATTAACGTCCAAAATGTTAAAATTTCTTGCACGTTTTCAAAGTGATTTTTTCCTATGTAATTGGCGTTAAAAAAATTCTTAAACCACATATTCTGATGTAAAATTTCATGCTCTTTCAGAATCCGTTGCCAGAATTATGATAAAACTCACAGGAAAAGAGATATGCTCGATTGAAACATAAAAAACACCTAAATTTTTGAAAAAAAAAATTTTTAGGATTTTTTTTCGAAGTGTTACGGTGAAGATATCACCTTGCAACCTTGATCAACGGTGATCATGGGAGTTGAAGTTTAACAGGGAATTTTTTTGTTGACCTTGAACCATCGCTTCTTTACAAAATGGCGGAAAAACGAATTTTTTTTTTTCAATCTTCATGAACTTTTTTCTCAAAATCTATGGACTTTAGAAAAAAATTCATAAAAACAAGAATGCCTTAGAATCGCTCGAGGATCATTCTTAAATTTTTTCAGAATTTTTTGAGACAATTTTTGATTGTCCGGGAAACTTGGGAAATGGGATTTTCAAAAATGTCTCCAAAAATTCTGAAAAAATTTGACAATATTTCTCGAGCGATTCTAAGGCATTTTTGTTCTTATAAATTTTTTTCTAAAGTCCATAGATTTTGAGAAAAAAATTGATCAAGATTGAAAAAAAAAAAATTCGTTTTTTCCGCCATTTTGTAAAGGAGAGATGGTTCAAGGTCAACAAAAAAATTACCTGTTAAACTTCAACTCCCATGATCACCTTTGATCACGGTCGCAAGGTGATATCTTCACCGTAACACTTCGAAAAAAATCCTGAAAATTTTTTTTTTCGAAAATTTAGGTGTTTTTTATGTTTCAATCGAGCATATCTCTTTTCCTGTAAAATTTATCATGATTCTGGAAATTTTACATCAGAATATGTGGTTCAAAAATTTTTTCAACGCCAATTACATAGGAAATAATCACTCTGAAAACGTGCAAGAAATTTTGACATTTTGGACGTTAATGGGTTAAAATGTACAAATGTGTACATACAAAAGTCATGTCTCTGTATAAGTGTACCATTTGAACCACTAGACTCATTACAATTATGTACATTTCTCTACACTTTCAGAAGATAAAGAATTGAATTGAATTTTTCCGATCCTATAAAAACTGTACTAAAATATATGAAAATGTAAAAAGTGTACAAAAATATACTAAAGAATTATATGTATGTCGATTGTTATAAACGGGACATTTATTTACAATTTTTGTACATTTATCATTTTCACTAGTCTATACTCATGGCTTGAGTACATTTCCAAAGTCAACAGAAATTACCTATTATGGGTACTATGATACTATGTCTGACTAGTTTATGGAATTGAAAGGCTTGCTTTACCATACATATTTATTCCGAAGAATGAATAATTTTAAGTAAAAACTAATGTAATGTCAGTCGATAAAAATTGGAATCGTTCAATAATTAATAAAAATATTGGGGTAAAATTACACAAAACGCGCAGCCGTATACATGCCAACTAGATACCTTTGTTTTAGTTCCAATAATTAAATACCTCGGATGTGAAGTAAATGCGCGCAATTGGAATTATTTTATGATACTGATTAAGTATTCAAATATTTCCGAAAGTTCGAGTTTGGAATCGCATTTCTCAGACACGATATATCAATATCAATTCATTGTTGCATGAGTGAACATATGTCACTCGATGCGTCAAACGACATTTTACACACTAGTGCGTTTCTTGAAAACAAACGTAAGTAACGTGTGCCTGTAAGACTCATGGATATGTCCATCATATGCGTCTTCAAAATTTCACGCACTAGTTGCATAATATACTATTATTGAATTGATTAAAATGATATACTCCCGAAATCGTACATCAAATCACGACATTATTTATATAAATGCACTTTGGACTGCTACCTTAATCATCAATTGATCGCTTAATGTTAAACATCCTGCAAAAAAATTCTCAACAAGTAAGGAATCAACTAATAATTCCCACGATTAGTGATACAAATGTATTGCATTTCAAAGATAAGACAAAATTGTATCCAAATTCAAAATCATAATCTTTTCATATTTTTCATATGCTTTATTGATTTTCAAAAATGACGACTCATATATCAAGACTATATATAGTAAACAATATAGGCAATGATGATCGAAGAGTTTGAAAAGTCGTCAAAGAATTTTTAACCACAACGAAAATTCTAACGGTCTCATCTGTACATAAAGTAACAAAAAGAAAGGAAATGCTCACAAAATTCGAATCACGTTGATCGTGCAGTTTTTCAAGATGTAAAGGACAACGTGTACTCTCATTATACTACAACCAATCAAACTCCATACGCATCTGAAAGTACAGAACACAGCGCTATTGGCCAGTTTGAATTTGGGATCGTTGCAAGGGTCATCTGGGAACGCGTACGTTTTATTTTCTTTCCACAAACATATGTGAGACGTGTGACGAGCTATATCCACGCATGTGATTCTCGAGCGTTTTCCGTTTTTTGGTATACGTGTATATAAATTATGCTCGAGGTGTTGCTCGGCTGCCTGCGTGTGAACGTGGGTAGCAACGGTGCAGTGATCAAAGACTTATAAATGTATCTGTAAGAATCCTCGATTTTTTATGTAAATTTGCATCCCGGACGTTTGTTCTTACTCTGATTCTGATTCATTTTATTTCGTGGTATTAAAAGTCAGACACTAATGTCCTACTTACACGTGAAATTGATGAAATTGTATAATATCGATGTATTATTGCATATGCCCGTACTGTGTATTTAAATTGTATATAATATTGATTCATTGTTGCACATTCCCAAAACTTGGCTCCAAATAATTAGAGAAAAACTGTTTACAATGGAAGAGCTTTATCAATACGCCCTGACTTACCAAATTTATAAGTCTCAAATTAATGTCCTCAGTAAGCCTATAAGTTCAAGTTTGGAGAATTTGTGAGATTTATGTACGATCAGATTTTTCCTTGAGAATTAGGGCGACAAAACCGATTGAACAAATTTATCGTATTTCCAACCAGAAACGAAACACTAGCTCAAATATTCCCGAATTACAGGTTTCTTTCTTACAGAAACCCTAATGTAATTTTTATATGTTGGAAAAAATGTTGATACTGTCTATTGCTGGGAAATTTACTTAACGATTGCAAATTTAATTTTTTCAATGGACTATACACGATCATTTTTTTGTCGATTATGTCATCGTAGTTAAAATTTTTCAATTCCCCCGAAATCATTAGATGCATTCTTTCGATAGCTCGGGTTCTCAAGATCGCTCGAAGATTTCAAGAACAACAAAGCGTCAGCTTTAATCTGTCTTTCAATATTACTTCGTGAAACTTTTTACTGCCCCTTTTGGTTGCTGTACGAGGTCTTTTGGTATTAACGGTATGTCGGGTTTCCTCTCTTCCTCCTGAGGAACAAAAAGCGTGATTCATTGGCAAAAGCACGAAGACCCGAGCAGAGCGTGCACGAAAAGTGCGTAGGCAGAAAACGAACACACACGCGAGATCGACGCATATGCACATAGAAACCGTGAATGGACGTTTCTTTCTCGATAGATATGGCAGTGCCAAGGCTACAACGGGTTTTGAAAAGAGAGATACAGGAATGTTCCTGATTTGCTCTTGCAACTCTAAAAATTGAGGATAGTTCATAGAAACTTCTATGTCGCGAGTCAAGACCCCGTCTTAACTTCCTAAACATTCTCTCACATCTAACCTTTTCTTTTCCCTGCCATTGATGTCAACTACTCTGTATTTTTGATGTTCGAGTCATTGACGTATGTTGTACCCTAGATCTCATTGATTCTGTCCCAATATCTCATACATAAATTTATGACGATATTTTTCTAATAATTATCAACGAATTCAGAACAATTCAGCCCTGCAAAAAGAGGGCGGTTTGTGGTTCCTAGGATTGTTGGACCTCTACATCATATCTGCACTGCCTGTTGGAAATATACGAACCAATGATATAAATATAATAATTGAAGAAAAATTAAAACTACGATTTACCGGGAATTCGGTGGCTATCAACGATGCAAACTTTTAGTTCAAATATCATCCAATTAATGTGTAGCACTAACACAGCCAATAAAAGGTTATTCATTTTTTTTAGGTACTTTGAAAACCTGAAAATCCTTTTAAGATACTTATTTTTTATAAGCAATATTTTTGTCATTTTTTTTGTGTGAATAAAAAATGCCTTAGAAATAGACATTTTCTTAACATATACAGGCAAAACGAACACTTTGGTGAGGGGAAAGGTTTGTATGGTAAACATGGAGAAAAACAAGACTTGATAATTTCTGCCTCATCATAACTTTTATTGATATTTTTTCCTGGCATTTGATGGTACAGCGATCCCTTTGATAAAAATTGAATGGAGTAAGATAGGAAATGGTCGTTTTACCTACATAGTCCAGAGATGTGTTGCAGTGGTTTTAATGTAAAAAGCCAAGTGCCTTAGCAGTATGCTTTCTCAAAGAGGCTTCAGTATCACCCACGAAACAAAACTTACGTGAATTTTTCTTCTTTTTAGCAACGGTTGCTAAAGAACTAATTGGGAAGATTTTATGTCGTTTGCCGTCGAAAATGATGGAAATGGGTCATAAATTGATCATTTCCAACCTCCATAACGGTTGCTAGGGAGGTAAACAACGGATACTATGGAGCAAATATAACAATTCAGTGTCCTTGGCCATCAAGTGTGACTCAAAACTGAATTTCCGGTTTCTGAAGCAACAGTTGCTAGAGATGTAAACAAACGGTTGCCAAGGATATCAACAGTGGTTGCTATGGGAAATATCTAATCGATTCTCATTGATTCTCGTTGACTCTCGTAGCCCCAGTGAGCACTTATGAGGATTTCTGAGAAAAAACGTTAGAAACGGTTGCTAGGGAAATAATAGGATTTTGCTGAAAATTGAACTTCGGCTAGATCTTGCCACAACTAACCGGTGTACAAAATTTAAAAAAGATCGGACCATTCCTTCGAAAGTTATCATGGACGAAAGAAACGAAAAAGGACACACCTCAGCAACGGTTGCTAAGGAAATAAACAACGGATTTGGCTGAAAATTGAACTCGGCCGAGATTTTGCTGCGACTAACCTGTGTTCAAAATTTTAAGATCGGACCATTCCTTCGAGAGTTATCGTGGACGAACAAAGACGGGTCGCGCGCATCCACACATACGCACGCACGCACGCACGCATACACACATTTTTGGATTTCTATTTTTTTCTACCCGTAGATCACGAAAATCGAGGACCCCGAGGTTTGATTCGGTGAGTCGATTTTTGCCCCATTACAAAGCTTTCTCTTTGAGAAAGCAAAAAAAATATGTTAGGACAAAAACTTGACCGGCATAACGAATAATTAGATTTCATGCCCCAGCACATTTGTTTCTATTTAATTTACAGGTGAAAATGCAAAACATTTAATTTTTGGTAGAAACCATCGTTTGTCATAATGTTAATAATTATCTTCTTAAATGAAAAAAAATTTGCAATAACTTATTGTTCTTTATAGATTCTCAATAAATACTGCAAGAGTACACCCATATGAAAATTAGTTAGCTGTATGATCTGCAACCACTTTAAAGCATGAGTGTTAATATCTCTATGGTGTGTAACTAATATAGAAGCTGCGTTTAGCGCGCGTACCGCGCGCGCGGTGACGTATCGGATCCAAACCAAAACAAGCTGACCGCTCTGAAACCACTGCTGCTTTCGAGACGACCAATCAGAAGCCGAATAAATGTGTTGAATCAATTTGATTGGCCAACGATCTTCAATTCGATACTTTTCGCTATCTCCCTTTTAAGATAGGATGATGATCTCATAATTTTCAAGTATGCTTAAATCACTACCTCAAACATCAAAATTTTGCATTCAATTATCCTTATCATGTGAAATAGTGGAAGGTTCATGGAATACGTCAAAGAAGTATGTACAATTGATTAAAAAAAAAACAATAATTTATTATATAAAAATAGTAAAATTGTAGGACAAAACTTACATAGAAATATATATTCTAATGAATATGTAACAACAGCGTTTATCACAATCTTAACAAGATGCTAGAAAAGTGATTACATACACTGAGTTTTGAATACTTTTATACTAGCGCAAATACGTTCCTGCAAGATTCACCTACTTCGCACATTTATAACTTAACAAATTATTTTCAAAATAAGTCTTCATAAATCTCTTAAACGTGACTTATAATTTTATCTAAAAGTATAAGAAACAATATACTTTTATAGTGGAATTATCGAATAATCAATAACCCAAACATTCATAAAAACAGTTATAAATATAAATTATTGCACCACATCGCAATAAAGTCAAAGCTGTCTGCAGTCAGATCAAAAACTTTCTATTAAATATCTACATTTCGTAGTAATTATAATTTCCTAATTGACTATTATTTGCTGGAATAGCATCATCTCTGTGCTTATTTTGCATTCGTAACATCTTGTTTTCTTCAACCAATTGATCAATTTTGGCTTTCAATTTTACTATCTGAAGATGTTTATCAATTCTCAAATCTTCTAATATTTCTTTAGCTGACGGTCGATGGTCTGGATTCTGACTTGTTAATTTTTTAATCACTTCCATCTAAAAATTCAAAAAATATTTTTATATAATTGTATGTACACACGTGCGCACGCATGATTAATATAGATATTCAACAGAGAGAAGTAAAACTTGTACATGATTTGTTCTAAAAAATGAAAGAACTTACCGAGTCTCGATCTATCAGAAGTAATGGTAAACGCCTATTTTTCAAATCATCAATTATTCTGCAACGCTCATTGGCAGTTTTCATGGGGTAGAATAACTCAAATAAAATGATCCCAAAGCTGTACATGTCACTCTAAATGTCAGATAAAACATTATTTCAATTTAATAAAATGTAAGGATTTTTATCAAATAGTGAGTGAGAAATTCTTGAAAATACCTTAGGATTACACTTTCCATCGGCTTGTTCTGGCGCAATATACAAAGGAGTGCCAAACTCTTTGTTATGAGCCAGATTATTGGCTGTTTGGTAACATGCCAAACCAAAATCACCCAACTGTACTAACATTTTTCCTGCCGTTTTCGAGATGAATATATTGTTAGGCTGAAAAAATGGCTTTTGTTTATATTACAATAATCGCATTGTGATAAATGATGAAGAAAAAGTACGCAAAAATTTCACATAACTTACATTAATATCATGATGTATGATATTCAATCCATGAATGTATTCTAATCCAGCAAGTATTTGTACAGCTATCTCTTCAATAACGTGTATAGGTGAATTTTCTGTTCTACTATCCATCCATTGTCGCAAATTCATGTGGCATAAAGTCATTTGAATGTATAGTATAATCATTGGTTCATCCTGTGATTGAAAATGGAATAGAAATGTTGAATTAGATGGAAACAATATTCTTTCAACTCAATTTTTTATTACAAATTTTTTTGCTTACCACCGTCTCAGAAGATTCTTGGCTGGAATTAGATTCAGAGCTCAATGAAGAAAACTGAGGATCAGCTTTTCCATCAAATTTTTCTATCCAAGCTTGTTTGTAAGCAACGATATTAGAATGATTGAGTTTTGCTAAAGTCTTCACTTCATCTAAACTTCTTTGTATTTTTATATTTTTTCGGGCTTTAATAGCGATTTTCTTTACAGCATAGTTCATTTCGTCAAATTTATGTCGAGCTTTGTAAACAGATCCATATGCTCCTGATCCAATTTTACTAATTTCTCCGAATTGTTTTTTATATAAAGAATTAGATGATTTGGGGTACCTGAGAAAAAATTTTATATTTATGCAATTGCTCTACGAAAACGTTAGTCATGATGCAAATAACAAATTGAGATGAAGTGATTTGAAACTATAGTTGCATGACATTGATGATGATTTAGAAATTCAAGGAATTTTACTGGCTAATCACATGAGTTCATACTCTTTAAATTTTGGACTGAATTTCAATTAATAATTTTTTACAGCCACAAATTTTAAGCGATAAGTATTTATTTATCAGGCTCAATGGACCATTCCAATTTTATTCAAAATTGATTGCCAAGTCAGATAATTTTTGCTTTTACACCATGGAAGTACTACTGTAATCTCATTTATCAGGTGATAGAAGTCGTATGATGATGAATAGATCTACTATACAATAATTTTAATATTACTGGGTGGATCTTGTATTCCCACTGATGACTCTTGGCATTATACACTTATATCTGTATTAACAAATTTTTCAGATTTTCACTACTTACCCCATGATGGTTGTTTCTGCGTTCGTTACAATACTTATAAAGTAATTTAGAGCTTGAAAAATTTGTTGTTTTTTTATCATAAAATCTAAGCATCCCAATTCATCTTTATTTGTTTCTATAAAATTGCTCATTTTCAAGATATCGGAAAATACTGGAATGAAAAATATAATTGTTACTACTATTACCAAATTAGATGTACAAATTTGGTTTCAAATACTCACGGTTAAAAATAAAGTTGGCACGATTTTTATCTTTTTTTAAAATTGCAGACAATTTCTTTCTCAATTTCTTCAATTCAGATGATTCAGTTCTTTTTCCTTTCCTAGTATTTATAGAAACCTTCAAATTCCTTAATCGATGTAACTGCGACTTGCTGAGTCTAACAGTAGTGGTGGATTTACCTGTAATCGAACAATTAAAATTGTACATATGCATGTGTACTTTTCAAACTTAATAAGTATATTACTCAAAAGAAAAATGAATATTAACCATTATTTTATATTTTATATAAATATAAGATGATCGATGTAAAATTGAATGAACATTGTGTGAACCTTCATTTTTTCCAAACTAGAAAATTTGTGGAAAGTATGAATTACCAATAAATTCTAATTCAAGTCTCAGACAACCTATCATATTTCAGTTTTATTTTTTCGATTGAATTTGAATGAGTATGATGAAGAATTGAAAACAATACATTCTTCATGATTTCATGTAATAGAATTTTGGAGGCCTTCAGCAGATTTCATAAACTCAAAAACTAGTATATACATTTTCAATTTTTCTCGCGAAAACATGACCTAATTTTATATGTATACGAAGCTTGACATAAATTTAAGTCGAAGCAGAATAATATTATAAGATATTAGTCGGAAATTAGCATATTTCTAAAATTGATTCAGGAGAAAATTGAAAAATATTCGACATCAATTTTCTTCTTCTGATGGTAAGTCAGAAATCTTTGATTGTCAGTATTCAGAAGTATTCATTTCAGTCTTTTTTTAATACATGTAGTATCACAATTACTATGAAATTATCACCTGATTTTACGGACATTGATACATCCATAGGTTCTGATGAATTGCCTTCCACGTTCATATTAAAAAATTCTAAATGAGTAAATATACTTGATATCTACTTTGCCGACCAACAACTTCTTTCTTCGATTCTTTCGATAGAAATCTTCAATGCGTATTGGATATCTGTAACAGAATAATAAATCTTGAGACCAGTGTCGGTAACGAAATTTGGTATATTTTATTTTTTTAACATTTATCCTGACTAATTATTGGATTATCCTAAAATAAAAATATATTCATGATTCTTAACTATTCTTAAAAAAAGATATGAATTAAAGATGATTAACATTTACTAAAATAACGTTGAAAATGTTTTTAGATGGTAATGTTTGGATTTTCAATATACCATTTAAGTTTGATTCAAGTTTAATTTAACTTTGATTTAAGGAGTATTTCATTTTCATATGGGTTATACGAGTTATTTTTTATTCGAATATAGTTTTCATGCCAAAATTACGGAAGTGTTTGCGAGAAAGTGTAAGTGAAAGTTGAATGTTTGTGTTTATACGTGGAAATACCTCATGTCTTGGGCATCAGCTAATTTTTGACCTATATTCTGCATTCGTCATACTGTAAAGAAAAGCATCCCAAAAGATGTCAAAAGTGTGTTCCGGCGTATTTCTGTCTACAAAAATACTCATCTCGCGCTGATGAGGGCCAGCGAGAAACTGCCGGCAGTGCAGGTTCTAACCTGCATCGTGAAGTTAATGATGCGAGGGTGTCGTCATGCGGTGTATTGGGAACTAAAATGGGGGTAGAGTGGGGTTATTGGGAACCAACGTTGTCGGTTGTGGTAGAGTATAAAGGCAAATCAATCACATGTAATCTCTATATGTAGATTTTTGGCTTGATAATTTTATCTTCAAAAATGTCTTACAAACAAGATAAAATTCCATTTATTTCATGGTAACTCGGGTAAAAATAGTTAATGAGGAATTAAATTTCATTTTTCCTATTCTATAGAAATGAACTTTAATGTCATACAGAAATATGAATGTGAAAAGTGTACAAGAGTACAGAAGAGTATAAAAATGCATTCAATTGTTCCAAATGAGACACTTACATATCTGTTTTTACACTTTTGTACATTTATTATTTCTACTAATGAAGTATTCGAAAAGAGCATAGATTCGAATGATTTTAGTACTAACTAAAAGAATTGTACACATCTCTATCAGATAACAATTTGAGGTACCTAATTTGGATGTCATGGGCAGTTCTGGCCTTATGGCCAAGCAACTTTCGAATAGTTGGAATATAACATTACCGTGAACGGAGGTTGTTTTAGAATCAGGGTAAGTTTCGAGCGCTCGAATTGAACGGAAAATTTAAGACTACAGAGATCAATATGTAATATGAATGGAATAACGTATAAATATGTTGCAGGTCAAATAAATATTAACGCGGTCCATCAATGCAGTACTATGAATGATTATAAAAAACCGCTGCTAACTGCTTTAACAGTATGCTTTCTCAAAGTGGCTTTGCGTGAAAAACGATTGATATGTAGAAATGAGAATCTGTGTCTCGAAATGGACCCTGAACTGATTTTTCAAACTACCAAGCAACGGTTGCTATGGACATCAACAACCTCTGTAATAGAACATGCAATGATACTTTGTTGTATGACCTTAAGAGTACTAGAAATGAAATTTATGGTATACATGATCATAAATGCTGTTTTCACGCATCGAGTTTCGTGCCTAAAATGTGATTTTACGCACTCAAATCGATGCGTAAAATTCGCGTTTGATCACTTTACCATAAAGTATTGTATGGAACTCGTGAAATACGGTTCCATGCACTCGTGTGACCATCTAGCACTTGTTCGCCGGCTTCCCCGACTCGTGCAGGCTTGTCACACTGGTGCTCGAAATCGCATTTAACGCACTAGTTGCTTAATATACTATTCACTCTTTGAGAAAGCAAAAATTACACAAGGAGTACATATTTACGATTTTTATGACCATTCTTTTCAACAATTCTCTTTCGATTTATTTATGCCTTTGTAATATGTAATCAAACTATTTCTTATAATTCACAATAATTGATTCCTACTTTCTGTTCAAATGAACTTAACGTAACGAATTTAGTATCTATTCTCATATTTGTTCAGTAGGATTTGAGTTTAGTCCCATTATATATGGTGCAGAAGTAAGCACTAAGAACAGTTTGGAAGGAGTTTTTCTTGTATATTCTCTCAGGGTTGTTCTAGGTGATTTGGTTTTAGTCTTGCTATGACAGATCCGGTGGTACGTACGGATAATATCAATTTGTCTAGCAAATTATGTGTTCGTTATACATATGAAGTAAACAGATTTTTCTTTTAGATTCTCTCGAGCATTCGGAACCTATACATGTACCTCTTTGACCAGATAGTACGTGTTGCCGCAAGAGTTGTAGTGTAGTCTGAACACACCTTGTCTCTACACAGTAGGTATTGTAAAAGTTTTGAGTCGGTAGCGCAGCACTGGCGCGATCTCAGAAATAACGTATTCGCTCGGCACTGCTGTAGCTCCGGCCGCGATTCCGGGACTTTTTTATAGGGCTAGTTGGTGCATCCACCCCGGACGCGTTCGAAGAACAGTGAAGAATGATCGCGATGCACCCGTGTAATGCTCTGTGCAACTGGCCCCTCTATTTACGTAGGTTCTGGGCCAGCTAAGTCACGGTGAGAAATAAGTTTATCGTGCAATATACACGGTCGAATTGCGTTGAACTATCAATAATCGTTAATTAGAAATGAAGTTAATATACTTGAAAAAAATCGTAGGGGAATCGAACACCGGTGCTCTGTTCGAGAGACGACTCTATCCGCGAAGCCACCATCGCTCGCATTTTTAGGTGGGTTCTGGTTTTGAACTATCGAAGCGGAGTGAGGAATTAATTCATCGTGACTTATACGGTCGGACTCACGCGAAGCCATCATTAATTAGAAATGAATTGAATGTACTCGAAAAAATGCATGTACATGTGGTATCACCAGTAAACGAACCCCGCGACCTTCTGTGCGAGAGGCGAGTCTATTCCCACCCGATTCAAAATTGAAATAGTGTATAGCATGCAGCAGTGTGTATATATATATATATGAATATACAGTTGAGTGTACAGCAGTATACAGCTGTTCAGTTACTCCTCCAGTATATCACATCTTCGTTGATCACAGATGACGTTATTTCAAGAGTGCGCTCCTGGTATTTTTACGTGGGGAAGCCGACACTGGACCCAAACGATGTCCAGGTAGTCTGGGTCGCCGAGGACATTGTTCCAAGAGTGCGCACCTGGTATTTTTGCTTCAGGAAACTGACCCTAACTACCTGGACATCGTTCGGGTCCAGGGTCGGCTTCCCCAAGCAAAAATACCAGGAGCGCACTCTTGGAACAACGTCATCGGCGACCCTAACCACCTGGACATCGTTCGGGTCTAGGGTCGGCTTCCCCAAGCAAAAGTACCAGGAGCGCACCCTTGGAACAACGTCCTCGGCGACCCTGACTACCTGGACATCGTTCGGGTCCAGGGTCAGCTTCCCCAAGCAAAAATACCAGGAGCGCACCCTTGGAACAACGTCCTCGGCGACCCTGACTACCTGGACATCGTTCGGGTCCAGGGTCAGCTTCCCCAAGCAAAAATACCAGTAGCGCACCCTTGAAACAACGTCATCGGCGACCCTGACCACCTGGACGTCGTTCGGGTCCAGGGTCAGCTTCCCCAAGCAAAAATACCAGGAGCGCACCCTTGGAACAACGTCATCGGCGACCCTGACTACCTGGACATCGTTCGGGTCTAGGGTCGGCTTCCCCAAGCAAAAGTACCAGGAGCGCACCCTTGGAACAACGTCCTCGGCGACCCTGACTACCTGGACATCGTTCGGGTCCAGGGTCAGCTTCCCCAAGCAAAAATACCAGTAGCGCACCCTTGAAACAACGTCATCGGCGACCCTGACCACCTGGACATCGTTCGGGTCCAGGGTCAGCTTCCCCAAGCAAAAATACCAGGAGCGCACCCTTGGAACAACGTCATCGGCGACCCTGACTACCTGGACATCGTTCGGGTCCAGGGCCGGCTTCCCCAAGCAAAAATTCCAGGAGCGCACCCTCGGAACAACGTCATCGACGACCCTAACTACCTAGACATCGTTCGGGTCCAGGGTCAGCTTCCCCAAGCAAAAATACCAGGAGCGCACCCTTGAAACAACGTCATCGGCGACCCTGACCACCTGGACATCGTTCGGGTCCAGGGTCAGCTTCCCCAAGCAAAAATACCAGGAGCGCACCCTTGGAACAACGTCATCGGCGACCCTGACTACCTGGACATCGTTCGGGTCCAGGGCCGGCTTCCCCAAGCAAAAATTCCAGGAGCGCACCCTCGGAACAACGTCATCGACGACCCTAACTACCTAGACATCGTTCGGGTCCAGGGTCAGCTTCCCCAAGCAAAAATACCAGTAGCGCACCCTTGAAACAACGTCATCGGCGACCCTGACCACCTGGACATCGTTCGGGTCCAGGGTCAGCTTCCCCAAGCAAAAATACCAGGAGCGCACCCTTGGAACAACGTCATCGGCGACCCTGACTACCTGGACATCGTTCGGGTCCAGGGCCGGCTTCCCCAAGCAAAAATTCCAGGAGCGCACCCTCGGAACAACGTCATCGACGACCCTAACTACCTAGACATCGTTCGGGTCCCGGGCCGGCTTCCCCAAGCAAAAATTCCAGGAGCGCACCCTCGGAACAACGTCATCTGAGATCAACGAAGCTGTGATATACTGGAAGAGCTGAACAGAGCCGTATACTGCTGTATGCTCTATGCCGATAGCGCGACACGCTCTTGACAAGTCCGGCCCGGATTACAGCGTCGTCTCCTGCCCTGCTGTTCTGATCAGGCTGATCAGGTACCTGCCATGGCCCAAGTCTACGCCGGATTTCAACTTCCAATCGGAAATTTCGTTTGTTCTCACTTAAAATGCTAAAGCCCTGACCACGCCCTGCGACAAACTAATTCTAGCTCAGTTACATAATCTTTACAAGAGGTATTCCTATTAATGTATACTATAAATGCACTGGAATGAGTTGTCCGGTGGACTTACTCCTATTCTAACAAAATGGCTGACACAAAGAAAGATCGTTCAGGCAATAAATGAGCATAGTACGAGACCTATACGTACAGTGAATAAGTCCTATATCTACCTATAATAATAAAGGGTAAAAATAAAATTGTTGTGTAATAATGCACTGGATACCCTATCAGTGTTGACTGGATCTGGGGGTGAACACTGGATATAATTGAAAAGCGTGGATAGCTGCAGTTCATATGAAGCGGACAGGGTTGTTGATGCGTCTGCTCTCTTCAACTGCCTGGGCACGACTGGGCACGACTGTGCAGTCTCGTAAGCGTATGCGGAACTTATAGCATAGCTACAGCTTTTTCTGAGTAGTTTCCGGTTTTTTCCAAGAACAGTGATTGGTTAAAACTAAAATGGCAATCGACTCTTTTTTTCCTATTGGCTGATATAGAATCCAAGTGAGGGTAGGTCCCCAATAGAGCTTGCTCATTAGGGACTTACTCTGATAATTATTTACAATATACTAACGAACTATGCGAGATTTTATAAAAAAGGAATGCAATATATTTTATCAGCATTATTTAACCACAATAATTCATAATAATATGGTAATAATTCTTGGAAAGTTGATATTCGTAAAATTTTGTCCAAAATTGTGAGTCTCTTGTTGCGTAATGTTTTTTTTCTTGGCGGGAATAAAAAATTGGACACAATAAAAAGGCGCATCATTTCAAATATTAACTTATGCACTTTCGTATACAAAGTGGAACTGAAGAAATCGGTTTCGCAGTTGTTACCCGTGTTAAAATTCGGAGAAATATGGGTGCATTGGGTACATCTAGTGAGGATAACCCGTGGAAGAAAAAAAATATGGGTGCATTTTTAGGTTAGCATAACACCTGGAAAAAAAAGTACAAGTAGAGAATGTTACATATGTATAGTAAACGAAGATAAGTAGAAGTGGGAAGCAATGCTCATAATATACTCTGTGCGCCAAATGAATACCAATGAATATAACTCAGCGACTTGGCGAATTATAAAAAGAGTTGCGCAAAAAATGCTGCGCCAATCGTGGTTCGGCCAATCACTGCGGCGACGCATCCCCAATTCCCCACACACAGCGCCATCGTCGGCTGCTGCAATCGGCGAACATAACCTACAACAAAATTCAGTGGATCAGATTAGTCGGACATAACCTGCTTGCGGATGAGTAGGTGGGGAAAAAGACAGGGCAGAAAAAAGACGTCTCCCGCACGTTGCTTCTCCGACACCACTGCACAATCTGCAGTCACCACGTCGCCCGAGCTGTCTATACTTAGGTGTACGTGTATATACGCGGGGCGTGTAATCGAATTAGCTGCGGCACGTGAGATGAGCTGCTGCCGATCTTTGCGAATTTTCTGAAAAGTATACCTATACTCGTCACAGTGGCCCGCCGTCGTCGCACATACCATGAGCCGCTCTTGAAAAACCACCCCCAAGTTTTTCGGTGAGTTGCACCCTGTGTCCACTCACGAGATCTCATTTTCACTGTTATACAATAGGCCACAATACTATGACGCGATAGCCCGACACGAACAACACGTTCCTCATCTATATAGCGTGAGTTGCGAGCTGTACGCGGCATTGTTTATTGATTTGTGAGTTTGAGATACAGTAAAGAGGTTTTGCTGTCTTAGTTAATTCCCAGATTGGGAAGCCTGTTCATGACAAAGAAGACAGATCTTTAATCATCCTGGGTCATGCAAACACACTATTCTTGCACAAGTATACAGAAATAAAAACATGTTTGATTGAACAGACTTAATCTATAATCTGGAGGATCAAAGTGATCTTATCATTGTTTCTGTATAAATGCTTCATTTGTTTTGAATGGAGTAGATAAACAGAGGAAGTATAATCCAAGTAAATGTAACATGTCTTCTTGTTATGTATAAGATGAGAACTAATAGATTAAATTTTGGAGGCATGATTTATCAAACAAACATTTCTTCTAATTCCTTAAAAAATCATTGTCTGTTATTTTTAACTGACAAAGAATCTAAATTTCAGTCATTCAACTGGATAACTGGAAAACTTCAGGATGACTCTTGTTAATGAAGAACAATCTCGGAGTCGGAGGTCCACCTGCACCAAAGATGACGAACAGAATCTCTTAGATTGCTCTAGTACCAAGGGATACCGAACACGTTCTAACACTGATACTTTTCCTGAAATCAATGAAAGGCCTGTAGAAGATATTTCCATTGAGTTCTTTTACAAGCCTCACACCATCACACTTCTACTAATACTGATTTGTGCTGTCATCTATTTTGCATTTGTCAGGTACGTTGGGCAATATCAAATGATGCCAACTGCTTTCTTAACAGTGAGAGCTATATTTAAAAAAGAGTGCAGGTCTTCCTCTAAGGGGCGGGATTCTCTAAATAATGAATTAGCCTTGTCATTATATTCACATTCAGTTAATGGGAACATTTGATTGCATAGAATGAGAAATAAAGTCTCTATTTCATTCAATATTATCATCATAAGTAATATTTTTATAAATCATTTAATTATATAATGATTGCATTGTATTTATCTTTAAAAAGAATACACGAGCTCTCAATCTAATTTAAAATATACAGTATGTATAAATTTAATACATGAGTAAAAAATAATTCTATTATTTTTTGCAGGGATTGTTCAAATGTAGAAAATAACTTCAAGGCAGGTTTACTATGCATTGGATTCTTCTTCTTGATCATTTCTATTTTAACTTTTCCTAATGGACCATTTACCCGACCTCATCCAGCAGTATGGAGAATAGTTTTCGGAAGTAGTGTTTTATATGAGACATTCCTATTATTTATGCTGTTTCAAAATTATGAAACAGCTCGTAAGATATTTGTGTGGATAGATCCAAGACTAGCATCGTTCCACATTGACATGGATAAAGAATATGGAGTCAATTGTTCAGATATAACTGCAGAAAAAATTTGGAATCATATGGATGTATTTGCATTGGCTCATTTTCTTGGCTGGGCTTTCAAGGCCATCCTTATACGTCATTTAGGAATATTGTGGGCCATAAGTGTCATGTGGGAGGTGACAGAGATAGCTTTTGCTCACCTACTGCCTAATTTTGCTGAGTGCTGGTGGGACTCTTTTGTATTGGATGTGCTAGTGTGCAATGGTTTAGGTATTTGGGTTGGACTGAAAATTTGCCAGAAACTAGAGATGAGAGAGTATAAGTGGGTGAGCATTAGAGAAATAAAAAGCACTACTGGAAAATTGAAGAGGGTAGTTATGCAATTCACACCAGGTAGCTGGACATCAGTCAGATGGCTTGATCCTACTTGTACTTACATGAGGTTTATTGCCTTATGCCAGTTGGTGATATTCTGGCAGGTCTCAGAATTAAATACATTCTTCCTGAAACACGTCTATGAGTTTCCACCTTCCCATCCATTTGTTGTATCAAGACTGATGTTAATTGGAGTAATTGTTGCTCCATCTGTTAGGTTAGTATTGGTTACCTTTTTTCATTGTTTCTATTACATCAATGAAAATATTAAAAGAATGTATTCTTGTACAATTATTTTTCAAGAAAATTGTTTTAAAATTCATCAAAAGTTCTATGGAGCAGAAATTATTGTATTCTAATTCTATTTCTTCTAGGCAATATTACATATATGTTACGGATTCCTCTTGTAGTCGAGTAGGCACCCAGTGTTGGGTATATGGTGCCATAATGGTCACAGAGGCTCTGCTCTGCATCAGGCATGGGGCTGAACTGTTTGAAAGAACACAGGCCCTCAATATTCTGCTCTGGCTACTTTGCCAGTCTCTAGTCTCGGTGCTATGTGTTTATGGCTGTGTTTTGTGGCATCAGTACTTTGCGGTGAGATAAATATTTCTTTGAAGTTTATGCAATATTTTTTTTGTTGCTATAGCTTTTTTGCTTATTTAGTGGAAAATGAATTCAAGCAAGCTTAAGTTCAAACTTTCACTGAGCTCTAGGTAGTTAGTTACCGATTGATTGCTAATGCATTTATCATGTTTTTTTGCAATAGAATCCAAAGTAAATTCCTTTTCACCAACCTCTATTCTTATTGATATGAAATTTTGCAGAATACATTCATTTTCAGTATGCCACAATTATTACCATTAATAAATTATTGAGAAAAACTATTTAGTATAAACCTGTTTTGCTTTTGATTGTGTGTAATATTACTAACAAAAGTTTTGGATTAATTATATTGTGTTACTGTGATGTGCTTGGCATTTCAGACAGATAATAAAAATCCATCTACCCAACAGGAAAAGAGTCGCATGGAAGCTACTCCTATGGGTGGTATGTTTTATGAATATTTACATCATTTATATAGCTGATGGGTGTTGAACTAACGAATCTAAATCAATAAGGGAATGGTTGGCGGTGACACGAGAAAACCTATTTGATTGATAATTTATTTCTCGTCTTTGATGGCATAAACTTGATTTATTATTGATTGAAGAGAATATAAAAAACTGAATGAACATTGACTTTCAATTCATCTTCTATTTTGAGTTGAAAAAGCTTGTTTATAGTATTCACCAGCTTTAATATTCAGCTTATTTCAATTTTCATTCAATGCTTCCATTCAAATATTGACTTTTGGATTTGTCAAAGCATTAAAATTGTCCATTCCAAAGTTCTTAACAAATACAAGAAATTGATTTTTGATACAGTCCACTCTTCACGTTTCATTCTCAGAAAATATTTATCATATTTATTGTTTATTCATCTTATTTATTTATTACATAGAATGTGACATCACAGATGTTTACTGTATCAAAGTCAATAAAAATGCAATGATGAGTGCCTAAACATGAATATTATTGCATAAATATAATTGTTAATAGGTTCAGGTATGTCATCTGAATGTCTTCAGAAAATTATTAGTTTGATAACATTTAAAGAAAGTTCTCTTTTGGTTACAAAGAATATTTAAATATGGAAAATGATTATTTTTTATAAATTGTCAACCATTTTCATAGTTAACATTTCAAGCCTGAAAAATGTTGATATGTAAAAATGTTGATTGTACGTATTTGTAATTACTTTTTATTTTCAAGTTAAAAGTATTTTCAGTTTTGTCAACTTTTAACAAAAGATTAAAAACAATGATATACACGTATCTAATAAACAATAATTGTATTACTCACAGGAGCCATGGCAGCAGATGCTGATATCTTGGAGTCCGAAGAGGCCAAAAAAAACCTGTAAACTATCAGAAAGTAATACTAATATCAATGGCTGATACCCGTATTTTCTAGTCGTGCTACCAGAGAAATGAAAATAATGTAAAGCACAGACGTATAAGTAATTCATCAATAATAATCCTTGAAAAGGAATGTGTGTATGCATGAAAGTGAAATGAGACTCGTATCAATTTTTGGTTCTGGAAGAACTGTTGACAAATGTATGAATAGTTAGCTTAAGAATTTCGTAAGATTTTCTATTTAATTATTAAGTATTTACCATTCATGTAGGGGAAGTTGAATATGATTATTTTATTTTGAAACAAACGTGTATGATAAGCACGACCAACAATTTGTTTTGAAAAACTCAGGAATTAAAGACGTAAAAATATGAAAAAACAATTTCAAAAAACACACTATGGACTCATTTGATCTTGATGAACTTTGAATGTACATTGACATTAGCTTTTATATTTATTTATAAATGTAAAATATTGAATTTTTTTGTAAATCTCATTAATATTTAAATTTTATTCCAAACATGTTAAGGAATGACTCCATTACCATAAAAGAAAATCTGAATCCCATTCTAAAGTATACATCAATTTTGTATGTCTGAACAGATTGGAACTTGAGTATATTTGAGACAAAATATCTAAACTGTCTTGTGAAATAAGAATTAATTTTATTACAAGTAAATATTTGTTTTCTCAAAGATGAAGCATTGTATTTTTTATCAGTTTATTTCATCTAATTTTCGAAGAAGGTAAAATGAATAAATAAAATTCTTCTTCCATTTTAAGTGATAGTAGACGATAAAGTCCATTCAAAATTGAAAAAAAATATGAGACAAAATTGTGTAAGCTTTATGACTAAACTAATAATATTGAAAAATTTGTTGATGTCAAGAAAAAAAACCTTAAAAAAAACTGATGGTTGAGTTGCAATTACCTATTGTATATAATTATATATATAAATCGAATCGATATAAAGGTATACATAACTGTAATAATACTCTAGAAAAGCCTTTATGCTTATGAAAGTAGCTTGGGATCGACATCATTTATGTTTATCACAATTATTCACAGCATTTTCGTTGTCAATTATTACATTGAAATTAAAGTGAATATGATTTACATACGATTATGAGATTTTGTGTATGGTTTCAAACTTGAAGAACTAGAGGTGCCTTTGTACAGAGCATCCAAATTAGAAAAAATATTCGATCATAATTCTGGAATATAATGTCCACATGTACAGTTTGGTGGACACAGTGATAACTTTGGAAAATGTCAACATTGATTGAAGTTTCATGTTGTTATTATATAAACTTCTAGGGTGTAGTAACCAGTTTTCCAACAATTTAATCCTGTAGCTTCTAACTGTTTTACTCTTTAGAATTGTAAGCTTTTGAAGAAATAATTTATTGAGAACCTTTATTAGAACTGATTTATTGGATCCAGTATCTGACTTGGAGAGAACAAAGATATGGTCAGAAAAAAGAAGTCAATTTTTCCCAGACATTGATTATACAAATTATTATCCTCAAATCTATTGATAGTCATTTAAATTCGAACTACACTTGAAATTTTTTTTTTGAGCTTATTTCTAAATGATAATAATTTTATTGAATCAATCAACTTTTAACTAAAGATGTCTCATATCTATACAAATCACACTATCTTCAAATTATAAGAATAATTTAATGATTTTCGTTGGGAAAGATCTCATATGTGCCAATCAAATGCAAGATTACACTCGCAGATACCTCGATCTTTATATTGAACCAATAAATTGTCTGCAACTTTGATACAACAATACAGTTTAATAATGAAAATACAAAATATTCACTGAGCTAAAATAATTGTTTGATACATCTTGTAAACCATACTTACCATTCTTATTTAACACTGAATAAACAGAGAATTGAGGATGTAATTGGGTAGAATTTATTTGTGAAACAAAAATAATAGAGAATATATTGAAAGCGCGTAAAATTGTAATAGCCTTCGTGCCTTCAGTTTTTTTTCAAAATTGAATGCTATAAAGTCTTTTTGTGAATAAGAATGATAATTTGTCGGTTGCATTGAAATCGTAAATTTACGATCTCAGAAACATAGTTCCTGTACTAGGATCTGAACTATAATTTGATATTTTTAGTTAATTACTTTTTGTTACATTAGTTTATTGATATATTACTCAGTAATAAGTAGTCACAAATAAACTAATTTCAATCTATTCAATGACTTCCCATGAGCTGCAGAAAATTATAATTCAATATAAATGATGGCCAATCTGATCTTCAAGCAATATTTGTAATGTCTCCAGAGAATATAATTCTAAACTATAATAATGATTTAGTAATATTTTATTAGTAGCGATAGAATTCGTGTAGAATTAAAAAAATCCCAAAAACAATTGCAAATTTTGTTTTTTTTTTCTCTAGAAAATGAATGTATAAGTGGAGCCTCTTGATTCTCGCCCAGGATTTCGATTTCCGACGTTCACCTCTGATCCTTTCAAGTGCATTGAATATCACACCGTGGTTCGGTAGTTCGAAACCCACCTAAAACTGTATAAGGTCAGTTGTGATGCATTTGCATTGCAACTTAGAGACACAAAAAAAACACACTTCGCCATGAGCATTACACATAAATTGTGGCAAATCGGAATTCCCAAGAGGAGCAAGAATGTATAAGTGATAGTAAATCTAAGCTAAGATAAAGTTACTTGAAGATAGACAAGATCGCTGTACATTATATATAATTATAATTCTGCATGAAACGTATTCTGGAATAATGTGCTTTGATGGGGCATATATCGACGTGTCTTACGAAGAAAGACACATCTTAAACTGTCCACGAAGAAAGACACATCTCAATTTGTCCGCGAAGAAAGACACAACTCGCAATCTAGCCGCGAAAAAAGACACAACTCGCAATCTAGCCACGAAGAAAGACACAACTCGCAATCTAGCCACGAAGAAAGACACAACTCGCGTCTGGCCGCAAAAAGGATACATGGCGCACATCCCACAATTTTTCGACGTAAAAAATATATGGAATGAAAGCTTAGAATGAGTAGCTTATCATTGACAAAAAAAACAAGCCTTTTCTACAGTTCAAACTCTTTTTTCGTTAATATTCGCGGGAGAATAATTCCGACATTTGTCTTTCTTCGTGGACAGATTGCGAGTTGTGTCTTTCTTCGTGGCTAGATTGCGAGTTGTGTCTTTCTTCGCGGACAGATTCGGATATGTGTCTTTCTTCGCGGACAGATTCGGATATGTGTCTTTCTTCGCGGACAGATTCAGTTATGTGTCTTTCTTCGTAAGACACGTCGATATAGTGAATGCCAGAGAAATCGTCCACGAAGTCTTAATCTTATTACGGATTACAATCAAGGGATAATTCATTACTTGAAACTCTAGATTAGAATTGAAAAGAAATATATTACCTGAAGGAAGAAATAGAGTATTGTACAAAAATGAACATTGGAAGTATGTATGTGACACAAGGGAACAGCGGCGTTGGGTATTGTTGTTTCTTTTTGTTTGTCTATAATATATACTGACAATGTTGAGTCTTGTACACTGTAAACTGTATTTTCTTAATTCGAGCTAACAATAAACTTGTAATATTATCTCTTGAGTATTTTTATTTTTGCAACTCTGAAATAAAAACTGAAATTGTAGACTCTTCAAAGAATTCTTGTTAGTAGAACGAACATTTTTCAAAATTCATTAAATCATCTAATAAAATACGTTTCAAGAATACGTTTTATCTCGTAAAATACACATCTCAAGAATAGGTTTCATATAATTTTCTCTAATACATTGAAACTTGATTTGAAAATGTTATCTAATTGTATTCTGTATGAATCATTTTATTTTATTTGCTGATTTGATTTTATGGCTGAATAAATAAAAATAAAATAGAAATGCAAATAGTGCATTGGATAACTATTGAACGTTGCGAACTTATTACTTCTCCATGAAAAAATTGTTTCCCTCCAAAAACCAAAAGTATTCATTGTTTTATGTCGATACATATTTAATATATTCACAAATAAAATAATCTGGAGGAATGAAGAAATGGCAGTATTTTCAAGTTTTCCTTCGAAATTCATTATTACGTAATATTACAGGAGTATAAACAAATGGTATCTGGTGTATAAGTTACTTATATTGACATAGCTTATAATACAATTATCACAGATATGTAAGCTATAAAATACCGTATGCTAAAGTTTTAAAAAAATGCAGTTTCGTTTTACAAATACGATCAATTGAACACTTTAGTTCTTTTTTTCTTCCAATCATCATGCTGTCGATTATGTCTTCGAAAAATGTGACTTCAATCGAAATGATTCTTTAATTCTTCAGAGAATCTAAAGTTAATGAAGCTTCATTACTGAGATCAAGATTTAGATCCATACATTCCATTTTAATATCAAAATCGTCTTCTCGTGAGTTAAACTTTAAAGTCTCTAGGACAACCTGAAATTAAAAGAAGAAAGTTTTATTATTTATTTCAAATCTCTAAAAATGAAAATATGATACAATATCTCATATCTTCACATTATGTAAAAAAATATGATATGAAGCGATGTTCGAAATGATTCCATCATCTTGCATATTCAATGTATAAATTTTCTGGTCTGAAGAGAGTGCTAATAGAGGTTACTAAAATATTAGAATTTGATAAACTTTTATTTCTCCATCTGACGATCTAACGTACAATATAAGTATTTGCAATGATCTTAATCCTACCTCTTTTTGTGTCTCTTCAATTTTGTTAGCCTTAGCTTTATCTGTCTCTTTATCAGAAGTACTTGGTGTTAAACTAGCATTGATAGTTTTAGAAGACGGTTGTCGCTTAGGAGTCGGTCTTCGAGGCTTAAATGAGCCTGAAGCTTTTTTTGGCAATTGTGAAGAAGTATGTTTTTTAAGTTCAGCCGGCTGTTCACAGATGTGATTAATCAATTGATCTTTTGTTTTGAACGACTGAAAGAAAATGATCAAAATCATTATAAAATCATAATTGTTAACGGTAATTATTTTATTGAAATTGTAATGAATGAATAAGATGAAAAAGCACAGAATAAGTTGTATGAATCACATAACAGAATACTCACATGTGAGCAGACATCACACTTGAGAGCGTGTTTGTTTAGCTCATGGTGCTTGAGAGCCTGCGCTCGATGGAAATGTCGATTGCAATAAGCACAGCTGAAACGCTTGATGTTGCTATGAGTGAGCAGATGTCGCTTAAGTTTGTCAGGCCTGGAGAACTCACGCGTGCAGCCTGAATGCCCGCGAAATGGACATTTTAGCCTTTTGGATAAGTCGTGAATGAGCATATGACGACCCAAGCGATCTTTGCGCTTGAAACTTGACCCGCAGTGCTGAGAACAAATCAATTACAATAATTTTGTTATATTTCGTACAGTTAAAAAATTGAGCGTGGGAAAACAGCTTTTAATTTGTAAAAAGAATTATAGTATCATTGTATTACTCACAGGCACAGGACAGATAAAAGGTGTATCTTTGCTGTGTATAAGCTTGTGATTAGCTAAATATTGCTCGGTCTTGAACGCCTTGCCGCAGTCTTCGCAAGCGAATCTAGCCGAGGATGCGTGAGTCTTGAGATGCCGCCTGAGGAATCTCTCGATCAAGAAGCTTTTTCCACAATGAGGGCAAGCGTAGTCGTGCGTTGTCGTTTCTGTGTGGTGTTGTAGCGCCTCGATATTTGAGAAGGATGACTTACACACCGAGCAACAGTAATACCTGAAATATTGAAAGCATAGTATTTTTCGATATTGTTGAAAAAAAAAATGATTCTCTGGCGAGAGTGAGAATCACATTCTGCACGTGTATTGAACGATGTTTCTCATCACAAGTGCTGAGAAATAAGACTCAATGACAAATTTTGAAAGAGATGAACAGGTATACTTCCAAATGCCTTTCAGTTAGCTTTTCATTCTGTATATGAGAAGATCGCTTACTTTTCAGTGGTCTTTTGCTTCTGGACGGAGTGCGTGTACTGATGTAGCCCAAGATCGGACAAAGTATTGAAAGTCTCGCCGCAGACGTGGCATCGGTACTCGGAGCGTTTGTGACTGCGGGTGTGCTCAAGGAAGTCTTCAAGTTCGGCGAACATTGAGCCGCATCCGTACTGCACGCATTTGTATACCTTGAGCGTCATATGGGAGACGATTAGGTGACCTTTGAGTGCCTTGTAAGAATCAAAAATTTCCTTGCAGAATTGACAGTGATAGGAGCGCTCGATGCTACCATCAACAGGTGCCTAAGATATTAGTTTATACAATTATTTATTATTTCTATTTTGGCAAAGGATAGTATGAATGTATTAAAAGAAAATACCTCTGGAGGTAATGAATGTATGGCAGTTCCTGGCCATACTTTGTGCGATGACATATGTTTCTTCACATTTGATTTCTGAGCAAAAGGTCTACCACATACTACACATTGATATGGCTTTTCTCCAGTATGAGAACGCTCATGTTGTTGCCAGTAAAATTTCTTGGCAAATTGCTTGTTACAGTAGGTACACTTATACTGGAAAAAAAATGCTCATCAGAATTTATTCAAATTATTTCTTATAATAATATTAATGTATAACGCTGAGATTGATGTGACTATTTTTTGAATCAATTTTGTTCTCAATATAATTTGTATGAATTGTCAAAAATATTGATTACCTTCAAATTTTGTGTTTGGATAGATGTATTTTCTTGTTCTTGCTTTGAATTCTCAATAGAATTTTCTGCTTCACAAGCATTACGATCAATTGCATCTTGCAAAATGCTGTTTCCAACTTTTTGATCAATATCATCAATATCATTATCCAGAGCATGCGTTTCATCAATTCCTTCATTCATTAGATCATTATCAGTCCCTGGTATAGATGAATTGGCAAAAGTCTCCAATCCATCAGTATTTAGAATTATTGGAACATTAAAGCTTGAATCAGAAGTTAAGTAGCTAGCACCTTCATGGCCCATGCTGAAATATTTTATCGGTTAGTATAAACAGATTGGAGGAAAATTGGTTAATGATTAGTATTATGAATTCACCTGAAGAGTATGTCATTCTCTTCCAGAATAATTGATTCTCCGAGTTGGTGGCTTTGATTAAAATCATCTTCAGGATTGTACTGAGAACCATCTTGGCAGTTTTCATCCGTCTGGACGACATGACTATCATTACTCACCAAATACTGACTTAAATCAACAGTCTGCTCTTGAACTTTTGTGTGCTCTCTTTTATGAAGCACAAATAGGTGCAATGACGTAAACTGGCTCTTGCATTTGCCACATTGAAATATATCTTCTTCATCTTGATCTATCGCTAAAATTTCAAAAATAATTAGTTTAGCGAGCCAAAAAATTTAGAAATGTTACTTCTGATGGTATGTAAATATTAGAATCTCACCCGATTGCTCAACTTCATTCATCAATGTCTGAGAATCCAAAAGAGACTGGACGGTCGAGCCGTCAAGAGATACACCTGAAAATAAGTCAAAATCATCTGTTGAGTTTTAGTATTGAGCTACAAAACCAAAATAGGCTGATAAATTATTATTAGAGTAATAATTATTTATTCATATTAGTCCTCAGTGTAAGAATTTGAACATATTCATCTATTGCACTAAGAGATTTCTGCCTTAAATAACAATTTTCAAAGTGAAGAAATTAAAAGATTCAATAGAAATACCAAATCTGTGTATAAAAAAACTTGTAAACAAACGGAATGTGTTTCATAACAATGAAGTATCTCTGTACAACAACAACAACAACACCTTACCCGACAAAGCATCGAAGATCGACTGCGCCATGGTTTCATTCTCTTGTTACTAATATTGCTTCAATATGAACGGCTTACTTTGAATAAGTAGTTATCCATCAATAATATAAAAATTATAGAAAACATTCCAAAAATGAACAAAGTCCTAAAGTCGTCCGGAACCACAGATTATACGATGCAATAATAACATCGTTGTCAAAACACCAACAAAGCTCGTAGAAAGGGAAATGCGGCGTTGCCAAATGATTTTGACGCGGTAAATTCGAAAGCAAACTTGATTGACATTGCGTATATATATACACGTCAATTTATTAATACGTTAATCTCTTCCGGCGCATAGATTGAACAAATGCCATGAAATCATCAAATTGAAAATTATTACATATTCATGATATAAATTATAGAACGCTATTTAGAAATAACAGGAATGTACTTAGTTGGAATTGGAATCACAAGAAGTGGAGCATTTCATTTTCTCTAGAATCAAACTATTACAAACGTCAAAAAAAATCAATTGTTCAAAGAGATTATTTATATGCAATACTCTGTTTCTGCCACGAAGTATTTTGGAGCAGGTGCGTGGGGGGCAGCGAGTATCCCGCACCCTCGTGCGCTGCAATGCGGCCAGAGTTTGTGTTTACGTTCTCATTCAAAAACCTAACCTCTGAGCAATGCAAACATGTGATCAAAAAGTTAATTCTTGGACGCTCTCATTATTTTTGATTGTGAAAGCCTCACGCGAATTCTCAAAGTGAAAGCTTATAATGATGTGAAGTTTGAAAAAATGTGATCTTTTCTATTTCAAGTGAATTTTAGACCTTCTAGATACTGTGCACAATCATTTTTTCATACAGTCATCAGTGATAAATTGTCTAAACTGTATCAGAATGTTCAAGTTAACGCAGTTGAACAAATGCACAGTGTGCACATCAATCTGTTCACAAACTGTTTTACGAACTATTAGTATGAACTGCGAACAGCATGATCCTGAACAAGTAAAGAGTGATCTTTCAAGGCTCCGAAAAACTTTTGATTTTGGCTTTGATAAAGGTGGAAGAAGAAAAAGCATCCTGTCAAAGATCAACCGCTCTCATATTCACTCTGTCAAGTCAATTTTAGAAGTAAATCCATTTTATTTTGATCATTGACCTCTATTTATTTTAAATAAAAAATGAGATTTATTTTTATAGAAATATAGCATAGACACAAGTGGGATTGATAAAGCCAGCCTAATATTCAAAATATCCCCGTGGAAGGTTGAGAAAAAAATAATGCTGTTACAAGATTTGGGAGTCCCTACAGTTACACCTAGTCTAATCTTGAAGTACAATAATTCTAAATTTTCTAGTTTACACTGATTTGAATTTCATTTTGGGAAACATAATTTTTTTATGTCATCATTTTAGTTTTAGCAAAGGAATGTCTCAACCTGTTCACTTATTTAAAGCCAATACTCGAATGGAGGTTGATGCTAATTTAGCAGAAAATTTGTTCTCCAGTATAAACATGCCTTATAATAAAGGGAAACTGGATCATTTGAATGAGAAAATGCCAGTCAAAATGTATTACAATGAATGTCTTCAGCATTACCTTTATAACAGGCTCAAATTAACCAACAGTCAACTGAAACGCTTATTATTTACCGATGTTGGAATTCAGTGGAATAGTTTCAAACTTTTAGAGGTACTGTTCGAGTTTATAACAAATGAATTGAACTATAGTAAACAATTGGTAAGAATTTCTAGAATCTAGTATTCAATTTTTATATTCATTTTATATCAATGGTAGATTTTATGTCATAAAATGATATAAAATCTAATATTTTATATGAATTCATGAAATCAAATGAGATAAAATAAATTTGAAAATGATTTCAGATAGTGAAAAATTATTGGCTGGTAAGGCTACATCCTGGTCAAGCTGAAATCAATTACTGTATACTCAGGGAAAAATTTGAAGATGATACTCTAAAACTTGTCCAAAAATGTCCAAAACTGCTTGATTATATTCCAAGTACTCTTGAGACTTATCTATCATATTTTGACAAGTACGGAATAACTCCTGCAATGGTCGTGAAGATTTGGAAAATTTTTCAATTGCATCCTCAAGAATTTAAAACCAGAATTGAAAATCTATTGAAAAAACCCATGATACTGGTATTACGTAATCACCCCAGATTTTTAGCCCTAGTCAGAGATTACTCAGTAGTTCTTCCAAGGCTCTCTTATCTTGAAGAAAATAATCTTCATTATGCCACCGTTAACACACTCATAACTTATCATAAATATGCAGAACAGTTGAGTTTCCACAAATATCATACTAAATAAATTGACTATTTTCGTGATGTGTGTCCAACAAAATTTTTTCTTTCAGATTGACAGTTAAGAGGAAAGTACTGAAGAGAAATTTGATGAGTTTATTACAATTGCTGTTTGGAGACGATGCTAAGGAGTTATTCAAAGTCTTGAAAAGGCATCCTTGTTATGATTATGTGCCGTGCTCACAAATGTATGAAACTTTCATTTATTTGAGAGAAAATTTCCCTAAACAGACTGTCTACAAACAGGTTTATGCATCATTATATAACAGGTAAATAAGCAGTACTTGAAAAAAATTAATGAAAGATTGAACAAGTTTTTATTGCCAAGATTTCATGAAATTTACTGAATCAATACAATTAATTTTTTGTGCATTTCTTACTGGATTATTCTATCATTTATGTACTAATATTAATGTTCCAAGGGCAAAACTGAAGGATGTGCATGAAACTCTTTTGAAAAACCCTTCTTACAGTAAATTACCTCCTCAGCAGTTATTAGCATTGTGTATTTATAAATTAGAAGAAGAGAGTCATTTTTCGGGAGAAGGTGTATTAAATACCGAGAAGCCTATTGGAAGTTTGTATGAAAACTCAGATGAAGTCGACGAGAAAGAAGAAAATGTGGAGCAGTAACTTCTTATATTGTAGAAGTATTTTTATTACAATAAAATTGAACGTTGTTATAGCATATAATCTTTTTATATTTTTCATCTCAAATTTTCGAAAAAAGTAATACAAACAGTTTTTAAGAAAATTCTCTTTGAGAATTTGGCTTATCAGATTTAACAATAAAACAAAAAATTAATTTATTATAAAGCATATGGTAATTATCCTAGAGAAATTAGAACTTAATAATTAACATTAGTGTAAGCTAGATGTGACATAACTACATGACAAGTAACTATACATACAAACGTACAATAAAAATATAATGAAATGATTTAGCTCACACTCTATACCACTGGGATTCTTTAATAACTAAGCACATTAAAGATTTAAAAATAAAAACTGTAACTTACAGAAAAAGTACATACAAACGTTACATTTATACTTCGCTACGTCTTTCCTATATAACCATTATTATAAAAAAAACTTGATCTTATGATTAGAACTGAAAGTTTCGACAGATAGTACGGTTTTCCTCAATCTACAATAAAATAGTATGAATAATTTTCTAAATATCGTATCAAATAATATAATATAGGTGGTTTGACAAATTGTATCTATACTTTTCTTTGTGTCTTCTAGCCTTTTTGATTTTCGTAAGCATCTTAATATCAGCTTTAACAAGTTCATTCCTACCTAGGGTATATATTTCATAATAAATGTTACCTTAAAAATTAATGCTATATATTTGAAAAAATAAAAAATAAATTATTCATTATTGAGCAGTATTGCTGATTTCTTTTACTCAAATATCCATCAATATTTTCATTATCAACAATAATTGCTGTTAACAGATAATCAAAGACTATGAAATAATTAATTCCATCGATGCAATAGTATTTATAGATAAACATCTAGATAATCTTTCAAAAAAAAAATTGAAACTAGTAAGTAAAATGAGAAATTGTACTAGTCGGTAAGTTTAAAATTTCTTCAAGAATTATCACAATCTGAAATTATCGGAAACTCTAACACTTATTTCCTCATAATCAAAATTCGTCGATAACAACCCATTCAAAAACGCAATCATCCATATAAGAAACTCTCACCCAACTTGCCCGGCAAAAATGAATATCCGCACTTCTCCTTGAGTGGAGGTGCCGGCGAAATTTTAACTACTCGATAAAAGGGGCTAGAAAACTGAATATTTTTCTTTCGGATGTCGTGTATTTTTCCCTTGCCTTCTCAACTATGCGTCGAGATTTAGAAAATAAAAATTTTTCCGTCACATCAGCAGAGAAAGCATACTACTTATGTGCTCTCTACTCATTTAGACAACCGCGGCAGACTCGTTTCACTTCGGGTCGCAAAGGTTTTTCTTTGCGACCCGAAAACGTCTAACAGACACCCCGGTGGCAATGGTATTCAGTAAAAGAAAACGCCTAACCCCGCTCAGGTGTACAATCCACTATTTTTGACATTGGAAAACATTTCTCCGAATCTCGTGGTACCAAGAAAACAGGACTTTCCTCGGCAAATAAGTATCCGATTGAAAAACGCACGTGTGAGGTTTCCAATTTCAGATTTATATGTATCATGCGTACGAGGCATCCCGAAAAAAGAAAACAACTGAATCGATTGAAAAGAAGCTGTTTCCATTGGTTCCAAAAACAACTTGGTTGCGCTTGAATACGTTGGAACATCAGTTTTCCGGTACGAAATTCGTTGAATAATCCTTGAAATAGAAAGGGTAAAAGATATATGATATACATATACCGTACCCTTAGTGTCCCTTTCTTTGGATAAAATTTCGCCGCGGTACCTCCCCTCAATCGAAGCGAATGTATTACAATTTGATTTTTGTTTTTAACGTAACATATGTATATAGAAGATGAATAATGCCGAATAGCTCAGACTCGGTCGTCCGAGGCGTAAAATCTAGATAGTCCAGCGAACCCGAGGGTTCGAGTTAGTTCAGAAAAGGAGGAAGCTGCACGTAGTTTGGTTGTGTTCCCGGCTCGGTCTTGACGAGAGTTTGATCCTTCAGGGCCTGCCTCGCGTTTGTCGGCGAGTGCATGCCGTAATCGTTTTTGTGCTCTTGCTGCTGTTGTTGCTGGGCCTGCTGCTGCTGCTGCTGCTGCTGCTGCTGCTGCGAGTACTCGCTCGCGTCGTGCTGGCCGTACTTGTCCGAAGGACTCAGCGTACTCCCGTAGTCCAGCTTCACCTGACGAATCATATAGAATATTCAATTTATAAAGCAAATTCAAATTCGCCCAAAGAAGTGCCATTATCCAAGACTCTTGGTTTATTGTCGTCTGACCATGTTACGGTGTTAACTACTCTCTTGAAACGTTTCAGTGAAAAACGACTGATGCATAAGAAGGTGGATGAGTGGAGCTGCGGTTGATTCTTCGTGTAATATATAGAAGTGGATTTTCACTTTGGTTATCCATGAGTTTTGATGGAATCAATTTCTACATTAAATTTGCGTATTTTGCAGTGAAGCCTGTAATATATTCCCTGAATGTAAAATGAATTTTCACCGTACTTACTGCAAATTTGATGTAAACATTTATGCTAGATCAAAACTCATGGAACTGAAGGTAAGATTCACGTTGATAACATGAAAAATCTACTATCCGTTCAATCACTCATCCACCTTCATGAACAATGATTTTTCACTGCAAGATTTCAATAGAGCAGGACGAATTTAAGCGAAAAAGTATTTGAGATTTCGGGAAACCGGACACTTTATTCTCGGGTAATTTCGGGGTAGTTGCGCAACCCCAAACACGAGGAACGCATATTGTATATCAGCCGAGGTGAGTGCATGCTTGGGTACACCGCAAAAACTATATTTTTCGATTCAAGTAAGGAGTCGTCCTTAATTTGGGACGGAACAAATTTCAGTATATAACTGGAGTGCCCGAATGGCTATTTTTGAAAATGCAAAGCTTCAGTACGTATGTGAATCTTGGAAAAATTGTATTACCGTGTGATGGTCGTCGTCGGGGGCGAGGTGGGTGGGCGACGAGTGGTTGGCGACCATGGCCTGGTAGTCGGGCCGGGCGAGCGAGGGCGGCGGGCTGTTGCTGGCGCTCATGTAGTCCTGGTGGACGCGCATCGCGTTGCCCGACTGGGCGGCGAACAGCGAGGCGTCGTGCTGGGGCAGCATCGTCGCGTACGAGTAGGCCGCGGCGGCCGCGGCGGCCGAGCCGTTGTTCGCCGGGCCCCCGAACGCCGAGCTCGAGTACGGCGAGTTGGACGGGCTGAGCAGGTTGAGGTGGGGCGCCAGGTCGTACGCCGGCGAGTAGGCCCACGCGTCGGGCGGCGCCGCCGAGGCCGTCGTCGAGCCGAACGGGTTCAGCGTGCTGTTCAGCGAGTTGAACGAGCCTGCGATAAATCAAACAAATTCGAACGTTCAACACACGCCTGCTTTGCCGTTGTCCGCCCGATCTCTTCGGGTTTGTACGACGAATGTTTTTCACGTTTCTTTTGTTCAAATTTAACGTATACATTTTTTATTCTTGAAAGTTCATTGTCTTTTTTATCAATCTGTGAAGTTGAGGTTTTCCTGATCATCCATCGGAAAATCATCAACTTCAACTCGTTATATTCGCGATTTTTTTTTGTGCATCCGGACACTGCAACAACGAGTATTTGCTAATCATAATGGCCTGAGATTAATCCTAATTAAGCTGTTGAGCTTTTGCTTCTACTGATACTTTTTATTTGTTCCAATGAAAAATTATTCAGTTATCTCAGTCATTGCAGCTGTAAATGCAGAATATACTGCTGTAATCATAAATAGCTAAAACATTCCCAAATAATACTAAAAAAATGATGTGCAGGATGATCCACATTAAACAAGATCCATCATTATCAGCTACAATTAGAAAAGTTTACATATTCGTTACAACTTATGCAAATGAAGAATTGATTAAAAGCATCATTCATTAATTATAAATGCCACTTTTCTAGAAAAACAGCGATATCTCGCATGATATTCTTTTTACACACAAAGCTTCTTTGGAAAAGCATATTGTTAACGCAGTTGGCAGTGCTTCTTTTATTTAATTTGAAAAATGCATCATCTTACAAAAAAAAGTAAAATATTTTGGTAAATTTGATTCGAATCGCCGAAATGTCCATTTCAAACTGAATATTACAAGAAAAAAGATCAATTAATCTTGAGCCAAGGAAAAAAAATGAATGAATTTGAAACAAGTCAGAATTTAATTTCCCTAAAGAAAAATGATAAAAAAGACCTGAGTTTCAAAAATGAAAAATTGTGAGGAAAAATTTTTGAAATATTTTGGGCTACGAGTTGGATCAGAAGAAGTCTCGAGAAAATTTGTCAAACAAATCCAAAGAGGTGATGCAGATTACCACGTGATTTGACTAAAGTCCCATATGTGTCTAGTTTCGTAAGTCCAAACCTGTGCGACGAGGTCTGAGAAGAGTACCGTCGGAACGAAATTTATTCTCAAGCCGGCATAAATTTGAGATGACACACATGCGAAAAAGATACGCTCGATTCGAAAAATAAGCAGCCGGGGAACGAAGACACTGTATATTATATATTTGTCGCAATTGAATAATTCTTACCTGAGAGGCCAGGACTGGCCGAGCCCGCGGCCATGTATCCGGCGCTCTTGCGGGGCGGCTCGCGTTTCCGCCACTTGGCTCGGCGATTCTGGAACCACACCTGTACCCGCGACTCCGAGAGCGCAAGCTTCAGCGCAAGCTCCTCCCGCGCGAACACGTCCGGGTAAGGCGCTCGCTCGAACGCTCGCTCCAACTCTTCCAGTTGGAAAGCTGTGAATGTCGTCCTGTAACAGCGGAATTCACGTCCGATTAGCTCGATCAAGGTCCTCGTGTTGCGCGCGGGCCTTTGTTGGAATTTGAAAGTGTCATTCTCCGACAAATCGACTTTTATAATGGATATTCTCCAAACTTCTCGCGTGAATGAATTATCGAGGATTTCGTCTAAACTATAATCGAGGCATAGTTCGTATATACGAATCCTCTGTGTCTTATCTATGCCTGGTAAGCTTTTAGATATTGCATCGATTATACCTATAGATAATTTATGTAATGACAAATGTTCACTAGACAAAGAAAAGTCATAGACAAGGCATGGACTATATAGATAAAAAATGTATCGAGAGTTAATTTTTAATAATAAAATCATCCCTATTCTATATTTATACGAACTGTACCTTGATTATGCACCTAAGTAATATGTCAGTCCATTTCTACGTATCATTTCTTTTAATAGGTCACTTTTACAATTGTAATGAAAAATGGAATCGTCATAAGATATTTTGAGATCATTACTATCACTCGAAGCACTTGCTCGACTCTCAACTTTCCTCGTCGGTTCCGCCAAATCGAATGATATCATATGAAAATATAATATTATTTTTTATCCCGTTTGTGGAAAAACAACGTCTAAAGATCAATTTTTCCGGACACAGTGATGAAATAATAATATTTTACGCTGCGGCACTTGTTTTCTAGAAAAAAAGGCACACGAGTGATCTTCGATTGTCGAGGGATACTCTATGTCTGGATTCTTTTGAATCGAGAATTTGACGATGGCAAATCAAAGCGCAAGATCTCTCCTCGCGCGAACCGGCTCGTAAAGTTATTATATGACGCAACGACCGGGCGTCCGTTGCACACCAACGTTGCGGCAAATGCTGCGTCGCGACAGCTTTACGGAAAGCGCGTCTGCTCATCTCGGGGTGTTTAGCATTTAAATACCCGATAAGTGTATAAGGGGGCGCTCGAGCGCGTCATCCTTCCGCACTGCAGCCATAGTCACTCGGCCGTAGCGTCATCAGCGCTCGATTTAACGAGCGCTCCATTAAACTCCCGCGGCTCTCGCTCGCGTGCACATGCTGCTGCTGCACCGCGGCGTAAAACGTCGCGCTCGCGCACTCGTTATTTATTATGCACGCGTGAAACGATGCCGATTTCGGATATATATTCGCCCCTGATGTTCCCGAGGTATCCGCGCGCATATATAACGTGCCCTTATCCTCGCCCCGATCTACGCCGCGGTATTTTACGGGGCAATTAGAGGGTCACGCGGCATATGTCGCGCGCGCGCGAGCGACCAAAGGCCGACGTCAATATATATATAGAGCGACGGCATGCGGGGACCCTCATATCGGCCGCGTGATACGAGAATGACCGGGTCGAAGCCGAGTTCCTCGGCATATGCACCCTTATCTCGCTCTCTGTTCTCTTTTCCATCGCCTTTGGGGCGACGGGACCAAAGTATCATATAGAGTTCGGGGCGAATTTCGACCACGTGTCGATTTTTTATATATTAGTGTGCAACGTACCTCGTCTTCTTCTTCTTTATCCCGTTGTTCTCAGTCTTCTTTTTCGAATCTTTCTTGGACGGTTGCGCCTCGCTCGTCACTGCGGAAAGATTAAAATTGAGTTGATATAATTTCAAAAACACGTCTCGTATAGAAGGCAAAAAAAAATACAGCTGGGCAAATTGAAACATCGCTCGACTCGCTGGAGAGGATACGGATTCTACACGTCGCAAATGCGCGATGCAGTTTTTCATTGACGCGCGCGCTCGCGCACGAGAATTTAAAAATAGACAAGGGAAAACGTCGTCGCCCGACGCCGTTGTCGTGCAATTGTCGATTCGCGTATAGCTGCGCAGCGATAGGGAGAAACGGTTTTGCTTCTGGAATCTTTATCTATCCATCTAAAATCTGTGCAGCTCGTTCGAGTTGCACTTTGAAAAATCAACACTTGAAGTAAGTTGCATGAAAAAAGAGAAAAAAAGGCATGTCTTCGTGTTACACACGTGAGATCAAGTCTGTTACGAAAATGGATCTTCAAATTTGCGCGTACGAGGTCAAATGCCCCTTTGAAGAGTCTCTATCTTTAGTAAAGGTTAAAATTACGGATTGTAACATTTTCTAGTACCGTTTACTAAGGGTATTGTAGTAAAGTATACTATATTAAAGTATCAAACTTTACTAGTAAAGTACTATATTAGTAGAATGTCCTATAAATCGAAGAATGAATGTTATTTTTTTTTCTAGTGATGATTGCTATGTTTCGGATAGTTATATGTTTACTAATATGACTCAGTTGTCCCTGCATTGCACTAAAAAACCTAGTAAAAATCTAGTAAGCGTTTCCATATTTTTCTCTTAATGCAACGATAGCGCGGTCACCATCGATCAACCGACGAAACGAGCATCGAGTACCCGCTTTCGAACGATCGAGCGACTGATCGTAGCACAGCTGTGGTTTAAAACTGGAGAAAGCCTGCGAACCTGGTGCCATCTGAACGAGCGGGTCATCCTGTTTCCGCTTTATCGAGTTGGCGCCGATCTGTAGGTTCTGCTGCTGTTGCATGGAGGTAGGGCCGGGGGCGGCTTGGCCCGCCGACGTCGACGTCGTCACGTCCTGTGTCTGGGGCAGCGACGCGTACATGCCCGCCAACTCGAGCTCCTTCAGGTCCTTCTGTTGCTGCTGCTGCTGCTGCTGTTGGTGGTGCTGCTGCTGTTGCTGATGGTGCGACTGCTGCTGCTGCTGCTGCTGCATGTGATGGTGGGCCGACTGATGGTGTGGCGGCGGTGAACCTCCCGACGAGTCTGCGCCAGTTGCAAAGTTGCACGTTTACTCGGGGGCTTGGTATTTATATATATGCGTATATGTATCTTGTACTGCTAGCGCGGACTATCATTCGCTATTGGATCGCTCGGGCTTGAAAAGTACCGGTGTTTATTGAACTCGATAGAACGCGCAATACTTTCTAAAATGTCAATAATTTATCATAGTGTCTCACCGTCACAACGGGTTAAAAATAAAAGATGTCCAATGCGAGTTTGTTTAGGAATATATCCACACGCACGACAAGTAATAGAAAAAGAGTATACGGCGCCGCCCCCTCCCTTTCCTCGACAATTATATCCATGTAATTGAATTAATGATTGAATAACTATATTTCCCGGGCCGCGCACCACTCAAAGCCTTGCTCATTGTCGACGAAGATCTCGATTGATATAAGAACCGCATACGAACACCTAATTTTCCGGCGGTGCGCAATTCGAAAGCCGAATCGTCAACGGGTCGCGCGAACCATAATCCCAAAATCCATTCTCGCAGCAGACACGTGTACGCGATCAACAACTGCCGCACTCGGGGAAAAAGTGTGAGAGAGAGAGAGAGAGAGAGAGAGAAAGAAGTAATGCGTGTGTGTATGATGAGCGAGCATACCCAATTTGTGCAAGTGTCCACCGCCGGGGGGCATGAGCTCGGCGCCGTGGTGGTTGCCGTGGAGGCCGAGCATCACCTGGATGCTGTGGACCCCGGTGCCGGCCCGAGCTCCGAAGTCCGAGAAGAGCGGGTCGTCGAACGGACCGCCGTCCATCCCGTATAGCACCTCAATCTTGGCGATCTTTTGTCCGTCCGCGTCCGAGGTGGGATTCTCCAGTCGGCTCTTCGGCCGATCTCTCGCCGCTCTCTCTGTGTATACAACCCTCTCGTCTACTATGTCGAATCACCGAGGTTGGCTCGTCCGAGTGGCGAAATCAAATTTCCTCCTCATCAACCCCGCTCGACCGACTCGATCCAACACACCCGATTAAAATTCCATCCAGCCCGGGTCGACAAAATCAAGTGCACCATCGACGAGAGCGACAATCGATCCGATTGTCCAAATCAAACGAGTCGCACTTTGGTCCACACTGGTTCCTGGTTCTGTGTCTGTGTGTATAATCACTCGCGATCACAATACAGCGTGGGTGTAGTACGTGTCGAACACTCGTTGAAATTCACTGGGCGCGAGTACACACACTGCGGGGCTGGTGCTGGTCCGGCTGTTTAGGTGCACGTGCGACCGAATCCGCGCGCCCGCCAATTGCCGCACCAATTGCCGTGTATATATCAACTGTACAGTGCGGCGACGAGCGAGAGAGAGAGGGCTGGAATGGGTGTAGCCAAGCGGTCGCGCGCGCGCGCGCGAATTAACGCTGATTAGGCCGGCGGCGGGCGAGTTTTTAACGAAGTCCAAGTGGTGCGCGCAAGAGGCCCGTGGTGTGCTATAATACACACGAGCGTACGAGAGTGAGAGGGAGAGATATATATAGAGGTGCAGTTGGGCCGAGGCTCGCGCCGCGACTGCTCCCAATGCCCGGCTCGCGCGACCCCTCAATTGATCTAGGGGCCGCTCGCCAGCTAGTTTATATAATTTCCGAAAGAGGCGGCCGGGCCCCCGCCCGCGGCTCCACGCCCGCCAATCCCCGAGCCGACACGGCCCAACGGGGGACGTCCCTAAGCCGCGCGCACGAATCCCGCCTCGTCGACCCTGCGAGCGCGCAAGCGCAACCGTGTACATATACATCCAACCGGCCATCCTCGCACGCACGCGCGCCAAAGCCCACAACAGATCCTATATGTGAACTCGCGAACGCCGCCGTGAGACGCGGCTCGAGCAACAATAACTGCTGGGCCGCGTGAGATTCGGTAATTTTTAATGGACGAAAATCCCACACGCTGTTAGCCGAATAACGTTCGAGCGATCAGCTTTTGACGCAGTTTGTAGAGATACTGAACTGAAGAAGCTCGCAATTTGAGTATATCTTCGCGTCGGTCGATGCTTTTATGCGATTTGCGCGCGGCTCGTTTTCAAAAACGAGATATTCTCGATTGGACTAACCACTTTGGAAAGGGTTATAAGGATGGGTGGAATTCCGTTCTGGCAATGGTATAGCAATGTCGAACCATATACCGTTGTGTTTCCTTCTCGTGTGGTACGAGTTATTGGAAGATTTACGATTCTCCCGAAAAGTACTTACCCGCTACTTGTTCGTGCAGTGCCGTAATTCAACCGCTGCGACAAGCAGTACTCCCACTTACCTTTTCGCGGCTTCCTCGGCATGGATTTTACGTCGCATATCTCACATCAAATATCATCTACGGCGATGATAAGCAGCGAGTATATTTTTTCGGATCGATGCGGATTATGGACGTTGCTATTGATGAAGTAATTGCCTGAGAATTTCATGCACAATCGTATATAGGACTTTAGGAGGAACTCTGGTAAAACATTAAGTTTCACGTGACGTAAAGTACTTTTCATAGAATTATTACAAAATGAGTAAAACTAAATCGATTCCTGAATTGTTGTCGGCAAAGATTTAAGAAATGACGATACAGGAACAGAATAAAAACATTACACATTTATCATATAGATATATATGGATTTTATTATGAACTTAGTAGAATCTCAGAGGGATGTGTCGTACACCATACAAAAACTCCATACAGTAAAATATTTGAACGATACAGTGATTATCGTTTTTGAATTAATGTTTTTTATCATCGTGGGTTATATTCTAGTCGCTATATGAGAAAAAACAAAAATATGGACTTGTTTGAATATTGAACGTTATAAGATTGCGCAATGAACCTTGCAAACAAGAGGATTTATCAGGAACGTAAGCTGTCAAATTGACGTCTTTCGTATAGAATTTTGAGTCTATATATATATGCCATCTCACGAGAATCTCTCAATTGCATGACATTGAAAGTGCACGAATCAAAATAAAATGACGTTGCTTTTTGCACTAGACACGGTTGAAATCTATAACCGAAGCAAAGAGTATGGTAATTCGTTTGGGTTTTCAATGTTCATTTCGATCGCAATGTTGATTCTTAAAAAATGGCAAAACGCTTCTCATCGTTGAATTAAACTTTGCAAACAAACAATTCCATATCCGTGTTTGTCTTTCTCGCTCGTTTGAACAAGACGACAGGACTGTTTCGACGATTTCGATGCGAAGCATAGTGGATTCTGTCTTTTACTTTTTAATATCTTAAATAACATTCTTTTAAAAATCAGCGTGCATCACTGAGACTACATTCAACCAATTCGAACTGTGCTCGTGCGAAAAAGAAAGGCAAAATTGTAAACACGCTGGAATCAAATCAAGCTTCCCATTGAAACGTCAAGAAACACGTACACGAACTTTCACTTGGGTTTATATATATGACTAGTAACCATCAGTCGGCGAAAAAAGCTTGCAAGCTCCAGATGAATCGAGTACTCGTTCACTTCACTAATCAGGACACACACTCGTGTCGTTTCCATTGCTCGCCACACCAACACACCAACACATACACTATCGGCACTGTCTCCGAACTTCTGAACTTGAAGCCCGCCGTCGGATCTTCGGGGGACTCTGGTACATACGCACATGTCACTTCCCGGCTGGAGACGCTGCACGTCTATACGCGTGCACACACGCGCGTGCTCACACCGGGGAATCGGCCATTTTGCGAGTACAGATCACACAGGGTGGACTAAACCTAACCTAAAAAATCGTGAAATTTTCGTCGGCTCGCGGGCTCGTGGAAAAGGTGAAAAAAGGATCGGTAGAGTGACGGGTGGAGAGAGAGCGTACACGTCCGATCTATGTCGGCTGGCCGGCGGCATGGCACTGAGCCGCCGTTATAAGCTCTTAAGCGCGGGCTCAATGAAACCAGCAATCGCCAGGAATTGCCTCGAATTGGCCCAATCAAACTACCCCCATTCTATGCGTGTGTACACGCGCGTATTAACGGCTAATTTCATCGTGTGTAGCGTAGCGCTGTTGCGTTAATTAGCGCGCGGGCGCGCGCGTACTCGCACCACTGGGCCCCGAAGCCGCGAGTTGACCTCTGATACGTACTCGCGCGCGCGCATGTGTGTGCGAGCGAGCTACCTTGCACCTTTCCTCCCCGACTCTGCCCGATCCACGGAAACTCCCCGGAGAGCCGGATGTCGGTCCTTCCCCTGGAGCATCAGGTGAGCCACGCCACACGAGCCGACGGTGTTAATGACGCTGTGTGTACGCGCGCGCGCGACCGACCGACTCCACCACTTGATCGGCCAGCTCTTTTTCGACGAATAGACGCTGATTGGCGTCAATGATGCAGCTGCCGGAGAATATATTCAATTCGGAGTGCTTGTTTGCCGCCCGAGCTTCGCTTGTGGACAAGTCCCTGCACGCAGTGTGCGCGTGTGTATATGAGCCCGAGTTATCAATTCCCCAAATGCTTATTCCGCGCCTTAATTCGCTACAATCTCGTCCGTTCCAATCGTGTGATTTCGGTTGTTAATCGGGTATGCAAGGTTTACCGGTTGGATTTCCTATTTCGTTGAGCGTATGTCCTTCCAAAATCAAACAACGGCGCGTTATTTTTTCTCAGCACGCCTCCTTCGTGGAGGCAGCGATTGTTTAACTCGAAAAAACTAACTGTTGGCAATTTAGACATCTACCGTGATAGGCAACCATGATTCATTTATGAGCGGATGGAGTTGGTTAACGTAGAGTTTGAAATATATTTTTCGCTTTCGAATTTAGGATGTTTCGCTACCCGAGACGCGCTGAGTGTCGGGGTACTCGGATCGAAGTATATCTGGATATCCCCTTGCCCCGACTTGAAAGAAAAGCGGCGAGAAATCAAGAATTGACGTGCTAGATTATGTGGATGATTTATTTCGTCGAAACACAATACGAATTATAATTATTATATCCATATAGTTTTGTTCGCAATGAGAAAATTTACGCGCAACATACGAAAGTTATCCAATTCAAACCTGTGCCAATTAGATTTCAATAAGTTTGATATTTAATACGAAGAAATTGAAAGATTGTAGTTCCTTTCTCTAATGCTCGTTTACTCGAATTGTACAGGATCGTACAGAGGTATAACCAATTAACGACATTTGCGACTAACTTATGAATCATTGAGACTTATAAAATATAAATGTTATCTCTGTTTAGGTTTAATTTCGAAAACCATTACATTTTATAGTCATCAACTTTCGGAATCTAAATCAAAGAACCAACCTTGGTTTTTTCGATGAAAAATTAGACTACTGCAGCTATACGCGAACCTTGAAGATTACCCAATCTTCAAATTATGTAGCGGTCTTCGTGTAAATACTTTATCCACAATATGATCTCCAAACTGAACAATCTCGATGTGTAGCTCTCAAATTCCCTGTGAGTTTTTTCATTCGTACGAGCACTCGACGAGATCATGAGAATTTCTCGCATCCGCGCGTGCGGCATAATCCGTTGTCGGACGATACATAATCGATAGCGAGCACAATAGCCGCGAGAGAAGTATATCTCCCACGACGGCAACAAAACCCGCCCTCATGAGGGTGCACGCGCGCGCACTCTTTTCTATACACGCGCGGTGCGCACGAGTACCGTTGGAGCTGCCCAGCGGATAGCGTTCACACGAGGTAATGACGCGAGCGCGCGCGCACCCCCGACCCTATATATATATGTATAGTATACGCGCACGCGACACTCTCATCTACCAGCATGTGAAAAGTCCCGACTCGCCTACCTTGGATTTTGGCTTTCGGTTGTTTGTCACCGAGAGTGAAGGGCTTTTGTGGCTTATACGTACTTCGGGGGTCGCGTGCAACCGTCGCCACCTGGGTTTTTGACTCAATTATCCTATTTACGAATATTTTTATTTTATTTCGAGATAAGCACATGATATATCCATATATGATAGATCTCCGTTACAATTTATTTCAAGTATTGTCTACGGACAGTCGTGTGGATTGAAATACTTTGATACATATCCGTGAAGAAAGCAAATCATATCGATTCCCAACGCATGTCCGTCTTTTTACGAAAAATCCAGGATTTAGATTAAACAATGACGTTATATAGTTACTCACAACCTAATGTTCGACAAAAAGTATGAATTTTTAGTCAGACTCATGGGCAAGTCTTACAAAAAAATTTACTTGATTATAATAGCTAAGCTATAGAAAAGCACCTCTAGATAGCTAAGTATACAAGGATTTTGTATTAAAATGGACCAAGGTGCTGATCTGTTCTAATATACCGTCAGTATATACTTACTCATATAGTATTTCTATTCTTTATCTAAAGAGATAATTGTGTACAGGTCAATATCAGTCTTCTACTAAGTAAACTTCATAAATATACTGAAATTAGTGCAACTGATTTTCAACTTAGCAACGAATAATCCTGCAAGCTCTTTACTGCACTTTACAATTACAAAGTCGAGCAAACCGTATATAATATCGAAAGAAGACAAAACAATTCTGACTCCTATACTTATGTACGTTAGGATTAATAATTCTTTTGAAGGACGAATTCGAAAGTTAGTTTATTAGAAACAGATGAGCTTGAACAACAACACTGGACAGGAGTTAGAAGGAATGTAAGAATAAACTTTTACAGTTTTTCGTTTTATTTCTTTCATCTCAAAAATTTTCGCTCTTATACCTCTTGCTTTAGTTGTTGAAATCATAAATAGATTGCTTGATACATAGACAGTCTCAGGTAATGCACAATGTCACTTGAACTTTTTCGTTTGAGCCCCCGGTTCAGTTGAAACTCTTCAAGTTTTTTTACTTTTTTACAGTTATTCGATTTTACCCAAATTGATCACAGGTCAGTAAAATCGCGTAACGGTCATACAAGGTAAAAGTCACCCTAGATCCAAAACAGGGATATCCTGTTTCAACAGTGAGTTCTAAAATTCTAAAAAATATCTGGGTTTTGTTTAAAGATCGTAGACACTGCTGTCTCGGTTTTCCTTGAAAAAATAGATTGTTGATATATACTTAAACATCGGCAAGGTTAAAGTAAAAAAATGAAGTTTGATGTAACCAAAACGACCAATTAGAGTTTACATTTTTATTTCGCAAACAGAAATATTGTCTACTTTCTCAAATTCTTAAACTGTATCAAAATAAAAAATTGCTGTATAATGGTGGATGAGTGATTGAATGGAACTACGGTGAGTTTTTCAGGTAATACAAGTGAATATTTACTTGAGCCTCTCGAGTTTTAGTAGCAAACATTTACAAAGCTATAAAATCTCATGGGTGTCAAATGAGTACTCACTTGCATTTCGTCAAAAATTCACTGTCATCTTATTCAATCACTCATACACCTTGATCAGTGATTCTAGAAAATCGAGGTTTTGTTTTTTTCTCTAGATACTCTTATCTTAAAATTTTCGACAGAATCCTAGTTTCTTGACTGGGTATACATGTCCTATTATTGGGGCGCGCAAAAACAACCTCGGACGTTTCCCGGTGAATTGAAGATTCATGTGCGAGATACTCTCTTTCGTGTCAGCTATGGAATAATTAATGTAAAATAAAAGGTAACACTTATTGAACTTATTGAAAACAATCTTTCAAGTTTACTTTCAGTATAATTGTTCTATAGTAAGATACTAGACGAAAGTGATGAATATGAAAATGCTCATTGGCATCACTTCTTTTAACAACCATGTCTGATAATCACCGCAATTACATAGGTTTAACCACACTGTCATAAGTCTATACATAGTGTATAGACAATTATACGCATTAAGTTGCGGTTCTACTGAAAAAATGTACTTATATGATTATTTATTGTTTTTTACCAGGTGTCAAGTCAACTTGAAATTTCGAGAACCAAATAAATCAATTTAATAACGGATATCGACCAAATAGTTATTTAATCAATTTGGCAGAAGTCTTATACGAAAAAAATATTATTTTCTCTAATAAAAGTTCATCTGTCCATTCAGAAGTGACCAGTCTATACCTAAACATCTATAGATTAGTGAGTCGGAATTGTTTATTTATGAATTCCATACGAATTATCTGAACTCAAATCACATAATCATAAATTACAAGCATCAGCCAAGAAGACGACCGGAACGAGTCTGATGCATCTACAGAACGTGTACGTGTCAATCTGAACCCAATTCTGATTCTTCGTGTACGAAAGTATGCTCATAGCAATCAACATTTCAGCCCTAAAGTAACATAGTTCACGCGAATTATGGAAGATAAATAATCACGACTCACCTGTTTCCGGGTCGAATGTGATATATCGCAATGCACATGACGAGTATACGAGCAGCATCGCGAGTGATCGAGTGATCTCGCGGCTGTCGATACAGTTGCGCGCGCACATCGTATACACACATGTGCGTGCACACACGGGCTAAATGGTTTTTAACTCGATGTGATTTTGCCGGCGAACCAGTGAATTGAACGAATACGAACTAAACTGAACTCAACTAAGCTAATCATATCACATTACTGCAGGGCTTGGTTATTAGCCGAACAAGAGAGATAGAGAGAGAGGCGCAGAGCAGAGCGAGCAGCCAGAGCCGCATCGGCCGTCGATGCCGCCGCCGTCGACGTGGTGCTGCAGTTGTCACAGCAGCTCGGCTACACGTCATAATACTTTTTACCCCGGTGGCTTTCCTTGTATACGCCCCTCTGCCTTTTCGCTTCGCCCTTATATAGTGACTCGTGCAGTTTGGTTTAGTGCTCGTGCAGGCGACAGGTGCAGTTTTTTTTCCTTCTTCCGAGTGATCGGTGAATTTGGCATACGCAGCTATTGCGCACGCGGCTCGATGCGCGCCAGTGCGGTTCATCTGATTATAAAGATTCGAGCGAGATCCTCTTTCTCTCCGAGATCTGATACTATTGTTGATCGTTGGAGAACTAAAATCATATACGTGCTGTCTGAATTTGAAATAGTAGAAAACTACTATTATCAGTAGAAATTGCATTATTCATATAAATAATAGTAAGTATTCACTGGAAAATATTACTAATTTCAAGTGAAAACTAATTTTCAACAGTTATGCAATTTCAACAATTTCCATTCACAGAATATACGTAGAGTACATATTTGGATACCTATTTCGAATTCGCCGTGGATCGCAGGGGTGTGAGGAAAAACGCACCGGTTACGTCTCGGGAGACCCGCGCGTGTCTCCGTATAATGGTCATCAAATGAAAACATGACGATATCATCAATTCAGGCTCTGCGACGAACTTTTTTCCCACTATCGCACTTTGGCCAATGCGTTTTCCACGACTTTGGCCATTGGGACAAGGCAAAGCAGTTGGACGCGTCGAAAGACGATTAAACGACGCGCAGTGGTGCGAGGGAGACGCGAGCGTAAATCTCGCGCGTGCAGGATGCGCGTATATACATAATGGCGGACGGCTCAATCATTGCCCCTTGCTTTGAAACGGATGAAAAATAGAATGATTGATTATTCCGTGTTCGCCGCGGCTCGAGGCAGCTGTCCGCACCGTAGGTCGATCTCGTTTTGCGATTCGGCCCGGCTCGTTTCCTCCAGCCATAAAGAATGTTTGCACGGCTAAACAAGAGACGAGGGGTGAGGGGGCGAAAAAAAAATGAAAGAGTCGCGAACGGTATTGACATAACGTTATACAGCAACACGTGTGCTCGAGATCGCGGCAGGATGCTGCGCTGCACCGCGTTTATCTCTCCCACTCGAAAAGCGGATTACCCAGGCCGCGCGTGTACATGTATATACCAGAGAGGGGTAGTCACGTTGGGCCGTGGCTCCTCCTCCCGGCCAATAGCGCTCTCGTGGCTCTTGCGCGCACGCACTTCGAAAAGATCTCGCTCGGCCGCCATCTGCACAGCCTGCGTCGGTTTTTCTTTTTTTCTTTTCTTCTTTCGAACCACGTATTTTGAGCTATTTTTCTCGCCAATCACGTGACTACGCGGCAAACAGTATTTCGCGCAACGTAGGGCAAACTTACGAATAGAATCACTTCTGTCGTATTAGAGTTCGTGGAAAAAGTGATTTACTCTCTTTTCATTGGGCTTACACTGTTCGTACGATTTTGAAGTGAAATTCTAGAATCGTGAGTGAAACAGATACGATTCACTTGATTTGAATTGAATTGAATATGACTGTTATTATCCATTTGTGAATAATCAAAATCATTGAATGAAATTCATCGAAAGTTCAAGATTCAATCAATTAATTAATATGAGTTATAGAACATATAGCATAGGGTGTAATGTAGTTTTTCCAATTAAATCCATTGTTCCAGTGCTGCATTAATACATGAAAATGTATGATTTTCATCCGTTGTGATCTTTTTGAAATTTGATACATTTTGCTCGACATATAATATGGAGAATCTTGTTGACATTATATGAGATCCTCCCTTTTTTCTATTTTTCTATCTATAACTTTATACCGATGGTGTAAGAAACGATGTTCTTGTATATTTTGAAAATCTTGAAAGCATTTTTGTCAAAGATAACGAGAACTGCAGTTGATTTGGCATTATACGTATACCTAAACTCTCTTCTAAACTATAGTGCGGCGTAATAGATTTGTAATTTGAAAAGGGGTATAGAAATTTAGTCAAGTAAATTATATGTTCATTATGTTAGCAAAGGAATTCCTCATCCGCACGCTAGGAAACCCCAGCAAATTTATAAAGGAAAGTAAAATAGATAGAGATTAGAAACATTGATCATAATGAAATGAGTAAAATATTCAATTTATGATTCAAGGGACCTACATCAAGGATTCTACAAATAAGTGGGCATGCATGATCGAGAATATGTTATTCACGTATCAGAAGAATCAATTAGTAGAAAGCCGACTGTGATCCGCTGATTTATTTCGGAGCAAGTCTATATTTTTTTCCGTTACTCATTTCTTCAAGTCTTCGGATCATAATTTGTTTTAAAATCAATTGGAATCACTCATTAATGCAATATAATCAGTAAATTCCAAATTAGAAGTAATATAATAATCATATAGTGAAATTTTTGCCAGTTAGTCGCTTTATCCCACATCGTATATTGATATTGAATTAAACTGTCGCGCGATTATATCGATTACCGCTCTTTTACTATATAATGACCATAACGAATTCATGACAAACTTTAATATTGCTTGAAAATGAAATGCGTAATTCACGAAATTACAGATAAAAAGGGGGCCCATTAAGTTGTTGCAAAAGTAAGTAAAGGTGTTCAAGTAAATTTCACGAGATTTTGCAATTTTCCATTTTATGAAGTCTTCCGAATCAGACGTATCATAACCGCGACGGAGAATAAATTATAGCTTATGGGCATGTTATGGCGAATGGATACTCAATTGTCTACCTCGGGAAATAAGTATGCAATTATATGACCCAAACCCAAACCCAGGCTTCCGATCGTCAACCCAATAGTTTATACTCTCTTAAAGCCTTACAGTGTGAAAAACTGCTGTACAAAAGTGAAAAATCACTGTATGAGTTGGTACTCTCTTAAAAGCTTACAGTGAGAAATCGCTATATATAAAAGTCATAAATCACTCTGAAGAGGTAGATTAATTATTAACTGGGACTGCAATGAATTTTCACTTCATTTATCCATTAGTTTTGTTACCAAAAATTGACTGCGAATTTTATGTGAAAATTTGTTGCTGTCAAAACTTATGGAACAAAAGTGAAAATTCACTGGAGTTGAATAATTCATCCACCATCTTACTATTTTTCACTAAAAGCTTTTTCAAGAGTGGATGAGTTATTGGTTGGATTGGAGTGAATTTTTCGTGTAATGAAAGTTAATTTTCATTTTACTAGTAACTCGTGAGAGCTCTCACGATTTTGATAGCAAAAATTTACTGCGAATAATGATGGCAAAAATTGTGCTAGGAAAACTCATGGAACTAGAGAGAAAGATGATCGCTTCGATTTGACAAAAAATTGACCGCAGTACCAATAATTCATCCACCTCAACGTATACGCAGTGTTATTTCACCCTCGAACACTGGTTTCGAGTATATGGATCGCCAACTCTACAATACAGCGTGAAACTCATACCGAACGCGGAACGAGCGATCATTACATACGTAGCCGTCGCGTCAACAAGTTTTCCAGCGAACGGGAGTACAAGTATTACACGCGCGTGTCCGCGCTCGCGAGCCAGCACTTTACCATCCGCACCGCGATACGTAAGTACCAGTGTGTGCTCTGAAAACAGCGAGAGCGAGAAACATCTATATGTACATAAGTATACTGGTGCGAGTGAAAAAGTGTACATATGAAAGACGGCGGCCGAGGGTAATTGACGGACCCGCATCACGCATAGCTCTAGCCCTCAACTCTGCGCGGACAACACGTCAGACGAAAATTCTCCACGAGTCGCGGCGGCGGCGACGGCGTCGGGAAGCGTACAGCACGCGTAGAGCCGCCGCCGCGGCTGCTGCAGGGCCCCCTCGTCCGGCGCGCGGCCGCGGCGGCGCAGCGTCACGGCTCGCCACCAATTCAGCTCGTTAAGAGCCGCTCAATTGGTCCTAATCGGCTTCAATTGGACGTAATTGCGCGAAGGCGGCCCCCGGCTCCGCGCGCCTATATAGCCGCACCGCCGCGCGCACGCTCTCGCGTTTTTATTTTACGCGCCGCCGCCGCCGCGATGTCCCGCTCTCAGGCTTTTCCCTTTAAGCGGCATCCTATGTATGTGTCGTGTGTATGCGCCCACGGCCTGCTTCGCAATCGCCCGCTCGTATATATATCAACTCCTTCGTTTTGCCGGCTGATCGGCACGTGACGATATCCTCAAAATCCTACGCGCTAATTGTTGTTTGTTCACGACTCTCTTGGCGATTTCGATTATGGGGGAGACACGGGATTATGAAGGTTTGCGAGTGGCGGTGTTTGAAATAGGATGGATTTGAGAGATGGAAAGGCGTTGAGTGAAAAAAACTCAGCAAGAGGTTTTGTTGAAACGTCGCGAGGCTTAATGCCACTCGGAAGCTCCTGTGTTCTGGATTTCGACTTCTAATCTGTATGACAAAGTAAAGAAGTGTCGTACGACTCACGCCCGTGGAATTTACATCGAGATCAGCGTTTTGTTGGAGATTTGGGTGATTAGGGTAGTAGGCTTCTGGTTCACGTTTTCGTGAACTTCTCTTCAGTATTCAAATGATTAAACTTTGAGGAAAAATAAATTTATGTATATGGTACTTTCGTACATCAGCTCTGGATTCATTTCATATCTGGGTTCGCTTCGTCGTAGATTCTATATTCTTACGCAAAGTATTGTGATACTGGAAATGTTCCAAACGACGTCATCGCATGTACTCTATGACAAAATTTAATAAACGTTTGTCAAAATAACGTTTTGACATCTAAATCGCGAATCGCACAATACGAGTAATAGAGATAGAACGTCCATTGATTCTCGCGTTTATCAATACTTCAACGTGCGAGAAGGAAAGTCCCGACGGTGAAACTTCCACGTCTTCACCTATTATCTTCAAGAACCAAAAACTAGAGTTTGATCAAACGTTCATCAACCTGTTACGAAATGGATAGTCCGTAAAGATTTTTGAATCAACGATTTGGTGCAGCTTGAAGACTATTTCGTACATCTTGATTGGCAGAATCTGAAGAATAGTTTGGAGAAAAATTTTTCGATTACCAAACTAAGTTTCTATTACTAACCATTGGAGGCGTTGTCGAGTTCAAGAGATCCTGGACCCATTCATCAAAGTTGGCTCTATTATTCCTGTTTTTTTTTCAAATCGAACCGAAAATATTATACAGTTGTAAGTTTTGAATGAATCGATATTTTTCCAACATGCGTTTATTTATTCATCGTTTCTCACATCGACATAGATTAATTTGGTATCAGGTTAAAATAAGTCACTTCGGAAACGTGTATACGAGCGCTCAATTTACAAAGACATCGTTATCATCACGCTTAATCCAGTTACATCTGACAATTTGATCGACAAAGGATCATAGAATAACAACGAATTCTTGTGCTGTTCCCTTTGGAGTGAATTTTACTTGATTAGAAAATCAAGTAGCTCTTGAAAATTTTGAAATTGTCTTCAAGGTTGATGCATTGAAATCCAATTAGAAAATATTATTGTGCGGATCACAAAAAATAAAGAACAGTTATATCGGTATAATCAATATTCTTCATCGAAAGTCGTGTTAAAATTTGATTTTTACTTCTCAGAAAGTAATTTTTTAGAGAAGAAAGGTACGATTAGTTATACGAAAGTTTTGACAAAAAGCGTAAGGCTAACAAACATTGAACTTGAAGAAACCCTTTTGACAATTATTGGAGTAATGTATTCTAAGCCATCTAAGTCTTTAATTTTTATTCCTCTGGAATGAAATTCGCATTATTTAAATTTATAATTTTATTGCAAGTAATTCTGCGAACACATCTGCATTAGAAATCAGCTGAAATAAGTAAAAAGTTCATCCACACGTAATTATATTTTCTTGTGAGAAGAAATAATTGCAAAATATATTTGTATTATATTTGTTGACCAAAAATTCAAGTATTCATCGTTAAAACATCGTTGAGATTTCAACCGATGGCCCACTGGTTTATAGGCCCGTAACGAAGTAGACTAATAGAAGAGTATACGCGCATCTATTTCAACTGGCTGAACTCCGTTGACTTTATTGACTTCGAACACTGAACTTCGATCTCCCTTGATATTCGTAGTTTATATTGTGCGTCGGGTTTTATATACGTCAATATTGTTGATACATTCTTGTCAACTAATTTTCTTTTCATTCAGTATACGAATTTCTGGAGGTATTCAGTGAATTTTTGTAAATCTTCTTGTTAGTAATATACGTTGTTGAGATTGATTAGTCGAAGCAATAATCTAATTAAAAACTAATGTTAGAAACAGGACATACTCTGCAGGAAACAACAAAAACACAGTACATATAAAGATTGAAAAAAATGACAGGATCAAATTAGAGAGAAACCTGCCTTGGAAAAAATCCATTGCAACATCCGCATTAAAGTAATGACACTTTGCAGATTTACATCCGGTAGCTGTCTACGTCATCACAAAACTATACGATCGTAAACTCATATCGCTGAATTTAAGAGCGAATGCCCCAATGAAAGTTAATTTTGGAATATGCGGATGATTTTACAAGTCAAACTGTGTTATACGTTTGATATATCAACTATAGTTGTTCAGAGAATATTTATGATATGGCATGATTTTTTTGTTACGTAAATGACTACGAGAATATTTAACAAAGACTTTCAAAAACTATACGATATTTCGAGCTACTCCAGACGATTTTCACATTGATGATCCAGGATCATGGATAGAAAATCATAGTTATTTATAAAAAAAAGAACATTTAGAGAAATGAAGTTTCATTCCCAATCTCATATAACGTCAAAAAAGTTCATCTAAACATTTCAATTCGAGTCGTTATCATATTTTCGAATTGTATCTCTCAGCTGATAGCAAAATTCATGAAACGTACATGCACCCCATCCGTCCAAACAGTGCCGTATACAGGCGACAAGAAATTGTCAACCGCGACCACGTATACATGATTGTAACGCCATAAGCTCGTACGATTCGCCAAAAATATTTTCTCCCAGTCAGACTCAGTTACGAAATCGATATTTTGTTATACAATTCGTTCCTAAGAAACGTATGACAGAAATATCAGGTCAAATTAGTTTTCGTTCTAGACACAAAACATACTTATGACTTTTATTTCGTTTCGTTCCTAATACGGTAACTAAATTCAAAATACATGCATCTATTTCTATTATATTGCATGATACGTAACAAAAGTATATCTTAATTTAGTGTCCGCTTCTGGCAACGAAATCAGAATCAGTCTTCAATTATGTTCCGGAATTAGAAATAAGATAATGAAACGCAATTGATAATTAACTTTCGTTCCTTCTCGTACACGGAAAGAAATCAAATTGTAAAAGTTACTACTCAATTGTTTTAGTAGCAAAGTAACTGAGGATATTACAATGGTTTTGACAAAATGTTCACTATTTTTTGTGTAATTTATACTACTTTTTCGTAACTCTTTCCAAATGATATGGTCAACATTGTCATAACGGCCTTCTTCCACAACGTTACCAAAACAATAGTAATTTCTAAAATATATGACTTATTCCGTGTACCTGTCTCTGCTCACAGCGAATTAAACACGCGAGAACAACACCGCACGTGCAACGCCACAATCGTGTACCCCTCTCGCAAGAGAAATTTCTTTAAAAAAAAAACTAGTGCCACGCGGGTGCTTTGACCTCTGCGACGCACTCCACGCAGCTCGCATTTGCTGCGTATACGGTATACATATACCTATATATACGAGACGCGCGGCGATCGAGAAAGGGCGAAGGAGAAAAGAGAAATTGACTCTGCCCTCATAATGCGTGAGAATAGCCGAATCCGCGGGGGCCCCGGGCTACCTATCCATAAAATCGAGAAGCAGGATTAATACGCGTCATCCTCCCGCATACGCTAGTATGAGTGTATATATAGGACGCGGTACGCGCGGGGCAGGGCTGCGGGCGCGCGCGCGCGCCCCCAAAAATCGACGATATTATACTTACGACCCGCCACTCGGACGTCCGATGCGCGCAAGTGCGCGAGCGGCAATATGGGTCTTTCACGGCTGTCGAGGTCGATCTTTCGAAAACATTATTCACTTAAATTACAGAAACGACTGAACGAGTGCATCCACCGGTATATGAACTCGCTTGGTCACCCGTCTGGTACATATGCGTACTGTGTTAAACGTTGCGTGCTATTCGATTGATTAGAAAGAACTACTTGTGGCTTTTTAGAGAAAATACGATTGGAAAATTGAATTATTTGCATATCTATACTCGTATCTGATTTTCTCGTTATGATCAACCAATGTACCATTATGTTGTGTAAAATATATGAGCTGTATATTGGATTTTCATTGAATAGCTTGAATTTCTCGCCTTTCTCTCTTATACATTTTGATTGATTTATCATTCTCTTTCAGCTTGTACACGAGATTCAAAAAATCAATCAGTTTTTTTCGATTGTTTCAGATTTTTCAGACTCTTAGATTGTAAATAAAAGATAATGGGAACTTCGTACCTATCTATATAATACATCGTATCATACTTATTATTAGTTATATATGTATCAACTATGAGTATGATGATTGATATATTTCCGAATTTTATTCACAGCTACATAATGTGGTATTATTTTGCTTTCTCGAAGAGAAAGTTTTATGGCGGAATTCAATTTCCAGTAAAATCTGTAGTTTAATTTCCTCCATGCCAACCGTTGTTGACATCCCTAGTAACCGCTGCTACGACAACAGGAAAATCTCTATCTATAAGGAAATGAAAATCAATCTGAAGTTTATTTTTTTCACATCAAACTTCTTTTTGTTATTATTCTGAGCGTTTTATCAATTACTATTTTTCTGATCAAATGTTGGCTAATACATAGCTAATTAAAGTTAATAATTTTAAACTATTTATAATATACACAGGTACCGGAACATAATATTTTTTTTAAAGTCATTCGAGTTAATAATTAGGACATAGTAAACTTCATCCTAATTCTACTTTTTCACAGAAAAAATGTTTCTTTAAATGATGAAAATCAACTTTTCATAAAGATACTCAATTTGATTGTCGGGAGAAAATAGATGCGATTCGTACATTATTCTGCCGGAAATAAGTTTTATTACTTATGCATTATATAATATATATGTTATTGTCACGAGACCATTGTTTGAAAGATCACGATTTGTTTGAAAACTTTTTGTATTTTAACAAACTATGACAATTAATTAATCGTGACGTTGATTTTTCATAATCAGTGAATAACAGGCTTGTTAATTTTACTCAACCAAATCGAATTCGACTTAATCGAACGCGGAATTGTTTGATTCGAGATTCACCTCTAATTATGATTGCTCTTGCACGTCTATTCAAAACTAGAAGAAATCGTAACGGAAAAGTGTATATAATCTTTTTTCCAATAAACTAATTTACATCATTCTCTAAATAGTACTATAACAAAATATACGTTTGTCGAAAAAGCTTTCGCGTTTCGCCGCATAACGGAAGTATAATATATATGTAGTGTATCATTCGCGCCGTACAGATGTCGCTTCCAGTCTATTCAAACTTGCCAGCTGCACCCAGCTTCCGCGAACTCCGCACTCTCCGAAGCTCAACGTACATATTCACGCGTTTATCATTTCGCGTCAAGCGAACTCCAAAACCATCGACTCGCTGTTCCTCAAGGTACGTATACAAAACAGAAAAGTACACGGCTGGTCGCGTTCGCGCGAAGTGAACCAAAACACGCTCCGTTTTTTTCCGACAATTCGCTCCCCTGACGAGTTGCGTACCCGCAGGTGGTGTGTGCAGCCGGACATGTACAACACTCGAAAGTTCGGTAGCACGTCGGACGAGCAGACGTCGCCGGTGGACAAGCTCGACAGCTTCGGCCAGACGCCGCTGCACTTCGCGGCGAGGAGCAAGTGCAAGGACGCGGTGAAGCTGCTGCTGCAGTGCGGGGCGGACGTGAACGCGGTCTCGGCCCGGGAGCGGACGGTCCTGCACGAGCTGCTGCTCTGGCCGCAGAAGGACAAGGTGCGGGGCGACCAGCTGACCCAGGGCGAGACCGGCGACGAGGAGGAGATCGTCGAGATCCTGAGGCTGCTGCTGGCGAAGCAGGCCCCGATCCAGCTGTGCGACTGCCACGGCAAGACGCTGCTGCACATCGCGGCGAGGAACCGGCAGAAGCTAGTGATAAAGGCCCTGCTGCCCCACTACGGCAGCGGCTTCCTCGAGAAGCCCGACGTCTGGGGCAACCTCGCGCTGCACAATCTGCTCGAGGCCATCAAGAACGAGAGCCCCGGCGAGGACGGCGAGTTCGTCGAGGTGGCCGCGCTCATGATACAAAAGTGCCCCGCCCTGCTGTACCTGCCCGACAGGTACGGGAGGAGCCCGCTCCATCTCGCCGCCGAGAACAAGCAGACGGAGATCATGAAGATGCTGCTGACGTTCTACAAGTGTCGCACGGCTTAGCCAGATCCCGCGGTCCACTTGCAATTTTAATTTCGTACCGTCGACCCGTCGAGTCGAGGTTGTTGTATATTCCTCGCCTGTGTTGCATTGAAATAGAAAATCAACATTTTATTACACATGTAATACTTATGAAATAATAATTGTATATACCTGGTCTGTGTTGCATTTAAATCGACAATCAACATTTTATTACACGTGTAATACTTATGAAATAATAAATAGAAGGGAATACTTACTGTACGATTCGCAGATTTGAAATTATTATTATAAACAAATTCGTTATTTATAACTGTGTTCCCGGAGCAGATATGTTCAGAGATTAATCAATTGAAGAACGAGGTCTCGTAAGCACGCTGTGATATTGGTCGAGTTGAAAGATTTTTCCGTGATGCATGGGAAAAATGTAAATTGTTATAAAAATCGCGCATCTGATTGCAGAAATCTTTAATTTTTCTAAATGAATTGTTTCAATCAACCGATGACTCATTTATTTGCTTCCATGTTTTCAGCTATGAATGACAATTCAGTTGTAGTTCAGTGCTTCAAATGGCGACTTATTGTTCGTCATTTATACTCGATACTCAAAATCATCAACAATGTATAATACGGCATCGAATTTCATTATATCGCTCAATGCACCTCCAAAGCCTATTATAGATTCCTATATAATAAGCCTATCATAGTAATTATTATATCGGCTTATTATATTTTCCTATATTCACTACTTGAAAACTCCGTTAATCTTAATAATCCGCTTATTCTTTTTTTATGAAAAACGGGGACTGAATTTTTGCAGATTCTATCAGTCTAATGATTGATATTCAACTTCGTGTTTTGAACATACTTGCGTATGTATAATTATAATTGTTGTATACGCCATTGTTCCACGCGTACAAGTTGTGATGAATAATTTCATTACAATTATGTGATTGAACATTTTTGGCAAGAGTTTAATTATTTTTTGGACCGAGTCATTTCTTCTTATAAATGTCGTTGAATAATCGTTGAATAAGTGTCGTTGAACAATCGATGAATAATCGAATATTTCATATCGAATGCGAGTTGCATAGGAATAAATACTACTGGAATTGTTTAGCATTGTCAAGTGAATATTAGAGAAGGTTAAAAAAATCATCGAGGTATCTTTGGATTTATCGAAATTAACTAAAAAAACCGTGACTTGTAATGCCCTCATACGACCCTTGAATCAGGCGTTACATTGAGGTATGTTTTGATAGTGCTCTTCCTTACCCAAGCACAGTAAGGTCAGCTAGACCGGCGTAGTTCATGCTGACTCCGTAAGATGAAGCTCGGTGTTACAGTTAGAGGTAAAAGCACTAAAAGCACGCAAATTCGATAAATCTTCGGGATAATTGTTCTCACGAGCTTTTTTCTTCATCATAACTTTAAAAACTAAAATATTATAACTTCAGCCCACCCATGTAAAATACATGATAATCACTAGATCGAATCCGACAGTTATCCGATGAAACTGGAGATAAATATTGATATTTCCATGTAGATGTAGTTATACGAATTCCAAGCAAGTTTCAGCACGGAATAAAGAGGATCAGGGCGCGAGGCTAATCAAATTCGACGACTAAGCAGATGGGATTCTCTTCGCTTTGACAATTTTATTGCCAAGTTACGTCCATCCTATTGATTTTAGAAACAATGGCAGTGGCAATCCGAACGCTGCAGTGTGTGTATACGAAACAAAGCAAAAGCGATTAACGTAACGCATAATTGGCTTACTCGGACTTTGAATAATATTATGAAGTATCATGCGGTTATATCAGATACAATATTATTGTTCTCTCTCCCTCGCGCGCGCCAGTGTACAACTGTCTCTTTGTGCTCTTGGCTCAAATAAAAAAAGACGACGAAAACGCGGGCGCGAGCGACTTGAGGATGGAATATATTCACTTGGATTTTGTGCCGTTAGAAAATACAATCAAAATAATTATTGTCGTCGTCGAATTGAAATCGTTGATGAGCACACAAGGAGAAATTAGGCGGCGAGAGGAGTTGAATATTGTTTTTCTGGCAACGACTTGCGGCCCCCCCGTCGGTTCCGAAAGTGCCGCAACGACGGGCGAATCTGCTCCGCGAAATCTCCTTGGCGTGAGCGCGCATGTATATACATGCGTCGGTGCATGCGGGTCGAGGTGTGCGTGGGACAGAGAGAAGAGAGAGAGAGAGACCCGCAGAAACGGCCAAGTGCTCGCATACGTATAATAATGACTCGCAGCCGCAAGAGAAGCGACTCTCGGGGGCGCAGCAGCTGAGTTAGCATGATTTACGATCGCCCGTCTCGTCCGTCCGCTCTTATTAAGGGCGATTTTAATTGAGGAGACTCGAAAAATGTTCGCTCGTCGGATATTATCTCGAGAGAGAGAGAGAGAGAGTTGCCCCCGTGGAACTTGTGCTGTGTGCGGCTTCATCAGCCGCTTCCTAACGGCGTGCGAACTTTCAAACTGTACATAGCCCCGTGATCATTTTTGTCTACTGGTCTGCCGATGCGATGCTTTTGAAGAGACAAGTCCGAGCGTGGATGGCGTATCAAAATTTTTATTTTTACAAATTTTCAATGTACGAGCATGCTCATGTACACTTTGAAATTAAAATATTAGAAAATCTCTATTTAATATTGCAAATTGCACAACTGATAAAAATAGTCGATATTGACTAATAGTAGAATTTTAATACAAAAATAGTTAACTTTTACTAAATTATTAAAATATCAGTAAAATTTTACTATTTTTTCGAGTAAATATCTATTATTTTCATCCATTTCGTAATTTGTACTATTAAATAACAGTTTTTTACTATTTTAGTTTTGGAGTGTAAGGACAGTTCGTGTCTTTCAATTTGAATGGATGAGGGACGAGCACAGAAGCTATTTAGAGGATAAATAGCGTAATTAAACTTTTATTTTAATGTGATATTTATATAAAATCGTGTTTACATTTCAACCTCGAAGGAGATATTTGAAAAAATCGGTTCAACTTGATTGTTGAATTCTGCTTCTACCCGAAATGAATTCATTCTCAAAACAAGTACATACGAGAACGATTGTATATAATACTTGTCGTCGGTGGCGCTGACGCGCCACCTGATATAGACCAATTTGGAATTGTTCACTATATGTGACGTACAATGTACACTATTCCGTGTAAAAACCGTCAAAAAACTGACTTTACGCGAGGCCATCTTCACACGATGTCTGTGTTTTACATTCATAGGGAAACGCGAGCTTTTTTCGCAAGTTAACCGACTCGTTATCTCGGGGCTAATTACGTCGTGAACCCTAAAGAGACTGTCGAGTATACAGTGTAGATGAGATAACAAAACATGTCTCCACCCTGCAGGCTTCAAATTCGCTCCATCTGTGTTTTCCAGACGAAGCCTGCACCAGCGGAGCTTACACCTGCGTGTACATTGTACCTGCGTGTATATACCTCGTTATTTTTTTGTTCTGTGCTGTTCGACCCTCCAGAGCGGTCACCACATATCAAAGTAGCACATAGATGTGTTTATTGTATATATTGAGCTGGCATACACCCCAACGGGCCTCTCCTCTACACTTGCTCACTCATGCGAAAATTTTCACGTCCTCCGCGTGCGCGAATGCGTCGCAATTTGTCCCGTCGCGCATTACTTCAAATGTCCCACTCGTCTCTCACTCATTATCAAATAAAGCTCAGTCATATATTCACGGATCGTCTCGGAAACTATATGCGCGTTTATTGCTTGTATCTATACTTCTGACGAAAAACGAATGACCGAGACATACCGGGGAGATTCCAAGAGTCACATACAGGCGAAAATAAATATATCAACGCGCGGACGCGTTCTTGCGCTTACATTTGATGTATTCGGATATTTTTCGAAAATATTGCGACGAGAAAGGGCTGACACGTGTTGTCAATGTAGTTTCGTCGTGACGAATACCGTTACATAACTTTTCGAACGAAAAATCGAGGTAAAAGTCGACAAGGCATTTCAAAAAAAAAAAAAGAAACTATACCTCTTCCTCGCTTTGGTGCTCGTGTTCTATAATAAACTAGCGAGCGAACCTTGATTCGTGTGTTCAAAACGCTCTCGAGAGTCGTTGGGCGCGTGCCGCGAATATATACTGTTATTCTCATAATATCAATCTCTTTTCGCGTTATTTGTTTCGTGTACCGAGTTTGATTAGTGAAATTATGTTTTTTTCTTCCGTCTCATTTCACGCTCCGCGCGCGCGATAGTCGCGATATGCAAATTTTACTGCGGCTGTTTGCTCGTTTCGCCTCGTTCGAATTCGACTGCGATCCTTATTTCTTAACACCTCCAAGTTCAACCGAGAGTAAACAGATTTAATAAGCCCGCTAGACACGCGGAAAATAAACTCTCGGGATTATATACCGATATGTATATATTGGCCGACGCGACGCGAGAAGCGCGTGGTGTTATATGGGAGTTAAAGCTGTCTCATACAGTAATGAATCAACGAAAGTCACACGCACGCATCTCCAAATTACTGACGCGTCCGAGTTTCGGTTCTCTCTGAAAATTTCTTCCGGACGTTGCATACACCAACGTATGTGGAATTGCGATTTTTCTCATCGTCTTTTCCACTTCGTCGATTTATCTTCTCTATATAATCTGCGCAGGCCTATATTCCTCGAGGCTTTTCTATGGAATCCTGATTAATTCAACACTGGATGTCCTTGATCAGATAACAATGACTCTCCCTCTCCTGCTTCTCCTGGAAATTAATCAAGGCGTCTTTCGATTCTATTGAAGCCATCCAATCGTATAGTTTTGCATGAATTAACATTTCATCCGCATTGGCTCTACGTACGGCGAAAGAAACATGTACACAGCAGCGAGAGGTCAGGCTCTAGCCGAAAACGGAACAGTATATATATAGCGTATGCGAGCATGTCCTTGAGCCAGTGTATATACAGGGACGCGTGTGCTCCTCGACATTCGCCCCGAGGAACACTCGAAAAACATCCATTACCATTTATCTCGATATCAGCGGATAACGAAGCAAGCTGCAGTCAAGGCGACGAGCAAGCGGCTCAAGGAGCCATAGTGTGGTCGAGCCCCTTTTTTTACCCCCCTCTGCTCCTGCCCGGAGTATATAATCGCGTCCGCTTAGTCACACACAGGCGCATACTATCGCTCGGTTTCGCGAAACGATTAGGCGATCATCGAACCGGCGCGCAAGCCAATGTATGTATATACAGCAAGCGGAAGCGGCGAGCAGGAATTGCTATCGGACCATTGTTACGGCTTTGATTTCTCAAGATTGGTATATGAATGATACGGTCCCTCCGTCGAGTGGTCCGCTAAATAAATCTGATTCGATCTTCGCCGATATGCGTTTTGGCGGATCCGCTGTTTTGGGGGAGAGTCTCTTAGATACCCTCATTAGCTACTCAAATACATTGGAGTATCGAGAAGACTGCAGCCTCCGCAGTTGTCTCACAGTCGCACTAACAAATATGTCTCAATTTTTCCGAATAACTTTGATGTAACCGAACTGAAAGAGAATAACAAGTCTCTGACAAAGCTAATCATATTTTGAATAGTGAAAGCAAGGGCTAGCGACAATCTCACAGGTTCATGAATACTTTGTATTTATTGAACAAACGTACTTTCAAGATTTCTTTTTCTTTTAAATATTGATCTGCGCATTCAACTCACGAAGACAAGGCGTTAGTGAAAAAACACGTCTCTCCTTTTCTCCTAAAAATGTTACACATAGACCTAGTTTTATCTCTATGAATTGGTGTCGAGAACGTATCTGAAATACAAAAAATCTGCTGCCTTGGCCATCTGACAACTTGGGTAATTCCGCAGAGTCGTGGAAAAAAATTCAGGGTATATCGGAGACAGTAGAATAAACGTCGTTCAACTTGAGGCAACAGCACTTAGACGCTCGGGGCGACCGCACGAGGTATATACAGATATACGAGGGCGATCGCGAAGGATAAGCACCCGAATCAATCCTCGATCGGGATGTATCGATCATCTTAGCGGTACTCGCGGTGTATATGTATATAGGAAAGGCTGGGGCTGCGGTGGGATATTGTACGTCGTGCGCCCAGCTCCGAGCGAGGAATTCCTCGCGGGCACGCGTTTATCGTGTACAAACATTACAGGCTCCCCGGCTCCCTGGTGCCGTGTATACGGGTCTGTATGTATATATGGGTTACAAAAAACCAACGCGGAACTCATGAAGCGCGCATCGAGAGCTGCCCCGGCACAAAAACGGTTGCAATCGCGAAAAAACGAGGACGCGCGCATAGACAAAAGAGAGAATCGCTTTATGCTCCAGTTGACCGAGCAGCCGATTCGTTCGCGAGACGATCGCTTAATTCCGACGTCGATCGACTTGTATATCCGACGGGTTTCTTCAAAGCAGTATATAGAAAACTGCATTTGTTAATCCGGTAACGCGAGACAGCCGAGTGCCAGACTCTCCTCGTATATGTGTACATACGAGGAAACACTGCAAGCTTGCGCCAATTCGTGAGGGCGAACGCACACATATATATACCGAGTGCCAGCGGATGATTTATCACCGGGTTGGGTGTCACTCGGACGCGTGTTTTAATGGGATTTACGCGGCTTTGGAGGACCTTCAATCTTCTCGTCAGTCGTTTTGTCGGGCTGCCTAGTCGGCGTTGCCACAACCATCGCTGACAATGAGTGATTCTCCCTCGCGCCCCGGCGCACGGCCGAGTCTTCGTGCTGCTTTTGATTGTTCACTCCTCGTATACTTACGTCGTTGTGGATAAAGCTTGAAAACGGCCCGTCGTTGTGCGACTGCTGAGTGCCGTTTTTATTTGGATACGTATGGAATCGGACATTGATACTCGCTTAATTCAATCGAATTATCACCAATTCGCTTGGAATTATCTTGGAGATTTCAAGTAAAAACTTCCGGTGGAATATTGAGCCCGACACTTTTGGCATTCGTTCAACGGAGGGGGGAAAAACAATCTTGCCTAGATGAGCGAAAATCTGGTATTATCGTATGCGGTAACATATGAAACGTAATTTTGATTCGATAATCCCTTGGAGCCCGTACAATTCTGCATATGAGTACCTTGCGCTTCGGAAATTCATATATATCACGAGTATATTGAATCGCTTTTCGACAGAGCAGTAAATAACTCTGAGAACGCAATTGACATTTACAAAAAGACCCTAATGATATACGTTCCGCAACGGCTGTTGATTTTCATTTGGTCGTAGCTCGAGCGATAAAATCAAAAGTCGAACGCTGAGCTCTGCTGTTCCGCAAACGAATCCACCGATAAACCGTACCATCGAGAAGAGGCAATTTTTCTTCTCGAGCTCCGGTGTCGGTATCCTCTCTTTTTCAATTGCAATCGAGAAACTGCATCGTGCAAAGAAGAAAAGAAAAATTCCCCACCTCGGGGAAAAACTGGTGGAAACTCGATAGTTCCTCGGTAAAGGGCTTTCGCGGGCGCGTTGGATTGATGGGCATTTTCCTGTGGGTGCGTCCGCGGCCAGAACCGATATTTCCCACGTGCAAAACCCTGAGCCAGCGCCAGCAATTTGTCCGAGAGCTCCACTTATTGTTAGATCTCAAGGCTTCGTCCGGCTCTTTTTCCCCCGCTTTATTGGCGCTTCTGCTATCGATGGAGGGGAGTTACGTCGACGCCGCGAGGCTGCCCGCTGCTTCCTCGATGCGTGGGTTTGTTTTTCAATTTTCGCGAGCCGCGAGTTTCGGGCCAGAGACCGTGTCTTCCTCGTAATTGAATCCTTTGCGCTCGAAATAACTATGCGTAAATACGACAATCGCGAGTTGGTTTTATATCAAAAATCGCGGCTGCCCGGCTTGATTGAATATGCGATAGCATTTGCAGTGACTTTTAATTTTACTAGGGGGGATAAGCTCCTGCTCGCTTCGCTCGCCAACCGCCATGGATAGTAAAAACACAAACCATTGTTTTAAAAAAAAAACAATGTTATAATATCGTTACCGACCTATACTACGAATCTCGCTTTGCTCGCCAACTTACCATAAGGGGAGAGGGAAAATGTTTAAAAATCTATTAGTTTGATTTTTTTTATTTAAAACTACAAAACATGACTCTTCGAATGATTCGAATTGAATCGATATTCTTTTTGAAAAGAATTGTAGCTATGTTCATGTTAAACGTTTTTTTATTTAGTTTTAATTCGTTAGATGCTTTAGATTTAGATGTAGGAATCAACTGAAGATTTTAAACTGAACTTAAGAGGAAGTTACTGGGCATTCCGTGAGATCCACCAGTACACGAAAGCCTTCCTTACCGACCTGACTGTTGATCGAGCCCGTCTTCCCTTCTCGCAAAAAAAACAGGTGAGATTTCAATCTCGAACTCCAGCTACACTCTCAAGTGTCATTTCTCGACGTGAGTTTTATCGCGTTTTTCCGCTGACGAACTATGTTTTCCTCGTTCTGCTAATAATACGTTGGGAAATTTGTATTGATTTCAGTTTTATTCGTTAGATTTTGGGTCGCGCGTTCTTATATAAAAACGCTATTTTTCAAGCCTCAATCATGGAAATATCAAATCCATCCTAATGAAAATTTTATTCAACATTAACTTCAATCAGGATTTTTGGATTTTTAGGTTTTTAATTTTAAAATCAACATTTCGATGATTTTTTCGTTTGATTCTTGGGAGATTCATCGTGTTTGATAAATGGCTCAACGTGCTAGATTAGCCGTGAAGATTGACTAATAACAAAGTAATTCGAATGAAATGAAACTCACAAGTCTCTTTGAGTTTTCGTCTTTGACGCGATGCCAACGTTAAATTGGCCGGGAGAAAATCTTGGATGGATCCGTACGTGAGAAAAAGAGAACCAAACAACAAGAATATTCAAAGAGACATTTACGATTATTGGAATAATGAAAGATCCATTGTTACGAAATAAGTTGAATGACTGAGGAACAAGAAAACAAACAATAAAAGCCCTACACGAAGTCTCTTTACACGCCATTGCATCGAGTCAATGTATTAAAAACTATTTTTTAATTACCCATGGATAATTGCCATTAAGCTCATGATAAGCCATCATTAGAGCTGACAAATATAGTAATGTTTAATTATTTTCTTGGATTCATAAATCTCCTTGAACACGGTCAATACTTTGCAATGATCTATTCATAAAAGTGCAATAAACGTCTAGAACTACAAGTAATAATATCTTTACAAAGTTTCAAGGTCTTCTATTTTTTCATTACCCCAGCTTGAAAGTGCTTCGTATATAGGCGGAAATTGTTTTGCTATACGAAAATAAATAAAAGCTCTAAGGTATTGGTGACCGAGTATATTTCTTTCCCCACAATTTTTAATTCGTTTATAAATATTGCCGGAAGAAACGTCAGCCTTCCTCGACTCAAATAACGGAATATTTGTCCTGAACAAAATCATTAGAATATGATAATCACGAAACTCTTTACAACTAATAGGATGATTTTGAAACGTTATCGAGATAGATTTCATCGAAATTATTCCGTACTACATTGAATACCGTGTCCTTCCATTCGTCCACCCGTCAGCCAAGAATACATTGGACAAACTTTCGTGCTCTGTCGAGAACGTTTATAGGAGCTAACTAATCTCGTATAAACTTTAAGAGCCGTGTGATGCCGACGAAATTTGCAATACAAGTTCACGTAAGCGGCGTGTTCATTCAATTCGTCACCCATCAAAACACTTCAAATCTTGATACACAAAACCAACTGGCAATGAAGTTTTTGAGTATACTGCATATATCGAGGAGCTTTACAATCCGGTACTCCCATCGTATTTTAGTACTCAATTTTACTAAATTCAATGGCATTCGTCGTTTTTCTATCGTTAGCATGATATACTTATTGTGTGTTTGATCCAGCTTGTCCCAATCTGAGCAATAGCTCTTGACCAATACTGCGGTAAGAATAAAAACTCCGCGGTACTCCCTCTAGAAGTACTCGAATGAGAAGCCCCGCGTCATATACATCATACCCGTGTAAATCTTTCTCACGCGTGACGAGTCTCGCGAGTCCTTTAGACACGTATCGGGCAATGGCTCTGCCCGAGTTGGACCTAATATTTGTCGGAAACCCGCGGATGTCCAGTCAGTCCACACAACCGTGCATGGACATCTCAAGGCATTTCGACACATGAAAAATGTCCATTCCTCGCTGAATCTCCCAAACGGATATTTGCACACACGTATGTATAAACATACACTCGAGGCATGTGGGATTTGCAGTAGCGAATTCGCCTGGCCCGCGCGCGGTGACATCGGCTATTGATCCGTGTGTAGGTATAAGCTCGCGGGGGAGGGCAGCTGCATATAAGCTATATATCGGTGACCTTAGCGGAGAGCGGGCGCGTGGCCCGTCCGCGCGCGCATCCTCCCCGTGTCTGCCGTGTGCGCGCGCCAGACACTTTCACTGTTTTCCGCCGCACGCGGATCGATGAGTGTCGTGGGGGGGCTTTTTAAAGCCGCTTCATTGTTTCCAACCCCCCCGGCTGCTGCGAAATATTTGTGTCGTTTCCGCCCCTCTCCCCCCCGAGTGTGTGTAATATACACTCGCAGCCGCGGCCGAGTTTTACATTATGCCGCGCGATGCTCGGATTGATCGGCCGAATTATGTACCCGCGATAGACTCGAGCTGCGCGGGTTGTTCGCATATAAGCGGTGTACGTACGACCGAGTTTTTTTTGCCCGAGCCCACGTAATCACGCGCGCCGAGAGATAGCTTAGCTCGATATATGCTCGCGAGGACAATTCTCGAATTGCGAGCTCGTCTGAATTGATGTGTAACTCATGCCCGCGGTTGTTCCTGTAAATGGGGTACTTATGGCAACCGAGACAAATATTTCACTGGCGGGAAAATTTCACACTCGCACAATTGTAGCGTAATCTTTTTATTCGTGATATTTTGGCAGATCAGATCTAGTCAATACACGCGATAAGGAAAAATCTGGATTTGACTCTCCCACAGCCTGTTGGGAAGGTAAAACTTTTTAATCGACGATCCGATAATCCTTCATCTCATTAGCTTCATCATTATCTTATCTTGCTATAAAGTATGAGAAGAATAAAAGACGTTTTCTTTGTTCACGACAAACTCAATTATTGAATCATTGAATCACTGCGAATATAAATATATATTCAATGATCATTGAATTGATTTCCCTGAAATTTCAACAGTTATTTATTGAGCCTGCCAGCCGTCCCATAAGCCATGTGTCGTCTCTCGATTTTTGGAAAAAAGTAGATGATCGATGTCTACATAATCATTGCTAAACTGCGGAGCAGCATTAGAATGAAAAATATTTGAAGGCGCGAGGTTAAACCTGTATCAAGCTGTATACGCATATAATGGTTAGTCGCATACCCTTGCCTGCTATGCATATACTTATTCAGTTGATAAATTCATAAGCGCGAAACATTCTATGTATTCATCATTAATTATCAATGGAGAAGAGAGAAATACGACGAAAGCAATACCCATGACTAATTCAACATTCTATAGTTATTTTCAAGTTCAACTTTATTCCTATCGACGTATCCCATCATCAAATAATCATACACTTTCTTTAAATTTAAAATATTATAAATTGCATATTTGATGAAAATTAATAGAATTTGACTAGAGTAGAGTAAAACTTTTCTAATTTGATTGAATTTCATTTAATTTGGCTAAAAATTTACTACTTTTCAAGTCAATATTTACTACTACTCATCAGTTATGCAATTTGTAATAAATAGTAGTTTTTCACTATTTTAAGATTAGAGAGCTCTGTCTTAACAAGTCTGTTCGTGATGCTTGGGATACAACTTTCAAAAGTGAGCAAGGAGATTTTGAAAGGATCGCTGCATCTGCAGGAGCGTCTCCTCTCAAGTAGATAAGGTCGGATCAGGAAAGACACGTGGCATTCGGTGGACTCCAGTCTCGCTTTGTTGCCAGGTGATCTTCAGGAATGGCTCACTCCGCCATTCGGACCAACGGATTCGGTTCAAAATGAAAGGAAAATTACTTCAATCATTTCTCTGTTGGATTTCGAATCGCACGTACACATATTCCTCCGACAAAAAATCCAGGGGGAATCTGAAAAGTCCCGGAAATCAAGGCGCAGGTTGGTGGACGCTCCCTCGTCAGAAGCATTGCTTGGCCGGGACGCCCGAAGCCCGCGGATCCGCTCGTATCGATCGAGCCAAACTCGAATTTCAATTTTAGTTCGCGAGTTGAGATCCCAGACTTTCGATCGTCGAGGCGCATTTCTGTTTCGCGACCCATCAACTTTTGCACGCGAGTAAAAGTGTACCCGCATATATATATATGTGTACATGCACTTGGAAATTCATTAGTGCACGGGCGCAGGCCTCCTTGGGTTCGTCGAGTCGCACGTGCTGCTCAGGGGGTGGGGGACGACGTCTGGGAGTCAGCTGATCCTCTCCCGCCCGGCAACTATATATATATATATATGCAGCTCGACGCGGCCCCTCCTCCTGACCCCCGCCCGCTGCGCCGCGCACGTGACTTTGCCCCGTACAGCCGAGCTTCAGCTCTTTCGATCGCTAGATCCGCCCGCGAAGATTTTTCCCTCCGATTCGCATTGGCAGTCGAATAGGAGAAATACACTGGACTGTATACGATGCGAATGGGGGTCGTATTATGAACTGTATAGCTCGATATCGAGCGCGCGGAACGATGTTGGAGAGCGAGCGTTGCAGCGCGCCAGAGTGAGTCCTCGAGATGTAGGGCAACGCGAGCTGCTCTCGTTTCCGCCTTCCTGCACATTTTTCAAGGCTCCCGCGGCAACGACTCCGCCGATCAATGACGACTGTTCGGCACCTCGTCTCTCGTGCGCTCCTCCCGCCAGACGATGGAGCCTCGGTGAAGACTGGTTGCACATATACGATTCAATGAGTTTTCACGCGAGGTTGATTCGTGTTCTTCCTTCCCTGCGAGGGATGAAAAATCATCATTCATCTAAATGCACGCATGACAAATCCTATGTATGCAATGAAAGGATTTCAAGCTATCGCTGACATTTGAGACAGTCAGAGGATGTTATAATGAATGTAAAAATTAGAAAGAACATTATTTATCGAATTTTTATCATTTCATTTCTGAATTTCATGATTAAAAAGATTATTTAAACGATCGAATCATTGATTTCATGGAAAGATGAAGTAGATGAAATAGAGTCTATATAAATAAATGTATATAAACGATCGATTTAATGGTCTGTAGTCATTTTCTCTCAAGGTCACACCAGTTACTTTTTCGTGTGATTCTTCTTTGTTGTTGTCATCATAAAATTTCAGAATCATAAAGAAATATTGTCACCTCACCTGGATACTATTTTTTCACGCAGTTTCCTTTGTAGCGACGACTTGTGTTAATAAATATTCCGTAAACATTATTGGTTTTCTTCTTTTTCTTTTCAAAGCCCAAGTTGTGAATACAATATTGCGTTGGTGTTGAGAAACAACGAATCAATCAATAATTGATCAATTTTTATTTTCATACGCCCGTCTGTAACAGAAATAGAATCGAGCATCCAACGACAAATTAAAAGAGTCATCGAATTTCACTTGGAGCGAAAGTACGTACAATAGAGTGAACGGAAGTTCAGTCACCGAAAAGTGTCTCGTTGGTTATGAGTCGGGTAAGGGGGAAAAAAAGTAGTTTCCTCCGGGAAGTAGTAATGAAGAAAAAAGTAGAAAGCAGAAAATCGAGTTCGTTATTGATAGATTGTGACTTGGCTGTTGGGAAAAAAATATTCACTTCAATTCTTACAACGTGAATGACTTGAACGACACGTGAGAAGTTAAAAACGATTCTATCATTACGAGAATAATTGACTCGCGGATATGAATACATCTGTTGAAGCTGCGCTCCAAAAATAGCTAGAGTACAGTTAAGAATAGTAACTCAAACAAGAACTATCGTCAATAGAATCGCTAGTGGATTTCGAAATTTATACGAAGGAAGAAAATCTACGCAGATACTCATTATTTTGCTCAATTGTCCTATATTAATTTTTACAACTCAATATTAATTCATAATCGTGTCCATAAAGACAGAATTTTTTTCACTCATTCCACATTAGCTTTTAATTGGCGTGCCCAATGCCCTCCATAAAGAATGAAATATTGATACAGTGAAGAATGCTCGAATCACTAACACGCTAAGATTTGCTAAGTGACGTAGCTTCGTCGAATCGATCGATTATTTTCAACGGTTGATTCATTGTGTAATCAAGAAACACGTACTTGTTCCTTGGTAATACATATAAATCTCAGGAGAAACGTATATCCCGAGGTAATTTCGAATTTATCTCTCGTCACTTCAAGTGTTGGAAGGAATCGCGGGGGTTCACGGGCCGATAACTTTGTACTTACTCGACGAGTAAAAAAAAAATCGAGAGTGATAAGTTTCGAACGAGTAGGTGTGTTCAAGAACGACCCGTCATTAAGACAAATATAAGGGACTCGCCCCGTGTGTCGTCGGTTCTCAGATAAGAGATAAAAAAAAATATTCGCAAGGCAGAAAACTGCCGCTCGTCGCGGGATCGATTCCCGCATAGCCGACGACGAGCTCAAGCTCCATATCTCTCGCGAGATCCTCCCAAAATCCTCCACTTGTCCCTCCGAGAAAAATCGTTCTCATACGAAAAAAAAAGCAAGCTTGGTCGTGATAATAGACAAAAGCCGCTCGTCCGCGCACGGACACGGCTCGAGCTCTGTTTCCGTGCATCATCAGCAGCAGAGCAGCGCAGCTGCGGCGGGTAAAACGATCCGCGCGCTTGGCGCTGGTGCGCCGTGGGGTGGGGCGCTCGCGCGCGCGGCAAGGTGGGGGTCGGCTAAGCCAGGCAAGGGACGAGCCGTGCAGCATTGCTCGAGCCACTTGGTTCCTGCACGTAGTCGCGTTCTCTCGTGCTCCTGCCGCAGCGCCGTCTCTCCCGCAGCCGTTCTCTACACGTCCGTGTTCCGCACCGGTGCTAAAAAGGTGAGTGTCTGCAGCTCTCGACGGGCCGAGTGGTGCGCGCGTCCGCTCCTGGCCGACCCGGGGGACGCGCCACGGTCGGCCGGTGTTCCCCGTAGCCCCGCCGCCGGTTCCGTGAATTCCCTCGCTCTCTCTGTCCGGCGAGCGACGCACGCGCGCGTCCAACGGACGTTTCTCCCTTCGCCGCGATGCCGTTTCCGGCTGCCTAGTCGCGCCACTCGGTGGTCCCTTCCGCGCGCACCTACGTGCACGCGACCGACGTGACGGGGCTTTTTTCCCCGAGAACTCTCGCTTCCGCGTGTCGCGGGACCCGTGGGCCGCGTATAATATGATTCACGCAGGCGCGCGAGGGCGAGCCGATGTAGTTGTGTAACCGGCCGTCGACGGCTCTTTCATCAGATACACGCACGGGCGATAATTATCATCTACAGGCCGGGCGCGGGTGAAATTTCACGCCCCCTCGGCTGCAGTTGAGCTGCGCGCAGTGTAGTATGCTCGGCGTTTTGCGCCACCCACCGTGGCACCGTGTATCCGAGACTCCACTCCGCCGTGTATGGACTCGAGAGGCTCTCCCGCCGAAAACCGAGTGTATGCGATTCAAGGTCGCCCCCGCCCCTATGCGTGTGTGTGCTCTCGAGCCTGCTTCTTCGCCCCCCCTCTCTCTCGCTCACCCGCGCTTTGTCGATAATTCGCGCAGTACATGTACTCGGGTCACGCGTGTGTCGCGATTCGCGTGTATACATGGATTATCTCGCCGCTGCTAACCTCGTTATCGATTGATCCGGTTGCGAGCCCCGAGTCCACCTTCGCGCTACGTGCGCGTGCCTGGGTGCGAAAAGCTCTCATTGTGCGCCACGTACAGGTAATTCGACCTGGCTTTTCGCTCCCGGGCGATACTCCGGTGATCTTCAGGAAAGACTCCATTCGCAGACTCGCGATTAAAAATCCTCCTGCAGCTCGTGTCCACTCGTGATTAAAAATCCATGCAATTGCGCAATCGGCCGGTGACTCAGTCGATTGCGTCACGAGTGATTCTTCCTAGCGGTATGCGTCTATGAAATCGCACGCGCTCGCCTGCGAACCAACCAGACGAGGAAGGATGCAGTTTTGCAGCTCGCCACCGCTCCGCGACGAGAGTGTATGCGCGCGCGCGTGCGAGCGCTTAGCGCCTGCAGCAGCACACGAGCGTCGTCCCAGCCGTTTGACATTGACTGCAGCTCGACGCGTCCAACTCGAAAGGGACAAGGCCGCGGCTTCTATTTTATTTTTCGCTCCACTTCGCCCGCCGTCCAAATTTACGCTCCGATACTTACGCGCGTGCCTCGCCCGTCAGCCTCGCCCGTGTTTGATTTCGTGATGTGTCCTCCCCCCCCCCCTCCCCTACCTCCCCCCGAGCGCAACGTGTGTTGTCACACGGCTTTGTCTCGGGCTCATTCCGACGATCGCTCGAGAGAGTTGCCGCAATGAGATTGCCCACTGGCTGATCGATGCTGTTTTTTTTTTCTTCTGTCGTCCGCCCGTGAGGGTTGGCATCTGGCTCTGAGATCCAAGAATCGAGTAGCGATTCGACGCGACATTCGGCTGTCCGGATAATATGGGATTGTTTACGCGAGTACTTCTCGGGCCGATCGGGAAAAATGAGGGTTAATTAAGATGGCCCGTAAATTGATGTTTTTCCTTTCATGACTAATTTCTCCCGGTCAGGTCGTTGTGATTTTAGATATTAGCTCGCGCAACGCGCCGTTTTTTGTCACGTAACACTAGACGCTCGCGCCCAATTATTTCGAGGATTTTCGTTTGGGCAACTCTCGGCAATGCGAGTACCATTATTTTTATGAATTTTTTTTTCTCTGGCCCCATCCTATGCACTCGTGTTGGGCCGAGTTTTTATTGTTCAATTTGCCGGTAGTAAAACGGACGAGTTGATTGCAGCCCGCGAAGTTTCAAAACCGAACTATTATCGTCTGTAGCCTGAAAAACTTTTGCGCTCCGCGACAAGAAAAAAGAGCCAGACCTTCGGCGGCCGTTGCGTTCGATTATTCTTTCTCGGGCGCAGAGAGCAGGAGAGAAAATACGTGACCGGTACGAATTTATACACCAAGACCTTCGCCTAGTCATTCAATGTTTTCACAAAGTAAGCAATTAAGAATATACGAAACCTTGGTTCTCTTGACTTACTTGTAACGCAAAGAAAATCGCGTGGGTTATTATTTTCCCCGATTACGTTGGCCGTGTCCCGATTTTCTGTACGGCAAAGAATCACAAATCACCGAAAGTACAATGGAACACAGTGTTTCCTTTGTTCCGTGAATTTCTACTTCGGCGGTCTCTCGTATCTGCGCTATCTCGGAATGAAAGCTCACGGAAGTTACAGGCGAAAGCGAGTCGCGGAGAGTGAATCGGCTGGCGAACAACCCCCTCGACACCTGCGGGGCAGTACGCGCGTATATAGCTCGCCCAGCTGGCGAGCATCACGCGATCCGCTCATAACGCAGCCCCTTTTCCCCGTGGGCCAACAACCGCGCGGGCCGGAATTAGTGTGTTTCGCTGTCGCGACGAAAGTTTCATAGCGGTAACGGACAGCGTGGGTAGAAGTGTGTGTGTACGTGCACGAGAATGTGCGGAATGGGCGAGCGCCCGCGCGCGGCACCTTACGTAACTCGTCGCGTCGATGAAGCCGCGCGCGCGCGCCCGTCGACTGCAACTCTCCGGTGCGTGCCTCTGATGCACTGCTCGTTTTTTCCCGCGGCTAATGGGATTGCGGGCAAGCCGTTGTTCCACTCGAAATAACTCGATCGCCGTTGTGTGTCTTCGGCGATTGCCGATTAATGACGAGCGGCTGTGATCTTCGGAGTGTAGCCGCGATGGAGTTTGCAATACAGGCCTCGTTTGGATCGTTCCTTTTCATTTTTACCCGTCTGTTTCAAATTATGATTGGTCGCTGAGCCGTCTAACAAGTGTAGGAATGTTTCTACTTGCCGATGTATGTAGGTGTCGCGTTGGCGCGCGAAACGGAAGCGTTTTTTTTTCGTTCGGCTCGCGCTCACTCGGCGGAGGCGTTGTTCCCTCCCTCTCGTCCTGCCGTATTGATTTTCACATTTCGACAAAATTGCGGAATAGGCGCACATTATTTGTCGACCGAACGAACGTTGCCGTTACTCATGCTCGACAAAGTAGTCGACGAATGAACTTCCAAATCGGTAATTTGTTGTTCCGACGATTAAATCGTTGGCCGATGATTCTCTCCAGCAATGTGTTACGTGAGAAAGCAATTACCGCGCTAACTCTCGGATCGAACCGAATATTGTTGCAATCAAAGAGCTGAAATTCCCGTTAGAGTTTATGGGCCGCAGGCTATTTCAGATATTGAGCAGACGCTGTGTGAACTTCAAACGCCGATCGAGTTATAGCACCGGCGTTAATTTTAGTCTTTAGCGAATGAACTTTCTCGCAGTATACACGAATCAATTTTTCGAAGATTTGAACGAGAAATCGCAGTATAAGCTCGTGATGCTATACTATTAAATACGTTCATTGACTCAGGCGGTGCTCAACTTGGTTATAACTTTCAAAAACAGCGTTGGAATGATTCATTCCATTCGACGGGGACTATACAAAATGCATTAACTGAAAGGATATGAGCGCAAATGTGGCGTATCTCCAAAAATAACTTGGCTTGGATTAATAGTTCTTCAAAGAGCAGTTGGTTTATAAACTTCTGGATTACATACTAGCTATTAAAGCAAAGTACTGAAAGAATTATATCTACGAATATTTTCGTCGGATCACTGGCTTTATACTTCATATTAGAAGCCAAACTTGTATGCGGAGGGAGAGACGATTGTTTTTCTATTACTATGATTCGTGATTCCAGAGTGAATAGCCCTTCGTTTACGATCGAGTAAATTCAGCTGGAAAATTAATTCATAGCTATAAATAGCCCCTAAAGTCCTCTAGAAATACACGAAAACATCACAAAAAATGGAAGTAGAAGTGTGACAATGTATCTCAAATTCGTCGTATCTAGATTGCGTGTGGGGAAACACGAATCAATCATATAATTCCAGAAAAATCAAATCTACCACTTCCTAACAAATTCGCTGGTCATCAACGATTCAAACTTCAGATACGCGTGTGAAAAATTTCCGGACCAGTCGAATAGCAGCAAAATGAACGTACTCCGAAAAGTTGGAAGAGAATGAAATGCGATTCCGTGTCGAGCGTCATTAAATTACCTGCACAACTACGGTCTAACAGCCACTATCTGCCCGGCGGAGTGCTAAAGCCACTCGGGCTTAATAAATCACCGGAATCACAATGCGGTGGAAACTGCATCGATCAAGTCGCTCGCTATATGCATCGCTTCGTCTGGGCTTTCCTGGCGCGTGGAGCCGCCAAAGTCGTCGGATCGGGACCCGATCGAGCCGAGGTGTACATATATATATGTATATAATATACATGCATTAGGAGGCGCGCACGGGATGCTCGCGAGACCGGAGATTCGCAGGAACGGCTCTCGGCCGAGCGTCGGCGCACGCCTAACGAGCCCGTTTGGTAATTCAAAACGGAAATTGATAGTTGCCGGTCTCGCTCACACGTCCATACCTCGCTCTTCTCTCTCTCTCTCTCTCTCTCTCTGCTGTTGCCCGCATGTGTGTATATGCGAGGCACGGCTATCACACATGTGCGAGCATGCTTTGCACTTCATTTGCACATGACACACGCACACCAACGCGTACATCCACGCATACATGCGCCCTCCAGTCGCGGCGCGCCTGTTGGGCTGAATCATCGTCGGGGATTCCTTTCTCGAAATTGATACGCCCATTTTGATGTGTAAATATTTCCAATCGACGTCCACATGTAATTGGTCGCTCGAGCGAATTAGTTACGTGCTGCAGCTGCACAAGGATGGGACTTGCCAATCGCAATTGCAGTAGCGAGAGTATCATCCGTGCGTATATATACCGCCGATAAAACGATCTGTACTCGCTGCTGCTGGGAGAGATTTTTCCGTTTTTTTTTTCGCCCTCTCTCTCCAGACAGATCTTGGGTTTCCATCTCGGGTCGGCTGATTTTTATGTCGACGAGTGACGCCTCAGTGCAATCCAACTCATCCGTACACACGAAGCTATATATCCCTCTGTTGATACTTCCTCGCCGCGCTTCCTGCTCCCCGAGTTTATAATGCCATTGTTGGCCGTTGCGTAAGCTACGCGAATTCGCGTTCGCAGCCGTGCCTCCCAGCAAATAAATAGCCCTCAAAGCGACAAGTTTACGGTTAGTTTGATCGGACGAGATACGCGGCGGATGAAATTCGCCGATGCGAAAAACCACACGAGAAGAAGTTGGCTCTTCGGGGATGAATAATTTTTCCCCGAGAATCATCTACCTCGCGGTGCATAGAAACAGATGGGACGTATGAATTTTTCCAACACAATCCAACTCGAGCGGCAGAAATATCCGCGAGGCACAACGTGGGCCATGTGGAGAATTTTTCGACGAAAAACGAGCCAAAGTGCTGCCGCCCGTTCCAAAAACTGCGCGCGAGTTTCGCTGGGCGAGAGAGAGAGATGCGAAGATAGCCTCGCACTTGAAAATAGACGCGGCGCGGAAACGTTGCGGAGGCGCGAGCGAGAAAGTTCATAGTCCCCCGGGCGCCGCGAGCTGTGTTCTCTCGCGGAAGGAGGCTCGCTTTCTATTTTGAGGCCGAACCCCGTGTCTGGAGCTCTCTTATATTGTTGGCCAGACGCGGGGAATTAGAGGCGGCCCGGTAATTGCCTCTACCTCCGCGAGATTAACGACCTCTCGGGCGCAGCCACTCGCTGGTGCCCATACGCTGGGCCCGCGCCGAGAACATCTTCTCGACTCCTTCTTGCCATACTAGTTCACGCGCCAAAACTCCGTCGAGTCTTCTTCCCGCTGCTCTCGTGCCTCCCCGCACTTCTTGGATTTCTGTTTCTCTTGGCAGGAGGACAAGCCAGCCGCGCGAGCTTTGAGCCGCGAGATTTCTATTTCCCCGCGGCGGCAACGGCTTTGTACGCGAGCTTGTCATTCTCCTCTTTGCGGATGGTGTGAAAAGTTGGGGCAATATGTGCACCGGCCACTTCGGAGGCTGCTCCGCGCGTCGAGCGTTACATTATATTGTAGTCGCGAATACTCGCGTGAGGTTACACGCGCGACGATCTATTTCAGTCTCGCGCGCGAGATCACGCCTTTGCTCGTTGCAACCTCGACATCTTCACTTGTCGATTTCGCGTTCGCTAATTTTACACACTCCGCGTTCTGGGGATGATTTTTGCTCTCAACTTGGACGACTATTTGCTAAATTGGTTGTCAGTATTGGATCCTACTTTTTTAAATTGGACACTCTCATTGTGTAACATGTAACATCGAGGTAGGACATTTTCGTTCTGTAGTGTTGCCTGGCATTATGTAGATGTCGTGTTGCACGGAACGTGTTTAAAGAGAATAAAAATTTATGTTCGACTCGTTGTTCATTATGGATTCATTCTATTTCACGTCTGATCAAAGGTGGGATGCAAGTTTGTTTGACCTCGGAATATAGCTTGATTGAAGGCTTGTAACTGTTCAACGAATGCACGTATTTCGTCGAAAAATCCTGATTATAACTGGAAAGCTTGAGAATAAGGATGATATCCAATTAGTTTTTCGAAGAAAATCATGAATGGTATTTCTCTCAAGATTCAAAATGCATCAATGTTCCCTGAAAGAAATATGTTTCCAAGTGTTTCATGTTTTGCTCGTAATTGATAGAGTCTAGACGTCGAGTGACATTCGTTTCCCTTCTACTTCGCACAAAGAGCTTGATATTTTCAACCCTAAATCTAAGTTTAACTCAGAAAAGAGACATCCTATTGTAGTGAGAGAGCTTTAACACGAAATTATCCATATATTAAGAACAGCCTCAAATCATGAGATCGTCGACGTAAATAAATCAATGCAAAATTTATTCAAATTGTAAATCTCGAACATTGAAAATAGATCGAAAGAAAATGGGTTGTTGAGCCGAAGTTTGGCTGAAACTGAAAACTTTTGCGTATAGCGTAATCCACCGACTGATGCCTCGAACAACATAAATCCAATACACTCTACAACATTATTCACTCAATCGGCCATCCCAACGGATCAGGCTCGCGGAAAGTCCTAACTCGTAACCAAAGAGGCGACCTTGCACGAGTACACAAGGGGGAGGAGTGGGGCAAAGAGTGAAAAGAGCTCGCCAGCCGCAAGCACATGAAATCAGCCCCAACCTTGCGACGCTTCGGCCCTCGAATCGAGTAGTATCGCGGCGAGCCATTGTGCGCAGGTTCGGGGAGGGGGAGGAATATAATTGGGAAATGCAGCGGGCTCAGAATGGAACGAGCCGGCGACCTTGACCTTGGCTTGGGTGGAGGCGACGGTGGCTTGTGGGTCAGGCGCAGCTCTTCGCGTGGGTGCAGGCTGGCCGAGGGTGGGGCTGCTGCTGCTACTGCTGCTATACTGGTCGATATTCAACACAGCTGAGCAGCCCAGCCGAGTTGGTGCCGACCGAGGGGAACCCCAGCAAGCTTTTCTCCCTTATCGACGCCTGCTCAAGCGCGGCCGTCGTCGTCTCGCGGATAAATTCACTATGTAACTTTTAGTTTTTGATCGACGATGAAAATTTGCAAGTGTTGTCGAACGCGTCGCAGTTATTCAACGCTCGAGGATTGTTTTACAAATTATAAATCGGGATAAGAGTATGGTTGGATATTTCAAAATGATATGAAAAATAATCTTTTCATTCATCCTGCGAATCCGAATGACTCCGTTGAAACATTGGCACATTTGCCAACTTCATTTTTATGATTGATTAAGAGACATTTTCATCGCTTGCGTTGGATAGTTGATAACTGAACCTTAGTTATATATATTTGCGTGTAATTACCATCCTCGCTTCGCTTGGGCAGAGAACCTCGCGCGCGTCTAGAATTCATATTTTTCTCTAGTGTCAAAATATACTATTTGTCAACTGCTTTGACCAAGGTCTATAGTTTGACAACTATAAATATATATAATTCGATTGGACACTGTCGAACGCACGTCTATCATGGCGAAATAAAAACTTCTCGATTGATTAATTTGATGATGTACACTTGACATTCTATTGGGACCGACATGATTCGAATTGAAGTAGTTTGAAACTCTGTTCAAATGGTATACTAGATACAGTAAAACAGGCGGCAGCTCGCCAGTTGTGACATCATTTTTCACTTGCTGATATGTCGCTGTCATTGTTGCAAAACTGCGATCTTCACTGTGTTAATTCATCTTGCCGAACTTGTTTTCGTTTATTTTAAACGCTTACCCGAAGTTTTTGGCAAACCTATCATTTTCATATCATCTTTTGAGAAATTTTAAAATATGTTTATGTCACACTACATCGAATACTACCTAGAGAGTTATCGAGAATCGAAGAAATTTATTGAAAATTCCATTGACACAATCAACCTTTGACTGTCAAGATACATTCGACGGCATTTTTGGCAAGTAGGATTGATTTTGTAACTTAGAATTAAAATAGCCGAATACAATAACAAAGTGTGTAAAAATAAATCTTGAACTCGTTGTGGTTTGGAAATAATTTCTTGGTGATATACGTAAGATATTTTGAATGAGACAGCTGAAAGTTGATATAATCGATGTTACTCGATGATCAATATTTATTTCTGAGATGCCAATTATGTGGTCATGAAAATTCCAGTCGACATATCTTGGCATACACAGTATTTTTCGAATATTCTGTTCTATCGTTTTATTTAAATGAAACACGTATGCGTGCCACTCTCAATCAAGTAAAACACATGAAGTAAATGCATCTCGATTAATGGAGACCAACGGATTTCATGTCTCTGATAAGTTTTCATAATAACTCTTGAGCATGTTTGCAATCTACGATAGGTATAGAAGAGAGCCCTCAACTTGATTCATCGATTCAGAAAAAATGTATCCTTTCTAAAAGTATCGAAATGAATCTGGATATTTGTTTGGCTTTGCAATATGTGTACAAAATAAATAAGGAGCTCGAGAGAATATCGCGTTTCGCGTCGATATAGTAACAACCAACTATGATATTTGAACTTGCAGTAAACGTTATACCCGTATATAAATACTTCATGTTCTTCACCTTGGATTTCAAACTTGAGCGAATCTATTAACAACACCTGAAAAACTGAATTGCGCGAGCTCTAAACAAACGTGCAAGTATAGACAGTCGTGTGACGCACGCAATAACTGCCGGAGAAAACGATCGCGAGAAGTTTCCTTGGCCCGGCATAGCCACGGATAAATATTTTACAATCTACGCGCGAGCGTTGCGTTTGTTGTACAGCCATCCAAGGCACACACACACACACACACACACTCGCTTGTCGGTGAAATTCGTCCGATGGATGGATCCGGGCGCACACACGTGCCATCGGGTCACACTTTCTGCGGCACCTCGCTCTCGTACACTCGTTAACCTTGGCGTTGCGTAAGTCGAGTGAGATAAGACGCTCGATTGAGGTGCGCGTGATTTAGATTTCACGCTAATGCCGCAGTCAGCTGGAGTCAATCTCTTTTTTCTTTTTTCAAGACGTTCCTGTTTGCTCTACCCATTTGGGTCCTCTCTTCGATCAGTTTAATTAACGTGAATTTCGAGTGGTTATCGAAGCGGCGATGAATCGTATTGGCATTTGAGATTTGCGCAAATTATCGTACGCGACACGGGAATATTCAACCGGACTAATAATTGCCCCTTTCACGACTCTCGAGTGATACAACACTCGCAAATTTTCACTGATAACAGTGGCATGCCATCATATCCATTACGACTCGATGTGATTTGAACGATACGACACTTCGGATCTACCTCGCAAATCACCGTCGTCGCGTATGATACTCATCCAATCTCATGTAGCACTTCCCCAGACACGATGCAACCCACGATTAGTCACTGGCACGAATCGTCATAACACCATCGATTTAATTCAATCTACAAAAGGAGAGAGTCCCCTGTGGAGTCCACGGATCAATGACTACCCGCCGATTGGTCCAGTTCAGCTCGCTATTGCTCGTGAACGCCAAGCGCCGGCGGCAACCGCAAATCTTTCTACGCCCGAGCTTGAGACGGTGCAGCTCGACGTTCTGGTGTATCCCGCATAGGTATCATTGCATTATTCATTCATTTTCTTACCGGCCGAGCCGAACGCTACGGCTTGCGGGCCGCCTACGTGTGATATTGCCGGATGTGAGCGTTTGTTGTACATCCTCGAATTACTCGAGCCCTAAATTCCCGCCCGTCGGATTTTACGGTCACTATACATGCTCACTCGTCGGGGTGCAGAGAAGCCTACGAAGTGGAATCGACCAATTCGAGCGACACGCAGCAATGCGTGTTGGAACTGTGTCGTTATTAAACGTAGCATTAGTATCTTGCGTAAATAATAGTTTGTTCATTCGTTTTCCTTATCTATGTATTGTTCCGTTCATCCTTGAATCGTGCATTAGACAACTAATGATCTGTGATTGATTTTCTCTCCCTTGTTTGGTAAATAATTTTCCACACTGTAAATATTGCCCTTGCGAACCTTTTTGTTTAAATTTATACAGTGATTGTATTTTGAACATTAGGAATTTACACGCTAGATTTTCTGATTCTGTTGGGACAAGTTTGTGGGGTAGTCTTTAACTTCTCGTCTTTCTTAAGCTTGTTATCGAGACAGCTTACCACCTGGGGTGTCGCGATAACTGAGAACACGAGATACAATAAAGACACAAGTGATTCGAAGTATCCTTTTACCACATTCTTCTGTCTGACTCAACATTAGCCAGTAACTTATTTAAAATCAATATACTAATTCGACATATCTCGAGTGTGTCTCGTCTCTATTTCAATTCTCCAGCGTAAAAATTATTCTTTATTTATCTTTTTCCACTGCTGTTCGTGAATACGATATCTTCCTTCGATGCTGCTGTTCGCGTCCCCCTCGACAAAACAAAATCAAGTACCTTGACGCGTTTAACTTAGTTGGTCATATAATTAGCAAAACTCGTTAATTAATGTAATTGAGTCTCCTCTCTTTCGGGTGTTTCTTCCCAACCGACCGATACTGAATGGGGGGTACTCCGTCAGTGCAGTGAAATTTCCAGTGAACTTTCAAGGACTCGCCCTCCGCTCTCGCACAAAAGCCTTTTCTTTATCTGTGCTTTCCATTGTATTTCTTCTCTTTTTCGGTACCAAGCCCGTATATCCGCGCAAGGCTGAACATCGAGAATTCGCGTAGCCGGCTCTCGGAAAGTTCGTTGAAAACAGTTCCATATTTTACGAAAGGAAGAAAACGAGAAAATTCAATTTTAGCCGTATTTGTTATATAAAACGTATTGAAGGGTACGAAATAGTTGGCGAATAACAATCTGTTGAAATTTAATGATTCTGAAAAAAGAACGATCTACTTCCGCGAGAATTTGCTAGTGCATTATTTTCTCGAAACTGGTTTACGGGGAAGTGAATATAATTAAATAGAGTTACACCCTTGGGTTTGCGCGCATGCACGCATTGATGCTGCGCATTTGCTGAAAGCCTGTTCACACGAAAGCAAAAACAGTCCCTCCTTTTCATTACTGCGGAGCCGTGCCGCGGGCTAGCAAAAAGTGCGCCTCAAGTTCGCCTGTGTATGCCTATACATATCAAATTAAAACCAACCCTTCCACGAGCCGCCGCAAAACAAGTGCAAGCCCGACGATGACGACGACCTCGAAACAAGAAAAATGCCCGTGTACTCGAGCAATTGTTGCGCCAGTATATGCCGACGTTTCAACTCGAGAAGAAGCTCCGGTGCTATTGAATCTCGTATCCCGAGTACTCGCCATGTTATTCAGAAATGATTTTTCATATTGGAATTCATTGAGAACGCTAAACAAGCAGAAGACCGAAATGAATTTCGCTGTTGTCGTTACACAGATGTCATTGCGATTGGTTAGAGTGATGAACGTGGGATAAAGTGGTCAAAAATATCGTTGATTCCAGAATTGCAAAACGAATATGATTTAACATGAGACGTGTCTGTTTGCGTATACCCGCGAGATTGGAAATTCAAGGTTGACACAGGGGAATCGATACGGACACGGATTATCGATATCCTACCTCTCGACTCTTTCAAGTTCCCGTCCACGAAATCACCCACCCGCGGGCTCGTGCATTTTTCATATCATCGCAATAATTCACGACGCTTTGCAACCTGCTTTCTTCGATGAAAGAAAGGTAAAAAAGTACGCGTACCGCGGAATGCGCAACACCGCGCGAACAGTACAATGCGATATGAATAATTCAAGGTCCTTTGTACAATGCGAATGATGAAAAAAAAAAAAGTGTATGAACTACTCGCGCGCCATGGACTAGAGTCGAATCCGTATAGAAACCAGACCCGCTCGACGGGTGAAAATAACTCCATACTACCCCCCTTTCGGAACGAAAAAGTACGAGCGTCACGCATCGATCGGGTCTAACGATTTTTCGCGTTCGTATATAAATACGCGTGCGCCACGGGGTGCGGGAGCGACGATGTAATCAGGACAACGCCCCGCGGGGGATGCATCCGAGCCGCGGCTATAATCGCCGAATCGCGAGCGCGCACATGGCGCGCGTGCGTACAGCCGGCGTGTCGGCCGGCTTTCCGCGCGCGTTATGGTGCCGGCGGGGTCGGGTTGGCGTAATATCGACCGGGCCGACTCTCCGGGAGCGAGATGGAACACCCGGCCGCTGGCCCCACCCGAGATCGAACGCGCAGCAGCCCTTATCGCGACCGTGCATGGCCTCCGCTCGAAAGTCCCTTCCTCGATATATACTTTTTTCGGCAGGTTTCACATTGTTCCTCCGTCTCGCTTCCCCCCGAGCGAGTCTCGTTTGTTTTCTCTCTCGGCCCTTTTGTCCTGTATTATTCGGTGTATTATTCTTTCTAATTCCACTCTCTATCTCTCTGTGTCCCTCGTGATTCCAGGGGCATGCGCGCGCTATGGGGAACCCCGTTCCAGCTGCGGGATCGAAGAATTTCAAAGTCGACAACGCGTTCGGCCCGCGTGACATTTTCATTTTCCGTGGCATACTTCTCGGCCCTTTAGCATACGCACACGCAATCGTCGAATTAGAGCAATCGCGCGCGCGTGTTGAAAAGGGAAGAACCGATACACAATTAAAAAAAAAGTAGGAAGTGTGAGTGTGTATGGAATATGAGCGAGCCGCTCCCTTGGGTGGGGGGTGGTTTGTCTAGCTGGTGCCCCCCCTCTTACGCATTTTTCGCGCGTGTGCGGGAGCGTTCGTGGTTCCGCTGTGCGCGTGTCTGTGTGTGTGTGTGTGGGTGCGGTGGGAGACGGCGTACACACCTCGTCGGCGCGCGCGGCCCACGCTGCACTTAGTGATAGCGTAGAGCCTGTGGCGTTCGGGTCGTGTTCTCTCCGTATCTTTTCCTCTCTCCCGCGCGCGCTCGCGCACTATTATATCGTCCTCCCCCGCGTGCGCGCCTCCTTCTCTATGTAAAACTCTTTTCCGCGGCTGTCTGTAAAATATCTTCTCTCGACTGTCGCTGGTGCGGCCGAATTTTCCATATACGCGTTCGCGGCTCTGTTCGCCGCTGAGCCGTTTGATTCGAGGTAGAGTGATATATATATATACAAATGAGCTCGTCGTAGCAGTGCGACAATCGTCCCCGAGTGAGACCGGCCTAAGCAACCGGAAGGACGACTCTCCGTTTGTCCGTTGTTTGTCCAAACGAAGAAAGTATTAGCTGGTACTTGTAGAGCGTGGTAGACGCGAGAGGGAAAGAGAGAGAAAGAGACTGGCCCAGCCAACCACACCCCTTCCGACGCTGCGAGATAACGCACTCTTGCACGGCAGAGAGGAAGAGAGAGAGGGAGAGACAGAGAGTGTGTGAGATAGGCAGAGAGAGAGAGAGAGAGAGAGAGAGAAAGGGAGAGACGAGTCGATGGCGAGGCATAGCACGACCGGAAACAGCGTCCAGTCTTCCCTGATTCGTCTTATCGAGTGAAGCGATCCGCGACTAGTGCGCTCCATAAACGTGGTGTATAACGTTAGGGGCTTGGAAAGTGAAGTGTAAGCTCACTCACTCCCTCTTTCTCTGTCTCTCTCTCAACCCTCTCTAATTCTCTCTTCTCTATCTTTCTCTCTCTCTCTCTCTCCATCTCTCTCTTTCTCTTTCTCACTGTCTCAGTCCAAGAGTTTACACCCAAAATGGGAGGATGCACCTCGAAGGATGCCGCCTCGAGCGACGAGTACGTAATACCAATTGACTTACGCTCTACTCTCTCTCTCTCTCTCTCTCTCTCTCTCCCTTTTTTTTCTGTCTCTTTTATGAGCACGTATGAATACATCTATATATATATTGCTGGGAATGCGCTGCCGACGTTGATGTGCCGCTGCTATATACTGCTGTAATTGTTCTTTCAATCCCTCTCTGTCTTTCTCTCTGTGTGCCTGTCTCTGTCTCTTTGCACAGTTGGAAACGCCGGTCCGGCTCGAGGAATTGCCGGCTATTGAACGTCGCGGCCGCCCCCCCGGTTTCACAATGCTCCGCCCGCCTAATCAGCACAAAGTCAACCTCGCATTAGGCGTCCCATTCACTTGCCCAATACCCTTCACAATTTCGAAGGTTTCAATGTAGAGCATTACGTGTACAGAGAAAGCTGCTGCAGCTCGTCGAGCTTGATCAGTCGGAATTCATGCGATGATTCGATCGAAGAATTGTCCACCGAGGGACGTCTCGCGTGAATTATGGCCCGGCTATTGCAACGACGCCTTCGAAAATTGAGTATCTTTTTGGTTGTTGGGGGGTTGGCGGGTAGAGAAGAACGATGTCCGAACATCGACGCTGATTGCGGTGTACAGGTTTGATAAATAAGCAAGATAACGAAGGAGTATTCTTGGCCCGAGTAATTTTATCCCCATCAAGGCGTGATATCATTTACTTCCTCCTCCCCCTCCGCTCCCCTTTTATCCGTAACAAGATCGACTTCCGGAATTAACGAAAATTCATGCCTAGCGCATTCATTTCCTTGGCAGCGCGGGTAGATCCTCGTGCGATTATACTATACGTAACCCGCGATTCTAACGATATATATTATTGAGTTATCGATGGTCCTTATTGTTCACCCACTTTCTTAGTATACGTTTTGAATTTTTTCGAGAATATTTGTATATAAATCGTTTCTAATTTTTTTTTTTTAACAACTATCGATGTTGCCCGCCCTTGTCGTCCCTCCTGTCGCACTGCAAAATAAATGCATCTCTGTGAGAAAGCATATCAATGTTTCCCTCGCACTATCCAGCACAGTAACAATATAATATACCCTCGTTTGAAAAATTCAGAATCCAATCGAGAGCGTAGCCGGGCAACGGGAAATTCCGGGCAGAAAAAGCTCGTCGACGGTTCGAGTCACACGCGGCAGAAGCTAATTTCTCGGGAGCGCGCGCGCCTGCAAGCCGCGTTTACGCGTCGGCTGCTTCAGCCCTTTCGGCGTCGGGCGCCAGATACGACGAGGGAGAGACCACCGACCCCCTTTGTGACGCGACACCGAGTCAAGTGTCGGCTTTTATTTAAAATTTCAAGATCGCCCACTCGACGCCGACGCTCGTTATCTTATCTTCGCTACGACGCGAGTAAATTGCACCGTGAGAGCGCGCGTGTGTGTGTGAGTATGTCGCGCCCCGCGATCAAGTGCGCGCATGTTTGAGATTGTGCGACGTTGATTGTCACAATAAGCGACGTGCAGTATACCATTGTCGCGGCTCTCTCGCGCGCGCGCGCGCTTCACCTGGTTGCGCAGCGATGGAATCCCAGATTAATCATTTCTGTCCTTTCGGTGTTCGAAGCTTGAATTTATTTTTCCCTCCTACGTTGCATCCGAGCCTGAATTATAAATAATACTGACGCTAATCGTTCAGAGTGTTTTATTGGTATTTTAACGAAAATAGGGAATTTTTTCACAGAGTTGGGCCGAATCTGACGGCGAGATGAAATCTGTCAATTCATCTCGGAATTTTTGAGTACCTTTCGAATCTTTGAAAATTAATCTCGAATCATTGTCGTCGATTTAACTATTCAGTTTTTGATTATCGCTACAGCTAAAAATTTACAACTCTACTTTCAATTAAACCCAGCGATTACGCGTAGGCAATTGTGAAAATTAACATTCTTATGTCATTCCTCCAGCCCCTGCATCCACGTTGCGTCATTATATCAGTCCCGAACCAGCGTAGAATCCGATCTGAAATTCAAAGTCGCGAGGCTTTGCATGTAACAAGTCACGAGGGTGAAGAGGGGGGCAAAAGTTTGCCGGATCGAATTTACTATTCAGCGTCGTGTTTTTCTCGTGACGCATATAACAGGCCGCTCATGAATTATCCGATCTTCCGACCCTTTCACCACTCGCGATGAATTCGAAAGCGCAGCGCGGGCATTATGCAGGAAGCGACAATCCCTCTCGCGTTATCGAAACTCGCACATCAAATATTTGAAATTCTATGAATATTAGTGAAGTCGTGAATTATTCGCATCTCGCGACGACGAGTTTTACCTCCATTGCAAAATTTTTCCTCGGGAATAATCCCGGAGCTTTTAAATCTGCATCCCTATATTCATTTATCGGCGATGTAATTTCAATCAGCGCCAAAAGCTCGTTCAAGCACCGGTTGATAGGGTGAATTTTACAAGTACTTCGATTTCAACGTCGACTGGAATTCGTTGAAATTTACTGGATTCGCGACCTAATTATGCAAACGTAACTACATTTCAGAAAATTCGTATTCCTCTGAAGCAGTGTTCTAAAATTCCGATACACCAGAAAATGATTCGTTTCTTCTATACATTTTCAAGAATATTTTGCGTCGCATTTTTCAAACTCTTCTATGCCTTTTTTTCAACTAAACTAATCAATAATTCAATAGTGTGTTTGAAAGTGAAGCCACGAGGGAAGAAAATTATTAGTTGTGGCTCAGCTGTTTGCGAGTGGACGTTGGCACAAGAATACGAATGCGACAAGCATAAGATTCGAGTGATCGCCTTATTCAGATAGACAGGAAATAGCGTAGGCGGTGACGCAAATCTTTGGTGGCACTTTTTTCTTATTCGCCTTTCGTTCCGTTTTTAGTCAAGGTGCGACGGTACCGCACGGGAGAATCAAAAGCTTGTCACTGCGTTTTACAGCTCAACTTGTCTAGTGGGAAAAAATGCAATTGCCATCCATATTCCCGAGAAGATTCTCTGATCAGATTATCCAGATTTTCCAGATTCGATTTCAATTTTCTACATCGGTTGATAAGTAACGACACTATTGCCATAATAATATAATAATTATCAGATTCCTTTTAACTCTATAAAATGAACTATTATGCACCGTGTTAAATTATAAGATGGTTTTTTCAAATAGAGCCTCTATTCCGAAATTTATCCATGTCTGGATACTACGTATCACCCTTTATTGGGTTAACTATATTCTTTCCGCATTCGACGTACCGCTGAGTATATGATTGAAAATTTAGAAGGATCAATTACTATAAATAACTGATTGGAAGAATTCTGAATTTCATATCGTGCAACTTTCTCCTCTTTCAATCAATGTATGCACCATTGGCAAAATGATGAATGTTTCAAATTATTATGAATGCATTCACCATATAGATATGCTCAATGTACTTATCTCTCACCCATTTCGACTCTAATGATGTTTTCACAAAATCAATTGATTCCTAGATGAACACTGATATATGGTTCATTCATGTCTTGTTATCATAGGGACCAGACTCATTTCTCACTTTCGAATTTTGGAAGTATTGACGACTTATTAAATTCTTTTATATTTCAATGAATCAGGAGTCTCGTCATTTCAAATATTTAATGATGCGATTGTACAATTATATTCCCAATTTGATTTCCATTTCTTAAATGCAATCAGCCATTCGAGTTTATCACTCAAAATCATTTCAACTCAGTAGCCAAATAATTTTCAAGGACCTCCAACTCTTTTCCATCGAATCACACGACACGAGATATAGAATTTCGTTATCTGTCAGCATCGATGAGTGTCCCCCGATGTCGCTCTGTCCGAGAAAAAAAAAATCTAGAGCACCGATGAATCTCGATGAAACGCACTGACAAACAAACTAAGGATCGTTCTTTGTTGATTGTGATTTCAGCAAAATGGTTGACCAGGCAACTCTCGACAAGCTGGAGGCTAGCTTCGCCAAGCTTCAGGCGACGGAGAGCAAGTCCCTGCTGAAGAAGTACCTGACCAAGGAGGTGTTCGACGCACTAAAGACCAAGAAGACCTCGTTCGGCTCGTCACTCCTCGACGTCATCCAGTCCGGCGTTGAGAACCCCGACTCCGGCGTGGGAATCTATGCCCCCGACGCCGAGTCCTACACCCTCTTCGCCGACCTCTTCGACCCCATCATCGAGGACTACCATGGTGGATTCAAAAAGACCGACAAGCACCCGCCCAAGGACTTCGGTGATTGCGACACCCTTGGCAACCTTGACCCCGCTGTGAGTTATACATTTTGTCCGTTTTCCCTCCGATTGTTTTGATTTCTTGGAGATATTTGTCAATTGTTAGCGGCTTCAAGCTTTCGTAAAATAACCACGTGTACAGAAAGCCGCAAATGCTTGAAATTATAAATATTTGATAGAGTTTTATTTATAATCACTGTCCGTGAAAAGAATACATTACTATAGAAAAATACGAATTGATGCCTCTTTTCCTTGCGGAGGACTCAGCACCTTTCAGGTGAATAAACGCCATGAAATTTTGTGAAATAATGTTTTGGTTTCCAAATAGATTATATCTACAGCCATTCCGTTCAACGTTGCAATTTCCGAAAGATTTTTGGTTCCATGCATATATGGTATATCCCTATGCATAAAGATTGGGGTACACCGAAATACCATCTAAGTTTCATCGTGATCGCGCAGGTCACTCGGAAAGCGCAGTGTCCCCTTGTTAGCGTATAGATGAGGACAGTTGTATCCTCTAGTCTATGAATTATTCTCTTCATCGTGTCAAACTCACGTTCCACGTAAAGTCTATCTTATTCACACGAAAAAAAATCTTGATTCTCTTTAATCCAAGTAGATTGGTCAAGGAATTATCCAATTGAGTCGCGACCGTACGAATTGGAGTAATTCATTCGCTGACGGAGGAAACTGACTAACACGAAACAAACGGGACAGCGCTATTCAATAGTTTCGAAATGACAAAACGAAGCTTTATAATTAATTACTCGAAAGTCTCATCAAGTTATACAACGAGTAATTGCTTACATTGCAAATTTTTAAATGTTCAGGGCGAATTCGTCGTGTCGACGCGTGTGAGGTGCGGTCGCTCAATGGAGGGATACCCATTCAACCCCTGCCTAACTGAGGCCCAGTACAAGGAGATGGAAGAGAAGGTGTCGTCCACTCTGTCCGGTTTGGAAGGCGAGCTCAAGGGATCCTTCTACCCCCTGACCGGAATGAGCAAGGAAACCCAGCAGAAGCTCATCGACGATCACTTCCTGTTCAAAGAGGGCGATCGCTTCCTCCAGGCCGCCAACGCTTGCCGATACTGGCCCACCGGCCGAGGCATCTACCACAACGACGCCAAGACCTTCCTCGTCTGGTGCAACGAGGAGGACCACCTTCGTATCATCTCCATGCAGATGGGTGGTGACCTTGGAGCGGTATACTTCAATTTACTGCTATACAAACTTTATAAACTGACAATTTGAAATCTAGTCCAAGTCGAAGTGGTAGAAATCGCTGACGATAATTTTGCATGAATTGTATCGGGAATTGAAAATACTGTACTAGTCTGGGAGAACTGATTTTGAATTGAAACCCTAAACTTGTAGGTCTACCGTCGTCTGGTAACAGCTGTGAATGACATCGAGAAGAGGATTCCTTTCTCCCACAACGACCGTCTCGGTTTCTTGACTTTCTGCCCAACGAACTTGGGTACCACGGTCCGCGCCTCCGTGCACATCAAGGTGCCCAAACTGGCAGCCAACAAAGCCAAGCTCGAGGAAGTCGCTAGCAAATTCAATCTCCAGGTGAGTGTCTACAAACTTGACATTTGCACAAATACTCTTTTTTTGCATCTTGTGAAGTTGATTCCACTAAAACTTGATTAATCTCGATAGGTTCGTGGAACCCGAGGTGAACACACCGAGGCTGAAGGTGGCATCTACGATATCTCCAACAAGAGACGTCTGGGTCTTACCGAGTACGAGGCTGTCAAGGAAATGTACGATGGCATTGCCGAGCTGATCAAGATCGAGAGAGAGCTTTAAAGGGTAACTTTTTTACGATAACAGAATAGATTCGGATTACTGTCACTCATTTTTTTCTTGTACGATTCATTTTAAACAATTGATTTTTCACAAATATAATTGAATTTATATCTATAATTTTCAGGTGTCACTGTACTAGGAGTTGTGAGAACTCTCTCCCTCTCTCTCTCCGATCATCCCCTACCCCGTCCTATTTTCTCCCACTTGGTACACACTTGGAATTCAAAGCTGATCAAGAAGACAACATCAATCTAACACCTACACGCATGAAAAGTGAAAACAAGAAGATAAAGCGTGACTCCAAGATGGTCTTATTAAAAGTGTAAAACGATTGATAGTAATTTGCTGACGTATATGTGTATATACAATATATTTTTTGTTGCGCAATTTTTCGAACTTCCTTGAGCATTTCCTGTGCGGAAACGTTCATCGAATATCTTACGAATATTGTTGATTGTTATATATTGTACTACTTGGTAAACTACTGAAATGAAGAGATAGAAGCTTGAATCGATAATTTCTTATGCTGAGCAACGAATGGTCTGTTTCAACTTTGTCTCTTTTAATTTTATAAAAAGAAGTTTTAAAAGTTCGATGAGTTCCTCATATTTTCGGTATTAAAAGTGTGATGCGTACGATTGATTGTCATGGGGGGACGTGGATGGGAGATACGTAGATAAAGGGAAGATGAAATTAACCAAAGGAGAAAAAGCAGGATCCCACGAGCAGCTTGTACTATACGATTGCATGATGTGATTTTCAGTATTTACTTGGTTTCTTTTTTTTCTCCCTTTTTGTATTACCTTCGCACAGTTCACTAAGCTGCTTTATTTTTGCGTTTTGCTTACTTGAAAATAACGTATAGAGCAAATTTTTCAAAAGAATCGAGTTTATCGAGCTATGTGAACTTAGAAACACCGTAATTGTATGTGACTCAATCTTCGCTTTTAATTATGTACTTTCTCGTTCCGTTTGTATTATTTTACTTGTATACTCATTATATTTATATTTGTGCGCTGAAACATAGTTGCAACGCGTATAGAAACTCGTACTGTTCGACATTTTAATGTGATCGTTTCGTTCAAAGCGAAGCGCTTTTAAAATAAAGTTATCGAAACTGTGAAGAAAGCAAACATTGTATTTTAGATTATAAAATAAAAACCACAACTGGCGTTAGACACTTTTCCGATCGTCGGAATTGATTATAAAAGTAGTCTGCGATTGGAATTTGAAGAGTGAGAATATACTCTGTCCGAATGAATAATTATGATTTCAAGAAGACGATTCATACTTTTACGTTATGAATGGTCCAAAAAGTTGATTCTAGACAGATTTTCTTATGATTGATAATGTTTCTGTTTGTCTGAAAAACAAAACAATATTTTTATCACTGTCTCAATTCAAGCTACGTGTTCGATCTTTTTTAACGACTGTGTCGAAATATCAATGAAAAATGTCATCCGGACGAGTGGGTACGCATGTGATCGCTGTACAGTATTCGATTGTCTATCCAAAAGAGGCCAGATGTATTGAAAATACAAAATTAGAACACGAATAAAAAAACGTACACCAAATAATTTTGTATGTTAAATTTCTCATTACCTACACTTATATCCGATTTCTCAGACGAATCTATTTTTACAATTAAATTTAGGGTATGAGACTAATTATGTCAAGGACAATACGTAATTTAATATACTTCATTCTATAAAATTGATACCTGTAAGGCTTTTATCATTTTGAAACCTTGGAATAAGTTGAAAAACTATTCTTATAAAATATTCATTTTATTAGAAAATTAGTTCATCGAGATTCTGAATACATTGATTTTCTCATTACCAATGATAAATTATGAGAATAATAATTAATATAATTGAACACGCCACATGAACATCTTTATACAAATTTCAACGTAGTTCTACGATACCAATACATTTGAAAATCTTCAAATTCGTAAAATTGACATACAATATGCAAAACGCAAATACATAAGAAACAAATTTGACAGAACTATATTATAATTAATTGACAAGAAAATACAGTCTTATTGTCGTGATAAAACACGACCGCGAGTAAGTATAAAAACGACGTTACATAAATGCGATCTGCTAAGAAAAAAGATCGGAAGACGATAGAAATGTCTAATGACTAATAACTTATAAAACTACACTTTTGACTATCGAACTGGACAGCTTCATCGGAATAATCTTCCGAATATTGTTGGCTTGTCCAATTAACTTGGTTTGCTCAGGCGCTTCATGCTAGACTGTTCCTCGAAGTACACAAAATCCTAAAAAATATTCATCGTAGAGTAAATTTTATGATTAACAAAATGTTCTGAGAATTCTGACGGAGTCCCACGGTGTATATTTTGAATATAACGAAGGATATCTAATTTTAACCGCGAAACAACAAAATTGGAAGTACAAAATTTTCGACACAAGCCCTTGACATCGCCTCACAAAGTATACCGCATGAATAGAATTTGTGATTGTATTGAAGGATGAATAGTTTTCAAAAACCACAATGGGGCAGTAATCAACTGCTGGAGCTCTTTAAACCTCGACCCATTCAATTTCGAGCCTTATTACACGTGGTCCGTCAACGAACTTGTTACGAAGCCAGTTTGGGGGAGCACGCATCGTTTCGTTCGAAAAATCTCCGGGTCAGATCTAAAAATTCGCGGGCTATCGAATACACGAGGGGTTTCACATATACATGTATATAATACTTACGACTAAAAAACATGCTCCGAGGAGGACGGCCTTGATCTTGACGTCGAGATCAACGGGGAAGCCAACGCCGAAGGAGTTGCCATCTTTGAAGAATTCCCGAGCCAGGCCCGACCACTTTTTCGTAATAACGCCGACGCTGTGCTGCTTATCGATCGACCTTATCTGCAATTTGCGAAGAAAGCGTGAGCAAAAGAGCCAAGGAGGAGGAAAAAAGTCGGATAATAATTAAGCCGTAATTGCGCGCGAGCCTCCTGTTAATGACTTTTCAAGTTAATCGCGCTATAAATCCTCGGCCGCGCGTATACTGCGGCTCGTCGCTTAACTCAAATTATCTCTCGCGTCGTATTGATGGCGCATCGACTGATTAGTCGGATAACTAATGGTCAGGTGATTTTTCGCAGACTTGCATTTCACCGATTCGCGATGTTTCGCCATGTTTTTTTTTCAACTTCACAGACCTCGAAATAAAACTCTGTACACTCGCGGACGATTTGAGGTCGAGACTTGACTCTTGACAGATCTCATTAGTAATGTAGCGACGAAATTTCAGAATATTCTATCCGACCAGACGTTTTCGGGCCCCACGCGAGCTTGTTAAACTGGAGAAATCTTGAATTTAATGTAATATCCGCCAACTCGAAGTGAATCTGTCGAAACACCTTTACAAGAGATTTTTACTCTAACGAATAACATCGAAATAATGAGCTCCGCGAGTATTCTGTACAAAAGTTTTAGAAAAACCGTAATCCTACTTCACATATAGATACGAAAAATGCTTCGGTTCAACTCGACGCGTCGTTCGATAACAAGATGGAATTCAATTGGCCCCAAAGGTCGTGTATAACTTACGAGAAATTCGACTTCTCCGGCGCAGCACATGCAGATGGGTCCCTTCATCAGCAGCACCGGCACGTCAGCGGAGTCGCGGATCGTGAACGATGGTCTCCACGCATTCCAGTTCTGCGTTATCGAGCCCAAAATCTCGCCGTTCGCTCGTACGGTCACTCGCTGAAAACAAAAAATCAATCGGTTCAATTTTCTCCCAATGTCGTAATTTCATTGCAATACCGTCGTGTAAAACCTAAGGATTGCCAAGTCTCAAGGCGCGTCGAAAATAAAACGATCGGCGAATGAATCAGCATATCGAGCGAGCTTCCGGATAAAAGAAGTTCCGATTTGGAATATCGTCTTATCGCGATCGTTTATCTTCGAAGTCTTTATTTAGGCACTCGAGAATTTTGAGACTCGGCCAGAGCGTTTTTTGGCAACTGTACTTGTCGGGGGTAAATATTTATTTCGCTCGCCGGGTGTACACACGAGCGATTACGAGTGACGAGTGTAGAATTTGGCATGTGCCCTTGAATGAATGATGCTTGTTTGTGAAAACTCACTGGAAGCGAGCCACACTGTGTTTCTACCCTCGTATAGGAGGGATAGCTCACTCTTTCGGATTCAAGGTAGCTTCAGCGAGTACTCGTGAAATTGTCGGATCAGTTCAAATTTGAACGGGGTATATACCTGACCCAATAAAATTTCAATTGCACTGAAGACAACATGGTGCCAACGACTTCATTTTAATATTACAGACATAGCAAAAATTATATATTCCACATTGGGTCTTATGGCTCGAGAATCAACCAATCCCTTCTCAACTGAATATAAAAACTTGAAAGTGTTTATGCGTGCACTTATCTTGAGTTACTATATAATGATGAAATACTTTTTGGATACCTCAATAAGCCATATAAGTATACAGCCATTTAATCATCTGATGTTTCGATTTACCGCAGATATTCAATCAATAATATCTTATTCATCTTGAGTCCATTATACCCATGTCTATGATTTCCTATATGCATAGATATACTGTAGATGTGTAAGATCGAAACTAATTGGCAGAATACCTTATCGGTAAATCGAATTGTTAGACTGATTAGCTGTATATATATATATATATGGCTTATTGAGGCACCAAATAGCGTTCCGGAGTGTTTCGTCATGATTGGTCATCCAAAGTTGACAACGTCTTCTAGTCTATTACACCCTAATTTATTATTCAAAAAATTAGACAATAAGTCGACGTTTGAGGGCCTGCAACTTTTCGCCAGCAGGATTTACCGGCCTCATTAGGCAGTTTTTGAATTAATCCACATTATAAAATTCTGTATCGTTCAGTAAAATTCAGGAAGCCGTTGCTTCCACTGCTGATTAATAATGTGAAATAATTAAAAAATGCCAGTAAACCCTGCTGGCAAAACGTTGCAAATTATGTGGTGGAGTTTGTAATTCATTCTCTACATTCCATTGGATTGGCCCCTTAAAAACCGACCCTTTGTCTAATTTGTAATAGGAAATATTCACTTGAAAATCAAAGTCAAATTTTACTAATTTCTATCAGGTACATAGTTTCTACTATTTTAAATTTAGAGAGTACTGTATATTTCAAGCATCCACAAGTGGTCCAGCTTGATCTTGATCTACTTCAAAACAATGTAAAATCGGAAGAATTTAGAAAAATTCGCTCTGGTATCTGGTGCACGTGACGCTGGAGGCCACCTCAACGACTTATAGCGCCGATTGTCTTTCAATTTTCAATTGACCAAAGAAACGTCTGCCGACACGAGGTAAAAGGATATATATGTATGCGACGTAAATTGCTCATACCTGCAGGCAGCAGGGAAAGCAGCAGTTGGCGGCGCGCAGGTTGCGGCTGATACGCAGCACCTCCCGGTGGTTGCGGTCGAGCACGTGGAAGTCCCAGGCGCGGCACTGGCCCAGGCAGCACCTCGCACACGGGCTCGACTCCTCTATCGCGCTGAACAGCTGCTCGCCTCGGCCGTCCAACACCCGGTACCGCTTCTCGTTGTGCCACTCTCGCAGGACTGTACATACATACATGCGACAATCAATTATCAGCTCTGACTTACTCGATTCGATCCGCGCGGATTCAACGATTCCTCTTTAACCTTTTCGAGACGTTGCTACATGGATGCACAGAAAGTTAATGCGAAAATCATGAAGCTATAGATGTAATAATACTTTCGTGTTTCGTATACAGAGAAAAATCAAAGAATTGTGGCCACGCGAGCCAAGATTTGCAACAGAATCTTCTTCTAATCGTTAATTCTCCAATTCGAAAAATGCCTCGTAATTTCTATTGTCTATTTATGCTTTGTGATTTTTTTTCCATCGCAGTCAATGCGCGTAATGTGATAATCAATTTTCATCACCATATAATAGGGGACTGAGTATTCATCATTATTGTATCTAAACATTTTTTTTGTCGTAGAATATCATTGTTAAATTGAATAATCGTATCCCATAACACGGTTATGATGATTGGCCATTACACGAGCTGCTGCTGTTACCGTCAACTTAATTTAATCTTGGAACCGTGATTATTGATAAAGTCCGTTTGTTTTTGTGATTTCTCTGTCCGCTTCATATAATTTACGTAAATACAATTCACCGAAATCGTGTGATCCAATGTGAGGTCATTATACCATACATTTCTATCATAATAATATCCAGTACATAAAACATTACAAAATAGTGGAAAAATTATCGATTCTATCCTCATTCTCGACACGACAATTCTTCAGCAATCGCACGTGAAACTTGCGCCGTGCTATGAATATCGTCTCATAAAAACCCGGGACAAAGTTCTAGTCGAATTTTGCCAATCAAAAGTAAGTATAGTATCGAGACGAAATCAGAGTGAAATAGACATGTAAAGATAGAAGTGGAATATACAGTAATGTGCTCACCTTCGATGCCGTCGGGCTCCCGATCGACGAATATCCGGTCAAGGTGCATAAGCGAGAGCAACCCTGGTGGAAAGGTTGTACTGCTCTCTCGCCAACCTTCTGCAGCCAGCGACAGACCCCCGAGCGTAGGCGACAGCGCCAAAAACAAACAATGCATAGTGAGAGGCACGACACGTGTTAGAGAGTCACCGTCTGGCGGAGTTAGCGCCCCACACCCGCCGGAAGGGGCGAGGGCCCCCGGGACTCCTCAATAATCTGACATTTGAATTATCCATGCGGGTATGTCGCGCGCTAGCCGGCTCGTCTGCCGGTCCACGCGCGAGTTTGCCAAAATTCGAATTGTACACCGGAGCGACGTATAGAGGGTTTGTCGTAACGGTCAAGGGGGGCAATTTTTTTGCCTCGGTATACATCCGCACGCTGGATAACGCTGATTCCCTCGTATATTACCATCAAGGATCGATTGTTACTTTGATGCGGTGATTATAAAACCGCGTATGGTCGCCAGATTTCATGAGACATTCGCTAAGTGATATCAGTTGAAAAAGGAGGATCTACTTGCACGCTGTAAGGAGATGATTTATTATAGAATCGATCTTGATTTTTTAAGGGAATCTTTTACAAGGAGAAGAAATATTCTTGGCTCAGCGTCAAGTTGATTTTTCTCCTCCAACCAAGATTGCACTTTTTCTCGACGTTGTCACATACGTACTTTCCATTCAGTTACTACGAACATACCAATCTACCGAGTGCCAGAGGATTCCTCGAAACTTCCCTTCGCACCAGTGTGGTTTCGTACATACACATTTATATACAGAGTAAGAAAGTTTCGGTTTATCCGCGCATATCCTTAAAGTTCGAAATGAAAGTCATGTGTATACAGCAACACGGCTTCGTCCTCAAAGTTCGAGCCTCGAGGAATACGGCCGCGTCGATTCGGCAAGTTCAATATTTTGAAACCCGCAAACTCCCTCTAGACACGCGATTTTCTCGAGACCGGGAAAATTGCTGATTCACCACGCATAGTGAACCTGCAATTCGAATAAAGCAGTCGGCTGCACGACGTCTACTTCCACCGGTGAAATGAAAAATTCAATGTTTCTCTCTGGGGGGAGGGAGGGAGGATAGAGGAAGGCAAATGAACCTGATGTTCTGCTCCTCCTCGGTGAGGAAACGGGCGTAGCCGGCTCGCCGCCAGCGTAGCTTGGCCGGGCCGATGTTGGCGATGAGTTTGCGCACGTGGCGGCCCAGCTGGCGCAGCGTCACTTTCCAGCCGTGCTCGTACTCCATCGCCTCCGTGTATGTGTGTAGATAGACGCGTATATACACGATATATACAGCTGTGCGGTGCGGTTCTTCCGATATCGACTCTGCGCTTTTCACCCGCTCCCTGGCACCCTCGTGTCCCCCGACGTCAACTCTCCAGCCGACTTTCCCGCCGAGCTTCGCTTGGCCCGGTGTTTTGAGGACGGGAGCTCATCTCTTGTCGGCCCCTCTAGCTGCAGCTGCGGCACGCGAACCGTCGCGTCTGACCGGACATTCACGCGGCCTGCGAGAAAATTCACGAGATTTTGGCTATAGCGGCTCTGTGCTGATTTGATTTATTTATCGATCGATTCACGCCAGCCGGCTTATCGAACAATGTTCTTGCGCGCTCGCGTTTTTCACACCGCGGGGAGTTGGTATCGGGGGCCGATTGTCGCGCAAGTTTATCGAGCCGGTGGGACCGATTCATCGATCGACGCCCAAGTCTCGATTCGGCGTATCATGGAAGTATTTATTTAACTCGGTTGAGCCACGTAACGGATTCGCACGACTTTCTTAAGAAATTACATCTTTTTTCCACGATTGTAAAGCTCCCGATAGATTTTTGACTCAAATTCGCGCTTGCTAGGCTATCTACTATAGAAATCATGGTATTTTTCTCTATTGCAAATCAGACATTATCGGATTATCGGAGCTATACTATCCGAGGGAGGCGCGTATCTCTCACAAAGTATAAACAAGTGCTTATCTTGCGAAAATTCGGAATGCACTGTTGGTATACGTGAATTTCACAGACAGAAACTGTTTCATCCGTTTGATCAGCTACCAATGTCACATTTATCCAAGTTTGTTATCATTTCGTGTTGACTCTCGAACGAACGGTACTCGTATAGTTGCAGCCATATCTCGACTTATCGTTAACATCTAGCAGTTATATATACTCTTTATTTCAAAGATAAATTTTGCCCGACTGTATAGTGCTTGACAATTCACACGAGAATGCGACAATGAAAAGAACATTTTTCCTATGTCTCAAATCTTTCGTCTATCTTCGTAAACACGCGTATCTCTGGCAAATGCCGCATTTTCATAATATGTATCATACCGTAACACTGGGATTCTATGATTAAATCCACGTTAATACACGCGTCCAGTATACGATGAGCTTATTACAGTGATGATTTTCGAAAGCACTCGATTTGATCTACTCATTTTACTCTTCGCGTTGAAAAAAATCACTATACATTTAAAATTATTCAATCGCACGAGGATGAATAATCGATTGTGACGATGTGAAGGCACCGACGTCGGATTGTTTAGAATCGATTGAAAAATTCTATAAACCCAAGAATCTACGAGCATTCAAACGCCTTCGAGCCATTTAGTTATCAACGTTGACGAGCGTTTATACCGCGCGGAACAGCGGAGTACCGTGTTATTTTGAATCAGTGCGAATAATCAACAACAGAGAAACTCAACCGACAACTAACGAACGAATCGGACGACAACTAACGAACGAATCGGACGTTTGAATTTCGGAAAATCTTTAAGAACCTCGCGGATCGATCATAACAACACTTTAATCGAATCGGATCTCCCCAATAAACCGGCTCGAAAACGAGCGATAAATAAATAAATCAGCACGGCGTACTATTGCGAGTTCTACTCACTATGGAGTCACAATCAACGGCTTGCCGGAGAGTATGTACGTTTGGTTCACGAGGTGTGTGGAGTTGACGACGCACTGGCTGACGACGTGTGCCGCGCACGAAACCCACAGCCCCACTGACGAGGCCCCGGTACAGAGAAAAAGAGAGATGGAAAAGCGCGGAGATAAGCCCATTCATACACGCACCGAGAGAGCGAGAGAGAGAGAGATATAGAGATACACAGCCACACGCGCGTACACACGCACACAATGAAAGGAAAATTGGCGATGTCGCCGAGCGCCGACAAGGGACGAGCCGGGAGTGGGGATCAATGGATCAACAAGTGTCGTGTCTAGTTTTCATGGGTGTTCGGCTTGACAGTCCGTTGGGATTATCGACAGTTGTTGATCATTCAAGGACTGTAAACGGAATTTCAAATTGTCGCTGCGAGCGGATATTGGGGTACTTTTGAATTGTAAATAGAGGTCAGGATGAAGGAGAAAAACTTTGATTCCGTGGAAATCGATTTGGGTTTCGCACCATCGACAACGAATATTTCGAAGAATTACGTGAAGGATGAATTACGTTTTTCCTTATCGTTATGACTGGTACGATTTCGTAAGTGCGGACGAATACATTTTCTGGTGTTGAAATAAAATCGAAAACTAATTCGAAATTGATAAAAAGATATTCAAGACCTTCCTCAAAACTCGCCAGTCGTGACATGCGAATATCGCTACGACCCGGAAGAATTCGATCAAAATTGTATGAATATAGGATGTTAAGGGAGTATTATGGGTCTATGAATGACCTTGAACCTGAATTTAAATCAATCTTGAATGAATAATATCGTTCGCCTTCATTGAAACACGGAACAAGCAGCGTTCAAGCGTTGTTGCCAATCACATCGGATGGATTGAATCTGCGAGTTCGATTCGAAAATCCAAATATGTAGATCCAGACGAATTCGATTAGAACTGCCCCGAACCGTTTAAGACTAACAGGATGTCAAGAAAATGTCGGCAAAAGTCAAAATGTTATTGAACTAGCCCAAATCTAAAATGGTCATGAATTTGGACTCAATTCAACAAAAGCACAAAAAATCTGAACTTTCAAAAACTAAAATTTTCGCCATTAATTCCATAACAACGAATTGAATCTCACATTCACATCAATTTCTTATAAAAAAAAAAAAGATCGTAGAATTTTAAATTCTCCACGAAATTACTTATCACTAATCAAACTATATTTATCGGTCACTTACTTAACACCTCTCTATCTCATACATATGTTTGTACGTGTGAGTATATTGTTCGGCACGTTTATCATACATCCGAGAGCAGTGACAAGTAGGTAATGACTGTAAGTCTTTAAGGAATTATTATTGTCATGGGTCGACTTGTTTCTTTCCTCTTGTCCCCTTTCTGCGCGTATACTGTATTCTTGCGCATGTATGCACTCGAATGATGCATCTCAACGGAGCCTTTATAGGGCTTTATAACTGAATTAACGCGCCGAGGCGGTGCTGGGAGAGCGGTTTTTGCAAGAAATTTCTGACATTCCGAGTCATTAATTTTTCTTTTTTACAAATCTAACCCTGACTGTGGGATTTTCTAAATGTCTAATCCTTATTGGTATGTCAGTATATAAACAACCGCTACAAGATGGCCATTGAACTTTTTATTATTCGTTTCTAAATGTTCTTGATCCATTGAATAATTAACGCAATTCAATTGTTTCCGATTGCATAGTCCGTAATTTATTCTCAAACTGTGTTTGCGGATTTGTTCACTTTCATTGGGATCATTATTTTAATTGGTTGCAAAATATGTATAGAACTACCGCGTGAATAATAATTCGACTTCTGATTTTACAATGACCGAGAAATATTGAAAAAGTATAATAAACGTCAATTTCGCAAGTATCGAAAAAACTTGACGAGTCAATTGAAAGTCTAAAAAACGATGTATCCATTTGCAATCATTCATAATGTGCTATCATTTATATAGTGTATAACAAATGTCTCGTTACATGATCATGATTAATCATGAATAATCCCAAAATTTCCTATTATCATCAAATTTATAACTTGTTAGAAACTTTTCATTTGTTCAGAATGAAATATGATATGAAAGAATGTAAAAAAATGAAATTTGGCATTCATTTTTACTCTAGAGTACATAAAAAAAGTTCGTACAAAGTTCTAAAGTAATTCAACAGTTCACCATTTGACGATAAAAGCTTGGACTTTGTTAAAAGTCAGTAAGTTTTCTGCCTTATCGATGATTTTCACAATTCAATGAATGGAACTCATTGGTTCTGTAATACCGACGTTCCAGAGAAATCATACATACATATATATATATATACATGACTGTGCGTGTATTATCGTGACACACAATTGAGCATGTAAGAAATTGTACGCTTCCGTCAGAAAGACGTAGAGCAGAGGAAGTTTCCTTTCATACAGTTTGAATTCAGAATTGTCCTGAACTATGTCCTCGTTTTTCACCGACGATCATACATTATTTTCGAAAACCGAATGAGTAAACGCGTAACCGACTGAAGCTCCAGAACGTGTCTTGTTAGAAGCGATCGAATTTACTAAAACAACGAAGGAGAAAAATGTTATTTCGACAAGACGGGTCCGCGCAAATAAACAAGGAGCCGATGTTTATCCCGCTCGATTGTTATTTCTGTGCAACAAAAACCTGTACGTGCCTTGCATACACATACACATACGTATGGAAGAAAACAAAATCACTCGCTTTCCTCGAATTAAATCGAATTTTCCCTCTATATACAGTCGTCTTCGAATGCTTCAGGCCAATTTTTTGCGCGAATCGCATCGTCGATACTGCTTGATTGCCACCCGACGTTGCGTCTGGTGAAATTATCTCGATTCGTGGTCAGACGTACCCAGTCGTCGAATCGATCTCTCCCTTCGACACACTTACGCAAGCCGTATAGAAGAAGAGAGCAAAAAAAAAAGAAGCCTGCAACTCGTCGCTCTGGATCGCTCGAAATCACAGTCTTAAACTGCAGCGCAACTCACGAGGAAGAAGCAACGACTTTGAGGCAAAGTCGCGCGGCGGGCTCACACGTGCTCGGGGCTTGTGTGTACCCACACACACGTAAGTACGCGCGCGTTGCGCTAAAAAAGCATATATACATACGTGCATACGTGTGCGCGCCGCGGCGGGTATACCTGATGCGGCAGTAGCCCGCGGCAAAAAAGGCTCGCTGTAGCGCGAGCAGCTGGTCCCGCAATGTCAATTGCACACGCTCGGATAAGGTTTTTTAATGAGGCGCTATCGGGTGTGAGAGAGAGCTGGGCAAAAAAGGCAGTGCACTTGCACTCTCGTATACGTACGCGTGCTCGCGCACACACGCGCGCTCGCGTGTACATATATACGTACATGTGTACTTTTACGCACCTGCAGGAGGAGGAGGAGGCGCGCTCGGCCGCGTCGAATTCGCCGGCGACCGAGGCGGCGGCGGTGCTGAGGCTCGCATGATCTTCTTCTCTCCTCGGATGCGATGCAACCTGCAACGGGCAATCGAGACAGGCGATTTAATTAATTTGCGTGCCGCGTGCGCATCGATTGGGACGCCGCTCGCTTGCTCATGTATGTATACGCCACCGCAGTAGCCGAGAGCGAAACTCGTCGGGTTTATCGCTCGTTATACCGAAAATACAGTTGAATCGGGAGGGGGATTAAACGGCTAGCGACACCAATGTTGCGAGGTGCGATTCGTAAGAATCCACGGGAACAAGTTTTTTTGTTCTTTCATGCATATTTGTCGATCCAACGGAGACAACCAACGTGGATAATAATGTCACGAAATTCACGTGGGAAAGGGCATGCGAGTGTGTCGGGCTGTGACTCGAATAGCAAACTTCGCGTATATGTATACAACTATCTCTTGACGCGTGATTCATTGACGCACACGGGTATGAGTTTTGATTTGTGCAAGGCTGTGAGCAAGATAGACCGAATATCGTCATCGCATTTCTAAGCTACGGCTGCGTCGAATGTCATCGGATACAGACGTCGAATCCATAGAAGGTCAATTTCCTTCATTTTTGGGGATAATTTATAATCTACGTCATATCGAGCGTGCGAGTATATAAACCTGGGATCATAATGCACTTCGCCTCGCGTTCATCGTTTTACTCACGTTCGCGGCGATGAGTCATAACAACATAAACGTTTTATAGTTGAGATATTGGATATGCCGTTTGGAATCGTGCGCCAATAGAAACGTCGCTGCAAAATGAAAAAGAAATAGAAAAATCGCGAATTCCAAAGCGATTCTTGCCCAAACCAAGGCGACGGTCGTCTGGATTAGCCGCGCGGCAAAGTAATATTAACAACAGTGTATACGGTACACGAGTGGAGAGACAAAAAAAAAGAGTAGAAAAACTTGCGCGACTTTTAACGAAGACAAATGTATAAACATGCTGGCAAACTGGTTGGTCCTACATACGGTAAAATAAGGAAGGAATAGCCGGGGAGAAACGGAAACTGCTCTGGAAGTGTGGTATATGCAAACGAGTTTCGCCGCGAGAGGTCGAACGGATTTTTCATCGTGTTTCACATAGTCGAGATTTCTTTCACCTTCTCTCCGCGGTTGAAAAATTGAAAAAATTTGTAACGATGTATAAATAGCAATGAGGTGACTCCACAATTCCAAACCTGTTTCACATTATTACGTCACACGCCAGCCGCGTTTTTCATCAGGTTACGTTCCCGTACACTTGTACTTGGCGTCATTTTTGGAACCGTTTGTGAAAGAAGTGCACACCTTAACCTCGAGCGTATATACACCGCTCGGTTGTGGCTCGAAATTATAACGAATATACAGCGGCACGTTGGAGGACGTTTTATCACACCTGTATAATTGTTTATTCCATTCCGTAATGTTTTATCCTCAATATCGGCTTATCGCCGAGTTCCGAGATGTTGTTCATTGGATTTCATCATACACGCCATGCGTTTATAGATTTACGTCATTCAAATGCATTGATGGGCGATATAATACTATTCGTATAATTGCTTCTATCAGCAATTGCCAAGAGAGATTTGCAAGTTGATTCTTTTAATCAACTGTATTATATAAGTGTCTTGTACATGCACTTATTATCTTGATACGGTGAACATTTTCAAAAAAATAGAGTATACGTGTATTAATGAGTGTGCATTTGTAAGTTTAGTAATTAGTATCATTATGTGTGCATGGAAAACTATGTTGTTATTCCTTGTTGGTAATTTCGAAAGAATACGTGCTAGTAGAGAAGAGTATATAACTTTGGAAGCCATTGGAAGCCATCTGGTAGGACTCATCAGTATAAAGTTTTATTCGGGTCAGCGTTTGCTATATCAATATATATTGCTAAGGACAGATTAAGATTGTATACTTCTATTTGAGGATTATTTGAATGTTTTATGAGCTATTGAATTACTGTCTTTTGGTTCATACTATCTGGGTTAATTTTCACTGTATATTTTATGTTCTAATTGAATTATTATTGATTATAATTACTACGAGTTACAGAGAAAAAAGAGAAATGTGTCAAACTATTGCTTAGTACTTATGGATTTTAGATTTTGTTACACCGGGGGTATCAAAAAGCAGAAAGATGACCGATAGGTAATGCACGTTATCGGTTCGTATGCCAACGGACATGCGAAGTAGCATCGGTCACTAAGTACACCAAAGAAACTCGCTGATATTCACGCAAGAAGGCTAGAAGATAACAAGTGATGCGGTCAGCAGTCGAGGGGTACTGACATATAAGTGACATTTTTCGAGAAATGGAAAAAAGTCATGGATCGATGAAATTATCAAAAAATTATTTCTAGTAAGAGTTGAATTTCAATTCTGAACTAAAAACGCTCGAGCACCGAGCGTTCGTCAAGAGCAAGTATAGTTTGAATCGGAGGCTCTCGAAAAGCGTAATATTTCAAAATGAACTAGTACCCCTCGGGTTCCTAACCCGAGTCTCAAGTGTACAAGGTACACTTGTGCGATATGCGTTTGATTAAGCAAATCAACTCGGATACGCTTGGTCCCTCCATAAGTTGCCGATAGGAGCAATTGTATTAAAGTTATTTATACATTATAGAGAATACAACCAAAGACCAGTGAATATTGTTAATCGCAATGAATTACAGATTGACAACGTTGAAAAAGAAGTTTCACCACCGAAGGATAAAGTCTACTCTCTATACACGTGTATGGATATAAAAATACCCATTAAACACATGATAGAATGCTCGAACCATATGATTAAGTAATTTCTCCAACTCTCTATTATCCTTATCCCGTCTCGCTCCAAATGTTCTGTATATATAATCGGTTTGATCTTGAAAACTATGGCATAATTTCACTCTCGTTCGAGAAAACTTTACATTACATGTCTGGCTGGATCTCAGGCGGTATCATTATACCGCGGCGTACACGCGAATCTCGTACATGCATGCTCTCGTACAACTCGTGTACCACGGGTGATTCTGCATACTCGCGAGAGATTGTCAACCCCTCGTGCCGGAATCACCGCGGCTACACAAGCGCATCAGTATATAGTTGCGATCTCCCACTAAAAAATTATACGAAAAATGCAAAAAAAAAAAATGGGCGAATCAATCACTCGACCGATCGAGAATTGTCGAAGGCGCGCGCGCGCGCGATCAATTTTGCCACGCAGTACCGTCGCGGGCCGAGATTGTAAAACAATCCACGAGCGTTGATTAATCGGCGTCGAGCGCGAGTTTGGCTGCGTGCAGGATATACACACACGCGCACCCGCGCCAGGGTACACATTGGTATAAGCAATCAAGTTGTCAAAGTCGCGCCGCGCGCCCAAGTGAAGAATCACGCGCCAGCTCGCGGCTGTGGAGAGTTAGCCGCACGTGCAGTGCGCGCGCGTACGCGTGTACATATATACGCGGGGACGGAGTCGAGCCAGAAATAGCTGAAAGGACCCCCGTAAAGAGCCATTGAAAAAAGTCCTCCCCGCGGTGTATATATATACGCACACACGCAGGCTCCCCGCGTCCGTCAAGCGTCGTCGGTGCACAATCGAGCGACGATCGATCGACGGAATAATGCAGTATATATGCCGGCGAGAGGCTCGAGACTCGGGCTGCGGTGCTCGTCCGCGGAATAATGCACGCGCGGCAGCGACGACGCACACATGCAACGAGCCCCAGCCACACTAGCCCAAGACTCATCTGTTTTCGCGGCGACTTTTCATATACCCTCGCTGAAATTTTGAGATCCCCTCCGGAAAAGCATTCTAAATCGAATGAGAGTTGTGCGGAATTCCAAAAAGTACGGCTTCATATTTTTTTTTTCAAAAATATGCATTTTTCCATTTTGATTTTGAGTTTGTATGAAAACTATCCATCCTAGAGTAAAATGAAAGAGGAAAAAAAGTTTTCTTATTAAATTTTGCATAAGGATTAAGTATTCCGAAACATTAATCTCGATTATTGTTATTGCAAAATAGTCATAAAAAAAAAGTGACCTCTAAAAATGAGAAATTTTTGTGATTTTTTTTTCAAGTTTCCAAATCATAGCTACGATTATGACAATTTGATTTAGAGTACCTTATATAGTAATGAAAATACAAAAAAAATTTCATCATGATATCTCTGATAGTTTTCGCACAATCCTAAGGCAATTTTGAAAAATTTTTAAATTTTGAAAATGTTATTGAGTCCTTTATGGGCGTCTCTGAGAACTGCCAATTTTTTTACGTACTCTTCTAGATACTACCTATCGATCCCTCACGGGAGAGTATCGATTTTATCATTTTTAACCACTTTTATGATTTTTTGAAAATTTTTTTAACAATTTTTTTTCGAAAAAAATGAAACTGCAACGCGGTTTTTCTATCTATTTGATATTTGAAAGTTGCATATGATATAAGATAAACAAACGCTCATTTTGAATCTTCATTCACTCGAATCTGATTTGTGAATCCCGAGATATAGAGGTTTTTAGTCAAGGTAACTTTCCGGCAAAAGTATACGCAGTAGAAGAATAATTAAAAAGGTTTCTGGTAGATTGAATATTGTTTTACTCAAGTATCAATTATTATGTACGTGAGTGATGTTCTTGATACTTAATAGTCGAGCGGAAGGTTGATGGAAATCACTGAAACGCAGCGCTTTCGGCGCAGCGGCCGTGGCGGGCAGTGGAGGGGGTAGGGAAAAAGACGCGACGAAAAGTCGAACGCTCCGGATGAAAATGAACGTTTGATTTTTTCCCGACAATATCTCGGCTTCTATATAAGATAATTTGATGATTCTTTTTTTAATTTTATATAGCAAGTCGAAAGATGATTAAATATATAGGTTAAAGTACCGTTACAATTATTGATAACGATATATACATGAAAAATGTAGTAATGAATATTTGTAAAGCCATTCAAGTTATAGTATATCGGTACAATATTGACCTGAATGTCCAAAAACAATATTCCAGGAATAATGAAGGTGCACATTGGTGCACGAGGACACCAGGTACACAAGGTGCTTACGAGGACGCTGATACTCTCTCTTTTCTATTTAAAACGCTCAAGAAAATATATTAATTAATCAATTTCAATTAAAAAAAGTTTCTTTTGGATGTATTAGTCAGCGTGACGTACATCTTAATAATGAAAATTAGAAAATATCATTTGAATGGCTTTACAAATATTCATTACTACATTTTTCATGTATATATCGTTATCAATAATTGTAACGGTACTTTAACCTATATATTTAATCATCTTTCGACTTGCTATATAAAATTAAAAAAAGAATCATCAAATTATCTTATATAGAAGCCGAGATATTGTCGGGAAAAAATCAAACGTTCATTTTCATCCGGAGCGTTCGACTTTTCGTCGCGTCTTTTTCCCTACCCCCTCCACTGCCCGCCACGGCCGCTGCGCCGAAAGCGCTGCGTTTCAGTGATTTCCATCAACCTTCCGCTCGACTATTAAGTATCAAGAACATCACTCACGTACATAATAATTGATACTTGAGTAAAACAATATTCAATCTACCAGAAACCTTTTTAATTATTCTTCTACTGCGTATACTTTTGCCGGAAAGTTACCTTGACTAAAAACCTCTATATCTCGGGATTCACAAATCAGATTCGAGTGAATGAAGATTCAAAATGAGCGTTTGTTTATCTTATATCATATGCAACTTTCAAATATCAAATAGATAGAAAAACCGCGTTGCAGTTTCATTTTTTTCGAAAAAAAATTGTTAAAAAAATTTTCAAAAAATCATAAAAGTGGTTAAAAATGATAAAATCGATACTCTCCCGTGAGGGATCGATAGGTAGTATCTAGAAGAGTACGTAAAAAAATTGGCAGTTCTCAGAGACGCCCATAAAGGACTCAATAACATTTTCAAAATTTAAAAATTTTTCAAAATTGCCTTAGGATTGTGCGAAAACTATCAGAGATATCATGATGAAATTTTTTTTGTATTTTCATTACTATATAAGGTACTCTAAATCAAATTGTCATAATCGTAGCTATGATTTGGAAACTTGAAAAAAAAATCACAAAAATTTCTCATTTTTAGAGGTCGCTTTTTTTTTATGACTATTTTGCAATAACAATAATCGAGATTAATGTTTCGGAATACTTAATCCTTATGCAAAATTTAATAAGGAAACTTTTTTTCCTCTTCCATTTTACTCTAGGATGGATAGTTTTCATACAAACTCAAAATCAAAATGGAAAAATGCATATTTTTGAAAAAAAAAATATGAAGCCGTACTTTTTGGAATTCCGCACAACTCTCATTCGATTTAGAATGCTTTTCCGGAGGGGATCTCAAAATTTCAGCGAGGGTATATGAAATGCCCGAGATAGCCTGATTTTTAACAGATGCGCCTTGGGCTACACGTACTCACACACACACATGTATATAGGCAGGCGCTGAAAAGCCGGCGACCGACCTTCAGACTAGCCGTTACTCGGCTCGTAATAATGACGTGCATGAAATACAGACATCCGAGCTGGCGCGCACATAGCCGCGCACAGGCTCTCTGCAACGAGGGGCCCGCGATTTTCAAGAGAGAGAGAGAGAGCCGTGCGAGTATATATCGAGAAAATAACATGCGGGCTTGTGTGTGCCTCCCTCTCTCTCTCGAGCGTTTGTTTTCGGGGCCGCCGCCGCCGCCGACGACGACGGAATTTGGTTAATTATAGTGCACCCACGTCCCTCCGTTGATCCGATGATTAAGCCGAGGCGAGAGGGTGGGTCGGGTTAGCTGCGTTAAGCGCAAAACTCAACGACTTCTCTGAATGTATGCGCGTGTGCCTGCAGCGGCTAATTGAATTCGAAGCGCGCGCTCTACGTATATGCTTTCGGGATGTGTGGTACCCATCTTGACAGGTCGCGCGAGCTTAATCACGCCCGATATATGTATATGTATACGGCAGCCAATGTGGATAATCGGAGGCGATCACTCGTGCAATTGAACGCCCGCGAGCAGTGCAGGGGAAGTATATACGGGCCGAGCCGCGGGTAAATTCAATACTCGGAAACAACGGAGGAAGAATTTTCATCATCGAATGAAGTGCAGCGGCGTATTCAACCGGACGTGCCGGCGGCTGACTCATATTTATATACTCGTGTACATGTACGCGTGTGTGTGTATATCTGTATTCGTTCGGACGGCAATGCGCTCGCTTTTTTTGCTTCGATTATCGGGTTGAAGTATATTCGCGTCCGTGCGCGGTTCTCGTAGACAGCCTCTCGGACGAAGCGACAAAAAAAGCCGATGTTCGATTCGTCTGAATAATTGGGTCATCGGCGTTCCCGAGTAAAGGGCAAACTTGCACCTGGTGCGAATCATATGGTCCCTTTTCGAGGTGTTAAGGCGTTCGGCGTGAGATTTGAATCAATAAATTTGACAATTCGATTTGTAATACGTCGCGACAACATGTACGATATATGGAGGATACGGAACGAGAGCAAACTATTATCTTCCGAAGCTCTGTATACGAGGGATATTTTATTTTCCATACTCTCTGAATTCCTTACAATGAAAATCTCACTGTAAGTTTTAGTGAAACTGATACTCACAGCGCATTATTCTCTGTAACTACAGTGAGAATAGTTACAATGCATATTACAGAGAAATCTTAATGAAGTAGCAGTGCCATTTCACTTTATACAGTCAATAATCACTGTAACTACACTCGGATTAATAGGAAATCCCTTGAGTCCGGACGACGTATACCCAGGCGCGTTGTCATAAGCGTAGTGCGATTTGAGGCCAGAGCCAAGTGCACAGAGACCGGCATGAGTGCAGGTGTGCATTGTCAGTCTGGCCGAGGGTGGTCGAGGGTCCCCAGAGTCAGTACCCGTTGTTAGCCCGAACCAGCTGAAGCTGGAGCAAATCGTCGCGCCTTCCCTCCTCCGACGCATTGCGTATTATTGTACCGCTAACGAGGCGAAGCGCGCGAGAATGTATATATACACGCACGAACTTAAGCCCGCGTAACCTGGGGGATTTTTCCATTTTTACAAAAGTTACATCTCGCGCACACTTACGGGAGTGAGTTTCATTATCAACGGCTCTCATCCGCTGAGCCAGAATGCCATCGATGAAACGTGTGTGCGCAATCATCATCACGAAACACCGAACCGAAGTCGCGCGATATCGAGATGAAAGGAGAGGAAAGGAAAAAGAAGGAACCTCGAGAGCCAAAAACGCGCGGAGAGAGAGAGAGCGAGCTTTTAATCATAAATCCGGGGCCGAGCTCGAGGGGAAATTTTTCAGCGCGGCGCTACATAAACCGGTGCGGGCTTATATATATCGGGGTTAAGAGCGGGGCCCTCAAACCATGCCGCGCCCGCGTGTGCCCGAACCTTCAGTTCACGGGGGGGAGGAGAGACGGGGGGGGAAGGCTTATAACAATTTGCACTCACGCTAACGATCACGGCGCACCGACGAAAGTAATTATCCAAACCAGCGCATAACCCAAATAGACAGCCACCCTCTGGCTCGCGCGAGAAAATCACCGGTGTAAGTGTATGTAGGTATATATACATGGAACCGCGTTATCGCACGCTATATACGTGTGTATATATATATAGATATTCGATGGTTTTTATCGGACGGGTCGTTGTCCGCGGCTGCCGGGCTGCGCTCATGTCCACACGATCATATGTATTATCCACGTTATATACGTATATAACGCGTTGTTGTAACATATGTATATGTATCTTCGATTCGATTTAGAGGTCGTTCGAACGAGCGTCTCTTCGTCAAACAATCGTCACTGCGCCGCTCCGCGCAAGGCCGTACAGCTTACGCGTGTGTACGTGTGTGCGCTTGTATACGTGTAGCCGAGCGAGAAAGCGAGCCGAGCGCGGATAAATGCCGATGCACTGACTGCACCCGCCGCCGAGCGAAGGGTCATCTTCGCTCGCTCGCTCGCTCGTCGCTCGAGGCGTTTTTGCATAACTCCCCGGCGCTGCAACCGATCGTTATATACTAACGCGCATTACGCGATCCGCGCTAGCGCCTCTCCGCGATTATTGTCGCGCACGTCGGGCTGAATTTTCTTCTAGTTTTTTCTTTCTTCTTCTGCTCTTTCGTCTTTCCGCTGCGCCGGCGATTGTGCCCACATTAAGCACACCGCGAGTTTCGAGTCCGAAGTGGAAAGTTTTCCCATGCCCGCGCGCGCGCGGGACAATCGTCGTCTCGCGAGCTCGCGACGGATTGGCAATTTTCGCGATCGGAGGATGGAAAAATACAGCGCCGCGCGCGCGAGTTCGGATCGCGCTGGAGCGTATGTATACGTATACTTATATAGGTTTATACGGGAGTACACGCGTGGTGTTATATACTTGACTTAGAGCGGGGAGAATGCACTCGTGTGTATATACCGTAAGCCAAAGCGGATATTCGTAGCATGTGTGTGTGTGTGTGTGTGTTAACGGCACATGAGATTATGAACGAAAAACAAATTGAGGCAACTCGAACTTGTTTCAATCAGTCCTTGATAGAATGAATTAATTTATACATTGATTTTCCGGCCTGATTAGTTTGCGATCGAGATGTACAAATGATCATAACGTTACGGAAGCAATACGGTTTTTCGCGAGTCATGTACGTGTATATGTCGAAATATCCACGCGACAGAATTCGAGATGGCTTTGTCTTTGTTTTACTCTCGATCAAGACAATGAGTCTAGTTAGTAATCGTGAAAAAATTTGCCACTCTTTGTTACACACACGCACACACACACAATCGACGATATCGTATAATGCGCAGCAGCAATAACAATGGAATAGATTTTTTGCCATTTCTTTGTTTATTATTTTTTTTTCTTTTTTTTATGAGCTCATTACGAGCATCCGAGTATATACATCTACATATACAATGAAGGAAAGAAGCAATCACGCGGTTATCTTATCTCCGAGTTGCTCCAATTGAATCGAAAATTGACGCTACTCGAACCGGTCCTTGATGATTCAACGTTGAGGGCATAATTGAAGCTTGAATTTTTAAATGTTCCCTCGCATACACTCGTGTCCGTTCTCGCGACGAGTTCTTCGTGTGTTTTCAATTCGAATACGAAAAATGAGCGTATAACCAACGAATTTATCGAAGATTGAGCAATTTTCAAAATCATCCTGCACTTTCTCAGTACCTAACTTAGTCGTGATTCCAAAAATAGTCCGGTTTGACGCGTGACGCGGTGAACTTCGCGCGAGAGTAACTATATATCTGGTATTAATCAATTGCTGAGATATGCAGAGACTGACATCAGCTACCCGCGGAGAACGCAATCGTCTATTTCTAATTCAATTATTTAGCGGTCCATTCATTGAGGAGTTATCTCACCGAGGCCTTATCGCGGGGAACGCTCGACAAACGATGGAAACTACGAGTCAGGCTTGAATCATCGAAAGACTGAGAGAATAAGACAGAGAGAGAAAAAAAAATCACAAAAAGATGAAAGTTCACGCGGGCGATATGACCGCACGCATCAATGTAAATAACCTGCTGAGAATTCTGTGTATAACGGTATACAAACTGGTGTTTCTTTTCATTTGTCAGTGCGTCTGTCGAGGAACTTTTTTATTACGAAAACACGCACCAAGTTGATCAATCCGGATGAATCATCTCCGGCGGTATGGCGCAGCGCGCCGGGGACCCGACGCTGACCAATAGATTTATTCTAGAAAACTTTATGAAACACCCGAGGCTCTTGGCGCGACGAGAGAATATAATCGTGTATAAGTTCATTGACGGCGACTCTGGGCGACGGGCAAACTTTTTATATACACGCGCAAAAAACTTCGCGGAACCAACGAGACCCGATTTTTCATCTCTCTCTAATCGTCGTCAACTTTATTATTTTTTTTTCTCCTAGGGACGCTTTGAAATTCGCGTTTACACGCCGGGATTCATCATTCGTTCTTCCCAAGAGCTAAAACTCCATATGTCTCTGCAAATAAAAAAAAAGGTGACCCACTGATAATTTAATGCACTCGAGAAATCCTGTTTCGCCGATCCTTGCTGGGTGAGTCACGCGGAAAGACATACCGCGCACACATCGAAAATTCCACGAGCAACGCACACGTGTTTTCCCATACGTTCGCACGATGAAAATGCGCAAATCCGGGGGGGGGGGGGTCGGGGTCGGGCGTCGGTAATCATCGAGAAATGTGGTACCGATCGTACTTGGACTTCCGCACGAGATATACAAATTGTAAAACAATTTAATTCCATTGCGCGGACGGGACGAATGGTCGCGCGGGGTCTTGTTTACAAGTGGAGCAATTTAACACAATAAAATGAGTCGAGCGAGAAAGTAATGGCAGCTCGGCGCGGCTTTTCGCATGTGAGACTAATAGAATCTGAGAACTGCACACTTTGCGCGATTCGAGTTTTTGCCTCGTGTAAAACAGCCGTCGATTATCCTACTTTTCGGGTCATTTTTTCGGCATCGTTAACTTCCGCCCGGGTAAATATTAGAGCAGTACATTTATTGTACTATGAAAATTGACAATGGATTTCGAGCCGATCTTCGCGTCCTGTATGTATAATGTTACTTTCGAGTTCGATGCCTCGAAGGAAAAAAAGCCAGTGCGCCTTGAATTTTGTATCTTCAAAAAAACGAAAAACCCACGAATCTTAACTTCGTTGCACTTCGATGAAACCGAGCAAATCGACACGCCGAGGAAGGAAAAGGAAAAGGAAAAAAAGAAGCCAAGGGATAACCTGTAGTCTGGCATGGTACGGCTCTCGTGGCCTAAGCTCAGATGCGAGTAAAAAAACACGCGGAGCTGAGAATTCTCGATTGCGCGGTTATATTTAAAGCTCGGGGAGCCGGCGAGAAGCGAGAGAGCTTCTGCCGATAGCCGAGCGCGCACACACACACGAGGCAAAAGTCATTCGTCAATGCTTGCGGCGATACAGTGGACGTGTCCGCGCGAGAGGGCAAAGAAAATAAATCGCGCCTCGGCGATGTTCCATATACGCGAGAGCTCTGCTTTTTTCCTCCTCCTCTAACCATTGACGCGCGCGCGCGCGTTCACGACCTCTGAACGATCCGCTCTCCATATATACATCACGCAATGATCGAACGAGCCGTTGGGGGCCGGTCTTCGATAAAAGGAGCATCCGAATTTTCAGGGTATACACGCGATAAACGGCCACACCGCGAGAGAGCCTGACAAATTCCAACGGATTCGTCTGGATTGTGCGCGAGCGAGCGTGTATATATATTTTGACTTTTCGCTTCTGGCCGGCGGCCAATTCCGAGGCACGGAGGCAAATAATCATTGCCGCGCGCGCGGATGGATTTCCCGTCATCGCGCCGGGTTCATTGGAACCCGTATATATACATGCATATATATGTATACACGCGCTCGCACCAAAAGGCTGTTCCAACTTGCGGTGCGCGCACGCGGGGGGGGGGGGAAGCGAGAGATTTCGTTGGGGAGTGACATATACGCATTATAATGCGTGGGGGATCGGGAATAATATTGCGCGCGGACAGTATATATGTATACCGGTCTTGGATTTCTCGGGTTGTGGGATCGTGTTTGGAACGAATGCGCGCGCTCGAGGTGTCGTTAAAACGCCATTTGACACAACGACTCGCCGGGGCTTCGATTTGCCGTGGGAAAGCCTCCTATTTCGCGCGCGGGGGGGAAATTCCGAGGTGAAGTGATTTTTGAAGCTTTTGGCGATGTAACTTTTGCCCGCGCGCGCGCTCGCGACAAACGAGATGGAGGAAAAAAATCGAGATTCTTTTTCAACAACCTGTACAGCATTGATTAACATCAGCGGTCAAGCAGCTCGAGACAGGGTTAATACGTACAAGACACACACACACACACGCGCAGGCACACGAAAAATGTTCGAACCGAGCAGTTAGTATGCGGAGGACCGAAGGAGGCACCCAGACTGGCCGAGTTGAGCGACCAAATCCATTAGCACGCGGGCCGAAATATGATGCACCGTTCAGCTATGTGTGTATACATATATATGAACGCACGCGCTTTCGAAGGATGATATCACTGCAGAGCTCGGCCGAGGTGGCAGGATAGTCGTGCGCGTGCGAGAGCCGGACGCCGCGGTCTATAAGTGTATATATATGTATCTTATTCTATGCGTGGCGCGCCGCCGTCGCCGCCGCGTGGCAGATAAGCCGCTTCCGTGCTGGCTAAAAAAGAATAATAATCGCGAGTGCGCGTTGCTGCCGATGACTCCGCGCGCGCAGTGGAAATAATCAAGCGCGCAAGTGCAGCGCTCGAAGTGTATATATGCGTATGCGTGCGCTTATGTTGACGCGCGCCCAAACCAAGCGCGATAAACTCTATAACTATAATACTCATTGGAAATCGCGATGGATCACTTCGCGAGACTTTTTTCTTCTTTGATTCTCTCGAATTCTACATAGCGATTATATCGACGTATGCACACGAAGTTACCGTTCGCCGCACACACTCTCTTATTTCCGTGGCGAGCGAGTGTAGCGGTGGCTCGGTGGCTGAAGGAGGAGGAGGGGGGGGGGGGAGGCTCGAGATTTGTCATGTTCTGTTAATATACAACACTAGCTCGCAGACTTTGAGATTTCAAAATCCGTCCGTATAATACGTGGAAACGTCGACGCCCCCCGCCGGGGCTCTCGTTTATTCTTCCTGGTCATCAGCGCTCATTAGACTAATGAAATGTCACCGGCCCGAGTCGTCCCGATCTCGAATGGCCAGAAATTATTCATCTTATCGTTTTCAAGGGATCAAAATATTTTAATAAGTATTTAATTTCAATAAGCTCCTCCCGAGAGCTGCTTCTCGGTTGAATGATTAAGATGTAATTTAAACGTCTCAGAGGCGCGTGATTGAGAATGACTCGGGTTATAGCGGTTCTGAATAAATGGAATATTCGAGGATATAATTTGTCAAAAATAAAGTTGAAATATTATCTCGAATCGAATCGAGGGTAATAATTTCGAATGGTAAAGACGAATTCGAATTAGGAATGAAAAAAAAAAAAGTACGCAGATAATCAGTCGGGTCATTCGCGAACTGATTGAGATGAAAATGAGACGATAACGGGCGTACTACATAAAACGTCTAATTTTAAACATGTTTTATCGAATCTAACAGAGTATCAAGTTTCCGGGAGCATGACGTGTTTGGATTCTCCTGGAAGTTTGAAAACACGCGAGTACCCAAAGCATACACACAATATTTTCATATCTCGTCTTTGGCAAATTAATTTGTGTTGTAGTTTCATACTCATTATACATGTTATTCATCATAAAGATAAAAAGTTACAGGTTGTACTTTCACTTGTCGTTTTACGCTTTGGTACTCATTTCTTCAACTTTTCTTCCAACACTCAACTATTGATTTTCGAAAAGCTCAGTCGAATTTAGTCACACAATACAGATTAACTCTCACTTCGCTTCAGGAAAGTAGATTAAAAAAAGCATCGTTCAGTCTTGCAACTTTCAAATCTAAATAGGGTTTAGAAAAAGAACGAGAGCGTTTCTCCTGTCCAGCAAATAAATACACAACAGCGAGATGTACACAGCAATAATCGACCACGGCGGCGAATGTAATACTTGCCTCACCTCGCCTCGCGGGTTGGATCGACGGATCGATCTATTCTTACTCAAGAATCGGGAAAAACGCCCGAGGGATCCCCTCGGGGCCGTATATCTGCTCCGAATCCCCCCCCCCCCGGTATTCAAGCCCAAACAAACCGCGGGTGCAACACAAGCAAAACGCGACACGAAGGGGGTATAAAACGAAAAGAAGTCGCGAGCGAGCGAGCGAGCGAGCGCGTGCACAAATTAACGTATATGTATACACACACGCTTGGGTATATAGAGGCGAAGCTTCCGCGCGCGCGAGCACGCAAGCTCGCAACAAAAACAGCCATACAAGCCAGCACGAGTATGTATGTGTAAGTGTGTATGTGTGTGTGCATGCTCAAACAAACTCCAAAACAGGGACATCACGGCTAACCTCCGTCGCGACGCTGCTGATGCACGCCGACGAGGCTCACTTGCGCCGGATAGACTGCTGGGGATAGCGGCGCTCGCGACAGAGAGCTTGGCCAGTGCGCGCGCGGGAGATCCTAATTTTAGCCGAGCTCTCGGACGCTCTCGCGATTTTTTTCCCCTTTTTTTTCAAGCGCGCGCGAATTTCGATGCCGCGACGCGCACCTCGTTTGCGAGCGACGGTATAGTATGTGATTATATACCCGGCGACCGACAGGTCGAGTGAAGCGATATTATACAGACGAGCCGATCGTCGTCGCTTGTCCATTAGATCCCACTTACATCCACGCGCGCGCGCCCAAGTTGAGAAACAAATTGCGTTGGCCAATCGGAACGTTATGCGATTGAGAGTCGCGGACGAGGCTGGATTAAAACACGCGCCTCATTATAGGGGCTGTGAATCCTATTGTATCTAGCCGCGAGTGAGATGATTTCTGTATTGGCCAATGAAGAGACGCACCCGCGGCATTTTCCATGATCCGATATACGACGCTTACCGATATTGTAATCCAAGAGAGAGGATTTTCCTTTCAGACGTTATACGGTCGAAAATCACATCATATCCTTGCTAATTGCAGAACCGAGTAAGAAACTTCCGGGCAGTTTTTGTCACCTGTATAGCAACGTGGCACTGACGCGCTATACTCATACGTCATACGAAACCCATATAATATATGTGAATTTCCCTGTCCCACCAACCGGGTGTGAGAAATGCGTTTTTTGTCATCGGAAGGACATGTAATACATGCCGTCACTAACACAATGTGGTTGGGCATAAACAAGGGAAATGGACTCTCACGCTATTAGTTCTCGTTACCCTCTGAACTCAACATTCTCAAGCGAATATATCGATATACAGGTGGAAGACTCGTAGTCCCAGAAGCTGAAATGGGCACCCCTTCAACATCTCAAGATCACCTATACCGATCACGAGATTTCGAGATCGTTATCCAATTTTCTTATGTACTGTAAAGTGAATTAGCATTTGTAGGACATATACACACGAAAGAAACAGTTTCCAATACCAATAAACACTTGGACATCGACGCACAATGCGATTCGCTTTTCGCTTCGTTATACAGCGTATGTGTATTTTCACGAAAATCAACCGCGCGCTGAAAGTGCAACCTGCTAACGCTGCGCGATCCGAATTAAAAAAGAAAATAACGACACACGGGAAGTCCGTCTCCGCGGTATCGTCTAGAGAGAGAGAGAGAGAGAGAGAGAGAGAAAAAAAAGAAGTAAAAACTGCCGCTTCCTCTCCGCGGTGAATGAAAGGCGGTCTGGAAAAATGTCGGTTGTGCGAGACTAGTGTGTGTGCACTACGTATCGCGTGAGAAATATCATGTAGGTAATTGATGAAGCAGAGATTGAAACGAAGTGCGTAAAACACGGGTGTATATACGCGTATGCGTGCGTACGTACACGAAAGATTCGCTCCTCGAGATTCGCCCCGCGCACGACAGGAAGGGAAAATCCGAAATAATCGGAGTGGCAAATGAGGGCAACAAATCCCTTCTCCCCGCTAATGAGCCGTCGAACTTGTTTCGTGTCCATTGAGCGACACGCCGCCCTTCTCCCCTCCCTCTTCTCTTGCACTCTCTCTCTCTCTCGAGCAACTAAATCCTTCAATTAAAATGCGCTCAAAGACAGTCTGATCCGGGGATATATATACGTATACGTACGCATAGTCGCACGAATGTGGGGATTGCGATAGGTATGCACACGCTATATACGAGAGAGAGAGGGAGCAACAGGTACATTAGCATAATTGTTCTGGGAAGAGCCGGGCGGTCACGGATAGCAAATCGAAGAAATCGAGGCGTGTGTGTGCGTGTGCGAGTACACCTATATAGAGGCACAGGAGAGCTTGCAATCCAAGTGGAATAGCGCGCGGTAGTAGTGCACGCAACGACAACTCACCATCTCCCTGTACAATAGCTCGTTGACTCGTCGCCGACGCCGACGACTAGGGCGGCGAACGTGGAGCATCGCTACCGGCGAGTAAGCTCGGGGAGCACTTGACGCGTCGTCGGCCGGTGCAGCGGAGGATCAGAGCCCGAGTCGGCGCGCAGCAGGTGACAAACTGCAGCAGTCCCGGAAGGAGGAGGAGGAGAAGGAGGAGGAGGAGCAGCACGTTGCCGCCGCGTCAAGTTGGAATTGTTGCAGGCCGACGACGCACGGCTGCTCGGCACAAAGATCAGCGAGCGCAAAGAGAGAGAGAGAGAGAGAGAGAGAGAGAGAGGGGCGGAGTGGGAGGCGCGCGCTGTGCGGGTTCGCTGTCTCGCTCGATTTCGTTCCTCGTCACTCCAGTGTGCTGTTGAGTGGTGTGTGTGTGTGTGTTCGTGTGTGCGCGCGGCGGCCGTCCGAGAGCGCGCTCGTCAGTCTCGCGGCAGCGGCAGGAGCGCAGCGTCGTCGAACTACGCTCGTGCGATAGCCGGAGTGCGACGAGCAGCAGCAGCAGCAGCAGCAGCAGCCTCAGCGGGGCTCTATAACCTCAACGCTGCTGGAGCGCGCGCTCGCCCTGCCTCCTACATAAAACTCTGTGTATATACACCACGTATAGGATACGTATATACACACGCACTCGAGACTCGAGAGAAAGAGAGAGAGAGAGAGAAGAGGCTGGCCCCGCGCACGGCTCTCGCGGCTTGCTCGGAGCCGCAGACGCGCGATAGAGTGCAGTGCGTGCGCCGCAGCCATCAGTTGCATGTGTGTACGTGCGCGCAGCCGGAAGGAAGCCGCGGCCGACACCAGCACCAGACCATACCAGCAGCAGCAGCAGCAGCCCGATAAGATGGCGTCGCGCGCCAGCTCCTCCGAGGCGCCCAGCACGTAGCGGCGACCACCACCGCCACCACCACCACCACCTCCTCCTCCCAGCCTGTCTACGCCGATGAGGTATACGACGCCCCGCTGCTACTCTACGTACACCTCTGTGTCCGCCTGTGTGTGGGTGTGTGTGTGTGTGTGTGTGTGTGTGCCTATGTGTGCGATTGTGTCGGGTGCGCGCATGTGTGTAAGAGCTTGTGTGGCCGAGCCAACTCGGGGTTGGGTGGCGCGTCAGGGGGGGGGAGCGCTTTCGGCACGCTGGGTCCGTCCTCAGGATCGTCCACGCGGTAAACAAAGAAGCCCCAACCACGAGCAGCTCGGTGCGGAGCAGCCGTGGGAGCGGACGCGAGAGCCACTGTCGTCGCTCGCGCTGTGTGGGAGCGGATCTTTCCTTCTCTCTCTCTCTCTCTCTATCTCTCGCTCGCTCGCACGTTCTTTCTTTCTCTCCCGCACACACGCGCTGCTACTTTGTTGCTCGCTTTTCTCCTGCACCTCCAGCTCTCTCATGCCTGTCTGTCTGCCTCGCTCCTCGTTTCGGAGCAGCAGCAGCAGCAGCACCGATATGCTGTCACCAGTGGCTCTCATCGTTCTCGGGCCCGCGAGCCTCTCTCGAAACAGTATACGAGCCTGTCCAAACCCAAACGTACGTACGTATATAAGTACATGCATACATACGATCACGTCCAGCTTCGCATGTGCTCGCCGCGATTGGTTATCATATATGCCTCGTACTCAGGCAGACCTGTCAGTCGTGCGGCCGAGCTCCGCGTTCCCGTAGCTCGGTAGGTATATTAGAGTCGTTGCTCCGGCTCTCTTGTATCGGAATATATGTCTCTCTCTATCTCGGCTCGAGACCGTGATTCAAATGTTTTTGCAATACTTGCTTGCTGCCTCCTCGCGATTGTTTCGCTCCTCGCGTGTTGTGTGTAATTTTAGGAATCATCACTTATCACACTCTACATTCAGTATCTCCTACTAGCCTCAGTCTCTCTCTTACACCCTGACTCCGTTCACTCTGACTGCACTCTTTAAAAACGTCTCGCGCCTCTTGGTGAATCAATTATTCTTATCAGTAGGCTCTCTTCTTGGGAAGACCCAATCACCCAAGACTCATAAGATATTCTGGAAAATCTCAGCTCTCATTCTGTGATATTTCACTTCTTTCATTTGGTATTTATAGTACTAGATCTAATTGTTACACACTAACATTTCCTTGATCATAGGATAAGATGGCCTCAGACTTATTTGTATTTGGCTCCTGCGTGAAAATGCAAAAGATCAATGAGAATACTTGATTCAATAGATTCACAAAATACTCTTGATGATTCTCTTTTTGTTTTCTAAAACATTGATCCATTAGTAGATGATATAAATGTGTTATAAGAATAAATGCTTATTATAGTTGGTAAATATCACACATGAATTGCTAGTGTCGAAAAATGTTTTTTAACACATAATTTCTTTTTTCTGATAGGAATCCCACTAAGTAGTGGTGAAAATCGTTTTGGAACAGCTCCATCCAGTGAGATTTTACAATAAGAGGCATTCAGCTAGATGCCTTTCTTGCTGAGGAACCGCCGCCAAGGCTTCAAATCGTAGCCTCAGGTGAATATTGTCGACGAGGTTCTACAGTCCACCTAGCAGGCTGCCTCTCGACACCATTCCACAGGTTCATCTTTGAATATCGCACAAATCTAGAAACATACGTACACTACATTATAATCATGAGGGAGTTCAAGGTAGTGGTGCTTGGCTCTGGTGGAGTGGGCAAGAGTGCTCTAACAGTGCAGTTTGTATCTGGCTGTTTTATGGAAAAGTACGATCCTACAATAGAAGATTTCTACAGGAAGGAGATTGAAGTTGACAATTCACCATGTGTCCTTGAGATTCTGGACACAGCAGGCACTGAGCAATTTGCCAGTATGAGAGATCTCTACATAAAGAATGGCCAAGGCTTTGTTGTTGTGTACAGTTTGACAAATCATCAGACTTTCCAGGATATTAAAGCCATGAAAGAGCTCATCACTCGTGTCAAGGGCACAGAACGAGTACCAGTGCTTTTAGTTGCCAACAAACTTGATTTAGAACATCAACGGGAAGTAAGCACAGCTGAAGGCAATAGCTTAGCTCAGATGTGGGGCTGCCCCTTTGTGGAAGCATCTGCCAAAAATCGTACCAACGTCAATGAGGTATTTGCGGAGATTGTTCGGGAAATGAACTTCAGCCCAGAGAAGGAAAAGAAGAGCTACTGCTGCTGCAGTGTCCTCTAATACTCAATCAAAACAGCAACAGAAAAATCCATGGTGGACTGAATCACATGACTGGAGCATAAATGGTAGGATTTATGAGAAATGATGGAAAAATTACAGGAGTACATGAATCATTTTGAGAAGAATACACGGAATAGTAAAGATGATTTCAAAATAGAATCACCCGTACTTGCTAAAGATTCTAGTGACAAATCTCAAACATTAATAGTGGTCAATTAATCAATTTCAAGATTCGAAACTTGTCAACGATTGATCAATGGCATTTCAAATTCAATTGATTTGAATCAAATGCATCTAATTCTGTGGATATGGAAATCTTTGAATTGTCTTTGCTGCGTGTGCTCTTCTTATCAATAGCAAGAGAACGCGCTAGACGGGCTGTGAGATAGAAATCGAAGGGCAGAAGAAAAATGATTAAATTAGTGAGGAGAGGACATACCAGAAAAAAAAAGATGTGATTACATACACATACGTTTTAGTCGCGTTTTCTCGCTATCTATCGGAGATAGTGTGCGCCAAATCACACGCGCACGATTATTTTATTATGCGCCGATAGTATTACGTGTAATATTATTGTAATATATAAACGGTAGACATAAGCAGGCAATAGAGAAAGGAAAGAATCGATTACACTAATGAACAAAATTAAATGAGTTAGGACCAATGCGTGATGGCATTTAAGGTTGAAAAAGTGATGGTAGAGAAAAGGAACGAGCTGTTCTCTAGGTTACATAGTTGTTATAATTGTTATTTCTTTGGCATCAAACCAAACTCTATGTAATATTGTAGCTAAACCGCTCAATTTTAATGCACACAGAACTGGCTAAGCGATTAATCGACTATTAAAACTTTATATTCAAAGTATATACATATATACTTATAGATATACTTTTTCACTTTTAAATTTTATAAAGCAATTTTTCCACCAATTTGTACTTGCTTTTATAATTTTTCTATTAAAAAATTGTTAAAATAATATACCGCGAAAACATGAATGTCTTTCCCAGTTCTGTTAACCTGCTGCGCGATCGTCCACCGTCTTATATTTTTGACGCTGAGCATTATAAACAGCGACTTCCAAGAAAAGAGAAAAACTCGATAATTACTTTTTGGAGAATTCTACACCGGATACATTAGAATCTTCTTTAAAAAGAAAAATACAACTAAAATTCAGCGTTCCAATTAAATTTTTACATTGATCGAAAATGTAAAGTTACTGCTACGAATTAGAGTTTGTTATTGTACATAGCTTTAGTTTTTCTCTTTTCAAGATTTGATTTTGAGTTTTCATATTTTTTATATTGTGCTCGAACCAAAGTTATAGCATTTGGGAAATAATATTTTTGCAATCGAGCATACAATGACGATAAACATTTTCCATTATTTCAATCGAAATCTCAACTCTAATTGTATAATATAGATTGTTAAGAAGCCCGGGAAGCTCTTGATTTTAGGGTTCATGAATCGCGAGAAATTGTAATTTCAATATTCTAAATAAAAGCTTTCATTCTTCAATTCAATGGTGAAAATATTGAAATAGCGATGAATAATTTGTAGAAACATTGAATAATGAACTTGAATATTATTTTTTACTTGAAACTTCTGAAATTAAAAGCCTTCCCGCTCGTAAAAGGAAGATCGCGCAAACCTTCCACGTTCTAACACTTTTCGTATGCAAGGTAGCCTTCACTTTAAGGCTCTAAGAAAAACGCTACATGTATAAACCGTCAATTTATCGTCGGTCTATTTAGTAATTATTTTTATTTTTACTTTTGTTCCCTTTGTTCATGTTTATTTTTATTGATGCCTCTGTGTCCTTGCTTCTTACATAACAAATAATTGCAAAAGTGCAAATATCACAAAAAGTAATCCTATCAGAAAAAGAGTAGACCTTTAGAAAAAGGCAGTCAAAAGTCAAATTCACATATTTTTCTATACAGACTGTATGTATCAATTGCACAGATAGAGTCTATATGGCAAAACAAAAAGAAATAGAAAAATAGAATAATGTTCGCATATCATTCAGATGAGAGAGAAATTAATGCTCTGCCATCCCATTGATTGAACAATTTCATTCCTTTTTAGAATGAGAATACAAATACACAAGCAGGACATTTGAATTTGAACTGATACATATTGGTTGTCAAACTTTAACTCTACGATGAATAAGTTTTTATGTATAAGGATCACCACATTCTATAGTAAATTAAAAAATGTTTGTAAAACAGCTCAAGAATCACATGTTTAAGAAAATTACCATTACATCATCGTAATTGGCATAACGAAAATTAAATTACGAGTGAGACGAGTGCAGCTGTGATTAGAAATTTTTTAACCGGATATTTAGAGTTTGCAGTGAAAAAAAAAATAAACCATAAACACGGGAAATGCGCTCGATCATTTCTCTTGCAGTTGGTGCACTCGTCGAGATTTGAAATAAATTATTGGAAAATAACACCAGTATTTAGATGGATATCGGCCTTTCAGTACTACCTGCGTATGATATTGTGTACGAAATATGTTATATTTTTTACAATGTGAAGAAAACTGTAAATATGATAGTGAGTCAGGTTATACATAAATATATATTATATATATGATAAAATTAATTATATTACCTGTGAAAGGACTACTGAGTGAGCGGCTTACAGCAAAAAAATGTGCATTAAACGATTGGAAGCAAAACAAACGCGAAAAGCAGCCATAAGTCAAAGAAGTTTGTTGATTAGTGTCCAGAACTGTGTACTAAGTGAACGTTTTTTAAGAAGGGAAAGTGAAAAAAAAGTGCTCGGAATCGTGACAATGTTTCTGTGATGGACTTCTGATAAAAGACAATTCTTTTTGTTTTCAAATGTGGTGCTGGCAACAAAGTGTATATTTCAGGATTTGAAACGTGTTGCAAGATTTTTAAATCAGGCCAACGGAGGAAATCACTATCAAGAATGAAATGATAAAGTTTTTCGTGAGATATACACTGTTTGTCAAACTTGATATACAGCGTTAATCAAATTAATATAAAATTCATTTCAACACAAATAAAAAATTTTGCATTTAGTAACGAAATATTTTTAGAAAACGTGACAAGTTTATTTGCGTTGCATTGATGTATGAAGAATTAGAAGGAAATGTCGTTTAAAGATCACTGATTTTAGAAGTAAAATTATGATGAGTTTTTTGGATCTCTACATTTAATATCACGGCATATTTCTATTTTAATTTCTTACTGAACTCCAATTCCATGTCGAAGTTGATATCAATAATAAAAAAAGTATACAAATCGGGAATTTGAGAAGAAAAAATAACTATCAATAGCATATATTTCGAAATCTATAATCTGAATGTTTTTTGCTTTCATTTAACATTACTTGTACTGTCTATTCAACTTGCATTTGATATAACGCGTAATAGTTGAACAGGAAACGTGAGATGTCAATTGGAGCTATTATTGATTTAGTGTTTGTCAGCCCTATAATCTAGTCATAAAAGTTGGAGAGAGCAAAAGCTAAAAAAGAGCCTTCTGCTGAAGTGCTTCTCTTTTGCTCTAGACAGCTTTAGAAAAAAAACTAATGAAATATGGGGAAACGTCGAAGTCCATCACAAAGCATGTTATTGTAATTCCGTAATTTTTGTACGATGTAAAAATAGACGATAAAGTGTAGAAGGAAGATGATGCGAAAAATTGTCGAGTAGGGTAGAAAAGAGGCGGAAGTTAATGTCAATCGTGGTTTTTTTTGACACCTCTTATATGTTCTTTTCGTTTTTTTTTTTAATGCCGAATGTCAAAATTGAATGAAAGCATATGAAAATATTGAACTGCACACAAGCGCAAAACGAAAGTCTTCAGCGGGGAGAAATAATCTATTAATTAAATGTAATTATGTGTAGAACATTGTAAATATAGTCGCACACAGTTTGCTTTCCAACTTTGTTTTTATTTGTGACGATGTATAAGATATTGTATACTTGTATATGAATCATATGCAGGTCAGCAAGTCGTGCTTCAAATTTTTTCAACTCAAATGCAATTAACTGTATATACTTATTTTTATCACGTTAAAAGAACAGGTTGAATGTTTCACTTCGAAAAGCAATGAAATCGATGAAATTTTCAATTACCCTTTCGGTTTATGATCTTGCTGATATCAAAAATGAACAATTTTCTCATGATTCATTCAAATATATATCTCGAGTAGAACGTGACTTCTGTTTTACTAGAATGAATTTTAGCCAGTTATAATTACGCGAAAAACGATGACGGCAATGAAAGAAAAACGAAAAAAAAAACATATGTTAGACACGGAGGTTGTACGAGTGGCATTTTCTACTTGATCGTTATAATGATAAGAAGCTTCTTGTTGATGCGATTTTTTGTATTATCTTTGCATTTCTGGTGCACATTTTTTCCATTGTATACGCAACTTTTTACGATCAAACGAACGCAAAACGATTCAACTCCTTTTTTTCTTTTTCTTTCATTTTCGAAACATACTGAGACTTTTGGTAACGTCGCACAAATATCAAAAACGTGGAGAAATTGGGAAGGAAGAAAGAAATCGAACAATATCAGTAAAATTATTTGATGAATATGGACAGTCCTGTGCAATAACTGCGTTTCTTTGAGCTATGTGCCCTGCCTTTCATTTGAAAATTTTATACAGTGTATTACAGTAAATAATAAACTATTATTATTATCATTATTAATATTTTCTAGAATTATTGATTCCCCTGAACCCAATAGTTCTATTCGTTACACGTTTTTTATTAGAAATGCCATTCCCCATTAGATGGAAAATAAATTAAATCGAATTCAATGAAGTTAATGTTTAATATTTCTGCATGAATGATCATTTTCGAGTGGAAATAGTAATTGAACTAATCACAAGACAATTTATCAATATGAAAGTTTTATTTTTATATAAAAATTAGAAAAAAACTTAAGATCTGAGATACAAAGTATACTATACAAATTTATACAGAGAGAATACGACTCACAGTTTAAAATTACATAACAATTTTAAATTTTACTTCGACCTAGAATAAGTCTCAATTTTTTTTACATAATCATCTGGAATACCTCTCTCATCAATTAGATCAGTTAAGATATCATGGGCCAGCCATAATTTCATAGCAGTTGAAGAATGTGGTCCTTTGAATATTTTCAACTTGTCGCTTTCTTCAGAACATTTCAGAGCAAATTGCTCTAAAGCAGCTAACATACTCTTCATATCTGAATCAGCCTCTTGACATTGCCTGGTAAGATTGTTAAATGCTTCTGAGATTACTGTATGGTTAATACTAGGTTTTAGCATGGCTATATTTGTTCTTAAACTTAAGCATACTCCATGGTAAAACTTCATTTTTTTCTTAGAAATTTGGACAGATTGCAGGAATTGAACTAAACATTTTAACAAAAAGCTTATACTATCTGGAAGACCCATCTCTGGATATTCCAAACAGAGTAAACATGCCTCTAATGTCAAACATGTGATTGTATTACAGCTGTCTGACTTACTTGTACATTTGAAAATCTTGCCATTAGAATAAATTATTTCTTTTGCATAATCTGAATATTGATATTTAGTGCATCTCAATAATAAATATCTCACTATGTCATAATCAATCGATTTAATAGAGCTTTTGATGAGATTATTAATTTTACATTGATGATTAACATTAAACTTTTCAATGATATCATTCAAGTGATTGATATTATCAACTTGAAAATAAGGAAAACGAAGATATACGTTTTGATAGTTCAAATTAAGAGATTCGTAAGTATTACTTGTGAAAACTTCACAAAGTAGATGTTTAGCTACAAGAATTATTGATGTTAGAAGTTCATCAACTTTGTATCTTGAAATACTGTTGTTTCTCAGCAGAATAAGAGCATGCAATTCAAGTGCTCGTATCAGATCTATACTAATTTTTGAATTGTACTTTCCAATTAGTTTTCTCAACTCTAAAAGAATATATTCGAGATAATTGAAGGAACACACATCTGATACTAAAACTGGAATGAAAATTTCGTTGACTATTTCTGGAACTTCACAAAAAGAATACACTAAGTGTAAAAGATCTTCGAACTTGGTAGTATCCCAGTTTGAATTCTCCAAACAAATCTCTTGTAATATTTGCACTACTAAATTAACATTTTTTTTACTCATTTCTTCATGTTTATTGGATTTTTTTTTCTTTCCTACTCCTGATGCCAATGACGAATCCCCTGTGGTATTTGATCTAGTGCGGAAAAAAATTTCTGAAAGAAACACAGCATTAATTACAGTTCAATCTGTGTGTAAGTATTAATGGTGGGTAGATCAAGAAAATCGTCACTCAATGATCACAAAACATACAAAGTACCATAAAAGTACTAAAAATAGAAAAGAGATAAAAATTTATTTTGCGTTTTTCAAATAAGTTCTTTGATTTTCTGAATTAAACAATCTATGATTCATCAAATTTAAAATTATAGATAGACTGGCTTATAAATTCAATTATAAATGTATAAACTTTTGAAAATACAAAAAAAAAATACTTAATTCTATGTATTTATCATTAGATTTGAGTGAGTAAAAAATAAACGTACCTGTACTTTCTGAGCATTGGTTTTCTAGTGTATCCATGACAAAGATGTATTTGCTCAACACTTTTGTCTTCAAAATAGGTAACAGCAATATCATATCATCAAGACTTACAGATGTGTTTGGATAATCTGAATGTCCAATGGTCATTTTCAATAATACCTTCAATGCTGATCTTGGTTTCAAGCATAAATAGAACAAGACAACTCTTAAGTATTTGGCATTAGAAAATTTCGAATGAAGAATAATAAAATTTTCAAAGTTGGAAATGTTGATTACTTCTTCTATATTAGAATTTTTCTCAAACTTGATGAGAAATTTTTCAGTTATCTCGTACAATTGTGCGATTGTCAAAGTATCTAGTGCTTGAGAGAGGCATTGTGAGTACATCCGAAGTTTTTCAATTTGTAATTTTTCTTGTGAATGGTCAACTTCTGTTGCAAAATATTCTAGAAGCTTTTCAATATCATCTCTTTTGAGTAAGGAGATATTGTTTTGTATTGCATCTAAAGTAGCAGTATCCCATTCTTTATACCTACGAAATAAACTTATTAAACCATCTTTACTGCCTTGTTGTACTTCTTGTAATAAATCTATCAGATCCAAACTCTCTGAGTTTTCTTTACAATTAGGCTTGGAAGCTATTTGTTGGAGACATTCTATAAGGTGATTGTACTCTTGAATTTTTGAATCTTTCAGCTCTTTTGTAACTTCTATAAAATAATGACACTCTAAGCCTATGGCTCTTTGAAGAGTTGAAGAGGAATTTTCTTCGTCATCATACTCTGTCCATTCCATATAAATATTACAATCAATTTCTTTCACTCTTCTTAGAAGAAGGCTAATCAATGCACTTTCAGTTTCTGTAAGTAATACTCGAAGCACTGCTGTTTCAATTTTTGAAACCGGCTCCTGACCAGAAGATAATTTGTATATTTCTTCATTTTCATTGGACAGTTCAATTTTGTTTGATCTTTCAGCTAAACACGTTTTTACCATTTGAATGATTGACTTCAGTACAATGCCATATCTTCTGTATCGTTCTGACTTTCGAACACCTTCAAATTTTAGCAACCTGAAAGAAATGTACCACAAAGTTGTAATAATGACATGTTTGTGTAGACATATTCTAATGATTTTTATGAAAAATGTTGAATGCATAATTAAAAATTTAGTAAGAAAAGTTATAACCTTTCGTGACTGAATTGGAGCATAAGCTCTTGGAGATTTGCAGTGAACAATTTCGCACATCTATTAATATCTTTGGTTTGACTTCCAGCATCCCTCAACAAAATTAACTTCCTATAAGAATTGGTGATAATTGTTGAGAGAAATTTGGATGCTCTTTGATAATCCATATAATTCATACACCTTGGTAAGATCTCTAAAATTTCTCCACATAAATCCAGAGGAAGATATAAAATTGATTCAGCTAGAATATTTTCAAAATGAATGTGCCATAGGATTTCCATGAGTAAATATGGGGAGAAAGGCGGTTGGATATCAACTAAGTGACCACAAACTGGGTCCTCTGCTAAACGTGATTGGCATTCAAATTTGGTGTTGCAGATCAGATATTTGAATGCTTTAATACTTGATTCAGACTTCTTGTATAGAGTCTCCTGAGAGGAAATTTTGTAAATTTCACAATAACTCTGAATGGTATCGCAGAGTAATTGGATGGAAGATTTATTTTCTTCAGTTGAACGAGATGAAATGTAACAAAAATGTTTAGATTGCTCGTTGTTAATTATAAAATTTTGAACTGCATTGTAGAATTCATCTATTTTGGAAGATGATGTTGGATTTACTTCTTTTTCTCTTTCTTCAGCTCTGTAATGTGTAATGAATTTATGAGCAAAGTATTCTGGCTGTAGCAAAGACTAAAATTGTCATTTGTATATTGTTCAGATCCTTCACTGTATTCTTTTTAATAACTTTTTTTAATAAACTATCAAAAACCTGAACGATACACTTTCAAATACTACAATGTACTCGCGGTATCGTTAGTAGTAATAATTACACTCACGTTTGATCCACATCAAGGCAATTGACTACTATTTGTTGATCCTGATCCATATTGGTAGTTATTGTCACTACAGGACATCAGAGGAATCCTGAATTATCGCTTGTATATACTCGCTCCTGAATTCTCTTGCTCTTTGTTTATGATAGACCGGCCGAGCCGTGCAACGTTGAGGTTACGTCGTCGTGTAAAAACGCTCGCTTTGATGTTGCCGCGCCGCGAGACTCGAGAGATCGGACTGCGAGTGATCGGAGTACAGTATTCGACATAATAAATTTTGAAAATAAGATTTAAGTAAATAGTGAATAATTCATTCGATGATTACCTTTTCTCGAAAATTATTTGAGAGTTGATGAAAAATTGAAGAAAAGTAAATGAAAAACAAAATAACTTGAGGTTTTTATTCAACTTACAACGTACAGATTAATATCAATATCCCAACACTCAATTCGATATCGAAATTTTAATAAAATTGTATGTTGTATGTACATTATACTCGAATCGTAATAAAAAGTTAGATGAAGAAGTAAAGTATCGAGTATTATTCATTTGAAGAAAAGAACAAACAGCTGTACAACTTTCGTTATTTTTTTTTCTTCTTTCTTTTTATCATCTCCGGGGTATGTCGCTATACGTTATATGACATCAAGGACGATTACGCGAGAGAAAAATAAAGCGATCTTCTATTAATATAAAGAAAGTAACGAAGAGAAATGTAAATGTAATATTATAAAAAAGTTGCAATAAACAAGCCCATCGATGAATGACGGGCAATATTTGTTTGTTATAATCCGTATTAAATTGCACTCTCATTCGTCGATGTCTATCGTGCGAAGGCGATTTATCGCGAATCTCTCCGCGCGAGCGAGAGATAAAGATAACCGGTGCGCGTCCGCTACTTCGTCCGCAGTCTGTAACTCTGCACTCTGTCGGGTCAGGTAAACTTGTTTGTTGAGGTTCAAAAGTTCGAGAGGATGGTGCGTGCGTGGTATATGGACGATAGCGATGCCGACCAGCGGTTGGAGCATCACCGCAGCCCTCCGCTTTTCATTAATCTCGAGGATCTGTTCAAGCGCACTGGTGTCGAGTACTACAAGGTACTTACTATACTTACACATCGTAAACACGCCCCAGCTTCTGCGCAGTTATTTTGCGGTCTTCTATACTTGCCGATTTTATTCAATAGTAAAATAGTACTTCAATGTTATTTTTTGACGAGGATAAAAATAGTGATCCAAAATCATATACTCATCAATTTTTTGACGAATCTATGTATTTCTCTCAATCAAAAACATACAACATTTTTTTTTCTTTCAAAGGCTATCACCACCTGGGCATCTGACTAAACACACAAACTTTATCATATACCCCAAATGCAAGACTTCGTTAATCTATATTGGTCACATACCTGTATCTAATCCAAACATAAAAATTTCAAAGAAGATTATCATCTTTCACTTGAACTATACATAACCTTTTTTTAATGTTGCTCCAAATATCACATTCAAGTGCAGCTTTGAACATTTCCCTACAGTTTCATACATTAATTAGGTTTTCATTATTGAGACTGTCTCGTTCAATTTAAATTAAACTACAAACCAATAAGTTGATGAATGGTTCAATTAATTCTTTTCAGATCAACGAAAAGGATTATGAGAATGATGAGACTCTAAAAACATTGAGAAAAAAACGAGGATATACCTATGAAGATGAAGTAACGTGTTCCAAAGAATGTTTGGCCAATTACGAAGAGAAGGTATAGTATCATGTTGAAATGTTTGAGATAATTCAATTTAGAAAAGATCTATTTGAAACGACTTTGTTGAATTGCAACTGAGTTACAATAAAATGATAAGTAGATCATGATAAGAACTTGAAATGATAAACTTACAGCTAAAGAGCTTTTATGCTGAACACTTGCATACCGATGAAGAAATTCGACTAGCACTCGAGGGAAGTGGTTATTTTGATGTTAGAGATGCAGAGGATCAATGGATTCGCATTCAAATTGATGCTGGAGATTTGATCATTATTCCTAGTGGCATCTACCACAGGTTCACTTTAGACGCTAATGTGAGTACTTCAACTGAAATACTCATTTTTGATTTATCCATTGTATTTATTATAAAATTTATTCATTAATATTCCTTATGATTCTGAAAGATTGCATTATTTTAACAAAACTAAAAATTATTAATCAACAATTTCAGAATTATATCAAAGCTAAAAGGTATTTTGTTGGAGAACCTGTATGGCTACCACACAATAGGCCAGTTGATGATATGGATTGTCGTAAACAATATCTGAACCGTTTGAAAAATGGTTTTGAAGTCATCTAAATTTATATTGAAAAATGTTATAAGGCTTAAAATTCATTTTGAGAATCATTGTACTTTCGATATATTTTTACATATGTATACTGTTGATTATTGTATAAGCTAGATATCAAGAAAATAAAAGGTAAGGAAACACTATAAAATATTGTTCTTTGTTTATTTTTTATCAAATATATATATATACATTTCAGAGTTATTGTAAGTTGTATTCCCGCAGAATTGAAATTAGAATTGCTGATTACAATTACGGTTAAAAAATTTCGTAGTATCCTTAGTGGAAAACACAAACAAAATGTATAACATTGCACTCAAATAAAATTCGCAGATATTTCAGTTTCATTATCATTGAATTTTCAAAAATAATCTCATTTCATTTTTATATTCCCAGTTAATCGATCAATCGGTTAATTTTTTACCATTAATATTATATCTATACACTTGGTACATGTATATTCTATCTATATGCATGTACCAAAAGCATAATACATTTCGAACAAATTTCACGCTCCTTACTAAGAACATTCAGATTTTGACGTTTTTATGTACTGTATAAAATTTGGTACATTCTAGGTTGTTCTTGACTGTCATCATCTTTCAAAATTTGCTTCTGTCAACAAATTTTGATTAATATTATTGAGAACATCCTTAACTGTTCAGAAATTAGACTAAAGGTCGATCTTTGAGGGCCGATCCTGTGGAATGTGGAAGCAGTGGAATCTGTCGCTTGCATTGCTGAATTTTATAATATACAAACTAATTTAAAAACTGCCTGATGCGAGAGACTTGCTAGGGAAACGTTGCAAATTATGTAGTGGAGTTAGTAATTTTCATTCTCCAAATTCCACTGGATTAGCCTTTAAAGATCGACCTTTTGTCTAAATTCTGAATTTTGATTAATTTCAAGAGAATTCCCAAGATTAGTGTAAGAGTTTCGAAAATTATCTAATTTTGAGTAAGAACACGCTCTGTAAGGGGCGTCGATATAATTTTATGGATATACAGTACCATACGAGAATTTTGCGGAATATATTGAAAATCATTGTACAATCAAGAATACTCTAGACTGGTAATGAATCGTCTTCATTTTTGAAAATTCAAAGTATAAGAGAATGAAAAAAGTTGTAACTGGTCAAATCTTTACCTGCGAATTTGTACAAACTGAATTAGGTCATTCCTTATATTTACATACATACAAATGTTCATGATTTAAGATCTTAGTCCAAACTCAAATTTTTAAATTATTCTTAATTAGAAATATTTGTCAGTAGAGTTCATGATAATAAATATATATTCTAGCGAGGTTTTTTTTTGGAAACAGCCATTATAAACACTTTATGAATGTGGTAGAATTTTCGTTACTATTATTGATTACACAAGATATATCTTTTATTTTTTAAAAAAATAGTCTGGTGAGAGTAACTTGGTTACTTTAAATTATTTACAAATACTTTAGATTTTTCAGGTATATTACAATTGAGAAACATGCTATCTCATTCAACTCTTGGTCATAACATTTTTTATTATCAATAATTGTAACGAAAATTATATCTCATGCGTTTTTTATCATAAGGTTTCCACATCTTTCTGTGATGAAAGAAACGTCACTCAAACTAGAAGAAGTTATCGACAACTAATTAATGGAAATGTGATACAAAAGATTTAAAATCTAAAATGATCATGTCTTTTGTAGAATAAATGAAAGTCTGATGATTATAAATATACAAAATACGAAAGAAGCATCGTCTAAAATTAATACTTAGTTTTTGATCTCTTAAAAATCCGCTTCAATCGAGAAATCGTTAGAACTTCCTTCTCTGTCCTGCATAACTCCCCACTTTTGGTACTCACCAACTTTCTTTTCAAAGAAGTTTGTCTTTCCTTCCAAAGAGATGTGTTCCATAAAATCGAAGGGATTTTCGGAGTTGTAAATCTAAAAGAAAAAATTCATTATTTATTATTGTGTCACAACAGTGCGATTTTCAAGCTACTTCAACATGTAGGTTTGAGAATAGAAACACAATTATGGACAGATTATATCAAGATTCTTATCATAGATCAATTTCAATGATAATTTTTCATGACTGCCATAACAACGAATAAATTTTGAATGCATGAAATGAATTTTTGAGTATCACCAATATTGTCATCGAGAAATTTACCTTTGCAATACCCAGTTCACCAAGTAGTCTGTCTGCTACAAATTCTATGTATTGGCACATAAGCTGGCAATTCATTCCAATCATTTTAACTGGCAGAGCATCTGTTAAGAATTCTTGTTCTATTGTCACTGCGTCTCGAATAATAGAAATAACTCGGTCTTCGGACGGTTTTTGAACAATATGTTTGAACATCAAACAAGCGAAATCACAATGTAATCCCTACAAAAATAAATAAGATTTGTAGATTTCAAAGCAACATATTTCTTGCATGTAAATATTTGAATGTTGGTAAAAGAAGAGTTGCATACCTCATCTCGAGAAATGAGTTCATTACTGAATGTAAGGCCAGGCATAAGCCCTCTTTTCTTCAACCAGAAAATAGCAGCAAAGCTGCCGCTGAAGAAGATGCCCTCAACTGCAGCAAAAGCAACTACTCGTTCTGCAAATGAAGCACTTTCATGGCCGATCCAATTCAAAGCCCAATTTGCTTTCTTTGCAACGCAAGGGAGAGTTTCAATAGCATTAAACAAGAATTGCCTGAAATTAGAAGAGAAATATTTAGGAGTTTTTATAAGATTAAAAGTTAAAAACATTTCAAAATATCAACAATTGATATATTACCTTTGTGATGGATCATTGATGTATGTATCAATAAGCAGCGAGTACATTTCAGAATGTACATTTTCCATTGCTACTTGGAAACCATAGAAGCAACGAGCTTCAGTAACCTGTACTTCTTGGCTGAAGCGCTCTACCAGATTTTCATTAACTATGCCATCAGAAGCAGCAAAGAATGCCAATACATGTGAAACGAAGTGTCTCTCATCATCATTCAATTTGTCCCAATCAGACAGATCCTAGAAAAGATTTTCATACATTATTATAATTATCAACAAATTAGATTGAATTGAATTCACAAAATGATCAAAAGAGAATATACCTTTGAAAGATCCACCTCTTCTACTGTCCAAAATGAGGCTTCAGCTTTCTTGTACATTTGCCAAATGTCTGGCCATTGTATTGGGAAAACTACGAATCTTCCAGGATTCTCTTTTAGGAGAGGTTCAAGTTGTGGATCAAAAGTTGTTGTTTCTTTGAAATCAATTTTTTTAGCAGCTTTGATTACTTCGTTCTATAATCAAGGGAAATTTATATTAGATATCAAACTAAACAACTCTAGAGTTTGGATTTTGAAATGACCAAGTTTGTTACACTTACATTCTCTTTTACTCCATTTTGGTAGGTAATTGTTGGAGAAATGCATTGTTTCTTAGGAGATACCTGAAAATGGGAAGAATTTTATTGATTTAGTAAGAATGATAAATTATTTTAGAACCAAATTGTTTCAATAGACATTAAACTCAAATATATTATTGTGAATTTTGGTAATTTTTTTTAAACCAAAACAATTTTAAACAATATTTCAAATTTGTAATATTACACGATAATGCACAATATTACACGTCAGAAAATAAGCATGTTGAACATTTCTTCAACAAGTATATCAAAAGAATTCATGATTGTCATGTGTTTTTTCTCATGTGAAATTGAATACTTACTGTGCAATGACAGTTCATGCTCATCAGTTCTTGATGTTAGTAATTCAATTTTGTCTATTCGTTGCTTTTTTGAAAAGCACATAAGCACTTATTCGACCAAGGTTAGCATTATGGTACTTCAAGAATAAATAGAATGCTTGTGCAATAAAGAAACTGACAATTGGAGACTACCATTGTTGGGTCTTGTTACTCATTTGCTCTCATAATACAGAATATGCAATTCCAAGAAAGATGACTTGAAAAAGGACATGCTTCAACAATTCCAATACCTCACTATCTTGCTGAATTGCTAAATGAATACGGTTTTGAGCTTTTACCATTTGAGCTTGATATGATTATATACACATTCCAACATTTTTCAAACTTGGATAATATTAATTCAGACAAAAATGAATCAGATCTTTTTACTACTCTTTGGATCTTTGGGCAGTTATTTGAATATCTACGTATACAATCAAAATTTCTTTATCATTTAGTTAGAAAAAAGTTTTCTACAAGTAATGGTATTGGAGTATTACCAGCTGCTGAGCTTGCAAACTTCTACTTTTTATCATGCTTCCATCTGTTTGAGTGGAATAATTCTTATCAACATAACTTTTTAATCAACTCTGGTATATGTCATGAATGGAAAATCAATTCATTTATGCATGTTTTAGATATAAAATAAATCCAGAGACAAATAACTTGTGGTCAATATTTGTATCGATTTTCCGATAATTTTCACAATTATTTTCAACAGTTATGTACCCAAAGCTTATTGTATCAAAATTCAAATAATCCGAAACTTCTTTCATTTCTCCAAGTTATGTCAGCAAGACATACCATTGAATGGCTATGCAGGCTGGTCAATGGGATGCGAACAGCTGACTATTACGTCATCGACGTTTCCCGCGTATTTTAATCTATACAAGGGCTGGGTTATATATATACTTGCCCGCACGAAGTATATAAGCCTACTTCGCGCGCTTTTTCTTAGCCGAAAATTCGTAGTTTTTGTGCAAGCATTCGTATTTTTTTGAGTACCGTAAATATTTTGGTGATTGAACGCGAAAAAAAATGTTTACCTCGCTGGCAAACTACCATTTCATTTCGACTTCAATATTCAACTAAATAAGTCTAGATCTTTAATTCGATTTAATAGGAATAAAGGAAATAATGAAAATAAATTGGTTTTTTCCGAGGCGCAAAGATAATAATAATCAGATTGTGGATACGAAAACGTTTGATTAATTTTTGAAACAAAAAGACATGATTTGTCAGATTTTTTTTACTCCAAGTATTGAATGGCGATTTTCGTGTAGTAGACAAATATTGTGTCACTGTAAAAGGTCAAAGGTGTAAAATTTGGGGTAAATAAGATTCACACTTGTCCTTCAAGCTCCTTCACGTTAACGAATGCAAGAAGATATTTTACACTTTGACACGGAAATTATAATATCGATAATTCATGTAACCAATAATCAACTCGATTTACGCTAAAAAACTGTGACATTAGTATAGCGAGGTATTAAAAAAAGGAAAAGAACATTCGAAAGAGACGATTGTACATACGAGAAAGCATTCGACATCGCGATTAATCGGGCTAAACAAACATCGCTAATAATACATTAGATAACTTGAAGCTCGAATAATTGCAACTTCTCTCCGGGGACGGAATAAATTCGGCTAAATTTGTGGGCACGTGTGTGATATACAGTGGAAAATCACCGCGGCCACGCAACACGAGGATTGTCGGTCGCGTCCGGTACAAAGACGAGAAGCGAAAATTCAAGAGCTTGTACCGAGGAATCATGAGAGAAACTCACGCTTTTCAGGGAAACGGCTTCGAAACTCTGGCGGAGGACGTTCTCCTTGGTGGACACCTTCAGGGCCATGTCGTCTGGGTCGCTTGGTACTGCGAAAAAAATACTTTATTGTCCCGAAGGAATGTCAAGCTGCGTCTACGACGAGCAGTCAGTGAGGAATGAGCGTCGCAGCGCAGGCGTCGTAGCACTCGCAACTCGCAAAGCCTGTCCCGACTGGCGTAAACACTCGTTCGGCCAATCGCGACGGAGCTGGTTGCCGCCAAAACTCACCCGCCGAAATTTCTCGCGCGGCAACTGATGCGCGGCGATGCGCATCGCAGGCGGCTATGATTACGACTTTTACCTGCCGGTGCAAAAGGTGAGCCGGGGGCGATTCTCAGTCTGGGGCTGGACTTGGGTTCGACTCCGCGAGGACAAACAGGGGGGTTTCGCGCTCACGCGCATACGGACATGTTTTGGCGCCAGTTTAGCGCGCGCGCCAAGACCCCCGATAAATTCCTGATGCGCAGTTAAATGTATATACATATATATAAAGCGTGACGGTAAAGTGATGGTATGTCAACGTCATCGGAGCTTTGAACTCGCGATATCGATTTTGAAAATTCGTTTTGCGAGCTGAATTTGGACCACCTCGCGAGCTTACCCGGATAAATCACACTTTCTTTCGCAAGGATCTTTAGGGACGACCAATTGGATTAAAAAACGTCCGAATTCAGACGATCACGAAACGTCAGCTGACGCTGGCGCGTTCGAAAAGGTGGTGTGGGTGTGCTGTATATAGGTATCACAACGGGGAGTCTGGTACACGCACACAATGAAAAAAAAGTGTAGGCGTTGGCGTTGCCATCTGCAGTTTACGTGACCATATACCCGATGCCGCGTCGCTATTTCCGTCTTTCGTTTGACGCGGGCGGAATAAGAAGAGAGAAGACAAGCCTCGTGATTGTATATCACTTTCGCAAGCTTATGTATTCTCTTTTCTGCCGTCACTGATAAGAACTTGAGAGGTAAAAATGCTTTCAAAACGCCTGCGATACGCTACTGTGAAGTTATAGAGAAATGCGTATTCTTACTTCTTAGTATACAGAAGAAAATGATCTCGAATAAGGAATATTGGTATTGCATACTTTCCATGTAATGCATAACGTGTATCGAGTATCATTGATAATGTTTTACAATTCATGATATGCAGAATATTGTACTTTTTTCAATTCAGCAGCAGGCTTGGTTGTATCAATCTGTAGTTTCTACCTCAATGTAGCGAAAGAACAATAACGCGATGAGATAATTCAATCTGATTCCTGTACGATTAGATTCTCAGTTTCCTTCGAGGAAACTTGATTCGGCTAATCATTTCTTAGAATAGCCAGACGCAATTTCAATGAATAATTATAATTTTTGCAAGATGTTTGATGATTTCCATGAGCGATTCACTGTTCTACATACTAATGATTTCTGAGTTTTTGAAACGATAATAACTATTCGACTCTATTGATCCTTACGAGCTATAATTTTTTTTTCCTTCAATCAAGTACTTACGAGCATATTCATTAAGTTTGAAAATGCATTTTTAATGAAAATTTGTTCTTCAATGATTTGAGAAAATGTGCCGAAAATATCGTGCATTTTCGAGTATTATTTCAAAAGATAGCACGCGATCTTATTAGCTGTCGTGTACAAAATTTATAGCTCGTAGTGCGTCTAATGGTCAATGTTTGACTCCAACAAGTATTAGAAATATTATTATATAGAATTTTGAAAAAATTCTATATAATGTTCGGAGAACATCATGAAACTAGGCCATACATCACTCATTGAATATCTATCATTAGCCATAATATTCCGTTACCTAAGAGTCGACGTGGACATACTTTAAAAATGTACATGGCAAGTTTAAATACACGAAAAAGATAAAATATTTCAAAAAGTAGTTTTTTTCACATTACATTCTTACAGAATAGTTCAACACCACTATGTTGAATATTTGGAAACCAGAGTTGTAGATGTACTCTCTTCAAATTTTACCGTGAAAAAACCGCTGTACTAGAGTGAAAAATGACTGTGAGAAGATGGATGAATATTATTGGCTGAAACTACAGTAATCGGAGTGAATTTTTACTCGTAGTTTCATGAGTTTAGAAACAATTTTTACATTGAATTTACGCATTCTATATAAAGTCAAATATGCCCTGAATGTGAAGTGAATTTTCACTGAACTTAACTGTTTTGATGTACAAATAATTAACTGTAGTTCTACTCAATCCACCTTCATAGAGTGATTTTTCACTTTCATAAAACGAGTTTTCATTGTTTTAAGAAAGTAAAGAAAACAGGCACTTTCGATCTGACGCCTGCAGTCTTTCGTCGTCCTTCTCCTTGACGTATTTTGAGCTTAAAGCTTCAAAACGATCTCAGCCAGTGGTCACTTTGGAGGCAGTTTTCCTAATATCGATTGATCTTGTTTATCATAACAAAATATGTAAATAGCAATATAATTGGTCAGTATTGTCATTATCAAAATTATCGTTGAAATAACATTTCGAGATGTTGTGCTATGTGTCGACATGAGTAGAAAGAGCAATCAAAAATATCGCAGTCTTTTAGGAAAACCTTATTTATCAAAATCAGATTAGCTCCTTTACCGTGTATTATAAAATAATGGAATCTTCGCGGTGAAATCCTAATTTTTTTTTCTTCCATCCAACTCATTTTATTTATGTGAGTGTAATATTCATCATCGTGTTTAAACTATCCGATTTAACATATAATAAAAGATACTCCAAGGTTTTTCAATCGAGGTCAATGAAATTGATGAATGAATGAACATTGAAATATTTGAATGAAAATTCGATGAAAGATATATGTTTTGTTACGAAAACGTCTTTGCTGCTGATTTTACCCGATTTCAGCGACTTGCGTTTGGGGATATGTTCTGAAATTCCAGCCGTTCCGAAGACAATGTTGAATGTTTTGGATTAAATTTCATATTTCTCAATTTCAGCTTCTTTTTCTTCTTCTTCTAGAACTATCAAAATTCTTTAATGATTATAATATTTATGAAAACAAAATTAAAATAAATGTCCAACTGAATGGATTGTCTTTTTAATGTTTTTGCTTCAGACAAGGTAATCAGGTCGGAATTAATGATATTCAATATCTCTCGATTTTATGATTGTAACCAGTTTCCTCGAATGAATTTTCGTTAAAAATTTCATATGTATGAATGATGGTATATTCGAGAAGTTTTTGCGATGCTTTCATTTCCGCTCCATGTATACGGCCTGGAAAAATGCTTCTTGATTTTTGGTTGATGTGACTATTAAGACGGTAATAAGATTTTAGCATGTTTCTGATGCCAAAGTTTTGTTCAACTTGGGCTTTAGCGCGGGTGTGTAATAAAAAATTCACTATTGAAAAAGGTGCTCCCCATTGGATAAATATTGAAAAATGGAAAGAGCCTCTTTGATGCTCGATATGTGTGATTTTGGAACTATGAATTAATAGCGTGTTCTACTAATTAATTTTTATAGTAAACGAGGTAACAGTATTATTTGTCACTCGATATCAAACTATCATCGGGTATCCAGTTATCTTACATATATACATTTAACAAATACAAAATAAAGAATACGAATTATAACGCCATGAAAATTTTCTACATTATCGACGTGCAGTATATATACGTGCGCATGAAATAGCTATTACAATTTTATTCCCACGCATGAAATAGAGAGGCGCTTCAGGCTTGAGGCGCTTCGCTTCTCTTATAATCGGCTTCGTTTTTTTTAACAAAGTGCATTTTTTGGAAAAACTAATATCTCTCAGCATTTTTACACCTGTGAAAGAGTAATGAACGGCATCAGGTATCGGAGACGTTTCTAAGAATGTGTGCAATCTTATCAGTGGATTTGCAGATCCCGGTTATTCTGTGAGGTTAGGCGTCGATTTCTCAAAAGTTAATTTCGTTCAGTCCATCACATAAATTGTGAGTATGAGACAGCATACACATTTAGCTGTTGATTTATGATATCACTATTGGGATTTCGTGTTGATTCTGTGTTGTGACCCTCGGTGAATGATTATATTTTAACTTGTAGAAACATGGCTCTCCACAGTGGCCCTCCGAAACGGAAAGAAATTTACAAATATGAGGCGCCTTGGCCTCTTTATAGCATGAATTGGTCTGTAAGACCTGACAAGAGGTTTAGACTAGCTCTAGGTAGTTTTGTAGAAGAATACAATAATAAAGTACAAATTGTGTCTCTTGACGAGGAAACGTCAGAGTTCATTGCCAGAAGTACTTTTGACCATCCATATCCTACGACCAAAATAATGTGGATTCCTGATAGCAAAGGTAATTTGACTTAAATGGCTTAGATAGCTTTTATCATTCATTTGTTTTATTTCATAAGCTCAAACACATTACCGAAGGAATTTTTTCACATGTATATTAATTTCCCGGAGGAAATATTTATAAGTTAAATAATATTTAATTGGGTTAATGAAGTTTTTATTTGACTCAATTGTTGAAAAGTTCAGTTGAATTATGTATACACAATTGTGCTATTAAACTTATTACTTTATCATCATACTTTCATCATTGTGAAATTCATGGTTTCCACTATAAAAGTTCTTTTTCTCTTGACAGGATTGTTCCCAGATTTGTTAGCGACCTCGGGTGACTATTTGAGAGTATGGCGAGCAGGAGAGCCAGAAACTCGCATGGAATGTGTACTGAATAATAATAAAAATTCAGACTTTTGTGCTCCTTTAACTTCATTTGATTGGAATGAAGTCGATCCTAATCTAATTGGAACTTCCAGTATCGATACAACTTGTACAATCTGGGGCCTTGAGACTGGCCAAGTTCTTGGTCGAGTGAATCTTGTTACTGGACATGTAAAGACACAGGTATGGAACTGAAAAATGTTATTGAAATGAAATTATAATCTGAGCATTATTAAAGACCCTTTGTTTGACTCTATAATAGTTGCATAAATATTCATATCTATTTTTTTGTGTATTTGTAGCTTATAGCTCATGACAAGGAGGTTTATGATATAGCATTCAGTCGAGCTGGAGGTGGTAGGGATATGTTCGCATCAGTGGGAGCAGATGGCTCTGTACGAATGTTTGATCTACGACATCTTGAACACTCTACTATAATTTATGAGGACCCACAACATACGCCTCTTTTGAGGCTTGCTTGGAACAAGCAGGATCCAAATTATTTGGCAACGGTGGCTATGGATGCATGTGAGGTCATTATTTTGGATGTACGAGTACCTTGTACACCTGTTGCAAGGTTAAACAATCATAGGTAAGAAGAGAGATAACATAAATTTGCATATTGAAGAATAATTTATATCATTCATAATTCTATTTTATATTCGAATTCAATAGAGCCAGTGTAAATGGTATCGCTTGGGCCCCACACTCATCTTGTCATATCTGTACTGCTGGCGATGATCACCAAGCTCTTATATGGGACATTCAACAAATGCCGCGAGCGATTGAAGATCCAATATTGGCATACACAGCAGCAGAAGGTGAAGTAAATCAAATACAATGGGGTGCTACCCAGCCTGACTGGATTGCTATCTGCTACAATAAAGCTGCCGAAATCCTTAGAGTATAAAACCAATATTTAACATTTTTATTTTTACTGTTGATCCCCGCGAATCGATTTTGATCGATAATGACTGATGGTCATTGTGATATATTACCGCGAGAGTAATGAATGACGTGAAGTCATTTCTCAAATTCATTTTATGGCTTCGAAAAGTGTTTTTTTTACCGGTATTGTCACAGAAAATGTGTTCAAATGCGATATTTTTTTTGAAAAGCAAATCAAGAACAGATAAGAAAAGAATTGAACTATATAATTATATCGTAATAATTAAATTATGATCATCAAATTTTAGATTTAGAAACTAAGTTTCTTCAAATTTTCAACTTGTTGGTGATTAATTACTTATGAACGATGCGCTGATCCGTTTCAGACCTCCAGGATCTCCCTTATATAATATTGTCCAGTCTTTACTAATGATCCTATGAATATTGACAATATTCAATGTACCTAATATATATAGCGAACTTGTGGACTGAAAACTCGTAGCAAAATTTATCCGAAAAAAATTTCGGAGTTTTCATCACATGTATAATAATACTGTTATTGAAAAAATGCACTTAACCGACGTTTGTCTTATAACTCGAAAAAAGGATCTTATGATTACCTACCAGTTATGCGTAGTTTTAAGTCGTCAATTGATTTGTTAATTCATATATAATCGATAATTAGTTTATGTATAGTTATAAATAGTGCAGATAATAGGAAAAAGTTCTTATCTCAGGAAACATTGTAATATTTTAAGTTATTAATAGTTCAATGAATTATTGATATAATTTGAAACAATCTCGAAAAAAATAAGAAACTTTCTTAATAACCGAAATGTCGGAAAGCAAATGATAGGATCAATTTAGTTGATCTTTTAAATTGACTAATACAGTAATTTTTATATGATAAACTAATGACGTGAGTCAGGCAATATTGAATTGTGAAGAATTTTATTTTGATTTTAATCTTTTCATTTTAATCAACCTTTTAGTGAAAATAATGAAGAGTGAATCTACAAGTGTAATATTTGACATGTATTACGATAAAACGTGAAAATATGTTCTACAGATTGCGCAAATCATTGTTCATACCATGTAAATTTACCATTTCTAATTTATTTGCATCCGATAGGAAATCTATACGGATCCAAGTGTAAAACAACATAGCAGCAGTCATCAATTTTATATCGAACATAAATATGTAACATTATGTAACCAGTCGTAATACAATTTTTTATGCATGCAAAAAGCATATAGAAAAGGCTGTTGTTCATTTATTAATTCATTTATTTATTTATCGTAAAAACAACAAGAACATTGGTTCAAAGCGAGTTAGCATTTAATTCAGGGAATGTCAGAAACAGTTATATCGTTTATTTCATGCTGTAAATGTTTGCAATGAAAAATAATCTTGAAAATGGAACGTAAATCAACCGTCTTGAATTTTTTAAAATTTTTCTTTTAATTCGAGGTATGAAAGAGCGCGGGTCTCTTTCTACATTTTTCATACGATATTCTGGTTCCACAAGTATTTGGAACAAAGACAATAAGATACTATGAATTTAATATTTCGACATCCCCTTAAAAGCCAAAAGCAACTATAACTTAAATATCATCAAATAATCGCAATTCACATACAATTTACATATTTTCAATGGACGATGTATGGATTATTTACAACGATGAGGCGCATCATGTACATAAATTAGAAGAAAAGAATAAGGAATTCTCAGTCGTCGAGTGTGCGGTTCTCCCCGCAATCAAACGCTTAATTTTTTTTCCTGCTTTTTTTCGGAAAAATCGAGCGTAGAAATTTTGTCGGTGGTTTTTCGCGAAGTTTACTATAAATTTTTCTCATACTCTTCCACTACTTTTTGATAAATACGAAGTACACTCTGATACAGAGTGTTTCATCATCTAGTATTAATTAGTCTACGGCGAGTCAGCGCTGCTGTGAAGTATATAAATACATAATATTCGAGTTTTTCAGTACAGAAATATACAGCCATATGAAAATCAATCTTGTTTTTCCAGATTTTCTTTATTTCTCTTCGTTACAAGTGAATTCGAATACATTCCTTAAATCGGATCGAATTGGATACGATTGAACACGCTGAAAAACTTGAATTTTCAATTAAAAGCAAGCAAACGCTTCTCCGATTATCAAAGATTTCTAACCTTCCAAGCCCCATTGATATCAAATTTATTCGATTATATATATACAAATTACATTGATTCAATAATCTTGTAAATTAATAATCTTATAAATTGTATTATCGTTGATATTAAAGTGATTTTCCTGTTGCCTTAGCAATTTACATATCAATAGAACTCGAAAGATCATCATAGAGCACGATACAGAGGTTAAAATAGTGTTATAGCAGCCAAGAAATTTCATCGGAAATTTGTCAGCCTTTCAATTATTATACTTTGTTAAAATGTTACTTTACGATATAACTTTCATTTACGAAAATGCACCTAAGAGCGATCCCTAGAGAGCGACGGAACTAAATGTAAGGATATATAACGAGAGTTGAATATTTGAACATTTAAACAATAGTAAATTTGCTAACTGCATTCTTTTTAATTATTTTCTTCTTATTACGTTAAATTGAATACTGTGGACAACACTCCGCGCTCTCTAAATTGTACAAGTTTTCTCTACCCAAATCGTTGTCAGCATCATCTTCCACGACGTTTTAACAAAATCTACAAGCTAATGGTTACAGAAAATGGCTTTTCCTATTATACTTTTCTTTCGGGTATACATGCTTATCGGCGAAGAATATGCAACGCGAGGAGAAGATCCCGAAGCTTGAAATACTTTCTTGTCCCCCAATTTCGAAATTAAAATTGAAATCAGCTAATTCATGCACTGATGTTAAAATTCAAATGTCTACTCTGTTGATTAAATTTAAAAAACAAAATACTAGTAGTCTCAGTGTTTCCGTTTTTCATCCACCGTGAGCTGATATTTCTAACGACAAACAGCTATACCAGATTTTGTGAAATGTCTTGAAAAGTTAATGGTCTAAATTGTGAATATGTAATACACTCGCAATACTGAAATCACAAAAATGAAAGAACACAAAATGGAAAAGATAAGAAGATACTACGTGATCGCCATTGTTTCGAAAGGATATGCAGTTTCCGATTCTTTGACTCGTGAGCAACATGTATACGAGAATGGCGTCGAACATATTTCTAACGTGGAAAATATCGTGGCTTCTATGCAATAAATTTAACGCACCACGACGGGGAAATCGCACAATTTCAGAACTGTCTAATCGATACAGTGATTATAAGAGTTTCATATTTGAAACGAAACGATTTTTCATAAGTATATAGTCGTACAGGTATTTACATAGAGCGACACGATAAACAAGTGAGAGGCTTCTCGATGAAGAGCGAAATACGAGTTGGCGGACGAAAACAAAAATTCGGTGTACTACTTTTTAGATGAAATTTTCAAGAAATCACAAAATTAACAAGTACACTGGGAGACGCGCTCTGCGCACACGGTAAAGTTTCGTTCGCAAAAATGACGTATACGCGACAATCAAATTCGATATTCAGCTTCTGGTCAAAAAGAGTGAAAAATTCGATATACCTGCACGCATACACGCCCACACACACACGCGCACGCACACGCATACACAACCGCACGTGAATACTGTCAGAGCAATATTGCTTATCGTCCATGGTGCGTAGGCCGTCAAAATTGGTCGGTACAATCATTCATAGCATATACCGAACGAAATTTTCCAGCAGCCGACAAGATTGTTGAATGGCCGTTGTAATACGCGCACACATCGAAGGCCCGGCCGCATCATGTATCTAATAAATTCTCTCGTATAACGTCCTGTATATATAATAATTGCGAGAAGAACGAATGGGTTGGGCGATAAGAAGCAGATCTATATACGTGTAACGAAAAAAACGAATATTGGTATTGGTGTTTGTCGAGCGGGTGGCGCGCTTAGTAAACACACAGACACACTCACACACACACATAAACATATACACACACAGACACGCGTGGACGCACAGAGTCTAGAGAACGCATAGCTTGCTGGCGATGTAGTGGAGGTGTATGACGGTGCAGGCCATCGTGAGCATGTTGCCCATCGCTATGGTCATGTGGATCTTGCGGAAGGCCTTGTGGATCTTGAGGTAGTGGGGGCAGTGCTTGAGCGGGCCCGGCTCGTGCTGGCCGATCTCCATGCCCACGCCCGCCGCCCGCTCCAGGCTCGTCTTCACGTCGATAAGCCGCAGCAGCGGCGGCGTCAGGTACAGCCTGATCAGCAGCTCCAGGAAGAACGCGCCGCCCATCCCCATCACCTGCAATCACAAACGAGAGACGTCATTTCCAATTTTTCCCCCTTTTCTTCTTCCACCCCGATTCGCGCGGATCGCTGCGGTTGATACACGAGTGTTCGGCCGTGATTTTGATTCGACGGGGGCGGCACCTCGGTTCGGAAATTCAGCCCCGATTCTCGGGAATTCCCGAGACGTTTGTGGACATATCAACTTGATTTGATTCAGTAATTTTAATTGTCAATAATTTCAAGTCCAAACTATGTTCTCACGCGTATACTTTTTATGAACGGGAACAAATCGTTGATGTTGAAACGTGTATTAAGCGATCGTCAAATTTGAAACCCGATTAATTTCCGCTTGTCTAAATAGCGTGTTTGAACGATTACACCGACGAATTCTCTCCTAACGGATGAGTTCAATCGCATTTTCGCAATCGTCTCGAATAAAAATCGCGCGTAAATCCTCGATCCTCAAGATATATTCGGATTCGCTCGATTCACACACTCAACCCGACCGACCGCAGTGTGTGTGTAACTTTCTAAATTTCACGGTTTTGCGATTGAGCCTTCGGATTGCGTCACGCGTGCGCGCGCGCAGACTCAAAAAGTGTGAAGTTTACATCGGAGGAACAAAGGACTTTAACATATAAATATCGATACGCGAGTGTAATTTACACCGCGAAAAGAATCTATTATAATACAATAGCTATAGCGTTCCCAATCGCAAAACCTTATCGACACGAGCGCGCGAGCGAAAGCTTTTCATTCTAGTCTCGTATATTTATCAAACCTCCTGGGGCTCGGGGCAAAAATCGTGTGGAATCACTTATCTGCAGCCTCTCGCGCGCGAGCGTATATATATATCTCCAATATACACCCGGCCAACTGTCAATCATCTCGAAATTGCGCGAGCGTAACTCTCGGTAATTGCGCGCGTATATATACCAAACACACCCCCGCACGGACGATCCCACCCAGAAAATCGCCGTGGAATGTTGTGGTACTTTGGCGCTTGCCCGCGGACAGGCGTTCACGTACATAAATAAGCGCGCGCGTGCGAAAAAAACAATCCAACGAACCTGCACCGCGATCTCGGAGTCCCAGCTGCTGGCCGGATGGTGCTTCACGTAGATGAGCAGGGTCGTGAGGCTGAGGCAGGCGTTCATGGTGAAGTAGCGTGGGAACAGCACCCGCTGCACCTCGCCGAAAGCGTGCCGTGGCAGCGCGAAATACAACGATAGGCCTGCAACATCGGGAAAGGCAAAAATAAGAAAAAAACACTCGTATACATCTTCTCGCTCGCTTGTCAATTTTGAGTCGTCGTGTGTGTGCGCGCGTACGCATCACGAGGAATATGTGGGTTATATAGGAAGAGGTGAAGAGCGCACTCAATTGCGCGCCGCGCTGCACTGGTAAATTTACTCAATTGATTTTCACCGACCGCGCGCGTATACACACCGAGCGTCCACTCATCTCGTGCGTTGTACATTACAAGCGAATCACGCGATCGAAAAGCACTCGGACCTGTATATGTATATGTATTTCGATGGATCGTGATTAAACGAAATCCGCGCGACGTTCGCGTTCATCATTCAGAGTGAAATTCGGGGAGATCCTCGAGGCATTGGCCCACGTCCGATCGGGCCCAGGTTTCTTCGAGCGATAAATTCCTTCGGTTCGCGACAGGTTAATTAAACTCGTGTGTATGCTCGCGAGCTGTCTAAATCAGCAGTTCGAGTGACGTCCCGTTGAAATGGGAAAAAAAAGATCCGACCAGTGGCGCAATATACTCGCAAACGATATGGATGTAGAGTCCCGCGTGTCAACGGCTGATTCAACCGAGAATCAAAATTCGATCCTTCAATTATAAGAAGCAAAAAAAAAAAGATAAAACCGACTCGCGTTTTACACACGGAATCGCGGGGTTTTCCTCGCGAGTTTACCACCGATCAAGGTCCCGCTCCTCTGAACGACCGACGCCAAGGTAACAATGACCAGTAGCTGCGTTGGTGTAAATATGTATAAACAATTCTGAAAATACACTCAATGCTGAGTTAGCAATCGCTACGGCCCGATCCATCATTCATACGTACACACACTGGTCTCGAGGGAAATGTTTATAGCGCGGCTATATAATCTCGAAGAGTCGGCGCATGCACTTATGCAAAAACCGAGTCGCGACGTTGTAAAATTGATAAAAGCGGGTATATACTCACCGGAAACGAAGGTCATCCATATCTGGGAGCCAAAGTGCAGGACGAAGGAGGCGAGGTAGACGAAGGCGGTGAGCCGCGAGCGGGGCTGGCCGATCCTATCCGGGCTGGGACTGCTGCCGTTGGGCAGCAGGGCCGATGTGACGCACAGCACCGCCGCTATCATTATCACGTGCGCCGGCTGCGTCGTGCAGAACAGGATTCTGAAACGGAACGAAACCATATACTCGTTAATTGGGCGATTCTCGATGCAACGTATACGTGCGCGCGTGTGTATATGCACGCGCAAGATCGAGGATAGGCGTGTATCAGTGAGGGCAAGAAAAAATCGGACAGATTTCTGAATCGGACGGCTGTGGGCCAGCGAGGTATAATGAGTCGCTTTAATGTCGTTGGGAAATTAGCGAGAAATTTACGTTGTTGGAATCGTGAACGAAAATCGTAATGCCGCTTTTGTACAACTCGGGATAGAATGGGTCTGCGACAATCGTGTGGCATTTGATAGTTTGCCCCGGTGAAAAAACTGAAATGCGCGTCTCTGCGGGAAACGGGGAGGGAGCGCGTTGTCACGTGCAAACGTGACGGTGGAAAAAATTATCAGCCAGACAAACGCCAGACGAGCGCACACATCCACGTGTGTGTGTGTGTGTGTATAGCTCATCGAGCCGCGGTTGAATCACCACAAGCGCGACTGATATATATGTGAATGAATCCAACGTATACACGGCCGCGAGAGCAGTAGGGCGCAAAATCGAATCGAACTAAGCTGGAGTCTCGAGGTAATGTCGTCTGGTCGAGCTCGCTTATCATATCCGCTCTCTTCAACCACTTCTTTTTTTCCTCTTCCACTTCGTTTTTTCACCCCAACGATCGGCTTATCCACTTTTGGCTCGAGTGGATGGTTTTACTAAGCAAGATAATTAACTTTCTCTTTCCGTAATTAACACGATTTTTCACGTCGTTTTTCTTTTCTCCCCCTTTTCAACGCTGTAACGTGCAATTTTCGCGCCGTTCATCATCGGGTAATATCGGGTAACCGGGAAGATTTGCATATATCGCGCGCGGGGGTAACCATTAGATCCTCGATAAACATGTACTCGCTCAAATTTACCCAAAGCCACGTCGAAATAGTTCAAAACTCAATCTCCAATGATCTTCTCAGAATGTCGCGAGCAATACCTCGATTCACAGATTAGCAACGTTCATACTACTCGAAGCGTATATCGCTCGCGCATGATACGCATATAATATGCTCCGGGCCGTAGCGTATTATTCACGCGCGCGCGTGGATTTTAATCATCGGATCGCTATCGGACACACGAACTCGAAACTTGATTTACGCGCGCGAAATTCGTTTTGGAGGCGTATTTGCAAATTGCCTCGATCAATCAATACACGCAGACAAATGGCAGTTGTATCCGGGGAGCGTGTGTATACAAAAATCTCGGGGATAAAGCGTTGGCGCTCGACGGCCCCAACGTGTATACCTATGTAGACCATATAGACGCGCACTGGTTCCACTCTAAAGTTAGCGCATAACTCTGTGGTGGGTGTGCGGGCCGCGCGTGCGATTATATAAATCGAGAGGTCTCGTCTGTTTTTGAGCTGCCTCCGACGCAAATCACCAAGGATGTTTTTGTTTGCCTTTGAGCTCGTACACGCGCGCTCGAAGGCCCCCGAGCTGCCTCGCGCGTGCGCGCGCGTATTTAATTTTCCTCTCATATACTCAAACGTGGATTCGCGCGTCTACGAATCGCATAGCGATGTCGACGAACTCGAGATCCGCAGTTGTTTGACGCGCGTATGTCTATATCATCCGAGCCGAAACCTTCGGCATTTTTCGCGATCGATCGAGATACAACCGGGGTAAATGAAAATTTCGTAGATGCATACAACGAGTGGCACGGTCAGAAAAATGTTCACGGATACGCCGACGAGGAGCTATTTTCTTTTTATTTTTTGGTCGCGAAATTTACCATAAGTCAGACGTGCATGCAAACTCAGTGGAAAATCCCGAGATATGACGAGAGACGTTCGTGCGTGGGTATTTTTCTCTCTCTCTCTCTCTCTCTTCTCAAAAGCTCGCCGTTATCTCGAGGTTTGATCCTTCTTCTTCTGGCCGAACGTAGCAGGACGAATTTCAATCGAGCTCGAGCGCGTGTCTGGGGTTCGCTCGGCAACGTATAATTTGAGCGCGACGCGGTCGATCGGATAACGCGCGCGTGAAAATTTCCGCGCGCGACGAGCTCGTTACTTGATATTTGGAAAATTTCGTTAGATTATATACCGGCGCGTTGAGCCGCGGGTATATTAATATTGTAATCGGCTGTTAACCAGGGCTTATGTCACGTATATGCGTATCTTACGAAATGCGCTCGATCGACACTCGGGGGAAAAATGGAAACAATGTTTCCTAGATCGCGTCCGAGAGACTCGGCGAGATAAGGCCCGCGAAAAAGTTCGTCGACTCATTTTCGATCGAGACTTATCTCAATTGAGGTATCTTTCTTTCTTTCGCGATCGCGTCGGCAAAAATGTTGGCCACATTTTAGCGCGAAATCAAGTGAAACCAGTTCTCCCCTTTGGTGCGTTATGCGCGCACACTCGCGGCGCGGCGGGAGGAAGGGAAAAAGAAAAGAAATATCATACCCGCGCGCCATATCCTCCCGGCGTGTAAACTGATAAATCTTTCAATTAACGCGGGTGCAAAAATTCGTCCCCCGCGCGGTGAGAGATACGTGCTCGCGCGTATATGTATCAGTTGAGCGCCGCGTGCAGAATCGGCGCGTTAGATTGTTGATCGAATGCAAAGCGCCGCGAATCGAGGCTTCTAATTTATTTACGACTTTTCGATATCAGAGCGGATTCACTTTATGAGACGCGCCGCTATCTCCCTACCGATATGACGAGCTCGCGACTTTAATGTTTTACTGGGGAATTCCATGCGAGAGATCATAACCATGTCACTCGGCTTCATTATCCGATACATTGTTTGCAGCTTCGATCGCGCGCTCGCGCTCGGCGCCTCGTGTGTATATGTATGTGCACGCGACGAGAGAATTTCATCGTTGAGACGAAAGTATACTTTTTAATATATGCGCCTACAGCTCGTTCAATATATGTATACGTAAGTTGTATACGAGAGGGAGTTGCATCGACGAGACTAATAGCCCATCGCTCAATTCCAAGGTTTTCAATTGAGAAAACGCGGAGTAACAATATTACGAAACTATCTTTTCGCGTGGAAAATTTATCCCCCTGTAGATACATTTTTCACCCGATGATTTTTCCAGTAGAGCTTTTGGTTTCATGGGCATCGGGTTGTTCCAGCACTCCGAATAAACTCGAATGCCATTGGGATTTGTGTCTTGCAATCGCACATTGTCAGATCGTGGATTAGGGGTATAATCTTCCATCATACCTATTTATCGAAAATCGTGAACGTCGGGTGGAATTCTATACCAAATGTCGAGTATAAAATCGCGCCGAGGTAAAATTCAAAGTGTATTAATTAATGAAAGAGGTATAAATTTCTTCGGATAAATAAGTATCCTCTTGAAATTCTTCCACTGAATATCTATTGCGAATGGAGAGTAGAACAATCTTCCCTCTACTCAGACTGATAAAAACCTTCTAAAATTCATAATTCGCAAAACCACCATGGATACTTTTGGAATACACACATCTCGAAAATCCCTCAAGAATCGGTATCGGCCGGTCAATACACATATAAAATAACCGAACTCAAACGAACTCTATCCAACATCAAAAAATCCCGAGTAAACGAGCGTGCGTTGTCGTTTGGGATTCCTAAAACGTCAGATAAGTCGACCAAGCTCTGCGCAGTTTTGACGCAAGTGAACCAATCCGCCGCGGAACATTCGAATCTATAGAGAGGCAAACAATGCAACGCTCGCGCAGACACACTGCGGGCGGGGGGACGACATGTCAAAACACACAAAAATTGTCGCAATCGACGTCATCCGGATAGACGCGCGTGTAAGCGTGCGCGCCTCGAAAAACTCGTTTGCCATATATCGCGCGCGGCTCGGGAAGAAAGTGTCGTGGAGTTTTCTCGCGTGTATATATCCTATAGGAGAGGCGCTGCTGGATTAGCGTGTGCGCGCGGGCGAGACTCCTACACACGCGCGCACAGTTGTCGCCCCCGTGCAAAAATCCGCGACACGAGTCGTTTATCTCTCGGGGGCCCCGATGTTTTCTCGCTCGGTCGCAGCGAGTTACGTCCCCTTGTGTACACACTGCTCGGCTTCTGCGTGTATGTGCGTCGACTATCGCGCGATCGTCTACATACGCGCATTTATCGAAAAATTCCAAGAGCGTGTCGGGGTGTAACAGTTAGATCGTTGTTGTCTAGCCGATAAGCCGCGCGCGGTCCACTTCCTCGTGATAACGCGACGGGGGAGGCGATCGTTGCGCAACACCTCCCGAATTCCCGCGAGCCGGGCGGCAGTGATCTGCCCATTTGAGAGACAGGAAGCTGCGCGCGACCGACGCTGCGTTGGCGTTTAGGGCGTGTTAAAGCGCAGTATAATTCGCGTTAAACACGCGTATATTTCGTTTATTGAGGGTAATTAGCATGTGCAACGAGGAGGAGAAATTATTTGCACCGGACGGTGTATATGCGCGGTGTTGCGGCGAAAAAGTAGGCCGATTAAATAATTGTGGGGTGCGCGCGACGATTGAATCCGACTCGAAACGAGTTTGTGCAATTATGTTGTGATTGTGTGTGCATACATGTATATCCCGGTGTATACAAGAGTGTATACAGGTGAACGCGGTGGGATCGCGCGAGAGCGCATTCGATTATTCAAATCTCGAATTGCTTCCGCTCGTTCTGGATTATGTTTAATCGATGAATTATTAAAATTATATTTGCCAATGGATCATGAGGGTATTTGCGGTTGCGCAAATTTCGTTGATTGATATACGCGAACAAAAAAATCAGAATAGTGTAGTCGAATCTATCGGCCGTAGAAGAGTATGACGTTTGGTTGTACTACATCAACGGTGCATATGTATATACGTATGCGTGCGCCGACTCGTATAATATACAGCGCGGTGATCCACAGTAAACAAAAATATGTAACGTCGCAAAAGTGAGGATTTAAAATTCAAGCTCTCGCGCTGTTGACGCGCGAGATACAGCGTTGATGCGTATATACGCGCGCGCGACAGAAAATCCTCCATCAGGGATTTTATCAATAATCAATTGTGATCATCAACGAGTGATTTTTCACGATAGCGCGCTCGCGCGTGCCTAGTCTTATCTCTGACATTGTTCGCACGTTGCAGTAGTGAGTAAATTTCATTGCACCGCGCTCGCGCTCATCATTCCTATATACATCTGATTTTTTGTAATTCAGATATATATATATATGGGTGATTCCCACCCATTTTTAGAATATTTTCGTTAATTCTCATAATGTATTGGTTGACTACAAAAAATAGATCAAATGCAGCACTCTGCGACTAGTCAGGACATTTTGGCAATAAAATAAGCTTTCTTTTGGTATGTATCACATTATGATCCGGGTGATCGAAACCACTTTTTGCTCTATTTTAAGCCTGGAAATGAGTTAGGTGACAGCTATATACCCTGAAACTAATTTTTTTTAAAAATTTGGTATTTTTCCAGAAAAAAAGTTCTCCTGACTTTTTACTCTAAAACATCTCTAGATAGCTCAAAATTGAGGTCAAAGGTCCTGAAAAAATGTCTAATATTGCAAACTCCACCACTTTGAGCCTCTGTCAGGATGGGACATATGGTCTAAAAAATTCTGAAAAAATTCAGGGGACATGATGGAGTCTTCTAGAATTCATAAAAAAAATTTCAGAATTTTTTTTCATTTTCACTCTCTCACTTGACAGAGAATCACCCATATGTATTTTCATCACGGGTGCACGAAAACTGACATATTGCGTAGCAGTTTCGGGGATGCGAAATGAGCGATTGTGTACTCCGTTGCCATAGTGTCATTTTGTCACGCTCTCGCGTCTTTGCATGACGCTCTAGCGTTACAAAATGACACTATCGCAAGGGAGTGCACAATCACCCATTTTGCATCCACGAAACTACCACGCGATACGTCATTTTTTATGCCCGTGATGAAAAATAGTATTCATTCCAAAGGTCTCCATCAAGTTGTATACGTACTATGAGGAAAAACTAGTAATGGTTACTATATTTTTATTACTTTTTCTAGTGCAATCGCGTGACAGTCATGCGATATTAATTAATATGTACTTCATTATTCAAAACATAGCAATCTTGATTGGAAAAAATGACATAAATTATAGGGTGTTCCACGTGTATACGTAGTGAAGTATTATAAAATAGTATGATAAACTATAGTAAACTGTAGTAAACATAGAAAACTGTATTACCAAAGTACTATGCGGCATATTGTAACCTTCACTGCATACTAGTACCTACGCCCTGTGATGGCGTGACGGTCTCATACCAGAGCCAAAGAAAGAAGAAGAAGAAGAAGCATACTAGTACCATGACTTACAAAATACAGTAAAGACCATATACTATCCTTTTCTCTTCCATGTTGAAATAGTAACCTCTCTTGATCGGATTTTTTTCAGTTCGATCTCCCAAAACGATCCAGCGCTCTGCTGATGTAAAATACACGTCTGTGTATACACGAAGACTAAATCCGCTTAACCCCAGAAAATGCGTATGGTTACCCGGGTGTCGATTGTCGATACCACCAATATCGCGATTCGGCAAAAAGGAATTAACGTTTTCATCACTCGCGCCTTGATTTAGCCGCGGGCAAAAAGAAACACACACACACACACACAACGGCTCGTTTGGCGCACGATTATTAGTGTTATTAAGTGTTACTCTATAACGTATACGGCTGCCGGAAGCGATAGTCGCGAGCGAGCTCCTTTCCGCGGCTATTTTGCTTTCTCAAAGAGAAAGCTTTGTAACGGGGTAAAAATCGACCCACCGAATCGGACTTCGGGACCTCGATTTTCGTAATCTACGGGTCGAAAAACATGGAAATCCGAAAATGTCTGTATGTATGTACGTACGTACGTACGTACGTACGTACGTACGTACGTACGTACGTACGTATGTACGTACGTGCACTTTTTTTTGTCGTACGATAACTCTCGAAGGAATTGTCCGATCGTCCTGAAATTTTGCACACAGGTTAGTCGCCGCTAAATCTCGGTCGAGTTCAATTTTCAGCCAATTCCGTTGTTTATTTCTCTAGCAACCGTTGCTAACGTGTTTTTGATAAAAGCTCCAAAAATCATCATCAATGCACGATGGGTCTCGAATTCTTTCGACGATCGATGAGAATCGATAAGACATTCATTTTGGAACAACCATTGTTTATTCTCCTAGCAACCGTTGCTATGGAGATAGAAAATTCAGCTTCAGACTGACTTTTTTTTTGTCGTACGTTAATTTTCGAAGGAATGGTCCGATCGTCCTGAAATTTTGCACACAGGTCGGTCACCGGCAGATGTGAACCGAGTTCGGTCTTCAGCAACATCCGTTGTTTGATTCCATGGCAACCGTTGCTAGCGTGTTTTCGATAAGTTCCCATATAATTCATGATAAATGATCATTTGGGTTTGTATATTTATGGGATTCTATAACAATCAAAGAGACCTTTCCCGTATAAACCATTGTTGATGTCTCTAGCAACCGGTGTTTATATCGGTTGCAACCGTAACTAGGGAATGGGAAAAGTCAGTTGGAGGTTCATTTTTGGAACTGTTGATGACTAAGAAGTAAGAACATCGAAGCTCCGACATTTACCATAGCAACCGTTGTTTACGTCCTTAGCAACCGTTACTATGGAGTGTGAAAAGTCAGTTGGAGGTCCATTTTCGGAACTATTGATGACTAAGAAGTAATAACGTCGAAGCTCCGACATTTACCATAGCAGCCGTTGTTTACGTCCTTAGCAACCGTTACTATGGAGTGGGAAAAGTCAGTTTGAAGTCCATTTTTGGAACTATTGGTGACTAAGAAGTAAGAACATCGAAGCTCCGACATTTACCATAGCAACCATTGTTTACGTCCTTAGCAACCGTTACTATGGAGTGGGAAAAGTCAGTTAGAGGTCTATTTTCGGAACTGTTGACGACTAAGAAGTAAGAACACCGAAGCTCGGATATTTACCATAGCAACCGTTACTATAGAGTAGAGGAAATGAGTTAGAGGTTCATTTTGCTTTCTCAAAGAGTGGTGATTAATGCAAGTTGAGGTTCAATTGCAATACTTTGAGAAAGCATACTGCTGAGGCACTTGGCAGCGGTTTTTCAATCATTAGCCAGCACACGCCCATCGGCTCTCGCGCCGCCTGGTCTTACATACGCACCCATATCGCCGATACACACCAACGCACCGCCAATCATTAGCGGCCAGTCGTATTCGCAGTTTATATATCTGCCCGCGGATCTGTCCGCGCGCGGCGGGAAAGCCTCGCGCGGAGTTGGGAATCGAAATGAAGGAAGAAACGGAAAAGAAAAAAAACTCGGCCGGTTTGCATCATTAGCCCGGGCTGTTTCTCTCGGGCGCGCGCGCACGTGCGCGGCTTCGCTCGCCCGCGCTCAGGAAATTCAATTATCGCCTGGCTCGAGCGCGCGCTTTTGAAAAATCCCGCGAGGGCCGGGCGGCGTATACGCACACACGTACGCGCGTGTGTATAGCGAAATGGTCGCCTCGGGGGACTCCCGGTGTGCTTGAGGGACGATAAGATTGCACGCTCGCACTATGCATATGAGGCCGGGGCGCAATATAACGCCATTTGTCAGGCTCTCTCGCGCGCGCGAGCCGGGGAAAGCTAATAAATTTCGATGTATCGGCGCTTTGAGGCCGCGCCGGTTTGCGGTAGTTCTCATTCTAAATCTTCCCGCTGCTATTGGTGCGGGCGGCCGAGTATAATGGGAACTTTTAAATTTACGGTTAGTGTTTTAGGACTCGTATATATACGTACACACACGCACACGTATACGTATGTTTTGTACACGTATTGCGCGCAATTTCGAAATGCGTTGCTGAGCATATACATGTATGAAATTGAATTAAACGGGCCGTATTCGTGGTTACGTGTTTTTCGGGCCCGTATATACAGTACGATCCGGCATAATTAGATCGATTGCACATACGCGCATGAGTGGGTCCCGTATATCGTGCGGAGCTACGTTCAAGCTCCAAATTAACGAGCGGTATGCATACTTTGATTTTCCCGCGCGCGCGCGAGCTTCGAGTACGAGAAGCTCGACTCGTGTGCATATGACGCGTGTATACAGACAGGACACGCGCGTAGCCTGTAAAAAATGTGAAAAATTGGTTTGCTCTGTAAACAAAACGCAATTGTGAGATAAGCTTCAATTGCAGCGTGCATTCGAGATATCGCGAGTTTTCACGATATCTCACAAGAAATTTTTCACGCGATTCGTAAAATTGCTAATGGATTTCACTGTACATACGGATCACACTGTGCGCGCGCGTGGATTATAGCAAGAATCTTGCTGGGTAACGTATATATAGTACGATGGATCAAGTATAATAAAATGAGCGAGTCTGCGGTTATATATACTGTAATCAACGCGAGCAGAAATATACCTTAATCCGGGTGGATCAGGATAACCTTCCTTTCCTGATCTAAAGTTACGTGCGCGCCATCGGCTCGGCACGTTTTACCTTTGTGCGCGAAAAGTAATTTCGAACGCTGTATAATATGCTTTCGATTGATACGCGAGGAAACGGCTATATACATTTTCATAAGGGAAAACAAAGTATAATACACGGGGCGTAACTTTTATGTTTGGCGTTGTTTCAAAACGCCATATACATTCCCGAACCGCAATGTATATACACACACACACCCAATCAGAATCAAGCTTACGGCGTCTGTATATAATGATGAAATCAAAACGTTAAGCGCGTATTTATACAATAGCGCATCGTTCGCATCCCATAAATAAGAAGCTTTGAAAAAGAAGCGACACAAAAAAAGGGGGAAAAGTAAGCCCGTGGGCTACTCCCATCCACGCCCGCGTATACCGATACACATCTCTCATAAAGCAGAGACGCTATTCAGGCTGGATCCCCGGTATAAAACACGTAACAAGAATGCAGCGCGTATGCGGGCGTGTGCGCGCGCTTATACATATATATATATACATACCAGCCGTGCAGATCCGCGTGACTAATGCGCTCTCTCCACCGCAGAGCTCCGCGAGAGAAAAAAGACGCTGGAACCCCCAGCACGCTCGTATACGCTCGTACGACCGAGGATCATATGTGTATTGGGATACGCGACTCTTGGCGGCGGTCGGTAGCCAAAAACGGCCCCGGCTCTTTTATCGCTGCGCGACCGCGACTAGACGAGCGCGCCCACCTCGCGCGAAATATGATCGATGGTCTGCAGAGGAGCGCTCGCATACGCGTATATGTGTATAGTCGTAGATGTGCGTGCATATATTTCTGAGAAGCCGAAAAACGCAGGGGTCGAGTCGGCATCTTTATCGCACTGGCCGGATCTTTCATATATATATACACATATTCGCGAGAGGGTCATATATATAAGTATACCGGCTCCTGGTGGCATTGTTCGTGGGATGCGCGCGCCGAGTTTCGAGAGAGAGAGGCCGAATAAATTTCGAGGGGGCCGGTTTGTCGCGAACGCTGCGTCGTATGTGGTATATATGCACCGTTGCAATTATTGTTGCCGGGCCGGCCGCGAGCGCTTTCAACTGCGGCGTGGCCCTAATTTTTCCGACAATGTCCGCGTCGGGACGATTGCAGTTTAGGGAAGCCGCGAGTACGTATGGCAATTCTTTTGTTCACTCGTTCGCATACATGTTTGTGAGCTCGTGCTAATTGAGTCATATACGACGCGTCGTATCCGTGTGCCTGTGTGCCTTTAGTGCAGTTATTGTTCAGAGCTAATCTTTGGAAATTCGAAATACACTGGACAGATTTGCTGATCGTCGAATGAAACCTTCGCGTTAAAATGTCGCGGATACTAACTGCTCGCTTTATTGAGCGTGAGATTTTTCTCTCCCAAGGATATGGTGTCGGTTTGAAATTGGACGAGAAAAAAATGTTTCTGCAGATAGAATATCACAACAAACCGGTGTGTCTCGCCAGATCCAAATCACCCCAAGCAATCTCACGGGATTTCAGCAAAATATTTTTCCTTCTTGCGTGATATGATGCTGTGTTTATTGTATATTTATTTACACTCGGGCGGTTTCTCCTCGACAGCCTCGTGAATTTTTGTTCATAATTGATCTTACATGTACGACCATGTGGCGAGTGCCGTTTGCACCGATTCTATGTGTGCGGCTATCCACAAATTATATACTCCCTTAAATCCTTGCAGTGAAAAATCACTGTAAGAAGGTGGACGACAAATTCACTGAATTACAGTGAATTTCTTATGTAACTGAAGCGAATTTTCACATTAGTTCCATGAGTTTTATAGAAAACATTTTTACATCACGATTTGCAGTAAGTATATGGTGTGAAGTGAATTTCTACTCTACTTACTGTGAATTTTATGTAAAAATATTTTCCATAAGAACTCATGGAACTAAAGTGAAAATTCATAGTTACAGAAAAAAATCACTGTAATCCAGTGAACTTGTCGATGATTTTTTACTGCAATGCAGTGGTTTTTCACTGTAAGAATTTAAGAGAGTACACATACATAGTTGTTCGACACCGCCGCCAAACGGTCGAACGCACCGCAGCAAGCCGGTTCGGCTCGCGCGCGCGTATATGTACGTTTGTTAACGTTTCGAGCGAGTCCGGAATGATCAACTCGCTCCTATTGAGAAATCGCATTAGCCCCGATGTTTTCACTCCTCCGAGCACTTGAGCGCGAGCTCGAACTGATATTGGAATTTTTGAAAATGGGATATTCAATAACTATTTCCGAAACTCGTGTTGGATGATATTGCTTTTTGTATATTTCATCGCAAAAAACTATTGGAATACAGTCTATGGAGAAACACAATTTTCTTTGATGCATATGTCACAGGATGAAAAAAGATCGTCATGCCAGAAATCGTATACACACGTTCCCCCAATTATATTGATATAGCGACATGTCGTCAACTCGATCTACTATATAAGCTGAAGAAAATTTATAGAGACACTGCAGGTGACTCTATCGATTATCCGAATGTCGATTCGCGCGACGAACCTCGCGTTCTGACACCCTGTGCTCTCGTTGAAAAAGGGGGAAAAAAGAGAACGAAGGCGGAAACCAAAAAATCGCGTGTGAAAATCCGTTCTATTCAACTCTAATGCACAGGTAAGTACGTGCAACTTTCAATGCGCGCGCGCGACTCTCGCTCATTATTCTCGGGCACGTGTCTGGCCCACACGTACACTGCACCGAGTCGGACATACGCTAAAAATCATGATTGACAGCCTCGGCGGACAGCTCTCGCGCCAGGACTCTCGAACATAATCACGCAGGAGAAAGCCCGACGCTTGGGGGAGGTTTTGAATCTCGGTAAAATTCGAGCTACATGCATACACACACATATAAACGCTGGACGCGTGCGCGGATTACGACGAGTCGACGGCCGCTCGCGCGTCACACGCGATGACGAAGGCGGCGCGCGTCAAATTGCGCGGGTGGGGGCGTCCGATGCAACGGCAGTTAATACACTGCACATATATATGCGTGCGCGCGAGCGGACGATACGCGTACCGCGGAAGGCCAGCTGAGACGGCGGACGTGCCTCGGCACACGTAGTCCTTCTCCTCCTCTCTCTGCGCACCCCCGCTTTATATATACATGCATTTATGAAAACCGCATCAGCAATCCATGCGCGAGTCGCGTGCGCTTACTTATTTCAGCTGACTGTGCGCGCGCGAGTCTCGTGTGAGACACGCGCCGAGCGCCGCCTCGTTTCCACCTTGTTACGCAACCACGCGGGCGCGGAGCTTGCGCAAGCTCCGGGCGGGTCCTTCCGCGTCAGCTGATTCACACCGCGGCTGTGTCCAGGGCTCGCGATGTACCGCGCGGGAGCCACAGTCCGCGGAAAAGCCAGCTGGATTTATGGTATGAAAATGAATTCATTCAACCCGGAGTTCAGCGATTCGCGCAGTGAGTCATGCGCGCGCGCGTTACTATAATGTTGCATACTCGCTTCGACCGACGTTTTCAACGACTTTTTATCTCGGGTTACTGGGTTGAGATCGAACACGTGTACGAGTCTTCTCGTGAAGGCGTGAACTTTTGAATGACTGTATGCGAGAGCGTTGATTTTATCTCGTTTGACTTATTTCTATACCGAGAATGATTCTTCACCGGTGCGATGGAAATCGCGAGAGACGCGAGAGCCTGAGGAGGCAATGCAAGAGAATTCGTTTGCGTTGGATATATCTTAATTTTGCATTGGTGAACTGCAAATTACGTTTGATACACGACACCGGGAAGATTTCGTTTGGAATTCAATCCGTTGTCAAGAACAATTTTTAATTTTCAATGAAAGCCGTCGCATTTCGAAAGATCGGTGGTATATACATATATACGTGTATAAAGTCGGATTTCGGTGAAACGAGTGAAATCATCGTACTTTGAGAACTCCGACAGCATTATAATAATTCGGAGAGCAGTTTGTGGAAGAATTTTTTCCTGATATTCGCAAGTACGATTGATCGCGTCGCTAACTCGAAGAATACGATTTTTTTTTCTATCCTACCCGAATCACGATTTTACCGATATCTCCCGAAATACGTTTATACCGAGAAATTCCCTGTCCGGGATTCGATTCTTTCAAATGGACGCGTTAAAGTGTATGCGAAAGATGAAGCTTGAATGTCAGAGATGGAGAGATAAGCAGCGGAGATGGCCTTCAAACGCGTCTGATGATGTATAATAAAAGAACTTCTTCCTATCGTTTTTCAACGCGGCGGAGAAATTCAATATTATGATCAAGGAAATTTCACTGAAGATAGCGCATATATCTACGGACGACGCCGTTGTCTATGACGCTGCCGTGCGTTTCCATAAGACCGTGGAAGTTTTTTTTTTGTTAATCGCAATGACACGCACGATTTCCGATTAATTCCAGGCGTCGAAATGAACAGTCGCATTCTTGTAAATCTCAACTTCCAAAGAAAAGTATTACTGATTGTTTCTAACATTTGTCGCGACGTTTGAATATATAATTTGCGTTAATATTGCAATTTTTTTTATTAACGTCAAGGAGTTTTCCTGTACGACTGTTGATTTCGAATGAATCTGTTGACACACTTTTGACGCGCGCCATACAATACAAGGTTTCACCGTTTCACTGTAAAAATAAATGTTCAATCTTTTAAAGTCATCATAAACCCTGTCCCAATCAATTCGAACATCGGAGTATATACCCGATAATTTCCAAATCTCGTATGACTCGATGTTTTATCGTTCGCATTATCCCTCAATTGCACCGCAGTGGCAAAGTCCACTTTTCCCGAGTTCGCCGACATTCGATATATACCGGTCGTCGCGCCGATCGTCATAATCTATCTGATCGGCAAATTAACGCTCGAGGAGCGACATTAATCTCGTCATAATTAATTCATCGTGAGATTTTGATGTTAAGTTAGATACGCGCTTTTACACACCCGACTCTCGCTCGAAACTAATATCAACTGGCAAATTAAACGCGACACGCGCGGCGCTCGTTAATTCACTAATACGCGATCACGTGCGAGCGACGCGCTAATGAATAAGCCAGCTGAGACGTGCGCTTTCGGAAGCTCTCCGAGCTCGCGCGCCTCTGCTTTGATTCATCGCCGAGCGAGCTTTCTCGGTTATTGTGGCTCCTAACGTTGGCACGCGACGCACCACGTTACAGTCGATGCTCGGCACACTCGAAAGCTATAAAACCGACTGTGCCGCTCACAACTTAGTTATTCATAGTATGGTTCGGGACGCTTCAATGTTCGATTTTGTAATTCAAAGTCGGGTTCTTTTTTTTTTCTTCTTGAAATACCAATAATATAATTCATCCGACTTGTTTGAAAAATGCAGATAAGAGTTTGATGCAATCGAAGCGCAGGAAAGACAGACAGAGGAAATTTATTGATCCTGATATGCTGATTCTCTCGGATATTTATTATAGTCTCGATCAGGAGTCGTCGTTGTTGCTCGCAGCTCGTCTATACTGCCGATTGGACAATTCTGTTTTGACAACCAGGACGAACTCGGAACATATAACCACACTCGTGTCGTTTACAGTCTGGCTCGATAGTTCAAGAGCGGAAGAATTGATAAGAAGTTCTGGAATCGTTATTCCAATATAGATAATCAGCAAGCTGGATCAATCAATTCCTTTCACTCGATCCTTCGAGACGTTCTCTCGCAACTTTGTGAAATCATACACTTTTAGCAATGAATTCATGTTGATGTGTTTCCAATTCCTCAAATATCGTCCTCGAACAGTTCTAAATTTATTATATGAGCTTCAGATACAAGTTATTTGACCCAACAACATTACTATTAATTCTCTGGTCAAACCAGAGATATCGGGTGATTAAAAAGAGTAAAAAATTTCCCCGTGTGGGTAACATGATTATACAATATTTTTCATTCCTGCATAGAAATTTTACTATTAATTATTATAACTGCGATGCATCTCGCTAAAACTATCACTTTAAGAATCAGTTTAAAATTCCACGATAAGTTTTTCAGTTACAAAACTGTATCCTTGCACGTATCCATCATGAACTCATCATAAAATTCTTGGAATCAGGTACAATCTTTCAGTTTCTTTTTTCAATTATAGGTATACATTAGAAAACTTCAAAATTCCATAAAATATAGAGCATACCCTAACAAAAACGATCAGATTAAGGTATATTGTCATCGAATTATGTATTCTACTATACTTAGTTCTGATGAGAAACATATTCACGATTCTAAAGCTCAAGTTCCTTTGCAGAAGAATCATATGGCGATGTGGTTTTCTCGCAGCGGATGGTAAGATTACAGCTGCCGCTCAATTTCCCGTAACAACAATCAATCCATTATTAATAGTTATCCGGGTAAAGTACATATACTTTCACAGCCGGGGAAAATTTGTAGCGCGAGAGCGATACTCGGAAGGAGATCTTTGGCCTGGATATGTGGATAATAAATTGCGCGGGTTATAATCAAATTGGCGTGCGCGCATCGTCCGAGCCAAGCGTGCGGCTTCGGTCCGAATCAAGGCGCACGAGACCGTTACATAAGTTACTTCCCCAATTACATCCCAATTTACTCTAGAGATCGTTATACCGAGTACCTAACTACGAGGGACCTTTTAATAGTACATATACATACGAATCTGTTATACAGCCCCAAATTCCTCGTCTACGCATACGAGTGTAATAAGAAGGGAAATCGACGATTCAACGAAATTAACATGCACACAGCGGCGTGTATATTTACGCATAAATAATCTAAATTACAATGTAGAGAATCAACAGCGAATCGTGTGTATGTACGATCAGTGTATCGACGACAATTGCAGCCCCGAGATATGTAAGCCGCTTAGGAGTGATAAATCAGCTGCTCGCGTATGGGTATAGACGACTGCGGGCACGCGAGAAAAAAGCCTTCCTAAGTGCGTGGACGCGCGACAAGTTAAATCGAGATCGAGTGCACCGAGGCGAAGGCTAAGAAAAGCCGCAGTAGGGCGCAAAAACGAAGTAGACAGCGTTCGGCTGTGCGTCAGCTCTAAAGAGAATGAGCATCAGGGGACGTGTGTTATGTGCCCGCGCGCATTTATATATTAGATGCGCGTGTGTGTACAGTGGAGGGATGAGCGACGACGGCGACGATCTGTATAACACGATGAGTCCGAGCTATGCGTCTTCCGCTTCGTGTCGCGCGCCTCACTGATTGAGTGCGTTGTTAGGTTGAGCGTCAACAATCTACCCCAAGATCCAAACGCGATTTTCACGATTTTCCCCTAATCGCCGTTTCGATTGTTCTGCAAAGGTACACGCGCGCGCGCGCTGTTCGAAAATTTGGCGGGAGCGCGCGGCAATTTATCCGCTATGTATATATTTACAGTCTTTCTCCTCTCGCAGATAGTCCGAGACGGTGGCTTCGTGTATATCAGCCAGTGGAATTTCACCGCGGCATCTCTCGGCATAATTATTCATGAAGTCTCGGGATGAATGAATTTCATAACGAATCGCGTATACGCGTTTGTCAAAAATCACGTTACGCAATATGAATATATGTATACGCGCGCACACACAGACACAAGCGAATCTGCAGTGTGATTGCGTCGAGCACGCGAGCATTCCTCGAATTCCCGACGCCCATATACTGACACACACACACACTCGAGATCCCGAATTTTTTCGGATCCCCGCGAATAAATTTATACGTATGGCGACGTGCGGCCAGTTCGTTCGGTCGAATATGTATACGAATTACGATAATAGTCACAGCTCGTCTCGTCTTGGCGAATTTTTTTTCTCCGCGAGGTCCGCTAAAGGAAAACGATATATTGTATACACGCATGTCATACGCGGATTAATTTATTCCCGAAGTTGTCGAGCGCGCGTATCCGCCACGCGAACGTCTGGCTCAAACTGCACCGACAGAGTCGCCCCCTGAAATAGACCGAGATGATTTTCTCGAGACGGCATATATATATGTGTGTATACTCGCGCGCAAAAGGAAGAATTGGAATATCCGCGTCGAAGTCATATATATATGCAAAAGTCGAAGCGCGGCGAGTGTGTCATAAAGTGTCTGGCTCTCGAGGCGACCGAGTATCGAGCGACGAACCGGGCGAATTTATGGTGACTACTCGCGTGACACGCGTCGAGTGGGCGAGGATCTATTTCGAACTTAGCCGCGAGGCGCTCGAGTCGCCGCTGCAGTCGCGTCCCAAATGATCTCGTCTGTTTGCTTTGCGGGGCCGCCCGGCGGAAAACTAAAGCTCGGGCTGTTTGGACAGGCGCGGCCATAGACGCGCGCGCGAGCTTTCACAGAGCCTCGCGCGAGCCCGCCGCAGACACTTTTATTCGCCCGCCGAAATTTCCCTCCCACGTGTGCTCAGGGGACCGCGCCGACTTACAATGATGTCTGCCGGACTCGAGCTGCTTCTCGTCAGCCGCCCGGTGTTGATGTTTGAACGCCGCGCGCCCGCGCCAGACGCACGGGAAGTTTCCCATCTAATCGGAGAAGCTGTGTACACTGCATAGACGTATGTCTCCGCGTGACTGTCGCGTTGCGCGAGTCATATCGATCCGATTCACTTTGGACGCCAGTAAAGCTCTTCGCGAATCGGATGCTTGTATATCCGTCGCTTTCATTCATTTTGCCTTCGTTAGATCGCGTTAATTTTTTCGATCATTTCTTCCTCGATTTTTTAAATATAACATTGAAAAAAAAACCTATTCGATCGGGAAAACACGTACTCTGTATCGAGATCCAATTGAAATCTCGAATCGAAAATTGCCAAAGTATAGCAGTTCGCGGGATCCGTGATATGTCAAGAACGAACCTGGTGATGGCTGGTAGCCGAAACGTCGAGAGTTCGGTGGAATCGATCGCGTGTAAAAACAATCAAAATAACGTTCGAAAATCCAGCGTCAAAATCACGATGCATCGGGTCCGGCTGAATATGCGATTCGGTCACCCAACTCGTCGTGCATCCCATCTTTGGGCGAACGAAAGAACGGGGTGACGAGGAGTGGCCGCTCGGATCGATCATCTCTTCCCCCCTTTGAATTTGCGCTTTGGCACGTCATTATCAATCCCGTCTCCTTGTCGTACCGTCGCGCGCGTATACATCTCTGCCTCTGATTGATCACGTCGTGGCGTTCGCGCCTCTGTCCGCGAGCGGGCTTGCAATTACCAAATAGATATATATCTCGGATTGATGGGCAAACTCTATACGCCGGGGCTCGACGAATGTGTATATTATGGTCTCGCGCGCTATACTTTTTACCAACGGATTTTTCGAGGAATCAATTGGCCACGCTCTCGAGTTCGGCCAAGGATTTCAACGCGAATCCGACATGACAATCGCCGTTGGTGATACACGACGTGAGTAAATGAAAGGGGAATTCGGAAACAAAAACTCGCCGGCTCATCGAGGAAACGACGTGTCGTGTCCCAAAAGCAGTTGGCTCCGTCTTCTCTCTCAATCGCCTAAAGTGAAAATTGTCTGTGATGCAGTGACTGACAGTACATTCGCTAACATTCGCTGTGAGCGCCAGTGAGACATCGGTTATTGCACGCGAGAAATATAGAAAGCTCTTCACTCTCTGAATCTCAAATAGTTCAAAGCGACTACGCAACTCGTACAATTCCAATCTTTGAGCTAGTATAAGATGTCCGCACACCTGCACTGCGCACTGCACTAGTTTGCACAGTAATAAAGCCCGGATTTTTCACTGACGCTATCGCGGCGAATATTGACGAATAAGCACCGGTGTGGGATCGGCAGCTCACCACTGTAGTCAATTATATCACTGCGCAGGGAATCCAGCGAGCTGCCGTACCGTGTATGCGCAGTGTAATCACGCACGAGTATAGATCTACAATCGTATATTTGCCAATCAATCGACGGACGACGAGTGGGCGCGCTGAAGCTGCTTCTTCGTTTTTTTTTTTCAATCCCGTCGTCGCCACGGGTAAGTAGTTCATGCTCAATGTCGTCAACTCGACGCGAGTCGAACGAACTACACCCGGAAAACAAGCGGCCCCGCGGCGCGTATACACACACACTCACCCACTCCGTCTCCCCTTGATTAATTAAGAAATTTCTCGCACGGCAAACGGGACACACGGCTGCTCTAATGGCGCCGCGCCGTATCGGTTAACGGCGGCCGACAGGATTGATATCGGAGAGTCGAAGTGTCCCACGGGCGGGGGGATGGGAAAAGGCTAAATTAATTACTCGAGGTGGGACAACGCGAAAATCCGCGGGTCTATCCGCAGAGGCTCTACGAACGGGTATATCGCGTGCGCGCGCTTTCGCGATATATACCCATTGAGGTAGGCCACAAATCAGCCGTTACACAAGTGATCCGACGTCTCGAATCGCGCGCGCGGCCGCCGACAGCTGGTATACGCGGTCATTACGCACGTCAGCGCCCGGCTCGTACATACATACGTGCGCGCGAACGTATATAAACTCTAGCTCGCTCGCTCCCGACGTAATATCCCTTTCGTCAATTGTTTGTTGACCCCCGCGCGTGGGCGAACGCACTCGTTCCGAGCTTTTCGCGGTAGCTTGTTTCGCTCTGATTTCACGCTGCCCCGCGATTGATTGCACCGCTTCGTATGTATATACACATGCGCGTACGCGCACCTATCCTAGCGCGCTAGATTTTCCCTCGACGGATTTGCGATTCTGTTTTCAAAGCTCACGGGTCTATTCGGACATTGAGTATGATTATATCGCTATGATGGATACAAATGAGTCGGAGAGCTTACGACGCGCGGGAAGACGTTAATATCTATTACGGGAGACGAGAGAGAGAGAAGGAGGGAGTGGAAAATTGGTTTGTGTTGCGCGATGGATTTGCATTCGTTCCCTCGGTCGATGGTATATATCACGCGGTTGAATAACCCGGGCGTGTGTTTTTCGGTCCACTTTGTTATCGTGAAATTTTCCCTGCCCCTTATCTGGTTTCGAGGTCAATGTTACGGTCGTGAGAGTCGCGTCGACGCGTAAGCACAATAAAACCTCCGCTCTCGCGCGCATCTTCCTATTTATATACTCTCGGCGTACCCGATGACGGAGATAAAAGTACATCGCTTCTGTTTTTTTTTATTCTTTACTTCTCCTCGACTGCGCGCCCGCGCGACCGTTCGTGTCGATCCTATATACGAGCTGTATGTGTGCAGTTGTGGTATTTTATGGATTGGCTTTCGTGCGGTTGTGTGAAAATACTAACGAAGAGTGATAATTGGAGGGAGGAAATTGGCTCTAACGAGCGAACCCGCTCGACGCTTGACGTAACAGAGTTTATTGTTCGAGTGTTTACTCTTTAGAATGAACAAAAAAAAAGGTAATTCATCAAGATTCATACCCATTACCTTCTCGAAATAATTGAATATTCAATTGATCTCGGGTGTACATGTGTGTACACACACATAACCTGATTCTCGTATTATTCTTTGGCGCGTGGATCAACATGTATTACGAGGCGTGTTCTTGACTGATAGTCCTCGACAGAGTAAAGAGTGCACTCGTCACATTCGTCGCTTTCGCGAATGCCAGGAGACAAATGGCGAGATTGGAAGCGTCAACTAATCATGTATATTAGACATTCGCGATCGGCAGCTATGTCTCAATTGATCAACGCGCATCTTCTTGCGCGCCAATCAAAGTCCATTGTATTACGCCAAGTCTCGCCGGCTCGAAATCCGAACTCATAATTCCGGTGTCTCGGTTTATGCGACAATGAAGCATCGCGTGTATGACGCAACGTTCAACGCCCCATTCATCTCAATCTCAACGATGGAAGAAAAAAGTAAAAAAGTGCGCCCGAATGGTTGTGCTAAAGGCGGAACGCGCTCATATATATTAGTCTGGAGCATATGGCTCTGTACAGCGACAACGAATTTCCAACCTGTCCTTGACTCGGTCAATGCTCGAGTTTTCGGTGTTGATCAAGACGATCAGTACCTTGAGAAATCACTGGTAGACTGAGCTTTGGTGGAGAGTGTTTGGGTCCCGAGAAAAAAATCATTTATTATCAGCTTGTGAGAAGAACTACCGATTTTCGTTCCTGGTCCCGGTGGTAATTCAACTGCGCCAGGTGGACGGGAAAAATTGATGCCGAAAGCCACTAATCACTCAGCAGTCCTGCCAAGTGGTCTTCATTCGAAAATTCAATAAAACCAAATAGAGTCAGTACACTTGGTAGAACCGACTGCCACAGTAAGTGTGTTCATCTTCTCAAACTCGAACTAAATTACTTCCCAACACTGTTCTGTAACCGCCGAGATGCACATTATTTTTTCACGCAAATCTAACGAAAGTACCCGATAAATCCCAACGAATCACTCGTTTTATCAAACCGATCGCGCGGGGTCAGTAAACACACACGCACAGAATGGATTGAGCATTGTTGGGAATGAAAGAGCGAGAGGAGAGGAGCCTCCCCCCGAGGGGATTAGAGGCTGCTGCCGCGATAATACATCGTTGTACCCACCTCTTCCGTTCCGGAGGCGTTTACCGAGCAAAACGAAGCCGCGTGTGTATCGAAGATTACGAGTACATATGCGGGGCGAGGATGTAATGCGATATAGCTCGAAGGAGTCGAGAAAAAGAAAAAAACGTGCGTATAAAGCCGGGTCAGTGACTGATCGGCGTTTGGGCGAGATTTCAGGTATATACATATACGGAGCAGAGAGAATTCCTCCATGGGCGCGGACAAGTATATGCGAAATTATCCGCGCGAATTTGAGCAATCGAGCGCACTGCACATATTTTTCCGCCCGTGTCTTCCCCGCTGCAATTGGCTCTCACACACACATATACCCACGTACGGATTAAATTATTGATCCCGTATCGGTTTCAATTAGCCGATAACGCGTGTACAAATATTCAGGCGCTTATCGAACTCTCTTCATTTTTTTTTGCGCGCGCGCGCTCCGGATCGTCTCGCCAACGGGCAAAGCTCTCGCTCGGCTAATCGCCCGCGCCCGAAAGAATACCGAATCTGGCGCACACGGCGCGGGACAATTGTCAATACGCATTAATCACCGCTATCGCTCGCTCGCGGTACACACGTGCACATATATCGAGTCAACGAACAAAATCGAATCAACGAAAAACGGAATAATCTGGATGGAAAAATTGGCACATACGCCCGGCCTGTTCAAACAAAACTATCGCTTCGCATAAGCGGTATTAATACGTATATACGCGGCTGCGAGAATCCGTGTCGTGTGTACGCGCGCTCCAAGAGCAATCGGGAACCGTCGAAATTCCCCCCTGGCGTATATGTAGCTTTCGGGGGACGCGGGTCAAACGACGACGGCGGCGGCTAATGCGCCTAAATCGCCATGTACAGCACGGCTAAGCGGACCCTTGAGACTATGGGCGCGCGCGCGCGTATGTCGTTGAACCCCGGCCGATGCTGCCACTCTTTATCAAAGCCGGCGAGCGCGCAAACTGCTATACACTTACGTACATGTATTATATGTACGTATTATCGCGCGGAGAGGCTCGGGGTATGTATGTATGTATGGGCGCGCATGTATATACGATATTTGGGCGGTCTCGTTTCATCTGATGGGGACCGCTCGAGCGCGCACCGCGACCTGGACACGTATCATACGTGTCGCTCCCAATGAGGAAGCTCCGGGCGCACACGGCTCGGCGGATACGCGAGACGCGCTGACTGCCGCATGGTGCGAACGGCCCGCCGGACCGACGCTCCGTGTCGCTTCGTTTTGCCTTTTTTCTTTCGCTTATTCCGCCGCGAGGCAACTGGCAACGCGCGGATGTTCCCATGGGCTCGTTAACGCTGCAACGATTTGTTCGGTGGGCAATGAGCCGACGGATCATTGGCTTTCAGGCTTGAATACGAACAAAGCTGTCGAATTAACTTGGAGAAAAATGAAATGCTGGCTCATGGGTGGGTAAGTACAGGATGGGTGGGCATCGGGATGTGAAACTTGTGAAAATGGATTCATGGAAAAAGCACGGGATCACTTTTTCAACAAATACAATAAACACTTAGTAAGCATTGTTGCAAATGAGTTTTCTTTCTTACGGGTTGAATCAGTGTTTATATGTAATACGAGTGAAATTAATATTTCAATGGACTGCTGCAGAGGCTTTCACAACGATTGTAGAACGATAAAGAAACATTTGATTAATCACAGTTGGAAGTTTGAGATGCTTTGTGATCGATTTGATTCACATAGAGGATACCATCCCTTAAGTTGTGGAAATATTCAAAATCGTGAAAATTGCCTTTTGCAATAGTTAATAGTCGTATCTACGATATAGAAAGTCTATCAAATTGACAATCGTATTTGAAATTGATTTTATGCCTCGGAAGCAACACTATTATACATTATGATGTTGCGATACGGAGGTAAAAACGACAATGGTTGATATTATTGAGATAATAAATGTTAATCACACGATAATGATGCCATTGACCTTATTACACATGAATAAGCGTTAATTGGCTAAGTCACTGTAGTTAGAAGTTTTGCGTCTCCTTTCCAATGGTACTCACGAGATGTTACATGTTCCGAATAATGTAACACCTTTGCGAAAACTACCATTTTCGTAGTCCCGTTCGAAACTATTGCTTTTCAAAGACGACGAAACGACTTTCGTGTTTTTTTTCTCCCAACGATATTTAGGAAGATTTCAGTAACGGTGCTTATGTAAAATCAACAAGATTCCGATCGTCCGATCTCTCGTCGGGTGTGAGATCCTTCGAAATCAATATCTACGTATAAAAAAGAAAAATATATGAAAAAAAATCTCGATTATTCGACGCTGCATAAATCCAAAGCCAGATCATATTGTAAGTAATCAAGCGGACACGATATTACTCGAGGACGGTCAACACTCGGACGAGCATAATCGCATACGTACAGTGGAAACGTTTAAGCCCACCGACGCGTCATTTGCGCAACGCACACGAGCTGCAAATCGAAGCTCGGGACGCGATGCACTCGCTTTCTCAATCTCCAAAACGAGTTCCCGATGAATTTAAATGAATCCGAGGTCCTGGCTCACTCGAGAGGCTCCCTCTCAGTTTTTTCCAACGCTCGCCGGTCCCACTGATTGCAGTCGCATCCTCCCCAGGGACAATCCAACCTCGATGTGTGTCGCGCTCGCGAAATTACACACGTCATCCACGGTTGCGGCCGTTGAAAATTATTCCTCCCCGCGAGACGTCGTTGTGACTTCATTACGACGTCGATGTGTAATATAATTATCGCAGATTTCGTCTTGATCCCCCCAAAGCTCGCACGAAATGCAGCCGCGGCGGATGAAGGAGTATTTACGACCGCCAGATAACCTCTTGCTTGATGTGAGGGCAAGTCGGTTGTTTATCCGTCCCCCGGTTTCGACATGCACATTCGCGAATTACAAATGAAATAATACACCTTTGGTCGGAGGGGAAAAGTCTATGCTCGGGAAGTGTCTCAACAATTTCCAAATTCGTTGTACCGAATTCTTCTGAATACTGGTCCGTAATAAAAGGTTGAGAGTCAACACGTATGGAATCGATGAATAAACCGACTCATTTGCATATTGGCCTGACCTACTTTTCGATATGTACGTAACTTTCGGCAGGTGCAAAAATCGAATAAAAATTATCCGTCGCGAGATAAGAGTTTAGCGATAAATCCATTGAGAAGAATGGAAATCGCGTCAAAGTTAACTCTCTTCATTCAAATTAGAAAAAACTCGAGTGTCTCCTCAAGATAAGCTGGCGGGGGAATGGATATGTGGTCATGTTTCATAGTACAACGATCGTTCACCGTTGAGGTTTTATCCCTTTGACTGTTATGAAGATCTGTTTTTCACCTTTGGACTTTGAGATACTCTTCATCTCCCCAACCGATTCGTGACTAAATTCGTGTCTTGTGGGGCATTAATTCTCTTAATTATTGTATAGGGATACCCGAATAAATTAACTCACCCGGACTGACTCAACGTCTCTCGCAAGTAAACAGCGATGCTAATTGTACGCGATGTCAAGTTCTGAAATACGTCTCGCTTTAATAAGAATCTTACCTCAAAATCAGCTAAATAAAATGTCGATTGATGCACGAAGGGAATATAACGTTATTCGGTGTTATAAGGGCGTTCACCGGACAATCAAATTTTCGCTCGCATTCTCTTCCAACTGCTAGATCATGCGTTTATCTCGCTGGGCTTGCCTCGGTCAGGTAACTTTTCATACCCCCCGGCGGAGTGAAATTTGTATCGATTGTGAAGACTGTGTGTCTGCATCGATGACTAGTAAAGGACACAAGTCATAAAGTGAAAATATTATTACCAAACTAATTTTTAAAGTCGACACCAGACTGAGCGTCCCTGGAGCCTGTGAACGATCTCATTCATTTCTCGAGATTAATTTTTCTACAAGGATGGTAGTAATTCATGATCCGCGTGTCTGTAGATAACCACGGAACTGCACGAATTGGTACAATTTCATGAATTACCTTTTACGCGCGAAACCCATTCGTTCCGTGGCATTGCCTCGGGTACTGTCAATGAGTGCATATGGCAGTACGTGTATATATATATACACATACAAATCTTGAATCATTATTACGCAACCAGATTCGATGAAAAATATTGAGTTTTCAGCCGTTACCTTGTAAAATCAATTATCAAAACATTCACTTGTATCTGCAGTTGCACGAAGAACAACAATGCTCGAGATACGCGGTTCGATATATCATAAAATTGGACGTTTCCTTCGGAATTGGATACGAAGGAATAAAATTGCAATGAAAATAACGATGGATTTCAAGAAGCTCTTGAACGACGTCGACCTCGACGCACGGGCGACATCAATCAAATTGAACTCGCAAAGAAATTCCGCGTGCCGCTAAAGTTCGATTAGAAAAATTTCACGTGCGTGCCTCGTTCTCTGATTAATTTGTGACAATATACATATGTATATACTCGGACACGTATACACAGGTATACGCGTCATCGACTGCACGCGTGAATAAATCAAGCGCAAGAAGAACAATACGGAGGGGGAGAATCTCGCGCACGAGACTAAAAACTTATCTGTCCACGAGCTGTCAGCGCCGGGAAGATAATCGAATACCTTTGAATACCGCATTGAAAAAGCGAGCGGCAGACTCTCGGATACAGGCGGCAGTGGCACGTACGTGAGTGACCAGTCGTTTATCAACGAACTGGAGCACGTCGCGCTGAAACACGCGAAAAAGAAAAGAAAAAACAGACGAACTCGAGCGAGGGAAGGAAAGCCATCGGCCGCGATCACGCGCGCGAATTCCCCGTGACGAATAACCGGCCGAGACAAATTAGCGTTTTTTCCGCGTGTTCTCGATTAATTTTCGTGCGTTAACCGCTCGACGATGGATAAGCTTTTAATCTATCCGTTGAAATTTTGCTAATCGCTCAATTGACGATCGCAGACTGATCGTTAATCAAGAGTGTATTAATCTTTCGAAGGATACATTGAGGAATTTGAGATTCCAGTCTCCCGGTATATATATGCTTCCGAACGATGACTTTTTGATATCTCGGGAAAGTATAAACCAGAAATGGGGTTATTTGTTGTTCAAAATAGATGATAGATTGAACATACCAAACTATAAATCTTCGTATGGAAAATCATATTAATTATCAGAGTATATTCGACGATAAGGAACTACTTCAATACTATTATTCTTCATCAAATTCATAACGTGATATTCTTTTTAAGAAGAATTTACATAAACATAAGTATATATATAATCAATCGCACATTTGATATTCCATTTCAATCAATCATGTTACATCGGGAATGATTTTTTTTTTTCTTAACCCAACGATTAGGATTGGATACCACTAATTGTACCTGATAATCAAATCTCGCGTATGTATATATCTAATCTAATTCAAAACCAACATTGGCGTATACGCGTTTTACAAGCTGATAATGGAGAAAGTCTGTTTCCGTAGGTGTATGAAAAAAAAAAAATAATCGCAAACAAAAGTAATACTAATCTTATCAGTGCGAGCCGATCTCAAATCACACCCTTTCTCAATACGTTTTTTCTTCGATTCGCCTCGTTAAATACATATCGGTTTGAAAAAATAACCGTAAATTCGTCGAGCGCTTTTTTTTTCACTAATCGACTCCAATAATGCTGGATTCTTCGTTTGAAATACAGATCGCGAACAGCTGGAGAGGAATCCCACTGTACAAGCCCAGTTCGAGACGCGAGAGGCTCTCGCGATGAATTTTCGAACACCTCCGAAACAAGCTAATGCGATATAATCCAATCCGATACGCGTTTCACCACTTTTTCAGACCAGGTATCTATATACATGCTAATGGGCAGGTACACCTGTTGTTCTCAACGGGGAAAACCGATATTACACCGGGAGATAATAATCGAATAAATTTAACTCTAGTAATTGGAAAATTCCCATTCGTTTCGGCGCTTTATCTAGACTGCACCTCGCAATAATCAGAACCATCAATCAAATTTTACAATCTGCTTCGTTGAATTTTCAACGCGCGCGAGACATGTATAGTTTTTCATCAATCGTCAAGCCGTTCGTTATTAACGGATCTATATACGGTCGCAAAGAAAGTTCGATCTGTCAACGCTGTGTATACTCGAAATCAGGTCCTTCTCCTGTTTACGAGCCAAACCGGCCGTACGAGCAAGCCCGCGCGAAAAGCTCGCGAAAAATCGGATCTTTTCGCTCGCGCATATCACATGGTCACCCCGACTTATCTATATACAGGCACGCGTATCACACCGGCCGAGCGAATTGACCGAGATTGAGAAACGTCGGCAGGCTATGTCCGCTCGCGCGGAGATAGCTCGATAAGCCGCTACAGCTGCTCTGTTCCTCGGTAAAAAGCTATCTACACGAGCTTGAGCTTTCGAGCATCCGGATTTTTACGTCCCTCGTTCGATTCGTCGGCGGTTCGCTATCGCGCGCGACTAGACGAAAGAAAGAAAGTAAGAGAGTGAGAGAGAGAGAAAGCGAGTCTCCTGCTTACACGCGGCTTCACGAGACGGCTCCGGCCGTCTGCTGATACGGCGAGAAATTCACTCTTATCGCGGGGTGTTTTCCGCGCGATCGACACTGTTACGCGTGTTCCGAGTGATTACACGCCCTCGCGGATGTCCCCGTGCCTAGGAGGACACGCGCGCGACCGATCGACCGGATAAATGGATCACGGGAGAATCTAGCGGAGACGTGTGCGCGATCTGCGTATATCGATCCAGATCTAATGGATTAGTTTTCTCCTCTCGCGACTTCCGCGGTGTACCCCCCGACGATCATCGGCAAATTTTCCACCGGACTCGCCGTGTGTAATGCTCGTTCGAGCTTCATTTGACTCGGCTGTACCCGTGTATATACTCTCTTAAATCCCTACAGTGAAAAACCACTGCATTGCAGTGAAAAATCACTGTAAGATCAGGTGGACGTTAAAGTGAATTTTCACTTTAGTTCCATGAGTTTTCATAGAAAACAATTTCACATAAGAATCACAGTAAGTAGAGTAGAAATTCACTTCACACCATAATTACTGCCAATCGTGATGTGAAAATTCACTTTGGTAGCATGAAAAATTCACCGCAATCCTAGTGAACTTGTCGTCCACCTTCTTACGTCGCTAGTTTTTCAATGTAAGGATATACATACATGGGCAACGGTCCACGACGTTGACGCGAGAGATGCTGGCGCCAGGGGAAATCTTCGATCGGGTGAAAGTTCGGCGGGTTTAATTATCTGAGGTGAACGATGCGCCCGCATTGAATTCACCCTGCCCCTCCGACACGAGGTGACAAAAGTATTTCTCTGTCGTACATAACGAGCGAGAAATATACACTCGAGTGAAAGCGCGCGTCACACGCGGGTTTATTGGCAATTTCCAAAACTACTTATATGCCGTGTAGATTTTTTCCCTTTCTTCTCTGTCTCTATTGACCGGAGAGGCTTTTCGCGGTCCACACAAAAGCCAATCACAATCATTTACCCGAAACGAGCAGTAAATCTCGCCGCTTGTTAATTATAAAACGAGCGACACGTTAGGGAAGTGTCAAAGTTCCCAGTCTACGAGCTTCGACGGAGCGCATCTCCCCGCGTCATGTGTGCTCATATACATGTATATGCGCGCCAGGCGCAGTAAAATTTTAGTAGTGTATACGCGACGCGCATATATACGCGGTGTCCATCTAAATCACTTGGTAATCATGGAAGACGAGATTATTCGGCAGTCACTATACGCTGAACTAATACACAGATGTAATATATACCGAATTATGGAGATTATACGGGTCGAGGGTTCGATGGATGCGCGAGGAGGAACGTATAAGTAACCACGCTGGACGAACTCATTCTGCAAAAGTTGTATATTATACACTAATCACAAAAATCGAATCTTGATTTGAGAAGAAAAATCAGTTTTACGCTAAATAGCTAGAAAATGTTCTCTATAATTAAGACTCTATTCTCAATCCCAGATGAGTCTGTTCAGCGGGAGAAGCGATTTTCCATCTCGATTACCCAAAAATACGATTTTTACGAGCGTACGCATACGAGCTATCGGAAAAGTCAAGCGGCCGAGTGTATCGGTGCCACTTGCGGAGCGGCGGCGCATTATGTATATATATCGGAGCGGTCGCCGCCGCCACGCATATCCGCTGCGGCGTGGGCAGCGAGCGCATTCTAATCAAGCCCCCGCGCGCCAGCCAGTAGCGGCTCATCCGATTTATCTCGTGCAGTATCTCCGGCTCTCGCCTATATACAGCCCTTACATGTAAGCCGCTTACTCGTATACACACACACGCGGGACCGAGCTTTCGAAGGTTTTCGGGCCCGATACATCGAGTGTCGATCGATACGCGATTTTTCACTACATAATATACACATCGGCTATCCGCCGTGACTTACGAGCTTCGTGTATCCTACTTTCACGTCGGCTCCAATGGGAAAATTAGAACAAAAGATGCGCGCCTGCGCGTAATGAGAGGTAATTTTGCCCGGCGAGTGTCCGCGGCGAGGAGGGAGGAAGCAGCGGATTTATAATCGACGCGAACGAGCGAGAAAACCCTCGTCAATAATCCTCGCCGGTGTAAATTGGCGGTTCGAGTCAAAAGCGTATATATAATGATTGGAGATATATACGTTTCGTATGCGCGCGTATACAGTTATATTGCTGGCGGGCTTTCCTCGCGTACTAAGTGGCCGCTGTAGTACCACCAGATACGGAGGGGAGGGAACAAAAAAAGAAACGTGAAATCTTGATTGAACTATATACCAGTTGGCTCGAAAAATATCGACTCGAGAGAGAGAGAGTGATAAATCATACCGAAAGACTACTAGTTTCCTTGCCCTTGCTCGTTACTCTTACTTGCAACCTATCCAACAGTGCGCTACGCCGTAAATCTCACTTGAGTCATTTAGTAGCTGCGAGACATAATTAAATCGTGAATGAACGTCCAAATAAATGGATATACATTCGCTCGTTCTGACTCGTCGGTTCCAACGATCCAACGTCGATTTGGTCTCGAATTGTCGTGGAAATCCAATGGTTTCGTTGGTTAGAAACGGAGGTTTAATCTGCCGAGATAATGAAGCACAGGCGTCAAGAAGATTCATCGCGCGGCTCCTGCGCAATTTTCCAGTGACGGATTAGTGGGAAGATTTTCGAGAGACTGCAGCAACGTCGCGACATAGCGGCTCTTTCTCGAAAGTTCGTATGGCTCCGTACGAACGGCCGTGAATCAACCGGCACGGCTCAACGATCGCGTCCTTCCAACGAACATTGATAGCGTGTCCGAAGAAAATTGAGTTTTCCAACGCCGGCAACGACGTTTTTCGCGTATTAAACAAGATGCTTCGGCAATAAGCTCGATTAGCGAATGCGCTCGCGTGTCATCGGCCGTTCTCGCGCCGAAGATTCCCGCCGATTCAGCTCCTTCGTCATACATCCGATATTGAAAACCGCTGGAATGTATTGGACCAGGCGGGTGCGACACCGTACAGACCGTATACAGAGCGACGATAATGCAATGACCTTCGGCGCGAAAAGCCAGTTCTATATTACACATATATCGCTGGGCCTTTTTTTCTTCTGTTTTACGCTCGCGCGGTGTCATTACAGCGCGGGAGAACTCGAGGGAAGAGGAGAAGGCCTGTGCGTTTGTGTTTGCCTTGCGCTCCTCTTTTTCTTCCTCTCTCGCCCGCCCATAAACACCTGTAATGAGTACAATTTACCGATGCTAACTGAAACGCCGTGCACATGTATATATACATATCTCTCTCCCCCTCTCTCTCTTTCTCGTTCGCTCTTTCTGCCTACACATGTCGCGGTTTCCTCTCGCTTCGCGTTCGCCCCGCGCCGAGCTGCGAAAATTATTTGACAGCTCAATATTAATTGAGCAAAAATGCGCGGCTCGAGTTATTTTTCAGAAGGCTCATTGTTTTTTAACAACTTGCACTGCACGTGTATACGCGAATGTCTGATTGATGATGGATCATATTGGGTGGCTTCTTCGCTTACTGTGCGTATTATGGATTCGTGTTTAGTAGTCCTGCTGGTAGTCCGACGCGTTTTTTTTTTCCTAATCAAATTTGCACACGAGGCCGAGGATTGAAAAATGATTCACGAATACTAAGCGAAATTTCATTGATTTGTTATCGTTTAACAGTATCGATAGGTCGTTTGTAAACCCGATTTATCTGGTTAGAGCTCGCTCGGGCTTATACACGCTGTGCCAATCAGACTTCAGTCCATCAAACCCTCCGCCGATTCAGCTTTCAAAACCACACCTAAATTCCGTTAAACCGATTTTTCATAAGCCTCGCTGCAATACGATGAATGCAACAATAGAACGTATCCATCTGCCAAAGCAATATAACCGGAGTATCAAATATCGCTCATGATACATCCGCAACCATTTGAGATAGATAAAAGTCCGAGAATGATTGTGCGAAATGGTTATATGGACGATGTTTCGAGATTTCCATTAAAATCCTTCGGAAATAGATTTGAATTTGAAATCTAATCCGCTCGGCGTCGGTTGTCATTTTTATTTTGTTTATGCGTATACCGGGGTTTGAATAATTAACAACATCTGCACAATCTCTCCGAAATTGCAAAACTTTGTTTTCGCTAATAGACTCTCGCAGTCGGCGACTCATTTGTTGGTCGCTTTTTTCTTCCGTTTCGACCCATAAAGCAAAAGTTCCCCTCGTACCTCTTTTTTTCAACAAAATCTCGGATATAATTTATTCCACTACATATAGATTTTGACTAGATTGCAAGTCGTGAAATTCATTCAGGAAGAATCGATTGACTGCCGCTTGCTCGATAACTTCTTGTTCATTTTAACAACGTTTAGGCGACTTCATATTTATATTCTGCCCTGTTCAGGTACGGGAATCAAGAGAAGTGTGCGGCACGAGGCACGTGTTTAGTCATAAATCCACTACGGAGATGGAGAGCATCTCAAAGTCAAATTTTTTTTATTCAAAGTAGAAAAAAACTCGAGTCGCCAGCACGTAAGGATCCTGGCCGCGTTGGAACATGGAACCTCGTTGGTCGTGCTCGTGGAGCAACACAACGGTGGATGACAACATACATCCGTTCCAACGGCCGTGATCCTGCAGCGTACTGGCGACTCCACTTTTTGCCCGCTTTTGTTTCAGCTTTGGATGAAAAAGTTGACTTTGAGATGCTTTTGATTCTTGTTGTCGAACCTGAGAAGTTGCCGAAACATTGCTTTGACGCGGGAGGGTATTTCGACTATCGCACAGCAGTCAATTGTTTATCTCCTGAATATTCCATTCCAATGCTCTGGCTTAGGCGTAAACAAAACATGTTGTTACCTTAGACGCATGTATTCGTTCACCCTCAGAGCATCTAGTGAATTTCATCGGATCTTTGACAATTTCATAAGAAACACTGGTTAACTTTTCTTATACTGTCGTCTTGGAGGAATTTGAAAAAAAAAAGATAAGCCATCCTCGCAATAATCACAATAATTTTCTCGTCCCTTATTAATTTTGCAAGACTCGGGCTTCCAATATCACGAGGACGTTCGAGTTACTGTCCTCACGCACAACCAGGAGAACATTTCACCTTTTCGGGTTTCGGATCTCGCTGGAACTTTCGGAGGCGGTGTCTGGTTACCCAAAAATAGATAATATCAGCGGGAGTCGTTCACCCCAGCGTTTCGATTCGTCAGAGATATTGCCATCTCATTATCCTAGGAATGTACGCGTATATATGACTCTCCGTGCGTGCATACGTTACACCCATAAAATCAATAATATGTCAGACAAGTCCCGCGACACGTACCGATAAACGGCTGGAGACGTCACCCGTTCGCCCACGTGGAAAACTTCCACGAGATTATCGTGAGAATCGCGCGCGCGAGCATTGAAACGGATCCAAGACAAATTTACGATTTTCCACGTCATTTTCCCCAAATTTTCAATTTCGAGTTGGAGCAGAAAAAAAAAGAAGCCCACGCAAAATCGAAATTGGTGGCGCAAAACGTGGTGTCTCTCTCTCTCCACGAGTCGAAGCGACCAGTGTGCGATCTAATCGGCACACACCGAGTCGTGTCGCACACTCTCGCAGCTCAATTCGGCAAATCCGTTCGATCGTCTGTCTCTGGCTTCTCGGCCAGCGGTAAAAATCGGCGATAAAAAACGGAACCGTCGAGGTGGCTCTGCAGCCAAGGCTCGATCGACCGGCTCTCGCGTTTTATTCCCTCTCCCGCGGCGCCATCAGCTGACAGTCGCGCGCGCGCGAGCGTCTCTCTCGCTCGCTCGCTCGCGCGCGATATAAAAGCGAAATGCAAAAAAGGAAGAGGGAGAGCCGGGAGCGAGAGACATGAGCCGGTAGTCCGCGGTCACGTAGGCACGCTGCAAGCCGAGCTTGCGAAATGATTCGCGCTGCAGCGGCTCGAGGCCGCGCGCACCGATTGTACCCGCCGCCGATGCGGCTGTCATTTTTTTCCAGCCGCGCGCGCGGCTCGCTCTTTCATCGGGACGGCGCGCGCGCGCCTCCTGGCCCAATCGAAACAATCAAAAAATATTCCCGCTCGGTATTGTGTGCAGTATACTCGACGCGCGCGCGCGCGGATTCTGCACATTCCATTCGCGCGAGGGCGAGACAGCCCGGATTGATTCGTTCGAACGAGACTAATTCGCCGATCGGACAGGACACGCGAGCCAGCGACAGGCGCGCGGTGTTACCCGCTAACATGTCTACACACACACACAGCTTAATCCGTCAAATATACGCATTGATCCCGCGACGGGGATGTACTAGGCGCGTTTAGCGCGTACACGCGGCCACTTAGCGATCAGGTTTTGATTTTTTAATTCTTATTAACGGCGCGATACGTGTGCTTTGTAGACGCGTGTACGTATCTTTTGCAACTCGTGTATCTGCCGCCTACTCGCCGTGCGCGAGTGCCTTACTACACACACACACACGTATATAGAAACGCATTTGTGACACGAGGCTGAATCGCGTTTGTTCGGATAAAAAGTCCCGAGAGCGCGCCGACGCTTGATTCACGCGTTATTAAGTGACACTTTGGCGTCAGCATAATCGAGGCAGATAGTGATTTTTCGTGTTTGACAACTTGCCGACTTGGCTGCTGCTGCTCTCTTGGCCATATAGTGCGCGCGGTCACGTTCCGATCCACGATATCGCGATGGTAATAAGGGTCGTTCCGGAGGAATCGCGTGCGTGTGTATACGTACGAGTGAAACTTGCTCTTGGCGTTTTTCCAATGGGTATATTCGACGATTAGCCCGCGATATCTCGATTGGTGTATGTATACAGCGAAGAATTCCTCCTATAACAATATACGAGTGCGCGCACGCGCGATGGCACTGAGTGCAGTCATTGTAAGTAATTCGACGAAGGCCTCTCGCCGCGATATTAATAGTGGAATAGCCCAGTCCCGCGAACGCGCGGCCTTTGATTAATGTGTGAAATTCTTCTTCTCGTTGTCGCTCCGTACAGGCAGTGTGTGTGTGTGATAAAACGAGTGTACACACGTTTGACGTGCGCTTAGCGGAGAGAAAAAAACCAACATGAATTTCAAATGCTTAATCCACGATTAACAGCTCCGACTCGCGACGATGGGGGAAAAAAAAAAGAAGAAATTGTCTTCGCCGCGTGTCGTACGCTCCAGGCGAACGGTGTAAAATCGGTAGTGCGATTGTGTCAACAACTATTACGATCGAGATAGCGTATGTATATGAGATTTGTTGAAGCAAAAGTCTTTTATCGCCGTGTAGCTCTAACGATCCGCGCCGAATCTATTAGTGCCTACCAGCTACGACTACGGCGCGATGATAACGATTCTTTCTTTTCTCGCGATCCTTTCGAGTAATGCTCGTTTCCCCCGACTCGACCCAAGTGTGCCGGCTGATCCAAACGAAATATTCGCGGGTATAGAGGTTGCGACGGCGATTAACGTCGTCGGGACTGACATTCGTCATTGCCAATCCGTTTTATCGCGGCGATGAATTTATAACCAGTAGCGGTACGCACTGCAACGGTCGTAAGGAACTCGCGATACAATTTACCTAGTCAGATATATAATCACGAGCATACGTATATAGACAAGTCGCTTATCAACGCGTTGAACTTCACCACCGCAAAATATGATATGCGGCCCTTCAAGGTAAACGCAGCCTTATCGAGTCGATACGCAAAGATAATTGTTTGCCTATACCATACGAACGATAAGATGCAATCGGCAACGGCACGTAATATTTCCTCGCGGAACCCGGTACGTATAATCAAATCCAACGCGCGGTGCGGCGTGCGGTAACGTCCTCTTTTCAAATTTGGTCAACCCGCGCCACATTCGCCATCGCCGCGCAAAGTCTGCATATAGATACCATACTGATTTTCAAAATCGTCATTACTCGAGTGCGTCCATACTCGCGTTCTGACAAATGAGCGTGACTGCACATTACAGTGGTACATTTAGTCCACGAGAATCTCTCGTGTCTCGTCGCATGATGATCGTTTACGCGAGCCTTGACTTCATAAACGTAGTTTTTCATTGAACTCTCGTTTCGAATTATACATTGCATTGAGTCCTCGGTGCGCCTTGCGTGTATGGGTATGTGTATAAGAGGGACATTAAGGTTCGTTAGACAAAGAGTGAAGAGATGCGTGTGTCTATCTACACCCATGATGCCCGGACGGCCAGTAGCTTGGTAATACCGCTTCACTCGGCCGATTCAAGGTCCGCAATCGTCGGATGCCAATAAAACAACGGCCGACGAGCGAGGCGTACGAGCGCGAAGACAACTGCCGCGCGAATCTTCCATCCAGCGGGATGCTGCTCGTCGGAACGCTTTAAATATATCTGTCTGCGTGTGTGCGTGTGTGACAGGGAGAATCAAACGGGCCGCGGGATGACTGTGCTCGGCGTGGGGATGAATGAAACGCTAATACGCGTTGGCACCTCTGCGAGTAGACAATGTAAGCGTATGGGCTGCGCACAGCGGCTGCGGCCGGTGCAGTGCCGAGCTAGCCTACTTCGCTCCCCTCGTTATTAATAGAAAATGCAATAAAAAGATTCAGCGTGCGGTGAGAGAAAGAGAGACAGCGAGAGAGTGAGTGAGAGGTAGGGTACACGCTGGTCTGTTGGCGGAAACCGACCAAGGCATACATTACATAAGGGCTCGAGAGCCAAAGTAGAGCTATTCGCTCGGATGGAGAACGACGAGAGAGACTCGAGCAGCTGGGCTAAGACGCTTATAAGCATTGTATGTAGGACCCGACAAGCGGAAATCGGTGTTTGTACGATCGACGCTTCCATCCTCTATCGCTCGGTGTAACAGAGCCAGGGGGGCTCGCGTATTAGGATCGTCGCGATCTCGAGACATTGTCCGTGCTTATTGGACTGCAATGAAGCTTTACTCGTACGCTTCTGCTCGAGTTGTTTGACGAAGTGTGTAAACGCGCTCGCGCGCGCGACTTTTAATCATTTTTACACTCCCGCGCCGGAGAGATAAAGAAGACTCGACTCTTGGGATTTTTTTTTCCTCTCGCCCGGCAATCGTGGATCGCGTTCGACGGAATATAATACTCCAGTTGGGAGTAGGGTTCATCGCTGATGTAAAAGCGGAAAACCCGCATTTTCCTATGTACAGATCCATCGGAGCAGTCGATTCCCCCGAGAGATCGATAGCGGGCCGAGCGACGAAAGCACGGTAAAGTCGCGCTTGAAAAGCTGAACGAGCTATAAAATGATTTACGAGCCGCGAATGGCACTGGAGTAACCTCTCGGGACGACGTGTGGAAGGGACGAGTAAAATGTTGGGGGGATCACACGCGTATATACACAAAGTAATCCGCGGCAAATGTCTATTTTAAAACGAGCCCGACGCACCGAGAGATCGCTTACGAGTTGGTTACAAAACCCGTCCAGCCTACGCGCCACTGTACACCGAGCGAAGGAGAGCAACGACGACGGAGAGGGGAGAAAAAAACGCGGAATAAATTTGCGAAACGTCTAATTAAGCCGAGAGGTGTATTTCCTCTCGGCTCGAAAACGGATTCGGCGATCATTGCCGAAAGTATAGCCGTGAAATCCATATATACGCGATGGGTGTGATGTACGATCGAAGCCTCGACGGCCGAGCGGAAGTTCGAGAAAAAAAGAAAGATCAAAGAAAAAGCAAATAGTGCGTGTGTGTGGAGGAAAAAGTCGAGTCGAGAGAAGAGCGGAGGGACACGTGAGCCGTGAGCGAGAGAAGACGAAACGCGGGAGGAGGTCCGTTAATTAAGCCGCACGCCGCGTGCGAGAGAGCAAGAGATAAGAGGACACCGGTGGAAGAAATAGAATGTATGCCGTGGCTCGAGCGATGGACAGTAGGTGAAAATCAAACAAACGAGACGTGAGAACAGCGGAGCAATGAAAAGCCTCCTGTCAAATTGCGCGGCTTTTACCAGCTCCAACATACGCGACGAGGTGTGAACTTGCCCGTGTGTATAAGACGCTCGAGTGGCTTTTACGGCGCTATTCACAATTTGAGAATCGAGCAGTTATTGTTAATTGCCGGGCGCTTTTGGCGAGTATTCGGGGATACACGAGAGGTTTCATGGAATTCGGTCGATGCCGCGGCGAATCGATTCTAAATCGGCGCTGCGGTTTAACTATATTGTCGAATGAGACTATTTCATTTTGAAATCTGATAGTCTCCCTTCCTCTCTCTCTCTCTCTCTCTCTCGAGCGGTGCGAGAAACTGGTTATTTAAGAGACATCGATACAATTCCCATTAACAACGTAATCGACAACTTATAACCCGAGTCGATTATTCTTAAATTTATCTAACGACGCCCGACTGCACATTTGTATTAGAAATGTGCTATTGAATACCTCGTGAACTCCGTTTGTTTCGTTTTTACTTCGCGCTCTGACGCCTCTAAGCGAGTAATAATATACACGATCCCATTGAGTAATGCATTTTACACGCGTTTTCTTCTCATTATTACGAAAATTACACGCGCAAGAAATCATTCGCCGAACATGCAAATCAGTTTAATTGATCATTAATAATCGTTGGAAATATCACGTTCTACCAGAAGTTGCGCGTTTTGAATAATTTCACGGCTTTAATTTGCGAAGAAGAAGAAAAAAAACGCCGTTTGAACAAACTTTTGTCGTCGATGTTTCGTCACGTCGAGCTACCCACGGAATAATTACCGAAACGTAACTTTGGGTTATTCATCAAAGTGATTTGTAACAGAAGACACGTCGGGATGGATACACTTTGGACGTTGATGCGTGATTAAGTATAAAACATATGGGAAAGACGTACCGAAAGTCACATTTATGAAAGCGTTTGGTATAACGCGAACCGCGACGATAATATCTACGATCCATATGAACTGGTGGGCGATAAAACTAGGAAAAGACCTGCTGGAACCAGTCAATTCGACATTATAATACAGGTATATGTTGTACGTATATGGAGTATCGGGTATCGACTCGCAAGCCTCGCGGCAAATTACCAAGCTAAAAAATCTGTTGGGCAACCGCAGGTACGCGCGTGCGCGCTGAAATCTCAATTAAAGCTCGTACTTTCTTCACCGATTCACCGTGGAAACAATAAAACTTCGAGGTAAGTTTCGGAGACTCGCGCGGAGAAAGCGACAAGTCTCATTGGGGCCCACGTACGCCGAATCCGCATAAACACCGAGACAACAGATTCTCGCGCGAGGGCAGGATCTATTACCGCGGACGCGACGGATCGCGGTGCTGTTCTCCCGGAGATATAGCGCTATATGCATCACACCGTTGACGCGTGTGTGTGCGCCCAGCGGAGCGATAAAATCGAGCGCGCGTATATGTTTTCTCGCGCGGCCGTGCGTCGCTGGGACAAATTAATCAGGGGTTTTTTGCGGGGGCCCCATATGGCCGATATATCCGAACGGCCCGTGTCTTGGGTGTCGGAAGTACGAGCTGTAGGTCGGGCTGTTCCACTTCGGGTCGGCGGTCACACACGTCTAAAGCTTCCACGACTCTTTCGGATCCGAGGAGATAAAGACTTTTGGCGCCGATTGAGATGTCAAGCGAGGCAGAGTAACGACGGCGCGACATTTGCCAAAGGGATCGAATTATTTCCGGGGCTGGATCGCCAGCGCGCGTGTGAACTAGCTCTACGTGAGACACACGAGCAACGCTCGGGCGAGCCCTCGTTCTCGCATAGCCGGAAGCGAACGAGAGTGCCACGGGAATCACGTGGATTTTCGAACGTGGCCGAGTCGAGAGGAGGGGGAGAAATGAATTTGTCAAACGAGACGATTTTGGACGGGATTTTTCGGTGCTCGGGACGGGAAATTATCCAGCAACGGTATACGTAAATGGCGCAGCTCGCGCGAGATCACACGATAGAAATAAAAACCTCAATTATTTCCATTGAACAGTGAAATTGTCGCGTGTAATGACGCGTATTCAGCGTAATTGCGCGGCTTCAGGGAAGCGGCGAGCGCGGCGTCGGGTTCGGCGAGAGAAAAAGGGGAAAAAAAAATTATCTGCCCGGGGCATCCTTTGAAAATAAACTGCAACCCCGCGCCCGACTCGACAGATTCTCTCGGAGAGTCACGCGCGCGAGCTCGGGCGCGGGGGAAACACGACGAAAAGATGTCAAGGGAAATTTAGTGTGCGAAATCAAATAAACGCGTAAATAGTCAATTGAACTTGACTTTTTATGCGTTTTTAAATGGAGACTCGTACCGCGCAAGACTGATTTCCCGCAGGAGAGACAATTTTTTTTCGAGTGTTACATAATGTGATAGACGTGGAAATATGACTTTTGCTAATTTTGACAGATAATTCAGGAGTATACCGGTGTTTTCTCCCTCTATTAAAATAACTCGTTTCATCGATTCGTGAGAATGTTGTCCCCCGATAAGTGTGAGGCATTCGAGCCAATGAAAAACCCTGCGGGCAACATTGTCGCGTGTCGTTCCATCAAAATTTCAATTTACGATTTGGTTTTGATGCGAAATCGATAAAAAGTCAAGTCACTCTCGACTACTTGCAGTCCTTGCTATCCTCTACACGTGAACATATACATCGCTCATATAATAGAACCTGCTTTTTCTGTGAATCCGAAAGTGTCCGATCGCTCAGTCATCCACATGCCAAAACTAAATTAGCCTTTGATTCCGGTGAAAAGGTGGTCGCGCGGGGGACATAGCCAACTAACACTGCAACTTAGAAAGTAGACCCGACTCTTTTCCACCTCAACTAGTCTGTCTCATTTGAATACTTTTGATTGGTCTATTAAGAAACTTTGAATAACCCGAACGAAATAAGGTAGAATAGCTGTAACGGGGGATAAAAAGTTGCCGGTTCGATAACGAATATATACAGTAAAATATTAGCAGTGAGACTTTTACGATCAGTCAAATAATTCCAGTATTATCCGATTCGCGCGTGTTTGCCAATTTACGTTTCCAGCAAGAAATTCAATGCACGTTTCGATAGTCGAAACCAATATTTGGGTGGCAGTTTTTTTTCAATTTTTCGACCGAAGCACCAGCGGATACGAGGGGAACACACTACGATACACGTGATGTCGGGCCCGGTGCATACCAACGTCATTGACATCCCAATTGTATCTGTACATAGCGAAAACGCCAAACATCCCTATGTCGGTATACACCTCTCTCGTGATAATCGGCTCAAACAAAAAGGAACACCCAAACTGTTATTTTTCACTCGTCGAATGGACAGACACACTTGTGCGAAAAGTGGCGCAGGCTGGGCAAAAATGCACATCTCCTGTGGAGTCTCTGACGCAGAGCTCGTTCTCGATAGTGGAAATTCGCACGGAGAAAGGTCGGATGGAACGAGGCAACTCTAAACCGCGGGCACATCGCGCACGTGATTTGGATCGTCGGGGGTCGGGGTGAAAAAGAAAGCAAACTAAATCAAGAAAATATCGACTCACTTGTAAATCTTGGAGTCGCGACACTTGGCCAGCCTATGGGCGACGCTCCTCGCGAGTTTCTTGTACAGCCTGGTGCTGGTCGCGAGGATGTCGGGGTCGTCGTCGTGGGACGCGACGGCCTCGTGGTGCCTCTGCTGTTTGAGCTGCTCGAGCTGCTCGTTCTCGAGCATCTGGTCGTGGAGCCGCATGTACTTCTCCTTGGCCTTGGTCAGGGCTGACTTGGCCGGCTGCTGCTGCTGCTGCTGCTGCTTGAACGGGCAGCTCGTCGGCGTCGGCGACGGCGGCGGGGGATTGTCGTCGAGCCGAGGCTCATCCTCGGCGCCCGCCACTGTACGCACGCACATTACTACTTTCACGTCGATCTTGAATCTTTTCGCGGGAACTGCCGCCCCGAATCGTGGACTCGATTCTCCCCGTCTGGCCTGCTCTCGCGACCCCCCGAAGATCACTCGGGGTGGTGGTTGTTTCACTCGGTAACGTCCGCGGCGATACCCGGTAACGAGTGACCGGGTGCGGGACGGCGAATCGCAAGAGAGAGACAGACAGATTAGAGGGAGAAAGAGAGAAAGATAGAGAGAGAGAGGGAGAGAAAGAGAGCGGAGAGGCCCGGACACTTGTCGCGCTCGAAGTGCGCTGCTCTGCCGTGGCGCGCTTCCCCTTTATACGAAGACAGATAGGGAGAGAGAGAAGGAGAGAGAGACGGAGCGACTATAGCGCGCGCGCGAGCCAAAAGCCGGCCCGCGACGTCACGCCGCGAGCGAGCGAGCGCAAGCGCGCGCTCATACGTCACTAAAGAGGCTCGATCGTCGGCCGCGGCGCGCACACACCAACTGACCGCACTCTCGCGCACTGCACGTGTAACTATACACTTACACGCGCTGCTGCTGGACATCTCTCCACAATGCATGCGTATGGCCCCTCGCCGGGCTACCGACTTTGCCGACTTTTTCACCTGAGCTCGTGAAGACGCGCCTGTGTGTGTATTTGTATCTCTCCCGCTGTGTTCGGAGCAACGGGTGTATTCGCATTAACAACTGAAGTCTCAATTGACTGCTCGCAATACGCTTTGGCCCGGAATTTCGATGCTCACACGTTTTTCAATAGCTCGTTGAATCTACAAAGGTTGCAATGGCACGTGTGGTTACAACCCCGAGGAGCACTTCTCGAAGTGTCGTTATATCGACACGACCTGAACTTTCTCACTGCCTCGTTCATTTCGTGTCTAATTTTTTATTTTTAGACTTCCCCGAGCAGCATGAGTGTGTATATTTTGGGAATACCCCGTTCGATTCGATTCGTGACATATTGGTTTCACCCGCCATTCCCACGGTGGTGGTTTTTCCTAACCCTGTACGGAAATTAATTCGATTCGTTTATTCCTTTTCGTTTTTTGGTGTAATCTTCTACAATCGTTTCGCAGCGTTAATCTACCTGATATGATTCACGAACGATTGACATCTCGCGTGTATATGATGCAGAGGTAAAAATGCCATAATCAGCGCTTTCTATTCTAGTACAGAGACACTCATTGTTTTCGAAATTTCTACGTATTTGAATGCTATAATTACGACTCGCGTCATAAACAAATATTTGTTTGAAATTGTTCTACAAGGCATTCTCGTCGATGAGGAGATCGACGTGTCCGAGCTGCCTTCGAAAAAGCTCGAGACTTTTCGCTTGGGCTTCACTTGATGAAAGGATCCAATCGCCTCGTGAAAAGTGCATCTTCGATACCGTTTTCTGGTGGTTATACAGAATCTTCTAAAGAATATGAGAAATAACTCTCCGGATTGTTCAAATTATTTCACAATTGGTCACCGATAGGTCTGATACTGCCCTTCAAACTGTGATGCAGCCAACGGATCATACAGTATTTGCATATCGCGAGATTAAGACTCTTGTCTCATGAACCAGGAAGATTACCAACTCTCTTGTTCCTTGCATTATAATAGTTAACAGTTGAAGGAGCTGTTGTTAAACCGACTCTCATTTGCATTGATGAATCTGAACTATGACTTATATATGAGAATTGCACCACTATGCGGTATTTCTAATGTATAACAATTTAATAATAAAATAGCTTTAAAATTAAAAAAACTCTATTTCTTTTAATAAGTATTATGCCGTATCAAAATTAGATTTTGATACGAATACACTACGAGACTGGGATCACATTTTTTTTCATCATAATTCAGGAGAACATTTCGAATTTCACAATTCATGAGTTTTTTAAAAGAAAAGCATAGCGGCAAATTATCATTTTTGAAATCATCGGGTTAAAATACATGGAATTAGGCAATTAAATCTCGTGGACCTTCAGATTCCTACAGAAACATCTCTCCGGCGCCCAGAGCAAAAAAGCACTTGTCCCGTTTTTTTAGTACTCGATTTTGGGATAGATGAAAAAGCTGTTTGCTTATAGGTTTGAAACTATATGCGCTATATACCCTCCGAGTCTCTACATCTATTCAGTCAATCATCCTTCAATTGATTTCATTCTTCAAGTTGCATTTATGAATATGAATAGAACATTCGCTTGTTTGTTTAGCTCGGACGAGGAAAAAATTCGGAATGCCAGACGTTTATTTTCAGAGTATCGAAACTCGAGAATACAATGTTTTTCGAAGAAAAAAAGAAAAAAACGGGATTTCAATTGCATAATTGGCATGAAAACATATAAATACTGGATTCGTCTGGTGATTTAATCTCGGATAATAAGGATACGGCGCGTGCAATATCAATGAACTATGAAAAGATTTTGAACTTTGAATAACAGAGAGTGATATGGAGAGGGAAGTGCTTATGATCAACTGATACGTCAGCTGGCCGCTGGAAACTAGTGATGTCCGTTCAACAAGGTGCAATTTTCTCAACGCCCAACAAAATTTCCGCCATACATCACGAGCTTGCACTAGCCCGTGACACATCAATAGTTGCAGTGGCGTTGGCGCAGAAGTGATTCACTTATTTCATCTCAAAATATTGCTCCGAGTGACCTACTTCTTCAATGGAGTTGCAAATCCGCACGTACACATCGCTTTACTGGCATAGCTAATATGGGCAAGGTCATATTGCTCATCGTTTCAACGATATTACTCACTGTATATCAAGATTCGACAATTTTCATTATTAATTTATAACACTCGGATCTAATTGATAAAAGCTCAAATGAATCGTATATTTGTCTATCAATGTTGAAATATTGTAACCACGTCAATGGTCGCGTGGTAGCATGCAATATGTCACGTAGGACCTGACCCGGGTCATGCTCCTATATAATTAGCAAATACGATTTGGTTTTTGGTGTTTGATCAAGTCAGTGTGAATGAATTTATGTATTAAAGCTTAGTGATCGCCGTTTGATTAGAACTATAGTCACAGTTGTATCGGCAGATGTTACTTTGTTTGATTAACTTTGTGTTCTTAACAACTTCGGTCTGCAAGGAATAGTTTCGGGAAGTTCAACCTTCAGACGAATCGTATATAATGAAGAACGGCTGCTCGTGCAAAAGAAAATCATGTACTCGGAGTCTGGCGGAGATTTGACCAAATTCTGGCATAGTAATGAGAACTTTCTTTTTGTCACAGTATCTCTGGCAGAAATGAATAGCAGACTCTCCATTTTCCCTTCGGGGAAGTCGGGCAAAATAACACGGCAGACTTTACACGGGAATTTCATTTGTTTTATAAAAAAGTTTGGCAAATCCTGAGGCCAGACTCATATACATGAGCTAATATAAGTGTTCTTACAAGAAAATCTGGCAATTAAAAATTGAGAATAAAAATCATGATCGGTTGGTAGAAACGAATATGTAGAATATGATGACTTGCATGGTTGGGTATGGTCAACACCTTCTTTACATCGAACGTCTGTTGTTTTATATCCCAATTCATATTTCTGCATTTTTTGTGTCGATATTATACAAGTGTTTAGACAATGAAAAGAGATAATCCAAGGAATCACCCAGAAAATAAGTTCAAAAACATCTGAAAATAAACGTTCATTTCTACAAAGTACCTTATAGGTTGACAGTCAACTTTCGATTTATTATATTTTTACATAATAATTATTCATCAAATTTACGTATCTGAGAATCGGTGTTACAGGGCCTATAATAACCCTTTCTAAATTTACTTGCTGCTCATAATTATTTACAAGATCATTGAGAAATTGTATGAGTTTGGCTTTCCTCGCGGGTTTACTAGAATGGCAGAAAGATTTGCCATACTTCCCAATAAAAAAATCTGGCATAAAATCTGGCAGAAACTTTTGCCAGACTTATTCAAGAGAAAAATATAAGGTCTGACAATAATTTCTGCTAGAATTTTTGGAAGCTTTTGTCAGACTCCGAGTACCAGACTCATGCCAGACTTTTTTATAACATGAATTGCCTCGGCTACTATACTTATATTCCAAATCGATATTCAAAGAATATTGTCAAGTCAATTATGGTACAGCAGCACAAGCGTCGTGAAGTATAGTAATATGAACAGAAAATATTGTGAGCAAAACTAAATCCTATTGTGAGAACTACTATTTTATATATTCAAAATCAAAAATCAAAATATTTAATGAAAATCCCACATTGACTATTACGTTCAAGACTCCCTGTTAAATGACGTCTTCCATAGGATCAAAAATATAAATCCCATGTATGAATTCATACCCTAAATTCTCTACTTTGACTTTGCCAGTATCATCCTATAGAATATATAATAAATCAGATAAGCTTTAATTATAGCTTGACAAACCGTCTGTTCCTTTTTTTTTTCCTTTTCTGATAAGCATTCAAGCTAATTTTTTTTATTGGGAGACCACACGTTTTTGAAAAGTATATCGACTGCTATTTATTCGACGGAAATTGATTTCAGTTCATGCAAAGAGATTGATTTATACGACTCTATTGTTAATTCGTTTTTCATTTTATATTCAACAATAAATTGTCTTCATTGATTGTTACGAATCAATTAATATAACCGACCTTTTTTTAGTTTATAGCCATTTTAAAGTTCTTGAGATTTTATTGAATTTAATGATCATTATAATACATAAACTCATAGATAATAATACGTTAATATATTCGATTCCGTTTTCAATTATTTGAGTTGTATCGTTGAGATAATAATAACGGAACATTGTGCCATCATTTGAGACTTACAGTCCGTGCTTACTGACACAGTTATAGAAAAACGAAATAGTAATCATGAGTCGTAATTTTCATTGTTGGTATAAGGCAATTCTCATAGCTCACTGTCTATCAATATAGTAAATATATCAAATACATTTTGATTTAGAGAACGTACCTATCAGAATTCATTACTTTCCGATCTACGACTTATGGTTTTATAAAACCGTGGATAATTTTTATCCTTCGAATATGATTCAAATTTTATTTCGATAATATTCCCGCAAAACGCTTTATAATTGTTTAGACGAAACTAAATATGGGCTCTTAATTTATACTCTGTAATGAAAGTACTGAACATATCAGGACGTTTAGCTTATGATCATGATAAAATTATTAATTTTCGATCTTTCCATCACCGAGAAAACGACTTTACTTTTGGAAAAAAAACAATACCTGGCTATCTATCGGTTTCGTTCATTGCCGTCGAAATGTGATACGAATAATTATACGGTAAGTATTTGGTTACAGCATTGCGTTTTCAGCGGTCTGTTCAAATTATGTACTAGGGCGCTCTACAACTAATCAGCATAAATCACAATAAATGCGAGATAAAAAGCATCTTCGTATTTTCTTTCTTGAACCGTGTGCTTTGGTACAATTTCAACCAATACTTGGACACAGAGTAATTAATTGTAGTAATGATGCCAATTTCTTGAAAATACTAAAGAAAAATTTGGATCAGTGGAAATTTCTAACAATATGAATACTACAAACACTTGCACAGCTGATTCAATATAAATTTTCTAACACGATTCTTTCATTTAAGAACTCTTTGAACTCAACTTTGAATATCACCATTAATTGAATATATAAATACTTAGCCAATTTAGTTCGTTCACTTCTAGATTACACGTGGTTTCTTGATTAGGAAATGGTATACGCGAGCGTATACTATTTTTGGAATAATGTATGGAAAATCCGTTCCTGTGGAGTAGATAACGTTTTAGACAATGAGGGAATGACTCATCCTGAGCAAGCTGTTAAAAAACAGTATATTATATTACATGCAAGTTTCTTTGCAATAAGTTAAATTTTTTTGAACTTTTCTGGAAGTCAGATGACCGATTTAGATGCATATAGGGTAGCAGAGTTGTATATATGTGCGACATGTGCGCAAAAAAAAATTTAACTGTTTGTATACGCGAAACAAGACTGAGAAATACAACTTTGTACACTGACTATGAAGAAAATACTTTTCGGTTCATCAAGTAAACCCAATTAAGGCTCAATTGCAAGCCATGATATCTAATAGGATGGGAATAATTCGATTAGCTAATCTAGCGATGTCCAGAGACTTTACATTCATGTATTCTTCGGAATTTTCATATTTTATTATATCTTGTATTTTTATACAATCCTGTGAGTTTTATGTCTGTTCATTCATGTTAATATTTTGTGAATAATATTTTCAAATTTGTGATTTAACTGTTTCTGTGAGAAAGAGTTAAAATCCAACAAGTTGCACGTACTATTTTGTGAAACAAATGTATTTTCAATTTCTCGCCCAAAAAGTGTGATGCGTGCAATTTTCCTTTACTTATGCGAGAATTGGACATTTTCCGTATGCTTTACTGGTCTGAAAGCGTACGATTTTTTTACACCTGGGAAAATTGGTATATACGATTTACTGCTTTTCCGAAAAAGCAAACTTTGCGCTAAGTGTTTAAAAAATGAAGTAATCGCTCCAATGAGATAAAAATTAGCTAGAGTTGTATTTGTACTCGTATCACTCTGTTAAAGTTTTTACGAATTGCGATACCAGATGACAAACAATTATGAAGTATGATGAAACTTTATCAAGCAGCATTGTATGTTCTTTTCAAGTTTTGAAAACTAGGCAATTTCTGGTTGCTTAATTAACTTCGCTCTACTTCACATTGTTTTGGTGTTGAACGACCATGGATAACAATTTTAATATTGTTTTCATGACTCAAATTCAAAGTTAGAAATTTCCATTTGTAGAATCAAAAAATAAAAAAGCTGAAAAATCTTTATAAAATAATTACACCTGGAAAATTATCTTAATGGTAAATTCTTACCTACTCGTGTATAATTTTTGAAGTAGTGTATGACTATGATTGACTGTAATGACTGCTCCGTGCTATAAGTTTGATTGGAAAATTACGTGGCACCCGTGACAATCATTCATAATAAACTTGACATAAGTGCAATTTTCTTTTGAATTTGTTCTTACTAAAATTCTCATAATTGTATTTCTCATTGTAGTACACCGTGTTAGATGAATGGGTATATGGATACTATTGTTAGTATAATCATGCTCGTGCCTATCCACATTATTGAAGATATGATTATTGTGTTGTATATACGTGTAACGGAAGGACAGTTTAAAATGGAATTACTATTGAATTTCAAAATTTTATACTTTTTTGGTATGATTAAATTCCCATAATTGAATTGTCAATCATCTATGAATAATAATGACAATGTATATTATCCGACTTTTTTACTTCTATAATATTAAAATCTATGTTAAAGTTCATCCAATTTCAGAAGTTTATCGATACCAATTATTACACTGAATTTATTACTAGCAGTGAAAAAATATCAAGAGTTATCTGCAAATCGTATAATATGATCATACTTGTTATCCAGTTATTGATTGATAGAAATATAATTAATAAAAATGTTTGCTTAATTGTAACGAAAAAATGCTATATGCGTGCATTATAAATGTTTACCTTTTTATAAAAAGGTTCTGAAACAGCCAAACGATGGCAATATTTTCATCAAAGAGATACCAATGATATCCAAATTTTTCAAGTCCTTTTTCATGCAAGAAAAGGGGGGTGCATCGACCCGCCTTCTTAGCTCTGATCCATCTGAAAATTCTAATGATAGATCCAGAACTTTTCATCATAAAAATATCAAACGACTTTTACACAAAAGTAGAATCAAAAATGGCTAATGCAGTGTATAAACAAGACGAGTGATCGATTAAATGAAAGCGATACATCGTTAATATTCGTCTGGGGGTACGATGCCTCGAACGCGGTTATCCACTCTGGCCGAGATAAATTCAAAGTCGCGTTGACGCTCGACTCACCTCCGGCCAATACGCGCGAGTGGCAAATAAACAATTTATATATTGTGGAGCCACGCGAGGGATCATCCCCTCGGCAAGCTCACTTATGTATGTCCAGCACACGGGCGCGGCTGGTCCATCAAGCGCGTGTTGTAGCATCCTTGACTAATTCACGGCTGCATGCGGGGCCGCTCATTTATTACGTTATCGAGCATCGTCCTCTCGATCATGCGGCGCACGTGCAAATTGCGTGCGTGTATTGGTATAAAAACCTGTCGAGGGTTTCGGGGTGGTCGGGTTGGCTCGTTTGCGCCTCCTCTTCTTGCCGTCCTGACAGGAGGTGGGCAGCGCAGCCGGAGGCTACTTAACAGAGGTCGTCGCTTCGAAAAGTAATTTTCGTGCTTATTCAAGCGATCGCCGCCCCTATATCGCGCTCCGTAGGCCCGAAGATGCTCGCTTCGCTCGGGTGTAATTCATCATTTTGCTCCGTTTGATTTCGACGCGCACCTCGTGACCCAAAGCTATGGGGGTACAACCACGGTCCAAACACCGCGCGCTAATACATTTTTTATTCGAGACTAGTATCGTATATTTGAAAGCATGGATTAGCTGCTTATTAGATTGAAAATAAATTTCAAACTGTTGCGAGTAGAGAAAAATTGTTCAAATTTTTTCGACATAGCTAAATGTTTTGTTTGTAGCGACCAACTGGAGTTATTGGATTTGAAACATTCACTGCACGCCGGTTCTGATACCTGTTTTTTCGCCCATTATTTTTCATTTGTATCAATTTAAATGGATTTCTTTACTAGGTGTACTATGGGTTATTTTAAAATTTTTGATTATTGAGAAAATTGATTATCGAGTTATTCGATACACGTGTGTGTGTATATGTAAATCGTTTCTACTCCCAAACTATCCAAAGTAAATGAATAAATTACAAAATATATGACAGGAAATATACTGTGGAGAGTCTGAGAAGGATGTTTAATCTACTCGTGTAACTCCCGATTAATCCTCACAAACAATTATGATATCGAAACGTACGAACGATAATATTCATCAGACATATATCTCTTTCATAATTCTATAAATGTATATATATATGTGTAATAATCGATATGAATCTAATCGAACCACACGTTTAAGAGTTTACGAAACTTTAATAACTTTTAATTAAGTCCATAGTATCTCTCCATATCATCTCTGTATAACATAAGTCAATATTTACTTGACAAAGAATAGATTTCAAAAAACATTCATAGATCTTGTTGTTTCGTTATTTGTATCATAATAATCATCTCTGTTGTCATTGTTATTATTATTTTATTAATCTGAATGAGTGGATCGACTTTCTCATATGAATGCATTCTTGATGGAAGAAAAATAAAATGTTTACAAAAACGAAGTATTGACTTAAGATGGCGATATTCGGCCGATTGATTCATCATAAAAAAGACATTCACGAAAAATGCTATATTCAATCAGGATAACAACATATTCCCGTCTAGGAGTCATAAATACCAATGCTCCAGGGTACCTGTCTAATGGACCTTTATTCGATAAATTGACTCATTTCATATAGAATATTGCGGAACAACTCCAAAGAGCTAATCCCGTTTAAATTAATAGTGCCTTTGGCCCCAGTAATCTTTTCTTTCCTAATCTCAAACTTGTTCTGTCTACTGTTCTCATATACAACCGAATAAAATGAAGAAAAAAAAGGGCCGAGGGCCCATGCAACAGTCGATGTACGATCGAGTAGCCAAGGAACTCGAAAAAGGCTCACCCACGCGAGCGAACTCAAGACGTTCGTTTCTCTTCTATGTCGTGCTCTTTTTGGTTATATTGCTCTCAAATTCCTCGCGTGCGCATTCGCAGATGCCATGTATAGGGGAGGAGAGGATAAAAATCTTTTATTCATCTCTTGGTAGTATTCTTTTTGAGATCAGGGGCTTTTGCTAACATTCACGTGAAAAGTAAGTGTTGGAGAATCAAACCGATCGCTTCTCCCGGTATGATTCAGAAATCAAAATGTTTGAGCTTCGTATTGATCGCATTTCATACATATTTTTCATCATTTTCAATAAATTTATCCACTTATATATTTTTTAAGATGGAATCTATCCAAACAGGCTCTAATATATTTTGCATCTGTTTCATTTTGAAGAGAAGTATAAAGGTATGAAAAATGAACATCCACAAACAGAATGAATCTTGTAAATAGAGAATTCACCTTATGTTCCGCGTACGAGTTAATAAAATTAAAAATAGCATTAAAAGTTTTAAAAATATTAGAAAGCCAATAAAAAACAATAATGAAAAAGCATTATAGGCAAGAGCTGTGAAAGAAGCAATAAATGAAAAAAAAAATCGCAATGCGTGTGAGAGATTGAAAAAAATTAGATTGCTCGCAAAATGAGCTTCCGTATTGATAATGAACAGGCTATTTATCTTTCTATATAAATCGAATTCAAATTTATCCTGCCAACATCGTCGTGTAATAATCGCGATTGAAAATTACGTCACTTGATCCAAAAATCATCGAGCATTTTTGCCTGATCCAACGTGAAAGGTCCCTCGGGTGTCTTCTCAAATCACACATACCAGCTCGTTGGGTCGAGGTGGATACATGATCAAATGCAAATATGAAGGCACGGCACCGCGGATATGCGCATACAAACGGGCCGTTTTGTTGCTTGTCGGCTTAATGTTAACTACGTGTTTCAATTAGCCGCACCGCATGGCAGCCGATCTCATCTCTCCTTTTTGTATATATATCACTTCGTTTTTTTGGGTCCTTTATAGAGCACCCTGTAGGCGTATTGGTTTCAGTCAACGGTGTGGCGCGTCCCGATGAGCTCTTCTTCTTTTTTTTGAGGGGGGGGGGGCTTGTTTCGTATCGACAAAGCGCCGATTATTGTTGGATTATGGACCCTCGACACTTGACGACATCGTACGATCCTATACCGGTTCCTCATAAAGTTTGCTCGGGATACATCATGCCTCCTCGACATTGCTCATATTCACAAACCGATCTCGCTTTTTTCGTGGAATTCTTTTTCTTGGTAAAGGGTCTGGGTCGTTGCTCCCAAAACATCGGATCGATCTCCGGAACCTCGGATTATCGAGATTCAGATCTAAATAATAATGAGGGTAATCGGGAACTTTTCAAAATGTCGTCTTCGGGGAAAAGTTATGATTTTGATTTTTTCACATCTAATTCCAACTATTAATACATCCTCGAAGTTCTAATAATTACGAAATGCTCACGGTATCTTCCGCTAGGACGTTGATATAGTCGAAATACGCTAGTTCCCTTTTTGAAAATTGAATGATTGGCGTCTGTTGGACTCCTTAATGATTTTTTCTTACAAAAAGATTAGACTACAATTCTCCACCCACCGTCTCACCCGAAAAGTACACAGGCTAACGTTGTAAAATTCAATTTTCATCTTCAAACGAGCTAGAAATTAATAATACAAATCAAATTTGAGAATTCGCAGATTTCCTAGTCATAAACCCGTTCTAGTTTTGAAATAATCAAAATTAATTACGATTATTTATCTCCTCCAGACACGAATGAGATATCGAATTCAATGAATAATGCGCTGCAATAATTCAATAAGATATCAAATATACGGGCAAATCTCTCGGGGATCAGCGTTAAAAATATGTTTCGTCTGCCGTCAAAAGTCGCAAGCCCAAGCCAAGTGTATATCTAATAAAAAAAATCCATTCGACCAGCTAATTCTTCAATCAAGCGAGAAGCTGTTGAAGCGAAATACAAGAGGAAAAGGATGAACGAAGTTGCTCTCGTATATCTAAATGATCTCGTGGCCAATGAGAGAAACAGGGCCTTAAACACTGCCCTAAACGCGCTATCGTATTCCTAACACCTCGGGGCCCGGCCAGCGACGCGAAACGTTCGAAGGCGCGGGCGCGGGCGCGCGAGCAACAAAAAATCAGCGGGAGAGGAGCGTTGTGTGTATCCAAAGAGAAACGAGCTCGGAACCAGTTTAAACGGCGAATTGATTCAGTGGGCGCGCGCGATCCGACTTTTTCCCCGACGCCCATGGGCAAGTCGGGGCGCGTACACACAAACGCCTGAATTTCTCGAGGGGGAGAGAGAAGAAGGTGCCGAGGATAAGATGCGCGCGAGCGGCAAGAAGTCAAAAGGATTTACGATGGCTTGGCCATCCGCACCGGGTGACACGATTTTAAGCTTTTTCCACGGGCTCCGAGACTCGGGTGTAATTCTCCGTTGGTGTATGGCTTGTTGGATTTGCAGGTAGCCGATAACGCTCGAACTACGTTGCGACAAGTTATCCGTCTGTATGGGATAGCGCAAATTAGCCGAAGGTGTTCGGCGCGTGAACAGAACGGAGAATGAATGAATTGGGAGGCACGGAAATTAAACCAGACAATGTATCTGGAGCAGCTTACAAGATGAAATATCGAAAATTTGGCTATTGATGTATTTTATGTGACTGTTATTACCTTCATGTCTTTGACTGCAACGGAATCGAAATGGTCGTCCAAAAATAAGCGAGAAATGATCATGAGAGATAAGAGAATGTCTGATGTAGAAATTATGAAAAATTTAAAAACAAACTCAGATGTTCAAATATCTTTCGTGTGGTTAGTATTTAAATCAATACAATAGTACATATATAATACATTTTTTAAATTCAATTTCCCCTTTGTGAAAGATTTTTTCGTTCAATGCCAAAATTAATTTCAATTCAATTGCATATTTTGAACACGAAAGCTCCCGAGTGTTTGTGCAACAATGTAGTTTCCTCGTATGAAACTTGACTGAGAAAACGATCTGTTTGCGCGATAAAGTAAATTCAACTGGCCAATAGAACTTTCTCCCGCTAAAGGGATTTTCCTTTCGACATCAGAATCCTTGTAAAATATAAAAACTGTATCGATGGGAATGGTTTATTGAATTTGCTTTGAAAGTTATTAAAATGAAAATAAAAATGTTTGAACAGATTACATAAACCACAAACACTTTTCCTTAGACGATTATGTCAAATCTTTCTTTATCAAATATTTTCACATTTCACTCTTCGATTTCATATTTTACGATTTATTCTTGTTCAAACTTATTCTGTTTATATACACTTTTGTAAGCTTTCGCAATTTAAATCTTTCTCATTTAACATTGCAACACTTACAAAGTATGACTTGAAATAATACATTATATTGACTCATTTATTAGTTGGCAATATTTTGATTTAAATCTATAGTGCACTATTTATATGGGATTTGCCAAGTAAAATAGACAGCCCCTCTTTTCTTTCCAAAAATGTTTTATCACCACAACCAAATATAACGTGTCTAGACTTCAAATGTTACTTGAGACCAGACCATTAGTCAAGCGTTTCCTTTTGGCGTCTAACTATATTATGGATGAAACTCGTAACAATTACTAATTGAACCGAATAAGAAAATTCTCTGCAGTTTTTGTCCTGTAGCGATGGGGCCAAGCGAGCTACATTGTGTGACACACGTGTACATTTTCATGGCTCATCCACCAGGGGTGAGGAATGTCTTTTCATCTTCAGAAGAATATTCACAACGGGGTGCATGCTAATACAACATAAAAAAAAACATAAACGTGCTCTCGGACTAATTTTTATGTATCTTCTCGAGAAAATCTCATGTGGCAGTACCAATATACAGGGGAATATGACCTCACATACAGTGAATGAAAATTTATTTGTAAACTGGATTTAAAAAATTACGAGAAAATATAATGTTTTAGGCGAGAACATGATCCATACGTGACTATGGTGTTAAGAGGATAATCTTAATAGGATTTTCAAATTCTTGAATGGCAATCTAAAGTTTAAAATTGGTATATGAATTCTTATATCGTCAGTTAAAAACATGCAAGAAGTTGTGCTATCACCTGTTAGGGAATCATGTGGTTTATTTCACATGTGATCAATCACTCAGTACATTTTTAGAACTCAACTTTTAAAATCTAACAGGGGAAAAAACAATTCCATCCTAATTATAAGGCGATGCTAGATTATGTTACCTAATTAAGATAGAATCATATTTTATGAAAGAATTTAGAGTTGTAGTTTCATTTGATATTTCTAACATTTGATAAGTCATGATAATTTGATGTCGAGTACAGATTTCATCTTTTTTTTCGACAGCTATAAAAATAGAACCAATTTATCAATCAAAAGAAACTTACTCTGAATGAACGTGTATGCGAAATTACAGAGCTTATATAGAAATCAATCGTACATGTACATAATAAAAGCCCAAAAGTTATAGTTAGGTATTATATTGAACAGACAAAAACAAGTTATCAATAGTTAAATAGAAACTTGACTATTGAGATCAAAAGAACAAATTTACATCATGACCCTGGAATTGAGCTTGAGCAAAAAAATCATGCGGAAATTCTTTGCAATTCTGCAATGGCCATTATTTATGCTATCCTCGTGGCCTGAGAAGGATTGTTTTATTTTAATGGGGTCGGAATGTTATACTTGGTGCATATAGGTTGTTTGCAGGCTTTTATTCGATTTTTCACGTCCTAGTTTCTGATGCATACTCTATCATGTTCAATTAAGAACACAATGACTTGTTGAGGAAAATCAAGAGTCTATTTCATGATGGTAGAAGTATGGACATCGTCCGAAAAGAACTCATCGACGCAATATCGATTTTCACCCTTCGAGGTCAAGATTGTACTGTTTCACAAAACAGTATTATTATTTTTTTCCAAGGGTGCCGATCCCGACAGTGATATCTCTGATGTTATCTTTGGCAAAAAAACCCTCAAGAAATAAAAGTAATCTTAATGAGACAGAAAAAAATACTCGTGCAGTCAAAATTGTGGATACAAGAGCAAAACAAAGTCGGCAGTCAACATTTTAGACGTGTAGACGGGTGAGTAAGTAGCGAAAGAGAAAGACGACGAAGGAAAGGAGGCAAACGGGTGATTTTTTTTTACCTGGAGGCGCTTTTGGGCTGCGTTCGTGCTTTTATATGTATATAACATGTATATGTTAGCATGGGAGGAGGTTGCCTATATGATACGCGAGAACGGCACGTGGAGCCACGCGGCATTAAAGTCAATCACCGACCGCCGCGACGTCAAAGGGCAAACTGTGAGCTTAGCGTAGCATAATATATATATCTTTCATCGATGTGATGATGAAAATGATGATCATGATCATGATGATGACCATCATCATCATCATGCGTCACCGAGTACGATGCGTTCTGCACTCGTATATAAATTCCTACTGGGTGATTTCAAAGTACCGCGTATATTCGTTATGAAAAACAACTCGACGGATGAATAAATTTTTCGGAGCTGAGAATATTTTAGACAACATACGAATGGAATTTTCAGATTTTCTTAGTTTTACTTAAATTTTAGACTCACGATGCAAATTATCGGGATGAAATAAGAAATTAACCCAAGATCTGAATCAGTGTACTCAAACATTTGTAAGAATTTCGTATATTAACAAATAAGAATAACAGAATCAAATTAAGTACAATCTACCAAATCGATAATGTCATCCAGCATTTATATACAAATAAAATATCCAAAAGTAATTGATTCTATCCTCCGGTATCAATATCATTCATATAACTGATTCTATCAGCCTTTCCAGACTAATGCATTTCTAGTTGATTCTCGTAATGAAACTAGTTTGCACAAGTATCTCGTACACTTGTTATCAAGACTTAGTCACGATTTTCAAAATATATTTTTACCTTTGGTTATACGTGTAGAGAATTTTCGGTGAGTTATGAATTATGGGTGTTAATGATAACTTGTGAAAGAAATGTTATCAACGATGTTATGTTGTTATTCACTGATGAATAATGTTATTTATGATTGTTGTATTATTGTTATTGTAAAAGAATAACAATGATTTTACACATGAATAAGATTACTCTTCATAAAAATATATGAAATTACCACAGCTGTAAGATTTACTAATTATACACAATACAAAACAAAGACAAAATTACATTATATGAATGTTCCTTCATTCTATACTCAAACTCAGTTATATCCTCTGTAGAAAATTTCACTTACATACTTCTTGCTTTTCTCTTCTAGCTTTTCGGCAATTTGTAATATGACACCCGCTTTTTTTGCATATTCTTCTAACGCAGGAAAGAAACACAGAGGGTCCTTAGGTATGAGTCAACTTTTTTGCCTTTTTTTTCTTTAATAGTATTGGATGTTGACATTTGTGTCTAAGGTTGGATCCAGCTGAAAACCTTACTGATGAGTCCTATCAGGTGGATCTTGGACGAAACATATTTAGTAATTTACTAATACTAATATTGCTTCAAAATATACTAACATCGTTCATAAAAACATTTCTTTCACAAATTATCATAAATACCATAATTCATAACTCACCGGAAATTCTCTACACGTATAATCAAAGGTAAAAATATATTTTGAAAATTTTGACTAAGTCTTGATAACAAGTGTACGAGACACTTGTGCAAGCTAGTTTGATTACGAGAACCAACTAGAAATGCATTACTCTGGAAAGGCTGATAGAATCAGTTATATGAATTTTGTATATTATCGAACCTCACTTGGTGAAGGTTCGGCGATTTTGGCATGGAAAAAATTGCACGTTTGCAAGTTTGTGTGCCGAAACCCCCTAATGCGAGTGAAGTACATATACCATTGTAACCCACAGGAGAAAAGTGCTGTTTTTTTTGCGGAGAGGGAACGCCAGGACGCAAAGTTGGCACTTTTTTTCTGCTGGGACGAAAATATGTATGTAAGGATAATCAAAATCAAGCAGTAATATGATCAAAGTTGGATTTGTATACATGTCGACGCTCCCAAGAAAGCCGTACTTTTTCTCATGAAAATGAATAAATTTGTTCTTTTTCCGTTGTGAAATATGATCAAATCAGTTGATTGTAATTGAACAAAAATGAAGGCACGAGGATTGGATGTAGAAATAGTTTTACAGAGCATTAGTCTAAAATAGTCAGTTTTTGTTTAATAATAAATCTAAAATGAGCTAGTCTTGGCGATAAACGTCGAATAATACTTCTTTCCAAAAGGAACGCCAATAAGATCTTGATTCTAAAGGAAATTAAATTTTCACTTATCTATCGTATCGTTCTGGATAAATCTAAACTCCTTTGCACCGTCACGCTTTATTCAGTCTCATTCTAAGATTCAAAAATGATTAAACCTATAGACTTTAATTTAAAAAACTTGCTTCTTACTCCTTAGCCAATTGTTTCGTTTGTGACGAATAAAACAAACTCCATTACAGACGTCGGACAGTTCCATCCCATGAACAAAACTTCTTCCATCATATTCATCATAGGGAAATCCTGTTCACACGAATACCACGAAATCTTAGCAGACTCGTTGAAGCTCACCCTGTGTATAAAAAGAGCCGAGAGACAATGAATCGGCTCGGATAATGATCGCGTGTGGATACACTTGGCGAGGCACGACGTCCATATGGACTATGCAAAACGACACGTAGCCACTTTCCACGGACGAGCGCCAACAATGACAACTCGTTCCTCGCATGACGAGAATGCAAAAAATCAATGAGTAAACCAAAAGTAGACAGTTAATGACCGTACACGTTGATCTCGATATCTTTTAAATTCAACAACTCGATTCATAACGATAATTTAAACCTCATCAATGCATCCTTCAGTAGCTTGACTCTAATCATAACGCAACTAACAGAATATTGTAATCATTCTCGTACAAAAAACATTCAACCAACTGATTCGTCAGTGACAATATCAAGTTTTCAATGATGGCTTCTTACGATAATTTTGCAACTAACAAGACGTCTTTTTTTCAACAACTCTTTAAAATATTTACTGGTACTGATCTGAGATATTCTCGGTCCTTCCAAGATATTATTATTAATAATCAATGTTACAGTGAGAAAGAAAGTGTTAATATCAATAAAAATATCTATAGAATGAATGCTACATAAAATAAACTCATCCTGTAAATCAAGTCTACAGAATTATTCAAAGGGTTAATTACTATGAAAGTAGATAGAATAAATCAAAGAATCTGAATGAATTCATTGATTGATCTCTAACACTGCGACGATTAAATAAATGTAAACTCCAAATAGTTATCAGACATTCGTTCTATATTACCATCATCTTTTATCTTTAAAAACATAATCGTTCACAATTGAAATCAAACTCGAATAATATAATATTAAAACGTGCGGTAAATTTATTCTTTTTTTTCTAATTCTCCAGGTTTATACAGACTTCAGCACTAGATATAATTCACATTAACTGAAAACTACAAGTCTTTTTATTTTATATTTTTTTCAATTTTCACCACTTTTTTTAGTTTTTTTTTTCTTTGAAGTTGGATAATTATAATTATTATAAAATTATGTATAGAAATAAGCTATCAATAGCTGTTTCTTTGTGTATCCTCATTCTGCTCCAGCTTTTTCCATCCATTCTCATTCACTCATTCGCAAATCTCATGGACGAAGGTAATAATAATGTAGGTAGTAGTAAATGACATATGACCTGACGTTTTTCTTCGGTTTCCAATCGTTCTACAAAAGCTTTAAAAATCTATCGACGTTGCGTATACAAAAGTTCTCCATTTCTTCTATATGTAAAACGCTATAAGAATCGTTGTTTGTGTCGTCTTTAGCTTTGATCCATGAGGTTACCTTCATTCAGACTACCACCTGTGCAGTCTTTTTGTATAACTTCAAATAATGGTTGAAGTTCTGGAGTTGCTTTGATTTGATTTACAAATTCCATGAGAGCTGGATTTTTGTCTGTAACAAATTAAAAGTTGAAATTATAAAATCATGTTATCATGAACAAAATAAAAAGTGCCCAATCAAAGGTTTTCTTTGTAGACCAGACTATTGCAAAGAAATCAATTAACTGATAATTGGGAAACGAAAATTGCAATATGACTTACCGGCATCAGGAATAGTAAGGAGAGCAGCGACAGCTCGGAATGCGGATCGCTTAAGTTCATCTTGTTTCTCATATTCTTGCTTAACAGAATTTTGTTTCACTTTCATTGTACAAGTAATCTTCAAAGGGTCTACCAGTCTCTCAAGCCCTAGAAAAAAGTTGAGTCAATAATCACTATAACTTTAAGAAGTTTAAGAAGTTCAAACGAGTTTATAACTTTAAACTTCAGAAAACTATCCAGTGGCTAATAAGAGTTGTTCAAATATATCGATTCTCGAGGGAGAATCATAGACTTAAAAACAAAAAGAATTGATGGTGAACTCACTTTGTAACACCGCTGTAGGACAAAGTTGTGCGAGTCGAGCCAGCATGAGGTAAGTGAGCATCTTAATGTCGTAATGATCCCTCAAACCACTTTCAACATGGTTGAGGAATTCAAATATATCTAGTCGATCTAAACAAGAGTCGAGCAGCGTGTACATACACTCAAATGCAGCTTTTCGTAGATCCAAGCCGTCGTCAACTGTATGTTTGAAAGGGCCCATTTCTACTTCTCGAATTAGGTGTCTCTGTAATTATTGGTGATCCCAATGAAAGAAATGTTTGATATACCAATTTTCACTTATCTTAATTTTAAATAATTTATCTTCGATCAGTATATGCTAAAATATTCTAGCATACAATCAAAATTTTTTCAAATAATTAGACGATTCAAATTTACATTAAAGTTATTATTAACTTCAATGTACATACCTTGACCTTTGTTTCTTCATATAGATTCGGTAAAATAGTCTCTAAGAGATCTCGCACCAGCACTGGCTTATTATGTGCAGCTGAATTAAATGCTACCAACGCTACTCTTCTTACATTCAGATCATCATCTTCTAGAGTTGCAAGGAAAGAGCCGATTCTTTGTTTCAACATCATATCGATTGGTTGTGGCTGAAAATTATAAATCAAAAAGATTTGAAGTTAAATACTCGACTATGATTTGATTATCGGAGTAACAAATGAATAAGAAACGTTTTTTCTGTAAATATATCATCAAGTCGTAGTTAAAAAAAATATAATCATACCTGATCTGAAATGGTAAACTTAATAGCGGTTACAGTGGTTGTCCTTATAAGGGCAGAATCAGAAGAGAGAAGCTCTTGAAGTCGAGGCAGAAGGTTTACAGGATCGATAAGGGTTAGTTTACCCAGACACTCAGCTACAACATTACGGGTGCCTTCTTCAGTACACTCACAATGTCTATGTAATACGATCCAGATTTGAGGCACAAAGTTCTGGAGGTGCGTTACTCCAGAAGGACTTGAAGATTGACATGTAATTATCTAAAATTTGAAATTTTCATAATTAAATAAAGCATTCATGAAACTCAACCGTATGTTACACATACATTAAGCAATCCAGAAATTTACCTCTTTCAAAGAGTGGAGTAGTAGATATTGGCGTTTGGGTTGGGTTTCGATTTCGTTTAGAATAAATGGAAGATATTCAGGAAGATTTCCAACCGCTATATTACCGAGCGTATAACTCGCCGCAGATTTAACTTCTTCCGATCCAGATGAAAATGATTCCAAAATGATCTGTATCAATTGCTGATTGTTGCTCAAATCACTGGAAAAATTGGGGTGTGATATTTTTATGCTCAACAATTTTATAAAGTAATAATATAAGATAATTCCAACCGAGTTTTTTCCACTTCATAATCACAAGACTTTTCGATAAAAAGATAGTATTGTACAATTTTTTGCATTTTGATAGTAAGACATACTATGTAAAAAAGTTACCATCTATATAAAAGTTAAATTGAAAATGATAACAAACAATATCTAACTTCCATGAAATCGTTTGTATCTATGATTGCTGGGAAATAATAAAGTACATGCGGAATAACAGTGATATAATAAATAAAGGGAACTTACACATGTTTGCCAATCTCGCCAATGACAAGAAGAGCAAATACATGACGGGCATCGGACTGCTGGCTTTGCACATCTTTGAGAAATTCTTCGACGACGATGTAGGCTTCTTTGCGCCAGGTGACAGTAAGGGCGGCCGCGCATTTGGCCAGTGAATGATAAGCCTGTTTGTGCACTGTCTGTGTCTGGCTCACTGGGGCAACCAGAATCGTTAAAAGTTCCCTGTAACTTAACCCCGGAATACTAGCCTGTACCAATGCCTGGAAGAACTCCAGCATCGAAGTCAGAGCTGCGCCTGGAATTTGATATATTTATTTGAGTGGAATGGCAAAGAAAAGGGTTTGGCCTAAAAAGCGGAAAGGAATGAAATTGTGATGATACATGGGTTTTAAGAATCATTTTAGTTTGGTAGCAACCATTGAAAGTAACATGTTTTTTTTTTTGCACAGACTTATTATCGAAATTTCGAATCAAGATTTGGCGATTTAGAAAGAAAAAAATAGGATCCTTGAACTCAATACATTTTTCAATGGAAAAAATATATTTCATGATTTGGATCAATAATAAGCGTTCGAATTTATAATAAGCGTTATGTCATGAATAGACTAACAATTACAAAGATCATGAAAAAATAAACAAGAATCATCATCTGAGCAATGATAAAACAATTTCATCAAATTTCAGTTCAGGAGTTTCGGTTTATGGTGAGCAAAACACAAAGCATACGTGTCATGTGATATCATATTCAATGTAATTCGCGGCCACATGCTATTATAGCAAAAAATGTTCCACCGTCCGCGTCGTTTGATAGGTTATGTGACTTTTTTTTCAACTGCAATAATCTTGGATGAACTGTGAGACTGAGATTATTGCAAAATAAATTGATCATTAATTTTTCGATTCATTAATATTTTAAAGTACACGAAGAATGAATTGGACTACTACAATGAAAAAAATGATTATTCAAAAGAATGTACAAAATTGAATAATAAACAGTTATTTACGTAATTTTTTTTTTGAAAATCATCAAAAATTCTTAAAAAACACTGCAAAAAAGAATCTTTCCTTGTTATTGTACATTGAAATCTAGTTCACCATGTGGCCCGGATAGCTCAGTCGGTAGAGCATCAGACTTTTAATCTGAGGGTCCAGGGTTCGAGTCCCTGTTCGGGCGCATTTTTTTTAATTTTTATGAAAATATTTTTTTTATAACATTTGTATAAAAGCTCGTACTGTCATATGCGAATTAAATCTATTAGAATCGTAATTTTTTTTTTGTTCCTTTAATCATAGCTACTATTTTGATTTAAATTGTTATGAGATATACTATATTCACTATTAATTAATCTGATAAATTTAGATTTTTTTTAAATGAATAATTCAGAATTAAAATGAAAAGACATACCTTGCAATAATGGGGACTTCACAAGTACCATGATTTCAGGTAGAATATTTTCTGAAATATTGCTTAGTGCAGCAGGCTGTAGTTTAGCGATGTTCGTCAGCAACGTGAGTGTCAGCTGCGCGATGTGCAAATCTGTTTCATTGAGTAATGCTGGCAATTCCGTTGTAACTTTATCTAATAAATCGGGTTGCAGAGAGTTGCTGTAATTACGCACCAAAGTGTCGAGCAAGACCAAAGAACTGAGTTTCAGAGCACGCTGATTTTTGCGTAAAAATGAGCCCAAGATTGGAATGGCCTCTTGCAAAATAGGCTTCAAATCAATGTGCAATGGAGAAGCAGCAATACATGTTAAAGCCTAAAATTTAGAAAATTTGAAAAATATAGTTATTAATGCAAATTATTTGATATTTGTTCAACAAAATGAGCTTAATCAGACAACCTTCACTGTAGTAAGACGGGTGATTTCATTGCGAAGTCTTTCAAGGAAGATTGGCAGACAAGTTGGTAATTCATTCTGTAAGGTATCTCCAAGATGAGCAATAATCTGACCCATGCAAGCTATAGCACGCTCCTTCACTTCTTGATCTATGTCAGCTGTGCGTAATCTTGATAAGGTAGACCTGTAGAGTTCTTCAGACAATGGTGCAAAATCGAAGTTTGACGGCTTATCTGTAAGTGAAAGAAATGTAGTTTGCCAAGAGGAATCTAATTTGTAGACTTCTCAATAAATATGAAAATTGCTTACCATGAGGCCTAATAACCTGCACCAGTTGTTGTAATACTAACAAAGCTTCAGCAGTGATTTTATAGAATGAATCGCTAACAGAGGCAATGATAGGCGGAACGAGAACTGCTAAATGCTGGTGAAAAACTTCAGGCTGATGGGTTGACAGAAGTGTGTATACAAATGCCAAAGTATCAATTTTCATGTTGCTAGAAGAGTTTTTGTCACCTAGTGAGTATTGGATACCTGGTATGAGAGCAGGTATATGATTTGTGAGAGCACCAGGAAGAACAAGAACGAGCTCTTTGAGTAATGAGAAGCAATCTTGTCTAGTTTTGATGCTTTTTTCTTTCATTTGGCGATGAACAGCTTTGACAATCTGAGGTACCTGTTGTTGAAGAAGAGATATTGGACATTCTTCATCTTCCATCGAATCGGGATCGAGGCTTATTACTCCCGATGATACGGGTTTTGTTTGCCGAAGCAGAGTAATGTAAGCATGGAAGATATCAGATTTGACATTTTCTTCTCGCTCTGCAGATTAAAAGTAAAAAGTGAGAATAAATCTTACATTTAAAATAATTTATGTTTAGTGAAAAGTATACCTTTGAATCGAGAAATAAGGGCTGGCGAAACTTGCTTGTAAAGATCTGAGAGGAGCTCTCTTCTGCTGGAAATAACAGCTTCGAGACATTTGGTTGCCGCGCGGCGCACCTTCCAGCTCATATCGTCATCATCTGAGTACTCATCATCACCATCCTCATCACCATCTTCTTCTGTTTCCATAATTGCACCATCTCCATCGGATAGATCTCCATCATCATCATAATTATAGTTTGGATCATATTTCAAATATTCCAAACATATATCTACGATCTGTTTTGAGAGTAAAAAGAAACTTTACATTAATAGAGTTCAGAGCGAGAATTCGTTATTAATAATTTAATTTAAAGTTCTAAACAGAAGAGATTGTATATTTGATACTGTTTACTTTTTGGAGGTAACTTTAATAAACAGTTGATCAAAAATCAACGAATATGTAATGAATGTTTCTAATTGTTCTAAGATAAGATGAATAAAATTTTACTTGCATCAGTTATATGAGGCGTGATTTCTTTTGGACACCTATACACAAAAGCTTCAAAAGCTTGTAAGCAATATTCTCTGAGCTCATCATCATCTTCTTTACTGTACTTAATAATAAGAGGCACAATCCTTTCAATTTGTTCTCCGAATCGATGTCCAGCTTGTCGACTAGAAGAAAGTTCAATCTCAGATCATAATTGAATTCTCATTTAAAAACATATTATTTTCAATTTTTGGTACAAAAAATAAATTCTCAGGTATTGCACTTACCATATAGAAGCAATACACTGTATATATGTTCTGACAAGTGTGTTAGCTTTATTATTATCTAAGTTATTAACCAAACCCTCAAGTAAATGATCTAATACTTTGTTATACAGCTGATTGGCGCAGGATGTCATGAGATGACTAAAAGCTACTATCGTTCTTTTGCGAACAGCCTGTCTTGGAGATGAGAGCTGTGGCAAGAGAGCTGAATGAATCATAACATGAAAGGTGATGAGGAGTGGCCCAAAGCGTGACAGCAAGTCTGCTATTATATCTAGGGCTTCCAACTGCACAGAAACATCTTCTCCCTGTAATGCAATTTCATTATTATTAATTGAATTTCTCTGGTTTAATCTGGAGTCAATTCATTACTTCACCTTTTCAATGGCAGTACTTAATCTACCAGTGATTCTTTTGCAAACATTTGCTGCTACACTGCTTGTACCCAGAGGGAGCTCAGCAATGACAGTTTTCAAACCAATACTAGAAATATCTCTGAGTTGTTCTTTGTCGGAAATCATGTTACAACATAGAGCATCAACAATTGTCTCAACTTGGAATTCTTTGACTTTGTTGACCAATGGTCCCAGACTAAAAAGTAAAAAGTGTATTTGATCAATTGATCTGAAGCTAATTATTAATAGTAATTATGCAATAGTTGTGGATTTAAATAAATTAATTCATCTTTAAACTGGAATATTCACCATTTGACAGCAAGATTTTGTACTTCTCCATTTTTATCTTCTAGTAGTTTTAGAAGCATTTTAACAACTTTACGTTCAGAATCATCATCAAGTTTGATGTTATCTTTTTGCAACTCTGTCATCAGATCATTAGTAGCCATGAATCTGAAGTCTTTGTCACTGGATGTCATCTGTCGAAAATAGAGTAAAAGCTCAATATTAAATCAATTCATTATCAACTATAGGAACTCATACTATTTATCAATTAGTACGATTTTCAAGAAGACATATTTAATAATTGACTCAAAAAAATGTTTAGCGTAACTGACAACTATTCATTTGATACATTCATGGAATTTCATTCGATAGTAAGCGCATTTAATTCATTACATTAATTATGATTCAACACTCCAATTTTCAATAATGTAAATGAATATTCTATAAATAACAAGAAAGAATACAATTAGCTGCAAAATGTATATAGCATGAATTTATTTTTGTCAAGGTATTTATTAGCTTTCATATACTCCAAGTCATCATTCACGAATATTTCATAGTAATAAAAAATGAAAGACAAAAAAATGCTTTTAGAAACTTGTATAACATATAAGACAAAGAATTGTGATAAACTCCCCCATGTTATTTCCATCTTCTGTCTCAGGCAAAGTTAAAAAAAGCATCCTCTGTACTGTGATAAGCTGTTTTGTTAAAAAATTCGTTCCTCATTATGCAAAATGCAACATGAATTAGTAAGGATCAATAATTTTTTCAAAGGCTCAAGTCAGTATCTGAAATAAGCGGATCCCAGGTAGAAAATTGCAAAAATTCCAGTGCACCGAGTCGGTGTTTGGAGGTTAGGTTTTCCAGCCAACGGCTGCAGCATCGCGAATATCCTATCAGCCCACCGAAAAAAGGATTATTCACGAATCTAATGGCAATTGACAAAAGTCTCACCTTCTCCAGGAGATTAGCGATGTGATATGATACGCTAGCCATTTTAGCGGCTGGTCTTTTTCGCCGGTGTTATGCCCGAAAAAGATGGTAAGGAGAGCCCCCGCGAAACAATGCAGCGGAGACAAACTGCTGCGCGCGCTATAGGTATACACTTATATGTTTATCCTCTTTTATTTCCGCCTGCAGGGCAGGCTGCAGACTACTTGTGTTATATATATATAGGTATAGGTGTGTGTAGACTGATGTACAGGCCTCAAATCCCAGCTCCTCCGGCTGCAGCTGTGTGTGTGAGTGGAATTCGCGAAAAGCTCAAGTGCCTATTTATCAACAGTATATACACGACAGGAATCCACCTTCCGTTCGTCGGTGCAACGATCGACTGTACACAGTCCAAATGTCTTTTGCTTGTCTCTCGTTAATTTCTATCTCGATTTTCAGGACCAAAAGTGTACCTATACTTGACTTTCTATACTTGTTATACTCCGCGCACAAGTGAAGGCAAAAAAATATAAACTGCAGCAAAACAAGAGCACTGCACAAGTATACCGATGAGCGCGAATTTCTATTTGCGCGAGTTTCTGTATCAATTTTGGAATGTATGCGTGTGCGCGAATGAGCAAGTGTGCGTGTGCATAAATTGAGACGAAACGAGTTACGAAAACCGAGAGGTTTCAGATGTGAGTAAGCGTCTTGATAACATCACCCGTTTTACCGATTTTCATTCTTTGATATTTGTTGCTAATAAATAATTATTCAAATGATTCATACTTACTTTTCCTAATCGAAATTTCCATATAAGATTTTTGATGCTCGTCATAAGTATCCTAGAAATTTTGAAGTTTTTGAAAAATACAGATTTTTTTCCAAAGTCTGTTCTGTGACTAAGTACGTAATATTTTTTCATATTTTTTCAATAATCTTTTTCATTAAAAGATATCCTCAATTTTGGAACAAATTTAAAATTTAAAAATAATCCCGTTAAACGTTTTAAAACCTTGTTTTCGGTGATTCTACGATAAAAAAGTTACTTCTTATGGAATTTTCGTATACTTTTCTTTGAAGTTGTTTCCTGAAAATAATCTAAGATGATTATGCATCCCATCATTTAAATTCACTGAATTTGCAAGATATTGCCCAATGACGAATAAAATTGAAATCCGGATAGAAACACAATTAATAATGAGAGCTGAAAATAAATTTTTGAATAAGAAACAAGCTTTTCATATTAATTTTTGTTTTTTATGAATGATTATAATTATTTACATTTCAAAAATATAGCAGCTTATCCTTCATGTTCTCCACAAAAAATTAGCTTAGAAATAAAAGTATAGGATATATACGAAAAGTAGAAGGTGCATGGCTTTGCGTGTGAACGTGTGCAGATAATTGAAATGAAAAACTAAAATTATGTAAAATAATTTATGTATGTATATATAACTATTGTATATATATTTTTTTTTACATGAGAAAGGCTCGCTGAAATTAGTATGAATCAGAATTATAATGCTTCGTTTTTGTTTTACTTTTGTTTGCTGTATAGGTCGTTCTCACTTTGAATTTATGAGATACGAATATACGCGATGTATAATTACATTTATTTTCGTTTCAATTTCAATAATTTTATTTGCAAACACTAGAACGTTCCCTTAATACTGAAGCGCGTAAATTACTTATTTCGAGAGAGACATTAATAGGTAAGGTGAAAAGACCGAATTGAATAAGTTACTTAAAGTTAATCATGGTACAATAATAACACATTCTTCCATCTTTTTCCCCTTTTTTTGTGCCCGCGTCGAAGACAAAAGTTCAAGTGCTCAAAGCAGTTTTTGCTCACAATATAAGCTTACACGACTTACAGCGTTCCTTTAATGATTAATAAATATTTAATATTTAACTTAGGCAACCCTGTGCCTCCTTTTCGTTACACTTTCCAGCGCTTGAAGCACCAAAAACACTTTCAATAAAAACACAGTTGCAAACAGGTTTGAATACCTGGAACAAGGAACCCGAGAAAAATCACGGTGAATTATGAATTATTAGTCATCCGTTTTCGTACTAGATCAAGCAAAACATTTCTTCATCATGTATTATTTGCTTGATTTACACATTCATACGTAATTGTAGGTGACAATAAAAAAAACAGTTGCTAAATTGCATACGACTATATGTATAATCAGCCTACACATTTAGAGAAAAATTGAGTAATCTAGTAACAAAGATGCATGACAAATAATTCATTTACATTCTTTATAATTAATATTATTTAACTACTTCCCGGGTCATAAGCTCTCTTGGAAGAGAGCCTTGCCACACATTCTTTCCTGTTAGTTACCACCGATTGTTTTATTGGCGTTTTCTTGCATTGATTTAAAATTATTTGAACTCTGATTTTCAACTAGTAAATTTCTTAAGAAATCTGCGGAATCTCGAAATTGACGTTCAAATTTGCGGATTGGGCGAGTTTTACGATGGTGGAAAGTTTAACTGCGATACGGGCCGCTTCGTCCAAGTCATCGACTGGCACGATCTTTAATCCCGCGTTGGCGATCAGAGCTTTGGCTTCATCGACGTTGGTTCCCTAGGAAAAAAGAAGAATCAATGTTATGCTCGGTTGAAGGTTGGAAGATATTTAAAGATTCAGTAGTTCGAGTAGTATTTATAGATTATTGGTCTTTCAAATATATAAATATTATATCCACCTGTAATCTAACAACAACAGGTATTTTGAGATCAAGCTCCTTCGTCGCCGCAATAATACCTTCCGCAATTACGTCGCACCTCATGATACCTCCGAAAATGTTGACCAAAAGCGCGTGGACCTGAAAGTATTCAAGACACTTAGGAATGCTCTAAAAATAACGAAGATCTACGATCATATAGCAGAAGGTTTTAGCTTCTTGTAAGTATAGCATTTGAACAATCCATAATTTTCTCTACCACTGACGGATGAGAATGAAAGAAAATTCACCTTTGAATCGGAAGTGATGATTTTGAAAGCTTCTTTGACGGCCGAAGCAGTTGCGCCACCGCCAACGTCGAGGAAATTGGCAGGCTCACCGCCGTGTAGTTTTATGATGTCCATTGTCGCCATAGCAAGACCGGCTCCATTGACCATGCACCCAATATTACCATCCAGGGCGATGTAGTTAAGTTCGAACTTGGCCGCCTCAACCTCTTTTGGATCCTCTTGTGTCCAGTCGCGAAGTGCAAACAAATCCTTTTGTCTGAATTCAGCATTGTCGTCAAACCTACATTTGCAGTCAAGCGCGAAATCTGAAAAATAAAGTGTATGTTGAATTTTTTTTTTATCCAAATTAGACAATCCCAATTGTCGTTTACGTGAGTAAATCAGTGATTTAATCGAGACGATGAACTGGTTTTGGGTCAACACGGGAAATTCAAAAGAACTTACATTTTCCATTGATGTCCTCGGCCAAAGGATTGACTTCGAGCAGCAGAGCGTCCTTCTTGACGAACACTTTGTACATGTTGAGGATCATTTCAGAGATATAGTCCTTGACGTTATCGAGCCCGAGCTTGACGGCAATCCTATCGGCTTGATCCTTAGTGATACCTTTGTGGATGTCGATGGGCTCGTAGAGGATGGCCTGGGGATTGGTGGCAGCTACCTCTTCGATGTTTACGCCACCTTGACTCGAAGCGATGATGACCGGACCACCAAACGCTCGCTCCATCATGACTGCCAGATAGTACTCTTTGCGCGGGAACATTCTCTGGGTCACCATCACGGCATTGCATATCCTACCCGCCTCGCCAGTCTGTTTTGTTATCAGCAACTTTCCCAGCATTTGGCTTGCCAATCTTTTGGCCTCCTCCGGTCTATGGAACGATTACAAACGTGAGGAACGACTGACTCAAGAATCATATAGAATTACACTTCGAAAAATACGAGTCATTGAGAATTAGAAACGTTTTTTCATTTAGAAACAGAGCGAAGTGTATAATATCGAAGCCAGCATTGAATCAATGGAAAAAAGAGAAATTAATCAAGTTGCATATACGTGGATATCAAAATATTTGAAAACAATAAAAGTTTATTGAAGTTTTGCACTGGACACAACTTACGTTTCGCACATCTTGACACCACTGACACTGCTGTCCTTGAAATGGCCCTTGCCACGGCCACCTGCTAAGACTTGTGCTTTGAGTACGATGTCCTTAGATTGCAGGTCGGTAGCGAGCTTAGCGGCCTCATCCGGTGTCTTGGCCACACCAAATTTAGGCACAGGAATCCCAGCTTCACTGAGGATGCTGTAGCTAATGTGCTCGTGGACATTGAGATTCCTTGTAGGCTGTTTGTTGAGATTGCTGGCGCAAGCCAAAATCTGTCAATGAAGAATATTGCCCATCAGATCGTTATTCGATTTTTTTTTTATCGTTCATTAATGGTAGCAAGATCATGTGCATGAATGATCAACGCCTCAAGATCACGTGTTTGAGGGGGCAAAAAATAGACACAATGGCATCGCACCAAGTGGCATTGACCTACACTGTCAATCGGCAAAGTCGCGTCTAGCGCGGGCTTCTTCTCGTTTTGTTTAGACTTTAAGATAATCACATCCGAGGTTTCAATCATTCGTTACGAAATTTTCCCAGACTTCCTTAATTGGTTTTTGCAGTTCTCTCCCTCTCTCTCTCTCTCGTATCTTAATTTGCAAGTAATATTTTGCTGCGCGATCTAATCAGTATGGTAATCAATGACTCAACTTTGAAAACAAATCGATGCTTCATTTTGTATTTTATTTTTTTGGATGGAGCAGTGATGGTAATCGTAGATTTTCGATTTTTGCGAAACTCCAAATTATTTTCATTCACCGAACGTTACAATCCGATCAGTCATCCGAGAGATCAATTTGTACGTTGGCGTTTTTTAGCAAGCAGATTTCCCTTTAGTTGGTTACGCGTTTTCAAATAGCGACTATTATCGCACTTGCCCTCGAGTGATGCACTATAACGCCGGAGATCGCGAGTATTTTCGATAATCGCGAGAAACTTTCTGAAATACGACGTTTTCCGTCATCGAGGATTCAATACATATCTTCAAATTACATCATTGCTTGCGATAAGGAAAATTGGAATAGCCGAGGAGAGCGATCGATCAGCTGAAATCAGAGCGAAGCGTGATGAAAATTTTCACGCCGAGCGCGCAACAAAATTCAAACGAGGGCTCGTCCGCAGGCTGAATTTAAAAATGTCGCTCCAATTCCGGAGATTTGACGACTACGTGTTTAGGCACCGTTGCAGTGGCACCCGATTATTTCGGTACTTGGATGTACAACTCATCGGTGTATACACAAAGTTCATCCGATCGATCGCGATTAAACGATCGCAAGCTTGATCGATGCGTCTGGCGAGGCGGGAAAAGCGTGTTCTTAATTGCGGGAAGGGGGGCAGAGCCGTGCGCGATCAGCTGCTCGCGGTGTACCTTTTCCCGTGTCTGCTGGCCGCGAGCGCGCGACTCGTGTCAAAGTCACGCCAATGTGGAGGGGTTTTTCACCGAGAAGCAAAAAAAAGAATGAACTTGCCACTCGGGCGAATTGACGGCTGTTACGCGTGTTTTCTTCGTCTCCTCGGGACTTGCTGTCTCACTCGGCTCGGCTGCATCTACACGGCACAGAGCAGTTGTGCACCGCGGGGCCGAGACGTGTGTGTGTGTGTAAGTGTGTGACCCTGGCGCTCAATTTAGCAGACTACACATATCGGGGAGCGAGCGAGACAGAAACAGACGGACGTGGAGCGAGAGAGAGAGAGCACACGCCCTTCCTCGATCCGTTGAGTCAGCCGTGAGCGCGCGAGAGAGAGAGAGAGAGAGAAGACGGTCGGCCGGACATCGTTGGATGGTGGAGTGTCGGCGTTAAGGGCGGCGGTGGAGAGTTGGCTGGACGGGCACGTACCTTGGTGCCGTTGAGGCGGCTGAGCGACTCGGCGAGGCTGATAGTCCGCGACAACATGGTGGCCATCTTGGGCTCGAGCTGGCTCTGCGACTGGCGAGTTTGGAGCTGCGCGCGATCTGCCGTGCCGAGCGACACTCCGCCAGCGTGTGCGCGCCACCCAGCTGTACGTGATCCCGCACCAACAAACTCGCGCTCTCTCTCTCTCTCTCTCCGTCTCGCTCCCGCCACCTGCGCGCACACGCGCGCGCTATATACACATATATATAGTGCCCCTGCGCGCGCGACCGTCCCGAGACCGTCCACCATCCGCAGCACGTGCCCGCAGCTTCTTCGTTTCGAATCTTGTATTTACAACACCCTGTGCAATTTGTTTTTTGCACCGCGCGCCGCTGCTCTTATCGCGTATAATATGCGCTGCTCCGGTCTGTCGCTCGTCTTTGGTGACAGGCACGCCAGAGGTTTATATCACAGTGAGCCGATTGCCACCGACTACATATACGATCGGCATACAAACGAGAGTTTTACGTACTTTCGATTTTCAATCCACGCGAAAATCGCGATAAAAAGTGATTCGATAATTTGCCGGGGTCATACCGTTCGAGATTTGAGTTTATTTTTCTGGTAAAGTGAGAAATATACATTATACATGCGGAGAAATATACTCTATACATGCGGTTTCCGATTGCGGGAAAACGATTTCGGAGAATTTAAATGCAGACAATCCTGTAGCTTTTGTTTTATAATCGATCAAGCTCGAAGTGGAAATGGGGTTGCGCGCACTGTAACGTTGCGGTATAAATAAATGTAAATGAGTATATTAGAGTCATCTCCTGATAAAACAAGTTTCGCCGTTCATATACACCAGACTAACACGATTTCGTGAGCTTATCAATTTCAATTCATATTCCCGATGTTTTATATGGAATAGTGTGAAAACAACTCGTGTATGTAGCAATTTGTAAACAGAGTTATCTTGAGAAAATTTTTCTCACACTGTGACGCATTTACGAATGACTTCAAATGTTTCCCCATTGTATGAGATAGCACAAAGGATGTTAACATACAGTATTTTCTGTACCAACGATTCATTCTTAGGTAAAATTTATTCTTCACCAATAAAATCGAGACTCTAATTCATCAAGGTCTACACTCTCGAGATATAGTTGAGTTATCACGTTCAATCATTTCATTTTGCAGTAAATTAAATATCCCAATACCATGGTATCAGGGGGTATATCGTGGGATTTAGTTAATTCATGAGAAAGACGATTGAAACAATCCATATAATTATAAAATGAACGGCTTTCAGGCATGACCGTAAAGTACGGTAAAGTGTCGAGCTTGCACTCACTATCTGTGTCTCTGTCGGCGGCGACTCCCCCACCAGCGATCCACCCCTAACGCGTGGAATCGGCGACTGCAATGCATATATATGTATGTACCTATAGATGCATATATATATATATATATATATATACGCGGAAGCGAATCGAGAGAAGGAAGGAGGAAACACCGAGCGAACTCGGAACACGCGCTCTCAACGTGACATCGCGCGCGACAAACGCGCGTATACTCAATCCGCGCGGTGGCGACTGCTCTCTGGCAAGTACTTTGTATATACACAAATTACCAACACAATATCACGGCATTTACGTTCTTTTTTCTAACTTGCTTGATACCGTTGTCTGTGTTAGCGAGGATCACGCTAATGATCAAATTTCAGTTCGAGTATAGTTGTGAATCGTAACTTTCCTTGGCACATACCTAAGATGAGCAAATTTATCAATAGCTGCATGAACTTTGAAACTCCAGCATTGGAGATTGAGAAAAATGTTTATCACTGGTGGAAGCTGATTGTTGATTTGCGTTTAGCATAATATTTTCAGTATATAAAACTTAGTTTCAATAAACACACGATATATATTTTGACGACTGATGGATTTATTCTCAATCCAAGGACTGTACGTTATATAATTTGCGATTGTAAATCAAAGGGATGGATAGAATAAGTGCATAAGTTATATGACTCTTGTGTATAACCCCACAATACCTATAAATAGCTAAAGATTGGGAAATCGTTCGAATTTTCTTCTAATAATTGACATTGCGATAATTGGGTTTCTGTCATTAATACCTTAGGCGGTCATTAGTAAAGCGGACGTTTCATCAATGAGATATTGTTTTTTATTTAGAACAAATTATCCAATTTTAAATTCTAGATTCCAAGTACAAGATTCAGAAAGACTGTATAAAATATCTCTCCACAATAGTTACAAGATAGGACAAATATTCTAAAACAAATACTATAAAAAATATAAATTTTAAACTCTTAAATAAACTATCAGCACACAATCTACGATCAGCATAAATACTCTCAACAACAAAGACTCTTAACAAATATAATTTTTAAACACCGAAATGAACCACCGCATACGATAAATTAAATACTACACTGCTAGTATTTTCCTTCTGATGGTGTTATACGTATATCTAGATTGAGTCTTTTCGTTTGTTGGCTGATATATGCCATTATTACACTCGCTTCAGCAGCCATGGCCAGATCATTTATTGGGATAATATTCAATTTTGAATCTAATATTATTTTTTTACCTTCGTCGAAATTTGTGCCCTGAGAAATAAAACAAAAAATAATATGAGTATGATTTTGTTGGTATAAAAAGATGTCGAGGAATATAGTAATAAATACCTGGAGCCTAACCACAGTAGGCACATGGTGTTTAAAGTGTTTGAAAGCAGCAACTATCCCTTTGGCTACAACATCGCAGCGCAGGATACCTCCAAATATATTCACTAATATTGATTCTACCTGAAATTGGCGGAAAACGAACACTTTTTCACTAGTTGGAATTTGTAAGACAGTACACTTTTCCATCTCAAGATGTATGATCTCAAGGTACTTGTGCAAAATGATTTGGAAAGTTTTGCAAAAATAAGTAGATCATAATCCAAAATACCTTCGGGTCTGCAGAAATTATTTTGACCGCTTCTTCGATAGCTGAAACCGTGGCACTTCCTCCAACATCGAGGAAATTCGCTGGTTCACCCCCATACAATTTGATTATGTCCATCGTCGCCATGGCCAAACCAGCACCATTAACCATGCAAGCTATGTTGCCGTCCAAAGGAATATAGCTCATACACATTTCGTCGGCCTTCACTTCGGCCGGACTCAGCACAGAGTTGTCTTTCAACAAGAACAACTCTTCCTGGCGAAATTTAGCATCGTCGTCAAACTTGCACTTGCAATCCAAAGCGTAATCTGATTTTTCAAAAAATTGTCATACATGTCGTATAAAAATATTGGAGAATTCGGAAGAAAAGTATGTCTTGGATTTTAATACCGCAATGGTTCAAAGTGAGCATTAAATTATCTTATGCACGTAGCTAAGAAAACTTCATTCCTTATTCCGCATACGTCGTATTGGAAAACTACGTATTCATTTGTAATATTCATGTACTCGGAAAGGTTGTCTACCTCAGGTAACAAATCTTTCGTTCGTGACGAAATTTCTCGAAGACGATTTTTTACTACCCCAATAAGCCATATATGATGTCCTTCATTCTAGCATCTTCTTTTTTCCGGAAATTTGGTTTTACTACCCCTATTTCTGTTTTGGGCTGGGGTTATTTTTGGATACTTTGACCATCTTTCTTATACCTTTCAAACCTTTGCCTTATGACTTATGACCTTCGATCTTCGACCTATGACCTTCAACCTGACATTGACCTTTGATTTCTACCCTAGAAGCTTCCAACTTTTATTTCCGATCTCTGACCTCGACTTTTTGACATCTATTCAGTTACCTCCGATCCCTGATTTATAAAAAGCAACTCTTTTCCATGTGATCTTTGATTCATGACGTATAATATTGATCTCCGACCAATGACCTTCGAACTTCGACCTTCGACCTTCATCCCTTGAGCTTTACATGCGGCTTTACGGCGGCGGCAACGGCAATCTAACTTTTAATCTAAGCAGAGATATTTCCGGAGGTGCAAAACATTAGACTGAATAGCAGTGTTATTAATAACTGGCTTATCAAAGTATTTTGCAAAGTTTTGTCATAATTGGTCACCCAAGGTTGACAACCTATTCTAGTTAGTAAAATCGTTAATAATAGTTAGTATTCGTATACTATCATAATTGAAAAAAAGTAAAAAACAAAGAGTTGTTTGGAGATTTGAAGTACTCATAGTCAAGATTATTAATTGAATGAAAAAGAAATGTTCATTAACTTAAAGGGAGTTTCGCGTAAGTTTTCTAAAAAAAACGCATGAATGTATAGGACACCGAACTTACAATCTCCGCAAATGTCTTGAACGAGTGGATTGATCTCCAAGAGCAATGCATCTGTCTTCAAAAAAAGTTCGTAAAGATTGTGAACTATTTCGCTAATAACATCGACATCAGAAACTCCCAGGCTAGATACGATTTTGTCCCCCTGCTCGCAAGTCAAGCCCTCTAAAGGGTTCACAGGGGTGTAGGTGATAGCTTCGGGATTCTTCGCAGCAATGTCTTCTATGTTCACGCCACCATTACTCGACGATATTATCACTGGACCCTGCGAAAAACCTTTTTTTTTATCCGAATATGCACGATTTTGTTCGATAATACTGTATAACCAATCACGAATTGCATAGAGATTAGTAGTTGCGTTCCAAGGGGCTGTTTCAAGCCCACCAAGCTAATCTCAAGAGTCAAAAAACGCGTTAAAAATTTGTAACGAATCTCGCCGCGCTTATCTGCGGCAAAACGCGCGCGTTACATTGACCTCTCTCGGCCATTGTGGAATCGCGCCAATGCACAATAACGTCTGGAGCGAGACTATCGAGGGATATATCTCAACCTTCGTACTCATGAGCGAGAAAAATGAGATACGGTAAAAGTTTGAGCGACGTCACTCTGTATAGAGGAGATGCGCTTACGTTGAAGCTGCGCTCCAACATGACCGACAGATAAAGCTCCTTGCGCGTGAACATCCGCGTAGTGACCATCACCGAGTTGCATATCCACCCGTCCGGGCCCGTTTGCTTAGTCACGAGCCTCTTGCCCAGCATCTTGCACGCCAGCTCTCTCACCTCCTCCGGCCTGTGTGAATATTCAAACTACATATATGTGGGTTACATGAGCTTTCGACCGGACGGTCACTCGTGTAATTAATTATGATCGAGTCTCTCTATATGATAAATTATACTTTTTCAATTTCTGACACGTATCTTGGTGGTTTTTTATAATTTCCCGAGCAAAACAGAAGTAGGTATTCAGTATACTCCCTCGGACGAGCGCGTGTTTCGTACGGGGGCCAGCTATACTTCCAAGCTATCGGAAGACACTTGTATTTATCTTGGGTATGAATAATATAAATATCGCGCGAGCGTTCCGGCCGAACTGAATCAGCTGGCAATTGAAATATGAGAGACAAAATAAAAACTCACGATTCACACGTAACGACGCCACCGACATTGCTGTCAACAAATCTTCCCTTTCCTCGGCCGCCGGACAAAACCTGCGCCTTCACCACCAAATCCCTGCTGTTGAGTCGCGTGGCAATTTCCGCGGCTTCGTCGGGTGTTAGGGCTACGCCGAATTCGGGAGTCGGTATGCCCACTGACCTTAGAAGTTTGTATGCCGAGTTCTCGTGGATGTTCAAAAATCTTCGCTGCTGCCGATTTCCGCATAATGCTACCAACGACTTGAAGTTTTTTTTTTCAGGAATTTTCTCTTGTAGATTATAGCAAGACGGATGGTTCCCATGAAAATAAAGTACTTTTCCAGCGGAAGTTGAGCATTCAAACAAACGAGGTTTATTTCTCTTTTTTAATTCAATTCTATAAATTATGAACCGTGGGAAAACAAATAAAACGATTCGTATTCGAAATGGAAGAAAAGTGAACAAGCCGCTTGGAGCAACAATCGTTGTTCACCTTTCAAATGTCTGTTCCATATTTAAAATAAATAATTGAATTCGGTCGACTGTACAATTATCAATTTCTCAAGTTTAGTCTGGTCCAAAAGTAACACTGCAAATATCTCTCTTGCCAGAAATTATCGCATCTTGCAACTTCAAACAATCCAAATAAACTACTTACTCTCAGCTGATTGACAACAGTGAATTTTGCCAGACTCTTAAGCATTGTATCACAAATAATTTTTTAATTTGTTTCTGGTAATCTTTCAGAATAACCTACTAAAATTTAAGCACCAAGTTATAAGAAATAAATGAAAACTTTAACGAAATCGACGGGCAATTGTGTTTTGTTTCACGAAGCCAAAGTGGTGTCAATAAACTTATGCGAGAATTGCTCCGATAGTACTGAGCGCGGTGAGCTGACAGGCGGGCAATTACTTGCTACAAACTCGCAGTGTAGAACCAATCACGAGCAACGCGCTTTCGGATATATTTCTCTGGCCATATTATCTATATATAAATATAAATACCCGATAGATTGCTATGAAAAACACTTCAATTTTCAACAAATAACTTGAAAGAAACCTTGAATAACGGATCTACACTTGCAAACAACACATAGCTCGGAATCATTCAACATTTTAATATTTACGTTTAGGAGAATCACCTATGAACATTCATCAAATTCCCGTTAAAATTAATCTCGAGTTTTGTTAAAGCCAATCATTAGTTCGGATAAATATATTTCGCCCAAGTGGGAGAAAAGCGGAAGTGGAGACGAAAAATACTATATGCACCTCATTCTCCTTTTAATCTGTGTGTAGGTGATTTTTATTAATAATATGTAGACGTAATTCTTTTCATTTCGATTCAATTTTATATTTATGTTGGTATAATTACTGTACACTGAAAAGTCAATTAGTGGAAAACGTAATGAACTTAACTTGCTACTTACTTTGAAAAAAAAAGGAATGAATCATGACCTTTGCATTCATCGGTGAAAAAAAAATGAAAATATAATAAAATTGAAGAAACTAATTTCAATAAAATTGATAATATTCAAAATATTTTTCATTAGAATCTTTTTTTATATAACTATGATGTATATTAATACTTCGAAAATTGAATCTAAAACATTAAATTCATAATCAAGAAAAAAAAAGAGAATTAATAAAAAAAGATGAAGATAATAATAGTAACATTCTGTCTATTTACTTGATCAATCGAAGTACTACTCATATAAAGTCTAATTCAAACATCAATTGTCATGTTTGAATTCATATTAGTATATCACAAGCTAACAACATACTACATTTTATTAATATTCACTTTTAAGGGTTCCTTATCTAGCTATTGACGCGGCTTACATAAAATTAATTCATCAAATAATTATATGTGACATCTATATATCTCACATACTCGAGATTAGTTTACATTCCAAGTACAAAATTTGAATGACCTGTACTATACATTCAGGACATTCCTTGCTTATTTTTTTACAGTTCCTTGATTCAGTCTGTACATACATTTAGTTGAAAATTGAACTAAATATTGAGGCAAATTGAATTGCTGTAAATATATTGAGGAACATACTTATTTTGTTAAAATTACTCAAGTATGAAACTTCCTGCTTGAAAAACCTCAATTTGTGAAACAATAATCGATCAAAAACAATTTTTCCCAGAATACACTTCAAAATAAGCTTTTACTGGATAAGTTACCTGGAATAATCCGATCTGAATATTAAAAATAAAGAATGAACTCGCGAACAATTAAGCGTGTATATATAGTACAAAAGTTCTGTACTGAATAAGTAAATATACAAAAATTAGAAAAAAAATGTTCATAGAAAAAGAATTCTAGAAAGTCTGAAACTATATTAGAATTCTTAAAAAAGCTTCTCTCAATAAATATATAGTTTCACGCTCTTTATGTTACTGAAATATTAGAAATCATCAAAAAATTAGATTCTCGTAACAAAAGTTAAAAATGTATTAATTATTAGATATTACAGCTTATTATTTTCATTTCACTTATAAACCTTATCAACAGTCTAAACAGTCTAGTATATCCCAGAGCTGAACCGATCGTTAAGGGTACGTCCGGTGGTACCAAAGTTGCTGGAGAGACTGTACATGACTTCGCTGAATGACCTGTCCTCCATGTCATCCGCCAGGTGGATGATACTAGCACTTGGCTGAGGCTGTCGCTGACGTGGACGAGAACGTGATCGAGACCTTGACCTTCCACGCCTAGGTTGTTGGGTCTGCTGCATCTGCTGCATTTGCTGCATTTTCTGTGCTTGCTGCATTTTCTGCATCTGTTGCATCTTTTGCATCTGTTGCATTTTTTGCAGCTGCTGTATTTGCTGTTGGAAGCTTGCTTCCTACAATTTATATATGAGATTATCAATTTTTGTTATTGAGAGTCAAAAAATCGTGATAATATAACTATACTGAAATGCTTAATTAATTATAATGCCTATCTAAAAGCTATGGTGCAGAGAAAATAATTACAGTTTTTACTGGTCTCAAGCTTTGGAAGTTCTGTCTGTAAGGTGATCTTCCTCGTTGCATTTGACGAGGAGAAATGGGGCTTGATGACATTGATGATTCGTACATAGCCATTGCAGGGTGTGATGTACTTGAGGTATAAGGAGAATCCATGTAGTGCATACTTGGGATGTTTCCACGAGAGGAACTGAAATGAAATCATTAAATTGTAGAATCAGTAGCTTCCGATACATTCTCAAACTTTACTTTAATTGAAACCCTTTTTAACTTTTCCATGCATTTTACTAAGTTCAATCTTTCTCTTTGTATATGAGTTTCCCTTATTTTTGTTATACTTGATAGTAGAAAATATTGTATATATCGTACTTCATTCTCATGAGTTTTTGCTCATATTGTGTTCGCCTCTGCCCTCTCATGAATTGATCCGAATGTAATGTTCCAGAATTGTATCTTCTTCCCTGTTGCTTCAGAGATGACATGTTTGATGTAGGCGATAGCTAAAAATGTACATCAAGTTTTTATTTTCTATTAATAGATAATAATTGAAGTTAATCACTAGTATTATTATGAAAAAATTCAATACATATTTGAAAACCAAGAAGAAAATATAAGAAATTGCATAATTATAGTCTGTCTATCAATTGCAGAAATTAGATTTATCTTTTGAAAAATCAAAATTTATATAAAATAATGATGTACAAGAGGTTAAAAAATATTTATATTACAAATTATTTACCGAAAAAGCGTTCTGCATTAACATAGCCTTGTTCTGCCTCTGGATAAGGACACTTTTTGCTCGCTTAACTCTGTTCCTGTATGCAATCTGAGATGGGCTCTGATAGCCTAATCTGTTATAAACAGATGTTGGATCTTGTAAATTAGGCATACTGTTTGTTCTCTTTAAGAAGCCCTTATTATTTGGTATATATCCTGGCTTTGAGAATTCCATGTTTGTACGATTTCTACTGCGACTCCGTGAGCGTTCGAAGTTGCTGTTCCCACCACCTCTGGGTCCTCTTGAATTATTCTGATTGAAGTTAATGAGATTTAATGAGACATTGCTTCGAGATCTTCTGAGGTTGGAGTTCATATTTCCATTGCTAAATCTTTTGTTGACAAATCCTCCACGTGACTTGTTCATTGGAAAAGGCTTCCACTGACCACGTTTACCAGCACTCTGACTTCTACCTCTTGCACCACCTCTCATGTTACTACGTGCACCAGGTCTTGTTGGATTTCTTGCACCTGGTCTGCTGGGGCCTCGGCTATTAGATCTGAAGGGGCCTCGGCTGGCAGATCTGAAGCGGCCTCGAGAACTTGGTCTACTGGGGCCTCGAGCACCTGGTCTAATGGAGCCTCGTGTACCAGGCTTTGTATTGCCTCTAGAGAGGCCACCCCGTTTGGTATTGGGATTGTTAGCCCTCTTCTTCTTTTCCAGTTTTATGATTTCATCTTAAAAGGAAGAAAATGCATGACGATCAGTGAACGTACAGCCTCAACAGCAAGTTTCAAAGTTTTTTTATAATATGATTTCTCTAACAGTCTGTCTATGGGATTTCTATATTTTATAACCATCAATTTGTCTCTTAGGTACAGACCTCAGAGTGATAAAATGTAATAGGGGTTTTATGCTATATTCTTTGGGGAATTATTTGTAGTTATGAAATGTAGAGTTCTTTTTTAATTTTGAATCATAGTTATCCACAAGAAAATCATTGATCATCTGTCGTCTCATGAACTGGTGTCATCTTTTCTCATTCTGATCCTGGATAATCCCATAGGTTGAGTCAAAATCATCTTCCTTAATAATTCTTCCCAGTATTTAATTCTTTTTTAGCTAATTTTATACCAAGTTTGGAACTATTTCAAATAGATCAAAAGGACATTTAGATAGAAAAGCATCAACAAAATACAAAATATAAAAAGTAATTATCAAATTTATTAAATTAAAATACTTTCAATAGAAAATTATGCAAATGGGGGAGTAAAGATGACGTAAAAAAGACAAACAATAACTGATACTAAACTAAAATTCAAGATATATACATACTCAGTTTTGTTTTCATTTCAAAATAAATATGTAATTGAAGGAAAAAAGTAACAAGAAAAAAATTCACATAGAGGTTGACATAGAAAGAGGTGATATTTCTAAAAATTGCATAGAAGTAAATGATCTTATGATCAATTGAGTAAACAGAGAAGATTTTGGAATGAACTGAGGTTCTTCTTCAGCTGCCAACACATCTTTTTCAAAAATATGATTGATACATCTGATATGGATGTTTTGAATTAAATTTTTAATGGGTCGTTTTTAATTGTTAGATTATTTTTTTCAGTTGCACAGACAACCACTGCATACTAAAATTTTCAAGATTCTCTCACATGCACAAAAACTCTGTGCATTGTTGTATCCATCAGCATGGTAGTGTATCTTCATACTAGTCAGCATCAAATGATTTCAGTATTATTCCAATTGATTCTTCTATCTATTTTATTTAGGCTTGACTTGAACAAGACATTAGATCAACAGTAAAGAGCCTCATTGTGTGATTTATGAAAAAATCATAGCTTTCGAGTCAAAGCTTTGTGTTGATGAAAATAAATCTTGAATTTCACTCCAGAAAATTTGATCTTAGCAATTCTAATTTGTTGTTGGAATTACAATGTTAATATTGATGAAAACTGTTGGTGGAATCATAGGTGACAAGAATTATTGAACCAAATGGTTTTAGAGAATTCTCTTGTGTACCTTCTTCCTTACTTTTAACAATGAACTAGTACCATTATAATAAGAACCATATCTGTGTCTTATTATAAGAAACTCATATAATCCAAGTCCAAGCTCTTTGCTGATAAATTTTCAAATCTTGAAAAATTTCAAATATCACTCAAGATACTTAACACGTTTTGAAAATCAGTGTATAGCGACTTGTATCTTTTGTTGAGATTATGATGGTCGATCCTGAGGCAGAGGCTATGTCTGTGGCTGATCCTTGAAATTTATAAATCTATTGAAGAATAATGAAATAGGGTTGAAAACCAGTTGAGTTGAGTTTCTAAAGTATCCAATGACTTGAAGAACCAGTGCTGTTGCAGAGTTATCCAAAATCCCAAATGAATCTTGTTCATGCACCATATTCAGAACTTTGAGGGCTCAAATTCGATTGATAGGAGATTGTGAATAGTTTAATAATGCTCAGCCAAAGAGTTTATTAAAACTCCAATTCCTTTTAAATTGTTCCTGTCATCACTGTTATATCTTGCTCCACCTTCAGAACTCTAGGAACTCAAGCTTTTGATTCGATTGATCTGAAACTGCGTGTAGTTCAATATTGCTCAGCCAAAGAGTTTATTGAAATTCCAATTCCTTTTAAACTGTTCCTGTCATCACTGTTATATCTTGCTCCACCTTCAGAACTCTGGAAACTCAAGCTTTTGATTCAATTGATCTGAAACTGCGTATGATTCAATATTGCTCAGCCAGAAAGTTTTTTGATACTCCAATTCCTTGCAGATTGTTCCCATCATCGCCGTTATATCATGGAACATCTTGGCACACTACGATAGATCGCTCGAACGGTGCAACTTGAAAACTTGTTTACAGCTCCGAGCGTTGGCCCGAGAGACGAGCAGGCGAATTCGGTTCGATCTAATCTGGAAGTGTTGGTCCGACACGGGATCCATCAGCATCATCTGGTCGACGGAGTGCTGCCTGTTTTATTTTGATCCGGAGAGCGGCTCGAGCGAGCGAGACTTCCGGGTGCAGCGTGTCCATATATAGGTAGCGCCGGCATCGTGAGCTGCAGCGCTTGTTGCGGTCTCTCTCTCCGAGCTCGCTCGAGAGCATCGATCTTCTTACCGGGCCGACAATTCAGGCCTCGGCTCAATCCGGCATATTTCTATACAAATCTCTTCCCGTCCAAGTTTCGAACCTATTGGTACATGTTACACATACGACAACACACTCGCTGTTGGGGGGTGGGGAGGCATATACGCGCGCGCGGGTTTACACGAGAGAAAGATGCGTGTGCGATGGGAAGCGGGAACAACGGGTGGCACACACACACACCGGGGGCCATGTTGCCCCTCGGGGATGGTGCATGTGTGAGTGGCCGTGCTTCTCTCCCGACTGCGATCCGTCTAGCAGCCGTACGTTCACGGGGGGGTCGCCGCTGGTCGCCGCCCGCACTGCCGACGACTCTCCACTTACCGAGGGACATGTGCACTTTCTGATCGACCTCCGCCATGGCTCGCGCGCCTTGGACTTGCTGTCCCAACGCCCCCCCGAGAGAGAGAACCCTCGGACGGGTGCAGTCTGGCCCGGCAGCTGCCGCGACTATCGCGCACGACCTGCCGCGCGCGAGCGTACTGTGTACACTCGGTCTCGGCGACGCCCGACCGCGACAGGAGATCGACTCCCGAGAAACGAAGCTGCGCTGATATACTTATCCCGGCCCGGACGTCTCTCCTCGCTGCAGCTTATGCGTACGTATGTACCGCGGACGCGACTGTATGACACACACGCGCGCGCGCAACCGATATGTGTCTGCAGAGTGCAGACACTGGCAGACACACTACTGCAACACTAACGGCATCGGCAAAATGGCGGCGCATCGGCGAAGGACCGCGGAGTATTAACCGGACGCCGCAGCAGGCGCGCGCGCGACAAAAATTCGCGAGTGAGTGGCGCGAGTTTTTAAATTCAAAAACCGCGCCGCGAGCAGAAAAGCTCCTCGACTATCGAGACGGGCAACTATGGATTGTGGGGATGAGGAACAATATATACACTCGCGGTCACTATCTGTAAGTGTATAGCTGCGTCTTTCAAGATCAAAGCATCCACGGATCTATTGCAGCTCGAGAGAATGTCGCGTGTTACCTCGATTGTTGCGTTAGAAATCAGAATACAAACGGTCCGATGTCGTTTGGTTCGCGGAGCTATTAGCAACATTTTTCAATGTTCCTTTTTTTTTTCATCTTTTTTTTCGTATGCGTACAGATTGCCGTTTTATATGTGATCGTCCGCGTTCGGCGTAAAAGTAATGATGAATTAGCTTTCTTTGAGTCTAAGTAACTGTATACAGCTAGTGTTTCCAATCAATCATTGTTGACATTGAAATCGAGATATTCATATTTTTCGATATCCAACTCGTATCTTTGTTATCGAATCGTCGATTATAATGAAATAGATATCAGCAGTTCTAAAGAACTGTGTAAGGAAGGGACGTTATCTGTTTCAATTATATGTTGTATCTCCGTTTAGAAAGGCTTTGTCAAAAATCATCCGACAGTGAACTGGTACGATTTTTATTATATATTAAAGTTTTTCTAGTTTTGCTCTGACCCAATTTGATTCGAAGTTCTGAAAGACATTTTTGTTATATAGTTTACTTTTATTATACAGTTACTCCTGCTTAATGAATTTAAATTCAACATCCTTGATTCATCCTGAACGTATTCATCATTGTATTTTTTTTGAATATGGATATAAATCATCAAATAAATCTATCCATTAATATCATCATTTTGCACATTTGACAACATCCACATTGAATATTTCGACAGCTTTAAATCTAAAATTTGAAGTCTTTCTCATTTATTTTGATTCTACGTGTCTAAATATTTGCTTCCTTGTATGACAATATTATGATAGCTGTTAGATAGCGTTGAGAAAAAACTTGTTGAAATTTCTCGATCTAAATAAAAGATTCGTAATGTTTCAGTATTGATTTGAAAATAACAAACATCGTCTAGGCTCTTGATAATGTCGTTGGTATTTTTCACAAAGATGTATTTTTTTTCTAAATAAATATTTTAAAATTAGACCAACGTTCCCTTGGCTGGCTTTGGTTTTTCTCATGGTAAAAATATCCCATGATTTTTCATAATGTATTTATACAATTGTATTATCTCACTACTGTACAATGTTGATATAATTTGCCTTTTTCTTCAGTTTTAAACTCACTTTTCCTCCTAATGGTTGAAACAAAAGCGACGAATGTACCATTCTTATCTGAAACATTGTGTGTGACACTTGTAGTTCTTCGTGTATCCGCTGCCTTGAAAAGTGTACGCGACAACTAACGCAATCGTTAAACGACGAGAAGAAAGAAAAACTATGAATAAATAAGTGAGAATAAGCTCGTGTTGACCAATAGATTTCTTTCTCGACCCATGAATAGTCCCATTAAAAATGCCACTATCAAAGCATAAAGTTTGCATACTTGTTCAAATAGATAAAATACAAATTAGGGTACGCACTCTGGCGGCGACGTATTGTCGTCTGTCAGTTAACTTTGAAAACTCCTCAAGGCACTCTTGTCTATACTCTAAAACGCACGCGCGCCGCTGGAAACAGTCGATTCCAAATTAGTCTCGAAAACGCCCAATTCATATTTGAGCGCTTCGAAACTTGAGCTTTAACGTGCGGCAGTCAAAACGCGTATCGAGGAACGGCCGTCACTTCCGCCACAGTTGCGAGCCGCGAAAACAAACCGAGATTTTATTTGTTAATGAAAAATTAGGTGAGGCCGTATAGGCGCACGCGATAGCATTTGTACAGAGGCTCGGTCGATCGATTCGTCCAAGGTCTTGGGAACCGTATTTGGTCGACTATCTCGACTCATAGCTACGGCCTGAATGCCCTCAAGCGAGTACTATTTCGTCGATGTTCTAATGAAAACTGTGTCGCCGCGTCGCTGTCTGCTCTGCTCTCTCCCTGCCTCCTCGACTCCTCAAGATGCTGCGATTCTGCCCGTAAAGCTTCGTCTTTCAAACCTATACCGCGTCAACACCCCGACTCACTCGTGCATGTACACCATGGTGCTAATTGTGCTCTTATCCACTTGTGTTTTGCAGGCTCAGCTTGAGAATCATGGAGAAAGTCGTCGAGATACGGGAAGCCACGAGAGAAGATTGCCGAGAGATACGCACTCTTATCCAGGTATGCAGTCGTTTATTCTTAGGGGAGGCGAGCTATTAATACGCGAGTTTTCTCGAACGCGATGCTCGTTAAAGATCGACGCGTACTACTGTCGCTCGGTCACATGCGTGACATGTACGTTTTTTCCTTGTCCCCGCGGTTCCTCGAAATTTTTATCTTCGAGCTTCCATTTGCGGGCGACTGATGTGCCACTGGAAAATAACGTTGCTGGTCTGATCGTGAATCGATAAAGTTACATATCAAGCGAATATATATGTATCAGATGTGTCAGATGCTCGTGCAAGTAGATAAAAACAAACTCGAACACTTGATTTTACTTTTTCTTTCTCTATAATTTAAAATTGCATGTCGAGACTGGGGTATAGAATGTCGCCGTCCATGTTGAAGCATATACGAATTGTCCGGCTGAGCTCGATTCGAATGGATTCATAATCATAAATATGATTACTGCGGGAGCAATCGGTAAAAATCAAAATATTTGATTTGTTTATCGTCGTGCAATGATAAAAAATTGAAATCGTTTGATGATTCGATGATCGGTGGAGCTCTTTTTTTCTAATATATATGTGTATATGAAAACGAGATGTTGAAAATAATATCCGAATATTAATGTCCATCTTGAATCTTTAGGAATTAGCTGATTTCGAAGAGATGCCGGATGGGCCAAAAATAGATCACGAGAGTAAGTAATCGGACTGGGGAAGTGTGCGGGTTACCCTCTGAAAGTTACAGTATCCACGATGATTCAAAATATTATTTCGTCAATTAGTTTTAGAAAAAGACGGATTCGACAGGCAGTATCCACTTTTCAACTGTTTCGTAGCAGTTTGTGATAGCAAAATAGTGGGCTATGCACTATACTTCTACATTTACTCAACTCTGGACCAAACAGCAATACATTTGGAGGATTTGTACGTTACACCCGACTTTCGCAAGAAATATGTTGGCAGTCGCCTGTTTGATGCAGTTGCAAAGGTTGGGTCGAATATTATGCCCTAAAAATAAATTGGTCAAAAGTTGTGATTTTTTCAAACCTACGCATTTTTCAGAAAACATTCAGCGAAAGTTGCCAGTATTTGGACTTTGCAGTTCTCAGTTGGAATCCAGCACAAACTTTTTATAAAGCGAAGGGATCTGTAAATCTGACCGAAATGGAAGGTTGGCATATGTATCGTCTCGATCACGACATTCTCCAAAATTTAGTACCAAGTTGGTAATTAGGATCTTTTTCGTGTTTATGAAGTGATGAATTATTTTAATATATTTATGTGCAATTGGTTATAGGTTTTAAAAATAATATTTATCAAATAAGGGAAGCTAGATCAGATGATTTTACTTCAATCAAACGATTGGCTCAGGTATTACGATTATTTGATATTTTATTTGCTTTTAATGACTCTTCAATTCTTTACAGATTTCGTTCTTTATTATAGATAGCATCTTCTCACAGAAATAGAGAACCGTCAAACTATCATGAGATTCATGTAGCCATTGAAGGTAAACATTTTACAAATCTTAAGTTTCAGAAAACGAATCTAAAAATTTACATCATGGTAAAATCGGATATAATATTCCAGTGTAACTATTCAATGTTAGATTCTCAATATTCACAGTTTATGTTATGTTTAGCATTGTAATTCGGCATTGTTATTCTAGAACGTATTTATCTTCAATTAATTCAGAAATCTAATTCGTTACACTGAATCGAATAAGATCAAATCTTTCGATAACATTATTTTGCGTGGTTCATACGTCATTTATACATAATAGGCTTTTTTCAGGAAGTTTCGATATGCAGAGTCCTCATTTTGGATACATCGTTGTGATATTAAACAATGAAGTAGTAGGTTACGCTCTTTATTGTTATGCGTATTCAACTTGGGAAGGAAAGTCAATGTATCTCCAAGAATTTTATGTGCTTCCAAATCAACATGAAATAACAATGAAACGCGATTTATTTCTCGCTGTAGCTAAGGTCTGTGTGCTATACTTTAAATTTATTTCATGATTTCGAATACCAATTTTTTTTATCGAAATCATAACTTTGCAGGTAGCTCACAGTGAAAATTGTAGCAGAATCGATTTTTGGGTATTGGATCCTAAAAATGCAGGAAGATTCTATGTGGTCAACGGTGCCACCGATCTGACGGAAAACGAAGAATGGCATTTATATAGATTATTCGAGCTCGTTAAAAAACCTATTATATAACCTATCATCTCAATTCTTAAGTTTAATTTGTATCAATTGAGAAAATTTAGAACTAAATTTGCATTTATATTGGACTTTTTTTCAAGCAAAAATTAATTGTTTGATAAAAGAGTATTATGAAAACTGTCAATTGCGTCAAATCAAAATACATAGTTATACATCGAAAATTGAATACTTTCTACTTATTTATACTTTTTACCTTTAAATGTTTTGAACGAAATAATAACTTAGATTAACTAATAATTCTGCGAGTCATTCGAGAAAAAGAAGAGAGAGAGAGAGAGAGAGAGAGAGAGAGAGAGAGAGAGAGAGAGAGAGAGAGAGAGAGAGAGAGAGAGAGGAGAGGGGGGAAGCCAAGTGTGGAGTGCAGGTATTCGAACCGTGGCATATAATCTTATGTAATTCAAAAGAAACAAATTAGCACGTCATAAATCTCCATATTGCAAAGTTACATAATACACGCCGGGATAATGCGTTTATCTTATCCTCTATCTTGTGCATATAGAGACACATTCCACGCTGGCGTATAGACTGCGTTCTCATACGATTCAGTATTTATTTCTCGTCCAGGTGAACGCACACATCTCATGAAGATGGAAGACAAGACTGTGATAATTCGCGAGGCAAAGCGTGAAGATTGCCAGGCCCTCATTGATTTGTCCAGGGTGAGAGTGATTTTACTTATTATTATTTCATCTATTTTCTTGTGTCCAAAGGAAAATTTTGAGTGAGACTAAATCCACAGTTTTTGTGTCCTTTGCTCAGGAGATTGCAGATTTTCACAAACATTCCAACAGTCCTCACGTTGATGTAAAAGGTAATATCGATATATATTTTTCAATCTATAGCAATTATAACCAGAATACCAAGTGATCAAGTCCTAAACTAACGTCGCGCGTCATTTTCTATTTATCGTAGCACATTAATTACATGATGGATTTGATTAAAAATTGTCAATGCAAAATTTGAGTTTTGTGTTTACGTACATAAAATTGGTCTGTAAATTTCAGATCTTGAAAGAGATACATTCGATGTCGAAAATCCAAACATGGGCTTCGTTGTAGCTGAGATTGACAATACTGTAATTGGCTATGGCCATTATTTTTACTCATACACTATAAGACACGGGAAAAATATGCATCTCCAGGATTTATATGTCCAAGAAAAATTTCGTAACCATCGAGTCGGTGATAAGCTTATGCATGCCATTGCCAAAGTAAGTAATAAAACTAATTAATTTATTAATTAAATTAATTTGATCCGAGAAGAACATACCAAGCCATTTAAATCCATTCCCCAACGTCGATAAAAAATAACTTTTATGTGACTTTTATGTGAACCTGCTGATGATAGTTTCCGATGTTGACTGTCGAGATAAAAATGCTTCCGCGTGGAGCAGAGAGCCGGTAAACGCTTGTCGGTGTACAGATGATAAGTAGTTCATTGTGGATTACCAAAATGTTTTCAGTGTTTGGAAAAAGAGGTGTGTTCTCCGCGGGTTAAAGGTTTACATACAATAGTTCAATATATTCGAAAAAAAATTAATTTTAAATAACATTTTGCAAACAACACTTTGAATATAATATTTCATTGAATTATACCATTATTACCTTGATAACGAATTATTTTCTCTAATTTGTGAGTTGTAAATATATTGTTACAAACTATATTTGATAGTTATACTATTCTACCGTTTTATAATTTCTTTATAATTGTAGAAATTCTATGATTTCGATTATTTAGCGAATAAGTTTAGCATAAAATCAAATCATTTAAAAGATTTTGTCACAAGACGCGATGATACATCAAGTGATGATAGAGAAATCTGTACAAAAAATATATTAAATTTCTCCTTACATCATTTATTAAATAATGTATAATCAGAATGTAATTATTATTTTCTTTTCCAGAAAGCGTTAGAGGAAAATATTATCAAAATAGAATTTGTTGTCACTGACTGGAATCCTGCCAAAAACTTTTATAAAAAAAGAGGGGCCATTGACCTCACAGAAACAGAAAATTTCCATGTATACAAATTTAACAAAACAGCAATTGAAAAGCTAGCTTCAACATGACAAATATAAATTAATTCGATTCCCGATTTTTTCATATATCATGACATTGTTCAAAACAAATTAAGCGAATAACGAATAAAGCTACATCACAGTAATATACTATACATTTTCATTTTTTTGATTATCACATTTCAAAAAGTCACTGCAGAATTCTGTTAACAATGTTTGGATGTAAAAAGTAATATGTAGTAAATGACTGCGGTAATGTATCAACAAATTGAATTGAGAAATATTTTTTGCAATGTGTATTCAAAACAATATGAACGGTTGGAAAATCGCTTTATCAGTTTACATTCAATAGTTTAATACGATTTTTGTTAATAAACATTATTTCACAACACTAGTTGTTCATGATAAATTGTTCTCTTGATTCCAATGCTATTGATTTATTCATTCCTTTCTTTCTGTAGTATCATTATTTTCTTTATAATTAGTAATTATCATAACATAAGTTACAATGAAACCTCATATTTACATATTTGGTTGATGATTTGATCAATATAACTTTAATATTCAGTTCTGTTTCAAGTTTTTCACAAACTTTGCCATACTCTGTCTATACATGTTTCTAAGAGATGACTTCATATCTCCAGGAAATCTAGTTTTAGTTAGTTCTATATTCATGTGTATCATCGAGATTTGTGTTACTAAATAGTTATTGTAAATGATCTTCAAAATTTTATTTCTTAGAAAATTCATCACCACACTTGCACCTATTGTTAGGTGTTTGAGATAACAAGTTCATAAATAAAAGAAAATTCAATCAGAAGACAGAAACGTAGATTAATTACACAAAATGAGCCTTGAGAAGGTCATGGCGTAGAATCGGCGTGCTGTTACAATTAAATTGAAATGAGAATCTGTTTTATGATTTTTTTGTGGATATCAATTTTATAAGTTCCTAACCAACATCAATGATTAGAAAATTATGTTCAATCAATAATGATAGTCATTAGAAAACGTAAGGAATATCAATATCCAAACGTTCATGACTCTATTGTCTGTTATGAAATATCATTTATTTCTTGATTCTATCAGTAGTACAGAGAGATTTTTCTAGTTGGTTATTGTAATCGATCTAGCTTTTCCAAGAGATGCAAATTGGAATTAAGACTTTGTAAAGATTATTGAAGATAATCTTTTTTACACCTTTGAAAAACTAAATACAATGTATATGTTATATTTGGTTAATTCTAAGAAGGAAAGAATGTATATATATTTCAAGTGTTTCGTCCTAGATCCACCTGACAGGACTCGTCAGTAAAGTACTCAGGTGGACCAAACCTTAGACATTTATGTCAAAATAAATAATACTCTGAATAGTCAGTTTTTACATAGGTTTCTTTATGAGAAAAACATGAGTTAAATAAGAGAATGAAGGACTTCAAACCAGTAAAATTCGAGAAAAACTTCATTACCATAAATCTCATCATACACTGAATATTTTTTTCATCTTCCATTAGATGACAATTTGTTCACTTCACCACAACAATCATACTCTATATTTTATGAATAATTGACAACGAGAAAACAGAAAAAAAATGAAAAAATGGCACATAATGCGCGAGAAAAACTATTTTTTCCCCCTGTATGGACGAGATGAACTGAAAATGATTGTATAATATTCTAAATTCAATCGAGAACTGCGCCGAGAGTGTTTACTGAAAATCTGTTAGCCAACGTATGTACATACACTATGGAGTTGACTCATAACGAAGGACCCTCTGTGTTTTTTTCTGAGAGGAATGTACGAAAAAGCGGGTGTCAAATTATAAGTAGTCGAGAAGCTGTAGAAGAGAAAAGCAAGTAGTATATAACTAAAATTTTCTTCAGAGATTATAACTATATCTGAGTATAGAATGAGGGAACAAGATTGTTAGTAAAGAATAATCAATAATACCATTTTTGGTCAACTATGCAATTAGTGATAAATTATTATTGGGCTTCCAGCTGATGCCTGCTTTATGATTTTTTCCGATGAATATTATTTAGCCGGGTCGAAATGGCTGGACGCTGTCGTTGCTCGCGACAGTTTCGGCTCCTCTTGAGGTTTCGCCGAGAACGACATTGATAACTCGTCTTAATCATTGGCTGGGTATAGATAACGAAACAGCAATAAAGGTAAATAACTAGTATGGAAGTATATTTTCTTGAAAGGAGGTCAAACAATGCTAGTCTTCCTCGGAGGGACTTTTAAAGTTTTCAAGCAAACCCGGTACTGTGTACTTCGAAACAGAGGAATGGAACGACAGTTCGACTGAGAATTAATTCTCCAACGAACTCGGTTAGTGCAGCAGTGCTTGGCGTACATTGATACTAGTTCTTAGGTCCAGTAATGAAAATTGAGTTGAGTACAACATCCAACTCAAACTAATCTCGTTGCTGCTAGTCAAAGTCAACTTTGTAAAACTGAAAATTTGTGAGGTGAACTGAGAAAAAATAAATTAAATTTATTTAAATCTACGAAGATTCAACGATTCTTCGTAGTGGGAAAATGGGATAGCGGTATATCTTACTAGTCAAATATGGCGGTTGTTATGAAATTAGTTTTGTTTTATTTAAAAACAAATAGTAGTTGAATTTGATAGAGCTAAAATCGATATCACCAATCAAATCGCAACAATGATGAAGTGGCAACATTTTTATCAAGCGTTCCTTTTCGTATGCCAATATTTTTATATTACAGGACTTGATGTGGGTTCCCGAAATCAGGGGAGGTACGTTGAGGCTGGGTATAAGACATATTTCTATCTTTCATCCGGAGCGATCAAATGTAAGAAGCACAATGGTACCATATTAGACAAAGAAATAAGATCTCTAGCCAGCTATTTGCTAATGCCACTAGCTGGTCAGCGAGAGAAAAATTCGCTAGGTTGACACAATTCGCGACAATTTTGAGTATTGAAAAAATTGAGGAACTAGCAGACTTTCGTGGGACAAGTTGAATAGCATGAAGACTTACACCATGAGACTTTTATGGAGTAATGCGACTTTACGTTTTTGGTGAAGCAAGATTGATGAATATCGTTGCCTTACTATAGCGAGTCTTACTTATAGCAACTTTACATTCATCAAACGAAGAAATGTTTTTTCCTTCGTATAGGAAAATTCTGGGATGCATGAAATGTGCCTTCTATCACGGGAGGATAATGGAGAAAAATGGATCAAAACAGTATTATCACAGCCGCCTTTATACTATTTTATTTTATTCTGTATGATAGTTCAATGTAAATATCATGGTAAATTGGAACAGGAAGTCATAGGTATAGACTAACTTACAACAAATGAATTAGTGCAATGCTTCCAATCGCTTAGAATTTCTATCAATCCAATCACGGTAAGCAGCAATGTCTACATAAATTCCTGGGTACTTGGGATCGGCGCAACTAATGCCGGTAGTTGCAATCCCGACTTGTGTACCTCTGTCAACAAGCGGAGCACCAGCATCACCGTTGCAAGCGCCATTGTTTTCCCAAGCGGCGCAAATCTGACTGTTCGAGGTCCTAACCGTGCCTGACTCGTCTCCGTAGGCTTTCGAGCAATTGCGATTGTCGACGATGAACAGGTTGGTGCTCTTCAGTTTATAATATGCTGTCAAGCCCTCAAGTGACTCGTTCCCCCAACCGGCGACGGTCACAGATGTACCCGCTTTGACTGTGGACCCTGCCTCGGCTAGCCGGATCTTCTGCACGGTATTACTAAAACTGAAACGCGGCGACACTTTAATCAAACCTATATCATTTATCGACGCGCCGAAGACCGTCAAAAAATGTTCGTGCCGATTTTTCTCGATGACCTTGTGCCAAGAACCTCCGGTGTCGGTTCTCGAACTGCCCACCCGCACTATGAACGAGTCAGCTGAATTCGGGATGCAATGAGCTGCGGTGAGGATTACACTTTCAGATATTATGCTGCCAACACACTTGTGGTAGCCATTTATCTGTAACGAGGCGAGCCACGGGTGTATCAGAATGTCACAGAAATGGCCTCCAGCTATGGGACTCCCTGCAATAGTGTAAAGACTTATTTAGCGAGCAGGAGGATTTTTAAAGGAAGAAAAACTCCCAGTATTAGGAATATTTTGTCGTAGAGACAACTTACCGAGAACTGGATACAAGAATAAAGAGGCGATAACGAGTCGTATCATGTTTGTTGAGCTGCTCTATACCTGTTGAACTATTCAACACTGGCTGCTGACTGAAATGCACATGCTGAATTTACGTCTTATTAAAAAGATTTCAGTACAATTGTCTTATTTAAATTTATAATTCGATCCGAAAGATATTTCCACATGAATGTCAGTGGACGTAGAGTACGCTCAAGCAAGTTTCTGTCTTGATATGAATGAACTCGGTTAGAACTCTCATTATCCGACGTGGAAGATCTAAAGCATTAGCCTCAGTAAGCAGAGTATTTTTTTATTAGACTCTATTCAGCGCCAGCTTATTCAGCTGTTTGAATATAATCTTTCGAAAAATCTGAACATATAATACTGAATTTATCATTAAAAAATTTACTTTTCAATTGAGCTGTCGTAAATTATACATTCATTGAAGAATAACAAGTTTCCAAAATTTCCATCTGGCGCACTCTACTAGATTATAAGTAAGCAGCTTATCCCAATGCTTTCCTGGAGCTATTCGTACATTTTAATTGATTTTTTATACACTGTATGTAACTTGTCAGAGGCACTGACATGACTCCTGATATGGATCAGGAGGAATACCTGTATGTAGATATAGAAACGAAAACAAAGGGAACCATGTCCCGATGCTTCAATACCACGAACAGTTATGATTGTTTCAATCTTGATCATAGCTAAGGTCACAGCTAGTTTTCTTAAATATACCGGAAATTGATATACTAACTTTTGGTGAGAAGACGGAAAAGTAATTAATTCTATTGAGTGGTTAGCAAGATTTTCATCTTCAATACATGTATCTGATTTTATAAATTCTAGCCGAATGTTTAATGACTCTTGGGATTTTTTTCCAATGTGCTCATTCGTTAAACAAACCTTGTTTTATTTGAAAACATTATTTTTTTTTCTTCTGGAGCTTTTAAAATTCTCGATCGTTCAATTTCTTTCCATTGAGAAGTTGAACTATTTACAGATAACTAATATATCAGCGCCTTACTTGATGATATTATACAACTTACTTTCTTGCTTCTGAGGAGATGAATTATTCATGTGATATTTTGCGTCATATTCTTGAATCGCGATTTCAGTCCTCTACTGACAACTATGACTCTTCTTAGATTTCATAATTTTTTAGTTATCATCTTTTGTTACTCACTGTTCCTGTAGAATTTTTCAATGATTCTATTTATCACTCTCTTTTAGTTTGTAGTTCCTTTTCTTTTTTTTTTTGATCGGAACATAATCTTTCTCACTGGGAATCAATATCTTTCTATCCATATAAATTTTTGTTTCCTGAGAATGATTTAGAAATATCGTCAATCATTATACAAGTGAACACCTGAATCTTATATCCAGAAATAAATGAACTAATTCATCTTGAATTGAAAGACATATACAGCATGAGCAAACAGTCTAGCCTATTTCAATCACTTTCAAAACTCAGACGAAGCTGTTGAAACAGTTCGGGCGACATTCAATGTTAATATGGTTATTTTAAGAATTAAATAGCTTTTTCCTTCATCTATATAGCCGACTCTTACTTGACTGGTCTTGTGTTAACGTCAAGAAAGCCTTTTACAGATTAAAATAAAATCATTGTAATATAACCAAAGAGATTGTAAGGAAAAGTATGGAAGAATTTGTAGCATTATTTTTAGCCTATATAAGATACTCTGTTGATTGTAAATTTATGGGTTCATGAAAATAAGATAATGAAAATATAAATGAAAACTTTTCGGAATTCTCAACCTAGATCTCAGCCAAAATGAGATATTACTGATTTTTAAACTTACATCAATAGTTTTAATACTATAATGAATTTTCAAATAATTACATACAAGCCAATACAAGTTCAATTAAATTTTTATTCAAGCCATCTGATTGATGCTCACGCACATTATAAATTCTCGTTAACTAATGTTAATAAATCGAAATGACTTATCAAATATACAAATAAATTATAGACTAGAGGAAGTTTCTTAAGAGAGAGTTAATTTCAAGTCCTCGGAGAATCGGGCGAGGGGCCTCGGAGAACTGTACACTATGGTCAGACCAGGTTCATTTGACCCAGCGTCACATTCACTCATATCTCATGAGAAGTATGACGCCTAGTAATTAGACCCTGTCTAACCAAAGAAGAAGAACGAGGTACTATGGACAATGTGCCCACCTACTCTTCTACCACTGTAGACTTGTCCTTGGACTTTCGATCATCAAGAATCATTTCTAGTCGATCTTCATGAGGTAAAAAGGTATTCGCAGAAAAAATTGTTTCTACTGAACCTGCAGGCTTAGGGCGATGAGCTTCAAGCTTCAGCTAGAAGTATAAAAATTATTCATGATTTTTTTTATATGCGATCTCCATAATAAGGTAGGTATACTCAATATGCGCCACTACCTAATATCCGCTACCCTTTGTATTTCATATACATACACGCACATCTAGAGCAGCGTAATGAGGAACAGGATAATGAGGAAAGAAAACATTTAGACCCGTTTCGAACGTTTACACCAACTTGTTACAGCTTATTTTCTCCATTTTTTCATCAATTCTATTTCTTGATTTAATTTTGCTCAGGTGAGTGCGAATTTTTTTTCTACTCGTAGACTGAGACAAAAAAATCGAGCCATACCATTCGATTCTTCAAAAAATATATCAGAGTCAGACGTGGCTTGTCTCATTTTGAAGATATTTAATATACCTTTTTAGTTTTTACTATCCGATCGAATTCCTATCGCAAAAAAAAAACAAAAAAGCGCATATTGGGTATTTTTTGGATGTTTTTTTGAAAGTTCTATACTCGGCATAGAAAAATTCAAATCAAATTCAGTTTGGCCCGTTTTAAAGGTATTTTGAGTAGACCTTTCATTTGCCGCCAGTCATTTTGAAAAATTCATATTTGACGCGATGTAGTGATTTTTCTCCCTTAGGTGACGCATATTAAATACATGTGCCTTATTAAATTTACAAAATGGGTTTCGAGAATTCATTTTACCTGCCCTTGAATTTTCCTCGTGATTTCAGCAATCTTTTCACTTTGTGAAGTTTTCAAGTGAATATTTTCCGAGTCAGCGACTCTTTCCTTGGTTGTTATTTTTTCTATTTCTTCTGACACACTGTAATTATTGGAATCAAAAACGAAAATTAAAACAATGCTCTTTAATTGTTTTTGTACAAAACTGGACATTGAAAGTACCTTGATATGTTCCAATCACTATCGTTGCAATTCTCTTCCTCATTTCCTCCATGTTTGAATCCCAATTCATCCATTGATTTCATGGGAGCAAATTCTTTCTGAGGACTCTTCTCTTTCTCCAGATCAAAAAGTACCTTCTTTTTTACGATGCTATTCATAGTCCCAGTGGTTGACTTAAGAACACTTTTATTGTTTTTCGAGGAAGTTATCGCCCATAAGGCATCTTGTTTTGCTGACTGACTATCAGAATCATTAGTGAAAGAATAAGAATCTAGAAGAATATTTTTTACATTCTTTGATGGAGTCGAAGTTACTTTTTTGCTAGACATGTCTAATTTTTCTTCTCTAACACTTTTTATTGAGTCTTGAATCGTTGAATAAGATCGTTGCAGTGGCACAGGCTGTTCTACTTGTTGAAAAATATTATCTCTCGTGGAGAGATTTGACTTCCTTGGCGGAATTTCTTTTTTCTCTTTAGAATCTACTCGTGTTTCGTGCCTAGTAGATTCAAGCCTAGTTTGTTTTTTAATTTCTTGAATTTCTTTTTGAGTTGGCTTTTTAGGCAAAAGCTCAAAACTAAGTCTTCTTTTTGATTTAAATTCTCTCGGTGAAGAGTTGTTTGAGCTCATAGCAGGTGTTGAGGTATCTAGAATCATTCAATAGGTAATATGTATACCAACTAATTAATCAGAATAGTTATAGATACCAGATTAAATTTTCTCACCATGACTTTTCTGGATTTTGAATTCAGTAAGTGCTTTCATGGCTTTTGATTTTACATTTTTCATTGCTTTGTTAAAAGGAGATTCGTTCTTGGAATCAATTTTTTGGGGTGATTTATCACTTGCCGATATTTTTTTAGATATTTCCTCGAGTAATTTTCTTCTGAATCGTTCATACTTTGGATACCTCTGGAAAATATTTGCAAATAATGAAGAAAAAAACGCTCATAGATGTTAAGAAAATTAATTCATGAAAACTGAGATGAACATTGAATTCTTTTTAGTCAAACATGAAAAAATTTGAATTATATTACTTTGGATGATATATTTTGATGATGTGTAATTATCTCCATTTTTTGATTATATGTAGCTCTAGGTATGCCAGTCCATTCAGGATCAATTCCTAAGTCTCTCAATTTTCTTTCAAACGCTAGTTGCAGTTCTTGCTTCACAGACCCTATTGACTCTGTAGAAGAACGTCTTTTGTCGCACAAATCCTGAAATATTTTATTTCTTTTTGAAAAATGTTGAGTACAGTCCTACATGTACTTTACTACAAAAAATTTATCAATTTACTAATTATGTACACAGTGTGGAGAAATTTGAAAAAAAAAACGATTGCCATATCACTGTGACTATTTCATTCAGAAATATAAACTGTAAACAATAGCTGAATACAGCCGGACGTTGCACCGAATCACACCGCGCGCGAGCCGGCCGACGCGCGCTTTGCCTTTCATCTCCGCGACATCCGGTGCGACGAGACCGCTTTTCTTCGCTTTTCTCCCCGTTACAAAACATACCTTCTTATTTTTACTTTCGGTTTCAACAAACATTTCGTCGTTCGTACTTTCCGTACGGTTATCAGAAGATGCACTAGTTTCTTCTTCCGAGTCTTCTCCTGACTCTGTCCCACTACTGGTTTCACTATTCTCGGATTCATCAAGAGATGCATACTTATTTCCACTTTTCGTCACTTTCTTATTTTTTGCAAATTTTTCAAAACTCATGTCTTTGAGCTTTGAGAGATTAGATTCTTTAGCTATTTCTTCACGACTTCTGATTTTTCGTGATTCTTCAGACTTCTTGTTCGTCAATATTCTACTTAAACCATGGTTTGGTTTAGAGGCGCTCAACGATTGTTTATCCTCTTGAGATGCTTTTTTGATCAAGGACTTTCTCATACTGTGGCTAGATTCGCTGTCCACTGTATCTTCAAAAAAACTTTTTTCTTTGACTAATTTTCGACTCCCAGAAACATTCTCCGAAATTTGTTTGGCTTGATTATCCAATAGGCCCTTCGTTAAATTATTCAATTGTTCACTTTGAGCAGATAGCAATTTCGATTGATCGATCGATTGTTTTTCTAAGGATGTAACTTTGTCTTCATATTCGGATTTGGTACGAGCTGCAGATGCCTGAGTTAATTTCAATTGAGTGGATAAATTTTCTATATCATCACGATGCTGATTCTCTAGTTGGTCAATTTTTGACTTCCAATATTCTTCTTGTTTGACTAGTTTACTTTCAACGTCATTTGTATTTGATGTCAACTTGAAAAGTAAGCAAAAGTAAATTATTAGGTTGAAAATACTACAAAGAGGCTGTATACCTATAGGTAAGAGTAAACTTACGTGGTCTTGAAGTTGATTTCTCAATCTTCGAATTTCGTTCTCTTGTTGACTGAGTAATTCTTTTATACTTTCATGAACCATTTCATTTTCTTGTCGATTCGAATCATTTTCTTTTCGATTAATATTCTAAAAGTTGAAAAGAGTACCTCGATCAAAATTATTTTTTAGCTAATTCGTGGAACATTATAAGTCTTTTTCACAGTACAGTGCATCTAAAATCTTTTGAATAACTTACTCTGATTTCCGAAAAAAACATAGTTTTTAAATTACTAATTTCTTCTTGATACTTTCGATATTGATCATCGCGTGATAAATCGCCAGCCCCAAAAGAACTCATTGTTTTTTCCTTACTGGCAATCTCGTTCTGTGCAAGCATTTTATTCGACTCGCTTCTGATTACGCGTTCGGTTTGGTTCAATCTCTCTTTCAGAGTTTTGATCTCGTTGTGCAGTTTTTCTGTTTCGGTTCTGTATTCTTCGTGAACTGGCGATGAAATTGATAATACATCTGACAAATTTGAGTGCCGCCGTATTAAATGAGCATTGGCAAAAGATGCTGATACAAAAGTTTTAGGGCAGTGAGGACACTAAAAATTAAAATGTTAAATTATTTATGATTCTTCATTTTAAAATCTTCAAGTCTATTCTGTAACTTCCAATCACACAATTTGTAGTTATCATGAATAGAAAAAATAATAAAACCTTTTGAGGCTGATAAAAAAAAACTGTCTCTCACCTTATGGATTTCACCTTGAGATTCCGTTTTTACTTCGACAACTTTATTTTTTTCTTTGATTTTTTTTTCCATCTCTTTCAGTGCATTCTGTAAGCTTGTAATATCTCCCTTAAGCTTTACGTTTTCTTCTAATTTATACTTGAGTTCTTCTTTCAAAATCACGACACTTTGATCCAAATATTGTTTGCAATATAACAAATATTCTACAGCTAATTGTGCCAAGCGGAATAATTTGACAAAATTTGGATCTAATATCTTAACATCATATTCACTCTCTAAATAATAATCAATTACATTATTTACATTCTCGTCAATTGTTTGAAAATCTCTTTCTCGTATCAACCGATCTATGTCTATAGTGCCTGCAAAAATAGAAAATAAATTTGTCAAAATACTGTAAGTTATCTGAAAAATATATGCTATGTTTATATAAAATATGAAAATCATGATTCAGTCCATGTTATATTCTATATATCATAGATATACATAACTGAACGTGAAACATAGAGAAGGATTTATGAAATTTTCAAAAAGAAGCAAAAATGTGCGTAAACAACTGCTTTTGAAATTATGTAATCGAAAAATGTTCAGCTAGTTTAGTAACAAATCTAAAGGTTTCAATGTAAGGCTAGTATTGTTAATTTCTCTTTGAAAACTGACTTTAATTGATAAGAACACTTACTGATACGTTTCCAATCAACTCGCACTCTTGACGTATGCGAATTGAAATAAAATCCAGATTCCCGAGCAAGTTTAGGGAAGTCGTGGCACCAATTGGTGCCTACCCTAAATGAAAAAGCCATTGCGGTTTTTTGTTCTACAACCTGAATGAGAAAATACATAGTTTATCAGAATACTTCTCCATCCCTTGGTGAGCTGACAAAGTGTAATATATAAATAAAACGTTCACAAAACAAACCTTATCTCCAGCGGAATACTATTATGCACCCGTTCGGCCATCTATAATCTGTACAACACAGTCGACTACTCACATCCTCGAATCAATTTCGGCAAAATATCGGGGGAAACCGCACCGAGCGATGATCATCCTGCGCATTGTCGAGGATCCCGTTCGACGGCCGAGAGCCGAAGCACAAAGAGACCTAGCACTTGCGCAATGCAAGGCAGTTCGTCATCGTGTGCGGGAGTCGTCGTTGCATTTTCCTGCGGACTATGCACGCACGACACCTGCCCGCCCCTGCAGTACAGTGTCTGCCGTCTCCTGCGTCAGGGGGAAAAAATCGATTCGGGGTTGCCGGCTGACTCTCGCAGCCCGCGCCGTTTACCCGCACGGCATCGTTCGCCGCCAGTTTGAATTAGGTTACCGTTCGCTTCGATATATGCACAACGTTCGCATCGTACACCCCCTTGAGCCAACATTCACGACGTACAACCGCGGAGCGCGCGAGCACAGGGCGCCCCGAAGTTTTTGCTCTGTTCGAAATAAGCTGCTTATATGCGTATCTGAGGAGACAAACAGTCATCAGAAATGTGCGATGAACGCGGAATAAAATTCCAAACTCATATAATTGAATCTATCAGCAATGAGGAAGATGATGTTGTTTGCCAATAAATTGATTATAATAATCAATTTGATTGGCGATTAAAACAATTGTATAATACAATTGTTTAATTTAACACGTGTATCTTTGTTTTCATGGATAAGAATACTCATTGAAAATATATGAAAATTCCAAACTGTTTACGGATCGCAGATAGGCACAGTATGCGCGGACCAACGGGAATTAGTTTGAATGCTTCAAATTTTGTAAACTCAAATGCCCTGGGAATGTGATACCCAAGCAAAATCAATCTTACTAGCAAGCTGCAAATCAAAAACAGCCAGAGAATGTGCAGTTCGAGTAATTAATTTGCTACTGAATATTCTTCACCAAAAGGTGAAGCTAGTGCTCATTTTCATCTGCAAATTCTATATCCAATATTTCAAGGCTTTGCAATCGAAGTGAGATACATTATATTGTAATTGTCTTCTAAACCGATGATTTGCAGGAATCTGTGTAATGAAATAGAGATAGAACAATTCCCGACCATTTGGGGTTTCAATTCTCACTTAACTATGAATTTTAATTAATTTCTCTCTCTCCCTCTCTCTTTCTCTACTGTTTATCAATTTTTTTTCTTTGTAGCTTTAATCTATTTCTGGTTATTTTTTATAATAACGTATAGATACAGATCAAATATCCTGCAGTTAACCAAAGCGCATGTCTGCACAGCAACCGCATGCAAGAAAATCGTCCTGTCTTTGTGAAGCTTTGAATCGCAATCTTTTGAACTGAGAGACAGCTTTGGCGCGGTATCTACTCGTCCGTTTGGATTTAATCTAAACCAACGCTCCACTGATATTATACCGGTGGAGATTATTCAGTTGTATATACATCGTACTTTCAACGATCTTCTAAAGTTTATCTTTTTGACTCCCCTTGAATTCTTTTCACTTTACAATCTATCTGGCTGGACAAGATTTTACATTCTGCCCGTGCTTTATTTTCCAGCGGTGAACTATGAAAATTTAAATTTATAAAAACTAATCAAGTCATGGGATACGTATTTGTTCATATCAAAAATTGGAAAACAATTCAAGAAATAATAATTTGGAAAACTTGAAACATATAATTGGATGTTAAAACAGATTAATCATTCTTTATCGTACTTGAATACAGCATATACTGAAAGCCAGATGACACAATTAAAAAATATAATTGATTTGTATTAGTAAACTTCGGAAACAACAAATTTCATGAAAATTATAATATTTAGAATCAATAATTTTTGGGCAAATAAATGTTGGTTCGAACAAGAGCTCCTAGATATCGATTCAACAAACGCGCCTAAGTCACGGCGTACTTGGGAAACAAGTAGAAAATCATCATACTCAAAAGATAACATTTCGATTTCTAATCATCGTATTGTTGTCAGTTCATTATTAGGAAAAACAAACGGTGGATCATCGGCAAATTCATTACTGGCAGTTATAAAGTGTTTCGAATGTTATTGAAATATTAACCTCAATTTTCAATATTCGTGAATTGTTCAGCTCCGACACACAGGATGCACTCCTCCTTTTATTATTAAATTGTAAAGCGTCAGCCTATAACTTATCGAAATGCAAACACAGTACGTGTACGTGAAAAAGCGCTCGCTTTTCGGAAAGCGATGTTACTTCAGCGAATGCAACAAATTAGAAATCGACATAAGCCCGGACCCAACCCTCGCGCAAAATTTCATACACAAGGATCCCGTGACTACAGGAACACTATGCAGAAATACTTTCGCAGCTCACGAGGTAACAACAATTTTCAACTTTACATTTTTACCAATCATGGCAATTCCACCTTATGACATAGTTGAATTGAGAGAGAATTAAAGAACAATTTTTGTTTTCTCATTCCATATTTAGAATTTAATTTTTAGTAAGAGAAATTTGTTTTTCATTCTAGCATGATCTTTGTAATAGGTGAACACAACCACTGCTACTTTCAAAGACAGTGGAATGTTCCATATGGAAGGTGGCTGGCCAAAGGACATCAATAAGGATGATCAAGAGGTTGTCGCCCGCTTTCGGCGGAAAATTGAGAAGGATGATTCGTATGTTCTTACAATGCAGCAATTGTTACCGGTAAAAATTGCATCCCCATATTATATCCTCACTTTCATTAAAAAAAATTCCCTTTGGCGAAAGATGTATTCCATTGGATTTATTATCATGTCTCAAATAATGTACAAGCTTATTTTTGTTAACACACCCAGAGTATGGAGAACTGCATAATGCAGAACAACGCGTGCAACATTTACGAGCAGTACTTTTCCGACCTCGAGCCGACTCAGCTTGTGCAGCGGACGTTTTGCAGGACTGTCAACGTATACCGGGATCCATTACCGGTGACGAGGCCCGTAACTCACATCTCGTGGTCACCTGATAATGGCTCTAGAATAGCCGTCAGTCATTGCAGTACTGATTTCAAACAGCTCGTCAATTACAGCTCGATTTCCTATATTTGGGACGTGGGTACGTTATTCATATTGTTATTTTACTGTTTACTTCGTCAATATTTCTAGTTGAATTTAATAATAAATATTAAGAAAGTTGGAAAACGAAATATTTTTTGTATTTCAATTTATTGGACATTCAACTATGAACTATGACGATTTCTATGATTTTGGACCCTTTCAGAAAAAACAAAAAGATTTTGAAGTATATTGAAAAATGTTACTATATTGATTCTACTATGTCGCAAGACACGGGTGACAAAAGTTCTATGAAGTTCTTTTTACGAAGTCACATGATAGTATCATTTTCTTCAACTTTCAATAAGCAATATCAGCGCACATAAGTTTTTCTTCGTCAAAGCTACTTTAACCTAACAAAAAATAAATTTGAGGTGGAATTTGAATTTTTCACTGATTATTTCAGTTAATCCAAACAAGCCATTTGCTCGCTTGACGCCAGTCTGTCCCCTCCTTGCATTGGAATACAATCCGAAAGACAGCAATGTACTCATCAGTGGGATGTTGACCGGCCAGGTAGCGTTTTGGGACATACGAAGGAGTACCGAGCCAATCGACACGAGTACGATTGAAAATAGTCACCGAGATCCTTGTTCTCATGTTCTCTGGATCAATTCCAAGACTGGCACAGAATTTTTCAGTGCTGCCAAAGACGGACAGGTTCGATATTGCGAGAACTAAAAATATCTACATCCAAATAGTTCAATTTCCATCGCTTGATCTTTCTTGTTTGAATTCAGGTTAAATGGTGGGATACTAGAAAATTACAGAAGCCATTGGAGACACTCGTGATGGATCTCGAGTCACCAGAAGAACAGGATCTCGATCGAGCGATCGGCGTTTCGGCCTTACAGTTCGAGACGTCCATCGGTACCAAATTCATGTGCGGCTTGGAAAACGGTAAATTTTTCCTCGCGACGGATGTCTTTCGCTCGCTCTTTCATTGCATTGATTCTCACTATTGATGTTGCGCCTCTGAAGGTACTGTAATATCTGGGAATAGAAAAGGAAAGACGCCAACCGAAAAATTAGCAGTGAGATTCAAGGCCCAGTATGGCCCGGTGATAAGCGTCGAGAGGAATCCGAATTTCGTCAAGAACTTCTTGACGGTAGGTGACTGGACGGCGAGAGTTTGGTCGGAGGATTGCAGGGAGTCTTGCATTGTTTGGACACCGTGAGTTACTTGCGAAAGATTTATCCCATCCGGGATGACAAACAGTTTGAATTCCCTAAAAAATGATGCGAATTCCCACAAAGCGGCCACGGCGTGATGCTGACCGGAGGGATATGGAGCCCGACCAAATACCCCGTGTTCTTCCTAACCAAGTCCGACGGTACTCTGGACGCCTGGGACCTGCTTGTCCAGCAAGACATGCCCGTCATCAGCGTCAAGGTAAATCCACTTTGGTCCCGCGATACGCGCTTGCTTTGCTTGATTGCGCTGCACCAATGCGTATACATATGATGTTGCAGGTATGCGACGAGGCGCTGACGTCTATTAGTCCACACGAGCACGGCCGATTGGTCGCGGTTGGCGGAAAAAACGGATCCGTATACATGATGGAGTTCTCGGAAAATTTGATTCAGAATCAAAAGAACGACAAAGCCCTGTTGACTACCGTGAGTTGGATTTTCAACCGGCCATTGTCTATGACGGCTTGCACTAGCCTCGAGTACCCGAGAGTATTTCTTTTATATTCTACTTTCACGTTTTAGCTGCTGGACAGGGAGACAAGGCGCGAGAAAGTGATCGAGTCGAAGAACCGCGAGTTGCGTCTGAAGCTGAAGACAACGCGTCGAGATTCCGATTCCGAGGATAAGCCACTGCGCAGTCTGGGTGATCTCAAAGATCCCGTCATAATTCAATGCGAACAGGAATACAAAACTGCCATTCAAACTGTAATTTATCTTTCCATTCGGCACCGCGACTCTGTAATACGAGACGCTAGTTTTTTCACATTATCAATTTCACTAATTTCAGGAATTGTCTCGACAAGCCGTACTCTCGGGGAGCTCCGAAGTAAACAACAACGTTTTTGCAACTTAGTACTCTTCAAGGCTCAATCGATCTTTTCGATTTTCTGTCACACTCATGGTTTTCCCATATCGATTTTTACCCTATCTCATATGCGTATTGCGTATATTTTTTCATTCCGTGAATGCAAACAAAATCATGGACATTTCTAATTTCAGTTTTATGAATTAATTAATATGCTTGTTCTTCATTTTTGTTACGAGGGAGGCACTTTGAAAGAATTGATCTACAACTCATTTCTAATTATGGGCCTCGAAGGGTACTACAACTAACAATGAAGGAAACGAATCATGATGGATTTCTTGGACATTTACATTCCCTGAATATTTTAGAAATTGGCTCGGTCTGTGAAGTCTAGGCTAAGGGACTGATGTTGCTCCCGCTGCGGTTGTTGAGAAAAAAAAGTGTTGGGGCGGTTCGATGGAAAGGATGTACCTTCACAAACTTGCTTTCCAATTAAATGTGATGTCTAATTTTGTTTATATTGTCAAGTTCAATCTCGAAGTTCTATGTCTAATAAAATTGTAACGGTAGATTTTCTATTTCCTAAACGATTTTCATTATTTCGTGAGAATGGAGTGCTAGAAACATATAACACACCGCATATTATACGATTGCAGATGGACTTTACTGAGGGTCTGTAGGAGGCTCGATTGAACCGAACAAAAAAGCACCGGTGTAGAGAATTTTCATGTTTTCTCGCAACTCTACGCAATCCCCGATCCAAGCAAACTCGCCGTGTGCGCTATGTTACACATGCATGCACGTGGCTGCACGGGGGCCAATAGCCCCGTCTATCTTCAGCTCAATCGTACGGGGCAACATTCTTAGAGTGTGTAGGGGGGGGTATGATAAAACAAGCCGGCGTCACGGGGCTAAGTGTATGCATCGATCGATGTTAGTCGTCGGCCACAGTAGCGCACCAGCCCGCGCCACGCGAGCAACACCTGTCCCGTTGCCCCGCGCGCAGTTGTTGGCAACGCAATCAAAACAGCCGGCGTCCCATTATTTTTCAGCCCCCGAGCCTGTCGTGCTCGTCGTCGCGGACCGAGTTTCCCGTGGTAAAGGATGAATTTTATATATCAAGCGCGATTATCGAATTTGGTCGGTTGCGCGAATTCGACGGAAATTATTGTGCGTGACGCGCGTTGAGTGCCGGTGTACATGCAGATGCAATAAGATTCTCTGGTAAGTAGATCGCTGTCTTGTGTGGCCTGTGATATTTTTCAGCTGTCGCTGTATGCGACATTTGTGTAATCAATATTCGATGGATTGTGGACGAAGGCGGCTGGAGTGTATCTGTTGTTTGGAATGCAAATTTATTGTTTCGATGAAAAAGATTAGGATGAGCTTTGGATCTGATTGAAAGTTTTTCTGCGTCAAACTCATTACTCATAACAATTTGTTTTATTATTCATTGAGATTGTACGAGTTCGAGATACGTATTTTCGGAGTTACAGTTAAAATTCAATATTAGATCGGTCTATGAAGAAATTGTTAGTAATACTTCAGGATTCATTGATGAAATTGATTAATAATTTGAATGATTCCCAAAACCTTTTAAAATTATAACAAGTATGAATCAAAATATTTATATTCAGAAATGTGTTAAAAACAAATAATTGTTCATGTTATTGAATGACTAGTTTTGAAAAATTATAATTGTTCTAGATACTACTTGATGAACGAAAGAAATATGGAGTCACAAAGACCATTTAGTAGATCTAAACTGCAAAGACGAGGCACGTTGGCGCGGGCTCGCGCAGTAGAAAGTTCTAATGAATCTTCAGACGAACAATCTGACGATGAAGTGCGAAATCTCGGCTCGAGAATAAATCTCATCCGAGATAAACGTAAAACCGCAAAGTCTCGAAAGAGCCAAATCGAAAAATCGGCTTCTAAATCGGATCAAGAAGAATCAGAGAACACAATAGTGCAAATAGAGTCCGTGGAACCACAAAGAACGAAACCCGAACCACCCGTGAAGTTCGCACCCGCTAGTTTCGCACAAACGATAAAACGGAAGTTTGCGTTTTTTCGGAGATCAGAGAATGTGAAAGAAGCAGAGGACGTCGAAGCCGCTCCTGCGCACACTACCGATCTTTCAGAGCCAGGGAATCGGCAAACAGTCGACGTAGTCGTGGATGTTCACACAGAGCACGAGAAGCAAAAGCTTACAGTGATGAAGAAGAGAACCTCGTCCAAATCATCTGACGAGTCGAAAAAATCATCGCCAGAGATTACGATCAAAGACTCGCTCGATTTAATCGAAGAATTTCACGAAGAGAACGTAAAAAAGGCGTTCGACAAATCGAAGAGGAATAAAAAGAGCTCGGTTAAAGACTTTTTGGAAAACGACTCGGATGTCGTGAGCGAAATCGACGCAAACTCATCAATGGATCGGGAAAACGACGAACTGACGAGCGAGATTCTGCCAACTTCCGGGGGCGAGTCGTCGCGCAGGCGAAAGCGTTGGGACAAAGCGGAAAAGCCAGCGGACAATCTGGTCGAGGATGTGAAAAAACCGAAAAGGAAACAGTGGGCAAAGAGCTCCGCCAGCGCCGAAATTCGCAAATCTAGCGGCCAGAAAATAGTAGTGCCAAAGCGATTGACAACTGCCGAGCCTGAAAGACCGATAAGGCCAAAATCATCAAGGTGAGATTTTCAGAACATTTTGTTCTTTTCTAACTGTTATAATTTAAAAGTAGGTCAAACATAGAGTTATGACAGTTTTTCTTTCCACTCCAAACTGTTATCGATAAAAATGATTTATTCATCAAGTTCAGCACAAGAAATATACTACTTCGTGAAACTTTCAGACCACCAAAACCTGTTGCTGCGCCGAGATCTAAAAGTGTCAAAGAACAAATAATCCACCGTGACTTTGATAATGATGGGTTTTCGTCGGATCATGATGAGGTTCTTAGGATTGAGACGATTAATAATCAAAGTCCTAAAATTAAAATAAGCAGTACTTCCGCCGCGGAGAAAATTGAAGAAAATATATCCACACTCAGTGAGGAAGAAGTGAAGCCTCCAATTATAAGGAAGCAGAGTATAGAAGAAATTCATGTAAGATCTGTATATTATCATTGATTGAATCATCGTTAAATTTCAAGTCAAATTTAATAGTTCTTAACCTTACTTTTAGGATTACGTGAACGAAACCACCGAAAGCGCTGAACACTCTGACGTAAAAGACAGATCGGCAAGTGAAACAAACGTCTCTTCAAACTCTATGGAGAGGAAAAAAGATACTTTACCTTTACCAGCAAAAAGACGATCGAGTAGTAAGAGAAAATTTTCAGCCGATAAAAGATCGATTCATGACGATGATGAAGAAGACGATGAAGACGATGAAGACATAGAGACGGTTTTGAATGTTATGGATAAGAAATCGAGAAAGTCTTCGAGCTCAAGTAAAGTCGAAATCATTCCATCAAATTTTTTTGAAAAAGAGTCGAGTGACGAGACGACTATATCCACTAACGAAGAAATGCATACGGTAATTTAAATGATTCAAATAATATCTTTATACTCTTCAATTCCTTACTCACCCAGATGCTCCTTGTGAGTTTCGGCTAATGAATAATCTAATCAACATTACAGTCTCGACGGGATTCTCGTCGATCACGATCAACGACGAAATCGAAATCGTCATCCAGACGCGAAGAAAGTGAAGATGCGAGCGCGCGAAGTTCGCGAACGAAGCGTAAAACCACAAGTTCATCGGCACACAACTCGGCAGAAGAGCAATCGATCGGGAAGAAGAGAACGACTGCAAGGACGCGTAAACGCAAAAAAAAGGAGAAGAAGAAAGACCTAGAAGATGTAGATGAGGAGATGAAATACATATCAGTGAGGATACACAGGTCGGACATGCTGGAGGCGGACTACATCACCAGGCATCCGATGGTCAAGGTGCACATTGTCAATGCAGAAACTGGAGATTACTTGTCGATACGCAACAAAGATCAGACCAGTGGTGGTGTGCTGCAGCCAATAATAACGGCCAAGTTCGACTTTAAGGAGAAGAAGTCGATGGTGCCAGTGTGGGAGGAAGAGCTAATTTTTGAACAGGATTTCAAAGACCTGTTGGCCGAGCGCAAGCAATCGGTACTGTTACTGTTCGAGATCGTCGACCTTCTCACGTTCTCGGAAGCCAACAAAGGTTTCGACCAGTTTGGTAGGTTGAATTAGCGAGAAAACAATCTCTGTAAGTGAAAAAATGAGTAACAGACTAATGCCCACAACACTAATTTTTTCAGGTAAAGAAGCCTGTTGGTACAAGGTTGCGTGGGCTTTCCTCAGACCGGTGGGCACCAGTGGAGTCCGACACATAGATAAGAAAGTCAGGCTGCAGCTCTACAGACCCAGGAAGAGTTTCTGGAAGACGAAGAAGAATTTGTGCGAGGTAAGCGCTGTCATCAAGCTGCCTTCTCATTCATCTCATTCAATTCACTATTACTCGTCAGGTGTACAGGTGGTGGAAAACTAGCAAGAGGTATGAGTACCCAAGCAGCTTGTACGTGAGCATAAGCGCGGTAGAGCCACCAAAGCTTGAGCCGGTATTCTACGAGCAGCTGCTGCAGCTAAACGACCTGTCCGAGATGAGAAGTGAGTCGCAACCAGACCCCTCAACCAGAGACGGCCAGGATCTCGCTGAACCGCCCAAGTGGACCCGTCACGCGGCCCAGTCCTGCCAAATCCCCAACGAAGCCTATCTCGAGACGGAGGCTGCTGATAACGGATGCTTTTACGTCGCCTTCAGCCACGATGGAAAGTATCTCGCTTGCGCTGTGTCGGAAGAATACGACTATCCGATTTTGGTTTACAAGGTGAATCGATCAGAAGAGCTACAGTTGTGTCGTGAGATTTAGTTGTTTGGTCGGGTAATTGAATTTTGCATTGGACGATTGCAGGTAGACGAGGCGAAGATTCACGTCAAGTTCCGTGGACACAAAAATTTCGTATACACTCTGAGCTGGTCCTCCGACAACCGATACCTACTGTCAGTTTCTTCCGACCAAACTGCTCAACTGTGGGACGTTAGAGAGAGAATCATGGAATGTGTCCAGGTAATTGAAAAAATGCGAATTTCTCAATATCTTGAAATCAGCTGAATTTGTTGGAAAAATAGAAAAATCACTCGTGTATCACGTACTACTTCAAGTATTGGCTTTCAGTCGCTACCACACCCTTCGTACGTATACTGCGGCAAATTCTCACCGGACAGCTCGAGCTACCTGGTAACCGGTTGCTACGACCACGTGGCCCGAGTCTGGGCTCGAGTGCACTCGCGCCAGTACGAGTTAGTCCAGGAGCTGGAGGGTCACGAAAGCTTCGTCAGCGCTGTGGCAATTCAGCCCAAGGACGAGCTGTTTATTACCGGCGACGGGCTCGGGGTCGTTATCTTCTGGGCGGCAAAGAAGAGCCGCAAGTCGCTCGTGAGGAGAGAGTGGCAAATCGCGCGCAAGATAAAGATCAAGGAGACCGAAGCGGCGGCCATCAATACAATTGTCTTGCACCCGCTCGGCTCGAGGCTGCTCGTCCACTCGAGGAACAACAGCCTGAGATTGATGGACATGCTCAGTGGCGTCGTCCTCAGAAAGTTCGAAGGCTTGAAAAATCACAGGTAGGTGCCTCGTTGGATTAGTTTACGTATATTTTGTTGCAATGAGATATTCTATATTGAATGTGCCTAAATAACCCGGCTCTTGCAGACTTCAGATAACTGCGTGCATTTCGCCGTGCGGTGGACTGCTATTCTGCGGAGGCGAGGATTCGACGCTGAACGTGTGGAGCTTGGACAACGGCAAGCTCCTGGGCGTGTACGAGTCCGAATGCCACGAGAAGGCAGTGACGTGCGTCGATTACCATCCCTACGATCACGTCGTTGCTTACTGCACTTATGGGGCTCCGCTGCCCGTCAAAATTCTCAAGTTCGACAGGGAGGCCGACGGGCATAGAGTGGGGCTCAAATTGCTAGCCATGACATCGAGCATGATGTCGGTGAGCTCGTCTACGAGGATTAAAGAGCACCAGCCGGCGAGCGTGAGAAACGGCGTGAGGAATTTCGAGAAGCTCTCCGCGAGAAGCTTGGTCAACTCCTCGAGCAATCTCAGCCACTCGGGCTCTATGAATCACTTGTTGACGGAGCACAGGAACGACGACGAGGCACGCAATCACATGAAGGGCAAACTGCAGAAGTTCATAGACTCCGGGCCAAATATCAGGGCCAAGAGCATGAACCGGTTGAACGGGATAATCGAGAAAATTGACAAAATACTCATGTACGCGACCAACCAGAAGTCCGCGCCGATCGACTTGGAGTCAGCTCGTAACACATCGGCATTTGCCATGGGCGACCGACAGCACTTCGAACAAGCGGAAGTATTCGAGCTGAAGGACGTAGCCACGATTGGATACGAGGAGAAGAGGAAGAAGAAGAGCCGAAAGCATCGGGCCAGATCGAAGAGCGCGAGGAACACCGATGGTTCCCCCTCGCCGAAGGAAACGGAGTTCACCAAGGCGCATTCGGACAGCGCCGCGTTGAATCGCAAGGTCTCCAGGTTCAGCGACGATTCTTCAAACTCAAATCGTTCCGTGGCTCGAGCTAACTTCGTCGAGAGGCTGCAACTGGAGAATATAGAACTTGGCGAGTCGGAGTCGGGGATGAAAGATTCGCTCGACACCATCGTCGACGGCAAGGAGGACTTCCCCAGCGAGGAGGTTTTGGACGTGGAATCGCTGAAAAGCGACGATACGTACGTGGTGAACAAAGAGAAAAAATCACCCGGTAGCAGGGAAAACGATGGCTCCGAAAAAAGCAATGCCACGTTCATAATCGAGAGTGAGATCCCCGTACCAAAGCCACGGAGAAGACCCGGCAAAGTCGAAGTCGTGTAAATGTATATACTCAACGAAAGTAGAGGATATTTAGCTTGTTATAGGTTTTTGTACAGATATTATTGCAGGGATATTTCCATTGCGCTGAATTTTACTAGAAATTTATTGTTGTTTCATTCATTATTCGAGATTTGTTTTAGTAATCATGTAGGGAAACTACCAATTTTTATATAAGATATTAGACTGATGGGCAGAAATAATTGTCATCAAATATGTCTTAGTATTCTTTTATTTTTAACTCTATATAATGATTTCTCAATGCATTCTTGAATGTGACCTCAAGAAATGTTTCACGATGAAACTGTAAATCATAAGCATTGAGATTCAAAACGTACTACTTGACTTTTTCTCAAGATCGCGAGACAGCGTTTAATTTTGGGATAAAAATTCAGCAAGGACAATATTATAATCATAATTAAATTCTGCTGTCATTTTTGCGGATTAAAAGTATCATTCTTGCTGATACCAGATCTTCAGATCTCGAAGATACTCTTGAAGCATTTTATAAAAATTTGTATATTCATTTGCACGTAAACATACTATCTATGTATTAAAACTTCAACTATGTACGTAGAAACATTTAAAACTTAACGGATATTTAAAAATTCATAAACAAATGCAAAATAATTTTCTTCTTAATCAACTGGGACCCTTCTCTTTTTGTAATTTTCTGCTTCCTTAACGGCGTATGGTGGCTCATTATCTTCGGAAACCCAAATGGCTCCAGGTTCTCCTTTTCTTATCATCTTTACTATAGCTTCGCCAACATTTTCCGGTCTAAAAATATTTGTTTGTTACTAACGAAAACAGAATCTTTAAAAATAATGAAGAATGTTCTGTGTCACTCACTGTTGAATATATTTCGAGCATTCGAGAGCTTGATTCAAGATCTCTTCGGAGATAAAATTCAGCGTGTCCTCTTTAAAGTTATGGTGGAGGAAACTAGTTTCCGTGAGGCCAGGGCAGATCGCCATGACTCTAACATCAAGATTTTCGTAGTGGTCCTGGAAATATTTACAGTCTTTGTATAGTTTTCTGCATTCCTTATACACTTTGTAGTTTTCTGTACTGATTGTCAGTTAGTTGATTTACTTTACCTTCAACGATCGAGTGAAGCCATAGACACCATACTTTGAAGCTGCATACACCGGGAAGGCTGGAGTGTTAGTGAGGCCGAATATTGAACATACGTTAATGATAGCTCCACCCAGGCCGTTATGATGTTTTCCCATGCGATCGATTCCAATCAGAGTGCAATTGATCACAGCAGTCTAGGGATAACACGAGGTAATTTTTTATCGACTTTTCGCTTCAATTTCTCTTTTATGATAAAAATGAACAAAATATATGTATTCACAATTTTTTATTTCTAGAATCAACAGAAATTATTATCGAATGTAATGATTCCGTAACTGAATTTGTAGCATAAGATTGATCATCTGTTTTCAATTGAAGGGAATTACGATGTTTACATTCTTTGCATGTTCACTATGTTCTTATCTAAAGTTCCATTGACGAAGCCAAGATGATACGGGATTACAGAATAAGTATGATTATACGTTTAGCGACGATATATGTACCGAAATTCATTGAGACTAAAATTGTTATACAACGTCGATATTAAAATCTCAAGAAATAAAACTTCCAGATATTATTAATTATATTCATTAATATGGTCCAAAAATAGAACTGTCAATTGTATCCCAATAACAGATAGATCTAAAATTATTATTTAAGAAAAATGAGATTAGACAATTGATTTCAATATTACTCTAAGTGATTATCGCAATATCACAATTTTGAAAATCAAAACTTCCAAACTGAACATCACATCGAGTGTTGAGAATACAAATGATCATCTAATATTGGCTCGAATAATCAGATAAAACTTCTGCCTGTGCGCGCGCGTGTGTGTAAGTGTGTGGCGTTTGTACAGGCGTATATATGTCCCAATGATTTTTGTTTACACATATCCAGATCACGACTAAGTGTACACATACTTACCAAGTTTATATCAATCATGTGGTGCGCTCTGGGCTCGCTGGTTATGTTTGCATTATTAACGAGTATGTCAACTCTTCTTTGCATGCCCACGATCTCGTCGTATCGAGCTAAACGGATCATTATTAATCAATGAAAAAACTTTTATATAATTAATACTTTTACAGTTTAGGGTCGAAGCAATCCGTCACCTGCGAATTCACTTGTTATCGTCACGTCGCAAGTGTAAAAGTGAGCCTTGTCCTTGCCGAACTGCTCCTCGATCTTGTGGATGCAGGAGGCCGCGCGAGTGTGCGCAGAGTCCAGGTCGAAAATTGCCACGTACTGATTGGATTTGTAAATTTTTAGTTATTCACGTCGATTTGGAAGAATGGAAAATCGACACGCAGTCGTCGCATTGTCTATCATATACCGTGTTCGACCCATTTGCATTAATTAATTCCACATACAGTTACATAAGATGGGAAATTAGAAATCGCGACGTCCGTGTCATGGAACATTGGATGCTAAAAGTTGTATGCTAATCGATCAGTTGAACCATCATCTCAGATGTTTCCAAACCGAAGAAAAAAAAAGAAGAAACACGCGTGAAGCGTCTAAATAAACGAATAATACCTTGGCCCCGTGTTTTAGCAGGCACTGTACGGCGGCAAAGCCAATACCTCCGGTTCCACCTGTAATAATAGCCACTTTGTCCTTAATCTCCATGATTACGGCGCTCTATCAATATACTATGACGTGAAACCCGACTGAGAGTACGAACGGGACTGAGCCGGGAAAGTCGGACCGAAACTTTCGACCAACTGCCGAACTATAAGTTTTCGAGAAATGTGAGATGTCACTCGCAGCTATTATTTGACGCGAAAGATTTTTAACGCCGAAGGTTATTGCTGATTAGGCGGGAATACAACGCCAATGAGGGTTTCGACGCTCAAGATCTCAACGATATATACTCGGATTAGGGATTAGTGCAAGACGACGACAAATGGACATTGGATGACTTTACAATATGGGGGGAATCCATACACAATTATATTTTGAACTACATTAGTTCATGCCGAGAGCTGTTTCACAACTCAGCAGTGTTGGTGAGCTATTCATGGAGCCTTATCGAGAAGATAATTTTTTTTCAAACTTCGAGATCGTTTGGAGCTGTTTTATGTGCATGATAAGTTGGATTTATGTCTTTTAAGAACTGCGAGTTTTCTTGAAATTTTAAAGCTGTTCGATTTATTAAATTTGGGATGTATTGGGGGAATATGATAATGATGAGGTCGGATAAGAATCAAACGACGTGATCTAATTTTTCCAAAACTTCTCATGTCTACAACTCTCCGGGCCACAGATATACAGATACAATACAGATTGAAAATTTTTATTTTCAATATGTATTTATTCTGTAAGTTTTATAACCATGCATGATTTAAGATTTCTGATTGAAACCAGGGTGGTAATTTGAAATAAATAATATTTTATGGTCTATGTCGATCGTGATGTGTGTGAAAGAAAAAAACGGTGAACATTACATCGACGTGTCTTACGAAGAAAGACACATAACTGAATCTGTCCGCGAAGAAAGACACATATATCCGAATATGTCCGCGAAGAAAGACACATATCCGAATCTGTCCGCGAAGAAAGACACAACTCGCAATCTAGCCGCGAAGAAAGACAAATGTCGGAATTATTCTCCCGCAAATATTAACGAAAAAAGAGTTTAAACTGTAGAAAAGGCTTGTTTTTTTTTGTCAATGATAACCTACTCATTCTAAGCTTTCATTCCATATATTTTTTACGTCGGAAAATTGTGGGATGTGCTCCATGTATCCTTTTTGCGGCCAGACGCGAGTTGTGTCTTTCTTCGCGGACAGATTGCGAGTTGTGTCTTTCTTCGCGGACAAATTGAGATGTGTCTTTCTTCGCGGACAGTTTGAGATGTGTCTTTCTTCGTAAGACACGTCGACATATAGTTTCATAGATTTTGATCACACGAAACTAAGAATTACCAAATATTCATTAGGTTATGGAGAATTGGTATGCTCAAGATACGTATTCTTCTTGGTCATTGATCAGAGACAAGCTCGAGTGTATTGAGAAAAAATAAACAAACAAAATTTAATTTTTTTGGAAGAAATTACAGATGTATAACTGAAACTATACAGAAATCGATATCCAAAAAATATATAAATAGAAACTGGGGAATAATTCAGCAGCCTATAGTTCGAAAAAAAAAATTAGTCGAAATTGTCAAGTCTTAAGTTTGAGGGAAATCCTTTTACAAAGAAAACAGTCAAATACTCTTCATGGCACCAAGACACTAGATTCAGAGTATTTTTATGGGTACATACATAAGAAAGATATCGATTCATACTTCAATCACATTATATATTTTGGTGTACTCCAAAATTCGGTATTTCCCCACAAATGTTTATTGATTCTTTTTTGAATATACATCAATAATAAAAAAAACTCTTTATGTTCATTGATACTCATAGCCCGTATACGTATCTTTATTATGTAACAACCTCACTTTATTGTCATCATCTTCATTATATTTACTATGAACTCTTTCATGACAATATTCTTGCACAAGTATACTATTCAAAAACTATATCAGATCATGAAGTTAGTTTTATCAAACTTTCAATTTTCGAATGATTTAATGTCTAAAATAAATATGAAATTAATAATTTTTATTCTTGGTATTGCTTGCAATTATTATAGAGTTATACGAAATTATCTATTGTTAATCATTGAAAAACTGCTAGTATACGAGGATATAAAAATTACCAGAGTATACCACTATTATTTCATTCGTATTATGAACTCAAAGTTCAATCGAAATTCAATATCTGTAGTCATTTAAAAAATAATCTTGTGAAGTTTACCTCAAAAGTTGTTTATCATAAAGTGTAAACAACGCGAACGTCATGATTGATAATGAAGATGCACACCATTTACCTATCAATTATCAGAGCAGATCACAGAACTGGAGAGTGTGTACATTTTGGTGTGAAAATCAGAGCCCCGCATTTGAATTAACAAATACAATGCCGAAAACTTATACGATGGCTGTAGAAAACATCTCTGGCAAGACAGGGAAATCTTTTCTTCTGGTGAACCACTGGCTTCTGCTCACGATATCAATCCGATTCCATGAACCGGTTAATTGACAACGACATGAATGAATTTTCCCCTGGATTTGCTGTGAATGAACGGTAAATAATTGTATATTTTTATGATGAGTAATCTCATTCATATGCAAAATCATTGTTCTTCTTTTGTGTATGATACACGTGTAAAAATAAGAAACATTTGTATAATACATTTGTTTTATGCTTAAATTGATTAACATAATCAATTGGCAATTGCAGTCTCCTTAATTGCTGATAGATGCAATTACATGGGTAAATAGTTGTGTTATCGAATCCAACGAAGCTCGAGTGAATATTCGATGGTATGTACATTCTAATAGTAGGCTGAAAATTCCACTGCAATCTTCTCATACATTCATTCACCTACTCACCGTGAAATTTTACTTTTATACAGTGAATTTTCACTGTGAAGATTCAGGAGAGTACTTTACTCTTGAGAAAAGAAGAAGATTTGGTGAGTTTCGTGGCTGTATAGAAACTTCAACAAAAGAACAGTTTCTCTATTTCAAACTTGAAAAACAACCCATCACAAGCTTTCATGCATAATTTATGTATCCCCGATAAATTTGTTCACTTAATTACAGAATTAATGTGATCATCAGATGTATGATTTGATAAAATCTCTGATTTCGGAGCATCTTGCAGTATTTTGCAATCACGTAAAAATTTACTTTTGAACACGTCGGGTAGCCAGGTGATCGAGGTCCTCGTCTATTGTATATATTGTTACACGTGACGCTGCAATTCGCAGCAGGAATATATCAATAATAAGAGTTGATTTTTTGCAGATATCGTGAAAGTCTCTGACAATAAATTTTCTGTGATTAAACTTGATTCGTATATTATCATTGTTCTAGGGAGTTTTTCCACTCAGTTTGTAGAAAAGTCGCGCACAATGCGTACGTGTTGAGAGATAACAATTTACAACAGTGTATTGCATAAGTGAAACCTACACATTCGTGAATGTTTTTCTTGTAGGAATCGTACATAACGAGTTTTTGTTAAATGCAGCGACTTTTTGCATTTTATTAACTCAGAATCATTTGCAGTATTGATTCTATCTCACTTGAGATTGAACTTATCTTCAACGATAAATAACCTTTCAGCCGTTGTCAACAGTCATCGCGTAATTAGTCTTCACCAGGTTCGAAGGTCCGAATAAAAACTGACAAAAATGGATGTAAAAGGTAAAATTGGAATAGTTACTGGAGGCACCGGTGGAATTGGCTTATCAGTTGTTAAGGAATTACTACAAAATGGAATCAAAGTAAGATATAAATTTGTTTGAATCACTTATACATAATAATGAATTAGATTCAAATGTTAATTGCAAAATTATTACCGTAAATTGTTTTCAAGGAATGAAATATTTTTTCATGACTATTGAACTTTCTTTTATACTTTTACTGTTCCAGACATTATTTTCAAAAATTCAATGCATTAACTTCAAGCACAATGTTTGATTTCATGATTAAATAATTAATTGCCCCAATCTTATATTGAGAATTATTGAAACTGCCATCAAATATTTACTGTATTGATTTCTGCAGTTCGTCGCTATTTTAGATTTGACCAAGTCAGGTACAAAAGGAATTGTTAATGAACTAGTGGGAGAGCATGGATCTAGAGTTGCCTTTTATCATTGTGACGTAGCAAATAATGATGAGCTATCAGGTGAATAATTTCTTAATATGAAACAACATAAGGAATTCATTTTGAAATTTTATTCCCTTGGAAAATTCATTTTCAACGTGTAAAACGGATAATGTTTTCCTTGGATTTTTTCAATACACGCAATTCGTTTGAAACGACATTACAGAATATTTTCCAGATATTTTCAATAAGATCATGGAAGCTCACCATTCAATTGATATTCTGATCAACAATGCTGGAGTTGGGAACGAAAATGCTCCTGGGCGTATGATCGATATTAATTGTGTAAGTGGTATAAATAATGGCTATTGTCATCGAAATTAATGTATATTTTGTCTCGATTATTTCCAGAAAGCCGTTATTTTGGGAAGCTTATTGATGATAGAACGAATGGGAAAACATAAAGGTGGCAAAGGTGGAGTTATTATAAATACTGCATCTGTATTAGGATTGGTAAATTATAAAATGCCCATTTATTGCGCTACTAAACATGCAGTTGTTAGTTTCACTCGTTGCATGGCTGTAAGAGATTTGAATTTTATCCTGCTAATAGAGGTCGTCAACTTCGGTTGACAAATCATGGTTAAACTTGCTGAGATGCTTTCTGAATAACCAATATACAGCCATCTAATCTAACGTCTTATTTTCCTGCAGATATTCGCTAATCATTATAGTGATTCTATATCCGAATATTATAACTATATATATATTTATAGGATTCTGTTTACATATATTGTAAATGCATGAAATCGACTACCGTACACAAAATACGTCCAAGAAATTGAAACGTTAGGCTGAATGGCTGTTATATACGTGGTTCATTGAGGGACATACCTTAAAATCATTTCGCAAAGGTTCATCATGATTGGTTACCCGATGTTGACAGCGTCTATTATTAGTTCGTTCATAAGAACTGATCCATTGATTCCAAGTTTTATTTCATTATAAAGGAATCATACCATACCACAGGCGTGAGAGTCATTGCAATATGTCCTGGATTCACTGATACACCAATCATTTCAGATATTTCTAATGGATTGGATTTCACAGATCATGAAATTGATTTGACAAAATACGTGGTTCAACCGTGAGTACCATTAAGGTGGGAGAGGGGGTCATATCTATTTTGACGTCAGTTGACATTGGATGTATTTTGCATTATACAAAAAATGTATTTACATATCGAAGATGATTCGAGTATTCGCGGCTGCCTATGATAAATATCTATCGACTGGAACTTCATTTATGTAAGAAATTTGAGTATTCACAAAATGCTACGAGAAATAAGTGCAGCTATGGCTCGTTCTGCTCCCGCGACACTACCCGACACATTTTGCTCGATTATGGCGAAACAGAGCTACGCACTCCAAAAGTAGGACTATTCGCGATTCGCTATGGAACTGAAGATTCCAGGGATACCTTGATCATTCACGATAATCGCGGAAATAAAACGTATTACTGGAATAACATTTTTCTGACCGTCAAAGTAGTATGACTCCCCCTAATTGTTGAATCGAATGTATCAAATTTTACCGAACTATTATTCTTTTAGAACAAAGCATGTTGCTAAAGCCATGATACAGATGATCGAGAGTGGTAAAAGTGGTGATATTTGGGTATCAGAAAAAAATGAGGCCCCTTACACAGTGAAAAGTATTGAGGATTACAGGAGTCTGCGAGAAAATTGAATTTCCAAAATTATTTATTTTTTTCAATACTGCTGTACCGTACCAATAGCGTGAAGTGCAACTTTGGCTCGCGGATTATCGGATGGGACTGATGAGTCGCAAAACATATTCATAAAAACGTTGTATTCATGCCTATTATGACAAAAAAATTAAAATGAACATTTACGATTTCGTAAAGATTAATCTGCTCCTACAATATCGATGAAAATTTCATTATTCATCTATTTTTATGATAGAGCAAATGAAAGACACGAGCGAGCGATAGCGAGTGAGTTATTTCGGCTATAAGTATTGTAGAGGAGTGCAATTAGTGAAAAACACCCCGAAAATGTGGCAAGGTCTAGATTTTTTGGGGAATCGCTTCCTTTTCGCCTCCACATCTAAAGTCCTGAAAAGTGCCGCAACATTGTCGGAAAATGAGAGAAAATTGGTAAATTACCTGTTTTTTCACATTTCAGTGCATAACTTTTTTTAGAGAGACTTTTCAAAAAAATGTGTAGAGTAAAAAGTTGTTCGTATTGAAATTCCTTACAAAATAAGCTCTGCTGAGTTATGATTCAGTAATTAGGATAGTCATAAAACCCCGATTACGTGGTGAGACACGAAAAAATTGAATCAATGGAAAAACACATTTTCCATGCATCAATATTGATAAAAATTCATGAATAGAATTCTTTCATCGTTGTTTTAATACACCCTCAAGCCGCCTGCGATTGGTCCATAAGTTTTCGAAATACGGGTTTTTTACATTTGGAAAAATTGTAATTTCATCGCTTAATTACGCAAAAATGAAGATATATTTTTAAATGAAACTTTTTAAAATGTCCGTGGGATAGCCAGCTATCATATCCAACATTAATATTACACTAATTTTAGTAAAAAAAAATATTAATGAACTTTATATGTTTGATTAGTTTTCTTACGTCTATGCTACGCTCGCTAAACCCCCGCCCTCGCTGGTAACCATAGATTTCTATGTACTGAAATTAGTTATGTCAGTAAATGTACATAAATACTTGAAGTACTTTGTAATCAATCAATTCTTAGTTCTGATTTTATTTCTCTAGCAATATTTGATTTGAGCATATGATGTTATACTCATGAGTACCGATTACTTTAAATACTGTCAGACTTTTTCTGTTTTTTGAATTGAGATTATGAGATTAGAAAGGATGAATTGAGTCTCGCTGGTATTCCATCCATTTTATAAAAAAATAAACACGTCACAAGAATTTTAAATTTTTACTTGATTCACATTCTTGTCGAATATCGATTTTTGAAATTAATCATGGTGATGTTATAACTTGCGACCATGTTATCATAACGCTATTACAACATTACTAACAACATTATTAAAGACTAGAAAAATGAGGAGCAATCGTGAGGAGCAATCGTGAGGAGCAATCGTGAGGAGCAATCGTGAGGAGCACCCGTGCAGAGCAACCGTGAGGAGCAATCGTGATGAGCAATCGTGAGGAGCACCCGTAAGGAGCAATCGTGAGGAGCAAAATGACGACGACAACTATACTAAAAACTGTTGTATATATTATATTGATCTGTGATTCCTATGGATAATTGTCAAAGTGTTTGTATAAATATACGACAGTACAGGATACACAGGGGTGTTAAAAAGAAAAAAAATGGTGGGTATTCAATGGTGAGTATTCATTTTTATTGGGACAAAAAGAAGAATGATAAACTCAAATTTTGTATGTTGATATAGATAAGTTTATTAAAAAACAACATTCAGAATTCAAATTCTTCACTAAATCCAGTAGTCTTCAACGCTTCCCACTGCATAAGGGGGCTCATTTTTTTCAGAAACCCAAACATCTCCACTTTTTCCATTTTCGATTATCTTAATGAAGGCTCTAGCAACATTTTCGGCTCTAAAAAAAATAATTTTCAGTAAAGTTCTTACGATCCTTAAATTTAAAGATTTATGTAATAATACATTTTATCACTTTGTGCGGAAAAGTTGATCTCCGGACGTTATTTTTCCACACACGTGACGGAAAAATACCGTTCGATACAGCAGCAAAAGCTTATTTTATGGGTTATACTATTCCAAATATACATATAAATCCATGTATACTCTAATCATAATCATATTCATTCGCATACTCACGGTTGAGATATAAATTTTGATAGAATGTCATCGTAATTCAAGAAATCCAAACCAGCGGAAACATTCGAAATAAGTGGAGTATCAGTCACTCCTGGGCATATAGCAACCACTCGCACACCTGTAGCATCGTATTGTTCCTTCATGACACACAACAAATATGTATGATTTATTATTAATAAGAACAAACAACTTCATAGGAGGTGGTCACAGCTCCGATTCATCAATCGTGATGGAGTTTTCGGGTACACAAATTAATCATATATATAGATTTTTCCGGAAATATTCATAGAATGTATACAAACAATGTGATTTTTTTTACATTAGTTATGAACTTTTAGGTTGAACAAAATTTTCACTGAATATCAGCGTTTCAATGACCATAAGCACGAGAAAAATAATATTTGCATTGGATTTCAAAATAGTTCCTTTCCATTCGATGGTAACGAAATTTACAAAAAACCTTAGTTATGAAAATACTGCAGTAAATACAGAACTTATAAATAGTTTAACCATTTCATAAAGCTCCATCATGATTGGTGGCTCAGTAATTTGGCCATCTCCCATATTGTAAGATTTGAATTGAAATCTGTTATACATTCATGCACCGAGTGAAACTAACGACCGCATGTTTTGTAGAGCAGTAAATAGGCATTCCGATATTCTTCAAGCCTAGTATCGATGCGGTATTTACAATTATTCCACCCTTGCCACCTTTATGTTTTCCCATATGATCTATCATCATCAAGGTCCCCAAAACTACGGCTTTCTGAAAATAACCAATACATTCACGAATTTCGATGAAAATCGCCATTATATATTTTCATATCACTTACGTAATTAATATCAATCATAAGCTCAGGAACATTTTCGTTCCCGATTCCGGCATTGTTGATCAAAATATCAATATTATGGTGATCTTCAATGATCTTATTGAAATTTTCTGGAAAAATATTTCGAAATGTTGATATACGGTTGAGCTGTGTTTATGTTACAGAATAATATAATCAATGTAATCGATTGAAAACAATTGCGAAATCTATACCTTTTTCAGTACATATTGAACAATTCTTTACCTGATAGCTCAGCATGAATAGTCACGTCACAAGGGTAAAACGCTACTCTTGACTCGTGCTCCGTTACCAATTCATCGATAATTCCTCTCGTATTTGCATTGTCCAAATCTAAAACGGCGACACACTGTAGGATTACATAATATACGATATTTAAGAACATTTCGATAATAATGAAAGTTTATTCTGAAATAGATAATCGATTCAATTATTCGATTCTAATTTACGGGTGTTTCATTTGTATACGTTGGAATATCACAGACGCATAGTTTATGAATCGATTTTAAAAATTGTGTAACGTATGAAAAAGTTCTCGATTCAAAGCATTTGGATTTCCTAACTAGCTATAGGGAGTTATTCATAGATATTTTTTTCTCTTACTTTGATTCCACTTCGCAGTAACTCTTTGACAATAGCTAATCCAATGCCCCCAGTACCACCAGTAATCGCTGCAATTTTACCAGTTATTTCCATTTTCTCTCAGTGATGTATCAGAACTGCGAATTCAGTGAATATAACTTGATGCCTGATGACAACTGTACAAAATACTATCTCTCACTGAAGATAAAGTCCATCATAAGACTGGAAGTATCAGTTCTACATTCAATCCAAGTTGATAAAAAATCCAATAGTGTTATGCATAAAAACTGTAAATTTAAGCAATCTTTATAGTTTTGATTAAATATACATCTACAGATAAATCTAATTTATTTTATTTTGCTTTCTTAAAGAGAAAGCTTTGTAATGGGGCAAAAATCGACCCACCGAATCAGACCTCGGGACCTCGATTTTCGTAATCTACGGGTCGAAAAACATGGAAGTCCAAAAGTGTCTGTATGTATGTATGTATGGATGTTTGTATGTATGAGTGTGCGTCCCATTTTTTTTCGTCCACGATAACTAACGAAGGAATGGTCCGATCGTCTTAAAATTTTGCATACAGGTTAGTTGTGGCAAAATCTCGGCCGAGATCAATTTTTAGCAAAATCCGTTGTTTACCTCCCTAGTAACCGTTACGAAGGTTGGAAATGATCAATTTATTACCCATTTCCATCATTTTCGGCGGCAAAGGACACAAAATCTTCCCAATTAGCTCCGCAGCAATCGTTGCTAAGGAGAAGAAAAATTCACGTAAGTTTTGTTTCGTGGGTGATGTTGAAGCTTCTTTGAGAAAGCGCTAAGGCACTTGGCAGCGGTTTTCAATTTGTTAGAATCTAGCCCATTTTCATTTCGTCAATCCTTTCGGATTTTGAATCAATAAAAGAAAATCAATTTTAGATTTTGTTTGATATTATAATAATAGAGATTGATTGAGGAGACCTTCACCGATCGTGTTATGGTTTGTTCATGATCACGTCAGTACAATATTTCATACAAAAAATTTTTCAAATCTTACACCCAGCTCAAAGATATTCCGGCTACACAGTCATTCCCAAAACTTAGGTAAATCAATAAAACGTATTTGGAAAGTTGAGCTGCAAAAGAAGTTTTCGTTAGCAAAATAAATAACCGTTTTCATAGGTGTATGAAGGATTTCAAGCAGCGTAAAATCACATTTGAGCTCGTTTTTATAAGCGCGTCTTGAACTTTGATATTATTAAAGTTATAACTTGTCCCTTACTGGGAGGATTAAAAGCCATTTTTTTCCACAATCAACCCAGGCATATGATCTCTGCATATATCCAATCATTCGTTTTCAAGAGTTTCGTGAGGTTCTTACCATTTTATCCCATACAGAGCATGGAAGTACTCGAATTTCACATGTGAAGCGCATGTGAATCAAAAGTGTTCGCGCGGTGTCTTACTACCCAGCTAGCTCTCTAAATTTCTTACGGTGAATATTCACTGTAAGTTGCTGTCAAATATCGCTCATTGTATGACAGTGAAATCGATAATTTTATATTTTTAATTTAATTAAAATTCACTGTAGATACAATGAAATTTTACTGTAGTACGGTGAACAATCCACTGTAAGTACATTGAGAAATGTTTCACTGAAGCTTACAGTGAGATTCTCACTATAAGGAATTTAGAGAGAACGAGGCTTTCCCCAATTTTGGGTATAACTTTTACATCACAAAATATGATTACTTACGAAGTTTCAAGTATTTGTCACTATTCTCATTTTAGATTTATAGCCAGAACAGCCTTTAATTATAATTATCTATTCTTACTATTAACTAGGTTAACCCCCTCTCTCCCTCCTTTTTCTTTATCAAGGTCAAAGAGCTATAATTCAAGTAGAGTTTAAAAGATATATCTCCGAACACTTGGAAATTCCAAAGTGCCCGGCGGCATGCGCGGCATCCGAATTCGAAGCTTCTGCGTGACTGCGCAAGCGCGACGCCGAACCTCCCGAAATCCGCGAGTGCTCGGCTGGAATCGGCAATCGTCGCCAGTCGCCGATCTCATATCACCTGTATGTGTGTGTTGCACATCAGCTGCACACATGGACACAGTTGCACATGTGTTGTGTTGTGACGTTGTTACAGTGAGTGCGTAAACGTTTTAAATCCGACAATTCAAATTGAGTAACAGAAACTCAATGCAGAAAGTGTAAAGTTTTCGGACCCAGGTTGGTGTCGACAAATTCGTCCAACAGTCGTTAGATTGGAGGTAATTTACTTCCTACCTTCTTGTTTATTTCGTATAATTTTACTTGTAGTTGTAGTTTTAGGTAGGCAATAATGTACCAACTTATTTTTCAATTATCAATCTTTTATAACTCATTCAATTATTTCAGTGTATCCTGCTGGTTATTTTATCGGCGTTATTTTACCATTAATGATCCTTTGAGGTTAATTCCTTTGTATTCTAAACTTTCAATTATTTATTTTTCAGCTGGACATAATGGACATATACACATTTGACAAAAGTTATCAAGAAAGATTATCAGAATTCACGAACATTCTTTCCAATCGAGGAGACATTGTTCCTGCGTCACAAGTTCGCGCTGAATGGATTTATTACATAGAACTTGTTATTGAACCTGTGGGATGGCAAGCATTATGGAAAATTCCTCGATTAACATGCCAAGATTTCAACATTCACTATCCCACTATAGTTGTTGTAGAAGTTGAAAATGTTGATTTTGCAGAGCTTTCTGCATTGGTGAAAATTATAGCTGTTCAAGATGACATTCACTTACCTGAAAAGTATGATGTTCCATTAATAGAAATATATCCTACAAAGGAGCAAGAAAACTCAGCTTTAGATGTACAGAGTTCAGCAGACTGCATTGATAGATTACGATTCTTCTACAATTATTTGTGGATGCCTTGGGACATAGATGATGATGAAAACAATGACTGGTCTTGTAATCATCTAGAGGATAGATTGAGATTATTCTTTGACATGAAAGTGGGAACAGTGTGCAAAAAAACTTGTGATGTTATTAGATCTTTAATGAGAGAAGGACGTGACATTCAATCGAAAATTTCCAAGTTAGAATTGGAGATTTCTGACGACGAAGATGAAGAACAAGAAAAATCAGTCGATGAGAGCAGAGCTTGTCAGCTGGTGAAGCTACACTTTCGTCTTCAACAAATCAAAACTGAGATGGAAATACTTGAGAATCCAGCTATGAGAGAAATGCTTGTGAAGAATCAAAGTTTTAGTGGCAAAGAAGTTGAGATAAAAAGGAGAGAAAGCAGAGGAAGACAATCGGAAGCTCATTTTGTGTGGCTTGGGGGGACTTTAGAAGAAACAATAGAGGCATTCAAGTCTGCTCAGGATTTTCTGCCTTCTAATATATTTACTAAGTAATGAACTTTAGGATAATTAACTTTAGGATATTTAATTTATGAGAATATGAATAACAGGTGACATTTTATTTTTCAGAACTTCAGACTGTTTACAAGATGCTCTCAATACTTCTGCCACTGATGATATTATTATAATTGGTAGAGGAGAACACCAAATAAGAGGTGCAGGGAGTTTGGAGGATGGAGGTTCATTTAAAGGAATAGGCAGAGCAGAGTCGATAATTGTTTGTCCTAAAGAAACTGAAAGTGGATTATCTCTGTTAGATTTTTCAGGACCAGAAGTGAGAAAAATTCTTTCTATATACAATAAGATAGTGATACAGATTCACAAGTAATTAATCATTGAATCCTGTTCGTTAATTTCTAGGTAGTTCTGGAGAATATTACTCTGGATTTGAAAGAGATACAAGCTGGAATCCTTGTTAGGAAGGGACTAGTTAAGCTAATAAATTGTCGAATGGTAGTTTACAATCAGAGTGTAATCAAACTTGGAATTGTTGTTTTGCCTGGAGCAAAACTAATTGCAAAAAATACAGTTTTCATTGGTTTGGGTACGTGTGTTACCATTCATAACTCAGCAGAAGCCGTCTTATCTAACTGCAGTTTTGATAATTGCATTGAAGGAATTGAGGTACAAATTTTGACGTCCTAAAACCTTTCTCACGAAATATTTCCTTTTTATCATGTCAATTATTTTTTCAGTTGAGCCACAAATCGAGATTATTAGCTAATGAATGCTCATTCTTGAATTGCAAAGAATATGGGATTCGCATGGAAACAGAAGATCCAAATATCACCGAAGCACAAGTTGGAGATGCGAATATTTTACAAAACTCACTTGGAGTTACGATACAAAATTGTAAATTTGAAAATAATGTTAAAGGCAATATTAATCTGAAGCCAAGTTCCAGTATTAAATTTAATCCTAGACAGGAATGTATGATCATTGCGTGAAAAAAGAATTCCACAAGCAATATGATAAATGACACATGATTGAGTGCAATTTTGTACCTTTCATAGCGAGACATTGTATTAATTTTTACATTTTTATACATGAACTTTTGTACATTGTTGAATAAATTCTGTGAATGGCGGCTCGCTAGTAAAAATATTGAGCCTGTACATACATAAAATTTTTTAAATTCATGTTTTATTTGCTTTAATTCTATCTGACTATATGCTTTTGTTGCATGCATTAACATTATATCGACGGCCCTTTAGTAGAAAAGCACAACTCAGAATTAGATATTTACAATGCTCTCATACAGTGTAATCTGTTTAATTCAGAATTTTCTCCCGAGGGTAATTTCAAGCATTACACTGTATGGAGTCATTGAAAATATCAAATTCTGAATTGTGCTTTCCTTCGTAAGGGCCGTCTGGAAAATTTTAAATTTGGCTTCCCACTTGTTATAATTATATCATCGTGTTATAACTTAAGAACAAAATTAAACGGCTATCTGTGCTAGACTCTTTGTTGTTACAAAATGTTTCTCTCGCAAGATTGATATCACGGGCAAATTGGTAATTCTTATTCTCTTATCATATGAGAGAAAAAGAGAGAGCAAGAAAATAGAACAAATACCGTCGGAGGACGCCACCAATCAACTTTCGCCCCGGCGCGAATGTATCGCGCGCATGTATATCAATGTATATCTATTGCTTGCGTAGATTTGTAAATATTTCAATAAATGAACTTATTCTCCTACTTGCCACAAGTTATTAGACATCAAGTGAGTGTACTTATCTTAGACTTATTTCATCAGCGAATTCCGTCAATTTGAAACGTACTTACAGTAATAATGCTTATTTGGTTTCCTAACCTATATGTCTATTATCAAGAATATTATTCTTATCAAAACAGGTGGACATAAGTATCGAAATGTTGAAAAAATTAGAAAATTAGAAGAATGATGATGTTGCCAAATAAATCGCAACTATTTATTCTGCATAATCAAATAATGGCAGTTTTAAGAATCAGTTATTCTAGTTGAATTTATTAAATTGCATGATCAATATGTAATAGTCAGGATATGCCTATTTGTTTCTTTCCAACATGAATGACAAAATAGAAAATAAGCATATCTTGTAACTGGATCCAATACTAGATATATTTTCAGACATTTTAAAATTGAGCGTTCATTCTGACATTTAACAATATCAATTTTAGGTTTCAAAGTTTCTGTGCTATCAAAACGGTGGTAGCAAACAGTGCCAGGTGAGCGTCCCGAGTTGGTCAGTGACAAAGTGGATTAAATTCAGTGCACTATTGAAACATAGCTTAGGCATGGTGGAGACTACATTGCCAAGTGAGATCATCACTGACAGACAAACACAATTTGGCAATGGTCGACAATTGGACCCATCCGACAGCATTTTTGTCTTCAAGGATACACTGTCTGACTATGAAGAGCCGCCATCAGACAACGAGGTGAGCTCGTCTTTTATCCATTTATCAACTGACAACTAATTTATCCGCTTGAAATTTACTGAACGTCCCTGCAATGCGAGGCAGGGAAATTTGAAGTATATACACTGGTAGACTAAACAAGCCTTGTGTCTCTTGAGAATAGTAGTTTTCCATGTATTATAGATGTAAATCAAATTCCAACAAGTTCTATTTGCCATTTACCTCTACATTCACTGTTGATTCTATATATTTTGTAATAGACATCCCACAATACTGATAATTTACCATATAACAAGTGTATTGGGTAAAGGAGGACAGACATAAGACAGAGGATAGAATACATTGAAGATATAAATTATCAAAGAATTCGAAGAAAAAATTTGAAAATGATGAGAATCGAATTTCACGCTAAGGAATCATTGCATTAATATAATATTCGTATCCAGTTGCCACGTGCAGAGTAAAGAAAATCCGGCATACTAGGCGAAAAGAACACCATACGACATGGCTGCGGATGGAATGTCGCAAGCTCAAGCAGGCCCTGTAATAGACGACAATGACGAGGTCGTTATAAGGGTTTTATAATTTGCGGGCGCGGGCGCGCTAACGAATGTCGCATTGTCGAGGCGCAAGTTATAAATCAGACTCGTGCTCGGGACTGCTCGTATTGCGCTCGCGCGAGGTTCGGTTCTAATGAAGTAGACGGCGCGAATCGGCACTATATACGAAAGAGACGCGCACGCTGCACAGTTACGTACAGATACCTACGCCGCGCGACGGCACAATGCCGCTGACCGCTGAAAATATCCTAGAGCAGAAGCTCCCGGGCGATCAATCACTGCACGAGCTCCGCTCTCTTCTCTCGCCGCGCTCTCCGAAGTAAGAGGACTTTAAAATAAACCCTACACCGCGAGAGCACTCGCGCCGCCGCCGCTGCCGCTCGAAAATCGGTATACGCCCCATTTGGTCTCGTTCTTTTATAATCCCTCGCGTGCTCGTGCTTTTCTTTCCCTCTATGATGCGCACTGCTGCTGCTGTCTGCAGTGTCTTCTTCCGGCTTCGCTCATTAGGGACTTTTTGAAAAACCTCCGACTGTCCATAGGGCCAATTTGCTATTCACGCACGAGGCCGAGAAATTTGTAGTTTTTTTTTGCACGACCGTTCGTTCTCCACTTGGATTTTCAAGTTCGAGCGTTGGGAGGATCCGCAGCTTGAATTTTTCCACCAGTATATTTGATGATCCTGCCATTCGAACGGATGGTGGTGGAAAATCACTGTGTATATTTTCCCTGCTCGCGCTAACCATTCCGTGATAAAATCCTAGATTCATTTGGTCCACATCTCTTCGAGATTCTTACTTTGACGTAACGCGGAATTGAAAATCTTTGGCTTGGCGGGACGCCAAGGTGAAAATCCCGGCGAGAACTCGGCTCGGAGATTCCAAAATCAGCCATAGAATTAGTGGTCGAGGAGGAGAAATATCGCTGTTGTTCGTAGGAGATAAATCGGATCTAGTAATTTCCGAAGTAAATCGACGATGCTCAGTTCGCGCTAGTGAGATCTTTCCCTGCGCAAGAGTTCGGAGTAATGCTTATAATAACCATATGCGCGGTGGGAAATGCATTGTCATATAGTTCGTGCTATTTTCTTTGAACGAATGTGCGAAACTCGAACCGTATACACTCGCTTTTTTCTTTGCAGAGGAAGTGCGTTTAACGCGCGAGTAGATTCTCGTACGCTGTGAGAAAAAATCTGACACTCCGCACACGTCACACACTAGCAGAGAGAGCTAACTTCGCAACTCCGGAGTTGACAAAAGAGTGTGTTCACAGGATTTTCTTTGCCGCGCGTTAGCTCTAATTTATTCAGCATTCGGATAAGTTTGAAAAGTTAAGAATAAACCGGGAACAATGTGATCCCGGCACTGCTTAATTTCTCCTCCGACGAACCTCGTTGCCAAATGAAGGGACATACGAGTGACTCGACCTCGTTCTGACAATACAAATTCACCCGAATGATTTTCAAATGCCCGACTCGTAAACTTCCGTTCTCTCGACATTTATAGAATCGTTAGCGAGTGAGCGAAGGTACGATTTGAATTCTGTCGCGTCATTGTATCATTTTCTGTGAAAGTGTCGATTTCACAAAGACGTCGTGAAGTAAATGTCGTTTTTTAAAAACCCGAGAACGCACGTTCCATATACACAACGTTACACATACGTTTCTTCTTCTTCTTCTTCTTCTTTTCGCTGATGGCGGTGGGCTCCTGGTTGGAACACATACGTTTCGATCGAGAGGAGTATATATACACTAATCCGCTGGCCTGGCCATCCGAATCCGAGCACAGTACAGAGCCGGCTAAAAGGAAGAAACGCGGGACAAAAGACTCGGCTTTTCTCAGCGGCTAAAAGTTTATCCGAAACAACGCGCGCAGTTTGCGCCATCCCCCTCGAAAAAACTTTAGCATATAACGCGGCGTTTCGCAAAACGGGAGATGGGGGGACGAGGAGGACGAAAAACCGCGCGTACTCGGCTTGTAGCTCCCCGCACAAAGCGCGCGAGTCGGGGGGGCCAAAAAAAAATGCGGGGGTTGAATCCGGGTCGAGCGATCGGCGACTGATGTATATATACGCGCTTGCAGAAGAGGTGGAAGCTGCAGCAGGGCGACAGAGGGACAAAAGAGAGCCCGGAAGACGCGCACGAAGCCAAGACGAGTAGGAGCAGAGGAGGACGCGCTGCCGGCGGCGGCTAAGCGCCGCGGCCCGACATTACGACCCTATTGTCGAACGCGAGAGCTCTCCTTAGTCCGTGAAAAGCCGCATTCACGGCCCGCTCGCGCAAGGGTGTAAAGGGCGGCTCGTGTTTTGTCGCGGGACGGATTGTCGGGAGCTTGCCTGGGCAGTTTGTTTCTCTCGCTTTCTCTCTCCGGTATAACGGATGGTTCGACTTACCCTCCCACCCCGCGCTCTGTACCGGCTTCCTCCGCGGCTGGACCGCTCTGACATTTTCCACAGCGCATTTGACACTTTTCAAAACGTATATACCCTCCGAGCCGCGTGTCGCGGAGATTATATCGGGCGTGATATCGTCGTCGCGTGGATCGACGGCGCGAAAGTGTGGAGATGGGGAGGCGGGGAGAAAAAAAAAACGTTTTCACTACGTCAGTGTGATCGGATATTTTATGGATGGATCGCCTTATGCGGGGCGTTCGTTCCGGCCGGCGGAATTACGATGAAATTCTTCGGGCGGGGAATTTGATTTTCGGAATTCTCTGTGAAAGAAAAAACCCCTGCTGTCCGGGATCAGTGGTATGGGCTTTCAAAGTGATAGCTATATACTTTTCGTGCACTGCTATCCATCCGTGCAGTGTACATTTTTCAACGGATTTTAATAGTGCAACGATTATTCGACCGTGACTGCCGGGTATCGATAGTTTTAAAACTGGGTTACAATGATTCGAACTGTCGTCTATGTTGACTCGACGAGAATTGAAAAATTGATTTTCTTTTCAATTTGTCCAAGCGTGAATCTTTGAAAAGTGACTTGCGCGCGTCCGATCCTTCTCAAATTTGAATTAGTTTAAAGTTTCAGCAACCCTGACCTGCGACAAAAATTCCATCCGTATGTAGGTTCAACGGCTGTTGTCATTCGATAAAATTCTGTCCGAACACGTTGATGCGGTCTCTTGAAAGCTTACAGTAAAAAACTGCTGGATAAAAGTTAAAAATCACTGTATGATTTATTGAATAGAACTGCTGTGAATTTTTCATGTAATAAAAGTGATTTTCCCCTTAGTTTCATGAATTTTGATAGAAACAATTTCTAGATAAAATTTGCAGTAAATCGTTAATATCAAAATTCATAGAACTAGAGTGAAAATTCATTTTCTATTACATGAAAAATTTACTGCAATTTTATTCAATAAATCATTCACCCTCGTACAGTGATTTTTCACTCGAATATTTTCTATGGTTTTTCATTGTGAACTTTCAAGGGTATAGACACGATAATTGAGCGTATACTTTTTCCAATCATCGAATTGACATTTGAGTAAGTACGTCCGCTGTCCCCGTTAGCCCTAACCACGAATGTCCTTTTTGGATTTATGAAAAAACCCGCCGAGGCAATCCAGGGGAAATCCCTACCAAAGGATTCTTCACCGATACCAACGCTTTCGCAATAATCTCTCTCTTTCTCTGAGAAACATCGAAAAATCAAAGCCCTGCACAATGGTTTGCATCCTCTTATACACCCAGTACCCGAAGCATATTGCATTTTTCAATAAAAAAAAAGGAACAAAAAATGGTTTTCTCCGCTGGGAAAATCGTTATGCCACCCGTTGCGTAATCCCATCACCCGAATGTATCCCCCGTCGACTAATTCCAGATTACTTACATACGTATATCTCAAGTGAGAGATTTCGCCAGCTCTGCGGATTCCACTCGAATTAGACACGTATACGTCCCTCGGCGTCGTCCCCGCACGTCCGTTACTTTCGTGTCATCGCGGGAGAGGTGTCGGGATCCCAGCTGGGGGCTAATTCAATCAAGCTCGTATATATAAGTACTCGAGTGGATGTGTATATATATATATATATATATATATATATATATACACACACAGAGAAGGTCGATGATGGGTTTTCTTCCGGGCTTTCTTTTTCGTCCGCGTCAAAGTGCGTTTCTATATTTGTGCCTCGCTTTGATAGACGAGGGGGGGGAGGTCTCTCACCTAGTATACCACTCCTCTCCGTCTTCGTCTGTCGGGGCCCGCGGATGCCTCTCTCGCCGTCGGCAAGAAAGAATTTTCCGAGGCTCCTGCGATCGCTGCATGAGTCTGCCTTCGAAACTTTCGGAACTCCAACGAGTCCGGTGATTATGTCAAAGGGCACATACGTCGCGTTGACTAATCTCGCAGGAATCACGGACGCCGCGTTACACGGGGGCTTTCCGGCATTTGAAATTATGATCGCCCGCGTCTAAATATTCCGCGTGTTTCGCATATTATAGCCATAAATCGCCGACCCGCACACCAGAACGAGCTTTGTGCCTGAGTAATTACCGACAGCGTGTTTTAAATTAATTATATCCTCGCGCGCGCGGCTCGAGTTGTAACTCACCTACGATATATCACGTTTGGCGACGCTCAAGTATATATACGTATTCGCACACACATTTGTATCCGGAGCTCGAAGCTTTTTCTTCCCCTAAGTAATCCATATCGATCGATTGCGAAAGCTCATTAAAAAAAAAAAATGTTCGCTCGACCGGTTTGTCCACTAAATAGTGTCTGCTCCCGAGAGGATAACTCGTGCGAATCGGGATATTGAAGGGAACCAATCAGCGAAAGCCGCAAGCAAGCAAATAGAACCCGAGCTGTCTCGAGCTGTCCGAGGGCCGAGACACAGTCTCTGGCTCCAGTACGCGCACTTATTCAGCGCGGTGCGACTGCCTACAGACAGAGTCGGTGCGCGCATCTCGAAATAGCCGCTGGCTGCAGCTGGAGAGAGAGAGAGAGAGAGTACATACTACACATATATATCCACACGTTGATACGGGGCGTGTATAATAGGTGCGCGCAGTGAGTCTGGGCCGATGCGCCACTATATAGCCCCCAAACCACGAATCAATTCGCCGCTTCGGAGGATCAGCGCAAAAATCGAGCCCAGTTCGCGTGACGACGAGTTCGCGCCCGTTCCAATCAAACCTCGCTAATCGACTGACTCCGCTTGTCTATTTGCCCCGTATATATAGTTGCCGACGCACGTCTCTCTGTAAATATAATCGCTCCGCGCGAATTTCAGCCGTCGTCGTCGTGTACATGACTCCGCGAACCGTCTCTGCCCCTACACACGCATGCCATTGTGCAATTTCAGACTAGTTCTCGTATACGATTCAAGTTTGCGTAGATACACGTGAGCGAGCGCGCGTGTGTACCAATCGAGCATCGCCGAAGTATATTTATACGAGTTCCATACAGTCGTGCGCCTAGCGTACATTGTCATACGATTGAGCGGGCTCGAGCTTGCGCTGGCGCGACTTCCGCGTTCGCGGGGGGTATAACTTCGCATGTGGACGGTTGAACCGCGATGGAAAGACCGCTCGTTCGGTAGTGCATGTGTGTGTCAGGGTACACGGAGATGAGCGATGCGTCGCTCGGGCTTCTTAATGCATAATAAAGCGCGTACACGCGCCTCTCGTGAACGCCGGCAGCATTGATTTATCTCGTGCGCCAACTGTACTCGTACAGCGTACGCCAGTAGCTCGGAGCCGTGAAAAAATCGCGCGAGGGTAAGAGGAGCAGCGGCCAGTGTACGGGGCGAACGCGGAAGCTCGCGAGCGACAAGGCGCGTGTGCTTGCAAGCTATACGGCGGCGCCCGCGGCGTGATTTACGCCGCGTCCTCGCCGAAAATCGTATCTGTACGCGTATACGTGTATATATGTATACGAAATAGTCGGAGAGCCGCGACGAGAATCGACTGGCTCGTTCCGCGTATATACACTCGCGAGGCTAAATGGAATCCAACGTCATTGTCGGGACGCGTCTCGCGCGGATGCGCGAACGAGCGAGAGAAGAGTTTATAATTATCCCGCGCCGCTGCACCGGTACGTCTGGCCCTATACCCTCTCTCTCTCTCTCTCTCTCTCTCTCTCTCTCTCTCTCTCTCTCTCTGCTGTGCTCTCTGCCATACGTCTATTTCCGTATGCGCTCCATCCGCGATGTCGGACGCCACGTCGGCCAGGTATATATTCATGCTTTTCCCCATTTCACTCTTTTGATGCGTGCGAGCGAGCGAGCGCGCGAGAGAGAGAGCGGCTACCCGGCTGTTAATTAGTTATACTCCCTTTCGGCGGGCCCCGAGCTTTCATTTGCATTCTTGGCCGGGCGATGCAGCTGCAGCTCTTCTCTAAATGGAAAACGCCCGTCGCGCGACGGCTTTTATCGCCGTTCCTGCGCACTGACGCTGCACCGCAGACACCGCGACGAGCAAAGAGAGAACGACGCTCGCACACGCGTGGATGCGCGTTTCCCCGCTACGGATCAACCGCGGCGCAGCTTTCAAGCATAGCTTGGTGCTTTTCCCCGCTCGCGTACTTATTTCTTCATTTTCTTTGGTCTTTTTTTCAACGAAGTTGATTTCCACTTGGAGCGAGTGAGAAATCTTCGAGCTGTTTTCACGTGGCATTCTCTGTATGATTGTCCCCCCCCCCCAAAAAAAGAGTTGTATGATCACCGTATGAACGTGGATGAATGATTGAGTGGAATCGTAGTTGATTTCTCGCGTAATAAAACCGTATTTTTACTTCAGTTTCGTTAGTTTTGATACCAATTATTTTTACACATAAAATTCGCAGTAAATTGTTGGTATTAAAATTCAACTTTATCGTGTGAGAAATTAACAGCAGTTCCACTCAATTATCCATCAATCTTCGTACACCGGTTTTTCACTGTAAGGTTTCAAAAGAGTAATCGTTAGTGGTTTGTTCATGTTACCGGTCGATTCAATAACAGTTTCACGATGAATCTGCACGCGAGCTTTCTGCCCCGATGTGGTTCTTTGGATCGATGAAATATCATTAAAATAATATTTAGACACAAAGAATCCCGAGACAGGCGTCTGGGCCACAGGGATACAAGAACCGATGCCTGATTCTTCCCTGATTCAGCGACAACACCGGTACACCACTACAGGTGTATAATGAAACATCAAAATGCAAATAGTATCGTAAAGATCTTGATTCGAAGATTTCACCTCCTTTGCCGGTGCACTCGAGTTTCGTTCCCTTCATCTTCTAACGATTCCACTGCCGCTTCCTCATCAGCCCTCTAGAAATACTCTTGATGCTTAAATTTGTACCTTTCACGTCGGCGTGTTGGCCTTTGACTTTCCGCGAACAAATTCAAAGTGTCACTTTGTTATGCGGATGCCAGCCGATATTAACGCAGTGCCAACTTGGATTGTCTCCCTACCGTTAACATTATACATAGATCAATACACTCCACAGAAATGTGGGGTCTAGTTATCGGGAGAGTATCGACGATGTTGAAGAACCTTCCAGAAGCGCTCAAAAACGAGAGACGGAACAGGTCAGATAGCGTTCGAGAGTGATTAATCGAAATGAAGTTCTTCGAAAATTTTCTCCATGAAATTGTTTGAATTAGTATTTTCAAAGTATAATCTTTCCACCCTTTAATTGCATAGATACGGCACTTACAATTACTTTTGTAGATCATGTTTAACCACGATGGAATTCAGATCTATGGATCTTCACGTATTCCAAAAGTACGACTTGATATTCGTACATTTTATACCTAACACTGAAAATAAAATTTCTTTGTCAGAACTATTGGGATCTGACCACGTACTACTAGCGCCGCCCTACCGGCCATCGTGGCAAGCCGTGAGAGGGGGCTCATTCCACAGCTGAGGCATAGTAAAGATAGAAGACACAGAGCATTTTTATGTAAAAACAATGAGAAGAAAGGACTTTTTCCTTGGCACTTAATTTATTGTTTCCCATACATAACTTTGGAGCAGCTTCTTTCACAACATTGGTGAGAATTTCAAGTATTTCAAATTTGGGTATGCCAGTAAGAGTCACCAAAGATGATACATTGTCACCTATTGTATGAATAAATCTAATTTGTTTCAATATCTCACTGCTTGATGTGACATTTTGAGCAGCTGTGTCGACTTCATCTGCACATTCTTTCGATTCTGCACATGCATCATGCGTATTATGAGTAGTTGAAAGAATCTCTCCTGAATGAATAATTTCTGTGACAGATGAATCGCTTGTATTCACTGATGAGTCGATCATTGATGAGTCACTTGTACTTGTGGAAGATTCACTGGTAATTACTATGGAATCATCTACCTCCATTTCATCCCTTTCCATTGCATCAGTTTCATTTTCCTTCTCTTGCACCGACTCGTCCACTTGCATGAGACTCCTCTGACTATCTTTAATCGAACATACTTGATTCGCTTGTCTTTCTTGATATCTTTTTTGCCTAGCATTAATCAAACTATCTTTCTGCTTCTTTATATTTTTTGGCTCTGAAAGCATTTGAAGATTGAGAGAAGGGACAGCTGTACTTTTCAATCGCCTATTCAGGATGCCATCTAGAAGTGTAGTTCATTAAATGTTAAATCCAGTCATATATACATATTCACTCACATTTATACTAACTTTCTTTGAAATAACAATGATCCTCAAAGTGATTGGAGCACACTTTCATATATTTGGTAATTGTTTTTAGCCCCACTGCCTTCATCCACACCTTCTGTAAAGATACCTTCTCTATCTGCCCAAAATAATTTTTTTGGTATATAAATTTATGCGGATTTGGTAAGTCGTGGAAGTTGAGATTTGGACTTGTGCAGACTCGATTCAAACAGCCAGGTACACTGCAGAATTTTCTACTTTTCCTTGGTAGCTAAGCTCCATTCTAGATTGAATAGTGTTAAATAGGATTGAATATAAATACTATCAATTGATAATCTGGAAATGAGCAGTTCATAACTTACCTTTTTATAGAAATACTGCTTCTCCTCACTGTTTTGATTCACAAATGCTCCGTTTCTCCTATTGTTTACTATGCGTCAGCTGCGGAACGAGCCCCCTCTCACGGCTTGCCACGATGGCCGGTAGGGCGGCGCTAGTAGTACGTGGTCAGATCCCAATACGGAATGACTACTACGATGTTGGGTCATCAAAGGAATCCTGTAGCGTTCCTATAGCCCAATTCGATTTCTTTGTCATAAAAAATAGTCAATTTGTTATAACAGGTAACCAAATATCTTTGTAACATCGCAATCAAATATCGTGCGCACAAGTGATTTTAAAAACAGTATTATTTTGAGTGGTTCGATCAAACTTGAATATGATCTGATGGCTGATTTATGGGTTACGGAGAAGTTAAAGTCTTGGGGACTGGATAAGTATCAACCTACGTTTCAGGGTTAAGTATAGACACGACACGCATCGCCTGACAACGATATGCTTTTGGCTGTGACAGGGCAACATAGAACTACGATAAGGAAATTTTACTCTCAGTGCATGTACTTAGTCAACACGAGACAACGCAGATCCCTGGTTTTCTTGATACATTATAGCAATCCGTGTATATACGTAATGTGTTTTGTATGTGTGCCCTTTGATGCGGCCTCTGACGAAGTCTCTTTGAGGATCATAACTTTGGCATTTCCATTGGCAATTAATGCGCGTCTTTGTTCCGCCCTGTTCTTGCGCTACCGATAAAACGATCAACTAATCCGATTTCCGGGCAGACTTATACATCATCGTATATCATGTCACATTCCACTTTCATAATCCACGCACAAGAGTCTCCCCGGCTGACTCGACATTATAGGGCGGACGAACGAGTCTTTTTATCGAAGATTCAGGCGACACGGCATACTCGCACGACCAAGTGCTGATGTTGCCACCATTGATCCCACGGAATCAATCTTTTAGGTGTTCAATCGAGCTTGATAAACGATAACTTCCTGGTGTGTGTGTGCGTCTTTGCCGTTCCCCGAGCGACATGGCCATTTTAATCAACGACTGCAGGATGGGGGTGGGGGGGGAACACTCGAAGCTTACTCGTTACGCGAAGACGCGGCCTCGTTAAGCACACTAAAAAGCTCCGTTTATGCTAATCCGTAATAACTAAGGGAGCGCAGTAACACTTGGGAAGTTTGATGCTTAAGCTCGATGCGCGCCCGGCTGACGTCAATATCTCCCGGCGCGTCTCCTCGACAGACAGAGAGAGAGAGAGAGAGAGAGAGAGAGAGAACACGTCAATGTTGCGGCAGCTTGTCGCGCCGCACCTGAGACAATATTCAACTTGGCGCTCGAATTAGAGGTTATAGACATATCTATTTAACGGGGTGAAGAATCACCGACGGCATCTTTCGCGTCTGTTGGTATAATGAATATCACTCGAGCGGATCGGCGATTACAATTAAATCTTGCCTTATCGAGAACTCGAGTCCCGCACCGGCAACATCACTCTTGGGGATAACGCGGCAGAGACACGTGAACGCCGTGGACTGGTCGGTTCTGGAATATCGATCGGGTCGCTTGGCCCAGCGCTGGACACGCCATTCGACCGTAAACCAGACCTGCGAATTTTTCCAGTCGTACACCCACCCACCCACACACACACACACACACACATACACGCGTGGGCTTCTATTTTATTGTTTCTCGTGCAGGGCATGACAAGGCTCGTTTGCCAAGACGCCCCGCGAGAAATCCGACGCTCTCCTTCCTCTATCCCGCGAGCTCTGCTTTTTCCGTGTCTTGTTTCCTTCGCCCGGCCGAATTCGCTCGGATGATCTGGCTAATGGATTCTCCTGTCGGGATACGCGACGCCTATATGGCCCACCTGGATCCCGGACCTGCGTTTCGAGATTTCCGGCCATCAATCTCGGCGCCGGTTGGCGCGTGAAATTCAACTGGTCCTCGGGCGGGCGGCCGCTGTCGGGCTTCGATTACGCCGTTCTGCCGTACGTCACTTTTTCGGCGGGCCACATCACATTTAGATCACGCGATATGCTGCGCGATCGCGATTGTCTTCGAGGATATTCGGATGATGCACAATTTATGCGGCGGAACGAATAATACATTGATGCGCTCTATATGCTTGTGTATCGCGGGATAGTTCATATCGCATTTATTGAATATCGCATCAGCTCGCTCGCATCGACGATTCAAACCGTATAGCTAAAGGAGCCCCATAACTTATGATTGGAAAACAAAATTGCACGTAACTCTGTCGTTCCTTTCTTGATATGTTTACAATCTCACTGAATTTGGAATAGTTAGATGATATATTCGTCAGTGAGAGTAGCATAACTGATGAATAAAAATCCATATTTACTCAAAAATGAATAAAATATTTACTGTATTCTATGTTTTGAATATTCAAATCAGTCCTGACTAAAAGTTACTATTTCGTTTACTATTGGCATTGAGAAAAAAAATTAATGTTTGATTGAGTAAATATTCATCGCTTATCAGTTATCCAATTTTCAATAAAAAGTATCCACTAGTAAATCATAATTATTATGACTATTTCAAATTTAAGGAGTATTAATTGAGGCATAAGTATACTGTCCCAGCATCAACGTTGCAGAGGTTTATAAACGTGACATGTACAATGAACTCTTCTGAATTATCCTCTCTTCGATTTTGATTTTGTTTCACAATTATATACATGACTTGATATAAAACAAATCCAGTTCAAATAACTTACATGTAATATATGAATGAAAGAAATGAAAAAATCCATAGATTTTCATATCAACAATGACTTTTCATTGAAATAATGTTTCCGTTTATAAAATTCAGACTTGTTGTAATTTGAACACTGACAATGAGTATAGCGTCGCGACGACAAGAAAATATTCGATGGAATTGAATATTTCGCAATAAAATATAATACAGCTATTCGTTAGAGAGTTACAGGCAATATTATTTTCACGAAACGTTTTAATGGCGCCGACAATGGCATGAAACGGTTGAACAACTTTGATGTCATATTAATTATAAACAATTGATATTTGGAAGCTGAATCTAGATTAATCTTTGCGAGTACTTTGATCGTAGTTGTACGAAAATTTTGTCAAATGCTTCGATTAATTAACCTTTCATTTCATTTCAATAATGAAAAACCGTATATTCGCAAATTTTCATCAGAATTCAGCTTCCGCCTGGTTTAATGTTCCCTTATAAATTTCAGCTATATAGTTGAAGTGGTAGTTTAATTTGTTGTTCGTACAGACAGTTATGTACAGTCTGCAGATCTCTCCCGGCTAAATACGGCTTTTATGAGCTCGCTAAGCGTCGTGATAGAAATAGCAGTTTGCAGAAGGATGAGCCGAGCTCACGTTTTTCGTCAACCGAATGTAATATCTCGGATATTTTTTTTATTTTTTATAGTTCATTTTTCCTTATTCTGGTCAGCGATATTTGACTGAGATCCCTTCAAATCAGCCCTAGGAAAATCAGTAATGTCAATTTGGTATGTGCGACTGCAGTAGTCATGACTTATCGGGGTATTCAAAAATTATTTCGGAAAATTTCGTCGCGACTAGTGCGACGCAACAGTTGTGTCTACTCTCCAAGAAGCGAAAGAGAGGGAAAACAAAAACTTGAAATCTCTCTCACTCACTCACTCGAACCGCAGAAGGAAAAAATACGTGGCTAAAACGAGGACCAAGAGCATCATCAATTAGTAAATGACTGTAACATACGTAGCGTGAAGAGCACGGGGGAAATAAGTGAAAACAAAAAATGGAGGGTTGAAGATGAGCTGACGCTCGCGCAAGTCCGCGCCAGTAAGCGGCTGATTTCCGGTTAGCCGAGTTGAACGTGCTCAGCTGATTCAGCTTCATTCTTTACAACGACGAGCCCAGAGATTTACCGGGTTTCCTTCGACTCGATGTTCACATGAATTTCTCTGTGACGCGCGAGTATGGCGGCGCGGCGTCTTTTTTTTCTTCCTTTTTCATTTCGCCATCATCGCCCGGGCGGAAGGGCAGACGTGGCGTTGCAGTGAGCTAACATTCTGTAGCGCGGTTCAATTCCTCCTCGTTGTTTACGAAGCGTTTACATTTTCACTCATTATACTCTGGGGAATTTGCGTTTTTAGTTTATGCTTGCGTATGCAAATGCCCCCCGAGATGTTTCCAAGAGATATAGCATAAGAAACAAAGAGAGGAGACTGAGTTCGCTCGACAATATAAATTGGACACTTATTGTAAGAAAATAACGGACATGGAGACGACAGAATCATTTCTTTAAATAATGACGACGAAGAGGTTCGTTTAAAATTTTGACTAGTCAAATATAAAACGAAATAAAATAAAATGGCTGAAAAGTGTAAAAGTATCATTTTTCGTAACGCAAATGAATTTTGAACCGTGCCAAAAGTCTCGTGGAATTTTTTAATTCTATCCTGTTAAAGTGAGTAATTTCATTTTAGAGAGTATAAATTTGTATAGTGTAAAACAAAATTATTAACGCTTCGCAATCTAGAAATCCAAACGTTGCGAGAGACGTCAGTGATGTACTTCTTTCACGAGCGATACAAAATATTTATAAAGAGCTTGAAAGATTTTTAATTTCCTTGAAAACAGCCTGCAACGAAGGCATGGAAAACTCATCGTTCGAGGCAGTTTCGAATAAGAGTAATAATAATAATAATTTCAACAGTTTGTCAGAATGTTAATCATCATAAGTAGGTGCGCGCAGACTTGCGGGAAATTATGCAGTAGTAAAGTGTTGCTCAAAGTACGAGAAGTGTGTAGGTATATATTCTCTGCCGCTTATAAACTTTCTCTAAAACTCTGTCGCTAATTAGATATTACAGTAACAAGCTTCAAATCACGCTTACGAGTACTTATTCATGTTTTACCGTCCAAAAACTATACCAACAGTGTTAACAAAGTTCTCGAGTGAACAAATAAACGCGCCTTAACATTCACTGGGCATGAATTAGTTTTTTCTCGACGGATGGTGCCGGCATAAAATTCCGTAGATAAACAACGAGTCGGTTAAATGGTGTCACCGCAAATCCAATCTGTCAACAGATCCGGAGTACAATCTATACCAGCCGGATTGCCAGCATCGATTGCAATGTCGGTACCGGAGCGCGACGCGACTATAATGAGTATATATACGTATCTCGGGATTCTTTTCAACTCGGACGAAAAAAATCCCACTTCACTTGGATTTCGCGGGCAGCCTTGTTCGTCCCGCGCGCCTTTTGAACCTTGCGCGCAGCAGCGCAGTGAAAGTGTCTCTCGCGAAAGGTTTACGGCGCTCGGGGCTTTCTTCTCTCCTTTGAACCTTCATCAATTGCGTCGCGTTCTCTCGCTCCCGGCCTCGCTCGGCGGACTGTTGTAGCCTTGAAACGAGCGCTGCCGAGTATATGCGCCTGTGGTCAGTCATGTTTTTTCTCCTCGCCGACCCGTGGAACAACAGTAACACGTTCTTAACAGTGTTATCTTTTTTTTTTCTTTTCATCTTTGAGTTGTTGATGAGTGGGGGAGTTGGACAATTTCAGCTTGGTTGTGGTTGCAAATTCGAAAGGAATTATCGTATGTTACTATATAAGATGATATACCATCCTCGGTATTACCAATTACGATGATCATCGATACTTAGAGAAATAGATTTGGGGTACCAAAATAATTATTGTGTATATTGTTAGTATATAAATCATATTTTTGTCTGTTATTGACATGGATAAAATCTAAAAAGTGATAGTTCACGATATTAAAAGACGTTTGGCGAAACGTTTTGATTTTCCTTAGATATTCTCATATTAACGATTAGCAAATATCTCGAGGAAAATCTTCAGAATTGAACAGTTTTGGCGTACGATCTACTTGGTTACACAAAAAACGTCCCACAAAGCTTCATCATAATCAGTAATCCGAAGGTGATCATTTCCTACAGTAAATTCATGTAGCTTGACGGGATTGATAAATTTGAGCTGTCATTGCTCGGACAGGATGATGGCTCTTCATTTATTTTTCCATCTATCGAAAAATCCTATTCGCGTGAAAATTGACGGATAAATGAATTGTCTACGCGAGGAATAAAAATGCGAAGAATCAATGAAAAATCCATGAAATAATTAATCAAGGTAAAAAAATAACGAGTAACAATAAAACTCCCCTCTTTCGAATAATCACGAGTGCGTTAATTAAACGATTATCGAAATCAGAAAGTTACGAGTTTGAGTCTCCTCGAGATTTATCCGCTTAATCCTAATAACTCTCTGAATAATTCGCTCTCTGTATCCCGTGTCGTGGAGCAACATTACGCGAATTAAAAAAAATTCCCTTGATCTTCAACATCGCAACATATAATCCCCGGAGTATAAACACCAAGTTGCTAATGCTGCCGTGCAAAATTTCCCCGACCCAAGTATCGTGTGTGTGTGATTTGATGAAAATTCGATTATCGCGATCTCGTCGTGCAAAAACCAAATCCTCTCGAAGCGCGCGCGCGCGAATGATGAACGTGCGCCGATGAGAAGAAGAAAAAAAAGCACGCGCGCGTGTCATAATAATCCGGTCAGTTCAGAGCAGGCTGGCCGAGACCGCAAAAGGGGTCAATTGCGCCAGCAGCAGCCGCTGCAATTGAATCGCTCGAGCGTCGCTCGCTTTCTCGCCCCCCCCCCCCAGGCTGAGCGACGAGTAGAGTAAGAGAGAGACTTCTTCGCTCGGCGCGTGACTTGCGCAACACGCACGCGTTTGCGCGCGCACGGGAATCTGGGCTTCCGATCCGACTCCCTATATATACATTTACGGCGTCGACGCAGTTTGACGCCTTATTTGGACGTGCGAGAGCTGCTCGCGGTTTGCGACCCGCAACGATGGGAAACGCTCTTTTTCCTTCTCCTTTTTTCTTTAAGGGAGCTATTAGCGTAATGCGTATCGCCACGGCTCTGTTTAACGAGCTCATTAAAGACAATTGACAGAATTCCAGATAGAAATAGTCGAGGCTCGTTTGTTCCCTGTACTTGTGCCGATTCCCCCGACTCCCCGCTGTCTCGTTCGCGAGAACAAATGTTCCAAAAGCGTCTCGCGTCTCTTTGGCGATCGATCGACGAAGAGTGATTCGATGTGTGCATTACGACGTTAAATTCATTCGATTATCCGATGTATCGTCCCGTCACGAATCATTTGTCATTCACGTGATTTTCGGGATAAATAATTCATGACGGACCATTATCTATGGATTCGCGTTATCCGCGTTGTTTTCAAAACGCTCGTTTTCATTAATATCAAAGCTCCCGATATCAGATTATCCTTTACACGTTACATAGGCCAGTATAGTGGGAGGGAGGTTGTTGGGATAGGACGATCATCGATCGAGCACAGCCTCCCGTATCTCCGCGATTCGATTTACCTTTTCAATTACCGTCTCTGCTTGATGTGTTTCCAGCATTATCCAAAACCGCAATCGATCTGCCCCGCCTGGATTTTGTCCAAAGAGAAATCAGCCTCGGGCGAACTGGGCGTGCATTAACCTCCCGAAAAAAATCGACGCGTTCGGGAATTTCCTTTTGACATATTTCAAAATAGAGACCAAATGCGTCCCCGCGCGCGCGGACGAATGTCGAAACCCGCAGAGTGAGCCTTTAAAGTCGGCAGCTGGAAGCTTCTGGCGCTAACGAGCGTATACGCGCGTGAGCCGATTCGGCAATACGCGCGGCTTGCACAATGCCGAATACCGGCGCATCATAAGCCGCCCGTTTCGATTTCACGTGTGTATATACACACGCGCGGGCTATAAGAAATCGCGGCTGGCAGAACGAGAGAGTACATTAGAGGAGTATCGCTCGCGCTCATGCGCCTGTGCGTCCTTGAACTAGAAACTTAATGCGCTCGCGCGTCGAATCGGCACCGCGAGCATTCGTCAATCAGGCCTTAGTCTAGCTAGCCGCCGCCGCTGCTGCTGCTGCTGCTGTGCGATTAACCTATTAACCCATATTGTTGCGCGCGCTCGCGATCAAGATTTCGAGAGGCCTTTTGAGTCCGTCTTTATACGAGCGGATATGCACGTCGGGTCTTTATCGCGATGCCGTTTCGTGTCGAGCTTTTACGGGGCTGTAACGTATGGGCTGCACTGCGGGGACGCAGCCAGCCGAGCCTGACGGGGCCGGTAATTGATCGGGGAGGGACCGAGTGATCGATCGGCCAAGCCCCGTGCGATGCGTTCGCTCGCTGATCCGAGACTGCACTACACGTCAAAACCAAGACATCCACCGTAATGCCGGCTCGTATATGTGTATACAAGTATACGCTGGCAGTGAGCTTTCAATCTGAAATCGTAAAAACTACTTTTTATCCGTAGACATTGCACGACTGATGCATTACAGTGAATATTCAATCGGAAAACTGGTAAAAGACAGTAGAAATCGCGTGACGAATGAATATATCATACTAATGTCTTGATCGGTTATGCAATTTTCACTGTTTCAATCTTGGAGAGTTTGAAATCGTGTCGATTATATACCCGGCGATATAAAATAAACTCGAGCGCGCGGCTAAAGGGCAATCTATTATACGAATCGTTCCAGCCAACACACGGTATCGCGGTAGCACAGTTATTGACGATTGTAAAGCCGAGTATTGTGCATTTACTGCTGAGATTTTTCTTGGGAGGGGGATGGGAGGCATTCGAGATTGTTACCTTTGATAAAGGTATACAGGAGAGCCGGCAATCGAAGTTCGTTCGACTGATACATTCGGGACAAATTTATTTTTAAGTAGACAATGCGTTTGATCTCGTTTAACAATCGAGTGGGTCGTTCTGTATAAAATACACCCTGAAAATTGGAAACAACGCAAGCCAATCCGCTATTTGCAACGGATTTAACAACAGCGTAGTTTTTGAACGTATAACGGCGCAAGGACTCGTGTGTGTGTGTGTGCGTGCAAGTGAGCGAACGCGCGTGGTCGAGCGAGCAGAACTATTGTATATCAGCCAGACGGATTGGCTCGAACATGAGCTCGCGAGCAACCTGTAATTCCTGTTCGTCTGTCACGTATTCGAGTTATACACATGTATTAACTGCAGTTAATTAATAATTATTTGATTTTGCAACTGTTCAAAGCGAGCTGATAATATCCTCAAACAACAGGCATACACATGCTTCTAAACAATATTCCGCATAAGTGAAAAAAGCGACGCGAGGGAAACTAATTCATCGCTAAACATAGGGCGAGAACAAAATTCGATTATTCATCCACTAGCTATGTGTATCGGTACAGGGAAAACAAATTGTGTCCACTCTGAATAACCGAGATTATGGGGTATAACCCCTCAAAGCCAGGCTGAAATTTCGCATTATCCCGCGCAAAACAATCGCCCTCCCGACACCCAGACGCCTTTGTAGCTTTAAAACTGCGGAGCAACGCTCGCGAGCAACATTGTGCCGAGTATAGGATGTTTGTTTTGAGGCGATGAATCCATCCGTAGACGGAAGTTCGCCTGGCACACACGCGCCGCGTCATTTTCTCTGTTTATTATACCTCGGACTGCAGCAGCAGCGGCAGTGGCGGTTGCCGCGAGCGTTTTGTTAATCCGAGTGGTGTTACGGCCGCCGGGTGAACGGCTCGAGTCCTTGAAATAGATCGGCGCTGATTTTTCGTTTTGCCCTACTCGACTCGCCTCGGCGCAGCGAGACACCGACCTTTTTCGCGCCGAATATATAACAACGCGCGCCGTGTTCCAACGCTATTATGGATGGAGTGCGCGAGAGCGTATAGTAGAGGCTGCCGGCCAGCTCGCACTGCGCGCCCCGCTCCAAGAGTGATGGATGCGCGCACGTGCGATTAAATGCCGAGGCGATGGTTAAAATGTAATATGCCGACGTTTGGTTATCTCGTAAGAGGCTATTTTTTTTTTGTATTTTAACCGTAAGTTACCAGTGGAGGTTGTCAACTTTGGGGGCAAGAGCAACCGCGGTGAAACTTTGACAGATTATTTTTAGTTATAACACAATGTGCCATGCGTAAAGCCAATCAGTTCGACATCTCGAGTGTTAATCATTGTTGATTTCATGCATGAAAAGCACTATCTATATTCGTGGGCTTCTGTATTTATATAGATATACTGTAAATGCGTACAATTGAAAATTATTCTCAACATTTTTCAGAGAAATCGAAACGATAGACCAAATGACTGTGTTATGGCTTATTGAGGCACCCAAAAAGCATTTCGGAAAGTTTTATTATTATAATTGGTTACCCGAAATTAACAACGTTTCCTAGTTAGTGCTTCTTTTCCAAATGAATGCGAAAAAGTCACCTTTAAATTAATACAGTACAATTTACACCTTTCGCAAATGAAATCATCGCACGAACCTGGCTTTAAACACCGACATTTATGTTCTTCGTCGTGTTCAGATTCGTCTTTTTGAAGTTGATATAAATCAACTCCAATTTTTGCTGTCCATGTATTTTCATTAGCGCAATAATAAGGTTTCACCGAGTAAGGTAAGTGTACCCAATGCACCCCGTTATCTAACGTGGATTATACCTGTTTCGTGTCTCGTAATCCACGCGCTTTTTGCCCCGAATCGTGCTCGTGCTGCGTTGGCAGGACTAAAAAAAGGATTTTAAAATACACTTTTATGGGAGAGTCCAAAAAGAAGGAAATACATACTCATGATGTTTGTACAATTCAGTAACTCACACTTTTACGAAGGGACTTCAGTGTATCTTCTTGTCATGGAAATAATTTTTTTTCTCCTCGGTCTCGCTCACATAAAAGTATATTTATCAAAACGTTTGTTTTTATTATTTTTTCCTTGCGTGAAACTATAAGGCCAATAGAATAAGATGATAAAGTTGACGATGACGTATGTTCTATAAATACAAGTTATATAGATTCATGTTTGAAATCCTTGATGCAAAAGCCATTTAGGTACAAATGATTTTGCATAAGAAGTTTCAATTCTTTAGCTTATCGCGAAGTAGATTAAAATTACATGCCAATATTTTGACAATCTCGCTTTGGATAGACATGGATGTAAGACTAAATATAATTAAATACCGAGACGTTTCGTCGCAGTGCTGATCGCGTTGCATTTTTCAGTTCAAGCTTCTTTTCAATTGAAGTAGGTGTGAACATTTTTATTTTGACTACTCAATTTCATCCTGTCAAATTATTTTTTTCCTGCTGTACATGCCGTATTTTGCATATATACAATTTTAATGCACCCAATATTGTCCAATATTAATTTAAAGTGGGTAAATTCAATCTCTTCCGAAGCTCTACCTTCTTTTTCGACTCATTCTTCGCCGTAAACGAACCGAAGGAGAAAAAGCAAAACAATAAGAATCGGATAATTTCCGTGAAGATACTCGCCGGAGCTCTCGAACTCGAGAGGCAACAGAGTACCTCGCCGGCGGTGAAAGATTTATACGTCGGCTTCGTAAAAACGATCGTTAACTCGGATTTGATTACAGGTGACGTTTCCATTCGCTCTTTATAGGATATTTTGATGATCCGTTAGCGAAACTATAAAATTTCAATTTCTCTCCACGGTTCAATTAGCGCCATGTATACCCAGCTCGGCTGGCGCACTCGCCTTGGCCGGATTTAATTTAGCTCCCGCGAAAATCTCGTTTGCGCTATGAGTCATTGTTATAGCCGTAAAAGCGCGCTAGATTTATGTTAACACTCGCTCGCACCCCCGCCTGATAATGGCCCCACGCGCCAACGAAACGAGACGAGATAATTCTCCGGCAATGATGGACCAGATTTCTCAACTCGCGCGCGCTCGTATATATATCTCGGAGCGCGCCAGTTGTATAATTCATACGGGCGATGTATTAATTCGATCAAGGGAGCGAAGAAAGCCTCCCTCGATCTCGCAGCTCTGTAGGTCCCGGGGCTCAACGCCTCGATAACTGCTCCGCCTATCGAGTCCCTCCGACGTGACGAGAGCGAGATTCATCCGAACGTACGGTCAACGTCATGGCCGAAATTATCGCGCGTGCAGTAACCGCGGAGCTGCGCGCCGTTAACGGGTCTCGGCTGCGGTTAGCCGTGTGGCCTCGACTTGCTCGTTATGACCCGCCCTCCGCATGGCAGACACGCGCGACTGTTACGTCCCGGTCGCTCTCCCATGCCGCCGACCTGATAAGCGATAGGATTTAATAGAACGGACTCGTTCTCCATGGCTTTGCCCTTGTGTATAGGGCAGGGAGTAGATATGGGTTTATCGCGCGACGGGACTCCGGTGCACTCCGCCAGTGGTGATTGAATTCGTTGCCCTTCGAGTATGTATGTTATACGGGCATTCGTCGCGTAGCTATAGTGTTTTTAATGCTTCGCGGTTGAAATTTAAAATTTGTCGCATAAACTTCCTCGTAATTAGATGCGGTTCGTCGCGAGGATAAGCACTGTTCCGGATATCTTCGCGCATCAGATATGAGCGGCTAATGACAGGAAGCGAATGAAAAATCGAACGACGAAAGACTTGCGGCTGGTTAGTCAAAGATGCACAAGGGCAAGAAAAATAGTGAGAACAGCGTGAACTTACGAGGAAAAAAGGGTCGCGATCGCAACAGCGAGACAGCGATAATCCGGAAGGGAACATAAACATATGCTCAGAGTGCGGGGAAATGATGAGTGGTGGGCCGGATCCGCTGGCTCGACAGCTTTTTTCGTACGAACCTAGCGCGCGACCGCGTGGGTATCAGTCATCATTGATTGACAGGCGTTATTTTAAAGGCTAGGCTATAAATTTCCTCACTCGGAGAAACTCATTAAGATTTTTTTGTTTTGTGGGGAAACACCAAAACGTGACGCGTGCGTTGATCCCCGGAAGTATCGTGCGTCAGAATAATGTTCGCGGGAAAGTCACACATTTTTACATTTTGTCACAGGTTGTGAGAGAATGTAAAAAGGACATATATGGCTGTGCAAAAGCTCTTGATGATTCTTCGAAAAGCAGACAATTTCACCATGTTCATGTTATCATTTGAGACAATGTATTGAAATGTGTATATATTGAATATGTTACTTGATATTCGATTATATACCAGAGTACATTATGTCCAAGCGAATCATTGAAATTTGAATGAGCCAGTTTTTATTGAACCCCATTTAAGCCGGATCTCGCTCTTGGTGGACAACACACGGGATGTTCAGCCACGCCGGCGCTTAGCAGTCGTAATTTATATGCAAAATCTCAACTTAAAGCTATGCGGCTATTAAAAATTAATTTCATACGTTTGAATGAAAGAATTATTGTAAATATGAATTTAGTAGGTTTCGCTTGACAGCTGATGCGCACTGTATCGACTGATTCCATGCAACAGATAATTTATCATTTATTTTGATAGTGGTTATTTGGAATCGATCTTTCATGACAAACCGATACTATGTGCGTCTAATGTACCCAGAACCGTGAAAATTGAGGAGCCACTGATAAACACCGATCAACGCTGAAAATTTAGATTATGTAGCTCGGTTTTAAGCGTTCTATGTAAAATCCTTAATTTTTGAGGTAATGCATCTTAATGACTAATTTCAACTTCTCTCGGTAGAGTTAGAGAAAATTGGTACGTTCTAAGGTTTCAATGAGTATCTCAAGAATCTGTTTTAGGCCTCGCAAGGCAGAATCATCTTGAATAAACGCTCGTTCCTGCAAAGTAGAAAAGTAGTAATATTGGCGAATGAAAGGAGTGTAATCATAGGCGTGGAACGTTTTCGAATGTCCTCAATACGCTCCGGGCTATTGAGCAAACAAACCAAGGGATAACTAGAGTCCGGGAGCAAATGTATAATTGGCATGACTCGGCTAAGAAACAATAGAACATATATCGGCGCATGAACCGTCCGATTCTAAAATCAATAAACGAAGAATCGGCGGCACCGCGCGCATACCGTGGAATTCGCTAGTTCGGGATTTTCTTTCTCTCCCGGCTTGACCGCGACTGCACTCCGTTTGCTTCCATATGTTTTCGCGAGTAGCTCCGTCGTATTATCTCAACGCGGCATTAGTTCGACAAATGTTCTCAAATCTCTCTTTCTCTCTCTGTAGAAGAGTCAGTGCGCAACCAAAAATAATCTACAGTCTCCCGAACGTCGTCGGATGTCCAAGAAGCCGACAGGTACACATATTACAAGAGCCCCGAGAGCTTTTTCGTTCTCGCCCTTTCCGCTTTATTTCGGTCTCGCTCGCGCGCACACCTTCTGTCCCGAAATAAAGCCCCGCGTCGCCGCCGCCGCCGCCGTCGACGTTCCACATCGTTACGCAACGCACAAAAACTACGCGAGGGTTGCGTCACGCGCAGCGAGTTACGGTGAACAGCCCGCGAGGCGGCGCGCGCGCTGACGCGGTGGAAAGAGGAGAAAAAAATAGGGGGAAAAAGGGTAAAAAACAGAAAAGCCGCGGGTGGGGAGGGCGGGGCAACAGGTAAGCGACGCGCTTTCCCGGGCATGAGCCGCACGTGCTCCGGCTAAATATAAGCGACCCCGCGTGCGCTCGCCCGCCGGGAAGTCAGACTTCGCCGCCGCCAAAGCGGCGAACTCTGACTAAGTTACGGGCCCGATTGAACTTGGGCGTTTGATTTTAATCTGTCTCTCTAATCCCGCCTCTCCGCGGCCCCGGCGGATCCCGACGGCGATAGACCGATTACCGCTCGCGCGCCAGTTGCGAGGGCGAATATCTCGCGTTTTTCATTTCATCCGGGAGGGGAATTTTCCCGTTTTTCCTCGCCCCTCGCCGAATATCCTGCCCGCTCTCGAGGCGCGATTCCAATTCCGCGCGAATAGATTGTTTTTTTTTCCTTCTCTCTCCAACGAGTGTTGTATCACTCCCGATGGGTTTGAAGAGATTCCGGGAAGAGCGTTCTAGAAATATAACACAACATGTTTCCTGTGTGCGGATCGAAGTTTATTGCCGCGATCGGGTCACGTGAGTTCGATACCGCTCATTTCGTCGAAACGCCGCTATCCACGATTCTTACGGGGATAAAAGGATAAAAGAAAAAAATCAAATATCGAGCCGCGATGATTCGACATATAATACACGTGAAACGAGATCGCAGAGTCGTATGGTACATGTATCTAAAGTTCGTATCGTTGATTCTTTTTTTCATTTATTAAGCATTTCAAACCTTACAGGTTTATTCCAGCTACAGTAAATTAACAATCTTTTCTCAAATTCTAAGGTTACAATCCTTTAAAAAGGATGAGATGTATTGGCATGCTTTAATGTGTGGTTCAGTTACGTACATTTCAATACAATGCGGTGATTACAGTGGTTTGACCTGATTCTATTGAATGTGACAATAAACTCTCTGCTCAATTTTTTATTTTTGAACCAGGTCTTTTTCTCGCTATTGTAATAATATTCAAAATATATTTTGCCTGTATCATTGCTCGCTTTAATCAGCATTTTCTCAGTGTCTGCCTATGCATCTTTTTTATAGTATTCATACAGATCAGTAAAGGAACATAGCCGATATTAATATCTTTGTTTAACGTAGCTGATTTTGCTAATTTCGCATCGTTGGTTGATAATCAACGGATTCAGAACGAATCATACCTGGAAAAAGCCTGCTCTCTCAAAAGTTTACAGTGAAAAATAACCGTGGATGGATAATTGGCTGGAACTGCAGTGAATTTTTCATATGATAAAAGTTAATTTTCACTTTAGTTTCATGAGTGTTGATAGAAAAAAATCATGGAACTAGAGTAAAAATTCACTTTTATTAAATAAAAAATTCAACCACCATCTTATAATGATTTTTTACTTTAATACAGCGGTTTTTCATTGTAAGCTTTCGAGAGAGTGATTTGTTGGTTCTACGAGTTGTTTTGTCCCTATATATTATATCTGTGATACGTGTGGAAAAACACGAATCATATAATTTGAGAAAAATTAAATCATTTTTCGAAAATTCGTTGGTTATCAACGGCGCGAACTTCAGATGCATTATCGTACAGCATCTCACATCGTTTATATATATGTATAGCGTGCGAGCTGGATGTTTCCACGGAGTAGTCGTGGTTGAACACGAGCGAGCTGAAAAATGAATCTCAAACGTAGCCGCGCCGAGCTTCGAAATCATTGTGCGAATCCCAACACCCACGTACGTAACATCCGAGTTGTCTTCGCGCGTACTTTCGAATGTAGCACCTGCGCTCGAGGACAACTGCAAATGTCACTCGAGGCGCGCGTGTGTATTTTTCTCTCGTCCGCTCGCGTGTTTTTTTTTTCATAAAACTCATCTGGCACACACTGCAGCCGCGCGGACGAACCATGCATAATCATAATAATCCGCATAAAAGCGGAAACGAAAGCGTGCGCGCGCGCCGGGCTTAAGGCGGGTAAAGACGCTGTAAAAATAGAGGCGTAAACGCCAGGCGCGAGCTACACGAGAGTAAAAGCACGCCGTATGGCCACCTTTTAAATCTCCTTATTACGGGGCCGTGCAGCAGCTCGCTTCTGGCCTCTAATGTGAAAAAATGATAGGCTTAACCGGTGAATACTGTAATTCCCCGCCCTGAAATATTCCCTCGTCGTAGAATACATCGTTATCTCGTCTACTTAATTTCGCATCTCTATGATTAACACCGACCAAATACACATATATATACGGATCCGCGAACAGGCGCGTAGTAGCGTCCGACCGATCGCGGCTGTTTCTACTGCAGTGCTCATTACTCTCTCTCTCTCTCTCTCTCTCTCTATCGTTCGGCCTGCTGGGCAGCTCAATAATTCCCGGGAACTTTTCGGCAAGACACTCCTGCGAATGAATCGCTCCCAAGCGTCCGATCCTCTCCTCCCCCCCCCCGTAACTGGAGATTCCTCAAACTCCGTGAATTCTCGTTTTCCGACCGTATACGAAAAGAACAAAATCTTCGAGCTGCACGGAACATGAGGTTCGAAAAATGGAAAAAAAAGGAAGAAAAACCGGCCGAGCTCCCGAGTATTCGAGCAACAATGCCGGGCTCGAAGCGCAGCGGGGAAAGTTAGCTGGCGGGAACGACGGGAGAGACGTGGGGTAATGAAAGCAGCGTCGGGGTTCCGAAGGCTTAGAGAGGCGGCTGGCACACAGGTGTGTTATTCCGCGGACCGCCACGTCGCAGATCGATCGCGGCCGGATCGGCGCGAACGAGACCCCTAGGACCTTTGACCGTCGGCGGCCATTGCCTGAGAGTTGCCTCGTTTTCGCGGCCCTCCCACCGAGCTCGAGCCCTCCCATTCTCTATCCTGTTATCAGGAGGGTTTTTGCAAAGGCGAGAGCGCAGCCCTTATCGAATCGCGGGTCCTTTGTTTCGGCGCTGTATAGGATTCCGGCGACTCGAGAGCCTTCGTCGCAACCCTGTCTTCCCGACACACATTTACCCTGGCGCTTGCCGAGTGCGAAACAATATGAAATTGAGTGATCGGCGGAAGATATAAACTCGATGGGTCGATGAGAAATACGCAAATGAGTTTACGTACGCAATAAAAAATAAGAATGAAGAATAAGAATAAGAAATAAGAATAAAGAATGAGATACAGCTGACTTCATAATTCATCCAATATCGAAGCGGTTGGATATCATTGTATTATAAATTCGATATAATAACGATGGCGAATTCAGAGATTAGCACATTTCGGAATTTTAAATTTCCTCTCGATCAAAAAATCAAGATTGGCTGCGGAAGGAGCAGATTTTAAAAGTTCGCGAAACCCTAGAGAACGATACAAAACGTAGCAAGTTTTGGGATAAAATATGGCAATCGCAAAAGCGATGATCTCCGTGTAAAGCTTTTTGTCGACGCGTATATAGTACACGGGTATAAACAGACCGAGACGCATGAAAGTAAGGACTCAGTTTTAGCGGAGAGCACGAAGCGACTCAGTTTTGTGATTCCAATTACATCCCCGAGACGCGTTCGTTTCGATTACGCAACGCATTTTCTCCGGGGCATAATCATCAGCTCGGCTGATTAATATTACCCCGCGGCGTCTCGAACCGCAAATCTCTCTCCATCTCTGCGGCCGCAGATAAACCGTCCGTCAACGGAGTGTCAGCCAACTCTCGCGTCGAGTGTGTCTGTGTGTGCGCGCTCGTCTGACATCATCCCCGCTCGGCCAACTTGGACTCCGGTGGCGCGCTCGCGCTCCGTCTCGAACTCGGGCCGCTTTCCGCGTCCATACTACTCTGGCCGCTTTGCCACGGTCGCTTGGTTTCGCGCGCTGCAATTGGCAAGTGAGATAAATGCGGCGGCACAGAAATTGGCCGTGGCATAGCCCGCGCTACCCAGACCGGAGAGGCTCTCTCTCGCCGCGACGGACGGAGTGAGAGAGAGAGAGAGAGAGGAGAGCACGGCACAGCTCCGATGGATGGATAGAGGAGGACATGCCCCCGCGACGGTGTGCGCGCACATTTAAAATAGATCTGCGCTCGAATCAAGCCGAATGCACCGAACCAGCTGACCGCCCCGTCGCCGTCGTCGTCGTCGTCGAGCTCCTCCCCCCAAATTTCAGCTTTGTTCCTCGGCCCTGATTACCGATTGATTTTTTTCTTCTTCTCGAGGGAGGCAATCGCCCCGCGCTCGATTGTTTTGAAGAATTCTTCCAACGAGTCGCTCCAACGAGTTCACTCGGGGAATTAATCCCCTACGTCGCGGTGGAATAGCGTATAGACGTCGACCTCGATGGAAAGCCCAACTGTGCGCGCAAGCGTGTACGTATAATCAGGATGGAATATTTCGAAAGGTTTAAATCCACCAGGCGCGTGGTGGGCACGGTTGAATTTTCGCGTACTCGACAAGGACCCCCAAAATTCTCGTGGAAAAATTGAATTTCCAACCGGCGAGATCCTCTGGCGCGCACGTGTACCGCGCGGCAGCGGGCAATACTCGAACGCTACGCGAGCCCGTAACGAACCCTCGAGAGCCGCGGCGAACTGGCTGGCTGCGCCACAGCTGCAGTGGTGGTACCGAAGAGCCGCGCTCCCTACCCCCCGAAAAACCGAGTCCTCAATCCTCACGCACCAGAGCCATTAGCGCTTGTCCGCTATCGAGCGCGTCGAATGCCGGGCGCGCGCTACAGGCGGCTTTGCGCGCTCGTTATACATCACGGGGGACGAGATCTCGCGCCTCCTTTGTGCGAGATCGCGGTGCCCGATGAAAGGCCGGCGCTAATGAGCGACTCGCTGCTCTAGCGGATGACGATTCGATCTAAATACTTCCGCCCTACGTCCCTTATCCGCGGGCTCACTCGTCAGCTATTTTTGCCTGAATCCGCACATTGCCTGGGCTTTCCCTGATTTTTAAGCCCTGCGCGTGTAGCTCGCTGTTTTCGAAAAACGCCATGCAACCTCGGATTCAAAGACACTCGTCGTCTGTGTTGATTGTTCGCGAAAATCACGTGTACCCGCTGTTGATTGGGACTAGTCGATCGAGTAAGAGCGTAGACTACTGGGGTTACACTACGTGGTAGACAAGGTTCTCTTGCAGTTTGTCAATTAATAATCAGATATTCTACATCATTGTATCCAAAAATAAAGCGATCCTTGATTTGCTATTTATATTACGTTGTATCTTTCAAGATGTACGTGAGACTTTTAAAAATATTCTGACCCTCATTATCTCGAGAGGAAAAAGATAATCGATATCCCTCATTGAATTCCGCTTGGCTCTCTGCGACTCATCGGTGCCTTTTCCCAAATGGAGAAAAAAAAAGTTCACCCTCGCGAACCGCACTTCGCTTTCGATCTATTTTTATCACCAAAATATCGATCGCCCCCCTTTTTCCCCTTTTTTTTGCTTTGATTCTTTTCACAACTTCTGTTCGCGTTTCGTGCAAAACGAACAGGGCAAAATAAGCATAATGCGAGTTGGGCAGCCGTGGCACAGATATGGCGGCGGTGTGGCCAAAACTTTTTCACGCAAAAAGGACTAAGAGAAGCCGGTCGCGGCAGATGTTGTAACTCCCGAACGAGAGCGAGCCCGTTCTCTAAACTATATAACCACACGAGCCTCTGCGGCGGCTGACGAACGATTTATTACGCAGTCGAGAAAAATTATAGAACGGGCATAATTATCCTGGTGAATAACTACCAGGGTGTCCGTTCATTAGCTTGGACTTTTTCGGCTAAAAGTCCGAGCTAATAAAGCCGGGTCACTTCTAGATTTAGTACCGAATACACCGAGTGAGTATCCTTCTTTGTAAGAATTTATGAGCCTGAGAATAGCGAATCTCTCGGGAGAGATTTGATTGGTTTTTGATAGAACCTGGAAAAGTTGGTGACAGAAGATCACGGTTGATATAAAATATTGTAATGTAAATTGAAATTTAAAAGTATAGCGTGCCCGAATTCACCAAGTATTTTGAATATATGTTTTGAATAATAGTATCTTTTGCAAAAATGTTCAATATCCTTTAGATTATTCGATTGAAGGAGCAGGTACTTTGCTACTTTCTTTGTCGTATGCTGCAGTTCAAACTGGAGGTACAATCCAAGCTAGACCGGTTTCAGATCAAAGACAAGTTTTGAAAAATCAATGATCGCAAATTGAATCACTTACTATCGAATCATTCGATGCTTGCCTGGAAAAATCTTTAAAAGGTGGAAGAAAAATTTTAATTTAACTGAATCAAATGGTCTCATTGCGTAATCTATTTATTCTTTCTATGAATATAGTTTTCAAAGCCCCTCTACATATACTGCTTCAATCCTGTGACGTTGATGGTTGGAAATTTTGCGTTATATGCAGGAAAAAGCCGCATTATCCGGAAATTTCGATAATAATCAATCAGGTCGTTCGCGGGTCAGGAAATGCCGCTGCATTGCGGAAACTATCCCGCAGGGTCTGGGATTATCTCTCTATCGAACGCAGCGTTGCGCGGGCGCTTGTAGCGTTATTGCTGCCGCGCTATGATCCCCCTGGGATCCTCCTTCTCTTCAACCTGGATCGGGCGAGTTTTTTTTTTATTGGTACTTCTTTGAGGCGAGCTGCATTGGGATTCGATGGACCGGCTCTCCGTGTCAGAGGCAGCAAAATATATGTCGGAGTTTGAAATGCGCCAACTTGACGCGCGTACGTGGGTACCTTGAACCAATTCAAAGCGGACTGGCTGATCTTGAGCGGTTGTCCAGGGAAAGGAATCATTTTTCAATTGATTCTCCGTCTTATTATCAAAAATAGTCCTTCATTCGAACAAACTCATCCATCCGAACATTAGATCATTAGATAGCAGTGAATATCAAAGCGGTTGGAGATTAGGGTAAAGTTGATCGATTTGCTTCACACAGGAAAATTACGGTTGCCATTAAACGTCACGCGTCTACGCGGGCTTAGAATTTGTTTTGAATTCGCGGGAAGAAATCGTACTCGGAATTTCGTTAGAAAATCCACGAGACGCAGCTGAGGTTGCCTTTGAGAAAAAATTTAACAATCCGACTAGTACCTTCTCTCTGCGTGTCGGTCGGTCAAGAGCTAATCAACAAAGGATAAGCATTAATGGTATAATTGAATATACGCGAGGCCCGCTGCAAGGACGCGTATATATTTATGTTTTTTTTTTTTATGTCACAAGAGTTGCCGTGTGGCTGGCGGTATCCATACGCTGATCCCGCGTGACGCAAAGCGGCCTCGAGTTTTCGCTCTCAGCGATTCGAATCTCGGGACAATTTCCCGACCGCAGTGGCAAATCGACGAGGGAAGCATGCGGAATGAGTACGGCGCAGCGAGACGCGGCACAGCGCGCGCGTTGAAATAATAATTTTACGCTCGAAGCGATAATTTCACATAGCGTGCTCGCGCGTCCAAATGCGCCTTGAATCGCATTAAACGTATGTATATGTGTATATGTATATGTATATATATAGAGAAAGAGGCATGCGCGCGCCTGTCGAAAATCTCCTCTTTCCAAATCCACGCGGACGCGTCGTAATTAAAGAGTGCCCGCCATTCCTTTTCTCTTCTTCGCTTTGAAAAGTGTCGCTCCGCTCGAATTTGTCACGTGATGCGTGGAATTTCCCAGAGACAATGGGATAGAAAAGATTACTCACGAATTTTTCCTTTCTCCCGTTACTACCGTGCTCAAAAGCAGAATAAAATGAAAGTGACAATCTGGGTCTGAGGAATTAAAAAAAAAGAATAAGTATTTTAATTTTCCGCTCCAGCCCGGCTCGAGGGGGATGAGTAAAATTTTTCGGTCTCCTTGATTTTACGTATATTTTTGCATTCCCCGTCGTATCCGAGGATATTAAATCGTTAATGGATACTGAATACACCTAATTCAATTAATGATGGGTCAACTGATTCAGGATGAATCGGACGTTGTGTTTGTACAATGTCGCTCTTCAACATTACTCGAAAATGTTTAAACAGCTGCCGGAAAATATATGTATGAGATTCACTGCAGGTACTCCTTTTATCGCATGCGAGGAAGACGATTTTGAGTAAGATAGAAGATAATTTGGGGAAAACTGTCTTGGTTTTTCGAAAGATGAGATGTCTTTACATAACGTCAAGAAGTCGTGTGTAAAGAAATAAGAATGATACGTTTATATATTGTAATTTAGTCAGCAATTTAAATAAGAAAAGCAAGAACAAAGCAGGTAGTAAAACTTGAAACTGCTATTATATCGTTGTTTCATCTGCAAAATTAGCAAGTGACCGAACGAAAATTTTGTTTCGATACTACCAACATAATCCTACCACCACTGGTGCTCAGAAAACACGAGAAATACGAAATATTAGAAGAGCGCCACATTGCCTTCAGAGTGGGACAAATTGGCTGCACTCGTTTCATCTTCAAGCGCGCCCTATGAATATTGAATGATAAATTACAACTATTTGTTGAGCGACAACAGAATTTGCTTTGCATTAGCGAGGAAAAAAAACTCGACTCCTCTCCTTGGAAAAATTACCCCGCGAGTAAGAAAGGTGAATACCCGTGTTATCCTGGAAACTGAAGAAGGCGGAGGATCGCGAGAAAATAACGAGAGTGCCGGGTAGGATAACGTGGCCCGAGAGAGGGAAAAAGGGAAAATTGGCAATTGGCGTCGACAGATTAGAAGGACGATTTGGATCTGGGCGAGCTTGGCAAGCTCGTAGCTGAAAATGCGGTTTATTTTGCAGTTGCTGCGACCCAAACGACTTTTACATTTTCACGAGACACGCCGCCAGCCGACGGTTCCTTAGTTCACGTGCGCGCTCAAGTCGGGCTGGACAAAAAAAGTGCGCCATACTGTAGCCGTAACAGCCTTGTCACTCGTAAATTTCTCAGTCGTTGAGATGTTTTATTCTTTTATACTTGCGAGATTCATCTTTATACTTTTTTAAGCGGAGAGATATAGTCATCGAGAATTTGGCTGACCCCGACTATTATCGAAAAAAAAAATATGTCGAAAACTTTTAATTTACTCATTCGTTCATTTTTTAAAACAATCTATTAAGTCACAAATCTTGTATTTTTTCTAAACGCCTTTTTTCACTTGATAATAATTTTTATTAATTTGGCAATGAGTTTAGGTGTGTACCGATTGTCTTTCTATAACTATATTCATCGCTGATTGCTTTTTTAATATTCGCTCATATAATAATTTTGTTTCTCGTTCTTCTACTTGCCTCCGTATATCCTCACTGTAATCAGACCATACAGTGATTTGTCAAAGATTCTAAACTTAAAGTTGCAACTCAAGTCCAATGAATTCTTAATTATTCATCACGAAGATATACTTGACGCCTTTGTTTTCAGCAGATCATTTAACAAGTAACGGAAATGAAGCAACGGATAAGTCCGTCGAATTGTTCATTCTCGTCAGTGAACCTTTAAAATAAAGGATTAATGGAGTAGACCTATTTTTGATGCGAAAGTTCGAAGGGTATCGAAATCATTCTCAGCACGAATAAAGTAACCTACATCGAAAAATTGTACCGTTCACCGGCACGCTCGAGGAGATAAGAACTTGGCGTTGAATTAAGAAGACTTGCGGCTTTCAACGTATATTCCGCTATCGCTCGGCTGATTTTCAATTCTCACCGCCAAGCTTCTTGTGGGTATACGCAACCCGGTGTGCAAATACATACACGCGCGACGAGCCGAGGAAAAAGGGCTAATCGCGACGAGGGATATCAATCTCGGCGGATGTATACGCCTGCGGCGTTGAACTGGGTTAACGGACGATTCAAGTACCAATATAATTATCACCGCTCGCGGTCTAGGGGTCCCGCCGCGGATTTATTATTGCGCCGGGCGAGCCGGGCAGGCCTGATAAAACGTCGGCTCGTCTTGGCCGCGGCCAACGCGCATTTCTCAATTGTCCGAGGTGCAGCGAGCAGCGGTTGCGTACTCGCGCATCGACCTCTCGTTGGTCTTGTGTGTCCGAGAGCTATTACCGCTCGGCGCAAAAACCCTCGACACGTGCGGCTCGTTGAATTATAGCGCCGCCGCCGCCGCCCGCGAGAGGGAGAAAGCGGGCCCGGGATTCCGAGGGGCTGAGTCTTTTTGTATTCGTCGGTTTTTCGGAAGGGGGAGGCAGCGGATCCGCGGCGACTCGAATACTAGAACAAATTGAAATTCCCCGACGCTTGGCCGGTCTCTTGCGCGCGGCTCTGCGTGAAGATTAGAGCAGACGCGGCTCGAATGGGATACGGAGTTGGGCATTTGATTTATGCCGAATGACATTTCGCCGGGGTAATGTTAGCCGACGCTTCGTGCGCAGTCTGCTCGTTACTTGGGTATCCGTTGCGCGAGTATCGTTCGGTGGAGTCGATTATGACTGGTGAATCTTGCCCGGATCGTTGACGATAACGATGCTAGTTTTAGACTCGCTTGGTCCCGGATGGTAAATTTAAAACCAGCGTGATTTGAATATCCCAAAGTTATTCATCTCGATTCGTACGATTTAAAGAATTACTAATGGAATCCAACAATCATCGTTACCGATCCATTATAGCGATTATATTTTTCTCTTGAAGATCCACCGGAACAGTTGACATCAGATTATCTTTGGAGTTGAGTTTTCGAGAGTATGTCCTGGCGGATGTTACTGTATTTCGGTGGCTCCGGCGAGTTCTCATAAAATTGTAAATCGATGAATGTACCAATAGCACAATCAGATTTTAGTTGCCGTTGGAATAAATCGTGGCTCACTGACAATTTGACAGTCATAACAATAATGCCATTTTTTTCATTCGCTCTTATGGCGAGAGCCCATAAATCATTTTTTAAACTACATATAAAAATGAGAAAAAACTGAAAAATGTTGAGGGAATAGGTATTCGTCTGTAGATTACAACGTGCTCGATAAAATCGTATGTTGTCGAAGAAATAAAACCGAGAACCGTAAAAGTAAAGTGAATTTTGATAAATTTGACATGCGTTTATACGTGCACGTCATTTCTTTTAAAGTAGTAAAGTAGTCTAGACAACGTCAATCAATTTCAAAATGAAGTTGGGAAAATATTGAAAAATTTTTCAGAGCCCCTGGTATTCCTAATATTTAAAGCTCCAAATAGTCAGCAAAGTCAAAATTGCCGTAGATTAATATCGATGATCATCTCGAGGCAATGAAACACGAAGAAAATTTAATTCGAGCTTAGAACAGTTGATCACCGCGGGAAAAACAAATTGTCCCGATTTCATAAAGCTTATAGTTGCCGATTCATTTCAATAATTAGTACGTGAATAACAGTCTAGACGATATTATCTCGTCGAGGGATTTGCCGAGAAAAGCACGAGACCGAGTACCTCTCGATACAGAACGGCTGCAGCAGCCGGTAGTGCGGGGTTGACTCGGCTCGGCGAGTAACTGTTACGCGGCCGGAATTAGCTTTGGCTCGGGGGAGGGGAGGGGGCGATTAACGATAATCGCGGGGGTAAAAATCTCGGCGTTTAATCGGGCCGATCGCGGGCGCGCGAGTCTCTCGGTCGACGGGCGTAAATTGGCCCGTCGGCCGGCCAGACGCGCTGACAAAGTGTCGACAGGTGCGCAGCTGCCGCCGTCGACGAGGAGGTGACAGAGCCTCCGATAGGATCTGCGCTTTTGTGCGGGGCCGACCCGAAATACCGGGGCCGATCTGCGCCGCGCACCGGCCGTCGCCGATTAGTCAGCCCGGCGCGGCAACGCCAAACTTCTATAATTGCAGCGAGTGCCACGGTGTCGAGGGCGGATTTATCCGGGCTGGCGCGCGCGCGTATGAGACTGCCCCGGTGTGTGTAAGATACTACGACGCGTGGCGGGCGATTATATGAGTTACGGCAAAAAGTTACGCGTCGCGGGGCCCGCTTATTATTCTTGGGTGGCGCGCAGGAGCGTTTGATGCCGCGCTCCTATCGCGCTTCGTCGGTTTGTCGCCGAGTCGGATGCTGTCTCCGGGAGGCGGGAGTTTTGACCGCGACGTGATACTCGAACGCATTAGAATTTTTGAGTTGACGATTATAGGATGCATCGCCTCAAAAATCAGTTTTGTTTCAATTTCGTCGGTGCTGCGTACGATAAATGAGCGGATAGCTCGACAGACATGAGCAGTGTGCATCGGAATGTATCTAAAGTTCGCATCGGTGGCTTGGTGGTTCTGAGGGTTATTTTGACGCTCTACATCATATTAGTGTTGGGTGTAGGGAACACGAGTTAATGATATAATTTGTGAAAAATCGAATGCACCATTTTCCGAAACTTCGTTATTGGTTATTAACTATGCGAGCTCTAGATTCGTGCACCTCGGATAAGATATAATTGAACGGCCAGATCCAAGTCGATTAGATTCAACTTATAAATATCCCACGTAAAAAAAGATGTGATCTCGAAGTGATCTCAAATTGATCTGTAATAAATATGGTAATTTTCAATTCTTTTCGAAACAAGAAAATGGTCGCATGAATGTAAGTGATGAACTAAGATCTTTTTGCGATCCCTAAGAGACATTATTCAATTCAACTTCTAAGAGGTCTTTACAAATATTTAAAGATTCACTTGTGATCTCAAAAATATCATAAACAGATCTTATCGAATATAAAATTGTCATTTATTCCATTTTTCCTCTCCGATCTTTAGCTCTACCGATTGAGAGCATCCCGGTCAATGTCCAGATCGTTATCTCAGACAAATCAAATAGGTTAGAAGTAGCGACTTCACCTGATCAGCTATGTCGGTGTCGAAAAACTACAACCAAAAGCTTCAGTGGAATAGAGTAGAGAGACTTCCTAAAAAATCTAGTTTTTTTTTATGGAAAAATAGAACAAGATTCAGGTCTTATATTTTCATTCTGTTTCCAACTCAACAACCAGTAAAATATAGAGAGTGGAAAATTTCCATAGATAATACGTCTACAATAAACGTGACAAGACGCATCGTTACTGTCGTATTTGACGCCACACGTATTACATCCTCTTGTACATATAAGCTCTAATTTTAATTGGATTGGAAAAAAATACAACCTAACTAGTCACGCAAGTACTAATGATTTCTGAGATGAAAAAATTAGCGTATTATTCCCTACTGCCAACCCAAATGATGAGCGATCTACTGATTAGTGAGAATACTCAAATAGATCATTACGGCGCGCAGTGGAGAGTCGATACCGGATAATCCACTATTAATAGTCATGAATATTGAATCATTTCGAGGTTATGTCATCAGCTGAGAAGCCTATACTCGTTTACCGTGCAGAACCTTGAAAATTAATGAGCTATACGGATAAGACATCGATCAGCGCCACAAGTAAAAAGTGGGATTGTGTCGCCTCGGGCACGCGTACCGGAATAGCTTTAATTTTTCAGTCGATTCATCCTAATAATTAACTCGAAGTTCTGCCAGTGTAGTGTGAGCGGAAAATTTGGGGAGCCGAGTGTCTCGTGTTGAGGGTCGTTTCCACACCTACTTAGACGATATATACTCGGATAGTCAGAATGAGAGCGGCATGCTCGATTTACTTATTGTTTTTGCTCGGGCCTGCAGCTGGGCGTGTGTGCGCGCGCTTGTGCAGGGCCGAGTCACCGATGAGTTACTGCCACGTTGAACGGCCCGAGCTCGCTCGCCGTGAATACGTTTGTTTTCTCAATTCGCCTCGTTATGACTGTGGCATAGTTCAAAATTAGATTACCCACACTTGTGTTACACCATAATTAATTAATTAACCTGACAAAGCACCGTTCCGAGTCATCTGTGAGCTACAAGTACAAGTTGAAGAACAAGTTTATTTTGTAATGAATAACTCCTAAAACGAATCTTTGAAGTACAGCGAAGCTACAGTTTCACGGGATAAAAGTCTCGAATCGCGAAAATATGATGTAACATCGTATAATTTATTGGGTAATATAAATACAAGTTTTAGTCTGCTTCCAGGCCTATACTTAATCCACCGTGTAAGAAATTCGTTGACGAGTGATTGGGCACAAATCATGTTGCGAGTTGTATCTATATTATAAAACATCCTGTTACACTGCTCACTCGCAGAGACAATTATCAAGTCAATAAAAAGCAGTTTACGACTCGTTGAAATCAGTCATTTTTCAATTTTACCCCCCCATCGATCATCGGATAACTATACAGTGTGCGAAAAAACTGAGAGAAATGTATATGTAATTCCTACCATAAATGAATTATAAACATATAGTTTCAGTTTGTACTAACAATCTGTTATGGTAGATTATGGTGAAAAAATATGTTTGCTTTTACAATTTAATGTTGATTACTAAATTTGTATAATATGCTGCTATGCTCCTGGGGCGTGATACTACAAATCTCTATTGTCTGAGTACAACGTCATAGACCATTCGATATTGAATATAAAAACTCTATAGATTATAGACAAGTATATTGCGTACAATTTTTTAAAGGAAGGATAATTGGGATCGATTTTGTGGAAAATGAATTGATGTGAAAAATAAAATTATATTTTTTCAGTCAAACATTTATAAAATGTGTATTTGTCTCTCATACATCGATGAAAATATTAAGATTTCATTATAACATATTTTCTCATGTCTTTTCAGGCGTACAAGAATATATCCAATATGTTATTCAGAACTTAGTCACACAGTGAAAGAGTTATTCCTTATCACTTTCTCTCACTTTGAATAATTATAAATGGTCCATTTGCCATTCGAGTTGTTCAAAAATATCCTCCATCCAAATGGAGAGGTGTTTTGATTTGAATTCTGGAAACAACTCGAAACGTAAACATTGTACAATTGAACGAAATACAATCGATTTTCAATATATGCTCAAACTTACTAGAAAAGTGACCCTATAATTACACGAAAAGTTGTCAATTTTACCTAAGTTGTATTAAATAAGTAATATAGTTGGAATAGCAATACCCATATGATCGAGAAGTATTGTGAAAAAATATTGATCTCACAGTGGATTTATTATTTGTAAGAATAAAATATGTTAAAACAACTATTTTCTATCATGCCATGATAAGCACAGACATAGACTTGACTTGGGCGTTATTCTCCCTAGTTAGTATGTAGAAGGGGTAGAAATGCACTGAACCCAAGCCTATTCAAACTGGCATGCTTTCGAATTATATTTCTCAGATTTTATAAATTATCCCGATAACCGCATTGCCCTCCCTCCGAGTGATCTTCGTATTTCTAAAAATCCTTCAAAAGTCACCAAAAGAGAAGGAGAGAGCACTCGAATCACAATGAACCCTCGTCGCAACTTCAAACGGGGGGCTGTACCTGCTCGTACACGTATATATAGCCGCACGGTATATTAAATGCAAAAGCGTCGTATGTAACGAGAGCGTAGGCCCCATCCCCCCGAGAGGCCACTCGAACCCGAGAGTTCACCCAATGTTTCACGTCGTACATTGACTTGTGCAATCATTTCGTAAATTGACGCGAGTTCGCTCTCGCTCTCTCTCTCTCTCTCTCTGGTGAACGAGCGAGAAAGACGTCGCTTACCCCGCGGATTCTCCGGCAAAGCTCACTCAAGTTTTAAGACTCGAGCCGAGAGTAGCGCGCGGGCGAGGAGGCGAATCAGCTCCCGCGCTGTATGGTTATATGCGCGCGCGCGAGCCCCGTTTACTCAACCAATCGCGAACTGCTTGCTCTTATATATACATATTCTTCGCCGCTCGTCGTATTTAACTTGATGATATGCGCTCGTTCGGACGGATTCTCGTCTCATTTAACAAGGAACGAAATCGACTTTCGATATAGTTTTATTCATCGGTCTTTCGACTTTCTTCAAGGGACGATCGTCAGCTTCGTAATGCTGAATTCAATGTCCGCCAAGAAAAGTCGACCATCGCGATCGCTATGAATCGCTGATTGAAATATACTGTGCGACGCGAGGAAATAGTTGGAACAATGTCGATTATACGGCTATTCTAATCTTGCTTCGCTTTAGTTTGCAGACTATTCCAACTTCGCTCCGGGTAAACTGCGCGTCGTCGCGTACAATTTATCAGGAGCTTTGAAATTTGTTAAAATTCGCCTACTCATTGGCGGCGCTACTCGAGCTCCCGCGAAATCGGGGCTGAAAACGTTGTATATTGTTAATTCAAGTCGACGCCGACGTGTCCGGCCTCGTCGCACTGATTCGCCCTGCACTATCTTCGGTCCCCGAGCATCTCGATGCTCATTCATTATTTTGTCGCACGCCGGCAAAGTTCCGCGACGTCGTGAAATATGAATCTTAAGTGTGTTAAAGGTACGGAGCACCGAGTTGGCTTTCTCTATTTTCGGAACTTTCGCCTCTCCGAGAGCCCGGCTGCTTCGTATCTTATCTCCGAGCTGTCGCCAATATATCTGCGCCCGGTGATTCGCCGCTGACGTTTCCTCCGTCTCTTTGTCAGTTCTAATAGCTCGCTCTGTGTTGCTTTTCAAAGTTTGCTCTCGCGCCGGTGTGGTTTCTAACATTTTTATTGCCACGGCCTTGCAGGTATGTATGCTTTATCGCGCGCGAAACACTATTTGCTCACGGGGTTAACGGTGCGACACTGAGAAAACGGCTTTTTCTCATGCTAACTCGGCTGCGTTGATAATTAACAACAAAAAATCGAAGGCGATAAGGAGATTCGAAAGATCTTTCTGAAATATTTCTACGTAAAGTTGTAGCATTCGCAACTTTTAGTTTCAGACATCGAAAAGAACAAAGATTCACGTGAGATACGGTGCACTGATTCGATCTTATTGCCTTCCGTTTGTGCTGTACACAGTATTTCGAACACGAGAAACTTAGTGTTGACTAGCTGTTACGTTTACCAAATTATTCTTATGCAAGAGTAGGTTATTACTTGCGTTCAAATGTTGAGACCTCAATTGCGAAAATCGTCGAACGAATGACACATCGATAAGTATCGATGCTTGTTTCCGGCCGTTTCTACTTGTTGCAAAGTACGATTCTTCCGCTTCACATGGCTATCCTTCGATCCAATCTATTATCATGGAGATAATATCGCGTACGGTAATACCTGCGAAGAAGTGAAATATAATGATTATTCAGTTTAAAAACCCAACATGGTTATTAAAAATGGCCAAGTGAACATGTACTTCTTTGTCTGTCTTCGATATTCAGCTTGTATATCTCGAAGGAACTCTTAAGAGATCACATATTTACATCAGCGCTGGCGCGCCTGACGTATATCGACGGCAATCGCCATATATCACTCGTCGCTAGTACATATACGCTGATAATCACGAGTACGGAGTGTATATACATAGCTTCTGCCGAACAGCGTGCGCGCGAACCCGATCGGGCGAGGACCTCGCTCCCAATTGCCTCTCGAAAGCAGCTCCCGTGGCGTGGCTCACGCAACTTATCGATCCGCCTCCATCGCCATCCTCGTTCCCAGACTTTCACTCTCTCTGTCTCCCCCGCTCCTGTCGCGATAAGCGACGATCCTCTTCTCGAGACGTCGCTCCGGCTCTGTTCCCCGTTACGCAGTCGCGCGACGTAACGTCGATTCGCTCGCCGGGGAGACGGGGAGAAAGGAAGAGAAGGAAAAAAAAAGAAGTATAAACTCTCTCTCTCGCGCGCGCGCGGAGTAAGAAGAACGCGGGGCCGATGCTGCTTAACCACGTTTTGTCACTCGGGGGAAAAAGAGCAGCAGCGGCGGCCGGGCGAGTCGTCGTCGAGCCACTTGCAGCAGCGGGGAATCTCCTTTTCGCTCTCCCGCGCGCGGTGGGTCAGCTTGGCCTTTTCCCTCTTTGGCGTCTTTCTTCGGGACTGACAAAGACAGCGGCCGTCCCATCCCCCAGGAGAAGCTATATACCGCCGCTTTCATTCGTCCCCCGCGAGCGAGCGAAAGCCGATGGAGCTCTCCCCCTTTGCTCTCGGGGTCCCGCTGGAGCGAAGGAGGCTGAGCTCGCGTAGCGGCCTACTTAATTGGATGAAAAATTAACCCCCCCCCGTCCCCCCGTCTCTTGGACCTCGAGGGGGGTTACAGCGAGCACGATTCTAATTCGTCCAGCTCCCAATGCGCGAGCAATTTCGCCGTGTACAAATTTACGCGAAAATTGACAATCGCATCTTTTCTTTCTCGTTTGTCCGACACTGCCGCTTGTGTTTTGAAATTTCACCGTCGCTGTCTAGCGTCCTTTGTCTCGCGGGGTCAACGAGGCATTTGCGCTGGATGATATTTGTCCTTGCTCTCTAATCCTTGAAGTAAATATAATTTTGAAATTATTTCACTATGCAAGCTTCAGCTTCAAAACGTTTTTCACTGTACCAAGAGTGGATTGTGTACTGTACTAAAGAGAATTTTGAATTTTAAATATAACATTATTTAAATTAAAAAAAAATATATAAAATTACCGATTTTTACTGTAACTTACATAGTGACTTTCCACTGAAATACAGTGAGCGAAATTTGACTGAAACTCGCAGGGAATATTTACTGTAGTACAGTGAGATTACATCGTAAGGAAATTACAGAGTAACATCGTTATTCCGAGCGAGTGCCCTTCGGAGTACTGGCTCGTTCCCTTCAAACTCTCACAATATGCCAAATTAGTCGTGACTTATCCGGTTCGATGATTTTTATATTCCGTGTATGTAACGACGGCAATTCAATTTTTGGGTCTAACGCATTGCGAGTATAGGTATATGGAGGTATATGACGGGAGAAAAAACTCGAACGCCTCGTGAGATCGAATGAATAACAAATTTTAATCGCGATTTTTGTAGAAAAAAATCACAAATAATTAACGTTAATCCTTACGTGCTGAAGGTGCATTGAATATTATAATACTGTAGCCACTTTGCCGGTGTTATCTCTCCGATCTCTTAAACGTCGCTCCCATGAATTTATATATCGTATACGATCATGAAAACATGAAAACTCGTGTCGCACGACGACGTCTCCGAGGGACGAAGCCGAATAACAAAACGTCCCCCTCTTCACCGCTGAGATATATCCCCCGGAATCGTCGACTCGCCTGTCCCGACCGTCCTAAAAAAGTCGCATCGGCCTGATGACGTCTCGCCGTTCGCCAGATGCTTGTCCGGAGCCGCAAGGCCAACTTACCCGTAGCGCCGCGGCCCTCGCGGTACATAGGCTCGATAATTGCGCGTCCCCCGAGACGCCGAGCCACGCGCGCGTCCAATCAAATCGGCCGACTCGCGTCCGCTCGAATTTTCCCCATAAAATCCATGAAATACGATCGGCCGGCCGGGTCTCTTTCCGCGTCCACTCGGCCCATTAACGAATTTCCCGCCCGCGTCGGAAGCGAAAACAAGTGGCTCGCAAGGCTCTAATTGTCGGATTCTGCACATCGTACGCGGGCGCGCGTGCGCGTGTATATACATATAGCGCGCGGCTCTCGGGCGGAGGTGCACCCATGCCAATTACCGCACGGCGCGCGTCTAAAAGTGTACACGTGGACAGTGAGCCGAGGTTTACCGCGGGTATTGCGTGCGCCTCGCCAGCGTATACGAGCTCCCTCGCGCACAATTGCGCCCCGCCGAGTTAATTTTACGTGGCGGAACGCCCGCGATTTACGCCTAGAGATAAAGAAAGGGAACGAGGGAGACAGAGAGAGAGAGAGAGAGAGAAACGACTCAGCGCCGCGCCCCATCCGCGAAACTGGCCTTTTTATTTTGAATCTCGGTTACCGCTGGCGAGGTTGTCCGATTTTATGGGCGAGGCGAACTTTTGGCCGGCATTGTCGCCCGCGAGCGAGAGTTAAGTCATCGCGTGTCGGGAGGGCGACGAGGCGGATTCACCGGCCCGCGGCTTATTTACTGGGCATGATTGATGGGTCGTGGGCCGTCGCAAGCCAAGAATATGCCCCGAAACTGATGGCCGTTTGTGAAAAATGAACGCCCCGTCCGACCCCCGGTCCTCCTTTGTGACGCCGGCGAATATTACACGCATCTTTCCCGGGTTTATCGAGTGTGAACGCGTCCGTGAGGCGTGGAAAGATCGGATAGCCGCGAATAAAGAAGTACTCAGTGCGGATGACGATCGCAAGCGCGCAAGTTATGCTTTGGTGTGGTTCCGTATAGAACGAACCCCAGCGGTGCCAAACCCCGCGTATCGTCCGCGTGTCCGTGAAGATCAATTACGTCTCCTTGTTTCGCGTGGAAAATTCACATTGCTATTAGTAACTCTCGCCACAATCATTGTTGACGATGCTTTAGTCACAGAGTCATTCACGAAAGTTTGGTGAATCGGTAAAAGGGATTTGGAGAGCAGAGCTGCAAAATATATTTTTATGTGTAATATAAAAAGATTGAGAAATCCGTAATTCAATTTTAATGTATATAGGGTAGCGCTGGCCCTAGCTGTCGTTACACGCCAGGCGGGGGTGCTGCCGCGTCTCTGGATAACCGTATCCATAGTTGTGTGAAGAATTTTAAGCAGCGTAAAATCAAATTTCAGCTCGTTTGCATAAGCGCGTATTGAACTTTTGAGTTAGATCATTCGAGTTATGGCTTTAGATAATATTCTCTCGTTTTCAAGAGTTTCGCGACATTCTCATCATTTTTTACATACTTTTCACGTAGTTTAGAGCATAAAAATACTCAAATTTCACGTAACTCCTCAAGAGCGCATGTAAATCAAAGAGCTTATGTCTCACTATCCAGCCAACGAGGCTTCCTCAAATTTTGGGTACAACTTTTATATAAAAAAATATGCTTACTCGCGAACTTTTTGAATATTTGTCACAAAGGGTCGCTCTTCTGTGAGCCATTACCCACGCACACTCGGCTCGTCGCGCCGTGCCTTCTCTGCATGCTAGTTCCCAGTGGACGCGAGTCATGGTTATCTGCATGGACCCGACCGCCGCCCACTCCCCGAATTGCCAATCTCGCTCCGGCTGCCTTCCGCTCAAGGGCTCACTCTTGGTGATCAGCCTCATTGGTGCACGCGTTCAATTGGTTCATTCAGGCTTCTCCACTGAGCACCGGTGCGGCTGGACACTCCGTGTGGTGCGGCTGGATACGCCTGTGTAGATCGACACCCCCTCGCTCTTGGCCACCAACAGCGAGATCCGACGAAGCAGCTTCAATGGAGTTTGATCGATAATTGACCGATCCACATTTTGATAATCCGCTGTCTAAACATACAAATTGTTGCTTTGTCAAACAGCTCGAGCATCATTAAACAAACGCTCTTTCAAAAATCATCAAGAGTTCTGAACAGAGCGAACACATAGTCATGTACTTGTGCTATTCATATACTCTCTCACGACCGGCTAGCCCACGACCGGCTAGCCCACGACCGTTATGTAGTCGCACGAACTTCCAAAGATAAACGCTTGCGGCATATTTTGGAACTTTCTCACAAAAAAGAAAATAAATGAGTTTTTTCGAGGGGAGAAATTTACAACCGCCCCTTTAAAATATTGCCTGTCTATCAATTACTCATGCGTTAGATCCGGTCGAACAAACATGTTCAGCCTTCCTAGACATGCGCAAGCCATTCCGGCTCACCACTCATCTTTCGCTCGCGCCTCACGCTTAACACCACTTGTTCCCAGATCGGACCCATCATGCACTCTGCCGCTTTTCCGAATTAGCGTTGTCTCGCGACCTTTTTTTCGCTCGTCGAATTTTTACACTCGATTTTTCCCTTTGTTTTCTGCTATCCATCATTCTTACGCGAGCTCATTTCCAATCCGTGAAGATGTACCGGGAACAACAGCCATAAGCCCACGAATTCGTTTGTACCTTTCAAGTTGGCGAAATACATTATATCCAACTATACACAGTCACGTTAGTTTGTCAGCTTTTCACGCGTCATAAATCTTAATCAAACTACATGGGTACTCCCCGATGCTCGCGATTCCACGTTTTTCTGCGGACACGTGCGGCGGGAAGGACGTTGATTGGGGCATCGCAACCGGAGATAGATCCATATCTCTCGTGGACGCCTCGATATAGATGCTAAATGTGCAAAAAGCAACTCTCGCTGATGATCGATCCGATACAACGTCAATCGGTACATCCACACGCTGCTCGTGCGCGCACACGTGTTAATTAGCACTCGGCAACAGCCTACATGCTCGTAATTCCATGTAACTCGATTATATCGGTTCTTCATCGATCCATACTCTCTCTCTCCCTTTATGGTTTCAACTTAATAATTTCCAACCCAGAATGAATCCCCGCGGATTGAGCTCATTTTGCCTCGCGTGTATAAATATTTCGACTCTGTCACCGTAAAGGGCTGATCAACTCGACGTACCGTGAATTTTCGACTGGCCAACTAAGGAGTTGAATCAGGCGAAGGGAAGTAAAAAACTAGCCAAAACCCGTCCGTAGACTCGACTCGACTCACCCCGGATTACCCAGTGCATCAACGACGTGCTCGTCCGACCCCCGAATCAACAGCCGGCCCTCGGTGCCCCGGCGCGCAGAGCAAACAACACCGAGGGACAAGCGCAAAGTTTGGGGGCGCGCGGCGACGGGCCAAGCGCAAAACGTCCGCGGCGTCAGCGCAAAGGCCGTCGGTGGCATTTGAGGGAAGTTAATTCGCGGAAAATAGGCAAGGGCGATTGCAAATACGCGAAGGGCCCCTTTGCGCGCGCCGCTGCTCGACGGATGCGCGCTTTCGCAGCGGGCAAATATTAAACCGTTGACTGCAGCATTCGTTATACCGCGGCAATTTGACTGTTTTCTTTATGGGACGCCGTAAATTACAGTCATCTTTTGGGGATATCGGACGTCGCGCGAAACAGAGAGAGAGAGAGAGAGAGAGAGAGAGAGAGAGAGCCGGCTGATCATTCGTCCGATGTTTGTCCCGAGTCTATTTGAGATGCTAAGGATGTTTGAGCTTACTCGGCGTACTGGGGAAAACGCGCGCACGCTCGGGGAAATGAGTCGGGGGGGGAGGGGGATATAAATGAGAGAACGGCATTTTATTCGGTCGCGCGAGAGAGAGAAACGTCGGGAACACGACGGGGTCGCGATGCATAATGCATCCACTCGCGCGGCAGATAAGGCCCTTTCTTATGTGAAAATACATTTTTCTACGCGGCTTTACGATCGCACGGTTACGCAATTTCTTCTTCCTTTTTTCCCGCCCACATCCGCGCGTGACGAACCGCGCGCTCGCTCATCTCCTCGTCCGTGCATTCTGCACGTTTTCCGGGGGGACGAGTCTTTCTGCGTCGGTCAGTTACTGGTTTTACCCGGGACGCGAGACGGCCGTGATCCGAATTTGAATGAAAATTTTATGTGTGATACTGGCTGGTCGGTCTCCCAGTGCCCGAAAATTTGAGATAACGATGATGATGCTCGTGCACGAGAGTTTGAAGGCAATGGTTTTTGCATCAGGGAGTCAAGCCGTACTGCCGTGATGCGAATTTTATTTTTTTGGAACAGAGCTCGGGCGGAGTATATTATTTTTTTTTTTCTATTTAATTTGGTTTTACTCCCTAAAAACAGGAATCCGTTAGATCTGATATCTGACATAAACATACGGTGCAAGCTAGACTTTCACTACACTATCTCGATTGTAAATTTATTTTTATTTGCATTTTAGTTAAATTTTTGATATGCTCAGCTAATAACGACGAGCATTGTTTCTGCTTGCTCACGAGTAGTTACATCAGCTATCTTGTCGAACTTTTCATACTGATATTTTTTTCAAGAATATATTTTCAACGAACAACTTGTGAACATTGCCAAAATTCTTTTTTTCTGAGACGTCCACTCGCATCCGACAATGAAATATTATACTCTCGAGAAAAAAGTCAAGTAACAGGCCGAATAATTCAGAAAGAAGTCATTGAAAAGAAATATAACCCCAAGTCTTATATAAGTAGCATAATAATCTTCAAAACTTTCACCGTACTCATTTGTTCGTAAATCAGTAAGAATACTCACTCCCTAGTACGTTATATCGATAGATAACGACGGATGCGCCCCCTACTACTGGCTAAATTTATATCGCATGTTTAGAATCGTTCATTTTTTTCTCCAACAAAAAATTATTTCTCGCATTTATTTTTTCGCAAAATATTGTCGCGCAACGTTTCACAGTCGTCGACGACAAGTAAGCGTGCAAAATTTGAGTATGTCAGCTCATCGCGAAGTAGGTTAAACTTTGATAACAAACTTCCACCCATCTCGCCGCGGACAGATAGAGCCGGGAGCAAGTTAAATAAACGAGTTTAACAATAAACGAAAAACTGAAAAAGGGCAAAAAGTTAGGGGCGGAGCAGCAAAGTTACATTGTCCCGGGGCTCGAGCGCGAGCCCCCCGCATCAATGATGCACGATGAAAAAACTCGCGGTGCAACGGCCAGCTGTTCGCTCTGAGAATTTAATGAGGCCGGTGCAGCATATTAGTGCGAGAGATCACACGTGGGACAGGCGGCCGGCGACGGCGACGCAGTTCGCGAAGTGCCGCGTGAAATGGACGCGCCGCCCCCCGTCCCTCTTCATTAGGCCCTGAACGATTTACGAGCCGCGTGGCGTGGCGTCGACTGCGCCGCCTCTTTGATTGGCGGGCATTTAATTTTATTTTCTCGCTGCTCTGAAACACGCCGGGGGACACGCTGCTTGGAAAATGTATCGAATTCGATTGGGACATCGTGGCCGTTTCACTTTTATCCTTCGGTACACGAATGCGGCCGAAGCTCGCTCTCGCTGTCCCGAGGAATTCAATGGTCGAGAATGATACTCGCAAGGCGCTGATGAAAATATACGCGATACTCCGAGAAAAGTAAAGAGATTTTTCATTGTTCACGTGTATGAATTATTCTCGTGCGTGTGCAATACGAGTGCTTCTCGGTTAGTGTCTCTCTATTTTACGCGAGTTATCATAAAAATATTAATTCAATGAGCAAGTCGATGGAGGTTTCTGGAATATATGTTTATATTGTTATTCAAGTGTATGTACTTGAATTTCTTATTTCATCATAGACTGATTCTACTTGTATTGCTAGATCTAATTCATGCTTCCAAAGCTATAGGATGATACAATCTCGATGCATTCGTATTTATTCTTCGTGATGAGAAATTCCACATTGGAAGAGAGAAAAATGAGATGTTACTTTCGCAATCTCCCTCGCCTCGGAATTATTGAATGGTTTTAAGATTCATCATGTAAAAAGAAAAATTCATCCACCGTCGAAATTTAAAATGTATCCAGTGGACTTTTCTATTTTAATCAAATAATAAAATTACTCTTTCTCTAAAACTAAAACTTGAGGAGTAAAATAATCTCAAAGTATAAAAATGAAACGCTAAAGTACCGACACAGAATTAATATTCTACTTCATTCTTTGGGTCTCACCTGAAAGCTCGTGTATTGGCATCAAAGGGAAAACTCTCTACTCGTGAAAATCAACCATCGAGAAGTATCAAAGGCTACGAGGCTTCCGAGGACTATAATGTGTAGAAGAGGAAAAAAAAGATCAAGTGTTGACTTTTAATGGAAGTGGTAAAAATTAATTTACCTCTAATACAGCTAAATTCTATTCTGAAAGGGTGTTGGTCATCGGGTGCTCCTGTCGACCACCTTTACCCGAATCGTTCTTTTTATAACAACCTTCTGTTAATGAAGAAAACTCTAACGACGATGGAACTTAAGTGATTTATGAAACGATGCAGGATATCGAACAATTTGGTATGCTATAATTACACAATTTTTATTTATCTCTCAGAAAATCATCGAACGAATTGTAGCACTTTACATTCAAGGATTTGTCAATAAAATTCGTAATGGTATTTTAGTTGGATTATCGTTAAAACGTTTCACCCTATCTATATGAACCAGTTTAATCAACGTTGAGGTTGCTATATCTTTTGTCGGGTTATTAAATACACACTCACGAGGAAAAATCTTCAAATTCGGTTAAAATGAAGCTCTTGAAATTTCTAACGAGTTTTCCAAGTAGTAGCTTTCAGCTTGTAGACTATTATAAAGCTATTATGGAAGCATGGAAATTCAAATGCTTTCAAAGTTTTTTTCACAGCTTATTAGCTCTTTTCTCAGTTAATTTATTTACTCGACTATGTAACCTTTTTCACTGGATATTTGAATTATAATTGTTTGCCGGTGGAGATTCCTTAAAAGTTGAAGCTTAAGCTTAACTGATGAATAATATTTTCAAGGTACGCTAGGAATTCAACTTCAATCATGAAAACAAATATACATTTTTTTCCTATACTTTTATCATAATATTTTGTGTACGTCTATGCAAAAAAACACACTTACGCATGGCAAACAATTGTTTAAAATCCAGCAGATGTATATAATTTTCAAATATTTTACTCCGGTATATGAATATATGAATAATCACATTATGCAGTGCCCTGGAGCTGGATTGAAACTTTGGAAAAACATTCCTTCCATCATAAGCATAAGTTCTGTTCAAGAATCTCGACCAATAATGCTGCTATTTTCTGAATATATTGAATAAATAATTTGTGGTGTTCTGTTTCCCTACTCTAAATAAAATGATTCATGGTTTATCTCAGAGTAATCAGAGCATTTGACGAAATTTTGTACTGAACTAATTCTTTCTGTGATGAAATAGACGTACTCGCAAATTGCATTTAGAGCTCCCCGGTCACGTATAGAGTTACCTTGCCAGAGTGCACTTATTTTTAAAGTATTTTCAGTATAAAAATAATTCGTTCAAAAATAATTTAACGATATGTCGTCATACTGGGTGACCATCATTTCGACTCTTTTAAAAAAAATCTTAGCCGATGAGAAAAATCAGTTTGAATAAAATTTCTGTGCGGACAAAGCATATTTTATTTTTTCTACTCGCAATAGCTTGTAGCTGCTGACGATCTTCTTCAACGAAAGAAAAAAAATTAAAAACATGAGTATCGTGAATGTATACAGGTTATTCTGACGGAACTTGCACATTTTGTACCGCAGCTCATCGTGGCATTCAAACGCTTGAAAAAAAAAAACCGCTGCCAAGTGCCTTAGCAGTATGCTTTCTCAAAGAGGCTTCAACATCACCCACAAACGCATCCCAAACCTGTATTTTCACCATTCCACTAGCGTAGATACTATCATTTATTTTTCAAAAATTACAAAAATATTATTTAATCAGTTCAATTCGTATCTTCGTGACTGTGTAAAGTGTCGTTCTTTTTCAATTGACCAAACTTAGTCGCGACTGTTGATGTCTGCCCGGGCTCTCTTATTATTTGATCAAATGCAACAAAGCAAACGGTTCTAGGTTATACACGATGCGAGACATTTGGACCTGCTTAATTTTTCGATCAATTCATCTTGTGACTGTCATACGGTTTAATGGTGGTTAAAATCGATCCATCCTGCCCTTAAGTCTGTATTTAGCAAACTTGAAGACTCATTTTGATCATTTTCGGTGGCTGAGGTTGGAAATAATCAATTCAAAATCTATTTTGATCATTTTCGACGGCAAAAGACACCAAATTTTCCCAATTTTATCTATAGCACGTTGAAAATACTGGAAACGAAACTTACATGAATTTTTCTTCCCCTTAGCAACGGTTGCTAGGGCGGTAAACAACGGTTGCTAAGGAGCTAATTGGGAAGATTTTGTGTCCTTTGCCGTCGAAAATGATGGAAATGGGTCATAAATTAATGATTTCCAACCTTCGTAACTGTTGCTAGGGAGGTAAACAACCGTTGCTATGGAGCAAATACAACAATTCAGTGTCCTTGGCCATCGAGTGTGACTTAAAACTGATTTTCCGGCTTGTCCCAATGAGCACTCATAAGGATTTGTGAGAAAACACGTTAGGAACGGTTGCTAGGGAAATAACCAACGGATTTTGCTGAAAATTTAACTCGGACTAGATCTTGTCACAACTAACCGGTGTGCAAAATTTCAAGACGATCGGATCATTCCTTCGGGAGTTATCGTGGACGAAAGAAACGAAAAAATAGACACCTTAACAACGGTTGCTAAGGAAATAAACAACGGATTTCGCTGAAAATTGAACTCGCCCGAGATTTTGCCGCGATTAACCTGTGTGCAAAATTTCAGGACGATCGGACCATTCCTTCGAGAGTTATCGTGGACGAAAAAAAACGGGACGCACACACACACACACACACACACACACACACACACACACACACACACATACATACATACAGACACTTTTGGATTTCCATGTTTTTCGACCCGTAGATCACGAAAATCGAGGTCCCGAGGTCTGATTCGGTGGGTCGATTTTTGCCCCATTACAAAGCTTTCTCTTTAAGAAAGCAATATACGCAGATGGTGTTGACACGTGTATTTCCCAGCTGTTTTTCATGCATAAATACTAAAAATGATCAAATTGATATTCTCTCGTAGAAAATCAATAGATTAGAGTCCACACGTTAATTCAGTGGCACAACTATTTTGTTTCTCACGTTTCTCGATACTCCAACATGCAAAAAAAACGATTTCACCGCACGTTTCGACCGATTATCTTATAAGGATACAAGAGCCGAAACTAGGCCAAACGCTTATTATTATCGTTTTCGTTCATCTAGTTATCCCAAACTTGAAGGTTTACGACTGCGGAAATGCATCCCTCCTTTTATTATTCCTTGATTACACAAAGGTAGATTGAAAAGCGTAGATGAGGAACGACAGAATCAACAGTTTGAGTAGTTGGGAAAACGGCATTCACCCATCTTGAATCTGATAGAATCCAAAAAAGACATTTGGAATGCGAGACTTGGCTGATTATATTCATATTCAAACACGCCTCGGGATCGGTTTTGTAATGGGGCAAAAATCGACCCACCGAATCAGACCTCGGGACCTCGATTTTCGTAAACTACGGGTCGAAAAACATGGAAATCCAAAAATGTCTGTATGTGTGTGTGTGTGTGTGTGTGTGTGTGTGTGTGTGTGTGTGTGTGTGTGTGTGTGTGTGTGTGTGTGTGTGTGTGTGTGTGTGTGTGTGTGTGTGTGTGTGTAACGTTTTTTTTCGTCCACGATAACTCTCGAAGAAATGGTCCGATCTTCTTGAAATTTTGCACACAGGTTAGTCGCGGCAAAATCTCGGCCGAGTTCAATTTTCAGCGAAATCCGTTGTTTATTTCTCTAGCAACCGTTGCTAAGGTGTAAAATTTTTCGTTTCTTTTGTCTAGGATAACTTTCGAAGGAATCGTCCGATCTTGCTGAAATTTCGCACACCGGTTAGTTGTGGCAAGATCTATCACGAGTTCAATTTTCAGCAAAATCCGTTGGTTATTTCCTTAGCAACCGTTTCTAACGTGTTTTCTCACAAATCCTTATGAGTGCTCATTGGGGCAAGCCGGAAAACCAGTTTTAAGTCACACTCGATGGCCAAGGACACTGAATTGTTCTATTTTCTTCATAGCAACCGTTTTTTACTTCCCTAGCAACCGTTATGAAGGTTGGAAATTAATAATTTAAGACCTTTTTCCATCATTGTCGACGGCAAAGAACAAAATCTTCCCAATTAGCTTCTTAGCAACCGTTGTTCACCGCCCTAGCAACCGTTGCTAAGGGGAAAAAAAATTGATGTAAGTTTCGTTTCCAGTATTTTCAACGTACTATAGAGAAAATTGGGAAAATTTGGTGTCTTTTGCCGTCGAAAATGATCAAAATGAGTCTTCAAGTTTGCTAAATACGGACTTAAGGGCAGGGCGGATCGATTTTAACTACCATTAAACCGTATGACAGTCACAAGATGAATTGATCGAAAAATTATGCAGGTCCAAATGTCTCGCATCGTGTAGAACCTAGAACCGTTTGCTTTGTTGCATTTGATCAAATAATAAGAGAGCCCGGGCAGACATCAACACTCGCAACATAGTTTGGTCAATTGAAAGAGAACGACACTTTACACAGTCACAAAGGTACAAATTAAACTGATTAAATAATTTTTTTGTAATTTTTGAAAAATAGATGATAGTATCTACGGTAGTGGAAAGGTGAAAATACAGGTTTGAGATGCGTTTGTGGGTGATGTTAAAGCCTCTTTGAGAAAGCATACTGCTAAGGCACTTGGCAGCGGTTTTTTTTCCCTATATTTACTCGGTAAAATCTACAGTGATGTAAGTCAAATGATCTCACTAGAAGAACATATTCGAATTTGCAAGAACACAGTAATTTTTGATACAGTGTACAGTGTAAATTTACGTTTATTTTCTTCCTACCTATTCGGCATAGATAGGACTTTTCCCTCCCAGTAATCGGGTGCGTGCGTGGAAACGCGCGCGCGCGATAGCGTATACGTCGCGCACGTGCGGAGCGCCGCGCGGCGGGTCGCTCCGCGGGGGAGCCGCGCGCGCCGCCGCCGCCGCCGAGTATAGCAGCTGCGGAGGAGGAGGAGGAGGGGCTGGTGCGCGCCTGCCCATGTGCTCGCGGCGCTCGATCGGCCAGTCCAGTCACAGCGACGCGCTCACCGCGAGAGCACCGTTCCTCGCGCGCACGCACAGCTGCACATTGCAGTTCGTCGATCCTCGTTCGCCGTTGTTGTTGTTGTTGTTGTTGCTGCTGCAGTTATTGTTGTTGTTCCTCCCTCCGCGATCGGGCCTGTTGTTCTCGGCGCCGCCTCGTCTGCTGGTGTCGTCGTCGTCGTCGGTGGTGGTGGTGGTGGTGGTGGTGGTGGTGGTGGTGGTGGTGGTGGTTGCGGTGGTGCGGCGAGCGAGCGCCTGACCCGGACATGACGAGCTCGGCCCTCGTCCACTTGCCCGGCTGCCGCTGCTGCTAGCCGGCCGAACCCATCCGCCTCCCCCTCGCCCGACCCTTCCCCCCGCCGCCGCCCCTGCAGTGCGCGCGCGAGAGAGAGAGAGAGAGAGAGAGAGAGAGAGAGGAACAACAGACCCTCCCGCCCGTGTACGTTGCAACACCGAACTTGAGCCCGAGAGCACGGGAGTGCCCGGAGACTCGAGATGCACCACACGACCCCGTGGTACCTGCCCTGGGGCCTGAAGCTCGTGCCGGTGTCTCTGCCGCCGGGAGCCGCGCACCCGGCCTCGCAGATACACAACCCGGCCCTGCACCTGCTGGCCCCGATGCCCGGCATCTACGCCCCGGAGCCTCGCAAGGTATGCTTCGCAAGCTCGAGCGACACGCTTTTCCTTTTCTTCGACTCGCCACGACTGTGCTGTAGTGCTCGCGTGTGTGCTAGCGTGTCACCATTTTACCCCAAACCCACAGCGCAGTTTTGTCACGTTTACCCGACTATCCTACTCGCGGAGACGTGTTTTTCTTTTATCTCGTTCGTCGCCCCGTTTGAGACATGCGTGCGAGTTTCGTGTTTTTCATCCGGGAGCTACGGACGTGCGCCGTTGCGTGGGTATTCGCACCGCGGCCGAGCAGCAGACCTCGGCATTTTAATCAAATCAAATCACGGAAACGAGAATCGACGATACGTAAGCGCTCGAGCGACGGCCCACAGGCTTGTATTTCCGTTCGATCCGCAATACGAGCCGGACTCGAGCCGTTATTATCTTTGTTCCGTCGATGCAACGTGAGTCTCCACCGATTGCAATGAGGATCATCCGGAAAGGACCGTTTGGAGTCGTTCCAGATATTCGAAAAAGGATCAATCGCGTCCATTGACTCGCTCCGAATGTATAGGACACGCATGAATACGTTATTATTCCATACACTGTATATGTATTTTGCGTCCGACTCGTCAATGGTCATTCCACTGGGAGGATTCCGCAGTGGGAACACGCTCGCGCATTCTGCGGACGTCCGTATTCAAAGAGCGCTCGCGCGCGGCTTGTCGAAGTTCAATTTAAGATATCGATCGTGTACGGCTACATCCTTTGTTTGCCACCCGGTTATACATTCCGCAAGTGGATAACGATGTCAGCCAAAACGAATGAATAATTCAATGGGGGGAAAATTAATCGAGCCCGGCTATACGTTTGCTCAATCGAAGCCTTTTAAAACAAATCATAATCGACGCATCGCGTGGTTTCACACGGTATAGACTTTGGGAAAATCAATTAATCCAGAGGAAAATACTCACTCGCCGACTAATGCATGTACGCGCGCGCGACCCATTGATTTTATTTATCTTCTCCCGCGCATCCCATCAGTCACAATATGATGTTTGCAATTGATCCGCCCCTCCCCCGCGCGTAAAATGTTGTTTCGGCTGCGCATCATAAATCCGAGACGTCTCGTAATTTGATCCCGGCTCGGTGTTGAATAATTTTCCATTCGTTCCTTCAACGATATCAAATCAGTAATCCCATACAGCCCGGACGAACGTTTTGGGATATCGAGAGTACGGCTGGGCTCGTTTATTTTCGCGGTTCTCCAATGGATGAACTGTCGTAATCAAAAACAAGCTCTATATTTAAATACCCAATCCAACGTGTTTACGCCGAGCCGCGTAGTTTTCATGAATCACTTAGCAGCTGGTGCCTCGACGGCTAGACGAGAGCTCGAGCTTTTCCCGAGCCCAATGAACACGTGGCGATAGCTAAAGCTCCGACATTCGTTTCTCGGTTGCGTATAGAGACTGAACAGTGACAAACTGATCGCTGATACAATTTTCCACGCTCGGCTTTTCTTGTGTGCAGCTCGTTTAACTTTCGTCGCGGCGTTGGGTTTCGAATCGAATCCAATGCGCCCCGATTATTCCGGATCACCGTGAGTTCACGTCTTCGTATATTCGTACATCCTGACCGAATCCTCAGGATGAAAAATGTGTTGCTACTTCGAAACAGCTCGTTCGGAAAAAAACGATTCGCGACTCACAATATACACTCAGGAAGAAAATATGTCATTGAATATAAGTCATTGTCGATTCCCCGTAGCTTTTAGGATGAAATAGCAGATTTAAAACGTACATATACAAGCTGACTTTGATTTTCTTCGGTCAGCGTAGATTATACGGATTAGCGAAACCTCAAAACAGCGGATTAAACCGGGCAGCTCGTCAAATTTATGCGAACCTCGGGAATATAGGATACGCATACGAAGCATTTGATCGCGTACGAAACCTTCATACTTTTTGGTTTCGCGTTTTCCCCAACCATCGAATCACACGGCTCATCAGATTTCAGAGCTTGCTTCTGTATATCCCAACGTTATCACGCAGTGTCCGAGCGAAGCCCCGCCGAACAAAGTTAATCCGAATCCCGCGCGATATCCTCCCGCGGCTGCGGCGGTGGCGGCTACCAGACAATCCGAACTTGCTCGATCCAAGAAGATCCGCGAATTACATCGGCGGTCGAGCTCCCCCGAGGGCGCGTGGCTGCACTTTCGCGAAGACGCTCGCGGGACCGACATTGGCAGCGCCAGTCGATGGCCCACCCCGCGGGCGATTCGCGGCTTCGCGCGATCCGGAATACGTACCTTTCTTTTTATTCCCTCTCCCCCGCCAACTTCCACCGACTGGCGCCTCGTTGCGCGCGAGAGAAAGAAAAAATCGCTCGAGGGATGGCTCGCGATGAATTTCGCAGGGGACATAACGTCGTCGCTACATAGCTCGCTTGGAAATTTACTCGCTCAACTCGGCGAGCGTAAGCAGCCGCCGCTCGAGGGAAATCTGCGGAAGACCTTAGGAGGATTTATACGCCCGTGCGAGAAGCCCGCGAGGCATGAATCTCGCCGTCAACGTCGCGCGGCTCGAGCCTTAGTATATACGGCAGTGTCCCTTAGCCGCGAGTGAATATTTCAACCGGAGTTATGGGGAAGTATCGCGTGCGGGCGTGGTGATCCTCTCGTTAGGCGATTGACAAATCTTCAGCGGAGAGTCGCGAATCGAGTCTCTATGTGTATCAGTTTACCGAGCGCGCGACGGAACGAGCTGCGAAAATTCCCTCGCCGATCTAAACGGATACATTAGATTGTAAGCTGGAGCGCGCTCGCGCGCGGCGAACGCACTTTCATTTGCGGTCGGATTGCATCATGGAGCCACTGTTCCAACCTGTTTCCATGGCAGTCGCCAGACGCGCGTTCGTACACGTATACAAGTCAATCGCAAAACTATCCGCGCGACTATTAGCTCCGAGAGACAGCATAAACAATTGTTCCCCGGCTCGCGTCTGTGTGTATACACGCGTATCCGCGCGTTATTAATCCAGGACGGGAGTCGTCGTCGCGGGAGAGCGGCTTGGAAATTTCCGAGGCTGTTGTCAGCCGAGAGGAGAAGACAGCTGTGCGGCGAAGGCGACGCGGCAAACTTGCCGGCGCGCAATATCTTGGCCGCGGGGGACGGCCGCAAGAGAGGCGGGATTAGCGTTGAAAAATTCATACGCCATCAAAAGTTCGCGGCGGCGGCGGCGATGAGTTTTTAATGCGCTCGCGCCGCGTAATCGGAAGCAATCGTCGTACTTGTTGCGTCGTACTCGCGCCTACGGCGTATAAACGCGCCACAGCTTCTTTTTTCCTCTTTCTCTCTCTCTTTCGCTTCGTCCGCGGACGCAAAGCGCGGTGGGAGGGTTTAATTAACGCGATCGCGAAAACCCTATCGATCCTGCTTTGCGTGGGCGTGCAGACAAGGAGAACGACAATTTTCGTGTTGCGCGCGCGCGTGCAGTGCTTTGTCGAGCGTTTATTTCGATCGGTCGGTATGCAATTTGCGGGGAAACACCTTTCAAAGTTCACCCGACCGCTCGGGAGGTCGCGCGGCCAAAAGAAAAACCGGTTCCCGGTGGTTCGTCGCATGACTCAAAAAATCCCGTCGATTTACTTTCGTTTTCCAGTGCACTTGAGTCGCGGCGGCGAACTCAAAAATCTTAATTACACGGGATAATTGCTCCCGCCCCAATGATCGGCTGTATAGCTGTAGTAATCTAAATTTTCAAATTGGTAAAAATGACTAATTGATAGTGAATTATTGCTGTTGGTCGGTGAAAATTTCATAACGAATTTGCAGTGAATATTCGCTCGATTAATTACTCAATACAGTGATTTATTCGATACACAAAGTAGTATAGTTTTGATCAAGTATTATGTGAAACTTCGTTATTTCGAAGGGTTTCTCATTCCAGTACCCCCAGAGGGAGACGTGCCACGGAGTTTTTAAGGAGTACAACGGTTTTATAGATGAACAGTACTTTTTATTCTTGCCAATATTAACCAAGAGTTATTCTTCAGATTGGGACGCTTTATCAAAACACAATAAGTTTATTCTAATAAGACAAAAACGTCGAATGGAATTAACTTTAGTAAGATGGAGTGCTTAAAAATGATGGGGGTACTGGAATGAGAGGCCTCTCATTCTTTATTGATTTCACTGAAGCTTTTAATCATTCCAAATTAAAAGAGTACGCTCGAGTCCGATTTAATTATCAAAAAATCAAGTACCAGGTCTCCGCATGTCTCGTCTGATTCGTTCCCAAAGTACAACAACAGAGTTGGGAAGGAAGCTCGAGAGAGGGGGGATGTCTAAACACTCCCCGCAAGAAAGTTGCCCCCGTCTCCGCCCGAGTGCTGCTCGGCGGCATATCTAAATTACCTTGTTTACTCGGGGATCAAGGGCGTCGGCGTCGATTTGGGCAAACTGTAATTTCACTGATTCGATTCCACCTCCCCGCGGCTTGGCTGTCTCGCTCGCTCCATCGGCAACTTCCGCGGCGGCCAACTTACAGCAAGACGAGAAAATACGCGCGTGTCGGAATTACCCGAGATGCGCGCGGCAGCCTCGCTTAATTAGCGTCCCGAGTTCTCCTTCCCTCCGATGAATACCTCGTCCCTCGGCCAATTTTATTGATTCCGAGTATACAGATCTTCACGTCGCTAATTTCATTCGGGCAGGTGTCGCCTTCACGTTTGCTGCATATATTCTATACCTGGTATATGCACCGTGTAACCGTCGGCGCCCGTTCGCGGCGGGAAGTAAAGAGCCCACGTGGCTCCGTGAGAAATATGAAATTCGCGCGTTGTCTCTCCCCGGCCTCCCAGCCCCGGGATTATACTGCACGTCGCGCGGTCGTAAATATTCCATAGGGCGGCTTCGCGCGAATATTTTCTTTCGTATACGCGGGCCGCGCGGCCGTGGGCTGCGAATTTCCATCAAAGCGACTGGGAAAGTGCTCCCGCAGCCGCGCGCCGAGTGCACTCCCGATCCGAATTTTTGGGAAGAAAAGCTTTTTTCCCCGGCTTTAAATTTTCACGACGCAGCTCGCGTTATTCCATCCCTCGTGTGTGTGTGTGTGTGTGTGTGTGTGTGTGTGTGTGTGTGAGTGTGTGAACGTTTATACCACTGCAATACAACATATGTGCATTGGTGACGTATTTTCTCGTTAATATACGCTCTGCTACCGGGCAACGATCGGGGGAGGCTGATTCGTAGATTACACAAACGCGGCGGACTTCGTTTCCCGTCGACGGAGCATTTTCCACGGGCTCTTGTGCCCGACGGACGAGTTAGGGCCGCCGTGTCCGCAGCCCCAACTTTGCTCGAGTGCGCCACTCGGCCCGACACTCGTCTCTCTGGAGGACACGCGCGGATGTATAATCACCTTCGAATTCGAGCGTCGCTCGGCTGTTCGAGCCGGACACCTCGAAATACAAATTACAATATTCGGCCGGACTGTGTAGTCGGGTACACACAGGACCGACGATCCGAGGCGATCACCTTGGCAATTCCCTGGAGGCAATTTCATCACACTCGAATGCGTTGTATCCGATTCCAACGATGTTTTCACACGGGAGTAATCGGCTAAAACGCGGCTCGGGACGACTGGCTGCCGGGGAAATAAACATAAGTAAAAGCCGCGACGGACGAGATGCCGCGTGTGTGTGTGTATCTTGGCCGGACACGAGGCCCACCTGGTGTGTATACGCGCGCGCTCGTGTGTTTGTGTGGTAGGAAACTCGTTGGATAAGCCCGGACTCGATTTACGCGGTTCTAATTCCCCCGAGGAACCGATTGTTCTTCGTCGTTGCGGCGTGCCATTGAAAATGTACGCGGCGCGTAAATTTCAGATCCGCGAATCCGAAGCTCGGCCGTTAGACGAGCAGCAGCGCGCTCGTACCTGGACCAAGTGTGCCGTATCCTCGTCCCCTATGCATGATCCACTTTGGTTGCAGCGCGCGATATAAAGTCAGCCCGGGAGTCGCTGTGTTGTTTGCACTTTTAATTGGCTGTAATCGGTTTGACCCGTCCCCATACCGACCAGCGGTGCCAACCACCATGGGATATACGGACAGGGACGAATAGACGCGCGGAAACGATCCCGAGGACATCGGGACTTCCTTACGTACGCACCTATTGCGATATTCGTGTAATCGGGGTAAAAGTGCGGCCCCCGAAACCGACGGACCTCGGGTCGGATTTCTATCTACGTATACGTTCATTCGGCGCGCGACCATTTCGTACTACGCAGACGAAAAGTCGCGGCTATCAATTTATTCGCAACCCGCCCGGCGATTTATGAGGTCGCGCCAAAGGTGTTTTAGAGCAAGGGAGGAGGGGGGGGGGAGGAGCACATAGCGCTGATAGTTTTAACGAGGCTCGTTACCGTCAACAACTATACTCGTAGCGCCGTGCCTCGTGGCTACCGGGGTTTATTGCCGTGTGCCTCATCGACCGCCGATAATTGCACGTCGCCGATTACCGCGTATGTACATTCATTTGTGCGGTCATACGTTCGCGTGGGAGATGTTGCGGTGACGACACGATTCGCATCTGCGGACTATAATACACGCGTTTCGATCGTGTACCTCGAAAGGACGAATACTCTCGACGTCGATTAAAATCGCATCAGTTGAAAATCTCTCGAGAATCGAAAATTCGGAAAACGAGAATAATCAAGATGGATATGTGCTTTTTTTGTTCTTCCAATAATCGATCGCGGCGCCGCGACCCCGCGCCCCGATAATCACCCGACTTCCCGCGATACTCGATCCTCCGTTTGAAACGGGGCAAAAGCGCAATCAACGTGTGAATTCAGCCCCGAAATGCATCTCGGTATAATTCGCCTTATCGCCGCGATATCGTATATCTGGCGTTCCGCGAATCACACCGCGCGGATCAGGTGCGCATGTATATACGTGTAGGCGCGTCGAGAGAGAGAGAAAAAAAAAATGAGCGAGGGCCTCGTCCCAAATCCATCGGGCGCGAACCCATTCAATTCCAAGTCGGAGTGAAGGACAGTTCGAGGCTGAGGATCGCTGCAATGCCGAACGTCGTGCGCATATATATGCATATATACACAGGTACACAGACACACGTGTGCGCTTATCGGCAGCGCCGGTCGCTCTCGTTGCGTGTCAGTCATAGAAGAGAGCCGCAGAGCCCGGCGGCCCCGCGAAATTTACGGCTCTCGCGCACATGCACGTACACACGTACGTACGTATACGCCCGGGCGACTTATTTTTGGCCGCCGGCCATATGCGCCCGCGCGAACGCGAGCAATAATCGACCGCGTGTATCGTATCCCGCCGCCGCTTCGCACTGTCGAATCTCCCCCGTCCGCGCCCGAACGATCGTTAATTTTTCCTCATCGACCGCCGGTTACGCGGAGCTCCAAATCGCCGCGGTTGATTTGATGGATTTATCGGTCAGCGGCCGCGCGAGGCTATCGGGACCGCGGAGCGATCGGCTTATTTTATCAAAGTCTACCGATAATATTGACTCTCGTGCGCTAAAACCCCTCCCATCCCCCGCAGATATGATTCACGAAAATAAACCGGGTAAACGAGCTCGCCGGGATTTGTCGAGTATGTAACGTCACCCGCGAGTGTCTCTTCTCGAACCGAACTCGTACGAATCGAACATCGAAAATGCTGTCCCGAGTGTGTATGTCCCGGGGAATTTCTCGCGCTGCGAAGTAAGAATATTGAAAGGAAAGAAAACGTCCGGTCCGGCGTGTCGCGCGACGCTCGTCACACGCGAAGAGTCGTAAAATACACATAATTTGAATCTTCTTCTCCCGAGTAACCAGTGTGTATTTGCTCGGCTCCGAGCGCGTATCAACTGAACTCGAAGAATAAGGTAACTGTACCCAATTTGGCACTGTACCCAATTTGGCACAATCGTCAGATTTCGTATTTCCGGTGCTCTCTGAGCATCAGTCGCTCTTGGGTTATGTTGGGGGAATTAAAAGAAAATTTTCGGTATCTTCCCCGCCCATTTAGCCCTTAAAACCACTCTCCTACAACACTTTGAAGTTTCACTTACTCATTTTTTCACCATTTTCTTATTTCACTTTTCACACTCAACCTCAAAAATCAGGTGTCAATAATTTTTATCTCTCAAAGTGTCATTACTCTTTTTTGTGTAAAAACATCTCAGCTTTCGATTGGTCTCATCAGTTTTCCTAAAATTATTTTTTATCCTACTCAAATTGCTGTTTTTCGCATCAAAAAAAAGTGAACCCAATGTGCCCCTCTACGCGTTTTTAAATGGGAAGACTGAGTGAAATCATTGAATATTTGTATAGACATATTACGATGATTTAGACGCGTATTTTTGAGTTGTATGTTAAAAATTTTGTATAAATATCACTGGGAACATAATTGAGAGTTTATTTCAATGCCAATTGGATCGTCCCTGTAGGCCTATATAGGCTGTAGCTAATGATTAAAAAATTGTGCCAAATTGAGTACACGTTTTGTGCATTTAGCCTTTTTGCGTTTTTTTTTAAATTGCGATTTTCGATAGGTTAAAGTAGTCGAATGATGATTATGAAGATGGTTTCTAATAGGTATTGAGCTAAGCTTTGAGATACCGTTCACAGAATTTTAAAATTCGAAGTCTATCATAGTCAAATTCGCGAAAAACCCTTAGGGGGGGGCACATTGGGTACAGTTACCTTATAATCTGGAGTTCGCAAGTTGACGCGACTGTGTGTATGTATAATGTATCTTGTAAGGATGCTCTGTATAACTTGTACGCGCGCCGGCAAAGTCGCGCTGCAGTTTCCGTCGCTCGCGATCGATATTTTAAAGCCTCTCGGTTATGGTAATAAACAGTGCTAGTAGGGGGAGGTGACCCGCGTGATGCACAGGAGCTCGGGAATAATTGATAGATATATAGCAACCGTGAAAAAAAGACACGGAGACGCGGAGCAAATTGTCGGGCGCGTTCCACAGGTTGACGGCTCGAGCGCGCGCGTGTATACTTTGCGTCGCTCTTTGTCATATAATGCGCATCGATTTTCCCGTATGCAACGGCGACCGTTGGTTCGCCCCGGCCGAGCGCAAGTATGGCGTATTTTGCCGCTTCTTACACGCGGGCACGGAGATAACGAGCGGCTCGACGACGATAATGGAGCTCGGAGGGAAAACAATGCTGGGAGGTATTCGTCGTCGCGCTATTGGGAAATAAAACGCGAAAAGTTATGCGGATCGCAAGGCATTCTGAATCTCATACGCCCGCGGGTGAAAGGGCGAGATCGGATCGATGACGCGGGTTGATTCGCGAGCTGCTATCCATCCCTCCCGGTATGCGGATTCTTTATCGAGCGAAGCGACAATCCTGTGCTGCGATCGTTGATTTTCTTCCGATTTTTGCGCTGTCGCCGCTACAGCCTTATACCTTCCAAAATCCATCTTGATTTACAAATGGGGAATGGGGGTTGGTTGGAGCCACGGGGCCATGGGTTTTCGAGTCGAGCGTTGACTAAAGAGATCGATCGAAAGGGTCGAGCGTCCTGTGTACTTTGTTCGAGAAAAGTTTGCGAGATCGATGTGACACGCGAAGAAAGTGTTTGCACTGGGAATGAAAAATATAGTAAAATGAATATTTGATTTTTAACTTTATGTACGAGGGGAAACGGGATAACGATGATTTTGGTCGAATCCCACTGGACTGGGAGTTATAAAATTAATTTTGTTCGTTTCATAACCAGATAGTGGATCGCAATTCAATTAGAGTGGGCACATTAATAACCTTTGCGAGCTAATTGAATTATTTCAATCTCTTTACTTCGGAGTGGAATAATTTGACGAGCTCAATTGTATCTGCTATAATTACAATAAAAAGTTGTATGTTGTTTTTTCGACCGAGATAATTTGATCTAGTAACACCCATTGCAAGGTTTCAAGATTATTAAATTTTTTTTTCAGACAGAATACTTGGTAGAATTTACCAGTAATATAGTGAAATACACTGTCTATTATATAGTGATATCAATTACACTATTTTAATTGAAAAAAATATAGTTGAATTCGCATGTCCTACTTTGGATGCCCAAAAACGATCTCTGAAAGTTTCAGCAAATTCGAAGTCCCTAATCTATGCGTTGACGCAGTCACGGATGCCTTTCCTCCGCCGAAGCCTCAAGGGATACGGATGCCTCGCGGCCCCGGGGCAGATCGTTTACGAAAATGATCCGATCGCCGAGGCGCCGCGTGAAAACACGACGGACGGGCCGGCCGTACTATCGGATATTCAGTGCGCGTCGGTGAAGAGGATGAAAAAAAGAGAAAGAGAAGCGTCGCGAGCGCGCCATCGAGCCGCGTAACCTCGGACGCCGAAGACACACACACACACACTCGCGGTGGCTCCTTCACCGCGGCGATCTCTCACAACACACAGTCCGCGGCGAATGAAAAAAACGGAGCACGTGCGCGACCAGTCGCTCGCGCGTGACCTTCCAGCAGCACCTCTTCCGCGGGACTCTCCGTATATATATACGTATCGTCTCGCTTATGAATCTTTCATCGCGCTCTCGCGCCTCCTGCAGCTGCCGATTCTTCCGCGTCTCTCCCTGTGCGAGTTTCTTCACGGCGCCGAGTTCGATCTTGCGAGGGAAAATTTTGCGAATTTTCAATCAGCAGCCGCGACTCCGTCAGCGGGAGAGAAGGGGAATCGACGAAGTACACAGAGCCGCGCGAAACTTTCACTGGGTCAGTGGATCGTATCGAGGACGAATCGAGCCGAGGCGTCTCCATGTATATTGTTCGACGCTCTGTTGTGTATTGCCGTTTGTGACGGTGAATTTGAATTTGCGAATGGAGACTCGCTCGACGTGACAGAAATGGCGAGGAGAGAGGAGGGACGGGGCAGAACGAGCCGGAGAGTACACCACGCGTGGAGGGGAAAAAAAGTTCGCGTTTGAAAACGCGGCACTCGCAACATAATGGGAGAACGGGGCGCGCGGCTAATGAGGAACGCGACAAAGTTCGCCAGTCGGAAGAGTAAATTCGTCGCTGCGGCTGACGCGTATATTGATTGATATTTATCCGTTGCCGATTTCACTCGCTGCACGTGTAAATTGGCAAAAGTTTTTATAAAATACGCACATTTGTTGCAAAATATACATAGCAATCTCAAATTTGTTCAATAGATTCATTGGGGGGGGGGGGGGGGGGGTTTGATTTTAAGCGTACGATATGCTTCTAGAATCATGCAGCAGGTCTGTCGCCACAGACAGTTCCCATATACAGCGATGAATCAAGCGTATCAATACGTGCGGCCGGTAAATATATATCTCCAGCAAAACTGCCTTGCATCAAGACGAATAACGCTCGAGTCGGTGATTTCGTTTCGAGGTATCTTTACTGCCGCGGAGTCACGATGCAGTCGTTCGCGAAATTCCGGGCCACGCGGGCCGAATCAATCAATCGGCGACGTGTCCGTACGTTTCGAAGCTAATCGAGCCGGTAATAGACGGCCCGCTCGGCCCTGCAATCAAATCACAAAGTCGCTTTGCAATTCTCAATTTGCCCCCGGTGCCGGCTAATGTCCCCCGCCCCTCCCCCGTGTGTGTATACGTTCGCGGACAGCACTCGTCGATCCCTCCGCGCAAAACGAAACAATCAGCGAGTCGAGAGTCAATCGGGACAGCGCTCGAACTCGCTAATAACTCGGGTCTCGCTCGGCGGATATTGTCGAATCGCGTTGTTTTTTTTTCTCTCTCGAATCACCAGCCGTGTAACACACGTATAACAGACACACACGGGCGCGGGGGCGTATCGATCGGTCCGCTTCGCTCGCTTGCTCGCCCCGTGTAATTAGTCGGGAATTGCGGCAAGGCGCGCATGATGCGACCCGTATACGCGCTCGCTTTCTCGAAAATTACAAAGCCTCGATCCTCCTCGCTTTTTCCGCGCGGCGTTTTTTTTCCTTTTTCCCCCCTCTCTCTTTCTCTCGCGCTCTTTATTTCCTCGCGGCGCGAGCAGTCGATTTGATGGAGACACGTTCGACTCTCGAGCCACGCGAGTGAACAGTTTTCAAATGTATCGACGGCTGGGATGCTCGGGGAAAAGCCCGATGATTCGTTTTGTCGCGGATGCGTTTGCCAGTTGTGAAAAAACGAATCGCGAGAACTTTATCGGTTTATAATTCCATCGGCCGCGGGCAAGTGCCTTCGATGCGATCAATCTCACTCGCGCCCGAGCCACCGTAAGTTTTTTCATTTCTATATGACCGTCGGATCGAGTCCCCGCGGGCGTTTTGCCGTTTCTCCCTCTAGTCTCCCGCTAGCCCCCCGACTACGGAGCACCACAGGTGTCTCTTTTCGTCGAGGATAAACGAACGATATAATCCCCCGTCCAATCCCCTTTCGAAATTCAATCATCGCTCCTCCCCCGCCTCCGAGCCCACCGCGAAGCAGATAGCAAGACTCGAGCGAACGGGATGAGAAAAAAAACTGTCGCGGGTGATCCTTGTATCAATCAAGCCGAGGGATCTTGTCGTGGCAGATCCGGGGAGGAGGAAATCGGATCAAAGCGAGGACAAGCGCGCAGCGCTCGGACGAAGCTATGAAGGAATGGCCTTAATCATAGGACACAAGCCTCTCTCGGAGCCGACGAGAGACTAATCAGCGGGAGAGCGAGTCCTCCTGTGGGTCTGGCGGTGGCGCCGCGTCATTGTATCGCGGAGCTGCGTCTCCCGGAATAATAATCTCCGGGGAGCCAGGCGCGCACAATGAGCCACGGGCATATAAGCGCCGTACACGCGATAATCATCCACGGCTTGTCAACCCCGCGACCGACGCGGCCAAGCCTGTTTTTACTATGCGCGCGTGGCTTTGATAATATATATACCGAGGACGAGAGAGAGAGGTGCGTTTCCAAAGAAGAGCACATGGTAATTGCGGCGCGCTGCTGTTTTTCAAGTATGCTCGTCGCGTAACCCTTTTTTGTACCCACGAAAGTTGCGTGAAAAGCGTCGGCCGTTGATTCTCGAATAAATTGAGTTCGCTTCGGCTCATTGTATACAAGCTCGATTTTGCCCTTTTTGCCCTCGTCCCTCCTCCGCGTCGCGCGACAAACTATTCCGATGAATATGCATTTAGAAGAGCCTAGCTCTCGTCATTCGCCAAATTGTAATTATTACAGAGCTCGAGAGCTCTTGTGAGTATTGGGAGCGCACGGTGGTTTGGAATCGTTTCGGGAACCTCGAAGAAGATTCGTAACGCCGAGGTGCGTACGGAAGACCGCCGGAACACCGAAGGAAACGCATTTATCCGTTTTGAAACTCGTTTTTCCGCTTTTCCCTTTCTCTCTTGGCTCGACAGTACGCGTGCTGGAGCCGATTTTGTTCCGACGGTGAAACTCGGTGGCTGTATACGCAGCTGACTGCTGTAAACGTGGGATCATTGAAAACGTCGGCGCGAGGATCGCCCGCGAGAAATACACACAATCTAGAAGCTGGCGCTCTGGAGAAACAACGTAAGGATTCAGAGCGGTGTATTTATTATTAAGAGCTTTTGCGGGGGACGGATCTGTCGTCGGGCGAATTCCCGCGCACGCGCAAGCTTCACCGCGCGACATTAATACGTGCAGCTCTCCCCTTCGTTGCATTACAACGCGACAAATTTTATTATGCGCGAGCGCGCGGAAAGTCTCGCCTAATTTTATGTAGCTCCTGCGCTTGATTCCGGCCCGCGCGTCACTCGAAACTTCCATCGCGAAACGCACGATGCATTTTCTTTTTTTCCTCTCTCTTTTGCATCTCAAACGGATTGTATATACGGAAAAATGTCGGAATCGAGTTTATCCGACGCGCAATCAAGGGGAACAGCGCGCGTATTTCACGTGAATCGCGCTCGAGTTTAATTTCATATGCAAATGGTCGTACACGAGAAGCGCAAGGGAACGCGTGATAAAATCCTCATAAAATCTGTTTAACGACGATTCGGGTCCCGCGCGACAGTCAGAAAACAAACAGCGACATCGAATAACTCACTCCGCCATGGTGAATTGCTCTTTTCGTGCAGTCATTTTCATACGCGGTTCCCGCGGGATTCTTGTGTATCATCCGATCGTTAGCCTATACACCGAGTGAACTTTCCGTCAATGTTTGTAAGATGCGTCATCGACTCAAAAATTAAGGATCTCGCGGTAATCGTTTTTGCGAGCCACACAATCCGACTTTTCAAAATTAGTAAGTGTACACAAATCGATGGCTACGGTTCATAGTGAAGAATCGGTATCGAATAACCGCTATTTAAATAAATGATGAATTATCACCGGGCTGAAACCGTGAAAATAAAAAAGCTACCGATAAAATTCAATTTCATCGTTAACCTTAATTTTCACGGCGTCGCGGGCTCTAATCATCAGCCCAAAGTTTTCTCAGAGTACGAAAACCTCGCTTAACATTGTGCTCTATTTTTATGAAATACCCTTGAGACGTTGTCGAACATACTGCGCCTCGCACTTGCCTCGTCTCGGAGAAAAAAAAAACTAGCGCCAACCGAACGCGGCATATCCTACGCCTCTATAGTTTTTGCCTCCCCCCGGTTCCCGCAAGGATCCCACACCAAAAGCTCTCTAGTCCCGCAGTCGCTGAGAATTCAGAGTAACGGGAGGGGAGAGAGTTTCCGAGTGCTCTCGCGATACTATTCTGAGCGCTCAATCATCCGTTCCCCGACAATGTCTCTAGATCGCGTTACGTAAGGCTGCGCGCGCACACACACACCCCGTTGCTTCACGTACACGCGCATGACAGTCCGTCGCGGCTTTCGTGCCGAAACAGCTCGAGTTATATATATACAAGTATACACAAAACGTATGTATGTATGAATGCCTTGGGAAAGGGGCAGGAAGAGCACGCGTATAGTTTTGGCAGTAGCACTGACGGCTGCGCTTGATTGAGCGAGCTAAATACGTCATTGTCTGGCCCGGCACGGAGGAAAAACACAATTTGCAGAAGCGGATATCGCGAACTTTGTGGTGGAACCCCGTGAGCGCGCGCGATTGAAGAAGGTGATTGAGCTGTGGTGTGTGAGGGGGGTGGAGGTAAAAACGGCCCGGTGCAAAAGTTTGCGTTTGAAAATGTTGCGAGAGTCGAGCTTTCGGAAGGATCGATATATAAATGAAAAACGCAGAATTACGGGTCGTCGGGGAATGATATTTGTCGCGGCTCGGCCTGGAGTGGTGATTAATATTTATCGGTCAACAATCAAACTTCTCGATCGCTCCGCTTGATATACGTTGATTGATATTTGTTCGCAGATGTTGCTTACTTTTCACTGGACGTGCATCAAAGTAAAATAGCAGGGGAATACGGTGAGATAGCTTTAGCGACGTGGCGAAAGTTACGGAGCATCAGTTCGATCTTTCGTGCATCCGACTGTTTCCGTGGAGGTTTTGCCGAACGAGTATGAGAGATGAGTCGGGGACTAGTTTGAAACACTTGCCATTGAGTTTGATGGGATGAAAACTTGGTTCGCGGAAATTAAGGTGAACAAATGGTATTTAGGTGAGACGTCGTATGGATGTGATTGATAGATATTCCCTTCGTAATTCGGCAAGAATCAGTGATTTTTGATTGAACTTAGGCTATGGTTCTGTTCACGAAGGAACACATTTTCAACGGCCATTCACTGAAAATAAATATACACTTGAAATGAAAACTAAAGTATCTATCGAAATCAGTGATAAATTGTGCATAAACTGTCAAATTGAATCGAATTAGCAAGAATTATATAATATCAGCCATCAGTTTCATAAAAATTGTTTGCACATTCATCGACTCTCATTCACATTTCAATCGCGAAGTAAATTTTTACGAGTCTATAATATCAATCGGCAATGATTAAATATTGTCCAAAATCTAATTCGAAATACAGCCGCATCAATCATATCGCACTCACAATCGAGAGCCCATAGCCACAAAAGAGTTTACCTCGTCCGACAAAGAAAACTTTATTCGACAACATACAGTACATCGCATTAATCATCCGGCAATTGCAACGGCTCGCGCGGCAGCCCAAGTCCGCCCCGAGCTCTCGGTAAATATAAGAAACAATTAGTTTCCGCGCGGCTCGCGCGGCGAACCGGTTATTTATCCGCTAGCGCGGCACTTTCGTTTTTCTCACTCTGTGGCAAAACACTCGCGACAAATTTCGGAACGAGAGCCGCGCCGCGCGGTTAGGGCGCGCATTAAGAGACGCGCGTTACACGCGCAGTTTGGTGGACGATGCAGCGACGGATTGATAGCCGCGTTGAAATGGTCGCGGGTGCTTCGGCGGCAACAATGTCCTCGTTTATTCTAGCGCAAAACCATACGGACGACGTCGATCCCTCCATCCCCGGAGTGTATGATTAATTCAATATCGATCAGGGGATTTTTCTCTTTTTTCCCCACTTGTTCGTTCTCCCATCTTCCCGAAAATGAGTCTAATCCGATATAATTATCACCGGATGGATCCACCGTGAATGGATGGAGGTTATTCCATATGGACCGTGAATGAATTTTGATAATTCAAGTGTGCAATCATGTATCCAATGCGTTACACATCCCTGCGTGCCTGTGCTCGAGAGGCTTCTCTTTCTTTTACAAAACGTGAATTTTAGTTCCGCGTGTCGCGCTATCAATTTTACCCGGCCAGTGGATAAACGCGGTTTAATCCGTGCGGAACGACAGTCCGAACGAAATGCTAGATCGTAATTGGAAAATAATTGATCAATTAGAATGCAGATTACAGCCCGAGCACACAATAGCATCATTTGCCCCGGCCGATGATAGTCCTGACAATAGGAGCTGAAGCATTCAACAGTGTATTTGTACGCGAGAGACAAAGTTTTTTCCTCAATACCGCGGGATAAAAAGTCTCATTCATTATAAGTAGTTATACGCCTGCCGGCAGCTCATCACGCAGTAAAAATAGACAGCTGTCATCCATCTGTCTTCATACACGCCGAGACGCCTCATGTGTGGCACACGTGTAAGAAGCTTTTTCCACGCGCGTCCGCTCTTCTTTTTGCTCTCGGAGAGTTTCTCACCAAAGTGCATCAGCGATCGTTACGTAACGTCTCTCTTTTTTCCTTCCTCCTCTCGTCGCTCCCCCAACGAAAGTGTTCTATCTGCATATATAAACATCAACATCTCGAGCGGATACTCACGTGCACTCGAGTTGTATCCACGCATCCACCTCTCTCGAGTGTTAATTTTCGCTGTTAGCGCGAATCTTTCGTTCCTCCGATTCGCGAGCGATAATTTCGAGGTTCTCTCGGGTACCAAACGCCTCTCACTCGATATAATATATTGTATACATACACGGCAATTCGATCTCGCGCGTGTCGTTCGTCGAGCTTATTCGAAGCGTTTGACGAGATCGGCTCGTCACCCGGCTTGTTTCCCCATCGAGCTCGGAGGGCCAAATCCTCGCGCGTGTACCAGCCGGATAATCGCGTCTGCTACACGTGCGCGTATCATTCGCGGCTCAGCGTCTAATAATCCGAGTAACACCGGCGCGCACGAGAATATAGCCGGACGAAAGACGCGCGGCGGAATTGTTATCAACGCTGACAAGGAGCCGCGAGCGCGTATGTATCTACTATAATGTGTAGAGGCGGCGAACAATGGCCCGTCAGAAGGCTAGAAAACCGCCCGGCTGCTGTCGGAAGGGGGAACGAGTGTGACGCGAGGCGTGTTTCACAACGCGCTGAACGTACCGTGGTGTAGCGGCTCGAGATACTTTGTGCCGTGTGCCTATCTGTACAACCGAAAATGCGCCGACAGCCCGCGATATGCAGGCAGGATTCTGAATGCGCGCGCGGCTTGCTGCACCGGTTTCGAGCAATTCCAAGGGACGATATTGTTATTGTCGACGGCCGGTGGAGGGATGTTGGAGAATTGTTTTATTCTGCGTGAACGAAAAATCACTGCCAACAGTATTAACGGTGTATATGCTTTAGCAAAGAGACTTTGCGTGGAAAAATTAAGTTTCCGTGTCTTTTGCCATCGACAAATGGACCTCGATTGATTTTCCAATCCAACTAGCAACGGTTGCTAGGCATATCATTTATTATCGTCGATCGAAGATTGAATTAGATGCAACGTGCTTATAGAATATTCTTTCCTCTTTTTGTTACAGGTGAGTCACGAATCCATCGCTCGTCCAAACTTCCCCGCAAACTTCACCGTGAGTTTCAACGATTTCCGTTTAGATCGATAATGACAATTCGATCCCAACTGTACATTTGTAGAAATTCGAGCGAAATCCGAGCATCGACTAGCAGCGCCTGTGTATAGCTGCAGGTATACAGAGCGAACCCAGCGGAACGCCCGTCGACCGATAACGAACTCGCCGTCTAATTCGCGAGCGCGAACCCGCGCTCCGGCCAAGTCAAATCCGATCGGAATCGTGTCGGACAGTTGGAGCGCTTTTATTAGCAAACAGGCGTGCGCGCGCGTGACCATAGTCGCGTCGCGTTGTACACACGCGATTCCCTCGCGATCCCGCGCGGCTTATCGTAAGAGCATTACCTCCCCCCACCGGCACTGGCTGCCCGACGGCAGCTTCTGCCGATCGCCTAATTGAATAAAGTAATGAACGCGCGCGCACGCGGCAATCGGCAGGGGCATGTACATATCGGCTGCTCCACGGCCAATCGATCGCTCGTCCACCCGATGTGGATTTGGGTCAGTGCGTTGCACTCTCGAGCTTTCGATCCGCTCTTCCGAGAGCTACGGTGTACGCGCGACATCGACCGCCGATCGTCCCAGGACGTTTTCCCTTTGTTCGCGGTTTGTAACACTTCCATCTTTCGTTTTACCAGTCGATTGGTAATCGACGAATATTCGATGGATCACTGGTTTTTGGAAAGACCAAGTAGAATAATCGATGTCGATCGTACGAGGCAAATACTATTTTCCCATCCCAGATCGAATGGTAAAAGTTCGCTACTGGTGACGGTATTTTTGTGTGTATACGAGATCGCTCGAGATACGCGTTGTACGATATTTACGATCGAAACGCATTGTGCAACTGCAAGCTGTCAGTCATGTTTTTTTTTTCTATTATAATGTCACGGCTTCGGTTATTCAGGCATGATCCGATTACAATATTCAAATGACACTCTGTCGCGCGTCCTTGGTTCTTATTTTACTTCTCGTATAGTTCGATCGCATTCTAGATCTGTCGTCTAGACACCAACTTACGTATCTGGGAGGAATAAAAACAAACAATTGTATGGCTCAATTTATTTCCTCTGTCTATCGTCGACATCCGAGGCATATGGATATTGAATGAATTGGAAAATTGCAGATTACCTCACGAGAGACATTTTTCAACCACCAATTGTCTATGTATATATATTTTTACAAACATCGTTTATATGCGAGCGCGTTGCGTACATTTCCATTGAACCGAGGCCGGAGGGGCAAAAAAAATTGTCGCGTATACGGAAAAGCTACAAAAACCCTCTCGTCAACGCTTTTTCACGAGCATCAGCGACTGTCTGACGCGCCTCGGCAAACGCTCCCACACCCGTCGCGTTCCATCCGCCGACTGCATTGGATCAAATGGGTATGTATATATATACACACACGAGCGTCCATCCGGTGCTTTTACCAACGCGTTTCTCCGATGGAACTGATACTTTCGTCGCCGCCCCCCGTGTGAGCGTTGACAATCGGCGACGCAACTTGCTCTCTCTCTCGCGGCCGGCGGTGGATGATCCACTAGCGCTAACTCGCGCGTTCGTGTGTGCGTACGCGGCAGGCCACTTGCGCGCCCAAAATACCCGCGTAGTCGCTGCTCCACTTACGCGCACAAGCGGATAGTCGCTGCCGCCGCCGCCGCCGCCGGCCTGTAATATACGAGTAGCGGAAACAAGCGGCATATACACCCGGGGCGCGGTATTAACGCGAGCCGCTCGGGTCAAGAGGCTTCGAACTCAATCCCTCGCCTATTGACACTCGGTGTTGTCTTCGGGGGGAGGAGGAGATACTGGAGACGCACGACGTATAGATGTAGATGTATACATATAGGGTTATAGAAGCTGTCGAGATGGCGAAAGATGAGATGGGAGGTATATGGGCGACGGCCTCATTGGCGAGGCGCTGATTCGTGTTTGCAATGGGAGACGCTTGTACGTCCCACCTCGCATTTGTCCTGGGAATTTCGCCGACAGTTTCGGGGAATCCCTCGTCGGAAGTATTACGCGCGTTTGGAAGATGCTTAGTTTCGAGGAATGTGCAAATACGAAACGACTCGCGGGTCGACTGTACAAGAGAAAGAAACGAACGTCGCAGTTGCAGTTGAGCTGATTAACGGACGCTCCTTGAGAATATTCGATTGGGGGTAGTTCGATACCGAATCGAGAGCGGCGTCGAATATAATTTATCCAAGTTGCTGATGAACTTTGACTGTATAGCGTTGGTAACAGCCGAATAGCTAGAAAAAGTTCCTTAACAAAGAAAAGCTTCTACCGCAGTGATTGCCCGCAGTCATCAGATCTATATGTACACGTTGAAATGCACAATTATCGAAAAGTTATTCCTCTGGTTGATTTGCTCGACGACCAAAGCAATCCAGCTTTGTCGATCGAGAATAATGTATCCGAGGTCGACGACCCGTATCATCCGGACAAAAGCTCGCCCGGCAAAATCTGACCCCAATCGCAGCCGCGGCCGTCATTATTTATTCGAGTTTAGTCTCGTCGGGGTGGGTATAACGAATTCATTAGCCGCGCAATGATATCGAGGCACTAATTATTGGATGAACAGCGACCACTCCGGCGCACGCGATAGGTATACCGAGCCCATTGTGTATACCAAATCTCGGCCGGAATCAAACAAGTGCCCCGTCCATCGTCCGACGTCCGGCAGACCAATGCCCGAGGAATCTCTCTTGGATACGGCCGAGGATGAATTCGAGCCGCGCCCCAATGGCTGTGTGCGCCGAGCCGCGGCCCCGCGAGTATTAGGCGCGTTTACTCCGGGACGTTTGAACGACGGAGCGCTCGGCCGGCAGTGTGCGGATTGTGCGGCGCGCGCCCGCGAGAGACCGCTGCAGCCAGATATAGCTGCGTCCGTGCCGCTTGATGCAAGGCTCATTGTCTGGCCGACACAGGGCCGTTAGCGATAATTGTATACAGTTTGAGATGGATCCCGCCGCTGCTGCTGCTTCGTCATGGGCGTTTCATTTCGAAAGTGATAATTCTCGTGCGCTCGAGGAGAATTAATCCGGGTCTTTGTGGAGCTTTTTTTTTGACAAGACATAAGCTATGTGCTTATCCCACAGGGGAAATATCTACCGCTAGTAGTATAGTATTGAACGCGATTTGAGAAAGTGTCCTTGGAAATAGCAGATTTCGCCTGCGCTCGTGTACTTTTTGCGCAAGTCTTGTGTGCGAACTTTGACATGGAATTTCATGCTTGTTTACCGAACTACAATACACGAAGCGAGCTGGAATTTTTCACTCGCACTCGGTTCGAATGCCAATATACAATGCCACGCGCGAAAATATTTCGAGGTTCAATGGTTCGTTTGAAAAGTGTCGTGTTCGACTCAGTAGTTCGATGCCTGGCCGAATGCAACACGTGGACCCGGTGAGCCATCTTGGTGTGTCACAAGAAAAAATAACTTAAAATAACATAATATTCTCATGAATAAGCTTTTACGCGAGGGGTGGCTAAAAAAAGAACGGAACAACCCTCGTGACAATGTGATATCCTGGACGTTTCTCTGTAAAAGCGTGACTCGCTCAATTATATGTGAATAACGACCGACGTACGACTCCCACGAAGGCTCGCTCGGGTCGTCTTCGTGTCGCTCGGATCGTTCTCTCGTTTCAATTCGACCGAAGGCGCGTAATTGAAAAAGTGCTTTTATAATTTTCTCCCGAGCGTACTGCCCCCGTCCGATGAAATGTAGGAATTGTTTGCACACCAAGATACACACGAGGTAATTTCCCGTGGATCCAGAGTTGTATATAGATATATACAGGAGCAAGCGAGCGAGGGAGAGACACAGAGCGAGTTTTCTATCTACGTATGTGCTCGTGTGCCCGCGTCTGTTCGCCAAAGTTACACAGACGTGCTCTCATATCCTATTGGCGACGCTCGCGTATACGGACGCTGACCCATTTCGGTGGAGAATCTATTTGAGTGGAAGTTTTTGTTCGTGTACATAGATTTCATTTTTTTTCCTTCTCCTCCCTCCATTCTCCCACCCGGTTCCTCTCCTTCCTCGCGGCCACTGTCTCCGGTTGGGGAACAGACGCGCGTGCTCATTTGCCCTATTGACTCTGGCCGCCCGCGCGCCCGGCTCTCTACTTTTTAATTCAATGCGAGAGAAATATATACATATTCCGCGGTACAGATGCGGAATACACCACACGGGTGGAGAGAGTTTTGAGTTTTGACAAAATTCAAATGCCTCGCACCGGAACGGATGCGACGGTCGTTGAATTGCTCTTATTGTTATCCCCAGTGGGAATAGGGAACTTTGTCCGGGGAAGAAGCTTCTTTTTCAGTTCCTCAATGGCGCGGGCACTTCTATAGCTCGGGCAGTTTAGGGGAAAAATCATTCGAACGAGGAGGAAAACGTTTGGGCGCTCCGAGCCGTGAATAAGAGACGTATACCCGGGTGCAGCGGGGGCAACTCCGTGAAAGTGCCCGTGTCGCTTCGAGGCTCATTGCGCGAGTCGTGGAATGCGCGTGTATCTATACACACGCGTCCAACTCGGAACGCGGGGGAAGATAGCGGCGAGTTCGCGGTCGTATCGCGGCGTTGTTGGAAATCGAGGCCCGCGGAATCGCGTTCGCAACTGGAGAACCCACCCACCCACACACACACACAAGTCGAGCGAAAGGGTGACGGCGCCTTTGTTGCGGCGGCGCGCGTGCATATAGCGTCTGATCGCATTGTTGGCCGGCCCCACAATGAGGAGCTTTTTGTTGGCAAAAGCTAGGGGCGCGCGCTCGCGAGGAATTTCCATCGCTTCTCGAGTTAACAGGGCAACGGGGGATTTTTCATTCGCTCGCGTGTTTATTCCGCGATGGGGCAAACAATGCGTTGTTCGCGCTGTACATACAGTTTTTGACACGCGAGTGTAATCCCTCTGGCGGGATGATGCGGCGCGATATTACGAGGGGAAAAAAGACGAATCGTCCGGTGTGCATCGGAAAAACCAACCTGACGCAAGCGTGCGTCTCGCGACTCGGATTCCAGGTGATATTCATCGGCTCTACGATTTTCAAGGATTCGTGTGTAGGATGACCGATTTCCTCGCGCGCGACTCGGTTCAAATTTAGTATCGGAGTAGTGAGCTGTAATTGATCGCACTCTCGACTCGGATAACACACTCCTTGTATTTTTAATGCACGAGCCGAGTCAATTATTCGTCGATTCGACCCGATCAATTTTCCGCCTCCAACAAGTCGACATCCCGATGATGCACGCGAACGCGTGTATACTCTCAATTTGTATTGAAGCTACGAAGTACCCCGCGTAACGTTCACCTATACACATGATCGGCCGTTCGGTCGCTGTCAGATGTATAATCTCGTTGGCCCGAATAAAAGTATATACCCTGTGTGTGTGTGTGTGCGGATTCTCATCTCTCGATTACGCGCGTACGAGCCCCTCGCCAAAGCTAATACTTTTGCCTGACTGATGAAAAAAATGCCCCCTCCCCCTCCCTCCCTGCGCCACGGCTGGAAATGTAGAGAGAGACATTCAAAATCCTCGAGCCGAAATGCGCGCGGCAAGATGATGAAACGGGAGTGCATCCGAATAAAAAGCAGCAGAAACTATAAAGAACGCGTCCCGCGCAAGGCCTTGTTTAGGCTCAGCCACACAGGATCAAGCTTGGTGAATACGCTCGGATGTGTGAGAGTGTGTGTGTGTGTGTGTGTGTGTGTGTTGAACGGACCAAAATCCAGGTCAGGGATATATAGGCTGTCCAAAATTTCAATTTACAATGCAGCCTGCGCTCGTGTGTCAAAGAAACGTTCGAAACGTTGCGGTCTCTTTGCTCCATATATGCACATATATGCATGAATTCGTGTGACTGTGTGTGTGTTTGCACATCTGTCGAGCCGCGTCTGATTCCATACATCAGCGCCTCTACACACATACAAAAGACGATCCGATTCAATTAGCAATCAAGTCTGGTATATAGGCTGATTAGTCGTCGCGCGCCGCCTCCAAAGAGCGAGTTGGGCAATGATCGCTCTGCAATTCCTCCGAGTTAGACGCGCGTCGACGGGCCTGAAAAAATCGAGCTCGCAAAGGAGACGCGCGAGCCGTCCTCCGGCACTACGCGCGTCCCCGAAAGCTCCGGCTTGCAAGCCATGGCCGAAATACCGCGCGCTCGTGTGTAGCGCGTGTACATCCCTCGGTAAATACAAGCAGCTCGAGGGCTGTAGAGCGCTGCGGCACAATGGGTAGACGACTCGTCGTCGACGGCCCAAATGGGCAAAATGCGCGACACTAATCTAGCGCTGAAGCTGGCAAGCCGGCGTGCCACCACTCCCGGGGATCATATTTGCGAGGCAAATAAGCTCACCCTACCCCCGACCCCCTGCGAACTTATATTATTCAAAAGAGCGGCGCGCGCCCTCAACTTGGCTCCTCTCTCGCGGAAACTTACCCTCCGCGTTTCAAACTCGAATTTTGCTCGTGCGCGCGACGCGACGCAGCGGAGGAGCATACTCGTAAGTTTCCTGTACGAGTAGTCGCCGCCGCCGCGTCTTTCAAAAGGGCTCGCGCGCGCAACTTGAGAGAAATTTGAATTCGCCGTTGCCGAGCCCACCGACCGGGGGAAATTGGAATTTGACTCTCGCGGGCGGATTGTCGATCTCGACGAGGGCCGAATCGATTTCGCCGGGGAGAGTTTCTGCCGCGCGCGATAATACCTGTCGCGACCCTGCATGTTTTCGACGCACTCACCCCCCTCCTCCCTTGTGTTTATTTCGAGGACGTGGCGTTGAAGAATGAAATTTCGAAAAGAATGGGGTGGGGACCAGCGAGCTCTTGGGGAAACTCTGAAATTCAACGAGCTCCGTGTGTACTTCTCGAAAGAAGTGTGTGTGTGTGTGTGTACAAGAGCCAGCAGCCGGTGCGTCGAGCCTCGGCCGTCCGAACTTACCGCGGCTCGCCACACATTAATTCCTCCTCGCCGCGCTTCATCGTTTTTGGCTTTGACGTTTGGCGCGACACGTGCCCTGTATACGCGGCCGAAGCCGCGACGAGCCCGCACTTTTTCGATACTTCCGCGGAACCCGACGCTCCCTCGCCCATCTTAAAGCCATCTCCCCTCCGCGGCTGCTCGACGGAGTTTCCCCGCGCGAGAATCCCCGATGTTCCATATCCAGCTTCAACGTGCAGTGCCGGGCCGAATGCGCGCACGTGCACCGAGAGGCGGGATAAAACTACGCCGCCCCCACCCCCACTGGTGGGTTTCGTTGCGGGGGCGGGAAGGTGGCGCGCGTGATATGCAGCCCTCGTCGCGCACACGACTGGCACTTTTTCTTGCCGTGTATACAGAGGAGGTGGCGGCGGCATCGACGTTGTGGTGTATACACTCTGAAATATTCGAGATACGCGCGCCGGCTCGCGAGTTTTTTGTCCTTTGTTCGCTGCTGCAGCGCGAACCTTATACATACATAGGCTCCACTTTGTACCGTGCGCGTTCGCGTGCTCGCTTTCCCGGGAATCCGCGAAGGCGCGTATCAACTCCGAGCGGCATTGCCGTACGTGCACGTGGATGCGAGTCCAGTGCGCACGCTATTTTTGGGGGGACGTTCGATTATTTTTCGCAATCTGATCGAAATGGTAAATTTGATTCGTACCTGGAATTGAATCGGCAGATGATGGATAATTTTTTTCTTCAATTTCGGAAAGACACTTATTTCCTGTATATAGAGTTGAAGCGATACGATGATTACAGCACAAGCACGGGGATGAATTGAAGGAAGTTTTACGAGTTGCCAACTAGTCTTGGGAAGTTTAATATCAAAATTTGCGGTCTCCCTCAAAGTATAATGGGGTAGCGTATTTCCGTGCCCTGGTAATTTGTTAAGAGCATGCACTGGGATATTTCATAATCAGTCGCTCAACAAAGTTACGATACGAACACTGGGAGCTTATTAACAACCGCGGTCTAGCCAGTCGATTCCAGTTTGCGTGCAAACGTTCAACAGATCTTTTCGAGAGGCAACCAATGTATAATGTATGTATACCGTATTGATCTTGAATCTTCTCGAGGTATATATGTATATCGTACCATTGAATTACTCGGGGAGCGACGCGTATTTGTATGAACGAGGACGGATATACTGTTATGGGGAAAATTAATAACTTGATGCATTACCATACAACTTGACACAATAATATACCTGGTCCGGTGGGGAGAAAGCTTTCTGAAAACATAATGTGTTAAACGCATTAGCTGATGAACACGTTTGTTATACAAGAACAATAAACAGCGCATTTCTATAGGTACTCGGTTTTGTTTACACAAAGAAGCGACGGGGACGAGAGAGAGACAAAGAGCGACATTACTCGCTAGAATATAAACTATTTTGTACAACAGATCCGTCAAACGGGATTTCAAAGATGCGCTCGAGTCTTCCCGGCTGAGTATACTCGGATGTATTCGCCCGTTTGCGTTTGTTTCATTGAAATTCGCCACGCGACACATTGTATGTTCGGTCTCAACAGGCTCTCTCCATCCGTATGTGCGCTCATTTAACGCAAACTCACTGACAGATTCCTCCCTGTACACACGAGACTTTTTCAAGAACGTCACATATTCGCAGCTTATACATACCGAGCCCTTGGCTATTTACGACGTCAACTCGGATCACACGCGCTTTAGCGTCGCGGCGACTCGACCGATCGATCGCGCGCGCCTTATGCTCGCGGGGAGGGGGGTGTAACACACACACACACACATACTCTCGGCTGCTCGCGTGTCCCTTTTATCGCCGCGTGCTCGCGCTCGCGCATACCTGCAGCCCCTCGCTATATAGGCGCCGCAGACATGCCGTCGCTTTTGCGTAATCTTGTGACAAATATTTTGCCACCGCGCCTCGCCTCCTCGGGCGCGCGTTTCAAAATCTCCCGCGATGCGGCTCGCGGCAGTAAACGACTGCTAACACACACCGCCTCCGGGTGTGTTTTTTTCTTTTTTACATGGTTCTCGGGGGCTACATACCGAGGCTCGCTGTTGAATTCGTACGCGCGGCCTCGTGTTCGACGATTCGAGTATCTATATACTCGTTAGCTGGCGGCGATACGCGATTGTTACAACATTTTCTACCGAGCTTAGTCGGAGGAGGGAGGGAAATAATTATAACGCGATTAACGCGAGCCGCGTATGTCTCCGGGCGATCGGCCGCGCCTTCGATTTCTCTTCGCCTCGGGGGTCAGTCGACAATTCGTGGCTACACGCACACACGCACACGCGACGTTGCCGATTCGCTTTTTCGATTTCTCGGTTAAAAAATTGATTTTACGATGTGACTCGCGCACGCGCGCGCGCAATGGCGAGAGCGAGGAGGAGGAGGGGAGGAAAAAAAAGCTGTGAAAACGATGACCTCTCGAAGCTTAATTAAGAGCCCGGCCGTTCCGTGCTTTTCGCCACCGGATTCGAGCCGCGCAAGCCCCTTATTAAGCTTGAATAAGGAGAAAAAGAAAAAAGCGTGTATATATACTCGTGTTTCAGCGGTCTTCCTCTCTATCTCTTTTGAGCGGGCGTACCCCGGGCCTCGGCGCCGACAAAGTTGCGGCCCGGCCGGCGCTTGGAAGCCACAAATTTTCATCCAACTAATCATACGGATGATGAGAGTCGTTGAAGTTGCTTGGCGGCCCCTTGCGGTGTGATGCTCCGTCGCGATAGGGCCTCGTTACGACCCGTATATACATGTATACACGCAGTCGCTACTTTTTACGTAGCTGCACTGAACGTATTAATGACCGGCCTTTTACCCGGCTATCGACGTCGAGGCTTCTTGCACCGGGGCTTATGAGGGATGACCGGCTAACGACATCGCAGTTTGTTTTGGACGACACGCCGTATAGGATCGTCTCGACGGCACGAGTCTCGGGCGGTAATAGAGTTATATTCGTGTGATGTGTTTTTCTAGGTGGGAAATTTTATAGCTTAGAGAAAATGAGCTTATTACGAGTGTACAATCAATCGATATTGTTGAGCTTCATTCCGGTTGAGTATGGGGGCCGAAAAATTGTAAAGTTCATATGGTAATTTTGCGACGTTTCGACAGCAGGTTCATTGGTCGGAAATAAACACATTAGAACAAATTATACGAATGGTGTACAATGTATTCCGACGAAAAGCACAATGATTTCTCACCAGTCATTTAAGCGACGGTTCACATATTATGGAGTGGGAGGCAACAGCTTTCACTGACACTGTCAAATATACTAAGTTGAGCGCGATAACAGTGGCGGTATCATGTACCACCAGCAGCGTTGGTGTCTTCATATTGAAAAATATTATTGAGTTTCGTGAAGATTTAATTAAAAGATTGTGTATTTTCCTTTCTATTCCTATTAATATGTCGGCACATATTACTGTAGAAAATTTCAGAAATAAGTTTTCGTGTAATAAAAGCGGCCCGATATCAGGCCGTAGTGAACCCAGCTGGCGAAACGTCGCAAAATTAAGATACACAAAGTTCGGAATTGTTCATTCTCCATATCCAATTAGATTCGCCTTCAAAAACATCGCCTTCCTCGTCACTTTTTTTTTCTCACAATCGATTCTGTTTGACGTCGGGGGATAAGCCGCACGCGTGACTATTTCGCGTACACAGTACTCGCCGAACGTTTGTGTAACCGCGAGCGCGCATAAACGCATACATATCCAATGGCAATACACGACCAACAAGTGCAGGAACCGTCGCGCGCGAGACGCAGCGCGCGTCACCGCTATTAATCAAATTTGTCAAACGCGATAATCGTCAAGCTATAATCCGGGGACTTGTCGTTCCAAACAACGCGCCTCCCGGCTATGTATCTACAGAGAACAAGAGAAAGAGCGACGCGAGAACAAAAGCCGTAGTACCCGCGCGCCTCGAAAAAGCTCCGCTAAACAATTAACGATCGGCTTAACAACGTCAAACACTCGCGGCCGAAAACTGCGCGGGTCGCATTGTCGGCGCGTCGCGCGCGCGCGCGCGAGTCTTATCACTCGCGAAACAATTCGAGCTATTGTGTCGCCCGCGCGCTGGTGCATTGTGCAAAATCGAGCGCCAAATTCGCCAAACAGCGCTCATTCTCTGTAAGCGGCGGAAAAACGTGGAAGAGCCGTCGCGGAACTCTTCGGGCGAGGGGAAGACAGGGGGGGGGGGCGGAAGGCCGGGCCAGTCGTAAACCGGGGATTCCGCAGGTGAAGCACGTACGGCTGGCTTGTACGAGCTCTGGCGCGCGCCCGCGCACACACATACACATGCGCGCACTATGTTAAAATTACGACGCGACTCGACAAATGGTCGCAGGTGTCCTGGCTTTTACGTCTTCCTCGAGAAGCGAGAGAGGGAGAGAAAGGGAGAACCGGCAAAATTAATCCCGCGGCCTCTGACGTATTCCCCATACGAGCCCCGGCTGGTCCCGCAGGGCTTCTCGGACAGTCGTTCGAAGGCATGTGTCATCGACTGCTTTTTGATTATTCATTCGAAGGCACGAATGAGGAAGTTCAATTTTACATTCGCATTGTCCGCCGGATAGCTTTGTCGAACGGCACTGCGATATGTTGTATTTTCTAGTTTTTCTTAGGCTCCGCAATCATTTTTAACCAAGTTCATGCTGCAAAGGGATATTTCAATGATGTAATTGAACGGCAATACTTCTCGAGACGAAGAAAAAAAAGAGCGAAATATGTCTTCTATAGCCAGTCGGCAAAATACTTTCGTTGAGAACGGACGAGGCAGGTGCGTTTCATTGCGGTCTTGTCAAAGCGGAAGGTTTGGAATTTCGTCTCAATATCCACGAGATCGTAACCGAACTTCACCTTTGATCATTTACATATATATGCAATTACTCAAATAATAGCAGATCGAGTCGTATTTGATTTTGATACCTGCACGTAGATCCATCTACGGTATGTCACCATCGGTCGCCACTTTATATATCTGTCATATATATGTATTTGATTTGAATAAATCGGAAAATTAGTATTTAACTATGTTGAGGCACGTTTCACGCAACAGAGGCGTTTTCTCTTGAATATTCAATAAATTTCAAATTTAAATTTCATACCATATAGCCAGGTTCCCATCTTATAAAGCCGTTTATTTTTATTTTACATTCATTTCAATAGAAATTAATTCTATTTATTGGTAGACCGTCGAGGTTGTGTATCCGTATTCATTCAGCTTTAAAACAGTCCGATACTAAATTGTTTAACACGAGTTAAATTAGCTGCGAGTAAATACACTGGTATTGATTTTGTTAATTTGTTTGCCGTGGGATTCAGCAAATCGTGGAGATTCGCGACAATCGTTATTTCCCGTATCGATGAAGATCAGCGTGTCGTTGATTCGTTTTTTTTTTTTTTTTTTAAATAAACAGAATCAAGTATTGTACATTGAAAGTCCGTACATTCGGTCCGTTTGACAATGCTTCACATATACTTGGATAATATTTACTTTTCTACTGAGGGGAATCTTCTGTCCAAAGTCTCATTCACTGCAAGTTGAAATGTGGTGAGATTTCCTCAGGGAGTAATGTCAATTCGTGGCGTAATGAAGGAAGGAATTAGATTGTGTTTCGGAAAAGGAGTAAAAAACTAGATCAAATTCCTATAGAATGGTTTGAATTTCTATTGGGTTTTATACGAATATGTTCTTCGTCATCAGCAGGTAAAATAAACTGATGTGAAATATAATCCACCGTAACGTAAGGTAAATCAGAATAATTTCCATGCATTAGAAAACTTAATTTATCAATTAACCACCGCGAGATCTCCGAGCTAGCGAGCTATCATAAGAGGAAATTGTATTAAATTATGCCTCTATCCTGAATTGATCTTATAACCTCGCACTTCGTTCGTAAAATCGTCCAATTGATTGGAACCCATCAAATTATCATGAAATTTTTCTATTTTTTCTCGGCAATGAAAATAGAATCATCACTATTACAACGGTAAGCGTCCTGATTTGAAGTGTTGGGGAAAAAACTATTGAAAAATACTATCATATCAATCAAGTTTCATTATCAATCTTCGCCGATTTGATCAGACGCGAATAAACCTGCATTATATATCCACTCTGTTTATTAATATGCATTCCACGAGAATCCAGGTCGCGCAATAAAGAATACTTCAGCTTTATGAATTTTTCATCCTCTCTAAAAAGCCGGCGAGACTTTGTGATGTCCGAGTCTTTGTGTGACCCGAATCCTTCAGGACTCGGAAAAAAAGCTAATTGGAAAAATGTGTCGCTGCGGGTCCTCTCGAGCCGAAACGAATCAGGCACGATTATCCTACTGGGAAATATCCGCGAGAATTTTCTACCCCGAATACTTATCAGCGCGCAACGAATACTTGCGCGAGTGGAATCAAGAGTTATTTTTCCAATCGAGTTTAAAGCAACGAGCATATATATACATGACTGCGGTAAAAACAGTCGATGAAAATAGAGAGTCTACGAAAAAAACGGGCGAACGAAAGGAAGCGGGATAATCGCTACCTACCGGGGAATCGTACACTCGCGCCCGATATTTAACCGAGAGTAGGGGAGAGAGAGGCGTGTAGGCGAAATTCTCGCAAAGCGTGAAAATTCTTCTTTCCTCCGTAAGCAGCGCTGAACATATCGTACTCGGGCAAGACAAATATGAATCATGTCAATGTGGAAAAAATATCAATAAGCGTTATATTTTCGCGGGTTGCGTGAATCAGAAAATATTCACAATTATAGACAACTTACCTGTACAACTGACAACCTGCCCCTCTATCCCCTGATTCTCGAACGAACAGCGAAAGGAGCAGCTTTCTTCCTCGGTTCTTTTCTTCGATCTGCTCAATCGAGGGAGAGACGCTGGCTTTTGCGCGAGGGCGCGCATCGTACGCGAAAAATAAACCAGCGAGAGCTGCGGGAAGGGCAGGGAAAACAAGGAGACTTTCCATTTCCTCCCCTTTTCTCTGCCGTTCTCGTATATTCTTCTTTTGCTCGCGACGAACTCGAGATTCCCATTTGTACGAACTCCTGCCGGAGAATCTCCCTTGTCGACGGGGAGCGAGAGGGAGATGGCGGCAAATCCCGACGAAAAAAACAGTCGCATGGACCATTCGCTAGTTGAAAACCACCCTGTTTCCGCCTCGTACGAAGTGGAACGCTCAACGCGACTCGTTGCTAAATTACGTGCCCTCGGATAATTAATGAGTTGAGATTGATGAACCGGGAGACGAGAGTCCGAGCGGAAATAGCTGGATCGCGCGAAAATAACCCCCCCCCGGTTCTAACTGCGTTGCTCGGGTGGTAAATCTTGAATTTGACAAAATGTAAACATGGAATCTGTCACGACTCGCGAAATTATGATTGCGCGGAGATTAATATATTACTCCACGCTACTTTTCCCTAGATTAATTAATTTTTTCGGGCCTTTCGGAATTTACGACCCGCGAATATTGCCCAATTTCACGCACCGTCCGTTGCTTTTCATCAATCGCCCGCGACAATAAATCCCGAGTACATCCAGCCTTGACTTCCCTTCTTTTTCGCTCCGTATTAACTCGAAATCAAGAGTGAGTAATTTGTACACGCATGATTCCAACGACGCAAAACTCACTTCCCTTTCCTCGAAATATACTCCGGAAAAATTAAGCGCGCGCAGTGTGTGTGTACGCGCTGTCAATGTACCGCCATGGGAAAAGAAAAAAAAGTTAGCGCGAAAGAAAAGAAGAACGAGCAGAAACACGTGTCGGCGAGTACGAAGTGTGCGCTGACTCGTAAAAATAACGGGACCTCGTCTCCCTCCCCCCGTCCCCCGCCATCGAGCAACCCGCTCCCACTTTCTGTTACATTTGGCGTCGAGCCATGCCATGCCCATTTGAACCTATTAGAACGCTCATTTTACCCGATGTCGCGCGCGTGTCTCCCCCGGCGTATGAATCGGCGAGCGTTCGGCGCGGTGGAGCCTCTATTGAACAAATATATCAAAGCTGGCTGTCGCTCACACAATAAACAGCCGGCCCCATCCTTGCCGCTGGACCCCGAGCGACCGAGAGACAGAGAAAGCACCTAGGCCGAAAAATAATATTCAAAACCAGAGCTTTTAACCCGTGTTTGTTTTAACAAACGGCGCGGCGTGACAGATTGGCGCGCCGTAGATTAGCCACCGTGCCTCTATCGTGGAAACATTCGAATTCACTTACGCGTACGATCGCGTCCGAGACTCGCGTCCGTCCGGATGCATTATTTATACACGCTTCTTGGATATCTCTACTGGACGGTGGTCGATAAATCTTGGAGGGGCATCTTGGTATAATTCAGTCCGATGATTAGTCCCCACCGGCATCAATGAATTATCGCAAATATTTGTGATGAAACGGATTGCTCGGCAAATAAATTTTATCATTATACACTCGGCCAAGTTAATGAATACATTTTTTTTTCTCGTCAAAACAACGATCCGAGAATGGGCGTGTCCCATCGTTCAGCCAACCCAACAATCAAAACAATGAAAAATGCCGTCTCAGGATCGCTAAAGTCACAAGTCCATCAAACTCGAAACTCGCGATCTGTATTTGTCACGCGAGTCCGCAAAGCTTTTGAATCCTATATACGCAACACGTACCGTCGCGGTCGTTGTCGCGAGCTAATCGAACGAGCTTTGGCGCGTGACCGTAGTTGTCCGTGGACTCTCCGCTTTGTGTCGTCGAAGTAAGGTCTTCGAATGGAATTTTGCCGATCACGCGAGTGTCGCGCTCGTTGCTTTGGCTATTAATGCCTCGTTACACGGGCTGAGCCGCTGATCTTACGTGTCGCGGAAAGTGCTCCGGATTATACGCGCGGCGCGACGTGCTTAATGAGATTGCACTTTCTCATGCACTTTCAAGAGTTCGCTCGCTCGCGCGGATATACAAGCTCCGGGCTCGTTTTTAACGGGATCGGGGACGCGATTAGGGAATAGCTGCTGAATAGTTGGCGAGTGTCGGGAGCGAGAAGCGAACTTCCCCGACGGCTTTGCATGTTTCTTCGGACCTCGAGCTGAGTGCTCGCTTGCGTTTTCGTTTTGTACTTGGATTTGATGAAATTTTGCAGACATTATGTTGCTCGCGGGCATATTTGAAATTCGCGCGTGTCCCTTTGCGAGCTACTTGGCGGAATTTCAGTGGCTCGGAAAGGTTTGAAAGTGATGAATTGCCTGCACTCACATTGATGAATTAACGATGACGATGAATTCTTGGCAAGTCGTTTACGAATTTTGGACAAATCGGAAAGTTGACGTGACAAGAGCGGGGCGAAAGAGCTTTGCCGTTTTTGATTTATGTGGTACACGCTTGTGGTAAATTTAAGTGACGTCAGGTCAATGAAAATATTCCTCGAAATAATATCTGAATCACTATTGCAATTATTATTCCGAGAAAGAGAGAGAGGAAATGATACTTACTACCGCAGAGAATATTCATCTCACCGAATGGAAATTTCTTTCTGGAGCAAGTGTGAAATTAGAATTTGGCTCTATTTCAACGCAACCTAGGGTCTTTTGGAGAAATTTAGAGCGCATTAGATCCATTCTGAATGGACTTCGGATGAATGTTTTTTTATTACCGGATCGCATTTTACCGAGCGTTCTTCCACAATGATACTTTCAATCTATTGTTCACGAATTACTTCTGGTAATATTCCGACTTCTCACAAAAAAAAAGATGGTTCTGTAGATATTCTCGATGGAACTATTGTTTGTCATGCAGGACACGACATTAATCATTGTAATTTCGTCATCAAGAACTTTGTTTGCAAATATTCTTATATTTCTCAAATTACTATAAACGGGAATTTATCAAAATACTATTTGTTCAAATATTTTTGGTGGAAAATATAGAATATGCTCTTGTTGTAGTATAACAGACTTGGTCACTGTGTGTGCTGACGCGAATTTTCGCACTACAAATCATTTCGCAACAAACTCAATTTCTGGCTAACGCAATAGTAACCCAAAAAAAGCTGGCGTACTGCCAACAATTTTTCTGCGACTATTAAGGTGAAAGCACCATATATCTATATATTAATGATGTATTTAAAGAACAAAAGTGACAAAATAAATGGAGTCAGTCAAATATTATCATGCAGCGCGTGAAATTAAATAACATGGATTATTCCGGCCCAGGAGTTTCCCCTTACACACGGAGAGCCCTCAGCGACATGAATCCTGTTACACTATATAGCAACACGAATCTTTGCACGGGGTAACAGAATTTCTGTTACACGTACACGGAAAGTGTTACCACAGGCTGGAACAGTGGCCGCCACGCGACCCGGCCGAAGCGCGGAACGCGACTTCCAAAAACGCAAATCGCGTTATCTCAGCTGCTATTGCTCAGAATCACTTGAAAATTTTTTAGCATACGCGGGAAATCCCAGTGATGCTGACAATGTTATCACGTTGGCCAAAAAGTTCAATCGAGCGATACAAAAAAATCGGCAAATAAAGCAACTAATTTTTCAACTTTGACGAAAAAAAGTGTGTGAGGAAAGTCGAGCGACAGAAAACTTCCAGCGACAAAGTTGTTCATTTAGGTTCGAAGAGTACGCACACCAAATTTCAGGTCAATCGGACCAAAACTACCAAAGTTATGGTGGAAAGAAGAAAATTTGCCGCGGCGCAAAATGGCGATTTCGAGCAATTCCATGTCAAAATCATATATATAAACAACATCCGGTTGTATTTATGGCCTTTACGATAATTGTTTTCTATTCTGCGATTATTTGTCTTTCATTTGAGACCTCATTGTTTCGAATTGGACTTTTCACTGGTACACTGATCCGCGTTTTTGGAAGTCGCGGCCAGTCGTGGCGGCCACGGGTTTTTAGCCTGGCGGCCACGGTATATTGTTGCACGCCGAGCTCGGTAACAGAATTCGTGTTACAAGTCACACGTCTTATGTAGCTGCGCGCTGACTGTAGCAGCATTCATGTCGCAGAGGGCTCTCCGTGTACGATCAAAACACGCTTCGTGTTTTGGCCGCAGGTTGACAAACCCGTATTGCAGCCAGCCAGAACTGAGGATGAATTTTCATTTCTACCAAGCGTAATCCCTCGTGGCCGCAACGACTTTGTAAAAATGCTCTTCCCCGCACGCCACAGTCTAAACACGTAAACCCCAAAAGTACGCCTCAGCCATGCCGCAAGGAGGGTCGAAAAAACGTGCTCGGTGCCAATTTGCATGTGGGCGGAGGTGCGGTGAGGAGGGGGCAGGCGCGCAAAGTGCTCTTCCGGCGCGGCGGTGGTCAATTTAGCGTGTGCGGTCGGGCGAAGGAGATTACACGCGCGGCTAGGTCCACCTATGGTATCGGAAATCAAAGTGCGCGACAAATATTATCGCCACGGCCCTGACATTGTCGACGAGCCACGACGCGCCTGCTGATGCGTTTCGTTTGATTTGTCGTTTCGCTCCGGTTCGAGTGGGTATTCGATGGGGACAATGCTGTGCACCGCTGCCCGATTCGACTTGTCGATTTCGAACTTGCCGAAAGTTTGGATGGACTTGGAATGGGTTATTGTGCCGTTCGGTCGACCGAGATGGATTTGCTTGACGCGCGAGAGTTCGCGAGGCGAAATATTCTTCTGTGCTCGCCTGAGCATGTCATCTCGGACAAATTTATTGAAAACTTCGTGAATTAACCGTGGGGTATACGCGGTTTGCTAAAGTATGCTTAGAATGTTGGCACGATTGTTTCATCTTGCTAAACTTTGGAGAATCCTGGCCGAGCAGTTATGGGATGTGGTAATTATCCCGCGGGGCTTACGCAAGACAAAGAAAGCTCGTATGCTGGAATTACCAGAGAAAAATGTTGAAAATCCCTCTGTTCACTCGTGCCTCAGTCATCGGTAGAAAATTAATTATCTAGAAGCGTGCTAGAAACTCTTTGAAAATATATCCAAGAATTCAATATATGCAGGTAACAGTTGTAGGTATATATTATAGATATTTATTTATATATGGGCAATTCTCTGTGGTATCGAACATGAAAAAATTTGATTTGGCTCAAAATTTTTTTGTAAGTTCTAGGGCATCATGCCGAATTCCCAGAATTTTTTCAGATTTTTCCGAGCTCTTTAACCCTGCTTAATAAATAGGCAAAGTTGCTGATTTTGCTGTTTTTGCATTTTCAACCTTAATTTACACCCTGAAAATGACCTCTGAGGCAAAAAATGAATGAGACACTTTTTTCTGCAAATTGCCTGAATTTTATAGAAAAATTATCTCCAAGGTCATTGGAGCACATTAAGTACTCCAAATTACCAATTGGAGCCTCTATTTTTGAACCCTGGGAGTTCGCTCGTCAAGCCCCACACCACATGGGTACTAAAAGTTGTCCCAACTCATACCACATACAGCCTATATAGTGAAAAAATGGGCCTGGACTCTGGAAGCTCCCAAAAAATTAATATATTAACTAAATTAGGGGTAAAAATAGACTAAAATGACTATTCAAGGGGAGCCTTGTACCGCCAACACTTCCAAATTTTGCAAACACTTGTCTGTGGTATTATTACTATTATCCACTGTGAAAACTCACATTCTATCATACCAATACATATCCTGAGTTGTCAATATCATATTTATATAGATCAAGCATTACTATACTACTTGACGCCACCTAACTTTCAGTAGTTACATGTATTGATGGTCAATATATTGTCTCTATTGTGCTCAAACTGACAAGAAACTACTAATAAAGTACTTTGTCATGAATTGCATTCACTCGATAAGAAAGATTAATCCAAAAAGTAAATTATAAGCTGTGCATTACACGTATACCTTACTAGCTACATTCAGACGCGCTGCGCGCGATTTACGCTTTATTTCATTATACGCAATTATAAAACCTGTATTTAGATTTTATTCAACATCTGACAAGAAGATTTGGTTGTTTCAACCTCAAAACTTTTATTTTCTTTTTAAAACTACAGTATACGTCCCTAAACCTCAAAATTTATTCTTCTTTTGTTTTTCGCTTCCCTGCATTCACTACCTACATCTATATCTATATTTTACTCGACTCGTCACGTGGTTAGGTCTACACCAATCAAAACACGAGTTAACTGGCTTCACTTTGACCCCCATCACTTTTTTATATAAGGAATAAGGATAACACACTAGGCAGTGCATAGATATCATATGATTTTTGTAATATCGACAAGAAAATGTTGAAGTTCACTAAACATGGGTAATATTCATGAATGTGGGACTCATGAAATCCACTCATATTGTATAAACTGCATAGCTAAGGTCCAAGCAGCTATTGCTGGGTGGGCTCAAAATACAACTTCAAGTTATTTACTCATGAAATTAGCTAATGTGAATCAATCCACTTGAAAATATGATCACTAGATGCGCAATTTGATAACGAATTCAAATATATATAGTTTGCCTGTGTTTAAATGACTTTATAAACCACTTTGAGAACGTTATACTTGCCTATACTGGAGACTTGTATGGCCCATGTATGGCGCAGGTTAGGTTACCGACCATAGACTTGTAGACCAGCAAAGCCACTTTGGAAGCTCCAAACTCATTTCCGGACTCTTCATTTAGTCTTGCTAATCAGATGAGAATTTGAAATTTGTGTCCATCTAAAATTTCGATACCCAAATAGGTTATATTTGTAGCAGCTCATCCTAACCTACTGATTTTAATCATATTTTGTTTAAAAATATGACAATATATCTCCCGTTTGCTGATAGTCGGCTAATCTGATTGCTCGCAATGATCGAACAACCTTACGCACGACAAAATGAAAATAGCATCTTCACAACGGAGATAGGTATATTAGAACAAGGTCATGTGTTTATATTAGTTATTACCAATGAATACGTATATATACGCATCGATGAGTTTCTTTCTATCTGTTGCATAGCTTTGAACTGGCGAATTTTCGTGGATTTCAATTTGATTTTATATTTTTGTTTCTCAATTTTGAACTCACCTCCGAACAAACATTAGAGAATCATAAAGAAGTAACAATCCCTAATTTTCAATATTCTATGATATTTCTATACGTACAAAGAAATACTCAGTATATTCAATTCTCAATTATGGAAATTCGCAAATGTTGACCATCGAATCAGCTGAATCGGGAATCCATATTCGGTAAGCGACCTCGCTATTGGCTAGAAAATTCGTTGGAATGAATTTAAAATCTTGATCCCATCCGTACTACAATGGGTTATCGTTCGTTCCATCCTGCCGTATCGCATCTGTGTAACGCTTGCGCAGCGGCAGTCAGATATAGTACAAAGCTGCTGCTCGTCATTCATTATTTTTCCGGTCATATATCACCGTCGATTTTGGGCTCGCGTCATTATTTTCGAGTACCGCTACTGGCTCTCTTCCACCCGGAACTTTATATCGGCCGAGCGCGAGCTTTTAGCGAGCCCCACTCGAGAGCGACTATAAGACTCTTCTGACCCCCGGTTTAATCTCTCGATGACTTTCTGCGTTTGCTGGTGTATCGAGCATGATTAGATTTTAGCTGTGCCAGTGTTGAGTTGTTCGATATAAAGTGGTTATTTTCGGCCTCGTTAAATAACCCAAACGTATTCAGAAATTTGGTATTGTAAAGATGTTAATACGCTTTGTCTGTTACGCTTTGTTGCGTTCAATAACCATGATGATGAATACATGTATATATTTCGCTTGTATTAATGTATCGGATACTAAAAGAAGTAAGCGAAGCAAAAACATTACTGAAGAGCAATGAATCAATCATCCCTAACCAGAAGAAGAGGAGTCAATCGGATATATGGGAAAAGAAAGTAAGAATGTGAAAAGGATAGAGATAACAGTTTGTAATGGAGAGGAAAGTCAAGGTAGAGTAAAGGAGTAAGAACAATATGATATTGACTTACTCCTACGAAAATTGGAAGTGATAAAACACATGGAAAAACACGGAAATTCAGCGAGACAGTGGAAGACAATACGAAAAACAGGAGATTCTCATCGTTAGATCTCATTGTTAGAAGTTACAAAAATATTAACAAGGATGATTGGTGGAAAGAGAGATTTTGGCTGAAGAGTAACAGTGAACTGAAAGAAAAAAATTAGATTTTAATTTAGATTGAAGAAAAGTAAGTACTTCGGATCATATGTATATTCATTTTCAACTGATTGATAGTAACAGTAAGAGAATGAGAGGGTCGAGTACTTCGGGACTTTTGTGAACAATGAAACATATTTTAATGTAGTAGGCAGAGATTTTTTGAGAAGCTGTATTTATAAGGAACAAAAAGGTAGAGGAAACTGTGGAGTAAAGGAAAATTCATGAAATACAATATACCGAGTTCATAAATAATACATTTATGAAGTCGGACACGAAGTAGATGACATAAAATCACCTCCAAAATATTGATGGAAAGCCAGTTTTGGGGAATTTTTTTATTTGTTTAAACTTGATCAAGTAACGTCAGTTTGATGAACAGCACAGCCAAAGGTTGGGGTAGTCCTATTTATCCAAAATTGAGTAGGTATTGTCGGAAATAAGAATTCGTAGAGAGTACAATGACCTGGTATGTTAAAAGATCTAGGAGAGTTCATCAAAAAGTATGATAGTCAAAACGAATAATACAAAAATTATGATGTACGGAAGAGGGGGGAAAGTTGACAAAGGTGAAAGTCGAACATACAAAAGAGAGAATTTGAAAATTGTGAAAGAAAGTAAATGGATATTGGTGCACACCCCTGGAAACGACAGCCACACACATCAGTAAGATGAAGTTGAAGTGGCATGAAACAGTTCGCAGTAGAAAGAATGCTGTAGGGCGGGAAGGGCTTCCAAATATATATCCGAGAATCACAATCTTGATCTTCCCGGAGAATTCCTTTCAAATCCACTGATAAATGGGTCTCCCGAGTTTGACTGTGAAACATGCGACTTCAGAAGAGAAGTCTGCTAACATTCATAAACTGGACTTTCGAATTTTTCTCCCCTCACGCATACGCATGGAAAAAATATAAGAGAGTATCATTCGAAGGAGTAGAAAAAAAAACAATCTGTACAAGGGATTTTAAATAAATGAATAAATAAAAAATGCAAATACCTCAATAACCCAATTACCATTAAACCGTAAAATGTATTTCAATCTCCGCGATAAAAATTAATTTTCAGCGGAATGAAATTGATGTGAAGATAATAACGCGTTGGTGCTATAAACCTTTGTGCCCTACATACGCATCACAAAACACTGCAATTCCATACTGCGCTCCCTTAAATCCACTGAGCAGCATATTTTCCCTACCCTTCATGATCGGCGAGGGCTTTGAGCAAGGTTCTGATCGCGGTGGTTCCACTCGATCGGAGCTTGAAAGCTAAGCTTATTCGAGGACAATCGAACGCGACAATCCAACCGAGAATCATGATCGATTCACACGGTCTCTCGAGACAATGTGTGCACCGGGTTAGAAAAAAAAATCTCCAAACGGCGGGATAAATAGCATCTCGACTCTTGCTTATCGTCGATTCATGCGAGATCACTTTTCCCTCGCCCGCGTGCTTTTTGCTTACTGACCTCGTAAATCTTGTCACGAGCGTAAAATCGAATTGCCCTCGACCGCTGTAAGTTATCACGCATATATTGGGGGTATCCGATGGTGGTTGTGAAAATGTATATTGCAAGAGGCGTATGAAATTCAGCAGCAAAGAGCCAGAAGCCATCAGCGTGGAATTGGTTTTCGTGGGTTCTGGTCAAACAGATTATAACGGATTATTCTTCAGCTGTAAGGTTTCTTTATTTCAGTTTTGAAGGGTAGAAAACATACATACAAGGTATCTCGAACAGAGTATTATATCGTAGGCCAAAGTGATGATGGATATTACAAGTGGGGAAAACTTTTCAACGGTAACAAAACCATTGTACGTAACATTTTTCACATCAGCTTTAGTTTTCAAAAGTTATATCATACAATAGTAGAATAATCAGATTAACTGTATGGTTCACTCGTGAAGTGTTGAGAGATCTTAACGTACCCCATCACTGTCCGAGAATACGAGGCACACGCTGAAAAGTATTCCAGCAAGAAACAAAACTGAAGAAATATATGAGTCTTCTGCGCCAAAGCCTTTCGAAATACTGTACTAGTGGAGAACGAATAATTTTTCTTTCATGAAATGATATATGCGTTAGAAAAGTATATGTCTGAGTGGGGAGAAGAATAGCTCAAGAGGGGCAAATTGTTCGGATCTCTGAACATGATTTAGAGCTGGAACTGCGGTTTTACATTGTCATCAGATCCATTCGTTTCTGGATGTTTTAATTGCATACGCTTAACGTAAAAAAGGTGATGCAATTTGATGTGCACATTTATCTACAAAATTTTCAGCCAAAATCATCGTGAAATATCATCTCATTGATCGTTACTTGATTTCTCTTCTTTTTTTTCTTTCCCAAGTGAGTTCTTGCGAAACGAGAATGATACAAAATTTACGTTTTCTGATATTCCGAAAATTTTGATCAAAGATAATCATCAAAGCTCACGCTATGTCAATTCATTCTTATGGACGTATTACGAAATTATTCCTTGCGCGTAGTATAGTTCCTCTCGAATTTCAAAATTTCATCATTCAGTATCTCGACTGTTTCAAATTGATTTAGACAATACTCGTGAATCCTATAATAGGCCCCCGCTTTGATAGAAGCAGTATAGTTCCATGTGAAAAATTTCAAGAAGCCTACTGAATTTCGCGTGCATTAGCCGCAGGATCGGAGCCTCATTGGCGAATCTGCAGCAAGCCACACGAGTGCAGCAAATTTCTAATGCTATTAATAATTTGCAGAGCAGGAACTTGTGATATCTGCTACCGCTACTCTCGTGATTATTTAGTCGCTGATTTGTGCCTGCGACACTCCCAGGAGAATGTTCTTGCGGGTGCACCTCCTGAGCCATCGACACTTCCCGGAGTTTAATGAATGTTAAAGAGAATACCTGATGTCATTGACCCAATTGCGGGAATTTGTTTTCCGAGTTAAAATCGTTTCAGAGTGGATGAATAATTTTGGATGAATAATCTACGGGATTTTCATTAACAATTTGAAGCATTGTGTGATTTGTAACGTGAATTTAATATGGTAAAATATTCAAAACCATGTTTATTCATATTCTCAATTCACTAATTAAGTAATTGACAAGTTGACAGGTATGTCATGGATCATTTACGTGTATAAATATGGAAGTAAAACTGTAATGAGGTTTTCGAATGAACGATCAGAGAAATGATGGATTCTACATGGTGAAATGTAGAATTATCAATAATTTTATTAAAATTGGCATAATATAATTTGTTAGAATATATAATCAATTCTTAATAGTGAGTAATCTTTATTTATCAATATCCGTAGATGAGGAAATCATAAAGTATATTGAATAATATCATTGAAGAGTGACTTCATTATCCATTCGTCAAATTTAATTCGTTAGTGAGTTTGAAAAGGCTTATAGAACTACGGTGACTTTTTTTACCTTTATTCTAGTTAGATATGAAAAGAATAGCTTGTCTCTTTACAGTACTCTAATACTTTCGTCTTTTTTTTCATTATCGTCGAATTTTGCTTAAAAATACTATCTCATACAAAAAGAGAAAGTTGCGAACCATCAATTTCATTATTTTGGCTTTTTCTATTCTCAACGTAAATGGAATATTTGAATTTTGACTCATTTCCCCGAAATACTTCCTCCAGCATCCTGAAAATCAAATGTATAGAGACTGAAGCAACGATGTAGAGTATGTAATACAGTTATTTAATACATTCTGGATGCATATTTCATTTTGAAAAATGTTCATGGGTGATAAAACACCTGAACAGAGAATTCAAGTATTTTTCATTGAAATTATTTACCTCGGTTTTTTACAATTTGAACAGTGAATATCGGTAATTTTATATTTATAATTTAAAATTCACTGTAGTTTCAGTCAAAATTTCACTGTGTTACAGTGAACAATACACTATTAGTATAGTGAGAAATGCCTTGCTGAAGCTTACAGTCAGATTTTCACTGTAAGAAATTTGGAGAGTGGTTATTGACATCCTTCCCCCTAACTCCTACCATTGTGATGGTCACGTTACTCAAAGTGGCCATGGTGCTCAAAGTCGAATCGATCCGGACAGATATTTCTTCTCCCGAATGTATAAATGGTTAAAAACTAAACATGAATGACAAAGTTTTATGGGAATGAAGAGAAGGATTTAACCGCATTGGTTAGAAAATTTGGAAAATTAGGTAGATTTGGTTAGGCCGTGTGCACGATGGACATGTATTCCGTAGACATTTTCACTTATACAACGTATACATATGAGTAGTAAGTCAGCCCTTAGTTTGCTTCACTTGCCAGTGGCGGTGCTATAACACACTGGATTTATACTATGGTCCGCTTGGGTGGGATCGCATAGATCGAGGGCGACGTCGGGGCGCGTCGTTGGAAAAACAACCTCCCCAGCCGACTCGTTTCGCCCGCGGCTTTCACAGGCCTTCCTGTCTCTCTTTCCCGGGCCTGTAAACGTCGCGGAGAAGAGTATGTGTATGTGCGCGCCTTCGGCTCTCATATTCTCCGGAGGTGCATTAAGCGAGACGCCGAGTGCCAGTGCGCGGATTCGTGGCCTGACGCGCCTGATAACGCACTTGCTCTTATCTTGAGTTTTCAAGCTGCAAGGCTCCAGCAGCTTTCGAAATCAGATGTTTCGTATGTCTGGCTGAAAGAAAAGTGCGAGTAAAAAAAATAGATAATGGGAACGTATGCGTTCAAATTAATGACGCTTCCATCATTTGGAAGTAATTTTCAAATCGGAAAAACAGCTGCTAACTGTATTGACATTGCTACCGACAAATGAACATCGAACTGATTTTTCATTCTATTTAGCAACGGTTGCTAGTGACATCAGCAACAATCACTATAGAGAATACAAAGATTCGTCGAAGAAGAAGAAGAAAGAACACACTCTTCGTCGTGTGACCTCAAAAGTTACTGTGAAAGAACTTCAACTCGATTTTTCATTCTTCTAGCAACGATTTCTAGGGACGAAAACAATGGTTGCCAAGAAGAAACGAAGTTTCCGTGTCGTTCATAATCAATCAATGGACTTCAATCTGATTTTTACTTTCTCATAGCAACGGTTGCTACGGGAAATGTCTCGTTGATTCTCGTCGATCCTCGTGTGTATTCGGACCCCAACGAGCATTTACGAAAAATTATAAGAAACGTTCCAATAACATCTTGGCTACGGTTGCTAGGGAAATAAACAACGAATTATTCTGAACAACGAACCCGGACTACATCTTTCCACGGCTGACCTGTGTGCGAAATTTCAGGAAAATCAGACGCCTCTTCGAATGTTACAAACATTTTTGAGATTCTGTGATTTTAGACCCGTAGATTACAAAAATCGAGGTCCCAAAGTCTGATTCGAAAGTTCGTTTTTTCCCCGTCACAAGTCTTTCCCTGTAAGGAAGCACAAAGATCAGAATTTAATCCCCAAAGAAAAAAAGGATCCAAAACTCTTGTATCCATGCCAACATCTAAGAAGACTCTGCACGGAACAAGATGAACGTCGGCAACATAATCCCCCGAGTTACGACACGCGAAATCATACGTGTACACTCCCTGCGAGCAACGAGAAGTCAAAAGTTGTGTAAAGCCGCTCGTACATTCCCGTCAACTGGGTGACAGAGCGCGACAAAAGTCTGCCTTGGCTTAATGGAGCAACGCGCGCCTGTTTCCCAAGAGCCGACGCACACCTATACATATATACATGCCCACAATCGTCAGCGAGGTCGGGGGTGCCGATGGCGGTTTTTATGAGCTACCCCGAGGGACGACTCTCTTAATAAGATGGGAAGAAGTTTTTATAATTCGGTGCGCGCAAAGTTCGACAAATGTCCCGCGCGCTCCTCGACCGCGTCGAAAGATTTATTTTTTCGCCAGGGTATTTGTCAACGACGGGCTGAATTTTCGTTTTTTTTCTTTCGACGGTTTCGCTGTTGTCGGAGTCGCGGGTCTAATTACGCTGGTGGCGAGAAGCTCATGAATATATACTTAAGAAAACAAATCCTCAGCTAAATCTCGATATAATGTTGTTTACAACTGCTACTCTCTTACTCTTATTCTCTCATCTTGTCGAATGAATTCCAAATTTCTTATTCATTCGCGTGTAAAGTGGGCAGACGCGTAAGTAGCTGATACATTCATAGAAATAATTAAAATTTTGCGTGAACCGATTAAATATAAATTCTGCCTCGTTTGGTAGATCGAAAATCATAATGCCACTTAAGTATCACCTCGAAACTAGATTTTATCCAAACTAATGGCATTATATTTTGAATAATGAAGCTGAAAATTTGATTCGCCAAGGTGTAATTAAGCTAAATTGAATCAGCCCCACGCCATAGCGCGTAATGGTAAATTCGTGGATTAACGATCCGAGCGTAATCTTCATTATCCAAATTATTCAAATTAACGAATCGCGCCTCGTTCGGGCACACGCGCATTAGCAGCACACATCCGTGCGCTTGCGCTTGGGCTGTGTTTATCATAAGCGGTCATGGAGAAATAATCAATCTTGTAATCTGCTCGGGTGTCGTTTAATCCCGCATCGCGGCCGAAACAATCCTAGCACTCGGCGCGATTGTCCCACTTTAATTAACCCCCGCTGCACGGCATTTACCTTCGAGCTCTCGAAAATCGAAAACGACCGGCGTGACGTTGGTCGGTTTGTCATTACCCGTGTATATAGGCTCGCGCGCGCGCGCAAAAGCCACGGCACCGATTATATCCGGCCGGCGAAACAACAAGACGACGGAACTGCTGCCCGCAGCAACGGGACATTCGTTTCGAGGAGAGCACACGGCCTGCTCTAATTATACTGAATCTCTGGAATCCAATTCCGATATTGCTGGCGGTCGGCCCTGCAATGGAGCGCAGCTTCTTTGTCCATCCTTGCCGCTCGCTCATTTGCCCTTTTTTATCCTGTTTTCCGTTCGACTCGTCCCTGTCGTCTCCTGCCTCCACCCTCCTCCTCCTCAGCGATATCTCTTGTTCACTCGTAGCCACGGTTAATGCCCTGCGTTATCATTCTTTTTCGCCACTTTTAACGGGACGATCGCTCGGCCGAGTGCTCATTAGAGGATAGAACACCGCGCTGCCGCCGCCCGACTGTTCTGTTGGATTCAATTTGAATTCGATTCGAATCGATTTGAAGCTGAATCGCTGGGTAGTTTCGTTAACTAGTGGCAACGGCTTACCCATTCGATGGTTATCCTTTTTTAGCAATTTTCGTATTTTATTGACTAATTCAGAAACGTTGCGGACCGAAGGATCCAGCAGTTATTCGATATCCGCGAGCTTACTTTTAATCTGAGCCTCGAATCTCCGAGATTGAATTGAACTTCGGCTAATCAAGTCTCGCTCGGACCCTTACATTCAAAATCGACCCAACTTACGTTGCCGCGGTTGATAATGTCCAAGCTCTAATTGAATTTTCGAGCTCACACGGGAATTTATATTATATTGCGAATTTCTTTTTGCTTTTTCTCGCTTCTCGTAAAACTTAATATTTTCTCTTTCGTTCTTCTGGACGCTATCGCGAACTCATCTTGAAGCTCCCGACCAACTCGAGAAATTTTTTCGCATCCTTAAGCTCTATTCTTGTGTGGCTTGGAATTCATCCTTGTCGGATTCTAGCTCTCTGTCTCTCTGTTTCTCTCTCTCTCTCTCTCTCTCTCTCTCTCTCTCTCTCTCTCTCTCTCTCTCTCTCTCTCTCTCTCTCACTCTCTCTCTTTCTCTCTCTCTTCCGAACTTTTTCAGCGCTTTTCTCGAGTGCGAGTGTCGAAAAGTGCTCACTCAATTAGTGTGCATGAGGATATCATTCCATGGCTCGCGCCGGACGAACGGATCGCTAAATCGATCGGGCGTACTCTACCCCTCGTTCTTCTGTTTTTTTTCTCTCTAGTTTCTTTCGCGATTCATTTGAGTTCCGACACTTTTCTTCGGCTCTTCCCATTTCTTAGCTTTGCTTTTCTCCTTTTTTTGACTTCATGTTCCATTAATTACCCTCCTAGTCTAACAAACCGAGTTTCACTGGTATTGTCATAGTCAACTTTTTCCTTCTCTTTATTTTATTTTTGGTATTTTACTACATTGAAACGTCCACTTTAACGATGAAATATGGGACATTATACTCGATTATAGAATCAATTTTAAATCGAAAAATGTATAAAGTTTTATTTTCACATTAAATGGGATTATAATCAAAGAGAAAAAATTGAAAGTATATTCCTTACTAATTCTTCACTAAAGTGAAAATGTATGCCTATACACTTACTCCGTATTTTCAAAATCCTGTTGAATACGTTGAATTAAGAGTAGATACGTACTCATAAGTTACACGATCTAATCAACAAATGAGCTTTTATGGGAGGTAAATATCGATCTCTTCCAGGGTGTCTACCGCATCTGGAAAATCATGGAATCATGGAAAACTCAGGGAATGCGTAAGACTCTGGAATAACATGGAAATCTCAGGGAATTTCCCTGAAATTCTGGAAATTCTTTTATCGTTACACATTTTTTCTCTGTTTTTTATTTGCATTTGAAATTAACTAGAGTCGCCACATTCCCAAAATTAAACACGATGCGTGGTTGCATTTTTTCCTTCTAAAGATTATACTCAATCGGAAATGTACGGGTGTTTGTATTTCGAAGAATCGAACGCGTGGACACGATATAAGAAGTACGACAACATAAACACCGCGAAAAAGCAAGCTACTGAACAGTATTTGTTGGAGTCAGCTATTCTAGATAGTCAATTGGCGTTATTAAAAAAAATAATGTATCACTTCGGTTTAAATATTGAGATAAAATAATATACTATTTTATGTTGACTATTAATTGACAGAGTTGTTGAGTGTTACTGAAAGTCGGTACTTTTATGAGATAAAAAATAAGGTAACTGTACCCAATGTGCCCCCCCCCCTAAGGGTTTTTCGCGAATTTGACTATGATAGACTTCGAATTTTAAAATTCTGTGAACGGCATCTCAAAGCTTAGCTCAATACCTATTAGAAACCATCTTCATAATCATCATTCGACTACTTTAACCTATCGAAAATCGCAATTTAAAAAAAAACGCAAAAAGGCTAAATGCACAAAACGTGTACTCAATTTGGCACAATTTTTTAATCATTAGCTACAGCCTATATAGGCCTACAGGGACGATCCAATTGGCATTGAAATAAACTCTCAATTATGTTCCCAGTGATATTTATACAAAATTTTTAACATACAACTCAAAAATACGCGTCTAAATCATCGTAATATGTCTATACAAATATTTAATGATTTCACTCAGTCTTCCCATTTAAAAACGCGTAGAGGGGCACATTGGGTTCACTTTTTTTTGATGCGAAAAACAGCAATTTGAGTAGGATAAAAAATAATTTTAGGAAAACTGATGAGACCAATCGAAAGCTGAGATGTTTTTACACAAAAAAGAGTAATGACACTGAGGGATAAAAATTATTGACACCTGATTTTTGAGGTTGAGTGTGAAAAGTGAAATAAGAAAATGGTGAAAAAATCAGTAAGTGAAACTTCAAAGTGTTGTAGGAGAGTGGTTTTAAGGGCTAAATGGGCGGGGAAGATACCGAAAATTTTCTTTTAATTCCCCCAACATAACCCAAGAGCGACTGATGCTCAGAGAGCACCGGAAATACGAAATCTGACGATTGTGCCAAATTGGGTACAGTGCCAAATTGGGTACAGTTACCTTATATTATAATTTTGTTTACTTGTCATTGGTTTAACTCGTTTCGGCCCAGAACGCCACTCGAAGCATGTCGCTCTTCGGTACCGCAGAACTTTTCCTATTCGCGACAGAAAAATCCTTCAAGGACATATTTCGAATGGTAAAGACTTGCCCTTTCCGATAGTGTTAATCAAATTTTTTTAAATCATTATTAAGTTGGCAAAAATACAGTATTGTTACAAAACAAAACGCGCAAGGCCTGTTTATGCAAAGATGACGAACTTTTCGAAAAATTGCCAGGAATAAAGATTTCTTAAAATCACTTAAAAAGTACACTGAAATTTTTTCAGAATTTTTGGAGTTTCTTTTTAATTTTTGTGAAATTCAAAAAATTGTTGAGGTTCCAGGTCCATGGCAGACCCAAAACCCCTTGAAAATTTGATTTAAAAAAGAAGCTGTTTCGAGAAAATCGCGTTTTTTGTAAAAGTACTGTATTTTTGCCTATTTCATAATGTTTTAGAGACATTTAATTGACACCATCGGAAAGGGCAAGTCTTTACCTTTCGAAATATGTCCTTGAAACATTTTTTTGTCGTGAATAGAAAAAGTTCTGAGGTACCGAAGAGCGACATGGTTCGAGTAACAAATAATAAATAGAAAAATTATATTTTGTGCATTGAAAAATCTGAGTTCATCTTTATTTCCAATCTGGAATTCCATTCCTTGATCTTGGAATAGTCATGGAAAACTCAGGGAATTCCCTTCATCTGATGTAGTAGACACCCTGTCTTCGTTTCATGAATTCATAGTCAGGTAACGAGCGAGGGTGTAGGCACTGTTATCTGAGTAAGCAACAAATATGCACATGAATAGGCTTTACTTCCTCTTACAGATAATACAATTGAAATGATGTTTCTTTGAAAGGAAAACTTCATTTCAAAGAAAAAAATCTTTTAGGGCTTTCATTTAAACACTGAAGAGTTCATTTTTCTATTGAAAGGCTACACAGACTACATCAAATAAGTAAAATGCGATTGGCTAATGACAATTTATTTGATCAATAAAGTATTTAATTATTGTCCTTAAATTCTATTGAGAAAAGAAAGAGTAAAAACCGCTTCCACTGTAATGACGAATTATTATATACGAATTATATGAGTTGTGTAGTATATTGATTTAATTGAGTGTATTTATTTAGATAATGAGAAAATCAGAATTAAAATCGAAGTCACGGAAATCTTCCGCGATCAATATATTGTGCTATTATCAAATTATTCCAACTTGGAAAGTCAATTCAGAACTTCTTATACAGACAAGAAGAAGGTGACCCAAAGGACAAAGGACCTTGTCCTTTGGGTCACCAATCCTGATAAATCTTTGTGAGGTAGTTTTGGGATATACCTATATAGGTGGTATCTACAGCCGTTCTGGCTAAACGTTTCGAATTCTCATATATGGGGCGTTCTTTGTCAGCTCTCCGAAGCCGGCGCGCGGACGCTAAAACCTCACGTTTTCGACGCTTGTTTTCGACTCTATATGACCCATATCTAAATAATATTGGATATGCTATCAATGTAGTTTTTTCTCAGCTTTCCGATGGTGAATTTAGTTTTCCGAATTTTTCACATTTTCACAGAAAAAAAATATAAAACAGGCCATATCTCAAAAACCTATTTTTTTTAATTTTTTTAACTAGTCTAGATCGAAAGCTGAGGTTTTTTTACGTTTATATGGACCTTCTGGATACCTAGACTTTTTTTGTATTCGAGTAATTGAGTAGCAAACATGAGAAAATGCGCCGCGTCGGGCCGGGCCGCGCCGTGCCGCGCCGCACCGCGCTGACTCCACGCGCTCCAGCTCAAGTCTTCTGCTTACAAGAGTGCCGAAATCGAAATATATTTAATATCCATACAAGTCTCTATCAGTTGGATAAACTACTATCTAGATAGTAGATCATGTACTCATTTGGGTTATGGACTGAGATATGCGGACATTATTTCATTTCACATTCTTTGACCTCCGTTTTGGCTTTGATATTGAAGACTTTGCCATACTATGTTTCAACTGAACTACTTTTTCAGTTCGTTTTGATCTAGGAAAAATTTTATATTCCTCAGCAGATGAAATTTTTTTGACCATCAGTCTGTCATCGGAAGTTGGTATGAACGCATGAAATTGCAGAGTACCTTGTATACCAAACCAATTATCAAATCTTTCTTTCAATTTCAGTTTAGCTTGCTCATAATCATAAATTACCTCAAGAAAGAATACAAACCAAAGAAAATTTATTATAGTACCGATAGAGTGGGTCAACACTTCAAAAATCAGAAAAGTTTCTCTAATCTTATTAATCATAAGAAAGATTTTGGCATTCCCGCGGAATGGCATTTTTGTGCGACCGCACATGGGAAGGGAGCATGCGATGGAATTGGAGCTAATGTGAAACGAGGTGCTAGACGAGCAAGTTTACAACGCTCTGCAAATAATCATATTTTAACCGCAGAAGGTTTATTTGAATGGGCAAGAAATTACTGTAAAGAAACCATGGTATTTTATAGTAAAAAAGAAGATTATGAGCAAGCTAAACTGAAATTGAAAGAAAGATTTGATAATTGGTTTGGTATACAAGGTACTCTGCAATTTCATGCGTTCATACCAACTTCCGATGACAGACTGATGGTCAAAAAAATTTCATCTGCTGAGGAATATAAAATTTTTCCTAGATCAAAACGAACTGAAAAAGTAGTTCAGTTGAAACATAGTATGGCAAAGTCTTCAATATCAAAGCCAAAACGGAGGTCAAAGAATGTGAAATGAAATAATGTCCGCATATCTCAGTCCATAACCCAAATGAGTACATGATCTACTATCTAGATAGTAGTTTATCCAACTGATAGAGACTTGTATGGATATTAAATATATTTCGATTTCGGCACTCTTGTAAGCAGAAGACTTGAGCTGGAGCGCGTGGAGTCAGCGCGGTGCGGCGCGGCACGGCGCGGCCCGGCCCGACGCGGCGCATTTTCTCATGTTTGCTACTCAATTACTCGAATACAAAAAAAGTCTAGGTATCCAGAAGGTCCATATAAACGTAAAAAAACCTCAGCTTTCGATCTAGACTAGTTAAAAAAATTAAAAAAAATAGGTTTTTGAGATATGGCCTGTTTTATATTTTTTTTCTGTGAAAATGTGAAAAATTCGGAAAACTAAATTCACTATCGGAAAGCTGAGAAAAAACTACATTGATAGCATATCCAACATTATTTAGATATGGGTTATATAGAGTCGAAAACAAGCGTCGAAAACGTGAGGTTTTAGCGTCCGCGCGCCGGCTTCGGAGAGCTGACAAAGAACGCCTCATATATGTTCGTGAATTGATATAGATTTCATTCATGTACAGTATACCTGAATATGAAAAAAGATATAGATATATAGATATAATATATGATACATCAAAGAAAAGAATGTGGATTTCTCAAAACTATCTTGCGCATGATTTCATTATGTTGGTGATCTTTTCTTGGGAGACAAATTCTGACTTTTTGTCCAAACTTTTCTTTCAGGAATTTTCTGATCGTGCAAGAGAATTACGGAAAAAATAATATCAGCGTCGTTCGAGTAGAATTTTTTCTTCGGTAAATATTCAAGTGACCAAAGCATGACTGGCAAGGAGAGGACACTACTTTCGGGTGTCCGATCACGATGAAATTTTGTGAAATGGTTCATAGATTTATATTTCCAGCCACGCAGTCCAACGTTTCATTTTTCTGCTGAGATATTCATTAACTATTATCGATTTTATACATATACAGTATATCTATATATTCCGAGATCCATAGATATAGATATATTGTGCATGCCTAAAATCAGTCATGATTCGTAAATATCTTTAGAAAAACAAAACAAAAGACTGCGCAGCTGTAGATATGAGCTACTAGACTACTCGTAGACCATCAAACAGAGTTTCATTGTGATTGGATACCCGGACGGTAGCGTCCTCTTCTTGTGAATTCAATGGACAATTCCAATTTTCCTCCGTTAAAAAGAAAATGGAATAAAAGGAAAATTGATATCAGTCGCCAGGAACGGAAAACATGTGGGTAAAACTAAAAAAAATACAATGACGGTCGCTTATTCCTCCCTCGTGAACTACAGGATGGAACGTGCTATACGCAGCGCCGCTCGACGGTCGAATCATCCACTCGCGGTCGTTCACCAGGGTGGGTCGCGTTGATAAGGACAGACGGGCGAGCGCGAGGGATTCATGAAATCCGCGCATTACCCACTCGTCGTTAATCTGTGCGGCATGCGTCAGCTCGTTAAAAAGCATTAAACGGAGTGAACGAATGCGACGATTGTCGAAACGGGAACGCGAGAGCATGAAGTGGAAAAAGAAGGAGCCTTCGCGCGAACAATGAGAGAAAGCTCACGACGGATGAAAAATTTTAGAAAGATCGGACGAATTACTTGAGAGTTATCGCGTCGCAAAAATAGCGTTACATACATCCGTACGTACATACAGACATTTTTGTGATTTCATGTTTTTCGACCCGTACATTATGAAATGAGGATCCCGAAGTCTGATTTGAGAGGTCGTTTTTTGCCCCGTCACAAAAGCTTTCTCTTTGAGTAAGCAAAATACATTAACTAGCGAAAGATTTACGCACGTATAAACGAAGGCTGAATAAAATGCGATTAAATCCGACTAACACATTAAAAGCTCTCTCACACGTTGCTTAAATACATCAGACTTGAATTTTCGTGAAATTGTTTCTGAGCTTCGCATATGCTCGCCCTCTTCTCTTGTAATCCAGCAAAAAAAAAGCAAAACGTATACACATTTCGTATCCTATCGTAAGTGGCACTCGCTGTACCTTCTACAAAAATAATGGTATATGATTATTTTCGGATGAACATTCTCTGAATACCGTAAAGATAAGCATGTTCTCGCTCCCGGGAGGGAATATTGCCTATCGCGACGGATACACACTATACGATATTATTCTCGTATAAAGAAAGATTTAAACTGATGGAAATTTTCCATAAAACAATAGAGCTACCCATTTCTTTGATGTGTATTAAGCTGCAGAAAGAACGAGAGAGCGAATGCTCGGAATTGCACTCTTTCGTCTAACCTAGCTCGGCCTCACACTACTGCGAGCATCGGTATTCGTTCTTTAGTGCGTGCTGCGGTATGTTCTGGCGATGTATACAGTTACGGCCTGCACGAGACCAAGTTCGCGTCTTTATCGTACCGCACGCTTGCAAATTTGCGGTGGCTCGACCGACCGGTTTCTCCCGCCTGCTCATATGTATTTATGCTGATGAAGCGCTTCATCAATACAGCGCGGCGTTCGGTGCGGCTCATGCAAGTCGATTTTCATAGAACTCTCACACGTGGAGCTGTTTATCAGTATACAGAATTGGCAGAGGAGCACTTGCACCATTGCCATGGCGAGAGCTACTGTAGTTGCAGAGTTGGTCGATCGAAGCGTTTGACTTTTTGACTATTGAATAAGCGGGGATTGGCTGAATCGGCTGCTGTCGGCTAGTCCAACTGGTCAGTCGCACCAAGTTCATGATGTGTTGGGGATCGTTTAAATCATAAAAATTCGCATTGTCGAGCGAAAAGTCAGAATGTTGATCCACCCTATTTCAGAAGCACGACTTCATTGTATCACACCAGCTCCTCCGCATTAGTATTCGGCAGCTTTGAGTAGTAGTTTCTCGGAAACTTAAGGCACGCATCGGGAAATCAGTGGAAATATCGCCGCGTCCCCAAGGTTACGAGGGAATGTCCCGAGCTGGCACGATAAGAGAAGCTCCCCACCCTCTCGTGCGATGCGCAACAGGGGAGCAATACATCGATCACCGACGCGCGCGGGCGTCGTCATCAGTTCCCATGCTCGCGGGAGAGACGAGTGCGGGGCGAGAAAAAAAATGCGCGCCTCATACGGCAAATTGCACATTTTGCCATCAGTCACTCGTAGACTCTGGGCACGTACGAGTAGAGGCCGAAAAGGAGAAACTGCGTATTACGACGAAAGCACGCCGTCTGCTCCCCTTTCTTATCGCTCGCTCCTTAATGCAGAAAGTGCTTGCGCGCGAGCGCGTGTAAGCACTTCGATCGGCAGTGCTACGTACACTCGCCTAGAAAATGGAACGGAGTGCCTTGGGAGTTCACGTCTCCTCCTTAAATTTTCCTCCCGATCATCACGCTTACTATTTCCTCTCCCTCTCTCTCTTTTCCACTTTATACGACTGTGATTTCTTTCGATCTGTGTGCGGATATATTTCGCGCGTAAAGGGATAGTTCCTCGAGTTTTTTTTTTTCTACCCGGCTCGGTTGAATTCTCACTTGATTAAATTTTATTTCAACTTTGCGGAAAAAAGTAGCTCCGTCAAGTTCTGCCTTTCTTTGTAATGAAGATGCGAATGCACGAGATTTCATGTAGCGTTATGTTCCGTAAGATATTCTCGTTTATCCTTGGCTAAATAATAAATTGCGTCTGAGGGGTCGGGGCAGAAGTCGACCCATTTGATAACGTACTTTATGAGTCTGTAAGAATGGAGAGATAAAATTCGCACTAAACAGGCGAAGCTCTGCAAAATACATACACACAAATCAAAAATATCTTCGTATTAAAAAAACTCATAGAAAATTCCATCCACCTGTGACTTTTTAATAATTGAGCCTTCGTAACTGATCTTTTTATATTTCTCATTTCAGGTACGTTATCCGATCATGGTTCGTAAATATTTTCCAGAGTCCAAGCGTGGGTAAGAAATTTTTCGAATACTCGTATCAATGAACAGATATGGTTAAACTAACTCGAATGCCTCCCCACATGGAATATTGCGTTTGATTAAATTTCTTGTATCCATTAAATTTGTACGTATTAACAGTTAGATAATCGGTACGATAGTTGACGGATATAATAGTCCTCAAGGTAGTTATATTACAGTTGTTTGGTGTATAGTAACGTTATCCTAATCCTATAAGTCAGTTGAAAGCTTACCCGTAGTTCGAGTGTTAATTGTAAACAATCACCTCTCCTTTAAGGTAAACGAATCAAATCATACCGTTCTGCACTTCAAAACAATTCTAGAGCAGGAATCTAAAATCGTGAAATAGAATTTATTACATTGAAGAATCAACCCTCTTATTTGATTATATAACTGCAGCATATAATTAATGATTAATAATCGAGTATTTCACACCCATACTTTATTCATTGGTAATCGAATTTAATCGATCTTATAAGGAGTTTACGTTGAATAAAATAAAAACCAAGTTCTTGTTTTATTGCGTGAAAAGTCATTTCCTTGTCCTTTTCAAGCGAGAAGAACATTTACATACATGTAGCATCCCCGTTTCCTCGCACATATAAAGTCCCCCGATAAAAATAGACGCGCTCCGAAAGATGATGAATACGATACTTCCAGCCAATTATTTACGCTAGACGTGTCGTCGGAAGAAAAACGACATTCCACTGCTCAGTGAGCTCGTGAAGCCTTGTAGTAATTTATCACCGCACTGTACAATTCTCAATCGCATGTCATTTTGATGATTCGCTCTCCCTCTCGCCCCGATTGTATGCATCGCTACCCCGTGGACCAATTCCCAATCACAAATACCTTTATGCTTTGATAGTATTGGTGAGAAAGTTTCCCGCTTTTATTATTCATTGCTGTTTACTGTCTGGTCATATACACAGCCATTCAATCTAACTTTTCGATTTCTCGAAGATATTCGCGAATCATTATTAATTTTATGTATGAACAGTATATCTACATCTATGGCTTCTTGTATACATAGATATACTGTAGATGTGTAAGATCGAAAATATTTACCAGAATATCTGTGGAAAATCGAGACATTAGACTGAATGGCTTATATAGGTACCCAAGAAGTATTTCAGAGAGTTTCGTCAGGATTGGTAACTCGAAGTTGACAACGTCTCTTAGTTAGTGTCAAATTGGTTTACGCTGCAACAACTGTAGCCGGGATACAGTAACTCTGAAAGCTGCCGTGGATTAAAGTCTTCATAAAAGATTTATCGGTAGATAATTCAAATGCTTTAATCTCTGCCTTTCACACTAGAGTAGCATCTCTAAAAATATATCGCTGATATGCGTTGGCTTGTGCTCTGAAATACCGATTCGTCCGCCCTTAGAACGCAGGTGCCGTTCTACTTTCGCGGTGGTGGCATGAAGAGGAGGAGGAGAAGCCTCCTCGCTCGGAGCAACAGGCCCGCACTCGGTCGATACGACCGAGTCTGGCGTTCCTCGAGAGAAAGAGAGAGAGAACTGGCATCCTTTTCCGCGAAGATTCTACTGCGCTCGCGTGATTCTTTCCACTCCACTGGGATTCCGAGCTTTATTAAAACCCGGCGCCAGACAGGAAATGTTTTGCCGGCTGGATGATTGACGGGCAACGAGCCAGTCGTCTTCTTTCCCGAGGTGCGAACTGGATTTATGAATTGGAAGACGGTTAATTACATTTCTCGGTAGGAAGGATGAAATGTGCAGTGGGAAAATGCGTGAAAACGAGTGGTTCGGGGTTGGATCGTGAAATATGCAGTTCTATGCACTCCGCTCATGGCAACGCTTTCGAGCTGAGGACTTGGGACGGGTAAAGTAGATTCAAATTATGAACGCAGACCTTTTCTTGGCGAGTGACTGATGTCCCCAGAGCTTCTTCATAGTTCAATTAGCAACCCACTGGGGAAACATCGAATCTCAGAACGTTCGTTTACGGCCAGAGGTTAATGCAACTAGCCAGTCTCGAGCAGCGTACAGCGAACTGAAAACTTGTGCATTATGAAAGAAGATGAAGAATTTCCAAGATTCTCTCATCTCGGATCATCCGGCTGTATATGATGCGTCGACATCTGTCGACTCCATCTTCAGGACGACTGGCTCTTTCAAACGCGAATTTTCGATCCTACAACCTTCATTATCTGGCTTCCTGGAAGTTTCATCTCCTTCTGAACTTTCACATATATATGTATATACACCTTTTCCCCCGGCAAAAGGTGAGAGCTTTTTGATACATCCCACACCAGGTCTCTGTCGAAATCATATATTTTTTCGTTCCTTTTGCCCGACGGGTGCGTCTTCCTTTTTGCTTAGGACTTTCTTAGACACCGCTTTGATTAATGTCCCCTTTCGAGGAGGGGGAAACACTCGGAGTTACTTTTACACCTGCGCTGAATGTGAATGTGTGGTGAGAGACATAGAGAGCGCGGGAGAAATAACGAAAAATGTTTAGTGCTCTGTTGCTTTCTCCCGACAATACTTCACTCCCCTTCTCTCTTTTCCGCGTTGTCCCTCGCCCGCCACTTTTATCCACCTATATGTCTCCTTCCACTTTTCTTTTCTCTCTCTCTCTCTCTCTCTCTAAAATGGATCTATCACACGTCTGTCTACGGCGAAAATCCACCCATTCTCTGTCCCTTCTCATCCGGTTTTTGTTACATTCGCAGAAATTTTGCAGTCTTGCAATCGAGTGTCCGGCCGGAAACTCGAATGACTATCTCTTCTGGAGTTAGAAACTCCGTTTTGTATGAATCAGCTCGTATATATTATCACGTGACGCCTATTTGCTGCAGCTTTCTTTGATCTTTTGATCTGCGAAGTTATTCTTTGAAACGGTAGTAGCCATGTCGTTATTTTGCATGAACTGATCACGTAAGGGGTCTGTGACTGTTTTCAACTTGAAATAATACAAATTGGTCACAATCATTTTCTAGTTGTGCTATGCCATTACTGAAATTGATTTCTTTTGTTCTGTAGCACGTACGAACCTTTCTTTCTTTGCTTCTTAGAAATCGGCGCTTTGAAATCAACCAGAGCCTTCAATCATCTCCTACGTAATTCTAAACAAAGAAATAACCTCAGCTTTACAAAATTCGAATAAGTTTCACGAGAAAAAAAAATTCATTATTATGTCATTGATCATAATGCTAATATTATATGGGTTATATTTGATAATGACGAAGTCAGTGAATTCCCATTATTTTCAAAGATTAAGTTGGCTGAAACTTGTTCCTTACTTTCTGGAACAAATGGTTACCGTTTAGAGTTATATATAGGCTGGTGGCTCGATGAGGGATGACTTCGAACTCGGGCTACATACGTTGCATCGCAGTTTCAGCGTAGCAACGAGGTCGCGCATTGTTGCGCACTAGCTCTTGTCTTTTTATTTTTGTGCAGTACGATAAACCTCACAAATCTTGAGAATAGTGCTCTTTGTCGCTAAGCAATCATCGCTACTCTTCGGTAAACTGGTCTCTCTGAAGTTTTCAACATTTTTGAATGACTTTTTCGTTCGTTTCTAAAAATCAAAAAATAGTGTTTGCGTTCAAATTTTTTTTGTATATTCAAAATGTCAGCTCTTGGGTAGTCGTATCTCCGTCAATAACTCAAGAAAACTTGACCAGTAGTAGCAGATAGTAGCAGTATTATAGTAATAACAGAAGACGAAGTAGTAGAAGTATGCCAAGATATGTTTCTATAGAAAATTGATAATTTCTTAACGAAGTAGTTTCTTAACGAAGTACGGCGATTCCTGGAACTGATACCAAATGAATAGACTCTCAAGATGAAAACTTCCAGATCCATACTTTTATCTATTAAAGTCTCAGAAGACCCAGGTTGAGAAAAATGTTATCTGACCTATTATTCAGTAAGTTGATGAGATCGGAAATATTCTATGATAATCTGCTTAGAAGCGTTAATTTTGTAAGATTCTGAATCCAATTGAAGTCAACTATTTTTCCAAATGGTAACGCTATCTATTCGTTAAAATTAAAATAATCTTTTGAAACCTGGATACATATTAATTCAGTTCGAAGCTCGTGCATCAACTGGTGCATTAGCAGAACGTGCAGCGTTAATTCGGTGCATTGATTCAGCTCTTCAATGCTTGCAAATTTACAATAATGTCTTCAAGCACATAATGGCTTGGTATTGGGCTGACGTGATCTCGCAATAATGATCCATCGCGCAGCAATACCGATCGCAGAATTCGCATGTAATCAAGGGATATAACCGCGTACAATGGACATACGTGTACAATGGACAATCTGAATTGAGTGACCCTCTGTTGCACAGCTATATTTTGGATTAATCATTATAATTTATAAACAATCGTATTACTCGTACGGCACTTTGGCACTTATTACTCAAAATTAATCAGTTGAAAAGCGCATTTTCAAACGAAACACATAAGCTGGATATTTTTTCAGGGAATTTTAATTTCCTATTGTTTTTGCTTTACATCCCTCCGATTAAAGATACTTCGGGTAATTTTCGAGCTTGTATTCAGTGATAGATCCAGTTTATTGATTCATCCGATTCTTCGAGGCTCCATCTGTAACGCATTATCTAACTTATCAAATATTTTTGACTACGTCTGCGTTGTTCAACTAACTAATTATCACACACCTGATGTCCATGTGCGCGTGCGATTGGGCGCTTAACTCGGCTAATAGAGAATTTTAAGACCGTACTCTTCAACTATCTCGTCTATTCAAGGAACAACGGTCTAGAGCCAGATCTGCTGGAATGAAGAGCAGAATATCTCGGAGCTGGGTCTCACTTTATACACTGTCACCCGCGCGCGCGTGGCTCGCCCAGAAAACTCGTCATTTTAAGCTGAATATTATGGGCATAGTTGGTGTGCATACTTCATGTTTGACCCAGATAGTCGACCCCCCAAGTTCCCGGTGTCACATTTCTCAATAAAGTGTTAATATGCCAGGAACGAACAATGAAATTCGTACGTTCTCGATCTTTTTTCCCCGTAAATCCGCTGCTCAAGCCAAAATCTTCTATACCGGTCTCCGCTTCGGGATTCGCTCACCGCCATGCAAGACTTGGCAGATCGACACACAAGGCGAAGCAGCCGCGGCCAAGAAGAATAATGCAACCTCGGCGCCCGACAAAGCTGCCGCGCACAGCTCGCTTATTACGCCGCATGGGCAATTTAATTAAAGCGAGGCCCCGCTCTACCGACGAAACGCAACGTCCTATCTGATGTCTCCGCGTAATTTAATCAGGAAAGAGATTGAGCGGTTCTCGAGGAGCACCACGCCGCAGAGGATCATAAGCCCGAGGATTGTTTACCCGCAACGGCGACGGCAACCCTTTATCGGCGAGGGCACTCGCTCTGCGGCGCGCGCGCCGGTTAGCGCTTTTTGGATTCTACCCCCTGTGGGATTCCAAAGGACTCTGGGTATTCGGCGAGAACTTGGGTGTCATGGCTCGAGGAGTTGATTGAATTTGTTCCTGGGAATCTTGGCTATGTGGGTCGCAGCGGAGGAAATCTTCAGAGCGAGAGAGAAAAAAAAACAGAGTGACTTCAAAGGTTCTCCGAGCATATCCCACGCATGTTAGCGCGAGCAGAGTGGAGCTTTACAATTACGAGCTTTAAGAAAGTTACTGTGGACTATTTTAAGTCTCGCTAAAATCTGTGAATATATTGTTCATTAGGAATACAGTAATCCGGGAAATTGTTTACATTTTAAAGTGACTCTGGATTAAATTTGCGATGGGGCAACTTCAAGACGTAAAACTGATTGGTCCAATTGTTATGTCGAGGGTCGGGCTGCGAAAGCAGAACCCGATTATACTCGAAACCATTCCGTTGAGAAAGATGAGGTGATTCGCGATCATTTTTCCCGATTTTTTACAGATAAGTCTCCTCCGCAGCAGTAAAAAGATTTGTATTACGGCTTATACTCGTTATCGGGGAGTAAAGGACGCGATCGATTTTAACTGTCTCGACTTTAGAATGTTTTAATTAAAAATAATAACTGCGCCGCTGTCTCCCGTGGAGGGAAATTCATTTTCCGTTCTATTTACGTTGCTGTATTTTATCGACGGCTGCTTCAGAATGCCGAGACGATTGACAACACTTATAAGTGTTAATAATTAATAATCTAAATTTCGTTCCGAATATTCAGTCTAGAGGGTTATCGAATAACATTATATTAAATTTAAAAATGCCGATACATATGGAAATACTTTTTCTTCCTATTGGTCGAAAATCTGATACATCCGACGAAAACATAAAGATCTCGGGATATCATGGATTGAACGTGGTCTATCCGTCTAATTCGATTTCTCGACGGTTCCCTATATTTTCCGGTGCACTATCAGTGGCTCCCCCCGCCCTCCCTCCCCCGGGTCAATAAACAACCATCGTCGTAGATTTTCCACGTGAAAAATTGCTCTTTTACACTGTATTACCACGTTCCGCCGTAAAAGCTCTTCCCTCTCTGTGCAGTTTTCCGCTCGCTCAAGGGAATCTAGTCCAGAATTTCGTGACCCACACGTGCGAGCGCGAGCGCAACAAGTTTTTGGGGGTCGGCAGTGCGCCGAGAGATGCCAAGTCGATAAGAGCTGGGGAGCTGAGCGGGCGGGGAGGGGGCGCAAACGCAACGAGCATTAATTAATGGTACTGTCGAGCTTCGTTACACTTTGTTTGCCCTCGTCGTTGTCGCCGTCGCCGTCGCCGTCGTCTTCGTGCCTCCCTCACTCGCGGCTTATCTCTACGCGAGAATTAATTTCCTCTCCACAGAAGATGTGTATTGTGCTCGTTGGTTTTAATGGCTCGTGCGCTCGACTTTTTGTGCATACACAGCGCACCCTGTGGCTTGCTCTTTTTATCCCTTTTACACGGCTATCTGATACGACAAACCAGCAAGGGGTATTGAATTTTTAGATCATTTTTATACGTATCTGCTGGGCATGAAAATTATCTAGTCGTTACTGGATACCCAAGCTTCAACGAACCCCTCAACGTATAGTTCGAACCCGTTCCCGTTAACGAGTATGATTCCAGTAACGAATTTCGACCAGTTGGAGTTTCCCATCAGGGTTTTGATTGTGAAAATTCTTTCAAAGACCGTAGAACAGAAACGCGCACGTGTAAAAGTTATTCAGAGCGCTTATTTTTGGTTTTTCGTTGTACAAAAATTTCTAGAGAAGCAAAAAATGATGGTCCAGCCCCTGATCCCAGCGTTTGATAAATCAACTGGTTTGAATCATTTTCGTCATATTTGCCAGTTTTTATTTAGTTTTTTGTGCCAAAAATCGATTCTTTGTGTTGAAATCTTAAAAATGATCAAATTGAAACTAAATCTTACTCTGACCTGTTATATAGCTGCAGAATATCTACTAGAATAATTAATAAGTATTATATAATTCTCGAGAAGAATACCAACAAAGTTTTGCGACTATAATTGAAAGAAAAATATTATTTTAGTTCATATGAGATTGCTCATATTCATTCATTTATTTCTCCGAATGGCAAATTTTTTAGTACAACAAAATATGTTTTTTTGACGCACTCCTAAATGAGTTCACCCACTCTACATGAAATAGTGAAAACTGTTAGTAGCACAATCGTATAATTGAGAAAAATAGTAAATAATCGACTGGAAAATTTGTAAAATTTGTAGAAATTTACTAATTTTTAGAGAAATTTTATTAATCTCTAGTTGAATATTTACTATTTTTATCAGTTATGTAATTTTCAACTATTTCAATCTTAGAGAGTACCTTTCTCATTGCATCAGATGTTCTCAATCTGATTACGTAATTGATCAACTCCCAATGCAGTAATTATAACATGATCCAACTTGTAAAATTTTAACTCTTATCCTAGTGTGGACTTTTAGATCGAGTTAAAAGAGTAATAAAAGAAAAATATGTGGAGTTAACGATCTTTTATGAAAGAAACGTATTTCACTAGATACTAGGCCTAGTAAAATACATTTGACTCGTTAAAGATCGTTAACCCCGCACATATTCGAATTTGCATGAGTGAAAAAAAAAATAATACAATAACTCCCCTATCTCAAAATTGATGGAATAAATTGACCACAAAATGGAATGGCATAAGTACATTGAAATTCGGGTTCAGTCGTCATGTAACACAATTTGTCAGGTTTGATTTCGTAATTCTCTCTGATGATAATAATCATGGATATCCATAAATTATTCATTCGCCATTCGGAACGAAAATCACTTCAATCTCATGCATCCGTATACAATCGTACTCGGGCGCTTAATACGAGTGTCTGGTCGAAAAATTGAACAGCTTCCAATGGACGAAATATGCATTAATACATATACTGAAGCACGCGTATATGTATATACGTCACGGCCGATGCCGCATCACCTCTGCATATATCGAACAGCTTATATCAACTCGCGATTCATTCAAAGCTGCTCAAAACCCGAAGCTCGCGGTCCTTGAAAACCCACGCGGTAGTCCCAGCTCGATACGGATAATCTGCCCGTGAAAGCAAAGGGAGTCTCGAACGAAAACCGATGCGCAAAAATGCGTAATATTTCGCCGCGGTCGGTAAGCCGCGAATCTCATCCGGAGATTATCGGCCGGCGTTCGGTTGGAAAAATAAAAGACTCGGCGGAGGGGCAGTATAAGTCGCGAGATATATAAAAGCGAGTGCGCCGTACGCGTTTTCGCCGAGCGGAAATTCGAATCAAAAGTGCTCGCCCCGGCGAAATCCATCGCCCGCTCGCGGGGGAACTTAGCAGCGGCCCACCCCGACTTACCGAGTTTAATCCGCGAAAAATCGATCGCGCCAGGCTCTACCGCGGCTCCTACTGCGCGCGTATCTATATACCCAGAGCGTGGGCGTTCGCGCAAGTACACACACACACACGTGTATACGAGTGTACGTGTACTCGTGTATGCTCTTTATTCCTTTTACGTCCTTGCTTCCTGTCGTTGCGCTAAATCCGCACTGCTGTTAGCTGGCACGCGTATACACACGGCCGGGCAATACTTCTCCCCGAGAATTATTTCCCAAGGAAACTCTCGCGATACTCGTGGAACCCTCGATCGATTTTTTTCAAATGTATAATAATCAAACGAGAATCGCTGTGTTGATTGAGTGGTAATTGCGTGTTTTGGTCGGGCGGAACGGCGCCCGGGCAAACGGTGCATAGTCGCTTCGGTATCCGAAAACACACACACTACTTCACTTTGTCAAACACGAGCCGAGCTCGAGTAAACTCTCGAAGCGAGCTTTGTATTAGGCTCAGGGATCGCAAACAGTCGACTGCGGTGATAATAATTTCGCCCAAGCGAATGCGAGAGGAAACACGGGGATCGCGCGAGTGTAGCTCGTTCTCGGTCTTCTCTCCAAGGTTCTTTTCTTCTGCTCCGTGGCGTCACAATCGTGTCGTTTCAATTAAAAAATCGTGCTCCAGTCTGCGCTCGTAATTTACGCAGCCGCGCGCCTCCGATAATACTATGTGTTTGTCGAGCTTTCTTTTCTGCTCTCGTATATATATCCAGCCGAACGAGTTGCGTTGCTGCATCTTTTTGGTTTTATCTCGCGGGTGTCATTACCGATGACGCTTTGATCGTATCTACACGTATATAGAGGTGTGCTCAGCGATTGGCCCACGTTTTAATTTGGGATTCAGTTGTAAACGCACATTCCCCGATCGTTAATCGGGCGATACACGCAAACGAGAACCAGTTTTTTTTTCTTCTTCCGTTTTATCTGATCTACGTCGGGACAATTTCGAGATCCTTCATTTTAAATTCTGATGCCTTCTCTTACGACGCTACAACGTAAAACTGATAATCTGGATGGCGTAACCCGTCAGAGGTATTCTGAAGATAAAAAGTCTCGAATAGATTATTGCTGTTTTTACAATGCTATGCCAATGAACGAATGCGTTTATGTTCCCCTGACAAAGGACACCAACAATATTTAATTCCCAAAGATAATCTTGTTTCTACTTGTTCCTCCTTGTTCTCTACTCGTTTTGAGAATAGTTCTATTGAAACTAATGTGATTACCTTGGATTTACACTCGTCTATACATTTCGCTGAATAATGTCCATCGACATAAACGACGCGAAGATACCCTTATTCATGCTCGAGTTTACTGGCAGTAGTTGCTAAAAACAGGCAATTTATCAAATACCAGTATATTGATTGTTGTAACAGAGAAAAAACCGCTGCCAAGTGCCTTAGCAGTATGCTTTCTCAAAGAGGCTTCAATATCACCCACAAACGCTTCCCAAACCTGTATTTTCACCTTTCCACTACCGTAGATACTATCATCTATTTTTCAAAAATTACAAAAAAATTATTTAATCAATTCAATTCGTATCTTTGTGACTGTGTAAAGTGTCGTTCTTTTTCAATTGACCAAACTATGTTGCGAGTGTTGATGTCTGCCCGGGCTCTCTTATTATTTGATCAAATGCAACAAAGCAAACGGTTCTAGGTTCTACACGATGCGAGACATTTGGACCTGCATGATTTTTCGATCAATTCTTCCCCTTAGCAACGGTTGCTAGGGCGGTAAACAACGGTTGCTAAGGAGCTAATTGGGAAGATTTTGTGTCCTTTGCCGTCGAAAATGATGGAAATGGGTCATAAATTAATGATTTCCAACCTTCGTAACTGTTGCTAGGGAGGTAAACAACCGTTGCTATGGAGCAAATACAACAATTGGAACAAAACAAAAACTGATTTTCCGGCTTGCCCCAATGAGCACTCATAAGGATTTGTGAGAAAACACGTTAGAAACGGTTGCTAAGGAAATAACCAACGGATTTTGCTGAAAATTCAACTCGGACTAGATCTTGTCACAACTAACCGGTGTGCAAAATTTCAAGACGATTGGATCATTCCTTCGGGAGTTATCGTGGACGAAAGAAACGAAAAAATAGACACCTTAACAACGGTTGCTAAGGAAATAAACAACGGATTTCGCTGAAAATTGAACTCGCCCGAGATTTTGCCGCGATTAACCTGTGTGCAAAATTTCAGGACGATCGGACCATTCCTTCGAGAGTTATCGTGGACGAAAAAAAAACGGGACGCACACACACACACACACACACACACACACACACACACACACACACACACACACACACACACACACACACACACACACACACACACACACACACACACACACACACACACACACACACACACACACACACACACACACACACACACACACACACACACACACACACACACACACACACACACACACACACACACACACACACATATACACACACACATACATACATACAGACACTTTTGGCTTTCCATGTTTTTCGACCCGTAGATCACGAAAATCGAGGTCCCGAGGTCTGATTCGGTGGGTCGATTTTTGCCCCATTACAAAGCTTTCTCTTTGAGAAAGCCAAAAAACGGGACGCACACACACACACACACACATACATACATACACACACACACACATACATACATACAGACACTTTTGAATTTCCATGTTTTTCGACCCGTAGATCACGAAAATCGAGGTCCCGAGGTCTGATTCGTTGGGTCGATTTTTGCCCCATTACAAAGCTTTCTCTTTGAGAAAGCAAAAACAAATAGTTCAACTGAAAACGAATGAAAAGCTTGACGTAAATATTTTTATCAAATTATGAAAAAGTACGCACCAACAAAAAGTCGTCAGTTTGCAACTGCATGACGGGTAATAAGAGGAGTGGACTCGCGAACAGTAGTAAAAGGTGCGGAAATGAGATGAGCGTTCTTCTCGTTTATTTGGTACCTCTGCATCTCTATGTCATTTGGGGTCGGCAGAACTTTATGTTAAAGAGGTAAATTGACGAGACTCGTTGCACCAAACATATAATTTACAGTTTAGAAATTACGCGGGGAACTATATTTGTCGAGGAATTGCGTTATTTGTTTGGACACAGTATGTACCGTTATATATTTGAGTTCATTCAGATTACTCATTAGCCACTTACGTTTTCATTTAATTTTGCAAATTTATATTATTTATCGTGACGAAGTAACTTGTCGTTACATTATTTTACGTATCATATGTGAAATTACAGGCGAGCATTGTATGCAGACAATGGCATATCATTTTCATGGGATCTCAATTGATACGCATCAATCAATATTGAGTTTCAGATCATGTATAAAGATAAACGTATAGGCTTTATCGTTGTGAATATGGAAATCCAAAGATGATAAATTTAATGTTATCATTATTACGGTATCGCTATACCGTATCATTAATTTATCAAATACGATTAATAATAATCGAGCCCGATATAGACGTTATCGATCCAATCAGCTCTCGGGAAATAACAAAACCGTTAACCAAACGGTAAAGCCCTTATTCCGACTCAATTTTTCCTCGGCACTACTAACCCCGCTTTCATAACAGCTCGCCCATCAATTGTACGTAGATAAAATTCTCGGACAATATCAGGAATTCTTGGGAATTCTTCACGCACTAGCTGCCCCTTATGTGGCCATTGCCTCATAAGATCCCCGCATGTGATATTTAACGAGACAGCTCATGATCTCTTTGATAAAAAGCCTACGATCCGCATTCTCATAAAAGGCAAGAATTTTCAAAGTAGAAGGGGAATGCGAGGATTTTTTTTCGGAAAAAAAGAAAGCTAAATTCGAAACGGAGATCTGGTCAGGAATGTCGATAATTCGCCAATGAGTACGTACGAGGTGGTAGTTTGTTGTCACGGTGATCAAAGTGGGTGGATCGGGTTTGAAGCAAAGCTTTGATGCTAGTGATTGATGGGATGTTGTGAGGGTTTGTAGGCTTTGAATCGAGAAACGTGATCGAGGTCACTTCAGCATCGGAGCCGTAACTGGTTAATTCAAAGGCGACAGAGATAGTCGCGAAAAAGCTATTGGGTTTGAGATACGCGATGGTTGTTAATTGCCAAAAGGACGCGCGACGGGCAGAGCTCGCCTTTGGAACGTATACTGCAATATTAACAGGATAATGGAACGATAATTCCATTTCAGTCTAATGAAAATCTTTTCTCCGGGTATATATACTTAGCAGAGCAATTACTGGCTCTCCCTGGGATACACACAATACGACGAAACTTTTATTATACCCTCTCACCACTTGACTAATTCTGAAGAGGATAAAACACAATGGAAGTCGGTCCGCGGGCTGTTGTCTCAATTAAGGATCACTCTAGCGAGCAACAGAATAACGCCATTCGTCTTATTTCTCCTTGGCGTGCAACAACTATCAAACAAGCCCTCGAGTTTTTCCTCATTTATCAAGGAAAAACTGGAGAGTGAGAGAGAGAGAGAGAGAAAAAAAAAGGAGACTAACCGAAACAAGCCCCGAGGTTCTTATTGCGCGAAACGAAATTCCTCGCACTCTGGAGTGAGTCTCCCATTCAGGCTCACCGCACGCCACTCGAAAACAATTCATGATCTTCATACACGGCATCATTGCGGCGAGATTCTCAGACGGCTTTCAGCGATTCGCAACACTCGCGCGAGTTTCGGCGCGAGCATTTTAACAATTCGTCACGCGGCGGCCGTGCGTCGTTCGACCTACTTCCCCCCGACTCGTCCCATTCTTCCGTTCGCCGGCCCAAGACAATAGGCTTTCTTCGCATCTAGCCGTCGTCAAAGCCTTCGTCGCGAAACGCGCACGGAGTCGAAACTGATGAAACTGCGTCGTCGTGCGCGCGAGCGACGCGGGGAAAATGGAGGAGAAAAAAAAATAACCCGAGCTTTTTTTTCGCGCCTCTGCTCTGGCAGTCGCGTCACAAGCAGACGCGCCTCGCGTGCGTGCGTGTGAGTTTTCGGCGTTTTGTCCGCGCATTCGGATTCTTCGCTCGGACGTCGGGGAGACGCGCGACGAGACGCCGACGTCATGCGTGTTCGCCCTTGTCTTTAGGCTTTGTATCGCGAGTATGCACAATTTCCATTGTGCCAACGCGGCCAAAGAGATGATGATTACAAGGCGTTCACCATCTAGCCGCGAGAAAAAAAAGTCTCGCCGGTTGTACTATCCATTTGTAACTATTTTTTTTTATTACGGATGTTATACTGCGGATATATGTGTGTTTTGCTGTAAATAAGCTCGGTTCGCGAATGTCTGACCATACCCAGTCATAGACTACTTAAAAACAGATAAACACCATACGATGCTAAGTTCTCGAATCCTAGTTTTGATTGATGAATATCGGGAGAAGTGAATCACACTTTTCGCCGCGATTTACTCGTGAAAAAACAGTTTTTGGCAGAAATTTTCCAGTGAAAAAATTTGTACCGCCAATTTAAAAAATGTTCCAAATTGTTCGACTAACATTTGCCTCTGACAACAAATTTGTCCTTCGGACTCGGCGAAACGGAAATTTCACATTTCTCGGATTAAACGGGGATGAAATTAGCAAGCGTGAACCGTGAAAAATCGTGAAAAGACTCACTTGCTCGACTCCGTTGTTGACACACGCGCCTCGTGAATGTTTCACTGGTGGGCCGGACCTCCGACGGAATGCTTTAATGTTTTGATGATAATTATCGTTGGATTTTTGATCCGAACGAAATTCCAACGAGTGCACGCGCGCGCGATTCATCTGGTAGAGCGATTTCCGGGAAGTTAGCCTTCCTCTCCCCAACGGATCAAGACTAATTGGACAAGATAAATCGATGAATAAATCTCCCGCAGGAGAGCGTGTAGCGTGGGGAAAAAAAAGCTCGGCTAATGAATTCCCGCTCGGCGGGGGCGGTGCAAAATTCGTAGCCCCAGTGCTTTCCGTCGAAAAACCAATCGACGCTACGCGATATCCTCATTTACAAAGCCACTATCAATCGGGGAGAAATCGACGCGCGCGCCAGCGGACTAGCCCGATTGAAACGGACGAGCGAACGAGAGAAAAAGCGCCAGGGCAAAGAGGCAGAGGGCGTAACGAGGGCTCGAAAACGCTCTCGACGCGTTTGCATTATTTGCTCAGCGGACGACGACAGCTCTCGATCGCGTTATTTTCAAAAGTTGCCCGTTTTTTTTTATTCTCGCCCCTCGGCGAGCGCTAGCCGATCGTTTATTTATCTTTGCTCCGCGTTTGTTCAGCTTACTTAATGCGCTTTTTTCGCGCGCTCAACGGCCCCGTTATATGAGCTGGAGTTCGATAAGTTTGCGAACTGGAAAAAAAAAGAATTGGCTTCGTTTGGCATGCGATTGCGACCCTTTACTCTCCCCGCTTGATGAATTTTTTTCCCTCGAGTTGATTTGTACGCGCGACGCTATCCGCAGTGGGAAAAATACTTAATCTCCCCTCAAGGAGCTCGTTGACGCTCGTAAGGCGCCGTAGTAGAAAACTTGATCAGGTTCTCGGCATTCTCAATGTGCGCGTATCTCTAGATACTCGTAGTCTCTTCTGGAATCGCGGGTGGAGTACTGTGAAAGAAAAAACCGGGATAAAACCTCATTTCTTTCGCAGTATATCAGTAAAAGTATCTTGATAAAAATATATATATACACAAATTCAATTTGAATTTAACCGTCGCGCACAATGGCGTCGTCGGCTGTTCCCTTTCTTCGCGCTAACGAGGTGATTCAACTTGATTCATGTTGATTAACCAGGCGCAAGATATGATTCGGAGCATTTACATCGATTCGCCATAGCCTAATCAAATTAACGACACTGCCGGAGCTACTCTGGTTTCATTGAGAAATAAAAACTACCCGGATGAGCTCCTAAGCTGAACAGATAAAGATCTGGCTTACGGTAGCGCTTGGAAACAGCGCATACCCAAAGCATAACGAAGCAGTAGTATCGCTCGAAGCGTGCCAAACTGCTCAGACCCCGATTTCCTTCCAGAACTTCTCACCTGCGCTTGTACCCAACGCCGCGATCACACGAGCAATTAAGCCCCGGCATAAACATGGAAAAAAGACATGGAAACGAATTAAGCCCGGAGGCGGATAAAGGCTCGGTCGCGACGTCGGGCAATAAAGGAAATGTCGGGGTGGGGGGTAGAGGGATGTATACGCGAGAGGAGAACGGCAGACTTTATACGAGGCCTAGGATGGCTCATTCCCTAATGGCAGCTGGTATGGATACAAGCCCCACGCCAGCTACCGACAATCAGCGAGATTTTTCGAGGGCCTTCGTTCGGGAACGGATTACGTACGAGGAATAACAGCAGACTCGGGTTTTTCTCTTGGTGAAACTTGTTTGCCTCGTGTTCTACTGGAATAATGGAAATAGATCGGTGCAGCTCGAGGCTCGGAAAGAACAGTCTCTACAATGTACTATAGAGGAACAAGAGGATAAATAGTTCTTCGCGCGTAGCGCATGTATGCTCATGCTAATCGTTCGGAAGCCCCTCTAACTTCCCAATGTTGTTCTTCTTTCCCACGGGTATTCAGTCTACGAAGATAAAGCGCCGAAGACTCGTCTTGCATTAAATGTGCATTACTCAAAGGCAAACGGAAGGATATCGCTCTTGAGCCTCCAATGAAACTCTGATAGGTCCATGGCTGTATACATATATATATTAGCTACAAGCAATATCCCGTTCAAAGCTCCATCTCGAATTCTGAAACTGATGGGAAATTATTATTCTTGTCCCCCCCCCCTTCCCCCGTCAGGATCAGCTATACGAGCATTGAGTTTCTCTTCCGTTACAAATGGCTGATGCTCACCTCCCGTTTTACCAGTTTCCTCGAGCGCAATTGTTCGATAGTAAAGGGTTTCGGAAATATCGAGCACTTTATATTTCAATTAGAAGCTGCGCGCCGAGTTCCTTAAGAGCGGGCATTCAATTTAAACTTCTCGCGGAGGACATCAAAAAGTTGCCCCGCCAACGTCCGCTGCAGACAGCGATTAAAAATGTACCCGTCGCTTCGAACAAGGCAAATTTACTCGGTACGCGCGAACTTCCCTACAACTGCAGTGTGTGTGTGTATATACACAGCGGCAATCAGCGGATTACTTTCTTCGCGGAGAGGTCTATGGTTTCTCTTCGCGGGAGGGGGAAGTCAGCCGGTCGTTACGTAGTCTCGTTTCAGACCGGGCACACCGGACCGCGCGAGCTCGCGCGCACGTGTCGTGTTTAACAAGTAATAAAAGATTGCGGGGATAATTAGTGGAGCGCGCGCAACACGCTGCTGCCTTTGCAAGACCGTAATTCGCGGAATTATCCAGCGGGATTTCACGGGGTGTTTTGCAAAGAGCTTGCGAAAATGCCGAGGGACAACACATCGCTGCTCCTAATTAAAAAGTTAAGATACCCAAAGAGACTTTTCGAAATGAAATAAACAGTCCGCGTAGCACACCCGAGATATGTAATTATGTAATTATAAAAAATGTATATATACGTTACGTCCCCTCTTTAACGATTCCATTCGTCTTCTGTTTCAGGTAAGAGAGCGTTTCCGTCGAACCCACCGATGCATCTTGAATCCTCGCCAAGACCATCGAGGCCGTCAAGGGGTATAGAAAATCCATTCGAAACTCGAGGGCTTTCAAAACGCGCGGAAACATAAAAGTCACGGAGTGAATTCAAACGTGACTTCGATGCTTCGTAATTTCCTCCTCTAACAACGAACCCCTCAAAAGATACCATGGAGTCTTGCGTACATCTCTATCCGACCGTGAACACAAACTCCGGGCGATCTATCGTTCCCGGAGTAGTACATCCTCGGATTTTTGCCGCTCCGTATAGCCCGAAATCCCCCGAACAACGCGACGATACTCCCAAACGCGAAAGCCATAGCTCTAATTCTCCTTTCCCCGCGCGCGGTAAAAAGAGACTGCGTTGTTCGTCATTTAACGCGGATGCAACGAATGCCCGTCATTTTTCTCCCCGCGAGCAACTTTTGGTCCAGGTGGCGCGCGCAATCGTTTGGTATCGTTTCAATAAAGCCATCGACGAATCACCGACGATTCCTCCTTCCCCGCGCGCAGCCTGATCCGAAAATAATTCTACCCGAGTTTTCGTGCTCGCCTACATATATAGGCAAGCGGTAGTTACGAGGCGCGCGGGAAATTCGACGGGTTTTTTTTTCCAAGACTAATCGCCGGTCTGAATAGGAACGACGGCGTCGTTAGGTTTCCGCGATAAAACTCGCGATAGCCGCGAGGCATCGTCGTTCTGTGGTTTTTGCCGAGTTTGGCAACGAGATCGGATTGTCGGCGCGTTCATCCACGCGCGACGCGGCACAAAGTATATCCCTAACCCGGATTCGAAAATGGGATTGGTGTGTATACATGAAAATGCGAAAAACGACGAACGGGATGAATCCTTCAACGGATCGTCGAGTAGAATCGCTTTGGATTTGTCGAGCGTCGATTCGCCTATACATATATATTTATCGACCGGATCCCTCGGAAATTTAATCCTCCCACCCCCCACCCCGTCCTCGACAATTGTTTATTCAGCCGGATATATACTTTATACGCGTTGAACCGCGCGCGGCGCGCTTTTAATACCCGAACCGATAAATCTTACGGACGAGGTGGAACAAACAAAAAAAAGGCGGAAAAAAGTTGGAAACAACAACGCTCGAATGCGGTAATCCAACAGCGAAGAGGACGAGCTGTGTCGCATGATCGCGTTACCAGCGATTCGTACACGCATTTACAGCTCATTATACAAGCCGAACGCAATTAGCGGTGTCCATATTCCGCGGAACAGCGGTTCTAGCTCGTAAAAGCCCCCGCCCCTTCGTATACCAGCTGATCCGAGCTCGGCCGTTTTCGTTTCAATCTTTCGAAGCGCTGATGGAAATAGCCCGCGCGACGCAGGTCGCGGGAAACGACAGCGCGTGGATATGGGCTGTTTTTTTACTGACTGGCCGGGCGCACCTTTGGCCAGAATTAATGCGAGTGCCGGCGCGGGTGTAATTGCTCGCCGACTGGTGTACGGCCCTTTGTGCGGCAGACTGGCCGCGTGTCATGCGCCAGTCGCATTGCGTGCGCTCGATTCAGCTCGTGTACCGATAAATGGCTATGCTATGTTTTATATCACCTGTTTGCGGAGTGATTTTACGTTCGGATGGAAAAAACTAGACGGCCACGGAAAACGATTCGGATGTTACCATTCATTTCTGTGCAGTGAGAATTTTCTTCAAATTATTGACTTCGTGTACAAACAGATATACTGTAAGAGCATAGCATCGAAAATTGTCCGCAGGATCTCTGCAATAGATTGATAAATTAGAGTGAATGGCCGAGTGCATGGCTCTACGCCCAAAAATCATTTCGGAAAGTTTAGTCCACGATTTGCTCTGAATAATGAATTTCATCAACATTCATAGAAACGATCCAAGCTGTATTCGGGCTATATATTCTCCATTACAGTAGGACGAATGGCGAGTCTATAGCTATATCGCCGCGAGAACTCATAAAAATCCAGGTGAATAATGCTCATTCGTCATTGTTAAGCGAGGGGCCAGCGGGAAGTATGAGCGAATATGGCGAGCCGAAAAATGCACGCGAGAGAATTGGCTGGAGTCTCGCGTTAGCCTCGCTCGACAATCACGTCGCTGACTCGCGGAGGAAGTGCCTCCATAAATATATTGGCTGCGAAAATCCTGCCCGCGCGCGAGCACACGTGCACATATATAGAGCGCGTATAGCGCGGGCGAATTTTTCCCTGCGCACACGTACCATTCCCGCCTTTATTTTCCTTTTCCCAGGTGTGCAGTCGTGCGTGCAAACTGCTGCGTCTTTCGCTTTCGCTTCGGGTATGAGTGTATATACATATACACACACACACGATGGTGCTGATGCTTGCGCAGCTCTCGATTTCCAACGGAATAACGCGCGCATTCCTCCCCGATGTTGCTCGGTGCCATTCTTCAGCGGATCGCAAAAATTTGCTTCGTCCGTGAAAAGGAGAAAAAAACTCGCGATCTGAGGTGTTATATTCGAAAATTCTCCGAACGCTCGAGAGTGGCGATACTATTTGAACCGTATCGTTATGATTGCCCCGCTTTGAGATGCCAGTCTGATCGATCGATTGGCAGTTCGAGAAGATGATGGTTTGATCACGCGAAGTCAGGAGAAATTCGAATCTCTGATATATTTTCATCTCAATTCAACGACACCAGTTGGATACGCTATAACCGTATAACATCGAATCAATAATATACTTATTCGAAATGTATGCATGTGTGCATCCATCCAGTCTACCAACTGGAACCCATGATTGTTAGCCGACAGAGGTCATAAAACCCCATGCTACGCTATATACAAACAAACGTAACAGTGCAATCGATACACCTCTGTGTCCGTCCCAAACGCTTTCGGGATATTTTTTTTCGTTCCACGTCCGGCGCCAGTCGGATTAATCCGCGATGATACCCCGATCTCTCGGCCAGAAGGTACAAAGAGAACGCTGGGGGGAAGTGCGCGGGGAACGAACGCCCCATTTAGCAGGCGCGCATCTGCGAATTCATGTAGCGCGCCCAACACATCACACAAAACGACGCCCTAATTAAAGACGAGAGCGAGCGGGCTGCAACAAAGGCAACCGTTACCACTCGTGACCCGATAGCCACTGAGTACTGTAGCGCCAGTCCTCGTCGTACATCGTACGCGCGTATGTATGTATGTATTCGTATACATCGTCTTGGCGCGAGGAAAGCCCGAAAATTTATCAGGGAAGAAGGCAATCTGGCGAGAGAAGCACGCCCGCGGCGGCTCACGGATAACCGAGGGATCGCCTCTTGTATTCTTCTTTATTTATGTAAGCCGTTGCTCCGCCCAATTATATATGTTATGCTTCTTTCCCAACCCGCCTTTCAACCCGACCTGGCCAATTTTCTCGCGTTGGATCACGTTTTTGAATTTTCTCGTGGGAGTATAGCCGAAAAGGTTGAGGGATTCCCTGAAATCGCTGTTCCAGATGAAGAGCTTGGCGCTACGACCAATTTATACTTTGGTTTTTTCGCGAGAGGAATATATTACATTTCGATACTAGACCAAAAGACGAATTCTAGGCACGTGTCAGGTTCGCTACCGGAGTGAAGTGAGACTGGTATTCACACGAGCCTAAAAATTGTATTTTTATCTAGTATCGAACAGTATTTTTCATCACGAGTGTAGAAAACTTAGGTTTAATGATCGACTTTTCGATACAAGTGATGAAAAGAGTTTTTTCGTTGTTCTCTTGGGAAGAATTTCACTTATGCATTGTTTTGTTATCGAAGATGTTTTATTTTGTTTGAAAATGTCTGACCTACAGGAATTAAAATCAACTTTGTCTGTGTATTTTTTCGAGAGGCTTTAGTAATCAGTAATTAGTTTTTTTTTTCGTGTAGGCGAAAGCAATCAACAATGAATTCTGCATAAAATTCAAGGGACGTCGGCGGACGGAAATAACGAACGACCGTTTCTTGATTTCGAATGTCTATGCGTGTCTTCATACGTGCGATTCGTATTTCACATTCCCAGTCGACGGAATCCCTTGATATAAGGTTTCCAATAGAACCAGGGAATAAAAAAACATCGGGTAGGACGGGGTTCATGCATGATGGGTGCGAAACTATATTTCACAGTAGTAAAACGTGCGCGAATCCAATAGCTGGCACAATATTTCTTCTGTTGCATGCGACTAGTTGACAAGACTTGGATGGTGGCGTATAACGAGCAAGGGAAAATCTATACTTCCCCCCGTCGTACTCAGCCAGGACGGACGCGTTTTTGTAAAGAATAAATTGAAAGTGAACCCCCTCCATGGCACACGCACGGATTGATTTCAGTGTTTTTAATTTTGGAGGGAAAGATTGAAACGGGATGAATACGGGAAAAAAGGATCAGAAGGTACAGACCGACGTTGGTTCTGAATTCATTCAAAATATCATTCGTACACGGTGTGGTATTACTTTCGAACATGTGTCACGATACGGCTTTTGCATTCGTCTATTTCATTAGACTATCGCGTGTTACGCACGGAATACCAGTACAATGTTTCGTCAGTTTTGAAAATTGCCCCTCTGGTGCAAAGCAAAATCGTGGAAACGACGTCAAAAGGCAAAGTTTCGTTTTCGGGAAGCTCGACTTAATTTTCCTTGGCGGTTAATTTAGAAACGAGAAAATAGTTTCACTAATTATAAGTAAAAACGCGGGAATCGCTATATCTCGACAGAGTTATCATTCCGCTGGCTGTGTGCAAACTCATTAAAACCTCCTCGCTTCTGCGCCATTTAAAAATTCTCGCGCGCGCATTAGGTCGTCTTTATAGTACCACGGCCGGACGATAAAGACGGCGAGGTCCGCGCGTGACTACTCAGATTATACTGAGATATGAGCCAACCAGCCGCTGCCCGGCTCCTCAATCCGAAAACGGATTACATTGGCGAACTCGCCGGGGGCAAGGTCTTGAAATTTAATATTCCCGCATTAGCTGTTCTGGGATTCGGGACAACTCGTAATATGTATACATATACTGCATGTATGTATCTCGTGCGTCGAGGTCCGCGGCATTGCCCGAGCGAGCTGGACAATCTAGCCCACGCTCGAGTGATACTTGCCACGGATGACGAGGTGCGCTTGGATATGTTAATATCGTACACGAGTGGGTCACTGCGCGTCTAATTAACGTGTTCCCTCTCTGGTCCATATGGCGTAACGCTTGGGGTATCTCATTGTCAAAATATTAGGGTAACAGATGACGTGATTACTGATGAAATATTTGTTTCAGCTCATTATTGCACGGCAATGACGATTGAACGGGGTATCGGTCTTGAGTCGGTTCCGAGGAAATTTTCTTTGGCCCTTCCTCAATTTTGAAACCTACTCGTGTCCCGAATTGCTTCGATCGAACCACACGCGGCGTTGAATGTGCTTGCGTGGATATTCCGTGCGACCTCGGAGCATTTCTTAATAACCGGTTTTTGTTTTTTACACAAAAGCGACGAGAAGATTGAAATTCAAAAGCTCGCACAGCCGCACGAGTCGCTGTGTCCACGTCTTGCGGGCTGGCGTAAAATTTTTCAAGACCTTATTCTTTTGCCCCTCAGCCTTTTCAATTGAAGAGCAAGGAAAAGAGTGGGAGGAAAGGATTCCGTGCTTGACCTTTTATTTTTCCGGCTGCGGACTCTTAACAGTGGGAACAATGAAATTCCCGACCGAGAAAGAATGGCTCGCACGCGCGATCCCCCCCGCGCGCTCGCAACCCCTTAGGAAGCTTCACTTTGAGCGCTAAATTGAAAGCGTTTGTTCGGTTGTTCGCTCGTGCCATCGCTGTCTTCCAGCCGGCCGGGAAGCTGGTGCAAATTACTCGGACGGAGTGGACCCCGGACTTGAATTAAATGACATTCGAATGACATTATAGAAACTCATTATTTTTCCCTTGCCTACCGTAAAAGTCCAAGTGGAGTCTGGAAAGCCATCTCATGACTGGCCTGCTTCAATGTTTTTTTTTATAATTGTTCTCGCAGCTTGTAATTGGACGATCGTCGTCGCATGCCTCATCCTCAACTATAATTCATTTGTTCGATTATAATTATATTCACGTATAATTAATAGGAAAACCCGTAAAACTCTGCGGAAATTGATGTAGCTACGCGGTGTGAACTAATAACGTTCAGGACAAGCACAGATTTAGATATCCAATGATAGAGCACGTTTCGAAGATGAATTCATCAACTCGCGTAAGTGAATACAAATGTTTGCTTGCTGATTATGTTTTTCCAATGGGGTAAGACGCTTCGGTTAATCTATACGAATAAATGTTTGTACGATCGTCGCGCTGGATATAGGAAAAGCAATCAAACTCGATGTGAATTCGGAGAGCCAATAAGTACGATAACAAATTTTACTTAAGAGCGAGAAACCGACCACCACCTACAGTTCACAAACCTTGGGGAAATAATTCCACTTTACTTGTGGTACTACCTCACGGGCTGCAAATGAGATGGACGAAAACCCACACCGCTCGAAATCCATCCACATTTGCTAACAATCCACATTTGCTAACAATAGCTCCGTACCAGCTCCTTTGGAACATTCAAAGTGCCTTTGACCGGGGAACGTAACGAAAACCCATCCATGCGTTTGACAGTCGGAGCACGTGGCCCGCTCCTTCACACCTGCTGCAACATTCATTTTTCAACGGAATAATTTACACGTGGGTTGTTGCTCTTTCACGTGGCGCTCGGGCATGAAAAATCCTGTTCTCATATGCGAAGCATCTGCCGACACCGAAAGTAATCTTACACGCCAAGTCCTTCTTTGTTTATCGTTATTTCGCGCTTGCGTTTCATTCATTTTCACGCGCGATTGCTTCTCAGAGAGGGCTGACGTGAATTATGGAAAATCGGAACGGGAGAGAATTCGGAAGTTTAGCATGCGATTTTTTTTTTCAAACCTACAAAATCACCATACTAAAAGAAATATAAATAAATATTAGAATGAAATCTATGAGTATTATTTTCAGATTGTTCAGCATTCTCACACACTTTTCAATTATAGCTACAGCTATTATAAAAAATATGCATGCAATACTTCGAATTTAACAATGGTACATCAATCAATAATCATTAAGGCATTTTTGAAACGTATTCAATTGAATCTGAGATTTTTGAGCACTTTGAAATATGAACGATCCAGGCTGAAGAATGATCAAGGCATAGGCCATAACTCGACAAGAAAATTTATGCCTCTAGAAAAACGTTTAGACGATTCATATGGGATTATGTAAGGGTTGTACGTAGGCAATTTAGTTAAAGACATAGACGAGGCACCGATTCTTGATACAAAATTCGTTTAATGATCAATCGAATAAGGAAAACGTGAGTTAATCCTTTCTTCTCAATGTTCACTCGAATTATGCCTTACCTATAGATAATGCCAGTCAGGATGCCTATAAAAATGTCAAGATATTATTTATGCTCATTTTTTTTTCATCTGAAGAGGTTTTTCAAATCCCAGGTTCTGATGGATTTTTTTTCGAAATGGCATCCTAATCTCACTTTTTTCTTAAATCCTTTATTTATTAAATTATAAGAGTAAATGCATAAATCAACATTCGAGTTATATAATTTACTCAGTTATATATTCGAATAAAACTGCATTTTCACATTTTCAATAAAGAAGAAATACATCAAGTAAATACTCAACAACTCCAAAACAGGCCGGTATTTTTCAAAGCTTGCTCTCCAAATGGTGAATTTTTTTATCATTCGGTTCCATTTTTCTGTCATGACCATTCATAATTAAGAATTTTCATCAAACACAAACCCAATTTCATTTCTCTCTCGACCATCGAACGTGGTGTGAATTATTATTCGAAGTATTTTATGTAATTCATGTTCTTCAAATATTACCCGTTGCTATTTAAAAGAATAATCATGAACGTAAACGTAATGATCGATTGAAAAATAACATTTACAGGATCAATTGAAGTATTATTTGCAATATCGAGAACTTCAGGAATTCGAAGAATCGCGCGTTAAATTTCTGGATTTTTCCCGTTTAGACTTTGAACCAAACAAATAGCGAATATTTCCCTCGCCCGCACTGCTGGCCTCTTTCGTTCGCTTCGAATTACATAAATTTGTCGGGTACGATTTTTGAAATCCCGATCGACGTATGTATACTCAATTTTTTAGGATTACCGAAACATGCCGCTGCGCTCGGCTGACCACGGGCTGCAATGATTTCACATACTGAATAACAAATACGAAAAGAGAGAGAGGGAGGAGAGAGATTGGTAGAGGCGCGTTTCACCGCGTGTGCCGACATGATTACGCTTGAAAACGGCGTTTTCCATGATTGAACGGTACATACGAGCCATAGAGCGAGCATTATTATTACCTTGCTCTTGAAATTGCTCGAGTTATATAGGAAAAGTTATTTCATGTCCGCATACATCGGCCGTCTGGTCTATTTTAGAACGCGCACTCGCTCGCGTGTCGCGGCGTTTGAATTAGATCATTGGTCGCTCGCAATTGTCGCGTTCAACCTTTTCAATAGCCAATCTGACATCGAGTTTAGTATGAATCGCACATACGACGGAGTACATTTACAATCATTCCGCGCGAGAATCGATTTTCAAATGTGTCGTCGTTTAAAAACTTCATTGTCAACTACTTTTCATACAGCTCGACACGCGTTTGCGGCATTTTGCATTTCCCCAACTATATCTACTTTCCAGCTACATGTAGAGTTACACATCCGAGTATAACCTCGGTTACCCTCTAATACGGTGAGATAACTCTTCACTGTTACACGTAGCAATCTACAATCGCTCCGTATCCCCGCGAAACCGTGAATTTTCTTCCCCCCGCAATATTTGCTGGCCAAACGATAAAACCTGCACCAAGCGTAAACCTGCACGCGGCTTCTTCAATTTTCTCTTTCGGAATTCGCGTCAGGTTTTCGAGGATATAAAACTCGCGACTTCCGCGAGCCGCTCAAAAGAAAAAAAATTACGTTAAAAACAAAGAACAACGCCGCTGCAGCCGATGAAAGGGTCGCGGGCGCACCGAGAAAATGAATGAAAGAGCCAGGACGCATAGCAAGTCAGATAAGGCTGTATTTATTCGGGGTAGCGCTCGGGGCTCGTTCAAAACGTCGCGGCTATAGCTCGTGACACCGGCAGGATTTCCGCGCGGCCATTCGCTTTTTTTTTTCTCGCGCAGCTCTAGTCTCCCCGCGTTTTTTTCTCCTCCTTCGTGCGGTGCATCGCAATTGGAAAAATCCACCGCGCCGCGACTGGCAATTGCGAATTGCCCGCTCGGCCCATTGCTCGCTCGCTTTTTACCTGAGCTTTTTTTGTTTTCCTTCTTCTCCCTCCTCCTACTCGGACCCCATCGAGAGCGTTTTGCGCCCCTGCTCCAGCCAGCTTTTGAATATCGGCCGTAGTGGATTCGATTCCCTTGTGGTCCTCTGTATACATTGTGTACATAGAATTGGAGCCGAGAGAAAGTGTGAATTCGGATGCTGAGTAATTGCGGTTGGTGGGAAAAATCTCAATGCCCCGTGGATTCTCATACTCGTTTCCTAAAAAATCATTTGTTATGCTAATCAACTTGTGTTGTTGCAACACAATAACAATAACAATAACAATGGTTACTTGCTGACGATCGCATATTGAGATTCGTGTTTTTCATTAAAAGCTTCGTTCATTAGTACGGGAGAAATTGTCGTGACTGAAGCCTGCCGTAAAAGCACGGCATTAAAAACTTAGTTATTAGAAGAATACCCGAGGCGAGGTAATACTTTTTGAACGTCGTGCATAAAGCTTGCGCGACCCTATGGTAGAGTAACGGCCTTCCCTTTTTTTTGTGACGAGACATTTAAAGAGGTTACTCGAGTCTCGACGGAATTAAAGATGAGTGTGCGGAATGAAAAAGAAAACGTCCGCGTGGCGTCCAGCTGACCACTGTATACCTGAGCTCGCATCTCTTAAAGCATGCATAATAGGCCCTACTCCAGTGAAACGAGGCTGAAGTTTAATTCTTAAGGCCTCTTTGCTTTTCTAATTTTTCCCTTGCATACGGAGGGTAAAGAGAAGAGGCGGGTGTCAAGTGAGAGGCTCTCTTGCGGAGTACTTAATTATTATGAAAATTGCCGCCGCCGGGGCGCAGCTAGCTTTTGAAGTCGGCGGCGGCTATGGCAGCGGCGACGACGGCGGCTCTAGAGAGATTTGACCAAGGACCAGCTGAAAGCTGTTTTCTTTGTTATTCCGCAAGCCGAGAGAAATTACTGTCCGCGATTAAGATGTACGTTTCGTTGGAACTCGTGCGCTAGATTGTTCCAAGGCAAACCCTGAATTTCGGCATTTCATTAATAAATGAACTGCTGATTTTATCGGAGAGAGACAGAGAGATGGGGGAAAATACTATGCGCTCGTTGTATGGGAATTTTAATCTAAATTGTCATTTAAAAGGCCAGGGCTGCGAACAGTCGGCGGGAGAGGATGACATTATAGAAGTTCGTTTGAGTAACCGTTGAGAATTTTATGCTCGACGGATAATGAAAATTCCCTCTCTCATGCATTCTCGAAGCAATTCCATCCTTGCAACAAACTGAACTGTGAAAGACTCCTCTTATACGTTTCCTCGCAATCACACCGGATAGAGCACGGAATGTTCGAGCCCGCGCAAACAGTCGACGCTCGCTCGGACTTGTATATAGATATATTCTTTCGCCGTCTTATATTTTTATTTATACCCGCAATCTCCACTGGATTACTATGCAAATCACTGATAGCATCATCGCGCGTGCAATAACAGAAAAGGCCAGGGGCTCGGAGTCGTCGGAAGGTAAAACGCGTGGGATTTTCCATGACAAATGCAGCGACAAGCGAGTCGTCGATTTTAAATGTTCCAGCTCCGGCCTTTTTCTCATCTCGCGCGTAACAGCGCGCGTGGAAAATTTACATGTAGAGATGCGCGCACGCGACGCGACATCGTCTGGGACGTTCGATTTCTTCCTCTGTTCGATGAAAATACACCGGGGAAAATCATCGGTGCGAGCCGACGGGACTCGTTCGATCTTCGTGAAATTGACTCGTGTATTTGTATTTGAAACTCTTTGCCGCGCTCGAGCGAAAAATCAAGTTTGCCGAAGGATGAAAAATATATAGAAGTATATAAATATCCTCGAAATAATAATAATTGACCTCTCCTCCCGCGGGAAAGCACGGACGAGCAGTGTTGGCAATTGAATCCCGTTGAAATGCATATGTACCCGGAATATTCACGAAGTTACACTAATTGAATTTTCCCCGGCTAAACTGATTGCGAAAGTGCGTTCGTCCGACAAACTCGATTTGCTGACCGTACTCTCGCGGCAGCATACTGTGTGCGCCCCTCTTCGGTGCCTCGCGTGATTTTTGCGCGAAAACAATCGAATTAACAGAGAGAAATATTGGTAACCCCCCTCCGGATTCCAATAACTAAAAAGCCGTAAACTCCATTAGCCCCGTGAATCCGACGGACTAACCGTGGTTGTTCGCGTCATCGTCCAAGCTCGAAACAGAGCCCCGAATCGATCCGACCCATATGTGTATATGTACACACGTCTGTGCGTGTAGTAGGGATTCCGTGTGAGCAGCTTCGTCGCGAGTTAAATCGAGCTCGCAATGCCTGTCTTGTCGCTCGTTCTAGCGCCTCCTGCGCGGGCCAGAAGGGGAACGAGGACGAAGCGAGGAAAGTTTTTCGGCCCGTTTCGGAGCTCGAAAATAATTCAGTTTCCCGAGAGTCTGTTTGTGTATATATATATACCCGAGCGGAGTTTCAGTTAGTTTCGTATTATTGAGAACGCCGTGCGATTGTTCGGAGTGTCTTGGGCTTTGCAGGGCTATCGAGAAGACGACGAGGTTGGAGTGTGCCGGTCGGCCGGCGCTGGCCGGATTGCCGCGGGGAGATTGAAATCTGCCATTAATCCGATAAGATTATTCGACTGCAACCTCGATCCGCCGTGTCCACCTAGATTGGATATGTTTTGCTGGCTGGTTTCGAGAGAGAGCCTCGGTCGTGCGCTGCTAGTGGCACGTGTCACGGAGCGGATTAGTCGAGTCGGAAAGGTGTTACATCACTCCAGATTGCCGGACAATACTCAGCCAACAAAACTCGCATCTCGTTCTCGCTCCAACTCTGATTTTACAATTGAAACAGCGATGTATACTACGCGCGTTCTGGATATTAGGTTTTGCGTGTCGGTATAGAGCTTGATTTGTCATTGTGGCGTTCGCGCGAGACAAGAACTAAGAGCCGAACATCGCCGAACACGAGTGATATTCAAAAAGTGGGGTAACTATTTTGTAAAATGTGAAATTTCGAATAACTCTTTTGGAAATCGACTGGGAGGGTGAATTGTCCGTTACATGCGGCTCCAATTTGTTTTGAAAAAACACGGGAGCCTTTTTTCCCCGGACAAACTCTGCAAATGTTTGTCGACGCGTCGAACACGCTCCGCGTGTATATATGCACGTGCCGCAACGAGTCCGCCGCAAAACGGACGAAATTATTTGACGCGGGTGGATTCCGTTGTATCGGGGCGCGTGGAATTCGAAAGGAGAGCCTCGTCGCGTCGATCGGAAAGGTCGCCGCAATGCAGGCAAGGGCGTTGTCAGGGCGACCCTCGAGCTGGTGCACCAGCCGCGTGCAGGTGTCTTTGGATGCGCCTCGATTTAACCCGACCACCACCCAATCTGTTATACACCATCTCGCGCATTCCGCGTTGTCCTTTTGTCCGCCTACCACTCGCTGTATATGCGACCCAATACGTGTTACGGTGGAAATGAAAAAGGGCTCCGGTGGATCGAACTCGTCGTCGCTGGATAATAGTAATGCACATCGTTACTGCGCGTTCTGCGAACATTTCGATTTTCTCTTCAATCTTCGTAGGATAATTTTGAGGTTCAGCGTTCTCATAAAACAATGCATATTGACTGTCAGAAGCATTTCTTCGTAGATCAAATTTTATTCTTTATTGGAGAATGTTCTGGTATGAGCACATTTTGAGTTTCAATCGTCAAGAAATGGATCGATCGCTTCTAACCATGCCTTTCTCCCCCGGTAGTATTTTATTCAGTCTATGAACAAATTTTTTCGTCTCAAACTCACATTGGTAGAGAATTAAGTCTACAAAAATTATAATTAGTTCATCCGTAAAAACATTACCGTTCAGTGTCTCTGAACGAGTACACTTTTGCGAGTCTAGTGCCAATAGTACGTCCGCTTTGAATATTTTTTTTTGTCGAAAACGTCCCGCCCGCAAGAAAATTAGGCTCATTCCGCTTTGCATTTTAACTATCCGCATGCTTGTACGCGTGCGCCAGTGACCTCGAATAAACGGTGAATTATTGCCAACAAAGAATGCAGCATCAAAGTCGTGCGAAGCTAAGTTTACATTATTCTCGAGGCAGTTCGTTGCGTTAATGAAGCATTTATAATTGCACCCCCCCCCCCACCCTCATCCCCTTTCAACCTCCCCCCAGTACTCCAAATTTGGGTATTAGCAGGTGGATGGAACTTTCTTACCCAGTCAATTATCATATTTGCTCCATAAAATTCAAATGGCAGCGCGAGAGCGCAACGGCTCCGGGCAGCTCCTTAACATCTTTAATAACGCAATTTGAATACTCCTAATTAGCGACTGGCAGCAGCGACTGCGCGGAAAAATACGCATTGTCAGCGAAACGGTGGGAGGAGCCGGCGAAATCCCCGTTTGCAATTAAGCATCAAAGGGAGGCGCGCCCAGGAATTCCCAGTAATGTTCGCGCTTATCGTTTTTCTATTTTTAATTATAATGCTGTAAACGGTGCGGTGGGCGCACGCGCCCGGAAGATGGAGAATACAGACGGAACTCGAGAAAAGGGCAAAGGCGAGAGGGGAAAAAGGCAGAGCGAGAGTACCCTATAATCTTCAGAGTGAATTTACAGCAGGACTTGTTCGACTGCGAAACTCGTTAGAAATCCTTGGCTTCTCGCTGACTTTGAGCTGAGACAGAAATCAAAGCTCGTTGGGCAATTTGATTTCAAAGTGACGAACGACGCCGCCCGACACAACCTCTTTCGCTTTTAATTATCTCAACTCATTTTTGCTAATAGGGATACTCCAATGGGGAGGGGGGGAGACACATTTCACTTTAACGACCAAATGCAACGAGGCGATTGCCTCCTCCACGTTTGCGAGAGGTTGCGTAATTTGACACGATTGATTTTTCTGTTCTGCAGGTCGAGCTAAAGCCACTACGAGAGACGACCATTGCCGTGCCGTCGGCCAAGATAGCCGAGAAGCGGAAAGCCGAGGACGCGGACGCCAACAAAGACTTGAAGAAGGTAAGTCACGTATGTACACGAAAGTACCATTGGGGGTTACCACTTTGACATATTCATGCCAATTTATTGTTATTCATATGCCGGTTCATGCTTGCGACAGATTTTTCCCGTAATTGCTCGCGCGTATGTATATAGATACTCGACGGTTCCATGCGCGCCAGCTAAGTAGTAGAGCGATTTTATTGCGGCAATTTTGTGCTCTGAACGGACGAGAAACAATTTTCAGAAAATAAAGATTTGTTCTTCGAACAGGGATTCTTGGGAAACCAAATAATACAGCTTTATTCGTTTCACAACTTGGATGGTACAGCTAAGAAGTTTGTGAAATTTCAATTTGGTTGCACGAACATTTCAAACAAGACGAGAAGTACTACGGTTGCGGCGATCAAGTGTTATATCAATTCGGGAGTGTTTGTATTTGGAAGCACGGAATTAGAAGGATTAAACATTGTCAATGTGCGCGGAATGAATAATCCTCGCGTAAAACACCTTCAAAAAGAAAAACAAGCGTTCGAAATTTGGTCAGTTAACAATGAAAAGTTTGTCTACCGATACCACTCTGGCCCGCAGTCTCCTTTGAAAAAGTTTGCCGTGCTCGCGTAATCAGCCATAGTTCACCGGACTCAAAGGGCGAATCAACCCGCGCTATCCGTTGCTTTATGAAATAAGTTTGTTGGTAAAACAAGAATCAAGTATATATGGAGGCAAATTGGGAGGTCAAAACAGTACCTTCTCTCCGCTACTCGGGCCAATGTGGCCGAACAGTTATAAAGCTCTAATGGGAGCTGCTTTTGTGACAAATCATATTAAAATTAATAAATCTACCGAGCTTTTTCTGAGCTCAGTTCGAAAATACATCGTATGAAAAATACATCATGTTAGAATGATGTGCAATGGGCGATTGTGGCAGCGAAGCCGGTGGACACGTCAATGTACCTTCCGATATGTGTTCTGTTTTGTGCGTCCCCATTGTTTATGCGTGTTATTACACGAATTTTGATGTGTTCGAAGCTTGGGAGAGAGATACAGAGGTAAGAATAATGAATTAAGATCCAGAGATTTGCTTTCGTCATCCAAGACAGGAGAATCACATACTTAAACAAAGCGAAGCTTCTCAGAAGGTACATCGACGTGTTCACTAGATTTTCTGCCACAATCACCCACTGCACATCATTCTCACACGATGTATTTTCATATCGACTTCGGGAAAAACTCGGCAGACCAATTAAATTGACGACAATTGAGCAGCTTCCATATAAGAGCCAATGTGTCAGCTTTACAACTGAGTAGCGGGGTGGGGGTACCGATTTCACTTCCCAATAGTTCAAGAGCAGTCCGAATTACCGAGCGCTCGTCGCGCAACACCCGAATAATTCGCGTAAGCAGTACGTGTCGGCAGCTCGAAATAGTAGCCTCATTATACGCGCCAAGGGTGTGCGCGAAGCCGCTCGAGCTCCGACCTTATCCGCGAGACTCGTCGACAAATCCCCGCTTATCGCGGCGCGAGACAAGCGCCAAGACGAGCGAGATCCCCAATACGTCTACTCTCCCCGCCGAATGGCTATATGAGTATTTCTCATCGGACCGTCGCGACTATTCGATATACAATATCCACAGCTCGCCAGCACGTCCCTTTGCTGAGGGACACTCTGATGAAAACTCCATCGTGTCTCCGGGCGTCGAATCTGATGAGACGAAAGGTGTCGGTCGTTCTAGTCGGACGAAATTTGCTAGCGCAGCAGCAGCAGCAGCAGCGGCAGCCGCGCGATGCACTCGCTCGGCTTATTTCGGTCTCGATCTTATCGTTGCGCGGCCGTCTCTGCGCCCGACGTCACCGCTCGCGCTCCCGCTCCCGTTTTTCGAGCTCCGCTGGCCTTGCGTCTTCGATTCTTTCGCTCTATTGTTAGATCCGCCGCTGCCGTCTCTGCTGGCTAGACAACCGGCTCTCTCTATATATCTATCTCTCCTCATCTAGTATCTAGTCGCTCGCGGGCGTTTTTCTTCGGCCGCGCGTGATCCGCTCGACACGTGTTGACTGCGTGTCTTTTCTCCTTTGATTTCACAGCTGGCCCGTCGTCGACACGTAGCTCGCTCTGTGTGGGTGAATTTCCCGTAGTATTTGCCCTCTGACTCGGTGGATCCGTATAATATGCGGTCGCGCATCGATGAACTTCAACACCGTCCCAACTAGCGAGAGAGAGGTACAGATAGACTCGCAGCTCGCTCGAGCCAGAGTCCGCGTGATTTCGAGAAGCGAATTAAGCTCCAGGTCGAAAGCATTAGCTATGAATAGATCGGCCCCGCTAGGAGTGTCTATTATTATATGCACTGAACCATTCAACATCTCGCTATTTCATACGATCTCCAGAGAGCCGCGAGCGTGGACCCGTCTCTCTCGGGCTATATATCCCCGACCATTTTCTCACGCGCACAGCCGGGGCCTCGGTTGTTGTTACTTCGACAAGTTTCCCCAAACTCCCGCGCTCTTCAGCAGCTTTTTCATGCCACGCGCGCGCCCGCGCGGTTGTTTCGCCCGGAAAATCCGTTGCCTCGTGTACGGGATGATGACCATATATGTATATACACGCTCGAGCTACATCGCCCGGGCTGATATTAGTCATAAAACTGTCGTGAAAAAGCTAGGCGCGATTCGTTTGCTCGTTTCGTTATTAAAATCCGTTTAAATCGGCCGCAGCCGGGTCTATCGTGAAAAAAATCATGAAAACTCTGCAGCAGCAGCACCGCGAATCGGACGTAAAAACTTTTTCATCGTTTCATCAAGTTTTCGGCCGCGCTGCAGCGCTGAAGTTGCGTAAACGTACTGGCGAGCGGCCCTTTGAGACCAAAACTAATATTCACGCGCCAGCCGGATATAACCGCATTCCGGGGTCGTGTGCGCGTGTGTCGGCGTTTTATCCGCGGGGACGTGATCGGGAAGGGGCGGGACGGAAACTATATCACAGCAACAGGCGGCCGGGGAATCGAGATTCGCTCGACCAGCTGTATGTATATATATACATGCACATATACCGTCGGAGGACTTTTATTTTTACATATACTACAACTCGCCCTGCCTCTGCTTTCCTTTCCGGGGGGGGGGGGCTAGACTGGCTCGAGAGCTCCTTTTTGCTCGTGTACACTTGTTACTCGCTGCCAAGCGTCGCGTGAGCTCCGGGGAAAAGGACGTTATGAGCCCCGGACCGAGGGGATCTCCGGCCGGACCGGCTGGCTTTCATTGTTATTAAACGGCCGAATGTTAGTCCGGCACGAATCATCGGGCACGGGAAATTTCATTTTGGGAGGAAGCGAAAAAAAGTTCGGATCGAGCTATTTATTCCGATTCGGGGAAACGGATGAGAATTGGCAAATCGCCTACAGCGGCCGGGGAAGATTAGAACAGATTTTTGATTTGCATACTCGCGATATGGGTAACTTGGAACGAATTTTTACAAGGCAAAATGCAAATTCATTCGGCTTTGTGCAACTTACTCGTCTTTGAATAAATCCAATTGAATCGTCGAGAATACTTGTTAAATTCCGACGGAGCAGAGGGAAAAAAAGTTTGTTCCTCTCTACTTGAAAAACGTGAGTGGAATTTTTCTAATTTTTTCAAGACAAATTCCGTTTCCTTCCACCTCGCGAAACTTTTCATTGACTTCCGTGCTACCCAGTGTTCCGCCCATTTCCATCGCCTCTGTTCTTTAATCGAGTGACTTTCGAAAATTAACACCATTGTACAGCGAGAAGAAGAGGTGTTCGATAAATTTTTTGCCCTCTTCGAACAAATGCGTCCCGGTCGAGTCGATCACAAAGTCCTATTTCCTCCGCGGCCAAACTCCGGTCAAATATACATCGCGCGCGAGGAAATTGAATTATCGACATTCTCAGTCACAATTCGCGGGCACACGAGAGTGATGCACCCAGAGAATTTAATTCATTTTGTTATTGATTTAAATTTATGTCACGATAATAATGTTACGTGTATAATGGCTATAGAAAACTCAATAACATTTGAGCGGAGTATAAAGTGAAAAGTTGTAACGTCAAAAAGCGGAGAAGGGGAAGATCTAACAGGATTGAAATTCCACGTGAAGTTGTAGTACACACTTTCGGCAAAGTTTTGACTGAATAACTTGGGCAAAAGAAACGTCTCAATCGAGTGAAATAACGACTCGCTATTTGTCTTACGAAGAGAGAGCGCAAGAGTTGAGCGAGCGATTCGATCAATTTCCGCGAGCGTTCCCTCCAACTTTTGCCAATTTTTCACCGCAACGCCGGCAACTACAGACGGAATACTATCGGCCGCACAAGGAGCCCGTTGGCTTCCATGCCGAGCCTGCCTTTGATTGGCAGGGGTTCGATTTAATCGTCCGCCGTAATTCCGGCGCGCCGTTATGCGTCGCGCCGGCGTATCAGCAGTGCCCGATACGGCCTTTATCGAGAGAAGCATTCCGAGGAGGCGGGGAAAAAAAGGAGCCGAGAGGCGGGTGCGTTGCCAAGGATCGCGCGCATGTGTAGCAGTCACGCAAGTCGAGGTTGAGGGAAATCGCTAGCGAGCTGGCGTTCGGCTGAAAACAGATAAGGAGAAATTGCGGGGGAGCGTGGCCGTGATGCCGCGCGAGCATTGTGTGGCCCTGGCGTGTTTTTGGCTTGGCTCGAGCTGCGATCACGTTGCCTCCAGCAGCCTCGTCGGGAATTTCTCGTATATACACTGATACGGGACACTAATCGGGCCAAAACGTCTATTTTTTACGTCGGATCTTCCTTCCTCGTGACGTGGCTCGATTTTCCCCTCGCCAGTCTCTGCTTTGGACGAATCGCTAAAAGCTCTCGTCGATTGGAAAATCAATAGCCGGAGTTGATTCGCCCGTGCGAATAACGCAAACATATTTAATCAACAATTCATCGCATCGTTCGGGGAAAAAGTAATTGCGAAAATGGAGTTTGTTTTTCATTAAACGAATTATGAACCGCAGTCAGCGGAAATGATGGATTTTACGTTCGTTTGCCAATTCTCGAGTGCACTCTCGCATCTTTCATCAGAACATGCTCTTTTTTTCGATATATATACTCATTTGCGGACAAATTCGGGATTGATCGGACATCAAACGAACTCGAGTGTTTTCAGCTTCGATTCGGCTCCTCCGTTCCTCCTTCATTCGTTATATCCTATTATCGTTTTTATACGGAAACATAGACGAATTCCCGATGTTTCGCCTTATTCCTTGGAAAGTCATTTTCACTCCGTAATATTCGCGATGAAGGGGACGGATAAAAAGCGGAGCGGGAATCCAATCAGCTCTTGGGGCTTTATCTCGAAGGAAAAGCTCCGTCCACGAATTACGGTCGCATCGTCCATCAGGCGGCGCAGCGACGTTCGCAGACCGCGCGGAACGCATTCAAATTGCGAGAGCTCCAAAGTCCACCGACAAAGTCGATAAAAGTGCAGCGAACTCCGCCGGGGGGGGCGGAGGGAGGAGGCACGCGCGCACGCGTATAACGAAAGCGAGAGCTCGAGGGGCTCCGCCGGCGGTTTCCGCGCGAAAACTCTCATCTGGAAATGAGAGGAACAATCTACCGCGCGTTAAAAGCGGCCCGCTGCCGGCAGAAGACGCTCTTGTGCGCCGTTCGCCTGTGCACGAGTGCGTTCCCCCTTTGACGCGAGCTTTTCCACACCTTTTGAGCCCGCAGAAAAGAACTCCCGCGTTTTTGCCGGCTTGAAAATCATTCGAGCTTTTTGATGAATCAAGTTTGGCGGAAGCGAGGAGGGGCAGCAGCTGTGCGGAGTTTCCATTCAGTCGCGGGATCACACGCGAACTTCCCCCTCGGGGAAAACGATTCGCATTGTGATTTATTTGTGATGATTCAAGTCAAAGTGAAATAATGAAACGCTTCTAGGAAAATGGAATATCCAAACTGAATGAATTAAATTTAGGAAAATCATTGAAAATCCTGGAAAAGCATCGATCCGAGTAATTAGTAAGAGTGCGACGATTGTTTGGGGTCGAAAATATAAACAGAATGACATAGTCGCGGGTTGCAAAAATCTGGCGCGCGAAAAAAGTTCGCTGACGGCGCGTTACTGGGCCTCCAGTAGTAGAAGCCATTCAACACTCAGACCAGCCGGTATGCGCTCGTTTCGAATTCTCATTAGACACGTCGATTATTGGACGCATCGATGTGAACGCACACGCGTGTACGTGTTCAATACATCATCGATATCACACCTTCCAACAGTCACTCTCTTGTTTAATTGAATTCCAAAGTGAATATACGCTATTTCAATCAGACAACAGAGAAGTCTATTTGGTGTTGATTATTGATGAGCACGTACTCGGTTTTTTCTCTCTTTTTTTTCCTCCGCTATCTAGAAAAATGTGTATAATATTTCATGGGAATTATCGCGAGTCGTCGTCTACTATAGATGCAAAGCACAAATTATCCGCATCCCGTAAAGGTACTTAGGACAGTATCTACAAATGGTCGGCTTATCGCTTTGGTGATTGTGTTTCGCTTCGAGTTCCACTTTTTCACTTTTTTTTCGAGAACCCTAGAGCTGCATATTTACCTACTCTCGCAGCAGCTCAGCTGTGCCGTGGAAAGGAGCCAAGCGATTTCGACGAGTTTATGGAACAACTTACCACTCGCAGAGATCCGTTAAAGATAACTTTGTTCCGGCGAGTTTCTTACCCGATCCCGTACCTTCTTATAGCTCCAAACTTGGTTTATGTTTGATTATACTCCTAAGTTACTGCAATAATTAATCTCAGTGCGATACAAATTTTATAGATACATCCATTCCGGTGTCCATTAGATGCCAATAAACATTTAATTTTTAATCTCGAATTCCGAATCCTCGCGAGCTTGTATTTCGGGAAATGAGGTAACGCCATGGATAATTCAACAATGCATTAATTGAATTAATTCGTTCGGCGTAGGTTAAATGACCCAATCGATTTTATTTTCATTGCTGCTTTATACGCTGCTTACATTTTAATTGGAATAATACGACCCCCTCGCACATTAAAGTTGGACCATATAACGCTAGTTGAAAAATCCGATATTATATCGAGTAAGTTCGGACGCGACTAAATATTTTGACAAATAAAACGTGGGCTACATTCCGCGGGAACATGGCAAGCTCTGAAAGATTCGTCCGGTTTGGATTTTTCCGGCTCTTTTAGCGAGAGTAATTCGACGACCGAGCCAGCAAAATTCCCGATGAGCAGCGGCCAACGCACACGCGGAAAAAGTATGGAATCTGAGTCGTCGGGATCCCAGAGCGAGGCTATTAACATACATGCACGAATTCTCCCGGTATTTTCTAGCTTGTAATTAGACTGGCCCGCTGATAATTAACTGGCCCGCGTTAGCGGATCCTAATTTTGAGCGAAATCAGAGATTTCGTATAGTATCATGTAACTACTTCGTTATTGCTAGAATATTCTCGATTAACAGATTTTTGAGAGCCAATAAAAATAATAAACACATCCTATGTTTTAGAATGTTTTCGATTCGAGAGTACGCTCGTTCTTAAACAATCCTAGTTTTCGATCCAACGCTTCCAAATGTGAGATAAAACGAGTAAGGTAACTGTACCCAATGTGCCCCCCCCTAAGGGTTTTTCGCGAATTTGACTATGATAGACTTCGAATTTTAAAATTCTGTGAACGGCATCTCAAAGCTTAGCTCAATACCTATTAGAAACCATCTTCATAATCATCATTCGACTACTTTAACCTCTCGAAAATTGCAATTTAAAAAAAAACGCAAAAAGGCTAAATGCACAAAACGTGTACCCAATTTGGCACAATTTTTTAATCATTAGCTACAGCCTATATAGGCCTACAGGGACGATCCAATTGGCATTGAAATAAACTCTCAATTATGTTCCCAGTGATATTTATACAAAATTTTTAACATACAACTCAAAAATACGCGTCTAAATCATCGTAATATGTCTATACGAATATTCAATGATTTCACTCAGTCCTCCCATTTAAAAACGCGTAGAGGGGCACATTGGTTACACTTTTTTTTTATGCGAAAAACAGCAATTTGAGTAGGATAAAAAATAATTTTAGGAAAACTGATGAGACCAATCGAAAGCTGAGATGTTTTTACACAAAAAAGAGTAATGACACTTTGAGAGATAAAAATTATTGACACCTGATTTTTGAGGTTGAGTGTGAAAAGTGAAATAAGAAAATGGTGAAAAAATCAGTAAGTGAAACTTCAAAGTGTTGTAGGAGAGTGGTTTTAAGGGCTAAATGGGCGGGGAAGATACCGAAAATTTTCTTTTAATTCCCCCAACATAACCCAAGAGCGACTGATGCTCAGAGAGCACCGGAAATACGAAATCTGACGATTGTGCCAAATTGGGTACAGTGCCAAATTGGGTACAGTTACCTTATATGAGGCAATCGAAAAGAATATTTGCATTGGTGAGTTAGAATGAAGTCATGAATCCCCAACGACCGCAATCTGAAATTTCCTTTTCTCTTATGAGAAATAATAATCCCACGTATCGATCAATCTGCAATATCTATATATAAATTAATTTTTCTAACTGTTATCCAGAAAATCGAATCTGATATAGGATTTCTTTAAGAATGTAATATCTCTACAATTCTCATCACACGGTTCTATAATATTCAAGCCTTCATGCTTCATCATTTCTCACTCGAGCCGTAAATAGAAGCGTTACGATCAGGTACGATGCGGAACGTTCTAAAACGTCTATGAACCGAAGTAATTGAAAGCATAATCTGCAGCCGAATGCAGCGGCGAGTATCTTCTCCAACGACCACTGAAGTACGAGAACAAAAAAAACGATGATTTTTCCATTTATCCGGCGATATCCCCTCGGAAACGACCTCATTTTTACCGACACGCGCGAAAAAGGGCGCCGGTATGATCGAAAGGCTCTCTCTGAGGCTTTAATAGTTAGCAAACCGATCGGCTTCCCCTTTAGCCTGGCCGCGCGATGCAAGCGCTTACATACCTATATATATACGTATACATACATCCAAAGCACACAGTACATAGTAATTTTTTTTTTCTTTTCCAGGCGAAATTGGAAACGAAGGCATTGAAAGCGAAGAGGCCGGGTTTCACGGACGATCGCTACAACGAGACGAGCTACTACGTCGAAAATGGTCAGTATTATATATGGATCCGTATATCCTGCTTGTATATATACATATATAGCTCGGAGTGCTCTCGCGCAAGATTATTTTTTCGGAATTGGAGGTTTCCTTTTTGCGGTGGAAATTCCCTTCGGAAAGGGATTTTTTTGAATTATCTTCCTAGCGCCATTTTTATCCTCGAGAGACTCGTCGAATTTTTTTCCCCCCGCTCATCGGCTCTCGATTTTCCATTAGAGAATGCTATGCGATAGTCGTAATTAGTATTCGGAGGCTTTCCAGTCTGCGCGAGGAGAACGGCGAGGGGATGTAATTGGCCCAGAGTGGCAGTGGCGAGTGGCGTTCGAAACATCATTCGAGCGCCGAATACACGTATTTATATATATGGGACGTTCCACGTCAAGTGAGCATGGTCAAAATTTTGTTCGAGATTCTGCATTGACAAATTGATTGGTATCCATCCCCAGAATACTCAAAAATTTTTTCAGATTTTTAGGTGCATGTATGTGGAAGTTAGTCTGTGCACTCAAAACCTGAATTATTCAAAATTTAACTTTTTTCTCAATTTTGAGAGCCCAAATAATCTTGTATATGTGGGAAAATGAAAAAAAGTTGAGAACAAAAATTATGCTGAATACTACAAAGATTATAAAAAAAAATTGTTTGACACCAGAATCCTCCATCCGGATAGGCTACTCTATTAATTAAACATGTTTCAACCAGTTTGGCTATGTTCGCCCACTTATTTTTGACCTTTCAAGTTATACGTACAAACCTTTGTTCGATAGCTTGAAAATGGTCTCATACATTTTTTGGAGAAATTCCAATATCTCCTGCAATTAATTGTTTAAATCTGCAATATCACAATCGCCTTCTTGTTAGTTTCAACATATCAGGTCCACGATGAAGCTCACAGTGAGGATATCATGCCTTCGGGTCATCAATCTCAGCCAAACTCTACAGATATGTTCCCTGACACTGGATCAAGCTACCGGTAGAGTTTGGAGTTCCAGCGCTGCCTTGTTATAGAACTTTTTATGACTTTAGACTGAGGCAGCTATATATAGATATACATATCTGCCTTGGTTTGTCTAAAATTCACATAATTTTCATAGTTTCATCAAGAAAATGATGTATTTCACCTTGTTTGGTACTATGAATGAATATTAACTTATGGTTTCACTTATATTGTGTGAACAGCTGTTGACGGGTGGTCTCAAATCACATGCAAGTTATTTACACATGAAATTATAAACATTAACCAGGAATGTGATTTGAGACAACCGGTCAATAGCTTTTCCAACCTTAGCCTTGCAGTTCACACAATATAAGTGAAACCATAAGTTATAATATTCATTCATAGTACCAAACAAGGTGAAATACATCATTTTCTTGATGAAACTATGAAAATTATGTGAATTTTAGACAAATCAAGGCAGATATGTATATCTATATATAGCTGCCTCAGTCTAAAGTCATAAAAAGTTCTATAACAAGGCAGCGCTGGAACTCCAAACTCTACCGGTAGCTTGATCCAGTGTCAGGGAACATATCTGTAGAGTTTGGCTGAGATTGATGACCCGAAGGCATGATATCCTCACTGTGAGCTTCATCGTGGACCTGATATGTTGAAACTAACAAGAAGGCGATTGTGATATTGCAGATTTAAACAATTAATTGCAGGAGATATTGGAATTTCTCCAAAAAATGTATGAGACCATTTTCAAGCTATCGAACAAAGGTTTGTACGTATAACTTGAAAGGTCAAAAATAAGTGGGCGAACATAGCCAAACTGGTTGAAACATGTTTAATTAATAGAGTAGCCTATCCGGATGGAGGATTCTGGTGTCAAACAATTTTTTTTTTATAATCTTTGTAGTATTCAGCATAATTTTTGTTCTCAACTTTTTTTCATTTTCCCACATATACAAGATTATTTGGGCTCTCAAAATTGAGAAAAAAGTTAAATTTTGAATAATTCAGGTTTTGAGTGCACAGACTAACTTCCACATACATGCACCTAAAAATCTGAAAAAATTTTTGAGTATTCTGGGGATGGATACCAATCAATTTGTCAATGCAGAATCTCGAACAAAATTTTGACCATGCTCACTTGACGTGGAACGTCCCATATATATCAGTTTCAAAACTCCACCCGTTAAACTTGAACGTGCGGAGGTCAGGATCACTTTCAAACTCGCGCTATTCGTTTCCAACCCCCCTATTATCGCGGCGTGCTCTGCATTTTCAGCGCGAGCCAACGATGCCTAATCCCGAATCTGCCCTCGAACAATGCGCAAACACGTGGGAATCACGGAATCTATTTAGACCGAGTCTCGTTCGGAGCTTATCTTTCGATTCGCTTTGTCATGAAGGTGCATTTCAAAACACCACGCGAAGCCCGACTTCTTTTTTTACCTGCACACTCGCATTCGTTTTCCGGCGTTCACGGGTCGCGATGTATTCGAAACGCCACGTTCGACCCTCGCGTCAGCAACTTATTTGCCTCGTACCCCGCGAAGGATATACGCCGTTGATCGGGACATAGCTTTGGAAAGAAAGTGTTTTATCGCTCGTGCAATACCCAGCCGTGAGCATTGTCCAATTTTAGTGATGCAGAGCGCGCGAGTATGTACGCATCGATGCGCTCTCGACGCTCGGATGGTTATATACATGTTACACCGGGAACCGCGTCGGCCCCGTCTGATTTCGCGGGAGGTACCGCCGCTCGCTCCTCATTGTGAGTGTTTGCGCCCGCTTATGCGCCCATTGGGAGTCAAACGCGTCCGCGCTTCGCTGAGTCTCGGGTCGCGGCAAGTCACACACACACGAAGATACCTCGACAGCCAGCTGCACTCTCGATTGTTTACATTGTTGACGTTTGCGCGCGACAGTTTTCCCACTCATTCATTCGCGTCGCTACAGTCTGTTGCATTTTTTTTCCTTCCTTTTTCGTTGTTTCCTTTCCACCATCCGACTGAACCGTCCCTCCTGCACGCGTAGACGCAATTTTCCCTCGTATCAGACTCTGCCGTCGGGAAATCACTTTTTGACATGTGTTCTGTGTGTGTGGGACTCAGTTGGGGGCTAGAGTAAAGTTCTCTCGGGAAATTTGACAGAGGCAAGAGATGCGGCTCGCTGCAGTTTTAAAATTGAACCGAGCGAAACATGCGGATCTTCATATCCGCGCTTCTTTGCGGAGTGACGTTTTCGAAGCTTCCGCCCGGCGATCCGGCACTAATTCGATCCCTCATCTCGGGAGGCACCGAAAGCGTTTACTTTTTGAATAACGCACAATCTCTCCCGAGTAAGTAAAACGAAACGTACGCTACGGGTGTACGCATGTACCCGTTTTCATTGAAACGCAAGTAACATTTCCACGCGGGCTGTGTCGTCTTCCACTCGGGGCACGTCCCGCTCGAATCATTCCCGGGCATCTTTGCAGCCAGTGTTTCAGACTCACGTTTCCCCGGTGTGTCTCTCGGAGCTGCGAATGTTGCAGCGAATCCCGCGCATAAGCAAACGCTCGTCTTGTCGCGCCCGAAGCCGCCGCCGCTGGTGTATCGACAACCGATATCTGTTCCACATTCGAATAATGGATTCGGCGACGCCACTTTTTTTCGGTCCTCCCGTGTGCGGGGACAAAGATCTATTAGCCATCGGGGGGAAGGGCAAAAGGAAGCAGCTCCCGGGACGCTCTCATTGAGATCGTTGGCGCAACTTCGCCGGCGCTCCGAGAGCCTTCGCTTTTTCTTCCCCGTTTCCCCCCCCCCCCCGGATGCTTTGCCAGCGCGGAAGATGCGCGGAACTGATCAAACAGCTTCTCCTCCTTAGCGTGCACGCGGGGGCGGAGGGTTGCCGACCTTAGCCCGAGCCCAACCGGGAGGAATAACGCGTAACTTGTGTTTTTTCCCGGGTTCTTTTTTTGCCTCACGAATCCTACGCGGGACTCGTCAGGGGATGACTCGATAAGAAGTTGTTTGATTTTCCTCAGTGGATTTGTTTTTCCAAGTGAATTCGGCCGCGACGTTTCAATGGAAATGGATTGATTTTTTTGCGCAGCTCCCGAATAGAGGCCGAGGCAAGACTTTTTCTGCTGGGAAAATAATTGTAGATTATCGAGTTGTATATTACTTCGAAACACCATAATGAAGCACTTGTATTTGCGTTGAACATATTCGTTAGACTATAACCAACAAATGTTAGAATAAATAGCTGTATATATGGCTCATTAAGGTACCCAAAAAGCATTTCGAAAAGTTTATTTCTGTCAAGTAATACAGACTAGTAATTTTGAATTTTTTCATATCAGGCAATTTACTCGTACGTTTTCACCTGAATAGGTATATCGTCGCGAAAAACATACTTTGAAGTTGTTGATCGAAGTTTCCAAATTGTCATTTTTAATTATTCCGCATCAGCGAGTTTCCGTGTAGCAAAACTCTACATAGGAGTCCCGTTATAAATTGGCTTGGCAAAGTTTCTTCATACCCGTGAACCATTAGTGGGCCAGTATTTTTTCTGACCATCGCGCGCGCGATTTGACATCTGCCTCGTTACACAGAGTATTATTTATTACCATGAAGAAAATTGGCCCATCTTCCCCGTCTGTGTCCGCGATGAAATTTTACGAAGCGCGCGATTGCGATTCATCAAAATGTTCAACTCTCCAAAGGGGCCCGTCAACTTTCCCAACGTAGAAATAATTATTTTCAACGGGTTGAAAGCAATTTTCCATCCTCAAAGGAACTTCGAGCCGATATAGTGAGAAATTTGCTCAAGGCAGCCGCGAGACAAAGAGCGTCCCTCGAAACAAATACTTACCGCATTACCAAGCGAGCTCGCTGAAAAATATTGTCTCAGCACGGGCTCTTACCTAAATTGTCGAGGGTCCGCTAATTAAAGCCTTTGTGCGCCACCACCACCTCCACGCTGCGAAGCTCATTAAAAAGCCCGAAGCCGTTCATAAAAGAGCGACCATATCAACAAACTTCAAAACGAATTGCGGGGTGTGCGGACGGTGGGGCGAAAAAATGTTGAACAATACCGAGCGCACGCGAGCGCCTATACCTACGAATTTATCATTCGCGCACTCGGCGAATGGATGAAAAAAAGAGAAACAACAAAACGTCGAAAGCCGCGGGGGAGGAGGGTAGGGCGAGATAGATAGAAAGAGGAAAAGAAGCCGCTCGCCGCATGGGTATTTACGAAGAGCGTTTAAGCCCTGGCGGGCCGCCAGGTTATTTTGCCGAAGCGCTCCTATGAAAAATAGGTCCTAGGCCGCGGCCGCCGCGCTGGAACCGCTGCACGGAATAGCGGATAGCCGCTCGACTATGTATTCATCTCCGACTTCGCGCGGAGAGAGGGTGTATATATAAATATTGTATGCGCGCCCGGAGTCATTCGGTGCAGGGGCACGATTTTTCGAGGTCGGATCGTCGCTATATACGTTTGAATTTCATTGAATTAAAGCGAGCGCCGGATTATTGATGCGCATGCGAATCAACCCGAATAACCACCGACGCTTTGTCCTGAGAAGTCGTGTCCTCGATGGCATATCTCATCATCGCGAGGTGTATGCACTCACTGCTGGTTGTGTACTTTTTTATTTATTTGGGCTATTGTCATTCGAAGTGTTCTTGGTATCCTCTGGTTTATGGGCTCTTATTCAAATATACATGTATTACGGTGAGATTCGATGAAGACAATGAAACAAAACATTCATTTCATCTTACAGAAGACGCTGAAATCTTTCGTATTTCAACGGGGTAGATAATTATTGTAACAGCATTCATAACTTCCGTGTTCCGCTGTTAATTGACTCGGAGCCTTTAGCTCGAGATATTTTGAAGCAAAAGGGCAGAGTATAATATTCTATTTTAGCGTACGGCTTTCTATTCATCGTACTTCGAGAGCTCTACAGGATGTAATAAGGTGTATACGAATCTGAATTTTTCCGTAGTCGGATTTTTCTCTTAGTCTCTACATCGAATCTTTTTTTCGCCTTTTTTTCTTTTTGCGCAGGAAAGTAATCATTCACAGATGTTCTTTCCAAGATTGTTTGACCTACTTCAAATCTCACATAATTTTTTTCCATTCAGAGATTAATTCGCACTTCTCTTGAGCGAAGGATCTCCAGTGATAATTTGATGGATGAAATGAAAAAAAAAACCAGTTTGATACTCTGCATTTGCATGAATTTGCAAGAGAATCATCCATTCCTCCTCTACTCGTCAACTCGGACGATTCCGAGCCGATGTAGAGTGATCAATAACGACAGATCGTAGACTACAAAAGTTTCATTCGAGTCTCGTGAGTTTCCATGTTATTGTAACGGGTGATGTGGACATGGATGATCTTTGAGCATGCAAACACACTCTCCGCGAATTCAAAACGTTCACGTGGCCATATAATAGCGTGGATGGATTACACGCGTATACAGAGCTTGTTCGCGCTCTGGTGAATCGATGCATACATCCCTCATTAGCATCTAGATAGAAGCGTCCGCGCTTCTACAGTCAATACATAAGAGGCAATCAGCGAACCAAATTACTCGATGTATACATGTTGCACTTTTTGATCGTGTTTCTTTCATACTGCCATGAGTTTTCATAAAAAAATATACGTCTTATACGTAACTTGCGTCATTTATCGAACGGCCATCATTTCGATCAGTCAATCCTGATGGCCAACGCTAATTTACGACACGAGCGAACAAAAACGTTGTTGCGAATGCAGAACGCCATGTCGCGCCGAGTTATATTCTTATACCGATATTCTTGACCGATGGACGCGTAATCATCGCACGAGCGAGCTTCAAAATTGAATTTCCAACGGAAAACTCTCCGAGCCATGGGAATATTATTCGACGGATTCGAGTGAAAAATCACCGCGGTCGGGAATGAGGTGTCACAACAAAATGTGCCACACGTACAGGATAAATCGGGCCAATATTCGCCGGGAAACATTATCATGCGGGGCAGTTCGAGAGCTGTTAGACACCGAGAAAAATCCCCGCCGCGAATCGTCCGGAATAAAATGCAGCCGTGCGAGACGCGCGCGCGCGGATAAAGAATCATTTTCCCTTGGAAATCATTACCCGAAATGAATAAGCCCTCGCAGAATTAATGATTCGCCGACTGGCGTCGCGCGTCGGGGGCCTCTCCCGACGCCGGCTCACGTACAACGAGGTCTACGTGATTCAAATCTAGATCCGATGGGATCGCGCGCGAGACTTTGTCGAGGAGGTCGTGGGCGTGTGCTATCAAGAATCCCCGGGACGCTATATAGGGCTGTGGCTGCTAGTTCGCACGCCCCCGCGGCTAAGAGCCGAGTCTTTTGTACGGCCGATCTAACCGCTCGAGATCAGCTCGCCGCCGCGGCCTCTTCACTTTCCCTCGCTCGCGCGCGCGCTTCATCTTCGTTGTATCTTATTTATTTTCTTCTCCCGTGCTCGAAAAGTTCGCACTGTTTCGGGCGGGGGCGTTTGTTTGATGCGCGCCCGCGCGTCCGATTTTCGGCTGGCTGACGCGCTCCACCAAAAAGTCGGCTATCGAAGAGGACATTCCCCTTTGAGAGACTTCAAAAGAGATAGCACGGCACAATGTCAACTTTATTCGAAAATGTTTCGCCTCTGTAGCGACAAATTTCAAAGCGATACTCACTCTTTTATTTGCTATCTCGTGATGCGAGCATCCAGGTATGGATATCTGGCGATCAGAGACCATAACCCCGAATTATCCGTTGATTCTATCGAATTATTTAAATACATGTCGCTATAATGACGCAATGACATAGCTTAGAGAATCGAACTGCAAGTTAAGTTGGTGTTATTTAGTAACGTCTTATCACTCAATATTAAGAGATTGATGTACCTTTGTTATGATTTCCAAAACAATAGCGACGTCTCAGTTTGTCTTGTCCGCTATCGCAACTTGCTCACCCATCGTTTAGAAGGTACTTCGCCTGTAAACAGCTGCAGGCAAGGTTATTGTGAGGGTACATAGTATAATAAACTTCATCTCCATTGAGTATGCTATAGATCAGATAAGAAGCTATGGATGGAATTTATTTACGATGTAGAATGAAAAATGCAAATAAAGGTAATATTCGTCAATTTTATTAAAAGTGGTTAGTGTGTGTGGCTGACCCGATCGGTCTTAATCTACTGATTCGAGGTTTAATTATATGTGGTTTTAATTTTGACATCTCGACGCTGAGATTCTTTAATGCTGAACATAACAAAGTCATAACATTAAATCATCGACCATTCTCATTGAGAATGAAAGAGGTGAATGAATTTTAAGGGGTAATATACCTTTGTGACTTCAATTTTTTTTTATTGGCTTGAACACTCCATAAACTATCTAAGAATGACATGAAAAGTCGGTCAAGTGGGGGAAGAAGTTCTAAGTGCCTCAAAAAATCGATTCTTTGAACAAAGTCGTATAGTATTAGTATTGTACTCAAAACTTTGAACGCATTTATCTCGGAACCGTCTTTTTTGACATTAGCCTACCGATAGCACCGTCAATTTTCAACCGATTCACTTCAAATTTTAACTGTAGCTTGGAAACATGATTTCCAAGTTAACGTTGTACGATTTTTTTGATATTTTGATTTTTACTGATTTTATGGCCGATTTTCGATCGATATTTTTGCGAAAAAAAAGAAAAAAGATTCAAATTGACGCCATTTGGAACCAAATTCGAATTTCGAAAAAATGGCCCGACGTTCACTGAGTTTTTTATTTTATTTTAAAACCCCGTTCGATTTTTTCTTCTAGGGTCAAAATTGTGACCTGTAGCGGTAGGCTAGTAGAGAAAAAGTAAAAAAATATTTTCTTCTTTGACGAGCTGGTACGCCGCCATTTTGTATTTTTTACAAAAAAAGATAGTGTGTATCTGTAGTTAAAGAGTAGTACTTTCATATGCAACAAACCCCATATTCCTAAGATTTTTCCTGCGCTTGTGGTAAGTGTTTGAAAATTACCTCGAAATCGGAGGTCACAAAGGTATATTACCCCTTAACACTTTTTTTTATATCACCTTGAATCGTGCATTATTTTCAAAAGACTAGTGGATCACTCAACTTTTATACCTATTTTCTAAAATATCAAATTTTAGGGAAAAATAGTAATGGAACTGTTAAGTTTCCTCGATGTATTAGAGAAACGATATACGAAACTTGTTTTAATGAATTCCATCATTACTAGGGCTAGTGAATCTTGAACTCATAAGTACAAATTATCAATTTGTACGATCATTCACACATTCTTGGAAGGCTGTAATCTAAATGTACAGAAATATTTAGAACAATATAGTATATTCCAATATAAAAAGCACTCCAGTGTATATCTAAGTAATTCATAATAAATTATGATTGATTCGGGTTTTAGAAATTTAGGAATATTATTTTTTCCCTTCCATCGATATGTCGAGGGACGATAACCCCGCCGCACTGCGTATAACTACACTCTGAATCGCAGACGGTTTAAAATTTAATCACTCTTCGAATAATCATCTTCGACTCACGTCACGACGCGCGTTCAGCCCAGTTGAACCGACGAGCGATTGCGCTTTGCCGGTAACGAGTCTGTCGTGTTACTCCCGCGGACTCACACATTCGATTGTATACGCTCCGAAAGCGAGGCTTCTCGGTAATCTGGAAAGTGCGCCAATCATGAATCTTTTGATGCGCGGCGTCGAAAATCTCGTGCCAATAGCCGAGGAAGTAGCTGGCACTCAGCTGGGATTACCGTGCTTTATCTGTTTATCCCCCTATACGTCCTTCATATAAATCCCCTGGACGCTGAAATGCTCGCCGGATTAATCAGCGTATGTGTATACGTTGGGGGCCGAAAAAGCAAATGGGGAAGAGAGAGAGAGAGAGAGAGAGAGAGAGAGAGAGAGAGAGAGAGAGAGAATAGATATATACCTGGGGGACTTTTCTTGGCAAGGGGTTGAGCCTTTTATCCCTGGCCTTCAAGAGCCGCGGCCTCTTCGGATTTTTCTATCCGCCCTCAGAGCCTCGGCTCTTAGAAAACTATGACAAAGGCTTCTCCAGTGACGCCCGGTTATATCTGCATGCCATGCGCGGGCGCTGCAGCATTTTTCTTCGAGCACCGAAAGATTCTTCATATCCCTCCGCGCCACATGTCTCGGCTTTGTTTATAGGCAACACGAACAGGTGGATATTCTCGTCCTTCGTTTTGTTCTCTAATGCCAGATCAAAGTGTTCATTAGCTCGCTCCTAAAATGAATTTTATCGATCGTAACGCGGTCGGAGCGCTTGGAAGTTTTTAATAACCGTGAAAAAGGCATTCGAATATCTCGCGAGACGACTTCCTCGGCCTACGCGGGAACATGATATATTGTCGCTCGCAACTGTGGTAAGTCTGTGCGGGAAGTGAAAGCAGTAACAAATTTTGTCGTTATTTTTCGAGAATATACTCATCACATACCCCAACGACGAGCGATTCATTCTTTCTTTGCTTTATGTACAATTTCGATGGCATACGCGGTAAAAGCAGCTCATCAATCGCCTGAATCCCATCTGTCATCGAAACGAAAAAGACACTCGAATCTAATCCAGTCTGCGTATAGGCAGAGCAAAAGGAAACCGGGTGGGAATCCGGCCGGACGGATCGAGCTTTATCTCCGCCATAATGAAATCGCTCGCGGAAAATCAAGCCGCCGGGCAGAGTACGGGTATAAAAAAGTATATAGGTCGCGTTGCTGCAGCTCGGCGCAACTGGCATCGGGAAGACTCAAATTGAATAGAGTACAGTTTACTCCAGCGTGGCGGGAGCAAAATAAAAAAGGCGGAAAACGCGCTCGCGGCGGAGGGAGCGATGCGCGCACATATCTTATCGCGCTCGAGAGACTCCGTCTTGCTCGGCTCCCCCGCCTAATCGTCTATTCATCCTTATCCCTCCGCCTTTCGGTCTATCCGGGCATGTACAGCGGCTCACCTCCTCGGGCATCCTCTTCCACCCCCCTCCCCGCCTCTTTATTGCTTCATTCCTCCCGATTCATTCGACTGCTCTCTCGGCTCACTTGCGATATTAGACTCGCAACTCTCGGCGGGCTCGCGCACTCGTTATAAGGAAAGCTCTATATCGCTCGGCTAATTACCCTCTTATACCCGGAGATTTTCAATGGAACCTCCGCCTCCTTCGGATGACTATGGTCGTTTTGAATTTTCTCCCAGGGATGCGCTGTAACGCCGCAGACGTGCGCGAGGCGGCTGGGGGTGGGAGGGGAAGCGCTTCTCCGTTTTATGAATACGAGTCTTTCAATGTTTCAGCCTATATCTCCGGCCTATAACGAGCGTCGTATATAGACTCTAGCGGCTCTACGCTCGCGAGAATTCGACTCCTCTCCCCGCGAATTTTTCACCGCGCGAGGCGCGATCCGAAACGCAATCGGCCAAATTGTTTCGGGGCATCTCGTCGAATCTCTCACCCTCGGCCTCGTTCCCCCGCGCGCGCGTCCCACTTTCGAATGCTCGCGCGGCTCCGATAGATCGCTTCCGCACACACGTATCCGGATTAAAACCTATGCGGACCGAGCGAGAATTTCACTCTTGTAAAAAGCCGGGGGGGGGGCGAGGCGTAAAAAAGACCATCGTACGAGCGTATCCAATTACCCGGGACCATTAGATACAGCTCTATCCTCGTGCTTCGTTTTCCTGGACGTTGCCCACTGTACCGTGCCGTTCGGAGAGCTCTCTCGATCCCTCCCCCGAGGAATTAATTAGAGTATAGCCGGGCGGACGCACGTCGGGTGGAAAACTCGATCGAAAACAGAACTAGAATAGCCCGGCCGACTGCAGGCGATTGGCAATCGGCTGACTCGAGAGGGGCGAGCAGGAGCCGATGACGAGGAACAAACAGAGAGCTCGTTATCAGTGTCGCGATTCACTCGAGCCGCGGAAAGACTGGCGCGCAGCTGGCGCTGTGGTATACTGTTCGACCCGGTCGACCCACCCCTTTTGAATTATTCGAGCGTGTGCGCTACGGCTGATTCAAGGAGCTTTTTCAGCCGGTTTTTGCGCTCGTCCGCGCGCGCTCTCGATGAGAATTTCGCCGAGTTACGCCGAGTGCCGGCCATTCGGAGCGGACGGACGCTGGATGTATAAATATATATCTGCCACGGCGGAACTTTCTGATACGGACGGCGCGGTATGTATTTTATGACAATGGAGAGAGAGAGACAGAGTGGCCGACGAAACAAACGAGCTCGATTTCGCGGCGAAGCGTAGATGGATCGATGGCTGACTAGTCTCTCTAAACAGAATCAGTTGATCGATTATTCTCAAGCCCGAACACTCGGATGCTTTGGGAAAATAGTTTTTCCAACGAAGCGTTGGTATTAATTCTGGATGTTCGAAGCGTTGACTAATTCAACGTGTGTACCCGACAAAGTTGGAGCTGACGTTCATGTGCCCTTTGGAAAAAATTGGAGGATAGGATATACTGCTTGGAAAATCGTTTGGGGGAAAAATCTTTGAGCAGAAATGGCTACAAGCTAATTTCTCGTTGGGGTTGATGATTACGAACGGATAATTTCATTTTTCGATTTTTCAACTTGGCAATTTAATTTAAGAATCATGATTTACTTGGGCGTCTGGTGCAGTGAAATTATAACTGGTAATATAAGATGCAGTCTTCCAATTTTCGTCTTCTTGGCTTTTCCTTCAATTTTAATCAAAGATATTAATTACAATCAAATAATAACGAGTTTCTAGATGAATTTATGAAAATATTGCAACTTACTTTAATGAAGATTTCTACGTATAATCGTCATGCGATAATTATACAAAAAACAGCTACACTATTTGCGTTAGTGTGAATAAGCAAGGAAAATTGTTTGTCACTATGAGAATTTTATTTAACTCGATAGAAAAAAATTTACCTTGAAACACGTGCAGTTAAAAAGGCAACCAAACCAGATTTTCAACGCGATTGGAGCAGGGACAATTTCATTTTTGCTCCCGCCATTTATCAAAAAGCATCGGATTTTGCAGAAAAGAAAATAATCGAGAAAACAACGCCATACACCGTTTTTCGATGATCCTTCGACAATGTCGTATCCCAGCAATAAAATCCGTTGAATTATCGTCAAAATAGAGTAATCCTATCAATCATTCCAATCATATCGTGAGCTCCTTGCATTCATACAATCGTGCAAAATTCAGCGTCAAATGATCCGTATTCGTTGATTTTTCGATCATCAAATAGCACCTACCAGCTGCGCTCACGGCAAAAGGAATAAAAATACATGTTCCAGTATTCAACCGAGCGCGACTGTGTGAGCCGTGAATATTGAGCCGCGCGCGCGAGCTGAATTGATGCATGCATTATTGTGCAGGTGTGAATTTTCAAAACAGCATTTACGACTATTTTTGCTTCCCAATTTTGCGCTGACGTACGACGCACGAGAAACGCTCTAAATTGACTTCGACTAACGTGGTGTATTTTTGGAAATTTGTAATTTTTTTGGACCAAATGGAAATGTATTTCTCTTCTATTTCTAAACTTTCCGAGGCAAAGGCGCGTATAAAAGAATATAAGGCTATATATAGCCTTCTCAATATTTCCAATATATTTTGATCATTTTCTGCATTTCAACTTCATTCGAGTGAGCAGTTGGGATTTCTCATATTTGCTTGATCTGTCGGAGATTACTTATTGGAAGAGTTTATCGAATACTCTAGATTGTTGATTTGTATCGATATACTTTTGAAAAAAAAACATGGAGTCTCTCGTTGCTATTTATTTTTCTCGTGGATGCATTTATTGGATCCCAAAGGAATATTTCGCTCCAACTTGCAATTCATTGCGCAACCTACAAAACCTGATCAAATGAGAAATATGTTTTCAGCAGTCCGATTGAGTTTTGAAAAAGACTACTTCTTATACATTGCAGTTAAGAAGCAGATAAATCATTTTATTATGCTCCAATGGACCTTTGGCACGTTCCATCTCCATACAAATTTACATTGCGTATAAGAGTTTAACGAACTGATTTCAAGTTTACATTCAAAAATCCGTCATAGCTAGCTTTGAAAAAAAATTGAATTTCATAATATAGTATAATACATCTTATAGCTACAAGCTATAACATTATACTTAAATCATTCTATTTCCATAATTTGTTTGTATCATGAATATCCAAAGCAAGCCAGTTTGAAATAGCGGATTCAATATGGCGCGCTGAAAATATAATAATTCATTAGATTTGCTTGGAAATTGCTACTCATTTGAATTTTTGAAAAATCTCAAATCTGACCTCGTTTTTTTCTAAAACACCGACCTCGAAAATCCTTTTGACTCAGTTTCAAGAAATCCGACTACAAAGGAAAATGTATGCTCGAAAGGGTCAAGATCATCATCGGGTCTTTTACGAGGAAGAATACGACATAACTACCTGCTCGCGTGCACTCGATACTCACAGCACAGTGGCTAAATCCTGTCGTGTTCAGTTTGAATGGCTCGTCAAGCTTTTCAATTTCATAAAGAGGCTGCGACAGTGCCAAACTCGCTCGAATCAGGAAGCTCACACATTTGACTGTATTCATCCAGCCGTTAAATCGCATAGCTCCTCGTTTTTCAACTGCCAAATTCTCGTCCTACGATGAGACATGGTCGCGGCGCGAGATCCCGAGTCGTATTTTTCCTCGATGCAAAGATCCCGGATTAACCCGAGCCGGCACACCCCTCGGGACTACTTACCTAGAGAGTGCAGTCGGGGAGAGGTTCTTCGTGACGTATCCAGCTTGGGCGGGTACAGTGGGGGGGGGAAAAAATTTCTCCTCGGGGCAAAGTACGCACCGACGACGACGACGACGCCTCGGCCCCGATTCGTCGTCGTGTGCCGTTTCGTATGTATATATCCGTCCCGCTGGGGAATTATACGTGGGCTCACGCGAGCGGCTTTTTTCCTTTCCTCCCCGGCGCGCATTATTGCACGCGTCGAATATGCGGCGACGGCGGCGGCGGCGGCGGGATGTGCACACGTATACGTATAGCCGTGAGCCGCGGAATAATCAAGCGCGGGCGCTTCGTGCCTGGAGGCGGTTAGCCCGTAGGCCACTCTCTCGTGCGGATATGTTTAATAAGGAGCGCTGGGCCGCCTTGACTCTGCAATTATCATGATTCGCAATAATGCGTTTTTGCGGGTGCAAGGCGCCTTTGTTTTTTCTTTCTTTTCTCCTCCCTCTTCGAACGGACGAACCGATGGCGTGCCGAGGCTCTGTTTTTGCGGCGAAAATACATGGGCGCCTTCGTGCGCCAAGAGGATACTCTCTCGTACATACGCGTGCGGTCGACTTTGTTGCGGCTCGAAGTATACGAGACTTGTCGGCTTTTCCATCTCTATAACCCCCAATGAAAGCTCCGTAAAATAGAGAAAGAGGGAGAGAGTTCGCCGGTTGCTTCTAATTTCATATCGACGTGTATCTCGTCAGTTCGTGTGATTGAATTTCTTTTGAAACGTACGAATAGGCTCTATTCCAACGTTGGGCGCCATTTGCGCGAAAGGTTTGTTTAAGCCTATCGCCCCATTTTCGAGGGAATTAACAGAAATTACGAAATGATACGAATACGAATACGAATACGCGTTCGTAACTGAAATCTTCACCTTGTATGAAATTATCTCGATCTAAAGATATATATCGCTACATTTTCATTCTGATCTATTTTAATTTTGCTGATGGACCAATCAGAGTATTTTCAACAGAGCACTTCAGTTTCGACTGTCGAATGCATGTTAAATCTCATGAGTTTCGACCCGCTCTTAAGAGCATACCGTTTTGCTGCAGTCCCGGAAAATCAGCAGTATGCGCAAACGCGAGTTAATATCTCCTGAAAAACGTTCGGAAAAGGCAATGGACGAATCGACCTCGTTGATTCTCGAGTGTAGAGCTTTTAGCGTCCGCTACATATATATATATATACTCTTGCTCCCGAGGACTCGACCCATATGATATATTGTTTACCCGAAATAACGAGACGATTGTTCGTACGTGTTGCAGGTCTGCGCAAAGTGTACCCGTACTACTTCACCTTCACGACTTTCACGAAGGGCCGCTGGGTCGGCGAGAAGATCCTGGAGGTGTTCGCGCGTGAGTTCCGGGCCCACCCGGCCGAGGAGTACGAGAGGTGCATACGCGCGGGCACCCTCACCGTCAACTACCAGAAGGTCGACGTCGACTACAGGCTTCGTCACAACGACCTCCTGGCCAACGTCGTTCACAGGTATCCACTTCTTCTCTCTGTTCGTCTGTCTCTCTGTCTCGAGCCCACACTCCACTCCCCCCCCTCTCCCCGTTCCCGTGTACGTGCTCTCTCGTTACGCGCCAATTCTCTTCAGCCGAGGACCGACCAACACTCGAGCGAGGAGAGGACAAAGACTCGCGGACTCTTCGGTAATGACTGTAGCGCGCGAGTTTGGAGTCGCGGCCCGGGTTATATATAAGGTAACTGTACCCAATTTGGCACTGTACCCAATTTGGCACAATCGTCAGATTTCGTATTTCCGGTGCTCTCTGAGCATCAGTCGCTCTTGGGTTATGTTGGGGGAATTAAAAGAAAATTTTCGGTATCTTCCCCGCCCATTTAGCCCTTAAAACCACTCTCCTAAAACACTTTGAAGTTTCACTTACTGATTTTTTCACCATTTTCTTATTTCACTTTTCACACTCAACCTCAAAAATCAGGTGTCAATAATTTTTATCTCTCAAAGTGTCATTACTCTTTTTTGTGTAAAAACATCTCAGCTTTCGATTGGTCTCATCAGTTTTCCGAAAATTATTTTTTATCCTACTCAAATTGCTGTTTTTCGCATAAAAAAAAAAGTGAACCCAATGTGCCCCTCTACGCGTTTTTAAATGGGAAGACTGAGTGAAATCATTGAATATTTGTATAGACATATTACGATGATTTAGACGCGTATTTTTGAGTTGTATGTTAAAAATTTTGTATAAATATCACTGGGAACATGATTGAGAGTTTATTTCAATGCCAATTGGATCGTCCCTGTAGGCCTATCTAGGCTGTAGCTAATGATTAAAAAATTGTGCCAAATTGAGTACACGTTTTGTGCATTTAGCCTTTTTGCGTTTTTTTTTAAATTGCGATTTTCGATAGGTTAAAGTAGTCGAATGATGATTATGAAGATGGTTTCTAATAGGTATTGAGCTAAGCTTAGAGATGCCGTTCACAGAATTTTAAAATTCGAAGTCTATCATAGTCAAATTCGCGAAAAACCCTTAGGGGGGGCACATTGGGTACAGTTACCTTATATATATAGGGGATTCTCGTCGGAGATATTGCAGCAGTCTCGGATTGGTGAATATTTTCACCCCGGACGGCCGAGTTGTCGAAGGATGGTCGCGAGTAAGTTTGGAACTTTGGTGACACTCGCGTGTGTTAACAACGAGAAAAAAACAAACGGAGCATCGACAACTCGTGGAACTTTTGAGACACGACTACGTATAACGTATACGTGACTGATAAACTTGACTGGCGGTTGACGATTCGTTAGTCGCGTCGCGGTTTGACGATCCTTGGCGAAACTACTGCTCGGAAAACTGCATACCCGTCTTCCATATCCTCGAAGCAACAACAACAACGACAACAACAATAAGCTCTAACACACACGAGCGGAGACGAGTCTCACTCGAGCCATCAACAACTCAATTTCAACCAGAGCAAATGTAAAAAGAAAAGGAAGATAATCACCACCAGCACGTACGATCACACACACACACACACACACACACACACACACACACACATACTCTCACATAATCCTATTATAACAAGCACATGCAGCCCATACAAGAAGGCATGAGAGACATTGCGCGGGCGCGGCACGTGTGCCGCTGACGTAACCCCGTTCAGAGCCGGTTATTTAGCCGGTGCGCGTATGTGTGCTCACGCGTCGACCCGAGTGCCGATATATATGTGTGTGTGTATACATCCAAGAAAGATCCGATCGAGCCGAAGTCGGGTCTAGGCCGACCGGCTTTTATCGGCAGGAGCCGCGACTGGGTCCTTGGCATCGATTTTATCCGTCTCGATAACGCTCGCGCGCGCGCTTGTCTGTCCATGCGAGGCCGATATGCCCCTCTCTCCATATGGTTTTTCAATGTTTATCTTTGTTTGGAGCGCTTTGATCGGGACGCATGTATATATATCCGCGGTGTCGATGTACAACTGTCGCGGCTGTAATATGTTGGCCTATGGTTCTTTCTTTCGCGCACTCGGCGCTCGAAAGCGAGAGCTGCCGAGCTTGTCCGCGGGCAAAATATCAAAGGACCGATCGACAATTCGACAATTTCCTTCTTTCACTTTTAAAACGAGCGGTGGAGGGGTAGAGGAATTCGGCCCGAAGGCCGTTATCGGACGACGATATAGCAATCCCGATGAGCACCTTCGAAATTCACTTTCCGACACGCACCGCGCATTTGAAGGTCAATCCAATTTTCAAGAGCACCGTAAACGAAAATGAAACGGTAGACCTGAAAAGCCGTGTTTTGTCGGCAATCGGCGCGACGTATTATGCCGATGAAATTGAATCGGAGCGATTCTCACCTCACTCGGTGTTCAAAGTCAATCGTCCGTCGATCTCTCGCTCTTTAGTATTCTTCCATTCTTCCCTTTTCGCTATATCGTAACAAGATACCCAACACGCTCGATCCATTATTTTCCTCGCGCGGCAGTGGGGCGCGGGCGCGCTTGATTGAGCGCAAACAGCAATATCAAAGCTGGCGCGTCGAGATGAAAAAAAAACGAGCTAATATACCCCCGTCGCCCCGAGTCTCCGAGCAATAACCCCTGGGTCCCAACAATGCTTGCGGGGGGATAAACGGTTACGAGCCGGAATCCGATCTCGTCCTTGCGGCGGTGTCGCCCGTCATCCCGTATATAGCCGCGGCCCCCGAGAGCAAACGCGGGACACCGGCAATTTCGCGCAGCTGCTCGATAATGCAGGAGGCAAGACGACGACGACGACGAGACTCGGCAATAATTTACTCGCGAAGATGTGCGCGCGAGCCCCAGCGCGTCGACCGAAATCCCCCCTCCGCACGTGCTATATACACTTTGCACGCGCGACCAAAATCAATCTGACTTGGAGGGCCGTAAACACACGACCCTGCGGGTACTTGGGTGCCTCGTCGGAGCTGCTCGGCGCGACTGGGTAGTAAACGTAGAAAGCGGAGAATGCACTTGTGGGTCAAATTTTTTCCGAGTTTCAACCGACGCTCACGTTACCCCCGGGGGAGAAGTTTGCTAATCCGAACCGCGCGGCTTCCGGAATGCGCAAACAGCACACCAAATATCCGTCTTCCAGCTCCGACGCAACGGTTATTCTTGCGTTCTCGCGTTTTCACCTTACGCCCGCAAGTTCATATCCCGCGATGTTGATTCTGCCGATCCGTCGCAAGACACACAACTGCGGAGCGAAACGAAGCTCGGAATGAAACGGACGAGAACAAGCGGAGACCGCGTCTCTGTAGACGGATCGATGGAAAAAGCGAGCGTCGGCCGCTAATGCAAGACGCGTGTAACGTAAGATAATCCGCGAGTGATAACACAACGCTTCACCGGGTCAAACTTTTTCCCTCTCTCGCGCAAACAGTAGCTATGATCTATATACACCTCTATATGCGTTTAGCCATACTCGAGGTGGCCGCGGAGAGAGAAGTCGCGACCAGGGCGGGTTCGGCGACTCGGGACGGGGAGAAAGGGGGCCGTTGAACTCGAGTCAGCCCAAGTTACGATTGGATTACACGTGTAGCCACTCTCGCTCGAGCACTTTCGATTGGGTAAACGGAAAATCGCTCGGTCTCTCGCGCATCGCTGGATTACATCGGCACTCGAGAGGTGGGGGAGCCGTGGCGAATCCGATTTGCATGGCTAATTCGCGGCAAATAAGACGTCGGCGGGCGGCCCGTGGAGCCGCGCGCGCAGAGAAGAGCGGAGCTCGGATGATCGGTAATCCAATATTGCCGGAGCAATTTTGAAACCCGGAGGGCCGATTGTCGGCGCGGCTCCGTATGTACACGAGACGCTGACGACTCGAGTTCGCCCGCACGCGGCGAGTTGCAGAGGTGATTGATGAGGCGGCGACGGCGGCGGGGGGAAGCGCCTCTTCCGTTTGTTACTCGAGACACCGTTATTAAAGCCTAGCCGGCTCCGTCGCGGACCAATTCGAGTGAGTCGGAGTTTCCTCCCCGACCTGCCGGCAACTTTCCGAAAAGTAACGGAATTTCAATTGGTGACTCGGTCCCGCAAGAGCCTCGTGCGGTACATGAACGGCAAGTTTCCCGGGCCACTCAGGAATACGCGAGGCGAACGCTCCACCGTATATGTATCGCTCGTGGGATGGTGCACTACATGATTGCCGATGCGATATCTCATGCAATTTTAACGATTCGGATTATCGGTGTGTTCGATGCGTTGTCGTGCCGTAAAGCGTACTTTGCCGGGCCGGAGGGTTTTTGGAAAGAATTAAATCGTAAATCAATCGATCCACAACGCGGTATCCTCGTATATACAGTATCGCGTGGTCTTCCGCGTTATATACTTCCGCGACGTTATCGGTATTTCGCTTCCGAGCCTCGGCGGTTCAGCGATATCGAATTACCTTTCGAGGTGCTCCATCCGCCGCTGCTCGGGCCATACAACACCAATCAGCCGGAACTCGCCGCGTCGCTGCAGTTGGCCAGTTGGGAAAGAAACCGGAAACGCTCGGCCATCCTCGTTTTCAACTTTATACTTTTGACGTCGCGACAACGAAACCGCATTTGGAAGCTTCCCCCCCTACCCGCCTGATGCCGGTACTCGCTCCGCCTCCGCCAAAGCCAATCTATCTTGTTCGTTAGCTAACGCGTCGATACTACGTTCTCATTGAAAACTGCTCTTTACTTGATTTACCTGTAACGGGCGAACGCGTTCCGACGTCTTTGGATCGAGACTTTCCCATATTTTTCCGTACACCCTGGGTCGTTCTGAAAGTCCAGTGGTTAAAATATTCGACTAAAGCTCGAATGGCGGTCGAACTTTGAAAAGATGGAAAATTGAAGAGACATGAACAATTATGAATGGGGAAAATCAAAAGTGTCTAATCAAAAGTTTGAAGTCATTGTTTTCACTAGTTTGAAATTTGAAATTTGGATCATAATATGAATTGTTCTGTTACGATCATGTCGTATAATTTCGACCTTATAAATCGTAATACCTACCATTATAAACGTAATGCGTCTAAATTAGTTGGTATTACAAAGTTCTGATGTAACTGAGATACGCACTTACTAGGAGATGTTGTCAACTTTGGGTAATCAATCATGAGGAAACTTTCCCAAGTGATTTTTCGGTACCTCAATAAGCCATCAGTCTGATGTTTCGATTTCTCAGAGTTATTCTGTGAATAATAGTAGATTTTATACATTCGCTGTTGTGTCTGTGAATACATAAACCCATAACCCATGATGAAAACAGCCATTTAATCTACCAAACATAATTTGTGGGTTATCGAAACTTGATCAAACTTATTATTAGTTGGATTGAACGGTTTCATGTATATAGCTTATTGGGGGCCGGCAGAAATGATTCAGGGAAGTTCCATCGTGCGGTTATCCGTCCGAAGTTGACAAACTCCCATATAGTTGGAACTATTTTGAATAGTTTTATATTGACTATCCTGAATTCAAGTTCATTTGACGATTCCATTCTTCATTTTGCTTCCACGAACCATTTTTTTCGCGAGAGTAGAGCCTGCTCCATTAATCTCGAGTCTTCCTCGACTTTCATCAGCACTAGCATCTAGTAGGTGCGAAAGTCCGTAATAGCGGAATATGATGTACTCTGTATGTGTGCAAGAAACGTTTTCGTTGCCAAGAATTTCGGAGCGATCTTCCGCTGCTTCAGTTAACAACTAGGTGAAATCGCAAAGTAAATTTAATCTGCAGTCAACTTACAAATAGAATTATAATCAACAACTCAGGCTTCTTACAAAGTATACGCAAAAGTATTGATACGAAGATATTTCAACGAGCTCGCTCATTATCGCTTCCGCGTGACGGGAAAGTCTTTGAAGAATTTGCACCTGAATGGCTAACAAGCGGCAGTTCAGGTGTACAACTCGTTGCTGCACGCGCCCGCTCTTTTTTTCCTCCTCTTACGCAAGAATCCGAAAGAACAAACGAAGAGACATTAAAAACTGTCCGATGATGAACGAGGGCTCGTTTGAGCGTTCGAGTGAGAAAATGCAGAAGCGTCTGGTGTTGCACAATGCTGAAGACAGCGCGCGAGCAAATTCTTACGCAACGGACGCGATCGTATAGACAGCCAGAGGAATAAACGACGATCCGACCGAGTGATCCGATAATTTTCATATCACCGATCGGAGATGAGAATCGAAGGATAAATAAATCGTTTTATCGTTTGCCTCGCGGGGCGAAACTCGACGCGAATTCTTTTCGCAGAAAATTCACGTTGTATATAACAATCGAGAGAAGAGAGTTTGTGGAAGGGAATTGATAAAGTATACGGATATTTGCGAGATAATACGCGGAATCGTCCGAAGCTTCGAGTTCGAATTATTATCTCGAAATTGAAATTCCAATGTGGAAGTTGGTTAATAAATTCGACCCTTTCAATTTACAACTCGTTTCAATCATCCCGGGTATACTCCGCGAACTCAAATATAACGAACATCCTTCACAGTTTCATCCGTGAAACGACACTGCGATTTCGTCTCGGACCACCACGTAATCCTTCCAATAAAACACGAATGTCAATATAATTTTATAACTTTCCGATTCACAGCACTAGCACATTGGTTCATCTATTGACGCGACGAAAATCAATCGCCGCGAGAGACTAACAAAAAGTCCGGGCTCGCGGTTCCGTGCGATTCTCCCTTTGAAAAAACACAGCCGAAACGGTCGAGCAAAAAGTGTCGAGCCGGTCGATTTGCGTATACATGGAAACGACAAATATGTATGAAATGGGAAGTCGACGTCCGAAGCTGCGAGCAAACAAACGAATAGAGGCAATTGTGGCGAGTCGCGCCGCGCGATTTCGTAATAAATTATTTCGAGCCGCCGATCGTGTGTCTCTTTTCGCGTCGACGCGCGACAAGGCCACTTGGCTCTCGCGGCCTGCTAGTGGATCGACTTGATCCGCACGACGCGCGTACAATTCAAGTAAGCGATGACGTGCTCGCGCGTTACGCCTTTTGTTCCATTCTTCCTCCTTGTTAGCGGCAAAGATGCGGTCTCGCAGGAACGTCCATCGTCAGACGTGTCGCTAGTGTTACTAGTAATTTTATGAAGATGGGCATCGAAATTTTCGCAAATATTGCCGCGTATCCGAGACGAATCGAGCGGCAGTGGCAGCTGCAGTTCGAGTTTTTGTTCGTCGTCGACGAGAAACAAAAATCTTCCTTGGTCAACGCGCGACGATTTGCACAATTTCCAGTTGCCAACGTTTTCTTACCGCGGCGTTAAAAATGACGCCAGCGAGACAAAAGCAGCACTCGGAGCGATAATACATACGCACACATGCGAATGGAAACACGCCTGGCACGTACGGGCTTACTTCGAGCAAAGTTTATCCGCGGCACGTACGGCGCTCTTGTTCGACCGAGCCTCCTTGGGTATATATTATATCTCCTCATTATCCACCGACAGTACTCTCGATTCGGGCAACTTTCGAGAGACGATTCAAACTATTCTCGCGAAAGTATCCATCGAGCCACGGCGTGTTCCTCGTTCGGAATCCAATCCGATTCTTCGTCCCACTCGACCGGCCGACCTTCTTTCGTATCACCGGGACCGAGCCGCATGTGTTTGTTGAATTCCCGTCATTTCTTTTCGTTGCCAGAGTTCGCCCGCGCGCATATATTATCTGTGGAAAACCGCGCGCTCGCGCGGGAACTCGGCCGACCGTAAAAGCGGCCGCTTTTACGTCGAGGCTCGCCACCGCACGCTCGTTAAAAGTCGGCTCGTAAAGTTTGCGCAAGAGAGGGAGCGCATCGTCGTCGTCGTCGTCGTGTGTTCGCCGCGCCTACTCTAGGGGGGGAGGCGAGAGAAGAAACGAAAAGGACGTGTATCTGGGGGGAGGGGGGTAAGCGTCGCACAATATGCTTTCCCGGAGGAGGGCGGGTGGCCTTTTAATTGACTAGCTCTCCTCTTGATTGGCTCGACTGGCGACGTGACCCACTTCCCCGGTAGAGGGCGATTTGGATTTGCGCGCGCTCTCGGTCATCAGCGTCACTTCTGCGAGCCGACTCCACGGATCAATCATTTTTGGCCCAGTTCGCTTTATTTTAGCGCGTCCCTCGGCTTCGGAGGGAGCGAGGGAGAGAGAGAGAGAGAGAGAGAATCGTCGTCACGCCGAGTGATGTTTGAAGCGTCGTTGCGCCGCGCTGATTGACGACGACTTTCATAATTTCCGCCCTCTCGATCGTTCGTCCCGATAACTGTGGCAATCAAAGCTTCCACCCCGCCGTGATTCATTGCGCGAGCATAAATCTCGCGAACACTCACATTTATACGGCCGACGAGCGAACGCGGTCTTCGAACCGTCTCCGAATTTCCGCGAGACTCTATAAAAAATCCTCACGATCCCGTGGCAATCGACGCTCATCTAACGAGTAACAATCAACTCGCGATTCCTTTCCAACTTTTATATAAATAGCACGGCCGTCGATGAAATCATCCTGGCTGCACAGGCAAGATCCGTCCGATATCGGACGACGATTGCGCGCTCGGCAAATAGCACATAGCTGATTCGCGGCAATCACAATCAAAGCCGGCTCTCTGATCCTCGGTGTACACAGCGGTCCCGGCTCTAAACACTCGATCGCGCTCAATCGACTCGCGCGCGCGAAAACAGCTGGGCGGAATGCCTAATCGCGTATACCCGTCGACTTCAAACGACGGAGATCGCGTCTGTGCTGGGCGCCGAGATCAAAACGGCCGCTCGAGCTTTGCCCCGAGTTCGAGGCTGATGTGTGTTTGTGTTTGTGTGTGTGTGCGTGTGTCTATATCGCGAAACGGCCAATTTGAAAGTGAACCTCGTCGAGAGGACTGCGTGTGCATATATACGCAACGTGCGTGTTTCGTCTATACTATCCAAACACATAGCGAATGACGCGCATAACTTTCCCGTATACTCGCGTTGTTGACGCTCGCGCGTTATTCATCAACTCGGTTCGCGTGTGCGTACGTCGCTGGACCGGCGACGTCGGATAAATAAAAGCGACCCGTCGTTTCAAAGCTCTGCCGGGACTCGGTGTGCGCTCGAATAGTTGTTTGGTGTATGAAGCAATCGTTTGGGGCGGTGTCCGATGTACGTCGGAGTACACGGCCGGGCGGACAAAAACTTTGATTGTCACGTGTCGAAAGCGATTCGGCCGTGTCGCCGGCATATATGGATATATGGATGTATACTACTCTTAAACCTTTTCAGTGAAAAACCACTGCATTGCGCTGAAAAATTATTGTAAAAAGGTGGACGCGTCCAAAATTCACTGGGTTACATTGAATTTCTTATGAAACTAAAGTGAACTTTCACTTTACTTCCATGAGTTTAAATGGAAAACATTTTTACATAAAATTCACAGTAAGTAGAATAAAAATTCACTTCACACCATACTTACTGCAAATCGTGATGTGAAAATGTAAATTAACTGAAAAGTGAAAATTCACTTTAGTTACATGAGAAATTAACTGTAATCCAGTGAATTTTTCGTTCACCTTCTTACAGTGATTTTTCACTGCAATGCAGTGGTTTTTCACTATAAGAATTTGAAAGAGTACGTTTGCGATTCACAGGTAAAATACAGTAGACTCGAAAGATTCTATTGTACACGATGGCTCTGTTTCGTCCGCGCCGCGTATGCGTATCGCTTCGGACGCTCCGGCTAATTGGGTTATCAGAGCCAATTTCTCGTGCGATATTCCCTGGGCCTTTGTTGTGCGCGCGTCGAGCGAGAGGGCCGAAAATCAAGAGCCAATCTCGGGCCCTCGTACAACTGGGCTGACGCTCGACTTCGCCCGGATTAACGCGGGCTTCCAGTTAAGCGGTTAATCGAGTTGTAGCTTCTCCCGCTGCGATTGATTCTTCAGGTTAGTCCGATACGGCGATTCGCAACAAGGAGTATCGGCCGATCGATCGTTCGATTTACCATACGAAATTCGAGTTCGGAATGACCGATAGGAAAAGTATGAATGGATTCGCCCAGGACAGAAAAAAACTAATACGAAAAATCCTCGTGAACATCGCGTCGTGGCATCTTGACGCGATCCCGATAAAACTTGGAAATATATTTTCACCCCGGCGATACCTCCATGGCTCTCTAGACAAAGTCGGCGGGGCAGAGCCGAACGGATTACAAAACTTCAAGGGATAAAGCTCGCGGATGATTAATGAAGGAGCTGGCAAAGCGAAGCGCGGCTTTCATCGCTTGCCGCGCGGTATATAGGACTCGGGGAAATACCGGCAAAGAGAGCCTACAGCCACAGAGCGGAATATCCCTCGGCTCCCTCGGAGGACGAATCTTTTTTCAGTCGCGAATGCACAATGCAAGAGCTGCAGGCAGCTTTTGCACGCGCGCACACCTATATAGATATCCGTCTTCTACTCCCTTTCTTCATTTTACCCGTCGCGGTCTCGGTTTACGCGCGCGCGCGAGCCTCCGGCGCGTCGCCACCGCGACCCCGTATATACCTCATTGGCATTCAACGATCCGAGCATCCGAATCGATCTTAATTAAGCACTTGATGCGCCGTTTTAGAGGGGCGAGGCAGCTTAGAGCGAGAGGCAATTTTTCAAGTTTAGACCGGAGCTTTTACTGGAGCAGATGAATAATCGGTCGGCCGGCTCCATGCTCGATTGGGTGCATTCAGACTCGTAAATTCGAGCGCTAGATTGTCTGCGGGAATTCGTGACGCGGAACGGCCCCACACGAGTATTATACGTATCTCATATCCCACCGAATGAAAAAGAAAATTTTAACGTTCTCGCGTTTCGTTATTTTGAATTTCGTACATTGCCGCCGCTGAGTATTATGAAAACAAAAGAGGATGCTTTGCGCTCCTCGGATCGAGATTTGCTTGGAAAGTTTCACGTCAGTTCCACCGAAAATATACACAGTCGACAAGTGGATATCCGCCCGGCTGAGCTTAAATCAACCTATTTCACTTGTCATATTTTTCAACCTACCTCGCTACCATAACAAGCTAACTTACCTTACGCGGTAGAATCGCCGCGACCCATCGTGCACTTCTCATCCACGTACGAGCCACGCGAAGAGCTACGTTCATACGCGATCTTTATCAAACTATCTCTCTCTCTCTATACACCAGCAAAAATCGTATTTAAACTCGAGAAAAATTAGTTCGACGTTGTGCGCCACGAGCGAGCATTTATCTCGCTACTAAACACACCGCGCGATCCTTCTCGGATCCAGATTCGATTATATATTTTTTTTCTGTGTAGCTGGCGCACAGAAAACCACTCGGCCGTCGTTCGAGCCGGAGCGAGAGACAAGTTTATCGGGCGCGTGCCCGCGGCGTCAATCGAAAGTTAACGTCCTCCTAATAACGGATCGCTCGCGGCGCGTATATACCGCCGTTGCGGCCGTAACGGAAAAGCAGCCGCGAGTCCGTCGGGCTAATAAATCAAAGCTCGAGCGCGGCATCTTGGCAGCTTTTGCCGCCGCAGTGCGGTGCGGCCCGAGAGCGGAGATCTAAATTTAAAATCGCCGCCGGCAGGATCTGTCGCGAGACACCGAGTCCTGCGAGGCGGTCGCTGAGTTACGGCGTTTTTATTGAAACATTAAGCCCCCGGTCCGCGATCGGCGCCCTTTTTCTCCCTCCCGACCCCACTCCCGCGCGCTCCGCTGAATTCGTAACGGCCGCATCAAACTTGAAGGCTCCCCCTGTTTTCCCCGTGTACCGGTGGGAATAAATCATGCGAGCGCGACGCGAACCGGGTCAGCTCGAGCTTTGAATACGACATTCGCCGGTAAGAATGGGATTGGGCCATGCGGAGAGGAGGCGCGACGACAGTCAAGGTCGGAGAGAGCCGATCCGGCGAATTCCGCGCGATTTCTCCCCGCGATTCTGCCTTAGCCTGTGGGGTGACTCTTTTTGCCTGTAGGTACACGGCACTCTTGATTCTGGAAATTTGGAAATGTATATAGCACGGTTGTGTGTATACGTATCCCGTGAAATTGAACAATGAAATTTGGTGTCGTATCATCGAGATGCGGAGATCGTAAAAAAGAAAATGGCTTTGCCTACTCGCTTGAAAGCATACAGTGAAAAACCCGCGCATTAGAGTGAAAAATCACTCTAGTTACATGAAAAAGTCACTGCAGTTCCAGTGAATAATTCATCCGCGTTCTTACAGGGAGTTTTTCACTCTAATACAATGGCATTTCACTATGAGCTTTCATATGAGAGTAAAGTTAAATCCACTGTGCTTTAATTAATAATTTCACATTCATCGTATACATTTCGAATCCGATTTAATCTGAATTACTCATCCCCCGTGCTTTAATTTCCATTACGCGCGCTTGCAGCTTCTTGCGCGCGGAGCTGCAAATCTCATTTATAAACTAAACACTTTCAACGCGTCCCCGAATCTCACCCGTTCTCCATTGTAATCTTCACTTTTTGCATGTGTATCATTCCGCAGTTCGTCCTCTCGAGCCCCTCTGAGCCCTCCTCCGCGTAGGATACGTCAAGCGCGAACTCGTGTAATCCTCGTGACGGAGATAAAAAAAAGAAAAAAAAGGTAGAAAAAGAAAAGAAACGTTCTGCAAAAAGCAGAGTCGAGCTCTCGCGGATGTATCCGAGTAGCGGCATAAACAAACCGTGTCACAAAATCCTGGATCCACAGTATTACTGGGGGAAGCTCGCCCAAGGAAAAAGAGAAAGTCAAACAAAAGTGAAGAACGGACGAACGCGATAAGGAAATTTTTCTCCCGGAAAAAAAGTGATACACACGAAGTAATATAGGTTCGGTGAGAGCGCCACGGCAGATTAGCAATGTCTGCAAATAGCTCGAGCCCGAGAGGAGTATGCGCAACGCTATTATCAGCGGGACGCGCGCGAACTTTGCATTTTGTACTCGAGGCTGATACGGTAATTTTACGGCTCGCCCTTACGCACCGTGGGGCCAACACCGCGTATAGCGTATATGTATTATCGGCATCTCTGCACACCAAGCGTCAATTCAATCCTTCGTTCGACGTGACTTTTAGGGGACGAATAAGCTTTGCGCGTCGTTTCTCGTGAATTTATACGTCATTTTTTGCGATGGATAAGTTGACGCGACGATACGTCGAGGGGACAGAGGAGGCGCGTACAGCAGCGACGTAAGTCACGAACGCATTAGACTCTGCGAGCATCTCAAAAATTGGAATTTAAGCTCCTCTTACTGTGTGTATATTTACACACATACGCACCTACGAGCACCGAGCGAGGAATTTCACTTCCGTCACATGCCGTGTATAAAATATTACAGCGCTCGAGAGTCGCCTACAGAGTAGACCGTTATAAACTCGGCGTAAGAAGTTTTGATAGCGCCTTCAATAAACTCGACAACAGCCATAACTCGCCCCCCTCCCCCGTCCAGAGGGTCGCGCGCGCGCGACAGCCGGACCACCAACTACTCGTCGACGATTTCAAAGCGACGGTTCCTTCTCTCTCCCTCTATACGACTGTGTACACACGTGTACAAGTGCACTGCCCGTTGGACGTGTTCGCATTCATATACGACGGCAGGAGCGTGCGACGGTACATTTAGCGTCCGAGCGAGGGTGGATCGATCGCGTCGTTTCGACGCTCTGCGGTTTTATTACACCTGTGCCGCGGCTAAACCGTTTTCGCGGGGGCGAGCGCATATGGGAATGCCGCCGCTATCGCCGAGCTTTGGGCCTTTTTACTGCGCACTCGCCCGCCGAGGAAAATAACTCGTTGCGTTGGATGCAACTGTCGGTTGGTTGCGGCCCATTTTTTTTTTTTGCCTTCGCAAAGAAATCGGTCGAGCAGCTCGTCGAGCGTTCCCAATCGGGTACCCGGGCAAGTGTTGTATTGTGATCGCGGCGTAGAAGGACCGATTCGCGTATCCGGCCTTTGTTCGGATTGTTCTCTCGTGCTTTCGTTCGAGTCTTATCATATACGTCGAGTCGAAAGTCAATGACGCGCGACGCATCAATTTGATATAAATAAATCGTCAAATATATATTTACATCATGAAATTTATAGGTGCTATTGATAATTCGTTATTAGGATAGTTGATATAAAAAATATTTTCGACTTAGAAATATTGTAATTAAATTTATAATTCCAAACCATTTATAAATTACTTTATCTTCAAAATTGAAATCTTGTAAAATGATTCATAAATTTCTTCTAGTTGTAAACGAAAGACTATACTCGTATCAAACTTTATAAATAATCAATTCTATAATACATTGAATCAAACATTCTACCGCGACTCGATGTATAAGCAGCAAAAAGTATAAACTCGATGAATTTCTTATGCAAGACGTATTCGTGTACACAGATTCACACTCATTCCGTCCGCAACTCCGAGCCGCGCATACGGTATATAATTTCAAACTAGGAATATCCATTTCGCCGTCGCGCCATCCATACGTCCTATACAGCTCTCTGCAAAAACAATACGTCAACCCTACACGGTACGCGCATATTGCTCAAAGCTATACGCTGACAGGTATACGCGATCTATACTGATATATCCAAGCGCGGGAATTCTCCCGAAGCGTTTCGTTGCAACAGAGAAAAAAAAGGAAGGCGTCGGAAAAACAGAACATATTCTAGGGCACACGGGCCGCAGGTATATTTCAGTGTACACATATACTCGAGCGAGACGTGGAGCGCGAGTCGAACCATTCCCGGCGCGCTAATTGACGGTTTCGAAATAACGCGGCGCGCACGTTACGGCTCGACAGCCGCGCGAGCAGTGACGAAATATGTCGATGTGCCTCCTTTTGTGCACCTGTCGGCTGAAACGCGGAAAGCCGCACGCGCGTGTAGCGTTCGGGGAAAAGCGGCCGCCGATTTTTGCATAACCTCCGCGAGCAACGGGTGTACGCGATTCTTTTCGAGGAATCGAAGATTTTCGCCTGATCTAGGCTAATTTCTCGTTGGTCGCGCGATTTGCCGGACAAACAGCTCCCCGCGGGGGAAACAGCCGCGGCTTGTTGGGTCATGTACGACCATACTCGGTTTGACGACGTTTTTCGCTGCCGATGACTTCGAGGAGAAGCGAGAACGGTGGCGAGTTTTTTTTTTCTTACGCAGCTAAACTCCCGTCGACGAACTGATTGCGAGGCATAAATTTCACAGTGTTAATCCGGTAAATCCAAATTGCGCACGAGCACATAGTTATCGGCAAAATTAATGGAGTGTAATAACGCGAATGAGAGTATAATGAGCCCTTTTCCAGCCAAACAAAGCCGGGGAGAAAATAATCATAATTCTGTGCATAGGATTTTTCTTCGGGATTTTATTTTTACGAAGAAGTGGACGAAACACCGACGAAGAATTACACTTTCGGCCGCGTTGAAAATCATTTGTACGTGACTGTAAGCCTTGAAACACTCGCCGCGAAGATAACAACTGATTTGACGGGTCAAATCTTATGTGTCAGATTATGAGGAGGGAAAACCCACGGAAAATTCTAATCCATCACGCGATAATAATACGCATTACAACAGCTGACCCACGTTGCGACCTAATAAGACTCGATTTAGAATTATAAATAAGAAATCCCAGTGCAATAAATAATGAAGCGGTTCATAAATAGCGCAGAAATGACATGGCATGCGCGGTTCATTATCTCGGCTTTCTTCTCTGCAACAATTTTTCATTCTAATGAGCTCATGGGAGAGAAACATTTTATAATTCAGTACTGAATCATGGAATCATAAATATTTAACACTCGAAACAATTTATCAAGTTTTAATAATTTTATACCCTCCTCGTTGATCGATATTCGCTTCCGTTCGACTTTGGAACACAATCCCGTAAATACATATATATGCATCGGAGGAATAATTCGTTGCGCGCGCGCTCGCACTTTCATACGGATATATACGTTGGCGGGTGTCGCGGCGCATTCGTAAATAACGCGCTAGGCAAGTGAATGATCGCGAGGGAGGGAAACGTACGCGAGAATCGAACGGGAGAAAAAAGTCGCGCCGCGTAAAAAGTAGTACGCGTCCGTCAACCCTCCTATACCACCCCCCGCGTGTACAACGCAAGAAAATCGCGAAATCGTCGTAAAAGCGCACACGCCATCCAACGCGAGAGTACATATATACAGTTTCGCCCGTTTCCGACCATCCATTAAGTACACCCCAAACTCTCTCGCTCGGACCCGACTGCGTTATCAGCTCGAACATCGGTGCATTCTCATCTCCGGCCCTAAATCAATGAGCGCGAGGGGCTCAACAGATAACTCGGCCGCGATTGGTTATCGGCCGCGAAAAGCCTTTCGGAACCAACGGAGCGGCTCGCCTAATCGTGCAATACCACCGCGCGCTTTAATTAGGCAATACCACCACCTCTCGATTCATTAGCCGCGCGGCGAGGCGTTTCCGCACGCGCGCGAAAATCGCGCCCCACCGATGATACACGCTGCCGCCGCCGCCGCCGCTACCTCTGGCACATCCGCTATATTGCCTGCAGCTTAGCTCGGCTCTATACATCTCTTGCGCGACTAGCTGCTCGTTAATGGATTGTCCTGCGCGAGAAATCGTCTATATTGTTCGGTAGTGGGCAATCGACGTTTGTTCGGCCTGTGCAACTGTGTACCGCGATGTGGGGCGAATATATTCTGCTGAACACTTGTGAAGAGTGTATATTGGGAATCTGGGTCTGGAAAAATAATATAACTATATACTTGTGTCAACACGAATCTTTTCTGCGATTATACCGAATCTCGCAATGAATAATTTGTTTCTCATGCCTCACTTGGTACAACTTGCTGCTTCCCAACGGACAAACAAAAACCACCGACACGAGAGCCTGTGTGGCTCGCTCCATTATTCCAAACCGTACGAACCTTCACACATCTCTTAACACACATGAAAAGCTAATACAAAGAACACGAATTGTGTGGATAAACGTAACAAACCATCCAACCTTCCTCATAGAAACCGTAAGAAGGACAAGTAGTTAGTGCAGTTTATTTCTCTGCCGAATCTCATGAATACGCAATGCCGAGCAGCACTTTTTTTGTCGAAGAGCCTTAAGTATACAAATTTACCATGCAATATCATGTATATAATTGTATAAACCGAGAAGCACATACACTCACAAAAATAAAGTTTTGGTTCAAGAAGAAAAATCGGTTTGACGCTATAGCAAGAAGATTTATTCTCGTACTGAACAGACTCATCTAGAATCAAGAATAGAGTCTCAATTCTAGAGGAAATCTTCTTGCTATAGCGTCAAACCGATTTTTCTTCTTGAACCAAGACTTTATTTTTGTGAGTGTACAGAACAAGGACGGACATATGCGCGCGCGCAAACATCGAGGAAAGTATGTGCCTTACTATTATTACTAATCTTCTTTTAATCTTTTCGAATCTCATAAAATTCAATGAGACGCTATACCTGTTTTTCCATGTTTATATCATGTAGACTCGCGATCTTGTATATCCCCGTCGAAAGCTCGACGGGGTAAACAATGGAAATTTATAGTTTCTTGCATTATTCACGCAGCTGACATGGGGAGGCATCACTGCGCGATTAGCTCGCGGACGTATCGCTACCGACTCGGAGACTGTATTTTCGGAGGCGAGCGCGCGTGTATCGCGTTGCGAGTTGTCCTATGAATATTTCATGCTTCCTCATAGAGATTCAATTGGTTATTTACAAATCCATCTCATCCGACTTTGACAAAACGAAGCTTCATTCCATAACTATGATCGAATCGGTTCGAAAAACGAATTGACGCACTTCACGAGGACATGTTTTATCCATCGAGTTTGACAAACGAGAGGACGTTTTTCCGCGAAAGAAAGAGAGAAAAAAGCACCACGTAAAGGAGTAAAAAAGGAGAAAACACATTTTCCTCGGTTGTGTATACGCACGAGTGTATGTCTGTGCGAAAAGCTGCGGGGTGTGGAACGAAAGCTATAAGAACCCAATTAAAAGTGGGATTGGAAAAGCATAAAGGGCTGGGGCTGGAGGAGTAAAAAAGGGGGCGAAGCAAAAAAGAAAAAGAGTACGAAGCAAAGCCACGTTAAGCTGGTGCTGATTGGTGTGTTGCAGACACGAGGTGCCAGTCACCTCGGATCCGATCACGGTGATACACATGGACGAGGACGTCGTCGTGGTCAACAAGCCCGCCTCCATCCCTGTAAGTGGTGTACTGCCAGGACTGTACTGCCAAATCTCTCACGCTTCATTCGTTCTCAACTCTGTTTTCTCTCTCTCTCTCTCTCTCTCTCTCAATCTCTCTTTCTCACTCTTTCTATCTTTCTCTTTGTCATTAGAGTCTCTCTCTGTACCTTTGTCATTGCCTGCTTTCTCTTACGACCGATAACGAAGCTGAAAAATACCCCTCCCCGAAGCTCGGATATTGCGTGGTTCCGTCAACTCTATTTGGGATAGTATTTCTTACCCCTCGACGTGAGTGACAATTTGCGGCGTTCCAATAAAATCATCAAAACGTTATTGCCTCTTATAGCCGACTGAACCAACTAATTGGATGTCACTGAACTCGTGATTTGGAATGTACCCCGTTCAGTATTTCTTGCGCTCGAAACTGTGTTCAGAAACGTATATAACTTATTCCTTTTTAACATTCAAGATCTTGTAATCTGACACTGAAAAAATGCAACTGCAACCTGTTTAATGCTTCATTGAAACGCTGACGTAAACGTTTTTTTTTCAATTATTCTCAGTTTTTTGGATCAAAAAATCAGAATTGATCTGTGTATGACGAGTTTGAGTTTTTTTCAAAAATCGACTGGAAACTTTCTTTTCACGATCAAATCCGCCCAAAATATTTTTCAGCTTCGAAAAAGGTTTCATTTGCTGTCGTCGTTGCCATTGAACTAACTCTACCTCTAACAAGTATATCTGTTCACCACATAAGTTTTGATTTTTTTCCCCCTCATAATCTCATCAACAATCAAAGGTGATGATACATCCTATGAATCTGTCAATATTCTACCCGTACGCCACGACAATAAGTATCTCATTCGACGAATCTCGAGGAACATCACGCTAATGGAATATGCGCTAAAATATAATCGCTCATGACCTCGCAAACCCACTCGTACTAAACGTGAGTTCGACAAAACAACTCTGGAATCGATCCTATGCCACGTTCAACCTGGTGCATCGCGACTCGACGACAATCGAGTTTTTTTTCAAATCTCCATTTCGTTCGCGCGTTGCCGAGCGCAACGGATAATACGGGGGTCTGTGTGTACTCAAGAAAAAGGCCAAGTCGGGGCGCTCGTAAATCCCGATAGCGCGCGGCTTACTATTCGCGGGGCCGACCTTTCGCCGACACTAATAAAGCGCGGGTAACGCGCGTATCCGCGCTTCTAATCTCGTCGCTGCGTACTTCCGCGAAACAGCGCGCCGTCTCTCCGGCATTATAACAGTCGCGCTTGAGAAACGCGCCGTGTGCCATTCTTTCCCTTTGGACAAGGCGCGTGTGTGCTTTACGATTCCGAACGAGTTACGGCCGCGCAGCCGCGACGTCGCCCTATATTTTTCCAACTCGACCGAATGGAAAATGATCGTAGCCCCGCGTGTAACTCACAATCAGATATATATACGGCGGAGTGAAATTAGATTGCTATAGAGGCGAGACGGAGAAATATGCGGATGAATCCGAGGAGTAATTTTTCTCAAAGTAATATTATTGCGGTAACGCAACCTGCTGATTGAGCACCAAGCCGTGATATAATACGTTTTACTATGCAAGTGAATTTTTCCACCCGCTCGAATCGTTTTTCGTGGGATATCTCGTTGATACGTATTGTGACGTTGAAATGAAAGTACGTACGTGACACCCGTCTGATCATACCCCGCCGTTTTCTACTTAACTCGAGCACTCTAGACGATTCGTACGAGAATATATCGTTCTGAACATATTTTAACGAATGACTTTGCCGACGGTCGTTCGTCAAACAATTTTACCCCTCTTGGATCTTTCTATTGTACTGGTGTCATGCGTCTGTTGAGAAAAGGTCTCGTGTGCTCGATAATATTTCCCTCCGCGATAAGAATCGTCAAACGTGTATAGTGAAACGTCTCGGACTACAATTTAATAATCCGAACGATACACATCTCGAGCTGTCTCGTGCAGCAGCAGCAGCAGCAGCAGCAGCAGCAGCAGTAGCTCCTCCATTTCCCTGTTCAATTCCGTACAGCTGAGAAAACACGTTTGGCCTTAGTCGCGAGAACGAGCCACCCGAGATTTCAAACATTCAGAATTCCATTACGCGAAGGGGCTCATCCAAATCAGCAAAGCCTAATCATAGAGCCCTTGAGTCGGCCTCCTCTCCCAAGTGTATTCCCATCACGACTCGTCCCTGTCTCTGAATGATGAATAAGCCGTTGGTTCGCGCCCGCACGCAACCCTCGCCGCGCGCCGCGCTTTTATGCTCCAGATGCCGACGGCCGCGGTTATTAAAAAGTACGCGCAGAAGGAGCCCCGCGGCTTGATTATCGCCCCCGGAGAATTTTCTAATTAGATCTGGCCGTAGAGTTTTGTAGCGGATAAAATAATCGAGCTCGGCCGAGTTTTTTTCCCTCCTCTTCTTCATTAACCCGTCTAGCTTCAGATGCTCCACGCCCGATACACTTATATGCATATACATATTATGCGAACGCCGCGGCGCGTTGGCTATTACGAATCAGATTAGCCCGAACGATCGTTATTACACATTCACATTGTCAGGCTGTTATAACTCATGTTTCTCCGAACATTGTTGTAGGAACAAACGCAGAATTCAAAGTAATTATTGACGATAAATAATATTTTCGAAATGAACAAGTCGATGAATGGGCATTGATGTCGTTTTCGGTGGACGATTGAAAATTTACAAAATTTGCGTACGTTTAATTTTGTAAGCGGATGATGAATAGGCTCTCGTAAAATCCGAAGCAAAAATATTACATTCACGAGGACAAATACTTTTTCACATTTGATTTCAATTTCAATTAATTGTGAAATGAGATTTTTCATTTTCACGACAGTGCGATTGCCCTATTATAATTCGTGAAAATCAACTGATTTTACGGCAATACATGAATATTAATAACATTCGAAATCGTGCTTTGATTATTTAGTTTTGTCGAGTCACGCTCGTCTCTTGAAACTGCTTCCATCCATCCGCGAGCCGTACAAAAAGAGGAACGAGCCTCGATTATTATTCGAGTCCACCTTGAATATCGAATATATTATATCTATAGGTTTTTCGTACGAATTCATTAAAACAAAAAAGCAGCCGAATCCCCATCGCATGATTATTAAATATTTCGTCGTCCCGATCGACTCTCTCGGCTCGCAAAAAACAGCTCGCGGAATTTTTCCCGTGCCGCTGGTGAAATATCGAACGTCCGGAAAAGGCGAATTTGCGCGACGTCCCCGGGCAAAAACAATGAAAACAATTGAAAACAAGACGGCCGTATAACGGATAAATTAATTCCTCGATTGGGACGGTCCTCGCGGAAGAATCCCCGGAGTGTTGCTCGAGTTGATTAATATACGCACGCGCGCGGCCATTCATCGGCTCGCCGGGAGCGATAAAAATAGAGAGACGGCGTGACGCGCACACGTGCTCTCGCGGTGTCCGGATCCGGTATGTGTGAGTGCTTCCCGTCGCGCACTGCACGTGCAACTTCGCCCAAGTTGCTTCGTTAACTTCTGCACCTCTCGCTCTCGCGCTGCCCAGACGCGAAGTTTGTCCAGCCTTGAACTTCGCTTAAGAGCGCGCCGGCTCTGCAGATGGATGATGGAATACGTATATAACGGGGCCAGACTTGCCGTCTCGTTGCCCATCAAGTCGCAAACTTGGTTCGAGCCGCGCGTGGCGGACGAATAGAAAAACAACAAAACGAACATTTTTTGGTTTACGAATTGACGGTGAGGGAGTAATTTAGCTGTTTGCGATGTATTGTCATTCGTCACTGGCTATACTGTCTTAGATTTATCATCACTGTATTCTAAAAACTAATTGTACGACGTAATTTTCTATTCTAAACTATCGATTGCCAATCTATTCTAAACTATCGATTGCCAATCGGGTTGCGTAACACCAAATATCTATACCCTCGCTGTTATTCATTATTCAAAGTCGAAAAATTGCCGATCAAACAACAATCTCAACATTTCAAATGAAAGTACGGATGTCATTTCGAGTAGTCACGAATTCTCGACCGAGTTCCAGGAAGATCCATAAAAAGTCCCGCAAACTCGCGATAGCTAAAATTTTCACGAGTAAACTTCGGCGACCAATCAAATCACGCTTACGGCTCTCTGCTCGACGGGCCATCACTTTCAATGAATGGATATACGCTTTATCCGGGCGAATTCCGAACGCACTCCATTCGACGGGCGATGAGAAATTTCAACGAGTTCACACGAATAATCTCTCGAGTCCGTGAAAAACTTTGCCGACCGCCAAGATACTGCGGTCTTCTCTTGAATCGATCGTGAATCACGGGCATGCTTAATCCGGGCGACGCCACGTAAATCAGTTGGCCCTAGAGCTCGCTCGCGCGCAAGTCCAAGTCCAGCGTTTGCGTATTTATTTCTAGACTAGCTCTCGAGTGCCTATATAGTGTCGTAGTCTCGGTCGCGTCGCGCGCGCGAGTTTTCCCCGATCCTCTCCTTCCTGTTTACCCGATATTTCATTTCTAGCTCGCGGCCGAGCCCGCGCGAAATCGGACGGACGCGCGCGCGACACAATGTGACAGCTAATTTCGCCGCGCGACGTAGCGTGTGTTTTTCCGGGGGTACACACACGCGCGGGCCTGTCAAAAATCGCATGTATAAATGTATATTAGAGGGAAATACATAAAAGACGGCCCGTGCCGTTCGCGCGGCGCGCTTGGAATAATATTTTCGGCGGCGGGCGTTCGTGTAACTGGCGCGTATAGCGAGCACTTGTTGCAAAAATAATGTGGCTAGACGTATTTCTGGCGTACGCGCTAGCTGGAAAAAGGCCCGTATTTCCGTCGGCTCGCGAGCTCGGTGATTTTTTCTCTCGCCAACTCTCGGCTCCCGATGCGTATACGCGGCCGCTCGTTCCATAATTCACCTGTTGGACGAAACGCCCTCTCCGGCGCGATTCGCACCCTCTCGATTTAACGAGGCACACGCGGAGGAGGAGGAAAAAAAATATCCGTTGGATTCATCGCCATTGTTAGGGCGAGACTTGTGTGAGTGTGCGCGCGCGCGTTGGAGTGCACTTCTGCCGAAGCACTCGATCAAACTGTCGCGTCCCAATTAATTCGCGCGAAACCAACAAAATTATAAATAATTATTCTCCCTTGGCTGGACGTTTAATTAAACTTCACAGCTCGCTCGCTGGCTCGCGCGCGCATCTGCTGCGCCGCGTCCGAGCGGAGACGAGTGACGAAGAAAAAGGCGAGACAGCGCGAAACAAGCTGGCCAAAGTAATACTCCCCGAGAATTGCTCCTCGCCCGTATGGTGCCGTTGAAATATCGGACTCGCGTCCAACGAAGCCTCATAAAACCAGCCAGCTCGGAGATTGGCGGCGAAAGAGAAACATATAGATAAATTCATAGATTAACAGATAGATGTACTTTGTCGAATGTACATTTTATTGTACAAAAGTAATGTGAAAAAAGGTTTTACGTAGCTGACAATATTGTAGATTCGAAAGAGAGGTACAGAGAGAGTGAGTACGCCTATATATCCATCTCTCGCCGGCCAAAATCTAGCAGGCCTCCTAATATAAGCGTATTTGCGGACGGCTAAATTCGCTTTGACCCGCTTCCGGTGCGTATCATTTTTTTCATGCCGGATGGCCACCGGTTACGTCTCGTTATTCATATGTAACTCTCGCTTTCGTCGGCGAGGCTACGGTGATTTTTATTATTCGTTCCTAGTAAAATTATATAAGATTCGGTAAGTTGATTACCATAGTGAAATGGATACTTCTTTACGGCTTCTGATTCGTCGTTTTATAGAGGATTTATTTGAATTTACGGAGGACGAGATAACAGAGTCGAGCCGCACCAATGTTTTTCAAGTTATATTTTCAATCGCGCTCAGTGTCGAAAAACTATGAAGTAATTACTAACTCGTGCCGGTGTAAATATGATTCTGACCCGCAATATTTAAAACTCATCGAATCTCAATAAGTAGCGAATTAAAAATATAGGATACAACACGTAAAATTCGTGGTATGGATCGAAAGAATATTGACTGGACGCATAAATCGTATTTCTATCATCACATACATACCACCTTTGGTCGTTAGTGAAAATTCAAACTAACGATCCTCAATGGATTTCCCTTCGCAAGCCGAACCCATCCTCCTTTCATCGTCATGTCACGCACGTTATTTTTTTTTTTTTTTCGATGCATATATACAGATGAAACTAACAAATCCATATATATACATGACAATGGTATAAACCAATGGGGAAGATGGTATAAACCAATGGGGAATCGACTCACGCGTCGCATTAAATGTGATATGTTCATAACCGACATACACGCATCATTGACCCAAACAATCATGGGGCCCCGCCCCCGTACTCGATTCGAAGCGCAACGAGGGGTGCAATCGACTAAAGATCTGCCGACGCGTATCTTCTAGGTTCATCCGTGCGGGCGCTATCGGCACAACACCGTCGTCTTTATCCTGGCCAAGGAGTACAACCTGAAGAATCTGAGAACGATTCACAGGCTGGACAGATTGACGAGCGGTATTTTGCTCTTCGGTAGGACGCCCAAGAAAGCTCGTCAAATGGAGCATCAGATAAGAAATCGACAGGTTGGTATATTATACACAATACACATACACACGGGCCAAACACGCAGGTCGGAGATTTTCCGATTCTATTTTTTACGACTCCCATAGCGGGACGCGAGACGAGATCGTCGAGGCATATTGGACTCTTTCGCAAAACAATGCCGCGCGTGCATTCGCGGAGAGATGGAATTTTCATATAATCGAGTTGGCCTGCCAGTTGCTGCTACCGCACCGGTATATACTCGCGGCTATATTAAAGCCTCGACGACGACTCGGAAGTCAAACGGAGTCGCGCTTTTTTTTTATTCATTCCTCGTGCTTCCTTTCTCGGCGCGGATTTGCATGATTGATATAGCTGGTAAGCCCTCCGGGCGAGCTATATACTGTTTCGAGTGCGCGACTCGGCTGTTTGGGGCAAGAGATCGAAACGCGCAATCCCAATGTATATTGAAATTAAAAAGTTTTCCGTGGAGGGGGGGGGGCGCAATCATTCGGATGACTGGTATATGTACAACGGTCCGTCCGAGCTAGCCGCGTCCAAGGGAAGTTCGTCTCACATTTAACGCCCAAGTTTTTCCTTGAAAGTTTGCAAAACTATATATAGGTATATATAGTACAAGCATCCCAACTGGAGGTAGTCGGTGGCGCGGAAGTAACGCGCGTTGCATCAAAAACTTTGGAGGAGGCTGCTGCAGGTCGAGCGGTGCACTCCGCGGCAGCGCGCCGAGCTTCGCGCAATAATAACCCTTATCTCGAAAGTCATCCCGAAAGACAAATATTATCAGGGCTGCAGTCTGGCGGGAAGTTTGAGAGTGAAGTCCTCGCCGTGAGGATGTCGCAGAGTTCGTATATATAACACCAAATTATACGCGTCGCTCGCGTTCTCGAGTAGTTTCGACGATGTTTCCGGCGTATATCGCGAGAGTATATATAAAAAAAATACTCGAATACATATACACATAGGTACGAACGGTATGTGACATGGGGGTTGTGTGTCGACAGGTGCAGAAGCAGTACGTGTGCCGGGTGGAGGGCGAGTTCCCGGAGGAGGAGATCGTTTGCTCGGAGTCGATCGAGGTTGTCTCGTACAAGATAGGCGTGTGCAAGGTGTCGGACAAGGGCAAGGACTGCGTGACCAAGTTCAAGCGGCTCAGCTACAACGGCACGTCCTCGGTGGTGCTGTGCAAGCCGCAGACCGGGCGCATGCACCAGATACGCGTGCACCTGCAGTACCTCGGCTACCCCGTGGTCAACGACCCGCTCTACAATCACACGGTCTTCGGGCCGAGCAAGGGCAAGGGCGGCAGCATCGGCAAGAGCGACGCCGAGCTCGTGCGCGACCTCATCGGCATCCACAACGCGGAGAACTGGCTCGGCATGGACGGCGACTCCGAGATGAGCCTGTTCAAGCCCAAGCTCGACCTCGACGACCGGATCTCGGCCAGCGACAAGGAGGGCTCGCCAAGCTCCACCCCCAGCTTGTCCGAGGACGACCAGCAGCAGACACAGGTAACTGCCAACTATATACATCTTGCGGTGGATTTACGCGTCGGACGTGCGAGCTTGAAAGTCGAGTGGTTGATAGATTCGTGACTTTCTTTCTCTCGTTGGTGAACGGTGATTTGAAGACGGTTCCACCTCCGGGTGACAGCAATCCCGACGAGACTTTGCGAAATGACTCCTGGAAACTAAAATACGTGGTATACATAGCCATGCGGGCGCTAACGTTCTAGTTTACCCGCTGCCATAATAATGAATCGTCAATTTATGCTTTACGGTCTATCTGCACATGTAAACACAGAGGTCCATTGGTACAGGTACACTGTAAATGCATGAAACGAATGACGATTCATTAATATCACCAAAGGGTCGAAACGTCAGCCTGCACTTGTATATATATCACTTATTTCGGGGCCTAGAAAACATCTAACAAAGTTTCATCATTACTGTTGACTCATAGGCAAAACTGTCTGCTAGTTAGCTGGAAATGATTCGATATATTCGAACCAAAGTTCTCTTTGAAGATAATTTGAGCCGCTTACGAAGGATCAACAGATTCGTAGGTACATTGCTAATTTCGCGTTCTTGTAAAGATCAAAACTTGGTGTAAATATCAAATCAACGTGTATATCACGGTTACTGTTGAACGAAAAGTGTTCTCTTTCAATCGCACTTTGTTGCATCGAGTTACGACCATTTTCGATCGAGTGGCGCACGTTTCGCAATCAAAAAAGTATGCCGTGCACAAAAATGGGTGTAAGTACAAGCCCGTAATCCTTGGAGTGTTTCGCGTCGAAAAGTTATCGCCCCGAGCTGTTTTCAATGCAACGTCATTTCTCAACTGGCTCATAAAAATGGTCAGAGCAAGTGTTACTGGTACTTGGGTAGGATACGCGCATGAAAATAACAGCAAAGATCGTGGCACTTTGCTTTGGATAATATTTTCGAATTATTAATTGAATTCAAGGAATATCGAGTGTTCAACCTCAATAACGCCATTGATAATTAGCCAGCCATATATAGCCACGATCCCCAACTCGTTGAATATATTAATCATTGTCAATTAAACCGCTCGCAAGCGGTGTACTGGTGGCTCGTATCGCGCAGCACCGCGCGCGGGTACATGCACTCGGAATAAGATGAATATTACACGAAGATTATCTCCGGCGTCGCGGCGGTCCTCACTGTATTCACACGTTGAATTACACGAGATAACCAAATTCACTCTTCGGCGTACTGTCGATTCAATAACGCATTTACCATCAGGCAGTATATATTCATTGTCAAAAAACGAGACGCGCCCGCGGCGTAAGAACACCGCAATCGGTGAAGCCTGAAGCCCCAGATTGCGCTCAATAATACATAGCGGAGTTAGAAACGTCAAATTAGCCACGCGGCTGGCTTCGAGAGTCCTCGATAGCGCGTAATAATGGGCGCGCAGGAGCTATATAATACCCTTAAGGAGAACTCGGCTTCGAAACGTTGCGTGTGCGCGCGTGGATGCTTCCGCTGGAACAGAATTCGATTTGCAAACTGGAGCTGATGTAAGCGATCGATGATGCCGTGGATTATTAATCGAATCGGTCGGGTGGAAATTCACCGCGTCGGTTCCAACATATGATTTGTAGCTGCAATCGCACTGATGTTCAGTTTCTATGTATATGTTTTCAACCATCTATTGCGCTTCTTATAGTTACTTCGCCCGTTTAGATCACAATAGCGCTTTCTTTTATGTATCCTCTGACGAAACCTCGCAATAAAATCTAATTGTTATACTGCAGTGAATATTCACCGAAAACTTCGATCAGATATCGCTCACTATATGACAGTGAATAGAAGTAAAAATCGGTAAGTGTACTTCGCCGCCTCCGAGCAAAAAGATGCTATCACAGAATCCGGTTGCAAAAGATGCTTTCTCGGAGTCCAGCTGCAAAAGATCCTGTCTTGGGAATTTCTGCAGAATTGTATACGTCGCCAATATTACGTAGGTGATTCCAGTGAATCAGACTTTTGAAGAATTACTTAACTTTTTGTCTGATTCACCGCTCAGAAATCACCTCGATAACCATCACTTTCTCATTCTTCCAATTGTAATTTACTTGACAAATAGCCTAGAATCCGAGTTTGCATCCTTAGCAACCAAACTCTGAGATAGCATATTTTTTGCTATGAGGCAACGGCTTACAGTCTGTAACTGTATATTGGCTGTAGAATGTAGTGAATATTCACTGTAATCGCATAGTTACTCGTTTATCCACGGCCGTTCGGATCTTGTCGGCTGTAGCTGTAGTGAATGATCTACTGTGAGTACAGTGTAAAACGTTTCACTGAAGCTCACAGTGAGATTTTCACACTGAGGAATTTAGAGAGTACCGCCATAGTCCCGTAGCTCAAGGGCTCGAGATGAAAACTTGATTTGCAATGGTCCATTTCTGTGAAGAAGAAAAACATTTCAATCCGAATTTCTCGATCTAAAGAGGAACGACCCTCGGAAACACCGAGAGACGACAATAATTCAAGTTTTTTCCTCGTTTTCCAGCCGCAACAAGCAGAGCAGCAGCAGCAAGTCGCACAGCAGACAGAGCAGACGCCAACGTCGACGACGACGCCGACGACGACGCCGACGACGACGCAGTCTCTGAAGGTGACGGTGGGCACGCAGACGGGCTCGGAGCCGCCCGACACCACGTTCGCCAATGACAAGGTGACGGTCGACCCGCACTGCTACGAGTGCAAGGTGAAGTACCGGGACCCGAAGCCCTCGGACCTCGTGATGTTCCTGCACGCGTGGCGCTACTGCGGCCCCGGCTGGGAGTACGAGACGCCCCTGCCCGCGTGGGCCGCCAGCGACTGGACGTCCGCCGACGAGCGATAGTCTCCGTATCGGATTTGTACAGCCGCTTGGATCGAGCCGGCCCGCTTCAGCCCAGCGGGTGGCCCGTCGTCTTAGCTTGAATTATCCACCACTTTTAACGGTTGTGATTCTCACGAGGTGTGTCGCGCGCTGTACGCGTATGCTTTATCGCTGACTCGATTGGACGACCCGCGCGAACCCTTTGCTCGATTCATCAGTCGCGATTTGGGATATTTAAATTGCACGTCGAGCGTGCCCGAATGATTTCGAAGCTATACGATTCACTATGTTCGGACAGACATGAAACTCACTTTACCGACTGACTAGGACCTGTGTGAAATCACGAGTTCGCCCAAGACTATTATAACGCGGACTTTCGAATGCGACAAGGACTCGTGACCGAGCATAGAAGGCCTAATCTCGAGCGGAATTTCATTTGTTCCTCGTATACTCGATTCCGGTTGATCAAATGCAATTCTCACACAGCCTCTTGTGATTTAACAGCCGATTATCATTCTTGTGATTTACTTTGGAATTTTAAAGGGGTGATAGGTTCGTTTAGTTGGAGCTAATCGTGATAGGTATTCAGGTTTCGCGAGACCAAAAGGTGTTCAAGAGTCCTTTCGCTCTTTTTGAAGCAGAAGATTCACCTCGATTCAAGCGGCCGTAAAATCTCAGTACTACCCGAGATACATAGAATCATTGAAGAAGTCGGAAATAAAAAAGTGACACACGCACTTCGATAAAACAGAATATATTGTAATATCCTACCCCGTGCCTTCCATCGGTTCGCGAGTTGAAAAAAAACTCATCATTATATATTATAAATATGGATATGTGCATCGTGATGCCCTATTAACGTAATGTACTTGTACCCGAGAACTCCCTTCCTATCTTCCCGATAGTTGTATATGACACACTCGCTCGGGCGCCTGCGGAAGCCTTCGTCGTGTTGTTGTAATAGAATTGCGCAAGTGTGGGTGAGAAAGTGTCAAGCTAATATTGACAATTGAGAGAGTGAAAGAGTAACAAAGAAAAAAAAAACTAACCGATCGAACCGATTGGAATAAGATCTAGCAGCCGATTTGACGGTTTAGAGTATAAAACAATTATCGTTAATTGCAGAAAATGCTCTTGTCTATTTTATTATAATTTGAGAAGTCGGCATTTTGTTCGTTTTACTCTGGGAGGCTGTAATGATGTGACGCCATGAGAAAATTGACGAATTATGCTAAAATGTTTTACACTATGAATATGATGTTTTAGTGAGTAATCTGAATCCTGTTGATTAGTGGCAGTGAGTTTACTCACATTCAATTTTGTAGAGAATATTATGTTAGAATAATAAAATTAAGAGATACGTTTATACTTAATATGAGAAAATCTTTTCAATTACACCAATCACTCGTTGTAAAATATTTATTACAAGTAATTTATCATGATAATTTATTTTCTATCTACCTGAGCGTGATAGCAAATGGAATCCCTTGTAAGATTAAGGATGTTGATTCAAATACAGTAAAATCAATTCTTTTTCAAAACCAAAATAAACTTCAATTGTCCAGTTACAAACTTTAGGAGAATAGCCATGTACAGTTTCTACAATTACCGATTTTGTGCTTTATATTCGTCTTTCATGATTTTTTTTTACATTATTATGTTGAGCTATTTTGTGAATTTATAGTGGCTGCGAATAGACGTAGTTGTGATGTATATAAATTTGTGAGATTTTAATACTGCATGTTAAAGATTCTATTTACAAATCATCGGAAAAAGTTACCAGCACTTCTGGAATTACATTGTAACTGAATGTCAATGTAAAAGAAAATTATTATTGGAACGAAGTTTTGAACTGAATGGTTACATAGAAAGATTTGAAAGTATATAATATCATCAAATCACAAAAAGTATGATCGAAAGCACCCTTTTTTAATATTACAAGAAGACTTAGTATAGATAAAATTTTATAAACCACAAGCCTAATCAGAAATTGATTTTTAATAAAATCATTTATATGAAATTCCAAAGCGTTTAAAAAAAAGGTTGCGGCTGTCGTCAATCAAGAAATGTATGTAACCAAAAGTTCAAATAACGCTTTCCGAAACTATGATGAAATAATAAAACATCTATTTTTAAACATCCGAATCAGTGCTCATCTGTGATTGAATGACTCACAGATCTATGCCCTATATCATGCAAGAATTATCATCCATTGGGAACAACTGTTGAATAAAGTTTCATTGAAGACCAATGTGTATGAATATTTATACATTGAATAAACATTGCATATCTATATTAATCCTTGAATATTCATAAAAAGTGAAGGCTTAAAATTTCATGCTACAGTTTATGAAGTTTTAATTTTACCTATGATATGAAAGATGATCAATTATTTAGTTAATCACAATATGAAATGGCCTTGTCATGTACATACATTGAAAAACGACATTATGGATTCCAAGAAAGAAAAAATAGCTATTGATAAAAAATATATTAGAACTGAATTACTTTGTGAGAAAGTTCTTATTTCAAATTAACGTATATTTCAAAGAACTTCAAAGACCAATAAGTTCACAGGACTCTGCACTACGATTCATATCTCAACAATGATAGCTTACAATCAGAAAGACAAAAAATTAGTTGGTATGCAAATTTTTAAATGGGTAGTACAGACCGTAAAGAACTTCGAGGATGCTAAAAGTATCGTAATTATATAATGTAATCATAACAGAAATGAATAAATTAGCAAGCTATAGTTAATTATTGAAGTTCCATTAGTTTGAAAATAGGTACTTAACAGAATATTTTTCTCTCAATCAATATTATTCAGAAAAAATGGTTCATACATAAAGTTTCAAATGAAAAAATGAAATTTCGAAATATGTATTCTTCGTAAAAGAATTTGATCTTATAAAATACTCTAAGCAGGCAGAGAGAAAAAGTTATAGATTAATCTGAAAAGATTTTCAAAATATTCAAGAGCTTACAAATCTGAATTTGTTCACTACTTTTTTCCGATGAATTAGATGCTGGATAATATAATTTGTGTTATTGAATAATTCAATAATCATCATACAGGAATCACCTTCAACGAGAAGAAAATCTAATCTTAAGAATATCATTGCTCTCTTGGAAATACCATATAACGCAAATTTATCTCTGACATCGCAAAATTTTGTACTTAGGATTCAAATTTGTATTTTGTACACTTGTGACAAAGTTATAGGTCTATATCCATTCGCCTTCATGAATCTTTCGATTGAAATTCAAACAGTAACTTAATAAACCATTGTTTATCGTGAAAATGATATCGTCATTAGTATTGCTAACATAGCTAATACTTAACTTTCAATAAATAAAATTTTAGTCTAACTTTTAGATTAATTTATTATTTTATTTACTATCAGAGCTGGGCATTGTTGAATAAAAAAAATATATCTGAGTCTACTTGATCCTAAAGTTTAAACATGACGATTTTAGCCATTTTATACGCAGCTGTGAGCTTAGATATACTGTAGTAATGCATACGTTTTGGCTCATGTAGGTATTACATTTTTAATGCAAATCAATGTTAAACTTGCGCTCTTATATGTTGAATATTAAAAAGGAAAAACGTAGTATTTTTAAATAATATTCAAATCAAAAGTCATCAGATTGGATATTGAAAAAATAAATGATAAATAAGCCCAAGCGATGACAATTTTTTTGTTATCAATTCAATGATTATGAAATTTAAGTAATTAGGAATATACAAACAAGCATTGTGAAATCTATTCTAGCAAAAAAAGTATTAGATATTAAAATATGTTTTTAAGATGTATTTTCACTTGTTATTACAACATTCAGTGATACCGACTGGTTAAAAGTATATGTAGCTTTTTGAAGTCTATACTCATTTTCAATAACAGAAATTGAAAAAAAGTGTATGAAAATGATATAGTTTCTATATATACAAATGTTGTAATAATAAGAAGTACAATAAAAGTAGTATACTCTTGTAATTATATATTAGTAAATAAAAATCAAGTAAAGTAAAATTGTGAAATAAAAGCTCCAAGTCATTTGATTTCTTTTCTGGCCTGCTAAATGCTAAATGGCCTAACTTCTCAAATCAATCGTGACAAATAAAATATCAAGCATCAATTGAATTGGAGCTCTAATTGTAATAAATATATGATCAATGCTTTAGAAAGATTTTATTTTGTTAAAAAACATAGTGAACATATTGAAAAAAGTTGATTACGAGAATGAATCATGATATCAAAGTAAAAAGTTTGCTACAATGCACAAGGCGGTTGTCATAACGGACCTACGCAAGGACGGGCCTGGGTGTATGCTTGTTCAATAATAGTACTTCATAATTGGAGTATTCAAATTTAACATCTACATATTATGTATTTCAATGAACAAGGACAATTAAATACAGAAGACGAATAATGAAGAATGGCACAATGAAACATCATTCTGCAAGTGCTTTTGTATATATTGTATACGCACACTGTACTGTGTTACTGTAATGTAGTAGATAAATTGATAGTCAATTTTTCTCGTATGATGAACGGATTAATGAAAAATGGTCGTTCGATATTTTGTCGTGTTATTTCTACCTATTCTTGATCAATGGCTTCTGGCGAGACCGATTTCGACTTTCAAGTTTATTCTCTGTGAGAAAAACTAATAAAAAGCTTACAAAAACTTTGTTGCCTTTTTCTTGGTATTTTGATATTTTTTAATAAATTAGAAAAATTTTCATATTACATTTTCAATCTAAACAGTATTTTATTATGCACAATCCCATTAATTTCATTTCTTTGATCTATTTAGAATTAGTATATAATTTCATTCTTTAATTATTCTAATACATATACAAATATTAGGGACGACAACAAAGTAGATTACAGTCAGGAATGATTGATTATTTCTTAAGAAGTTCTTAACAGTAATAAATATAGAGGAGTCTCCTTGGCCTTTACGATCCTCTGAAAGAGATAAAAGAATCTTAATTATTACATTTTTCGATAAACCTTTCTTTTGCTTAGTTATCTAAATGGGACTAATTATACCTCAAGAAATCTCATAACAAATTGAAGGATTAGCAGTTACCTCAACAAAAAAGGTTTCAACTTTGAATTGTGAATATAATTATTATTATGGAGAGGCAAATACAGTGACGATCATTCTAACGCAGCAAATAGAACTATTTGAAATAGTATAGTTTTGATAATACATAAAAAACCATTGAATTAAATAACCATTGAATTGATCAGAACTGCGAGACAAGTACTTGTTGCAGCAAAGTAATTCAATCAGTTATTCAACAGTATGTTTAATATGTTTTCAAAAGAGAATGAGTATCGGATTCACAAATATCTATCACGATTCGGTTAAGAAAGTATATGGTAAGATCTAATCGATGCATTCAAAATATTTCAAAATCAACTGTATATTATATATTAGCATCTTTTGACAATAATAAGTTATTCTCTATGATACCAATACAAAGAATCAACTCTACTGAGTAGAGATGCTCCAACTTTTCATACTAAAGATCTGATGCAAGTAACAATATGGTATCAAAATGATCAACATTCACGATATATCTAACCATTGGATAAAATTATACTCTTAGTTCCTTTTGATTATTGATGAGTTTGAAATATACTTACACAATGATATTGTTGATCGGGATGTGAATGAGTTTAACAAAGAATCCTATGAAGCCCATTATGCAGAAGCCAATCGCAGTTGCGATAGCAATCTTCTGGAACTCTGAAATAAGAAAGTCAAAAAACAAATCATTAGTATCGAAATGTTTGTTACAACGTAGCTTGGAAGCATCTAGCTACAGCAGCAGGAGCATGATACATACCCTTACGGTCTGGCTTGGAGCACCTCTTGACCAAACGTATGCTGTCCTTGGCAAACTGCCTGCCAGGCTCGACAAACTTTTTGATTTGATCCATTTCTGTCTGGGTATGTGGGGCGTCTGAAAAATGCAAATTTCAATGAAAATATGTTAGTTTTCGTGACTAACCTCTACCACCACTTTCTTCATCCAATCCAGTAAATAAACAAGCCAGTCTCTGAGCACATTAGATAAAAGACATAGTATTTGAGATATTGGTTCAAAAATCGCAATTTTCTTTCGAAAAACTGTCGGATGGCGTTAGGGGAGCGTCTGCCAAGTTCGCAATTAGTGAAATATCCGTTTAACTTATTTACGGAACGACAGCGTTCGCTCCGAAACGTCAAATCACGAGTTTAGTGCAAATAGGAGTAACCTTGGGGCGCAAATTGACAGAGAAAAGGGCAAGCTTATGGTACTCACAGTTGCTAATACAGCTGAGACGGGTACGGCACTTTTGATCCGGTACAGTTACACAGCGACTGAAATACCAAACTGGTGATCAGGCGAGCACCGAGCAGTCAGTTCGTTCGATGCACTGTTTTACGTGACGTGGACGTGAATGTTTTGGAGCTAGTGAATACGTCATCACATTTCCGCTTGAGCTTGCTGCGCCATCTACGTACACGGCGGTGTTTTCAAACTTCGGGCAAATAGTACGATTCGTTAATACATAGTGTTGTATTTACAGTGAACTTGTAATCGAGTTATAACTTTGAAATCATTTTGCATTACGTAGAAAATTATATTACGTGTTTCGATTTCTTGTCTGGGATGATATCTTCATTTTTAGATTACCAAAATTTCTATTTCTGAATAATTGCCTTGGTTTTTGATAACTGAAACATTCTTTTAATCATTTCAATTGTTATAAAAACACTGTCAATCAAATTCATTGTGTTATAAATCCCAAAAAGTGCAAGATCATATAATTAACGCTACTTTCTAATTAGCTATTATTAAACTTCGTTCTATTCTGTTTTCGAAATTTTGCTTGTATAATCAATGAATATATTGCGTAAATGAATCTTATTTCTAATTATGCGTAGCTTAATCTTAAGAAATTCATAAAATCTGCTGATTTTATAATTCTAATGAAAGATCATCAATGATAAGTTTTAACTGCTTAAAAATTATGGATAAGGCTGAAGTTTCCGATTGAGATATTACAACATCCACCTGTACCCTGAACGCCAAGACTATTTGTTTTAGATAAGGATATACATGATATTATCGAGATAATTCACACACAGTTCAACGATCTCAACATGCCATTTCCACTTGTGAGTGCCGACGTTTGCCGTGATGAATAGTCAACTTTCTGCGGATGTCAATCCTACCATTTGTCATGCAAATGAGTTCGCTATTCTTGCCAAACTCCTTTGGTAATATTTTATTTTCATGGTGAATGTTCTAATACGTTAGAATACTACAAATCAAAAATCATACATTGTGCCGAAATTTTCAGTTTTTGTAGATGTTGTTTATTGTGACATGGTGCTTGAAAAATGAAAATGATGAAAATATGTATGTTGAATCTTCTGTTGCTATGGATCAATTTAACAATACGACTGTTTTGAATCATTAACATATCTTTTTTTTTAATAACGTTGCAACTTTTTTAAAAGAGAGGTAAGGTAACGGGACCAGTTATGGAACGCTCCTTGAGGACTTCGGGGTGAAGTTTCAATATTTCTAACGTTTATGAGTATTGTTGTTACAAATCTATATTTTTATCAGATGGTCATATATGTTATTTATATAAGTTCATCGCTAAAGTTCATTGAAACTTTCAACAATTTATGAAATTAAGCTAAACTTAAACCAGTCTGACGTGCACCAGTTGTGGAACGCTTTTTCAGGGTATGTACCAGTTGTTTCACTGGTAATGTACCTATTGTGGAACACATCATTTTTTCTTTCTATCGATCCGAATTTCAATGAATTTGTTATCACAATAGCATAACAATTATTCTTCCATGAACTCTGGTGTTACTGAAGATTTGAAATGAATCATAAATATATCATAAATATTTAAATCACAATTTTTTTATAAATATTCTCTTACACAATATACAAACAATTTTCTATTAGACATTAGACAATATTATAATTTTTGAATGGAAAATTAATAGTCTAAAATGAAAAAAATAATAGTAATTCTTAGAAAATTCACAGTCTCTCATTCATCACCACCTAAATATATCAATTTTCATCACACGTCAACATTTTTCTTGCTTTATTTCTTTCGTTAATTGAGACATTTTTTCTTGCAACTTCTTTTTCTGCAGCTAAACATTTTTCTCTGTTCTTGTAAACTTTTTCTGTTTTCAGCTTTTTCTTCTTTAATTCGTTTCTCGTCTTCTCTCTCCATGGTCATGTACCACCAAGTATCTGAAGTTACAGCGTTCATTTTTTTGCCTCTTTTTTTTTTGTATTAGTCAACAGTTTCTTTTTCTTGTCTAAATATTCTTCGGGGAATTTAAAAGCTTTTTTGAAAGTTCTCTTAGGACTATCAAGACCTGCAAATTTTTTATGAGAAGTTTAGAAATTTTCATAAAGCTTATAAGAATGGCGGGGATTATTGTCTTCAAGTCAATCACTTACTCTTTTGCGAAACGTTAATATCATTCTCTGTATCATTCTTCTCATTCCCATCGACTACAGGAAGAATTTGATTATTTTGTGTAAGGAGGTTTAGACTTGCATCATTATCATTGTTTGGAATATTATTATTAACATTCGATGATAGATTATTTTGTAAAACTGGTGAAGTAGGAACATCGGTAGAAAGATCTGAAAAAAATGAATATTCCCTTTAATTGAATGCAGACAGACTACAGTATTAAAGAAACATAACGTTTCTATACATACCTAAATCTGGTACTGAATAATTCTCTTTATCTGACCCATCATTACATTGATATACTGTTCTAGCACCTTTAGCTGCAAAGACTTTCTTGGGTTTGGGGCATAACTGTATGCTTGATTCGTCACAGTTAAATACTCTTGATGCAGGAATGTCGAGTAAGTTTTTACTTTCCAAGTAACTTTCCGTCTCGCTAAACCATTTTCTGAGATCTTCAGTAACAACAGCACGGACCATTTCAAGAGTTTGAGCAGTTATATTAGAAATATTAGGACGACGTTTATTGAATGCATCCAGCCATCGACGACCAGGCTTATTATTTGTAAAAGGATTTTCCTCCTTGAGATCTTGTAAATAAGTTTGAACACTATTTAGTAATTCACTCTTTGTCACTGGACAACCTGTGTCTGCTCGGTACAAGATCCAATCAACAATACTATGCTCTTCTTTACTTGTTAGGATTGTAGGTGGACCTCTTCTCTGTTTCTTGATTGTTTCAGGAAATTTTGCTTTTCTGAATAGTGTAGCAATAGGGATATCATACTCTTTGGATGCATTTCTATATGATTCGCCTTTCTTCACAGATTCAACAGCACGCACAATCATCTCAGTCGAATACATTCTAGTACTCTTTTTCTTATTAGAATTTGTCTTTCTCACCTTATTTTTTGATACAATAACGCTTGCTTTCTTCTTAACTGCATATTATTGCTTTTAACTTTTCATCTTAATTTTCTTTAGTTTATTCATAATAAAAAGTTTTATTTGAAAACTTTTAACTCAATAACAAGCTACGTATCTATAACAGAAACAAAAATAGAAAATATGAATAGTTTGTATAGAAATGATACACGTAAACAATGGTATAAGGATCAACATAACCTGTATAGGTTAGGTTCAAGCATGTACTCCAAAGTTAATAATCACTTATACTTACAATGATTATGTCTCTAGTAGAAAGTAGAACATTGCGTATTCTTCGATTTTAAGCCACAAAACTGTCAGCAGATACTAAGTTTCACGTATAAATTACGCATTCATACTCGTTTCACGAAACCGGGTCTCGACCATGCACGTGCTCATATTCTTGAAACACCCCTGTTCGACTGTTCCAAACAATAGGGTCGTTCTAAATCTCGTGTACCCAATTTGAAACACACTGAGAAAATAAATGTTTTCTCAAAAATTCAATTAAGTTTAGTTGAAAATATATTCTTTGAACTGAAATGTTTATAATGGTATATAAATTATGTGGCAAACTTATTGGGAAGGTAAAAATATTTATGAAAATCAGTACAGTCTCTGACAGCTCCCTGACCTGAAACGCAGGCTAAAAACGTTCAGATATGAAGACGCGTCCTTCCGAAATTTTTTTTTCTGTTAGATATCACAAATAAATTTAGGAAGTATATACGCCAGTGAAGTTAGAAGTTGCTAGATCATAATACATTTTTGTAATTAATCTCTCTTAGGACTGAATAATTAATAATCAACTATATTTAAACAAGTGTTCCACAACTGGTACCTGTTATCATAACTGGTCCCGTTACCTTATACGAAAAAATTCATTTTGAAAGTTGCAAAATATTATTTATATTTTCTTTACAAAACTATCATCCAAGGACTTTTTACAAACAATCATTAAAATATCATACGAGTTCTTAATTAATAAATATTATATTATAAAAGTATCAAGTGAAGAGAGTATTCTGATTTTTGGAATCAAGACATTAATTTGATATCACAAATTTTTGAGAACTATATAAATTACAGTTACGTTCTTGAATTTCAGTGATAACTCAAAAGAATATAATTTGATAGTAACCTAAACACTTAAGACACTTAAATTAAAGCACTCATCAAATCTTTCTATTTTGACTTGTTATATTAGAGAGGGACTTTAAACTCTGATATCGTGAACCCATTACTAAGAATACTGTGAATAATTCTGACTCAGATTTCGTGTCTAGTACATTATTGACTTATGGACGCTATTGTACATACTAAATTTTTTAATAGAAAATTCCAAATCGTTTCTGTTTTTATTTCATAATTGCAACTGTATTGTCCTATACATTTTTACTTACTCAATTCTGTCAAAGTTTTGATATTTTGAAATGCTGATTTGATTTTTCTACCAAAAAATGTAGTTACTTTAATAGAGATCTAATCTACATTCACTGTAATCAAGTCAGCTGAAGACACAAGTATCACTATATCGTCTCTAATGTCTAGATCTGTACAAAACTCATGAATCATTTAGAGTTAATTTGAAGGTAAGTCTCAAATCAATTCATTCTAAATTTTCTTAATACAGGTAAGTCTTGGTAACTTTGAAGTTTCAATGGTATCAACTATCCATTGCTTCTTCTGGTCTATCATCATTATCCCTCATATTGAGGGATCGCTTACTATTATGATGATTCGAAGTCTGTCCATTCCTCATGGATTTTTGTGCCTGGTATATTGGTTCATATTCTTTGAGTTGTGCTACAAATCCATCATTTGGATTAACGCAAAACCTCTGATTTTGCACAATAGTAACTGCATTCCTGTAAATGAAAGTATTAGGATTGAAAATCATATTCATCACCATTGTTATGATTCTATGATTAAAAATGTGAGAAGATGATTGTTCAAATATAATTATCATCATAAAACTAACTGGTAGGTTAAGCCATAAGTCTCCATGAGATATGCAATCACTAGAGCTGCAGATCTAGAAATCCCAGCATTCCCATGTACAAGAACGTTTCCTCCAGAATTTAATGCCTCGTCTATAAATATTTTCACTTTCTTGAAATGCTGTATGATATTTTCTGTGGCATGATCTGCAATATCCAAAACTAGGTACCTGGAAATAGATAAATTGTTATCAACAGATAGAGAAGCGCAAGAGCAACCGATGTCACATACCTCATCCTATCTGGGAAATTTGGTTTGATAAATGGAGCTTCAATGTTCTGACGAACACAAATGATATGAGTGATGCCGCAGTCTAACAAATCTTGCAATTTAGATTTAATAGCAGCGCTGTATGGCCCAAGATATAAGCCTCGAACAATCTCCTGGAAAATCATCATGAATGTATTCTTGTTTATTTGACAGGATTTGAAATACGACATTCATCACAGTCCCCAACTACAAAATGATAATATCATCAAGTACCTGCATCGACCTGCGCATATTGTACTTCCATTCGCAAGTCAAGTTCTCGGCGCGAATGATTTCCGGGTAACCGCTGTCATTGCTGTGACATTCCTGTAAAGAACCCATCACCCGATTATTCTTTGTCCCCCGAGCTCGGGGATTGCCGATGAATTACGTGGGCCGGCTAATTGAACGTACCATTTCGCAGAGTGGATCAACTGCATCAGCAGCGCAGGGCCGGGATATATAAACCAAAACGGATTGTGGGCGCGCGCGCGTGTGTGTGTGTGGAGCAGAACAGAGAGAAAGCCAGAAAGCTCTCTCTCTTTCGAGACGACTGCAGCGGGCTGTATTGGAGGTTAGCTCACGCGGGCTCGCTCCCCTCGTCCTGTGGGTTGCGGCAATTCCTCAAGCCCAGCATCGCGCGAGGCTCATCCGCGTCCGGGCTCGTCACTTGGCGGCTCGAAAACTATCGGCGGAGTCGCGATTTTTCCCTCACAAACTCGGCGCGTTCGTTGCTCTCTGTGAGTCCATTTATCGCGAATTTTGCATGATAAAAAATTCACGAGCGCCCACTCACGCCCACTGCCCAGCACCAGCAAGCGGCGCGTAAGAGCTGCATATTGTTTCTGTTTGTTAGATGTCCAGCCAACGCGAATCTGCTCTATCTGCAGTCGGTATGCGAATTGCGCACATAATAAATTCTGTCCCGCGCGTTGTTTAAGATAAAAAATGATCTCGAGCATATACCTATGTATACATGTAAGTGTACGTTTCTTCAAGACCAGTACCTTAAGCATATGCCCCGGTGGTGACTTAGGAAGAAGAAAAAAAAAGACCTGTACCTATAGTAAAATGGTGATAGCCTTAGGAAGAAAAAAAAACCTATGGTAAAAGACGAAACAAATGTGGCGTAATATTATGGTCTAAAGCCGTCTCTCGTATAAAATTTAATATGAAAATGAAACATAATATGTTATACTTACGGCAAAAACATAAGTATACTTACATAAGTATACTCACAAAGTAAACATAAGTATACTTACGGCTCTCCGCTCATTCGAAATTAGAAAATTATTTTCTTAACTATTGTCAGTTACTAGTTTTTTCTTATCCTTTTGTCGCATTCTTCACGTGAAGCAGTTGATTTGAGGGCAGCCATAATTATGACGCGTTTAAAAAAATTATTTGGTTAGTACTGGTTCTTTCGCCCTGATTATTGTAAAAAAAAAACTGATTCAGCCTCTCGTATATATTGCAATAAGTAATGATTTTCATACGAGTGTATTGCGGTCGCACACAAGTTTCCAAGTTTATTGACAAATACAAAATCGTTTATAACACGAGATTTTATGCATACCGTTTCAACTTGTAAATAATTAATTCATCATAGTAGCGCGAAAGGGGTAATTCTCGCGCGCGCGAGGGCAATCACACAATCGTCTGTTGCACCCGTATCGAATCCGCCACGCCGGAGAAATGAGATTATTTCAATCGGTCTGGCGTGAAATGAGATTTTTCCATCCATACACAAACACACACACACACACACACACACACACACACACACACTGTTTTTGTGAAGTTTTCGTGTAAATTGGCACTCAACTATATATGTATCCAAATCGTTACGCATTTCTCAACTAAGTGAGCTCATATAAGCGTCAGTTTATCAGAGTTCGCTGCACTCGGGTAATAATCGCAGGAGTAGAGAATAAAGCTTCGCAATTCGACTTGATGCGAAATACACTGCCGCGTTCCTGTAACAAGATGCTGGACATAGCACTTGAGTCGTGAAGTTGGAACTACTACCTCGTCGCTACTTCAATGTTACTCTTCTTGTGGAAGTGGCACACGGCGAGAGGATCAGTCCTCGAGGGAGGACGTAAAAAAACCTCTGAACTCCACGAACACCAAGTGACAAACTTATATCATCGCGTGGACGTGACATAACTAACCGAATGTATAAATCGAGTATCGCGAATCGACTCATTAATTGGCATAGTCCGAAGATCATTGATATGTGATACCATGCAATATAAATCTGACACACTGGGAAGAGAAAGCTAAATCAAACCAGTTTCAATCATTTCTCTTTTTTATTCTAGACAAGTATGAAGAGTAACAATCAATGACTATTATTGACTTCTTCTTTCCTTCTAAATTATTCAGTTTCTATGAATAATAATAATCGAAATTGTTGTAACATACTTGATCCATTAATAATAACGTATTTAAATTTGAGTAAAAAATAATGCATCATGGAGCCGTCGGAAAATGAGGGTTTCGTAAAGATAGTAATCGAAGCGTGACGATCCTCGTGCGATTATGATCCCCTCGATGAAATAAGTTGAATTATATAATATTGAACGTGCGAATTTTCGAGACATACTCAATTTATCCTAACAATGCGAATACGTACGTTTTTATAATCAAAGGAGAAAAATATAGCATCGAGATTGCAATGAACACCCGTTCAATTCATGAAGAGATTGCATGAAGATTCAAAGATTCAAATTACAAAATTCAAATCATATTTTCATAGCAATGTTAAAAATAAGCTGCGTACATTTTTTTGTGGTACAGTTATGAATATTTGTTATGAATAGAGTGAATCTAAGGAATTTGCATTTTTCTGACTATCACTTTTTATAGGTGCATTGCATAGAACATAGAAAAAAGTTAAATCGTATTTTTTTATTTTTGTTCAAATTCATTTTTTAAAAAGATACGAACGTTGAAAAATTTAGCATTTTCAATATGTATACAGATGTAATTCAAATGATTACGCGGGTTCCACCCCCTCGTATTAATTTGAATTTCAATTGAATCATCAGATAAAAAAATACGACCTTATTATTTTTGCACTAACTTTTCAAATACGCATAGTGACAAGAATCATACAAATTCCCTATTGATACAATGATGATTGCGGTCTCTTATTTTAAGTATTATTGTTCATTGAGGACAATATAACTTTGCGGTTGAAAGATAAAAACGTAAAGTTCAAAATTGGTATACTTATAAGCGCGTAAGTTTAAAAAAAAAGGCAACGTCGGTGTCGTAACAGTGTAATGTATTCACAAATTGATTGTCAATCCGTATACTACGAACGGGTGCACATTGTATATACGCAAGACCGAGAGAGACGCAACGTAAGACCCGAGCCCCATTCACGATTCCACGGCCATTACAACAAAAACGCTAGTCGAACTGTAGTAGTCATTTTGAGATAAACGCGCGCCAATTACAGAACAAAGGTGAGGGGCTCCGAGGAAAAACGAAACGCGCGAGCGCGCGATCCGCCGAGGTGTAAATCGCCCGGTGATGAATAACGGTGGCGATCGCAATTTTCGGCTCTCCGGGGCCTGAGCTTGAATGTCATTAGCGCGCGCCGCGGTTCCTTTCTAAAATGCAATTGCCGCGCCCCCCACGGGAGAAAAATCGCGTTTTCACGTAATGATTCGCGTTATCCGTGTCGGACTGCGCGCCGCACTGTATACACACACACCGTGTTCCATTTGTCGTTGCGAAATTGACAAACAAAAAAATGTCCACCGCGACTTTTAAGCGGGTAATTCCTTTCGGTTTCTTTTTTTTTCTTTTAAATTTCTGTATTTGCCGAGACTGCATTTTCCAGTGGTCGCGAGCGCGAGGCAAGGAAAAACCAAAGCGAGTTGATCCCCATCGAGAGTAATTTTTTTTTTCACGGGTATATAAGTGTGAATGCGAACCGTATTGCCAGCGAGAGACTACGGTATTGAAACGCTAATATATTGATCAGCGACTGTTACATTGTACACAATTTTATACGCGGAATTGGGGGGATAACCGGATTTTTAAAGTATCCCGTCGCTTTTATTTTTATCCCAGTTACAAGGCTGATTTTTCTTTGCCAGCTATACAGTAGCTGTTACAAGCAATGAGAAATAAGAGCAAACACATTATCGAATACACGCGTATATTCAGCTCACGTTTCAATCAATTATGTTATAGCGGCCACTTTTCCATTCTCCGTCCTTACCGAGGGCAAAAAAACTCGCCAGAAACAGCGTATGAGTGTGTAAAATCTTGATTGCTCACTCTTTATACATATATAAATTTGAGGAAAAAAAATCGAATTCCAATTAGTCGCTGCTCGCACGGGGATAAACATTGAAATTGGCGCTATGCAAGTATGCGCTCATATCCGAGCGTGTATGCGTATATGTACATACACGGTCAAATTAAAAGAAGGCTCAACCCGAACCAGCAGAGCCGCGACGGCGATAAAAACTTTTTGCCGTCCGGGGAGAGAAGCACATTGCTTCATATTCAAGCCCGAATCCTCGAGCGACCGTCTGGCTTTTGCAATTTCAAAACGACGGCCCCCGATGAAAATTAAGCTGTAGCTGCACGCCGCGGAAAGCCGGGGAAAATTGGCAAACGCGCAGGAGCGAGCGAGTGTGTGCGCGGTACATAAGTATATGGCAACGGCGAGCGCTAAGCCGATGGAAAATTCGCGGGGCTCCACTCGCGAGTGAAAGAATGCAATCGCGCGATTTTACGAGCGCGTCGCAGTTTCTTCCGGGAGCCGCCGATTCGCTCGAATTAGCTCGGGCACATAGTTTCGCAAGCCCGAGCGCGTATATATTAGCGCGTGCAGCTCGTGTATATATGTATATACATCTGGCCCGCGGTTAGCTCGGCCTATCGATATCGATTGATCGATCGTTTATCTCAGATCGGCCCCGCGGGGTCGTACTCGGCCGCGGGATAGATCGCGCGCGAAATTAAATAACCCATGCGGTAATCCGCGGTGCTCCGCAAGAGGGAGGGACAATTTTCAGGAGAGTTTTTTTTTGCCTTTCAGGAGTGATAAGCTCTCGGTTGGAGTCTCCGAGAGCGTTTCAAAAGAGTCCCCCCCTCGATCGGTTCATACATCAATCGCGAGCTATATCGGAATGTCGCTGATTTATTGGAAGTTTGGTCCCTTCCAACGTGGATTATTTTCCGCTGCGAACCTGGCTACGCTTGAGATTTTTCATTCGTGGCTAATCCAAAATGTTGAGATCGTTTATAGTCTACGTTTTTGGTATACCTCGTCAGAATTATATTTTCTTTTATAGATTCATTCGTGGTAAACCCTTGCGTGTATTTGCTTTAATCTAATTTTAGATCAAATAGAATAAATTCTGCACTGAAATTACAAAGATATAATCTATAATATCTATTTTAGTGTCCTACTACATTATGTCAATTGTTCCTTAGCTACTTATTGACTCTAGATAGTATAAATAATATAAACCACTTTTCTTGCATTTTAAGCTAACTTTCAAGTATAACGAACATAATCTTTTGAGGATGGTGATGGAAGGACGAACATCTCTTGAGGATGGTTCAGAGCGCTTGATCATCAAATTCACCCATAAATATTTAGTTGAATATTCATTATTTTTATCTGTTATGCAATTCTAATCTTAGAGAGTATTAAACGTACTACCAACTGACATTATAATTTAAAATTAGATATAGCAGAAAGATTGATCAATAACTACAATTTTGTTTATCTATAATCATAAAATCAGTCTAACTCGTTACACCAACTGAATAATTTTTATCCTCTCGCCATCTGTCGACAGATCACTCATAAATAATGAAAATAGCATGTAAGTATATATACAACAGAGAGAATTTCCCGTTTCTATCTACTGCAATTCTCCATACATATTCCGTCGAATTTCAACTGTGCGGAATTAAGCCCAGTAGCGATGATTTATCAGCGTTGCCAGAGGTGGTCAGTCGATCGTCTAATAAGTACTTCTAAACTTATCCGCGCACCAGACAGGCTGACCCACAATGTATATATATTTACGCGCATAGGGAAACTGCAGACACAGATGATTGCCAGTTCGGCTGGTAAACGCGGGCGAATCGGCTTATTTCACGTTATCCGCGCGGACGCGTGCTCATATACCTACCTACGTCATGTTTAATTGATCGCCCGGCGTCTGATGTCTGTTACCGCACGTATACATATATGCGCGTTGCAACTGGCTCAGCCGCGCATTAGCCAGTTCAATTTCCCGTGAAATAACGCTATTCTTGAATTAATTCCGGGGGGATTTGTAATACGGCGTCGTCGGAGCACGCCTGATTGCGACCGTTTTGACGCTCGGCTCTACTTACTCAGATATGTGTCGTTGCTTTTACGCATTACACGTATTACGTCTCGGCGCAACACACCAATCGAACAGACAATTCGAGAACGGAATATACGAACCATCCGGCATGTCAATCATACCCTTTGATGAAAAAATCCAGATCAATTCTATGTTAGTAGTTTTATTTTTCATGATACATACGCAACAACGTTTCGTTTATACCTCGGTGCATCGAATCCCATACTTTACACAAATTCGCGCGCGCGACAAAAAGGTTTTCTCTTTCATCTCATCGAATTATACGACAGCAATACGTACGTTTGCAACTCTAGCCTAATCGAATTCAAAATATAGATTTGATCATTAACGAATTCACGCGTCCGACTCGGATGATCATCATAACGCGCGCCGCACATCGCCGCCGGTCCTCGCGTGGGCTGCGTGATCCCCTTAGTAATTGAAAGCAATTGTCGGAAGATCCTCCGCGAGCGATATACGTAAAAAACGAACGTCAAATCTTTCGAAATGAAAATTCGAGCGTATCGTCGCATGGATTTTCGATTTGTACCCGATCGAAGATGCTCCGCCAGTTGGAATAGACGCACCGAGTGTGTATATTGCAGATCGGTGTATGTGTGTGTGAATATAAACACGGTATAGGCCCGAGGCAATGGCACAATAACGAGCAGCGGCCGGTGAGCGCACTAGGGTCGCTCCAGTTGGTCCGATATAACGAGACCCCTTCCTTCCTCTGTTTGAGCGAATCGCGACGCACTTTTTATCGGTCTCCTTGCGCTCGTTTGCCTGCAGCGCGCGCTCGCGCGAGTCCCGATCTGGTTCGGGCTCTTAATTGCCCGAGGAGCGAGCCGAGCGCAATTCTTATGCCACTAATTGCCGAGACCAGCTGCGCTGCGCGCAAACCCTCTGTGTGTGCGCGTGTATACGTATTCTATATACCGCCGCCTCCCGATTCCTGTATGATGCGATGCACGCTTCTTGTCGCGCGTAAAGCTTGATTGAATTAAAATTCCACGGACACCCCCCACTCGATCGCCCGGACATTAGTTCCTCCGTCAACTTTTTACGTGTCGCCAGAGAACTTTCTTCACCGTATAGAACTATGCCCCAATGTGATTTGGATTGATTCATGAGGTAGGATTGAGTTGTTGGTAGGATTTGAATTCTTTATCAAATTGCGCTTCTAGTAATCATACTTTTAAGTGGATTGATTCACATTAGCTAATTCCATGAGTAAATAACTTGAAGTTGTATTCTGAGCCCACCCAGCAATATCTGCTTGGACCTTAGCTATGCAGTTTATACAATATGAGTGGATTTTATGAGTCCAATATTCATGAATATTACCCATGTTTAGTGAACTTTAACATTTTCTTGTTGATATTAAAAAATCATGTGATATCTATGCACTGCCTAGTGTGTTATAAGGTGTACGTGTAATCCACAGCTTATAATTTACTTTTGGGATTAATCTTTCTTATCGAGTGAATGCAATTCATGACGAAGTACTTCATAAGTAGTTTCTTGTCAATTTTAGCACAATAGAGACAATATATTGACCATCAATACATGTAACTACTGAAAGTTAGGTGGCGTCAAGTAGTATAGTATTGGTATGATAGAATGTGAGTTTTTACAGTAGATAATAGTAATAATACCACAGACAAGTGTTTGCAAAATTTGAAAGTGTTGGCGGTACAAGGCTCCCCTTGAATAGTCATTTTAGCCTATTTTTACCCGTATTTTAGTTAATATATTAATTTTTTGGGAGCTTCCAGAGTCCAGGCCCATTTTTTCACTATATAGGCTGTATGTGGTATGAGTTGGGACAACTTTTAGTACCCATGTGGTGTGGGGCTTGACGAGCGAACTCCCAGGGTTCAAAAATAGAGGCTCCAATTGGTAATGTGGAGTACTTAATGTGCTCCAATGACCTTGGAGATAATTTTTCTATAAAATTCAGGCAATTTGCAGACAAAAGTGTCTCGTTCATTTTTTGCCTCAGAGGTCATTTTCAGGGTGTAAATTAAGGTTGAAAATGCCTCTGAAAATGCAAAAACAGCAAAATCAGCAACTTTGGCTATTTATTAAACAGGGTTAAAGTGCTCGGAAAAATCTGAAAAAATTCTGGGAATTCGGCATGATGCCCTAGAACTTACAAAAAAATTTTGAGCCAAATCAAATTTTTTCATGTTCGATCCAGAGAATTGCCCATATAAAAAGACAATTCGTGGGCCGGGTCAGCCGGGTGAGGTAGCAAGGATTGAAAAGTGTCGAATGGAAAAAGTTGACGGTAGAAAGAAAAGAGATGAAAGTTGAAAAATTGAACTTAACATCAGGGGAGAGTAAAATAAACGGGAACGAATCAAAAAGTAAACAAAATACGTCAAACAGACAAGGAACAGACGAGTACTGAAAATGGAAAATTAAGAGGCGTCAATATTGTCCTCTTCAGTGCTATTGGAAAATAATCTTACGGTATAAACATTCTCAAACCTCAAAGAAAAAACTAGTGGTCTCGTGCGGAACAAACCTATAACGCATTGGATTTGTCTGAATAGTATCTGTCGTTGTATTTCGAGCTCGCCGCATGAACAATTTTGGGAGTCGACTCGACGACGACAAGTCAGCGAGTGATTTTCGTCGCCGACGTCGAAAACGAAAGACTCGCAATTTTCGACAGTGTGTGTCAAATGTGTACGTATACGTACGGTTATGTGACAATAAAAACACTATAATGAATTGCAACGTCTCGCACGGATTGACAAATGACAACTGCGGACATGAGTCCGTCGGGGCATTGAGCTATTATTGTTGGCTCGCAATTGCACCGAGAGGAAGCGTACAATGCTCGCGGTAGATTAAAAACAATACTTGGCAACACTTCCGAGATCGCCGTTGCCTTCTTATTCACGCAAGCCTATTGTGTACCAAAGATCCGACAGTGCAAGCAGTCTGTTTTTTTCTCGAGCGTTCGCTGCTGCGAATTACACACTTCCCGACGAGTAGTGATTTGTAAACAAAAAATGTCGATCGTCGTCGAGCGTCCTCGGTATGTTGTGCAATGTTGATCGAGAATATACAATACATCCGAATGCTGTGCATCGCTCTTAACTTTAGATACCGCGACACACCGACGAAGGTTTTTTTTTATTTTTCAGAAAATGAATTACGCCTCGAGAACCGGATAGTCTTCGAAACTCGAAGGAAACATGGGCGACAGCGAATCGGCAATCGGTCGCCTCAACGACGACTGCCTGCGATACGTATTCGAGTACCTCACGATATTCGATTTGGTCAACGTGGAAAGGGTGTGCGAGCGTTACAAGGACATCTGCGCGGCGATGTGGAGTAAATTCCGCAAGCTGGACGTGTGCGAGATGCAGTCGTATTACAATTTTCACAAGCACTCGGTGCGCGACCACTTGGTCCCGACGGGCAACGGCAACGAGAGGCTCTACCGTCGGATAGCCATCAAAATCGAGGAGAGAGACGAGGAGGACTACGTGGGCGAGATTTTTCGCGACTGCGAGCACTGCAAGCGCACCGTCAAGTGCGACACGTGCTTCATCTTCCGCCGAGCTTTCGCCAAGTGCTGTCGCAACCTCACCGAGATAAACTTGTGCCTGTACCAGAAGCCGCTGTACCACGACAGCGTCACCGCCATGGGCACCGTTTGGAGGAAATTCGACTGCTGCCCGCGGACCGACGTCCACTTCAAAAATCACTTCGGCGACATAAGGGCTCTGCTGTTGAGTTGCGTCAACATCGTCAGATTGGACATCTGCTACTGCATCGCCCAGTGTCACGACATCGACTTGTCCAAGGTGTTCAAGAGAAACAAGAATATCCAGTCGCTCAGGCTGGTCGGTTTCAACAACATAAGCGGACTGTGCCTGGTCAACTTGCCCCCCGATCTTCGACAGTTGACTGTCGTGAATTGCGGAAACATACTCGAGGCGTATTTGTACAAGGCTATGCGCAATTTTTACAACCTGCGGGATCTCTTGCTCATGCCGTTCTCGGGCGAGTTGGATCGGCATTACGTGCCCCCGCTCGACCTGAGAATCGTGTGTTCGTCGCTTTTCGAAAATCTACAAAGGTTGTACATCAGCGACACTCGCGGAGAGGACTTCAGCCACCTGTACAAGTTGAAAAGCCTCAACTGCTTGACCCTGAGGTTCACCGACATAATCGATCACGATTTGACCACCATAGCACACAACTGCCGCGAATTGCTGGCTCTGAATATCAGCGGGTGTTCGATGATCACGAGCGCCGGCCTTCTCAAGCTGTTGTTCCTGCCCAAGCTCAAATGCCTGGACATAAGCTACCTGGACAGCATCGGCCAATGGGACACCGTGTACCTGCCGAAAACTTTGAAAGCGTTGAATTGCTCGTTCAACGAGTTTACCGACCAGGAACTCGCGACGATCTTGACCCCGCTCAGCAATCTCGACGTTTTGAATTTGAGCTATTGCAACAACTTGACCAATGACTTCATCGATTTTGCTGTTAACATGGCGAAATTGAATTCGCGCAGGGGCCCGTTGAAGATGTGTCTTCATTCGACCAAAGTGAACTTTGAAAGTGTAACGATTGTGCCTTCGACATTCAAATTCATAGACAAATCTGAATATGAGATCGATTATAAAAAAATTTTACGAAAAGGAAAATAAATCACTGCGTACAGGTGTACCTTTTCAGTATAATATTTATTATTTAATATTATAGTGCACACCCTCTGTAATTCAAATATTGTATAAATGGTCGATCTTTGAGGGCCAATCCCTGTGTGAAGTGGAAAAGGAAAAATCACAAAATCCACCACATATTTATTTAATGCGACGTTTCGCTATGATGGTTCACTGGCCTCATCAGGAAGTTTTGAATAAATTCATAGAATAAAATTCGGCAGTGGAAGCAGCCACGAACCATACTGCAGGTCGCATCAACTAAGTATGTGGTGGATTTTGTTGTTTTTTCCTTTTCCATTTCACACTAGATTGGCCTTCAAAGATAGACCATATATACAATATTTTTATAATTTAACCCAATATTTGGATTGTAATCCCATCTTAAAAGGGAGGTAGCGATTAGTATCGAATTGAAGGTCCGCCATTGATAGTTGGCCAATCAAATTGATTCTTAGATCTTTTCCGAGTTTTGGATTGGTCGTCTCGAAAGCAGCAGTGGTTGTTGCTACACGATGTGCAAAACAAGCTGACTGCTCTGAATATAGCAACAGTCACTGCTGCTTTCGAGACGACCAATCCAAAGCTTGTCAAAGATCTAAGAATCAATTTGATTGGCCAACTATCAATGGTGGACCTTCAATTCGATACTAATCGCTACCTCCCTTTTAAGATGGGACTAGAAGCTGTTTAGCGCGCGTACCGCGCGAGCGGTGACGTATCGGATAATAAAAAAAAAAGCGATGTGCAAAACAAGCTGACCGCTCTGAATATAGCAACAACTACTGCTGCTTTCGAGACAACCAATCCAAAGCTCGGAAAAGATCTAAGAATCAATTTGATTGGCCAACTATCAATGGCGGACCTTCAATTCGATACTTATCACTACCTCCCTTTTAAGATGGGATCCGATCCGATACATCACCGCGCGCGCGGTACGCGCTCTAAACAGCTTCTAGTTACAGTAAAATAGCTATTCCAACAATGAAACCCAATTTAAGGAAAATGGGTGAAAAAGGATCAGATCTGATAGAAATTGAGTATTGAAGTAATCGAAAAATATTGAACGAGCAAGCAACACTTGTAATCAGAACATTACCGACTAGCGGTCCTCTGCATACCGACTCGAGAGGCCCATATTCCTTGAAGCTATATACATATATAGCGAGGGAAAACACTACTGCCGCTCCGGCCGATAGATGGCTACGACCCCTCCCCCGTATTACAAAAATACATTCGACAATTTTTCCCGTAACCCCTGTAAGTTTTTCGTCCCAATTCAAATAGCAAAAAGCCGAACTGGTTCAAACAGCTAGTCGTAAAATTTTTTCCCGGTCGAATATGTAATCATGAGTAGGAGAAAATCAGCTAGGAGCCAGTGCGGAAACTGTTCCCGCAAGCGGTGGGAGAAGGCGTCGATTCGTATATAAAGCGGCATTGGAGCCTACTCTTCATGTGGTCCGATGCTTCTCAGTCGTTCAAAAGCCTTGCGAGGAGTAGAGTCGCTCCGAGTCTTTGGGTGTTCATGCTCACTGGTGGCATGAGGAACGGTGGCTTGTCTCTCGCGAGGGAAGTTATGGTGCACGACTGCAAGCGAGTTGATTCCCGAGCGGCCCGTTGAGAGAGACCGGCGAGAGTTTGGTTGGAATGACTCTCGTGCGGTTGTTGTGGGGTCCTTGGCAGTGGGAATTTGAAGGGCTTATGCAGGCTGCGGACGGGGTGATAGGTTGTCTCACCCCTCAGCTGTGTAGAGTCGCGCTGACGTAGAACAGTACTGTGTGATGGCTGTTGCTACCGATGGAATTACACTGCCTCGTGATGAGGCAACGGATGGCGTGGCGCGTGGCGGGTCCATCCGTGGAGGCGGGTCGTGTGTACTTGTACTGACAGTAGAGCGGCAACGGCTGTTCCGAATCTGCTGGATGGCTTGTTCGCTTGGGACGAGGGTGGACCGAAACCCGCAAGGTTCGAGGTTAGAAATAACCCCGAGGGCCATAGTAGCGGCTGCGACCACATCTTTTTTGCTACTCTTTCATCCGAACGGGATAATAAATTCGACTGCAGCCAATTCCTCTATACTTGCGTCTCAATTTCATCTCACTTTCCGGCCATTATAACTCCTAAAACGTATCCGATGAATGGCTTCTACAATGCAAATTCCAGATACGAGGGCTCGGGGGAACTTTGAGTTTCGTTTTTCTCAGGCTTCTCCAAGTCGTTTTCTCGAGCTGGGAAGATGCGCGAATTCTGTTTGCGATTCGATGCATGGATCGATAAAAGGGGGGCGCAAGTCTGCAGGTACGTGGATGTTGCAGATGGAATTTCGGCCTCTCTTCGCGCCTCTCATTCCTTTGTACCGAAGCTTACAAAGCCCGAGGATTCGTGAGAAATTGAATAATGTATGCCTCTTTTAAGAGTGCGAATCGATGAATATTGTGACAATTGCCAAATCGTGTTGTGCGTCAATAGCGTTTAGAGAGTCGCGTACGAATGAAGTTCGTTGTTACAATGGCTCTATTATAATAATTGTATTATAAGCTCCGACAGATAAATCGATTTCTATTAAATTATTGCGATAAGAGAATTTCTTTCGATAAGAGAATGGTCGGGCTTTTTGCTGAACAAACGAAAATGAAGCTTGCTCTTCCTCTTTTAGAATTAACTTTTCTAATGAGCTTCTGTAGACCATGCTTCCGTTCGTACCATTGAATGATGAATTTCAACGCGCTGGATAATTGATATAGCACCACGAGAGCACGAGAAATTAATGAAAGCGCCGCAAAAGAATCTTTTGTAAAAAAAAATGAGAGGCGCAGCCGGGGAAAGCGCTGTGGGATTGGAAGGTAATGATGCGCGACATGACGGCAAAAACTGTTATAATTTATATATGTATATAGGTAAGGGAGACGAGCGTCTTCAGTAATTAAAGGTTGACTCCTCCCGAGGTTCGTGGTCTAATTATCATTTGCCATTTACGCTTCTTAAGGATTGGGGGCTAACGAGATTTAGCCAGAGTTGAGCCGTTTATTGTGTTCGGCTGACTCTGCGTGGACGCTTGTGAGTTTTTCGGCTTTGTAGCAAGATTTCAGATCTACAATTTATTACTCATCTAATTTACTGTTCGAAGTAACTGATTCTCTTACAGCCAATCAATCATATAAATTCTAGATACGATTTTAAGCACTGCTTTCTTCACAACGCTGCTTTCGATTCACATCATAATGAAATGCATTGATTATATTGCTCGACAAAACTAACCAACTACCTGAGTCAATTTTGAATAATGAAAAATTTTCGGTTCCTCAATTGTGAAATGTTTATCTGAAAATCCGATTTTAACTCTGTTTTTTTTTAATCCCATCTTAAAAGGGAGGTAGCGATAAGTATCGAATTAAAGGTCCGCCATTGATAGTTGGCCAATCAAATTGATTCTTAGATCTTTTCCGAGCTTTGGATTGGTCGTCTCGAAAGCAGCAGTGGTTGTTGCTATATTCAGAGCGGTCAGCTTGTTTTGCACATCGCTTTTTTTTCATTATCTGATACGTCACCCCGCGCGCGGTACGCGCGCTAAACAGCTTCTAGTAATAAAAAAAAAGCGATGTGGAAAACAAGCTGATCGCTCTGAATATAGCAACAACCACTGCTGCTTTCGAGACGACCAATCCAAAGCTCAGAAAAGATCTAAGAATCAATTTGATTGGCCAACTATCAATGGCGGACCTTCAATTCGATACTAATCGCTAGCTCCCTTTTAAGACGGGATTATTCGATACGTCACCGCGCGCGCAGTACGCGCGCTAAACAGCTTCTAGTAAAGTTAAACTATAAAAACTATTTATACGAAACGCAAGAACCATGTTTGAATAGTTATTTCTAAAAGTAAGAAAAAACGTGTCCGATGAGCAGAGAAATGGGCAAAGTTACTGCGTGTAATGATCGAATAATTATTTATTATTTAACCGACTTTCTACTGGCATTACCGTTACGTTTGTATAATGAGAATTTCTCGCCGGTGTGTATCCAAGCTGGATCCACCACGCGGACAAACTGCCATAATATCTAAATTAGTATAAACGTATTATCAAAAATCCGCCGGATGGATTGCCTTCGCGAACCCTTATTATCGAAATCGCGTACGTGGGAAAACCAACTCTGAAATCACTTGCTACGAAAGTTATATATCAGTATCGAGAGATTCAGCAGTGGGTATATGAATTTGAAGGGGTGCAGTGTGTTGATTCAACGAACCGAATGATGAAATCCTTTTAATAACTTAATAATTCGCAGCTGTTGGGAAAATCAAAGGTACGCAACTACAATCGCGCACAATCGCGATCTTCGACGTGGAACAATTGATCTTATCGGTAATTAGCTTCATTATGCGTAACGTAACGAGTCATGGAATTCCGCAACTTGGTTCTTTTTTTTTCGACACCGTCTGCCCCGAGCCGTTCGTTATTAAATTAAACTTGGCTCAATTTTTGCTGAGCTCACTGCTGTGTACACGACGCGAAGCGCACGTTCGCAACAGCCCGGGCGAAAAAAAAGTGCTCGCCGTATACGCGAAGAGAGACGCGAGAAAAAAAATCATATCGCGCACCGCGAAACGTAAGCGCGGTATCATTGCATTAGGCTCCTAACGATGCATTAAACAATCACGAACAGTTTATCCCGGCTGATGGTCACGATTACCTCACGCCGCAAAAAGTCGCGCGCTCCCGTTTAATAACAATCGGCCGCGCGCGAACGTAGCCTCTCTCGCCGGCACGCATGAACGCGCGCGCGCGCGCACCAGCGTTCCGTAATTTTAAATCATATATATATATATACAGACACTAAGCGCGCGCTTTATACACGCGGCGTCCGACAAAAATCAATCTATGCAAATGCGTAAACAACGCGGCGGGTATAATTTGGCGGGCTTATTGAGGAGAAAGCGAGAGCGAGCGTGTTTTACATAAGGGGGACGCGTCGGCCGAACACGGAAGTGCGGCGTGTGTCCGAGATTGATTCGTAATTTTTAGCCCGCTCGCGCGAGCGTCTGGCTCGAACTCATTTCCTTCGACTAATTGGACGAAACGTCTTCCTACCTCGAGCCGGGATAAGACGCGCGTGTCGATTAATTTCTCGTGATTATAATATGTAGGTGAGGGGAGGATGTGTGCGGTGTAGGGCTTGTTCGCGACCAGCACTATATCTATCCAAAATCGAAGCAGCGATTTCGAAATATCTTGGATTGTCGGATTGTCGAAGATCTGTGTACATCTAACGATATTGTACGGTGTAGATTTTTTGTGATTTATTAATGGGACTGGAAAAGATTGTGAGATATCCGGTGCAGTGATGAATGTTCTTTCTACTCGAATGACAAGCATGATTGAATCTACTACTCGAGCTGATAAAACGAAAATCAAATTATATAGCTGGAATAAAGGCTGATTAAATCAGTTTTATGGATTAATCATACCGGAGGATTGAATCAACAACTTCTGGATGTTTATGTTTTTATTGCAACCATCAGCATTTATTGGATATCATTTATTTAAATGAATGTTTTTGGTTTTTAGAAGATACAGCAGGTGATATTCGTTAGTCACACAGAAAATCAAATTACTTAATTAGTGGGCAAATTTTCTAAATAGAATCGACGAAATTTTCCAAGCACATTGAACAAGCAATGCGCGCGTTAATCCGGACTAACCGACTTTCTTCAGCCATTATATCAGCTTGAAATCAAAAGTGACCTAATGATGCACACTTCGGCAAAGTTGGACGAGTTTTCTTTTCGCGGTACATTAATTCAGACAACAGTGAAAAAATTACGCCACGGTGTGATTAAGCGAATAGAGAATTCCATTCATTTTCGCAAGAACCGTATATTGTATAGGGGCAATCAGCGCTTCGTACACGCGGCGCTTATTAAATGCAAATTATGATGATTTTTCGGCTTCGAAAATATCGATCTTCGAGGAGGATATATTTAAGTTATTCAAAAACTACATGTGATTAAAATTGAAATACGTAATTTTTGGATAGGATAAAATTTCAGATAACAATTACAATAATTGTGCGGAATATGTAATCCATCAGAACTAGCATTTAGTCGTGTTCTCAATAACGAGAGGCATTAAATTAATGAAGAGTATAATTTACGATAATCACATACATCGATATATTTGCAATTACTAATTCAGGTATTTTCCACGTAATAAACCGCGATCCCTCTGCCACGGAATCCGCGTCGAGATTTCGACAATCGAAACTTCCCAGAGGCTTCAGCGCGAAGTTTTCCCTGTAATCATACCTCACTGTGATTTAACCAATCCCACGGACAACTCGTCAATCGGCCAACATATTCACACTCGTGGATAATAGTGATTTTTGAAAAATCCCAAAATGGAGAACCTAGACGAGAGCGTGTTCGCGTGAACCAGTTTGGCTATCGCGCACAAGTGCGCAGCGGGAGTTTTCGAGAAAAAAAAAAGAGAATCAGCCGCGATTATGCGATTCGAATCGCGGAATGGATTGGAAAGGTGGCGTCGAGGGGCTCGCCTGCCTTGGCCAATCTGGAGCGCAGCCCGAGATACCTGCTCGAGGCGTGGACAGGCCGAATCGGGAAGTGCGCGACGCTCGAGTCCTTGAATTTCGCAGCTACCGAGAGCGTTTCGCGACTGCAGCTCGGGATCAATGAGAAACTCGCGCGAGTGCGGCTATCCTCGAAGCTCTATTTGCGAGAGGGATTACGATACCAAAGAACCTCTCGATGCGAGTTCAATCAGTTTTTTTTTTTGAGTAATCTTCGGCATTACTGAATTGAATGACAGGATTTAAACTGACTATACTCTTGACTCGTTACCAATAACGTTGCAATGTTTGAAAAGGCCTTTGTTAACGGATTTTTGCCCGATACGTGAGCAAAATAGATTGCAGCAAAACAGTCATGTATTTTGTATTAAGAGGATAAGATCTACGGCACTCAATGATGGAACAATACAGAAAACACAAGCCGTACACACGTTATTCGCTGTTGCGAAAATTCGTAGTGTGTAACATTTTACATGTAATTTGCTCCGTCAGTATATGAACACATCATCGAGTGCAATTTACATCCCAGATGATTTCTCAAAACTGATTTTCATAAATTTACAAAAGATATTGAGTAGCTTTTAAAATCACGGGATAAAATATGTTACTCGGCAATCCGCAGACAAAGGCTCGACAGTCCAACTCCACATGTCAATCATTCCAAATTATTCATCATATATAATAAGCAATTCCAGAGGTAAAAGAAAAATCCAACAAACATTTCCTATTCGCGTTGAAGACAAAACGAATGGGCGCGAGAAGGGAAAGAAAAATAATTGGCAACGTGTGCACTCGGCCAGCGTACGATAATCACTGTATCTCTTAACAATGTATAAAACGTCGTATACACACGTTGTTGGCTCGCGTATCTCGTGCCTAGATCATCACACATCCGATTTTGCAACGGTGGCGCGCATAAATGCATCGGGCAAACATTTTTACCGTGCCTCGAATGGGGTTGAGCGTGTATATTTTTCACGAGATCAAAAATGATTTAACGAGAAGTAAAAATGTCATCGTAAACATGACATTTTCCCATTCGACTTGTGTATTCATAAACCGTAAGTCGTCGTCGTCGGGCATTTTTTATGCTTGTGCATTTACCGATTGTTCATCCAAGAGACGGCCGGCTGCGATACGAATCACCGTGGGAAAACTGAAGCGTCAAAGCTTTGGAAAAAAAATATTCAATAATGTGACAATGTATACTTGTGTTTTGTTCGCGAACGTTTGCTTTACAGGCTCATGAGATAACGCGGGGCGTTACAAACTGTTCGCATCCAACTCTTCACCGTCTTGCGTATTCGTATAAATATCTTTCGTCAATCTCCCGTCGCGTTTGATCTTCCGTGTGCGAACGGATACGCGCGGTTTCCCAAAGTAATTGCTTCGTCGAGGGAAGATGTAGATGAAAAAGAAAAATTCAATTTCCCTCTCGTTACGCATTCCTCCTCGACCCTCCACCGCGGGCTGCACGCACAATCCTTTCGCTCGGGCCATCGCCCATTTTCCCGAACTCATTGCTCCGTTCCGAGTAGCCACGGAGCATTAAAAGCCCATTCCTCCTTCGCGCGAATCCCCTTCCATTCTCGTGGCGTTTGCAAAAAGTTCAAATTCGCACCGTAATTAGTCGCGCGCGTGCAAAAAGTGGCGTGCGCCTACAGCCGGGAAAAAACGCACGGCCAACAACGCGTAAATAGCTGCATGGAGAATAAAAATAAAGTCGGTCCGCCCATCGCGAGGGCCAAGCCTCGAGCGCGCACCGCTGCGAGAAAAGTGCAAGCGCGGTGTAATAATTCACGAGCCTTTAATCAGCGCGGGCGCAAGAAAACTTTATGCACCGCCGACGGCCAATTCCCCTGCCAATGAGCCACGCCGTATATATATACTCGCGTATAAGACTGCTCGACGCTCTCTTATGCGATTCGAATTTTCTTTTTAAATTTCGAGATCGATTCCACGTGTTTCCTTCGCCACGCGCCGGATTCGAACGTATGAATCTTTCAATGCTCGGCAGCAAGCTATATAGCCGAATCATCGCGACGATCGAACACGTGTGTCATGCGACACACACGCGACGACCCCTTCGTAGCAACCAATTGAAAAATTATATACATACAATCGACCCATATCGCGGCTCACTCCGAGCGCTCGATTCGATGATCGATCTTGGCAATGCAAACACACGTCGTTCCAGCTGTCAGGTGGACGGCCGGGTGGAAAACCGCTCGGCGATTCGCCGCGTGTCGCCCCCCACGGCTATTCAATTATTCAGACGACACACGAGGGCATATCGCGACTCGCTTCGGGGCTAAATTGGTCCGACGCACGTGTATATGTATTTATTATATACACGTGTGTGCAGGCAATCTATAGCAACGAAAAAGCGATTAGTCAAGGGCTCGTTTCGAGTTTTCGGTATATATAGATATAGGGCCAGCGCGTGGGTGGCACGCGTATCATCCTCGCGCGCTCGCGCGCCAGTCGGCTTGGCCAACGCGCGCATGACATAATGCAACGAAAGCGCGCAAAAACGCGGCGCGCGCGCGGCTAAATCGGCTTTGCGCCCCGAGCTATAATGTATATATACATATCGGCCTACTTTCCTCGCGCCTCTCTCACAATATATATATATGTATATACGCGTGCTCGACAGCTGATGCATGCCGATTCCCGACGCTGTTTTATTGCTGGGATATATGCGCGCGTTGTCGATTTATACGCCTATTTTTCCTTCCGAGGCTGGATATTACGAAAAATAATCGGCAGGATGGCTCCATAGGGGATGTACGGTTGGCTGGATCCGCCGGTCGGGCTTTTTCTATTCAGTTCTTTTATTCGGTGGAAAGTTCTTTTGTATGCCCGAGACGCCGAGCGATCCCCCTACGGGACATACAGAAATGAATACGTGAAAAATCAAAAAATATGAGCGTTTCGTGTGGTTTACTCGTACATACGAAACAGGTCAACATTACAAGGATATATGCGCGAGAGTATTAGCGCACGCGTGATGTTACGGACGAAGTATTCGAAGGACTCGTTTTTTCATTCGTTCGTCCAACTGCACGCGGGACGCGTCCGACTTCGATGCTCAGGAGTTAACCGATAAAGCTCGACACCGAGAATACACGATTCGAGTTCGTGTTTCTTTTTGCGCGCGACGCGCGTGCGATTATTCAATTTAGCGCGCACGAGTTACGCGATAGAGCGACGTGTCCGCGTATCAGTATCGCGTCGATTATATACAGGCCAGGCACGCCTCGACGACAAATTCGAAAGCGCGGAAACGAGGGGAAAATATTGGTCAATTATTGGATTATCGCTGATTACACCGAACGCATGTGTATATAGTATAATATACCCGTGCCCCCCGAAAAGGAAATAAATACCCGATCGTTCGGTTAATTTGCCTTTCGTAAGGATCGCGTCGGGTGTACTCTCGAACCGGTAATTTTTTTTTCACTTACAGCCGGAAAGACATTAATCACAAGCGCGCACGTCTAGTTACGATCGCGGATTGGGTAACGGCGGCGCGCAAGACTCTCGCCACCTCGGGTGCGGGATAGCTGGGATAAACGCTGCTTTTGCGCCCTTTCCCCAAATGTCGCGGATCGTGCGCAATCGCGCGTATCGATTGGATTTAATGCGAGAGCCCGGGAGCACCGGCTCGCGCACGAGTCGGCCCGCGATCCAACCTCGGGATTATCCGCACACTCCCGCACACGCGGCGATCGTTACCTCATCCCCGCGCGGATTGCATCAAACTCGAGTTTTGGCTGCGAAAAGCGCGCCAGGTGTAGCCGCGAGGCAGATCCGCGAGCGTGTAGATGGGGATCGGGTGCCGCATTGCCCCCCCCCACAGACGTACTGCAGACACACAGACGGAGTCAAGCGAAAACGCGCGTAATGGCCAGTCGGAAATGACGGGCGCGAGAACCGCGCGCGCTTGTCTGGGCCTCGTATCTTCGATGCTGACGCGCTACCCGCACGATAATGCCTCGGCCGTTAAACTTTCGAGGTGCGTCTGCAGCGTTGAGCGCGAGCGTTGGGCAACCGCGGCGCGCGCGCTTCTTTGTTCTCGCGCGTAACTCGCGTGCTTTTATATTCCGCTCTGGCCGATACGATATTTGTATACATATATATGCATGCACATAGTTATTAAATACGTGTGCAGCCTTTCAGGAAGATACAGACGAATGGAGAGATGAAGCAATTATGCGTATTGAAAATTTTCGCTCTCGATCCCCTCTATACCGGATGTGAGTTGTTGCGAATCGTTTTGCTCGTGAGATTGCGCGGGAGTTTTACAAATCGAGAATATACATATTCGGTCGGATCGCAGGAATAAAGATGATCGGTAAAGTTTTTGCTGGCCAAAACCGTTCGCATGGATAGAAATCTGTGAATGACAGCGAAAGATATAATCCGAAAGAGTTTGGATGTATTGTTATTATATAAAATCATAATTATCGGCATTGTTTATTGTAGTAATTGTCACGTTACCAACTCCATGAGCTTCCCACCAAAGGGAGAGTAAATAAATTCTCGTACCGCAGTGTGCAGATGAAAGAGAGAGGGTATATGGATGTTTCAGTAGTATCAGTCGAACCCCGCCAGACGGTTTATTTTGTAAGTGGTTAGCCAATATATCATGGATTACCTCCACTGGGTGATAATTGCAATTTGGAAATAGATGCCAGACTCGTAAAATATTCCGTTTTTTTTCGCAAAAGTATATACGAAGCAAAGCCCAGTCGAGAGAAGGTTTTTCAGGAAACTATACAGACTGTACGAGCATATACGGCGTATGGCAGCGCGAGCGCAATCGAGCAGCTCAGCTCGAGTTGCACGAAACTTTCGTGCATGCGCACAATGCACTGGGGCATTTTACGATTCCCAGGAGCTAACATGCACTGACAAGAGGGAGATGGAGAACGAAAGAGGGAGAGAGAGAGAAAAAAAAGTTCGCCAAGTGTAGCTCCGATGAAAGGGAAAACAACGGAGCGCTACCAAATAGAGACATTAAATTTAATGAAGGAGCATTGCTCCCATAGCTATATGGACGTGTCATATGTACATGCACGCCCGCGGTTGCCTCATTCTCAACGACCAACACTGACCACCATAAATTTGCCCCGAGTTAAGTTTTTCTCGACCCGCGAGATTCGCAGATGATGTGTTATATTTCGTTGACGCGGCGCGGAAGAACGGACGACGTTCTCTCGGCCGGAAACTGCGAGGTGAGAAACTTCGGAGCACACAAAGCACGCGGACACGCGGCGCAAAAATAAAAAGCTGTGTCAGTGGTGGTAAGGGCCGAGAGCGGCGATGCGTTCGATTGAGTGGCCGATGCATTAGAAATTGCAATGTGGATCGCGACAATTATTGCTGGACTAGATTCTCCCCGCGGTGTTCGTCGTTAATTGTCGCGGTCTTGAGATGCTTTCGGTCTCGGGAGAGTCGTTCCGATCGAGAAATCATGGGAATGTTGATAATAATCACGTTGGAAATTGATTCAACATTTAATACTCCGTCATTTTCCAATTGGTTCGAGAACTATATATACGAAAATTTCGATTTTCATTCGAAAAACGGGCTTACAAATGCCATAGAGCGCAAGACTGATATCTTTGAAATCACTTGAGCTTCTCTTCATCAAAAGAATTGACCCTCGGTGCAAGGATATTCAAGTTGATAAATTTATAAGTAAGGACAAAGCTGAATAAATGATAATGCGTCAAATTTAAAATTACGATGATAAAATGTGAAAGATGTATAGCGAATTCAAATTCTGGATTGGGTTCTATTCGTTGGATGAATAGCTGAAGGGAAGTTTGAGAGAAGATTAGAGAACATAGTATACCGGGTAAATCAGTTTTTAATTATTGACAATGGACTGCGTCTAAACGCGGGTAAAGGTCACGCACACATAACAATTCAATAACTTGGTCGAACAATCGCTGCTGAATTGAATGTGCAGGCGCGTTTAAGACGCAGCATTTATGGCCTTTAAAAGCATTGAGGAAAATTTACTTCTTGGAATCCGATAGTGTCATTCTAAAGTTATTTGCCATAAACAATTATTTAGAACGGCTCTGCCTTCTCTGAAAACTTGACGTTGAGATTTTACTTGAAAATGAATATCCCGCGAGGCGGTGAACGGGAGCAACGCCGTCTCGACGAGAAAAGGACTCTCGCTCCCAGGAGTGAATTTTCGCAAACGACTTTTTCCCAATCGACGGGGTAATATCAATTAATTAAAAGACAATGAACGAATAGAGATTCCGCGTGAGGTCCAAAACTGTTTTTTTTCTTCTTTTTCTTCTTCTCCCATCCAAAAATGATTTGATGAAGTAACTATCCAATTAGCTCGAGCGAAATCCTTAAAGGATCAACAGCGGCCATTAAGAGGCAGACTGCGCACTGGCTCGTCGAGCCATTACGAACTGTTACTCACGCGGGAGACGATGAGTCGCGGGCGCGGCCGACGATGCAAAGTCATCCGATCCCGAATGGCTCGCTCGGTAAACAAGCGACGGCGGACCGCGGCGAAGTCTCCTGACACCTCGGCTCGCGGAATCCCGGCTTTACTTTAAATGGCCATTGCCAAGACCCAAACCCTCGATTTAGAAAAGCCGGCCAAGGTACTCGCGGTTGACCGACTGCGCGATGCGACCTTCGTCCTGCGCCGCGCTTGTCACCCGTCATACCGCACGTAGGGTCCCGACAGGGCCCGAACCACCGCCTCGTTAATTGCGACTTTTTTCCTTTTTTCCTCCTCGCTAATGGTCTAATTAATACCGTCACTTGTACAATTACCTCGAGACATATTGTTTCGATCGGTTGATCAACTCGATTTCATCGAGCGAGTCGATTATGCTATGGGTATAATCGTTCGAATATATATCTCCCCATGCGCACGTAAGGTGTTGCGATACGATTATGCGTCAGAATTTTCTCTGTCCGAGAGAAAAAAAATTGTATTTCCGTAATCTGCTTAGGGTAGTTCCTCGAGTCATGTATGTGTCGCCCTTCCATTTTGTCAACTCTAACTTTTTCGAGAGTACTCGAAAAAAGTTTTGTCCTGAGATAAATCTACTCACATGAAATAAATAACTCGTGATCATGGATATTTTTACGACAGGCTATTTGCTCCAGAATCTTTTTTTTCCTTTCTATCGTTTATATCTATTTTTTTTTTAATTTTTGGTGTTATTCTGGAGAGAATTATCCATTGATTTCGATGCACTGAGAGAAATTTGGTTTGGGAATCCTACTGTGCCGTATAGGGAAGAAAAATATAATAAATCATACTATATTTATATCTGAAATTCACAATATTATAGGAAATTTTACTATCCGTTTATCGTCAAATTGGAGTGAACGATACGGCTATACAAAATATAGTGTCTCTAACGACATTTTCCTAAGATTTCACTAATAAACAGTATAATTTAGTTTTTCAAAAAAAATGTTCACAAATTTTTTTTCAACAATTTGCCAAATGTATAATTGTAAGATTATTAACATATTTTCATAGAAAATTGACTATATTAATCTAATAAAATTTCCCATATTTTGTAAAGTTGAATAATATAGTGAATAATATAGTGAATATTTAGCATAATATAGTGAATATAATATAGTATAATATAATTTAGTATAAATATAGTGAAAATTTAGCAGGGTTTACTATATTTTTTTTCAGTGTGGAATTAATATTAACCAGATACAAGGGACTATTCATTCTAGAATGTCCACCAAAATGTTACTAAAAATCCACCGTATATAGAAAAATAAATGAAAAAAAAAGAAATTATTCAAGTTTCTGAAAACTCTCATATCTTCTAGAAAATTCCGTCTTCTTTTATCGAATAAAAACAATAACCCTATCCTCAGATCGCAATGAATGATAGATGTAATAAACATAGACTCAAAGTTACTCCAATTCAAACTTGTAAATGTCTGTAAGACAAAAATAACTGCCAGAGAGTATGATTGCGGATTAGAGTGACGAGGATAATAATCGTAATTCAATTTTTCTAAATTCAATCATATTTTAGTAGGAACGAAAGCGAACGGAGCTCGAAATACGATCAATCTTGCTCTAAATCAATTACACTTCGGGTTAAATCATCGTACATTCGAAGGCAATTATCCTCTCATTTTCTGAAACACGACAATGCTGTATGATGCGGTATTCTCCTGGTTCAGACCCAACGACACGTGTAAATCTTATTATTCGTGAGTTAGGAAAGGCACGTACTTACCGGAGGCGAAACTGCAGGGGGGCTCGCGACTCGCGAAAGGGTCGCGCGCTCGCGGCGGCCGGCTGGTGCAGATAGAGCTGATAGTGAAAGGGGCCTCCCCCGGCCTGGCGCACTGGCCCCCGCCCGGAGTGATTTTCTAGGTCTTCGTTCCCTCTATAAAAGCTAACTCGGCTGCCCCGTCAGGCATGTAGTATCTCACGGCTTCGCGTGCTAGACAAACACACACTCCTCACTTCTCTCTCGACACCTCAACTCCCAGTCAACATGAAACTATTCGTAAGTTTTTTCCTCGACGCGATACACCCTCACACACACTCGTGTACTCGATATTTCTTCGAGACGACGAAAATTCGCGCGCACGATCGATCGTTCACACCACAAAGTGTTATACATGTATGTGACTCCCCGACGTCGAGCTCGGACTCTGTGCTTTTTCTACCTCCGTTTGAAATTCTCAAAGTGCTTGATTTTCCGTGGATGGAATCGGTTTCGCTTCGCAGTCGATCGACATAGTCGGATTGGGTTTACTCGGATTTTCATTTTCCGTTGCATTTCGTCGATTTTTGTGAGGACTGACCGGTAGTGAGTGAAGTATACCGCAAAAGTAACGAGAGAAATTTTAAATAACTATCGACTGATTTTTCCTTTTTTTATATTTTTCTAGACAAATGGTCGTTACGAATTTATTTGAAAAAATATATCCGTATGAAAATGTTAACTGAAAATTAATAATAAAGTGTAATTTTGAAGAAACTTATTTATTTGAATAACTGAAAACCGGAGTGATTTTTATTATCTTTTTAATGGTATTTTTCTATTAATCGAAATATATCCATACCAGAATTATAAGTTCAGCAAGCGAATTGAATCTTTGTCAACCAATTTTTGAATCCAAAACTTTACTTGCAAAGCGAATATTACTGCTGCCGGTCTCCGATTTTGCTGAAACCCTGCAGGGTAGTTTTTGTGTACTCAAAAATAGATCACGTGTACAGTGATTCGAACTAACATTTCGTTAATTTGATGCATTTACAGTACATCTACTCTCTTAAATTCTTACAGTGAAAAACCACTGCATTGCAGTGAAAAATCACTGTAAGGAGGTGGACGACAAATTCATTGGATTGCAATGAATTTCTTATGTAACTAAAGTGAATTTTCACTTTAGTTCCATGAGTTTTGATAGAAAACATTTTTATATCACGATTTGCAGTAAATATGGTGTGAAGTGAATTTCTACTCTACTTACTGTGAATTTTATGTAAAAATGTTTTCCATAAAAACTCATGGAAGTAAAGTGAAAATTCACTTTAGTTATATAAGAAATTCACTGTAATCCAATGAATTTGTCGTCCACCTTACAGTAATTTTTCACTGCAATGCAGTGGTTTTTCACTGTAAGGGTTCAAGAGAATATACAATCCAAGTTTTATAGTTACATTCTAAATGCATACAAGTTTGAAATAATTGACAAAATATCTTTGAGGAAACAAAAAGTTAGACTGAATGGCAGTACATTAAACCTATTTGGGTATTCTCGAGAGCGACCTCGCAAACTTTTGGCAAAATCAGAAGCTCGCAACCCTTACATTCAAGCTGAACCACGAAAGGAAGATTTGTTTTTCATTTTATCAGTAACAATCGGTTCAGAACTTGACGCGTTCCAGAAATCTTCTAGAACACAATGGAGAACTTTTGACTCATGGAAAATATTTACTATAAGATATACCAGGTATTATAAAACTTTTATAAATATCCAAAGGACAAGTAAATATATCAAGGAATAAGTTTCACGAGACCGAAGGAAAAGTACATCACGGGTCTTATTTTCCGTAACAAATGTTCGTGTTCGGAAATGCACGACAATTTCCTTACGATTCGAAACTTTTGACTTCGCCGCGCTACAGTTATAAAACGCTTGGAAAATATATTGCACTACTTAATGAACTGCTCGAAGCGTGTAAAGAAGCGCACACGCGTCGTTGCACGCAGACTCCGGTGATTTCAATTTCCTGTCCTAAGCTCAGGAATAAAGTAATGATTTATTCCTTCGCGAGCTTTCTAAAACGATAAAGTCAACATATAAATTATCAATGTGAAGCAGGTGCACACTAAAGAAACAACGCTCGATCGTCGGACAACAAACGTGGCCAATTTTCTCGAACGATGATCGTCTAATTTTTCTTACAGATTGTCCTGTTCGCCGTTGTGGTGGCCGCCAGTGCATTCCCAGGCTACTACGAGGTAATTGAAATTTCACAAAGAACATCTTGTCTTTAGGCGTCATTGTCAAACTAACTGTTTTCGCTTTTACTTTTATTTTCTGCCGAACTCGACCAACATGCACCATATACAGAATTGTGTATCGAGTTGGGCAACAAGTCAATAACAATGCGTATTGCAAAACGGAAAGAGTACGAGATCCGTTGGGATGATTCCCATTGTGTAGCATTTATCCTAACAATTGTTGTGTTATTTTCCCTTAAAAAAGTCAAGATTGCCACGTATGATTGTTAACGTACATTAGCTGACCTCTCTAACTTGGGCGAGTAAAATAATTTTTCCGATCTTACACAATTCGTCTTTCGCGCAATCGGCGCTACATAAATACACGTATGCAACCATTTCGCTTTTCACGACAGGCTGTAGAACTTAAAATTGCCTGATTCTCGACGACAGAGAGTCTGTAAAGCAGTCTCGAATTACATATTAGCCTCGTGTAATTGCATACGTAAAATTGGGGGGGATTCGACGGCAACGAGCCGTCGTAATCCCGCGACCGGCCGTAAATCGAACGAATGTTCCCTGAGCCATATTATTTCGGCGCTGAAAACGCAACAATGGGCACATTGTTGGTTTGCGCGCTCACGAGAATCAGCCCACGATTCTCGCTGGACCGTGGCTCACCGCTATGACTTTCCTCTGTACGTAACACGTTGTGTTATCCGCGTAGTGTAATACTGGAAGGAGCACGAGTTATCCTTATAGACACTTACACGGAGCATTAACCACCTGGTGCAATTTGCCATACTCGGCCACTGGACTCCGAGAGCGAGTTTGCGCCTCTGACGGTATTCTTCCTATGTATACCTCGTAGAACTGACAACTTCGTTCTTTTTGGGTGATTTTCTTCTTCTTTATCCTTAAGCCTATATATCTGTTAACCTCGTCGCGGTGTCGACCATTGACGGGAGAGTCCGATTGGGTGCAAAGAAGCTTTCTCGGATAGTGCGCAGATTCGGGCCGTTGTTTGCAAAACTTAGAAGAATTTGTCCGAAAGAGACAATTCAACTGGTTCGAAAATCAAACTTCGATCGTTCGAGTCACGAGTTGCAAAGTCATACCTTGTTCCGCAAATCATTTTCATCCGTTTGAGCTTGGAGTTGAGCGAGAAAAAGCACAGTCTGAATTGAGCTGAAATTCTCGTTTCTAAAAACAAAATAGATTTAAATGCTTCATTGGTAAAAGCGCGAATGCCAACTGACAAAGATTTCGAACAACGTTTTCTGAAGAATTTTCACAACTTTCGTCGAAACACGGTATGGAATGATTTTCGAACGATTAAACTTGACGAGATTCATTGTTGGAAAATTTTTCGAAAGTAGTCTGATTTATTGGTAAACCCGTGAACGAGAAAAAAAAAGCTGAGGCTGAAAAGTGCTAGATTGTCGTCGTCGCTTTCTTTGTATCTTCAATCGCCATCCTCCGTACTGCAGAAGACTGACGAATTGAATTTTGTGACAAGTAATAGTTGAAAGATCGATATTTTACAAAAAGAAAATTCTTGTTTTGTAAAAACACGATGATCAGGGATGGAATAATCCGTGGAAGAGCTCAGGCTGGCAAGACCCGTGGGCAGTGAAGAATGCGTGGAACCCATGGCAGAACGCGTGGAACCCGTGGCAGCAGTCTCATGTAATGTATAATTGTATCAATTAAATCAGTCGAGTGGCTCCGGAAAAGGCTGGATTTCGCCAGGAACGAGCTGTCTTCTCTTCCCCCCCCCTCCTCTAGTCGGCATAATCTATTTGTTTTTGTTCTTTTACCCAGGAAATCAATAGTTATGTCACCCGTATTATGCCAATCATCTCCATATATACTGATTTTGAATATTTTATTGTATTCGAAATCACAACCCCCAATACAATTGCACAAAAATCGATTCACTAATTTAATTTATTCTTGCAAAATTAGTTAGCAAACGGCATGCGAATTAGTTGTTATATGAAATTCACCTTACATCGAGTGCGACTACACGTGCCAATTTATCAAAGTGATCTAGTTCGAAAATTTCAACGGTTTCAAAATCTAGTTATATCCCGTATCCGGATTATATAAATGTAACTATATAAGTGTCTAGACAAAAGATTCTGCCAAATATACTTTGGTGCCAACAGAACTCGTTGAAATGATCACGTTGATGTGAGGCGTTGAGGAACTAGAGGGCACGAGTAATATTTTCGAGTATTTTGAACGAGAAAGTAAATTAAAAAACAAAAGTTTTCTACGACGCTGAAGTCGAAATTAAAATTACCAAGTACGATTTTGTATCTAAGGAACAAATCTCGAAAAAAAAAAACAAATTCAAAATATATTTGTGCACCTCGACTTCCAAGCGGCTCTTGCACGGTCGTACGATTACTTCAACAACGCACATGCGTATCATAACTATAATATCGCAATGAAAAATACGACACCCATTTTACATGGAGCATCAATACGAATGGATTATCCACGTTTGAAATTCATCTAACATCTAGTCTTGTGTGAATTGCAGCACCATCATGAGCCCGAACACCACCACGTGATCCAGGTGCCGCAGCCCCACCCGATCCCACCTCTACACCCGAAGCCACTGCACCTGAAGGTCCACAGCGAGGCCCACAAGATCCACTACGACTACCCCAAGATCCACCACCCCCACCTCATCGGCTACGAGCACTACCATGAGCCCGAGGCTCACATCAAGCCCGTCCACCACGGACACGGATGGGCCTAACTCCACTCTGGCCAGCCCATATAAATATATGTATATCTCGTAGACGCGCCTCCGAGTCTCCGTCTGTCTCGCTCTCGGGGAATCGGTGCTTCCAACTCACCATCCTAATCGAACTCGAATGACGAACGCAGAGGCCGACCGGAGGGGATATATACGGATTCTGCGACACTCCGAGCGGACGTCTAAAGTTTGTGTACACCGATTTCTCACACGCCACCCACCCCCCAGCCCCCCGTCCTTGTCCGCGAATTAATGCTTGTCCATTTATCTTTTCGTGCTGTTGTAAAAAGGTTCCATAGCCAATGTACATTTCTCGCCCTCCTGCGACTCAAGCCAAATGTCCAAATGGAAAGTTTTCCTCTTTTTTTTTTTCCTGTTCGACTATTGTACCAACAACCACTAGCTGAAAATTCGTGAAAAAAAAAGAACGGCTGTACACTTATATTTATTTTCTAATAAAAAAGTTTATTTTTATGTCTTGTGATAAACCAGGTACACGTGACTTTTCTTCCATCCCTCATATATAATACCTCACCCGATTTGCAAGAGTGAAATGGAACGTTTTCTTCTATTCTTGGTGAATTACGAATTACGCTTGGAATCCTTCACAATAACTCATTTCAATTCAAAATCAATAAGTGTCTATCGGAACACTCCATTAATTATTGTCATTAAGTTAATGCCCTGTCACGGGAAAATATAAGGTACCTGTACCCAATATGCGCCACCTAAGCGAGAAAGGTCACTACACCGCGTCAAATGAATATTTTCTAACATAATTGGTGTCAAATGAAAGGTCTACTCAATACCTACAAAATGAGCTAAGTCTTATTTGATTTAAACAGTTCTACGCTAAGATACAGCATGTCTAAAATGAATAAAATACAAACAAATATGTATATTTCTGATATAATTTTATTGAAAAATACATTTTGTCTTTGATTAAACCATAGTACATAGATTATATGAACTTCTAACAACCTAAATCAAATCAAGTTTTCAGTTAAAATTCATGAAAAACCGTTGTTTTTGAATCAACAAATTAACTTATGCAACATCTAATTCCAATATTAATCTCTCAAATTGATGAACATTCTTTTTAGTGTAATTTTAAATATGATTGAAATGTTCTCACTGAAATGGAAGAGGTTTTGAAAATTCATTCATTTTAAAAATATCCGAGCCGAGGTCCGAGCCTATTTGGGACTAGCTATTGTGACGAGAAAAATTGCATAACCTCGAAATTTTTCTCGCTATATCTGCTGAGCGTTTAATTGGGCTACACAATTTTTCGTTCTGTACTGTCGTTAACGCATATGGTCGACTCATTTTCCTTTTTTCGGATATGTTTTGTTTGACATATCGTTGAAATGTTCGACGAGGTTTCTCATATATAGTCGAAACCATCCTCTGTGATATCTCACCTTTCTTGACCTGCTCCAGAGCTCAAACTAAATTTTCTTTCGACTATGTTGGACGGATATTTACTATCAATGGGTTGATTGTAGCAGCTAGAACAAGAAAATAGGGGTGGCGCATATTGGGTACATTTGATAAAAATAACGAAGAGCTATTGAAACAATTGATAAAAAGGTCATACAAAGAAAAAAAAAATTGGATGATGTAGATGGGATATCAAGGAATCGATCGATATGTCGCTCGATTTTTTTGGCCCAGTTTAACGGTATTAAAAAAATTCGCACTTACCTGAGCGAAATTAGATCGAGAATGAAAACTGGTGAAAAAATAGAGAAAACGAGCTGTAACAAGTTGGTGTAAGGGTTCCCGATCGGTGAAAATGTTTTCATTCCTCATTATTTAGCATTGCCGACAAGATCCTGTGCCGCGGCGATGCTCTAGACGCCCGTATATATGAAATACGAAGGGTGGCGCATATTGGGTCTTGGCGCATATTGGATACACCTACCTTACATGTTTCGTTTTTAAAAATTCACAAGGTAAAATAGAAAGACCTCCAGAGAAATGCTTATACAAGCAGAGTAGTCAGGGTGATAAGTTAATTGGGAGCCGTCAATTCACCAAAGTCTGGCCTATAGAATGAATTATCCTTGGCTCATTGAGTGCTTGCATCATCGTTCATGTTTATTCAGTAAAAATAGGTCCCTCGACGTACCCCATACATGTGTCCGTAAAAGAGCTCACCTGTCGGTAGATCTCTATGTTATGCTTGTCGTTAGGGGCGCGCATTGTCACGGCCAAAAGGAGCGACGAACTCGATTCTTGCATGAATCAATTTGACGGGTAGGCGCGTTGCCCGGGTAACGCATCGCTCAACACAACTGGGCTGTTGTCATTTCTCCGTGAGAACTGCAACTATCTCGAGTTGATCTATGCAATGATTCCGAATGTCACATGGTAACATTCGGGGGTCTGTGCTTATCAATATCCAATTTATGTTATATACGAATATACGATCGAGCTTTCAACATTATGTCCCGAAAAGAATATACTTGAGTGAAAATGGTTTAGTTCTATATTGACGTATGGAGGACGATACTCGAGTCTTTGAATTAATCGATTATATGTGATAGTATCATTTTTAGACTGGAGAGAGTGGTCGTCAGTCACCGAAACGTCAGTCAAATCGATACAATCACTTTTGAGTATAGTTTTTTTTTATCCATAATAGAAGTAGATTAAGATTTGTCAAGTGTAGCATAGAGATAGCTTGCCAAGTCTGCGAAAAAATCACGGGTTTCCTTAAAACTTTTTGGGATTTTTTCTACCAACTGAAAAAATTGAAACCCAATAACATGCTGGTAGGGATCAAAAACTGAGAATCAAGGAATGAGACAGCAAAGAGTGGAATCTAGTTGGAACCTGGGCGTGACAGAATGGGATTCGAAAAATGATAATAAATAGCCTCGTAAACCGTTCGGGAAACGAAAATTATACAGAATATCAAAAGACGTTAATCGGTGAAGGAAGTCGAGGAATACAATATAGCTTGTAAGTTTCGTAAATGAAATGAACGGAGAATAAAGAGTCAAAGAACCAAAGTAACGAAATGGAAAGTGGATTGTGGCAGTGGAGTGATAGGGATCACGAGTGATTATAATCACAATGAGATATTTTGCGTTTGAAGATCTATCAGGACATGGGATTCCAGATACAAGAATCGGGGATGACAAAACAAAAACAGAAGTCAAAGAATACAGGGGAGTCCCGAAATCCGGCTCTCACTTATATAACATAGTTCAATATACATTTTGGACAATAAACGTTTCATATCTATAGACACAATGTCGGACAGTGTCGTGGATCGAATCGACTAGTTCACGATGAAACTTAATTGGTCACAAATCAAATTCTCAATTCCACTGAGAGAAACGCTACAGGCGAAACGCAATACTTACAGTGCGAAGGAATTCCCGACGTAATCCAGCAGATAAAGCTCGAGGCGTTCGTTTTTTTCCCCTCGCGACCCTTGAATTCTCCATTTATCAGTTGTGGCTGCCGGCGGGTTCGACACCGACATACTATAATCTTGGGCGAGCACAAAATTTCACGCGATTAATCAGGGCGATAAAACGCAATCGCGAGAATAGCCTTGCCCGCAGCAAGCATATATATGCTTTATCAACGATGTCAAGACAATCCTTCTTTACACACCGAGTATATTCAATTGACTCGGAAAATCAGAATGAAGGATAATTTTCATGCAATAATATGGGGCGTCGTTCGATGCAAAAGAATTCGATGGATCGGTGATTATTGAAAAATCAATGAACAAATACGAGTTGACATTATTATTCCCAGGGTGATTAGAATGTGGAGTGGTATATAGATATATGAGTTGCGTGATTGGACGTATACCAGCTATAGTATCGCAAGTTTTGTTGAACATATACAATAGAGTAAGAACCCGTAGCACGGCTATGTTTCCGCGAGTCCCAAGAACGGAGAATCGATTACTGTCGACAAAATTCTTTCATATAGAAAAAGTCTAATCACCTGTTTTCGACAGCACGGTATAAGGTTTGTAATGAGATAATATTCACGAAGGGAATTTCAAATCACGCAGAGCGACCTGTAGGGGAAAAAATTCATCGAAATTTCGACGACCGTGTATAAACGCAAACATAGTCACATTCGCTGGATAAATCCGCGCGATTCGTGAAAATAGAGCAGACCAAATGAATTTTTCACGGCTCCTCTGTCGCGTGCGATGTCCGCTGGGTGTACAACGGAGTCACCATGGTATCAAATTATCAGCGCACCCCACTGTATATGTCCACTCGAAATGGAGCGTTTCTTCCTCGCGCGAAGAATTCCCTCGGTTTCCGGCCTGAGCATCGCGCGCGCGCGCCGACGGAAAGGAGCCGGGTTTCGTTGTTTTCTTTTATATACGCGAGCTCGCGAGCACGTGAGCCATCCGAAAATCGATACGGATGCGGCCGCGGGTCGCAACGACGAGGGACATGCGATGACATCCCCGCGCTGCAAAAGGGCGGCCCGACGAGCCACGCGCGACAGATTTAATCTTTGATCGATGCGCGGCGGGGGCGGCGGAAAAATGCAGGAGCGCGCGAGCCCCCCGCCCTCGCGACAACAGCCGGTTGAAGCTTCGCCGGTCAGTTCGATCCGGTCACTGGGCCATTCAGCATGAACAACCACCAGACCGGTGAGTTTTTCACCTCGTTCCCGCGCAAGCGTTCGCTCGCTTTGCCACGGTGTGTCTATAGGCTATTGCTCGCCCGACGGCTATATACATGCCGAATCGCGTTGCCTTTTGATTTCGGCACCATTTGCGCGACAAAGTTTTTGCTTTTCTATACCGTATTCCGGGATATGCGAGACGAGCGATAATTGATTGGACTTTCCATTCATGAATTTTCATGATTCGAATACAGGTTTCGTTTGCGAAATATCGCCAACTCGAAATTTTAAAAGTCGCGTAACTTTATCCTGCTGAAATGAAAACTACAGAGGATGATGATAAGTAGTTATATATTATCCTCCAACTGTCAAAGCCATTATACGTGCCTGAAAACGTCCATTTGGTATACTCGATTTCGAATGGTAATTTCATTGATTGGATTTTGAATTCTGCATTGCGACTGCTATATTCGCGAATACAATTCACTGATGATGAGTTAATGATTTAAGATGATTGTTCTCATTCTTCACAAGCTTATTCCGCATGCTTTGATATAGGGAACGATGCTAGTTTTAACAATAACCCAGTGAATTTAATGTAAAATAAATAGATTAGATTTGACAAGTAGTATAACGTATGGGATTGAAATGGTTTGTTGGTTTTTTCAGGGACCGACTCACAATCTGTACACTCGTTAAATAGCCAAAGAAATTTAGTTGGAGTAAAATCGAAACGAACCTTGTGAGTAATAAGTCAGATTAATCGTTTACATTTGCGAAACGAAAAATCCTCGATGTACAGATTTTACAGATTTTACACCAGTATTCTACGATGATGAAAGATCAATTAATCTTCTCACTTTTAAACTTTCTCGTAACAGGATCAACTCATAATAATTTATTTGTATGTAAATTTATAATCGATTCATTTCACTAATCAAAATTTATGATTATTTTCAAATGTCCTCTACAATTCAGAATAAATTGAAGCACTATTCTTGCCTGAAATAAGGTAGGAGTACCCAATACGAGCTACCTAAGCGCGAACAATAGCTACTTTGCGTTAAATATTAATAAATCAAATATGAGCCACCTCAGCGAGATCAGTCACTGCGTTGAGAGGCCCAATGGCACACAATTATAAAAATAATTTTCGCCAAGATTTAGAGAATTCACGCATTATAACTGTCCTCTGTCATCTTTACTTCGCGTTAAGTCTTAATAGCCCAACAATACTCATTAGAAATAAAAGGTTGGCTCAATACCTTCACAATGAGTATTCTATTTAGACTTTGCTGCGCTGAGTATATTAAAAAAAATTAATAGTTTTAATCGTAATTATAACAAGAAAGTACAAAATGTCAAAGAATTGAATGGTGTGTTCTGCAGCCTAGTCCAACTATATTCAAAAATTCTCGCTCACCTGAGCAAAATTAGATGGTGAGTCGGAATTCCGAACTTCAGAGAAAATGACCTGATGTAAACGTTCGCGACCTGTCAAAATCTTTAATTTTTTGATTATTCTGTACCATAATGACGATGATACTTCGTGCCGCGGTGATGCTTTATAGAAGCAAAGAACATGAAAGGTGGTTCGTGATGAGTACCGGTACACTTACTGGGTACACCTACCCAGTAATATTGAAATAGTATAGTTTTTTACTATTTTAGATTTAGAGCTTACGTTACAATAATATCCAAAAGTTCATAAATAATTCTTTCTCGAGGATTTTTCTTTCGTGAATGATATGCATGTAGGTACCTATAATAACAGTATAAAATCTTCACGCTAGCTTCAAAAAGCATAGGAAAAAAAATGTACTATGTTGCTGCGTATCACTCGTTTTAACATTATTGTCTGCAGCAGTAGTAGTAGTTTCTGTTCTGTGTAAGTATTAAAAACTAATAATAATGTACAAACGTTCGATGAATATGTAAACGCCTGAACCTTGAACTCTATATGCTTAACTATATACGTAGATGCGAAGTTAAAGCAGAGCATTGATCTATGCTACGATGAAGACTGCATGCGAATAGGTATGGGTATATCATAGATACAGCTCTTAGCATATCGATTCGTGTAATCATCAAACTTAAAAAGTATATTGATGTTTGACATTTTAGCGGCAAGTTTGAAGGAAACAATGAACACTTCTGTCGATCCGTGCGAAGACTTCTACACGTAAGAAAGATGGATTTCCCTATCGATATCTTAATCAAACATGAGTTACTCTTGCTGCTATGATCACTTAAGAATATTCTTATTTTCAGTTACGTTTGTGGAAGATGGCCCGAAGCTCATCCATCACTAGATCTAAGTCAAGAGCATAGTTGGTTTAGGGAGAAAGGCTTGAAAGTAGCTCGATTAATAAGGGATTTATTGATGAAAAATTTAACTGACAAAAATATTCCTTGGGCTATTTCCGAAGCACAAACACTGTTTGCAAGCTGCCTAGATATTGGTTTGTTTCGATAATTTTCTTCTATCTATTTTTCTGCGCTGACGTTTGAGAAACATTTTAATTTTCACATTATAAATTATTAATATGTAGACAATATAATTATTATTTTTATTACAGAATCTAGAAATGAATTGGGATTGAATCCATTGCTTGAACTCTTGGATGAATTGAGCTTGCCACAAGTTCCTGCTGTGATCACAAAAAAAAATACAACAAATATTATTGACGCAATGGCAAAAGTCAAGCGTGTCCTGGGGGCTGATGTATTTTTCGGAATGTACGTCGCTGCTGACCCTAGAGATAGTAGCAAGAATGTCATTGTTTTAGATCTTCCTGATACAGAAAATCCTTTTCCCAGGTGATGTTTGACTAGAATTTTATCACATTAAGTTTATTGAAAATATATTTTGTTCGTGCAAAATCTGTTTTAATTGTGAACTATATAACGCAGTGACAAGATATTGGAGAAAAGACTGAAACTGATGAAAATAAAAGCACGTAGGGCTGCTTTAGAAGAAGATGAACCGGATGAGGAGTCAGACTTGTTCTCATCGGCTGAAAGAATTTATATGACTGAGATATTCAAACAGATGATAAGTAATGGAACAACGGATCAGCGGTCTTGCAAATCCAGGGGTCCATTTTCCATTGTTCCTGAAACAGATCTAGAAGATGTTGTAGATGAACTATTCGAGCTGAGCGAAGTGTTTTATACCGTAAGTTACTGTCGTCGATTCAATTTATTTTGATTGGATCTAGTAAATTTTCAATTGGAATGCAAACATTTTATTCTTTCTAAAGTTAAGTCAGAAGTACGGAAATCAAACGCTAGACAACGAAGAAGATGTTCAAGATGGTGATTACATGCTAATTGATGATTTGCAAGAAATAACTGATGATTATGTGAGATCATTAAATGATTCTGTCGAGCCGAGAATTATTTGGAAACCTTTCATACAAGAACTGTTGAAAGGGATAATAGATTTAGATCCAAAGCAAAAAATCTTAATAGCTGATTTGGATTACTTGAAAGAAATAGCTGCTCTTTTGTCTTCAACTGACGAGGATTTGTTGGGTAAGAATCGAATTTTATTTAGGTAGATTGTCATATTCTGAAATAAATAGGATTCGAATATATATTTATGTTTACACATAATACTTAGAAGCTGTTATTTGGTGGACGGTCGTTGATTTTGCCTGCCCTTACTCATCACAAGAATTAAGAAGGATCTGGTACTCATATGTGGAAGAATTAACTGGTGGTATAACTTCAGGACGATCGTTATCTCTTTATTGTGCAGAAAATGTAAACGACCTCATGGGTATGTTTAGCTCATCGATTTATAAAAAGAAATATTTTCAAGCTAACACTAAAGAAATTCATTTAAATGTACTATGTGTGAATAATCAATCATAAATTAGATATCAGGTCAGGCTACATGTAATTCAATCACAGAAATTGTTTTAAAAGTACAACAACATTTATTTCACAATGGTTTTTGTATAATTAGGATTTGTAAAGATTCAAAATATGAGAGTAAACTTACGCTATCGACAAATTAATCAAATTGATTTCAAAAGATAATAATTTGAAAAGAAACAATTTTTCCACCTACACTCTTCATTTCATGAATTTAATATCTATTAGGAATGGCCGTTGCTTGGCTTTTCGTGAAACCTTCATTTATGGATGATGGTTCTAGTGACAAGGTTCGTGAAATGTTAGAAAATATCAAAATTTCATTCTCAAAGTTCGTCGTTGACACGGACTGGATGGATAGACTAACGAAACTGGCAACTTTAGAAAAAAACATGAGAATGAAGTCTCTCATTGGATTTCCAGATTGGCTCTTTGAGGACGGCGGACTTGATTCTTATTATCATGGGGTATAACATATTAGTTCACATATAGAAAAATCTGATAAAGACGTATTCAATTTCAACTTTTTGAATAATCATATAAATTTTAAAAGAAATTATACTTTATGTGAAATAATTCTATTCGAAAAATCCAAGTTTCTCTTTTCAACTTTACCCATTAACTAAATTAACTCATAAATCATCCTGACTATGCAGAATTGAAAATAATGAAATTTTTCCAGATCAACGTGACTGATGACAATTATTTTTATAACATGGTGCAAATACTACGAATGCGCAATTCAGATATTTTGCAAGAATTGGCGAATAATAAAACAGATAAAAAAGTGATGTACGTATTTATTAATTTTTTACTATAATTTGATGGAAATATTTACTTTGGGATATTAAATTATTCCAGTTGGCCTCTTGAACCTACAGAAGTAAATGCCGTTCATACATTCCAAGACAATCAAATAGGTAAGAAACTAATATCACGGAAATTATATTTTAATACTACACTACAATACAAATGTCTATGTATGTGCGTTAGAGATTTGAGAGACAAACAATCAAATGCCTTTTGAAATTTCGCATTTATTGGTGTTTAATGCTTCCAGTTTCTCTTCAGTGCTATTCAATAATTGAGATATGAGATTAACTGTCTTTTCTAGAAGTGTTTTCGATAATTCTATCATTATAAAAACGTGCATTTTAAAAACAGCAAATGAAGCAAATCAAATAATCAAAATATAATTTTATGTTCACTTGAATACAGCGATACCAGCTGGAATATTACAATTCCCATTTTACGAATTAGGCATTGAGTAAGTGTCACTTGTTGTTGGAAATTTAATTGATCAGAATGAAACTCAAATATGACTTTTGATTTTCTCACTAATGTATTAGGGCATTGAATTATGGGGCCATCGGTACAATTTTGGGTCATGAACTTACGCATGGGTTTGATAACAGTGGCAGACGTTTTGACAGTAGTGGAAATCTCAAGCAGTGGTGGAGTAATGAAACAATTTCAAGGTACAAAAACAAGACTGAGTGCTTCGTTGATCAATACAACAACTACTACATTTCTGAGGTAATTACAAACTTGACTTTATATAGTTATTAAATTCTATAATGTGAGTCCAAGAGCCATTGACTACGGCCCGCCACCCGCCGATTTTCGAATATACTAAATAAGTTGAATATTAAAAATTGGTGATTATTCGAGTATCCATCAAAGAAAATAAATTTAAATTGAACTTTCTCACACTAACAGTTTGTACTTTCTGTGTTCAAAAAAATCAAGACCTTCACATGATTGCATTGTTTGCTTACTATGTTTTATCATCCGGAATTCAAAATAAGTCTCAATTTTACATCCTACAGATTTATCGATTGACACCGAAATCACCTGACGCCACTAACGGATATACTTTTCGCTTAATAACTGTGATAATTCTACTTTCATTGTCTAGATTGACGAGCACGTTGATGGTGAATTAACTCTCGGTGAAAATATAGCTGACAATGGTGGCTTAAGAGAAGCTTACAATGCTTATCAATTGTGGAAAAATAAACATGGAAAAGAGCGACTTCTTCCCGGATTCAGTCATTTCACACACGATCAGTTATTGTTTTTAAGTTACGCACATGTGAGTTAATCTTAAATTTATTTTTGATGTTCGCTATTCTACAGAATCATACTTCAATTTAAAAAATGGTAACATCTTGATTTTGTGAATAATCAGATGTGGTGCGAATCCTATACGAACGAAGCATTGAAATGGATGCTACGAGATTCACACTGTCCAGGACACGTGAGACTAAAAATGGTACTGCGAAACTCGGAGCACTTCAGCAAGGCTTGGAATTGCCCTGTCGGTTCCAGCATGAATCCCAAAAAAAAATGTCAGCTCTGGTGATACGAGAGCCCTTCTACTGCTACCAATCTATTTTCAACAAAGTGTACTCAAGGGTCCAAAGAATAGGAACAAATTGCTCTTTTTTTTAATAAAAGATATTTATTTACTTAAAAGCGAATTTCTTGTCATTTACATGGGATTATAAGAATCTACATACTTCTTCATTTGTTTATCGTAGAAAACATTGGCGTTTTAGTTACAAAACGCGTTCCCCAAGAAACACATGATCAAGCAAAGTAGATCTACGAAAGGAATTACAAGTTCATGAGGTTCATTCAACTAGCGTTATATTCTAAGCATTCACAACTCACGCACTCAACACTCACACTCGGACGCGCAAGCTCAGTAGACGTATCCACCATTGGAGTCAGTCGCCTGAACGTAAGCATTGGCTTTGCCGACGGCTTCAACGCTAACAGCTTCATGGTTGACCTGAGCGGGAGCAGTCTCGTACGAGTGACTCTGGGCAACTTCGATGGACTTGATGGGTGCTTCGAAGACCAAACTCTCGGCGCTCTTTTGGTAGTGGTAACCAGAGTCAGTTTGGTAGTGCTGGATGGCCGGTTGCTGGTACTGCTGGACGGGAGCAGGCGCAAATGTGTGCTTGACTGGAGCTGGAGCGTAGGTAGGCTGGACTGGAGCAGGAGCAGGCACGAAGGTCTGCTTGACTGGAGCTGGAGCGTAGGTGTGCTGGACTGGAGCAGGAGCTGGCACATAGGTCTGCTGGACTGGAGCAGGAGCTGGCACATAGGTCTGCTTAACTGGAGCAGGAGCGTAGGTCTGCTGGACTGGAGCGGGAGCGTAGGTCTGAACTGGAGCTGGGGCTTCTACAATCTTCTCGGGGTAGTAGTATCCGTTGTTACTCTGGGAAGTGTAGGTTTGTTGAACCGGGGTGTAGGTCTGTTGAACCGGAGCATAGGTCTGCTTGATGGGTGCAGGGGGGAAATACGGAGTGTAAGTCTGTTGGACCGGAGTGTAAGTTTGCTGGACTGGTGCTGGGGCGAAAGTCTGCTTGATTGGTGCTCCGTATTCCTTGGCGGGGGTGTAGGTCTGTTGCACTGGGGCGGGCACGTACATCTGCTTGATTGGAACTGGAGCTGGGGCCGGGGCTACAGGAGCGACGACTTTCTGGGGAGCAGAAGGAACCCCGTATTCCTTAGCGGGGGTGTAGGATTGCTGGTACACTTGGTGCTGCACTTGCTGATGGACTGGAGCAACTGAAATAGCGTAGGAAAAGTTTGACTGGTGGTATTCAAAACCAAGCGATTACAACCTAATCAAGGGAAGAGTTTCTTCGCTAGAGTAACTTGAAATATTAAAATAATTTCAATAGGAATCTATAAAACGTATATTTTTTTGGATCAATGACTCTATCAAAATTTTTTGAAAAAATATTTTTCAAAAACTGATGCATAATGTACTATTCATGAAATGATATATTATCTAACGTTGGTTGATGTTCAATAATTAAAATTACCTGAAACGACATCGTGGTGTTCTACGGAATGAACTTGGGGAACGGCTTCTACATGGTGATGCTGAAAATAAATCGATGATTAATATTCCAGTGTTAGAGTATCGAGAGTTACATGAATTTAAAAGCTTAAATATGGAATTGAATTTTTAAGAAAATCGTGAATAAGATCATCAAATCATATGACATTGCAACTTTTATTGAAAACGTGTCATGATTCGATAAAAGTGAAAATCCGCTGAAGATTATCCAACGAATCTCGTCATCTCGATTCGCCTCTCTGTTACATCACTGCGTTACGATAATCATACACCAAAATCAAAACTAGCTCAAAGCACCAAGTCAAATGAAAAAAAAAATTGATAAACTTTCTCCCAGCCATACTTTTCTCTAAAAAATAAAATTAAAATGCTCTACTTTGCATTCGTCAGGCGCTACGTTCACTCGTTGGAATAAAAATATACAGGACACGGTAATCTGAATCTTACTTCGGATGCCTTGAAGGGCACGCCGTAGGTGGTGGAGGGCAGCTCGGACTTCTGTTCGGCGAAGGGTGGCAGGTATTCCTTGAGGTCACCAGCGACGGCGGTTTCGTGCGCGTGGTGGTGCTTCAGGTGGTACTCGGTGCCGTACCTCGGGTCGCCGGGCAAGATGTCTCTCTTGAACTTGGCTGAGTCGACCGACGACGCGGCGAGGATGACCTACAAATCATTCGAGGATTCCTCTCTTTTAACAATGATCTTTACGCGTGGTCAAATTCGTTCTGGCACGGATGGTAATCATTGGAAAGTTCCCACAGATGGGAATCGTTATCAAATACAAATCGAATTGTTACGAAAGTAGTTCCCCTCGATCTCTCGATGGGGCAGACAGATGTTTTGATGGAGAAAAAGGAGAAAAATGTCCTGCGGCGAGTGCCCCCAACTTTTTATCCAAATTTAGCTGAAGGCAAGCAATGCTCGATTACGATCGGTAGCATTACGTATTCCGAGTCGAAGTTTACTTGACAGATTATCAATCAAGTTGTAAACATCGATTATAAAATTACTAAGATCGAAAAGTGGTATTAAATGGAGTCGTCGATCAAAGTCTCTATCAATTTTCATCTATAGTAAAATATTATTTAATTGTCTCACAGCGTTCGAAATGCATCATGAATCTTTAAGTGTTTATTGAGTTTGCAACTACTCTACATTACCACGGAGAAATTAATAAATATGAAAAGCACGTTATGATGGAGACATAGATTGAACTGAGAATTGATGTATACAATTTAAGTACCTAATTTATTGTTGAACTTTTAGAAAATATTAAATCCTGAGCCGGCAAGTTAATCGACTCGTTTATAGCGATGGGGAAAAAATACTAAATTGTCGCCACCGTAGCAGTTGGTTTAGTGGGTGAGTATTGAATTAATCAACGACCTCGTGATGCTCCAATACCCGGCAAAAAATAAATATATGTCTCGCGACGAGCAGTGGACACATTTAATAGCCGAGATTCCATGGCATTATGTACCGAGTTATTATAATGTCGTAAATATCACATCTCCAAGGTCGCCGAGCTAACACTTATATCCGAAAGTATTATCCGACCCGACTCTCTTCGCTCATTCAAGAGGATTACGTTATATTTTGGAGCTGCTCATCGGCCAGCTAGTGAAAAGGATAGTTGGACACAGTGGGTGAGATGCAAGTTTTTTTTTTATCTCGTGGAAGAAAGAAGTGAGATGATTGATTCGCCAATGATTGATAAATCATTTTTTTCACGATGCAATATTGTGACTATGAAAATATGTCTCGAACCCAAGGGCACTTGACCTGCCAAGATGTGTAGAGAATCCCATTAAAAGAATCCATTGAGGTGTGTAGAAATGTTTATAGCAGAGATGATTTGACTGTTCAAAATGATAAATGGAAGAAATCGTTCAAGGAGGTTTGTATGATTACCAATGTCAAGGTTTAATCAATTATAGTTGAACACAGGCCCCAAGGTTCCCTAATGGAACTGCTGTAACTATATAAGTTTCCTGCATTGATCAAGATATAATGTAATTCGCAAGTATGTCGAATTTTTAAGAAACCCTCAATTTATTTCTAATTTCGTGAATTTATGAACTTGTTACTCAACTCAAAGGTAGATATCATGACTGTTTCAAAACCTAGAAAATATGTTTCCGAGATATTGGTGTTAGAATAGGAAGATTCGCAAACGAAATCTGGAAGTCAGTTAACCTCAGTTTCGTAAGAGAGCATGGAATCCTATTTTGAATCGGCTTATGTTTAAAAGTATTTGATAACTTTCCACCAAGGAATATGAAATTTTATACAGAAACTTTTCGTATTATTAACTGAACTTTTCATTGATTTTGGTTGGAATGTGTTTGTCAAATTCAAAACCGCATAAGCAAATCTGCATAATAAATGAATGAGAATGATTGAAAAAATTGCTTACAAATTAATTATTACAGAGTTCATAAAATTTTTCATTAAAAATAATTGTAAAAACTCTTGAGAAGGATAGTAGGGTATTAATAATGAAGTGCATGAATATTTCTACCCAACGTGAATTGAAAAAATGAAGGAAGCTCGTGTCACGACTATCTCGTATGTGTAACGAATAACTCGATCTAACGCAATCGAACCATGTACAATTTTCGAATAGAAGAATGCTTATATTTTAACAAGTGACTAGTTTCAATTGCTGTGAAAATCTTAGAAAAGACCAGTTTCTTGACTTGGAAAACTTTTATGATTTTGACCAACTACCCCTACACTCAAACCACCACGTTTCCAATTGTATAAAGGGCTAGTGTATAAAAACCAATATAAAAAAATCACCCCGAATAATGAACAAGTAAGCACAAAATTTCACGAATGTCCGAGGCGCAAAAATTGAAAATGTAGAAGAGGTAGAAAGGGGCGCTGAGAAGGGGGGAAGAAGAGCGCACTCGATATTTAGGTATATGCACAATACACGATTTTGGGAACAGACTGCGGCAAACTCACCACCGTAAGCAGGAAGATCTTCATGTTGTCGGCTTGTTCGAGCTTGTGCTGTGAGTGCGGGTCCAGCTGGTCATTTCGATCTTTTATACCAAAAAAATTGACCGGCGTCGGCCTGCTCCCCGCCAAAAAATCGTCCTCGGCGTTACTTTCGCAACCTCCGGGGGGGCAGAAGCCACACGGCCGCTGGCATTGGTGATAACTAGATTTCTATGTTTACGCGAAGAGGTCCCCGCGCCCCCACTCCTTTCGTTTTCACCTTTTTCGGCCGGTCCTTCCACTCTCCGTGAGCCGCCGATGCTTCTCCCATACACGAGAGATTATTTTTATTTCGATCGCGCGTTGCTTCGGAGCTGGTGAGTTGCGATACCAATCTCGGCGAGTTGGCCCTTGATTCCTGGAAGAGCAAACTTGGCAGGGTTCTGCGCGCAGTTTTCGTTGCTGAATTTAGTTGCAATTTGGTACGTTTGAGGGTGCAACGATTCGGAAAAAATATATACATTCTTCCGCGTGTGAATTCTTGAGCGAGAGATTAAAAAATACTACGGATCCTATAGGACATAATCCGATAGAGACTAACATGTCAACGACTTCCGGATTCTTTGTGGTTAGTAATAAATCTTCGTTTTTCTCGAGATTAATGGAGAATTTTGTCAATTTTCGATTGGTGCTATTGAACTCGTTTCTGCTAGAATTGAATACTTTCTAAAGAACTGACAACGACGATCTCAGGAAAAAAGATTTTCAAATTGATTCTTAAATACCTTTGAAATATGACAAAAACGAGAATAAATTTTGGAATTTACGACTTCAAAATTTGAAAAGTTCTAAATATTTAAAACAATTCATAAATGTTTTGGTATTTTTTTATGTTATTAAATTTATTCACACTGAAGAAATATATAAAGCATTTGATGCTCAAAATTTAAATGGCTGTACTTGTACGAGAATACCATGTAACTTCAACTTTCAACGAGTACAAATAGAAGTATTTCGTAATTACAATCATACATTTTTTCAAAATGGGATTGATTTACCAAAATTGCCTTTGTTAAATATTATCTAAGCTTTACAATATAACGAAGAGAGCATAATCAGATCTTATAATTTTTCAATTTGATACGAAACTCTAAATTACTTATCCGCCGCTCATTAATATAATATCAGTAGCTAGGAGTAATGTGTTCCGATTCTTATTCTTCGACAAACTGGTCTACATCTATTCCAAAAATGCGTTTGACTGTTGCGAAAGCTCAGATCATTAATGCACGAGCTACATTTTTTGTCTAGACAGTGTTATCGTCTTATGTGACATCTGTCGCACGCAAAAATCGTAATAATGATATATGAAAATGTAGAATTGGCAGGTGAAAGATGGACATTAAAAGACTCTCGCTTGAGGGGTTCCACCTTCACAGCATAAAACGTAGGGTATTTTATGTTAATTGATATGTGAATTAGTATATAATACATAGTAAATTAACTTTGTAAGCTTTACTCTTTTGAGAGAAAAAATGTCCATAATGGTGATATCTAAAAAAGAAGCTTCCAGTTTTTGAGACACATCTCAACGTACATTCTTGTTGCTGTGTGTCTTCAACTCGAAAAAAAAAATCGGATTAATTCTGAAAATAAATACAATCAATATATGTTGATCATGAAGAGAAAATGAGAAAGTACTTTTATTCCAAAGTTTTCTCTTTTTTTTTGACTGCAGAAGTGTAGGTCATGGTGCTCCTCAAAAAAGTAGGATAATAAATCGGACACATATATACCCTTGTTCAGGAAATACCGTAATTTCATCAATCTGTAACAGGCTGATGCAATGTTATGGTGTCGGAATTTCAAAAAGAGACTTTGACAGAGAGAGTTTTATTAGCGTCTCATCTACCTGGATTGTACTTTTATTTTTCATGATGCAACAACGTGAAAAAAGAAAGAATCAAAGAAACCCTTGCACGATATTAAGTGTGGATATACATACTAATACATTCATTCACGATCTGAACGCATGTTATAGATTCATCCTTTACTGAAGAATAATTAGCATAAATGTAACTTAACTCAAAAGGAATATAGAGTATTTCTAATCGAAATGGCATTAAAATTTGGTCCAAATAAATTTTTAACTAAACAAATCATATTAAATACTCGTGTTCGAGGAGCTAATTACATTATTTTAGTATGAGTCATTGAACAGAATGTCAATTTTGAAGAGAGTAACTTGCTTACTTGTTTTGTATGAGAAGTAGGTATTCGAAAAATTTAAAACTGTGCGTATGAAGATTGCTTAATGAATAAAACTAAACAGTGTAACGTAGAGTTTGCAATTACGTCTCTTAAAGATAAGCCGGGAAGTCTGATCTCAGCGCATAATCCTTAAGCACTCAAAAATGAAGAAATGAACTCTCTATTTGGTTTCATGGGCTTTTTATAACTTCGAGAGTACTACTAACTAGTTTTTGATATAATTGTAATTTTTTAATCAAATTGAATCGATTAACTTGACGCAACCTCTGTTTTGCGCTCAATCCAAGTATAAGTTTCTACAATAACCCGTATAACCGTGAGAAATGATTTTGCAAAGGGTTTTTATCATTGAATTATCCCTTTTTTCTTTTATAGCTCATTTGAATCTCTTGTCTTCTCTTACAAATTATATTTTTTTGAGACGCGGAAGTCACTCATTACTGAACAAGCCAGTTAATGTTGGAACTTTGAAAAAAAATCTTCCTGATTTGCGTTTCCTATTTTTTTCTTGCTTGGTTCTTTCTGTTTCAACAACTCTTCACAGCGAATTGTCTATGTCCCAAATCCATCTTTCTACCTGATTTGAAAATGTAATTCTTTTTTTCCTAAATGATATTAGCACGAACCATAGGCAAAATACTCATGAACATAAGCAATTCTGTACTTGGCTCTCCCATTAAAATGAGCTCTAATTACGAAAACTTATTCAATACTTTTATTCGATGATTCGATGAACACTTGCGAATATCGAACCTTGAATTCATCTCAATTGGCAGAGGTTGAATCAACATGATCGATTTTATTCAATTGAAAAACATTCAATCAAGTTAAAAACTAGCTAGTGCTTCGAAATTTATGAAAGGGCTCTTTAAGTCAAACGGAGAATTGATTTCTTCATTTTTAGGTGCTAGAAAACTACTCGCTGAGTTTCAGTGTGACTGAGCTACCAGAGGCAGGGAACTCTCCTTGTTAGCTTACTCGAATTTATGAAAAACTAAATATCAAAGCATGCGTGAGACGGATTTTCAAAAGTATACTGTAGCATCACCTCTTCACAATCGAAAACAATATCATTTCTTTAAAATAATTGATACTTTCATCAAACATCAATCGATATTCATAAAGAATATTTTTATTCGATTCACCACCATGTGGATAGTTTCGTTTCGCAAACTACGACTTTTTAATGAGAAAGTTTCATCTCGTGTATCTATGCAGAATCCCGATGAATGTTAATCCAATCACATAATCCAATATCATAACACGTTCCTCTAACAGTTCATTTTGACTGGTTTAGGATATCCGATATCTATTAGTAGCCTAAGTAATGTGAAAAAAGCCTTTCACTGTCCACGTTGGGTAACATTTTGGATTTCCGAATCCTCGTATGATGGCTGGTCGAGCTCGTGAGCAATGCTATACATGCTCTCTCGAATAAGGCAAATCATTCGTGTGAATGGCTCGAGAGTGAATCGGCAAAATCAAATGTATCAAACGTTTCATCTATACCGTATCGCTCACAGAGAGTAATAGCATTGATTAGAAGCGAAATTCTTGCAATAAAGTGCCCGAAAACATGATTGCCTCAAGTGACTCGATCCAAATACTTCTGTTTCGAAATTCTCAAGTTCTCTTTCGGTTAGCGCTCGTTCGAAGTTGGGATAGTTCAACCTTGCTTTCTAGATCGTCCTTCAAAAATATTCGCTCTTCTTATACATTGCTCCTCTTCTCTCTCGAAAATATACTACGAATTTCATCTACTAATTTGAAAAATTTTTTGAAAACTTTAAAAAGTCATGGAACTAAAGTGAAAATTGACTTCTATTATATGAGAAATTGACTGCAGTTCCATTAAATCATTCGTCCACCTTCATACACTGGCTTTTCACTTTAAGATATTTTTGCCCATTACATATGAAGACTGAAATACACCAAGATCATCTAGATACGTAATTTTGGTTTTGATACGTGCTGAAAAACGTAGACACTCGACGAGTTTGAGGGATAGGACCGATTAAATCTTGAACACAATGGTTTGGCGACCCATTCGAGTTCTCACGTTACCTGTTTTCGCAAAAATCGTCTCATCTTTATTCGCTCAAGATATTTACTCATTGTGGTAGGATCAAAGCTCAGTTGAATCTCTGATAATAGTGAAATAATGGGGTTTGCTCCAGACGAGTTTTGCGTTTGAGACGTTTATTTGTGCGGTTACTAATTTACATGGGAAGTGGAAGGCCATTTTTTTCATCTAAGGGGCGAAACCAAATCTCCCATGACTAATGGAGCAAAAATGCAGCTTTGTATGCTATTTTGGGTCTGAAATTCCTAGTATAGTTCGATATATACGCAGCATCGCATAAATTCTATGTTTTGTCTCCTGTCATGCATCTAATGGGAAGAAAAAATTTAATATCTGCAGGGACGACCAGCCAGTGACGTAACTGTAAGCTGAAAATTAGGAAACTGGTTTCGTATTTTCGTTTTACGTTATCAGGTTGAGACATAATAGATCTTCTAATCGGTTATGTCACATGTCACTTTGTTTTCATTTCATCCAAAGTTATCCGATAAAAAAGGACAATAATATATCAGTCGCCAATATATGTGATTATATTATCTGAGTATACTCAGATAAGTGAGATTGGAAGAGATCAATTAAAATTAATTTGCATATGCTTTTGATTCTTCGTCATTGCGGGAAAATATATATTATAGGCACTTCTAGTGCTCTAGTGCTCGATACATTGTATTTCTCGACTGCGAATGCTTGTTTTTGAATTTATTGACAACCTGTGATTTTCTTTTGCTGCAGAGTTAAATTGAGCGTTGAGTTGAAGAAGGAGGTAATTATTCCTTGCCATTACAGATTCGTTCCAGGATAAATAGAAATTTAAATGTTTAGATGAGACTGTGAATTTCAAAATTTAGGCGCAAAGATTGAATTTGATCGGAACTAATACTTTTTATGTATTTAAAACTTAAATTTGAAATTTTTTCTCTGGCGAATAGTTATGTCAAAAATATATTATCCCACGTCGGATAATATTCATTTATTTTGTAATAAAACGTTCGATACTACTGAAATTTATTCGTTTTGGTCATATGTATGTGTCAATAAGATGTTTTCAAAATGTTTACAAAATTAGAAATAGGTATATACGAGATTCCAAATATGACTAATGCTATTATGAATCATATAGTGAGAATTTATGACCGTTATGAAAAGAAAAAAAATCAAAATTTTGTGCATAAACAATACGTTGATTACCATAAATTCCGAGCAGCTTGTTGAGGTAACCCTGACGTATAGATATTTAGAAGTTCAGTAAGTTTAAATGTAATACGAAGATGTAGGAAGTCAACAATTGAATCAATACTTTATAACTTGAGTTGGCAAAAAATAAAGTCTATAACTATGAGATAATGATAGCAGAAGTAGGTGGAACCACTGATGAAAAAGTTCATATTGTAAATTGATGCACAACGTCAATGAAATCGTGAAAACAACCGCATTAAATGATTATTTTTTTTACTTTGACGTAAGAAGTATCATGAAGCTGACTGGTGCAACTAAGATACCCGTCTGTTCTGAGCTGTTCGAATGTATGTTCTGGTGATCTTATCTTAAAAGCTACCAAAAGGAAATCATAATCAACTGTTTGGTTAATAATATCAATTTTCAAAGTAATGCGAATAAAAGATATGACTGCAAGTTTTTGTAAAGTTTGAATGATTCATAATTATCATTTTACCTGTATTCTCAAACGATTCAATGGTTCCTCTAAAAATAGAAGAAGAAAACTAACACGTGACCAATAAATAAGTCAGTATGTATGGAAAATAGGTTCATAAAAAGTTGAAAAACAAAAAGGTCCTGCTGTACGTTTGATTATCAACAAGTCGTGTATGAATAATTAATATTGATAATTATAATTGACTATTCATAGATTACTCGGTCTAACGCTCATAGATTACTTGGTTCTGAAGATAAAAAATAGCATGTAACGATCTCCTTTCCAATAGGACTATGATAGAAATGAGGGAGCAAAACATGAAAAATATGGGAATAAACGAATACGCGATTGTGATTGAAATTAATCGATGCTTGACACTCGGTTAAAAAAAATGTTGACTCAGAATTAGCGATGTCTGTAAAGAAAAAAAACTGGTGAACGAACTCTCCTCGTCAAACGGAGAAGATGAGTGTGTATACGTCCTTCGCCTGAATGAATAATGAGTGTGTACCCTAGACAAAGAGATCACCGACACGCCGGAATGAAAGCTACCGCCGCCGACGCGCCTAGACGTTGTCGTTGTGTAGTTTTTACAACAATAATTCGGCCTTGTATTGGCCGAACGTATACACGCATCTTGGCGGTCACACTGCTCTTCTTGGATGCTTCATCGCTCACGATGACGCGACGATTATTTGCTTGCGTTACGTTTTTTAAACCACGCACTCCAGATACACACGCGGATGCTGCATTCAAAGTCAAGTTTGAATTTTTTTTCTGTTGTGTCCGTGAATCCATTGGGACATCTGGTCGTGAGATGATGCACATCGTCTTCCGTTTCAATTAATCGCGAATCCAATATACATATGAATAGACTTGACAAATCGCGCGAGAGACAAGGAAGGTGAATTTTCGTACGTTCCCATCGAAGCAAGGGCATTCGGTCTATAATAGAGAACCTATATAAGGTAAGTCTAGCCAATATGCCCCCCGCTCGACTGACATTTCGTATTTCGGGTACTTTTCAGGCACCGATGGTGGTCGGGATACAATGATAAAATTCAATGAAAATTGTTGGTTGCTCCTTCGCTAACCACTGTTTTAACAACTTTTTGAAGTTTTACTGCAAATTTGTGTAACAATTATTTTGTAAATAACAAAAATAAGGTGTGATTATTCACACGTATCAAATAAAAACATTTCATATCTCGTTTGGTTCCGTCATTTTTCCTCAAAATATTTTCTATCTCACTCAAAATGGTGTTTTTCGCATGCAACTCGAAGAGTACCCATACGACTAATCATAAGGAAATACTCGGAAATATTCAAAATTGTCATAAAGCATAAGAAAAGAGGGCTAATTTGAATGACTTTGGCTAATTGACATTTTGAGCAGGTTAAAATAGAATAAATTATGGTTGTAGCGGTGATTTCTGATGACTCTTGAAGTACACTGTAACATACCGACTGTAAAATTATGATATCGAAAACTTATCAATTTTCGAAAACTCTAGGGGGGGGGGCGGCATATCGGGTACACTTGACTGAAAAAATCTTTTACGGCAAATCGTTTTGTAAAGATTTGTTCTACGAGTTTCGAATCTTTTGGTCTAATATTTCGTAAATCCCCATTAGTTCTTTGTCGATATTTCACAGCGAACCACACAGAGAAAAATCTTAATTTGCAATTCAATAAAAAGTTTATCGAAACATTCCCGAACAAATGAATGACGATGGTCTAAGGCTACTTTCCGAAATAATTTATGGATAAAAACTATCGCACATTAGCAAATTTTTAAATTGTGAGAGAATAAATTAATCTTAGAATTCCGTGAATAATCAGCTGTAAATGGCTTCTGAGTGAGCGAATGGCCACACTCGATAAAAACAAGACCATCATCGATCTTCTCTGATATCCGTAAGAAATCTGGTTGAATATAAATCATCAGCTATACGTATTATATACGACTTACAGCTGATACATCGTCGTGTTGTAAGACATGCGTGGATGCGTACGGGTTTCATAAAGCTTCGAAAACTCACGAGATCTTTAATGTCTCAATTGGCTGCAGCAAACAAAATTATATACATCATAAACGGTTCGAGTGCCCTTGATTATTCGTCATTATTGCTCATCGCTCAAGATGAGCAATAATGACTCAATTACACGTTTTCGAGTAGTTCACGTTCCCAAAGTCAACAACACTTGATGCACCATAAGGATCGGTACTTAATACCGATCGTCACGTTTCGTTGTGAAATAGCTCGGGAACAAAAAAATCACCCGGGCTCTGAGCATATATATATATCCCACAACTCCCAGCATCGATCATCACGACAGCGGAAAACCGGTTTTTCTCTTATTATACGCTCGTACCGTCGGAGGCTGCGTCGACGATGCACATATTTTTCAAGAGAATAAGATGGTGCGATTCCAGATAATGAGACAACTCCGAAGAGACGCGGAACTTCACTTTCGCCACAGCTGCGCATGGGAATCAAACGCGCCGTTTAGCCTCTATCGCGTGGCCTCGATCGCCCTAACACAATGGCACGCATATACGTATATATGCGTGTAATAAAATATGTACCCACAGCGATGGCTCACTCGACGAATCTCGAGTGCAAGCTTCGAAACGATGAGAAAGGTACATTCATTCAATGTCGACTGGTGGTCCGAGAACTTTTGAAGCCTCTTGTGTACACATCGCAATTGGGATAGATCAATCGGGGATCGACACCTTACATTAAATCATTAAGGTTTTAACTTTAAGCCTGTATGGAGATCAGGTAATTTAAAAAAACGTCCGATTTTTGGTGAAACTCGTCAGTATCCCACAGTTGAAATGAAATATATCTGCCGATTGTATATCTCGTTTATTGAGTCTATTATTCGATATTCTATAACAAAGCCAAATGGAAAATTTCTGGATACGGTCTACTAAATCATTCAAACCTTTAGAGAAAATATTTTTCTTCAAAAAACACTGAATGATGGAAATTTTTTTTTTCATAAATATATAATTGTAATTGAGCATAATACAATTTCAAATTCATGGTTATCTATGAACCTCATGATTATAACTTGAGCTATTGCGTCACTTCATTTGTATCTTACTTCCCTCCTTACACCGAAATCGCAAATCATCCTTCCCGTCAATAAACGCGATGCTCGATGGATCATAATCGTGCACAGTTTTATTCAATCTTTTGCGCTTGAATCTTTTGAGCAATCAGTATCATCTCCACTATTACTATTGCGGTTGTTAAAATTTCTTCGAGCTGGTCGTTTGGTGCTTTTATTTTCCGACGGCGATTTTGTTTCAGGATTTTTATGCTCACCGTTACTGTTCTGTGGCTTACCTGTTAAGTCAATGGGACCGGAAGACAATGGAAGTGGGTGGTACACGGGATAGGGGACGGGATGAGGAACGAGCACGGGATACGGTACATATTTCTCTGAATATTGGACTTTCTCGCCGTCATTCGCATTGCTCTTCGACTGACCACCGTACGAGCGTGAATTTTTCTTGATACCCTTGGGCTTTTCTTTAGTTTGGCGTTCTTCGTTGTTGTACTTATCCGAATCCGAATCGTCATCTGCATCATACACAATCAGTTATTCATAAACAATCAAAAAACAGAAAACAAAACGATCGAATGTATCAAATTCAATGTGTTTTTGACAATATGAGAAGTGTTCTCCTCATATTGTCCAGAATTATTTTGTTCCATTTGGCAAATTGGACAAAAGGTGGATAAAGTATATAATAGCTACATGAAGAGTGAAATTGGCCAGGCTTTCTCGAATTCGATGGAAATCAGTTGTATTGAATAAATAGCTCTTGAATTATGATAGTGAATCTTACATAATTGAGAGATTCTGCATTCAAATTTGTGGTTTCGAGTCTTGGTGGATCGATATTATGTAAATCTTTTTTCGATGTGAAATCTCAAGCCATGTAAGCATTGATTCCTCGATATTTCTGATTTTTTCAAGCTCATATTAGCCATGGGGACGTTTAAAACGTTTAATATACCAACCATTATTATTTTCTTTTGAGTTTTCTTCGTCATCATCTGTACCTATATCATGATAGCCTGGGTGTGATCGTTTTCCTAAACTAGACTCTGCCGCATTAGCTTCATATAGTGTTCTAGATCCATCTTGATCAATTTTTGAGTCCCGAAGGTCTCTATCGTTCACTGATTCCTCGACTATTTTATCTATGCGATTTAATTGTGGGTTTGTCGCCAAACAACTCACTGCAACTAACGTGAGCAAGACTGCTGCATATCTCATCTATAAGACACCAAAATTATGTTCATCTCGTACGATAAAATAAGATCAAATGAATTTCTTTTTACCATGGACAAATTGAACATATTGAAATTCTCTCGAGTATTTTCAAGTTTCAGTTAAATCACTCACGGAACAATGCCAATGACTGATCAATTGAATCCAGCTTGTTCATAATTTTTTTAATCCGAATGATTTGAGCACCTATCAAAGTTGATTTTTATGATTCATCAATATCCCGATAAGCACCCAAATGTTTTCAAATCACAAAAGCTTTTCAAGTGCGTGAAATTCTTGCTAGTTTTTATTAAATGAAAGATTTCTATTTTGCAATTAATTTTTACTGTCAATCAACGATGCTAAACTTCACAATAAAATCCAGTTTCATGATAATAAAATTACGGTCAAGATCTATCCTATGTTTGAGGAAACTGTCGCTCTACTTTTTAAATAGAGCGGTCATACGATTTTTGAGAAAATACTTTTTTTTAATGAAACCTGCATATATGACGGCATTTCCATTGTTCTTGTAGCACTCCGTATGAATGACTTCTTTCTTTTCAATTTTTTAATAAATGAACATTATAATTATTCAAAAATCCGTTTGCAACAATAATTATAAACTTTTATCAAAGTAAAAATTGTATTGGATTCAATAATTATTTGAATATGTAACTTTCACTATTCACTAGAAATCAGTTTTATGTGCTATAAACTGTAAAAAAGTTGTAGTTTTTTTAAAATAATTTAGACAGCAGAAGATTCAGATAGTTACGAAAAAGGTTATTAAGAAATAATTAATAAATCTACGAAATACTATTACTTCAGATAAATACTAAATACTCATATTAATAATGTATGAATATTCAAGTGTATACTTTTTTAAGATGGAAAAGAAAAATAGTTATATCTCTATTATTACTCAAATGAAGTGTAATGTATGAATATAGTCTAACATATTAATATTGGGTAATTCATGAGCAAAGTTATAGTCAAGCACGAATTATCTCCTATCGTTTCATCGTGGATCATGCGCTTCAAAAGCGATGAACGATCAATAAATTCACATGAAATAGCTATATCATTAAGCAAACCTGTGTATAATTTGAAGACAAGACTTTGATGATAGTCTCATGAATGAAAACAGTTGTGAAGCAATGCTATCTTTGATTCATGATTATCACAAACGTTTTCGAATGAAACATCCCGATTTGAAACAATTCTGATAGAAAAAAATCTACTCAGATATAGAAACCTCGATTTAGAAATTCCAATTTTTTCGAAAAGTTTTAAGTAAATGTTTTACGTTTATGAAATTCATTAGGTTTTCAATGCAACAGGTATTGTGTGTACATATTTATAAAAATGAATTTCCCTTGAAATTGTATAAAATTTTATGTAACATTTATTGAATAGAATTCATGTCTGGCAAACTATATAAACAATATCAACAATGAATACATTTCATATTCCATATAATTACGTAGGTAACCCATTTAAGCCGCTGACCACCTTAAACCAGCTCTGCACAGCGCTATGTACAATATTTATAATGATTTCCACAGGCCTGACTAATGTGGCGAATCACAAATGAGTATCGTAATCACTTGATGAGTAGTTGACTCAATATATACTCCTGTAAATAATAAGATAAATACAATTTTTGAATAAGCAGACTAATGAAATATTGTTGGTTTAATATCAAATAACACTGAATTTTTCAGACAAATTGATGTACTCATCAATTCAATATATAAATCAACGTATTACTTCATTTTAAACAACAAATTATTTTAAAATATATGTACTCTTACTGTTCTCACTATAGCAGTAGGATTTGTTATAATATAAAGCTGGTTCCATGTAAAATAATTCAACCCATTATGTACAATATAGCGCTATTATCCAGAGGCATGCAAATTGTACGAAGATAAAAAATGACGAGTGGGTGCCATATTTGATCTTCCATGTTGATAATCTGCTTAATTAACGCTGAGGCAATACTTATTTTTTTCCCATTTAACATATTATTACTAAATTGTGACCCAAATTTTTGGCGATAAATTGCATCCTATTAGTAATAATTTGAGCAAAATTCATGCTTTATGTCTGTTACAGCGTTTGAGAAGATACACAAGAAACTGTGCGACAAATGGCCACAGAATTATCAAAGTAAGTAATCGTGTATTACTTTTTGGTAGTGGCCATCTAGTGAGGCTTTTACCTTGATTGGAATTCATATGATTTCTTGTTAAAAGCAAAATCTGTTGTTCTAAATTGGAAATCCTTACATTCACTTGATCCAAGTTATTTTGTAAGCTGTTCAATGTGACTGCTATTGTGCTACTAAAATCTGTACTCATTGAATCATTACTCATTTTCATATTTACATTATGTTTGAATTTCTTTGATTGATCAAGTATATCATTATGGTTAGAGAGCTTAGTATCGCCGTTCATCATTGCATAGTTAAGATCTGGAATGACTTTAGTTTCAACATCATTGATGTATGTTTTTATAAACTTCTCTTGGTAACTTGTTGGTACAGACTCTACTGTATCAATGAATTCATCCTCCGTTTCAGCTTCCGTTGTGTGCGCATTCACACTGTTGATACTTTCTGTACTCGTTTCAAATTGACTATGGTGATTCTGTAGTTTGTCCTTCTTCCGAACAGGCGAAGTTTCACCCGACCCAATGGAAGAGTCTGACAGGGATGATTCAGTCTGCGAGCGAATACGCTCCAAAACATCACCGACGACTAGCTCCAAATCCTCGGCTGGCACACTCTCGTAGAAGGAATCCAGGCTCGAGACAAAGGTAGCAACATTCTCTGTGAGCGACATGGTCTCTACAATCTTCTTGAGTTCATCCACATAATTAACCATGGCTTCTTCTCTGCTCATATTGTCAAGGTTTTTCCAGGCCGTCCATTTGGCCTTCTTGACAACCTCCCAGAAGGCTGGCTTGGGCTCTTGACATGGTCCCTCGGTGGCTTGCTTGAAGTAGCTGTAGAACTTGAGCATGAGGTCGGTGCTCGGCTGATAAGAGCCATTCTTTGGCAGGTTTCTAATTACGTTGACAGCAGCGTTGAATTTCTCCTCGGTCGTCATGGTATAAAAGCGTCGCACTGCTCATAAGACAGGATGCCCCGGCTCTCGTCGAGCGTGAGTCGTTGCTGCGAGCAGTTGCCACACTCATAAAATGCAAACAAAACAACAGACACCAAATTAAAACGGCCAGTGTGGATCATCGATGCGCTACTCCATTTTATGAAATGGCAATGTACAGGCTATCGCGCGATATCTGCCAGCACGACACAGGCGCCTGCTGCTGCGCGAGAGACTGCAGGGCGGAAGTGGCGCGCGGCGACAGCAGGAGAGAGAGAGAGAGACGGGTGCTGCAGCAGCAGCGCGCACTGCAGCATATATAAGAACAGTGCGCGCGCGCGTCCAAGGAAATAATTTTCATTTCACCGCGAGCGCGCGCGCACAGATTTTTTCACCTTCTATAATACACTCTCGTTTTTCGAATGCGGCATCGCGTCGTCGCCCCCAGGCTCTATGAACACTTTCTACATTATAGAGAAAGTGGAAATCAGCCGCCGTGAGCGCCGCGCGAGCGCCTACCCCGTGTCGTTTCTCCCGTTAAACCCGTAAATAGGTACGGTATGATTTTTACGTGCGCTAATATATTTATACTTATACGGTTGAAACTTCGTTTTCTGCGCCAGCGCTGAATTGACGGGCATGATGATTCGGTAACATTCGCGAATTGTCATTGCGGCTTCCGAGGAATGCACACATGCGATGAGATAGCAGAATTCAAATGCACTTTCTACACGGATTACAATATACTTATACGATTGTGACCGAGCTTATCATGACAAATACATTCCGCAGGTCGATTCATTTCCAACTGTGTACTCCACAAGTATTCGACAATGTAATTACAGTGAGAAATGGAATGAAACTATCTACACATACAGTTCAAAGTTATTTCTGAGAATACTAAAAGGATACCCAGATTTGGTTAGACTCATGTTATACTTTGCTCACCAATTATGCATTATAATCTTTCAACTGCTGATCATTGCGTCATTTGCAAAGTGTTCACATCAAAAGCAACAAAATAAAAATATCTAGAATTGGTTCCGAGTTTCCGCAAACATCTTTTCACAAATCTATCCACTCACGAACAAAATTGATTGCGCTTATCTATAGTGAAGTACGCGAATCAAAATTATATCTAAAGACGGAATCGTTAGGCATACCGATTGTATCACATCATATCGGGAGCATCAATGCCACAGTGAGATATACTTATCAACAGGTGGGCTGCACACCAGCTACAGAGTAAACTCATTCAGCTTTATTGACAGGACCTGATGCAGCCAAGGAGACAATAGTAGTGGCGATGGTCTCTCGGCGACGTTTTCCTCTTGGAGCGCTACTTGTCATCTGCTAAACCGCTGCATTGATATTGTATACGATTGACTCTGCTTTTTGTTGCATTGGCGAGACGAAACCTTGTTTGATAAAATTTTAGCGATTAATAATCATCTGGCCGTTTTTAATTAGATTGATGCTTTGATTAATTTTCTGAGGAAGGAGACAACAGATTAAGCTTGTACTTGGATGCTTGGGAGAACGACGAATGACTTGCAAGAGCCAAAAAGGTTTTATTTAGTTGTTATCCTGGACGAGGTTGGGTTTCTAGAAACAGGCTTATGATTGAATATTACTGGCCTGGATCCACCATGTGTATAACTACATTCTTCGGATCTTCTCATTTATTGACAACAGATCTCGCAACCATAGCTGGAACTGTTATTAGTTATACTGTGCCTTTGGATATTGTTGATAGAATTATTTAAACTAATGCAATGCAGTTGTTCAAGGGATTAATTGGCCTTGATTTTTGTAGGTTGCAACACACATACCACCAAGAGTCGATGATGTCGTGCGTAGTTTTTAAAGCAAGAGTTATTCTTACTTTTACTTATCTAACATGGGTCACTAAACATGAAGTCTACGAAAAATTCAAACAAAAAAAACTTACTTTTATTGATCAGTTCTTAATGATACGGAATCTCAGTTGCTCATCTCGAGAAATGCAGGCTTAGCTCAAAAAACTATTTGTTCCATACCAGTTTCAATTTCAGTATACAAATATTTCTGCAATTATTAATAAGTACTATATTATATCTTGTTGAAACATTTTTTTGGATTTCATAAATGATATGTAAGTCATATATTAATTACTGATAGACCAAATTATTAATAATCTTATTGAGTTTGACAAAAGTTTACAGAACTGTAAATTAGTTCCAAATGTACAAACAAATTTATTAGGTTCAGTTAATTCATGGATTGAGATAAATATTAACTTTGTTAACATGAAAAAATTGCAAAATGTGTTGCTATGCTATCAAAATTATGTATTTCGTTGACATAAATCATAATCATAACATGTATTAATCTAATACACTTGACACATCATTTTATTATAAAGATTGTGCAATTATATTTCATGACAAAATATCATATAAAATCTCCAAATAAAAAGTAACTATTTTAATTATTGCAATAATTCTTTCACTTTATTTTTTTCTATCCATGAACTGGATCGAGTTAAATTTCATTGTGTCTAAAAATTATTTTTGGAAATAACCGACATTCAGCAATCACTCATTTGTAGGTCGCACTTAATTATTTATATTAGTTTAATAAATTAGCTATTGTTGTAATCAGCTTGTCGCTACACAGCAGCGAAAGTTTATTAAAATTTTCCGTTTTCATTTTTCACTTAAAAGCTCGTGGCAATCCTTAAGGTATGTGGAAAGGTGTACACCATTTATAGTAAGAGATAGAAAATCGTCAATTGATCTATCTTCGACCCGCCATTTCTTTTTGGCGTTTCTGATTATCTTTCAGCACTTTAGTCTTCAGGTGTTCCTTGTAGTCGAGAATATTACCCTGCCACTTGGTGACAGCTTCATTCTCACACACCCAGATTTCTTCTGCCACCTAAAACATACAATGATGGAAAAATTATATAAAAATTTTCAATTTACAAATATTCAATATATTTCTCAATCTCGATAAGAATTTTCGAAATCAATTTGATAATCAGCATGAATTTTAATACGGTAAATTTTAATACTTAAAAAAATATTAAGGATGTAAAAATATTTATAAAAATGTCTGAAGTAATCATTTACTTGATTAATTAGTCTGAAGTCGTGAGAAACTAGCACCATTCCACCGTCAAAATCATTAATTGCATCGGCCAAGGCATCAATTGTCTCCATGTCCAAATGATTCGTAGGTTCGTCGAACAATAGTAGATGGGGAACTTGCCATGCCAGCCATGCAAACACGACACGACACCGTTGTCCATCAGACAATTGACGAATAGGACAAACCTAAAAGAGTGAATCATCCATGTGAATGTGAAAAACAAAGTTAGTAGCAAACATGACTGATACAAACCTGTTGTCTACCAGTTAAACCATATCGGCCAATAATTTTACGCATTTCCTCACGCTCTTTCACATCTGGGAAAGCTCTCATCATGTAATCTAATGGAGACACATCTAAATCGAGAAGCTCATGCAAATGCTGGTGATATCTCCCAATTCGAAGATGGCTGTTTTTTCTTATCATACCACTAGTAGGCACCAACTGTAATTTGAAATACGATTTTAAGCATGCTGTTTTTGATCGTACTGATATTGTTATTCAGTAAAAAAAAGATCTTTCCCAATATAATTTTTCCTTCTACTAATACTTACATCACCATAAAGAAGTTTCAGAAGTGTACTTTTACCAGCACCATTGGGACCTACAAGAGCTAACCTAGTATCTAAATCAATACCAAATTCTAAATTCTTGTAGATCCATGGTGAATCATCATTGTATCGGAAACTAACATTCTGGACCATAATTACTGGGGGTGGAATCGTTCCACAAGATGGGAAATAGAAATTGAGAGTTTTGTCATTCGTGACTTTTTCAGTTAAACCTTGTGCAACCATTTTCGCTAATGTCTTTTCCTTGGACTGAGCTTGACGAGCTAATTTTGCGGAACCGTGACCAAATCGGGCGATGTAATTTTTCATGTGAGCGATTTGATCTTGTTCCCAATTATATTGTTTAGCTTGATTTTCCAAAAGTTCCATTCTAAAAAAAGAAGATTTAACGTGTTGAATGTAATATCGATTTTCTTCCAGAGAATCTTGTTAATTTTCTTTCTCTATCAATTTATACTTCACGAAAGAGTTTTCGATATTTTTCGGTATTATTCCATTCTCTAACGAATTTTATAGATCTCAATTTTAATGGAGCGATTAATAATCTATCACCTCAGACTTACCTCGTCTTCATGAAAGCTTCGTAATTTCCTGTGTAGTACTTCAATTGTTTCTTGTTAAGATGAATGATATTTGTGCAGACTCCATTCAAGAAATCTTGTGAATGAGAAATTAGTACTAGAATTCTTTTATATGTCTTTAACTCTTCTTCCAACCATACACAGGCGTCAAGATCAAGATGATTTGTAGGTTCATCAAGTAATAGTAAATGCGGTTTCACGTACAGAGCTCTGAATAAATTAAATAATTTCATAATAAATATTCACAAAAAACTATAAATGCGAAAATATTAATGAAAATCTACCTAGCAAGGGCAATACGCATTCTCCAACCTCCAGAAAAGTCTTTAGTGGGTGTAGCTTGCATTTTTGCCGTAAACCCAAGACCATGTAAAATATGAGCAGCACGTGCTTCTGCTGTATCTGCAGATATATCATCTAATCTTTCATACACATCCATGAGTTGCTCCTAAACAATTAAAGACATTGTTAAATGATGAAAATCTGATATTACTTAAAAACACTATGAAACAATTCAAGACATTTTCTGTCGTAGATATGATCCGGATTAAAGAGTTATGTCATGAAATTCTTTAGCCACGCTGGTTATCAGATTTAAGAAACATTCCATACTTTATCCGTTGATATAAAATTAAATAAAAAAAATAAAATCTAAAATAATAACATGCCTATCCTACGCTACCCTATGAAAAATAATGTAACAAACCTGAGCGTCTTCCTCGGGGCAATCGACGAGTTCCTCGGCGAGTCTTTCGAGCCTCACGCGCTCCTCGTCGACCTCCATGACGCAGTGCAAGGCAGTTTTGTCGCTGGCTGGCATCTCCCTGCTGAGGTGGAAGATGTCGATGGCATCTGGTATGGGCACCTCGCGGTTACCCAGCACCGAGAGCAGGGTTGATTTACCGCTGCCGTTGAGCCCGAGCAGGCCGTAACGCCTACCGCAATTCAGCTCGAGCATCGTGTCCTGCATGAGCTCGCAGCCATGGAACGTAACCGAGAAGTTGGAGATCTTTATGTCTCGGCTGCGCGGGTGCGATGCGAGCGAGCCGGTGCACGCTCGGGCCTCCGCGTTCAACCGGGCGTCCGCCTCCAGCTTGGCGCATAGTGCCTCTGCGAAATTCAACAATTTGCTTAGTTGACGCTGTGACAACTTGTGGAGGGTAGGGTTTGTGGTCAGAGCAATGGATTCTTCTGTTCGTCTCAAAGAATCAAGCGAAAGATTTCCAAAGCTTTTAACTATTCAAGTCAGTTAGGGCTCTATTCAATAGCAAGTGATGAAAAAATCAAAGTTAACATTGTCCAGTTCTCTGTCTTTGAAAATCAACTGATTATTTCAAAGTAATCGTCAATATGATTTGCTGACGAGAATCATCATGTACTTTCAAATCAAAATGAAAGTATTGTTTTGAGCACCAAACTAGAGGAATGATTTCCTATCAATTTCATCAACTGACCAAGACTCTTTACAATTAACAGCAAGGGTCAATACATATATCAAACAAAAAGTACACGGCAATTGAAGCATTAAAAAGTGCAATGCTTGATCGAGAACTTTCTTTCACAGTCAACTGCTGATCGACAGTCTGATCAATCAATTTGTGCATTTGGCATGATTCCACGGCATGACAAATGAATAAAACGTAATAATTGTTTATGCCAATAAGGGAATGAATAATTGTAATAAGCAGCGTACGAATCGAGAAGCGAAATCGAATACGCCGGAGAGGCGAGAGCAGAGCAGCTCCAGAAACGGAGCAGAGCGGCGTAATCGAGCGTATAGGCTCCAGAGGGGCCGCGGATGGCGCTGGCTCTGGGATTGCTAAAAAAGGCCCCGGCGGCTGGCGGTATTAATAACCCGGGGGGCGGGCTGGGGCGGGTCGGACATTGGACTTACCCTCGGGGCTGAGGGGCTGAGTGGTGCCGTTGGTGCCGTTCTGCACGGCGGCGTCGTTGCTCGGGCTGTCTTCCCTGGCGTCGTCGGCTTTCTGCTGCGAGGTTGGCTTCTTGCCGGACTGCCTGGCCTTGGCCGCCTCCTTCTTCTTCATCTGCTGCTTCTTCTTAGCGTCGGACGGCATGTTGCTGCAACGTTAACGGTGCGAGAGCACAGGATGTAATACAACAATAAAAAAACAGTCCGGACCGCGCGAGTTACGTAAGGACAGGGGCGCTAGGTTATAGCGGAACGACACGCGGCTCCACGAGGTAGTGCGTGCACGTGGACGCGGTGTATAGCTTTATGTGGGTACACGAGGCTCTCCCTCTCTCTCTCTCGGTCTCTCACCTGTGTGCAGCCGCGCGCGCGAACACTCGTCAGCTGGGGGCTAGGTCTCTGCAGCTGGCACTGTTGCTGCTGCTGCTGCTGCTGCTGCTGCTCTCGTCGCGTCCGCGGGGACCTGCTCTCGAGAGGGCCAATGTATCCTGCGTGCGCGCGTTCCTTCCTCCGCAAACGCTGCTTTCTCGGCGTTCGCGCTGTTCAGCAGCTCGTGCACTGGCACACCACGCGCGCGAACCCAACGTCACCCAACGTCCGCTCACTCCGCGACCGCAGCAGCAGCTCGCGCGGAAACTGCCAGAGCCAGAAGCGGACCAAAGAAGAGGCTCCGCTGGCGCCGTCTGCTGGCATATCCCCATGATTGTATGCGCGTATATTAATTAAACTTATATTTGCTCATGCAGCTCGCTGCAGTTGCTGCCGCGCACCGGCGTTGGATTACTCACGCGCGACAAAGTTTATCAATCCGTTGTCTACTTGGTTCCGATTATTTTTTCTCTATACCTATTCTCTCGTATACAGCCTCGGAATGTATAGATGCTATTAAATATCACTGCGCGACAAATTCCGCGGATTGCGGAGAAACCATGCGAAGACTTAGTCACGCGAAATTTCTATAAATCGCTCTCACTGTAGCCGCGTTTTATACATAAAGTGCAGTGTATATCGAAGAAGCAGGAATTTAATATCTAACGTCTCGTGCCCGCATCAACACCCACAGAATACAGATAAGTAACTATATTGTCAGTGTTCGTCGTATACAACAGCTGGTGAGAAATTTGAAAAGAGTGGCAGCTTCGATGCTCAACTGTCTTGCTCTCCCCGGCACTTCAACACGAAAAAACATGCTCTAATCAAAGCCCAACACTTTTCTCTCCACCGCCAGGTAAGCGTGCGTTGTTCAAAGTGCGAAAGTCGCGGATTCGTTTGGCAAAATGGCAACAATACACGTAGCATAGAAACTCGACCCACGATCGGTCGAGAAAAAACATAGTTCGCACGGAGATTCCCCGAAATTCGCGCCATACTCGAAATACAAAGGCATATATATATATATATATGTATATCCGCCGACTCCGGCATTTATATACCGGAAACTCGTGCCGCCCTCCGTATTTCACGAGCTCAAACACTACGGGCGCATTCGTCACACACCGAGATAGAGATCGCGGATCGAGAGAAAGAGTGAGAGCAGCAGCAGCTGGCAGTCGCACGGCCAGCTTTGTCGGCATTGCAGAGAGCTCACTCGTCCGATGGGCTGGCAGACGTCGAGGCGTACGATTGTCACTCGATCGCCCGAGGAATAACACGTCACTGCCCACTGGCATGATCCCCTGAGCCGTGCGCGCTCTCGGCGGCCTGTGTATGTGCGACAAACATATACGTGTGTTATTGTGCGTGCGCGCGCGACTGGCCGATCATCTTCCGCGTATACGTCGCCAGCGAGCGAGCGAGCGGAAAAAAGCGAATCAGCAGTGGGGCTGCTGTCAGCTGCTGTCAAAAGAGCTGCTCGGCGAAAGGGCTGGCTCGCGCACTCAACGAGCCCATCCCCAGCCGCCGCCGCTGGCCCGAGGCGACCTGGTGAAAACGCCACGACCCACTTGCTGACCCGCTATCGCCCCACCAACCGCGTTCTGGGCTCTCTCTCTCTCTCTCGGCCCGATTAGAGCTGGGCGGCTCCGTACTCCGAGACACTTCCTGCAGCTGACCAAGCTCTCAATCGCCTGAGCAGAGCCTACTCGCCAAGCCGCAACAGTGCAGCCCTTTCCCTAGCAGCAGCACCAGCAGCAGCACCAGCAGCAATGAACCGCAAGACTGGTACCGCTACTGCCAGATTAAAACAAGACTATCTGCGACTCAAGAAGGACCCAGTGCCCTACGTCCAGGCCGAGCCAGTTCCTTCAAATATTCTCGAGTGGTGAGTCTTTTCAATCTTGGTCAATGTTTGTTGGAACGTCAGGGGAGCGAACTTGTCGCATGATACAATTTTCAGGCACTATGTCGTCAAAGGACCAGAAAACACTCCTTACGAAGGCGGTTTCTACCACGGCAAACTTGTATTCCCAGGGGAGTTTCCATTCCAGCCGCCCAGTATATACATGACAACACCCAACGGCAGATTCAAAGTCAACACAAAATTATGTCTTTCCATATCAGACTTTCACCCTGACACATGGAATCCAGCATGGAGTGTATCCACTATTCTCATCGGTTTGCTTAGTTTCATGGTAAGTTCCTTCCTGTTCTCATACTCCAGCTCTTTACATGTCAATAAATTACTCTTTGAGAACACTCGACAAAATAACAAACCAAAGGAGGTCAACATTTTTTATTTAGCAATGCTAATCAGAAGATTTGTATTCCAGATCGAATCAAGCTCGGCCCTAGGAGCAATCAATACTCCAGATTATGAAAAGAAAATTTATGCAGCACAGAGCCTAGAGTACAATTTAAGAGACAAGCTGTTTTGTGAACTCTTTCCCGACACAGTTGCTGTAAGTTGCCCTCTTTATTTCTACTAATAACTTGACTATTCTGACAAATATTATTGTAGTGAACACCCTCTTAATTCAAATAATGTATAAATGGTCGATCTTTGATGGCCAATCTAGTGTGAAGTGGACAAGGAAAATCACAAAATCCACCACATAATTAGTCGTTGCGACGTTTCGTCAATAAGGTTCACTGGCCTCATCAGGCTAAAAATTTTATTACACAAAATAACACGTAATAAATGATACAATCTGAGTTCAAAACAATTGAGGAAGTAAAAATATACTATGGTATTTTTTCTTCTACTCGCTTTCACATCATTTCAGAGAACCATCTTGTATCAATATATTATTTATTTGGATAAGATGAATTATATTCATCCCGAGCAATACAATTTCACCAAAAGCTGACTGAATTTTTTCTTCCACAGACTATCAAAAAAGAATTGGAACGCAGGAAAGAGCTGGAAAAACAAGCAAGGCATCGTTCTACAACGTCCGAGAGTATGTCTATGAACCGCGATCAGCAGCAGATGGACCAGAGCCCGCTTCACAGTGCTCTTACGAACATAGCCATGTTCGTCGGCTTGGCCGTGTTCGCCTTTGCTGTCAAGTACGTCCTCCGGAGTATTGCGACTCAAGAATACGTTCAACAGTAGACGAAGCATAAACGTCGGAGCGTCGTACGCTTTGTTGACTACTATTATAAAGAAATTTTGAAAAAAAATAATAAACGGGAAAATCAAAAAGTCATAGAGAGACCGAACACAATTGCGATTTCGCGACGAAACGGTTTTGACTTGAAACTTACATAAAAGCGCATAACGAGGAAAAATATAAAACACGGAAAAGCTAATCGTTACATTAGATTTTGATATTCAGAACGGCACAGAGTACGAATTGACCAATAGAGACTTGCTGAGCCTCTCAGTTCCTACGCTGGTGTGATCATTGTACTATTCAAAGACAGAAAAATAATTCTTCCCATCCTTCCGTATTTTGACGCAATCGTACTTCTTTTGGTTCTCACTATTTGTAATCATAGATGATAATTACTTTGGTGCCTCTTTTCACGCGCGGTTTCCTATGTCTGAAAATTGAAATTCAATAAGATTTAAGGCTTCTCTAGCGCACACTGTTCAAGTTCGTTGAGTATTTCTGTCAAGCATGAACGTACGTTCTCGTTCCACTGATCGTGCCAAGAAGAAATTTAGTTGAGAATTTCAGTAGACTAATATTGTATTCGAAGCAGCACCAGATTTTGTAAATAATTGTAGTTGATATAGATCGTATTTACTTCTGGAGTGCTTTTTATTGGTGTTATTTTCTAGTGAAAATTTATTTAAAAGACCGTGTATGGGAATAGCTTTGCATTCACTTACACAAAAATTATTTCAAATAATTATTCTTCCTAATTAACTTTGTTATTTTCAATTAACATTGAAATTTTGAACTGATCTATTATACTTTCTATAAATATGTTTTAATAATTTTTTAATTAAATTTTAATAATTTAAAAAGTTAAAATAATTACGTGATCATGCATAAACATCAAATGATTAAACGGAAAATCTTGTGATTCACGCTGTAAAACGTACAGATTTAGATGAGGAATAGAGTTCCCAATTCTTTCGACGATAAGTGGAAGGATATGTGTTAGATGAATCATTAGAAAATCTTTAAAGATACCAATGATAAAATGTTATACTTTTAGTTTCTGCAGTTGATGAAAATGTAAATAGAAATTGCATTATAAGTTTAAGCTGTAAACTTGCAAATATACATTCGTTTGCTTAGAAAACATAAACAATGTATCTTTTCATTACACATAATCAACACAGGATTCTTTTCCTCGTGGCCTGAATACATTTTTTTAGAACTGCTACAATATAGGTGAATAACGACTCAATAATTCCCCTGGTTTGAAAATATACTTTAATACATTTTCATTCAGCTCAAAATTATTAATTTCTAACTTTTTTTCCTGTGCAACATTGTAGATTACCTTTCTGAATCTACAATTTATTATTTCAGACTGATAATAGGGCTTGAAAATATCTGAAAATTGATCAGGAAAATTAATAATTCACGGACTTCCTTATATACGATTGAGTCTGAATATGATTAGCAGTCCTTCATCTCGTATTATTTCAAGGCCACAAACCATATCTTTACAAACTGTACAATAGCCACTGAAATAAGGAAAAAGTGTTATCTAATGTGACTTGTACGCATCTCGCGTTGTTTAGCACGCAATTAGAGATGAGTTATCAAGCTCACGAGTGCAGTATATGTACGTGATTGACCCAGTTGTGAATTGTTTGGAGCAAACTGCGTTTACGTTTGCGGATCGAGCCGCGATTAATCGTCTTGGCTGTGTGATATGAATCACGCGCTGTCTGAGCTCACTCGCCAGGAAGGACGTGGTATCCTGTACGCGATAAAAACCTCATGAGGTTTTAGGTTGAACGTGCATGTTCAACCCGTTTACGAAATCGACAGACTGTTTGTATTGTTTGTATAAGTATCAACAGAACAAGAATTTTTATTATTTTTTTTCCCTTCACGGGAAAAATTGTTTCTATAGTTAATCCTGCTTTATTCGTTAATTGCTCAATCTCATTCGGACCGTTTTCTATATAAGTTAGTATTATGAACTAGGTTCGTTTGTTTGCTTGTTTATTTATACATCTAGTGTCTACAATCTACATTGCGAAAAATCTACATTGCAGTTTTGAGGAAAAGGTATTAAAAATTTGGCATTCCATTTCTTCGAACTCTACGGTGTCGTTTTCTTCTGTTTATATACGGAAAACGAATTTTATATCAAAATTATAGTATGCACGTGACGAAGCACACGTATCTGATTAGAACGGGTTGTAATAATAATTCCACAAAGAACATAATATTCGTTTCTTTTCATATTCCAAAAGGCATGTTCCTCTCAACACTTTTTTCACAAATATATATGTTTAAAAATGATGCTGATTTGAAAATATTGTGGCCTCAACATGAACGCATGGCATTTGTCGTTTGCAGTATTCAAAATGCGAGTCAATTGGGAAGAATACGCTATTTTTTTTATCGTAGAAATCGAAAGAACGTGCAAAATTAATTAGGTCGTATTTTTTTGTTTTTCGATCCAATCAAAATTCGAGCTAATATGAGGAGATGAAATTCATGTCGTTAGTAACGATATGACGTCATTTGCATTTGAAGTATATCTATATCTATCGAAAACGCCGAATCTTTCAACGGTCATATCTTTTAGAAAAATAACATTAAACAAAAATAAAAAAATACGACCTAATTATTTTCTGATTCTCCATGCATTTTATATGAAAAAACTAGGTGTTGTGAAAAATTCGTCAACCCTATTCTGAACCTCCAGATAATCCTATTTGAACATCCCGCGGGAGGGATCGCTTCCCATCTCCCCCCCCCCTCTCTCTCTCTCTCTCTCTCTCTCTCCCTATCTCTCGCCAAACCATTAGCCATAAATTACTCTCATCTTCTTGGAAAAACATTCGATTCAATCAATTTTCCATAGCCAACCATGCGTTTTTGAATGATTAATCATTGTTTTCGTGGAAACAGTTTTTGCAGCAATCTATCACGAGAGTGAATGTGGCCTGTCATTATAAAAAGTTGGTGAAGATTGGATATTTCCGTTATGACTGTCTTTTAGGTATTAGAGATGTTAATGTTTTTTCACAGACATTTCAGATTTTGATGTCTTTTCACATTTAATTTTGAGTGCTTCCTGTACTATCTCTGGAACAAACATAACTTTTAAGACCCAATCCTTATATTTTCTAAAAAAAAATTAATTCTAGTCAAAATTATCTCATTTTGAAATGTGTTCGTGTTTGTAAGAGGTGACGAAATTATTTGGAATTTGCTTATGCTTATTTGATAATCCCTCCTTTGAACCCCGTGTTTACAATTTTCAATGAAAACTTGTATTTTTAATCTTATCTTACTGTCTCAAAGTTTATTCTTTCTATAGTTAGCAAAACGTCCAGAATTTTTATCTGTAATCCAAGTGAAACTAGAAATTCTAATTCTCCTTGAAGATTATTATCAACGTGGGATTGACATTTAGAGACGACACATAGGCACTGATAGAAAAAGTGGTTGATAAATGTTGTGACGCAAAAATGAGACGATTCGAACTCCCAGCTTCTTGGGATAACACGGAAATAGACGATGAAAAATTACCGGAAAATTTACACGTCGGGGTGGTTCGAAATGGATCCATCACAACATAGGCCAATGCTGATTTCATATTATACATTTGACGTATATCTTCACGTATGACAATATCTCTGAGAAATCGGAACGCCAGGATGAATGACTGCAGAGTTATCTATTTGGGTAACCACAAACCACCTCCAAAATATTCATCGGAAGTCTGTGAGAAAGAATGATCACTCAACGGTGGAATTTACGGTGAAAAGTCTATGCTACTGAAAAAATCCGTAGGATGATTTTGTACAACAGATGTAAACATTCCGGAACGGACGTAACTTTTTCCGGCATTAAACGTTACCAAAAATATTCCCGTTCCGTACTGAGGTCGTTATTATCGTTATTGGGTCCTAAACTGCAACGGGTACCTCTACTTGGAGCAAATAAATCATAAAGATGTAATTTTTGATTGCCGTGATAATTGATAAACGAATTTCTCGAAACTATATGATTCGTCTGCTAGCGGACAATGAATTCGACAAAATCCTGCCTTAAAAAATATAGATCGCGGTAACTTTGAATAATTTTGAAGTTTAGATTTTTCATATCCATTATATATACCGAACGAGAGTTTGCATTGTTCAAAAAATAACGTTGTCACCGACGCGTTCCTCCCTCGGTACCGATCACAAATAACCCAAAAACGTTACCCCGCCCCGTTCGGTGTGTATACCTCCCTGAAGCTGCGCATCAAAGAGCCTAAGCCGAAACGTCCAAATAAACGCCCACAAACGGGGCTACAATGGCTGCAGCGCGCGACCGAGTCGCGGCCCAATTAAGCGCGCGTGGTATATAAGGGGCGCCAGGACTCGCCGAGCGTATCGCGCCAAACAAGCCCCACGTGCGCAGGACACCACTGCGCGCGACCGCCCCTCATATTTTTAAACTTTATCGCTGCTATTAAAACGGGCTCACCCACTCTGGCTCTTTCTCTTTCTTGTGTATGTATTTCCGTCAATTTTTTTCCCTTTTCCACCGCCTCATTCGTATATTTACGCGGCGCCGTGCTTTAACGATCAGATATACGCGCGACGCGCCACTCGCCGACGTACGGACGAAGACGTCGGGTGAATTTTTTTGGGGGCACCGTCAAAGGGGCGCGTTTTTGTCGGGCAGAGAAAAAAGCTGTCGTTTATTGGTTTTCAATTGGGCGGGCGCGTATAGTAGACGTTCGAACGCAGCCAAGGATGTTTATGCGTTGCCTGATTTTGGCCATCTGACGGATGATCGAGCGGTGCATCGTTATCATTCGAGTATCTCGAGCTGGCCGGTTTACGATCGAAGTTTTCGGATGACGCTCTGCGCGTGCGCGTTTATTCGAAAGTTACCTCGATCGAGTCGTGAGAAATCCCGGGATTTACAACGCTGTGAAGTGCCGATCCGGTCGAAGCGGTAAAAGTTATACTTCTGTCTCGAAGATATATCCTTATTCAAGGAGGCTATTTTGAAAACGGACAAAATAAAAGCCTGAATGGCGCATGGAATGGTATTTTTCATCACGGGTGTGGGAAAACAACGTCCAAAGTTCAAATTTTCCGCACACAGTGATGAAAAGTATACTTTCTCAGTATAATATCAATCTCCCGAATCCTCCCAAATGATAAGCATGGCACCTCACCACAAAATGCATACAGTTTCTCAATAATTATTCGTGTCCTCGTAAGTCGGCCGTGAATTCCCCGGATCAATTGCAACCAATGATTTCGACACCTAGTTGTGAAACAATGTTTCACCGTGATATGATCTTTAGAAAACCAAATGTTCCATATTCGAATTCAACATGTTTTTCAAAATTTGCGAATCCTTTCCAACTTATCGGCACGCCTCCGATGGCTCGTGTATCCCCGGAGCGAAATACGAGCCATCGTGAAACGAAACCACCAGCGCCGTTACGGGGGCTACCAGTCTACGCTATATATCGCTCCAATTTCCATAGCCGCACACACTACTACTATGTATATTGCTCATTAGCCGCGGCGCGCGACCAACTCTTTGGCCGGGTATATATATGAGCGGTGGCTTCCAGAGAAAATCGAAGGCCCAGGAAACGAGGCCGATTCCTCGAAACGTCGGCCACGCGTCTGACGCGTATAAGTGCGACGGGGGTCCCTTTTTTCCCCTCCCTCGGGGCGGACCCGTCGCTCGCGCTTCCGGTAAAGGACATCGGAGCCCCTGCTCCTATATACACTATGCTCTGTCCGCTTGCACTTCCTGTGCCATTTTTTATCCTCATTCCTGAGAGCTGCGGCGCATTTCTAGGGAAGGACACATATGAATGCTCGATTGGGTTAGTAGGTCCTGTTACGGTATATTACCATTGCGAGTTTTTCGACTTTTTATACGCGTTGGGGCCCACTTTGCTGAATATCAACTTTTATAAACGGTGTTTAAAAATCTATCACATTCGTTTGGGATTCCACAATGGATCGTGAATAGTATTTTCATTCGAAAATGTGACACTGGCACTAAAACATCGGTATAGCCAGAATGATAAACTCTTGGGATCAAATTAATTTGTGGGGCGTTGAGTCATTACAGGGAGTAGGAACACTGATGCAAAATTAGTTCAATTATAAATTTAATTTTTCACGCTCTTGAACCGAAACCACTTTTCACTTATAGATACGAAAAATTGTTGTGAAATATTAAAATAATGTAAATGTTCCCGCAAAATTATACCTGAAACTGATGAGAGAAAAAAGATCTCTTGTCATTTTTTCGCTGATCATTATTATGTTCTATCATTTCATTATACGAGCATCGTTTCAAGAACGTGTATAAATAATTTGATATCGCGATTCTAGTCGATGCTGGACGTTATTTGGCACATATTGGGCCGACAGAGACGAATTTCAACAATAAGCCGATTAAATTAGATTAATCATTTAGGTTAACAAGTTTCAACAATAAACATTAATTTATCGAGCTTAGCGAAACATTCCAAATCATTGAAAAATGGGATCAGAAGATGCGCATTCCAATCCAGCCCAGGAAGCGTGCATTTTTTTTTCCTCCCAATCTCATTTTTCAATGATTAGAAATGGTTCACTGAGCCCGATGAATCAATATTCATTTAATAAGTCAATTAGCTTGGGGAGCAGTCGAGGCTTTTCGGTAGAGCAACGACGCCCCCAACAACGCGAGTTATACTCGCCGAAACTCGACCAAGCCTTTCGAATGACGTTCCCGAGAAACGTTCGCCGTCGCGATGAGCATCGCCCATCAAACGCCCGCGTCTCGCAGTCGCGTTGCGCGCATTAAAAACTTCCACGAAGCTCCTCGGATCGCGCGCCAACAAAGCGGAGACGTGTAAAATTAGGCGCTTTGTCGAAGTTGTTCTCGCGGTGCACCAGCCCATGCTATACATGTGTGTGTTTGCGTGTGCGCTGAACAGTCTCTCTAAAGACTGTTCAGCGCACACGCAAACACACATATGTATAGCAAAACGGCCACGATAAGCAGACCCGATGAATCGCGATCGGAGCCAGCGCGCGACGCCGCCGTTGCGCTTCGTACATCACGGCTTGCGCTTGAAGTTTACGCCCGAGCTTTTAAGCACGTCATATATACGACCCTTCGAAGAGCAATTCGCGCGCAGAGACCCCAAAGTGCTCTTCGGGCGCAAGATCGGAATTCGTTTCGTTGTATACTTCGGCCTCTCGCAGAATTTCCCCAATTGAGATTTCTATTTATTCCATGTTACGCTGTGACAATGTTGAGAAATGCCCGTTGAGTCGCGAGGTTTTCATTGCCGAGTGATTTTCCCGAGATTTTTAAAATCCGAGAATGGTAGAACAGACATCACGAATCCTCCGAACATAAGAAATATTCTCACGGATCGAATTACTTTGTGGACGCAGCGACGAACGTTTACGAGCGAAAAATACAATTAAGCTCGGAGAAACGAAGCGAAGACTGCCGTGCGATCCGAGAAAACTGTCGACAAAAAATATGCCCCTACTCTCTGGGGAAACGAACAATAATTAATGATTCCCCATTGTTCATTGTCCAAGGAAAGAACCGCCGCGGTGCACGTATTGGAAGATCCAGCGTGGAAAAAAAATCCTTCCCCTCCTCGGCCGTCTCGCCCATCACGTGTCTATATGGCTGAAATCGAGCGGCATTCGCCATATGCGACGTTAGCCGCGCGCGAGGCGGGGACAGTTGATGACACCGATTCGAGCCAATGGGCGCGCGTCAGCCCGCGACTTTGTCTCCCCCCCTCCCCTCCCCCACGTTCGCCCCGGCTTCCTTGCAATAATATTTGCACTGGCGCGGGCCGCGCTCCTCCATTAGCCTCGTCGAAGCTTCTAGAAGATTTATCTCTCCTGTCCGAATCCAAATAGCTTGATCGGTGAAATATGTTTGGATCTTTTCGAGAAGCGAGACGGCTTTATGTGCGCGGTCTTGGCATTTTTTGTCAAAACTCCTTTCGATCAATCAGCTTTCAGTTTATTCGAGTGTCACATTAGTTTAGATTTTTTTGATATTAAATTTATCTTGTGGTTCAAACTTGTTGTGGGTATAATGAAATTGAATATTATTATTCGTGGATCGAAATTTACTCCCGATAAAGTTTGAGCTACTGAGTGATGAAAATTAATTTAGTTTTATAATTTTTATAGATGTAGAAATATCTATTTCCATAAAACATGGGTGAACTTGAAATTCTCACAAAGTAGATTAAAAGTACCCGTATGGAAATGAGGGTTTCGGCGATAATAAGAAATGTCAAAATTATTCAAAATCTTCTTTTATTAATAACAGACTTTCTCATATGGAATATAAAAATACTGTACATGTATAATCGCTATGAGGAATGAGAGGCTTATCTTGATATCCAATATAAAAACTAATCAATCATATGCGCAGTCTTAAGCGGTAAACTATATTCTCCATGAGTCGTCCTCGGTATTTACACTTAAGTATATTAATTATCACGATGTCGGACAAGACAATTGTTCGATTGTTAAAATTAAGGCACTTGGATGCATTTCTGTTGGACACTTACGAACTACGGTCAAACTTAAAAAGTATAAACATGTACATTGAACTTTTTCACTCCGCATGACAATTCGCTCGCTCCCAAAGATTGGAAATGATGAAACATGATTCGGCTCTCGTTCGACGTACTCTTTGGGACTTGATAAATCATTAATTTAATGCAACAACCGGCCAATATCTCGCGAACGGTGCGGCGGCGCACCGCCCCACGCGCTATCTCGTTTTCTCCACGAGATTAGAGAATTTTCGCGGAGGATTGATCACCATTCCGCTCGAAGGAAGAAAAAAAGAAGGACACTTAACCATATAAATCGCGCAAAGACACAGGGTGATTAATAAATTATATCGTATAAAGATCTCGCATTTGTACATGTTTCGCTTACGAACTACGCGCGTATTATATTCATATATATACATTGACAAGCATGTAACGTAACCGTCGATTCCCATCGGCGTGAGATCGATTAACGTTGCATTAACACACAGCGTCGACGTTGTCTTTGGCACATTAACTGTATGGCTGACGACGTCTGACAGTCGCTCGCTGACGCAATAAAACGAGAGAATAAAAAAATATGAAAAAAAAAACAATATCCTTAAATGCTATTACGGATTGCAGTGGATAAATATTTTGACACGCAACCGCGACACGCTTATCAAAATAAATTTCCTCCCCCCGGAGGTAATCCAAGACGTATATACGTGCTGTACACACACACGCGAGTCGCGCGAAAGCTCGGCTTCTCTTTGTGAGCTCCCGTCGAGCGCGCGCCTCTCTTTTTCAAGCCCGACTTGTTTTCTCGCGCGCGTTGTCTATATATCCCGGGGACGCTCCCCACAAAGGTCTTACAGCTGTCGCCCCCGCTCGAGTTTACGCGTCGAGCGTTTTTCATGTTCCGCCGCCGCGCCTGAGAACGTCAATTATATACACACACATATACGGCTCGTCATGGATCTTCAGTGGACGGGAACAAAAAATTTTCCATCTCGAATCGCCGTCTCTCTACACTACACATCTACCCGCGTATTTCAATATCTCCTCTCTCGTCGATTCGCCGCGTTCTTTCTCGCGCGCGCAACGATTGAAATTCGGGACAGACACGAGAGCGCGTAATTAACCCGCCCATCAGGAATATAGGGTTCGAGAGACACGTGCGCCTTCTCCCCCGTATATAGCCGCGGCTAATTGCGCGACCCTCCTGTGGGAAATCCGAGGAAATTCGAATCGCTGCATGCGCTTTTTTTCGGGCCGAGCGAGTTTGTTTTAGCGCGCGCGGCGTTTAAAATAAACGCGAAACCACCGCGGATATAAACGGCTGTCAGGATACGCGGCCCCATCGCTCGATCGATCTTTGCTCTGGAAATACCTCGCCACGCGCGTGTGTGTATACGTACGTCGGGTGGATTTTGATTTTTTCTTTTCCACACCCCACTCGCGTGTCACCGCCACTTGAAAAACACGCATATATACGGAGCTATGGTATATAGAGCGCGGCCAACGCGTAAAACGGGACGGGCCGTACTGGAAAAACGATCGCCGGGGGGGGGGAATACCGGCGACTAATAACGCATCGTAAATCGTATGCATGTATATACGGTGGGTCAACGGGCGCTTATACACTGCAGCACAGCTCGGCGGGAAGACTCGGCGGGTTTTCCCCGCGTCGCTAATCGCCGGGGATTCAGGCCCGCATTGTCGAGAGGACTGCAGTGTCGAGTCTCGGCGCGCAAACACGCCGACGAGTCCGCAGGTATATACTTGCAGTGTATATAGCCCTCCGGGGAACGGTCATCGATATATTTGTCGGGCGCGCGCGGCTCGGGAGGATTCCGCACGTTCGGGCCCCGCGCGATGCGTGCCCACGTGAATTCATTAAGCCGCGGGCGCGTTACACGCAAACTCGACTTTGTCCCTTTGTTCTCTCGAGAGAGACGATGCATTGCTTGAGTCGAGCTTTTATTCTTTCTCCCGCATATATGTGTATATAGGAATGAAAACTATTTTGCCGGCGCAAAATCTAACGGTATGTATATGTGTAACGGCGTGGCAATCGGGGGGGTAATCGTGAAAAATGTTGGGTTCTCAGCGTGACCGAGCGATAAGAAGCCGTTGTCTTGGATAGCACTGGAATGTTTACTGGTTTTTTTTCCTCTTTTTTTTTTAAATTCCACGAGTTTTCATTCGATCCCGACGGGAGAGACACGTGTCTCGGGTATACGCGTGACAAACCATTTCGAAAGATAACAAGTGTGATCGACTATAATATACGTTACGAGGTTGTATACAGCATGACGAACCGGTCCACCCAACGTCAAATCCACTAGATACTCTAGCGACACGTGGATGGTCCCTTCGTTTTTTTTTCCGCCGCTCGACGTTGTTACTTTACCCGGTAAAGTAAAACGTGAACTAATGCGCGCTTTCGAATCGAAAGTATTCCCCTCGACTCGACTTGGATTAGAAACGAAATTGCCGCGACGACGCGCGACGCTTTTGACGCGTCAGCGGGCGATCGGTGGGTCGAGCTTACTCGTGACTCCCATCAGATGCTGAGGTTCCACTCGCCCTCCACGCACGCCCTCCACATCTTGAACGCGGCCTTGAGTCGCTCGTGCGCCATGTAGCTGCAAGTTGACGACTGCGAGGGCGCGGCTATGTCACGGGCTGCCGACAGGATCGCGCTTCTTGCACCCGTCTCGCCTGCAAAAATCGAGCATCCTGTTAATTTAGCTTCGTCGGATTTTCAACCCAAACTTACAATATTGCGCATGTTTGATCATTGTGTATACGGAGGCATTCGAGATGGTGCGTGCGGTTTGGTGAATTTGAGATTATAGTTCGAGCACAGAGTTTAGTGGGTTATAGGGTGAAAGAAATTAGGGGGGTTATGAGATTATCACACGACTCGTCATGCTGTTACTGAATGATCGTCCGTGCAAAGAGTAAAGCCGATTATTCTCTAAAGTGTTAGATCATTGTTTATTTACCCATTAAATTGTGCACTATCAAGCAAGGCATTAATTAAGCGTCGTTTCTTTTGCTTCGGCCCTGAAAAAAAATAAAAACAAAGTCTATGTCAATTTTTCGCTCTATTCCGAACTGTTCATCGTCTAGAAAAAAAAAAAAGAAAAATTCGTTACACCGCGAAAATAAATCGTTGAGCGCGTAGAAGTTGAATAAACACTCTGAATAACTTGACGTATTACTGAACTCGTATCTGTTGAATTGAAGCGCGAAAAAAACAAGAATGTCGAGGGGATCTCGGAAGTGATACATGAACTCGCTCTCATGTGAGCTATCCCGAAAACCGATGCTCTTTTACTTTGAGTGGGCCTCTCCTAATACACGAAACACTGTGCTATTCAAGTAGCTCATGCAACGAGGTGGACGGCGATCCATTAGTTTTTTCGCTGTCAAGTATTCTACGCGAGCATGAAAGAAAGCACTACTACTAGGCTACGATAAGATTAATCATTACGATGGAGGAAAACAACTGTGAAATATAGCTTCTGTTCCGTATATGCTCTACTGGTGAATGACTCTAATGGAAAAACTTTAATGAGGTGCGAGACGATAAGTTAGTATAAGCGTAGTGTTCCGTATATAAAGCATAGCCAAAGCATAAAGTGAACAGAAACATACCGATGTCATCAGAGCCGTCGACGTCGGTGTTGCAGTGCAGCACCTGGTACAGGAAGTCGATGTACTTGGTAGCTAGCCTGAGCGTCTGGATTTTGCTGAGTTTGTCGCTGGCGAGGGTTGGTATGCTTTTCCTGAGCTGGGAGAACGCCTCGTTGAGGCTCTGGGTCCTCTGGCGCTCCCGGACGTTGGCCATGACCCGCTGGCTGAGCATCTCCTCCTCGGTGACGCCGCCCTTCCGGCGGATCTTGCTCCTGGGGCAGCCGGCCGAGCTGGTCGAGCTGGAGGAGCAGTTGGTGTCGTCGGACTCGTGCTCGCCGTCGAGGCTGGGGCTCCTCTTCCTCTTGGCGGGTCTGTCGGGCCTGGCCTGGCCGCGGCCGGGCCTCTTGGCGGGTCCGGTGGCGGCGGCGGCGGCTATGGGGCCGGGCTCCACGAGGCCCAGGCCCTGGGGGCCGAACTCGTCGGGCGGCTCGAGCTTGAACTTGAGGCCGTCGTTGGCGGGCTCGGGGTCGGCGAACACGGCCGACTCGGGCTGGTCGAGCAGCGTCGGGTAGGGCTCGAACGGCTGCTGGTAGTACTTGAGCGGCTGGGCCGGCTCGAAGAACGGCTGGTACACCTGGTGCTGGAGCAGGTGGCCGGGCTGCTGGAAGCCGGGCAGCCGCTGGTGGTGGTGCAGCTGGTGGTGCAGCTGGTGCTGGGCCTGCTGTTGGTGCAGGTGCAGCGGGTCTGGGTTGCTCAGGTCCATCAGGTGGGTCGCGGGCGAGAAGCGGCTGTCGGCGTAGTGGTCGGGCGAGTTGCTGGCCGAGCTGCCGGCGCTGTTGGGGATGCCCGAGCTGTCAGACACCCCGTAGAACCCGTACGTCTCGGTGGCCGTCTGCATCTTGAAACTTGCAACTCAAGACGCTCCGGATCGACTCTGCAGTGTCACGCTCGCGCACGTCCGGTTGTCTCCGCGTGCCAAACTCGTTTGCCGCTGGACTGCCTTGGCTTGGCACTCGATCGGCTCCGCTGCCTGGAGCCGGTGGCTCCGCCTCCTCCTCCCTCCTCCTGGCCCACCGCTGCAGCAGCAGCCAGTGCAGCTTCCCCCACTGCGCCGCCGACTGGTGGGATGGATCTTCTCACGAGCGCGCGTACGACCCCTCCCACGATGCGCCCCGGCACCAAGTCACGACGCCGAGTCAAGCCACCGAGTCGAGCTCCCGTAAATAGCGAAAAATTGCATGACAAGGTTGACGAGATTCCGGGGCTCACTGGCTAAGCTTCTGGATTTTCTTGAATTTTCGAAGCTTTTTGGAAACTTTTTGTACGAATTGTTGACATTAATATAATTCGATTGTGCTTCAAACAGTCACAATGACATTTTTGCTAATGCAAACTATATCTCTTCTCATTGTTTGCATCCACAAATGGTGAAATGCTCTTCAAGAATGTCGAGCATTTGAAGAAAAAATGTCATTCGACAGTGAGAAATGAAAAACATTGAAGTAGACAAGATAATGATGGTGTAGCGTGAAATTCCATTCTCGCTGTCTGGAAATGGAATAAGTTTGCAGACACGTCGGAGATGCGTGGAAAGCAAACGAGGAAAGCAAGACGACTAATAAAAGAGTGTATAGAAGATGTATTGCGCGAAAACAAGATGAGAGAACAGTCAACTTGTCAGTCAGAAATGCAGAAGAATGGAGTGAAAAGTCTAACAAAGTCATACCTCGTCAGTGGGGATATCTAAATTTGCCCACGCTACAACCATATATTTATTTTTACTTTTTCTCGATACAAATATCCACGCGTCAGACAATACGTGGTGTACACTAATTTTAGAAAAAGATGTATTACGCATATATCAAGTAACGTTTGTATATTTATGGAATTCATAACCAACTGCAATAGTTTGGATTTCCTTTTTTTTCTCTTGTAATAATTTTAAATAAAAGTGTCATAAGTTGAATAAACATTCATTATACCTTATATAGTTCTCTCAACTTTGATTCGAAATGCCTTAAAAAAAGTGACATGTATAAATAACTTATTTATTCTTTTAACGCTACACCAGTATGTTATAGTCATTGGACACACACAATACAAGGATCGTACAGAACATTCGTTGACGAATATGTGCAGGCCAAAACACCGTAATTATTATCAGGCCGAGTTTTCTTCGTACGCGTGGAAGACAAAAAGAAAAACCTCGATCTAACGTACAGCGACCCATAAAAATTCCACGAGCAACGAGCAAGGGCGAGACGCGCAGGGAAAATCGGTACGGTGATGAGTTACGGTGGCGGGAGTTGCGCCCAAAATAGAAGAAGACCCGCGGAGTATAAAGAACGGAATTCCAGCTCTCGGCAATGAAGAGCTTCTGCTGCTTGGGCTGTACGAGAGACAAAGGAGCGAGGCGAGGGATAGGGACGCGCGCGATGATGAAAAAGAGCAGCGCGTAATCGAGACACGCCGAGTTTTCACATATTACGGTATATGTGTTCCGTACATCTATTTTGATCCGGTTTTGAAACTCGCATAGCGCTTAGCCCGATTTATTTGTGGATTGCGTAACGAGCCGAGTGCGATGTATGATTGAGCGCCACTTCGCTATCTTGGCATTGTGATAATGAGTCGAAACTTAATCGTGTCGTTTCTTTATGTGTCTTGGATGAGAAGGGGTGGCCTGTAAAGTGAGGCCGATTTACTCGTCGACAATCAAGAATTGGGGAAGCCAAAGATGACGAGTTTCGAGGTTCTTATGGTCGAATTTCAATCTCAGAATCTGAATAAAGTTTGAATGTAGCCTCTGGATATATTGGAATGGTTCAATGACTACGCGAAGAAAGTAATCGATATGTATGGAACCAGTGATTGGAATATATAATTTTTTGCGAATATAAAATGCGCTCAGCGCGTCTGAGTGTTGTTTTCGTATCTAATGAATCGTGAGAGATGTATATGATTTTTAAATAAGGTACCTGTACCCAATATGCGCCACCTAAGCGAAAAAGGTCACTACACAGCGTCAAATGAATATTTTCTAACATAATTGGTGTCAAATGAAAGGTCTACTCAATATCTACAAAATGAGCTAAGTCTTTTTTTAATTTGAACAGTTCTACGCTAAGATACCGCGGTTTAAAAAAAAAAAATTTTTCGGGAAAAAATGTTTAGTGTACCCAATATGGCGCCACCCTGAAAATACTTCTTTTCATCCAATTTGAAGCATGAAGCATGTCTGAAATGAATCAAATACAAACAAAAAAGTATATTTCTGATATAATTTTATTGAAAAATACATTTTGTCTTTGATTGAACCATAGTACATAGATTATATGAACTTCTAACAACCTAAATCAAATCAAGTTTCAGTTAAAATTCATGAAAAACCGTTGTTTTTGAATCAACAAAATTAACTTATGCAACATCTAATTCCTATAATAATCTCTCAAATTGATGAACATTCCTTTTAGTGTAATTTTAAATATAATTGAGATGTTCTCACTGAAATGGAAGAGTTCAATTTAAAAAATGTCCGAACCTATTTGAGACTAGCTATTGTCCTGATGGTAGAAAAATTCTGTTTGATGTTTTTTCCTAGACAGTACTTATAAAAGCATAACCTCAAAATTTTTCTCGTTATAGGATAGCCAATATCTGCTAAGCGTTCAATTCGACTACATAATTCTTCGTTCTGTACTGTCGTTAACGCATATGGTCGACTCATTTTCCTTTTTTTGCATATGTTTTGTTTGACATATTGTTGAAATGTTCGAAGAGGTATCTTATCTATAGTCGAAGCCATCGTCTGCGATATCTCACCTTTCTTCACCTGCTCCAAAGCTTGAACTAAATTTTCTTCCGACCCTGTTTGGCGGATATTTACCATGAATTGGTTGATTGTAGCAGCTGGAACAAGAAAATAGGGGTGGCGCATATTGGGTACATTCGATAAAAATAACGAAGAGCTATTGAAACGGTTGATAAAAAGGGCGTAAGATGAAAAAAAAAATTGGATGATGTAGATGGGATGTCAAGGAATCGAACGATATATCGGTCGATTTTTTTGGCCCAGTTTAAGGGTATTAAAAAAATTCGCACTTACCTGAGCGAAATTAGATCGAGAATGAAAATTGGCGAAAAAATGGATAAAACGAGCTGTAACAAGTTGGTATAAGGGTTCCCGATCGGTGAAAATGTTTTCTTTCCTCATTATTTAGCATTGTCGACAAGATTCTGTGCCGCGGCGATGCTCTAGACGCGCGTATATATGAAATACGAAGGGTGGCGCATATTGGGTCCTGGCGCATATTGGGTACACCTACCTTACTTCATAGTACTTGATCGTTGGCTACGAAGTCACGAATTTACGTCGCAAGAGTTCGAAGGCATCGTATGAAATTCTTGTGATTGGCACTTTGTACGTCGGGTCTTTTACGATTCTTGGCAACTTCCATTTTTTCAAATCTCTTCTACTATCGAAGACTCGCTTTATTTCTCACAAATTTCAATTCGATCAATCCATGAGTAAGTTCGAACAATCGTTACATTATACAATGTAATTATATACTTATATTGTTTGTACATTTGATATTTTGACCAATAATCTTTAGTTGAGACAAAAGTAAAAATTCGTAACTTGATGTATCATGTAGAGGAAAGGGTAGAGCAAGCTCAGATTTATAAGAGACAATATTTTCTTTGGTTTTTGCATGGAATTTTGCATCGTTTAAATTAAAATTTTACAATTTCATGATGAAAAATAATACTGAGACCGTGTCAAATTCAAGACAACTTTAAGCTTCCGTAACGAAGGTTATTCAATGCATTTTTCTCTTTTATCGAAAATTACGTCTTTCTATACGTATATCACTGATCTATGGAAGAAGAGTCAATACATTATTCCCAATCAAGCTAAGGCATCGCATTGCAAACAGATGACGATATGTCCAAAAGAACCGAACAGATAAAAAAAAGAGCTCCTCCGCGTGTAATCACAGTCATCGAGCACTGTTCCTGTCGGTACCAGCAAAAGCTTCATAAAATCTGACCGATTTCGATCTGTCGAGGGTATAAATGAGTGTAAGCAAAAAAAAAGCGTCCCCTAATCTGGGGATTCCCTGTGCTGGTCGTTACACCCATAAACCGAGTAAATCCCCGGCTGGTCCCCGAGCGAGTGCGAGTGTTTGGCTGCGGGCTTGAATCGGGCCACCAGCAAGGCAATTAGCACCTCGGGGCCCGGGCCGATTGTCCGGCGCGGCACAGCCACGTCGCGCGGCCTGCTCCACTGCAGCGTCTGGCAGATTACGCACGAGCAAGCGCCAATATTCACGACGTTTATACTGCTCGATTCGAATGGGTCGCGGCGCTGCGGGAGGTACGGGTGGCACTTTATGCTGGGGAATCCCGGGGCCCTCCTCCCGGTTTATATGCCCCATAAGGGCGCGAGCCTCCCCAGCCCGGCTCCCTCGCTCCCACTGCTCTTGCACGTACTTGCTCGCATTCATTGCTCCGTCGCTCGTCCTCATATCCGCCCATCCTCATATCATCTATTTCGTCTCGTTTCACCGAAACGTCATCTCTCGATTTCAGGTAATCTATCCAACTCATGCATAAGCTCTAAAGCCGGCCCACCTGAAACCACCCTGCGCTTATCTCACCAGCCACGTAACTCCACGCACTGGCTTCAACACATGTGCGCAGTTGCAACCGGTGCATGGGAAAAAAGCTCCCGATGCCCTGGGAGGCTCGTAAAAGGTGCGGCTCATATCCGGCGGCTCGTCACTGCGAAGGCCGCCGCTTTCTCCGCGGCTCGGCGTGTGTTAGTAGCGCGGCATAGAGGCCCATCGAGGCCCATCCAGCCGCAATTCGCCGACACATGTTCGACACACGGCGCGAGGCAAAAATCGTGAGCGCCGCGCCGACTCAACCCCGAGCCGAGCGGCCGCCGCGCCATAAATGCAAATACGTGCAAGCTCGAGGCCCGGCAAATTGCTCGAGGCCCGGCCGGCGGTGGTAGGGCCCCTGCGATGTTTTCGAGCAGCCACCTCGTGTCCGACACATGGAGCCAACGTGCCTCAAATTCCATTATGCCCCGATTGTTCCTCGCTCCTACGGCGGCCCACACCACCAGGTCCTTCAGCTCGGCTCAGCCGAGAGCAGTATACCACACTATGCGTGGGTATAGGACCCCCAATCGGCCCGACACATGTGCGAGCCACGGCTATGCGTCCGCTACGTGCCTGCACTCCACCCTCTGTTTACCTGATTTTTTGCTCTGTCCGGGCGGACACCAACTGATTCGTCGAGCTCCCGAAATCATCAATACGTGTCTTCCTCGATCTCACTTTCATTCCCACTCTACAGCCCTCAGCTTTCACATTCCTCCATTATAGTCATATACTGCAATATCGTTCGAAAACAAGTCAATCCTGGGTTCACGATAATCTCTAAATTAACCCTTATTGGAAAGATAAATATCTTTGAATTGATAATTTAAGCGCCATATCAACCCAAAATCCCAGAACTTGAAATGAATTACTAATCTACTGCTGGAATCGAAAATTAAGCCGCGGGCTCATTGAGCAAGGCTACTTTTGAAAAATATAATGCCTCCTTGACTTTTGGGCGAGTCAACGTTGCCGAAAGCTGCGATAATATTTTCGATAAACAAGTAAATCCATTTGCAGAGCCATACTTTTGTGCTACCCGTCCTCCTCCTCCTCCTGACTGTCGGGCGTCTAAATTGCGACGGGATTATGGCTTCTGGAGCTTCTTGAAATGAGAATGAGTATGTATGTGCTGCCGTGAACGGCTCAGCTCTTATCCGCCCTATGCAGTTTCAAGCCAAATATTTTCACGAGAGCACCGAATCCCCGAGACATCACATAGCTGACTCATGCCCAGCTCTTCGCTCACAGCATATGTTTTCATAACTATATCTACTGGCTCCGCGTCGTGGATGAAATTTCGCTTTTGATTTTGATTCGCAAGTCTTGTTGGATATCAAAAGTAAAATAGCTTGGTGAGGTGAACGTCCTCATCCGTTTTAACGCTCGAAAGTATCCAACTGTCCCTTTGACGCCACACTTCGAGCCAAAAGTGAGTAGCTGACCCAGTTACGACGATGGGATTATAAAAGTGCAATTCGCAGAGGCGGGGAGCAATAACCTGTGTTGGTTTTCGGGAGACAGGCGAAACGCATCAAGTGCAGTGAAACCGCAGACTCGGAGCTGCAGGTCGGAGCCATATAATCGAGACTCACATGTCGCCAACGTGCGGAGCGGATTGCGGGCCAATATAACTCGGCTGCACTTGGCAGTGCGCGGCGGTCAAGGCTCGCAGCCACGAGCTGCTCGGATCTGGTCGGGGGAGAAACACAGCCCGGCGATGTGGCGATGCCAAAAATTCGGATGCGCCGTCGGTGAACTTGGCCGACACATTGAGAGCATGTGTGCACCACTCGCTAACAGGTAGCACGTGCTTCCTCGCCCCACCAACACGTACAAGTGCACCGAGATACAATCCGAAATTGCGACACTGGTGTCGTGCCTTGTGGGTGGTTGCTTTGGTTTAACGACTATCTGTTTGATCAGCGTTTTTTGTACTTCAGTCAAGCCCTTTACCGGGGATAAGAAAATTGCTGATTTTTTGCTCAAACAATGTCACGAACCAACATTTGCTCACTTCTAATTTAGATTAGATGAAAAATACGATAAATATCACAAAATGAATAGATTTGATTCTTGAATATGAATTGATTGTAATTTAATTAATAAAAATGTTAATTTGGGCACGTTCAATTCATTTTGTGACATGTACATACATACAAGAGTCTAAGGAGCACAACATTCTCAATAAATATTTCAAGTTGACCTTCACAGCTTGAAGCACGTACATATTATGTAGATGCACTTTCTTTTCTTTCGCCTGTTCTAAGCGACACGCAACAGTGGATGAATTCAATAAATTAATTTGGATATTTCATCAAATTTGTTTTCTATACAGAAATTTGTCTCTTATCTAAAGCAAGACTTATCGTGAAAGAGGATATTTTTCCAAAATTTTTTTTACAGAATGAGATTTGCAAATTAAACGCTCTGCCAAGTATTGATGATTCAAGAAACTCGTATGAATTCTGCAAGAAGAGTAATTTTCCGCTTTTTCAAATTATAACAAGTCAGGAACTGCTTGACTCTCGAAAGCACGTAACAGTGTGAACTTAATAATAACATTGTTTTATTAATATCTCGTGATTACTAATTTTACATCACCTCACGACGGCTCGTCCTCTTTTTTATCTGTCTATACTTAAAAAATAAAAGCCTGATGTACTTGAGAGAGATTTGTTTACTTTTTTTTCCACAAAGCTCTTAGGACCACCCAAGAAATGAAAGTATGGCGGTTACATCAGAATAACTTGGCCTACTTGAGATTACAAGACAGACGTATATATACATATATTCAAACACGATCCTTTCGGCAGCGGAAACTAAACGTGTGGGGTTTTCGTGTAACCGCGGCTGAGTCGCGCTAAGAATCCTGCAGTTTCACTATCGCACTTTCGCATCCTCGCAAAACTCCTCGACGTTTCCTTTTCCAGAAATTCAGTGCGCAAAATAATATTTTGCCGCTCGGCTGCAATAAAAACGAGAGCGACAGAAGCAGCGATCCGGTGACGCTGTGCGAAAATGTACGACTGGTACGTCTCCTCTCTCGAGTCTATTGCGGGCGAATAAAATAATTTCGAGGCTATGGGGAAACCCGGGCAGCGGTGGCGTGAAAACCCGGGATGCGCCATAATCTGTCGTGGGCTACGGGCCCTGCGCAGCTGCGGCCCGACGTGCGTAGCATAATGGATTGCGGAATAAATAAGCCGGCCGATTATGGCGTTTGCTGGTACCAGTGAGTGCGCGTGCCCGTGTCTGCTTGGACGCTCCTCCTGGATTATGTACCTGACCAATAAAAGCGCGCTAGTACTTAATCCTGCACGGCGGCCCTCCCGTCTCTGCTCCTCCGTGTAGTTATGGTAGTTCCCCCCCCCCTCCCCCTCCACAAGCCAGTTATAGCGCATGTTTTTATTGCAGCCTGATTTATTTGCCCGGATTACGGAGCCCCGATGTTTCGACACCTATAACTATTAAATAGCCGTCTGTGTTTGAGGGAACCGAGATAAGAGCCTGCAGTGCGTGTCTCGTATTTGTGATCTGGGTTTTCCCTGCAACACTCGCAGAATTCGTTCGTTTCCAAGAGGCAATATCGAATGTACACACTCATCGCGTTTCCAGCCATTCGTGAACAATCTCCAAATTCGCTTTCTCTTTCCAATTACTCACGTTATTCTAACTTACATTCGGAGTAGATCGATGGTTACATACGTGTATTAAGCTTCAATAAATATAACAAACTCGCGCGAAATGGCAGTGTGTTCTGTGTAAGTGCAACGGCGAAAAGCGGGAGTTTATCACGCGTCGTTCTACGGAAGCGAGCAGTTGGGAGGAGCAAAAAGGTACGGCTCAAAGTTTTGCGCGCGGGGCAAGAGTCGCACGGACGTAACGCGTCGTCAATAAAACGCCACTCGGCCTCCCTTAAGTCGGCCCCGCGGGCCCCGGAGGAGCTGCGGGCGACTCGAGCTTCTGGCCAACACATGTCCTGCCCCTTTCTCACCCTCTCCCCCTCCTCCTCCTCGTATTTCGCGCCCTCCTACTGCTTTCTCCCCGAGCCACGTTTCTCTGCATCCATTTCTGTGTGCGCTCGCGCAGTTGGCAAAAAATCGGACAAAAACTTGTTTGCTTCGCCAAGACAATTCGCCTCTTCGCCGAAGAAAAAATAATATACCCGTGACATTATGACAACGTGTTATTTTTAAAGACTGCTCCTTCCTTCGACTGGAATCGCATCACTTCAACGCGATTCCAAAATTTAAAGGACGCTACGGAATGTCTATTTTCAAAAAGCCAATGGCAGCGATTTCAGGTGACGAGAGAAACTGCAGAGCAAAACCCTCTGATGGGTTTATGAGTGAAGTACTGGATGAATGTTCCTGAAAGTTGAGCAAAGTTTAAAGTGTATGATTTATTGTACACGTAATAAATCGTCATAGTACGGCAGTGAATATATAGACCTGGTATATTGATATTTTCTTGAATCATAGAAAAATAAACCAAGGAATTTTGTAAAATGTGAAATGTTTGTGTAAACAAGAAATATCACAGAAGCCGCATACGATATACCAAGAACTGATGTGCTGCTGTTTTGAGAAGAGTATAAGGTTTTCCCGCGCAAAAACGAGCCGAGAGGGAAAAGTGGCGTAGAAGGTCGGTGAAAAGCATGAATGGATATTGGTCGAGCAACATGTGTGCGCCTGACCAGCCTGGTTTCACTCGGGAGCTTCGAAGATTTCTCTTCCTCGTTAGAGTTTCTTTTTCTGTGGAAAAATACCTGCTGATTTTATAACAAAATTTCGAGATCCAAAATTATAGGAAGGCTAGACAACAACATTAGAAAAAAAACAGCGGTACATGTGAGAATCTTCCAAAAAAACGTCCAAGCTCTAGACATCGTCCTGTCATATTTTCACTGACATACGTATACTAGAGTCGGAAGGATTGGAGGGAGGAGTAGGTGCAGTGTCCCGAGGCGTTGCGCTCGCCTGCTGAGCCGCTCGCGTTCGATCCGTGAGGCGCGGCTTTTTCACCCCTCCCACCAGCCGCTGTTTTATGTAAACCCCGAAAAAACCACACGCCGATCCCCCGGAGTCTGCCAGTCCCAGTTAATTCCAACACATGATACATTAATTACATACTTGGTGTCGCAGTGTCGAGCTAATATTGATATTCAAATGCGGGTTCGGATTATTAACCTGCGAGTATAATGTCTCTATATGGTTTTGTATTCAATTAGTACTTTCGATGGAAATATGAAAAATTAATATAGTGAATAGTTTAAACTAAAGTTTCATGTTTACATCGAAATGAATCAATATATCTTCGATTAATATTTATTGAGCATACAATAATATAATAATATAATGAACATAATACAAGCTGGATAATGTTTTATGGATATCACGAATCGTTATAGATTTGACCTATGCTGAAATGCAAGATTTGACTTCTTGTATTTTTTCAGTAATATACCCAAATGTATAGGAATAAATGAAATTTATTGAACAAATTTATGTTTTGAACTCAGAAATTCAAGGAAAAAATGATTTGTTTACGAGTTTGCCAATCTGATAGCTTGAGAGAAGTGAAAAAGTTTGATAGCGTTCGTGAAATTATGCTGTAGAGTCGTTAAACTAAATGTATTTACACCCGGCAAAAGTATCCTCGATAAATCGCTCAGAGCTTTCCTAAAACCGAAGAAGGCGAACACGTAAAAAATAAGAATTATTTATAGAAACGGGACCCATGGATTCAAGGTCAGGGGTCGCGTCGCGTACTAAAATCCTCACCATCTCTCTTTCTCTCTGTATCTCAGTGGGGTGCAATTTTTAGCTTCTCGGAAAGCTAGTGTGTAATACGGAGACACACGATGCAGCTTCTCGGGGCCTCTTCTCATTCCAATAAATTAAGAAGGACAAGAAAGAGAGAGAGAAAGAGAGAAAGAGCTTGAATGGAAAAGTGGATGCCGTAACTAAGTCTATATCTATCTGTCCTTGAGCTGTGTGTGAATTTCCCGGCGGTATCGAGAAATTTTCTCGGGAGCCAAGTGCGCTAGGTCAGGTTCACACTGAGTTATATATGTGCGACAACGGCAGCTCCGGACGTTTTTATTGACTATTCGATACACTTCCGATGGATCCGGCAGTTTGGACATTTTCCTGTTTTTTCTTGGTATATGAGCTCGGGCACCAATATTCCCGTATTTTTTTAGATGTCTGGTTTTCTCATTAATGATTTCTTTCGAATTATTACTTATTAGATATTTATTTCTAATGAAAATACGACAATTGAAAGCAGATTGAATTGAATCAATAGATTATATTACTGGTATATAGATTATATTACTGGTATATAGATTATATTACTATTCATTTTTTTATTGAAAGTAAATTATAACGTTTATGATACACGTAACATATCGCGTTATGTAGAATATCTTCTAATAAATCATTATGAATTATGAATAATAATCCATGAGAATACAGTGAGGCTATAGAAGACCGAGACGATTATTTATGACTGATACAACAGTAAGTCTTCCAGAAGAAAAATTACTGGTACACTCGGATTAAGAGCGATACAATCACTGCTTAATATAATAATACGAAAATCAAGTGAGTGAACAATAGACTTTTGAAATATATAAATTCATTCGTCATGCCATCGATACTGCTCTCACGTACGTGCCGTTTCCCGAAGGCCTTCCGTTCGCAGCCGCTCATCTCCACCGCCATTTTAGTATTTCGTTGTATACACGGCGGATGACCAACGCACCGATTGGTCGGACGGTGGGCAGGTATAAATGCTAATACAAATCGTGCACTCCTCCTCTTCCGGCGTTGCTGCTTTCTCTCGCGGGTCGCGATATGCAGCTGCCTATGCCCTCGACTAGCGAATGGTACCGTCGCGGTCAAAATTATGTGCTCATCGAAGCCCGGCTAAACCGAGAACTTTAAGGTATCGCGGACACTATTTCGCACGGTGAAATGGGTTATTATTCGCATAGAGCTGACTGATAGTGAAGAATTTTTAATCGTGTGCCACTCTCTATTGAGGAATCATTCAAAATTTTCAAGAACTTTAAGAATCTAGGAAAATCTCAGTGTATCTGGAAAATGAGTATTCGAATTACGATCAAAATCAGCAACTTTCCACCCGCTTCCCGTGAATAGAAGTTTCAGGCGCGCGTTGGTATGTTTTTTCTTCGATTCATTTGCATTGATAAGCTGTAATTTAGTGCAAGCTTGTACCTTAATCTATGCATTATTGTTTTTGAACACCAGAGCAATCATTCATGTCCGTCTTCCAAGAGTTGAAAATCTTCCCGAACACGAAATAACCTTCCGCGACTTAAGAGGCTGTACAGTTTTGCCTACGCGGCGTCAATCTCCGGGGCAATTATGACGTTGAGCATTGAAAATGGAAAAAGGCTGCGCGAGCTGGGGGGTGGGGCGCAAAAACACGGAGGGGGGAGCGGGCCATCTGCGCTAATTATTTAATATTTATCGTGCGTGCGGGACGACGGAGCCGCGCGAGCCTGGATCTGCGGCCGCCCCGCGAGATTAATGAGCCGCGAAAAGCGAGCTTACGCGTATATGCACCAGCCAAATGCGCCGGCGAAATGATTAACTGCCCACTGTCTCGAGAGTGCCTTACTTTTTTTTCCTCCGACAAAAAGATCAGATGTCGTACGTGCACCAGTAATTTCCGGCGTCGTCAGCTCCGCTTCAAGGTGACGAGAGCCAGGAAAAACGGCTAAGTCGAAGAAGCTTGGCTGAACGATCGGATTGTGGATATCGGAAGAAACACGCGTTCACTAATTATCGCGTGACAAAATCATATTTTTCCGAATTTGACGTGTATATACTAGTGATTAATCACCATCTCCGTTGTAAATTCAAAAAGGCCTGACTCAATATGATCTAGTATCCCAAGTAAAAAAATTATGCATAAATTATGTCTAGAAAATTAGGTCTAGTAATGGACTAACATAACCTAGGCATAATCTAGGCATTACTCGAAAGATGTAGTTCTCTATGTCTTATTTATGCCTATAGTAAACGTTCTACGTTTATTGGGCGTACGAGCTATGCATTCATTATCATTATGCTTTGTAAATTGTGCATAGATATTCATTCTGCATATATTATCAGGGATAGAATCTATTCATTATCTCATTCGCGCTATAAGGATTAGTTGTATCGTAGCTCGAAATTTTGAAGGGAAACGATAGAACTCATCATCATCTCCATTCCGAATCTTCACCGACTCCGTCAACATAAAAAAAACTCCATACATAAACTCCGTGGAACCTATATATAATTATTTATTCCCGATCGATTCATCGATGAGGCACGTAATTTTGCGGCGCAACTTGTATACGCAAAACCGGAAACCGGAGACCTGCGGAACTTCAAACGATCCGGGGGCTGAGCCGAAGAGTCGGGCATCAAGCGGGGAGATACGCTAGATTATCCAGGCTTTTTTGGCGCCAGCCGGGCCGCCGACTTATGCTCTCTCACGTTACGAACGACGAAGATGCCCCTCGTGCCCACGCCCCCGCGCGCGGCATCGCACCGACTCGCCAAAAAATTTCAAAGCGCAGGAAGTCGTTCCTGGAGATCGTTAAGCCACGTCGACGCGCTGCTACGTTCTCAAGTCCTTCCGGAAGTGACGTTTGGGGCTGGGGCAATTTTGTATATACCCACGAGGACAATGCTTCATCGATATTGAAGTCAAAATTAATTAATCCGAATAGTTTTGTTTTTTATCTGTTCTCATTTTATATGCCAAGTATCGTGAAATCATGAAGAAGATTATGGTTACAAAATTTGAGGATCAGCTTCGTCTTCCCATTCTGTATACGGAGAGTAAAATATGTAGATTTAAAGACATTATACACATTCAATGTTGGATAGATCATAATGGGAAAAATGTCAAGGGGTTTGATTACATGAATAATTTTCAAAGAAGCCCCAGTGTTTGTAGATTTTTCAATTAAAATTCCCATCACTCACTCAAGTCTTTTTTTCCCAAGCAATTTTCCAAGAACTTACGAAAAAAAAAAATTTCCCGCTCAGTGTATCGAAATCCGATCAACCGATACACGCCAGAGAGAAAAGTCAACGACTACAGCCAATCAATTGAGACTCGAGCGAGTTTTTCTTTTCGCTGCTCGTTCAAGCGCTTCAAGCCGTGACCTTCGAGGCGCAGGGAAAAGACTGATGGATCTCTGAACGTGGAGCACAAAGTATACACGTTCCCACGCGACTTTTCACGATTTTCGGCGAGGCCGTTACGTTTCTCATTATACCAGTAGGGTACGAAAGCCGACGATGATCCCGATGATCCGGAGACATCAGCTGGCCGGAGCAAAGAAAATTTAGTACTTCCTCCGGGATGCACCTCTGTAACCCCGACGTGGTTTGTTTTTTCTTTCGAGCCTCGCAGAAAGTGTGGCTTTCTGAAAAAACATTTGCCCTCTCGAATTACGCGTCGGTCGCGCGTGAGCTTTGAAGATCCGGCTCGTGATGTTTATGATTTTAGACCGAACCGCACTGACTGAATTCGGTGGCATAACTTTTTTTCTGATTCACGATATTCAACAATCTTCATATCTCGCTGAGATGAAAGTATCAAGAGACATCGTGCGTCTCGAAACTTTCGCTGGGTCGGATACATTTTTTTTCAATCAAAACTAGCAGTGATTTTGACTCTGCTTGAAGATCATATACTCGCACGAATATCTTTCGAGTCAAAAAAAGTTTCCTTGGTATCTGTTCGATTCTACATAGAAATTTGATCTATAACGAAACGATTTCCACTTGATGTGAATATATTTAATGGGAAAATTCTTTTCGGTTGTATAGACCATTTGGTATGATCGTGTGATGGAGACAATCGTTTATCAGAGACACTGAAAAAATTCGTACAAACAAAGCGCTGAACGTATACCCCAATAACCAACTGTCGAAGCATCTGCTCACTCATATCTGCTGCATATATATACAGATCATTGTCAGTTGGCCCACGTAATGCAATGTGTCGCCATCAACAATTCTACAGTACTCGGAGTGCTTGAGTGGGCGAAGCAATTGGGTGAGCGGCACTCACGAATCTCTCGCTTGTTAATGGAAATAACGAGCTCCGCCTCCCGAAGAGGCTGTTGCGCGGCGCAGCTGCTGCAGCCGCCGCTGCGCCGGTGATCGATGAAAAGGCGGCCACCACTGGAGCACAAAAAATCGGCCTCTTCTCTCGTCCCTTTCGGCTCGAGGTGGATCCTCCGACAGTCCACCCACCGTCGCTTTTCTTGCGTCCGGCACACCATTACGTCCTGAGCCAGCCGCCATTGCCGCCTTCCTCCCTTTGTTCACTTACACTTAGCCAAAGGAATAAAGCCATATTGAATCGAGCGTTAAAAAACACTCTCAAATGTTGTACAAATTAAGAATCTTCAACTGGAATATTGCGTCTACGAATGAATTCTGTTTCGACAGGAAATGCCTGTTTTTGTCGGAACAATAATGTGGATGCTTACTGCATTAGTGGATTCTCCCAGCTTTCGAGTCAGATATATCATTGGAACTTGGAAAAAATATCTTTATTACGCTGTTGAATGAGGTATAACGACTGCAGCTATGAGTTCTCGGATCACACAAAAACTATATCCAATTACCCTTTTTATATAAAAAAAATGGGCACGTATATGACGTATCCCGGCGTTTTGATGTGTGCACAGGGAGTAATATGTTGTTTCTTTTTTCGGGTCTAAAGTCTCGAGCAGATCTCCTCCGAGGCAGAATAAAGGGCTGGAGTTATCGTCGTATAGACGTCGTCGGGCAAAAGGAGAAAAGGACGTTGACGTCAATTTGGTGTGCGAGCTGCGGTGTGGCAGCTGCTGGCTTTGCGCGAACGGTAGGAGAGCGCGACGAGAAATCCGGTTCACACGATTCCGACGACGGAGCGGCGATCCCCAGCCAAGTCATTCTCCGTCTTCTCATTCTTGCCCCCCTTTTTCACTCTATCTTATGTGCATTCTCAGACACGTCCATTTATTTCTCTATTGCAAAATATTTTTTCATCTATTTCAATCCTCAACATTTTTAATTATATTAATCAATCCAGTAAAGTAATATACGAGTGTACACGATATATTATATAATGTTACCAACTTAATGTTTATCGTGCGATATAAAAAAAAAACAATGAACGGATGAGAATGACACGACATTTGAAGCACAAATAATTAATTAACTAAAGCTCGTTTTTAAAAAAAAATACCGTGTTTTTTTTTAGAAAAATGTTTGAAAAAATCCATATACGTTTGGGAGGACCGAAAAATTCAATACAGGCATGTTATTCAAGTACGAAACGAGATTCAGACTCAAAAAGAATAAGACACTGTGGCCATTCATTCATTGGAATGCTGACCCATATTCGAAGAAGCTTCTTCGCGGCTCCATTTCTCTTATGTTAGTTTTACGCTCGATGTAAAATTTTTCATGATTAGAGAATTAGAAACCTAGGGTGACTATTTGCACAAGTTAATAAAAAATTATTATCAAGATAATGCACACGTCACCAACTCCGCGGAAAATTTTTGTTAATATTGGTCGCGCCCCGACTATGTATGTGTACCCATGTTAAATATATTTCACTGAATACTCCAATTAACAAATCCAACATATATATAGTATACGTGAGTCGTAAGCAGCCTCAAGTCGTTCACGCGAACTGTATAAATAAAATGGGGCCGATGCAAATCAGTCTGTCAGAGAGAGGCATCGAAAATCTCTTGAGCCATCATCTCGCAACAACTGACGGGTCTGCAAATGTGGAGAGGGACATTGGGCAGTAGCAGAGATGAAAGATATTGCAAACCGTCATAACACGCAGTGTATTAAAAACTAATATAGCTGTTGCATCTTTCATACTCTACAGAAGAGCCACTCTACAGAAGGAGCACGCTCGTGCGTGCTCCTGCATATTTTTTCAATAGTTTTGTTACTAATTCTGGTAATTTCACTACTGGCTTGGGTACGCATCGAAAGTATTTTTCCAACTCAATTTATAACCGATGGTAGACGGAGAACAAAAATATGAAAAATCTGAATTCAGTTCAACTATACTTTTTTCTATTGTGGAATTCCGAAATCTGTTCTTGTTTCGGGTAAATTATGTTTTGCGAAAGAAATCGAATATCATGAAACTAGTTACCCGAAAATTTCGATTTTGCCATGCGTATCGCAGACATCTCACATTCAAAATTTGTCCGTCAAGTCGGTACGGGTACTTTTTTTGTCAATCGGCAAAGGCGATGAACTAATTACAAGAAACTGAAAATTGTAACAATTGAAGCTAATTTTCATCGCAACCCGATCAAAAAATGTATTCAAGTCATAAAAATTTTATCGCGGTAATCTCGCGAGCCCATGGAAGCATCTCGAGGAGCAAAGTATCGCGTTTGTTTGGTTTCGGGAGCCGGAGACAGTGAAACGCTTGGGAAAATATACGCGGTGCAGCGGCTTTCAAGACCCTCGCTTACGTCTGCCGCCCCGATCTATGTGTTTACGCGTATCCTACATATATATATATATATTTATGCGGTGGTTTTTCTGATGAATCGCGAGAAGCAAAGAGTAGGATGTCTTTTCAAAACACAGTGCCATCGGAAATTTTTGAAGAAATATCATATTCCGTGAAGCGGGGAGAACTAAATATTTCAGTTATTTACCTACGAATAAAAAAAAATATACTCAGAGCAGATGGGATTTAACAATTTTCGATGCTATTGTGTGATAGGAATACATTGTTGTTCCGATCGTCATATCGACTTTTACATAATTGTATATGTAAATATTCCAATGAGCCTTCATATGATCGAGAAAAGGAGTCGATTCTTATTATAGTCAGACGGCAAGTATCGCGATTTGAACCGAAATTTATTTTTTCATAAAGTTATCATTCGATACGTTCCGACCCGAAGTTTTCGGTCAAATTTACAGGATAACACAGCAAAGTGGCACGTTAATTTTTACGAGGCAATTCACACAGTGTATAAAAATACCCATTCTGTGAATAATGCGACAGTTCCTAGTGAATTTTCGATCATAAAAAGCATCTCATGATTTTGGAAAAATTTTACGTCGATGAAAAGATCTACGAAAAATATAATTACTGGAATAATTAATGGAATGAAATTTCTTACTGTTCAAAAAATCTATTCCTCTATTGTAATAATACCATTTGTGAGTTTTGAATTTTGAACATATTATATATCTCCAACTAGTTTAATAAAGGGAAGGTATACTTGGTATCATGATAAGTAACAACTCAGTATGATTAAGACTAGCATTGTGTTTATTTATTACTATTGTAAAACATTATAGAAATCTTCATAATAGATAATATTATTTAATTCTAAGATTCAGTCATGTGAACAGATTATATTTTTTTTTAATTAAATCGATTATGAAATACGTATAACTCGAACGATATAAATAGTTGTAAGTAATTCGGTACTCAACTAATGAATGTTTTCCTCACAATTATTCATATTCGTATTTTTCTTTATACTTTTAATTTCAATACGCTGATCATGAATATCAATGTGTATTTTCCACTGATAAATATCATCTTCAATCATGTCCAATCGTAAGAAAATTATACAATTGGAGATGAGCCAGTCATCTCCATTCTCACGTATGGAACGATGATTTTATTTTTGAATGATTGAGAATCTATCGCAATTGCTCTCATCAATGTCAATTCGCATGATTTTGAATTGCAAACGAATCTCCCATTTCATTTATTATATTTCATTTTCTTGGTGTTTTTGGACAATTTGAACTGTTTTATCCGAAGAATAACTGAGCTTGTGTTTTCAGATTTCGGAAGGTCTCAACGCATTCTTCAAATTGATCCAGAAGATTGCTGCTCACATTTGCTGTAAATATAATAAGGTACCTTTATGACACTGACTTTATAATAATAATAATAACTAATATCATCCAGAAAATTGATAAAATAATTTACCTAATATTCCTGTGTATTTAAGCCGGTATAGCACATGACTATATTACTTTGAACATCCCATCTGTAATGTTTCTCTCAACTAATCTATGGGCAGCAATGAATCGTTCCTCCGAACGATCTCAACATTCCAAGCAGTCGAAATTTCAACTTGAGGATGAGCAAAATGCATGAGTATATACTGCGATGTGCAGGATTTGGTGACTTGTTGCCGCAAAGCAGTCCCTCGTCAACTGGTGCGCATTTCAAATGTCAGCTTTCATTCTTGTTGTAAGCTGTTTTGAAAGCTGTAAAGGAAAATTATATCACATATAATCATCCCTCTTATTGTTAACGATCAAAATTAATATTTTTCATTCACGTGACATTGTAATAGTGTATGAATATAAAATGAACCTCACCATTTATCAGTGCGAAAAGGACTTCGTTTTCTTGTCATCTATTGGCGATTGAATAACGTCACATCCGTCATGCTGCTCCATGATTGAAAACTGATGGAATAAATAATATTACATTATGATTAATACGAAAAAAAATTGAATCAGTTTTATTTTTATATCAAATGTGACGATTTGAGAAAAACAAGAAAAAGATAAGTTGAGAATTGAAGAATGAAAGAGAATAACGATTTTTCTCAGCTATATTTGTTTGAAATTCATCAAAATATTATGCTACTTCTGAATATTTAGCTTGATCCAAGCATATCGTGCTAATTCCATTTGAAATGAACAACAGGTGATTCTAATAGAATAATAGAAATGAAAATCGCGGGATAACTTTTGGCTTTTTTCATTTGTTCACATAAAATATACCCGTCTGCTTTGACACTCCATTATATGAGTTGATAATATATACCTGAATCATGGAGCATGTGAATAATGGACAAATCGCCTTTCAATATCATGAGGTCAATTGAACGCCGTAGATTTCTAGTAGTTTTCTAGTGGTCAGCGTCGGGTTTATCACGGCCGGGTCGCTCCCGAAGATGGCGTATTGAAAAACAATATTGTTCGGCGAGTGTGCCACGTTTCTCGGTCCCGTTGACTTTAACTCCGTAGAACTGGAAAGGAGCGGGACTGAAGATGAACCCTGTGGAAACAAAATTCGTTCTAAATATTCGTTTTGGTTATCGCACGTAAGGTTATTTTTTATGGATTTAGCTGAGCTTTTCCATGTTATTGTGTAATTTCTTACGTGATTTAGAAGGTGCTCAGATGCTGAGGTTCCACTCGTCATCGACGCAGGCTCTCCATATCTTGAACGCGGACTTGAGTCGCTCGTGCGCCATGTAGCCGGTCGTCGACGAATGTAAGGGTACAGCTATCTCACGGGCAGCTGACAGAATTGCGCTTCTTGCTCCAGTATCATCTACAAGGATCAACATGAAATTGGTTAAATTATTTTTCTTTTTCAAATGTTCAATCAACTACGAATCGAAGTCCGTTGGTTTAATTAGTTCTACAATAGTCAACATCTGACTCGGGGCTACGACAACTAAACAAAGATAAAAAAAATCTTATATACTTCAAGTAAGAACTTACCAATGCTATCGGGGCCATCGGCATTGCAATGCAATACTTGGCAGAGAAAGTCAATGTACTTGGAGGCAAGCTTGAGAGTCTCTATTTTGCTGAGTTTGTCGCTGGCGAGGGTTGGTATGCTCTTCCTGAGCTGGGAGAACGCCTCGTTGAGGCTCTGGGTCCTCTGGCGCTCCCGGACGTTGGCCATGACCCGCTGGCTGAGCATCTCCTCCTCGGTGACGCCGCCCTTCCGGCGGATCTTGCTCCTGGGGCAGCCGGCCGAGCTGGTCGAGCTGGAGGAGCAGTTGGTGTCGTCGGACTCGTGCTCGCCGTCGAGGCTGGGGCTCCTCTTCCTCTTGGCGGGTCTGTCGGGCCTGGCCTGGCCGCGGCCGGGCCTCTTGGCGGGTCCGGTGGCGGCGGCGGCGGCGGCGGCTATGGGGCCGGGCTCCACGAGGCCCAGGCCCTGGGGGCCGAACTCGTCGGGCGGCTCGAGCTTGAACTTGAGGCCGTCGTTGGCGGGCTCGGGGTCGGCGAACACGGCCGACTCGGGCTGGTCGAGCAGCGTCGGGTAGGGCTCGAACGGCTGCTGGTAGTACTTGAGCGGCTGGGCCGGCTCGAAGAACGGCTGGTACACCTGGTGCTGGAGCAGGTGGCCGGGCTGCTGGAAGCCGGGCAGCCGCTGGTGGTGGTGCAGCTGGTGGTGCAGCTGGTGCTGGGCCTGCTGTTGGTGCAGGTGCAGCGGGTCTGGGTTGCTCAGGTCCATCAGGTGGGTCGCGGGCGAGAAGCGGCTGTCGGCGTAGTGGTCGGGCGAGTTGCTGGCCGAGCTGCCGGCGCTATTGGGGATGCCCGAGCTGTCAGACACCCCGTAGAACCCGTACGTCTCGCTGGCTATCTGCATCTTGCAACGTGAGAATTGAAGACTCGCTGGATTGACTGGTGTTACGCTCTCACACGTCTGGCTGCCACCGTGAGCTAAACTCGTTTGACGCCGGACTGTCTTGGCTTGGCACTCGGCTCCGCTGCCTGGAGCCGGTGGCTCCGCCTCCTCCTCCCTCCTTCTGGCTCACCACTGCAGCAGCGGCCGGTGCAGCTTCCCCCACTGCGCCGCCGACTGGTGGGATGGATCTTCTCACGAGCGCGCGCACGACCCCTCCCACGATGCGCCCCGGGATCAAGTCACGTCGCCGAGTCAAGCCACCGAGTCAAGCTCTCGTGAATTTCATGGCGAAGTTAATGCGATTTCGAGCCCTATTAGCTATATGAGCGTGTGAAGTTTGAAACTTGGCAAAGATAATCCTGAAAATGTATCTGTCTTTGCTCAATTACTTGCGATTACAAATTACCAACACAGCTAGTTGTGTGTATAATTATTTGATAAACTTAACTATCAAAAACATTTATATGCTACACTGCTGCCAGTATGTTACATTTTGAAATTTGCTATATGAATTTTGAAATGATATAAGGACTTTTTACATTGATTTCAGAGCTTCGCCCATATCCAATCGTTATTCTTCAAAAAACTGGTGATTGTTTTCTAAAATATTTATACAATTTGTCACCTGTCGACCATATTAAATATATGTACAACATCTTACTAAAAACGAATGATTGTTTCTGAAGAAGAACACCACAAAGTCTAAGGGTGTATCGTAATTCACAAAGATTAGTCCAGTTTTACTATGGACAATGAGTAGTTGGGAACGGCACCAATGACATCTCGCCGTACTTCAATTTTGAAGTTATTTAAAATTTAAACTTATACGTATAGAAAAGATTAAAGATCTGAAAACTATTCATGGTATTTCTAGCAGTTGTATAAATGTTGGTTGATTTATAAATTATGTTCATTAGTTACGTTATAATTAAGGGCAGTTCTTCAAAACTGACATCAAATTTGAACAAATTAAATTGGTCATCAGTGATCTATTTATCCAAAAATATAATCGACATTTTTATTTATCATTTAAGTTAAAGTAGGGTCATTCGATTTGATATGAAAAACTACATAAAAATGAAGTTTTTTTGTCGTTTTATCATTTTTCTTCTCGTTGTGTAAAGCTCAATAACTGATGCCAACGCTCATCTAAAACAATAATTATTAACGTAGCATAACGAAGATATATAATAATTCCACGAGCAACGAGCAAAGGCGAGACGAGCAGTAAAATCGGTGATGAGCGGGAGTTGCGCCCAAAATAGAAAAGGACCCGCGAGTATAAAGAACGGAATTTCAGCTCTCGACAATAAAGGGCTAAAGCTGCTTCGCTACGGCACAAAGGAGAGAGAGATGAGGAATCGGGAAAAGTATAATTGTAAAATATGTTTTTCATGCACATGCACTAATTTTATCGGAAGAAATGGGAACAAATTTAAGGTCTAGGCCTGAGACATCTAATTTACAGCAGCAAGTTTATCCGAAAAAACTGAAATATTTCGGCAAACAACTCACTCATTAAATTTCACCAAATTTGATTTGTCGGGAATGTAAATGAAGGTCAGCAAAAAATCGCGTCCCCATAATCTGGGGAATCCCTGTGCTGGTCGTTACACCCATAAACCGAGCAAATCCCCGGCTGGTCCCGGAGCGAGTGCGAGTGTTTGGCTGCGGGCTTGAATCGGGCCACCAGCAAGGCAATTAGCACCTCGGGGCCCGGGCCGATTGTCCGGCGCGGCACAGCCACGTCGCGCGGCCTGCTCCACTGCAGCGTCTGGCAGATTACGCACGAGCAAGCGCCAATATTCACGACGTTTATACTGCTCGATTCGAATGGGTCGCGGCGCTGCGGGAGGTACGGGTGGCACTTTATGCTGGGGAATCCCGGGGCCCTCCTCCCGGTTTATATGCCCCATAAGGGCGCGAGCCTCCCCAGACCGGCTCCCTCGCTCCCACTGCTCTTGCACGTACTTGCTCGCATTCATTGCTCCGTCGCTCGTCCTCATATCCGCCCATCCTCATATCATCTATTTCGTTTCGTTTCACCGAAACGTCATCTCTCGATTTCAGGTAATCTATCCAACTCATGCATAAGCTCTGAAGCCGGCCCACCTGAAACCACCCCGCGCTTATCTCACCAGCCACGTAATTCCACGCACTGGCTCCGACACATGTGCGCAGTTGCAACCGGTGCATGGGAAAAAAGCTCCTGATGCCCTGGGAGGCTCGTAAAAGGTGCGGCTCATATCCGGCGGCTCGTCACTGCGAAGGCCGCCGCTTTCTCCGCGGCTCGGCGTGTGTTAGTAGCGCGGCATAGAGGCCCATCGAGGCCCATCCAGCCGCAATTCGCCGACACATGTTCGACACACGGCGCGAGGCAAAAATCGTGAGCGCCGCGCCGACTCAACCCCGAGCCGAGCGGCCGCCGCGCCATAAATGCAAATACGTGCAAGCTCGAGGCCCGGCAAATTGCTCGAGGCCCGGCCGGCGGTGGTAGGGCCCCTGCGATGTTTTCGAGCAGCCACCTCGTGTCCGACACATGGAGCCAACGTGCCTCAAATTCCATTATGCCCCGATTGTTCCTCGCTCCTACGGCGGCCCACACCACCAGGTCCTTCAGCTCGGCTCAGCCGAGAGCAGTATACCACACTATGCGTGGGTATAGGACCCCCAATCGGCCCGACACATGTGCGAGCCACGGCTATGCGTCCGCTACGTGCCTGCACTCCACCCTCTGTTTACCTGATTTTTTGCTCTGTCCGGGCGGACACCAACTGATTCGTCGAGCTCCCGAAATCATCAATACGTGTCTTCCTCGATCTCACTTTCATTCCCACTCTACAGCCCTCAGCTTTCACATTCCTCCATTATAGTCATATACTGCAATATCGTTCGAAAACAAGTCAATCCTGGGTTCACGATAATTTCGAAATTAACCCTTATTGGAAATATAAATATCTTTGAATTGATAATTCAAGCGCTATATCAACCTAAAATCTTTATAGATTCCCAGAACTTGAAATGAATTACTGATCTACTGCTTGAATCGAAAATTAAGCCGAGGTTTCATTATACAAGGCTACTTTCGAAAAATATAATGCCTCCTTGACTTTTGGGCGAGTCAACGTTGCCGAAAGCTGCGATAATATTTTCGATAAACAAGTAAATCCATTTGCAGAGCCATACTTTTGTGCTACCCGTCCTCCTCCTCCTCCTCCTGACTGTCGGGCGTCTAAATTGCGATGGGATTATGGCTCCTGGAGCTTCTTGAAATGAGAATGAGTATGTATGTGCTGCCGTGAACGGCTCAGCTCTTATCCGCCCTATGCAGTTTCAAGCCAAATATTTTCACGAGAGCACCGAATCCCCGAGACATCACATAGCTGACTCATGCCCAGCTCTTCGCTCACAGCATATGTTTTCATAACTATATCTACTGGCTCCGCGTCGTGGATGAAATTTCGCTTTTGATTTTGATTCGCAAGTCTTGTTGGATATCAAAAGTAAAATAGCTTGGTGAGGTGAACGTCCTCATCCGTTTTAACGCTCGAAAGTATCCAACTGTCCCTTTGACGCCACACTTCGAGCCAAAAGTGAGTAGCTGACCCAGTTACGACGATGGGATTATAAAAGTGCAATTCGCAGAGGCGGGGAGCAATAACCTGTGTTGGTTTTCGGGAGACAGGCGAAACGCATCAAGTGCAGTGAAACCGCAGACTCGGAGCTGCAGGTCGGAGCCATATAATCGAGACTCACATGTCGCCAACGTGCGGAGCGGATTGCGGGCCAATATAACTCGGCTGCACTTGGCAGTGCGTGGCGGTCAAGGCTCGCAGCCACGAGCTGGTCGGATCTGGTCGGGGGAGAAACACAGCCCGGCGATGTGGCGATGCCAAAAATTCGGATGCGCCGTCGGGAACTTGGCCGACACATTGAGAGCATGTGTGCACCACTCGCTAACAGGTAGGTGTGAACTCGCGCCATATACTTATATATCCTGTTGGGCTGACAAGTGTCTGTTTTAGCGCCATAACTATCTTTCCCAATTTTCTCGTTGTTCAAGCCTAATCGGACAAGCTTTTTGGAGATAAGAAGAAGTAAATGATAACACAATCTAAATTATTACGGTGGATAGACTTTGAGTCGACGAAATTCGAGAAAAGAAAACCCTCGAGTTATATCAAATTAGAGGCACCAATCGCCCAATAATTTGGGACAATTATAATTCGTAAGTTGATCGTTTATTGAACGAAACTTTATATGAACATGATACGATTTACAATTTGATCAGATCATGTCTGACAGTGGAGGAGTTGGAATAAGTGATTCTTAATGCTGCTGTTTCCTGAAAATTATTTATTTTTCTAAATTCTGAAATCACCCCGAAATCTAATATTTTCCAATTTCAATTATTCCAAACGTAAAGAAATAGTTTCAATTCGTTTTTTTTAATTTTCCGGAGACTAATGCAAAAAAAATCACGTTTGTTGATGAAACTATCAAAATTTATGAACATACACGCAGTGAAATCGTCATTTCTCATTAGAATCTAAAAATAAGCATTTTCCCGCGCATTGCAGTAAGGGAACAGCAGAAGAGATTGAACGATCTTTCGGCCAGGTCGGGTCAAGCGGCCGCGCGCGCCAATAAAAGCCGTATTAGAGTGGGGAAATTCATAGCATAAATAATGTGCGGAGCATTCGCGTAATTGCGACTTTGTCGAATCATTAAACGATGAAAAGAAGCGGGACAATGTGTGCGACTGGTGCACTCTCTCGTCAAATTGCCGGCGCATAAAGTAATTTCGTCGCTGTGGGGAAACCCGGCACGTGAAAACCCGGAAAGCGCCATAATCTTGAAGAACGGGCGTTTGCTGGTACCAGTAAATACGCACGCCCGTGTGCGTCTGTGGACGCCCGCTTCGGCTATATACCTGGCCAATAAAAGCGCGCTTGTAATCCCAAGTTGTCCCGCCGCCTCTTCTACGCTTCTATCCCTCCGCAATGTTGGTCTGATTTTGCTCCCTGCAGTTATATCTATATACTACAATTTTCACCGTTCATTTGCTGCACAGAGGCTCCGCTTCCCCATAGCCTAATTTATTTGCCCCGCCGTGGATTACGGGTGCCAGATTTGGGCGGGACTTGAGATCTGAGGCAATTGAGACGAGCGTGTGCGTGCTATCGAGTTGCCTCATCAGCATTTACCGTTTTATGTTCTGATATGAATTTCATCGTGCCTCCAGATTCATCAAGAATGGGCGGGTATTTAACGTGAATTAAGAAAGTTTTTAATCAAATGTTACATTTAGGTATAAAGTATTTGAATCAAATATTGAACGAATTGGGTATATTCTTTTACTAATAAACGTTAGTTATCTCGAAAGATCTCACAAGAAACATGATTCCATACAATTTAGAGCGTTTCAACGACATGGCCTATTGCAATTGACTAGCCCATTCGAATTCAAAATAGAGGTCTTTAAAAAGACATATTTAAATAAAATCAGCCCGGGATTGACTTTTTATTCAAAATGATAGTTGATTCAAACGACACGAGCAAAAGTAACGATATTGAGTCGCGCCAGAGCAGCGCAACCGAGGAACAAGATTCAATAAATATCAATCCGCGCGAAATGGCAGTGTGTTCTGTGTAAGTGCAACGGCGAGAAGCGGGAGTTTATCACGCGTCGTTCTACGGAAGTGAGCAGTTGGGAGGAGCAAAAAAGGTACGGCTCGAAGTTTGGCGCGCGGGGCAAGAGTCGCACGGACGTAACGCGCCGTCAATAAAACGTCACTCGGCCTCCCTTAAGTCGGCCCCGCGGGCCCCGGAGGAGCTGCGGGCGACTCGAGCTTCTGGCCAACACATGTCCTGCCCCTTTCTCACCCTCTCCCCCTCCTCCTCCTCGTATTTCGCGCCCTCCCACTGCTTTCTCCCCGAGCCACGTTTCTCTGCATCCATTTATGTGTGCGCTCGCACAGTTGGCAAAAAATCGGACAAAAACTTGTTTGCTTCGCCAAGACAATTCGCCTCTTCGCCGAAGAAAAAACAATATACCCGTGACATTATGACAACGTGTTATTTTTAAAGACTGCTCCTTCCTTCGACTGGAATCGCATCACTTCAACGAGATTCCAAAATTTAAAGGACGCTACGGAATGTCTATTTTCAAAAAGCCAATCGTAGCGATTTCAGGTGACGAGAGAAACTGCAGAGCAAAACCCTCTGATGGGTTTATGAGTGAAGTACTGGATGAATGTTCTTGAAAATTGAGCAAAGTTTGAAGTGTATGATTTATTGTACACGTAATAAATCGTCAAAGTACGGCAGTGAATATATAGACCTGGTATATTGATATTTTCTTGAATTATAGAAAAATAAACCAAGGAATTTTGTAAAATGTGAAATGTTTGTGTAAACAAGAAATATCACAGGAGCCGCATACGATATACCAAGAACTGATGTGCTGCTGTTTTGAGAAGAGTATAAGGTTTTCCCGCGCAAAAACGAGCCGAGAGGGAAAAGTGGCGTAGAAGGTCGGTGAAAAGCATGAATGGATATTGGTCGAGCAACATGTGTGCGCCTGACCAGCCTGGTTTCACTCGGGAGCTTCGAAGATTTCTCTTCCTCGTTAGAGTTTCTTTTTCTGTGGAAAAATACCTGCTGATTTTATAACAAAATTTCGAGATCCAAAATTATAGGAAGGCTAGACAACAACATTAGAAAAAAAACAGCGGTACATGTGAGAATCTTCCAAAAAAACGTCCAAGCTCTAGACATCGTCCTGTCATATTTTCACTGACATACGTATACTAGAGTCGGAAGGATTGGAGGGAGGAGTAGGTGCAGTGTCCCGAGGCGTTGCGCTCGCCTGCTGAGCCGCTCGCGTTCGATCCGTGAGGCGCCGCTTTTTCACCCCTCCCACCAGCCGCTGTTTTATGTACACCCCGAAAAAAACTACACTCCGATCCCCCGGAGTCTGACAGCTCCAGTTAATTCCAACACGTGATACATTAATTATACACTTGGTGTCATGTTGTTGAGCGAAATACGGAATATTGGTATATTCGAATAGCTCCAAGCTTTTTTGACTATGGAGTATCGAGTTCCCAATTTTTCCTTTGAGGAGAGAACTTGTTTTCGATGCGAAAATGTGAATATTTCTCATCATTCAATCCGAAAACAATGCAGGATGTATTTGCTATGATATATAGACTAGCTGCAGTTACATTCCTATCTCATTCAGGTTTGTGCTACGTAAAGATTTGATAAATTGATTGCGGCAACTTCGCAGATATGTATGCATGAATTTTATTGTTCCTAAATATAACTATATCTGATAGAATTGATTTTTGAGTTCATCATATTAAAAAAAATGCCGATCAATGCGACGAATTATGAATGCAACGAAAAAGCTTCGGGCCGTAAGTGCCTCGGTGGGGTGCAATTTTTGACTTCTCGGAAAACTAGTACGGACACACAAGATGCAGCGTCTTGGGGCCTCTTCTCATTCCAATAAATTAAGAGGGAAAGTGAGAGATAGAGAGAAAGAGCTTGAATGGAAAACTGTATGCCGTAACTAAGTCTCCGTCTATCTGTCCTTGATATGAGCTGTGTGTGGTATCGAGGACATTTCTCGGCAGCCAAGTGCACTGGGTCATGTTCGCCCCCAGTTATATACTTGTCCGGCAGTGGCAGCTCCGGACGTTTTTGTACATTGGCTCTCCGATACACTTCCGATGGATTTTTTTCAGATGGTTTATCCGCTCATTAATTCTCTTCAATCCCTATTGGATGTTCAGAGTCCCCGATTTGATTGAGAAAGTAATCAATAGTCTCCAAATTCCATCAGTGGATTCTCACTCCTATGAAAAATCCAGATATTATAGAGATTTATTTTAAAATGTTTATAGATTCATTTGATCTTCCGTTTGGAGTCGGCATTCAGCGCCATATTCTCGCAGCGTACCACTGCAGGAGAACCGGAGCGCGGCGATTGGCCTGGCTAAGCAGGTAAGGTAAAAAAGGTGCACTCCTCTTCGAATGTCGCTTTCTCTCGGGTAGCTCTCTCACACTGAGAAAATTGCCCAAGTAAAATCTACTATACCGTATAGTATAGTAAAAAATAGTTGACTGAGAAAGAATAATTTTATTGTAACATCGTCAGTCTGTCATAGTGAAATCAACTATACTCCTCAGCTATATGATTATAGTCATTTGAAATATAATCCGTTAATTATCATGAAGTTAATTATGTTTATAGTAAGTTGAATTATAATTCTCAATTCTCCAATATTTCTCACATTCCGAATGATGTATTGAACGTTCACAGGTAAATTATCGATGGGGTTGATTATCGCTTTTTCATTGGAACAGTGAATGTTAAAAGCTTGTGACGTTCAGGATTGTATTTTCCACTCATTTGATTTATGACGAATTCAAATTTCATTATGCAAAATACTATATGAACTCGAGTTCTATACGATCGTCTTATTTTCCAACGCAATCTTACTCTGCTATAAAGTAAAGTGTGCTAAGCATCAGGCGATTCTGTCCGAGCGAGGGTATTGTCGACGACCCCATTATTTGAAAATGACCGGTACGCACGTCTGATAGCCACAGATAGTAATTTCGTCTCCTCTCTACGGTGCCTCGAGTTCACAATACCATAAATAACATAATCTTCCACGAGTAAAGAGGCTGTACAGTTTTGCCTACGCGGCGTCAATCTCCGGGGCAATTATGACGTTGAGCATTGAAAATGGAAAAAGGCTGCGCGAGCTGGGGGGTGGGGCGCAAAACACGGAGGGGGGAGCGGGCCATCTGCGCTAATTATTTAATATTTATCGTGCGTGCGGGACGACGGAGCCGCGCGCGAGCCTGGATCTGCGGCCGCCCCGCGAGATTAATGAGCCGCGAAAAGCGAGCTTACGCGTATATGCACCAGCCAAATGCGCCGGCGAAATGATTAACTGCCCACTGTCTCGAGAGTGCCTTACTTTTTTTTCCTCCGACAAAAAGATCAGATGTCGTACGTGCACCAGTAATTTCCGGCGTCGTCAGCTCCGCTTCAAGGTGACGAGAGCCAGGAAAAACGCCGAAGCTTGTCGAAACTTGGCGAATGAATAATATTGGTATACGGAGAATAACAGTCGTTGTATATGGTCATTTTCATTGCAATAATTTTTTGAATTTATACTGAACAAGGTAGAATATAATCCCGATAATATACTCATTATGTAAATCCGAATGGTTTCATAATAGAATACAATTAGCCATGTTTCAGTATCGATATTCAATCACCCTACGTTCCACTTCGCTTTTTACGAAAATTTTTCGCGAGAATTAAAGAACTATACCACTTTTGTCCGAGAAAAACTAGTATCTTTTTTTTTTCTCCGAAAAATGAATTTATTCCGTCACTATATTGGCTTGATGAACTTGAAATTATGGGGCTCAAAATGAATCAAAGTAGAATTTCAATAGATACACTAGTCTTTGTGAGAAACGTTGTACTGCGATACTATTTATGGGAAGCTGCGTAGTATTCTAGTTACCGTATTGTATTTCAAAATATGCTACTCTTCGCAGAGGCATCGACTTACAAAACTGAACTACTGTCTTTGTCAACTTCAAATAAATCAGAGAGACAGTCAGAGTAAATGCTAGAAAATCCAGGCTACTTCAAGGGTCACAATAATTCTCTCAGGTTACCGTGTCGGAGATGCGCATCTTCATGGGCCCTACCGTGAACAGCACCGTTTATCCACTAAAAGAAGGTCAAAGCTACAAAGTCGTTCTTAAGGATCGTTAAAATATACGATACTGCCCCATTCTCAAATTCCTTCTCGGCATCACCGTTTGAAGCTCGAAAACTTCATCTAAAATGTCAACGCATACTGATTGAATGTTATTTAAACTTAAAAAAAAAAAATATATCAAATCGTTCGAATCATTTAAAATCAAATTCTCGGAAAAGAAGTACCTTCCAGTGAGTTTTTAATTGAATTTTCCAAAAACTTGAAAAAATGTGAAGGCTCTTTTCGTAAACTGTCCTGCAACCCGATAGACGGATGAGAAAAAAGTCAACTCCGAGCCGATCATTTGGCTGATGCGAGTTTTTCTTTTCGTCGTTCTGAAATGACTGATGGGTCATTCGTCAAACTTTAAACATGAAGCAGAGAGCGATTTCCCACGCGACGTTACACGATTTTCGTCGGTGCCAGTACTCTTCTCATTAGACCCTATACAAGAATCAAAACAATGATCCCGATGAACCTGAGACTTCAGCTGGCCTGAGCAGAGGGAATTTAGTACTTCCTTTGAGATGCACCTCTGCAGCCCAACGCGGTTGGGTTTGTTTTTTCTTCGAGCCTCGCAGAAAGTACGGCTTTCTGGAAAAACATTTGCCCTCTCGAATTACGCATAGGTCGGGCGAGCTTTGAAGATCCGGCTCATAATGTTTATGATTTTAAGCGCAGGATTTCTGTATGAGTTCGGCGAGATACTTTTCTTCTTATGTATGATTCACGATATTCAACTATCTATTCATCGTCTTAGGATGGAAATAGTTATTGAATCAAAACCTGCGATGCGTCGTAATACTTGATTTTCCTTAAAAATTAAAATCGCAGTGAGTTGAAGAGTCTTTCTTTGAGTAAGTGATGAAAGGTTTATCATAAGCTTTTCTGACGAACCGACAAGCGTATCAGTGATCCAAGAAATCCCTACAATCAAAGCGCCAAGCTACTCAAGCCGACTGTAGAAACGTCCGCCTACACACGTATCTGCTCCGCATGAACAATGCTACGGTACTCGAGTGCTTGAGTGGGTGAAGCAGTTGGGTGAGCGGCACTTACGAATCTCTCGCGTGTTAATGGAAATAACGAGCTCCGCCTCCCGAAGAGGCTGTTCCGCGGCGCAGCTGCTGCGGCCGCCGCTGCGCCGGTGATCGATGAAAAGGCGGCCACCACTGGAGCACAAAAAATCGGCCTCTTCTCTCGTCCCTTTCGGCTCGAGGTGGATCCTCCGACAGTCCACCCACCGTCGCTTTGCCTGCGTCCGGCACACCATTACGTCCTGAGCCAGCCGCCATTGCCGCCTTCCTCCCTTTGTTCACTTACACTTAGCCAAAGGAATAAAGCCATATTGAATCGAGCGTTGACTCTCAAATGTTGTACAAATTAAGAATCTTCAACTAGAATATTGCGTCTACGAATGAATTCTGTTTCGACAGGAAATGCCTGTTTTTGTCGGAACAATAATGTGGATGCTTACTGCATTAGTGGATTCTCCCAGCTTTCGAGTCAGATATATCATTGGAACTTGGAAAAAATATCTTTATTACGCTGTTGAATGAGGTATAACGACTGCAGCTATGAGTTCTCGGATCACACAAAAACTATATCCAATTACCCTTTTTAAATAAAAAAAAGTTGGACACGTATATGACGTATCCCGGCGTTTTGATGTGTGCACAGGGAGTAATATGTTGTTTCATTTTTCGGGTCTAAAGTCTCGAGCATATCTGCTCCGAGGCAGAATAAAGGGCTGGAGTTATCGTCGTATAAACGTCGTCGGGCAAAAGGAGAAAAGGACGTTGACGTCAATTTGGTGTGCGAGCTGCGGTGTGGCAGCTGCTGGCTTTGCGCGAACGGTAGGAGAGCGCGACGAGAAATCCGGTTCACACGATTCCGACGACGGAGCGGCGATCCCCAGCCAAGTCATTCTCCGTCTTCTCATTCTTGCCCCCCTTTTTTACTCTATCTTATGTGCATTCTCAGACTCGTCCACTTATTTTTCTATTGCAAATATTGTTCCATCTATTCCAGATCTAAAAATTTTTACCAATATATTATTTTATCAAATCAAATACTACGAGTATCCAATTTTTTTTATTGTACTTCCAAACAGCGAATAATTCATATTTTACGTTATATATTGGGTGAAAATATAAATATTAAGGTAACTGTACCCAATGTGCCCCCCCCTAAGGGTTTTTCGCGAATTTGACTATGATAGACTTCGAATTTTAAAATTCTGTGAATGGCATCTCAAAGCTTAGCTCAATACCTATTAGAAACCATCTTCATAATCATCATTCGACTACTTTAACCTATCGAAAATCGCAATTTAAAAAAAAACGCAAAAAGGCTAAATGCACAAAACGTGTACTCAATTTGGCACAATTTTTCAATCATTAGCTACAGCCTATATAGGCCTACAGGGACGATCCAATTGGCATTGAAATAAACTCTCAATCATGTTCCCAGTGATATTTATACAAAATTTTTAACATACAACTCAAAAATACGCGTCTAAATCATCGTAATATGTCTATACAAATATTCAATGATTTCACTCAGTCTTCCCATTTAAAAACGCGTAGAGGGGCACATTGGGTTCACTTTTTTTTTATGCGAAAAACAGCAATTTGAGTAGGATAAAAAATAATTTTAGGAAAACTGATGAGACCAATCGAAAGCTGAGATGTTTTTACACAAAAAAGAGTAATGACACTTTGAGAGATAAAAATTATTGACACCTGATTTTTGAGGTTGAGTGTGAAAAGTGAAATAAGAAAATGGTGAAAAAATGAGTAAGTGAAAGTTCAAAGTGTTGTAGGAGAGTGGTTCTAAGGGCTAAATGGGCGGGGAAGATACCGAAAATTTTCTTTTAATTCCCCCAACATAACCCAAGAGCGACTGATGCTCAGAGAGCACCGGAAATACGAAATCTGACGATTGTGCCAAATTGGGTACAGTGCCAAATTGGGTACAGTTACCTTAGTACCTACACAAAAATACTTTGAGAATCGAACATTTTTCGAAAATTTCTTTATCGAAGAATAACGATGTCTTTCGTAATATTTCAAAACGAAAATCCACACGCAGAAGAAAGAGAGAATAAACTCAATACAGGCATTTCATTCAAATGAGATACTATGTCCGAAAGGAAAAGGAAAGAGACAGTGTGGTCATTCACTCAGTAGTGTACTGGCCATTCTGGCCAATTTCGAAGAAACTCCCTGGGATCGTGTATCAAGTTTTTTTTTTGTACAAGTTGGACCTTTTATTCCCCTCTACGTAAAAATTGTCATGTGTAAGAAAATAACCATTGTTCTCTGGGAAGAAAGACACATCCATAAATGTGGTTGAGCTTATGATAAAATTTTCAACAAAATAAGAGTGAGATTGAAAAAGCAACACACGTGTTCAGATGCAAGCCGTAATACCGACAGTGTCAAGTGGCCTCCCACGAACTGTAGAAGCAAAACGGAATCGACGCGAGGCAGTCTGTCATGAGAAAGGCATCAAAAAGTTCTTTGGCCGAGCGTCACGCCATCGTCGCACGCCGACTGACGAGTACGCGACATATACGACCGTAGCGATGCATTTTTTTCACCTCCCTCGATCTTTTTCAATTAGTTGCACGGTGAGAGAAGAGAACCCAGTCATACAGCTTTGAACCGCAGACACAGGCTTGTTAAAAGGCTTGAACGTGCGAAGTGATGTAAGAAGAAAAGCTTAATCTTATAAATAGATAGGCCAAGAAATGAGAGAAAATGACAAGCGAGAAAAGGCAAAAGAGTGAATGAACGAAGGCGCGAGGGAAGGAAAATTGATGGTAGGATCAAATTAAGTTATAAAAATGGAAACCAATAAAAGTGCGAAAGAATTAAAATGATGGCAAAGAAGGAAGTGAAAAGGAAAAGAAATTGAAGATCATGAAACGAAGTTGAGGAGTTTACAAGATCAGTCGGATTGAAATATGGAGAAATCGCTTGTTTGTAAATTTGCTACGAAAATACGTTAGGGGATGTTCTTATAATATGAGAGTGAAAGATCGAAAATCGCCTAGCGTTACTTTTGAATTGGAACTATAGGTTACTAAGCAGATGGCTTTGAGAAAATTGGAAAAGAACATATTCCATATAACAATGAATAATATATGGACGTAATTCATTGCGTGAATATATTATAATTGTCGCTGCGCTCCGAACACAAAATACCAACATTAATTAAACTGATTAGCTATATATCTTGATGACGTACTAACAGACCATATATATTTACAATTCTTCTGTTATTGAACTGATAGTCGGTCAACTTCATTATTTATAAATGTATTTTATGTATTTTTTTAACTGAACCAGAAGTCAAATTCCATTTATAATCCATTTATAATGGTAAATCAAGTAGATATAGATAACAATGAAAAAAGAAATATTACTCCATTACTGAGGTTTTCAATTTTTACAATTCTAAAACTCGAAAATCTACAACTAAAAAGTACGAAAATTATAAAGAATAATGTGCAATATTGCTTACGGGAAGAACAATTTACATTAATCCCACCAGGCAAGTATGCTCATACACTTATTTATGGACACGCTGTTGCATTGAAATAGCACGTTTTTCAAATGAATTTTTACGATTCAATTTATACGAAATTGTTTTTCAATTTCTAGAAAAAACAAAATGTGTAGAACCTTCAGAACAAGTCACCCAAAGTCTTGATGGTTCTGCGTCTAAATTTTGGATTTTAGCGTGTGCGTCCTGGGCGTTCGCGATATTTTTATTTACTTTAATCTTAAAATTAACCTTCCCCTACCCGTTTCACGCTTCTTGTTTGGTCAAATGGTAAGTGAACATTCAGTTTTATTCATTGAACTTTTGAATTTAATCTCCGATTTTTACTGAAGATTTGATCTGAAAATGCATTAGCAACGCCGACATTCAAACTTTAACGCTGTAAACTCGCGAGCCCATGAAAGCTTACAACTCAAGGAGTAAAGTATCATGTTTGTTTGGCTCCAAGATCCGGAGACAGTGCAACGCTTGTAAAAATATACGCGGTGCAGCAGCTTTTAAACACGTCTCTCATGTTTGCCGCTCCGATCTATAAATTTACATAGATGCCATAGTTTTCACATTGAAATAGCCATAAACAGAAAATATGTAATTTCTAAACCCTGTGTCGTTGGAGAATTTCGAAAAATATTACTTTTAGTGCAAAAGTGGGAGAAAGATTTGAAAAATAGATTAAGAGCGAATGGGTTTTAACAATTTCCAATGTTATCAGTGGATGAAGGTATACAAATGAAATTTATTTAATTCATGATTCGGTCTTTTGATGGCGCTCAGGGATTTTGCAGAGCCGTGTCCACATGTGATTCAGAAACTGCGGAGTCAAATTTTAGTATGGTCAGATTACAAATATTGCGGCTCGAAATGTTCATATGAGGTATGATAGATACTGATTGTGTTTTCACCCTCCATTCTTCAAATTCATTGATATGCGATCTTTGAGGGCCACTCCGTGATATTGAGTTATAAAAACTCCATGTATATTTTTTTTATCCAGCGACGTTTCGCCAGCTTGGTTCGCTGGCCTCATCAGGTAGTGTAAAAAATTAATTAATTCATTATTCAAAATTAGGGAGTGGAAGGAATTGACTTCCACTGCCACCGTAAAATTTATATCTGCTGATTTATGTCACGGAGTGGCCCTCAAAGATCGCATATCAATGAATATGATAGATACTACTCTACTCAAATTCGAACAATAAGATTTTTCGTTACGTGCAGAAAATAAAACAAATAAATCGATTGATCGACCTATTATAAATTTGATTGAATTATCATTTTTACAGTTGTATGAATCCAAGTCTTACGAAAACAACACAATTCAAGCGCTTCGAATATCTCACAAACATAATGCAAGAGATGATATTGATATTTTTTTGAGAAATTCATCGGAAGGGAAATGTACTGTGTTGGTAAGTTGAAATTTTACAAATAATGGATGAATAAAATATTACAGAAAAGTTTCAGGCTGAATCGATTTCAAGGAATTGGTATACGATATTTGATAACGGTAGAAATTACTGCAATTTACGTGATTTGGTTAGTGGAGCTGAGTATGATAACAGACATTATTCAGAATACACTAATAATAAGATATGCACTCAGTATGGTACAGCTCATTGTGATTGATTCGCTGCCTTTTTACTATTTTGACAATTTAATGGATAGTTTGATAAAATAAATACTTCTTTCTTAATAATATATGGTGTATATATCTCATTGTTTTATTTCTCTTACTTCAAGAAATCGATTAATTTCGATTTGTATAAAAATAAGGAGCACTGTAGAAGTTCATTTTTCTTTTTGTCTGTATACAACTTGTTAAAGAAATGATCACTTACATTATTATCCTTAAATTAAATTATATAAGTACAATTCAGATCTAAATAAATACTGCAATTATTTCTTAGAAAAAATTGATTGGATGTTATATGTACTGTATGACAGCAATAAATAAAATGAAAATTGCTCTAGTACGAGTCATTCTAAAACGAATTATTAAAATACTATTCAGAACTAATTTTCTATATACAATTTGTAAATTCCTGGAGAATTGTTTGGAGTAACTAAAATGTCACTTACGAAAATAATTCAAATCAATCACCCATTTCAGAAGAGCCAGATTCGTGTATGTGACAGTAATTTTTTCCTTTCATAGCTACAAGTCGACAAGGATTTCCACTTCTAGTTTTAGCACCACAAGAGTTTCTCGATACTGGAGTAACACTGAAATGGCATAAGATTTTACAGATACAAAGAAACAACATCCATATATCTCGATAGTTAATTTCAATTTTAGATGTTCAATAATAATGAATTTGAATATGTATGTACTATCATAGGAGAAAATATTCTCTATGTTGCAATACTATATAAGAAACTTTATATATGTTTTTATGAAAAGAACCCCCGAAAAATCCAACAAAGCAATAGTGTCAAAAAATATTATTTTCGTTTGCTCGACCCCAGTTTAAGAGAATCCAGTTTTTAGTTTGAAACGTAAATAAAGAAAAATTATTCAAAATTTTATTTCTAATCAGAACTAAAATTTAAAATATAAATTCATATTTGTTTTCCACTTACAAAAGAATTTGGAATAACAGTTTCATTTTCAAATAAAAAATGTACACGATTCAAGCTGAATCAAGAAATAAGAATATATTTAATATAATTGTTTGATATTGTTTGATATTACAGTTTTCTGAAAAGGCTTGAGAATAATTCTTCATTTACTCCTATATCATTCTGCAATACAAATAAGTAGACAACTAAAAATTGTTAAATCTTTTGAAGAAAAAAGTTGTTGATAAAATATACCTGTCAAAAATTACAGAAAGAGTACCAAATATTAGCGAACTAAATTTATTAAAAATACATCAATTATTTCACAAATTTTTTTCATGAATAACGTAATACCATTGAGAACTATTTGTAATTATCGAACTTTAGTTTCAACAAGACAATTAAAAATTAATTAGATTGTAACTAATGTAAAAAATTCATTTTAATGATACCTTCTGGAGGGTACTCCTTTCGGTCGACTAACTATAGTTTCCATATGTCCTCTATAGACAGATGTAGGCGGTGATATAATTCTTTCTACAACATTTTTTCTCAAAACAGCCCCTGTTGGAGTATGGGAGTTTATTGTAAAGAATTTTCCAGAATCACGCGAATCTGACATCTCACTGCTATCATCTGATATGCTTGCATGTCCTCTTGATATTATGTTTTCATTAATTTTTCGAGATGGTAGATATGAACAGGAAAGTTCTTCAGTGGGACTCAATTTTTGCCAAAACCATGACTTTGTCGACAAGATCATATTTTTCAAATGCTCTGAAATGAGTAATACATTCCCGTTAGTATAATTACATCGTATTAAAATACTAGTTAATTATTTTCAATAATCATCACCTAAACTCAAATGAATTTCGTCATTAATAAAATTCAGAAAATTCGAAGCATTATTTAAGATTCTTCGCATTAATGATAAACTCTGGGAATCATTTTCAACGTGATTAAAATTATTTGCAGAGCCATATAATTTTGTCTGTCCATTTAGATAACACGTTTTTGTTGGTTTTTCTTCCATTTTATCATTGTCAATTCTTGATCGTACGAGATATTGAATTCCATTCATTATGTAGTGCACTGTAAACAGAAGTAAAAAAACGTAAAAATAAACAATAATAAAATTTTTTAATAAAAGATCTATTCCTTACTAGCAGTTATTAAAGCTATCAACATCGAAAGAGAGATAAAATCGAGAGAAGCAGTCAATCCATGTTTCAAATAAGATGCAAGATTTAATGGCACTACTCCTAAAATTGCTGATCTTGTTAAGAAAGGAGCTTGAAGAAATGCTGCTACAACCATTGCTGCCAATAAGTATACAACATGTAGCACAATGCGATACACTTTTTCAAGATTTTCTCCTGAAAATGAAAAGTGTCAAGTAGTAATTAAATAAGTTATCTATTTATAAGTCTCAAAGTATTTTCACTGTTGTTAAACGTTCTGAATGAAAAATATATCTCACCTGTTGTTCCAATGTAGTCAAGAATCCATCCTAATTTTTTATCCATTTCAGCTCGCATATTATTGGTTAAATCCCAAACAAACACTATTGTTTCATTTATTTTTTCAAGTTTCTTTAATGTTTCTTCATATTGTAAAGCAGTCTCGTAATTCTGTTCTATGATGCGATTTGTACTACTCTCAATTTTGTCCCACAAAAGTTCAGATTGTATTTTTATATTTTCTAGGTCTTCAAGGATATCTTGATGGTTCCTACCACGTTCTTCAGATTGGTCCAAAAGTTCTCTACTTGCATTTTCTATGAATTAAACAATTCAGGTCAATAGTAATGAGCTTCATGATATTTATTATCAATAAAAAAAAATTTAAAAAAAAACCGTACCTAATTTTTTCTTTATATCTTCAACCATTGTAGCAAGCTGGATATGACCAGTTCTGATCAAGGCCTTCTCATCTGTGAGGTCTTGAATATTTGACTCAATGATTTTATGTGCAGTAACACTTTGTTCTTCCAAACGATCTTGACTTTCCTGCAACAGAAAATTCAATACACACTCTGAACGAATTTATTAGCACAAAGACAACACATATAAATTAAAAAAAACAATGAAATCAACTATTGATATCAATTCAATACTAATGATTTTCATAATGAAAAAGTTAATTGTTACAAAAATATGTTGAAAGGGAAATATAGAACAAATTTTTGAATTACCTTCATAACAGCCAAAGTTTGTATTTGAGAATGAGCAGATTGCATCAATTTATTGACTGTTAATTCTGTAAGAGCACGGAATTGATTACTTCTTGCTGCATAGCAAACAGCTCTTGCACGATTACTCATCAAATGGTAAGCATTCCAAGTATCAGCATCCATGTTTGTTGTGCACTGCTTTAAAGACTGAAAGAGACAAATTTTTCAGTATCTCACTCATTGTGAAAAATTTAGGAATTAATGATTTATATTAATCCTATTATTAGGAGAAATGTAGAAAATACTCAAATTTTTTTTGTTTTAATAAAACAAGATCAAGTAATTTGAAAATGGAGCAATAACTTATAACACACAGTGTGAGTACACATATGACTGAATCCCATCGAGCTGTATACCCATAAGGCTACAGTGATTTGGGAGGGGGGGATTTTACAAGTTTGAACTTGCACCACAACACCCCTTTCGGCATTTCTGCAGGGTGAGTAACACATCAATAGTGTAGTTTTGTGACTCAAACAAAACTAGTAGTTTCAAACTACAATCAGTGAATTTTCAGATATTATTTTTTGAGTGGTGTGGTTTGATTTTTAATTTAATTAGACGTTAACTTTCAGAATATTTTCATAGTAAGAATCAATAATTATATTGAATATTATAACTAATAATCATATAACCATTCACATTTCTGTTTGGCACCTTGATAAATTATTATATATCAAGGGCAAATTTAACTTAAATATTCTCAAAAGACAGTTTAGTACTGCTAGTAGAAACTTATTATGATGGTAATATGATAATAATTATTGTTATATATGTTTGAATCGATTTGATTTAAATATTACCATTTCTTCTGTGCAAGGGAAAACTTTTCTGCCTTCTGTCATTGATTGACAATTAAGTAAGTTTACACTCAATTTTGCAAGTTCTTCTTCAGTCATACTGCTGCATGATGTTCTGATTTTCATAACAACTTTGTGCTGGCATATTTCTAACGGTGAAGAGACTTGTATATCTTGGGTCAATTTAGCAGCTTCTTTCAAAAACTTCTCATCTTCGGTTAACAATTCATATGGAATGTCAATCAATGGCACACCATCAGCAACAACAACTTTGGGTGATTCTTTTTTTCCACCCCAAATCCAGTCAAGCATCGAGTCTGCTTTGACTGGGACTAGTACAACAGTGGCGAGGGAATAAAATAAAATAAAACTATTGGGCATCATTTTTATAGTATTTTGTCCAAAGCCTGTAAATATAAGAAAATTAATTATTGATGAGAAAGAAAAATTTGTTGAGTTGATGAATAAATATAAATATATTACGAAGAAGATAATAAATGTAGTGAATATTTCAATGCTGCATCAGAAATTTTATTTGGCATTGGCAATGACTTTTCCGTGAGTTTGTAATACTACCGCATCGATTTGTGTAAAAATAACACTTGCAAATTATAGCGTGCACTTCGTTTCGTAACGTATTTTCAAACTCGTACTGCTATGGCCGCGTATATACTTTATACAGAATCAGACTAAAAAAGGGAAGCTAACACTTACCTTCAACAGAAATCTAAAATTCTAAGTCATGCTTCTTATACTACGCAATTTGACGCGTAAACAAAGCCAAGAACTCCGAAAAATTCAAAATATATTCAAACGCTAGCAATGACAAGTGTGTTTATTCTGTGCGAGTTCATTCCTGTCTGCGCCGGCGTTTAAATGGTCACGTGATCCAATAAAAAATTATTAATAGGAATGGCTGCAGAGCTGAGTCTGAACTATTATTTTGATCTTATAATAGAGCTGAGCTTCAACTTCTTACTGAGTGTTCAAAACTTGAGATGTTTTTTATTGACATGAAATGTGAATAAGTTCAATCGTTAAACATAAGCAAAAGCAGACCTAATTTCGGAGCAGTTCTTGTTTGACAGGTTAGAAAATGCGAGGGAAAATTTGGACCAATGGTCGTGATTTGTTTCGGAGCAGAAGACTCCAAAATGCGTTGATTGGCTCAGATTTTCACCGCGAAATTTCAAAGAAGAGTTTATTCTCTTGAGATGATCCAAACGATTTTCTATAAATCCTTCGTTTCAAACTTTGATACGGTGATTTCCATTTTTATCATCATAATAAGCTTTTACATACATTTTTAAATATATACATTTTTTATTTAATATGTACAGAGTTTGAGTCAAAAAGATAACAAAAAAATGTATAGAAAATATACAAGTGGGTAGTCAGTCACATAGTCTCCAATTTTCACTTTTTATCGTCCACTACCTCAGTAATGCCATACATTCCACCAAGTAGTCTGCCGTGGTTGAGGGGTACTGGCTCCTTTGGAGGTAAGTACGCACCTTTCTCACCAACATAAGCATATCTAATTGTTTATAAGGAAATTTTCATTGGAAAAGTAACAAAATGAATGTGTAGAAGATTAGAAACAAAAGTATTATCAGAAGAAATTTTTCTCAAGTTTCAAAATCATATTTAATTATCTATTTTATATATAATATGAAGGCTCCCACATCAATGAACGAATATATTCCAACAAAATACAAATTTGAAGATCTTGAATTTTCAACGTATCATAAACTTGTGACCATGTTATTTGAAAAAGGAGACATTTTCACCATTCTCTGTAATACAATTTGAAAGGATACGGTAATCTGAGAACCCAATAAGCACTTTGGGAAAGTTTTATTGGTTCTTCACAGCCTGTAACGAAAGTTGGACATGGTGGAGGTGCTGGTTGAACACGTGGATTTAATGTAACATGAACCGGAGCTTTTGGAGTTACAATGTGTATTCTCATCAACTGTGCTATTGCAGGTTTCTGATTTTTACTGTAATGACAATATAAAATTAAATATAAATGATATGATAATGAGAATTAATCAAGAATCAAATAAACAAACCTGCAAGGACAAGTATAATATAGTGGCATGTCAGTTGAACTAGATGTCACTTTATTCCCATTGTCTTTGACTGTTCCAATACCAGTAGCTTTCAAAATTCTATCTGGAGTAGCAAGCATGAATCGATGTCCTCTGATACATTCATATTCAACACCAACAAATATTTTAACCAGTAACTCTTTGCCCTTTTTCGCCTTTCTTCCTCGCATTTGATTTAGGTTTTGAAAATTCTTTCCTCTATGAAAGAAATTTGACGGATTGTTATCGTTGACAGCAGGCCAGAGAGAACCTTTTTCTTTCTGATGCTCCAACCTACAAAATTTTCTACATGAGTCAAAGAGTATATTCATTAAAATAAAAAGTTGTACTGTTTATATTACCTAACAGTCACATCCCATGGAAGAAGAAAAGCTGAACTGGGAATAAGACCTACATGGTGTTGCAGCCCTAAATTATGAGAATATATGCTGCTCGATCCTAAGCAAATGAGAGACCAACTGGAAAACTGTGGCAATAAACCTGGAGGTGAATCAGAATTTAACATTCCAGGAAGATATTCTGTTGTGGAAGGCTGCCTATTGAGACATTTTTCCTTATTATTTTCGGTATCTGGATCTGCGACTGCAATAACAACTTTGTTTTCATCACAAGGTGTCAAATCAGTTTTATCACTAAGTCTTTGAGAGACCTCTTCAACGACATCACTTTGTGCAGGAGGGGATTGACCTCCACTACCATAGGCAGTGATTTCATCTATAAAAATATATCCAACATCAGAAAAACATTCAAAAGAATCTTCAAATCAATTATTTTACCATTGACACCTAAGCTGCAAGCTTGAGTATGGCTCTGGGGTGTGGAAGGATCTCCTCGTAAAGAGTCTTTCCGATTATTTGCAAATAATTGTGCTGCTCTGAAAGAATTATTCAACCAATTAAAACCATATATGCGAGAACCTAATTTTTCTATCCTATCAAATTACCGATAGTTATGTGTACTCGGCGTAAAGACTGGAAATTGAATCATTTCGAGCTGGTTACAACCGCACTGAATTCCAAGCAGATGATAAAAGTCGAAATTTGCTTGTTTAACACTGAAAGGATCTTCTCGAGATCCTTGACATCGTCCGCAATTGCAAGCGTGAACATATCGATGTCCACTGGAGTGTTCCGCAACTGGTAGATCACTAAAATTCCATTTAATTATTAAAAAATACTTTCAATTTTCAATATCTCACATGATTAATTTCGTGTCACAATTTTTCAAAATCCTTACTTATAATCTTCTCGTAACTCAAGAGGTTCTCTTCCTCCAGCTCCTTCCCCGCCACCTCTATGGATAGCTTTAGTACACGGGTGTCCACTCATAGATAGTACTTCACACATCTGATGACCTGAACGCCAATATTTTATGCAGTCTTGTTGAAGTTTTTCACTGTACTCATCATACAACGGACCTCGCGCTGACATTTCAAAAATAGCCATGGCCTGATGCAACTTATTCTCATGATAAGCTCTATAAAATGAAAGCAGAATCGATATGTTTTTAGAGTCTTCTCTTCGTGCGATTCAATTTATAAATTCATTACCTAGTATAATACTGCGGCAGACCTTCCTCATAAGCATGGAAAGCTCTCGGAAAAACTTTTGTACAACGACTTTTACTGAATCTAATGTCAGTATCCAACAGCCCATGGAGACCGGCAAGCTCTTTATCTGTTGCTTGAGTGAAAAATTCGAATACTCTATTTGCTACATCAAAAAATAATCCTAATGTTGGCACCTGGAAGATGAATTACAAATCTTTAATATTGTTTACATTGTTTGTTGATCTATCCATGTTGAATATATACTTGAAAATGTGCTGGAACAGGATGACGGCCTACATTATCATCAAACCCTTTTGAAAAAGCTAAATCAATATGATACTGCAGAAATTTCTTAAAAGTATAAGTATCTGAAAGTGAAAAAAAAAATTCTTGTTAAATGCTATAGCATTTTTTCAATGTCTATGGTGAAAGTTCTGAACTAACCATCTTCAAAATCACTATTACACACTCCTGGTTCTACACTTCCAGAACTCTTTGCAGTCAGGCTCCCAGAATTAACAGTACATGCTTTTATCAATTCTTCAGCCATGTAAGCTATAATGTCTTGAGTTTCATTCTTACTATTATTTACATAAACAAACTCTTGGTTTGCTGGGATAGCACAGAGAGAATTCGCACTGCAATAAATAGAATAAACAGTCACTGATTCACAAAATTTTAAAATCTTTGCATTCATTCTTTGCTTACCTGATATTTGTGACAATTCGATTTTTCCTTAAGATTTGATAGATTTTGTCTTCAAGTGAATGTTCAAGTTTCTTGACGTTTGCTCCACTTCCTGGATCATGAAATACAGGTGGACAAGTTTCAAAGTAAAATAGTATTCGTGGAGAACATGGCCTGCCATGTACTATCCATTCTTTTGGAAGTGCAGGAATAGAGCTGATGAAATCTGACAATTGAGTAGAAGCTTTTTGCCTGAAAATGAGATTAAATGAATTTCGATTCCGCAAAGTTGTGATGGTAATTATAATATTGTACCTGACTACATCAAGAGCTTTGAATAACTGAACATAGCTTTGATCAAACGTAGGAGTAGGATGACTTAAAATTACAACATGGGATATATGAAACAGTACAAGAAGTGCTCTTGAATACTTGTTCCTCATATGAGCCCAACAACTAAGAAAATCTTGACGTTCCTGCTTTTCGACGAACTCACTGTAGTCATTGATGAGAGTATATGCATCTAAGAATCCTTTTAAATGTAAATAAACCACCCTTGTTTTTGGGTCATGATAGCCTTCGATTTCACTCTATGGTGCAATCAAGATAAAAATTATGTTTGAGTATCAATGAAATATTGAAAATAAGATAACTTACAAATATATCTTTGTTTATATTGGGTTCTTCCAATAGATCTACTTGTAGTACGGAACTGAAGATGTTAGATTTACAACCTTTGGCATGGTAGGGAGTTTTGCCAAACACCGAAATTATTACAACTTTTCTGTCTAAACTTGCAAGACTGGAATAATACAAATCATTGAAATGAGAATAGTTAACAAACTAAAATGTATAAGATGAGAAGTATGATAATGTAATCATAACAAACTAGGATTTATAACCTCAACTCACCCTTCACTTTCACATGGAATCTTGAATTTTCGTGGCCGCATGATCCAGTCTTATATTTCACATGGAAATTCAAAGATCAATTATAAATATTTATTCAAAGAACTTAAATTCAAAGCATTTTCAATTCTTTTCAAGAGGTTATGTATCCCATCTGTTGACTGTTCCATGCAGCCATGATAATAATGAAATCATGCTATGGTCCAAATTCTGACACTCTTTTCGCGCTACGCGCCAGCGTAAGAGTAATATATATCTATATATATAATAAGAAGAAAAAAATACAAAAACGATATCGATATAATGGATAAAGTTAGCGCAGCGACCATGGAATAATTAACAAAACTTGGAATTAGTTTTTCAGATAATTTTGAGTATGGAAAACCTAATACTAATAAGTAGAAGGTAAGATTAGTGCCTACTTGTCCTTCCTCTGCATAACTAATTTTTAATAGAAATCAAACAAATACAGACTGCTGCAATAGATTGTTCGTTGTCAAGCAGATAAATAAATCATTAGTGATTTATATCATCATTAGTTTGTTTTAAAGTGAGATACAATTATTACTCATGAAGTATTTTGATTGCAATGACAATGATTATTAATGTTTTTTTTTATGAGTGAATATTTCATTTTGTATTGATGTAATAAGAAAATGGAAATCATCTGTACTTCTATTGCAAGTTCAAATCTCGAATTTTAATATGAAACTTTGCAATTTATTAAATTATCTTGTGTTGGCAGGCGGTTTAGTTCTTTTTACTACAAAAAGATATTTAAAATTTGTTATATGTTACACAAACAAACATTTTTTAGTTGGTTTAGTATAATTCAGTATGTAAATTTATCTTCTTATTTTCTTCATGGTTCATAAAACTATTTAAGTGTGCACTATAAAAAATATAATTTTATCTGCCTCACATATTATTGGTGAAAATAACAGTGAAACGTAATTTTAAAGTTCAAAATGATTCCATTATCTTTTCTTATTCAAAGATTCGATGACCAGTATTCGCGTGTGTATCAATGATTAATTTTTTTCATTTTCATTTCAGGTTAGTAAAACGATAGCATATTTAGTTTACCTACTTACATCTCTTGGATTATCGCTGTAGCAAGTGCGATTTATTAACGAGTCACGAAGATCGTTAGTAACATGGGGATGAGTGAGGGGTGTTTACCAGGTAGCTACTACCCTATTTATAATAATTCACTTGTGACCAAGTGTCTAACGGCTGGCTCGTCATTGCCATAAATTTTGCTTGGGATATCACCAGCAAACATCAGCAAGATATTCAGTTTTTTATAAATTAATATCAGAATAAATTATCGAGGGTCATTTTTTTCCGTGAATCAGTTTCTGGATCAAGAATTGATGGCAGAAGATAGAGAAGACAGATAGAATGAAAATAGAGAGATGTGCACTTCTTTGCGGAAGTTGAGATACCAGAAGCGTGTGATAAATTCAAACGAATCCGAGTAGAACGCGTCTACCTAGTAGTAGCAAAAGAATAATTCGTTGTAGCTAAAGTTAGTTTATCAAAGAAAAATTAAATAAAAACAATGAATTCGAAATAATGGTTGATATTGAATTCGAAACATCTCGTGATACATACAGTTTTAGGTGGGTTCAGAACCACCGAGTCGCACGATGTAAAATTTAATTCACTTGGAAAAATCAGAGGAACACACGTCCGGAATTAACCCCAGATCCAATCGTTGGACGTGAAAAAAGTAGCATGAATCAATCTGCAACCAATACGACTTGAGGAGTTTATGTGCATTTTTACATACTGAAGTTTGAATTTAATAGATTGATTTAGGGAAACACTTGTCAATTTTCGTACTAAGAACACCCGACTGAGTTTTATAATGCTTTGAAAGTATGAATAGTTTTGCGTTGTTATACTCACCTTTCAAATCCCCATTGATCCGGTGTTAATAATAAGAAGAGACTCACGGGTTATGGGTTCATGAATTTTATTTTGAAATACTGTTTCATAATACGAATGTGTATATATATATATATTTTTTTATATATAATATGTTTATGTACATACAAAGTTACAAAATGACATGGTCATGCGCGTCAATAATGTGGCTGAACATTTCATGTAAATCACAAAATTTCGACGGAGTTTGTTTGAAATAAGTATATCATGTACATTACAATACTAATAATTAAACATAATATTATGTGAGATATAATACGAAAGAATAATATATAATACTAGGATCAGTACAGAACGATGTTGGCTGGTATATGGTGTATGACGTGAGTATATGACGTTTGCATATCCACCAGCAGCAGACACATCCAATCTAATATACGAGCGGATGTTCACGTGCAGCATTGATGCAATCTTATATAGGTACACGTTTTCTTCCCTTTTTACACATATACACACACACACACATAACAATGACGATGCGGCTCGCTCGCGAGAGGGGCGCGCGCGCGTGAGTTGGAAAAATTACTCGTTCGGGTATCACAATGTGTCTAAAAGCAATTACAACGCGAGACGTCGCTATACATAAGGTAAATATTATACATATGTCGAGTAAAAATATACGTGCGCGAACGTGACGATGGGGTTCGTGAAAATGTGAAAATGTGAGGGTGGGTCGCGCGGGTGGTGGTCGCAGCGGTGACGGCTGCAGTCAGTAGAAGTCGTAGAGAAGGTACCTGTTGAGGCTGTGGGGCAGCTGGAGGGTGTCGACGAGCTTGGTGAGCCGGGTGCCGCAGATCCTGCGCACGATCAGCCTCGCCTGGTGGGTGAGGGGCAGGGGCGTGCGGGCCGCCTCCATCACGAGGGCCCGCTGGGCGTCGGTGAGGCTCGAGGAGCGCCTTATCATGCACGGGTCGAAGCTCTCCGCGGCGTCGAGCAGCGCGTGCAGCAGCCTCGGCTTGTCCGCCGCGTTCTGCAGCGAGTTGAGGATGCCGTGGGGGTCCCGGAACTGCGTCTTTATCACCACCCGAGCCCCGTACTTCAGCAGCAGCGACACCACCTCCACCGCGGGGTTCTCGTTCGAGGCGACGTACTCGGCCAGCACGGGACGCAGCGACAGGCCCTCCTCGCTGCGGATCACCAGGTTCGGGTCGGCCCCCCGCTCCAGCAGCATCTTCAGCATCTCCAGCCGGTTCGGGATGTTGTCCGCGCACGCCACGTGCAGGGGCGACCCGATTATCGGCGAGGTCGCGTTCACGTCAGCGCCTACGCCCAAACAACACACTTGTTTAACCCTCGCGTACGTATAAAACACTACTATCTTAGTTGATGCTTCCAGTCAAATCTCACTGTACTGGAATGTATATTCACTGGAAGTTTCAGTTTTAACATTTTCACTGTAGTTACAGTGAAAAGTCACTGTAACTTACAGTGAATATGTTAGAACTGAATGTTGCAGTGAACAATCCACTGTATGTACAAAGGAAAACTCATAGTCGATTTGGAAATTCACGCGAGATACTATAGTAAAACGGGGAAAAAGAATGAAGTCTCGACGCGTATCTTGATTTTGCGACTTTTCGTTGGCGCGGTTCAACATCTGTATGTATCATCATAATCTAAATCGTCCGAAATCTAAATGACTGGTGGATAATTGTGCTTTTCGTCGATAGAGTTCGATTATTTATTTGTTGTTTTTATTGTTGTGATGAAAATCATGCTGGCGAAACGTCGAAAAATTAAACCCATGGAGTAATTATTTTTGTTCTTCATTTTCCAATGAATTGGCCGTCAATTATCGTTTCTCACATGTTTTTTCAATAATGCAGAGTGTTCAAAGCAATATATCAGTTTCATTTGGACGGTCGGAGAATCTTCTCGTAAAAGCCATTACGTCATCCGAGACACAAGAACAATTAGTATTTCAAATATTCGTATGAAACATGCTTCATTCAAAGGGTTACGTAGGCCTGAAAGGCCAAAAAAACACGTATTTCCTTTAACTTTTTTTTTTCAACTGACCAATTGGCTTATGTTTCATTCGAACTTTCGGCGCACATGATAAACGATATTTCAATGAAATCGCATGTAATTTTTATCGTGAATTATAAAGAATTATGTCATTAAAGGCTGGTTTTAGAAAAAAGTATCCTCGTGGTAGACAAGAAAACTTGTGTTATCAAGATCGTGTTAAATGAAAGAGACAAATATTTTCTCCTGGTAGGTGAGTATAGCTTGTGACTGAACATTGGAATTGGAAAAATTGTGATTTGAATTTTTCGTAGAGTTGTATGCAGAACACTTACAGTTTTCGATGAAAACGTGGCCATGCAAGTCTTGGCTTATGGGATAAGTTGTAAAACAAGGAGAAAAAGAATCTTGTATCCCGAGTCTACCTCATCTAAGAGAAGTGTGCGAATTCTCATCGGTGCACTAGTTTTTGATTCACGAGAAATCATGCCTAATACCTATTTTAAGAATATACAGTTTTGGAAAAAAATCGACGAGCGTGCCGACGCGCTCGGTTTGGCCTAGCCTTATAATTTTAAAAGCTCCTCTTTCTTAGAGTTTTACACCGATTGGTTTGAAACTTTCAGAAAATATACTCGATACGTTGTTCTTATACATAAAAACTTATGGAAAAAATCGTCTTTTCAGTTTCCAGACCAACATAACCCGTTAGAAAAGGCCAATGAAAAACCCCGACCTTAAAATTCAAATTTTTGCCGTTAATAGTTCCGGATTTTCATTGAAGTAATTATATTGTACAATAGTTCCAACCGAAAGAGCCCGTCCAAATCGGACTATTCCTATTGTAGAAAATCAATTAGATTGTTGCTTTTGCTCGTTTTTTTTCCAATGCATACCTGCTTCGAGGAGCATGTGAACGATGGTCGGGTCGCCTTTGAGTATCGCCAGATCGAGTGCCGTGGGTTTCTGGTAGTCTGGGCCGAGGTCGAGTCTGGCGCCCTGCTTCAGCAGCAGGTTTATCACGGCCGGGTCGCCCCCGAGAATCGCGTAGTGCAGGACCGTTCTGTAGTCGTGTCGCGCGTCTGCCATCGCATTCACGTTCGCCCCGTAACTAAGGAGAAGCAGGACCGACGCTATACCCTGTGGGGAAAAAAATTACATTCCAAGCTTTCGTCCCCAGACAGTGTGTATTTATACATTCAAAGGGTACGGGCTAACGCAACGATGTATATGTAGTCGCTCATTCGATGCTGCATTTTTCGTCGGATCGTTGAGTTAGCCCTGTGTTCGTAATTTCATTTCAAATCTTTTCAAATCTTAAAATTTGCACAGAAACAGCATTTCAAAATTTTGTGGCTCAAAGTCAGTTTGGGGCTCGCGTCCCCTATACAAAAAAAAATCACCGAATATTTTACATGCATACACTCTAAATTTAAAATTGTAAAAATCTACTGCTTATTCGTAACAATTGCACAACTCATAAGAAGTGGTAAATGTTCAACTGAAAAATTTTACTAATTTTCAGTTGACTATTTAATACTTTCAACAGTTATGCAATTACTACTATTTCAATCTTAGAGGATATATATACATATATTCGCGTCAAAACAGCGTTTGAACGTGTGTATATAAAAATATCGAAACACTGGCGAGAGGATTATTTTCCTTTTTCATTCCGTAAAAGCGTGGACAGTATTAGTTGTCATAATAATACTCATCAACTACATAATGGAAAACCGGAAGGATAAAAGTTCAATCGTCTGTAACGTGTAGTTTCCAAACATTTTTCAGTATAGAGTAATGCTAGATTCGATCGGAGAGAAGCTCATCGATTTTGTAAGCCCATTGCGTTATCAACCTTTCATGATTCTCAATCAGCATTACTCCAAAGATGGTAGACCGAAGGTGAGATAAGTTTGACTAAAATTGATTCGAGATTCATAGAAAAATTCTACATTTATAGGTCTTAATTCTGGAAGAATCAAAATCTCAGGTGATCCTTTTCGCAACATATGTCCACATCTCGCGAAAAGGATCAGGTAAAATTTTGATTGTAACCCAATTCTCGATCCATTTTATAATTGGTCAAACTTGTTTCGTTTTCAAGAACAGTGTGTGTAATCTTCGCGGAACAATGTGTATATACCAATCGAATTAGAAATGCTCGCGAAAGAATTTGAGTAGTATAGCCATTATATACTGTCATATCATCTTAGCTACACCCGAACGAGAACGTAACCCAATATAAGAGAAGCGCGTTCACGTAACAAAATTTGTTTTTGATCGCGAGGGTCGAGCGATTATTAATATACACAAACATTGGATGTTCGGCATTGATTTGGCGGTTCCCCTTCCGGCTTTCCGATAATCACACACCTCAATAATCAAACGAATAAAAAATCACAATCTATACGTATATAACATATGCTGCGAAGATAAAAAGAGAGAAAGACAGAGCTAGAGAGCTAGAGAGAGAGAAAGAGAGAGAGCGAGATAACTTCCTAATTCCGAGACGCGACCTTCTTCCCGCCGTCGATGGACGGTGGCGTCGCGACGCCCATCGGAGCCAAGAAAAAGATCGGCGGGTTCGCCGAACAGAGGGAAGGCCTCGCGGTACCACTTTTCGAAAGCTAACACTTTCTGCGTGCCGGGCGGGAACAGTAAGATTATGCGCCGGAGGTGAAAAGAACAGAAAAAGGCCTGGTCAGTTTATAAGCAGTTAGTGTAGAATATAGATATATATATCTTGTATGTTTCGATGGTCTGTGACTTGTGCGCACGAGGAGTGAACGATATGCGATGGCGTTCGTGGTATTTATATAGGGGAAAGCTGCCTAAACTTCTCGTATTAGCTTCCATTCCAAATTGTGGAATTTTTCCTTTGCGATCAGGCCGATTTTCCCCTACGATACTATATAACGAAGGATGAGCTGCGTTTGATCTTGGCTCGTTTGAAATGACACTTCGCGAAAACTCAAATTATTCATATTTCCTCGAAAATACGGAAAGTAACGACGAGTTTGTTAGTCTCCATGCTCGATTTGAGAGGTATTTTGCCGCGAGTCTACTGCGTTCGAGAAGAAGCACGCGAAGGAAATCGGGACTTTTATCAATATTCGAAGAAAATCAATGGCGGAAAGGTTGGCAAACCATTGGTCCAATGGTTAAACTGAAATATAGCTAACTTGAGTTTTTCATGCGAAGCTATACTCGTCTGATGGTATGACTTTTGAAGTGTGGATAATCGAGAGAAACGATGTCGTGACAGGAGGGCATACCAACCTGTGGTAACCGGACAGCTTTCATCAGCGGCGTGAGTCCCGCTCGGTCCCTTATGTTTGGTTGTGCTCCGAAAGCCAGCAAAAGCTCCAGCTGATCCAATTCGAGGGGCGAGACCAAGTTGATTTCCGAGCCGAAGAAGTACCTTTTGTTGGGGTTCGCTCCCGCCTCTAGCAGTACTTTCGAAACTTCGATGTGTCTATTTCGGAGAGACAACCTCAGCGGCTCGTCGCACAACATCGTCCTAAGATTTTATCAATGCGCTCATTAGTTTTCAATCTTTCCAGAAACTCCTAAAAAGGGTACACGCAAAAAAGAATTCAAACTTGTCACTCCCAGATTTGATAAGTCTGCTGAAATTTTAATTTTGCAATCAATACAATCAAAACCTCTCGGTTAAAAAGTGATATTGACACGATCTCGCCTTGCGCAGACATTTCCATCGATATCCAGCATCCGGTACTCTCTTTCGAAATAGTTGAAAATCACTGTCAGTAAAGTGTATATTTACTATTCGTCAGTGAATATATTCTTCCCCAATATACCAATAAATAATTCTATGTACGAATATAGTGTTTTTAGTTAATTCATTGCACATTCATTTCACAATTTATATAATTGGAAAAAAGTGAATATTCATCACCATAAAATTTTACTGATGAACCCACAATTTGATTGTCTCGAGGACGCGCGCGCTTGGGGGGAAGGGGGTGTATACAAAGAAACTCGCCTGGGAAACTGTTCGGTGGTGTCCTCGCGATGGTCGACCTTGGCGCCGTGCTTGATAAGCAGCTGGACGAGGTCGAGGTAGCCGTGCTCGGCGGCGAGGTGTAGGGCCGAGTAGCCGCACTCGTCGGTCGCGTCTATGTCGGCGCCCCGCACCAGCAGGAGCTGGGCCGCGTCGGTGTAGCGCTGCCAGACGGCGTAGTGCAGCGGCCTCAGGCCCTGCGTCACCGGCTCGTTCGGCTTGGCCCCGCAAGCCAGCAGTATCCTTATCTCGTCCAGCGGCTGCATGCGGATTATCGAATCCGCCAGCTCGCGCTGCAGCGGGTTCGCTATGCACTCGGCTGGCATCTGTCGGTCATGTACACACACACTCGTATAAGCAATTCAAACCACGCGTGTGTATACACACGCTCACTCTGAATTTAAAATAGGAAAAAACTACTATTCAATAGCGCAAATTCCAAAAATTATAAAATTAGTAGATATAACTAGGAATAATGAAGTGAACGTTTACTAAATTACTAGAATATAAGTAAAATGTTACTATATTTTTTTAGTAAAAATGTACTATTTCGAACGTTTGCGCAATTTGTAATGTTAAATAGTCGCTTTTCACTATTTTAGATTGAAAGTGGATGATAGCGCGTGTGACGGTCCAAGCTCTTTCATGCGAGTTGCGATCGATTATGAGTGATGATCGAGTCGCGGTCGCGTCTGACCACGCTCGGCTGTTTCTACTCGCGAGATTTCTTCAAAAGCAACGTTCGCGAGATACGCTTGAGGGGAGAATCGACGGTTTGTCCGCCGATTTATTGATTTGGGTGATTATTCGGAGGACAATCGTCGTTTATTTATTTTTTTTATACACTCTTTCCAAAAGCAAGCGCTCCACGAGCCAATTTTGTCCGCCAAGCCAATTTTGTCCGCCTCTTGCTCTCCCTTTCAGCCGCTAACGATACATTTTTTTCAAGAATTTATAATTTTTCCGAAATCATCGTCGGCTTGCGCTCGTCAGTGGCGTTCTATATAAGCGCTCGAGATATTACAACATAGAGTACGAGCGAAGTCGCGTTATCCCTGGCACCAAACTCGTGTGCAACAGACACGACGCGGCTCATATACTTTTTGCATTATAAGTATAATTACGCGCCACGCGACTTGCGCGTCAGCTCTCGGAACACGAATCTATCAAAAACGCAAGAATCATACGCAATATGATAAACATGAATATAACAAGAATATAACGTAACACTATACATCTATGAATTTACCATTGCGTAGAATCAGAATTTCCATATACACGTAATATCTCGATACGGATGTTGTCCGAGAAAAAAAAATAGTCGAATCGCATGTTTGAAATGTATTCGATGAAATCGCACGAGTATATAGCTGCATAGCATCTGTCGATAATCGAGCAGCTCGTCTTTTCAATTGAAAATTCTCTCTCGCACTTCTTCCTTGTGAGATACGCAGCTGCATTAGATAATTGTGTCAGCGATCGAGATCGATTAGATTAGCGGGGAGCGACGAGTCGCGCGATAGTTAGTGAATTGCGCCACAGGCGACGAAGCGCAAGCGGGTTTGCACAACTCGCGCAATTATATTTTCGTAAGTTGCACACACACACACACACACACGAGCGCGCGCGTACACAAACACACGCACAGTCATGTCGATGGACAGATTAGCGGGCGCGAGCGCGAGAGCTGGCGATTATAACGCCAAGAAAGTTGCGGCGTTATAAATAAACGCGCTCGCCGCAGCGGCACGCGGCAAAGTGAAGTTGCCGAGCGGGCCACTTTTTTTTCATCCGGCGAAAGTCAAGAAAACAAATCGAGGAAGAGGGAATTTCGCGCGCGAGAGATGTGGCCAGAAGCTGTTTGATCATTACAATGGGCGAAGACATATACCGATGATCGGGGTGAGCTGCTGCATCGTGTTGGGCATTTGTCGAGCGTGCGAATCTTGGATGTGATAAATGTATGTAGCTTCGAGAGCTCGTTACTTCCAAGCAAAAATTAGTTATATGAAATGACCGTAGGGATTTTTGATGAGATCCGCGAAAAAAGTATTCACTGTTTTGTATTACATCCTTTTCGAAGCTGAGATAAATTGACATGATAGTAATGCGTTGAGGATCGTCGTTGCGGAATTAAGAAAGAAATAGATTGAGTTGGATTTATTCCGCAGCGTTTGGTGTAAAATTAACCAGCTTGATTGGTTAACGTGCTAATAAAACGGGAGCTACATTCAAGTGCAGATTAGTCGAACTCGTTATTCCTAATAAACGCATCTCGAAATTCATGTATTCATCAAAATATAGAAACGAGCGCTAATTTGAATTTTATTTAGATTCTATATATCCGAGAAACAAGAAACTCAATAGTTCTCGCTAAAGGCAAGGAGTTTTATACTTTGAAACTACTTAAATTATATCTACCAAGGCATTCGTAAATTGAACGAGTGAGCCAAAAAAAATTTATTGGAATCAACTGATGCATAAAATGAGTGACGAGTGAGATGAATCAATTCCAAGGAAGAATGCATGTTTAAACAAATGAATGGAGTCTAGATAGAAAAAAAATGGAACAGCACAGTTGATTGGATGAATGCAGCCGTGCAACAATTGCAATTGGAGGCTTATTCTGAAAAATACGCACTGTCACTCTACTTATGTCCTATAAGTTGATTGAGCCTGTTCGGAAATTCCTGGCCTCTCTGGGTATAAAAAAATCAGCACTCTATCTTAGCTGAGACTGCAATCTCCTCAAAACTGAAATACATACACCAGGTTACATGATCTGATGTGCGATACCCAAAATAAATTCTTGAAACAAATTGTTCGAGCGAAATACGTAAATCGGTATAAGTTGGTAGGATAAAAATCATCCTCTTGTTTGATTTCTGATTCACTTGGGGAAGAGCGAGATAACTTTCAAATTGAAAATAAACTACCTTATATCAACGAGGATGAGATTTAAGGTTATTTTGGATTAACCGCTGGAATAAATCAGGAGAAAACATTTACACTGTTTTAGTATATACCTCTCATTGATTTTATCCCACTTGCTTTCCTCACTCTTTTCACATTATTATTTACCTGGCATTCATTTCGGGCATTTAAAACTCGGGTATATTTAGCTACATGCGCCTCGTTGTTACTCTAAATTGGGCAGAATATACATCCCCAACGTTGGTTAACCGATGCGCAAAAGTACGCGATGAGCGTTTTTGTCTGGAAAATATTTTTGTTTTTATCCTTTCACGAAGGAGAAAACGTGACCAATCTTTCATGTTTCGACAAGGTGATATTGCAGGCGAGATTCGCTTGCAATATCACCTTGGATATCCCATGGCTTCCGACGACGCGTGTCCCATTGTAGAAGCGTGTTTATTTTCAAATTGACAAATGCACTCGAGCGCACCAAGTGCCATTTGCCCCGACATATCATCGATATTTAAATCCACGCGGAATCAATCAACCGTCTTTGGTTATTTTTCATTCCTCGCGTCTTCGAGAACCTCGCGCCCGAATTTCCCATCCGAACTATACAGTAAATCGATCGCGTATCGGCGTACGTGGCCTCCAACAACATACGAGCTTGCGCGCATCGACGAGTTATCCGTTTTCGTCAATTGCGCCAGCGGGGAAAATTAATACCCTCGGCCCAGTCAATCATCGCGCGCGAGTGACGCGGGCTTGGGTATACATGAACAAAGACTCGAGGAGTATATTTCCGAAAATTCGCGAGCCCGCGCGCGCGCGACACTTGGCACGGGATCGCGTAAGTGCTATGTATATAAACGTATACATACACACGTGTCTCGCGTGTGCCGCCGAAAATAAAACCGTGGGAAAAACGCTCGCGCGTGTTGAACTTTATTATACGAGCTTTGTGGCCAAAGTGTGCGACGTATGTATTCATATACCACTTGGTGTGTGTGTGTGTGTGTTTGTATGCGTTCGCTGTGTCGCCCGCAAAACATTCGAGTCGTCGCGGCGCGAAATCTGGCCGTGCAGCCAAACGACGCAGTTTGCCCGCGTGTTTTAACGCATCTATCGGCCCGATCGATGCGACGCGAGTCGGCTTTGTATCACTAGACTCGCGTGATGCCGCGTAAGATTGTGATCGGCACGTGAGTTTAGGTGGAGGGACGCTTCGCTCTCGAAATTCGGGCGACTTATATATGTTGTCCCGATATTTTGTCCCGGTGATTTCGACGCACTTTGGGATTTTTATGATTATTATTCAACCATCCCAAACACCGAGGGTGTGCCGTCATTGGGTCAACGGGTGCGCCGGGATTGTCGATCAGCTTTTTTTATGATCGCCTGATGTCATTGAGGTTTTAATAGCTGTACCAATTATCTCTTCGTGAGAAAAAAACTCGAGAAATATGTCTCGGAGATGAAACTCGCGAATGAATCCTTAGACACACCATATCAATTGACGCTCTGGATACTCCAAAACATCATTCTTTCGAATCTACTCCTTTATGATTATAAAATACCAACGCGACCGGCTATAAAACAAATTTCACACAGTCAACGTTTTTGACCCTCGTTAAAGCTACCAAAAGACTCGTTGGGCGGCGGATCTAATTCTTCATGCGAAGTTCGTATTAATCTTGAAAATTTCCGTGCAAAGGAGAAATTAGCTGAATTGGCTGAGTTATAAAAATTCGACAAAAGACAAGAGCCTGGACCCTTAACAAGCGTCTTCAATTTTTCGACCTCGATTCGGCGATTACATAAAAAAAAACTATAGCATACGATGGATCATTCTTTTGAAATAGTATATCATGCAACTAGTGCGTGAAATTTTTAAGACGCGATCGATCAACCAGTTTCGCGGATACGATATTTCATATTGCCATCGCTCGTTCAAAGGACACTTGAAAAATGCACGCGTTACGTGTCTCACCGTTTCACGCACCGAATAACCAAAATTTCATTCGCCGCCATCGATCCGAATCATCGCTCCGAGTGTCGGTTCTAGTATCTCGCTCGAAATAAGTCGACGCGCACCACAGCACTCAAACGCTGCATCTCTAATCAGCCCGTAAACTGGGCACGTGTACATACGCGCAAACATCCACGCCCGGCCGACTTGCCCGAAATACCATATGTACCAAAAAGCGCGAATAAATCATCGACATTTAGCGGAACCACGAGCAATAATCTTTCCTCGAGCGAACGATCGGTCAATGTCGCGAGAGAGTTCCGAAGCTGGAGCGCGGCTGCCAAGAGCGATTTGGTGCGCACCGGAAGAGACGAAGCAACGCGCGGCTATCGGTCGAGCGCGCGAGTGCATATTCACTCATTGGACGTACATGATTTTTTTCCCCATTTTGTCAAGCATGTTGTACTCGAGACGCACGAGCTTGGGGATCATTTACTCTCTGAAATAAGGTGGATGAATTAATTCACTGTAACTACAGTGAATTTTCACCTTAGTTTTATGAGTTTTGATAGCCAACATATTCACATGATTCCAGTAAATTATTTGCTCGGAAAACTCACGAAATTAAAGTGACAAATTCACTTTGGTTGCATGAAAAATTCACTGCAGTTTCACTCGATCATTTATTCATCATCATTATCTTCATACCATGATTTTTCATTTGAATACAGTGGTTTTGCACTGTGAGCTTTCGAGAGATTAGCGAGGAGTAGGTGCAAGCTCGACAGGGCTGTCCGCGTTGTCGATGGTCATCGCACGCGCGGGGATGACCGTTAGCTCGCGCGTGGGCCGTCGGTTTTCTTGGCTAAGTTTTGAATGCACACACATACACAGACACAGCCAGCGATCACGTGCTTAGTGCTTGGTAAACAAAGGGGGTGATTCCCACCGAGGATAAAGCGCAGTGAGGAAGCGATTTTCCTTTACGAGCGAATCGTACACATATTCGCGCGGGGAACGGCTTCCTTTGTTTTTCTCTGTATAGCTCCAATCTCAGTACAAAAAAATCATCTTTGTATGTACATAACGCGTACGTCGAGGATCATATTATCCGGGCCGTAATTTTTCGGCAAATTATCCGCGATTACGCGCTGTACAATTAAAAGTGACTACGATGCCAAGCATATACCGAACTCTACGTATCGACATACAAAACGATCGCGAGCCGTTCGTTCATTTGATAATGTTTCGAATCGTTCCACTCTGTACATCGTATAACAAATGACACCAACACGCACACACACACACAGACAGACGCGCGCGCGTTCTTCCATCAATTTCACTTTAAACCAGTAGAGCTTGTTATTTTCAATGATTAATCATCCACTAGAATGTTTGGCATAGAAAGACGAGGCATAATCGGAACAAAGGCGTGGCTTGATTGCAATTCACGCACACGGGCGCGCACGTACGCACACACACACGCACAACGCAGATAGAGAGAAAGAAAGAGAGCCGAGACCCTGCGCGCCGCCGATTAAAGTGCTTTAACGAATGGACCACTTGAGCGGTTTATTGTAACGAACGGCCGCGCTCCGCCAGCGTGTCAATATAGGAAGGAACGCGATCGTCGACTCACGATTTTCTTAGAGCGTGAATCATGCCCGGGAGGGGGGGGCAGGGATAAGGGTCGATGTCTCTCTGCGGTCGACCGATCGGTTCGTTGACTTTTTTCTGTTTCTTTTTTTCTCTCTTGCTCCTCGTTGTATCGGTATAGCGGGTGGGCACGAGGCTATGCCAAGGGGGGAAGCGCATCCCAGAGCTCGCGTGCGCGCGTCCGGTGAAAACGCGCCGAAACCGCGTGGCCTAAAATCGATTTGGCATTAAATTTAGAACGAAACACGCGCCGCGCACATCGGCAAATGTCTTTTCTATACACCGCGCGCGGGCGCGAGCTATCGACGGGGCCAATGACGAATCGTTCGGCCCAAGTTGGCTGAAAAAGTGTCGCAGAGGCTGTGCGAACATTTTTCGTATCATTTCTCGGGCCAGTCACTAAAAACGACCCCGGGCCTACAGCCACGGGGACGTAATTTCAGAGTCACCGCGACTCCGGAGAACGGGAGGAGCTTTCGCCGGTCGCACACGCACCAAACTGTCGTTGAACAAGTCACTCGCGAGCGGCCGCACCACGAGGACGCGTGTACGTATACATACGATCGCACTGAAATCGCAGCACTATATGGATCGGGGATTGATATTCATCGTGGGATCGGTTGCGCGCGTGCGGCGCGGGAAAAGCTCGGCGCAAGCTCTCGGCGGCCGCGCGGTACTCACGTCGAAGATAGTGCGGTGCTCCAACATGTGGGGCGTGCTAAGTAACGGAATCGCTTTGGAGGACTGGCTTCTTCGTCGCACAGGCCGGTCCTATTTAAAGCCTCTCTCTATCGCTCCTCTCCTCTCTTTCTCTGTCGCGCGCCCGAAATATCACAAAGGGAGCGCAACACCGAGCGACCGAGAGCGAATATCGTAGTCCAACTGGGAACGCGTGTCGTAGGCGACGCGACTACTCTCCGCAAGCTCGAGCGCCCGACCGTACGAGCTTTCACCGCGCGCTGCAATGCTGCATATATACACACGCACGCGGTTTACGGGCTTTGATTGGAGGCGCGACTGCGCCCGCGCGCTTTGTCCGTCGGTGCGAGCAGAAAATCGTATAGAGCGCGCGCGAGGGATGCATCGAGCGTTTATATATACATATACGTAAATCAGAGTGGATCGGCGTGGATCTCTACCTTATCAGCGGCTGCCGTGTTTCTTTGTCGAGTGGCCGGTGTCGACTATTCTGATGTATATGTATTTGTATAGGGGAAGTCGAAAATATCGTTAAGCATTTTTGCGATCATGCGCCCTCGATCGGACAAATTAAAATAATGGTCGCGATGTCGTTGAGTATATTCGTCTGCAGCGAAGCTTTCGTCGAAGCTTCATAGACCTGCAGTTGTAGATTCCAATGAATTGGGGTTTTCAAGTATAGGTATTGTATATACGATAACTGCTTATATATGTGTATGAATGGCGATTTTCTCCATTGGCCTTACGTGTCAATGAACAAAAGCTCGGTGGTTGATTCGGGTTTCGTTATAATCTTTCGTAGAAAAAATCAGTTTTCAATACGATAACCCGCAGGAAAGCTCCTCGTAGTCTGCTAGAGCCCGGAGAAAAGATGACTACCGTGTGACTTTATTTTTTTTCCAATAGAATCATAACCGGTCGCATTTTTTGCATACAGTAAAAATAGACTTTGGAGAAAAATAGATGCGACATCACACGCAACTATTATAACGACGTGCGCATAATATGTGATTCTTATGAAGACGAGGGGTTGGAAATTCATCAAATAACAACTATGATTTTTTTATAAAAAGAGATCATCAAGCATCGCTGTCAAAGGAGGGATCCCGAAACGAACAAGCGGTCGTGTCAGAGCTGACAGAACACCAGAATAGTATGAAAACAAAAGAAACTACATATATGTATACGACATTGCGATGCGCGGGAAAGCCCCCAAGGACAGAATCGCGAAACGATATATCCGCTGTGAAAATGCGAGTGCCAAGCGAAATCAATATTCCAAAAAGCTTGACGAAAATAATCCCCGATCGCGTTCTGCTTGTAGAATTAAACCAGAGGGCAACACGTCGCGAGGATTCAAGGTGAAAATAGATGCGCGCCTCCAATTGCTCCTTTTTCCCCCGAGCGCGCGACAATAAAGAAGCGCACAGAGCAAAGCGAGAGAAAAGATCTCGGCGCTATACGTGGATAGAGAGTATGCGGGTGCATCGCACTCTCCGCGCGCGGCCGCGTGTATACATGCACTTGAACAAAGAGCGAGCGCGCACCTCGCGCGCTTTGATCACTAATTATTCTCAAAGTGCGAGCGCGCGCCCAAATCAACGCTTTTGTCCTCGCGGCTCCGGAGCTGATAAATCAAATTTCTCACCTGCACGTACAACTGCGTTGGCTCGTGTACGTATTGGACGGATGTACATATATATGTGTTTGGAAAGATATACGAGTATTGCGATTATTTCTGTTGCATTTTGCGTTATTCGACTGTTCAGGGCAAGATTTTGGTTTGGAAAATTTCAAAAGTAACGCGAGATCATCCGAAATTGAGGCAAAAGGGAAATACACGTATGATAAGTTTGCAACTTTCCAAATAATTTGCATTCGGTTAACATATACACGTTTGAGTTGTATCATTGGTATATAAGCACAACTATCGTATTACAACATTTTTTTCAATCTTTGACTCAGACGAAGACCAAATTGATTCCAGTACTGTGATTAAGAATGTACTGTTCCATGCGAATATCCGCCAACCAACAACGAGGGTTTTTGTTGGACTCAGCAACTAGTATTTCGATAAAAGTATAAATTCCTAAATCGTATTGAACGAGGAACATTTTATGAATTGTGAATACTTTACAGCGACGGCCTGCGTAAAAACGCGTAATCCGTTTCGTACATCTGTCCACGAGAAAAGCCATCTTTTGCTTGTGGCAGCGAACGAGGAGCCAAAGCCAGCCGCGGCGCACTTCAAGGCCACCAAGGTCGTCGTTTCTTTTTTCTCCTCATCTCGCCCAGCTGATGTTGCCAAAGAGGAGCGCACAGAAAAGCGTCGCCTTCCAGATTTGCAGCGTGTAATTAGCCCGGATAACAGTGCCCCGACAACCACAAGATTTTTTTCCTGGCCAAAGAGGACAATGGTTCACGCCGGAGTATTGATGAGTTTCGCGCTCTTTCTCTAAACTAATTATTCCACGTACTATACTGAGAAGGGCAGTATGCTAAGATACTATAACGAGATTTTATCTTGGTACAATTCCTTTGGATGAGAAAACCGTTCATGGAGTGAATGTAGTATGAGAATCTAAAATTCATCACAGTTCGCGTGCTTTTAGTACTGGTTTACTTGGCAATTTGAGAGGAACCTTTTTTTCATTCGAAGAAGGCTTTGAAGAGAAAAAATTGGATAATTTTATCGAACAAATTTTGTGGCTGCTGATTATTAACAAACTTGCGAAATTCAGAAAAGGTCCGTTGCCAATAGTTAAGAATTTCAAAAAACCGACATGTGTAATATCGTGTAGAATGTTTTGAATAAAATCCTTGCATTTGTAAATCGAATATTTGTAAATCTAAATACATACAATAGAATTAGGTCAGTGCAGCTGATAGAGAATGGATAGGAAGTGAATCTGTAATTATAACAATGAAGCAAATGAAAAATAAGTAAATTAATTTGGTGCGAATAAAAAAATTTATTTTGACGCCACCGCGTTTAATAAATTACATAATCTGTCAAACTGATGGATCGCCAAGAGCATATTAATGAACAAAACTCGTATATATATGAATAATGAAGCATTACAAACTACATACAAACTATATACGAATTACGGAAAATCATGATCGCAATAAAAAAAAAATCATTGTTGTTAAACGTGTTCTTGCTTACGAAAACAAAGACTTACATGTAAAAAAAAGAAAACATAATATAGTCGCTTCTGAAGGAACTACAGGCGAGGAAACAGTGGAAGAACAATTATTCTTATATTAATCGGTTGAGTAAGGATAGTCGCATCGTTGAGTATATGTTCTGTGAAAAAAGACAAGTTAGACTCTTTATTAAAAAGTCTTAATTGTTTTGGTTTCCGAAGTACTTTTTATTAAGAAATACTTTGCATTTAGTTAAATGCCTTACGCACGTAATTAATTGGTAATTATAGATTAATTATTGTTTATAGTGTGGTTGTTTTTCCCTAAGTCTCTACTTAGAAGCATGCTTTACTAAACACATCTTAGACGATCTTAAAATTAACATAATTTTACTTGTATTTCCATCGCTTCTCTTTCGTTTCTCATCATTTCATCCTACAACTTCTTTCGACTTTTATTACACCTCTTGTAGCTTTTACTTGATCAACATACAACACTTCATTTTCATTTCGCCACAAAACATGACTTCCATTTAATTATGAATTTCGAACAGAAATACTTACACGAAGGATAGCGAGATTGTTCGTTCATTGAGGGAAATTAATCAACAGTTCTTCGTATCCGTATCCAAGACGAATAATTTTCTTCTCATTTCAAATTGCATGAAACACCAAGCAATTCCCCTGTATTCAATTTCTTAAGATTCACTTTTAGATTTAACTTGGCGCATATTATAATTTTCCGTATGGGACATTCTTTTGTATCGTATAATATTGTTACATCGTGGAATGATTCACCGATTAAGGCAACGTACACATTGTGACTATTGAATCCTTCATTCTCATTTTTAATACGTTCAACTTGAAACACTACGTTAGCGTTTTTTTTTCTTTCAATCGACTACTTCAAAATCCTTATATTTATACAAAAATCGCACGCAATCCATACGTCTCTTTCATTTTCCATGCAAACTTGGAAGCAAAGTTATTTTGAAACTGTTAGTCTCGTGACACATGTCTCTCGGAAACACAAATGAAGAATATTGCCTCGAGTTCAAAACACTTCTCAATTCATCACACGCTCATCATTCATACACATTTTTTCCATCTTTTTCAAAATTCTCAATTACGTAGGACCTGAAGAATCATCTTCATATCGAACGCTTAAAACTGTCACCCACGTTAAACCGTTCGTCATTGTCATCTCGTCATCGGCGTTTCATCAACTTTTTCGTCGCTCCCTCGATGATTTCATTTACATAACCATACGTAAATCAACAAGTTGTTCAGATAGAAAAATTAATTTTCTGACCAATTCCGCGAGAAAATGAGATACGATCTGTTATACGCCAACAGACTCAGATAGAACTTGGCCAACTCACTTCGAAAAATCATCATCCTCATAAGATAAAAAACATTTTTTTCAACTAATTTTTTAATGATTTTTCTCGATTATTATTTTTTTACGAAAAAACTCAGATCAATATACAAACATTCAGCTTACAAGCTGCGCTCTACTAAATCGCTGACATTCAATATAATATATATATAAATTAAATCATACATATAAAAAAAGTTCAAGTGCTAGAAGTTCGTTCTCTCGATTTCCGTTTATCCACGTCCAAGAGCCACCTGAGACTCCGGTAACTACCTACAATGCCTGACTTTTCTTTCGTGCGTTTCACTGTCTTTTTCTTTCTTGCAAACGCATTACGGGAGATGAAATTACACACAAAATTTTTCGTTCATTTTCATTTAATATATACTACATTTACTATTATAAAAATAGTTTTCAAATAACATTCGATCATACATGTACAACACAAATTCGAATAATTTACAAACGATTTTATCAATTGGTTCCATCAACATAAGGCGAAGATGGAGTAATGCGTTTCATAAGTATGTGAAGTTTAGAGAGAAAACGTAATATACTATAACTCTATACAAATTTCAGAGGAATACAAAACATGAAAATTAACTATGTAGATCATACAATTTTAGCAATTGTTACGTAGTACATTTCATTGAATTTCATATCCTAAAAAATGCACACGAAGTAATATTATACATTTCTGCTCTTTGTACATGCATGACCAAATTACGAAGCCAAAAAACATCATTACCAGGATGCAAAGAATATTTCGAGCAGCCGAAATAATTATGCACTATTTTCCTCCCGAAACACTCAAAAAACGTAGAGAGACTCGAGGATTAAGAATACAAAGGGAAAAGAGAGCAAGGGCGCGCGAACGCGGATTTCGAGAAGAACGCACGACCGGCACTACAAATTCAATTCTATCTACAAATTAATAATACCACCGATCATTAAATCATTAAATTTTAACCTAAAATTATATAAAAAAAAGTATGAATAGAAAAAATGGGAGGACAAACGTATATGGGGGGGCGGGGGCGGGGGGTAATCAGGAGGGAGATGGGGAATATCATATACGCTCGTTTACGGAGAGAAGAGGAAAACTTCCCTCTAAAGAGGTAGAAATTTAGGAATAAAAAAGGTCTCAAGTGTTGAGGGCGGTTACCGGACGATTAAATTAAATATTACTGTTGTAGTCTGCCTCAAACTGGCTAATCCTAAAAAAATTCATTACGTACTGTTAAGATCGAGTCACTATAATAGAAGCTACTTAAGTATCGTCATTGTTTTCGTTCATCTTTGATTGTTGTTCATATAATTGCCATTCTTAGATAACCTCACGCGTTCTCGTTGTTTAAAAAAACATTTCTCTTGCTTGGTTTTTGCTCATAGTCGCACACCTATATATGCCTGTTACTTTGCATTTTTTTTTCGTTTTGTATTTTCAACGACGCTCTTGCGTCCATGACACCTGAAAACTGCACTGTATATAGTATTTTATCCCTCAGTTTCGGGCTTACATAATATATATAATATTATAGTACATGAGTATGACACGGAGTTTCACTAAAAATATAACGTTAAATAACACTGAGCATTATACTGGCTTGAGCACTCTGAGCCAAGTTCTTTTTAAATTTGTCAATCATCATTCTTTCCTCGTTTATTTTTTAATTATTTTTTCCGTCATTGTAATTAATCTTTACGTGAAACGCGCCACCGGTGCTGTTAAAAAACTAATTGCTTCTTTTTCCAACTCTTTATCTCTTTTCATTGGTTTGAAATACTGGTTTAGATATAGATTCTGTATAAAATCTTTTGTTAACTGGAACTCTTAAGAACAATGATTATTTACCTTAGGGCGTACGGAAAGAGTGCTATATACAATAAGTAGGATGTTTATTTTAGCTGCATTAGGCGACGGTAGATCTAAATCAACTAAAAAATATCATAGTACATATTTCAGCACGCGCGCGCGAGCGCGAGGATTCGTCTAAAATACTATATACGCATGTCAGCGACGCTTGCTGAACAAATAGCGGACTAAGAAAAATAAGGAGTGTCATGAATATTATGCATAGATACGACATTCTATAGGCATAGCTTTCCATGGAAGATAATACAATGAAGTATAATAGTAAAAGTAATTACTAATAGAAGCGGCAATATAATCATAACCATGATTATGATCTACTATCTACCAATTACTTTCTCGCCGATCGGCAAAATTAACTAGTATACAAAAAATCGTAAAAAAGACAAGGATTTATACATAATCAGTCTATGCTAGGTGTGTATGCTTTGTATTCGGCACTCTTTCCAATAGCTATCTTGTTTCTTTCCGCGTGATTCTTACGGCGTCATTTTCTTCATTTTATCATTCAGTGTACTTTGCTTGATTATTGCATCGATTATGGAAAAATATGGCTATGTTTTGAACGAGGCTATTTTTTACGTTTATAACAAGGGATCAGGGGGCATCATTGTCAATAATATGTATTCGCTGCGCTACTGCTGGATATTTGTCGTGTTTTTTTTCCACCCGCAGGAGATTTTTGAAGGAAAGGCAGTGCAGCAAAAATCGGCCCGATGTCAACGACTCACCGTTTACCAAGACTAAACTTTCGCTCATTTTCGAGTCAATGTCATGTCTACGCGGCAAACGCGAGTGCCTCCACGGTTAGCATTTTCATACTCAACAACTTCCCCTTTCTCTTCTTTCTTTCTCCATCTCTCTAGTATTATTTATTATTTATTATTTATTTATATTCCTTTTTCACTTCTTAATTTTGTTTTGTACACTAAATACGATAAAAGCATCGGTAATAATTTTCTCTGCGTTTTCCGTGTATTTTTATTCTATTTAGTTATGATGCTTAATTCGAAGCTGTTTTATATAGGCAGACTCCGGCTTTCTTTCAACGCAAAAAAAAGTCAAACCTCACATCTTATTTTGTCTTACGTTTATTATTAGTTTCTCTAAGGTATCATTTTATGCATTTGTTTAGAGGAAAAACTTTCAATTCAAAACTTTTGTATTAGCAACTTTGATTTCGTGGGAAAAAATTGACTATGATTAGTCCTTTGAGTTCTATTATTTTACTCGTGAAAAAATTCTGAGAAAGTAAATCTCTGCTGTAAAGTATATTAAATGCGTTCATTAGTATATTGACCCTATCATACGTTATTCATCTTGTTTCGGTTCGTATTGCGACATACAAGTATCGAAAATAACCAAGATGTAAACAAAATTAGTCTCTTCAGCGAACATCTGTTCGTACACACATAGAAAAAAAAAGAAATGACAAAAATCTCTGCTCGTTCATGAGAAACACTCGGCTTGGCGTTTTCCTTCAAATGCATCTTTGCCTTATCTAAATTCCATTCTTGTAGATACGTACAACTACAAAAATACCTATGCTAAGAAGGATTGAAGAATGGAAGTGGAAGATACTGCAAACAGGATTTCTCACTACCTCGTTGTAGTTATTACAATTACTACGAGATTACACAGGCACGCGCGAATAACTCCGAGTATTTCTCAATCTTGTACATAGTGACAGTCATTTCCCTTAAAAACAAAGAAATAAAAAAATCGAGTAAATACACAAAACAAGAACTCGTCCATCATGACAAAATGCGAGAGCCTCGAGTCGAGCAGGAACTTAAAAACGTACCATCGAAAAAAGCGACCTATGGCAAGGTCACGCGCATAAGAACATTATATCTTATGAAATTATTATAATGATTATAATAATGATAATAATATAATAATATGATAATAATAATAATCATAATAATAATAGTTATAATAATAATAGTAGTAAACAATTAGAAAAAAGGTAGGCGCTAGATAAAACAAAATTCGAACGCCATGAAATTCAAAGTTGCCGATGCAGTGTAATGATTTCGTCATCATTTGTTTTTCACTCTCATTTTTTCCTTTCACTTTCCTCTCTCGAATTATTATCCAACTATTTGTCATTAGACGTAACGGAAAAATGTATATAGTATACGGCGCCTAATGTTTATAAGTTCTCTTACCACTGCATTGCTGCAGCACGAAGAAATCAATTTTTCTTTTTTCACTTTATCCATTTTCTTTTGAGTTAACTTAAGATCGCTTCGCAAGATCCGGGTGATGGCGAATGTATGTGTATATAGTACGTGATGATGATTAACGTAATTATGATCAATAAATAAGGTAAGTCTACGAAGTTGGTGTTCATGCATAAGCTAAGGCAATAATATGTATGCGAATGTGAGTACGTGGATAACAGTTACTAATAAGATCAAGTCAAAAATCTTAAACGTAAGTTTTGTGACTATAGATTCCAGAACATTCGCATTTGTTCATGAGAACATGAAAGGAACAAAGACTCAACACAGGGAACAAAAATAGATTATCTATTGAACTCGATTGATCACGATATCTAAATGCATTGAATATTTCAATTTCTAAGACAATAAAACTGGATACCAGTTGAGTATGCAACTATTCTTTTGCTGTAAAGTCGCTGACTTTATTTGAATAGAGAGAATCATAAATGCAATAGATGTGAAGAATAGTATCTCTAAAACGCATGTGAGGGAAGACCAATGCAGGCTTAGCAGTTCTTGCCACTTCATCACATCCAACATATTATTGCACAAATATGAGTATATGTGAATTACTGATAGAAGTGAAAAGTAATACAAATACAAGGAATACACGAGCGATAGCCTCTACATTGTTTCAAGACCTTAGGTATGCAAAATCCCACTAGATCTTTGCATAGTGTCTCTAATAAAAAAAAAAAAAATTGACTGCTTCGTGCTGCAGTAAATTGGATTTTGTTTTCAATACAATTTGTCCCCTTACTTTTTCGTAATCTTGTTTCTTACAATTCGGTTATATATATACACGGTATGGAGCTGTTCTAGACTCATAAAACTTCGAATACATTATGAAAAGTCATGAGTTTACTCGATAAACGCGTTCTCGTACTAACAATAGTATAGTACTAATAATAATAGGAGATGTCAGATACACTTAAAAAAAAATACGTTAAAAAAAATTATAGAATAGTATGATAGCAATAGAAGCAGCAGTAATTCAGTTACGATGAATTAAAAATCGTCAACAGTACATGCTCTATTCACCATTTGATCCGTTTGAATGATCGTCAAATACTATATAGCGCTCAGCGTGTCACACAATCATGGAAGATTTAAAAGATCGCTCGTCGGAAGGAAGAGAAGGGGGGAAGCGCGCGTCTTCGGAACAGCTCTATAGTTTAGTTTTTTCTCTTATGGGGGCGACACTTACACACGTCATCATCGTCATATCTCTCTCTTTCTTTCTCTCTCTTTCTCTCACTCACTTTTGCTTCCTCTCTTTTATCATCTTCTCCTCTCTTCTCGAATAACATAATTCCCTTTAGCTGTCTGGCCGTTAGCGGAAAAACTTACTACTGCGCCCCGCTAGAGTACTACTGTAGGCTAGAATTGAGGCTCTCCGGCAGGCGGAAGTTCATCATGTGAAAAGGTGGCGACGCAGGACTTGAAGGTTGGCTGTTGGCTCCGCCGACCTGGCCCGAGCCGCGGCCGCGCTTTCGCCTTTGAAGGATGCCCTTGCGTGCCATGTAAAACCGAATCGTGCTGATGGGGATGTTGTACTTTTCCGAGGCCACTTGGAAGGTCATACCACGCGCGACCAAGTCCGAAGCTTGCTTTAGTTCGGCCTCGGATCGTCGCTGTCGTTTTTGATAACCTGCGATCGAATTTTCTTTAGTTACCGATAGGTCAATGAACTCTGCTGTACTGTTCAAGATTCCTCACACATGTCTGAGATTCCTCATACATGTCGAAGATTTCTCAAACATGTCTATCATTCCTTTTAATTCTTAGAGGATTTCGGCACAAGTTGTCTGGCTTGAAAATCTATCCGATGAAATACTTAGATATTTTATACAAGTGCCATATCGAAAATTTTGTTTGGATAATATTATACTCAGTGGAAATATAATGTACAAGAGTCTAATCATTTTTGTTCGAATATTCAGCTGATTTTAAAAATATGGCTTAGAAATACTAAATCTACATTGAACGTTCAAAATCTTACGATTACATATTAGCGATATTTAAAAAAAAACTCGAATAGTGAATAAACAGATAAAACTTATTTGTTATCAAAGATTGTCATGCTGTAATTTTAGTTTTCATGAAAAACTCAAGTGAAAGAATCATTTTCAATTGATAAGAGAACAAATGTCTGAAATATCCATATTTCGTAAGAACTTATCTTTATCAATTATTTTTCCATAACTTTAAATTTGAATCAAATATTCAAGAGCCAATCTAAAAATTGAAACATTCATAATACCGTACATAGATACAGAGTAACAACGATATTCACGAGTTTCTTGTGACACTAAGAATTATTGTAAGTCAAATATACTCTTATGTAAATAAAAATATGACGCAATTGGCTCATATTTAGTTTAGCTATTCACCTTTGTCTAACGCGGTATACATCCAAACAATATTGACAATACAAGACTACGAGATTTATGTACCCGCAATATTAAATAACAAACATCCGATATTTATTTCAATCGAATTCTTCTAAGAAAATCGTATCCAGAGTGATAGTTGACTTTGTTTGGGAACTGATTTGATTCTCATCTATAAGACATGTATTTTCTAACGTTCCAAAAGCAGACGAAACTTGGGTGATCAGAATGAAGAAACTAAAAGTTTGAATTGAAATGGGTTTCTCAGGCTTGCCTCCCAATACAGGCAGGACAAAAACAAAGACCTGTACAATGAATAAAAAAGTACCTTCTGCCACGGGGTAAGGGCTACCCGGGCCGCAGTTGCCCATAGGAACGGTGCTGATGGTGTACGGCTTCTCTTGGTGGTGGATCATCTGGTGCTCGTCAGGCTCCATCTTGACCATGCCAGGTGTTTCGGTGAGGGTGGCCTCGCACTGGCTCAGAGCCTTCTCGAGGTGCTGCAGCGCCTCGCTGTGATCCATGTTTATGAACGGCTGGGCGCTGAGTGGGTTGTTGATCTGGGACTGCTGGGTGGCTGCGGTGACGGCTAGATCGGAGGGAAGGCTCGGCAAGCCGCTCGAGTTGAGGAAATCAGACTCGCTACCGTCCTCGTTGGACTGGGCATCCTGCTCGCATTGGGGAAAATCACCCGCTCCGCTGCCTGCTCCGGTGGATGAGGCTGTTGACGAGGCGCCACCGCTCGATACCACCTTTGACGGTGACGGCTTCGAGTTCATCTGGCTGGTCGCGCTGTCGATCGTTCCGTTGGTCTCACCACCCTGGGTCGACAGGCCACGCACCTGTTAATGTCAAAATCCATGGTTAATTCACGGCCGACAAATTTGCCGCGGCTGAGCGTGGAAAAATACTATTTCCTTCGGCGCTTAGCAATTTGTTTACTCAAGTTCAGGTGGATCGTCAAACAATTGGCGTCGTCTAAAAATATCATTCAAATGAGGACGTTACTTCTCGTCACGATCCAACGTTGAAACAATATATCGCTTCTCAAGAACATATATAAGTATATATTTATATACATCTGGCGTGGAAATTCTCGGGTAAAAAGAATCTCGCCCAAGTGCGGTCGTGAAATCTGAAGAATTTAACGCAAACGTATATCTTTAAACAAGTTATCATGAAGTTATTTCGAAATTCCAATTTCTCCTAACGGTGAAAGTTGATTCGTCACGGGGTACAAGCGAGCAGCGAAAACGCCGAGCGATGACCGATCGCCAGACATGACGAGTCGCAGTTGAACAAAACGGGTAAATGTGAGGGAGACTGACGTGAAGAACTTCGGCGGCCTGCATGAGCCTGGCGAGCTGCTGCTGCTCGACGTAGACCTCGCCGCGGTACATGAACTCGATGAGGGCCTGCAGCTCCCACATGCGCATGTCCCTGAGGAAGATGATGGGGTGCTGGCAGGGCACCTCGAGGAGGAGGCGCTCGAGGTAGTCGCTGCACGCCGACAGGACGACCTTGTGGCACTTGATCGAGCCGCCGTCGCAGGCGAGCGTCACGTCCACGAACTGCTCGCTGCTCAGCAGCTTGGGGAAGGCGTTGTGCATGTTGGACTGGTGCGAGTTCCACGAGACGCAGAACTGCTGCCGGTCGCCGCCTGGATAAGACGGCTGCAGTCCGCCTGCACCACCTGCGCCGCCGCCCGAATCCATCATCAGCTCCTCGGTGAACGGCTCCGTTTTTACCTAAGATTCCAACACACAGACACAGAGAAAATATAAATCCTCGGTTATTGCGTTCTCCTTTCGAGTCAACTACTATATGCTCTACGTGGGAAAAAAAAGGTTCGAACGTCGTGGGGAGGACGACGCGCTGTTATACATGCAGCTGGGCTTTGTGGAAAGTTATACCAGAGTTTAGGGAATTCGGGACTCGGGGACACCGGTCGGATTGTTACCTGCTCCGGGTGCAGTGGTTACGATGCGTCGGGAGGCGGAGTAAAGTTGTAATCCGACTAATGACCAACGACCCTTGGATGCAGTGATACGCGACTCCCGATTGGATGAGATCAGAGATAGAATTTTACTTTGCCAATTGACGGCTGAACGGGATGGGAAAAATCAATTATAACTCTAACACGTTTGTAGAATCGCTATTTCATATATCTCAAGGCGCATATACGAACTATGATCGACGAGCCGTCTCGCGGATATTTTTCATCGCTTCCGAATCGGTTCGCATCGACGAGAAGCCGAATTCGTCTCTCGAGAACAAAACTATTTACGTCGCGCATCGCTATATGCAGGCGAGAAGGAAATCCCGTATGGCGCGAAAAAACCGCCAAGTCTGAGCCCGAAAGAAAAGTCGGATCGTTACGAGGTGCGGAAACGGTATGGCGATGCTCCGGGAGACCCGTAGCAGCAGCGAGGCAGCGATAATCGCGAGCAACTCGCTCCCGCGCCGCGGTAAACAAAGAGACGCGGCGCGCACTCCACCCACACACGTACGCGCGCACACGAGGCCATCCATCCGTATTCGCGCAATAAAGAATCGCTCATCAACACCCCATTGAACGCGCGGAGCCGTAAAAAACTCTCTCGCACATGCTCGAGAGCCGTTTCTCCATTCCCTCTGCCGTACAGATATATACATACAGCCGCAAGTATCGGCTGCTCCGAGATAAATATATATATACAGCGAGATGAACGAACAACGCTCGCGTTGGCGCACGCTATACGGAGCGTCAAACTTTTTTAACGGTCCGCATCTAAAAATGCCGCTCGTCCACTCTTCCATGCGCGCACTCACACACATGGTATATACACACACGAATAACACACGCATACACACAGAGGTATGGGCGCGCTGGTGCTCGCATCCTGCCCCATGCGTGCGTGCGCGCAGCAGCGGCAATAAACGCCGCGCGCGGCGTATATATATCGTGTTTAATGCGTAACTTTTTGAGCCGCGCGCGCGCGCGTGTGCCACCCCTTCGATTCGACGGAGAAAAGGTAAGACAGAGAGAGGGAATGACGAACAGGTTTCTCAGACGCACCTTGCCTCTCTCGCTCTCTTTCGGCGCTCGCTCGGCGCGTTTTCTCCGGGAAATCCCCCCACGCCGTCCAACACGTCATCCACGCATCTTGGCCATTTCTCTCTCTCTCTCTCTCTCTCTCTCTCTCTCTCTCTCTCTCTCGCTCGCACACCGCACGAGCTCGAGAGAGCATGGGGAACAACAAAATGGAGCCTCCGCGGCTATACGGCTCCGTTTCTATAGTAACTTTAAATTGCGCACGGGAAGAGCGTCGAACGTGTGCGCGCGCGTGCGACACGATACACACACACGCTTGTATAGGTGTGTCGGAGGGGAGAACCGCGAGCGCCGAAGAAATAATATAAAGCGGCTCTCTTTCTTTCTTTCTCTCTCTCTCGCTCTGTCTCGGGTGCGCGCATAAGCAAAAAGCAGAGCGAGCGAAGGCTATATGTGCACTCGCCGAAGGAACAGCGGCAAGCAGCCTCACTCGGTTTTTCGAGGTAAACAAAGGAAACAAACAAAAATCTCTCCTCCTCCTTGTGGCGGTTCTCCCCGCGCGAGCCCGCGCGCGCACATGAATGTATGTATACATGTATACGTGTGTATATACATGCACACGTACGATCCTATATACGTATGTGTAATACTAATGGGAGAGCGGCAACGGCGGCGGCGACGGTGGAGAGGAGAGAGAGAGAGAGACAGAGAGAACGAGTGAGCGCGGTGGCGAGAAAAGGCGGCTGCGGACGGGAGATCGATCGGCACTCAACGTCTTTTTAGTCGCGCTCGCGACGCCGCGCAATAAAGGAACGGCGCGTTTGTTTTCGCGCGCGCTCCAGCGCGTACCTACACGCACTTACACATATACGTACATACATAAATATATGTGTATGTACGCACAAATATATACATATATATATATATATATATATATATATATATATATATATATTTGTGACTATATAGATATACGTATTCGTATATCCATATATATGTATATTCGTACGTGGAGACGCCACTTCTATAAACTCATGATGCGAAGCGCGATCCGAAACAGCAATGAGCGGCTCCCCCACCGTATTTACACGCGGCTCTCTGCCCTCCCCCAGATATGTATATATATACGTATACACACACACACACACACACACACACTCACACACACATACATACATACATACATACAAATCCCCGCTGCCGCGCTGCTCAATCTTTAAATTGCCGTAAAGCGGGGGAGAAAGAGACGAGAGAGAGAGAAAGAGAGAGAGAGAGAGAGACTGGGTGCCGCGGGCACAAAGAGATCGATGCTCGCTCTCCGAGTGAGCTAGCGAGCGTCAAAATTGCCGCGGCTCTCTTGGCTAACGGTAATTAGCCTCTCTCTCTCTCTGACTGTCGCTAGCGTATAGGTATATATATAATACACGAGCTAGCCTATGCCGCACGGAAGAGAGCGAGAGAGACGCTGCCGCGGCGGCCGGCGGCGGCGTGCCTATGGCATCTCTCCCCCAAGAAAGCGGAAAAGCGCCTCCGTCCATGACTAGTGTATAGGCCCGCACGCTAGCCCCCACGAGCCCACGTCCGACCCGGTGTTGGTTGGCGGTGGCGCGGCCTACCGCATCATCAGCGGTGTGTCCCTTGGCACGCACGCGAGGGGACACGCGCGCACGCACGCACGCACGACCGGGAAGCGGCGGAAAAAAAATCACGTGTCCGGCCGCCAGCGGAGCAGCGTGTGCGTACACGCGGTCGCGGCGGCGGCGTCGCGAGACCGACGCTCCTCTCCGCAGCATCTCGCGCCCGGTGCCCCCCCGGGGGGGCGGCCCCGTACACGCTCGCGGGCACGCGCACGCACGCACCTCCTCCAAGTATAAGCGGGCACGAGTACTTACGGCGTCCAGCTTGGCCTGGAGTTTCAGGACGGTCGAGTGGGCTGCAGACGAGTGCTCGCCGTGCGTAGGGCCAGCACGAGAGATCACCGTGTCGTCGATCGTCGAGTGCACGCGCGTGCTCTCGGCGCGGCTCTCGCGCACACACGCCGATCCTCGCACACTCTGCGTGTTACGCTTCTTCCTTCCTCCCTCGCGCACCCGAGAGCTGCAGCGCGCGTGTACGTATATGCACGTTTATACGCGTGTATGCCCGCGGCGTTGTGTGTATATTTAATATGTAGTGTTCACTGCACGCGCCGATCGGGGACTGCTGATGACGATCCGGAGACACACTATGCACACCTCGAGCTAGCGCGCGCGCACCGCCGATATATATCCAACACCACTCTATTACAAACGAACGCCTGCAGAGAGAGCATACACACTCGCCGCGCGCGCACACACACGAGAAGACACACACACCGACTACGGGCGCGCGCGCACACACCACCAGCTCCTCGCTCGTGTATAGGCACTAAGCTAGCTTCCTCCGCTCTCTCGGTTTAGTCCCCGCGTACTGCGCTCTCGGCAGCTCGCTCTCTTCTCTCTCTCCGTCTCTTTCTCGCTCCGCGCGCCTTCCCCGGCCCGTGTGTGAGTGTTCGTGTATATATAGCTACTCCGTTTGTCCGTGGCCGTGCGTGCGCGCTGTGTGTGTGTTTGTACACCCGGAGAACGTTCGTGTGCGTGTGCGGCCGCGCACGCGCACACTCGGGCTAGCCGGTGTTTTGGCTCCGGCCGCAGCGGCCACCGGAAATCACCAGCGACGCCCAGCGGACGGCGCCCTTTTCGAAGGGCCCCACAGCCACCTCGTATGGATTGGCGAAGGGCCGTGACCGATTGACCAACGCGCGCGCTTATTTCTGTGTGTACACCAGGCCGCGAAGGGTCGACACGCGCGCGGTCACGTCGAGGAGTTTCGGGACGATAGCGAAGCTGGACGCAACACGATCGGAGCAACGATATGGGCTGGTCCAGGCTTGATGCTTGTTTACGTTGGCCGATGCCCGCCGAACGTGATGCGTCCACTGTATTTACCCTCGTTCACCCACCCAAGCGTTGCCTTTTTTTTTTCTCGCTCTTTTTCAATTTTAATCTCGATCTACGAAAGACTCGACATTTGTGTGCTGGCTATCGATTTATCCAAGCGAAGATGCGTCGATATGGGATATTCACCCGCCGTGCAATTCGCGAGTCGAAAAACTAAAAACGCCCCGCTGATACGCTTCTTCCTTGCGCTCTCGAATTAATCGTAGATCGCGATTGGCGTGTGCTCGAAGGCCCGGGTGTGGGGGGAAGAAAAGAACGAGAATCAATCGGATCTTCGTGCGGGATGTTGCGACGGAGGAGTCTCGGTGCAAGCTAAGAATATCATTGAATAGTTGCACCGACATGACTCTCGCCCGCTCTCGTATCGATCATGCAAACTACGTAATTGCAACGTATCCACAACTATATCTGCGCACGTTGTTCCAACTGGATGGACAAGACGACGAGCGGATGCACCCGTGGAATTATATAATAATCAAACGGAGGAGGACGATTCGGATAGGGTACATATATATATACATATATATATCTAGGTATGCATGGTGTGTGTACGTACGTACGAACCTTCTCAGCGTGCCGACGTGAATAGACGGGTGAATAGAGTGGGTAGGGAACGCCAGCAGCGGGTATCAAGCGTGGCATTCCATAATTCTTAAAAATAGTATATACGTGTTGACGTTGGGGGGTTCGGCTTTTCTTTATCCACTCATGCTTGCGACGATCGCCTCGGCATCGAGCAGCATCGAGCAGCTAAGAAACTCTCTCCGCACAAGCTCTCCCACCCTCCCTCTCTCTTTCTCGCTCACATGTCTGGCTGCACGACACGTCCACCGAGCAGCAGCAGCAGCATCAGTAGTTCCAATGTAGCAGTGCTTTTCTGATGGGGTCGCGCGCGGCACACTCGTCAATCAAAAATCGAAAGGCTATACACATTGCCATCAGCCGCGCGCAGAGCAAAGTGTCCGTGCGAGAGGCCGAGGAAGGCACGCTGCACGCCGCGACGACAGTCGGAGAAAATTTCACCTGCGCGAAGAGCGAGAGAGAGAGAGAGGTTGAGGCGTTGAGGGAGGGTTTTAAGAGCCTGCGCGTTGCTAATATTATATTATTACGCACACGGGCGCAGAGCTTTGCAGCTGCCTATAGGCGTCGCGACGTCGCGCCGCGGAGAGAGAGCGTCGGTGTGTGGGTGAAGCAGAAGCAGGGCGCCTGCGCGCAACCTCGCCGACGATTCTCGCGAGCTATATATCTCGTCGGCCGTGTGTGTGTGTATATGCGCGCTTACAAGGCGCGACGCGCATACACACGCTGTAATTCGAACATTGTAAGCGCGAGCCCGCGCGCGCACCGCAGACGCCGCGGCGCGCGTTGGCTTGTAATGGAAAACCTATAACGTTTGCACAACAGATTGTGTCCATGAGCTGGAAAATGTTAACCACGGTCAGGCTCTCCCCCATCTACTACGAGTCACCTGGAATATTGGGCCAACCTACATTCAAAAATCGGAGTCCATTCATCAATCATGGTAGAAAATCATAATTTAATAATAATTTAAGGTTACTTATGCATAATTCAACTTCTGACACGTTTCAAATTTTTTTAGAGGAACAGTTGCACAACAAGCAGTTTAACATACATGTGTATGTTTCATGACCAACAGCAAAATTGTCGACATTGCAGTCAAATCTTCTGTCAGTCGTGCCTGAATAATATTGTGACAAGTGTACCAAAGCAAAAAGGCCATCAAGAGTTTGTAATGTTTGTCGCACGCTGCTGGTGCAAGAGACAGCTCCATATTTCAGCTGAGACCCTTCTTCAATTACAAAAAAACAAAGAACTCTCAATGTGATTATTTTTCTTAGATTATAGAATCAGTGCAATATCAATTCAGAAAGAATAGAAAGTATACCAGTATGGAAGGGTTCTTACAAAAATAACTTTTCAAGTATTTTTCACTTGAATTAATAAGTGATTTTATTCATTAACTAAATCTTATTATTCAATGTGATGTGCTAAGGGGTTACAGGCTGCTATGAGGAACATAGTTCAAAAGTTTTTCCAACTTGTACAGTGAATGATGTATCAAGTTTGTGAAAATTTGGATGAAAAAAGAGTATATCTGTAACTCGATAGAAGTATAAAAGTGATAGAACTCGATAGTGTATAAAAGTGAACGTTAACCATTGTTACATTTAACAGACTCAAGTGATGAAAGAGAGTAATTGTCAAGTATTTGTAAATATGAGACTGTACTAATTAAAGTTAAATGTCGTTTAAAAAATTAAAGCTTTTGAATGTACATACTCTGATTTAATTGTACATAGAAAATTTTCAAATTTTACATTACAGTGTTAAATGTCATTTGAAAAATTGAAGCTTTTGAATATACATACTCTGATTCAATTGTACATAGAAAATTTTCAAATTTTACCATAAGTTTGTGAAAATTTGGATGAAAAAAGAGTATATCTGTAACTCGATAGAAGTATAAAAGTGAACGTTAACCCTGGTTACATTTAACAGAGTCAAGTGATAAAAGAGAGTAATTGTCAAGTATTTGTAAATTTATCAGTTTTTTAAACATTTTATTTTGTGTTTATATATAATTAAATGATCTTAGAAACATTCTTCTCTCAATAGTGCAATTACTGTAAGATTTGATTCTATTACTAATTAGCTTTATATATGAGAGTATGAACTCATTTTCGAGTAACCGGCCAAGTACCGTGGCTCGCCTGTAGATGGCGAGGCGTTGAGTCGCGCGTGTATAAGGTATAGCGCGGCGCTCTCTCGCAAGAGAGTCGGCGTTCTACCGTCTATATAAGGGAGCTTGGACACTGATTGGATCAACTCGGTCGGGCCTTCGTGGTCAATCCCAGTCTCCAATTTGGTCATTCCATATTGGAGTACACTTTTTTGAATAATATTTCGTGATACAGATGAATTATGGCCGGTAAACTATATAATTAAGACGGACCCAAGTCGTACGTCAGAATCAGTTTGCCAATGAGCCTATCACGGGCAGAAAATAAATTTGGATCTATGAAACATCTTGTTACCATTTTCAAGCCATGCGTTCGCTTCATAACCTTGATATTTTCACAGGTTCGAAGTTTCAATAAAATGAACAGCTTTCTACATTTCTGTATTTAAACATGCCCCGATGTAGGTAGCTCTGGTATCCATCTAATATATACCTCCCCTAAAAACCATTCTTTACACGTGAACTCGTTGTACGTTTCTTTAAAGGTTCGCTACTCTTTCATCAGAAATATATTATCAAAGCAATATTGTTTTGTTTCAGTTGTATTTAGCATTCTAGAAGAAAAACCAAGAAGAAAAGTAAGAATACATTTTTTCGATTCGAGGCTCATGTCTCTTACAATCACGTTATAAACAAATAGAATCCAGTGATATCAGGGAAGTCGATTCACTTTGGGTGCAATTTGTTTAAATAATTATTGTATAAACATTGGATCTTGAAAAAAGAGAAAATAGGGGTATTTTTTTCAAAAAAGCACGCAATCCCGCAATCAGTTTTCATCCCATGGTGATAGCGTAAGCATTGGCAGAAGCGACTTTTTCTCGGTTTTACTGAATTCCAATTGTTTATAACGCGATTGCCAGAAAAATAAGCCTCAAATCAAAAAAATGTGTTTCACGTTTTTTTCTTGGTTTTTCATCTAAAATCGATTGACACCATTGCTTTCTCGAATTTACGAATTTGGGTGCAATTTGTTTAAATAATTATTGTTTAAACAATTGGAAATGGAAAAAGAAAAAACGGGTATTTTTTTTTCAAAAAAGCACGTGATCCAATAATTAGTTTTATGATATCTCCGCTGGTTTGGACCTGGGCCTTAATGGGTTAATATGGTCAAAAAATTATGCCAGTGCATCAGATAGCATAAGCAATTTTATTTTTCATAGTAAAAATTCACCTTCGAAAAAGATATACTTAACGACAAGTATATTCCTTATCCTGTGGTTCGTTTTTGGATAAATTTTCAATCGACTAAATGTTTTTAGGTAGAATTAAATTATATTTTTTTTGTAAATATAAAAATGCTTAAGCGACTAAATTTTTTTGAGAGGGTAAAAATTGCAAGATGTCTTTTAGTTATTTTTCTATTTAAATACATTTAAAATAATAATTAAAGAATATGAAGCCTTCTTTCTGCTTCATGTTTCTTTGCTACGGATTTCAAACTGATTTATTTTTTTTTTTAATATACAGTAATATCAAACATTATCCAACTAGTATGGTTATCTAACAATAGAATGAATATTTTTCAAATTACACTTAATTATTGTAGTTATACTAATGTTAAGATGGAAAATAACTCAAATCACAAATTTATGTCAAGTACTAATATAATTTTGAAGAGTTTAAGCTCAAAAATTATATAAATGGTGGAAATAAAATAAAATACACCATTTGCATTTTTATTTCTCATAGAAAAATATTTACCTTTGAAAAAGGTATACGTTGACGACAAGTAGGTTTCGTATCCCATAGTTCGTTGTTGAATAAATTCTTATGCGAATAAATTTTTTATAGAAAAAGAAATATGAAAATGTCTGTTTGATCTTAGTCTATTCAAGTGTATGTAAGAAAATAATATGATTCGAATCGAATATATCATTTGAAAATATCACTTCAATAGACATTTTTACCAATACACTATCGTTATATATTCCAGTTCATTTTGTCAATTATGACCAAAGAAAGTAATGAAATCTAGAATCTGATGCCAAGTATTCAACTGGTGTGATTATCCTACCACCAAACAAATATTTTTGCAAATTACACTCACAATCAATTATATGTCAAGTAAAATCTATCAAATCTTGCTACATTTTGATCCTTGAATAAATTATATTGCGGTAAAATACTTCAGTAAGTCGAATTCTCTGTTACGGATTTCGAACTAATAACCTTGAATATCAATTTGCTAATGTTAAGATAAGAAAGTACTGAAATCTCGAGCAATTTTTCTTCGTCATAGTAAAAAATGGACCTTTGAAAAAGGTATACGTGGACGACAAGTATGTTCCGTATCCCTATAGTGCGTTGTTGAATAAATTCTTATGCTACGTAAATAGAAAATGACTTTGAAAATGACTGTTTAATCTCACTCCATCCAAATGCATGTAAAATAATAATATGATTCAAATCATATATGTGAAGACATACACAAATTCATTATTTACGAAGCACAAGAATAATCTTAGATTATCGGAGAACTCTTAAACTTGAATGATAATCAAAAATTATCAAATTAAGTATTATAAAACCTTTCTGGAGAAAAGTATAAGTTTCTGACGAGTAACGATAGGTTAACGGTACATACATTTGTTAATTATTGTTTATAAATTATCGGGGGACTCTTAAACTTGAATAATTATCAAAAATTATCAAATTAAGTATTATGAAACCTTTCTGGAGAAAAGTATAAGTTTCTGACGAGTAACGATAGGTTAACGGTACATACATTTGTCAATTATCGTTGATATATTTACGTTTCGGTACTGGTTTTTAATCAAATAATCAGTCAAATTTACGAAGCACATTTTTTCATACATACTATTCTATATTTACAGACATACATTAATTCATCGTAAACCAGAACTACCCAAATCTAAGCATATGAAAGTGAAGAAATCAATTAATATATTTGTCCTGGCAAGTTCAAATAAATTTCACCCTTCTTGCTTATCACAATTACTTCTATAAATTCACGTATCATAAGAAGATGTGTTTTGTAAATCATCTTAGATTATCGGGGGCTCTTGAACTTGAATAATTATCAAATTCAGTATTATAAAACCTTTCTAAAGAAAAGTATAAATTTCTGACGAGTAACGTAACAGTACATGCATTTGTTAATTATTTGTTTATTTTTTTACGTTTCGGTACTGGTTTTTTGATCAAATTTTCAGTAGAATTTACGAAGCACATGAATCATCTTAGATTATCGGGGGACTCTTAAACTTGAATAATTATCAAATTCAGTATTATAAAACCTTTCTGAAGAAAAATATAAATTTCTGACGAGTAACGATAGGTTAACAGTACATACATTTGTTAATTATTTTTTATATATTTACGTTTCGGTGTTTGTTTTTAATCAAATTTCTAGTCGAATTCATGAAGCACATGAATAATCTTAGATTATCGGGAGACTCTGAAACTTGAATAATTATCTAACATTTGTTAATTATATTATAATTTTCATTATATACTTACTATTCTATATTTAAAGACATACATGAATTCATTATATACCAGATCTACCGAAATCTGAGCATATGAAAGTAGAAAAATCCATTCATATTGCCTGGCAAGTTCACATTGATTCTCTTTATTCTATTGAAATATAGAGTTATTTTCTACATTTTATTCGATATGTCAAGACATAAATAAATTCATTATAAACCAGAACTACCCAAATTTGAGCATATGAAAGTAAAGAAATGAATTCATATATTGGTCCTGTGAAGTTGAAACTCCGGAATAACACAATTTTTTTTTCAAATTTTTGGCTTCATATCCCTTAATTAAAAAGCATGTAAAAAATTCATCTTTTGATCAAATTTTCAGTCGAATTTACGAAGCACATGAATCATCTTAGATTATCGGGGGACTCTTAAACTTGAATAATTATCGAATTCAGTATTATAAAACCTTTCTGAAGAAAAGTATAAATTTCTGACGAGTAACGATAGGTTAACAGTACATACATTTTTTAATTATTTGTTTATTTTTTTACGTTTCGGTGTTTGTTTTTAATCAAATTTCTAGTCAAATTCATGAAGCACATGAATGATTTTAGATTATCGGGAGACTCTTGAACTTGAATCATTATCTAACATTTGTTAATTATATTTTAATTTTTATTAGATACTTACTATTCCATATTTAAAGACATACATGAATTCATTATATACCAGATCTACCGAAATCTGAGCATATGAAAGTAGAAAAATCCATTCATATTTGTCCTGGCAAGTTCACATTGATTCTCTTTATTCTATTGAAATATACAGTTATTTTCTACATTTTATTCTTTATGTCAAGACATAAATAAATTCATTATATACCAGAACTACCCAAATCTGAGCATATGAAAGTAAAGAAATGAATTCATATATTGGTCCTGGCAAGTTCAAATATTTTCACCCTTTTTGTTTCTCACAATTACTTCTATAAGTTCACGAATCATGAGATGTGCTTTGTTTTTTATTCTTAATATTTAGGCGTTCATTCATTCTTCATTGTTCTTATGTCAAACTGTATTTTTTAATATACATAAATTCATTCATTATATACCAGAACTAACTAAATCTGAGCATATGAAAGTAGAAAAATCAATTCATATTTGTCCTGGCAAGTTCACATTGATTCTCTTTAAATATACAGGTTTTGTTTTGGTTTTCAAATTTTCCTCTTCGTTCAGCTGATAAACTCCTCTCAGATGCTAATTCAACAGTCAGCCTGCGATCCTTTGGAACCCCATCTGGTAATCTATCTTTCTTCTTTTTTGCAGCTGCTCTTTGCAGCTAAATCCATGATTTAATCAGCCACATTCTGTCGCCCAAGTCCTGTAAAGCTCTTTGAAGCCCACCGTCCGCGAGATTCTTCTCATCTCACCATGTGTCTCTCGATGTTCAACTTTTTCGAACATCGAGAGGAATCGCGACCCCGGGTGTTTCCGTGTTTTAATTACATATCCAAACTCAAGATCCCAAAATGGTATATGTACTAGTTATATTGTAGCTGATTTTCATCTCAAAACATTGGTAAATTAAGATTGAAAAAGGAAATTGCTGTTACGATTGTAACAGCAATTTAAATATCTAGATCCTAAAATATCTACATTCGTATCTTATCATCACAAATAATTTGAATCAATATCCAGTATGAAACACAAGTATTGGAAAACACGTTATTCACAGTGATGGGTACTAACTCAACATTTCTAAATGGAATAAACTTTGTCTCACTCATTCTAATCGAATTTTCCATGATAATTGGGTCAATTGAGATTGATGAACTGGATCACTGTTTCGTCTCCTCCTCGAAAATTACTATGAATATATTTGAGAACACATTGTTCGTAATGATTGAAATTGTATAACAATCATTTCTGATTACAGTCTTGAAGCATTGGAAAATGGTTCATTTTGTTTCCATTTCTTGTATTCTATTCCTCACTCGCCGGCAAGGTCTTCTAACAGTTCACGATGGGCTGGAGATATGTAGTATCACTCATGTTGATAAATTTGTCTATTTTTGATAATTATTTTATGACCGAGTAAATACATTCAAGTTTATTTTCACATTAGTAAAACGAGTAAATACTGAAATTTCTTATCAAATACCATCTACTATGAGTCTTTCCGCAATCCGCGATAGGCAGATGTTTAGTGTGACTATTGATGATAATTCCTTTTGGTCTTTATGCAATGTATATTTTGTAGAGCGATCTGGAGAAAACCATTCAATACTCCCAGGTTGGGTTAAAAATATACTCCCCTAAATCTTGGATCGATAGATAAATTATGTTTGAGATCAATTATTTCAACGATGATAATATCCCCGGGAATTCGGAATATTAACATGAGTAATTCCAGTCATTTTTTTCTAGAATAGAATAATAATACTATATAACATCAAGACAATATTGTTGTGTAACAATATCACGTAGGAGGTAGTAATATACAAGAATACAAGATTCAATTGTCATATTTTCTATGTCCACATTTACATTCTGGAAAGACGAAGTTCAATTACATAAAAATTAGGTCAATATGCTGCATGATAAAGAATTTTGAAATGGCTACAATTTGTGAAAATCAATATCCTCATTTATAATTGTATGATGCAGGACATAGAAAAACTGTGAGAAGACCTTGCCGGCGAGTGAGGAATAGAATACAAGAAATGGAAACAAAATGAACCATTTTCCAATGCTTCAAGACTGTAATCAGAAATGATTGTTATACAATTTCAATCATTACGAACAATGTGTTCTCAAATATATTCATAGTAATTTTCGAGGAGGAGGAGACGAAACAGTGATCCAGTTCATCAATCTCAATTGACCCAATTATCATGGAAAATTCGATTAGAATGAGTGAGACAAAGTTTATTCCATTTAGAAATGTTGAGTTAGTACCCATCACTGTGAATAACGTGTTTTCCAATACTTGTGTTTCATACTGGATATTGATTCAAATTATTTGTGATGATAAGATACGAATGTAGATATTTTAGGATCTAGATATTTAAATTGCTGTTACAATCGTAACAGCAATTTCCTTTTTCAATCTTAATTTACCAATGTTTTGAGATGAAAATCAGCTACAATATAACTAGTACATATACCATTTTGGGATCTTGAGTTTGGATATGTAATTAAAACACGGAAACACCCGGGGTCGCGATTCCTCTCGATGTTCGAAAAAGTTGAACATCGAGAGACACATGGTGAGATGAGAAGAATCTCGCGGACGGTGGGCTTCAAAGAGCTTTACAGGACTTGGGCGACAGAATGTGGCTGATTAAATCATGGATTTAGCTGCAAAGAGCAGCTGCAAAAAAGAAGAAAGATAGATTACCAGATGGGGTTCCAAAGGATCGCAGGCTGACTGTTGAATTAGCATCTGAGAGGAGTTTATCAGCTGAACGAAGAGGAAAATTTGAAAACCAAAACAAAACCTGTATATTTAAAGAGAATCAATGTGAACTTGCCAGGACAAATATGAATTGATTTTTCTACTTTCATATGCTCAGATTTAGTTAGTTCTGGTATATAATGAATGAATTTATGTATATTAAAAAATACAGTTTGACATAAGAACAATGAAGAATGAATGAACGCCTAAATATTAAGAATAAAAAACAAAGCACATCTCATGATTCGTGAACTTATAGAAGTAATTGTGAGAAACAAAAAGGGTGAAAATATTTGAACTTGCCAGGACCAATATATGAATTCATTTCTTTACTTTCATATGCTCAGATTTGGGTAGTTCTGGTATATAATGAATTTATTTATGTCTTGACATAAAGAATAAAATGTAGAAAATAACTGTATATTTCAATAGAATAAAGAGAATCAATGTGAACTTGCCAGGACAAATATGAATGGATTTTTCTACTTTCATATGCTCAGATTTCGGTAGATCTGGTATATAATGAATTCATGTATGTCTTTAAATATGGAATAGTAAGTATCTAATAAAAATTAAAATATAATTAACAAATGTTAGATAATGATTCAAGTTCAAGAGTCTCCCGATAATCTAAAATCATTCATGTGCTTCATGAATTTGACTAGAAATTTGATTAAAAACAAACACCGAAACGTAAAAAAATAAACAAATAATTAAAAAATGTATGTACTGTTAACCTATCGTTACTCGTCAGAAATTTATACTTTTCTTCAGAAAGGTTTTATAATACTGAATTCGATAATTATTCAAGTTTAAGAGTCCCCCGATAATCTAAGATGATTCATGTGCTTCGTAAATTCGACTGAAAATTTGATCAAAAGATGAATTTTTTACATGCTTTTTAATTAAGGGATATGAAGCCAAAAATTTGAAAAAAAAATTGTGTTATTCCGGAGTTTCAACTTCACAGGACCAATATATGAATTCATTTCTTTACTTTCATATGCTCAAATTTGGGTAGTTCTGGTTTATAATGAATTTATTTATGTCTTGACATATCGAATAAAATGTAGAAAATAACTCTATATTTCAATAGAATAAAGAGAATCAATGTGAACTTGCCAGGCAATATGAATGGATTTTTCTACTTTCATATGCTCAGATTTCGGTAGATCTGGTATATAATGAATTCATGTATGTCTTTAAATATAGAATAGTAAGTATATAATGAAAATTATAATATAATTAACAAATGTTAGATAATTATTCAAGTTTCAGAGTCTCCCGATAATCTAAGATTATTCATGTGCTTCATGAATTCGACTAGAAATTTGATTAAAAACAAACACCGAAACGTAAATATATAAAAAATAATTAACAAATGTATGTACTGTTAACCTATCGTTACTCGTCAGAAATTTATATTTTTCTTCAGAAAGGTTTTATAATACTGAATTTGATAATTATTCAAGTTTAAGAGTCCCCCGATAATCTAAGATGATTCATGTGCTTCGTAAATTCTACTGAAAATTTGATCAAAAAACCAGTACCGAAACGTAAAAAAATAAACAAATAATTAACAAATGCATGTACTGTTACGTTACTCGTCAGAAATTTATACTTTTCTTTAGAAAGGTTTTATAATACTGAATTTGATAATTATTCAAGTTCAAGAGCCCCCCGATAATCTAAGATGATTTACAAAACACATCTTCTTATGATACGTGAATTTATAGAAGTAATTGTGATAAGCAAGAAGGGTGAAATTTATTTGAACTTGCCAGGACAAATATATTAATTGATTTCTTCACTTTCATATGCTTAGATTTGGGTAGTTCTGGTTTACGATGAATTAATGTATGTCTGTAAATATAGAATAGTATGTATGAAAAAATGTGCTTCGTAAATTTGACTGATTATTTGATTAAAAAACCAGTACCGAAACGTAAATATATCAACGATAATTGACAAATGTATGTACCGTTAACCTATCGTTACTCGTCAGAAACTTATACTTTTCTCCAGAAAGGTTTCATAATACTTAATTTGATAATTTTTGATAATTATTCAAGTTTAAGAGTCCCCCGATAATTTATAAACAATAATTAACAAATGTATGTACCGTTAACCTATCGTTACTCGTCAGAAACTTATACTTTTCTCCAGAAAGGTTTTATAATACTTAATTTGATAATTTTTGATTATCATTCAAGTTTAAGAGTTCTCCGATAATCTAAGATTATTCTTGTGCTTCGTAAATAATGAATTTGTGTATGTCTTCACATATATGATTTGAATCATATTATTATTTTACATGCATTTGGATGGAGTGAGATTAAACAGTCATTTTCAAAGTCATTTTCTATTTACGTAGCATAAGAATTTATTCAACAACGCACTATAGGGATACGGAACATACTTGTCGTCCACGTATACCTTTTTCAAAGGTCCATTTTTTACTATGACGAAGAAAAATTGCTCGAGATTTCAGTACTTTCTTATCTTAACATTAGCAAATTGATATTCAAGGTTATTAGTTCGAAATCCGTAACAGAGAATTCGACTTACTGAAGTATTTTACCGCAATATAATTTATTCAAGGATCAAAATGTAGCAAGATTTGATAGATTTTACTTGACATATAATTGATTGTGAGTGTAATTTGCAAAAATATTTGTTTGGTGGTAGGATAATCACACCAGTTGAATACTTGGCATCAGATTCTAGATTTCATTACTTTCTTTGGTCATAATTGACAAAATGAACTGGAATATATAACGATAGTGTATTGGTAAAAATGTCTATTGAAGTGATATTTTCAAATGATATATTCGATTCGAATCATATTATTCTCTTACATACACTTGAATAGACTAAGATCAAACAGACATTTTCATATTTCTTTTTCTATAAAAAAATTTATTCGCATAAGAATTTATTCAACAACGAACTATGGGATACGAAACCTACTTGTCGTCAACGTATACCTTTTTCAAAGGTAAATATTTTTCTATGAGAAATAAAAATGCAAATGGTGTATTTTATTTTATTTCCACCATTTATATAATTTTTGAGCTTAAACTCTTCAAAATTATATTAGTACTTGACATAAATTTGTGATTTGAGTTATTTTCCATCTTAACATTAGTATAACTACAATAATTAAGTGTAATTTGAAAAATATTCATTCTATTGTTAGATAACCATACTAGTTGGATAATGTTTGATATTACTGTATATAAAAAAAAAAATAAATCAGTTTGAAATCCGTAGCAAAGAAACATGAAGCAGAAAGAAGGCTTCATATTCTATAATTATTATTTTAAATGTATTTAAATAGAAAAATAACTAGAAGACATCTTGCAATTTTTACCCTCTCAAAAAAATTTAGTCGCTTAAGCATTTTTATATTTACAAAAAAAATATAATTAATTCTACCTAAAAACATTTAGTCGATTGAAAATTTATCCAAAAACGAACCACAGGATAAGGAATATACTTGTCGTTAAGTATATCTTTTTCGAAGGTGAATTTTTACTATGAAAAATAAAATTGCTTATGCTATCTGATGCACTGGCATAATTTTTTGACCATATTAACCCATTAAGGCCCAGGTCCAAACCAGCGGAGATATCATAAAACTAATTATTGGATCACGTGCTTTTTTGAAAAAAAAAATACCCGTTTTTTCTTTTTCCATTTCCAATTGTTTAAACAATAATTATTTAAACAAATTGCACCCAAATTCGTAAATTCGAGAAAGCAATGGTGTCAATCGATTTTAGATGAAAAACCAAGAAAAAAACGTGAAACACATTTTTTTGATTTGAGGCTTATTTTTCTGGCAATCGCGTTATAAACAATTGGAATTCAGTAAAACCGAGAAAAAGTCGCTTCTGCCAATGCTTACGCTATCACCATGGGATGAAAACTGATTGCGGGATTGCGTGCTTTTTTGAAAAAAATACCCCTATTTTCTCTTTTTTCAAGATCCAATGTTTATACAATAATTATTTAAACAAATTGCACCCAAAGTGAATCGACTTCCCTGATATCACTGGATTCTATTTGTTTATAACGTGATTGTAAGAGACATGAGCCTCGAATCGAAAAAATGTATTCTTACTTTTCTTCTTGGTTTTTCTTCTAGAATGCTAAATACAACTGAAACAAAACAATATTGCTTTGATAATATATTTCTGATGAAAGAGTAGCGAACCTTTAAAGAAACGTACAACGAGTTCACGTGTAAAGAATGGTTTTTAGGGGAGGTATATATTAGATGGATACCAGAGCTACCTACATCGGGGCATGTTTAAATACAGAAATGTAGAAAGCTGTTCATTTTATTGAAACTTCGAACCTGTGAAAATATCAAGGTTATGAAGCGAACGCATGGCTTGAAAATGGTAACAAGATGTTTCATAGATCCAAATTTATTTTCTGCCCGTGATAGGCTCATTGGCAAACTGATTCTGACGTACGACTTGGGTCCGTCTTAATTATATAGTTTACCGGCCATAATTCATCTGTATCACGAAATATTATTCAAAAAAGTGTACTCCAATATGGAATGACCAAATTGGAGACTGGGATTGACCACGAAGGCCCGACCGAGTTGATCCAATCAGTGTCCAAGCTCCCTTATATAGACGGTAGAACGCCGACTCTCTTGCGAGAGAGCGCCGCGCTATACCTTATACACGCGCGACTCAACGCCTCGCCATCTACAGGCGAGCCACGGTACTTGGCCGGTTACTCGAAAATGAGTTCATACTCTCATATATAAAGCTAATTAGTAATAGAATCAAATCTTACAGTAATTGCACTATTGAGAGAAGAATGTTTCTAAGATCATTTAATTATATATAAACACAAAATAAAATGTTTAAAAAACTGATAAATTTACAAATACTTGACAATTACTCTCTTTTATCACTTGACTCTGTTAAATGTAACCAGGGTTAACGTTCACTTTTATACTTCTATCGAGTTACAGATATACTCTTTTTTCATCCAAATTTTCACAAACTTATGGTAAAATTTGAAAATTTTCTATGTACAATTGAATCAGAGTATGTATATTCAAAAGCTTCAATTTTTCAAATGACATTTAACACTGTAATGTAAAATTTGAAAATTTTCTATGTACAATTAAATCAGAGTATGTACATTCAAAAGCTTTAATTTTTTAAACGACATTTAACTTTAATTAGTACAGTCTCATATTTACAAATACTTGACAATTACTCTCTTTCATCACTTGAGTCTGTTAAATGTAACAATGGTTAACGTTCACTTTTATACACTATCGAGTTCTATCACTTTTATACTTCTATCGAGTTACAGATATACTCTTTTTTCATCCAAATTTTCACAAACTTGATACATCATTCACTGTACAAGTTGGAAAAACTTTTGAACTATGTTCCTCATAGCAGCCTGTAACCCCTTAGCACATCACATTGAATAATAAGATTTAGTTAATGAATAAAATCACTTATTAATTCAAGTGAAAAATACTTGAAAAGTTATTTTTGTAAGAACCCTTCCATACTGGTATACTTTCTATTCTTTCTGAATTGATATTGCACTGATTCTATAATCTAAGAAAAATAATCACATTGAGAGTTCTTTGTTTTTTTGTAATTGAAGAAGGGTCTCAGCTGAAATATGGAGCTGTCTCTTGCACCAGCAGCGTGCGACAAACATTACAAACTCTTGATGGCCTTTTTGCTTTGGTACACTTGTCACAATATTATTCAGGCACGACTGACAGAAGATTTGACTGCAATGTCGACAATTTTGCTGTTGGTCATGAAACATACACATGTATGTTAAACTGCTTGTTGTGCAACTGTTCCTCTAAAAAAATTTGAAACGTGTCAGAAGTTGAATTATGCATAAGTAACCTTAAATTATTATTAAATTATGATTTTCTACCATGATTGATGAATGGACTCCGATTTTTGAATGTAGGTTGGCCCAATATTCCAGGTGACTCGTAGTAGATGGGGGAGAGCCTGACCGTGGTTAACATTTTCCAGCTCATGGACACAATCTGTTGTGCAAACGTTATAGGTTGTTCCTCCATGTACTGACTGAATGATATCTTTCAATTTCACCAACAGCGAACCCTCAGCATATTTATCCTGGAACTATTTCTTCCTTATTACCTAAAAAATATTTCATTCCATGAACGTTTGTCAAATCATTGATTAATTCATTAGTATCTACTTGGGCTTTGTTAACAATATCAGTCTTGTTGCCCCTACTTTGTTCAGTCAGTTGTTTCTTGTTCTACATTAATTTGAGTTTCACAAAGCGCATTAGAGATATCTGAGGAAATCTCTGTGGAATCGTTATCATACCTTTTAGATTGAGTATCTGTTCAAATGATAGGCTGCTCTGGATCAGATACAAAGGCACTGATGCCACTGAGCATCCAGTTGGAAATATCAATGGCAATAAACTAGCTATACCACAGTTGATCTTCATTGAATTTGGCTGCCAAGAGTTCACCTTCTTTAATATCGCCAACTTCTTTAAACAGCTCTGCGTCAATCATTCTCAAAGTAATATCATCCAAAATTGGGAACTGGGTCTGCTTGCGTATCCAGAATTCCAATGGTGAACATACATAACTGATACAGCCCATATTAACATTCGGTAAATTTTCTTCACCTATGGGAGGTGGTCGCTCCTCTCCAATATTATTCTTTGCATCATCAATCTTTGTTTATTATCCTTTGCATTATCAATATCAATGCCTTCATCGATTGGTGGAGTGATCTTGGCGCATCTCTCTAGAAGTTCCAGAGCCAAACCCTTCATATCATGGGTTAATTTTACGACACATGTCTCATCTTTGTCAAGTACATCCAGGAGGAAAACGGTAGCACCGCTGTCAGCAATCATTTCAAACTCAGTGTTAACACCATGTGGCCAGTGTTCAACCCCATCAGGTTTGGCTAAACAACACTTATGAGATAGAGGAGGTATGGATGCGAGATTGTCTGGAATTTTTCTTACATCTCTTGTCATGGCTGTGTTTCCATATTCCATATAGTGGACTTTTGTGCCTTGCTCGGTAGTAGAGATCATCGTCGAGATATGAGCAATGCAGATCAGATCTTCTTTGATATCCATGACGGCAGGAAGAATATTAGCCATTAGCAATATATCCTCGAACATTCTTAGGTCACGTATTTTTCTTCTTACAACCAAAATTGATCGACTGAGACACAATAATTAACAAAAGCTGATCGGGGATCACGCTCTTCTTCTACCAACTCTATATTTTTCCTGCAGGCAGCTAGTTGTTTGCTGATCAAAAGTTTACTAAGGCTTTGTTCTCCATTAAAATGATCAATTTACAAAGGTGCTTTGTTGGTGATTCTGAGAGCTTGAAGTTTTCATATACGTTAGCTTCTGCCTGCAAAATGGACCGGCGTAATCATCTTTCAGCATCAAAACTCAGCAGAATATTAGGTACTTGTCACTCGCGTACAGACTAAGTATACAGATGGTAGCTGTGTGGGGCAAAGAACCAATTTTTCTTATTACTACGAGATTGTTAATTAATAAATATATAATTAATGAAGGGAACGATGCTAAGTCATGTGCACATATATTGAGAAAACTTTATACTCATGTGCGCGTGATTGCGGCGTAATTCTTAATTTTTTACTTCGAATTATTGAATAATATTCTTACCTAATACAGATTGGAGGTTAGCCTATTCCAATCAATAGAAAATCAGACACAGCTCGGTCGACGTCTGGCACATTTGCAGCACTAGACGACCCGGGTTATGTCCGCTACTTGCGATCTCGCGTTTTTGTATAAAATATATATAATATATAAACGCGTCCAAGTTGCATGTGTTCGCGTTTCACTCCATGCTTATACCAGCTTATACTACATATATAGCAGACGCCATGATGATTCTCTACGGCAGCTCACTAGCCTATACCTATATATATGCGAGAATCGAGATATCTCGAAATCGTTCGTCGCCGTCGAGGTGGCTTATGAACTGAAAAATAATCTTTTTTGCTCCATTCTAGCCATTCTAACCTAGCAGACAAGACTCATTACATTAAAAGTATCTGCTATAGGAGGTGAATAGGGCTGGATACTAGGGAAAAATGAATAAAAAAATCATATTCTACCAGATAACATCCATAACTGATGCGTATCTGTGTTATTTTATAAAATTGAAAAATCCGTGATCCAAACTTAATGTATAATAGGGTTGCGCTGCCCCCAGCTGCCGTTACTCGCCAGGAGGGGGCGCTAGCGCGCCCCTGGATATTGCCGCTAAAAATATACGCCCCGCGGATGGGTGTGTGTGTGTGTGTGTGTGTGTGGCGTGGCGCGCAGCCGCGGCGATCATTTCGGAGCAGCCATATCAGCCATAGGGTTGACGTGACCGCGCGCGCAAGCAGCAGCTGCCGAGGATATCGCTCGCACCGACGTGCACGTGTATATATACTTATATATATATATATATATATCATGTATACACGAGCACGCGCGCGCGACTAGCTGAGATCAATACGATAGACCAACACTCCGGCCGAATCAAATGTGTAATCAATACTTTATGCAAAAGCGATATAAACTTTATAAGCCGCCACCGCCCCCCCCCCGGACTCAATTGCGACCCTGTGGCGTCCTCGTCTATCCGGGCAAAATTCCACACACTCTATACGCGTGTGTATCGTACGTCGCGCGGGGGAGGATATTTTTTTATTAACGCGACTGCGAAGAGAGCTGAGAGTATACCGAGGGGCGCGTGTATAAATATTGCCACTCGACTCCTTTTCCTACTCCATGCCCTCGGTTAATCGAGATCGCGAGCTTCGGCGAGCCTATACCGCGAAATGTATATTATACTTATCCGCGGAGATGCTGTCCGCACCTCTCGCGACGCGTTTATCATTATTTCATCCATTGCCAGCGCAATCTCGGTGTTTTCTTTCGTGAAATAGCGATTGGAGTCTCTCGCTATACGCGTTTTCCTTGATCGTGAAAACGTTCGGAGGAAATACGTAACAGTATACAAGACTCGAATGAAATATTTATAAGAAGCGCACCTCGATTCTTCTTTTTGTCACTTTGAAGAGCGTGCAGAAGTATATATAGGTAGCCAGAGTCCCTCTATGTATACGTATATATATACACACGCACATATCACATATGCGCGTATGCGTGTATGCGTTTCTGTGAGACAGGCAGGTGTTCTTTGATTCATCGTCTCTCCCGTTTTTCGGATTTTTTTTACATCCACTTTACAGCCTAACATCTGGATTTTATAAGGATCACTGTATAGTTTTCATAAATTTTACAATAGTTTGGAGGTGAAGAAACATATTTTCAATGTAATTTTAAAATTGATAAAAAAGTGATGAAATTTACAACGATGTTACTCATTCTGAGATATTGATACGTGCTTCTATACGATTATGATATTTCTATAAAAATGTTTATTTATAACAGAGTAGAAGTTTATATTAAAAAATCAAAATGGATTTCTCTGACTTACTTTTTAATATCTGTATTTAATGGTAACATGACTCCATAAAATTTAGCTTTCATGCAAACATAGTATGAATTTGATACCAATGATCTAATAAGAATGAGTTTTGATATTTTCGAGGGTATGTATACTCCAACGGTACATTGCTATATCGAGACTTGGAAATTATTTAATTTTGAAATGCGCCACAGTTTTCGTTAATTTTTTCCATCCATTAGTATAAGTATCGACCAACACCAAAGCAAAATATAAAAAAGAGTTGAGTATATTATACAAACAAAGTCTCCCGCCTATAGTGCTATCAGCGCCACTACCGGAAATAATATATATAGTAAATCTATCACTCGAATGACGAATTATTTCGATCCGAATACTTATATCCAAATTCCAATCCCTAAATCCCTTCATAGTTGAAAAATTGCTTCGGCTTCGGCTTCGGCCAGCTTCGGCTTCGGCCAGCTTCGGAATTACTGTTCGGAATACTTCGGGTCACTTCGGAACTATATATATGTGATATGGATATATGTTTGTTGACGAGTGTCTAACAGTGTCTAACAACAGTGTCTAATGCGGTCGGTCTGTCGATTTGCATCATCAGGAAATTAGACAAGACAGATAAGAAATACAAGGCAAAGGCAATTAGAAGTGAAGCTAATTATTTAGTGAGAATTATCAGAAAAAGAACACTTCAAAACAATAAAATCCACAATGCTTGCTGGATATCCTGCAGAGGCTCACGACGATGGTCCCGGTTTTGTTGGAATCAAATTTTGTCAAGAATGTAATAATATGTTGTATCCCAAAGAAGATAAAGAAAATAAAGTTTTGATGTATGCGGTAAGTATCTTCGAATCGATTATTCAGAAGTTGTTCTCAAAACTTTTAAGAGGTTATGTTTGTTTTTATGTTCAAATTTCATTAATCATTCATTATATTTTATGTTCACAGTGCAGAAATTGCGACTTCAAAACATTGGCAGACAGCAGCTGTATATATGTCAACAAAATTATGCACGAAATTGAGTAAGAAAATTTACTCTTTATTTGTTTGATCATTTTGATACTATTGCAAGTATCGTTGATACTGATAGCTTGTTTGATTTTACAGTGAATTGACTCACATTGTGGCAGATGTAACCTCTGATCCAACCCTTCCAAGAACTGAGGAACATCCTTGTCCAAAATGTAACCACCGAGAAGCAGTTTTCTTCCAGGCTCAAACTCGTCGCGCTGAAGAAGAGATGAGACTTTATTATGTATGCACAAACACGCATTGCACTCATCGTTGGACAGAATAATTTTACCATTTTATTTGATGTTTAAGGCATAAGTCAATTGATATTTGAGTACCCCACTTTATTTTGTAATAAATGCACTTGAAAAATAATTAATAATGCATTATTATTTCACTTTTTCCTGTATACCTAACATCTAATTTTCATTATACTGATTTGTTCTTCTGCAAAATTTGTTACATAACCAAAACGTACTATATAATTTTCAGAAGTTCAACTTTTTGTACAAACATAGTAAAACTGCCACTGTGCTGGTGGCATATGTTCCGATTGGTACGGCCCTGAATTTTGACACTGACGCAACTTAACCTAGAAAACTGCGGCAGTTTCGTGCGTGCGCGCTGCGTTATACTTATACGGCGGACGTAATGAATGTTCGTGAATAAGTTGCCAAAAGTCAAACTTGATGCGAGCCTATTAGAGAGCAGAGAAATTGAGAGAAAATCTAAGAAGAGGTTGGGCGGACTGTTCCAAATTTGGTTGCAGAAACAGGTGTGCTTACTCATTAGTTGTTTCATCTGTTGCTATCAACCGAATATGTATTTTCTTCACAATTACTAGTGCTAACAAATCTATTTTTTTCTTTCATGGGTGGATCGCAATCAAGAAATTCACGAAAAATGCCGAATTCCGACAGGTATTTCAAAAAATTTGCAGTTAATATTCGTAAAATGTGGAATTATTATTGAAAACGTTCCTCTCAATATGGTTATAGGGATCCAAAGTCTCAAAATGCTGGGCAAGATAATGTCAGTAGCAATGCACGGCCTTTATCAATAGAAGCTCCTAGAACACAAAACAATGCTAATCAACCAGAACTATTGCCAAACCAACCAAGGCAACCTGCAAATTTGCAAGGGCTATTGCGATTTGCAATGGAAGCCACCAAAGCAGAAGATGCTCCAAACCCATCCTCATTTCAAACTATGGATGAAGAGGTATACAAATAAAAATCACAGAAATTAAAGTATAAGGAGATATTCATAGTATGTTCCTTGCGTCAAAAATAATTGATACGAGTTACTTTTAAGATTGTTCATCATATAGTTAGTTGAATAATCTTTGTTATCTAATCATATGAATTCTCTTTCCTGTTTTCATGTATCCTCCATATTTTATATATTAGTGATCAAATGTTTATAATTCTAAATATCATTCTTAATATCTTGTTTTCAGCAAAAGAAGTTCCTTGAAAATGCATTATCATCCCTAACTGTAAATGTTATAGAAGAACTAAATAAATATGTAAAATTGTTACAAAATGTAGTAGATGTGAGGGAAGAAGATGATCCTACTGAATATGAAGAAGCATTGGATAGGATAGCTGAATATGTGGATTCCACAGATGTGGCAAATGATTTTTATAAAATTGGAGGATTTTCTGTGTTTGGACCTTGTTTGAACTCGCCACACAGTGGAATAAGATCGCGTGTTGCTAATCTTATAGCTGAATTGACACAAAATAATCCATTTTGCCAAGAGAATGTATTAGCAGCTGGTTACCTGCCAATATTATTGAGTATAGTAGACAGTGATCCATCAGATACAGCTAAAGTCAAAGCGTTATATGCAGTTTCATGTAAGAAAACGCAATTATATTAATATTTTATTCTATCCGTGTAAATCGTGCAACCTTCACTGACAAATTTTAATAACTTTAAAATGATATTTTCATGTTATGTAGGTATTGTAAGAGGACATGCTATTGCATTGAAACACATGGAAGTAAACGATGGTTTCTCAGTTTTAATGAGAGCCATTCAAAGTCCCATAGAAAAGCTACAAATCAAATCTGCATTTTTATTGTCTTCTTTATGCAACAGAGATAAATCGAATGATTTGAAATCAACATTAATTAAAATGGGATTAATTGAACAAGCTGCTGGCTATCTTGCTATGGCAAGTTCACTTCCAGAAACAAGGTATTGAATTTGTAAATTGAATAATCATGCATTTGTAATTTTTTGTCTTTATTTCATATTTTATCATTCATAATTCAAGGGAACAACTTCTAAGTGTACTTAACGGTCTGACAAATGAAAATTATTTTCCTGCTCTGAGAGAATGCAGACGACCAGAATTATGCTTAAAACAAACTCTAGAACGACATTTACGGGAATCAAAAGAAGATGGAAGCATTGACAGAGAAGACATATGTAAAGAGCTTCTAGATAAAATTTTTGCCGACCAAGATGCAGATCAAGAAAGATAGTTTACTAATCAAAATTACCTGATCAACTGGATTTATATATATAGCTAATGAATCATATTCACTTTTCATAACATGTAACAAAAGTGTATTTCATCAATAGAATAAATGGTATAACTTTTGTAATCATACCCCATGAAATTAATCTTGTGCATGTATAGAGTCTAACTATCTGCAATAAATTATTATATTCTTGATTAAAGTCACATAGGCAAATTAAAAATGAACTCAATTCATGAATAAACAGTAATGCTTTTGCCAAAACTTTCATCATTTCAATTTTACCCAAACCGCAAACGTTCCCTAAAAAACAAGTGAATCTAAAATAAGATAGCGTGCCTATGTGTGGAAATAGGTGTGTATATGAGTACAACTCATACTAGCATATATATATATATATATATATATCAGTATTACCCATGTGTTACGCGCTACGCATCGAGCGGAGCTAGCAGATCAAGCTCGAGCCGTCAAATTTAGCATTTAGTGTCGAGTACTGGTTCGTGGGTACTCGACGTGTGCGGGATCTATCAACTGACAATTCCGAAAACATTGAAATAGGATGTCAGAAGAAAAAAAAACGAAAGATCAGACGGAGGATGCGGAACTGAATGAACTTCTGGACAGTATGTACCCTAAAATTGTGAAATATTAGCTTCAAATAAATTTCTAAATGCTTGGGGATTGTCAAAACTTAACCTCCTTGGCACAATTGGTGCTGAATGTTTTTTTTTTTTTTCATTCGCTCATGATGTTTCACGAATTTATTGTTGAAACTAAACAAAAATTCAGGAAAATGTGATAGTGAGAAGTGTTCCTCTCAGTAGTTATTTATATACCGAGTTGTTTCTAGGTAGGGTCATGTATTACATAATTTTATGCTAATCAATGGAAAAAAAATAATTCAAGGTGCACTCAAAGACTTTGACAATCCAGCAAAACCAGTAGCAGCCAAAAATGAAGATAATGGCTCATCGAAATCAGAGGTTGCAACCGTCGAAGAGCTTAAGGAAGAAACATTGGTTGAAGAAGTATGGACCGAAGATTTTATCAAGCAGGCAGCTGATCAGTTTCAACGAAATTTAGAAGATCTTATGCAAAATGGTACTAAAAAAAGACTTGAAAATTGTTTAAGATTGCATACTTGAACAAATTTTTTTCAGGTTCGGGATCTGAATTTGGAGAATCTTTCAAAAAGATGGCACAAACTGTTGCTGGAGCGTTAACAGAGAATACAGCTACTGATGATGCTCCAGACTTTCAATCTGCCATAAGCCAAGCATTGAAAGATTTGTCAGCAAACTCGGAAAACTTACAGGTAAGAGTTTGCACCAGAGTAATATTTATTTTAGCATAACATCATTTTCAGCTTACTATCATACATCATTTCATATATCTTCATTAATTGATTTGATGTTTATTTGAGAATGCACCAATAAGTGAAGTAGACTTAGCAGCTATGTTTGGTCAAACATCATTGGAAGATGGAGGAACTGATTTTTTCCCATTCATGCAAGGGATGATGCAATCTTTATTATCAAAAGACGTTCTCTACCCTTCACTCAAAGATTTGGTTGAAAAGTATCCAGCATGGCTAGCAGAAAAGAGAGAAACACTTCCTCCTGCAGATTTAGCAAAATATGAGAAGCAATTAGATCTCATGACCAAGGTAAATTTGAATCATCATTGTGATAAGACTAATTGGACGAGAAATGAAGATGACTCATGTATCATGAATGACATTTCGAGCTGTAAAAAAATTATTGTAGGTCTGTCAAGAGTTGGAGTCAGAGAAAGAGGATGATACTGAAGAAGTAAAGAAAAAGCGATTTGAAAGTACATTAGCATTAATGCAAGAAATGCAAAGTTGTGGGCAACCACCTGAAGATTTAATCAGTCAACAACAGCCTTTATTCCAATTGGATGGTGAAGGAAATTCTGTGTCCCCACAAGTTCTACCAGGAATGGACGAATCTGTGAATTGCTCTGTTATGTGAGAGAAAATCAGTGCATCACAATCAGTTTTTATGACGGGAATATTGTGCATGGACACACGATTAGTTGACGTTGAATGTGTCAAAAATTTATATTTCGCTATTTTGCACGAGAAAGCGTCAAGTATAAATACTTTGACACATTACCAATTTTTATGAAAGTGTTGATGTAGTATAATGAAGATTTAAAGGACTCCATTTCCAAACTCTCAAGTGAAATTTGACAACATGATAAATATCGATAATTTATTTATTTTCATTAAATATAAACTACTTGTTTAAAAAAAAATATGATTAAATCAAAATTTTACAGTAGAATGTATTTGATAAATATTATCATACATCATTCGAACACAGGCTATTCACACTGAGTCGTCGAACTAGACTCATGAGAAAAAGGTTTATGCTGGAGAAAGTGCTGCAACACCAGGCAGAACTTTGCCTTCCAATAGCTCTAAACTTGCGCCACCACCAGTACTAACGTGACTGACTAGCTCTTCGGTTTTCCATTTGGCACAGCATGTTGCAGTATCGCCACCTCCAATGATTGTTGTTGCACCTTTCTTTGTTACTTCTACTACGTTATCCATCAAACTTTTTGTTCCTTTGTTAAAGTTTTCAAATTCAAAAACTCCTGCTGGCCCATTCCAAACAATAACTTTAGCCCTCTTGATTGGCTCTAAAATTGTTAAATCGTTTTTATTACTAAAGTAGTTAATGTTTTTATTATTTGTGTGAAATTATAGTCTCATGTTGATTTTGAATAAATTAAATTTTATATGGAATTTCAACTGAATACTAATTATTCATATCAATGTACACAGTTGCTCACAAATTTCAGTATAATCTACAAAATCAAAACAATGCAATCTAATATGTGTATCAAATATTTATGAAAACTAAGAATTGCTAACAACTTTGAACAAAAATGCGCATTAGTGAATTTAGCATTTTAAAAACAAAATCATTTAGATATTGAAATAATATTTCACCTGCGAATAATTCTCTTGATTTTGGTCCAACATCAAGACCCATCCAACCATCTGGAATGCCACTTTCGACATCTGCCGCTCCAACCGCTGCGTCTTCTGCAAACTTGTCTGCAGTAACAAAGTCTACTGGCAAATGAATCTGCACTTTGTTTTTCTCAGCCTTAGATATCAGATCATTGATAATTTTGGCACCTTCTTCGTCAAACAGAGAATTGCCAATCTATAAAAAGTTGATGAAATATAATATATATTTCTATTGCATATAAAAATTTCAATTTCAATATATATACATTGAAATATGTATATAAATATATTGCTTACTTTCATATTCTTTGTAACTTTTAAGAATGTATATGCCATACCACCACCAATAATCATCTCATTAACTTTGTCTAATAAATTGTTGATCAACTGAATTTTGTCAGCAACCTTGGCTCCGCCAAGGATAGCAAGGAATGGTTTTTCTGGATTATCCAAAGCTTTGGCAAAGTATTGCAGTTCCTTTTTGAGCAAGAAACCACTGGCCCTGATGTCGAATCCATCGCCCATCATTGAACTATGCGCACGATGAGCAGTACCAAAAGCATCATTGATATAAACATCTCCAAGTTTCCTCAAAGATGCTCTGAATTCAGTAATTTTGTCTTTATCTGCTTTGATCTGGCAATACAAAATTACAATATTACACTAACTATAACAGAAGCATTTGACAGTTGGTAACATTAATTGTTAAATAAAATAAATATTGGTATATTTGTTTAATGCAATTTTGAAGTCAAAAAAATCATCGAAAACACTCTGAATTAGTTGAAGGCATTTGACTTACTTTGCTTCCATCTGGGCCAACACCTTTACCTTCCTCTTCCACATAGAATCGAAGATTCTCCAGAAGAATGATTGATCCTGGAGCTGGATCAGCACAGGCAGCTTCAACGGTAGGTCCCACACAGTCATCCAAAAACTGAATGTCTTTGCCAAGTAATTTTTTCAGTTCCTCAGCCACTGGCTTTAACGTGTACTTGAGATTTTTGGAACCATCAGGCCTGCCTAAATGCGACATCAAGACAACAGACTTTGCTTTCTTTTCCAATGCATATTTGACAGTGTCTAGAGCTGCAGCAATTCTCTGGTTATTGGTGATTTTTCCATCTTTCATGGGTACATTGAAGTCCACTCTGCAAAATATTGATAATTGTTATTGAAGACAATCTTAACTATCAAATTTACGGGGATAAGCAACAGCATCAAAACATTATTTCAACTGTTCTTCCCAGCAGATTAAACAACAATCAAAAATAATGAAGATCGCGAGAACGAGATAGAATACAGGAAGCCCTTCGCGCTCCTCATATTCTACTCGGCTCCGACGTCACGCATTTCGGAGCAATCAATTTCCGGACATGCAGAAATCCCAAGTGATTTCTCACAACCTCGTGCATGCAGGCGTTGAAAAAATCTTTGAGCCAACAAACAACAGTAATTATGCCACTTTTAAGTAAGTACTTGAATTCACCTTATGAGAACCCTTTTGCCGGCAAGGTCGACCTTATCGATGCTGAGTTTGTTGAGAGCCATGATTGCTTTGCCGCTGAAGAATGAGTAACAGCGGGTGACGAACTGGGGTGATGACGGCCGAGGTGTCCACGAGGTTCGAGCACCGGAGTTCAGGAGTGTCACGACTTCCAACGAGCAGCGCTGCACAAGTCGACTGGCAATCGCGAATGTCATAAGAAGGTCGCGGCTAGTTATTAGAGGTTCGCGCAGCCGCAGCGACCCCACGGCCCACACTCGTAAAAGTCGAGTCACATACTACTTATATACTTATATATAATTCTACGATTCTGCCGCCGCGCGCACGTGTGCCAGCTGATTTGCGACATCAGTCGGACTATTGCTTGGTTTTGCCTTTAGTTGTGTACATATTTTCGAATTTGATGGCAGTTTTGAAAGATGATTTAACAAGTTACAAGTTACAAGTTTTTTATCTGACCTCTTACACCTGATTCAACTAGTGTTTTCTAGTCGCTCAGACTTTCGTTTCGTGTATGCGAGTTATGTAAAGTTATCACATCTCGGCATGAGAAGTTTGATAAGAGGACCGTAAATAGATCCTTCCAACGTTCCAACACTAAAAACACATGACTGTCATGTCCATTGTCAATTTAAACCACTGAAAACCATATCTTACTGTCAGAACCAAGGTAAATCACCATGGCATGATCAGCTGATTGACTGAGGCTCGTAATTTAACAATTGAAAATTGATTATTTTCTTCTTGTTTCAGATGCTTTCAGTCACCAGAGTGAGGACATTGCCCATAATAGGGAAATATTACAAATCTACTCTTTTTTGTTCTAAAATTTGTATGGAAATACAGAAGAGTTACATCCATCAAAGTATTGTGTATCAAAAGTTTTTACCAAGTTTTGATGTGATTGATCGTTTCAAGCGTAAGTCACTACAATACAGGCTGGATTTGACTGGGGCAATAATTTATGAAACGCTTGCTGATGAATTGGACTACAGCTATTTCTTTAAAACTTTTGAAATGGAAGATACATTTTTTTCATGGTTCCTGATTACTGAATTGCACGTATGGATATTACTGCAGCGAGTTGTTCAGAATAAAGATGATGGCATAAGGGTCAGAAATTCCATCATTGAAACCATGTGGAACGATGTAAAAGTTCGGGGAAAAAAACTTGGAAACATAGATGCTTCAATATTCAAAGATCAACTCAGTATTATATCAAGCCAGTTCACTGCTTCGTTAGTAGGTTATGATGAAGGAATATCATCAAATGATGCCTGCCTTGCAAGTCATATTTGGCGAAGGTTTTTCAAATGTGAAAGCAGTGATGCCGAAAAATTGGAAAAATTAGTTTGTTATGTGAGAGAACAAGTCAATATTATAAACCAGACTCCTGAGACGGATATTATTTCTGTTCGTCCTGTTATCAAGTTGATACATAATGTTAAGAAATCTGATTAAAATAAAAACTTGTAAATAATATCTATATTTTTGTTATTACTGAGATGAAACAATCTCTTTGACTTTTTCATTTTACTAATGACATTTTCTATGAGTGTGATGGTTTTTGAGTTTTGTAATTTAAATTATTATGCGTGTGTAAGTATGTAACATCAATAGTTTGGAATTTAAATTATTATCATAAGCAATGCATGACCAGACTTGGCAGCTTTACTTCAATTAATAAAATAAAGCAATAGAATGAAATAATCTAAGAAAATAATTAAATAACAAAGTAATAGAGATAATGGAAAATACTTTTTTGTTTGAGTTATTTAACTTGATTACACTATAAAATTGTATTGAAAAAGAAAATTTTCTATTTGCTTGAATTGATTCTAGTTAAATAATTTATAATTTATTAATTATGAATATTCAATAGTTGGGAGAAATTGAAATACTTGAAATAAACAGTGAAATTGTGTCCATGGATATAGTATTGCATGGTAGAATATATGCATCATGCACACAAAGCTACATAATATGTAACACATGTACGCATATCATAGTGGATAATGGTGACTCATTATGATCATTCAAAACGACTCGGAAGTCAATAAAGCCGTATTTTCATAACACGGCTAGAAAAATATCTTACATAAATAGTGTCTGTTTCGCACGAAGATTACAATTTTTCCGTTTCAGGGTACAATTTAAGAAGCTTTGATTCAGCACATTTGGGAAGTAAGTATGTAAGTATATAAACGCAAAATATAACAAGCAGTTTTTGGATGTCAATATCTTTCGCAGCATCGACGGGGAATTCGAACGGCATATGCGGAAAGCCACCCACCCCGTTTCATCGTCCCCATAGCAAAAACTTACATTTTCAATTGAGTATGAGTAAGCTCTTTCGTGGAACAGCTTGAAAATCGAGCAACGTTCGTGTCCAGCTGAGCTTCAGCGATCAAATGCCATCAAGTGCCCGCAGTATATATATACACTTATATACATGGCAAGTGCAAAACAAACGGTATCTGGAAAAACAGCCGGCGAGTCATGATGAGGTGCACACAACACCCAACACACTGATGATTTGCCTCCCCCCCCCCCAATCCTCCTCCCTCACAGCCATCTCTCACACCGCCCATCAGCGATCGGCGCGAGCGGTAAGTATGGGTATAGTAAACAAACGAGCATTTGTAAACAAAGCGAAGAGGACCCCGTTCGTCCCCTTTAAACGAGAGCCGATTCACGCGGTGCTCTCGTGCGCGCGCGTGCTTGTAACATGCATATATATCTGTACGTGTATAGGATACCTATATATACCTTATTATACCTATATATCATCGCTGGCTGCTGTGCGAGCGGCGCTGCTGCCGCGCGCCGCGCACAAAGCATCGCATAGCAGTCCGCTCGGAGCAACTGGGAGCAACTTGGGGAAGCACTGTGCGGAGAGCAGTGCACGCACAAGAGCAACCAACTGAGCATTATTATACGAACGGCAACGACGACGTTGCGGTTATCGCGCTGGCGCGCATTGCAGGGTATCGTCTACCTGCGTGAGTCTCAGTGCTCTCGAGGCGAGGAGCAGTGCTCACCAAGTAGATCTCGGAGCCGGAGACGCGCGCGCAGCCACCAACAACAAGTATTACCGAAAAACCGAGCCGAGGAGGAAGCTGCCGCCGACCGACGGCTTCCCCGTGCAGCGAGCCATGGGCGACGCAGCGATGAGCGTCGCCGCGTCACCCGCTGCCCAGCGCGTCGTCAAGGAGGGCTGGCTCCAGAAGCGCGGTACGTCCAACACGTCCGTCCGACACTCGCCCACGAAACTGTCTCCCCGTTGTTGGCCTTCTGCGATCGCGATAGTTCAGCGTCATGGCCCTGTCGCCCGACGGGGATGAGTTTGCAGTTGGTGCTCGGGTGCTTGGCCAGATTTTCATTTGTTCTTTTTTTAAATTTCCCTATCGAGCAAGCAAAAACAAACGGTGTGTGTGCGTGTGTGTGTGTGTGTCTGTGTGCCATTGGGACAGAGCTCATGATAAGTGCATCCATCACAGCTTGTGGGGGTATAGGTTGGCTCTTATCTTGCTGATGTAGAAACTACTACAGAGTAGTTTTCTACCAAGGTTATGTGAAGTTTTTGCACTTATTTTGATTGCTAGCAATAAGTTAAGCCAACTGATCGAGTATCAGACACTTGCATTGTCCAATTGTTTAACTTAGTGTGTTCTGGATTGTTTGTCTGTGTGTTTACTTCAGCTCCAAACTGAGATGAGTATTTCTTGCTTTGTCATCTTTCATTGGCTTTTAATAATCAAAATTATTCAAGCGAGGCATTTACTGTTGCTTTGAAATTAAAAACACACAGCGACCAAAAAATTGTGGCTACATGTGGAAAGTGCAAATGAAACGTTTTCATAAATAAACTTGTTTGCCAGTAAAATTTCACATTTACTTCTTTTATTTTTAGGTGAACACATAAAGAACTGGAGATCCCGATATTTTGTTCTGAGAGATGATGGAACTCTTGTTGGTTTCAAAGCGAAACCAGACCCACAAATGGCTGCTTCTGCGCAACCCCTCAATAATTTTACTGTTAGGGGTTGTCAAATCATGTCAGTAGACAGACCTAAGCCTTTCACATTTGTAATTAGAGGCTTGCAGTGGACTACTGTAATCGAAAGAACGTTTCATGTTGAATCAGAGCAAGAACGAGAAGATTGGGTGACTGCCATTAGGTAATGTTTAATTACTATTTTGTCAGAACTAAAAAATTTATAAATTATTTTTAATCTTGAACAATTTGAATAGCATTCTGGATTAGAATTATAAGTGAACTAGTTGTTTCCAGTTGCTTACATGATTTAGGTGTGTTAAATCAATTTTATCCTATGCTAATGAACAATATTGCCGGTTGCTAGATATGTAGCTGACAGACTTGCTAATGAAGAGCAAAACCAACAACAGCCTCATTCTCAAATGCAACAGTCTTCCTCCTCAGAAGATGTCGATATGGAATCTACAGGAGGTGGAAGATCCGATTCATGTGGTTCGCTGGGAGTTGTTTCCAATGATGGCAGTTTTGATGAATTATCTGCCAAGTTTAGTGTTCAAGGAACGTCGAGTAGTAAAAGTACAGGGAAAAAGAAAGTTGTAAGTAGAAATGAAAACAAGTATCTTGATTATTTGCAATTTTTTCATTTCGTACTTGTATCAGACCCTGGAAAACTTCGAATTCTTGAAAGTTCTTGGAAAAGGCACATTTGGTAAAGTTATCCTATGTAGAGAAAAAGCAACAGGACATTTATACGCCATTAAGATTCTCAGAAAAGAAGTGATAATCCGAAAAGATGAAGTGGCGCACACATTAACAGAAAATAGAGTTTTAAGGACTACCAGTCATCCATTTTTAATTGTAAGTATACATTTATATCTGATGTATTGATCGTCTGCTCAAAGATTATGGGTCTAATTTTTTTTAAATGTTGTTACAGTCTTTGAAATACAGCTTTCAAACAGCAGATAGACTTTGTTTTGTAATGGAATATGTAAATGGTGGAGAGCTTTTCTTTCATTTAAGTAGATCTCGTGTTTTTGGTGAAGATCGAACTAGATTCTATGGAGCTGAAATTATTTCTGCTCTTGGATATCTGCATTCTCAAGGAATCATTTACCGAGATCTAAAACTTGAAAATCTTCTACTAGACAAAGATGGGCATATTAAAATTGCCGATTTTGGTCTTTGTAAGGAAGATATAACATATGGTAAGCTTTGCTTGAATATTAATGCGAATGTCAAAATGATCAGTGTGACTTGGATATTCATTATAAATTTTAATAATTTAATATTGGTAATATATGTCTGTTTTTATTTTGAATCAATGTAGGAAGGACAACAAAAACTTTTTGTGGCACACCAGAGTATTTAGCTCCCGAAGTTTTGGAAGATAATGATTATGGCCGAGCTGTAGATTGGTGGGGTGTAGGAGTTGTTATGTATGAAATGATGTGTGGAAGACTTCCATTTTACAACAAAGATCACGAAAAACTATTTACTCTCATTCTCTTGGAGACTGTTAGATTTCCTAAGAATATAAGTAATGAAGCTAAAGATTTGCTAGGAGGTGAGTTCATTAATTATTTAATTTATGGAAAAGTTCATTTTCGTCTCAGCGGTAGTGAAGTGTCAACTTTGCGTCCTGGCGTTTGCTAAGAATGACACTTTTTTCCCGCGGGTTACGAAAAATAGTATATCCATCTCGCTCATCTAGACTATTTCGGCACGCGCAAACTTGCAAACGATTATCGTGCCAAAATCACCTAACCTCGCTCGGGCGCATAATATACTATTTTCTAAAGATTATCAATAGTAATTATCGAATACTTGGTGTGATGTGCTACAAGGTGATATTTAAAAATAGTGAAAAATTACAAATTAAAAAGATGGTAGTTGACATTTTTTTATATTTTACATTAGAGAATTTTTCTATTGGTGAATCTAATAAACTACTATGACGGCTCTCTTTATGAAGATAAGAACATTTCAGATTTCTACAAAGTGTAGTATATTTCGATGATAGTTGCGAAGACTAGCCTGGGACACTATTCCCGCAGATTACGTTTTTATTTAGAAAGACATAATAGATTGACGGTAGTAGATCAGTAGTAAATCAGCAGTAAATCAAAATTAAATCAAAAGTAAATCAGAGTTGAAGAGTCGAAAAATAGATTAATTTACTGTAGCTACAGAAGAGCTAATACAATAATAGAGTTACTCTTTTGTACTCAGTACCATATACGTGTGGTTTGAGAAAACATATTCACGAGTAAAATAAACAGCATTTCTGCATGATCTTATCCACAGGGCTGCTAATAAAAGATCCGGCGAAGCGCTTGGGTGGTGGTCCAAATGACGCCAAGGAAATAATGGAGCACGCGTTCTTCTCATCGATAGACTGGTCAGATCTGATCCAGAAAAAGATCCCACCTCCGTTCAAGCCTCAGGTTACCTCCGACACAGACACGCGATATTTCGACAGTGAGTTTACGGGCGAGAGCGTAGAGCTGACACCGCCAGACCAGGCCATCCTCGGCTCGGGAGGTGGCCTCAACTCGATCGCTGAGGAGCAGGAGCACTTCCCCCAGTTCTCCTATCAGGAGAGCCATTCGGCCGCCACCTCGTCAATAGTCTCCATTAACCACTGACAGGATCGCGATTCAATGTCGTGCAACAAAGACGACTATCCAATGGCTTGTGCTTTATCGGCACGCGTGATGCGATCGGACGTAGATCGGATGTATTGTAACAGAGCGTTGGCCTCGGGGCAGGGAGACGGTGGCCGATACTCCGACTTGTACATTTCCGATTATATACGATGATGTATTGCGACGGCGTTGAAGCGACAGTATGTCGCTGCGCGTGCTTTTCCTGATTAGAACGTCGACTTGAATTCTGGTTGGCGAAGAAAAATGTCTATTCTTCTTTTTTTTGGTTCCGTCAAGGTTAATGATGTGTTTGCTGATTCCCCCAAGTTGATTTAATCATTGTTTTTCCCCTTTTTTCATATTGGTTTTCGATAGGTTTTAGGTGAATCTAATGAATTTCTAAACTGTACATAATATTGGCTTTTATCCGATTCGTAGCGTGACTTGTGTTTTCAAATTTAGCTATGATTGATGGATTATTGAACAATTAATACATAATTGTGCACTAAAATTCATCAAATATAAGCTGTCAGTCATTAATCTTGACAATAGTTACGTTTAGATATAAGTTGATTTCAGATGATTTTATCATTTTTTGCGGCTACGCATTCAATGAAATTTTCTAATCAGGAAGATGATGAATTAGAGTGTCGCCTTCTAAAAGGTCTGTGATGCTTTTACAGCTCATGATTAGATATTTTTAAAACATATCCTTAAAGTGGCAGGCTAATTATACAATCACCTTGTGCTAAATCTCATAGCAGCAGAGTTGTCTTGAAATTTTCTAGAATCAATCTGATTATCACTTTGAGTAGGTTATATACTATGATTTACATGTGATTTCGTCAATTATATGTTGAATAATTGTGTGGGTTTTAGCTGATATATGTTGTTTGATTGAAAGAGATACTGATCAATTTTCACTATTGAAACAATGATTTTTTAAATAACTGTTATTTTATTATTATTATTATTATTATTATTATTATTATTACTATTATTATTATTATTATTAATATCTCTACATACTAAATACATTAATTTTTACATTTCATTGATTGATTGTTTTAAGTGAGATTTAAGTATTATTATTATTCCAGAGATAACAATTGTAATCAATAATTACATATATACATATTGAAATTTTCAAAAATTATTGATTTTTTTAAGTTTTAAGACTACTCTCTACTATCAATCGTAAGATGTAGTCCATTCGAACATCATCTTATCTCTCTAATCAACAAAGGCATGATTTGTATTTCATTCTACGACTGCTTGCGCGAAAAGGGCCATGGCTGCAATTGAGTAATTTGTACATTAATAAAGAGAGATTGCGCAAAACCGCCTTTTACAAATGACATTTATAAGTAAAATATTATTATTACTCAAACAGTTTATTCTTTCAATTGAGTGTTCCCAGCCATTACATTCCTCTTCACACAAAATCACTCTTAATTAAAAAATTAGAAAACAAAGGTTTGATCCATTAATCGACGTTGATATCTGATCTGGATTTCCCAAATACAAGTCAATTTTGATACTACACCAAAAACTACCAGGAGTGATTTTTTAAAACATCGTCTGCAGATTAGCTTTCTAGAAGTATCTATAAGATGTATCCATATATTTGTTCTCTTTTTATGAGAAACGAAATCTTAAGAAATTTTGTAGAAAAGAAAGAGAAAACGATTTCTTTGCTAATGCAACGAGATCTTAAGGGCTTGTATATACCATTGTAAATGGTAAACTATTCACTGACAGAATAGATAGACTTAAAAGTCAAAATGTTCATTTTCTTATTCAAACTAAATTGTTTCATCTCATTTGAATACTTAAAAAAATCTCGAATATACATATAAAAGCATAAAGTGAAGCAAAGCGCTGAATTGAAAAGTAATCATCAGCGATTTCACGAATTAAAACAAATGTTCAAGTTAGCACAGAGGCGTACTTAAAATTTTTCTCTCCAATGATAGGACACAGGAACTTAATAACTCATTTCAAGTCGTAAAACAGTTTATTGTTTACTTTATTTAAGAGTTGAAAATAGAAATCAGACCTAACAAGTATCAATGTCTTTGAATATTGAAATTAATCATTTTGCTCACAGCATTAAGTTTACGTGATGTCAATCATCACAGTTTAGGAATCACATAATTGGGTACCGAGTTATTTTTAATTAACCAGACCCTATCAATAACTTCACCTTCTTTGTCGTCGGAAACTTGTTCCAAATACAGATGTGTTTTATTGTAAGCCTTCATCCTTGTATACCCGTAATCAGAGCTCCGGAATGACGACCAGTAAGGTTTGTGAGGAATAAATTTCTCTCTTCCTTCTTTACATCCTGCTGAACCTGTAATAATGTGCACTGGAGCTTTGTAATTTGTGTAAGGTGCAGAATAGCTTCCATTGTACACTTGAAAATTGTACATGGGCCACATTCTTTCATAGCTGTGCTCATGAGCCCAAATCTCTACATCCACTTTGTGTTTAAAAAATAAATCTTCTAAACCAAACCAATTAAGGAATGGTATACCAACTCTGACTAATGATTGGTGATTAGTACAATCATCAGCATTTGAATTACTGCAATACATTGGTCTATGTCCAAAAGTGACAATCCATGGTCTTTTGGATCTGTAAAATGATAAAATCATTAAATTAATTATTTTTTAAAAGCACTAATAATATTGCTTACAAACACATTGAATTCCAGTGTTTCATCTACCTATTTTCAGGTCTGTTTGCTTCAGTAAGATCTTTGTCAAGCCATTCAAATTGTTTAACAAGCTGCTTTAATCCATAGTTCATGAAATAATAAGCTTCAGTTTCAATTGCAACAAAATGCACAGGTCCCATGTTAAAACTGTAAAATAATCCTTCAGAATCTCCAGGCATTGTGAATCGGGCTCTGTAGTCAATAATTTCAAGTCATTAGATTAGATAAGAACTGGTAGGAATCAGAATTATCAGCAATGAAGTTTTTGTAGTTGATCTTATGCACACCTATAGTTACTGAAATTGTATTTCTCTTCATGGTTCCCTGGTACAGTCATGTATGGCAAGTAAGCAGCAACTCCTTCAATTTGTTTCATATACTCATCACCAACTGAAGCATCATGAGTATTCATGTCATATGCAAAATCTCCAACGTGAATAGCGGCATCGTAAAGACCTCTTTGTGTATCCTCTTGAAGTCGCGGCAAGCTCTGAGCATTTTCATTCCCCATGTCGCCGAATATAACGACGCTAGGAGACCATTCTTGATCGTCATCCGGTGCAGTATTAAAATAAAAAATATCGGACCACCCACGGCTACTGCCACAATGATAAACTAGATAGAATAAAAATGGTATCACGTTAGTCTAGATTTAATAAAGGAGATTAAAAAAAACAACTAGATTAATCAATGTCATGAAATTCAGAATTTTCACAATACTCAGTGAAAATGTTATACTCACCATATTTACTATCAGGAGTCAAATCTTTTAGCCAGACTCTGTGAATATACTGTTTGTGCTTTTTTAGACCACCATCAACGAAAAGAGTTGAATTACCATACGCAGTTAGGGCAAAACCATTGATTCCATATTCTACGACGGATTCAGGTGTGTCTTGTCTTGTGCTCCAAGTTACAACAATGTCATGAACGTCATCTAGAAATTCAATTGTAATTTTCTATGATACAAAAAGTAACGACTTTCAAAGATATAAATTGAAATTCAATTCATAATATAAAAAGATGATATTTATCAAATCAAAAACACTGACGTCAGAATTTGAAAAATAAACAGACCTCTTAATGTATAAAAATACACATATTATAAACCCCTTAATGTATATGAATTATATGAAAAAAAATTTTTACAGCTAATATAATTGAATATACCTCCATAAGCTATGTGAACAGCTTCTGGCTGATGTTTGTCGAGTCCTAGGGCAGAATTGAGCAGACCCAGGATAGCCAGTACAGCGATGAGGAGCATTGTGTTCCCTGGAGAATGATAATGCACTTGTTAAGATTTGCAACGCAATCGATTGTGTCTATATTATCTATTTAAATGGAGCACAATGCGCATACTGATTGCAAACATATGAGCAATTCAATTTCAGAATTACAGTTCAACTCACTTCGCATGATGCTATCTAGAGATTTTTGTTTCATACAGAATGAACGTCGCTACTATCACTCGTTAAGGCTGGGATAATAAATAACAACTTCCGATGACACACTCCGTCATTCCAATAACGGCAATAATCTTGTTGAGCTTGGTCGAGCTTGCTGCAGTATGTACACAAACTGCATGCTGCTGTCGCTACTCGCTGCTGACTGCAGGCTACAGCTGTGCTACCTGGTGCTGTCACCTGCCGTCATGCTTACTCAGACAGTGGGCGGTGGGGGGAACCAACAACAATACAAAATCCTCATACGAGCTTTATCTATGTATAGTACGGGCGCAGGGCCGGATTCCGTAGCCGATGGATGGCCCAAGCTCCACCCAGATTTTTCCTATGTGGTTTGAGCTGCTGAACACGAATTTCGAGGGTGGACAGCCGGAAAATGGGCAGGAAAATTTTTATCGAGAATTTTCCGAGAGCGATAGAAAAATCAGTTTCTTTGCGAAAAAAAAAATATTTTCATATTCTCCTCAGCAATCTGCACAAGAAAGGTCCATATACATTTTTCACGAAAATGCGCCGTTCCGGAGTAAAAAATTCCCAAACTTTGAGAAAATGCGATTTTTCCGATTTTCAAGGTGCTGCTGCTCAGTCACGCCACAATATTTTCCAGTCCACCCGGTCTCAAACTGCTGTTTTGGGTCTCAACTGGAGATTTTGATAGTTTTGAAGCCGGAAAAATGGTATTTTCCAATTTCCCGGCATTAGTTTTCCAAGCACCTCCAGCGCCCTTCGATTACGCTTATTCATGTGCTAAAGGGTTTTCCGAGGTTGGGTCGATGGTTAGATTCGACCCAATTTCTTTCGATAATGTTTTCCCATTTATTTGAATTCTCTAAAATTCAATTTTCCGAAGGAAAATTAGGAAATTGGTAAAAAAATTCGGAAAATTCATATAACACTGAAAATAGCAATTTTAAGTGAAAATCTCATGAGGGTAAAAATCCAACCATCGACCCAACCCATCCAAAACATTCCAACCATCGACCCAACCTCGGAAAACCCTTTGGCACATGAATAAGCGTAATCGAAGGGTGCTGGAGGTGCTTGGAAAACTAATGCCGGGAAATTGGAAAATACCATTTTTCCGGCTTCAAAACTATCAAAATCTCCAGTTGAGACCCAAAACAGCAGTTTGAGACCGGGTGGACTGGAAAATATTGTGGCGTGACTGAGCAGCAGCACCTTGAAAATCTGAAAAATCGCATTTTCTCAAAGTTTGGGAATTTTTTACTCCGGAACGGCGCATTTTCGTGAAAAATGTATATGGACCTTTCTTGTGCAGATTGCTGAGGAGAATATGAAAATATTTTTTTTTTCGCAAAGAAACTGATTTTTCTATCGCTCTCGGAAAATTCTCGATAAAAATTTTCCTGCCCATTTTCCGGCTGTCCACCCTCGAAATTCGTGTTCAGCAGCTCAAACCACATAGGAAAAATCTGGGTGGAGCTTGGGCCATCCATCGGCTACGGAATCCGGCCCTGCGCCCGTACTAGTAATATCTCTATGGCTTTATCACCATCGGCCATATATATATATTTAATATATCTATAGATATATTGACCAATGTACTGGCATCAAGGTGGTGTGATGACTGCCGCATACGCCGCATATATATATATATATACAAGAATTGGTGGTGAGTTTAGAAATCGCTTATATTAGGCTTTTTCATCACGTGACTAGCAGACGGCGCGAACCCAAGCTGGGGGTACAACACTCCATAAGAGAGCATGGGAAAATTTCTGTAAATAATTTTCTTGCGGTAAAAAAGCCGTGAATTTGAAAAATACGCCCCAACTCGAGAGCCTTGAGGCACCAGGTTTAATGCAAAAATTATTTGTGCGAGTTTAGAAGTCGGATCTTTCTGTAAATCGAAGATAAAATGAGCAGTCCGCACGTTCCTCAACGTTCCGTCCAGTCAGCTGATAGAAAAATTAGTTTTCTAGATATTTACAATAAATAAAAAAGTTTATAGTGATTGTAAGTTACTTATCATTTATAATAAACGTTTTCAGAGTGATACACATCAATCATCATGTTATTTATTGTTAATAATTTTCCAAATTATTTTGATAATAATTATTTAAAAAAAATATTTTTTACATCTAAAATAATTATTATAATTAATGTGTAACTTACAATCACTCCAAACTTTTTTATTTATTGTTAATATCTAAAAAACTAATTTTTCTATCAGCTGACTGGACGGAACGTTGAGGAACGTGCGGACTGCTCATTTTATCTTCGATTTACAGAAAGATCCGACTTCTAAACTCGCACAAATAATTTTTGCATTAAACCTGGTGCCTCAAGGCTCTCGAGTTGGGGCGTATTTTTCAAATTCACGGCTTTTTTACCGCAAGAAAATTATTTACAGAAATTTTCCCATGCTCTCTTATGGAGTGTTGTACCCCCAGCTTGGGTTCGCGCCGTCTGCTAGTCACGTGATGAAAAAGCCTAATTGAACCAAACGTCATTTGAACTCTTCAAAAATAAACTTTGTTTCGTGTTTCCATGACTAAGACGCAATGAAAAAAAAATGAAACAACGACAAGCCTGCAAAATATTGTCGACTGATTGTTATACTTATACAAACTAGGATTCATCGGAATATACTCCCCGATGATATTTCGTCGCATGTTGTTATTCTGTGTATAAAAGCGCTTTTGTATCACATATTATAGTTAATTTTTGGAAGGAATCCTTTAATTTATTACAGTTCATCTAAATATTTTTAATTCGGTTGCAAACTGCCATATATATGGATCGATACCTTGAATATTTATACCGATTCTAAATGGCTCAATTCTTAATTTTGCACGTATATGCATATACGTTTCGTTCGTACGAAGTAAGTTAATTTTTTCTTTGTTCGAGATTATATCAACAGGATCCGGCGGATATATAGAAGCGTATTCGTGTTTCATATTAGATCCAAACAATTTTATACACAGGTATCAATGCCGATCACTGCGTGCGCTGTCGACTGTCCGCGGTTGGAATAATTTTGCTGTCGAATGGCTTGATGGCGATGCGCCTTGTTGACGTTTGTCCGTCGTCGCGCTGACGATTTAGGGGCACTACACTACTCGTGCTCGGTATAGTACTACCAAAATGGTGGGAGTGTCTCCATATACAAGTCCAGCCGATCACAGCCTGTCACATTCATAGTAACTTACAGCCGACTCAAAGCCCGGAATAACCATCAGGAAGGAAAAAAAACTTACGCAGCCGATTCTCTCGAATGCAGAAGTGGGCGCATAAGGTGGCGAATGTGGGCAAGTCCCATCCCAGCTTTACTTACCAGAAGGAGAGAAAGAAAAGATTGTTGCAGAACAGACGAATGGGCTTCTGCACCATTCTGCACGTGTGACTGTTTTGTACTTATGAGTATATAAGTATCTGACTCATCTATTCGGATAAAATCGTTCAGATATACGCACAACGATACGATTCGACTTGGCCAAATAATATATTTGTGCACTCACGAGCGTTCGCATATTTATGTTTATACATGCGTATAATCGAAGCCTGCTTGTTCTTTTCGGCGAAGTAACTGTCGGGCGCAACTTCTTTATCGTAACATTACATGAATTCTCTGCGCTGTACAGTTCACTCAATTCAAATTAATAGGTAAGCAAAATCAACATCTTTTCTCATCTATACTTATGGTCAACTCTGTGTGAAAAGGCGTTATTTATGCATATGACCAAATTCAATGTATAATTTGACCTCCAAAATGTATATCTAGATGTATATCTAGTCTCATCATTTCTTCTGTGATTCTGTCTAGGTTAGCTGCAGATTTGGTGATAACTGGAAATAAAATATGCTCAACTGCAAAATTGAATTTAGTTTTGCTGGAATAATTTTCAGTTTCTCTACAACTAACCAATTTAACCAATACTAATGACATCAAAGAGGAAAAAAATGCTCAGAAGACAAGTTTTCAGTCTAGAAACTGCTATATTATGGTCATATTTTTTGTTTACTTGATAATAGTCAGAAAATGTTTATAACCTATGTAGTTCTGGTAATTATGTGCTTTTGCACAATTTCCTTCTGTGCTGAATATGATATTTGCCATGTAAGTATACTTTTGAATGAACTATTGAATTTATTATATTAGTTTATAAAACTATTGTTTTTTCACAGTATAACTATGATTACAAGTGTACCTTACAAACTGATAGGCAAAATCAGAATCCCTTTAATAATAACAATATAAAACTATGTACTACAGATAATGTACCAAAGGATGTTTTATTTAATATTATGTCAGATGAGAAAAATTCTTCTAGTCGAGGTATGCTAGGTAAACTATGTAGAATAATAAGTTATATGGCAACTTGAATTCATTCATTCATTTATATTTACAATATTTTCCAGGTGTGGTAAATGCCGACTTCAAGTCTCCTAATTTAACTTGTGTATACAGAGTAGCACTTTTTGTAAACCCTCACATTCACAATTCTAAAGATTGTAAAAATTATCAATTCCAAAAAAATAACTATGCTGAAATTCATACATTAGAAAAAACAATTTGTCCAAAACGTGATGATGAAACAGAAGAAAGAGAATTAGAATCAATGATTACAGAATCACCTCATTGTGAGGTAACAATTTATATATTATTTTCTTACATACTTTCCTTTCAATGAAAGCATATTACATATTTCAAGAACATACATTTTTCAGGAAAACATTTTGAGTTTGTGGTATGAATACATTTATACTGGGTGTTATGCTCTTGGTTTTAAATTTAATGAAGAGTACATTTTTGTTGGAAATGAATATTTGAAAACCGAGTATAAAAAAATTGAAGTAACTGAACCCAAACTACGATGCACTTACAAATCAACAGTGAAAGAGAATGAATCAAAGTATACTAGTTTATTTTCTGTTTATCATGTGTTTAATAGATTCTAGATACTGATTATATTCATGTTTTTAGTGTCGAAATGGTAACTATTGCAGCAGATATCTCACTTCTCGCAGGTTCCTCAGGCTTGAAACTCCAAGTAGCTCCATCTTCCTTACAGCATAAGAATGAAGAATATTTTTGTAATCGATATACAGAAAATCCGGTTGTATACCTATTATTAGGAATGAGTGTTGTAAGTAAAATTTTTTATTTAAAAATTTTAAATATCAAAGCTAATATACAGTAAATTTTCTTTCAAGGAAAATGATACTGATGTTGCAGATAACAATTGCAGCTTAACAACTGTAAGCTATTATCTCGTTTAACTAGATAAATAACTACATAGAAGAAACCAATGATATTTTTACTATTTACAGACATCCTTAGCCAATGGGGACTTGGCAAAAACTATCGAGTGTAATTTTGTTATACTGAACTCTCCTATAGATATTGGATATTGTTTTTTAGTCCAAATACTAGATGAACGATGTCATAAGAATACCTCGTGGAAGCCACCACTTGGTGATAAGACACCATGTGCTTGGATGCAATGTGAGAATCAAGCTTTAGAATTATCTGTTGTAGAATTTTCATTTATCAAGTTTAGAATAATATTTTGATATTTTCATTCCTTGTAATAAACTTTTAGATTGTACTAAGACTGAAGAATTCAACAAAATCGACAATTTTGAGGAAGTGAGAAAAATTGATGACTCCAAATTATTAAGAATACCAAAAATACTATATCTCATTGTATGTATGTCAATAACTTTGGGTGTGCTTGCAGTTTTTAGTACTATTTTTATTGCTTATCATATGCACATACAACGCACAAAGAACTCTCTGAACATGAAAATCAAAAAAGAGAACTTTGATGATGAAGCTTGTGCTGTTTTAGAGTTAGGTGGTTCCAATCCACAAAAAGAAAAGCTGGTCAAGGTGTCAGGAATTATAATATTATATGTTAGAGAATCAGATGAATTCATGTCATTTATGAATGAATTTAGAACAAGTTTAGAGAAGCATACGGGTTGCAATGTAAGCAGAATTATGTTAACTTTTGATTTAGACTGTACTAATAATAAGTAACTAAAAATGAGTAATTTTTTAAAGAATTTTCCTATGTTCCAAGGTTTATGATTGGTGGGCTCCAGATCTGTGGAACGAAGTTGCTTGCATAGGAGGCTATGAATGGGTAGTAAAAATGATAAGGAAAGAATGTCGTGTAGTATGGATAGATACATTAAAAGCGCGAACTTTATTCGCCTCGCACCGTAACAATGGTTACCATAAATTCAAACAATTGAAATTTGCGGGGCATTGTCAAGAAATCAGCGACTTCCGAGACAGCGTTTTCCCAGCAATAGTTGACTTTGCTAAGCGTAGCAACCAAGATATAGAACAAGAATATGAAAGGCATTTTGTTGTCAGGTAAACTCATTATAATTATTTATAATCGTCTTAACACAATTTTTTTGAGATCTTAATAATATTTATTTTTCAATTCTCTCATAGGCTAGAAACTTTTGACAATGCAGATAAAACTGAGGACCCTTTTGCAGACCTTTCACCTCATGCTAGGTACTTAATTCCATGTCATCTTGATAAATTGTGTTATCAACTGTGAGTACTACCTTACTTTTAATTAAATGAAATTCCAAATATTGAAGTTGGACTCACTTTATAATTGAATGTCTAGGTCTGTACATAATCTTTACTGTGAAGATGAGATGAGAATGGAAAAAATTCGTCTTGGGAAATATTTATTAGAATCTGTCATGAGTATGTAAATATATCAGAATATCCTGTTGTATATTTTAAGTATCAGATATTTTATAAATACACATGAAGTGTATAGGTGTTTGAATTTCGTAATTTAGTACAAAATATTTTTATGCATAATATCGAGATATACGCTGCCACTATAAAAGATATTGTTGAATTTTTTAAGAAATTTTTCTACCATTTTTATGCTAAAAATATGTTATAATAATATACTTCGCGATTTGGAGTCTATGTAAATGATGAATGATAAATGACTTATTAATAGATAAGAATTTAAGCTTTTGTAATACTAGTTATATTATAATTTACAATAGTTAATCACAAGATGCATTTTTAAAATGGAAATTTTTGGGGTACAATAATAATAGATTATCAAACATCTTTTCTGCTTTACAACATCATTTCACATAACTAAGAATATTTAAAAAGTAGATAAAAACAAATATCATACAACCTTAGGTTAATTATTATTTATATGATACATAACACACCTAGGAGGATCAGTTATTTTGAGCAGGTGGTTTGGACCAATCAACACTGAGAATTAAGTGATCGTATCCATGGCCATTCAAGCCTTGAATAGCTCTGGCAGCTTCTGCTCTTGTTTTGAAATGAACATACGCAAATCCTTTGCAAACGTTCGTGTTTTTCTCTTTGGCCAAGTATAATTTTTGAATTGCACCAAAAGGTTTTACAAGGTCTTCAAGATCTTGATCAATTGTACTTTCTGATAAATTAGATATTCTAATTGCTGTTGTGTCGTCTCTACGCTGCATTTGCATAGAATCACCACGTTTATTCCCTCCATCTCGCATACTAGGTGGTACGTATTTAGTCCCTTGAGGTTTACTAACTTCTTGTACATTAGATCCGGGGGCTGACCCTACTGGCTTTTTATCATCTACAACTTTATTGGCTGAAATATTCAAAATCAGTTCTTGTAAAGTCATCGAATTTTCAACATGCCTATTAACATATACAGTTGTTTATCTGAGATAAAATTTTTTCACAAAAAATACTTACATCCTCCAAGAACTGTGTCTTTGTAGGGACATTTAGAAGTCCAGTGATCTCCATTACAGTTTCGACACTTGACTACTCCTTTATCCCCCATACTCTTCAATTTATCCAAAGAATCTTCTTCTACTTTGTTATCTTCCTCTTTACTTGACAGAAATTGCATGAATACATCTTCAGCAATTACTGTTGTTGCAGGGTTTGGTCCAGGACCATCACCAGCAGAATCTCCATACTTGGCCCAATTCTTACGCATAGCAATACTTTTGGACACTGTTCTTCTTTCTACTTTATATGTTCGTACGACTTTGACTTTTTTGTTGTCATCATTCAATTTATATTCTGTCATTACTTTGAAATCATTCTCGTAGATAATTGAAGGAGCAGGAAGGTTAACAGTTCCCTCTTCTTCTACCTCGTCGGCCCAACTTGACGTTATTTTGTAATGAGCAGGCATCTAATATAAATATTTTTTATTCGGTGATGTCAGTATCTCCAAATTGAAAATCAAAAGTAATTTAATAGTGAAAAGTAAAAATCTATTTCTCAAAAATACTTGATATTTTTCAGTACAATGTTGTTTTTTAAAAAATAACTATGAATAATGGTAATACTCACGTCTATAATTTATCTGGAACTTCTTTGCTATTTTACTCCCTCTATGCAATGGTATAAATGTTGAAAAAATCTAAGCAAAGGCCGCCGGGCGTGCCGACCACCGCGTGCAACCGCGTGAAGGGATGATGATTGCCGCGACTGCGCCAACGCCACCCCCACTGTATTCCATCCCTCGCGGTATTGACTGATCTGGGGAGTCAGGAGATGAGAAAATCCGCAAGCACGGTAGGCTATGAATTGAACAATTTTCTCCAATCAAAATCGAAAAAAAAAGTTAGAGACGGATTCTAAAGCAGTTCATTTAATTCTACCACTTTAAACTTGCAAGATAGTTGAAATTGATCTGTAACTTAAATAGAATAATAATTACGCGTGAAAAATAGTTACCCCTACGTCAATTACCTATTTTATGACTTAAAGAATTTCTTTAGTTTCTGCGATTGTTGTTGTACATACGAGTTTATGTATGAACTTATCATGGATGAATTTCATATAATAGAAGTGATAACAGTTGGTAAATTGAATTCAAATAGTTCAACTTATAAATGTCGTCGACTGTAAGCCGTTGTCTCTTTTTCAGTAATGGATGAAATATTTTGTTATCAATTACACAGTATTGTAACAAAGAACTTTCAGGTCTATGGGCAATTCTACTGACTAGGGTGATTTCGCTTGGGGAAAAAAAGGAAAATAAATAAGCACGTTTTTGGAGATTTTATATGTGGTAGAGGATACCCCGAGAATGAGTATTCCAAGTGGGTGCACGAATTTCACATACTGCCAAAAAAAGTTATGCGTAAAAAAATATTTTTTGGCCAGAAAAAAATCCATTTTTACAAAATAGCCTAGTGAATGCCACATATATACAAAATATAACTATGGCATTCACTAGGCATCTTGATCAGAACCCGAACAAAGATTCACAAGGATTTTTGTTTGATTTCAACGTTATTTCTAAGTGTGCCACGAGAAAAACAAGTAAGTTTAAACTGTTCACGTTCTTACTTTTTAACGTAATCGATCATTTTACGCTTTACGAGTGACACATGAATGTTCCATAACATTCCATCCATTTTATTTATTCGTTTTCGAGTGCTTAATCGAATTGTATCAATATATTTGAGAGTTGTGGGTCGCTGGAAAAACTGTAGCTTGAAAAGCCTGAACATAATTCAATTCTAAAATTTTATCACGTAGCTTCGCTTAGATGTAGGTAGTCATTTTATGTATAGCTCATTAATGAAAACTATCGGGTATTGTTATGCTGATCTTAAGGTAGATTACAGGTGAAAAATCCGACCTTTTAGTGAAAAGCTTCAAACGTAAACGAAGGAGTTACACGTTGTACATATGAATATCACAAATGAATTTTCCAAATTTTGGAAAAAAATTTTACATATTCAGTGTTTTTTTTTTTCATTTCCAGCATTTGGGTATTGAAAAAAAACCATATCACATAAAATCACCCTAGTTGGTAGAATTGCCCATATATTTGTGATTCATGGTATATATTTCGTAAAACTTGTATCAAAATCCAGGTGCAGGTCAGCCAAAAACCATTTATAATCGTTTTTGTATAGCTTCGCGAGAACTATCACCTGAAGCTGCAGTTATTCTAACATTGTTACAAATTTCATGATACGTATCTTTCGCAGAGCGCGTCCATTATGGAGATTTTTCGGAATCAGGAATTTTAAGTATTTAAACTTAGATTGCGGCGCGGGATAAGTCAAAAGTATCGATCAATCGATCGTTTTTGTTTTTCTAATCTCAAAGGCAGTTGGGGCTTCGTATCAAATGTTTTGACTGCACAACTGCAGTCTGTTCGTTGGTTTCGATTGTGCGATATCAGAAAAATTGGGCTCATTTGAGCAAATTCTCATCACTCCGGCAGATCGCTGAGCAAGCGATAGTGGACGCGAAGCACAATCCCGAATGATACCGAATGGCCAGTCGTCAGACGGGCAATCGACGATCAGGGGTTTCCTATAGGAATATACACGCCCAGCGCTATGTGAAAGAAATGCTACAGCCGCCCGCACTTCGTATACCCGTAAATGCACTTTAAACTCCAAAAACGGAATCTCAATTCGTGGATATCGTGGGGGGACTATCTATATACTGATATTGTTAATAAAATACATAGAAGAGAAAGGTACAAATCTCTGACGAGTGAAGAATATTCTTACTACAAAAACACGGGTTCTGAATCCAAGCTATATAAGAGAGATTCTATCACGTTTCCTAGTACAAGATATTCATGAAACTAAAATGTTTTAAGAACTGAATACTCATCTTTGAGTTTCGAGTAGCGAACGAAACTATCGAGCCACTGCCCTCGATGACTCGGCTCTCCAAGCGGACCGATGATGAATTTTGGTACCAGAGCGCCAAAAGAGCATTGACTCTAGTTCCGGGGGAGCTACTTCGACATGAGGTCGAGTCCCTGTGAAGGTCTATGGCCGACCGCCGACTGTCGCAACTGACATATTTCTCGAATGTGGGTGATTTTCCGTCCTATACCAGGGAAAAAAGGATGGGGTACATATCCTATTTACGAGGAGCTACTTCATCGATAGGTCGAATCGCGGTGACGGCAAGTGACCAAATAAAATAACACGAGTCTCGTTTGTCCCGAAGGACACACTTAGACCCGGCTTGAAATAATCCATCGCGTTATTGTACTAACTTATTTGGTTAAAAAATGTGGAAATGTGGATATCGTGGGAGCCAGGGTAACAACTCGACTTTGCCCTGTGAAAGAAAAATACTCATTAGCTTACCATATACGAGTTCGTGCACTGTTCATGCGACATTATCGAAACGTAGGAGAATTGCACATGAGGTAAATTAACCCACTAACGAAACTCCATCCAAGAACGTGAAACGTTTCTATAACGTGAAGATTTTCCGACGTGAAAAGTATGAATGCCTGGATCGTCGGTTCCCACGGCATTTATGATTTAGAAATCCGCTTGATACTCAATTTTCAATTGTTAAAAGTTTCAGCGAGTGGATTGCGGGCCCGCCAGGGCCCTCAGAGTTTGAGATTCTAACTTTTCGTCCCAATTACACTTGGAGTTAAATATTCGCTCACGATTGATCTCTGTACCATATCATTTATTTATCTATTAACAAAATCAATATAAGATAGATCAGTCGCTTAGATTATCTAGGGGTCGGGCGGCTGTATACAGCATTTCTGTCAATGCTATAGCATTTCTTTCAGGAAGCCCGTCTGACGACTGGCCATTCGGTGTCATTCAGGATTATGCTTCGCGTCCACTATCGCTTGCTCAGCGGTCCGCCGGAGCAATGTGAAGTTGCTCAAATGAGCCCCGTTCTCTGATATCGCACCATCGAAACCAAACACTTTCACCAGAGATGAGTAGAGAGATTGCCAGAGCCCATAGGCAGAAATGTGCACAGTTTTGGGCCTCCGAGCTTGGCCAGTTTTGCCGATGGACCATATGGTGCAGAGGCGAGCGGAGCCGTTTGCGCGTCGATCGGCTCCGAAAAAATTTTCGTTGATATTTTCTCAGGTCAATTCTGGGTAGACTTACAGTGAAGCATACATCGATGCGTCAGGAATATACCCGTCTCTCTCTAACGCATTGAGTCACTGTAGCCGAGTACGCTCCTCATCCATTCTAATGTAGGCAGAGGCCTGTCCCTCTCCTCGCTTACTCGGCAGCCGACCGACCCTCTGTGCCTGCGCCCCAACAGCCCGCTTAATCCTTTTTATTACGGTCGGGGTGCAGCAAAAAATACCCACTATCGAAAATCATATTTTTTAATAACAATTACACTCTGATTCTATATTTATGAATCGAATCGATTTTCTTTGTTGATTAACGCCAAGTTTGAATCGCAAAAATCGGTTGATATTACGATTTTACATAAAAATTAATTTTGTTCTGAACAGAGATAGATGATTTGGCCCTCGTGAAAAAACTCCGAATTCCAAAATGCAAATATCTCAACGTGATCTCTCAGAAGTTGAACACAAATACACTTTGGTGAGCATTTTCATAATTTGGAGTACAGTTATCATATGCAGATGAATGAAATATACAAAATTATCGAATACAAATTTTCGAACTAGAAACAATTTTCTCATTCAAATTAATATTCTACCATTTTTATGCAGAAAATCAGGCTCTTTCACGTTTCTTGTATTATAGAGTATTTTCCTGAACGAATTCAACAGAAATTTCTGATCTAGAGTGAATTTATCGTGAATAGATGCGTGAAATATACAAAATTTTGAAATGCAATTTCTTAATTTAACAGAATTTTCTCAGTAAAATCCGGAAAAAAAAATATTTCAGAAAGGTCTCAGACTTTTTGACGTTCCTTGTCTTGCAAAGAATCTTTCATGCGTAAAAAATACTGTATTCCGAAATGCAAATTTCCTTAATTCAACCGAATTTCCTCATTCAAATCCGGAAAATGAAATATTTCAGAAAGGTCTCAAGTTTTTTAACATTTCTTATCCTGCAAGATAAGAAATGTGAAAAAACATGAGTCTTTTCTAAAATATTTCATTTTCCGGATTTGAATGAGGAAATTCGGTTGAATTGAGGAAATTCGCATTTCGGAAAACTGTGTAATTTACGCATCTTTACATCATAACTTTTCTCCAAATCAATATTTCCTATTGAATCGAAGTAGAAAAATATCTTGCAGGATAAGAAATGTGAAAAAACTTGAGACCTTTCTAAAATATTTTATTTTCCGGATTTGAATGAGAAAATTCGGTTGAATTGAGGAAATTCGCATTTCGGAAAACTGTGTAATTTACGCATCTTTACATCATAACTTTTCTCCAAATCAATATTTCCTATTGAATCGAAGTAGGAAGATATCTTGCAAGATAAGAAATGTGAAAAAACATGAGTCTTTTCTAAAATATTTCATTTTCCGGATTTGAATGAGGAAATTCGGTTGAATTGAGGAAATTCGCATTTCGGAAAACTGCGTATTTTACCTATCTTTACATCATAACTTTTCTCCAAATCAATATTTCTTATTGAATCAAAGTAGAAAGATATCTTGCAGAATAAGAAATATGAAAAAACTTGAGACCTTTCTAAAATATTTCATTTTCCGGATTTGAATGAAAAAATTTGGTTGAATTAAGAAAATTGGCATTTCGGAAAACTATACATTTCACGCATCTTTACATCATAACTTTTCTCCAAATCAATATTTCCTATTCAGTCGGAGTAGAAAGATATCTTGCAGGATAAGAAATGTGAAAGAACTTGAGACCTTTCTAAAATATTTTATTTTCCGGATTTGAATGAGAAAATTCTGTTGAATTGAGGAAATTCGCATTTCGGAAAACTGTGTATTTTACGCATCTTTACATCATAACTTTTCTCCAAATCAATATTTCCTATTGAATCGAAGTAGGAAGATATCTTGCAGGATAAGAAATGTTAAAAAACTTGAGACCTTTCTGAAATATTTCATTTTCCGGATTTGAATGAGGAAATTCGGTTGAATTAAGGAAATTTGCATTTCGGAATACAGTATTTTTTACGCATGAAAGATTCTTTGCAAGACAAGGAACGTCAAAAAGTCTGAGACCTTTCTGAAATATTTTTTTTTCCGGATTTTACTGAGAAAATTCTGTTAAATTAAGAAATTGCATTTCAAAATTTTGTATATTTCACGCATCTATTCACGATAAATTCACTCTAGATCAGAAATTTCTGTTGAATTCGTTCAGGAAAATACTCTATAATACAAGAAACGTGAAAGAGCCTGATTTTCTGCATAAAAATGGTAGAATATTAATTTGAATGAGAAAATTGTTTCTAGTTCGAAAATTTGTATTCGATAATTTTGTATATTTCATTCATCTGCATATGATAACTGTACTCCAAATTATGAAAATGCTCACCAAAGTGTATTTGTGTTCAACTTCTGAGAGATCACGTTGAGATATTTGCATTTTGGAATTCGGAGTTTTTTCACGAGGGCCAAATCATCTATCTCTGTTCAGAACAAAATTAATTTTTATGTAAAATCGTAATATCAACCGATTTTTGCGATTCAAACTTGGCGTTAATCAACAAAGAAAATCGATTCGATTCATAAATATAGAATCAGAGTGTAATTGTTATTAAAAAATATGATTTTCGATAGTGGGTATTTTTTGCTGCACCCCGACCGTAATAAAAAGGATTAAGCGGGCTGTTGGGGCGCAGGCACAGAGGGTCGGTCGGCTGCCGAGTAAGCGAGGAGAGGGACAGGCCTCTGCCTACATTAGAATGGATGAGGAGCGTACTCGGCTACAGTGACTCAATGCGTTAGAGAGAGACGGGTATATTCCTGACGCATCGATGTATGCTTCACTGTAAGTCTACCCAGAATTGACCTGAGAAAATATCAACGAAAATTTTTTCGGAGCCGATCGACGCGCAAACGGCTCCGCTCGCCTCTGCACCATATGGTCCATCGGCAAAACTGGCCAAGCTCGGAGGCCCAAAACAGTGCACATTTCTGCCTATGGGCTCTGGCAATCTCTCTACTCATCTCTGCTTTCACTCTGTTGACACTGCTCCGCGATCTGCGATTGTGTAAAATGTGTTTACGTCAGTTCAGTCAGCTGTCATGTTTTCATCATGCGTATAAATGTGTAGTGTGTGATTATATTACTTTGTTTAGTAAAGTGCGTTTTTTATAGTTCTAACGTGGAAAACAGTTCACACATGTCTCATTACGAAACTACTGACTATAATACTATGTCAATATTTTCGCAGATCCAAAATTTGCTTGCAACTTGTGAACAAATAAATTTTGTGGGTGGGAGAACATAATAACCACTTTAAAAATATTCAATCATGGAATAGTTAGATTGATTATTGAAGTGTTTTGCCTCCTACCCTTTGTTCTAATTATTTGGAAAAATGGCATCATCTCCAGAAGACGAGAGAGCCAAACAGCCGATAAAACGTTTAGAGATCCCAATAAGTAAATTCAATGATGTAGCTGTGCCACATCATCTTGATCTCCTTAAAAAACATAAGAACAACATGAAAAAAGTTAATAGGCATTTTAATGATATATTCCATAGTAAGTTTGGAACAAGCTAAACATTTAATACCACGTATAATTTATAGAGTCAAGCAAATCAAAACTGGGACCAAGTCTACAAAGAACAAATCAATGCTTCTAGAGTAGTGAAACAATTGAAGCAACTACTCTATGAGATGGATACACTAAGGAGTCAAGTACTGGAGAGTGATATTATCAAGTTTGATAAGCTAACAGCAAAAGCACGAAGTGATATATTAGACGCAATCAAAGAATACTTGAGTAAAATTCTCTTTCCTGAAACTAAAACTTCTCCAATCTTTTAATAACAATATTTACTAATAGTTCTTATGCAATTTCAACAGGGTTGGAATTAAATCTGTCAGCTGTTCAGCAGTCTCAACCGGAATCAAATAATCAACCAACAGAAATGCCGTTTGATGGTCGTTTCATACAGATACAAGCGGAGCAAGAAGATTTAGAGAGACAGCAAGCATGTTTAAATGCATGGACAAACTTACAAACAGAACTACAACAGTTGCAACAACTTTTTGTTGAATTCAATAAAGTAGTGCATGTAGGTTTTTCTTTTTAATTAACTTCATTGCATTTTATACACTGTTGCGTTTGAAACTAGTAATAATTTGTACGCAATTGCCTAAGTCATATATGCTTAGATAGTCATTTATGTTATGGAGAGAAAATTGTTGTATAGTTCACATTAGTGATGATTTATAAACTGATATCATTTAGTATTGATTAAATTGAAATTTCCAATGTTCTAATGGATCATTGAATATTATCTAACATCAACTATATTATTGTAAAATAATTTTGGAATCTTAATTCTCATCACATTTATTTTGAAAATCAAACAATTATTTCCTGTTAAATAGGAACAAGCAGAACAAGTTGACAGGATTGAAGACAATGTAGAAGAAGCCGGGATAAATGTAGAAAATGGATTAACACATTTGAAAGATGCTTCTAGATACAAAGTTATGGCTTACCCTCTTGCTGGAGCTATAATTGGGACTTGTCTTGGTGGACCAGTCGGATTTTTCGCGGGTATGAAATTTGGAGGATTGACAGCCATTGGTGGAGGGTTACTGGGTGAGTTAAGTTTGTCACCTCTAGAAGGTACCAACCAGCCTCTGAATTGGCATCTTCTTGCTTGAGAGCATCAAATTATGATTTCAATGAAAAAATCAAAAATTTATTAATTAATATCTTTGTTTGGTATATAATTGGTTCATTAAATTGATTCCAGGATTGAAATGTGGATCATTCATAAAAGAAAAAAGCTCTCTGTGTACAGAGCTAAAGCAAATAGAAGGTGTCCCAGAATCAGAACAAGATGGAAACACTCCAAAGGAAGTGTTAGACCAACGAGGAGTTGGTGAAGCTGTATGACAAAGTCTGAAAAATGATGAATACAATGAGAGAAAATCTTGCGCTATTTTATAGTAAATTTGATATTTTAGCATTGGAGAGATTTATTTTTATCAAAATATATAGATAGAATTTTTCACTTAAAGAAGAAAACAAGTCTACGGTTGAATTTTTGGAAAGTGGACATGTGATCTTCAATGTAAAAAGAAAATGTAAATATATTTGTCCCTAACAAATTTATTGGATGCATCTTATTTACTTGCACAAAATAAAAAGCAATTTTCATAAAATTTATGTATATTTACACATTTATTTGTTTATTTATTTATTTTATGGCCTTACAAAAGTACAAACTTGAAAGTAAAATTATAGAATAATTGCCCAGTTTTATCACAGCTAACACAAACATAAATATTCTTGAATAGAATGAAAAATTATCAATTAATGTTTTATAAAAACAATTGAAACATCGACATTGTGTTGCTTTGTAGCACTTGTGGAGCAATTATTGAAAGTCAATGTCTGTCATCAAGCGGCAAGCGCGGTACTACTGCAAGTAATCATATAACCAACTAATATCTTCGAACAAGTGCTACGAAATATAATATATATATATATATATATATATATAGAGAGAGAGAGAGAGAGAGAGAGAGAGAGAGAAACCACGTGTGCAACGTTGTTTGCGCCTAAATTTTTGTCTTCTGCTCCAAGTCTCTAAACTAGAAAGCCGGGCAACACGCGGAACACACGTTGTAATCACGACCGAGTAATTTGTTAATTTACTTCGTTTCAGTCGTTTCTTTGTTTGAAAGATGGGTAAGAAAGATAAGAAAAAGAAGATTAGTGGAAGTGAAAAAACACTTAAGAAGACTGAGAAAAAAATGGATGCTAAGAAGAAGAAAGAGCTCGCCGCTCTCGGAGAGGTTAGATCTTTGTAGAAACCGAAATAACTTGACGTTTTTAAGTACTTATTGGAGAGTAATTTTCTTTTTCTTCTAGGATGATATCGAGAAAGTCATTGCTCAAATTGAAAAGGAGGAAGCTCGAAGACAAAAGGTTGTGGAAACTGTTGTTGCTCCACCTTCTCGTAGGGTCAATTTTTCATTGACACCTCATCCTCTCAAAGATGAACTCATTATGTTTGGTGGAGAATTTTATGATGGTCAGAAAACAGTTGTTTATGGTGATTTATTTTTCTACAACATCAGCAAAAATGAGTGGACTGTTATAAAAGCACCTGGTGCTCCTCCTCCTAGATGTGGTCATCAAGCTATAGCTACTCAGTCGAATAAAGGTGAACTCTGGATCTTTGGAGGTGAATTCTCCAGTCCATCAGAATCTCAATTCTATCACTACAGAGATCTATGGGTATTTCATATTGGCGAAAAAAGATGGGAAAAAGTAACGTAAGTTTAAACTTTGAAGGCTTGGATATACCCATCCTATGATTTCTCCAAAACTGTTATGAAAATTTTTTCAATTGTAGTAGTTAGAGAAAGTATTGTTATATGAATTCACTGGTTTGCAACAGTTCTTTTAGAATTTCATTGTTTTGAGATTTCAATTTTACACTAATCAGTTGATAATTATTTAACAAATTTTTTAGAGCTCCTGGAGGACCCTCAGCTCGAAGTGGTCATAGAATGATTAATATCAAGAAAAATTTGTATGTCTTTGGAGGGTTCCATGATAATCTCCGAGATTACAAATATTTTAACGATATATATTGTTTCAATATGTCAACTTATACTTGGAATAAAATTGAAACTTCAGGTATGCGGATTAGATGCTTTTACTTTCTATCACTAGTTAAAGGATAATGATAATTCAACTGCATTAATTACTTTTTAGGAAATCCACCTGCTCCAAGATCAGGTTGTATAGTTTTACCTACTCCAGAAAGTAAAATTATTGTGTATGGGGGTTATAGTAAACAAAAAATGAAAAAGGATGTTGATAAAGGCCATGTTCATACAGACATGTTTTTATTGAGCCCTGAAAGTAAGATAAACAAACATTGACAACATTATATTTGATTCATTTTATGAAAACTAATAACTCAAACTAACCATTTGCTCATGATTTATTTTATAGAAAATGATCAAACTGGTTTGAAATGGAAATGGTCTATTGTTAAACAAGGTGGGATTACAATATCACCACGATGTAGTGCATCAGCTGTTATGGTTCAGTCAAACACAGCATATATGTTTGGTGGAGTTTATGATGAAGAAGATAATGAAGAAGAACTTCATGGCACATTTTTCAATGAACTTGTTGCATTTAATTTAAGTAAACTACAATGGCACACAGGTAATAAAATATAACTGTAATATTATAACTAAATAATTTATTTTCATGATTTGATCGAAATGAATTTTAAAATTTCTTCTAGTTACACTGAGTGGAAAAAATAATTCAGTTGTGAAAAAAAGGAGAAGAAAAGCCAAAGAAGATGGACAAAATGTTGATGACAATGAAGAAGAAGAAGATGAAGAGAATGAAGAAGCCATTGAAGAAGAACACATGGAAGTTGCTGCAGCAAAAACAGTAGTGACTGATGATGATGGAATATTTACTGTAAATTTCTCTCAAAGTAACTTATTTAAGTTTTGTATGGAAGCAATACTCAACTTCCAAATTTCACTATCATTTCAGGTTAGCTTTTGTCCTGTTTCAACAACTAATAAAACAGTTTCTACTGATGGGAAATATATAGATGTATTTACACCATCAGCAAGAATTAATCCTGGATTAGCTGTAAAGCACAATACACTTTACATGTATGGAGGAATGTTTGAAGATGGTGATAGGCAGTATACTTTGTGTGATTTTTACAGTTTAGGTGAGTTTCAAAATACTCAACGAGAAATTTAATTTTCCACTCAGTTTTTTCAAATAATTGAAATATTGTCTTATAAGAATAAGTATTTACATCAATTTTTTTGGGGTCGCATACTTTTTTTTTATATTTGAAAATAAGTACAGTCAAATTTTTGTTATTGTCATTATCAAATTTTCACAACTAAAATAACTGAAAATTGATTGTGTAATTTTAGTTAAAGACTGTACGGGATCAATCAACCTCCACATTATTTCGTCGATCTTAGATATTTCAAATCTCAAAGTCAATGTTGCTGTTCAAAATACGTGTTTTGATAATATTTGTTTAAGTGAAAAATTGAGTTTAATAATTTCTCTGACTCACCAAGAATCACTAAATATTTTTTAGTGAATTTTTATTAAAAAAGTTGATATTTTTTACTTTTTTTAATTTCACAGATTGTAAAAAATTGGATGAATGGATTGTCATAACAAAAGATGATTTGTCATCTCAAGTATGGTTAGATTCTGATAGTTCTGGATCAGACTCTGAAGATGAAAGTGGCGACGACGACGACGACGACGATGATGATGATAACGAGGACGAAGATTCAAATAATACGGAAGCAATGGACGTGGACGATAAATAATGTTTCATTGACCGTAAATTTGAATATAATATTTTTTATTGGCAATATTTACAATAAATTTATATTTTTACAAAATAAATTATTTACCTATGAAGTCTTTCCATCAAGTTGATAAGGGTATTTTCTTCAATTCTTCTTGTAATAAATTAATCTGAAATTACAAGTCATGAATTCCAAATAAGTATTTAAGTATAAATTATTACAATTAGAGAGATAGTGCAAATGTGAAATACCTTTTCTTGATTTCTTAACTTATCTTCTTTAGATGCTTTTGAAGCATACTTTTTACTGTTCATTAGTTTTGTAAGATCTGCCAATTTTTTTTGAGCTTTCGCTCGATTTTTTACAATTTTTTGCCTTGCCTGTTTTAGGACTTCTTCATCGTTAATTATAAGGTACACAACGCAATTGAGATCACCAGTATCACAAATATTATTTTCGTTTTTCTCATAATTTTGAGCTAAACAAATTTGAACTTTTGGAATTCTGCTAACAGACTTGATGATATTGATACCCTCCTCATATAACTTCTGCTCTTCTGGACTATTTACAACGATTTGAGCTGTAAAAAGTTCACAACTAATGTTTCATATGTTTACAATAAAAAGGTATATAAAGGATAATAAATACCTTCAACATTTTCTCTTTTATTCACATTTGCTAATAAGGATCTTAGAGATAAAACAACTTTGATAACTTCACGCATCTCTTTCTCCAAATTAATGTCACGCAAATTTCTAAACTCTTCCGTTGAAGGATACAATTTCTGAAGCAATGAATTTTGGAATTCAAAAATAGACAGTTTTTTCGATAATCTAGAATACAAATCGTCGCAAAGATATGGAGTGATTGGTGCAAGTATCCTCAGGGAAACTTCTAAACATTTTGTAAGTGTATATCTGTGGCTAATTAGAATATCAGTCTTATGACTTTTGAAACCTGGCTTTGTTCCTTCCTGTAAACATAGTTGAATTTGAATTTAGTGTCTTTTTCATTTTATTCGATAAAATATGACGCCTTACCACATAATAATCACAGAATTCGTAGTATACAAATTTTTTTATAGCTGCTACCGCTTTGTAGAAAGCTTTTTCCGCGAGTGCACTATTCACCGTTTCTACCATCCATGATAATCGACTAAGAATCCATTTATCAATTGTTGTAAATGTTTTAGGAATCTCAATGGGGCCATCACTCGTCATAAGCACTGCATACCTACTGGCTTGCCAAATTTTGTTACAAAAGAATTTATTTTGTTGGCATTCAATTATATCGAAAGACACGGTGCGCTCTGAAAGAAAACATGATATATATTTTCAAAACAGTAAGATCTTTTGAGCGAAATTCGTAGGGATTTTTACCCTTGATATTGTGAGAGCATAATGTAAAACGGAGCGCATCAACGCTACACTCTGGAATTCCATTTGGGAACATCTTTGAATTCATGGCTAGGGTTCTTTTTAATTCAACTTGATTCAATAAGCCATTTCCAAAGCTTGTCTTTGCTTGCTTATTCAAATTCTAAAATATAAAAATTCATTGATTTATAATTAAGTTTCAAAGTGTTCAACGAAACTCAAAATATAATTTAATAAATACCTCCAATGTAATTCCATCCAATACATTTTCTGGAAAAATTACATTACCTCGACTCTTGGACATTTTGCTTCCATGTGCATCACACAATACTCCATGTAAAAGGACTTCCTATAAGGAAATACATATATTAGATATTTTAAAGAATTTCGAGGTACAGGTTTATGAAATTAATACCTTGAAAGGAAGTTGATTTGTTAATTCGAGCCCCAACATCACCATACGAGCAACCCAGAAGAATAAAATGTCATTTCCTGTTTCCATTAAACTCAATGGATAATACTTTTGAAAATCAGTAGCCTGGTAAAATAATTTGGTGTCAAATTACAATTTTCCTAGTTGTCATTAAAATATTTGAATTTTTATTCTACCTTAGTTGGCCAACCCAAGCAGGAGAATGGTAGTAGAGCTGAGGAGAACCATGTATCAAGCACATCATCATCTCGTTCGATCTGAATTGGAGACGTTCCATAATTTTCAATAGCAATATTTACAGCTTCATTTTTTGATCTAGCAACTATCCACCTTGTATCTTCACCTATTGTACAACGATATGCTGGAATTTGATGACCCCACCATAACTGTCTAGAAACGCACCAGTCTCTGAAATTTCATTCAAATCAAGAATATTTAGAAATTAACTCGACCTAGATTTTAATTGTTATGATACGGATTAATATTAATAAATGATCGCAAAATAAATCACCTAGAACTGGTGTTAGACAGCCAATCAAACCAAGTTTGAGTATGGAAAGCAGGATCAAGTTTTAATGATCCATTTTGAACAGCATCAAAAGCTCTTGAAGCCATGTCTTTACACCTGATAAACCATTGTTCTTTCAATAATAATTCGATAACATCTCCTGTTCGTGAGCATTTAGGAATTTGCATTTCATGATCTTTCACCGAAACCAAAAAACCCAAATTTGCCAAGTCCGTTACTATTTCTTTTCGAGCTGTGAATCTTGGAAGACCCTATCAACCATTTCAATCAGTTGAATAGTTCATTTACATTATGTGTATAAGTATATATACAAACGTACCTTGTATTTACCTGCTTCATCAGTTAGCTTGCCATTCTCGTTGATAGTATTGATAAACTCTAGATTGTGCTTTTTAGCTACGTCAAAGTCAAATTGATCATGAGCTGGAGTTATTTTAACAATTCCTATGAACCAAAATAAAAAATTCTCAATAAAAAAAACAACATGTTATACCTAAACCTTTAATATATGTATTTGTTGCATACATACCTGTGCCAAAATCCATCTTAACATTTGAGTCAGCTATTATGGGTAGGTATATATCTTTCAATGGATGTTTAACCTGTTTACCAATAAATTGGCTATAACGATTATCTTTTGGATGGACTGCGAGTGCTACATCTCCCATTAATGTTTCTGGCCTTGTGGTTGCGATTGTAACTTTTTCATCTGTAATTAAATTTGCTAGTTGGAAATTAGCCATTGATGCACAATTACTATTTTGACTTAAATTTACCTGTATCTCTAACATTGTAAGAAATTTCAAAAAGTTGACCAAAAGTAACTTTTTTATCATAACCAGGAATTTCCAGTTCAGTTTTTGAAGTGATTGTCTCAAAATCTACTTCAATGTCAGATAATACGCTGCCTAATGCTGTGGACCAATTAACTAAACTTTTATCACGATATATTAGATTTCTCTTATCCAATGTGATAAATGCTTCAGTGACAGCTTCATTATGTTGCTGAAATAAATATTCTCACATAATCAGCATATTTTACTGGGCTATGTTCAAAATACTTAGCATAGAAAAAGTTGTACCTCACTCATAGTAAAATATTCTCTGGACCAATCTAAAGTTGATCCCAAAGACTTCAATTGGTTCTTTATTGCCAATCTTTTATCATTTTTCCATTCATTCATCAACTTCAAAAACTCTTCCTTAGTTTTGTCATTCTTTTTGATACCTTCTGTTTTATACAGGTATTTTTCAACAACTGCTTGAGTAGCTATACCAGCATGATCAAAACCTGGTATCCATATCACTGGTATGCCTCTCATTCTGTGCCTAAAATTATAATAATTGATCATTAAAATTGTAAACACAATGTGGAATATAAGGCTATATTTACCAACGAGCTAGAACATCTTGAACTGTTGTAGTTAAGGCATGGCCTAAATGTAGCGTTCCCGTAACATTAGGTGGAGGCAAAATCATTCTAAAACTTTCCACATTAATATTTTCTTGAGAAAAATAATTATTCCTCTCCCATACTTCATACCATTTTTTCTCAGCATCTTTTGATGGATAAGTTTGAGGAAAATCTGATAAAAATAATGGGAAATTTTAAAATTAATAAATGATGTTTCGATAAAGTTGTTGAGTGATATAAATACCTTCCAAACGATGATTATGATAAATGTTGGAACACCTCCTCACGAACTTCAAACTATTGAGGTCTTTGATTAAATTTGTATACATTTTGCCGGTTCAAGTCAATTTTTTCGCTTTACAAAATATACTACATAATGTAACATTTGTTGTCACAACCATCGCCACTGATCGTGAGGTGCGCGAATAAGGTTCTGGTCGTTCCACACTTCCTCCCGCAGTTCCGCAGGGTTTCAATGTAATATATATATATATATATAGGTATATGCGTTGAGTTGAGTTGCAGTGAGAATGTAAATTTTTGAATATAGTAACAAAAATTCATGTGAGCCATGGTTTATTTACATTTTCCGTCAAATTTGACGGAAGAAGAGTTAATGCTGCAAGCAAAATATAACAAACTGAAAAGAAAAGTAAGTCGAGCAAGATAATCTCTGAAATAAAATTGCTTAGGTTATGTTTGATTGTTTACGTTGATGTTTGTCATATATAGAATATTGTTCATTTATTCAACATCTTAAAACATAGAATTGGGTATAATTGAAGTCTAGATTTATTTTGAAAAATTAATTAACAATTTTTTACAATTTTAATTGATGGTGTGAAAATTGATACTCATGATCACTAAACATTTTTCTACAGAAAAAAGCATTGCAAGATTTGAAATCCCCAAAACCAGAACCAGAACGTGTACCTCAAGTACCTAAACGTCCTACAGAAGCCAGAGATGCTCGAGAAGTTGCCAAAAAATTGATAAAATCAGGGGTTATAACTGCTCCAAAAACTCCAAAACGACCAGAACAAGCTTTCAAAAGGCCTCGAGGCTTGGAAAGAAAATTGAACAGTACAGAAAAAACAGTATCTTCATATCAGCCTTTTTCAGCTACCCAACCTGAAGAAGATGATATTGAGCCACCGAGGCAAAAAGTCAAGGGTCTTTATGATAGTTTCGTTTCTGCTAGTGATCCTGAAGATAGAATAGAGAAAACAATTCCCTCTAAGACAGACACAAAAGCTATGGTCAGAGGAAATACCATTTTTGTTTCTGGACATAAAATATCAGAAGAGTTCCTTAAGAAACATTTTTCAACATTTGGTAACATACTCAAAATTACAGTTGAAGTTGAAAGGAAGTAAGTGGATAGATCACGCTTATGCAAAATAACTTGCGTTTAATCATTTTAAGTTTGTTAACACTAATTTTTATTTCACCAGAGGTTTCATTACTTTTGAAAAAGCTGAATCGGCTGAAAATGCAATAAGCGAAATGAATGGAGTCATGACTTCATCAGTCCAGTTAAAAGTTACTATGGCAAGGAGGCAACCAACTGTTGATTCAAGTAATGATACAACTTCAAGCTCAATGTGGACATCGATGGCTGCAAGTTACACCCAAAAATGTGCTCACAAAGATAAACGAGATATCAAAGTTTATGACACCGATTTCTTCTAATAATTTGACAATAGAATTGTATACTAAGTATTTTTATTTTTTATTTAGGTGTAAATTATATTATAATACTTAGCAAAATAATATTTTCATGAAATACTGATTTTTATCAGTAACTTCTAGATAGAACTTGATATCCTTGATAATTAACTTTTTCAACTGACAAGAATTTATTTTCAAATGAATTTTGTATTCGTTTGATATAAAAATTTACCATCTGAAATATATAATAAATATAGATATATTTCGATAAATCTTTTGATGGCTTTAGATATTTTAATTCTCTAATACCTCTAATAACAAAACTATCTTACAATTGATTTAAATTTTAATTCTCTTACCATATATGATAACGATTCTGATTTCTGAATGTAGTAAAATTAATATTATAATTCTGTTTTGTAGTTTATTCTTTACTCTGAAAAGAATGATTTATCCTTTTTTCGAAGATATAATTCACTCGGAAGTCAGAATTAGGCTTTTTCATCACGTGACTAGCAGACGGCGCGAACCCAAGCTGGGGGTACAACACTCCATAAGAGAGCATGGGAAAATTTCTGTAAATAATTTTCTTGCCGTAAAAAAGCCGTAAATTTGAAAAATACGCCCCAACTCGAGAGCCTTGAGGCACCAGGTTTAATGCAAAAATTATTTGTGCGAGTTTAGAAGTCGGATCTTTCTGTAAATCGAAGATAAAATGAGCAGTCCGCACGTTCCTCAACGTTCCGTCCAGTCAGCTGATAGAAAAATTAGTTTTCTAGATATTTACAATAAATAAAAAAGTTTATAGTGATTGTAAGTTACTTATCATTTATAATAAACGTTTTCAGAGTGATACACATCAATCATCATGTTATTTATTGTTAATAATTTTCCAAATTATTTTGATAATAATTATTTAAAAAAAATATTTTTTACATCTAAAATAATTATTATAATTAATGTGTAACTTACAATCACTCCAAACTTTTTTATTTATAGTTAATATCTAAAAAACTAATTTTTCTATCAGCTGACTGGACGGAACGTTGAGGAACGTGCGGACTGCTCATTTTATCTTCGATTTACAGAAAGATCCGACTTCTAAACTCGCACAAATAATTTTTGCATTAAACCTGGTGCCTCAAGGCTCTCGAGTTGGGGCGTATTTTTCAAATTTACGGCTTTTTTACGGCAAGAAAATTATTTACAGAAATTTTCCCATGCTCTCTTATGGAGTGTTGTACCCCCAGCTTGGGTTCGCGCCGTCTGCTAGTCACGTGATGAAAAAGCCTAATTCAGATACTGGATACTGACGTCACGAATACCGATCTATACGTCAACGTGACACATATATAGGTGGCGCTTTACAGAAATCATATCAGCTGTTGATGTTTGTGTTTGCACCAGTTTATACACGAGTTTGCTTCATTTTCACCAAGAATGTATTCGGATAAATAATTTTACATTGATAAATTTGTGCTCCATCAAGCAACGGGTCTGCGCAGTGATGTTTTTCTATAAGAAAATTGAATTCATTTTATAAACGTTTCATCTTAGTCTGTAAGCCATGGTGATGTTGAATACAAACAGCATGAAGAAAATGAGACAATGTCGTTGGGAGTACAGTGATCATTATCTAAGGACGTTGCTGTATCCATTCCTGGGTGTTTTAGTGATCATTTACCTACTATTTTTCATAAACAGATTGAATGGTGCAAATAGTATTGGAAGAATAAATGATAAAGTCAATGCTTCAGCTATTCTTGTGAATAAGAATAAAAATGCTAATTCGTTGAATCCATCATGCAATTCGTTCAATTGTTTCGATGTATACCGCTGTGGAAGTAGGGGAAACCAGTTATCAGTGTATGTTTATCCACAACAGAGGCATGCAAACTCAAAGGATCGCAATGATCACTTGACGAAGGAATTCCATTCAATATTGCAAGCTATTATTGCTAGTAAATATTACACACCAAATCCTGATGATGCTTGTGTATTTGTTCCTTCTATTGACATGCTTTACCCCCATAAAAAGGCATCACATATTTCTAACAAACTGAATATGCTTCAGTTTTCTGAAAAAGGCAAAAATCATTTATTGTTCAACCTCATGGTTGAGAATATGAAAAGTTTCAATGATGTTTTGGACAATACTATCGGCCAAGCAATGGTTGCTGGAATTGGATTCACAAAACCTGTTTATAGAAGAAAGTTTGACATCAGTCTACCCACATTCAGTACTTTGTTAGAACATTTCAAATTCAATTCAAGTCACTCAAGAAAGTGGTTACTCACATCTTCACAGCTTAATGTCAATCCAGATGTTTTAAAAGATTTAGCTGAGATGAAAAGTTTGTATCCAGACGATTTACAAATTCTTCAGGATTGTACAAGTCTTAATAGGACCAGTCCATCTTTTCGTTGCTCAAGTCGCAGCAGTTATAAGTATCCTGAAATTCTACAAACTTCTACTTTTTGTTTAATCTTGCAAGGAGAGAAACTTGGACTATCTATATTGTTAGAAGCTCTAGCCACTAAATGCATTCCTGTTGTTATATTTGACTCTTTAGTGATGCCATTTGATGAAGTAGTTGACTGGTCAAGAGCTGCAGTTTTTATAAGAGAAGTTGATATTTTGTTTACTGTGAATCTTCTTAAAAAATACTCCCCACAGAAGATCAAGGAGTTACGATATCATGGTACTTGGCTCTACGAGAAATACTTTAAATCGATAAAGGTGATCACTGAAACAACTCTGGACATAATTGCGGACAGGATATTTCCCTACTCTGCAAAGAATTATCATCACTGGAATGAACCAGAATATCTTGACATACTATCACCTGTCTTTGTGCCCTTGACCATTCCAAAGAATGATGGTTTTACAGCAGTCATATTAACATATGATAGGATAGATTTATTATTTTCATTAATTGAGAAACTTTCCAAAGTTTCTAGTCTCTCTAAGATCTTAGTTATTTGGAATAATGAATATAAAAGACCACCTCGACTCTCTAAGTGGCCCAAAGTTTACAAGCAGATTAAAGTTATACAAACTGAAAAGAATGTATTATCAAATCGTTTCTATCCATTTGATGAAATAGAAACTGAAGCTATTTTGTCAATAGATGATGACATAATTATGTTAACAGAAGATGAAATTGAATTTGCATTTGAAGTTTGGAGAGAGTTTCCTGATCGAATAGTAGGATTTCCATCGCGTACTCATGCATGGGATAACAAGACTCTTTGCTGGAAATATGAAAGTGAATGGATGAACCACATCTCTATGGTACTCACTGGTGCTGCATTTTATCATAAATACTGGAATTATGCTTACACAGTAAAATTACCAAAGGATATCAAGGAGTGGGTTGATAATCACATGAACTGTGAAGATATTGCCATGAATTTTCTAGTTAGCAATGTGACTGGTAAAGCACCAATTAAAGTAACAGCCAAGAAAAAGTTTCGCTGTCCAGAATGTGTGAATACTGAAATGTTATCAGCAGACTTAAAACATATGGTGGAAAGAACACAGTGTATTAATCAGTTTACTAAAGTTTTTGGCCATATGCCTCTTCTCTCAGTAGAATTCCGGGCTGATCCAGTCCTCTTCAAAGATAATTTCCCAGATAAATTGAAGCGCTTCAATGACGTTGGCAGCTTGTAATTTATGATTTATAAAATTTAATTTTTGATCAGATGAAAAAATTGATATTAGCAAATTCTCAATGCAAATTTACCAAAGACTCGAACAAGGGATGAACATTGGTATCGTTTATCTGATATCTCTTACTTGGATACCTATTCTTCATAATATCAAAAATTGTGACGTGACTAGGATGTATCTGTACAAATTTGTTTTTGCCATCAATATGTATGCGAATGTTTATACATTTGAAAATGCCATATAAGATATTTGTATATTCTTAATATTTCTATAAATGTTAGTTAAACTAGTTATGTGCCATACGATTTTATCTTGTCAGCCTCTAAAAAATCAAGCACAATCAAGGTTGAATGTGATCTCCTCATCAATGTATAAATCCTTTTTGGATAGATTTTCTAAGGTTGTTGATGATTTTTAATTTCAGATTAACCCAATACGATATAAAAATATTTTATAAAATCAAAATTCAATATTTTTGCAGCATTCTTTTCTACTTCTTGGATTGCTCTAGAAGATCTCAGTATTGGGAACTGAACCAATTTGAATAAATTCTGTTGAACCTCAATTTTCAAGAATTAAATAAAATATTACAAAAAATATGTTGAAATTAATACTCTGCAGAGACTGCATGATGAAAGATTATACAGCAAGAATCAGTACAGTCTAATTTTTTTGGAGAATCCAATGACATTTAATAATCACAAAGATTAACAGATGAAACCCCAGGCACCTTATAGAAAAAATGTATTATCAGCAGAATTACTTACAGCAATAAAACATGAATAACCTTTCTCAATGGGAGTGTCTAATTCAATATTCCATATTCTTCTTAATATTAACTAACGTTTAAAATCAAACCCTCATATTCACTATTACCTCAGATTTTTTGTACTTTTGATTGCGAGAATCTGTCTCAAAAAAATTATAACTGTAGTTTTTCTATTCTTATAAAAAGATTCGAATCTTCCCGCTTAAACTTCGAAAGAATTACCAACCATATATATATTATAACTGCATTATGATAAAACATCTAGTTGTAACTAGTGATTCTCTAGTTATTATTGGTCTTTGACTCTTTTATCATCAGTTTGAAACGGTTTGAAAAACGTTCCCTGTTATATTAAGTAACGTCTTTTCGTTAATGGATCGGTTCTGGAAATAATCTTATCAAGGTTAGTGTTTGTACCATCATATGACAGTTGACTTGTAAAGATTGAGTTTATTATTTTCCACATTCATAATTCATCAATTATAAAGAAATTGTTGCGAGTTCCTCTTCTTTTTTCCTAAGTTATACTACGACGATCGGGCTACTTCTCTTCTTTCCGATAGACTCGACAGAAAATATTCTACTAGAAAGTAGTAGACTATCCGATTTTAAATCCATTATTGATGTAATATTTCTTGTTTTCGTAGAGAAGTTAGTGGATGTACAAAATGAAAACTAGATCAAAAAGGGTTCCTGAAAGCAGTTGTGCTAAATGTCATGTGCTCATGAAAAAAACAAGGGGTGCTAGAAAAGTTGTAGAATCAGAATCAGAAGCTGAGACTTTTGCGAAAAAGATGAAGACAACTATCTTAGTTAATGATGTAGTATGCTCAAAGTGTGTATCAAAATATAAGTTGTTGAAGCCTGATGTAATTAAGAAAAAGAAAGAAGCTAAGACATTAGAATTTGATCTTTCTTGGATTAATGATGACTCATCGCTCTCTGATAACACAGACAATGATCCAGATTTTGTTATGAGTACATCATCTAGTGATTCTGACAATGGACCTGCTCCTTCAAAAATAATCAAATCAGATGGATCAGATGCTAACACTATCATGAAATCCAATTCACCATCAGATAATACACTTGAACCAAGCAAAAAAGTTGATACAGATCTTATAGGCAATCCTTCAAAAAGTACAAATCATCTGATCGCAAACCATTCTTGTCTTATTGGATCAAGTGAGATAACTGATTCAGGTAATATATTGAACAGTGCAAACTTAAATGCTAATCAATCTCTTACTAAGAATTCTTTGTCTTTTTTTAATACATTAGGATCAAGCAAAAATGATGAAACAAACATTCCATCAAACAGTGCAAACTTGATTGCTAATCAACCTCTAACTGAAATTTCTGAAGCTCAACATACGGCGAAGAATGATGACTCTGGAATAAAATATAATTTAAAAAGAACTTTGGACCAAAATAATGTCAAATCCAAACATAAATCGAAGAAATCAAAATTAGATTCCTTGGCTGAGACATTTGAAAATTCAAGTGTAGTACCTGTATCCAGTGTAATACAGCAAGCTATTGCAAATTTCAATACTGAGATGGCAAGCTTACTTGCAGATGTATCAACTTCAATGGCTACTCCTGATGAAGCGACTAAATTGAAAACTGTACCTGATAGTACCACTGAAATTACAGTTGATCAACCAAATTCAATATTCCAATCTTTCATTAGCCATGAGACAGATGAATCAAACATGCAGGTTTGAGTGAAAAAACTTGAAAAAATGTTTTGGGGAAAAAATATAGACAATTATTACGTTGCTTTTGATTCAATAGATATCTAATTCTCATATAGATAATTATAATTTCACTTACAAATAATACATATATAATATATGATTTAAAATTGTTTGGTTGCAACTTAGTGATTTGAAGCAAATTGGCATTATATAAGTTATTATAAAGCATAGCATTAGGTAAATTATCTAATGCAACATTCACAATACAAAATGTTTTCTTTAAGTAAAGTTTAATACTAATTTAATATTCAGATATAGAAAACTTGATATATGTTTATTGTGGCTGAGTCCTTTCTTTTTATTTTATCGATTAATAACTAAAATGTTATCTTTGTTATTTGATTTGAAACAATAAAATCTGAGAATTTGTAAGACTAGTTACTAAATATTTGGATTGTACAAAGTTTCAATCGAATTTGAATAAAGAATTATTCAAAAAAATTAACCAAAAAGTGTGATTCATTGAAAAAATATTTACACTAGCAGTTTTCGTTAGCATTTTGGGATTTGAAATTATCAACTACTTAGATGTTTAAGAAATTAGATCCAATTTTTTATCTCAAAATATAACATTCTGATTGTTGGAAGATGAAATTACATAAATTACATAAAATAATAGTCGCTATAAGACTCGAAATTGATGAGATTACTTTTTAGAATTTTATTGCATTTCTATTCTACTGATATATTTATATTAATTTTTATATTAAATCTAACAATAGAAACAATGCTTTTTTAAACGTAATATAGATGTCGCTTTAGTTTTGTACAGTAGTTGTTGTTTTTCATCAATGATCATTTTTTTAACAGCTCGAATACGCCATTTTAATGTTCGTAAGTTTAGTATTTACAAAATCGCAGTTTCGATCATTTTTCGGTTTCAGAATATGTTCAACTTCTGTAATGAGTCCAGATGGAATGGAGCACTGGTCGTTTGGTAACCGGCTTCAACATTTTTGATTGTCTACTGCGGCCAGAAACTGAAAAAATTTTTGGTAAATAAAATCCATATTAATTCGTGATACGTTAAAAGTAGCGCGTTTAATATCTCCGAATCGAATACAAATTGAAGTACGAATTTTCGATGCGATTGATTGCCCAAAGAAAACTGTATCATGGTATTTCAATAATCTAGTACTCGGACAATGAAACGCCCACGAACTACTCACCTGCGTTGTTTCTCAACGACGTCTTATTCACAGCAACGTGGATGGCCTCGGGATAGTAGTTGAGGAACTCAAGAACGACACCGTTGGTCCAGCCAAAGCCGTACTGGATCTCGTACTCGCCACCGCCTCCGATTTTGCCGAGCTCGGTAGCATCGTACTGAACAAATCGAAAAAGTATATGTGTATAGTCAACGTCAGGATTTCGGGCGAAGAAACAAAGCTGACGTTGGGTAATTATGATTTCTTACTTTTTCGTACATCTTCTTGGTCTCTTCGAATTGAAGGTAAGTCGTTTTAAGCCACGTCATGGCCAGGTTTTCGGCAAGTTTAATTGCCGGGGCATGGCCAGTTTGGCGCAAACCCTGCACTATGATAGATTGTAGTGGAGCCCAAGCGTTGGGGAAGTCCCATTGCTGTGAAGTCCTATTTAGGGAGGCCGGGATACTGCCTGTTGGGAATAAACGTCAATCTATTAAATACGCCGGTCAAAGAAATTTTCCGCTTGGATTGGTTTTCTTCTTGGATTCTTAGGTGTATGACCAGCTCCAGGGAGTAGCCTTTTGTTATTTAACTTTCTTAAGTAATTTCGAATACACAATTTTAAGATTATGCATTCGTATGTATACTTCATATTCGTGTACTAAAAAAAATTTTATTCAACGGTAAGCTTGAAAAATACGAACGGTGCGAGTTTTGGTTTGACTATGCACAATAGATCGGATATGTGGATTTTATACGACGAGATGTATTGTTGATAGTTACCTGCGTAATCTTCTACTCCCATTCTGCGCAGATATTTCACCGATTCTTCACCAAAGAAGTCGGCCTTCTCATCGTCAAAGCTCATCGTGTACAGGGGCGTCAGGTTTGACGCATAGAAGATCTTTCGTTGTTTCTTGTGTTCTATGTCGTAGTCGTACCAGGTGCCATCCTCCTCATTCCATAACAGGACGCTAATTGCTTTGCGATATTGTTCGGATATTTCTGCGTAGTATTTATATTTCTGCAAAAACACGATAAAAACATTGAATTTCGATGCACACACGATATTCAGCGATGCGTCCAAACAGTTTGACGCGTACTCACTCAAATCTGAATAAGTTAAAAACTACTATTTTTTAGTGGAAATTTCATAACTGATAAAAATAGTTGATATTCGATCGAAAAATTTACTTATTTTTAGTAAAATTTCACTAATTTTTGGTTGAACATCTACTATTTTCATCAGCTGTGCAATTTCTACTATTTCAATTTTGTTATGAATATGCTCACTTCTTCGTCATTTTTCCTTGCGAAAAATATGGAGAGGATCCTTGCGTTTCTTTCGATGAAGGAATTCAGATCGACTGGCAGGATATTCTCAGTTGCGATGTGGAAAAGATCGTCGGTATAGCTTCCATTCTTGTCGACAAACCAACGCGCTGAAAAGTCCCACCCGCTCTCCGCGCCTGCTTTGATACTTGCGTAAAACTTCTGTCTCAATGATAAATCATCGATTCCCAGGGCTAGATCGTAGTCCTCTCTGGAGGCAGAAGAGAAAAAAATCTTAATTTCATTGTGCTGATTTGAAAGGGACGTTCTACAAATATTTTCGTCAGTCTTGAATTATTCCAAAAATCAAATAATTAGTGGAGCAAATACCCTTCAATGCTTACTTGTAACTTTCGGGACGCGGACCTTGACTGTGTGTGATGTATCGAGCGAGTTTATAGTATTTTCCATCTCTCAAGACTGTAACTGTTTTATAACGCTGCCAATAATCGAACTCTTTCTCTAAAATGGCTAAATTGTTCTCAACGAACTCCCAGTCATTGGTAGCTTCGTAATATCTTTGAACCTAATTATCATGAATGTATGTTTCAGAAATATAAACATTCTATTGTACGATTCCATAATTTGAAAAGGTAATTTTGTAGAAAATGTTCTCACCATAGGAATAAGAATTGGGGGCTGGCTTCTCATGAGGTAGTAAATACGACCCCCATTAGGGATAAAACCGTATGATTCCACCATTGATAAAAAGTTTTCAATTATTCCTTTGGTAGTGGCGTGCATGTCGCTCAATAGTAGACCCTCGATGACCCAATACGTATCCCAATAATAGAATTCTAAAAATGAAAAACTTACATTAAATTCCGCACTTGTTGGGATTAACAATTTTTTTTTTACGAGAAATTGTAAAAATAATTCTCACCTCTGAAGCGTCCGCCAGGAATAACGAATGTATTGTTAACGTAAATCAAGCTGTGTTTGTCTGGGTTGTCCTTGACGTCATCAGATATACGCCTGGCCAAATCTTTCCAAATTTCATTGAGGTCAGACGCCCACTTGCGATAGTTAGGATCTTTGAGCTTCTGTAACAAGCTCGGGGTAGGAGTCCAATCTGGCAAGTCAGCAGGTTCCAAAGGATTCACATCTTCAAAGTGTTCGTCCACGAACTTTTGTATGGCTGTTTTATTTGGCATGTCATAGGAAATCTCCATGAGATGTCGGAAGCTATAAATATAATAATTAAAAATATAATAGCTATCATTGGACATAAAACAATTATTTGATCAATCATGATTCAATATAAAAAAAATATAGAAAGTAAGTGAGTATATATTCTTATAAGAACTTTATCTGATGGAATAACGCATAATTCTCAAGTACCACAAAATAATATACCAAATTCAATGGTGTGAAGTGATTTAGAATGGTAATCGATGAGTTCTTACTTCTCAAGAGTACTATTTTGATCATGTTTCATGCGGAGGTCCACAAAGTACTTGCTATCTGGGTACAAATGTGCAAGTTGTACTGTTTTTAAGAGCGTCCCCTTACAGTAGATTGGGCTGGAACGATCAGAGTAAAAAATATTGAAAAACGTGAATAATAATAAATTTTAAAAGAAAAAAATTAGTAACTTACTTATCGCACAAATCGAGCACCTTCTCTTCAGCATTGATATATCGATCATTTGGATCAGCTAAAGTGTATTGAAATGAAGTCACGCTGAAAATAGTCAAAGTTATTGTGAGTAACTTCATGTTGACGAGCAAACTTGCTCCTCGATATTCTAGATCGATCACCGTGTAACGATATCTATCGTCACAGTGAATGAAAGAAAATATGAAAACGATTTGCTTATATACCCAAAAATAAATTTGGAAATCAATAATTATTACAAACAGGAAGAAACAGCATTTGAAAGTTTACTCTCACCACCAAATGAAAGCAACTTTGAATATATCAAATACGCATCATGCATTGACAGTTCAGGTGGCCACAGTTGTTTGAACTTAGATCTTCATCTTGACGTCGTGTTCTACGTGTAAATAAAAATTATGGAAATTAAGTAATAGTCGTCGATATAATACGCAAATGATTAAGTAAAGAAGAGTTTTTGACGTTGCCTGCGTCACTCTTCTACGCTTAATTCTATGATGTGAGTCACGAAACGCAAGTTCAATTGAGAAGAATCGAATTTTACTTGATTGAATTCATATTGATAATCAAACAGTCTAAGAATTGGAAGTTTAACCAATATCCAGAGGAAGGAGAAATTCAAGCTGTTCATAGACTGAGTGAATTGATTATGATGTATTGTTTGTTGATTAAACTCACGGTAGTTTGGCCATTGTAAGTACGTCATAGTATTAGCATGTTTGGCTATTTACGCTGTTTTTGTCAGAGAATATTGTTGATAACAAAATATATTGATGAAAGAAAACGTTCTAACCGATTGGGAATTCTTGCATCAGTTTTTTGACAGTTATGGATTTTTCAGTAATTAGGACATTCCGTCTAATTTTCATACACGACGAGTGAGTAATTTTTTAATTAACTTAGATTAGGCCAAAAAAATCAAGCGACATACCATTGGATTCTTTAACATTTCACCTCCATAATTCATCATTATATGTTTTTTTTTTAATGTTTTAATAGATTTTCGTTCTTTCGTTGAGAGAGACCATTAACGCCCATCTTCTGAAATAGTATACTGATCAGATAGACAGTTTCGGCTTGAGCAAACTTGCAATCCTCAGTCCGCTTGAACCGCAAACGTTTTTCGTGTCAAGCTCACGTGCCTCTCTCAAGAGGATACCATCGTTCTCGATTTCACACTCTTCTAGTGCAATGTTGGGACTGTTTGAAATGAGGCGGGTATTATTGGGTATCCGTAACTTAATTTAACTCAGTTGTAATTTCGAAGTCAAAACTAGAAAAATCACTATTTCAAATGCGAATGAGCAACAAACAATGCTATAAAGCATATATCGTAACCTGATATAAACCCAAACTATTATCCGATACATGCCCTAGATGGTATAATCGGATTAAAAGGAAAAAAAAAACCCAAACTATTATCTTCCTATTGACGTATTCTATTAAAACATTATTTTAGCATTTGTGGTGAAAATCTGAATCATTTATGTATTTTGTGTCCCAACATACACTCTATTTTCACGGTTTTCAGCGTAAGTATTTTACGAAAAAATTATGTTTATTCGTTAGAACGTAGTCACTGGTCAGTTCTCATACAAATGCTGTCAACAACCGAATGGCAATATTTAGTTAAAGAAATTAGGGGCTTGAGTCGGATCCACGGGTTAAAATAAGTTGTCATTATTTTGTGACCGTGTTTACGATCGATCAGATGTAAGATTATACATGTTATACATGGAAAGAACTATCAGATGTGTTTTTGCCGAGTAATTTCAATTTTTGATCCCGCTTTTCTTTACCAAAACATGTTTTTTGCATCAAAATTTCGAGAACGTTATTCTTTAACATAACATTCGTCAAGTCTGACTTTGCGCAAGGAGTAAAAGGGAAAAAATATATTCCGATATTAGTGGAAAAGAGATCGGTTATTAGCGGGACAATCACACGAATCAAGATTTTTTTTCCACACGTATCCCTTTTTTGGACAACTTTAACGATCGTTTGCTTGCGCGAAGTTGCACTTCTCACACGCACAGTTAAGGAAATACAGTTGATCGACTGCACGCTGTTCATTCGTTCCATTCAGCTAGCGTAATGTATTGGCTATACAATATGTAAATTGAATGAATGAGCAAGATATCAAATTGAATGAATAAGTATGAAGTCAATAGTAATTGCGAAAATAATTAGGTCGTATTGTTTTTCTTTTTCAATTTACTTGAATGATAAGGCGATATTGTAGCTCGATGAAGTTCACGGCATTGACAGTGCCCATTGTATATGCATCAAAGTTACGGAAACTTACTAGATTTATACTTTGCTGATCATTATTAAGTGAGAAACACATTAAGGAAAAAACGAACCAATTATTTTTATTTATGCTACGTATAAAGAAAGTTAAAAAAGTAGGTGTTGTGAAAAATTGTTGTACCCTATGATGGAATTTTCAAATTAATAGAGAAATGCATACAAGATTAATCAGAATTAACTTGTCATATATTAACTTTTTTTTCAAAACTTGATGTACGAATTAAACAGAATAACTACTTCGGCAATGAAAAATCAAAACGTAATTAAAAAATGTCTTTTGAAAAAGTCAACCTTGAATATGATTCTTACTAAATAATGTAATGTCTTAGACTCATTGTTCTGTGTTTATTCAGAATAGATACACTTAGTCGCTCGAATTAGCTATAAACTGTAGGTATGATATTACTCTTGATATATTAGATTGCTATTGAAGGACAACTAAAGCGATAGGCTCTTCAAATATACTCATCTAAAAAATTCTGAAAACCAGCAATCTTCAGTGGTATAAAAAGCAATAAAAGTATAAAAGCAATAAAAGTAATAGAAACAAGTATACTTACTACATTCAAGTTACAACTGGGTTTAAAAGTTTATTTAAATAATACATTCACCTTTTAAAGCATCATTACCAGCTTAGGTTTATTGAAAGTGGCCATACCACTTCGGAACTTGAGAAACATATTTGTGAATCCTTAATAATTGAAATAAAATGACGTGAACTTTTGTCTAACCCGTATTGCTATAGAAATGTCATCGCTACCCTGAAATTATCATGTAATGATATTTTAAAAATTGTGATACTGGGCTGTTCGTCTCGCTAATCGTGACTCTGGGACATTTCAAATTTGACTATAATATCTAAAAGATGGTGATTAGGGTGTGGTTGCATGTAAGGTTCTCTTCTGTCTCATAAGAATTGTTGAGATTTTTACTATTACCTTGACGGTATACATACCTCAGAGATATCGTTCACGTTGAATAATGTAATATTTTTATGAGCTAGTACTTACGTGATATACCTATCTTATCGTTGACGTCATGATTTATTTGCATACTTGGAATCGAAAGGAGGATGAAAAATCTTATATAATTACTTTTGCTTATGCAATCATCAATCTCTATCATTGAAAACCTTTGTATGTACTTTCAATTCTTTGCCATGATTCTGATGAATCCTCATGTTGTTTCTTGCTGTTTCTTCACATTATTTTGGTATGCTACAAATTCTGGAATTATCTGTAATTTCATCTTCGGGATATTGGAGATAGGACAATGAAATCTCTCTCAGATTTTCAAAAACTTCCATTATATTTATTAAAATTGTTTCAACAAGTCTCAACAACATTCTTTTTCGATAACATTAGCGCGTAAAAATCTATAATTTTTATACAAAACAAAATTAACATAAATAAATTAGCGAACCTGTCTAAAAGATTTTTTTCATTTCTCTTGACATTTATTTAAACTGTAAACAGTCATGACAATTTATTTTCTTCATTCCTGAAATCTTTTTCCCCCTTTTGTTTCAACCCTTTGAGATACACAAATATTTTTGAAACATAAAATGGAGAATATACATATCTAAATAAAAATGATCAACAATGGTGATGCTTCGAGACATTTTTGAAAATATCTTACGATTAAGTTTAGTATTTTTAATTTGTTAGTCTTTTAAGAGTTTAAATAAATAAAATAATTTAAACACCTTGATCAATCAATGCAAATACAATTTTTTCATAAAGATGAATCCATATCCTACAGTTAAAAATCGAGCAGTCTATTAATTATATTTCATTGATCAAATTATACCAGTTGATATATTTATTGGTAAAACTTTCAAAATTTCCTATATTCAAAAAAATCTAGCGAAAAAGTAAAAATATAGTATTCATGTTAAAATTATGCAAATGAATAATGAAAATTAGAGTCTGAATAGGTGATGATATTGATTTACAAAATGATATTTTGAAAAATGTGAATATTAATCCTCATTACCTAAAGTCCCGTGCACTATTTGAACAATAGTATATTATGCACCTGAGCGAGGTTAGGCGATTTCGGCACGCAAAACGTTTGCGACCCGAGCGTAGCGAGGATTGCAAGTTTGCGCGTGCCGAAATAGCCTAGATGAGCGAGGTGCATATGCTATTTTTCGTCTCCAGTGGGAGAAAAGTGCCATTCTTTGCGAACGCCAGGGAGCAAAATTGACACTTTCCTCCCGCTGGAACGAAAATGATATTAATCCATGTCTTGAAATAATATTATGTGATCAAAGAACGTACAGGTGGTGTGTTACGGTTTGATGAGGAACTTTAATTATTGTATTGGAATTATAAACATTGATTTCCATCGTGTTTCATTCTCACTCTACCAAAACAGAAATGTGATATCTCAAAAGATTAAATGGAAGATCCCGGCTGATATTTCTTCGAGACAACGATATACCAGTCAATGCCGGAATAACGTGTTTTTTTCGTTCCAACTGGATACTTACTCACGTGTGCGTAGCGAATGATCACTGGGGCGGATTAAAATAGTCCCAATGATGATGGTGCGTGACGGTTCTGGGCGTGCAGATGCACATAATGATGAGTCCGGCGATGATGATGAGGAGGGCGCACATCGCCAGCTCTACTTGTCTAACCTTGTCCTCGGCAGCGGCTGCTTGTTCGCCGGGGCTTGCGAATCTAGAAACTACAGAATCGACAAAATGCCTGAGTGAACGGGTGCCGGACCGCCTTAGCGCCCTTAACAATTGACCGGTCATGTGGGCGACGCTCGGTTCTACCTCTACGACGCGACGCTGTTGTTCAGTGCTTGTAGCCGACGATGACAATGATGGATTGGCTAACGAAAAAAATTCGGGTGGGATCTGTGACGTTGAGAAGGCTATGAACTGGGTGTTGGGTGGGGCAGACGACACTTTGGTTAGGGGTGGCGATCGGGACGTCTCCCTCGCTGGCGATGATGGGGGCGGAGGTGGCGATTGGGACGTTTCGCGGGACGGGAGTTGCGACGATGGCGATGATGGCGATTCCTCATTGGTGGAGCGGTACGATATAATAGCACGTTGTGGTTTCACTCCACTGGATGTTACGTGTCTGAGTGGCATATTGTTGTCCAGTGTCGCCGGTGTCATTATACTATCGGGCGTTACTGAGATCACGGGTGGCAAGGACTTTACCGGTGACGCCGTTTGCCGCACAGCACCGGGGTGTGCTCTGCTAGGAGATGCCGACCTCGACCTGGATACCGATCTCGTCGATTCGCTTGTTGTCGTGGCTGAGGCTTCTAACGCTGCAGGTTCTATTTTTATCACTGGCTCTTCAGACGTCTGAAATTTGAAGATAATGTCATTGAAAGAGAAGTAGTCCAAGAATTAGTCGTATCTTTTAATTCCAATGGAAAAATAATACAATCGGTTAGCATAGTTTGTTGAATCTATTTTCCATTCATGATCAATATATAATTTAAAGTTTTTTTCTTCATCAAATTTCTGAATCAGTTAGATCACCTAACTTATTTTGCACTATGAATATTGGTTCATTTAAAATTTTTTTCGTTTTATTTGGGAATCGATTTTTCATTTTCTGACCTGAATCGCGACGATTGTTGGACTGCTGACGGTGAAACTATCCGATGCAGAAGTGAGGTCGGTCGTCGATGTTGACAGAGGATAGACGGTACGACCTCTCTCGGTCGTGGCTTCTTGCTCTGCTGTTGAAGGTTGTACGATCAAAAGAGGCGAACTTTCTCTTGTTAGAGGTCTGGTCATGGGTTTTCTCCGAAGTTCATCAATAGCTGCATCAATTCTTTCGTTACTTGTTGCCGTACTAGCGTCTTCCATTGCGGACTGTGGACGAGATTGCGGTTGAGAAGCCGCTACAGCTTCTGGAAAAATGAAATGAGGATTGTTATTCATTGATTATTAATCCAATGCGTTCGTATTGTCGCAAGAAATGTACACTTGCCTAATTGATTCCTTATCGCAATCAATTCTTGCAGCAATGAAGGATGAATACCACCCTCGGGCTCGCTCCTGTTCGACATTTCTGTGGCAGAGACAACTATGGCATCAATTTCTGATGCTGCTACCTTGTAAGCCTCTAGCTGTGAAACGGTAAGACGATCAACTTTTAGATCACCAACTTCCAAGCTCGAAATCCTGAGTGGCTCTTCGGTTGAAAAGATTGCCGAACGAAGCATTTCTATCTGTGACTGTGTGATTTGTCTTTGTTGATCCAACGACGATATTCTGGAATCGCTTTCTCCTTTTGATAACAATACTTCATATTAATGAAAAATGTTGATGGAATTGATATTTTCATATCGAAATGAATGTTTACGTACCAATATCAACACCTCGTATCCTGTGAGTATCCCTCTGCTGTGCGCCGCTAGGCAGTGGTGGTATTGGTGGGGTGGTCGTTAGACTCTTGTAACTTCCACTTGTAGGGCTTGGAAGTCTTTCTGTACTGATAAGCACTTGTGCCGAACCCGACCTTGAGGGTGCCATCACAAGTTTCGCAGCCATAATCTCTTCTTCGATGATAAAATCGTCGGGCAACGGGTCCGTTTGTGTTGAAGCGACAGTCTCAGAGAAGTCTGGGGTAATTTCCCGAGGTAAACTTCTGCGAATTGGAGTTGATCGATGTGGCCTTCGCTGTTGCCGAGGTGGCCGAGGAGGCGGAGGAAGTGGTCGACCTTGCATTCTGCTCAGAACTTCCCCACTGCGCAAGTCTTTGTGAAAGTCTTCTTCGTGATCCAGAGAATAATCGGCATCGATGAATGGCATTGACTCAGTCGATTTCCTGCGGAAAGATAGTTAAAAACTTATAATATTGATAAACATGAAAAAAAAATCATAAACGAAGTTTGATTCTAATACAGGAAAACATTCTCTTACCTAATTATATCGGACTTGGATGGCCGTAACGTGCTGTACGGCTTGATAGGTCTTTTTGGACCAGTTTTTGCAGGTCTTGGTGCCGTTGCAAATTTATCTTGTTTTTTCCTTCTGGGTGGTGGTGGTCGGGGAGGTTTTTCTCTCTTTTCTATGACAGCGTATCCTGGTAAACTTGGCTCTCGAGATGTGGACGAGAAGTCTCTGGGGAAATCCTCCTCTCCAAAGTCACCTGGTAACGACTCGGCACCATGAGATGTCCGATCATCTTCTGGCGCTAAGCTACCTGTTCTCGAATGTGACCGCGTTCGTTTCGGCGGTACAGGAAGTGGAACCGCCGGCTCAATGTAATCAAGTTCATCCTCTCTATAATCATGTACCAAAGGTGGTGGCGTTGGTGGTGGCGTTGGAGGGATCCTCTCATGAGAATTTGCCTCATCGTATCCATTGTACAACGCACTGTCGACTGTTCTGATGCTGAAGGAATATATCCATAATTTTATGAAATTTTCTAAATTTTAATTTTTTATGTACTTGATAAATATTGCAAATCTTCTTTTTACTTACCTAAAACTGGAAGATTGATCTCTCTTCAGCCTTTTTCTTCGATAAGGAATTGGAGGCGCTTCAGTTTGCACTGTTGAAGGCTTTGGATGTATTGGTGCCAATACAATATTCTGCTCTTCAGGTGGTAGTCGATTTTGACTCTGGCTTGTGATCGAAGAGCTCTTAGACTTTCTTCTTTCAGGCTTCACAACTACAATATCGTCTAGCGGTTCACTGAATTGATCGTCATTATCGTACGTGACAGGTGCCTCAGTCTGATAAACGATTCTGTGTCGTTGTAAACTTCCACCTCGTTCGAAGTGTTGTTTTTCTGGTGATGGTGAAGGTTCATATGACTCAAAAGACGCATCTTTTCGTTTGCGCATCGAACGTAAGCGCTGAGGACGTACTGGTGGCTCATCGTCTGCTTGCGCATTTCGTTCGCTCAAGGCATCTCTATCACAGTTATATTTAGAATTAATTATTTATCAGCGTATTTGATATTTGTAAAACTAAAAAATTAATACATCTGTAGTTATATTACCTGATTTCGCTGGCTAAATGGAACCCCATGTTGTCTTGGCTGATACCCTTCTCCCTGAGGAAAAATTCATCCGAATCCAGTTCCTCGATAACACCTCGGCGTCTGCGCTCGCACGAGCTACCACTTGACTGTTGGATTTCCCGATCAGATCTCATAGACTCTTCTCCTTCTGATAGTTCCGCAGAATTGGTTTTGAGTGACCGGAACTGTCGTGGATCTACGGGAGGGAAGGAACTGGGATACGACGGATGATATGTGTCATTTTCGTCTTCAACCTGAATATTTATGAATTCCAATTTAATTCAACTCTCCATATTGATGCATATTCGTCGTGAAGTCTTTCATTGCAGATTGATTCCACCATTTTATCTCTGCAACACTCACCTCTGGATCAACCACCGAAGAATTGTCATCTTCAACCAATGTGACTCTCTTCTTTGGTTCTTCTTGAGTCTCAATGCGTTTGATTATAATATCATCCTGCTGTCCTGGATCCTTGATAGGCTCTTTGTCGAACGACAATTTCGATTCCTTTTGAGGTACATACATGTTAAAATCTCAAAAAATATCATTCTCAAAAATCTATTCGTATTTGCTAATAACAAATATCAAAATCAAACAAACCATCAATACCATCTACGCATGCTGGACATGTGTTTAATGTAAAAGTCCTACTTTCCAATCTTCGTTCACATTTTCACAGTCTCACAAACAAATCAGAACAGATCGCAAAAGAACCAGAATATTTTCCGGGATTTTAGCATGTATGTACCACCTTGTCATTGTACGGAACGTCTTCTTCATTCGGTAAGACTTCCTCCTCTGCGTCAAAAGTTCTACGTTCAGTATTCTCCCAGGGCATTTTTTCCTCTTCTTCATCATCTTTCTCTATTGAAGTTTGAGGTCTTAACGATAATCGGGGCTCTTCAAAAGAGGGGTGCCTCCACGGTTTAGATCTATCAACAGCTGCACTCGAGTCGTCGTGAAAGCCCCGTACCGTCTCTCCAAAACGATGAGCCCATCGAGCACTCAATGACATGGACGACTTTTTCACTCGTGGAAATGTTGATGATTCTGTTGATTGAGCGCGAGATTCTTTCGGAGTAGAAGTCACGTACTCCATATTTTCTTTTGCTTTTTCTTTCGATTTACGATCGAACAGTTTTGGTCGAGGGTATGTCGAGAAATCGAAAATGTTTCGTTTAGGGCTGGTTTTCGATTCGGGAGCTTCACTTTCATCTTGTGGCTGCAAAAAGAAAGATCAAAATTATATGTAAGTTGATAATACTTATACCGCTACTGTTATTGAGATATATGAATTGAATTGAAATGACTATATAACTTCAAGAGCGTTAAGACGGAGTAGCTACACCATAGCAAAATAAATTGTTCACGATGAACGTGATTTTTAAATACGACTGTTATTGATTCAATGATTCATTTTCTGCAAGATATCAACTGTTGACAAGTAAGAATTGTCAGGTATCGACAGAAGCCGTGGCATTACTAAAACTTACCGGTACGGAGCGCTGGGACGGAGTTCTCTTCGGACGGCTGAACGACTTAGGCAACTGTATGTTTGGTTTTTTTATATGGAACTTAGATCTATCGGGGAGGTTAAGTTTGGGACATTCAGGCAGATGGAATTTGGATTTGTCGGGCAAGTGAAACTTGGACTTGTCAGGTAGGTGGAAGCGCGGTCGTTCTGGCAAGGCCATGCGGAATCGCTCCATACGACTGGCCCGCACTTGATCGGACCGCGGGGAGGCCGGTGGTGTCGTGGGTCGAGTTGTTTCTTCAGTCTTCGGTATAACACTGGGTTTTTCTTTGGATTTAGCACGTTTCCGGGGCATTGAAAATGTGGGTTTTTGGATACTTTTGAGTCGCGAGCGGATCCGGCCGGCTTGACTTTTTAGTCTCTGCTGCAATCCCGCTCGCTGATCCGGCTGCTCTTTTGGAGTGGAGTCTTGTACCTGTGATAATAGATTTTTAATCATTATGAATTTATTGATTCATCTCTATAGGAATTCATTTGGAGTTTGTTACTTCTTAGATAGTCATATCAAATTAACGTTATTGTTACTTATTCCAGAAATCCAATTGCAGGTGATACGTTTAGAGTTTGAATAGGCATATGGTATGTGCTTTCTGAATCATATAAATAGAGATTGAATTATAGCTAAGTTATAGAGCTACAAAATTTTGATTTCTTTGTGTAGTTTTTTGTTGTTATTCAATTAATTAGTAACAAAAAAGAGTTTTTATAATCTTTTCTATGTAGTTTCTTCAGAACACAGTTACATGAAAGTTAATTCATTTTTAATTCTCTGCGATGCTCCCATTTGGAGTTGCAATAGATACCGAGTCGGTATCTAAGTATAGTTTTGCTATGCTTGGAACGAAATGTAATAAAACTGCATCGAGATTTGGCTGAGACTAACGTTACCTTGATGTATCATTTACATTGGATAGGAATGAAAGAATAAGATCTCTTTTCAAGATAAAAACTAATGTGGTAATACATTCTCAAGAATATTTTTCAATTTTCATTCAATATGATTTAATTTTACGGTTGAATTCTCATAATTCTATAAACTATATCATGTATAACCGATGCATGTGTCACTGTAAAAATCAAATTTTAAAATATTTGCAAATTCCTAGCGCTACGAGTGCTGTTTTATTTATCTTAAAAGAAGTTACATAAATAAAAATAAAAACGAATTCAAATACATCTACAAGTATGATACAGCTTGGATTCAGGTAAGAGGATTGATTTAAATCACGTTTGTTGTTCACATAACGCTTATGTCCAGTACCTACATTTGATTAACATATTAGAAAGTCAGATTGTCGATTTTCTACAGAACACTAATATCTGTCATTGGATAGCTCTAGAATACTACAAGACACTGAGGCGTATAATGCTTTTATCATATTAGAAAATTGTGTAAATACTATATATATATTTGGGCTATTTGGTATCTATGCATGTCAAACTATGGTATGTGTATGAAATTGATCAATTTCTAACAATATACCTATGATTTTTTCATGTCAACAGTTATTTAAGAGAATGAAAAAGGGTAAAAACAGTATATAACTTATTTCTTTGGAAGATCGTTTCATCAGATAAATTGGTGCGAAATTTTGCAACTAAACTACTATATAAATTCTATATGTATTGGAACTACGCGATCAATTTTATTCAAAGTCAATCTCTATCTCACCATCTGAAGAAATAGTAGCTGACAAAGTTGTTATTGGCAGCTAAAACATTCAGCGGCCTTAAATTAGTGACGAGTTGAAGTAACACTGAAAACCTTGTGCTTTCTCGAGCTCATTGTGCCTGTCCCTAATATGAATTGTCCAGTATGAGTCTGATAAAATTCAACCGATGGAAGTATTTACTAAACATATATTTTAAAAATCATATTACAACGATATCCTTTTCAATATCCAAATTGAGAATATTAGTCCATGGTATACGTATCTGTAGCTACTTCAGTTAAAGACGTTCAAGAAATATCGATTTCTTTAATTTTACGATAGTTAATGCTCATCTCGTATGTATAAATACACGACTTGGAAAATTGTTAACAGTAAGTACATTAGCGTGAGCCATCACATTGATAATCGCTTAAGCAAGGTTGAAAACAAGCACAAAACTTTATACCCTCTGACAAAAGGGGCTGACGATCACAGAGCTGGATTGACCCTGACGTCGTGTGGGGAAAAGTCAACGAGTTACATAGAGTGAAGGATCGATCGCTCGCAAAAAGAAAGGAAATCCCGTGAAAGTGACAAAAGTCAGCAGAACTTCCAGTCGTTTTCACCGGGATTCCCCGAGCATTCGTCGCTCCTGCACGCACACTTACCTGCTGATCTTGGATGTGCTGCTGGGCGACGGCGGGCGCGAGGAAGTTCTGCTCGAGCCTCTCCTGGATTACCTCGGCGGGGCTGTCGAGTTCGTCGGTGGGGCTGTCGAGCTCATCGGCGGAGGTGTCGATGGTCTGGTCGCCGAGGTTGCGCCCGTCCATCGCGTTGTCCTCGATGCGGCCGTCGAGGGGCAGGATGACGTCGCCCTCGAGGACGAGGGCGCGCGACGCGAACCGGTACCGGTCGTCGATGCTGTCGTCGCTGTCCGCGACGGGCACCACGTCCGTGTCGGTGATCTTCACCACCGGCGCCACCATCCTCACCGCCACCGAGTGCTGCGACAGCGTGTACCTCATCGCCTGCGGCCCGATCGGCTCGTACTCGTGGTCACTGCAAACAAAATCAATGATTCCGCTCTGCTTGGCTCGCCTAAACCGCGCCCGACCGCCTCTGCTCGCGCACTCCCAACTGCGGCTCACAATTGCTCGGCCCGACCATCCCGACGTCGAGATGATTTTTTACACGCGCGGTGCTGCTCAAGCGTACAGTGCACCCATCGAGAAATCGTCACGCTTTGCGCTCAGCAGTGGTGTAATTCAATTCGCTCTCGTGTTGGTTCGTATAGATGATTTGGCACACTCGACGCCAGGGAAGCTGATACGAGTTTCGATTTTGACGTCTCGTACAGAGACTCTTGAGGATCAACCGATCGTCGATCATTTTAGTTATTTGATAATCGATCATGTTGAAATTTATCGTATATTGCTTAGGAGGTTGATTCACTCGACATATCCAGTGATTAATTGATATTGACGACTTGGTAATTGTTTGAAAACTACTCACGAGCGAGGATGGATGTTTTTCCAAGAGGAAAAAGGCGGGATGAAAATAGACGCTTCATTGCCGGGATATTCGTATTTGTTGGGAATATGATTTCAAAATCAGCAAAGATTGATTCAATCCGTGTTGTTTATACTGTCCGAGTTGAAGAATCATTATTCTTTATGCGAATCAATCTTCATCCGCGCGTAACTTTGCGACAAGTTTATCATGGTTTCGGAGAATTTTATTTTCATAACAAAAATCGAAATTGACGAATTATTATAGAGCACTAACGATCGTTGGCAGTTTATTAGCGGGGGAAAAAAATGATCGCCGAATCTAAAACACAAGGCTGCGTGGTATTCAATCATCTCCGAATTACAATCTGGCCTACATACGAGGGAAGAAAAATATACCGTGGGCGCGCACAAACGCGAGCGCCTCTGAAGCTCGATTTCACTCTACCCTCAAAATCTCAATTCGAACGCTCGATTGAAAATACAATTTACGACGGGCAATACTCGGAACTTGTTGAATTTCGTAAGTAGATAGATGCCAGTAACGTACAGACAGAGCGAGTTTCGTCACGAAATTCATCTCGAACCCGGCGCGAGCCAATGCATTGTGCAGGGCCATGAATCGAGCACATTGATTCGATTCCCCTGTAATCGGCACTGATCGATCAACCATAGACGAACGAGTGTAGTCTGCGGGCGTTTACGCTCGATGTCTCGCGCGATGCACCCGCTAATAGGAAGGAGTCACACACATTTATTCGTATCGTTTACAAACCGATCTCTGCCACGCGCCGATATACGCCCGCGAGTTCAGCCGTTTGCTCGGACGACCCGTAGAAGCCCGCACAACCAGCCCATCCGTCCTCATACAGAGCTATATAGACGCGGCGCAGCCGACACCGCGGAGCACCTCACTGCAGTTACGGGCGTCCGGCGCGCGCGGCACGAGGTGCTCTGTCCATATATCCGCACGGCAGTTTCCCCGTTCTCGCGAGAAAAACGAGCGGATATATACGCGAGCGCGAGCCATTCGGCCGCGGAGAGACAGTCGGTCGGTCGCGCGGGCTTGGCGCTCGCCGATTCTATGTATAGCCTAGCCGAGCGGACCTTAAATAGCCAGCGTTGGTCAAACGCTCGCGCTCCCGGCCGGCTTTACCTCATCGCCGAATGCAATAGCCGCGCGCTCGCTCTCGCGCACACACACAGCTATGTAAAAACTCCGCGCGAGGCGCCGCGATTGGAAAATCGCGGAAAAAAGGGGCAAGGTGAGCGGCCCAATTACTGGCCGTGAACCCGCCGCTGACGCTGCTTTCTCGCGCACTGCACCGGCGGATCTCTCCGACTCTAGGCTCCCGGCTATATTTATTAACGGGTTTAATTTTAGAGGAGGTGCGAGGAGAGGTGCGCGAGCCCGAGTGGCTGTACGCGCCGAACCCGATGGTGCGCCGCTCTTCCGATTGTTTTTTTTATGTCCCGGGGGACATTTCTGTTTGTTTCCAACTTGACAGCCGAGAGATTTATGACCTCGCGCGCGCGCGCGTGCTCGTGTTGGTCTTAGGCGCGCGCGATTCGAAGCCGGGATATATTTGGAGGGGAATCGCGTTTCTCTCGGTGCTATTCAAACGAGCCGTCGTAGATTCAACGTCGAGTGTGTGCACTTGGTGCAGTCACGCTCGGCTCGCTCATGGCGCATCGATGTCACGGAACCTGCAGATTTTAATTATCTCTTGCTATGAAGAATCAATGACGTGTTTTTAGATAAGAAGAAATTAATTCCCGTATGAGCTTCCTGAATCAATACTATGCGAGTGCGAGTTTGAGAAGCCTCGTTAATTGGGATATTGATTATACTTCGCGGGTGCCGAATCGCTTGCGGCAAAGGGAAAAATTTGTTTTCAATTCTCCATCGCGCCTTCAATCATGGCAATTTACGTTTTGAGTTTCGCTTGCTTGACGCTTTTGAGTTTTTCTATTATTAGGCTTGGAGCACTAACTTAGAATGGTATTTGCGGTTCATAGGAATAATATTCTCAAGCTTTCGTTCTGTCAGATGATAAATGCAAAAGATACAGACTCGTGCGTACAATTTAGCATTTTTAAAATGATTTAAATTCCGTTCATCATACTTGGTAATTTTTGCATTCAATCAATCTTCATATTCACTAGTTGGAATTGGAAAAAGCTGGTAGTTTCTTTAATGAGAAATCGGAAAGTTGGTTAGCATTCTATTTTTAAGAGTAAAAACTATAATTGTACGCGTGAAATCACTATTAAAATTAGTTGAGAAATAACTTTCCCAACACACGTTCGGCCGTTCAGATATTCAATCCCAAGAAATTCCATCGGAAGATTAGCAACGCTGTCTTCCCGGTACAATAGCAAAATTAACCGATCGATCGTCGTCGAATAAATCGTATAGATCAATCGACCCACATCGTTGTTAAATCGACTTTTCAACAACCACCGGAACGAATCCACGGTGGCGCGGTGATTACGTAAACTTATACAAACACATTACATCGGCTCTCGTGTTATGTAAACACGGCGTCGAACAGCCCTTACCGGAATCTCACTTTCTTCCCCGTCATCTCGAGAAGGCCCTAATGTCCCTCTCTCGCACTCGTCACTTTTCACTCCCTTGCTCGCTTGAAAAAAGTCTCTCGACATTCGCGAAATTCCCCAATTAACGTGTCGAAAGCGAACACCGGGAGGAACGTCCACCCCGGCACAGACGCTGGCGTCATCCCCCCCGGACGTGTACGCGCGAGCAGGGTCAATAATCTCGTCAGGGTTAGTCTGCATTCCCCTCCGCACCCCTATGCTCCTCCGCTTCAAGGTCGACTCATGCGCGGTACGGGCGCGAAACGAATTCGAATTGCCGGATGTTTTTTCCCCGCCCTTCAACGCCGCGTAACTTGCCTTCCCTTCGTCCGGTAGATTCATTCGTATCAACGCAGCGTCCTTGGTTTTAAGGGGAAAAAATTCCGAGGCTTAGCGAAATTGCACACTTACACACACGCGCGTCGATTCGTAAAATATCCTCGAAACAATATATAGTTCGATATCGAACGAGAGCTGTGTCTGCAGTGTCGAGGGCGCACCGAGAGAGCGCTTGTCGTCCTGCCGATCGAGTGGACCAAAACAAATCAGTATAGGTTCGCTGGTTATCCTATTGTATATACGAGCTCGCGGGTTGCGGGTAGGGGTAGCGGCAGCGGCGGCGGTTGCGGAGAGAAGGGATTTAGAGAGCGGGCAACTTGACGTACCCGCAGATGAGGGGCGGCCTCCTGTGGCCCGGCGGCGTCTGTACCATTTTGCGAGGCCTGAGGTTCGCGGCGGCTTGGGCGCTGCGCTCCGGCAGCAGCGAGTCGCTCTTGAAGTACTGGCACGCGCAACGCACCTCGAGGCTGGACGAGGTGGAGGAGGCGCGCGACGCGCTCCGGCCCCGCCGCCAGCCCTCGTTCTCCATGCCCCCACTACTGCGGCGCCGCTCGCTCGTGCCGCTCTGTTGCCCTGCGCCCCTCACGCCCTCGACCCTCCATCCTCACTGCGCTCCCAACAAATTTCGAAAGCCCTAATTAAACCCTACCATACAAGTGGCTTTTTTGCAGCTGTCAAGATCTGTGTAAATGTATATATAGGTAGATTGCGTGCGCTTATGTGTGTCGCGATTTTTAGCCTTTCCGCAACCGTCATCCGTCCGACCGTTTATTCTTGGTTTGTTTGGGTACACGCGCGCGCCCGCGGATATGTATGAGATTTGCCGCGTGTAGGTGAAGCTGCGAGCGAGTCAATGCGCGATTGTTGATACGCGAATGGCAAAACAGAGCGCTTTCTTTTTGCAGTTTCCTTTAGTATTGAGGTCTCTTATTTCGGTATATCGAGTGTTTCAGTGGATTGGAAAGAGCAGACGAGTGAATTTTCAATAGAGTATGTAATACGTCATTTGGAGGTCCGGTTTTCCGATAGATATGTTCTAATTCGGTTCTCGAACAACATCCATGTTGTGGAAGAGATAAGTGCCAAAATTCGCCGATGACAAATCGTAACTTGCTAAGTAGTCTCGTCGCAGGGCTATGCGCGACTAATTCATATGTATAGCGTTTCGCGTCGAGAATAACGTTTCCTTCGTATACTTATAGAATATTTTCTAGGAACTAGAGAGCAAAGTTGAATTGTCATTTGATGAATGATTCATTTATTTGAGGAATATACATACACGATGTGAGAAAGAGAATGATTTTCGAATAGATAGTAGAACGAAATGACTTCTGATATAAATTTTAAAGATGACACATAATTTCATCCGCTTCGCGATTAATAAACAACGAAGTGATATACTTCAACTTTACGTAAATGGATTTAAATTGAAAATCCACAAAAATAATAATTGAGATGTGGAAAAACAATGGGGACGTATGTTTTATACTATTTTGATCTGATGAATATTACGAATGGTCAGGAGGAAATCACGATTAGCTAATAAATTTGTTGATACTGAAACAATCCAATGCTAACTCTTCTATACACTGTTGCCGCAAGGCCCTGTGAAAATTACACGTTGCTCTGCCATTGGCACGAATTTAGTATTGGAACTTGGCAGCCAAACATTTAAAATCTTCACTTTGTAGCTTGATGATAGGAGCGCATGGTCGTTAGACATCGAGAATATTCACATGATTATAGTTTCATTCTTTTAATTTTCATATTTTACTTTATACTTATTTCTTGGCTGCATTATCCGAAACGAGTGATTTGGCTGTAATAAAATTATGCAAACAGCTTTCAGTAATCTGTTCGCTAGATTCGTTGTCGAAAATAATTTTCAAGGCAGGCCTATTATTCTTACCAAATTTTAGGACGTATTGATAATTATTTTTTGATAATTATCAAATAAAATAGCATTTAAAAAGTTGTTGGTTATGAGACAAAACTTGTATGCATTTTGATAAGGATTATAACATTGTACAATAGCAAGAAATAACTATGAAACTCATTGTCTTATTGTCCGTTGCAGTAATAATAGATTGAAAAGATTGTAAAAATATTGAAGATAAAAAAATTATGACATGTTTTAGAAACTTCCCGGTTAATCCTCCATTCGTTTAGATCCCAATTATCAATTGATCCGTAACCTCGGTTTACAAAACTTGACTGATTTCGATTGCGTAACAAGTGCAACGCTCAACTGTGCAGGTTCAATTGGTCTCGACACATTAAATCGGCGCGGCAAATACGAGTACAGTATCTTAACGTGATTTCCGGTTGGTAGGAAAAAGAGCGAATATCGGAAGCGAGACAAATGATTGCTTATGTGTATCAATATTTATAAATCAGCTCCGTCGACTACATCCGAATCATCGAATCATCACCATAGTCCTCGGACCTTCGTACTGGACACGGCGGCCTATCTCACCCCACCACACACGTATAGAACCACTGACCTCGAGAGCGCGGGCTGCGCGAGAGGTACTTATCACACGGAGAACAGCCCGAACAAACACACTGTGCCACCCTCGGTCACCCGCACTCTCACTCGCGTCGTCGGCTCGCGAGCACTATACACACCGTTCAGGCTCCAAGTCGCCCAGGTGGCCTTGAGCCTTGGCTCGCGGGCCTTGGGAATCGCGCCCGGGCCGGCTCGCGTCTCGGCCGCGAGTGAGCGCTCTGCCCATTAGGGGCGGCCGACGCGAGGAAAGACGCCGCGCGCGCGCCTGTGTAAGTATGTGCACGAGAAAAGAGCCGAGCAAAACACGTCGGAGCGCCGCCCAACTGTATACCCAACTACCAAGTGCAATATATAATTATGAATATGCGCTCAGGGTGGGTAATCGTCGCCGCCGCCGCCGCTGCACGGAGTGAGAGTGGGGAGGGACGTATAGATACGCGGATACCTGACTCGCGAATACACTCGGAGTTGGCACTTTTAGACTCGACGTCCACTGGTGCGTCTTCTTGTTTATTGTCAATTCAATCTCTCGCGAGCGCGCGCGTCCCGTTTGGCTCTTTTCGCGGATTCGCGCGTTCGAGTGCTTCGGCGTGGTGTAAGGGTTGTCGGCCAGCTTGACCAGCCGCGCACCGGTTCAAGTTTGCCCGATGACTTCGAGCCGAGTCACTTCACTCAGCTCGTAATGTTTTGGCAATCTAGCGGCCGAAAAGCATCCATTATATGATTTGTGGGTTCACGCGAGCGTCTCTTCGACACACCTGTTTCCCCCCGGCGCGCGCACACGCCCGCCAAGCAGTCTGCTCGCGGAGCGCGCGGTAAATCGTCCTTCGTTCCGCGCTAGATACGGCAATTTTACTTCTCTTCCCGATGTTCGCGACGACGGTACGAAAGTTTTTACGAGAGATCGATTTTTGTTTCGTTTTTTCACGATTTCCTCTTTCCTTAGCAGTTCTCGTATTTTTCTCGTAATTTTCACGTCATAGGTCACGTCCATTGTACATAGTTTTTGAGCTGACTTGTGAAAAAGGACAAATCATTGGAAATGAATGGAATTCGATTTTAGAATCGCACTCGCGTCACTCACTATTAGACGTACCAAAACTCTGCCCAGTTCATTGTTGATAGTTGCAGAAAATGCTCGCATACGATCCCAGATTTCTCGAATAGTTATGAACTCATCGAGATTTCGAGACAAGGACTTTAACAACCTATAAATTTCGGCTTTCCGTCGGGTTATTCTCAAAGATTAAATACGCAATTCCACATGAAAAAAGGCAAGGAGTTGAATCAAAAGTTGGTTCCTTAAAAAATTGGAAGAAGATGGTAAAGATTTAGTTTTCTTGAAAAAATTGACATTGTAAATCGAAAATTGTTGACCTCAGGTGTACTAGTGCCTAGTTTTTGGTGACATTACTCGAATATTAACTTTTGTTAACATTTAAGGGGGTAGCCTACCTAAATTTTAACATGGTTAAAAAAAAATCGTACGAGGCTGTAAATTTATATTCTAATTCATTTTTTTTACGGCGGTTTCAATGACGTATCGACCACCCCGGATAAAAATTTTTTTCACTGTAAAAAAATTTTTTCAATTTTTTAGAACGTACTTGGAAATTTTTTTCTCGGCTCCTAGAAGTCCAATCGCAAAACCGATACGTACGTTTGTGGACATTGTATTGAGGAACCCTCAAAAAAGTTTTCAGTCCAAACCACTGAAAATAAGTCTCAATTATTCACCTCCCCCTGCATCACGTTTCCACCTTCATTCTGCAACGTCATAAAGACATCCATTTGATTCACACTAAGTAATTAGCATACATGCGATGTGTGCGTGGGAGGATGTGTGTGTGTGTGTGTGTGTGTGTGTGTGTGTGTGTGTGTGTGTGTGTGTGTGTGTGTGTGTGTGTGTGTGTGTGTGTGTGCGCATACAAAAAATCCCAAGTACGTTCTAAAAAATTGAAAAAATTTTTTTATAGTGAAAAAATTTTTTTTCCGGGGTGGTCGATACGTCATTGAAACCGCCATAAAAAATGAATTAGAATATAAATTCACAGCCACGTACGATTTTTTTTAACCATGTTAAAATTTAGGTAGGCTACCCCCTTAATGAAATACCTGGACAAAATGGGAGTTGTAAACTTTTGATCACACATGGTTGTGAAATAATATAATATAATAACAGGGTTGCCACACGAAAAGTGATTGTTTTGCTAGAATCCATTTGAAACTATGAAATCTAACTTATGTAGCTTTTTTTCTACAGGTGACGCACGCACAAATCATAATATAAATCACCGTCCGCACATAGAAGATAATTTAGCATATGATTCATAAAGAGTCATCGTTCAATCAGTTAAATACTGGTTCAAATTCCAATTTTTAAAAACCAAGTCATGCTCAGTTTCTGTTTTCTATCTTTTTCTTTCTAAGGATGGCACACATATCTGCCGACGTTTTTTTTCATTTTATCTCGATGTCTATCAGATAATCTCGATGACTTGGTATCTTCAAAAACTCGCTAAAACCAAACATGAGACACAATCATAATAGTCGAGCATAGATATCGTTGATTTCAATGCGTTTTTGGGAGGCCGAAACCTTTATAGATAAGATAAAACGTAAATGTAATGTTTAGAACATTGAGAATACACGTTAACGAATAACGTTATTTCGATGGAACCGTCTTCCATATTCCGAAATTATTTTATTGAAGCAACATTGTGAAAGTCAAAAGATACAATATACAAATGCTCATATACAAAGATTTTTTACATGTATTCTGATACGTATATTTTCCCTGCTGACGGCTTATATGGCTCTACTCGCATAAAAAAATTCATCATTTATCGTTATCTTCTGTTATCAGTTATTTCTGCTTTGGAAGATGTGTTGATGTTCAAGTTTGTTCAACCTAACTCTAAAGCTCAAAAATATACAAGTAATTCAATTATCAAAGAAAAATTGTAAAAGTATATAACTAAATCAATCGGAAACTGTACTCGCTTCATCTAGGAGCACCAAACAGTGTGTTACGGAATTTTTTTACTTGATCGGTAGCTTCAATTCCCCATAAGTAGAGAGTGGAAATTTCCTCATCACCTCTTTCCTTCTCTGGCTTGGGCAACCTTAACATTGGAATCATAGAGTAAAGAACTTTACTCGACAGATATGGCGCATTTGCGTCATCTTAATCCAACAAACATGCTAAGGTGTCTTTAGTTTTTTTTCATTAGATTAATCATTGTATTTATTCTTCATGAGTGCGCGGCAGCATATAAATGTCACTGGGTATAGACGTTCAAACAAAGATGTTTTGGGCGCCACTACGAATTATCTCGGTCTACTGAAAATATCCGAGTCTGAAAATTTGCTCCCGAAATAAACTCGCCAATAACCAATTTCAAAACTGGGCAGATCTCTTTCGAACCATTTTTTTAAGATTCTTGGCACGTACTGCATGGCAGATGCGAATTTCGAATCGGAGAATTCGATCGAATTCGGGAAAATTCACCAACAGACGTGCTTGCAGGAGTTACCTCAAGATCATTCGAAAACGAGGCCGGGGCGTGCGCTTTTCAAGTGTAAAAGCCCGGACTACTCGCACGTGGCATTAATCATCCGCGAGCCGTTGCGCTCCACTTTTTGTTTATAAATAAAAGCTCCCGTGGAACTTCGCTCCTCTAGACTTACGAAAGTGTCTCTTTTCATCGTAACGTGCGGGAAAAAGCTTGCTTTATAGTGCTTTTAAAGTCACTTTTCTCTATAATGTCCGAATGCAAAGGTACGGAGTCATGCTCGTTCTATGACAAAAAATTACGAGCATGGTAAAAATATACCTTAGTTGATGCGTTGAGATATTATTAGTTTTTAATTGACTTCCAAGAATAATGATGTCAATTGTTTCCAAACGAGTATAGAGTCAATAAAAATGTACTATATCAGCGTTGCAATTATACAATACGCCATTCGTGGTTGTGAAGAATAAAAACATGAAGGGAAGGGAAACGAGAAAAGATATCCATTCCTACAATTCCCACATCCCCAAGTTTATTCAGCTTACCTGACGTGTTTGCTTGGCCAGTTTTCGTTAAAAGAATTTCTGGAAATCCGTGGTCGCAGAAATTTGCTCAGAGTCACGCACTTAGTATCAAAGAAACGAGAAACCCTATAGAAATTTCCAATGATATTACATTCAACAATGGAATGAAAGTACACACAAGTACAATCTAAAAGTTGTTGTGGATTATGAATTTTTCTGATAAAATTAAAGTTGCTTACAGAAACATTTTGGCGAAAATTCATTGGCAATCGTAGAGCTCAGTGGTTTCTAATATCCGTACAGTAGGCTCTATCACACGTAAACCAGATATAATCAGATATTGAGAGAAACAAAGAACATTCAAGAATTCTCAATTATAGGGTTAATTTGGATTACGGTTCAATCTCACTATACTCAATTGAATAATCCACAAATTCGAAATCATTTGGTCTAGCGAGACATGTTACAGGAATTTCATAAGTGATTTTCATAGAGGTCGATCAAATGAGAACACATGAAAACAACAGGGATTATCTGTTGAAAAGAGCATGAAGTTTTATTCATAACACAGAGCTTATAATTCAACGTTTTTGCAAGCTTCGACCGGTTGACGGTGGCAATTGATCAGCAGCAACTCCTGGCCTCGCTCCCCAAACATCTTAACTATCAAAGTTTTACTTTTTTTATCGTCATTTGTATAAAATTATTTTACAATTCGCAGCGCGAAGCAAACAGTGGCCGCAAAACAACTGTCCACCGACCGGCGACGCCTTGTTTAACAAATTTTTCCTTCAGTTGAGTTTCTCTTGATTGGTTTTGTTCGCTTAGTACAGCATTCACATTATGGATAAAACCTATATGAGATATTTTTCCGCTCATTTTCTTGCCTATAACTCATAGAGTTGCAGCGCAACCTCACTCCTACAGTATTTTTTTTTTCATAATTTTTTTTTGTTCACCCTATTCACTTTTTGCTTGCTCTTCCATTACAGCCGAGAACGATTCTCGATTCACAAAATACTTATCTGTAGAAAATCGCGCTTTTTTAATCAACAATTTTTTTTTCTCTTATTTATCCATCTTCATACACATCGAGCACATCACCGTTCAACTGAAAGTAAAAGCTTGTATGTATGTATATATACATATGTATTTATATATATATATATATATGTGTATATATACATATATATTTATAGATTTATTTATGTATATGTCTATCCTACGTTTTTACGATAATGAGAAACGCAAGAAACCATCTAAATTCATCGCGTGCAACAAGCATAATTTCCATTCTAATAAAGAATTTCTCGATCGAGCATTAATCACTCCCTAGCGCTCTTTGTCTTCCGTTCTCTTTCATGTACACTTTTGACTATCAAGTCTTGGAATAAATATCTTCATTTATTTTTTAATATTTTTCAATCGCATCACATAAGACGAACTCACTCTTGGAGCATTTTTTCGAATGCTGATTATTCTCATGGATATGGATTACTCCGTCCCTTATTCCCAGAACGTACCATGCATTACCTTTTATTATTATATTAGTCAATAAGGATCGAGAGGATTAGTAATTAGACGAGGCAGTTTGGATAAAAGATTGGATGTTGGTAAAAGCAATCGTTATATTCATTAATCAAGTTAGATGAATTTATCACAATATTTTCTTACAACAAGTTGCCAGTTCATCAATGATTGCACAGAACTGACTAGAACAATCAATAACTGATGAAATTAACCGTAGAAACAAAAGGACTCTATACCATGTAAGATAATTCAAAATGTCTAGGACTTAGAAATTATATATAATGTTAATTTGGTTATGTAAAAATTTACACTATGAATTATCGGTTGGTGAAGTACTCCCCGTAACTGCCACCAACGAGCGTTTTATGTAAATTTGCTTTTTCTCGAACTTTTGGTCTGTTGAATTATACGAATGAAACAAAGTATATAGTATTTAATCAGACAAAGTCACCCCCTAAGTCTTGGGAAAGAAAGAAATCCCCTTCCCCGGCCGCCGCGACAGTCGAAGAAAATGATATAGAAACTTTGAAGGTTCATCACGCACAGAGCTTGTAAAAAACGGAATCACAGTATTCGTGTTGGGGTTTCTATCGAAAACATGACGGCTGTGTTTTTTAGGGTCTCCCGATAGGTTTCCGCAGTCACGGATTAGCGTGTACTCGAGAATAAATATAAATATACCCGTGCACACATCGCTCGCCTATCGTTAGCTTGCACTCAAATGCGGACGCACGCACTCTTGGGAAACTGTATATTATTGTGGGTCAGTGCAGCGCCGCAGTTTCTATATAACGAACGTTTTTTGTTGCGCGCACTCACGTGCATCAACTCTGGAGGGGTCGTTACAGGTTACGGGTCGTTTAGTGTTCGCCTCAGTTTGCTCTTCCAAATTATCAATGATTGGAAAATGAAAGTCGTTTCAATCGATCGTCATCAGAATCGAAGTGCACTGAGAGTAAAATTTCCTTATCGTAGCTCTATGTTGCCCTGTCACAGCCAAAAGCATATCGTTGTCAGGCCATGCGTGTTGGTATCGGTCTGAGACCCATACGACCATCATTTGTTTTTTCGTATCGGTGTCAGAACTATACGGTAGAGCTGTTAACCGATTTCAAAGTGAACTATATGAATAGAATCATATAATGATTAAGCATGATCTATTTCTTGATCTATCAATTTTTATCATTAGTTCAATTTATTCGCTTCAATAAGCGTAGAATTAATGGCTTCAAATTCAAATTCATGAATTGATTTATTACAAAGATATTTGGTTACCTGTCATAACAAATTGACTATTGTTTATGACAACGAAATCGAATTGGGCTGTAGGAACGCTACAGGATTTCTCTGATGACCCAACATCGTAGTAGTCATTCCGTTTGGTTCTCAAGGAAATTTTATTTTCAGTGTGGGATCTTCTAACTCGGTCGACGATCTCATCGATTGATTAGAAAATTTGTTTGACAAAAATGATATACAGTTTACGTACGTTTTAACTTTGTCTATCGACTCATTGTGATATGGAAAGTTTAGAAGACGTTACTAGATGACCCAGTTGTTTGAGTTGAAACTCACGGATTGTATGAAAGAAAGTCAAGACTACTTTTTCGAAAAAGCAGAACTAAAAGAACGATATTTAGTTTTGGTGTGATTCAAAGCTTTTATACAATAAAATCAGTTTGAAAATGTGACTAACAAAAAATGTTCATATCTGACAAGCTTAATTCTCATATTGACGCCAGATACTGTATGTGCACATTCTTTTACAGCAGGATGTTTTTACATTTTTAGACTAATTATTTCCCTATCAAATTAAATCTTTGGATCTACGTTATTTTTTTTTATTCATATTACATTTCCAGCACAAGGTCGAACTCTGAGCAGTGCGAGAAAGCTAACAATTTTGGGCAAAACAATAACATTATTCCTTTCCATTATACAATGATATTGTGAAAACTTTTGGAGTTTGCCGAGTTCCACGCGCCACAGTAAATGATTTGTATCGCCCAAAATCACACTGCTCAGTATTGGACTGTAATTCATTTTCATGTAGACTTTACATATCTAGTTCCAAATTAATGAAGTTATAGCGCTTAGGGTTGTAACTCCATAATTGAATTTAATTGAGTATTTCACAATATTTTTATTTCATTTTTTCAAAAAACCATACACTAATCTATTGTGAATTTTTTTCTTTCCTAGCTAAATTCTAGTATTGTAGAATTCATTTAGCTTATAAACTTTACAATTATCTTACAGCGCGATATTTCGCAACATAATTATGTTCATATTTATAGTATCTGCATTTATCAAATTTCACTATAGTTTGTGTTAGGTATCAGTACAGAAAATATAGATTTTTTTTAAATAAAAAAATTTAGACTTGAGAGATTTCCTTTCACAAGTAACACGGGTGAATAATCTATTATATGTAACATTATTTTATTACTATAATAACAGAAAATTCTAAAAGTTGAATTCAAAGATAAGTTTTTCGAGAAAATTCGTTATATTCTATCTCCAAATCTACGTGAATTGTAATTGTAACATTTTCTTCCAAGGATAGAAATCTATATCATCTGTTAATTGTTATATTCAAAACGAATAGTTATAATAAAGTTTTTCGTGAAATACCCAATTACTATCTATAACTTTGTATACTTGATTCCTCGTAAGAAGGAAAGGCAAACCTACTGCAAATTCTTGTGTGATAAATATTTTGCAGATCTCAACTATAGTGTTTCATGATATTCGAATCAAAATGTGATCGTATGTGAATAATCTATTTACAAAATCAGTACAACATACTTTGCGCGAATAAAGAGGAATATTATTCTTAACAAACGTATATTCTTCTTGAGAATGAGGCCACGAAGGTCTCCAATTTATAGGTAGAATTTATCTATAGACAGAAATAAGTATTTCATTGTACGTTGAAATTCATCAAATTTAATATGAAATGATATTTAGTCTTCACGCTTCAATCACACTTTATATTTTCTTACGTCCCTAAAGTAGCCTTTTACTATCAGTTCATATAAAAATTTATATTATTATCATAAGGTTTCCATAAGATTAAGTGGCATTATTCTTATATGTATAATATGTATATGAGGTTTTATCAGTGATGTTCTTCAACTTTTCGATCTCAACGATAAAACGAAGGGAAAAATTGATATCCCCATTATTTCCTATCTAGTTGAAAATCAACATGCTTAATCCGTATCGAATAATCATTTTTTAGGGTTATTATAGTCTTTAGATATACTCAGAGGAAGAGAAAATAAATTCGAAAAATCTCTCTACCAAGTCTGTCTATGATATATTTTCGGCGTTGTTTCTTCCCCCCAACTCCCTCATCCCCTACTCTCTTCCCCTCCCCCTTCCCCTAACCCGTGTGGTCTGATAAAAATCACTTTGAAACTCTAGAAAAGTGACGCGATTTTTTCGGAATCTATACGTCTAATCGTTCTATCGGGTGCTCAACAATGTAATCCCTCAAATTCATATTTGAAAATAGAAACACTTTGACACGTGATCGTTGAGTGGGTATATATATATATATATATACGCGAAGGGTGTACACACGCCTCCCTAAACGGCCCGGCCCAAAAGGATAATTCGTACCGAGACCGAAACAGACTATACTCGCTGTGTGTCCTACAAGTGCGTAACAAAATCGAGTTGCGCGGCTGTGGTGTGTGTGTGTGTGTGTGTGAGTGTGTGTCTCCCTCCGAGTATAAGTAAGCGCAACCCCCAGATCCCTACATCGAAAGCAAACGAAGAACTTGGTTTGCCGCCGAGTCCCCCGGAAACAAGCGTAGAACAGTCCTCCTGCGCGCGGTTATAGTGTCCCCCTCCCGGATGGCGCGTGCCCACCCTCGAAAGCCAGCAGCAGCAGCATCAGCCCAAGGATTTGCAGTAGTCAGTCGAAGCGAACGCATATTTAAGTAGAAAAAACGAAAGGAGAGTCGATTTGCGAATTGCCGGTGGCTCCCCGCGATTTGGATTCGCCTCAAGCTCCCCGCGAGTCTCGATCGGACTGTTGCGTTTGCAGCCGTCGCGGCGCTCCTGCAGCGCCGGTTGTCACGACGACGACGACGTCGTCGTGTCCGCCGGCTGTGGCGCCGCGTCCAAGCCGGGCCGGGGCTCAGTGCGGCCGTAGGGTGGCGATTTTGTTGTTGTAGTTGTAGCCGGAATCGGGACCTCTGCTGCCGTAGTCGTAGTCGTAGTCGTAGTCGCCCCTGTAGTGGTGCGACTGCTTAGGCGTGGAGCGGTGTTGCTGTTGCTCCCTGAAACCAAATTGCAAATCTGTCCTGACAAATGTTGCCCATTCGATTGCCAATTCTGCTCGGGGCCCGATCGGATATGTATCACGAGGTATCCATGATGCCGTGTGGGGAAGCATCCGTATGATTAATATATAGTCTTTAGTCCTTTGATGAAATTCAACTTGACTTAGGGATCCATTAGAGCCAACGAAGCGATTTGGTTGTTTGAAAATCATCTCAACGATTGTTTACAAAAAGCACGACGGACACGACCTCCGACGCGATTCAACTTAGCAAAGCCACAGTAGAAAAGCTGTTCAAGTAGAAACGACAAGGTTTGGTCGGACAACGCGTGAATGCCCGAACCCACGCGATCCGACGAGAAATCCCGGGCTCTCGATTGCGACGCGAAGAAGCTAAGAGCGAGAAGGTGGGATATGTAGGGGGTGTCGAGGGACTCACCAGTGTTGATCAGCAAAGTCGACCGAAGCCGGCAGACGCCGGGGTCAGGCGAGCTCGTTGCTGTCGGGGAAGTGGTCGCGCGCGTCCAGGCAGTTGGCCAGCTCGAGGACGAGGTGGTGTAGCGAGGAGTGCTCGAGCACGTCGGCCTCGGGCAGCGGCGGGTGGCAGCGCGGCCTCTGCTGCCTGCCCCGGAACGAGCGGTGCAGGTGCAGCACCACGTCGCAGAACACGTAGCGCACCAGCAGCAGCCTGAGGAAGTCGTCCCCGAAGAACTGCAGCACGCTCGACTCTGCCGATATTCGTTCGAGCGTCAATCACGAGAGTGCCGTGACGAAATCGCGCGATCGATATGCCCCCGTTGGGGCCGCTGCGCTTTATCCCCCGCCGCCGCGTGTGCTCCCTTGAAGGCTTACCGCGTGAAAAACCGATGTATTAATGTGAAAAATGCTGCACCGTTCGATTGGTGCGGATGGATGATCGAATGCCGATTGCACTGACATTTTCACTTTATAGTTTTACCGAGTTTCGATAACAAAAATTTACTGCGAATTTTATGTCAAAATGTTTGTTATCCAAACTCGTGGAACTAAAGTCACAAAATCACTGCAATATTCATATAGTTATTTTTCACTTCAATACAGCGGTTTTTAACCGAAAGCTTTCAAGAGAGTGCAGTATATAGGCGTGATCATGCATACGTTTCACTGTTTCCAATCGGTTCGAGATATTCGTGTCGGTTTGCCGAGCAATGATTCTCACTTGTTGCTCGCTCGCGTCATGAATACATCAGGGAGTATCGTCGCGGGATTCGCCGCGTTTCACCTGCGGATACAGCAGAAGTCACGCGCCTATATGTATCGCCTCATCCGCCGATGGACGAATCGACTCGACTTTGCGCACCACGTGAGTATATGTCCAAAGGTGCGACCTGTTCTCTGCGCGTCGGTGATTCGCACGATTGATGTGTTACGGGTAATCGTCGCGGCAGTAAATGACACGAGCTCGCGAATAATCAATCGATCAATCCTGAATCCCCCCGCGCGTATAAAGTCTCCCCGTTATATATACGTGTAGAGCCGCTGTAAACGGACTCGAAAGAGCATCAGCGAGTCGCGTGGGTGCGCGCGCGCGCAAACGCATTTCGGCCGGGCTATTTTTATACTCTAGTCGCCGCCGGTACGAAATGCTGTACACACACACGCATACCGGCCAATACGTATACACACCGGTGGCTCCGCTTTAAGAAACGAATCAATATTACACCGCGCCGCACGAAGGGAATATATATCGACAGCCGCTCGGGCTGCAGCAGCGACGGGTGTCTGTATATACGCGTACGAGTACACGTGGCGCGCCGCGCGACCCCGTCGCTATACAACGCGCGGCATACAATTGTGAGTTATGATTATTTCGATATATTCCGAGCGGCGACCGAGCGACGATTCGATTAATGCAGCCGGGCCTCTCTGTGCCAGAGATGGGAGATGGAAAAAGAAAAACAATACGCCCCTGTCGACGCTTCTTTTTGTTCTTTCTTTCGCGTTTGGCCTATCCGTAGGTCGATGTGTATGCACGAGCCGATACGTGACGCGCAATGATTTCCCGATCGCCGCATGTTTTTCGCCGTTCTCTTTCTATCCAAAGTACAAACCGCGGATTGGCAAGTTGTCACGTACATACGATAAATATTCATTTATCAGGCTTAATGGACCATTCCAAATTTATTGAAAAGTGAGATTGCGAGAGAAAAAATTCACGCTCGATTCGAACCAGCACCCTCCTGTCACTTATATAAGTATGATTGTCAATCGAAAGGTTTATTCTATGCTTTTAAAAACATTTTTAAAAACTTTTGAGAATGTCTTAAGGTAACGATCTTAGAAGCTTACATTCTCGAAATTAATTGTCCAACCGATTACGGTAATTATGATCATGACTTTGAAGAAATTAAAATTCTCCGTTGAGTATGAAACGTTATATTTTTATCAGTTGAAACCATTGCTCAATTATCAACAATAATGATGAAAACTTTCACAAATTAAAAATTTACATTTTTACCAGTAGGAACATTTTTTATGCTTGATCTAACAAATTGCCTCTCGCGAAGCAAGTGCGGAAGAAATTCGTTGCGAGAAGTGCACTTTGCCGGAAAGACGCATATATGCCGGCGCAAGAACAAGCTAGGATGAAAAACGAGGAGGAAACCCTTACGACTCGTAATTAATATTTTTGCGTTCAGCCTGATTGGCCGCATCCCAAAATCTGTCGCGAGATCAATACACATTCTCGGGCGGATTCACGAAGGCGCAAAAATGGGGTTATAAGTGTATATCGGTGGAATCGGTCCGCGCGTTATAGAAGGGGGTATATTAGACGTACCGCATCGGGATCTGAGGACGAGCCGGCTGGCCTCGATGAGGAACTGCTCGACGTATCGCTGGCAGCGCTCCCAGTGGTGGAGCTGGAGGCTCTGTATGCCGCATATAAGGCAGAAGGCGGCGAGGGGCGAGTGGAGGAAGAGGGTGAAGAGGCTGCCGGCGTGCCTGAGCTCGCGCAGCCCGGCGGGCGTGTCCTGCGGCGACATCAGCACCATGAGCGGCTGGCCGAAGTAGCGCGGTATCTGCTGGAACACGAAGCTGTTGTCCGAGTCGACGACGACGAAGAGGGGCTTGCGGGTGAACGGGTAGAGGTCGCCCGGGTACAGGCAGTGCGGCTCCTTGCCGCCCTGGATCCTCTGGCTGCTGCCCTTCAAAGCGCCGTGGCCCTCGGGCTCGCGCTTCGAGCACGTCGACACGCCGCCCAGGTCGTAGCCCACTGAAACCAGAGCCAAGTCGCCATGAGTGCGCACCGCGCACCTACGGCTTGCATTGCATGCACTAGCCCCCTCGACGCCTTTTTACCCCTCCGCGCCGATGATACCCGCAAGCCCGTTTCAATCACTCCACACTCGTCTTTTGTCAAGCATTAGCCACACGTGCCATGTGTTCGAGATTCTCGTAGAAGCCCCTGGCCGTTTCGTTGTATATACACACGCTTTGATGATTCCGTCGATTTTCGAAAACGCCAAGCCGATCCCTTTGATAGAGTTGAAGCGAGGAACAGAAAACTAAGAAACATCCAGCACGAAATCTCGATTGTTTGCGACTGCTTTTACTTGTATCGCGATACGATTGCGAAACAATCGCCCGAATAATAATCAACGCCGCGAGAACTTTTGCCGTTTTATTTTGTATACGCGCGGTATATAATACAAGCTCGCGAGGGCGCGTAGCGCGTATGTAATTATGTTTTCAAGAGAATATCACGCGACCACAAATTTATGCAAATGTACTTCTCTCTCTCTCTCTCTCCCGCTGCACCGTAATGCGATCGATCCGGCCCTCGTTTTTCTCCTCTTCCCTTCTTCTCGCGTGTTTTCCAAGAACAGTGCCCTTTTCACCCTATATATGTATATATACATCCCGCGTCGAGTTGGAGAGATGTCAAGAATCCCCCCCCCCTGAAAAATATGAAAACTGCTGTCGTAAATACGTGGGTCCGTGGTACACGATGCGCCACGTTTTGCATGTAATACGAACTCGAAAGTCGTTCGCCACCAAACTGCCCATTTATGCACCGATGCTAACTACGATTTTTCCCCGGATAAATATCATCATTGATAAGACTCGCTCCTTCCCCATCCCCCGCAGCCATTGATTTTACAATACGTACACACACACGCGAGAAAAACAAATTTTGGGTCAGAGTACATATATATACACGTCTGTTTTGTTTTCTCGTGCTCGTTTGAATTTCGGCGAATTTATAACTAAGCGAAAGAAGACCGGACGAATATAACGGAATTCGGTTGTATAACATACATATCGAAAGTCGCGCGCGTGTCTAGAGAAATGATACAATTTTGCCGCGAGCGCGCATATAGGGGAAGCATAGCAGTGTTGAATTTGAATCGATCAACCGTCTCGACGTTTTTTTTTTATACGCGTGCTCCGATTATTACGCGAAACATTGTTCCTAGCTTCATATCGATTTCTTTAAATAAAATTATAACGCGCGCGCGAAGTAGAAATAGCGGAATTCAAGAGAACTCCGCCAGTCGTTCACCTATTAGCTCTAGCTTTGTTATACTCGGTTCGAGTGACATTTTGACTGACACAATCTCGAAGCTATCAAGTTATTTCCCTGTTTTATTATACCTCGGGAAGTTTCACGATTAAAAGTCGCCTGCGCGCCCAAGTTGCGAAACGCATTGCTCTACAGGGTTGCATGTATTTATAGATATATATACATCGGAGGAAAATTATTCCGTACTGCATTCGTGTCATTAATTTGAATTTGCTCCTTCGCCAACTACAATTCATATTGGCAATTACGAGTAACCAACTTTTCGACCTCCAAAAGTCTAATAAATCGCGCGTTAGCTAATAGAATGTGTGCGGCAACAGTATATATATACGCGAGCGAAAGCGAATAATTAAGGAAATGATGATCCCATCAGCCTTGCGTTTCTTCGCCCCAGATAGTTCTACACGTACCATCTCTTTCATACTTTCAATTTTTCATTCTCCGAGCGCGTTTATGAAAAATGACTGAAAGTCGAACTTTGGAAAAGCCGATGAGTTGAGAAATCCCGTACTCGATCACGGCCGAGACCTCACGTCTATACCTATCCGGCGAATTTTCTTTGGCTCTGGATCATTGTAAAAGTGTAATCTTGTCGGAGCCTCGATTGGACAATGGAGAATTCGCGCGTCGAAAGAGTTAAACTGCACGAATGGACCACGTCGAACGTCATCTATATTACATACATGCACAATGAATAATAGGATAGCACCCGTGTGCACACATATATATCCATATAGCTGGAAGGAGACTAAGGCAAGTCTGAGTTGGCAGTTTCCTCGGTAAGTGTAAGTGTGTGTGTGTATACATGTACGACAATCTTGACCCTGTCTGCGGTGGGGTTGCACAGGCGTCGCGTAAGTATAATAAGCATGTCAAGGGAATGAAAATGAGAATTATGAAGGTAGAGAGAGTCGGCTCGACTTGGAGAGGGAGCGAGAGAGGCTAGGGACGGGGCACGATATCGTAAGATGGTTCGGCGGGCGTTCATGCGAGAGAAGAGCGAAGCCCCGTTCGACAAATATGCCGCAGATGCGATAGGCGAGTAGTCCCGTGTGTATACGTATAGCTCATAATCCCATCGGGTCGCACCGACACACCAACACACCAGGGGGTGGGTGGCGCGAGCATCGATATTACACGCGCGGATTAACGCTGCAGCGCGAGCGCGCGCGGCTGCCAGCCGATTCCGCGGTTATTCGACTCGCGCCATATAGCATTCCCGGAAGCTTCGGATTCCACGACGGATATACCTCGAGCTGGTGCGCGCGCGGGGGAAGCAACGGTCACATACTGCGCACTCGACCCCTCTCTCGCGCGAACCGGCTGCCAAGTGCTACTGCAGCGCGAGTGCTCGCCGCCCCGAGACCATAAGTCAACGCTCCAAACGTTTTTACTCGCGTGCGAGTGCACACACACACACGCGCGTACGTGTATGGTTTTTGAGGTCAGCCGCGAACATTTTGCCCCCTTGGCAGCGGGGGAGAAACCGCGAGTATTGCTCCCGCGAAGATTCGCGCCGCGATCCTGATGTATATAGCCCGTCGCACGTGTGGCCCTCGCGAGCCGAGCCTCTCGAGCTTCGAAAACGTTCAATCGCACGCCAAGAAATTTGTCGTCTCGATCTTCGGGGGATGTGTTGTGAAAATAGGGGTGGATTCTATCTATCTCACTGGAGATGGCGTGTATATCGTGTGCGAAATCGAGAGAGTTGTTTTGGAACTTTGCTATAATTGCCCGCATGCAGTCGATCGATCGGTTTTCAAGATTTTCTATATATTCTTCTGAACTAGTCGAACTAGGCGAGAAAGCAATAGGATAGAAATGCGTAAGAAGCGCACGCAGCGGTATTCCAGCCATGTCTATAGCGGCATCGGAGCTATTCCATCCTCGCTATATTCCATTTTCGAAGCGAGCGAGATCGATCGGCATAGTTTCTCCAGTCGAATCGTCATCGTCGTTGTCCTGTTTTTGTTTTCTCGTCTCGTCGAGTCGCATCAACTTTTGGCCCATAATATTTTCGAATCAATCGAACACGCGGCAATCTACATCCAAAACCGACACGATGCTCAAGCAGTTTTGTTGGAACTTTGGAAAATCCCAAGTCAAGTAGATCAGGTCAATATTTTTCGTTTTTGATTCTGTAGCCTGTCAAATTCATTCGTTCCCGTTTTCAAGAATATCTTCGAGATTTCTCGTTCGGCAATGTAAAAAATTGATCACATTTTTCATTAATCTTTAGTATATCGCTGATTTTCAAAGATCATTATTCCATCTCAAGCTGGAGACCATAAATCGAGGATGCTTCAAAGACTTTTAGGGTTGAAGCAGCCATAACTCGGGTTTAGGACTCGGCGGAATCACGAATCGATTTTCGACATAAAAAGACTCGCGTTGACAGGACTCCAGCCAATCGAAAACGTTTGATTTTTTAATGGAAAACGATTTCCCCGCGATCAAGACGAATTTACCAGATCTGAATATTGAAAGGAAGAAACGTTGACCCGTGTCACTTGGCGAGGAAGCTGCCTTCGATAAATTTGAGAACGTCTCGTTGAACGTTCCATGCGCCGCATGGCGACTCTAAAGACGTCGACGTAATATAATGCAGCTGGCGATCTGCGCTATATACGTATGGGACATTCCGAGTCAAATCACGCGGTATCTGCCTGACCTCTTCGGATTCGATTTAAAAACTTCTTCTAGATTTCTTGTAGACTACATTTTTTAAAACTGATATCTCTTTTTTTAATCTCTAAAATTGATGTTTTTCTAATTATTTTTTACGATCGCTTCCACCTCGTTTAAAATTCGACTCCAACCGAGTATATTCGTTCCAGAATCAGGATGGACCGAGATTATTTTCTATCTTAATAATATTTATTGAATTGATCATTGCAGTTTGTATTTCTGAATTATTCAGTTTAAAATTAACTTTTTCTCATTCTATACTGGAAATATGCAGAAAAATCAAATTTCACCAAGATATGATTTAATTCGATTTTCTTATTTCTACAGGATTATGAAGAATCATTTTGTTTTTATTTTCTGTCCTTGCGAACGAAAACATTTTCGAATAAGAAAAGATAGGAATTAGTTCTCGGTTGAGCATATGAGTCTCTGATCCCGCAAGGAAAATTTCATGAATATAAAACGGGGCGGAATTGATGCGTTCCAAAGAGTAATATACAAAAATCTCAATTTCAAAAGTCAAAAAAGTGGCAAAAATTTCCAAAAAAAATTCAGGCTCGAAATTGAACCATAAAAAGTGTAAAAAAGAAAACAAAAAACCTTTCTCGAAAAGATGATAAAATTTCGGGCAGATGACCGACTTGCAATATCCCGTACGAATACGACACTACTGCACGAAAGCGAAGCGCAGCTCGAGCGAAGCGTCTATGCATAATATGCGTATATGCGAGCAATCGAAATCGGTACTCACTCTCCTCGGGTCGCTTGACGCTGGAGAAGCAGCCGTCGGCGGATAGGTAGAGGAGCAGGGCGCCGTTGGCGGGCAGCTCCTTGAAGCCCGAGGCGAGGAACACTTGCACCTGGCTGTAGGTCGGCTTGTACAGCAGGTACTTGTGGGGGTTGTCGCGCCGCGGCTGGCCGTTCTCCGCCGGGTACGGGCCCGGCCTGAACGGCATCCTGCCCGCCGGCGACGCGTCGTGCAGGTGGTTCGGGTCGTCGCGCGGCTCCCGCTCCAGGGTCTGCACCATCCTGAACATGTCCATCGACAGCTCGCTGAACTTCACCTGTAACAAATTCGATTCGTTCCTGCGTATACGTCACTAACATATTTACATACGCGTTTCCCCAACTGCTCGGATTTTGTTTTTCTTTATCAACAGAATTGCGGAAGGTATGCACCGTATCATGTCCGAGATAAGGACATTGTACCCTTGTGAGCGCACAATTCAGCTCAATTGGCGAAGGGTTATTCTCAAGTCTCGAGGCAGAGATTTTTAATAACATGATTAGTCGAAAAATTGGTGCATTGTATCGCCGAGGCGTACAGTATTCGGACGAGGGTATCATCTTTATCCGGATGGGATCGCGACTAAAGTGTAGAATGTAAAGGGCTGAATTGAATCTGCTTGCTCGGGAAAGCAGTTTTCGTCGCTCCGAGCGGTTTAATTGAGTAGATTAATTACCGCCGTACCCCTCAACGCCGTGAAGAAAGTCTATTAGTACGTCCGTTCATCGATCTATTCAAAGTCTAATTTTGTTCGTAAAATGAAATTATTGGAAGACTTATTTTTGACTATCGATTTCAATGTGCTGTATCAAATATATCTCTGCCGTTACGATTCGTCTCGTTTTGAAGTATAACATCTTCCCGAGTCACCAGTCGGTATATTCTCTGCTTAGGAAAATCATTTCTTTCGATACTTCCGTATATAGCAATCCTATTGATTTAGCAAAGGCCTATATATTTAGAACATTATTCTTCAATTATCAAAGAGAACTTTCAGCAAATTCGAAAACCAAGTTTTTTTCTCATGAAAATTGTTTGTTTTCGCGAGTTTCATGAACAACTCGTACTTTTTTGCGAGAAAAATAATCACGAGAATTGATTTTTCCGAAGGCTTAGTCACTGGAGGCCCTGATGAGAGAACCTTGATTTACATCCGAAAATTGGATAAATAACTGCACGTTTGTAGCCAAGGGAAGACAATTAAGAGATATAGAATGCATATTAAGTTTTATATTTTAGGTTGCCGAAGGTTTTCAAAGTTGTTCCATATGTGTAGACCTAACCACATGACGTAAGGTGGATGGATGAAGTACGTGGGCAAGGGGCAACTGAACAGAGCTGCTCGTAGAAGGAGGAGTATGGTTGAGTCAGTCAGTTTTGGCAAAAAACTGAAGTCTTAAAGTTCTAATGATGCAAAAGCATTGTCAGAAGCTGAATGAAACGTGGATGTAGGTTTTGAAAATTAATATAATTTACATCTGTCAGGCTGCGGATAGTCACCCACGTAGAAATAAATTTTAACAAGGGGTAGAGCAACTTTGACTTCATATTGAAACTGGGCGAGTTAGCTGGATTAACAGGCGTATACGCTCGTGATGCCGGCTCTGAATAACGCAATATACTGACTAGTACTGATTGCGGAACGTGTTCAACTGTGTATTATGAATTCCAACATCACTAATGAATTTACTCTAGTGCCAATACTTTAATTGCACAATATAAAAATAGATACATGAAAGTAGTCGGAAAGTTTTGGAAATTATCTCGCAACAATATTGAAATCAATTGATAAGTACGTAATTCGCCAAAATTTGTCTAGTAAAATATGTGAACTCGATGTCTTTATGAGATATGCTAAATTCTGGTGAAAAGACCAGAGCTGGTAAAAAAAACTTGAGAAAAGTCAAGTTACAACTACGATCGTGTATAGAAATTATGGTATAAACAGTCCGAATATCGGATCGGGCGAATGAATAATCGAATCTCTATAACCTGCGAATAAAAATGTAAAAATATGTATGACACGAGACGAGAAGGACACTGCCCTAAAGGATCCGCGTTGTAATCAATCGGACGCGTAATCCCTGGGTATAGCAGCTCGAGGATACAGAAAAAACGAGGCGGGGAGGCAAAGATTTGTGAATACCTGGTCGGCGCAGTTGCCGACGATGAGGATCTCCTGGAGGGATAGGCACATGGGTGGCGAGCGCTCGATGGGGGGCGAGGTGAGCGAGCCGAGCCTGTGGGTGAGGACGATGGGCGCGCTCGAGTCGGCGTGCATCACGCTCACCGCCGACTCGGCCTTCACGAACGCCTTTATCTCGTCCAGCACGAGGTTCCACTCGACCTGGTCGTCCGGCTCGTACGTGCTGCTGTAGTCGGCTATCTGCGCGTCCAGCTCCCCCACCAGCTCGCGCACCAGCTTCATCTTGTTCAGCAGCAGGCACACGACGATGAACCTCGCGTAATACCTGACAACATTTTGCGCTTCAGATCTATTTGTCCGGAATCAGAAACGAAAACGTTATTATGGACAAACTGATCGGCACAAACATCTCACACGTGTTGGTTCGTTGATCGGGTGAGTTTCGCGCCTCGCATTTCGTATATATCGAGTGTTTGCGCGTCTCTCGTCTATACTGCACTGGACTTTTTTCACCTGCTATAAGTATATCTAACCGGGAGACTTGGCCGGCGTACAATCGAATTGGGCTTGAAGTAATTGGCGGCGATTCGACATATTGAGAAAAATTCGGAATGTACGTATACTCGCGGACGAGTTTGTTGGGCTTGAATCGAAAATGGAAAGAAATTGAGAATATCAAGTTGGACATGACATACGATTACTTTTATGATTCCATCCCAATATTACAATTCGTTTCTCGTCAAAATCATCGGAAGTACTTGCAAAGAGTCACACTTTTTCACTTCCGTACGATCTATGATTTTTCACGATCTCGTGAATTTGAATTTTCCTGAAGTACCGACCGTTCGATTACACGCGCGAGTACGTAATCGAGACAACATTATCCAGCGACAACGCGAGTCATCTTTTGTAATATAGAACGACTAATGAATCCCATTATACTTTGAGATTATGTAAGCGCGCGAGTATATATCGGAAAAATCGGTCATAGCAGGCGAGTATGTATGTAGATATACATGGGCAACGCGTGTGTGCGTGTGAGCGTGTGATAAAAGCTCGAGAGCGAATCAAACCTGAGCTTTTTGACCATGAGGTCGCTCCTGTCCTCCTTGGCGGCGCGGCTGTAGTACGCCCGGCCGCGTATCGCCGCGTAGAACGAGAACGCCTCGTGAAGGTAGCTCGTCTCCGACGTCCTCAGGTAGTAGTGGTAGTAGAGCTGGCCGATCTTGCTGGCTATCTCGCCAATCTGCCATCGCTTCAGCCCGTACTTGCTGTCGAGGATGGCCCTGCAATCGATATATCGTCGCCCCATGTAGCACGATCGGCTCGTTCTTTTCTGCCCACCCACGAATACTCCAAGCGCCGCATTTGCATATTAAAAAATTCATATCGCCCGATAGAGCGAGCGGCGCGACCAATCGCATTTTTACCCTGTAACTTTGCCATATGCGCTTTGGCAGAGGGGTTTCCGCGAGCGAGCCAGCTGCTGCGTGTTTCTCAAATAACTCCCGAGTAATGTCATTCTTCCCGGCCCTTGAGCTTCTTGCGTCGAGTGAGATATTTAATTTGCTTTATTTTCTTCCTTTTTTCCTTTTCGCATTCTTCGTCGAGGTTTTAATCCGTGTACGTGATGCGTGCGGTGTTTTCGAAAAATTCACTTTGATCTCGCGGACCTCGATGGGTTGACGAAGTTCAATTAACGTTCAACGACCATTTCGAGCTGACGGCTCGTTCGAACTTGTCGATACATTCAATTACGCAACAATCGATCGTCCCTCAGAATTATATAATCATAGCATAAGCTTTTTGGCATGAGTATATATACACATTATAATCAATGTGCGTAATATTATATTGTCAGTTGCATACGTTTCGATTTTGAGGAAAATTACGATAGCGAATTAATTTGTACTAGTCGTCAAGTCAAAGTTTTCGCTGTGCATAAAACGGAACTATGAATGAACGGATATTTATGTGCCTACTCTGGCGCACACCGATCTATATTATACATATATATATATATATGAAAGGAGCTAGATGTATATTTCTCTGCAATGCACCTGAATGGCTGCACTATTGAGACGTCAAATTAATAACATTAATCGATACGAGAATTATGAATGAAGCAAATAAGCACAAAAGGAGAACAATACAACTCCCGCGGCCATTCATAACCCAAAGCCCGCGAATCACTCCGCATGTATATATGTATATACACACAAGCGAACCTGCCCGAAGGCCATGTGCCATGATACCGGGGACAAATAAATCTGAAGATCAGCCGAGCGGAAGCGGGCTAGGATCAAAACCGAATTAGCTTCCCGCGGGGGCCACACGCGCGATGACTTGATGAAGCCAAGATCGAAGCTGCCCGCAGGGATTTCCGCTTTTTAATCGTCCCGAGTTCGCTAGTTTCTCGCGCTCCGAACGTGAAAAAGAAAAAGAAAAAAAAGGGGGAGCACACATACACGTGCATATATACGAGCGGCGCGTAAAAGGAGGGGGCGGAGGAGTCGATGGCCAGTGGAGAATCAATCTTGGAAACGTTAGACAGGAAGCGTGCACGCGTCCTTCGAGCCTTAAAGGGGAGCGCTGCCGAGCGTGGGAGGGTGCCGCCGCCGCCGCCGCCGCCGCCGCCGCTGCTTCATCGGCGATTCAGCGCGTGTCTCCGCTCGCGCGCGCGGCTGATGACGCGCGCACCGCCTCACCGATAACTTTCGCATTTTTCGGATTCATTCTTTACCGGTCCTCTTTTTTTTTTCTCTCGCTCCCCAACTTCGTACGGGGGCTCTCATTTCCCGATTCGGATCTCCGCGCGACGTAAGGGAGAAAACGCGGATGCGTGCGTATAGGTGTCTATGTGTAACGGGGAGGCTGTTTACACCCGCTACGCTCCGTCTCATTTTTATGTAATGGCCCGGCTTATAATCGCGGCTGTTTGTTTTGTTTGCCCGGCCCGCGGGTGGCTTTGTTCCAACGTTCTCCGAGAGCGTCTCCGAATGATTACGGAGACGTTGTCACTCGAGTCAACTGTATATGCACGCGATTCGATTTTTACTTTCGCCGATAAAGCCGTGCGACATTCCGAACGATTGATTTTTCTTCTTTCTGCTTTCTCAAAGAGAAAGCTTTGTAATCGGGCAAAAATCGACCCACCGAATCAGACCTCTGGACCTCGATTTTCGTAATCTACGGGTCGAAAAACATGGAAATCCAAAAATGTCTATATATGTGTGTGTTTTGTGTGAATTTTGCACACAGGTTAGTCGCGGCAAAATCTCGGCCGAGTTCATTTTTCAGCAAAATCCGTTAGTTATTTCCTTACCAACCGTTTCTAACGTGTTTTCTCACAAATCCTTATGAGTGCTCATTGGGGCAAGCCGGAAAACCAGTTTTAAGTCACACTCGATGGCCAAGGACACTGAATTGTTCTATTTTCTCCATAGCAACCGTTGTTTACCTCCCTAGCAACCGTTACGAAGGTTGGAAATTATTAATTTATGACCTACTTCCATCATTTTCAACGGCAAAGGACACAAAATCTTCCCAATTAGCTCCTTAGCAGCCGTTGTTTACCGCCCTAGCAACCGTTGCTAAGGGGAAGAAAAATTCATGTAAGTTTCGTTTCCAGTATTTTCAACGTGCTTTATAGAAAATTGGGAAAATTTGGTGTCTTTTGCCCTCGAAAATGATCAAAATAGATTTTGAATTGATCATTTCTAACCTCAGCCGTCGAAAATGATCAAAATGAGTCTTCAAGTGTGCTAAATACGGACCGGATCGATTTTGACCGCCATTAAACCGTATGACAGTCTCAAGATGAATTAATCGAAAAATTATGCAGGTCCAAATGTACGTCTTGCATCGTGTAGAACCTAGAACCGTTTGCTTTGTTGCATTTGATCAAATAATAAGAGAGTCCGGGCAGACATCAACAGTCGCGACAAAGTTTGGTCATTTGAAAAAGAACGACACTTTACACAAAGATACGAATTGAACTGATTAAATAATTATTTTGTAATTTTTGAAAAATAGATGATAGTATCTACGCTAGTGGAATGGTGAAAATACAGGTTTGGGACGCGTTTGTGGGTGATGTTGAAGCTTCTTTGAGAAAGCATACTGCTAAGGCACTTGGCAGCGGTTTTTCTATATATTCTCATATACTTTGGGCGCGGGCCGAGATCCGCCGATTCGGTGAATGGACGATCCTGGGATCTATTGTGTTCTAGCGATTGATTAATTATGCAGTAGAACACGTATAGGCTAGAGAGAGATACGATATATCGTTTCATCTCTTGTTCCAACATGCGCGAGCATTCGTTATTTACGGAGCGTTGTGGAGATAATTTGGCCCGTTTGGTTGATTTAATTAATTGTGTCTGTAACATGCGAATTTTACGGGTTAATTCACTGTGAAAAGTCTCGTTTCAAACAAGAATGAATCGCTTGAAAAATACAATATTATATTTGAAATTAACTATAGGTGTAATTAATTAATTTACTCTGAAAGTCGAGAGTCAACGTAACAAACTATGATTCATGGATATATTATCAAATATTAATATGTGACCTCTTGGCCAGTTAAGCAATGACAAATATTCTCGAACCGCACGCCAGCATTCGTTGAGAAAATTAAATATTTCAGCTGTAATGGTCGAGCTCACGCTATCTAACAAATTAATGAAGCATTTTTCTCCGTCTTCGAAAAATTTTGATATGATTTATCATCAAAGTGTTCCTCTGGCCGTGTTTCGAATAACACATACTCAAATTTTGTAGCATTTCATATACAAAATCCAAGTATGCCCAGGATCATTCATAATCAGAGATTGGGTTTACGGTAATAAAAACAATTCGAAATGTAGCTGATCATCATTACGAAGAACTTCACTACTCTACAATGAATTATTCTCTAAAGTTTGCAATAAATATCAAATGATTAATTTAACAATGTGAACTCGAATTTATTGATTTTTCCGAGAATAGAATTTGAATAAATTTATGTAACCTCAATATTACTCGATAAGTTACATAATCTAAAGCTCTACTGATGATGAGGGGGGATAATAATTAACGCGAAACAAAGAGAAAATCATTTTCTCGACGACAATATACTTTATTGATAATCCACGTCTTCCTGGCTGGATCGTGATGAATCACGAAACGTGTCTATTCAATTTGGATCGATTAAACGAGCCAGGGCGAAAATCCGTCCAAATTCCCATCTGATCGGTGATCGACATAAACTTGGCCAAGCAACATTCGGGATAGGAAAAAACTAGCCCTCAGAAACAACTGATCTATCGTTCGAATAATGAGATTCTCCCGTATAAAATTGATTAGTTGCGCAGGGAAAAAAATACACCTATTCAGATTGATGAACCTATCGAAAAAAAATAAGTGATATGCAAGATAAAAATTTACATTCCGGCTGCAAGCTGCTTTAAGACTCGTAAAAATCGACCGGTGCTACGAACAGACGTCTTTTTTTAGTACTGCCAACATAACCCGCCACTTGAGCCAAAAAGCGTGTACATTACGAGACATCTTAGCTGGTTCATGTTGGTTTGATCGGGCGTATTGCTTACAACTCAATTAATCCTGTTTGGCAATGAAAAAGGGTTTGTTGACTTGTGTTGAGTGTCATAAAAGTTTTGTGGGTAAAGACAATTTCAAGAGGCTAATTTACATATATACTGTTCAAAGAAAGAGCGTTATATCATTTAATTATCTCAATTTAGTATATAATGTCATTTAAGTCTCTTTCAGAATGATAATCTCAAACGACATGTACACGATCATCACAAAATAACTTTATTCCTTATAAAATATGCTCTTTCCCAGTTGAAGTTTCTGGTACGTGGTAAACGTCGAAGATAAATAAGTATAAAAGTGTCAGAGAAATAAACCGTATTCAACGGATGATCAACTAATTCTCATTGATGTAGTAAATAAGTACATTTGACCACAAGAGAATGCATGAAAAAATAACCAGTATGTTTAGTCATGAAAAAATATACTCGTAATATTTCTGTATTTGAAACAAGCATCGATCGGCTAAAGCGAAACTGTAATATATCACAAGAAAAAATTCTCATGTAAAAAGTTATGATTGTCAAGTCGTAGGTACATTCATACACTCTTCCCTATATAATTTCTAACAATTACCTTATCCGAGTTTTGATTAGACCACGTGCGTTCATTGATTTTCACATTTAGAATCGTTTTCGCGCCTAAAACGTGCTCGTGCAGGTTTCACCCGAATGTACGCATAACGTAGTCTTCGCTTGCTAATACTTCTATTGAATATCCATCGGCAAAAGCACTGGATGGGAGGGAGCACGAGACAGTAGAAAACAACGACTCCGACCGGACATAGCTCGACGAATCAATGGGCAGCGAGTGCTCGGGCAGCACACGTTCGAAAAGCTTACACGACGACGGCCGACACTGAGATGGGAGAGAATGAAACTGTCAAAAGTCGCGCAAGATCCAAGATGAATAAAGAGAATATCTCGCGTCCTGATACCCTGACGTGGGTAAGATTTTAGCCGGGCGTATATATCGCGTGACACGCGAGAACACCGTCAGTCGGCTCGAGTCGTCCCGCACATATATATCTATACACACGGTGTATAAAACGAATGGGAAAAAAAACCGAGGTAGACGGAGCGTTCGTCCTATGGCGGCTCGCGCGCGTGAGCGTTCTCTCGTATTCCGATCACATGGCGGAAAGCTGCCCTACCCCGCGCTCCCTCCCCCCCCCCAAGGTGCAGTCTCGTATAACTGCTCTCTCCCTCATCGCGCACGTCAGCCCCTACTCTGGGGCTCGCGCGTGCATCACACGCCAAGAGAAAAGTCGAGGCGCCGAAGAGTGGAGTCTCAAGATGAGAGAGACAGATAGAAAGAGATAGAAAGAGAGAGCGAGAGAAAAAAGGAGAAGAAGAAGAAGAAGAAGAAGAAGAAGAGCCAGTGCGGCTCCTCTAAATCTCGAGGAAGAAGCCGGGGCTAGGGGTTGAGAGGTAAACGCGCGAGAGAGAAAAGGGCATTGTCGGCGAGGGATTAATTTGGCGGCCGCGGGACGCTCGTGCGTGGCTGCGAAGGGGATGAATTAAGACGCGATAACGTTGACGATTGCTTTGTTTCCCGATTTAATGAGTGCGCGGCTGCTGTTCGACGGGGCGCGTGGGGGGGAGGAGGAGCTGCCGCTATTCCGCGCGATGCCCCGACCGTGTGCAGCTGCCAGCACAACCCAACAGCGTATATATTAATTCTCGCGGATATACGCGTCATACGGGGCCGCTCGAGTTGGATTTTCAACTTCGCCACATGTGCGCTTCCGTCGCGGCGGGTTATAGAATTTGCAGCGTCTCGCGGTGGCGCGTGTGTTCCAACGTATAGCGTGTCCGAGGTGGCTCTTGTCAATTGGGACACGTCCCTAAAAGCAGACGAGATATGCGTTTCAATCTCGCGCGTCGGTCCATTTTGGGATCCCGAGGTGCTTTCCATCACACGCGGGGAACGCGATGATTAATTCGGAGGCTGTTTAAAAATTCAAGTGCGCGCGGCCCATCTGCCAGGAGTATTATCGCCCGTCAGCGATCGCCCGATCATCTTCAGCCCGGATGATTCTTGATCTAATTCGCCCCTGCGCCACGAGCTGCCACGTCGGGCGGTTCTGCGCGAGCTTCGAGCTTTCGCTTGGCGATCCGTCGCTGTGTGTGTCTGTGCCGTGGAAATAAAAAGAGGAACAATTTGGACGAAGAGAAACAAACGTACGTCCTCTCGGCGAACCTAAAAGTCACAGCGCGATAAACAACGCGTGTATATCGAAGTCGATACGCATCGAAACATCGCCCATCAACGCTCGTTCCGGACGAGAACGTGTGTACCGACTACGTAAAAAAGAGAAAGCGAGATTCGGCGAAGAGAGGCCCAAGGACACTCGGCGGATGAAAATTCTCGCTTGAACTCACGGCTGATGTAAGAATGATTCGGCCGAGTTCGCGCGTGGCGGAACAAGCATATAGATATATACACAACAGCGCCGTCGGAGCCCGACTCGAAAAGCGCCCCCGCGAGAAAAGGAAAAAGGCCAAATCCAAAAGTCACGGGTATAACGGTGCATGAAAAGCGCACGCGACGGACTGACGCTTAGGGGGGGGGGGTGTCGTGTATCGGCAGCGCGCGTGATTAGCATATTTATGCAGAACGAATCGGGGGTGGTGGGCCAGCGGAATTGGGTGGGCTCCAAAAAATTCCTCTTCCCACCCCCCCTCGCTTCCGCTCCACCAGCTGGCTGGGGTGTGTGTGTGTGTGTGTGTGTGTGTGTGTGTGGGTAACTGATGCAATTTGCAGATCAGCCAGCGTCGAGCGGAGGTCTCGCACCCGTTGTTTTTGCCCATCTTCGGGACACGTACATATATACATGTACACACGAATTTGTAGGATCGAGAAAAAGTCGTAGCAGAGTCGGTCGCGCGGCGCGCAGCGAGTATACAGGGTAAACAGAGCTGCGAGCCACGTCCCCCTGTTGTAGCTCGAGCGAGCGAGCGAGAGAGAGACCGAGAGCAGACACACGTTGGTGCGAGAGCGGCCCCCTCGGATCGAAAAAAGGCGCAGGGGTGGGCGGTGGGGTATGAGTCAGAGAGAAAGAGTGAGACAGTAGAGGAGGAAGTGGCGGGGCAGAGGGGGGGGGGATGGTTGGTTGAGTCGAGCGAGAGAGCGAGAGAGAGAGAGAGAGAGAGAGAAAGAAAAGTTGGGCTAGCACATATAGGCGCGGAAGCGAGAGCTGGTGCTCGGGGCTGCTCACCGGTGCTGCTGCTGGAACTTCCACAGCTTGGTGTATATGTCGAAGGTCCTGCCGAAGTAGGCCTGCCACTGCTTGTGCCCGTACTGGGGCAGGTCCCTCAGCCCGTTGAACAGCTGCTTGCTCTTCTCGAGCAGGTGACAGAACTCGAGGACGATCTTGCGCTCGTGCTCCTCCATCCCGGCCGCCATCATGACCATGTTCGTTAGGCTCGAGGAGCACCGGCCCCCCGACCACCTCGACGGCGACCACCGCCACCACCACCGCCGCGACGACGACGACGACGACGACGACGAGCCAGCTCCTCCAGGACGAGGCCTCTGGGTCTCTGCTGCGCTGTCGCTGCTGCTGCCGCCGCTGCTGCTGCTGCTGCGAACGCGCGCGCACCCCCTACTATGCTCGTAGCCGCCGCCACCGCCACCGTCGCGTACGCGCTCTCTCTCTCTCTCTCTCTCTCTCTCTCTCTCTCTGCTGGCCTGAGACGACGATCCCCCTCGCCCCCACCCCCCCGCGGCACCCTCCGCCCGAGCGCCAGCAATCAATAGGGCCGAGCCGGTGCTGCCGCCCCGAGGGGGGCGCGACAGCCCGACCGGGGGTGCTGCTCCGATGGCAAGCGCCGACTCGTCGGTATACGCGCGCCGGCTGGTCTGATCGACACTCGCTCCTCGTTCTACTGTTGGTATACGCTACAAATCTGGAATTGCAAGAGAAACAATTACTGTTTATCTGTGGAAATCGCTTATATGATATGGAAATAGTAAATATTCGAAAAATTGGTGAATTTTTATTACGATTCGTTAGTGCATACTAATTATTAGTAAAATTTTCACTGATTTTCAGATGAGTATTTTCATCGGTCATGCAATTTCTACTGTTTCAATCTTAGTGGGTATCTGATGCTCGCGCGCGAGCTCTTACGGCCCTCCCTCTCTTGTCTGCGTTGTATGCACCGCAGCTCGTCTAGCTATCTTTTGTCGCGACTATTCTTCTCGTCGGTTCCACAGAACACGAATTCGATGGTGATTTCATCTTCCTAGTTGAGTTGTTCAAATTTTAGGGGGAAGAAAAAACTGCTAATTGGGATACAGTTGTTTGTATACGAGTCACTGTCCGACCGAATTTTGCTTGGACTACTCGACCTTACTTCCAAAGCTTGAGGGGAGGACAAAGCACATACGACGATTCTCTTTGCGTCAATGGAGATTTGACACACGCGCATACATCCATATTTCTCCTGGAATTCTCCCGAGTCTCCAAACGTGAACTCCAAACATTGAATTTAAAGTACAACTATGATCGACATTCTAGATGCATTAACAAACTCAAAGAATTTTTGCGAGTTCTTCGAAGACATGATAATGTGTCAGCAAATTCCACAGTAACCATTGATACAGCAAAGGAGAAATCAATTCTTCATAATTTTCAATAGCAACCGTTGGTTACATTCCTGACAACCATTACTAAGCTGTGGAAAAAATCAGTGTAAGTTCAACTTAAAGAGGCTTTTTTAGTTTCTCGCACTCGAAACGCTAACTACAAAAGCGTAGGTCGCAATGCCTCCACAATCCTGGTTGTTAATTCCCGATGATCTTCTTCTCATCTGTCTGCGGATTTTACGCCAAGTCTTTTCGAGAAAGTATACTGTTAAATAGCTGCTGACAGCAATCTTTTCAACAAAAATTTGTTCACAATAACTTCTCGCTGACAATAATCAATTATTTTTTAGTTTTTTCAAAGTTGAAAATTTTCAATCAAATCATTCGTTTGAATTATCTATAGGAATAATCGATGTTGTGCTTCGAATCTATTTTCAGTTGATAATCATCATAAAAATGGAAGAGACAAGAAAGATAAGTGGAGATTGAACTTTTGAATAGAATCAAAACAGTATATAGGTAAGGATGTTATTGTTTTTGGGTGGAACCTGATAATAAAGCAAAACTTCCGTTAGTCTGTAATAGAGTAGAAGAATTTCTCACAACACCTAGTTTGTTCATGTGATACAATAATTGGTCATGTTTGTTTATTTCTGTTCATATATTAATTTTCGTGTCGCGATGTGACCTAATTCTTTCCGCACGTGCTTTTGATTTCTAAGATAAAACAATTAGCTTTTGCTCCCCAATTGTCGGAATCATACTACCTAAAAACTGATTGCGATAAAAATTGCATATGCACATAAATATATTATGCTCACACCATATACTATGAGGTGCACGATGAAGGGTGTGTCTCTGTCTAAATCGAGAAATGGAAGTAAAATTACGTTTTTTCGTTAGTTTCGTCTTAATGCTCTTAAAAATTAGCATACGCAATTTAGATCCTAATCGTTCAGCGAAATTGACTGTTACATACACCCCCACGCCCCTCACGCAAATCTCGTATACGAAAACTAATAAACACCCTTTGAATACATAATATTCGCCAGCTGGTTCCGCGCTCCGATCCTATAACTCGGTGGAGTTCCACGCATAGCTCTACGCATATAGTATCAAGTGTGTGTGTGTGTGTGAGAGAGAGAGAGAGAGAGAGAGAGAGAGAGCGCGTTTTTCCCGGCGTGTGTAGGGCTTGCCAAGCGTCGAGGAAGATTAATTAACTAGATAACGTCTGTCGGCAGCTAACGAGCCGAGTGTACGTCGAGGCCACGTGCGTACAGGAAAAATCACTTTCACAAAATCAGCCGTGGGGATGACGCCGAAATCCATCATCATTTCAGTTTGATTTCGGGATCACTTGTGTTTAGCGTGTTATGCGAAATAGATTCCGCGAGAATTCGCGATCATTTCAATTGATTTTACGGCGAGCGCCGAGCTAGCTTGGAGCGAATGTCAAATTGATTTCACTCCGAGGCAATAGAGTAGCTGAATGGCACTGGACAGATTTTGATAATTTATGCTCTTTGCACCCAAGTATCAATGTAGATACTCTTTGCCGATAAATTTTAATAGATAAACTATACGAATGCAGCACGAAAACACTAATTTCAATTTTTGATGAGACAACATTCGAATGCAAATTTCGAAATTTTTGTGCGAAAACCATGCATAATCACGAGAAGTCGATTGCAAAAAAATTTATCGAGTTATATTTTTGATGTATTAATTTTTATACGATTTGTTCGTGGAGTTATTATTCATTAGACATTTTCTTGTCAGTCTCGTTTGTACTTGAACATTTTATCATCAGATCTGATTGCCAATTGGTTTCGAATGATTCAATTTTAATGTTCAACACCATTGTAGGAATGTAATTTTTTGTTCTGCTACACTTATCTCTAGAATCATTCTAATGATTATTTTTCATTGATATATTGAGATATATTTCAAACCGTGGATATAGACAACGATTGGAGACTTATTTTTTTGCATAAATATCTTTACAAAGGGTTCCTTGAAAGCCCAAGACGCGAATGCTTGAAATCGAGTGAAAACGTTGCATTTGTCAACTTGTATTTATAAGAAAAGAGAAACCAAGAATTCATTTCGGCAAAGAAATTGGTTTCTAATATTTTTAAAAATAAGAAATTGCGAATGAAACAAGTTTACAACCGGCGGCGGCGCCGTGTTGTTCGCCAGCAAGGATCGAGTGTACGGATGTAAAATACGATCGTGAGCATATTGAGAGCCAGCTAGAAAGAGAGTAGGAGGAAGAAGTCCCGCAGGACGAGGATGGAAAGGGGGCCGGCAAGGGCCGGTGGTGGCCAGTCGGTATCGGCTGTCGCCTCATCTACAAGTCAATCAGGTTCGCGTGCCACGCGTCCGTGAACCGACTCTGGCCCGGCCGACCTACACCAACTCACCCCCCCCCCGTCTCTCTCTCTCTCTCTCTCTCTCTCTCTGTCTGTCTTTCTCTTTTTCTCGGTTTCTCCGCGGGATTACAGCACGTCTCTCATTAGCGGCTTTACAACTCGGCGAAAATTCCCTGTTCTCCCTTGGGCTCTCGCTTACACACACACACACCTGCTCGGCCCCGCGCGTGTATCGATTTGCTTTGCGTCGCATACAAGGAAAAAACATCGCCGCCGACGCCTATAATTCTGTTTCGACAACAACTATCTCGTCTAGCATACGTGTGCTTCGTGCTCCCTGAATAGCCATCATCGGGCTTTGAATTTACGAGCGGCTCACTATATGTATATCGAGGTGCATATCGAGGCTATCGGACCAAAGTCCAAACCGATCAAGTGGCTATGCGGATTTACGAGAATCGATTTTACCGTTGTGGACTACCATTGTCGTTGGCACCCGCGATATAATAGTAGTGGGAGAACTTTGCGTCCCCGATAGTTATGTACGAGATAGCTCTTGTAATTTAGCCAGCCTGATGGAGATACTTTTCGAGATTTTCTAGGTTTAGAGAATTATTTTCCAAATATTGTCCTTCAATTTCGGTCAATAGAATCCTTAGCTTCACTTATCATTGACGGAACAGAAACTGAGGATTAAATTAATTATTTGCGTTCGCGAGTTTTCAACGATAAACATTGATTTATCGGGCTTGATGAACCATTTCAAATTATTGAAAAAGTGAGATTGCAAGAAAAAAATGTGACGAACAGTTGTCTTCCTGGTGAGGCGCAAGAGCGGCTGACCGGAAAGCAGGAGAATGCTGGTTCGAATCCAGCGCCGAGAGATCGTGAACTTTTTCTCTCGCAATTTCACTTTTTCAATAATTTCGAATGGTTCACTAAGCCCGATAAATTAGTGTTCACAGTGACTCAGTATGACAGTCAAAAACTGACTATCCTGACCTATTCTTTCTACGAATATTGTTTAATAACTATACATCTTACGCGTGTCGCGTAGTTAGGTTGAAATCAATCAAATAACGAGTTAATAGGCCAGCGCTTTTCTTATAATTTGTTCTCGTAATATAATTATTTTTATGTTATACGTGATCATAAACGCTCATTTCACGCATCGAATTCCGTGCGTGAATTGCGATTTCACACACTAGTGCGTGAAATCGCATCGGTTTCCGTGCGTGAAATATTTCACACACTAGTGCGTGAAATCGCATTTCACGCACGGAATTCGATGCGTGAAATATTTCACACACGGAAACCGATGCGTAAAATATTTCACGCACTAGTGCGTGAAATTGCATTTCACGCACTCAAATCTCGATGAGTGAAATTCGCGTTTGGATCACTTATAACATAAAATATCGTATGCAACTCGTGAAATGCGATTCCACGCACTCGTGTGACCGCCTAACACTCGTTCGCCGGCTTCGCCGGCGACTCGTGCAGGCTTGTCACACTGGTGCGTGAAATCGCATTTCACGCACTAGTTGCATAATATACTATTACTTAATACATTGTTATCTGAAAAAATATATATTTTTTTAAATTATATTGTTGCAACTAACTTAACAATAAAATTAATTTCAAATGTCAAGTGTTAGAAGCGCGTTGAAATCTTCCTGATAAAAAAATTAAGGAAAAATAGTGATGTAACTTCTAGTAAAATCCTTCTTTTCTTGAAAATATTTCGAGAAAAGACCTCGAGAAAATTTTCAAGGAATCTCTCGCCGCAAAAGGATTCCTTGAAATGCAACGATGAAAAATAATTAAATTTTCAGTTTCGTGAAAATTTAATTTATCATGCATGATTGCTAATAATTTTTCTGAGAATGGCAATACCTACTGAAATTCGTCCGTTTTCTAGAGACCTTCCATTGAAAAAATTTCCTGTAAAATTCAAGATTGGAATTGGAAAAAATCTCAACTGAATTAGCAGGATGCTTTCAAATGAAATCACACACATACGTATCCATAGGTCCAATTTGAAAATTCGATTTTCACGTCGTCATAAAATTTTCTCATTGAGAAAGAAATATACTATGTTAAAGTCATACAAGTAAATTTTTGATGCAACGCGTTACGTTTTGATACAATGTTTTTGATACAACGATGAGAAAAATAAATAAGGATTTATGTAACTGAGATCGAAATCCCACATTCCAAGTTTCGAGAAAAATGGGCCAATTAATGATATTGGATGTAAAAGAATTGGGAGTGGAGTACAGTGACTTTAAATAATCAAACAAGACTTCCCGTTCTATTTTTAGAAATGTACAAAATGTAAATATTTATATATGATAGTAATTTTGAATAGTTAATCAACTCGAATGTGTTGAGGAATCGGGGAATTCAAAAGAGAAATTTTCCCTGGACAACGCACAACCTCATATTTTATGTACAGATAGTAAGCACGCCTACAAAATGGCAGCTTCTCATACCGTCTCTACTGCGTTCTATCTATACCCAAATATTGCGCGTGTCCCAATCCTCGCGGTGGCTCGACTTGCGGCTGACCCGCGAGGGGTTAAATAGCGGTGCGAGTTCCAGCGGAACCCCCTTCTCCTGATTCGCAATCTCTTAAGGCTCTGAGGACCTCGGACGGAGTGGACCCAGGAGTGTTCGACGATCCTCACCGTATTGAGTTAGGGTGGTTTGGCACCACACTCAATGTCGATATCACTCATCTCGGAGAAAGCAATCATACTTCCTTCGTACGAAGATGAAAAGCTGATTTTTTAGCCTTTCTATATGCGTGCGTAACTTCGTCGTTTTTTTATCAATACACTGAGAGTAAAATTTCCTTATCGCAGCTCTATGTTGCCCTGTCACAGCCAAAAGCATATCGTTGTCAGGCGATGCGTGTTGGTATCGGTCTGAGACCCATACGATCATCATTTGTTTTTTCGTTTCGGTGTCAGAACTATACGGTAGAGCTGTTAACCGATTTCAAAGTGAACTATATGAATGGAATCATATAATGATTAAACATGATGTATTTCTTGATCTATAGGAACGCTACAGGATTCCTTTGATGACTCAGCATCGTAGTAGTCATTGCGTATAGTTCTGACAAGGAAATTTTATTTTCAGTGTAGAGAAGAATCTAGCAGGTATACTTGATACTTCTAAGTTCGATGAAGCGTATTAACTGACCTTTATTGATAAAATACGTACAGTGTGAATTCTAAAAGAGAAATACTCAGTCTAATCGAACAAGACTCAAGTATAAATCGCAGTATATGCCTTTTGAAGTGCGTTTAACTCTGTTATAATTTCAATGTTCCCTTGACCAAAATGTTATGTTCCTCAGAAGCCTCAAGAAAATAGTGGAACTCGAAAAAGAAAGGCTGGGGTATAACAACATAATCGCGGGTAATTCGAGAATAGCAAATTCAATATACAGTGAGTATGATTATTTTCTATGATGGTGCGGATCTTCAGAGACGCGAAACAATTTTCATAAAAATTGCACCTAACTCATACTGAACAGATTTTTCATGCATCGAGCCATATGATCCGAGATTGAACAGCTCAGAATCGAATGGAGATTGTCCATTGGTTTTTCAGAGTAGTAAAATCCTTTTAACGTGACATAATTCAAATAAACCTCGAATTCAATTTTACCAATAAACTCCAAAAATCAAACGGACTTCAACGCGAGCTTTGAAATTTTCTAAACAAACGACTCGATCAGCACACGTGCATTTTCTCCGTAGAATTCAACAGCATCATGTTTTCTCATTTATAATTGAAATACTATTTCAAAATTTACGGTATTGACTCTACCAATTGTGTATAGCAGACGGCTAGAAACGCGTGCTCGACGCGTGACATCGAACTCGATAATCACATTTCTAAAATGTCGCTTAGGCAATATTATATACATGAGCGACAGCCGATCGCGGATTGTTAATGTATATTATATATACGGGGGGAATCAGCGGCGGCTGCACGCACGCAGGTCGCTCAAGGCGCAGCGTCGAAGCATCAGCTGAAATTAACCGTAGCGCCGATCGTGTGGCAGCTCGTTGTTTTTCGGGATAGGGGTTGCAACCGCTCCGCGGCCACTCGCTCTCTCCTCTATGCAAGTATAATGTCCGAGAGAGCGAACGAGCGAACGGCGCGTGTATATACATATATACGTATATATACATACACGTACGCGGCTGCATACATGAATGCTAAGAGAATGTGGCGCGCGGGCGCGAGCGTCGAGATCCGCAGCGGAGATAGCGCGCTCGGCCTATCGGCCATTGATATCGGTATGTAATGCGTGTACTACACGGCCGCACGTGCACGAATCGAATATACGCGCGAGCCCCCTAATCGCCGCCGCCGCGGTGCAACCCCCCCCCCCACCCCCCTTCCTCTCTTACCCTCCTCTGTGTGGCCCCCCCTCCCCTCGCCCCTCTACATACATCTGCAGCGACGATAACTCAGATTCATACGCCGATATACCGGCCGACGAGCTGTTACGAGCCAAGCTCCAATTCGACTGCTGCTGTACTGGACTGCGCAACGTTGACTTGGTCATGGCCGATCATATAGCTATGGGGTACTGCCGAACGGCCGTCGTTATAGTTTAGTGGACGAGTACGACGCTATAGGGAGATGAGGGCTCGAGAAGGCGTGAAACAACGAGAGTCCTGTCGAACTTTGGTCACTGCGCTTCGAAGGATATGGAACGAGTGTCGCGTCTCGCTGTAGCGAGATGTTACTACTTTGAAAATATACCGGACACTATGTCTCGTCGGAAATCGTGTATAGCATCGGAAGAGGTATTTACATTGAGCGATGAAAAATATCCTTGAGAAACTCTTGAATGTATAAGACTGATGGTGCATATGGGAAGGGAAATAAAATTTTCGATTCAATTTTCGATTAATTGATTCACTTGTTCCCCTTTTAAGGTGGTTTTAGCGAGTTCATATAAAATTATGGAATGAGTTGAAACTTGAAGAGATTGTACCTAAGATATCCGAATTTCCATTGCACTAAATAAAGTCACGCGTCATCGACTCCACTTCCAAACGATAGCCATAACAAAAACCGCTGCCAGCTTGACTTCGTGTGAAAAAATAATCATGCAAATAAGGGATGTCTTTCGCCATTGACAGATGTACCTGAACCTATTGACCGTAGTTTCGAAGAAAAAGTTGATAGAGATATAAATAACGATTGCTAGGTATATCAGTAGTTGCTATGAAAAATATAAAGATTCCGTATCCCCAAAAGTACTGGAAATGAAATTCAACTCAATTTTCATTTAGCAACAGTTGTCAAAGGCGTAAACAACGGTTGCTATTGATCAATGAAGTTTCCGTGTCTTTTGCCCTCGACAAATGGACCTCAAATTAATTTCCCTCTTCCCGCAGTAATGGCTGCGAGGTTGCTACAAGAAAGATCTACTATACGGTTGCTATGGAAAATACTTCATTGATTCTCATCGATCCTTGTCATTATTCGAGCTCCAACGAGCATTTATAAGGAATTATAAGGAATTTAGCAACGGCTGCTGAACGAATTCTTCTGAAAATTGATCTTGTTCCCCCGGCTACGGGCTAAGCTGTGTATTATTGATAAATAAGTGTTAGAAAAAACATGATTCCATGTTTTTCGACCCGTAGATCACGAATGTGAACCTTCCGAAGACAGTTATTTTTGCGCCGTTACATTTTACATTCAGTTACAGTATATTTCTGCTGTTCAAGTATTCTTCATAAGTAGTCTAGAATAAGATTGATCTAATTGAAATGCGATAATTGATTTGAGTCCCCCCAGTAGGGCTCCGCATCATAGCATCCAAGGCTGAAGTCTGTATATGCACGCGTGTAGTCGGTACTGATTTGATGCGCGCATTAATTAGCCCAAAAATCGCTAGCCGCTAATCGCGATTCGAAAAGCCGCGGCGGGGTATCGAAGCTGAAAAAAAAAAAAAGTAGCCCATAAGAGCGTTGGCGCGCGATCGCGTTACAGCTGCGGCGGCGTGGCGCACGTACGCGCTTCACACCTTGACTCGCGCGCGAGTCTGGCTGCGCGACCCCCCGGGCGCGTGTGAAAATGCTTGATGGATTCCGGGCGGTGACTCAGCTGAGCGAGTCGTGCGCGCGCCGCGCGACGGGGGGCAGCTGAGTCTCGCGGGCCGGCTGCGCCGCAGCCCAGTCCTCGGCCGATATCGTATTAGCTCGTTAACCGGTATTAATAGGCGAGGCGCGGCCGCTGCCCCGATTCTCGCCCGTACACAAATTAAATCACGCGATGTGTATCGGCCGCCGCGCAAATCGCTCCTCTTGATCGAGGGGGATGGATCGGCCCGAGCGAGCGAGCATCTGCCGCTCGGCGATTCCCGCGCGCCGAGATTCCCTGTGCACTCTCGGATTATGAAGTAGTTTCTGAGCTACCGTAGTCATTAGTGAAAAATGCACTGATTAATACCGATTGGGTGTATGTTCAGATGTTCAATATTTTATTGGACTGTGCTTTTGATTTTTCCGTATTAGATAGTGGAATAACACTGATAAATCAACCCGATTCTCTATGTCGTGTGATGAATTATTCATCACACAATAATTATACGAGTGATTGTTCCCCGTTTATCAGCTAACCAATTATTACTGATGTTAATATTCACTATTTTAAATAGTAATTTTTAACTGTTTCAAATTTAATGAGTACCGTCAAAGCACCGTGCCAAGCGCAAGTGGATTTTTACTTCGACCATCGGAAATTGCCTGAGACAGTTCGAGATGTTAATGAAACTTGGAAATCGGCACAATCCGGTGCTTTATATTGGAAATAGAATAAAATTTTGAGAAAAACAATAAAATATTGAGAAAATGCGAACATATTATTGTCATGTATATATTCTGTCCAGTGATTGAGGATACATTATGGTCAGACTTTCTAATCTTCTCGTAATTAAACAGAAAATGCTAACCACTTGACGTGGTACACTCAATCAATCTTTAGTATTTAAATTACATAAAAAATTAATTCGAAAGTAAATATACTAGCTAGGAGAGGTTGTCAAGTTCAGGTGATCGATCATGACGAAACTCCTAAATGCTTTTTGGGTACCTGAATAAGCCATATACACGGCCATTCAATCTAACTTTTCGATTTCCCGCAGATTCTTCTGATTAGTTTCGATCTCATAGATTTATAGTATATCTATATGTACAAGGAGTCATAAATATAAATCTACTGCACATGAAATAAATCAAACATTATTGATTGTATATCTCCGAGAAATTTTCTAGTAAGTGTTTTAATGCATATGTCGCATTCACTGAATTATAATTTTAATTTAAAATTCTTTCGAGACTCGCTACATAATATATACTTATACCGTTTGAGTAACGAGCTCTGTGAAGATAATATATTTCACTAGCTGTTTAGTAGCCCACGTTGCCATAAGCATTTGGGAGAAGCCGAAAATCGCGTGCAAAAGAACATAAGGTTGTGGCCGTATGTTGCGCCATTCAAGAAAGCTCGCAGTTAATCTGGCTGGAAGAGATGTTTGGTTCCGAAAGTTTATAATGCTGCCAGAAAGACATGTGAACAAACTCTCTTAATGCTCCTCGCGAACCTGTTGAATGCCCTGCTTTCGTGACAAATAGTGATTACATTTATTCTGTGGATGGATTGCACTTTTTACCGTTGCCTCACTGATAAATCGGTCTCCCCCGCGTCTTGTATAACTCAACGACTTATTACGCAAAATTTCCGCGCCCTCTCTTAACCGGAGGTTAATTGAGTAAAGGCCCGTAGCAAATATTCTTGTGTTTATTCATATTTTTCAATGTTAGAGGAGAAATACGAGTTTCGTTGATTTTATTGCAAATCCGTCACGTGTTGAATATTTTAGCTGCTCTCAAGCAATAAAGCATTATTTTCCCACAGAAAAATCGACAGTTTGCGGTGGCACAAATCAAATTGATGGAATTACGCTTCGAAGCCAAGGGGCACATGATACAAATGATTGTCTAGATGACAAAACCTCGAATCTCAAATTTAGTATCTCTTGCGATCACAAAATCGAACGATTGTGAAAACAATGAATTTTTGTCATAACGAATTTCTCAAAATAAAAAGCATGCCTCTCCCCCAAGCATCCATTATTAATCACGCTAAAATATTCCGCTCCCCATAACTTTCTCTTTCGACACGGACATGAATAATTATACCGAAAGCCCGAGTTTCGTGGCAATTCGTTATTTTCGAATTTAATCCCGGTGCGAGCGCTCAAAGAAACAAGAAGGATAAGGCTCCTCCACAGCAGAGAGAGAGATTTATCAAGGCATACTCGCAGAGGAGCTGCTTCTCTTTTGGAAAGTTTGCATTCCCCGCGAGCGAGCGAGAGAGATAGAGATAGAGAGAGAGGCGAGTTTTGATATTTCCTCCCTCGCCATTAGCCAAGTGTGCGACGGTGGCGGCGGGCGGCGGTGGGTAAAAGTAGAGGGGCTGGATGCGAGCAAAGCCTCAGGAAGCTCTAACTCACGAGAAAGGGGCAGCCGCCCCGTCGCCCTCCTCCTCCTCCTCCTCCTCCTCCTCCTCCTCCTCCTCTACCGCCGCCAATTCTGACTCCTTCTCCGCGCACCAGCCAGCCAGCCAGCCAGCCCCTGCTATTAACATTAACCGAGCGTATATACACCGGGCCATTTTCCGATACGAGACAGCGGCTCGCGTAGCGCATCGATTCGCACAGCTCGCGCACGACACTCGAGATTATCCTCGCGTTACTTTATGGAATCTCGGAGGGGAACATTTTTGACTGATCATTTGCGACCTTTCTCTTTATCTCTGGGAGAAAATTCCTTGTTTTGCCAATTCGGGGTTGATTCTGTTTTGAAAATGAATGTACAGGAAAATTTACTTGGAAGCTTGTGTGCGCACAGTTACGTGACAATTGGAAAATACAAAACACATTGAAGAGTTGTAAAACATTCGGCCGAAGATGAATAAATCGATTAATGCGAGATTGGAAGTTAGTTTATTAGTACATTTTATTAAGTAGGTGTACACAATAAGGACCACATTCATTTGTTTCTCGCATATACAAGGGTCTTATATAGTGGCATTGCGGCACGGAATATTGATGGTGACATTCAATAACGTCGAAAGGAAGCGTTTTGACCGTTTGCGAATGCTGGCAACAATTTTCACGAGTAATTGTATGGATTTTTTCGCTAACCGAGAGACTCTATCTAATTTTCCTTCAGATAGTGAGCATTTTTTTTTATTATAGACTCGAACTAGGTCAAAAAAATTGAGCGACACATCATTAAAATCCTTGCCACTCCACCTATGCATCATCAAATTTTGTCTTCATCTCGCACGTCCTTTTTTATCAATTGTTTCAATAGGTCTCCAATTTTTCTCTCAAATTAACAAATCTCATGACCGAAAATGACGATTTTCACGAGAATGATATTTCTCAGCGCGGAAAATCCAGATTCAATGCAGCTTGACTTATACATTTTAACGGCCTTGCACAGACAGCGGTGGGAAATAGTTTTGAGCAAATTGTACAAGTTTAAATCGAATGCGATTCGGCTCATTTCGAAGGTATTGAGTAGACCTTCTATTTGACCTCAGTCGAGCTAACATTTTGACGCAATGTAGTGCAAGATTGCCCACTTATGTGGTCCTTATTAGGTACACATATCTCACGTGCACCGGAATTATAATTATTGTTTCAAAATTTCATCCTGCCTTGTGAACCCACGAAACGTTATTTTCTGCCACTGTCACCGGTATCTTCCAGGCTGTTCGCAGCCCATAATCTCTTCCTTCGTTACAGCTCTTCGTTTCGCTAGTCTCGATTCCCGACACACTCTTTGGCAAAAAGACAGAGACAACGGCAGCTTCGCGGTGTTTCTTTCGTCGTCGCGCATCAGCCGCGTATATCCAGTACATATCGAGCGAACGGTCGAAGCGAGAGAAAAAAAAAATTCTCGGGTACAATCGATCGTCGCGTATGTATGTACATTCGACAAGCCATAGAGTCACCCGTGTCCCGAGCGCAGTATCAATTCCCACGTCGGAATACGAAATTTTCCCAGCGCGTCCGCGAGACGACGAATGGATAGTCAATAATTGTTGCGAGAGACGCTCCGTTAATGAGGCACGACATTATGGCGCGGGCGTATGGGGTATGTATTAGGTACTGCGCGTTTGTGTGTGGCGCACAGTGTATATATGTATATAGCCGGTACAGCGCATCTCTCGACGGCTGCCATTGACTAGCGATTCTTCCGCGAGATTTAACTTCCGCCGCGCCGGGGGCCGTAGCCACGCAGCACGCGCCGAGACGTACGCGCACCGATGCTCGCTCGTGCGTTAACAAAACGGCCTTCCGATATCTCATCTGCGCAATTAACTGCCCTCCGTGTACACACGCGCACACACACACGCATATACATACGCGTATACATTTTCTTCCCTGCTCGCCCGATTTTCGATACTGTCCAAACAGAGATACCGACTTGTGCCCCCGCTCGCTACACGACACATTGATCCTATCGTCTGATGTATATTTATATACGGCGGTGTGTACTGCACGTATCGATGATTCGATCGAAAATCGCTCACGAGAAAAATTAGCAGATTAATGATGATTATTGATGTATATGTTTGGAAGCAACGTAAATGTCTCGTATATACGATTCGGGCCCTGACGTGGTGTTTTCATTCTCACGTTTTTCTCATGTGAAATTGCGACAATGGAGTGAACATGAGCATATCAATATTACTCATGAAAATTGAATTTTTGTGAAAAAGGGAAAATCAGTCATGTCAAAGGTAATGTCTTCTCCTGTTAAACAAGACTCCTCTGGGACCGAGAAAACTTCCTGTTATATATGAACCAATTAACATCCGATTGTTGTGGATGCACTCCACTCGAGTAAATCGTGTTACAATAAGAAGGCAAAATCCCCAGGTGACTTTTCTAAATTCATTATAATGAAAAACTACAATATGTAAGTGTATGACTCATTCAGTTTGATTCAATGTGTATTCACCTTCATTAAAGTGGCATCGACTACTTAACTATTCACTACAAGAAAATCACGTCGAGTCAAGAAAAAATTCACCTATTTCTCAAAGTAATTTTTCACTTTCATACGATGAAAATGTCTCTGTACCAATACAACTTTCATACGTTGGTAGGATGTACCGACTGTAAGTCACTTTCGAGAGAAGACGCCGATCCGATTGGATAAATACGTATCGTAGGAAATCGACGAAAAATTTCGTGGAAAAATGCCGTGAGTATTATTCGCGTATATAATTTTCGCGTACCACACAGACTTGTCAATTTATTTCCCCCGAAACTACCAATAAGTATAACTCGACTCGTGTGCGCGCGTAAATACACTCGAGTCGCGCAAATATTATTTGTCCGCGTCGACGCGATACGATATCGCTTGATACACACACACACATCCACCCACTCACACCGTGTAACGAACGTCTCGTTTTTCGGGCTGGAGCTCGCCGGTGGTTGGCGGGTGGGGGGTGAAATAATGCGCGCATCGCCTCGCGGTAATGGCAAGAGAGCTCCCCCGGCAAGCTCGCGTATAGCAGACGCTGCAGCAGCGAAATAAAAGCTTATCTGCTCGAGCCCAAGGACGCGCCGCGCGCGGTCCTCTCGCTCCTCGCCGTATCTATACATACGTATACGTATAGTCGGGTGGGCGCGCGCTCGCGAGTGGGGGAAGAAGATCCACCCTCGGGAGGGGCGGGGGGTGGGGGGATGATCCCGCCTTCCGCGGGGGCAGGATGGCGGTGCGCGCACGCGCCACTGCCGCGCTCTGATAACGCCGTGGGCCGGCGCGCTGCTGCTGCTGCTGCTGCGGCGATCCTCGGCTCGCGGCACTCGGCGAATGCGCGCCCGACGTCCGCCGGTCCAAGCGCGCGCCCACACACACACACACGAGCACGCACAGCCAGCCGCTGTCTCGCAGTAGTGCGTTATATATCCCTCCGAGAGCCGATGTCCCGCAGTGCGCGTGTTCGCGGTACAGTGTAGCACAAAGAGCCGCGGGCCCAGGGACAACGAGCCAGTACCGAACAGCAAAGCAAGCTACCCCGTCCTGACGGTGAGTCATGTATATGCACAACTGGCCGAGAACGTGCTTGTTGCTCGCGCGATCGTATACACGACGCGACCGAGGCCTTCGCGAATGGGATTTCGGGGGTTTCGTTGCGGGGATTCGTTTTCGATGCTTCAGCGCGTCAAAATCTATACAGAATGATTATATGGTTGTGTTTCGAGTTCGCGAGAGGAATAAATTTTTACCATACATCGTTGTAGCAATGTGCATTTGGCTTGGGCCTGGTTACGTTGGAAATAGAGCGTTTGCGTTGTCAGATTTAGAGTCGACTCACGTGATGTACGGTCGTTAATATGAACACCGATGTGTGAAACAGCCACGTGAGTGAATAAATCATCTCGCGCGTCTAGGGCGAATGATTAGTAGTGACGCTGTATAGTCGCTGTGAACATTTCGATCCAATTCTTTTGTATTGCATTATTTCTAGCGCATGTACATTCGTTGTTGAGACACACACACACGCGCGCGCGTGATCGTTATATGATTCATTTGATTATTGTCGGAGAAAACGAAGCAGACGTGTAAATTCGTCGATTTGACTCTATAATGTTCGTCCCAAAAATCGTTTCACTCGCGTCCGAAGATTAAGGTGGAAAAAATCAAGTACCTCTCGCGTAACGGGATAATATTTGAATATAACGATCGCCTCGAGCTCCCGAATTATAAATCAGAAATCAATATATTTTTGTCCCGCGATAGTGTGTACAATTTTCACTGGCAGGGGAAACGAGCATGTGTGCCGTTTGATTTTGCGAGTTACACAGCGCAGGTCGGGAGACAACACCCCGAATGATTTGTTTTCGTGCGATAACTGGGTCTGGAAAAAAAAACGTAAATCGGACGCGAGCGAGCGAACGAGCGAGCGAGGCGGGTATGTGCGCGCATGCAAATTGTAAAATAAGTGGTAATAAACGAGGAGCGCGTTACGGATAATTTGGCGCGGCAGTATCGCAGCTGCGCGCGATCGCAACGGGCAAGTGTCGTGTGACGTGAGCTTTGATACTTTCCGCGGCTCGCGCCAACGCGCGACGAAACCCGCGAAATTCACGCGAATGAGGCATTGTTCGTCGACAATGGGAGCCGCTCTTCGTCCCGAGAGACTAATTTATTTCCGCGCGCCCGCTGCACCCCGCGCGAACCGCTCGAAAATCATTTCGGGTCTCCGTCTAGTCTGTAAATTGTATACTTTCGTCGAGAAAATTCAATCCGACGAATGATACAAGATTTATTTGTTCAATGAGTATTCGGTGAATTCGTTAGTCCGGCAAAATGTCTTCTCCAGTTTCCAGGGGAGTCTTGATGGAGATAAAGACGAAATTCAGTAGGTTCTCACTTGTGGGCATATATGTTGCAATGAAAATTGTATCCATTGGTTGCTGGTTGTTTTGGCGAGCCGACAAATATTTGTCATTTACATGACCTTATTTTCCGCGTACGATAATCTGGTACGAATTGCCGAGAGATTGAATTGGTTTCTTTTACGTTCATGATCATGATTACAGTTTAAATACTTAAGCAATTTATTTCCCGCAAAAAGTAGAATACATTCCTAATTACGAGGTTCTGGTCGGAGACGATGTTTCAGGGCACACACACGAGTCACTTGTACTCCCGGTTAGCTCAACGTCCTGATTTTACGGTAATATCTTGTCAGTCATCGTTACAATGTCGACATGTACAAAATATCATTATTCACAGAATCCCATGGATAAAAATGAAATTAACTTTTGTAAGGCCAATATCGAACTAAAAATGTTTCATGAAAATCAAAACGATGATTAAACATTTCAAAATGAGGTGTTTTGAAAGTATATTCTCTAAAAACAATAAAGAATGTCGCAACACATAAATATATGGAATGAAAAACTATCAAAATCTTGAACACGCTAGTCTTTCCTACGAGCCTCGACACGATCTACTTGTGGGTACTCGAAAACTATCTTGTCAAGCATGTCACCACAGACTGTGTTGATATTTTACACACTATTACAGAGTATTCCTCGACGATCGTAATGATAAATCGATTGATTGACTTTCCGTCGACGACCCATGTAATGATCATGAAAAGCCCCCGAAATTCGCATCTTCTCAGCTGGACAAATAGGATAATCATCAATACAGCGAGTCGGATTACCACGATATGAGAACGACTACGACGCCCCATTAACATCACTTTCCACGCATTCCATTACCGTCGCTGACCTACAATCTTAAACTGCTCATGAATAATTCGCGCGGCGTCCGAAAAATATAACGCGCGCAGCATCCCCCGTGCCCGCGCGGGAGGGTCAAACGCTTTGGAGCACATCAGGGGGGGGGGGTGGGGGCAGGGTCGAATAAAAAGAGGAGAGCGCGAGCGTAATGGGCTGCTGCAGGAGAAACGACGGAAAGAGTCGCTGGCGAACGTAAAAGAGAGCTGGGGCAAAAAAGAAGAAAGAAAAAAGAAGAAGAGAGAAACAACAACGCGCGGAGTCAAGCAGCGTGCGAGAGCTGCCACGTGTGTGCGCGCGTCTCTCGTCGCCGCTGGCCTTTTTCTGCCTCGCTGAAAAGCGACTCTCCTGCACTGGATATGTATACGATGCCACTAGCTGAAGCGCTGCCAAGCTTCCTGCGTGGCCCATTATTTTTCCTCCGCGTTCGCCCTCCTCTCCCCCGCATATATGTATACGTACGCGCGTTCTACGACACTTTTTCGCCCTCGCCATCCCGCCTTTTACCTCCGTATAGCTCCGCACCTTTCGCGATTACTCGAGCGATTGTGTATACGTGTGGTACGGCTGTTCGCGGCGACTCGAGAGTTACGACGGCATTTTGATGCTTCGCCAGTCGATTCTGTATTTGACGGATGTTTCGCACGAGCGGACGCAATCGGGGTTGTAACTTTTCTTCCTTTGTCGAATCGAGAGTTATCAGTTTTGATGATTTGCTGGGTGGTCGTTTTGTTTGGACAATGTCAGATTTCCTCGTGTATCTCTGGATAATTTATTCGCTTTTACCGTTCGCGAGATAAATTTCCCGAGATATGATTATCAAACTTGATGATCATTAAATTCATATGGCACAAAGAAACTGAGATTATTTTTCACGGCTGCTCGTACCGACTTTTCCTTCTACGGATTTACCGCCCGAGTTATGCCAGACAATGGAGTTGACGAAGTTTTGCGTCCAGCTTCAAGTTTTCGAAATTTATAGACAAAGTTTCGCGAGCTTTATAAACGACGTAAATCCATCCTCCTATTTGAAATAAAAGTGTGTCGATAGAACCGCTTGGGAGTTAACTTCTATTTTTTTTTTTAATTTTCACTGATTTATTATCCCGTTGTTGGGAAATATCTAAAAACTTCATTTTTCGGCTATACCGTGTGCCCTGCTTTCCAGTCGAGGTTATTCATCGAACCGGCGATACTTACATCCTAAATGGACCCTCGAATAATTCCACGACGTTGAAAATCACCATCGCATTTTGAAAAAAAAGTTTGTTTCCCAATCATAGAGGACAAAATTTCGCTCTATCCAATGTCAATTAAAAAAGTGTATATTTGTCATTTGTTATCCAAAATGAATAACTCTCGATGCTATGGTATATAATTGAGCTTCTCAAACGATACGAAATCGCAGCTTGCGGTAAAAGCCGAGAATCGCGGAAAGGTTGTTTCCTCCGACGATTAATATACTTACATTCACGCTGTATGAATTCTTCCAAACTCGAGCCGCGGGCGGTGCGTTGCGTAAATCAGACGGTGTATCCGATCGAAAAGAAAATCCGACCTTCGAAAGTCATCATTTTCAACTGGATATACACTCGTTGTGAATCTCGCATGGACAAAAGGCCCTGTGCGATCAATCGAGCAACGCGCCGGAGCCCCTCGCACCTCAGCCGCATGCGTATATGCGCGTGTGTATACATGTATATAAGCCTGGCGCGCGCGAGCGGTCTATTGGGCTGGCGGTCCAGCGCTGTGGCGCGTCATGCACGGAGTACACGTCGCGACGTTGTTGCATTTAAATAACTGCGGCACACGTGCGAGAGAGAGCGAGAGAGAAGAGAGAGAGAGAGAGAGAGAGAGAGAGCGAGGGGTTTCCGGCGAGCGTTAACAGAGTAACAGAGTGATGTAATGAGGCCCGGAAGCGGGCAATTTGCCGCTAGTGGCCGCGCCGAGGCAGCGCGTCGCGCTCGAGCCTGCGCTGATCAGTCGGCCGCGCTCTAAGACATAAGCAACCTGCCGATATATTTATACGCGCGTCGGGCTGTCGCGCGCGCAGGCTCCGATATCTTATATATCCGTCGCGGGGAGACGCATCCTCGTCGCGTCCTGCCGCGGCCGCGCTGCGCACCGATCGTCTTCCTGCAGGTATATACCCACACACACACACACACACCTGCGAGCCGCAAAATATTTGCCGCCGCCGCCGCCGCCTCCCCCACGTGCGGCAGCGCGTACTATAGTGACGTGAGCCCCACATTGCGCGTGTGTGCGTGCCGATGTGCGACGAATTGTGTGCGAGCTCGTTCGGTGCACTCAGCGTGCCACTTTGTCGCGCTTGTGTGTTGCTCCCGCGCGGCCGATTTTCTATATTTATACACGCTGCTGCGGATCGTTCGGCCAGTGCGCGATTGTGCGCGGCGCTGATTTTTCAAAGCCGTGTACAGGCGAACAGTCCGTCAAAATCAAGTTTCTCGGGTTCGGGTAGCCCACCGTGTGATCCATTTGTCACTCGCTCACCGCGACGTGGCCACACTGTAGCTGTTTTCGTACATGTGATTCGGGCCGTGAATGGCATCGACGGAGTACGATACCGTAGAGTCCACATTGCTTTTCACTATAGCCGTGGCTGTTTCGCGCGAAAACTCCTGCCGTTGCTGACGATCGAGGAAAATCAAGCGTATCCCTCGACCGCAGTCGCGAATCTAAACCTGCGTCGCGTTGAAATTCATTTGGAACGTGGGAATAATTCACAGATCGATTAAGCTCGTTACGCGAAGAGATGCACGGTTTCGCATCGTCCTGTCCTACTCGCGGACGTTCTTTTGATATTGGAGCAATGTCTGCAAAAAACAAGGGTACGTCGTGCACAGTCTGTAGAGGCAAGTTTTTACGAATTCGATAGAGTAGTTTGGGAAAATGTTATAGCCCACACGAGCGGTCGAATTTGCATTCAGAAGTACGCGCGCGCGCGCGCGCGTGTGTGTGTGTGTCTACACGACGGCATCCGGTCGAGCGCAAAGGCCGCGGCGCACCAGTTAGACACATTTCTTTGCGAACAAGGCTGTTTCAGACTCGCGTGGTCCCTCGGCTCTAATGATACAATTACACGCACTCAAATGCATGCGCGCGCGAGTGAGCGAGCAAGCGAGCGATCTACAAACGTAAATGCTGAAAATGAGATGCTACCTACCGCGTATTATACTTTCCATTGTATGTTTAATCGGAACGTTCGGAAGGTATACAAGTAGCGATGCTCGCGATACTCAGTGGCTGGATCGTGGATTTTTTAATCGTACAGTGCCGGCGCAATGATTTACCGGGTGCTTGGTGTGAGATATCATAGATTGAACTTTATAATCTCGTTTTTTTACAATACAGAAAATAATTTTTCCAAACTGAAATATTTTCTGGCGTGAAAACAAGTCATGGTTTTTCAAACATCGCGTTGATTTTTCAAATACAAACTATCATAACTGTTTTATACATTACCCGTGTTTAATGGCTTCGGAGAAATAGTTGTAGCAATTCTAATAAGAAAGATTGATTGCCAGTGTTTCTTGCTTTTTTAATTGCAAGAAACATAATCGATTATTATTGCTTTGAAACGAGTAAATTACCTTTTATTATATGACTCGAGATTCATCATTTTGACTACACTGTTGATGATTTGGATCTCTTGAATACAATCTTGGTATCATGAAAATAATTCCTCATGAATATCCGTTTCGTTACGTAATAGCCACAGTCCTTTTTCGAGATATTTTTTTGCTTGAGAGTTGGAAAATTCGAATTGATAACTAATTTATAAAATACAAGCAATTACATTGGCAATGGTTACTGTAAGTACTTATACTAATACTTCAAATTTTTCCATTCTTTATACTGAGACAAGTGGGGAATACCAAACTATTCATGAATAAATTATTTCCAATATAAATTTCAAGTTTATATAAACGATGAATTTTAATTGACTGTTTCACTGAATGATATAACTAAGCTAATAAGATAGAATTTCTCTTCATACATTTCTCTTAATTTGCGATCATTGATCATTATATTTTTTAGATAATTGGAACACTTATGAGTTATTTTTCATTTCTTTAAATATTTAATGGGTTAATTTTCATGAATGAACAATCAGGTTATAAACATTCAATTGAACGTTTCCTGTGTAATTATTATCTGCTTTACTACGGATTGCCTTACTGAACGATGATGGTTTTTAAATATTTCGACCAGCTCACAGTAAAGACAAGCGTTACTAAATTCTATTCTCTCGCATAATTTATTTCGTAACATGCAGTTGCAACATTCGAACCAATTTAAAACAAAAGTTGAATCACGGAAGTCAGACTTATTAGAATCATTTCAGCACTGAACTAAATCTATTTTTATCTGTGCTATAGTATGCCCTCCGGCTAGTTATAAAAAGTTTTTGGTTTAAAGTTCATGGAGTATCTGAGGGTTTTTAGTGTACTAAGGACCGTGTCTGGCCTTGTATGTTTCGATCAATAGAAATAGTCAGCTCTCTCTCAAAAAAGCTTCTGATTTTTGAGAGCACTATTCTTCGGAAATATAGCTTGAAGGATTGGTTTAAAAAAAAAAAAAATAACTACAGAGAACAAGTTTTTTCGTTCTAAACCTTTTCAACGATAATCGTGATTTCTACGGTAACTTGAAAATATAAAACTATCAATATAGTTTATCGTTTTGATAAAAAGTTAAATGAGAAAATGGATCATTACTTATCTGGTAAATTTCTTGGCAGACCGAAAAACACGATTCTTAATGTCACTTGGAGACGGTACGAATTTCCCCGTCCGATTCAATCTTCATTGTCCCAAACGAAATTTCATTTGGTCGGTAAACATCCATTTCTGCCCCGATCAGACTGATATTCTTCCGTGAGTCTTTTGGATTTTTATCCAGCGCAGACGATGTTGGGCCAGCCACCGACATGGGTAAAAGCTCGATCAAGCTGCGACGCAAGCTTTCGTATACACATGAAATTGTCCTGGCGGTGCTCGGTTGACTGAGAAGGTGTTTGTTTTTGTTCGCAGGGGCGCTTTGGTGATGTACGACAGCGCTAGCTGTTCGTACGCAGGTGCGCTCGACCTCAAGGGACCGACAGCGGCGGCGGCGGCGTCGAGCGGAGGGGCCGGAGGGGCGGCAGGAGCCGCGGCGAGCGTCGCCGCGAGCGTCGCCTCGGCCTCGACGCCCGGCCAGCTGGCCATCGGCTCCAACGGCTCGATCCAGCCGGTCAAGCAGGAAAACTGGCCGTACCGCGGCCTCTCCTGCGGCTCCACCTTCCAGCAGCTCAAGCAGAGCGTCGAGAAGGCCAAGCAGGCGCTGGCCGACAGGGGAGGCTACCTCGCCGGGGCCTTCTCCCCGACGCCCAGGCCCAACCCCTCGGCCCTTTCGCCCACCGCGGCCATCACAGGTCAGTCCTCCTTTTCTCCCGACTGCACTTTTCAATATTAGGCGAATATGATTATATCTCCTTGGAACGTGACCATTTCGCTTTGTTTTATGTTATACATGATATATTTACATTTTTCGAATTGCGGATCAGTTTTTCTCATTATGTTACAAAACATTTTGGGAAGGGACCACTCCGTAATGGTCATCAGTAAACGACAAATCAATTATCGTGATCGTCAAGGAACTTAACTTTCCAGAACATCAGGAGTGTGTAAAACGTTGACTTATGTGCTTAACGTTGTAACATTGGTTATTTACAAATATGAGTCGAATTTACGTCTTTACAGACCATATACTGCAAAATATTTATTGATAAAAATTCAACGGTTACATTGACTTGTGTATGCAGTGAAGACTTTGCAACTCTATAGAGGAAACCGCATCGGATGATGTGAAATAAGGAACATGTACCTAATATGCGCCACATAAGCGCCCAGTCTAAAGAGTATCAACAAAATTTGCACTTACACGAGCAAAATTACTGACTTATGACTGTTTGACTAACTTACATATTACCATAACCCATGATCTCTGGTTCGAAATATAAGGGTGCCCAAGAACAAAGTCTTACAAAGTCTCATCGGGCGATTGGTTTTTCAAATGTTGTGCCCACTCCTAGTCAGTGATGGTGTGAAAATGATTAACATGCCTTGTTTCCGATCGAAAACGACCTACTAGATATGCTTGGCTGTATTGCGTTCACACATGTAAATATATAGACACGGGCATTCACACAAAATATAGTGATATTTTTTTGAAACAAAAAAAAATCAATACGACGTGAAAATGGCTTTACGAAAAGCAAATGCAGCCAGTACAAAATCTTCAAAATAAGTCAAGCTGTATTGGATCTAAAATATTCTACGCTGAGAAGTAGACTTTTCGTATTATCTAAGGTGAGTCCGGGAGTCTTTGTAGGCATGACATGTCTTATATAGTTTAGCTTATGCGTCAGTTCCTCCCATTTATTTTGTAGTGTGTCTTTGTTTTCCATTAATCAATTTTCAATCGTGATGTCAAATGATGAATACATTTTGCAGGAATGTTCTTATCAATTCAATATCTATTTGGATTTTACGATGGCTTTGTATCAATATTTATTTGACGTTGTTGAGAATCAGAAGTTAGAGGATTAGGGGAATCTTCAAGATTAAAGAAAGGGTTGTTAAGAAAACTATCAAAACAGTTGGAAAATGATTTAAAAGCAGTTTCAATGAGTGACAAATAATATATTTTTTAAACTGTTCGATAATTGAATATTAGTCACTTTTATGATCTGGACCGTGTTCAAAATACCATTCTTGAAATGGTTCGGAGAATATCTCACGTAGATGTGTCTTCAAGAGGCACCTCTGCTCCACTACAACCACGTAAACAAGAAACAGCAACAAATGCTGGCAAACCTGAAATGGAAATTATTATCACAAGTTATTGGTGGAAGTTTTTTAACTTCGACGTCAGGCTATGGTAATTTTTGTGGCGAACTAAAATTTGTGCAAAAACAGTTGACCCTCATATTTTTATAATTTCACTAAATAAGTACACTTCACAGTTTGCATTTTTAACACCATCAGAATAATCAATCCTCCCTTTGGGAGCAACATAGACTTTTTCCTAATTTAATTTATGCAAAATTTTATCAATGACACAACAAATCTTCCCCTGGGCAACTATTGCTTGGATGATAGAATACGTAATGCTATAAGAAATTGAACGGTTTGAATTATGGCCACCACACACTTTATGAACAAGATTTCAAAAAGATTGGACGTTTCTTTTTAAATACATTATCGGAAAAACAGAGTGGTTCGGTCGTTGAATTCTCTTTGAGAAAACTAAAATATATTGGTCGATAATTTTTTTTCCTTGACTTCGGTAGAACTAATTGTCTCCCACCTGATGAGAAACTACCATCTATGGTTGGAGAACGCTAAATGGTTCATAATCTACTCTACCCCATACTATAAAAAATAACGCGAGCTTTACCGACCCCGAATGTATTTTTTGCACCTGTTTAAAAATCTCTGGACTAACAGAAAATCGAAAATCTCGGCACCATTACAATGACTTTTTTTGAGAAATGAAAATCAATATAGGATATTTTTATATTTTAGGTAGGTACAAGAATTGTCGTGGCTTATAAACCAGATCAAAATGAATAAAGTCCTAAACAATACAATAATTATACCATACCCAAATCTATTTCCAAGTATTTCTATTGATATTCGAACCATTATTCAATATTAATGGTGTGATTTTCCACGAATTAAGAATCTTCATTAATGTCTCAACAATTTTGAAAATTGCTAATAATATGACTTATTGAAATATTTTTACTTACCAATACATGTTTTCTTACAATCGTCAAACGACACTGTAGAAAATAAAGAGTTATGGATGAATATTTTATAATGATTCAGACGTCAGGAGAATCTGATATTTTGTACAAGGAATACTCAAATATTTTCATTGGAATTCATAAAAGGGGTAGTTGAAAATAAAAAAGTTGCATCGGAAAAAATATTTCAAATACTTACGTTGATCAGATTCCTTATCTGCCATTCCAGATGAGAAAAAGGAAGCAATAAGAACGATAAAAAAAATTACGATGGATCTCATCATTCTATTCATCAATCGAATGCAATTTTCACAGAAAAAATCGATAACTCGTAAAACTTTCCTTATTTCACCTGAATATATACTGAAATCCAAACGTGGTACAGAAACTGAAATAAATTATTCTAATCTAATCAATTAATTATCAATTACCAGATCAATTGCTGTATTTGTCTTTGTCGTTTTTGGTTCTTAGGTGGTGGGGGTCCACCCCCCCCCCCTTTCCCACCGAGAGGAAAAAAACGAACTTAAAAATAAAAAAATTATTGGTTGACGATTTTGATGGTAGCGAATTTCGAACAGCTTCACTTACAGTTTCTAATATATTCATGTGTAGAGTTTCATTTTCCGTACCACTCAAATTTCTGTCACCGATTTTCAACTTTCATAGTGTGGATTTAATTGGCGTAAGCATCCATACTGCATATCGAAGACACATGCAATTCCGTCCACGACGAAAGATACATCTCAATTTTCCCGCGGAGCGCAGGACAATTTTTAAAAATATGGGACTTATCACATATGGAAGAACTAATCACACTCTATTTATTTCAAAAAAATACAAAATGGCGGCATACCAGTGCATCAAAAAAAAAAAATTCAGTTGGTTCCCTCGGCCGTACTACTACAGGTCACAATTATGAACCTAGAACAAAAAATCGAACGACGTTATGGAGTAAAATGGAAACATCATAGGATCTTTTCGAAAATCGAATTTGGCAAGAAATGGCGTCAATTTGATTTTTTTTTCGCGAAAAAAATCATTCGAAAAGCGGTCACACAACCGGTAAAATTCAGTATATCGAAAAAATCCGACGATGTTCCCTGAAAAATTATAGTTCGAAGCGACAGTTGAAATTTTAAGTCAACCGGTTGAATATTAATAGAACTATCAGTACGGCCAGTTCAAGAAAAACGCGTTCAAAGTTTCAAGTACTATGAATTCCATACTATTTTCATTACCTCTAAGCTGCAATTCCTGCTCCATACAATCGGCCTTCCAATTGAAGATTCTCTTGCTCCTCATCTGTTCTTGACGAAATTTCGTCTTCGCAGGCAGTTTCGTAAAGAAAAGAATAAAAACCCTAACTGTATAACGGCCCGCGTGCTCTATATACCACCTATTTGGCGACGCGACTTTGTTCAGAAAATCGATTTTTTGAGGCACTACAATGTATGGGTTACGTCACAAGTTCTAAATATTTAGACAATATATTTTTAACTTGCTGTATCTCCTTTAAATTTTGTTAAATTGAAACAAAAAAGCCGTTTGGATCTTCGTGAGTTTGGCAAAAACAACCAAATAGAATTTTTATGCAAGTTTCTCATTCTTATACTCGTATTAATGTGAGCCCGTTGAAGAAAAAAAAATGTTTAAATTCGATATTATTGTGTTCGTCCCAGAAATATTAGTTTATGAAAGTATAAAGAATATTTCGTGAAACGAAGGATATTGGTATTTCTGGAGTCGCAGCTGTTTTATTTGTATTTAATCAAATACTATACGTCACAGACACTATTGACCGAGCGTAAGTAGATAAATACCATTCATCGAACATTATTTGTCGAAATATATATCATACAGTTCAAATCATTTGCAAATATTCCGTTATTCTCGTACTGATCACATCTCCAATTGATTTATAATTATAATTATTCCTCAATTGAAGCGTGTCACTATTCATACTCGAGAGATTGATACTTTTTTGAGAAATAATCATTCTGCCGAATCCCGCGAAATTCTCGACTCAATTCGGGGCATTACTCGGTGTGAAGTTTCGAAAGAGAAGAAAAAAAAACAAGAAAATGGTTAACTGCCAGTGCCATAAACTACTCATCACCAGTAGAGCCGTACAAAGGCTCTCGACATCGACAATAAATACTCCTGCACGAGTGCGCTCTCCGCGAAGACTAAGAGAGAGAGAGAGAGAGAGAGAGAGAGAGAGAGAGAGGGACGAGATTCGGAAGAAGACTCGACTGCAAGGGCGCGATAATTTGTCAGCCTGCAGCGGAGAAAGTATATATGCAGTTGGGTGCGCGCGCGAGACAGTCTCGTCGATACAGCACGTGCATGTATATATATACACGCAATATATCCGAGTGGCGCTCGCCACCGTCGCGCCGCCTCGATGTCGCCGATTTCCGATTGTTTTTTAAAAGGCACAAGCGTAACTCCCTCCTCCCGCAGCTCGACCGAGCGCACATTAATTACGCCGGCGTGTAAATCATGTTATCGGTCCGCGACAGCAGCCGCCGCCACCACCGCCGCAACCGTTCGTTCTCCCACGTATCCGTATATATATACACACACACTGCATGCTAAAGTGTTTATGTGGCCGCTTATGAATCATGTGGATTTTGATCTGATAGGGAATTTCGATAAACGATAATCTATCCGTATGAACGTACAGACATGACAAGTTATGGACGATTTTAATTTTATTAAATCCTTCAGATGGAACGACTTGCTTCTTTCTTTTTGCGTAAAAGACTGATCCGTCGAGTGTAGGCTACCTCGAAACGCATTATTCGCTTGGTCATCCGAAAAAGAACAGATGCTTTGAAAAGCCGATGTTGCATCTTCCCTTGATGGCCATCCGACTTTTCGATGGAACTCTTGCGTAACGGCCAGCAGTAAGGACTCGTTTACTACTGCCCCATGCTATAAAATGGTCCACGATGAATAAACCATCGAGCTGCTCGGGCAGAAAAGACTCGCTTGCCAATACTAGATTGAGACCTTGAAAACTCTGTTCAATTAACTCGAATCAATTATTTATGAAGGGGTATATGTACGTGAAGATACTCTGACCTGTGCTGATGATGAACGTACGATGATAAATCACTCCGAGCTGATTTTTGGGTAGCAAAATTGGTCGTCTTGGCGGACCCACGAAGACTCGCACTACTGATTTGCTCGTTTCGCTCAATTTCGCTAAAATACGAATAGTCAAACGTACGGATCCGAGATCCTTCTCACACCGGTATCCCCCTTCAAATTCCTAAGGTATTCCCATCGTTTTTTAGAACTTCATTCTACTAAATTTGATGGCATTCGACGTTTTAGTCTCGTCAGCATAAACGTATTGTGTTTTGATTCAGCTTGTTCTAATCTGAGGAATAGCTCTTTGTTATAATATTTTAAATAATAAAAAGTACTACTCATCCATTTACTCCCAGTACTCCATAAGAATTCCGTGGTACTCTTTCTGGGAGTACTGCAGAAGCTCTTCGAACAGAATGCTCCATTTCCCGGAAATGATTGCGGTTATTGCCTTTATGCGTGTTTATGACGTCAAACCAATGATGATCAACACAAAGTTCCCGAGAAATCAACATCAGTTAGGAGCAGAAATGTCCTAACTCAGAAACGAAGAATCCTTGAATAATATTTTAATTGGAGAATTTTCGAATGGAAAGTATTCAATCCTCTGCAGCAGTATAAAAGTATTTGAAACATGGCACGCATACATTTTTGTTTACATGATGTATTCGGGAAACTCGAAGAGCATCACAGAAAGTCCGAGGACCCGAATTCCGCATCCGAGATCATTATTCGAGACCCGAATGTCCCATACTCTCATTGTTCAAATACAACATGACTGCGGTACAATTTCAAAAGGATGATTTTCCAATCGTGACGAACATCTTGATGATTTCAGAATGTATCAAAATCGAAGGCTCATCGACATTGGGATGCCTCTAAAGGCATGCATTCGATTCGGCAAAGGCATTTTTTGATTTTTCATCGCCAAGTGAATTTTTTTAATATCTCAGCTTGCAAGAATAAAACTTGTCTCATTTTGAGGGTTCAATCTATATTCTATAATTCGGGCGGACTCGTTCCTCGAACCTTTGCGATGAATCGTATGATTCGTCAGTGAGTCGCATCGACAATATATCCCGTTCCACCGCGAGAAGGGACAAATTCAAAATTTTCACAGCACCTCGAGGCTCGTTACAAGCGACACGTTGAAAATCAGCAAGGGAGAAGTTGGCTGGCCGAGCTCTCGCGAGATCCGCCGGTGGGTTTCTCGCTTAGCTGCAGACGCCCGCCCGTGCGCTCACGAGATAAGCGATAAAACGGCAAGATGGTGGGTTCAGGGACCTCCGATGATGGCGGCTGCGAGGTGGGTTTAGCCGGTCTTTCTCTCTCTCTCGCTCGCTCGCTCGCCGTATCCATGGCGACAGACCCAGCCCAGATTCGCGCCACCCTCATCTCTATCTCCCTCGCCGGATGCGCTGAAATCCTCCCCCGCTATATATACACATGTATATATGCGCGCGCCAACCAACCCTCCCCTCCACCCTCCCCCAACCCCCTCTCTCTCTCTCCATCTTTCCGGACCTTCTATATCTATGTATATGTATATATGTGTATGTGTAACCATGTATATACCCTCGGCCGGCTTTTTCAGCCTATCCTCGTCTTTCCGCGCTCAGATACGCGGGGTGCGGGCCCGCGCACGCACCAGCCAGAGGATGTGCACCTAGTTAGAGCCCCCCGGCGAACAGCGGCCTCTTTTTCTCTTTCACCCGGCGGCCCCCGCCCTCTCGCTTCATCTCTCTATCTCCCAGCTGTGAGGATCGCACGGGATTTCGCGACGAGAGCCTCCCTCGCGCGCAGCTTCCATTGTTGGACCCCGCATCGACGACGAGAGAAGGACTTTTGATGGGCCGCGCGCGCGTCCGTCGAGCGCCTGGCAAGTTTTCGCGCGAGACGCGTGTCGCAGGAACCCGGCTGGGGAATTAATTATACCGGCCAGCTGAGAGCCAGGGTATAGAAAAAATCTGACCAAACTTGCAGGGTGGAAGTTCGCGGATATTGTCCCGAGGAAGCCTGCTCGATATGCTAGATATGTGGCGAATCGGGATGTGCGAGTTTTCCATTGAGACGTAAATATTGAATGAGAAATACAACGGGGAATTCGCCGGACGAGGAGAGGTCGGGTCGCGAGTCGCGGAGTGGCTACTGCGAATAATCCCTTTTGCCGTTGATTTTTGCCAATCCTATTCGTGAATCGTCGCCGATGCGTCCACGACGTGTATATCCTTCTAGGGACGAGGGTAAAATAGTCGCGGGTAATACGGCCAGATAGGCAAAAAGACCGCCCATTTTTTTTCAAACAGAACACGTCGGGTCTTTTAGTACCTATTGATACACCATAAAGTGCAAAACGTCATTCCAATCGTATCTGATTTGTAAGGGTAACGGGAAACCTTTTTTACAGATCAAAAATGGAGAGTTTTCCAAATCAATGGGAAAAATGAAACGAGAAATAGAAGTATCGATTTGATGTGCTCGATAAAATGTTGGTCGATTTTTTGTCCCAACATAATCTTTCGTACGTTAAAACTAGGTTAACATGTTTCTGGGGCTATGCAGGTAAAACGGTCATTTCCTAACTTACTCCATACAATTGCCCTCAAAAGGGTCGTTCTACCAGCATAATCCGGACAAAATGTTGACGTGATTTTAACGTACAGGAAATTATGTCGGAACGAAAGTTCCACCGGCAACTTGTATACCGCGCGTCGAATACTTCAATTTTATGTTCCGGTACATTTTCAACACTCGTTTTGTCCCATGCTTACATCATCAAATTCCGCAAAGTAGCCGCTTCATCTGCATGTGCTGGGAAAACGGCGATTTCCAAGGTATTTTTCACTTGTTACAAAGAAGTTAAAAATATGTCTTAGCAATAGGGTCAAAAAGGGTTATTTATCAAACATTGTCAGTTAAAAGGCGTTTGATGTACATATAAAAAATTAAAAATCTTCAAGGTGACCGTATTACCCTTATGTAGGGTCCTCATATGCAAATATGCTGCACACGAGTAAAGTTGGTAATGAGTATCCCGAAATATATCCGGGAAATTGAAACGTTGGACGAAATGGCTTCAAATATAACCTATTCTAATTAGGAAACCAAGAACCATCAGAGATTGTCATCGTGATATTGGTTAGCCACCGGTACTAGCTTCTCCTTGTGAGTAACAAAAATCCTATATAACGATGACGCGAATGGGATTATTGTAGTCAATCCTTACGGAGTCTAAAAAATTTGCCAAACTCAGAGTGTTGCTCTATTTTTTCCTCGAAGAGATTGACCCGTTTCCGTTTTTCCTCTCATTGGTTAATCGCTCTTAACCCTTTATCCAACATTTTATCTTCGAAATCATCTTCTTCTGACTCGATTTCACGTGTGCTATTTCTATTATACACTTCGAGACATTTTTACTTTCTCGTCTCCGACTTCATTACGAAAAACACCATCGACAAATTTCGTTGGGGTAAAAAGCCAAAACATTTTCGTAAGAAGAAGTAGAAACGTTAATCGTATCTCCTTTACGAAAAAAGTTGATATGTGTTCTCGGTGAAAAAGCTTCCGAACTTTTACGCTCGTCTTCCTCACGAAGTATCAATAGATATTACTTTTTAAAAATAAATTCATTGAATCTATTGAATCTATCGAAGATTAACAATTGATTAATGGTTTTTGAGAACTGAAAAATTATCATACTACATGCGATAATACGCAGACGAAGTTTGAGCCTCGTGTCAAAAGGAAGGTATATCAGTGTGCCTAGTAAACACAATTGGCAGCGATAGGTGATATATTTGTACTCGCTAATAGAAATTTGCTTCGAGTAAATGTTTGCTAGCCGTGAAGCTCGTGTGAATGTTGTACCGCGCTTTCGTCGGACCGTCAACGAAACATATTTTTATACAAGTAGCAGTGTACTCATCTGAATAAACATATAATCATCGATTGGAAATATAATTCAACCATATACATATAGAACATCCGAATGCGAACACGAGCCACTGCCGAGTAAACGACTCGTGCACGTACATAATAGGTTCGAGCGTCAAAAATTAACTCGTAGTACATCATGACTCGCGATGTCCCTTCTATTATATGTACTCTAGATATTGCGTTACAACTTCATCGTGGTAATCGTGATGTCACGGCTCTCGCCGTGAATTCCCACGCCCCATCAGTTACGAACCGTAGGGGAGTATGAGGCTTTCAATGCTTGTGAAGCGAACGCATTACAGATTTAACTGCAGGTATATATATAATACGGCAAACGGGTCTCATCATTCACGTTTCAAGTCTCGACAACCATTCAATACTATTTTACTGGTGTGTTGGGTTGATTTTCGACAAAATTAGAATCTCTCACTACTGTTCGATGCAGTTGTTAAAATCCACTCGAGAATCGCAAGCTGTGGGAGAGCGCAATTACACACACGCGTATATGGAGCGCGCGATCTGCAGTACCCCGGCAGATAAAGGATCTGGATGTGTGTATATACAGATATACACATGTATATATATATGGGCTGGAGGATGATACGGCGCTATAAGCGAGAGCCGACGCGTTGATAATTGCCGGTATCGGTTAACCCGGGGGGTGGCCCCGCGGCTCTTTTCTCCCCGCGCCGCCGCTGCGCTGCTGCTCCCTTTTGCGCCCGACACATGCGCGCCCCCTTCGCTTCCGCACTGATCTATGCCCGTTCGCCCTGTATACATATATATACATGTAACTGTGCCGCTGGTGTACGTGGCCCACCGGCAAACCCGATTTGCCCTCCCCTACCAGTTTTCTTTATTCTTCTCGCTCGCGTTTCGCTGTGAATCCACGCACGCACACACACACATACACACTCACTCGAGGGGCTATCTATATATTCATTCGTTTCAACTTTTGTTCTCCCGTTTTTACACCGAATCTTATGTTACGCGCGTAAGGAGTAATCCAAGTTATATATGCTCTTGTATGGGCGAGTCTCACAAATAGAGCAAATGATCGTGACAGAAAAATTTATTTTTTCAAAAATAATCGCACTCGAACCAAATTTTGGTAAGATCTGCTAAAAATCGTGTACATTTGGGATCTCATCGCGCCCTTCATTTTTTTCGTACCGCTGATATCTACAGGTAATCTACAGGTTGAAAAACATGAAATTCCAAAAATTTCTGTATGTACGTACGTACGCAATGCTGCTTTTAGGCGTGCATAACTTTCGCGAAAATCGATCGATCTTCCTGAAATTTTCCACACAGGTTAGTCGTAAAAAGATGTAGCCCGAGTTCGTTGTTCAGCAATTTCGGTTGTTCATTTCCCAACAACCGTTGCTAAGGGAATGAAATATCGAGCTAATATTCATTTATAGTACTTTCGAGGTCATACCATACAGTACCTTTGTATTTTCCATAGCGATTGTTGTTGATGTCCTGAAAAATCGTTGCTAGGTAGTTTGAAAGATCAGTTCCAGGTTCGTTTGTCGGTGGAGAAAAGACACAGAATTCAGCAGCGGTTTTCAATAGACTATCATAATTGATTCAATACAATTTTTCTAATCATAGGCTTCCCAAACCAAATTTCTCTCAGTATAGGATACTGTAGACTCCGCTGGGAAATTTTTGTAAGAGAGGCTAGTTAATTTAAGCGATTTTCCTGTTCCAAAATACGAAAATTCTTCATTTTTCCTTATTCTACGAGTTGAAAGATTTTTGCAATAATCGATCACTATAAAAGATGCGACGGGGAATATTACTTTTTCAAGACGGCGTACAGCTTGTAGGATATGTACGTGACGTGTGACCTGCAAGTTGACCCCTTTTGCACAGTGAATGGCTTGTAAAGTATTGTGATTGCCGACTCAAATGAATTGTGAACTCATAAGGGGTCAAAATTTTAAACACTTGTTGCAAGGTGAAGGAGCTGGTGCAATTTGAAGGCCATCGCTTTCTTTCTAAAGTATTGTTCGGTTAAGAACCGAGCGCAGCTTCATTTTTCACGATTTGCGCTCCTTGATCGTCTCGTATGACTTGCACTATTTAGTATGGTGATTTCTAAGATTTGCTCGCAAAACTATGTTGAAATAGGTTGAAACGCATTGTTTGCGATGAATTGTTAGACTGACAAATTTTTATTATAACGAATAATCAGCATAAATGGCGAAATTTTGTTGATCATCACTACACTGACTGGTCGAATCGAGATACTCAATTGGTTGTACGTCTATTGTAGGGTCTACCAGTGCGGGTGAATCGTCATACTATACCCGCTGGTACGAAGTATTCCACTTTGACTTTACAGAATATTGAAATCCGTCAGTCCAGAAATCAAGATACACTCCGCGAATAGTTCGCTGTGTGTTTAGAGTAAAAGTGCCGTTGTCTCTAGACCCTCGAAACGAATGCGTGTATGCGCGCAAACACGCACGCTTGATATAGAAAAGAAAAAAAAGAAGCTTAACCCGCCGGTGGTCGTGTACGCATTGGCACCCAGCATCGTTCCCGCTCATATACGAACAGGCCGGGGGCAAAGAGCGCAAGAAAAGAGGCCTATACCCGGCAGTGCATATACGTATCAGCGGCGATACATCTCTCTGCGTACATGTATATGGTTGGTGCGTGAATTTAGCGAGGCGTATCGCGCCTCCGCGCGCAGTTGATTGAAAGCCCGCGCCGCGCTATCTGGGATAGCGTGTCTCCGTCTGCGCACACACACACACACACACACATGGATACATGCAGTACAACGCTGTGTGTGTAAGAGAGAGCATCCCCCGCGCGCGGACCGACTGCCGTGACTAATCATGATAGTTCCGTTGGGTAACGGCGGGGACACGCGACCCGTTCGGTTCCGGTTCCGGCGGCCGTCCGCTCCCCGCTCCCTCTCCCTCTCTCTCTCTCTCTCTCGCCATCCCTTTGTCTCCGTTTTTCCATCTTCGAGAGATGGCTCGCGCGCGCAGCTCTCCCACGTCGATTATTCTTATGTGCGCGCCACGCGCTTCCCCCCCCCCCTCCCCACCCACCCCCTCGGCGTACGTCCTACTCGTTTATTACCCTTTCTTTTTCTTTTTCTTTTTTTTTTTATTGCGTACACACGCGGGCCCCGCCGCCGTGATAAATCGCCGGGCTCTTTGTGCGCAACGCGTGCGCCAATTATTGCCGGTGAGCTGAATATTCATCCGCCGCGCCGCAGGTATACGCGCATGTATGTATAAATGTATACGCGAGCGGGCTCTGATCGATGTTGCGCTTGCGCGACCGACCCGCGCGCCCTTGTATATATATGTACCTGGGCGCTAATTAATCCGCTCGCGATGTTTGCTCGTGCTGCAGCACGCTTTTAACGTCCTTGCACTTTTGCCACCAGCTCACTTTCGCCCTTTCCCAAGCGACCGATATATGTATGTATAAGCTCGAGCATAAACGCGTTGTATCTGAGAGACGCTAAGAAAATCTTCGGTAGGTTTTTCCAAATTCATCCATGTGAATTCCAGTATTTTCCTCGTAAATCTAATTGTGCGTGAGAGTACGGCACTATACTGTACCTCTACATCATTATAATCCCGGATGCGCCATGTATATAAATCAACCGTTTGAATTGACGTCTCGATTTCCCTCTGAGATGATCCTGGATCTAATCAATTTCTGCAGATATATATACGATGTGCGCGAACATGCATCACGTACACGATTCACGAATCTCTCCGGTGAATTGAAATTTTAGGCTGAGCAGTAGTGCTTTGTATGAACATGTAACGAGATCGGACATACAAAAACCGTAAAATAGTTTCGCATCCAGAATTTTCACCTACGTTGAGTTAATGTTGAAGCCAAATATAAATGTGTTAATTTCTCGAAGATTATGATATCTATTGAAGTTATTCAAGTATCAATGTGAAAAGTAAGAGAGAAAGACGACATGATGCTCCTTAACCCATTAAGGCCCATGGCTAATTATTGGATAAACTAATTATTGATTAAACTAATTATTGGATTGCGTGATTTTTTGAAAAAAAAATACTCGTATTTTTTCTTTTTCCATTTCTAATAATTATTTAAACAAAGTGCACCCAAAAAGTAAATTTGAAAAAATAATGGCGTCAATCGATTTTAGGAAAAAAAACAAGAAAAAAGGTGAATTCAAATTTTTTGATTTGAGGCTTATTTTTTTTGGTAATTGCGTTATAAATAATTGGAATTCAGTAAAACCGAGAAAAAGTGGCTTCGGCCCATGCCTACGCTATCACCATAACATGAGAAGTGCTGTTTTGAAAAAAAAAATACCCCTATTTTTCCTTTTTTCAAAATTCAATGTTTATACAATAATTATTTGAACTAATTGCACCCAAAGTCGTAAATTCTTGGTTTTTCTTCTAGAATCGATTGGTACCATTAGTTTTTCGAATTACGACTTTGGGTGCAATTTGTTCAAATAATTATTGTTTAAATAATGGAAATGGAAAAAGAAAAAACACGGGTATTTTTTTTTCAAAATATCACGCGATCCAATAATGAGTTTTATGGTATCTCAGCTAGTCTGGCCATGGGCCTTAATGGGTTAAAGAAAATCAATGAACTGTATTACTCCGGACAGTGAATTCTGATCACGTTGAACAGTTTCAGTATGGACACAGAATATATCGACAAATCGAAAATTGTCAGCTTCCCAAGAAAGATGGAATAAGTGCTCAATTCTGGAGTAAAGTTTGAATACTGGTTCAAGTAAGATGCTCCAGTGGGTACACGTAGACTCGAGTGGTCGTGTGTGTGCTTCGGCGCCGCGATCGCTCACTGCGTTTTGCCTTCGGTGTTGATATGGTCATGGGTTCGATCTCACGGACGCGAATTTTTTTTTTTTGATTTTTCTGTCTTTCTTTTGATTACTTATTTTAGATTTTTCTTTTAACAATTAAAAAATCAATGATATTAGTGCATGTTATAGATCGTATATTATAGATTCATATGTAAAAAAATACGTAAATACGCATGCTCATACAAACATTTTTGAAATTTGAAATTTTTCGCCGCGTAGAAAAACGTATGAAAGATACTTTTTGAAAGTACGCTTCTCACGGAATATACTGCAGACCTATTCTGACGATGAGAATCCATTTTTCCATGATTCCACATAAAATCGTGTACGCTCAACACCGAACCTCGATATCGAGTATCGTGGTCCATGACATCTCGTACTTTCTGCTGTAATATCTCTCGAGCTCGATAATTGCAGGGCTATACCGAGGCTGCAGACTCGGCAGTGTTCCTCTCGATCAGCAAGCGCCGCTTCGAGAATCGCGATATCGCCGCAGTGTTCTGCGCGGCGACGAGACGGAGGAAAAAGAGGCACCGGCGCGCACCGGCTCAAACTGCGCTCGGCTCTTTCTCCCTTTCTTCGAGCTCACCCCGGCGTGTCATCACCTCTCCGAGAGGAGGCCGCGGGCATTGTCCTTTGCGCGCATCCCTCGCCGATTTTCACCCAGGCCATAAAGAGCCGCGCGGCAATTACGGCACGCGGGTCACAATGCGAGCATCCCCAAACTCGACGCAGAGAGAGAGGAGAGTCGTTATAAATAGGTATATGCGCTCGCGCGCGAGAGGGTGTTACGCCCGGCTGGCTGCAAAATATTCATGCGCCGCGAGATTATCGACTATGCGAGCATATCTTGCTGCATAGTGTATGTATATGTCTGTGTATGAAACGGGGCGAGCCACCCTATAGTAATGCGATCGTTTTCCACTGGCTGTATCGCGCTCCGATCTTTACATTCCCAATTCGTTCGCGAACGCGTGTATATGTGTACACGCGCAAGTGGCGGACAGAGCACTTGGTAAGGGCCACTCGTGGCAGGATTAGATTAGCGATCGCCGTACGCCTCTTGCCTTATCGTCACGCTATAGAGTTTCCTTGGCGAAATAATCAAGAGTATATGGCACTTTGGGATTCCCATTCAATTATTTTACTCGCGTGATAGGTGAAGGAGAGGAGATCATCATTGTGAAGCTGTTGGGTGATTTCTTCTCGATGTATAAATATAGCTGGGTAGAACAATACGATCGAGAAGGTGAATTCTCAACGAAAACACCGTGGACAACATTTGAAAAGTATAGCTCTAGGATTCGATGCTTATTGCGGAGAGTATCAGGGTGCATTTACATGGCGTTTCGATTTCCCAAGAATATATATAAGAATATAAGTTTGAGAAAGAGCATGGGAAAAATTTGGTTTTAATACTGACAAGATAACCCAACTGCGACTGGTGCCCAGAGCTAGGGTACTATATGAATACACGATTTATGAGAAAAGTGCCACATTTGCTATATACAGTGCCACATTGGCTGCGGTTATTTTAATCAGATTTTTTTCGGCGTTTTGATTTCCCAAAGAAAAAGACTTGGGCGACGGAGTAAAAATCGAACTTTCTAAGCCAATAAAATATCGAGTTAGAGTTCATTCATAATACTTCTGAGATCACAAGATCAACTGATTTGATCAGCTTTCACTGCAAAAACGATGGAAATGTGCGTATTGATTTTCTCAAAAGAAAAAATCGAATAATGCGTAGAAAATTCAAACAGTGCCATTTTTCACGGGATCGCCTGGGCAGTTCTATACTCTTATTGTGAAGCGTCCATTCGTTGGTTGAAAATCCGAAAGATATTTCTCGGACTCATTGGTATACAGTTGATCTCCGTCGTAAAAGTGAACAATGGACATCGAGAATAATTGCTGTGTGAAAAATAACGTGCGCAATCAAAGGACGAGCGAGTCCCACCCAATTAGCCGATAGCCAATCGCCAGTCTCCCCGGCAGAAAAAGAAAACGTTATCAGTCCCATCGACAATTAGAGCCGCAGCGCGCGCATATCCACTCGAACGGGTCGCGGCATTGTTTCGCACCAGGGCCGGAATCGCTGACAGCCGTCGGCGCGTATATTAATCGATGGCAACGATCCTTCGGAGCATTGGAGGACTCCTCGATCACGTGCCGATCTTACGGGAGCCCGCGACCTATCAATGGCGAGTGTACGGCGGCTGGCCGCGCGCGCGCGCTCGTCCGCACAGTCATTATTCATCCTCGCACGAGGCTTTTTTTCCGTGCCCTCCAGATATATAACCTCGTTAAACTGCTAACTGGACGGAGGGTAGAGAGTTTACGGCGTGACTGGGCGCGAGATCATGACGAGACAGATATACAATTGCCCACCCCTATATACATAGGGGAGAAATGGACTTTCTTATCTGCTCGGCAACTGGATAAATATTAATCGATGCCACGCGTATACGGGCGTGAGTCTTGGGGGTGTGGATTTATAAAACACCCAGCGGTCTCTGAAAGCTTCTCGCATGGAATATCACGCGAGAGTCGTTGATGTAACGAATCCAGCCTCTGGGTCTTTTGATGTATTCGTGTATATAACTTATACACGAATCTGATACATTAATTAACAAACCTGTGATGTTATATAAATTTAGTTGATCTGGACGATGCTTGTGATTCATTTGCAATAGTTCACACTTCATAGTATAGTGTTCGCATCAAGGAAACTCGGTTTCACTCCCGTGATGCAAATTGTATTTTTCGGCGTCGTGTAATTAGAGCTAGATAAAAAGCTCGCGGATTCAGTTCCCATGAGAGTAAAGGTTCGAAACTTTTTTCGGCACTCTACCTGTACTATATTCTCTTGAAACTTTATTGTGAAAAACCAGTGTATAAAAGTTAAAACTCGCTGTGTGAAGGTGGATGGATGATTGGAATGCAGTTAATTTTCATGTAATGAAGTGAATTATCACTTTGGTTCCTTAAGTTTTGATATACCAATAATTTACTATGAAATTTTATGTAAAAATGTTGACTATTAAATTTTGGCTATTATTCATCCACTTTCATACAGTGATTTTTTACTCTCATGCACAGGTTTTTTACTGTATTGGTCACTTCGCTTGAAAATCGACTCGGGTAGAATTAAATTTAAATCAAAGACTACTAGTATTTCCTTAACGAAAATTCGGAGTTTTTTGGAAAACAACACATGTACTATACCAATTATGGATATGGAAATATATTTAGATGGAAGAATTACATTCCCAGAACGTATTTATTTCGATATGAATTTGGCAGTCATGAAAAACACAATGATACTGATAAAAACGTGAGAAAACACGGTTTAAAACGAGTCTACGTTTAACGGTGGTCGGTTAAGAAGATCTTGATAGGGTTGCCAAGTTCCTTCGCAGCTGTGGGAACAGCAGACCCTGATGTGAATTTTCAGCGAGCACAATCGTGCGCATCCACAAAATCAATAGCGCACGCCACGCGAGGGTTGGGAAATCTCGGTCGGGTGGCTTCGTGAATCTCGGAACAGATGGCGGTGTGCTACCGACTACGCCTCCGGTCCACGTTGCACTTTGTATATATGTATACTTCCTAAATATTTTGACTTGTATATTGAATCGATTTAAAATACACATTGATATTCCCAACTGGCGCCTTTACCTCAAAATAAGTTTCATCACACTCCTGACAAATAGCGTGATGAGATTTCCCGTCGTTTAAGTTCGCAAAAATCACGAGAAATCAAATAAAAAACATCGGATAAAACATGGATCTATTATAGAATACATGGTAACACCTCGAGAATCGACGTGTTAATCTTGACGCACGAGAGAAGTCGAAGGTAAAAACTCGATCGATCAATCTCACGCCAAAATAGATGAGAGGTGCGCGACGCTCGTGTCAAAACGATCGCGTCTCGAATTTAAAAACCAGTGTATGTGTCTGTGTATATATACACGCTTTCCGAACCCTCTCATTGCCCCCCCCCCCCAAAGCTAATCGATGACTCGTCGTCGGTCGGTGGCGATGTTACGTAACAGGATACACGAGCGCGCGCACGGAGGGAAGGAAAAAAAAGTCATTAGAGGGTTAATCATGTGTGCGTGCCTAATGTTGCGTCAACGAAGGAGTGACTGGGCGGTGGGAGTGAACGCGATTAGCCGGCGCGTCGGTCCCGTTTTGTGTGCGCCGAACTCTCCACGACGACGACGACGACGACGACGGCGACACGTCGCGCGACCCTACTCTCGCCCGCCGCCGCTCCAGCAGCCCCGCTTCTGTGTGGCGCACACTTTTTTTTCGCGCTTTGCCGACAATATTTATGGGCTGTATTGGCAGGGACGAACTGCCGCGCATCACACACTCGGCTGGGTCGCTCGGCTAGTAGGGGATGCCATAATGACTTTATGGCTGCAGCCTCGACAGAGTGTTTTTATTGGGCGATTCCAAAAGTCACTTCGAGTCCATTGACGCGTGGGAAAAAGGGATTTTGCTATTTTTCGATGTCCTCCGGTGTTTTGGATACCGTATATCTTATCGAGTGCTTTTCTTACTTCCACTGTGTCTTTGGGAGTACGGGGCACAAGTGACAAACGCATGTCGAATTAATAGTTCATGTATATGGGTCATTCTCACGGAGCTGGGATTCTCCGATATTGTAAGCCTACCAAAAATAATTATTCACTGTTTCGAACGGTTACTGGGAGCTCGAGTTAGTTATGGTCTTTACAGTTAAATAGTGAAAAATTATCAAAGTTATTGAATCAGATGTGTATGAGCACCGGAACAGGCCCGAACGTATTGGGCTAATGGGTCTAAAATAACAAATTTTCATCTTTCGACCAGCATTTTTAAAAATTTGCAAAAAGAATTTTTCTCTCAAATTTATTGTACTTATATCTTACGATCAAGTTTCTCAAATGAAACTAAAAGGTCAAGAGTTATATTTTACAGGCAACTGCTCTGAAAAAGTGTATAAGTCGGTGATTGTAGTTTTAACAGAACATTGTGTTAGCGCTTGGATCTGACAGTCCACGTCTGTGAGGATTAATTCTGTTCGTGGAGATGTATCGTGAAATAAGTAGCGATTGGTTTTCTTCAATCGACAAAGAGTATAGTCAACAAAATAAATTGAAATTAAGTATATTAGTCGAGAAAGAAATAGTGTCAAAAACTAAGAATGAGTCACAATCAATGGCACTCATTTTTTTTAATTTTAATTTCGATATTTGAGGGCCATTCCAGGAAAATTGTAATCATTGTAAAATTATTATACTGTAAGGATTTTTCTCGCTATCATATCCAATTCTAGAGAAATTTTGCGACATCAGTACACTCTGTAGGGCCTTGATTTCGACTCACTTCGGTAGCATAATATTAAATCCGAATGACCTGAGTCATTCTATACAGGCATATACAGACACAAACACGGAATCCAAACAAAATATAAGCGTAGCAGATAGCAGTCGGTTGATCAGTGAAGTCTTGAATATTCATTCTCATTGTGATTAATTAGTCAATTCTACGTACGTGATTCAACTGTGGTCAATTTCATATTATCTTTGTCAATAGGAATATTTGTTTGTTATTATAAAATATAACATTGGATATGTCAGATATATCAACTGATCATTATTATCCCCAGGTAATTAAGAATCAAGTAGACTTTATTTATTCGTGATGGAACACCCTTTTGATATAATCGTTATTAAATTCTATGACGATTCGATAATATTCTAATCGAATATGGTTATGGATAAAACCCGACCAACAGTTTGATCTCTCATAACAAATTGTTATCGAAAAGTCTTGAATTACATATGGAAAACTAAAATGTTACACAGAACCTTTTGCAAGAGTTAGTACCACTTTTTATAAAACTTTGCTTTATGAATGAATCATGAATTTTACATAAACCGAAGAAGAACCTATACAGAATTTCCCGTGAACATAAAACTCTTTCAAGGAAGCGTTCCGTTAGCAGCAATTTTTCAATGTAATTTTTTCGAAATTCCGTCAATATTTCGTTTTAATTCGAACTGGTCCTTCACAAAAAGATTCAATTTTGGAGCATTTTATTTTTGAGTTATTAGGCTTACTATAGAAGTTTTGCTATATACATGTAAAATGTTGTAGAACTGATCCAATTAACTATATTTATATGTTCTATATTTTCACAAACTTCATGTAGTAAATGAAACAATTCAATATTTGAGAAAACAATCATTATGTTATTTATCGAATTATCCTCATTCCTTGTGTCACATATGCTCTATTTGATTTCATATTTCACTTTTTTGTCGCAATGAAATACAAATCCACAGTCGTGAAAATGATTTAACAAGAATTAATTCATGGGATAAGGAAATATTTATTAACGTCTCTAAAATTATAGACGTTGGTTGATTGGAGAGAAGATATATTAAAAGCTGCCAAAGAAAACAATCTCGAAAATGTGACATGCATTCTGGATAGTGTTGGTGAGAATTATTGTATAAATGTTCTGGAGACCGCGTACGAGTATGGTGATGAATATCTATATTATGGATATCCGAATCTAATCAAATATATTATTGATACTCTTCTTGAAGCACAAATAAAGTGAGTCATAATTTAGATATCTTAAAAATAAATATATCTATTTTTTCATATTTAAAATTTCCATTTCTTTATTCAATGATCATATTTAATTATCAAACTTGAATTGTTTTCACAGGCGTGAAGAAATAACAAAAGCCTTGATGCAAGTCTACTGCCCTTTGTATCTATTTATATACGATGGTATGGACTTGGAAATTTTTGAAAGAATGATCGAAAAAGGTGCCGATGTGAACCAACTAGACGAATATTCTAACCCACCTTTATTTCACGCAATCGAGAAACGTTTACATGAAGTGTGTGCTATTCTTGTACGTGCAGGAGCTCACATTAACATGAGCGAAAAGAAATGGCTTTTACACATTCACCTTACATCTCTTTCAGTATTGAAGTCCCTTGCAACAAACGGAGTAAATGTTAACTGCGTGGATGAGCGTGGAGTTACGCTATTGAAGACTCTAATGTTATCGAGAGATGAATTTTGCTTTGGTTCATCGTTCTACGAATATGATGATTGTTACACAGAAGATTTTATATTATGCTTATTGGAGAATGGAGCTCATTTAAATCTGGGAAAGGAATGCACTTGCGTAGAGAAGCACGGCTCTCCCAACAGGCTTTTATCTGATGCTATCGATCACCTCATCGACTGCGAAATGACTTCTGATGAAAGATATATTTATTGGCACCGAGCAACCCAATTCGGGTGGTTACAACTAACAAAGTCATTCCTACAACGAGAGATCGATATAAATCAAAGAGACAAACGTGGTTTCACTCCTCTACATAACATGGTGGGTTATTGGATACAAACTGGGCCAGTATCACCGATAGAAAAAATCGAGAGACTAGCAACTGTAATGCGTTTGAATCTCGATTATGGTGCTGACGTCAGTGCAAAGGTCAGTTCTGATGCTTGGATGCATCCTGAAGCGCATCGTAAATGCCTCAGATACGACCGTTGCAATGGGGAATGTACCATACTTCATGTAGCAACCTGGGAATATTCCCGTGGATTTCAACGAAACATTACAGAAGAATATAGAATTATATTGAACCCCATGATAGAGGAAATAGCAAGACTCGTCTATCACGATAAATCTGTCAATTTCGCCGACCGAGAAATCATTGAAGAATATGACGATCTGAGGCACTACTATAAAAGTTGTATACAAGAGCTGGAGTCGATGCAGACCCGAACATTCTATAGGAATATCACTTTATCTGATGTATTAGATGACGACATCATGCAACACTTGGGCAAACTACAAATTAGCCATTTAATTGAGTCTTCCATGGGACATGAGTATGGTAATGAGTTTCCGATTTATTCAAAATCACTGCTTCACAAATTTGAGAGAATATTGCAATGGCAACGATTGTCGAAACAGGCATCAATTATTTTGAATGATATATTTGATTCTGTGCTGCCAACTGAATTAATTATGTATAATTTAATTGTCCACCTCAGTTTGGATGATATAAAAGTACTAGCGAGAGGATACAAAGGATAGTATCACGTCGCGATTGTTATCGATTAATGATTTTTCAGTTTAACTGATGAATGAAACAAGTTATAGCCCTTGGGAAAAGTTCTTTCAACTGTATGAATGATAATTGAGAGAAAATATGAAATATCAATTTTCTTCCTTTATATATTGAATAATTTATTTTGTAATCACAATAAAATATGACATCTAACTATTGTCAGTCCGACTCATTTTCATATCAATCCTTCAAATACGTTTTATAAGATAAGCGCACTCGATATTCCCGATGCTTTCTGGTCATGATCGGGTTACATTGGTATTCTATTAGAAAAAATTTCCGTCGTTCCCTCGCTAATTATACAAATAAAACACAGACGACGATACAACACACACGCACACAGAAACTCATGTACTGGAGTTTGAAATTAACAAATGTATGAGATACTCATGAGTGGCCATACATCTGATTATTACAATGAATTGTTAAAGTTTATTTGAAATTGATGATAGAAGAAGCACTTACATAAATAATCGATATAGCCATTTGTGCATATAAAATAGAAAAGTGTCACATGGAAATTCGTATTTTCAAGTACAAGTGCAGTATCATCGAGTAACTTGATCATTACCCCCCATTCAAAATATCATCGGGGACAAACGACGAACGAGAATTAAAATGAAAAAGGCTGGAGAGACGACGGGGTCGAGATGTAAAGAAAAACGGCGATGGAGAAATGCCGAACACAAGAGAGGGAAAGCGGCAGACAGTGTGTGTGGGTGCGTGTGTGTGTGAGAGAGAGAGAGAAACGGGAGAGGAGGGAGGCAGGGAGGTAGCGGTGTTTGCGGCATCCGCCTCATCCCCGGGGCGGACGTACATATATATACAGCAGCCGAGCGGCAGCCCCGGGAAAAAGAGGGAAGAGGCGAGAGCTCGCGAGAGCCGACAAAAAGGCGAGAGAATTTCCTGAAAATCCTTTCTGACGCTCTGATTGCCGTCATTATCTTGGAGTGGGCCGCCGAGTGGTACACCGCCTGGGACGCTGCAGCTGCTGCCGCCGCTGCTATTGCTCTGTTCTTGCTGTGTGGCTCGGCGTTACATAGGGAACGCCATGCGCTTCAGACCCGGAGGAAGAGTCCATTTTGATATTAATAAGCGAAATTCGTTGCAGCTCGAAATATCGACATTTCTATGATTCAATTCAGCTTCGCAACGACTTCAGAGTGGCAATTGCCTCGCTGAATTGATAGTACTCTACCGACCGTCGAAACAAAAGAGAACTTTTGCTCTCGAGGGGCGACCGGCAAGTTTCATCCGACCAAACTCTTAATACCGCGAGCTTTTTCAAATTTATAAAAAAAAACTATAAAAGTTTGTTGAGCTACCGAATTGTTCATTTACGACGAAACACTTTATTACGGGAATCGTCCGAGTTAGTTGTGATAAGAATAATAAGGATAAGGATAAGGAATGTAATCATTTGTGTGTAACGAATATTGTTATTGACGCTTACTACAAAGTACAAATTGTTCTTTAAACTCTTTTAATTACACTAGTATATTCAGGTATGATCGATACTCGAGAATCAATCGATCGCAAGTTTTATTCATCGTTTTGTTACTCAGATATTCACCTTCCAAGAGCTTATCCTTTTTTTTCTTCAACCAGAGCACGAAATTCGTTATGATAAACCAATTACTTGCAATTGTCAGATCAAAACGCCAAATCTAACGCTAACGTTCAAAATCGAATTCACTAGCTGTATCAGATGTTGAAATGGATGTTTAATTGTGAGCAAATCTTGAGATACGAGTTCGAATCCTCGGAAAGGTTGAAAAAACAAAGCCGTTATCTGATACAAACTCGCGGTTCGATCACTCTGTAAATTTGATTGATTCCCAAAGTGCTCCTCCGACTTATCAATCACGGAGAATCGATTATTTCACGGGGAAATTGTCTCTATTACAATTTCCCCGTTGAATTAAACTGCGAGTATACATCGCAGCGTGTCCGTCCGCCACTCGTCTGCGGGGGGCCGCTGCTCTTGGCGATCTCGGCTCGTCGAGCAATTTCGCAATGTCGATTTGCGTTGAAAAAAAAAACAAAGCATCGGCTAGTATGCACACGACGGCGTGGAGTGGCTGTGGTATCCGCGGACAGGTAGACGCAGCGGCGGGCTCGGGGATGTGGCACAGTAGGTGCAGCCGCTCCTGCGCTGTGCTGGTGCGCGGCGGCGGTGGCGGCTGCGGCTGATCGATGTGTCGCCATGGCGACGCTTCCGCCGCCAGTCATCCAGCCGCCCCCGCACCGCCGCCGCGCTGTATCCAGGCCGCTTCGCTCGCACCGATCCTGTGGCTCGTCTTCGCGCGCGCCTCCGCACCACCGCACCATCCAGATATATATACGTCGCGCGCTCGCGCTGAGCTACACCCCAGATCCGAGATTATGTACCGTCCGTGGCTTTTGCGCGCCGTTGAAAACTCAAACACGCGTATCTTGGCACGGTTGTCAGCTTCTGTTGTGTGGGCTTATTGGATTCACTGCAACTAGGAGACGTTGTCACCTTCGGGTGACCAATAATGGTGAATCTTTCCGAAATACTTTTTGTTTACCTGAATAAGCCAAATATATCTACAGCTATTCAGTCTAACCTTTCGATTTCTCCAAGATGTTCTATCAATAATATCCGACGATTTATATCACGTACAGTAAATCTATATCTGTAACTTTTTGTATGCATAGATATAACGTAAGATGCGTAAATTCGAAACTAATTGAGAATATTTCATTGGAAAATCGAAACGTTAGACTGAATGACTGTATGTATGGCTTATTGGGGAACCCAAAAAGCATTTCGGAGAGTTTCCTCATGATTGTTCACCCGAACTTGACAACCTCTCCTAAGGAGTTTCGCCGGCACGTACGTGTCTTTTCGCGTCACATTGATGGATGTTTGCAAGTTGAGAATGATCGTACCAGCTTGTTCCTCGGGAATTTACGATTTAGCTGAATATTCGATTTGGGACGGGTTGACAATGTGAAAACTTGCGGTATCGACGATGCCAAAAATCGCGTCTAGCTGAATCGTTGCTCATCGTATAACATTATGTCCTATCCGTATTATGGGTATAATCACCCAACGAAACATCGATAGTTCGTCGATGATCGTCTGAAATTTTGTGCCAGTTGGTTTTCGCTCGACCAAAATTCATCGAAACTTTGGGAAGTAGATTTTTGATGCGCCAATAGATAATATTTTTGCAATCGTTCGCTCGAAAGTTTGGATTTGTCTGATATGTCGACCAACTATTATTGCTGATTTTATTCATGTTTCATTTATGGATGTGTGTAAAATTTTATATATACGTATACGTTTTCTGTATATAATTATTACAATATCTTCGGAAAATCAAAACGCGATAGGATGGACGACTGCACACTCACAAAAGTTCTTGTTGTTCCCAGAGGAATTGGGCCTCAGTCAGAATTTCTGCTACTTCCAAACAGAATCTTCTTGAGAGAAGACTTTTCTTCTCTAATCAACAATATGTTAAAATTGAAAGTAGCTGAAATTTTGACTGAGGCTTAATTTCTCTAAAAACAACAAGAAACTTGTGTGAGTGCAGATAAAATCGATTTGAGTAACCACAAACCAGCACAGATGCAGTTTCAACGAAATTTTAAACCCAAATGCCAAATGGTCTCCTAGATATATATAGTTTGTGATCAAAATACGTGAACATGTAAGACAAAGATCTTTGTGTACTTTGTGTACTTTGTTTGAAGCTCAATACGAGTGTAAGAGAATCAAGTATGGACGGTACAGTCGACTAGGATCGGCAGATGAAGACGAAAATTGGCAAATTTTGCGTTGGTTGGCGGGTAATATTTGTACCGAGATGTTATAAAAAAAACTAGTCTACGCCGATAAGGCCGGGAGAGTTAGAAAAGCGATGGCGCAAAGAATGTCAGGGACATATCAATGAAGCAAGTTCACAAAAGCCGATTGCGACTATATGCATAACTCACGACCCTAAGCGACATAGTCGTTAGTGACGTTGATAAAGAGCTTAATTACACGGCTTAATTATACCGTTCCACATTCTGACCCAGTCCTGTACGCGGCCGAGCTCTGCGCACACGTGTATATACTTGGAGCACGTGACGCTCGATTGGATTTCACTTGCCAAAACTCCTTCGTCTTAGTACCAAAGTTGCTCCGTCTCTCGTGCGTTGCGTGTGTCTATCTGCCCAGCCCCCCCCCCCCAATACCGCACGTTGTAAAAGAAAACAATGCACACGTGTATACATACATATTGGTAAACGTGTGATTCAATACTCTGTTGAAAACTTACAGCGACGTTGTATTGTGAAATAAGTGAAAAATCACTGTGTGATAAGGTGGATGAAGTATTGAACGAATTTGCTGTGACATTTTTCATGTAACAAAAACGAATCTTCAATATAGTTCCATTAGTTTTGATGACCAAAAATCACTGCGAATTTTATGTAAAAATAGTTGCTATCAAAACTCACGGGACAAAAGTGAAAATTCACTTTTATCGCATGAAAAATCCACTGCAGTTCCATTTGATAATTCATCTTCTTTCCTACGGTGATTTTTCATTCCAAAACAGCGTTTTTTCACTGTCAAGCTTCCAAGAGAGTAGCTCGCACACGGTATACATACATAACACGTCACGCATCGATGAGAATTTACCCGCTGAATTTTCAGAGCTGATCCATTCCAACTTCGAGACACACACACCTCGGGTGAAGTCGGTCGCGCAATCCAGAAGCTCATATCCCGCGCTCTCGACACTCGGGATCGGAGTCACACGCCACATCAACCGTGATATCGCGCCACGCTCGCTCCCAAGAGCGAGAGAGAGAGGGACGTAATAAAAAGCCCAGTACGCACACCCCAGCGCATACAGCTCATTATGCAAACGCGTTTGCGCGCGCGCACACACACACACTCGCTCGGTAATCGCTTATTGATTAAGTCAGCGAGTCGGACGGGCGCGCAAGCCGAGTTAACAACGGCTAATCCGTGACTCGGTAAGAGGGGGGGGGGGGGGGGGGGGAGGGGGGCGGCCCTACGGGGCTCGAGGCGCAGCCCCATCCCCAACGCCCGAATTAATATCTCGCGAGTTAGCGCAGCCGCCCCGCGACGAGCGGAAATGAGCGCGCGCGGATGCCGACGCTCTGCTCCTGCGCGCCCACACTCACACACACACACACACACACACACAGCAGACACACGAGCGCAAACACAGACACGCGCAAACACACTATAGCCAAGCCTCTCTTGGCACGTACAACTCGGGAGAGGCGCGGCAATTGCAGCTGGGGAAGGGTTGCGCGCATCCACTCGGTCGCCCCGCTGCTTTTTCCTTGGCCCGGTGCGCGCCGCTCGCGCGTTTTAATTAACTCTCGAGGGCGTTTTTTCGAAGGAACAGTCGGAGGAGGAGGGACGAAAAATTCGCGCCTCCGCGACTCGAGGTTTTTCCGCCGCATTCTCGACTCGGCGGTATCTCGCCCCGCAGCATAAATCTATATTCGTATATGGGGGGTGCCGTGATTTCCCGATCTTTGGAAAAATCAATCCCGCGTTGATTAACCGGTTTTATTTACGCGCAACGCCGGCGCGGCACTGGCAATTCGATATTTTGATAATTACATCTCGCGAGCAAGTGTCTTCCGCCTGAGACGCGAGGTATTATTATTTATTTGTCGGGGTGATTTGTTCACCATCACGACGGGTCCTCGCATTCATAACGCTACGATCTAATTTATATTCGCTCGCTGATTTTTCTCCTCTCGGCAAATTGGGGGAAATTGTCGAAGAGGTGCAGAGAATTCTTGAGACTATACTCGTATATTACTTATATTCATTCTCATAAGCGTATACACTGTGAAAGCGCGTGAATTGAATAACAGGATATACAGAGTTCGAGCTTGATCCTCCGAGGCTCGATGAGCATATCGAACATTTCCCAACGCGGCTTGGCTCAGATGATAGAGGTCTATTCGATATATATCTTCTCTCTAAATCTGAAATAGTAAAAAACTACTATTTACTATTTTCAGTCAGTAACTACTATTTTTATCAGTAGTCAAATAGTACTTTTTTAACATCTCAGATTTAGATAGTTCTAAATGAGCCAAGCCGCATTCGATTCGGACCTTCCTGAGCCGAGAGGTAGATCAATCGTTTTGCTTTCTCAAAGAGAAAGCTTTGTAACGGGGTAAAAATCGACCCACCGAATCGGACTTCGGGACCTCGATTTTAGTAATCTACGGGTCGAAAAACATGGAAATCCGAAAATGTCTGTATGTATGTACGTACGTACGTACGTACGTACGTACGTACGTACGTACGTATGTACGTACGTGCACTTTTTTTTGTCGTACGATAACTCTCGAAGGAATTGTCCGATCGTCCTGAAATTTTGCACACAGGTTAGTCGCCGCAAAATCTCGGTCGAGTTCAATTTTCAGCCAATTCCGTTGTTTATTTCTCTAGCAACCGTTGCTAACGTGTTTTTGATAAAAGCTCCGAAAATCATCATCAATGCACGATGGGTCTCCAATTCTTTCGACGACGATCGATGAGAATCGATAAGACATTCATTTTGGAACAACCATTGTTTATTCTCCTAGCAACCGTTGCTATGGAGATACAAAATTCAGCTTCAGACTGACTTTTTTTGTCGTACGTTAATTTTCGAAGGAATGGTCCGATCGTCCTGAAATTTTGCACACAGGTCGGTCTCCGGCAGATGTGAACCGAGTTCGGTGTTCAGCAACATCCGTTGTTTGATTCCATGGCAACCGTTGCTAGCGTGTTTTCGATAAGTTCCCATATAATTCATGATAAATGATCATTTGGGTTTGTATATTTATGGGATTCTATAACAATCAAAGAGACCTTTCCCGTATAAACCATTGTTGATGTCTCTAGCAACCGGTGTTTATATCGCTTGCAACCGTAACTAGGGAATGGGAAAAGTCAGTTGGAGGTTCATTTTTGGAACTGTTGATGACTAAGAAGTAAGAACATCGAAGCTCCGACATTTACCATAGCAACCGTTGTTTACGTCCTTAGCAACCGTTACTATGGAGTGTGAAAAATCAGTTGGAGGTCCATTTTCGGAACTGTTGATGACTAAGAAGTAATAACGTCGAAGCTCCGACATTTACCATAGCAACCGTTGTTTACGTCCTTAGCAACCGTTACTATGGAGTGGGAAAAGTCAGTTTGAAGTCCATTTTTGAAACTGTTGGTGACTAAGAAGTAAGAACATCGAAGCTCCGACATTTACCATAGCAACCGTTGTTTACGTCCTTAGCAACCGTTACTATGGAGTGGGAAAAGTCAGTTGGAGGTCCATTTTCGGAACTGTTGATGACTAAGAAGTAATAACGTCGAAGCTCCGACATTTACCATAGCAACCGTTGTTTACGTCCTTAGCAACCGTTACTATGGAGTGGGAAAAGTCAGTTAGAGGTCCATTTTCGGAACTGTTGACGACTAAGAAGTAAGAACACCGAAGCTCGGATATTTACCATAGCAACCGTTACTATGGAGTGGAGGAAATAAGTTAAAGGTTCATTTTGCTTTCTCAAAGAGTGGTGATTAATGCAAATTGAGGTTCAATTGCAATACTTTGAGAAAGCATACTGCTGAGGCACTTGGCAGCGGTTTTCCTCGCTCATTAAACTCGTGAAATCGAGAGAAGAAGAGAAGAGTCCATCATTGAGGGCCAAAGGAGAGGCTGCTTTACTGGGTTCGCTCGACAAAAAAAACGAAGAACCTTTGGGAGAATTGATAAAAACGCGACGTATAGGGTGGAAGAAAAAAAAAGTTGTGTCGTGAAGGTGAAGCGCCAAGGAATCGAAAGGTATGTCGGTCGAGTTTTTGTTAGCCTGGTCCGATTCGATTTAATGGAAAATCTTACTTTAACTGAAGAGACATTATAGATGAAATGTCTTTTGAACATTCCTATGAACATTTGAGACGGTTAAACCTGTTTTCTCCCGACATTATGATGTATACCACCTACAATATTTTATGCTGTTGTAGATGTGGGTATACAACGAGATTTAAAGAGTGGATACATCCGAATCTTACTTTGAATCTCACGTCAAATCTGAGAAAACGATAGTTTGCAAAACGACCGGACGAACGGAATCCGGTACGCGCAGTGGAAGAATCTGAAGAGGGCAGCCGAGGAGCCTCCACATAACGAAGCGAATCCGAGCACACTCAGGCCTATTAGGGCTGAGCGTCTTCTGGCCGGTGGAAGATACTCCTCTTAGTTACTCGCACGCGAGCCTGCCCATCCCCTTGGCGAGACTCGCTCCGGCGGCCAAGTGCCACTGTATACATATATATGTATTTATGAACGAGGCGATCCTGGCCGGGCGCCCCTCGTCTGGCCGCGCGTTGTTCTCTCCGCGCAAATAAAGACGCAGCCGAAATGGACATTAATTACGTTACGGAAGAACGCAGCCGTAGCGTCAAACAAAGGGAGAGCGCCGCCGCGAGACTCGGCGAGTATATCACGGCCCATGAAGTATCCGAGCGCTCCTAATTATCGCGCATTTGCATATACACCACCGCGGCTCGTTATTAATGCGTTATCGCATGAGTCGACGCTCGTCGCCGCTTTAGTTTTGACAAAACGTATATACGTATTCATCTACGTGATGAAATTAACGCTTATTAGTTCATAATCATCAATCACTTCCTCGCTCACTTTCTCGAGTGCCAAATCGCACTAATATGACACATCATCTTGTAATCAAGATGACGTGTCAAGATTTTCAACAAAACTTTTTCCCGTCTCAGTGTAATGACATGGTAATGACTGGTATGAAAAATCAGTGTATGAAAGTGGAAAAACCACCGTATGAAGATGGATGAATGATCGAGTGGAACTGCAGTTAATTTTTCATTTGAAAACAAGTGACCTTTCATTTTTGTTCCATGAGTTTTCACACGCACCAAAACTTCATTGCGGATCAAAACTCGTTGAACTAAAGTGAAGATTCACTTTGATTACGTGAAAAATCAATTGAAGTTCCACTCGATCGCTCGTCCACCTTCATCACACGGTGGTTCTTCAAACTCGTACAATAGTAAGTTTTCAAGAGAGTACAGGCAGCTGGTTCGCGGATTTTGGGAAATATCGACGAGCTAATTTCTTGTCAAATGCACACGTACGCGAGTGGTACCATCGTGCTATTTTTTTTCGACCCACGAACCGTTAGCCCATTCGACGAAACGCCTCCAAACGTTTCCATCCGACTCTTCTTGCGTCGCGCGTATATATATAGTTACTATAGCTCCGCTCGACTCGTCTAAACTCGGAGCTGGCTGCGGGGAAGTGGCCTCCGCTCCAGTAGTCGTTGCCTCAATCGCAATCGTAATAACACGTTTGCTTCGTTCCCTCCTCGAAGACGATCGCGTCCCCGTGACAGGTCACACAGACAGGCACTCGCGCGTGCACGCGCGATCGATAGGGACACTTCCAACTTGGAATCACACGGGATTCCCTCCCGGCACACGTTGTTACTGCGCGAGCAAACGGAATGAGGGAGGCGCGGGCTCCTCTGTAGACTGTACCAACACAAATTTCCAATCAACCTCGAGCGCGCTGCCAGGACTTTAATTGAAAAGTTAGCGCCAGCCGTGCGATTGCATTCACTTGTTTGTCGGGGATTGGCTTCATAACTGCTCGCGTATATACATACACAGCAAAAATGATTTTTTGTTTCGAGCAAGAAATTTTATACTTGATTTGGGATGCAACCAATTTCAGTGTGACTCAAGTTCTTAAATCAAGATTCGTGGATTTTGTATTTAATACAAGTATACTTCTTGTGCTGAATTTTCGTACGACCGAAGTACTTGAATTAATAATAATTATTTATTATGTTTCAATCTCGAAAATGTACGGGCGAAAAGCCTTGTACAAAATAAATAAAAATGAATTTTTCAAATCCTTAAACGCAAATTTCTGGCAAAATTGTACGGAATTATAATATAATAAGCGTTTCTTTGGAAAAAATATCACTCTTCTATCGCGAATGAATTCACTTTCTTTAAAATCTGGACTATTCTTCTCTGATCCAGTGGACGATAAACAAAACAAATTAACAAATCGGTAGCGTTTTCTGAATCAATTGGATCGCCATCTACCTCTATAAATAATTTGAAATCACGGTCATCTATTGAATCTATCCCTGTTAGACGAGGATTAACCTTTTGGCATACAATTCTGAAGTACAGTATCTTCCTGTAAAAGATAAATTGAATTTGATCGTTGAAGGCAATGGAAAACGTGCGGAAGATGATTCTCAATTCGTGTGACGGTTACCCTATTCAAACATTGATTTTCATATACAATAATCAGTTAATTTAGTGACTAGATCAGAATCTGTTCTAGAAATCACAAAACTAGATATTTCAGTATTCTTGTACTGAACCTTAGGAAAATTAGACAAACTTATTAATTCAAGTAGATATGAACATCTACTGACACTAGCAAAATGTTGGTGTAAGCGTTCGCGACCGGTCAAAATGTTTTCTTTTCTCATTATTCTGTATTATCGACAAGATTCTAGGCCACAGCTCTACTCCAGACGTGCGTATATTTATGATGTACAAAGGGAGGTCCATATTGGGTACACCTTCCTAAGTTGTTAGAATCTCAAAACACACGACCCTTAGCTTGCCCTATTGTTCACAAACCAGAAGCTGACTGTCCCAATCAAGAGGACCTACGTCTTCATTGTCGTAACCTGTTCTAGATATATGACTGTTATAGCGTTGCTCAAAATGTATAACTTACTCTTGCGACGTTGTTAGCTGTCCAAACCAATAAAATCACCTTCCGCCACGCTACTCGTTGCACGTCGATTTTCTAACGGTTATACTTTTTTAATTTCCACACGTGGCCATATCTCACGTAAGATATCAGCGAACGACTCATACACACACGCATAACTGAAGATGAACGCGCGTCCCCGCCGGGTAGAGTAACGCTCGAGGAAGCGAATCACCGCGGCTGGCCGTGGAGATTTAAAAGTGCCCCGAACGGCTGTATGTTTATACGGACGTGGGCAAACAAGCGTCGCCGCTTGTCGGGCCGGCTGTTCGCACGAGTATATGGTAATAGGTGGGTGTGGGTGTGTGTATGTTGTCGCTTGAAAGGCGCTCGCGGAGAGCCAATTGTAAATGCAGGAGGTCGCGGACGTGTCGCGGGGGCGGCGGCAGTGTCGGAGCTGCCTCGCGCAGCAGCCGCGCGCGCAAACATGTCAGCGGCGGTCGCCGTGTTTGCCAAATTGTCCTTTTAAAATGCCAAATACCCGGGCCTCCTCGCTCGTGCGGATACGCAGCCCATTTCTCCCCGGCCCCGTGTATACATATGCGTCTCCCTTGCAACGAGTACACCACAGAGCGAATCTTCGCGCCCGCGTATTTCCAAAGCGACGCCCCGTCCTCGCCAACAAATCGCAACTCTTTTTCTTTTTTCCTCCCATTCCATATCGTCGATAGGTTCCCCCGCGAACGAGCTCAATTAGCCGAATCGCCGCGTGAACGGCAATCGAAAACCCATTCCCCCGAGGCTATTTTTCTCGCTGTTACATGCGTATATATATATCGCGAGCCGTGTATACGCGCGACACACGCACACACGCGATATAGTCTCTGGAGAGGCATACATATACATGCGGAGCCGCGAACGCGTAGCATATTGCGCGCGGCTGATGGCGGGAGTCAATGCGCGAAATGATCCGCTCGGGGGGCCAGAAAAAGATAGGGGCGTGGGTGGCGCGACGCGACCCCTCCCGCGCCCGCGCAACAAAGTGGCGTCGGTTCTTATCGTGTTATGGGCTCTCTTGTAACGGCGCGGACGCTTGACTGGGCAGGCGCAGGCCCGACAATAGCCCCGGCCTGTCATGTTTCATACGGCGCGCACAATGACGCGAGCGCGCGCGCACGCGAGCGACCGACCCTCGGCTCTCTCTCTCCCGCTCGAGATAATGCGCGCCGACGAGTCTTGGGGGATTGGCTGTTTAAAGCTTTTTTTTCTCTCTCCGCGAACTAAGGGCCGAGTTCGCCACGTATATATAGATGTGACCCTCGATTGCACACCGTGACGAAATGATGGACTTGCCGCCGCCGCCGTCGCCGCGTGTAATCAGTGCCGGATCATGTTTTTTTTTTTCGAGGGATGAAAATGGGAATTTGAGAGAATCCGACACGATCGAGTGCGGCTTCTCGTTTGAAGTGGAGCCGAATCACGTCGTTGGCCGGATAATGGATTGGCCGTCGTAAGCTATATACATTTACTGCACGTTGACGGTAAACGTCGCCGAATGTGTGTGTGTGTGTGAAAAGGTCGCTTATACATGGGACTCGGAACTTATTACTCCGGGTCATTCTTCGTATGATACATTGTCGTATGTTTCGAGCAAGTATTTATCTTATTTCCGAGGCCGACATTTGCAAATTCAGTGTCATAAAATACAGATTACCAAATATTTGTATTCGATTCGTATTTTTGGGGAATTGTATTTAAATACATGTATTTTGAATGCTTGCATCCAGTTACATGGATAATTAGGGATAATTAGGATTGGAAAGACGGTAGATCGATACTTTATGATGATGATTAAAATACATTTCTCTTACATTTTCTCCGAGGGATCACGAACCCCCAAATGCCAACCCTCTAAGGGTTGAAACCACACATTCAAATACGTGTATATCTAAAACAAAAATATTTGAAAAATTTGTAATTACTCATATTGATACTTAATTACTGCTCGTCCCTGTTTCAAGTAATATAATCAAGGAGCAGAGCTGCAAAGTAAATTGAACAGATTTTCGAATTTGTGTGATCGAACCGTGCCATTTTCAACAGTCCATCCAACTGAATAATTGAAATTTCAACGTCGCAACTCTCCCACAAACGCATCGAGATAACAATCGAGTCGTGCGCCGTGTAACTTGAAAATTACCTTTTCCTATATAGGTATATAAGGGAACTGCAGGCGATTTGGCACTTCAAGCAATTTGGTACGTTTGTCAGATTTCGTATTTCCGGTGCTCTCTGAGCATCAGTCGCCCTCAGGTCATGTTGGGGGTATTTAAAGAAAATTTTCGGTACCTTCCCCGCCCATTCAGCTTTTAAAACCACTCTCCTACAACACTTTGAAGTTTCACTTACTTATTTTTTCACCCTTTTCTTATTTCACCATTTTCACTCAACCCAAAAATCAGGTGTAAATAATTTTTACCTCTCAAAGTGTCATTACTCTTTTTTATGTAAAATCTCATCTTTCGATTGGTCACATCAGTTTTGCCAAAACTATTTTTCTATCCTACTCAAAATGCTCCTTTTCACTTGAAAAAAAGTGAAGCCAATTTGGCACGATTTTTGATATTTCCTATTTTGAGCGCATAAAGGCGCTCGGATCACGTTTTAATATTGAAACAAGATGATTGGTGTTAGGCGTTAGAGTACCGGTCATTTTTCACTCCAACCAGCCGTTTTTAGAACACTTTGAAGTTGAATACTGTTGAATTATCTATTTTATTTTACAATTTTTATTGCCGCATTGTAAGTTTCCTCTACCAAATTAGTATATTGAACTTTTTTTTTCAAATGTCGCTACTCAATTTTATGCAAAGAAGCTCATCTTTCGATTGGTCTCATTAGTTGTATTTCAACTATTTTTCCACTGTCAATACAATTGGTTTTAATGAAACTCAAGTGAGCACGAGACGGTTTCTCTGAGCAGAAATTCAAAATTAGCATTTATTGTTCCTATTAAAAATAAATTAAAATTCCTCTATAGTAGTTGGAACTGGCCTTTTTCTATGTAGTACTCCTATAATACTAGGATTACCGTCTATTTCGAGTGATTTAATCGATCTCGATATGTGATTATGAACTAAAAGACTGAGTAAAATAGTTGAATATTCAAGAACTAAATGTCAAGTTTTTATAAACATGTTACGATTTAGATATGTATTTTTGAGCTGAACGTCAAAAGTTTTGAATAAATATCAATGGAAACATGATTGAGAGTTCTTTGGGTGCCAATTTGATCATAGTCAAAAACGCGAAAAACCTTTAGGGGGTGGCGCATTGGCTGCAGTTGCCTTACATCGAAAACAAAACGACCGAAGCGTCGTGACTGATGCTCACCGCCGTAAAAGTCGCGCGTTCTTCGGCCTAACAGATAATTCAATCTGGGGTGAGGCGGCCGACCGCACGCGCACCTATACACATATCACGTGTATATATCTGGCGTGTGTCCCGTTTCGCATGTCTCCCTTTTCGCGCGGGAGACCCGGCCGCACGGCGATCGAGTTTCTGCCGCGCGGGCAAAAGTCAAACGAGCGTTTTATCGCCCATCCACGGGGCTATGTATATATATGGACACACACGCATCCACACAAATCGGTGGACGGAGGGGCGTGATTTATGCCGGGCGCTCGAGCTCCAACAGCTCATGATCTCTTACTTGAGAGCGCGATAATTACGTAATTCCCAGCTCGGACACCGAGAGCCCGCGCTGCGTGTGTGTCCCGCTGGGCGGCCATTGTCGAGGGCCGACGAGGATGTGCGCGCACGCACCCCGCCGCTCGCTCTTGTGGGAAACTGCTCTGGTGTCTATATATGCGAGTATATGGAGTGGAGCGCGCGCGCAGGGGTGGCTAGGCGCCCAGGGGGGGAGATGACTCTGCGGCAAAAGGTACATACGCGCGCAGCAGCTCGAGCGGTACGTGAAGGTGCGCGACTCGAGGGGGTGTATGTATATACCTACATACAAATCAATGGCTCTTTGTTTACCCGACAATACATCCACCACTATACGCTGCTTCTCGTGTCACTCTCTCGAGTTTCAACTCCTTCGCTGACCTGCGGCAAGCTACGGGAGGTATTTGGCACGGCTAATCTTGGAAATTGACAACGGGAGAGGGAAGGATTCCCATGGGCGTGTATTTAGCAAAAAACGAGCGAAGCGCGCGAGCACTTTGTGTACCCCGTATAGAGATTATACTTGTATACCTCGCCGAGCGCCGCCAGTCACGCTCATCAATCACGTGCAATTTCCAATCCGGCCTATACACAACGACCGGTCGCGCAAAGAGTTGGGAGTATATATACACATACACACGAGAAGTAGGCATATATGCAGTTCGAGAGAGAGAGAGAGAGACCCTCAAGTGCGCACCCGTGAAGGATCAATTAAGGATGGAAGCTGACGCGAGAGCGTTGCGTGCGCGCGCGCCAGGAACGACCTATAACGTACCCGAGTCGATATACGTGTGTGTGCGCGCGCGAGCGCGTGGCACGTGCGCCTGGCACGCGCTACCTTCGACCCCCCGGCGCGTTTAACGCGCGATCGCTCTCGAGTGGCCTTTTCTCTGTGTGTGTGTGCGCTTGTGCAGCTCGTCGCGTCGGCCGCACGATAAATCGTCGAGGACTGCGCGAACGCGAGAGGAGCCGCCGCCACCCGAGTCGTCGTGCATTCTGGTAAACAGCCGATGGGAACGGGAAGGAAGCGCGTGGACTCGCGCGCGCGTCTGTGGGAACCAATTGCACCGGTGGGGACGAGCGCGCGTCCATATGCTTATTGTTCGATAATTGCGCTGTCGGGTCAATCCTCCCCTCAAAACACTGCGCGCGTGATTTACTTTGGATTTTTACGCGTCAACGCTCGTATATACGCGAGCAAGCGCTTCATCATCGATTATCCTCACGGGCTCCGTGTGTTTTGACTCGACTTGATTTTTCCCTCTGGGCTTGTTGATGGGGCGCCGTCGGCCTGTGTACAATGCTCGAGACAGCCGCGTGTTCTTTTCGCGACGAAGCGAGTCGGGATGATTTGGAAATTGGAAATTTGTATTGTGGTAATTAGATACGCGCGCGCCTTCGAACAAATTGCACGGTGAAATTTTTCGAGATACTTTCGAGGTCCCGAAACCGAGTCGATACACGTGCGGTGCCGTGCGGGCCAACGTTTTCTCTCTAAATCTAAAATAGTAAAAAACTACTATTTAATAGTAAAAACTGCACAACTGCTCAAAATAGTAATTATTCATTATAAAAATAGTGCAATTTTACTAATATTTTAGTAATTTAGTGAAAGTTTACTATTTCTTAGTTAAAATTCTATACTATTTTTTAGTGAATTTCTACTATTTTGAGCAGTTGTGCAATTTGTACTATTAAATAGTAGATTTTTACTATTTTAGATTTAGAGAGTTGATTTCCCGGCGAGATGTATCTATAGTCGCGGTCAACGATTTTACGGATTTAGAAACTCATCGGTACGGATACACTTCAAATGTGTGAAATCGACAACGATCCACGGATATCTTCATCAATTTACAAACACATGGCTGGAAATGTCCCTCGCTTGGACGCCAGTCACGAACCATCTCGTAAAGCTCTATCATGATTTTGCTTACTCGAAGGTCAAACAATCTCCAAAAATTGGAAAGCCTGCTTCTTGATATTTAGAGTAAATCAACTCGTATTCAATGAGCCTCGGAGCGTGAGCCCAATTGTATAAAAATCAAACAGACTCACGTGGGTATTTAGACGAACTAGTTGTACACGATTCCTTATACTCCCTCAAAACTCCACGGTACTACATCAAAGTTTTCATATTATTGTCATGAACTTATTGAGCTTAAGTATACAGCATCCTATAAACTGAGCTGAATAACTGCACTTGGTTGATATTGGCGAGTAGGTAACGGGTATATAATTCGCCCATAAATCCGCGCAGTACTGCTTACTCTCTTGAAAGCTTGGAGTGAAAGACCACCGTATAAAATTCAAGAATCACCGTTTAACGGTGGATGAATCATCAAATGGAACTGCAGTGACATTTTTCATGTAATAAAAGTGAACTTCTCACTATATCTCCAATAGTTTTAACAATAACTATTTTTACATGAAACTCACAGTGAACTTTTGATATCGAAACTAATGGAACTATGAAAAAATTCACTGCAGTTCCATTCAATAATTCATTCGTCTCTGAACAGTGATTTTTTTTTACTTCGATACAGCGGTTTTTCGCAGTAAACTTTTGAAAGAACAAGAACTCCCTAAACACTCAAGTTAGCAAACTAACCCGTGGGGGCGCAGCCAAAAGTTTTCAAATACACAAAGCCCGTTCGCGTGGTGCGTATTCGGCCGGCTCACGACCAAGTGGGGTTACGATCGCGCGCCGTGAAGGAGGTATATCACGCGAAGCCGGGCGCGTGTGTCACTAGCTGCGTAATAATCGGCCCGATCGTCCGCCACGCCTGAATCACGCTGAATTAATAAGGGCCGCCGCGTGCGCGGCTTCGAGTGCTTAAATACGCGCCGAGAGGCCACTTGGCTGCCCCGCCGCACATGCAGCTCAACGCACGATATACCGTATACTAGCATACACCCCTTCGCCTCCACGCTTTCTTTTGTTTGCATGCGCGCACAGCCGTAGCTCCGTGTTTTTATTTTTCGCGTTTATCCCGGCCGCTTAACCCCGTAGTGCTATTATTCAGCGGCTTTCGGGCGGTACGTGGGTGGGCAGCGAGTTTAAGGAATCGCCTGCCCGGTACTGCATATGCACGTACCGATGCTGGGTCGATCGTGAAATGTATATTGGTCGCGGGCTCCACGCCAGAGACGTATTTCTCGCGTTCTAGAAAAGAGAAAAGAGACAGCCGCCTCCCGCGGATTTGCACGGCTGAAGAAATCGAAGCTTATTATACAAGGGCGAGCCAACACCTGTCGCTCTCTTCGCCACTTTCATATTGTCCCAGCGAGGTGGATAATTTAATATAACATATTGATTAGTAAGTCGACTCGTTTGAATTGCTCGCGCGAGGTTTGCATCTCTCGTTTCGGACAGTTGGAAAATCGCGCAACAGTCGCGGGAATCGAGTCTTGTATGGCCAAATTTCGGAATTGGATAAACTTAATCTACGAGTGCATAGCAGCTGTTGTCGACGATAATAGGCCGCGTGTGTGGCCGATTCGGTTGGAGTTTGAGTGAGCGCCTGAACTTTGAATTATGTACGATGTAAATTGTACCGAACTCGACGATTCTTACTTGCTCTGAAACTTTTCGAGGTGGTAATCAGGTATGAGTATAAACCAAGAATCTTCCCTCGCGAATTTTTTTCGCGTGTATCGAGGGTATATAAGCGCGCAAACGAGCAACGGACACATAAAACACACGGAGCAATCGTCTCGTGTCTCGCGTATAACGGCCCTGCGGACAGTTTCAACGCTCGGCTAAACATCGGAGCGTCGGGCCTGGCGAACGAGTAGTTTGATAACAGGCAAAGTTGATATGGGGCGGAAGGGCCGGGGGTTGCAGCAGCAGCAGCAGCCGGAACACCTGTCCCTCGCGATTGACCCGAGCTGGTAAAGCTCCTCGGCCCTGGCCCCACCAACACACAGACACACAGAGAGCGGCAGCGAAATTAAAACAATTTCCTGGCCGCGGCTCATCTTGCGCGGGTGGAGCGCGCACGCGCGAGCCCGCCCACCCCGCCCGCGGGGGTAGTAGGCGGCTCTCCGTCCCGCCGTGTCTCTCTCTCTCTCTCTCTCTCTCGAGGGCGTAGCCGTGCGCGCGCGCGTACGCGCTCTCGTCGGGCCGCTCGAAGCCTGCCGGGGGCGACTTCCAGTAGTGGCGCGCGGCCTGCGACGTGACGATGAGCAGCGACTAGGCCTCGACGGGGGATCGACGATCGACGAGCACACGGACGACTTGTATGGCCGGCTCGGCTGCGGCTCGACCACTACCCGGATCAGCAGTCGCGGGCAGGCGCGAGCTCGGCCGACGGGCAGCCGCGCCAAACTGCAACGAGTAGTCGGCGAGCTATGCTCGACCTCAAGGCCAGCGGCACGACGGCCGCCGAGTTACCTCGCACCACCGCCTTCACAAACCTATCCATGCTGTTCGCCGGTACGTCACACACCCACACGACAAATTTATACATCCTTTCGCCCAGAGGAGTATCTCGCGGATTGACTTTGGGGGTACCCTATACCTAACGGCCTGTATTTTGGTGGTTTCGTTATGCGCTTTTGGTATGTACATGTATATGGATATTCAGTGATCGTTTCGCCTTCGTTAAGTGTTTCTATTCTTTGCTATCGTATACATATTGCGATCGCATCTAACGTTGATTACGATCCCAAACAAACCAGCTGTGCCGATCCGGGGTAGGACGTGTGTATATGTCGATTCGCGACCGACGAGGTTGTGCAGTGTATTTTCGTGTCTATTTTCCGCATACGCGCGACATTTCACGAGTGCGATCCTGTTGGTTTTCTGCTTTGTGACCGGATCGTATATAACCCGATTGTTATACGGTATACATCAAATAATGATGGTGTGATTCAGTCGATTTTTTTTCAGTAGTACAAGTCGAGTAACGTCGCGACCTATACGCTTACACAACTCACCCGATCCCACCCGCTCTTCTCGATACTGTCGATTCAAACTGCGACGCGACAACTGATTCGGTTTCGGACTGATTCGTCTAACTAGCGTACTCGTCCAGACTACCTCGGGAGAAAACAACACTCGAAGACACGTGCCGGGACAAACGGATTCCTTGGCCGTGTGTACAACAACATGTCAGTTTCGCGATCGATGATATCCTAACCGGGAAAATTGGGTGGCGCGCGAAAAAGACAAGAAAACAAAGCAACAGCAATCGAGCTTTATCGATAGCGCGTATACTTGTCTCTGGGTACGCGCGGCTTACGTTTGTTCGTGGTCCCCGTAGTGCCGGCTGCATCGGTATCTCTGGCTAACGGCCACTAGGGATAATCGGGGCTTCGCACGGGGTTGAGCGTACACACGCAGTATCCGTTTCCGCGTAAGCTGAGTCGATCAGCGGCGAGTGACGGCACGGGGTAGTCGAGATGCGCGCGTGTGTGTGTGCGTATACATACGCGCCGAAAGGCTTCGCGCGGGGCAAAGTGGTGACATGCATCATCGCGTGTATATATATACACGCGCGGAAACGTGAAATCCGAGGCTTTATTAATGGACTGCGCCGAGTATATATGTGTATGTGTATGTACACACAGGCGCACACTGGCTCGCGCGCGGTCTGTTTGCTCGCGCGCGCCGCCCTCTCTCCGACGGCCGACGGGTTTTTCGCGCGCGATCGGAGCAAACACACGCGCCCGGCCGGCCAGCCGCGCCAATAACTGCCAAATGAAAATATATCGGTCGGCAAACACTGCCCACGGCCGTGCTCTTTCTCTTTGTGTGCGGCCCGGGGACAACATCACCGATCGACGCGCCTTTTTTTTCCCTCTTTTTTTTTCCTCGTTTTCTCCTCGGGACCCGTGACGACACGATCGGCCCCCGACGTCGTCGGCCAGTTCGATCAGACGGGTGATCCTTACCCCCCCACCTGTGGACTCGCTGCTCGTCGTACGTGCCAGTTTGGCAATCGGATCGACTAGTTTTTTCGTCGAGAGCGCGGGGTTTCCCGGGGGAACGTGGAAAATCAGATGTGGGAATGACGATTATCGCTCGAAAACAGGGAGGGCTGAAGTTTGGTGAAACGCGTCAAACTCAATTTGACGAGTCTAATTACGCCTTGTTGAGTTTGCTCTTTTCCTACTTCCTCGGCTTGATTACGGGGCGCTCATTATTAGCGTATCAAGCTGGCAAAGTCACTTTTCAAATTTTTACTATACTAGTGCATTTTCAACGCGCTTCGCGCGCCTTTAATTTGGTGCCGCATCATATGCTTTATGAAATTCGAAATGTATATATATAAATTTAGATATCTGGTGTATACGAGCGTGTTATTTTTATCCAGCTTCTAATTTCCTTTCAAAAAGTAGATCCAAAATCTCGAATTTGCAGTCTAGCCTGGATGCAAATGAGCGAGCCTGCACGATGCATTTGATCCTTCTCCAATGTTTCCTACCTTAACCTAACCATACTATAGAAACATCTCTGTAGTCCGTACTCTACCTATAGTCTCTATATTGACTCTATACACTACATGTCTCATGGGTTGGTCTTAGCCAATCAAATCATCGGAAGCGAGGCTTCACATCACTTCTTTAAGAAAGGATTCTCAGTCCTTGCAATGATATATGTATAACAGTGCATCTGTGTTCTTCATGAAATTACTAATAATCGTTTGTTTCAACGTATGCCAAATGTCCAAATTCAAAATGTGCAAGCTATAAAATAATTGAATATACGTCATGTTTCGGTAGAATCAACATGGGTCTTCCAGATGAATCGTGTACGACGCACGAATCGACTCTGTCTTGATATTAAGAACAAGGGGTATGTAGGATATGGCCGAAGTAAAGACGTGGAGGAGAAAAGAAAATCTGTCGGGCGTCACGAGGCTAATTCTTCTTTATTTTCACGACTGTCTGCGTCCACCCCTCGTACATCCGCAGATAGAGAGAGAGAGAGAGAGAGAGAGAGAAACGTATTGACACGAGTTCTATTGACCTTCGTGATTACAGAGGCAATATTCTCACTGGCTACTCGACAACTGTCCATGGAGAATACACCCAATACACACTTGCGCTTAGACGAGTGGCATTATAGAATTTATATTTGGCTTGATTTGACGCAATTTTACACAGGTATACGCGTTAGATTCGTAACAGCCGTATCGTACATTAACCGAATAAAAAGTTCATATCGGAAGATTTCTAATAGTAATCTCGTTGAGACGATTATTCCTTCGTGCCAAACGATCCTCCAACACAAGCAGTTGGAATATATTTCAACATTTACAGTAAATTGTGGAACGTACGTCACACGAACGTATTAACAATCAACCCTCACTCACATATACCTCACGACGGCCGTCAGACGTTCGTTGTAGGTAGTGGTGATTTTGCGACACCTCAGTCCTCATCAATCCCGACACTTTGGGATAGCTGATTTGAGAGTTAAAATGATTAAGACGTAAGAGCATGACTGGCCGAAACCTTATTAACGAGGGATACTTTTTTTCTTGTCTTGCAGATGCCAGTTCTTCGTACAAGGGCGGCTGGAGCCACGCCACGTCGCCTGCCCCTGGACAGGGTGAGTTTACACTACAGCTCTCCTCCTGGCTACCCATTATTCACGTTTTTTCGCCTCGTCCGCGCGTGTCTTTTTAATCACGCGACTCACGCCGGGATCGTTTCTTGTCACCGCACAGCGCTCGTTAACGCGCGAGGTCTTTAGCACTCTTGTTGCGCGTATTTTCGTCTTATACTCTACGAACCGTTACTTTTTACAAGCTCTCGTTTAACTTGCTCTTCGTGTCTGTCCGTTCGCTTGTTAGAGACGGGATGGGTTAAATTTTGCTATCAAATTCTAACCTACTACTGCATTAGCTGAAGATTCAGAATTTTGTACATGTATACTCCAGAAATGTTTCATGTATTTTTTTTTTTCATTGAGAATCAGTGGTTTGCAAAGATACTGTTTCAAACGTGTGGGCTGGAGTTACCTGCAATGATGCATGCGCCTGTCACGCCTTTACTATTGCTGACCAGCATTATCTACAAGTATAACTCGACTATTATGTTCCACGAAATGAAATGTGTAGAAAGTTTTTTGAGAATACGCTTTTATGCAAACGATTAAAAAGAAGAAAACAGTAGTTATTTCGTAGAAGCGTAAACTTGATTGCAATGACTAATAAAAACTTGACGATTTCACAATAAAACGTTCATGCCGTATTCGACAGATGAAAATCATTTTCTTCTCCCTAATCGCTTGCATAGATGCGTAATTTTCGAAAAAACCCTTTTTCAAACTTTTCATCCACCGTCATTGGGAAATTTACGCTCAAAACAAAAACGGGGTCTGTAACTCGAATCAGCCCAAACCAGTTGCCTACAACTCGGCCCACGTTTATAAGCGACCGCTAACAAACTTGACCAAGCTGCTGTATGCACGATCCAGCCGTCGGATCACTTGGACACATTGTTGTGATAACGGGCCTAGAGAAACAAGTGAAAAAAAAAATCCAAAGAACAACGAGTGCGGCAACAGAGTCGCGGGGATAACAGAGCTGCTCAAGTCGGGCGTCTAAACATCAAAAGGCTCGAGCTCGTCGCTGCGGGGCGGTGGGGGCGGGGGATGACCGGGGCAAAGCTGAAAACTCTCCATTAGCGGGTGGAGCCAACGTATATATGCATATACGTACATATATATACGGCGAGGTGGCGAGGTGGCTCGAGGTAAAAATTGAGAGCTCGCGGCGGAAAAGCGGGATTCTCGCCCGTGCACAAAGCACTGTGCTGCAGTGTGGGCGCAGGGGGTTGGAAGCGCGCGCAATGCTTTGTGGGGCGTTGAAGCGCGTCGCGGCCTTTGTCGCGCGGGCGCGCGGCTCTGCAGCCTCGGGCGGCTTGTTATAAGCGGCGCGGCGCACTTCTGCCGCACTCGCTTGCCGATCTCTATACATATACCAATCCTCGTTTCTCGGGCGCTTCCTCGTGTTTTCCTTTGCGCCGCCCCAGTCAAATTTGACCTCACTCCAGAGTTGAGCGACCCGTCCTACGTCATATGTATGTACATTGCCCCCGAGCTCGAGCGCGCGTCCGCCTGATGATGCCTCGTCGAATCATTTCTGTTTCTGGCAATCAGTTAGAGGCTGCGATCGTTGAAAACGACTGCGTTTTGTTTCGAGGGCGAGGCGTTCTCGATTTTTTCGTCGTCGAGACCCGTTTTGCAATGTCACCGTTTGTCACGTTTGATTATCCGAAGGACGGTAATCCGGCACCTCTAGAGAATACACGTGCGACCTCGCGACAATGCCGCGTGCGTCTGGGCGAGTTTGAATCTCGGTTTCAATTTGCGCGCGGTCGGCCGGGCCGTTGCTCGTGACACGGGCGTTGAAAATTATTCGGGCGCGCGGTCGTGTACGAGAGGCGACGACGGCATGAACGCGGCGTGGCGTTGTGCAAACTGACCTGCGGCGCATCGCCGGCCCGTGAAATTGAAATTACAAAGAGCCATACTCGGGGGCGCGATTGTGTGAAGACGCGGCCTCAAAGCGGCCAACTTGTGTATACGTGTTTTTCTTTGATGCCACGCTCCCGTGGATTCCGAGGCAATTTCGAACCGACGCGAAGCAGCTTTGATTGCCGATGCAATAAGTCGACCGAGAATAAAATTCCATGGATGTATTTCACCCGCGTACGTGTGTGTATATCATACCGTTTGGACGCGACGATTGAAAGGAGGAGAGTATGTCTCGCTTGCTTCTCGCGCAGGCAATTTTCCGTAGTGAACTTTCCCAGGCGCAAAGCTGCACGTATATGTATATTCACGTCTTTGGAAACAATCACGCGAGCTCGAGGCTAATTAACGTTCGAGATAAGTAGATCTCCGTGTGGGGTCGAGCGAGGATCATTACAAGTTTGTTCTAATGTAGATGAATCGAATGCAACCGTTGCATGTCGAGCAAGTTTGATAAAAAATTATCAAGCGTTTCACAATCTTACTCACCGTATAGAAACTAATCACTGAGTGTGTATGTGTATATATCAGAAGTTTCTTGAAAGCGTATATACTTACATGCGCACGGCATGTCCACAATAGTCTATATTGATTAAATTGAATATATGTTTGAAATGTCCAGTTGAAGCGAGTGAGAATGAAAAAAAAAATTGAAAAGAAAATTCTTCGTGGTGTGAAATACAGTCTTTGCGTACCCAGGGAATTCTGTAATCAGCGTATAACTATCCAGACTTACCGCAGCATTTTCGCTTATCGAAAGCTCATCAATCACTATTGGTATATACATACGTATACACCGATCAGTCGCATCCCTCGCTCTTGCCGTACCACACTCAGCTTTTCCCCTGCACTCCACACTTTTCAAGAGTCGTATCCATTGCCAGTCAAATTCGGCTCGGAAAAATCAGCGAGCCGTGAAGGAGTATCAAAATAAAATTCGAAATAAGGGCTTATAGCCCTTGGTCGGTCGGGTGTGTGCGTATACAACGCGACGGGACGCCAGGAAGTCACGCGACGCCGCGGGGGATCGAGTGCCTCTCCCACGAGTTGGGCCTCACAACGCCGCTCGTATACATACACGCGCTACGGTCTTGCACTTTTTTTTTCTCTTGACGCGGCCCGAACTCGGCTCGCACTCGAGGGTGCATACGCTCCAAGTTCATCGATTCTCATTTCAGTCGCGCGGGGGCCAAGAGAGTTACGAGCGTGCAATCGTGTATGTATATGTATACATACAAAGGGGTCGTTCGAGGAGGAAGGCCGCGAGCTAGCCAATGTCCTTGATTTCGAGCTGTTTTAGTGCGGCTTTTAATTTTGATGATGTTTTACGCTGTATAGCGTGGAAATGTTTGGCTTTCCTCTCTCCCTCTCTCTCTCTCTCTCTCTCTCTCTCGTTGTAATTACTGTTGGTCGCGGCAGAGAATACAGTCGTATATATATTATGCTCGTTACGAGAGTTTCAGGATATATATGCATTCGCGTGTATATTTACTATGCGATGCTACGGATATGCGGACCGTACAATTAAGCTTCGTGAACACATGTCGAGTGTATAAACAGATGATTCCTCATAGATTGACAAGAGTATGGATAAACACACTAGCGAAAAACGAGTGTGATATAGTTTTTGAGTATATAAAAAGGTGATACATACATAGTAATTTGGTCCTCCCTTCATATTCCCCAGAGACATTTCTGAATCATTATTGATTCCCAATCGGAAACCGTAGATATGGATATGCTACAAAAATCAATACATTACAAGTTTCATCATGATTGCCAAAAGTTCAGACTCTCCGTACTACACTTTTGAATCGGGCTTTACTGAGAGTTTTCAACTCTAATCGTATATTCGTCCATGGAACAGTAAATGATAATACATACGTGTAATTCTAAAATATGATACGATTTTATTGTCGACCGGATTTGACACGACACAAAAAAAAAATGCAAGGATGCCTAGTCCCATTGAACACACCTCCACGTCCGTTCGATGCGAGATTTCGTTCGCAAGCTTCGCGATTCCTCAATAAGTAATCTGGCAAGACACGCCCGCTGACCACAAGTTTGGCGAGCTTTACACACACACAGCTCGTTCTCGAGATGATTATACGAGCTCGAGGAGAAAAAAAAATCAACCCACCCCGGGTCGAAATATGGCGTGCAGGTAAAATGATAATTGGATCACTTCGGGTTAGGGGGTGGGGGGTGGGGGCGCGTGTGTGCGCGCGCAGGTGCGTGCGTATCCGCCCGATCTCGCTTATACAGCAGCTGACCATTCGTCTGGCTGCTCCACTGCTCGCCTCCTCTTTCCTTCCTTCCTTCCTTCCTTCCTTCCTTCCTTCCTCCGGCAGTGGCACGCGCGCCGCGCGCGCTCGCTATCTCCCTCGGCCGTCTATGGTAATCACGTCGTCGAGGGTCAGCCGCCCACCACGGCTGGCGTGACTATCCGCGTCCACCTGCGGGGGCCGAGGGAGGGGAGGGAAAAAACGCTGGCCGCCCGATTAACTCGCCGAGCGCGCGCGCAACACCGGATTAAAGCTCAATTTGGAATTGTCGAGAGAGGGAAAAAACGCGTGCCCGTTGTTTCCACATAGCACCCCCGGCGCTGGCGAGTGTGGGAAAAATCTCATTTGTATCGACCTGGCGCGCGTTTCGCCCGGCCGACACCTCCCTCGGGCGCGATTCCTTCCGTTTACGCGTGACTCCGCGCGCACCGAGATTTCGCCTGATGGTTTAGTCGTGTTGTTTCGAAGGGTTTCGCGTCCGAACGTACGATTCGACTCGCGTGTGTTTTGTACGTCGATCGAAGTTTGATTTTTTTTTTCACGACGTTGTACCGGCTATCCGAGACTCTATATCGATTCGTGAAAGGTACGCTTTCATTCGATCCGCAATGGAACAGTCTTTAACTTCGAGCTTTAAAAGTACGAGTGATTGTTTGAATAGAAAAGAAAAAACTTTGTCGGATAAATAACCTTTAATTGAAACGATTAAATTTTCAATAATCATACATTATAACAGCTTCTCGACAGTTCCGTATAATTATATACTTACAGTGAACTATACCACTTGGGATTTGGGTTTTGCTGAAACGCGCTGAAACTTTTGCAAATGGTTCAAAGTCACCCGAACCGACATATGCAGTCATTTTCCCTGACTCCAATTTGTCCGCAAGACATCACAATGTTCTCATACAAAAAGTGTATATCCATCCGTGTGACGTTGGGGCAAGTGACTGCTAATATCACCTGTTTGATTATCAAAAAACTATGACCTCCAATATATCCCACTGTGGTGTCGAGAACTCGCATGTTGAATAACAGCTATTTCCATTTTGTATCAGTACAACGTTGTACTGATTTGTACTGATATACTGGAATGGGGTACCCCATTCCAGTATATCAATACAAACAAGTTCGAATTTGAACGACTTTTAATAGATCGACGCGTTTGGAACCCGGTTGATACACGAAAGCGGTTGATAACGTCGCAATAATATACGCATTCGAAAAATTAACGACGAAATAGCCGCGAAGCAAATGGTCGTCGCCCGGGCGAAAGGACGTACGCTTACACACACACGTACACACACACATACGCAAGAAAGAGAACAAGGAATAATCGCGAGGTGCAGCGATCTGATGGCTGAAGGGAGAAAGCATATTGGCGAAAGAAAGAGAAAGAGAGAGTGAGAGAGTGAGAGCTCCCCGCGGGACGTATTATGTCTTCGCCAGTATATACGTGGGGCCACGTGCCTATGCGTGACGCGTTCACGCGTCGCCGGACCCTCTCGCTCGGTATATATATCGCTTCCTATTCATCTCGTGTTCGGAGCGAAGGCGCGGGGGAGAGCCGCCGTGCCGCTTTTTGCGCGCTCTCTCTCTCTCTCTCTTCCTCGGGGGTCTCGCCCTATACATGATGGATCTATATATATGTATATATAGTTGTGTGCGTGTGCGAGCGCGTGCAGACGTCACCGAGCTATCCGATAGGCACTTGAGAGCGCCTCTAAAAGCCCGATTTCGCGCCGCTCAACCCCAAACAGCCTTGATTTCTGTATCGCCGAGGCACGGCCAATCTATAGCCGCGGCGCGATTAGCTCCTTGTCCCGCGGTACTTTCCATCATGCCCTGGCCAGAGCACACGACCGCCCCTTATATTTTTATTCATTGCGAAAAATGCGTTTCGCCATTCCGTATTTTACATTTTGGATTTTCAAAAATCATACGCGATACACCGAATGACACAATTGCTTCGGACGATGAACAAGGTTTATACACTTTGTGCATTGTCCAGAATGGAATTTTACATTTTCACCCTCGTGAAATACATGGACGATAATCGCATAGGTCTTTTAACTTTCTCGAACTTTCTGCCCCTGCAGCGGACCCTCATACTCAACTCGACGTGAAACAACTTGGCAAACCCAAATGATCTCGAGCGACGCGTCATTCGAAAATATCGCAACGGTGCCGTGCATCAAAAACTGCCGGGTGAATAACGATCATTCGGAGATGTTGCTTTTAAAAAGAAATAAATCAGGATAAGTGTTATGACAAACGACTATAACGCACCTCCCCCCCGTGGTTCGGAAGTCACGGTCCAACTCTTCGAGGTAAATCGAGAGAATTAAAGACGTATATAGAACACAGACGAGAAAGCGAACCCGCTGGTATACGCGAAAGCGAGACACAGTGGAATCAATCTTCTTCCCTTGTGGAATGAGCGTTGGTTTTTTTTTCTCTTTTTCGTAACCAGAAGACCTCAAGGTCGACTCGGCATATTGCACTATCCAACGCGACGAATCGAAGGCGGAGATTCCGCAAATGAATCTAGCGCCAGCCACGTCGCAGACGCCGGAATGTGTATATATGTATACGTATAGCTGGTCGTTCCGGTGGTTTGCTCCCGACTCGCGGAAATCCCCTCGGTTCCGGGAAGGTGGTGAGGGGGCGAGGCGGCCGCGGCCGAACGCGGCTGGGACTTTTGGCCCCGGTCACGCCGCGGCGGATTTATTCGCGAGCGCGCGCGGCGTATTCACAGGGGTGGCGCGGCGCGCACGTGGCGGCGTCTCGTCGTAAAACAATGCTCGGGCGCGTGCCGCAGGTAGAGCGTAAAACGGGGTGCCGTATATATATCCCACACGTATAAGTACTCGTGTGTGCGCGAGTCTGCAGCGTAATACACTCGAGCCCGGGGAGTGAATTATAAAGGCGCGCGCGCGAGCTCGTGCACCCGTAATAACTTATCGATCTAATGGCTCAATTACAGTTTCTTTTGTGCGCGACGCGCACTCTCGACGCGCTTTAAAACTATTACGCCGGTGGGTGGGTGCAGCTCTCTCGCCCCGGCGTTAACGAGAGCGTGATGAATTTTCGATGGGGTGGTGCACGCGCGCCCGTATATGTACATACAATAACATACGGATGGTCATTTGGCCGAGCGCGTGCGAGATTTCAAATTCGATCGCAGGATTGATGATGGCCGCGCGCGCGCGGTATGTGGATGTATGTATACACACACGTTCATCGACGCGTTGGTGGGATTTGTTTTTTGCTCGCTATACACGAGATGTATTTGTATCACGGTGATTTGTATATTGATTGATGGATTTCGGGGGCGCATTTTGCGGATCCTTTTCCACGTTCGATGCCCCAAGTCTTGCTTTCTTCTTGCTAGACTCGATGTTTCTCTTTGGGATTCATTTTTATCGAAATTGTCGATAATTTTTTGTTTTTTTTTTTAAATTTCCTACCGATCGTCCTTTCTATTCTCGTTTGCACTTTGAGTCGCGAGAACTCATCGGTTGGTCCTTACGTTATAACCTGTCCTGGGATTTTTGAGAAATCCTCTTAATTATTGTGTGTATTAAGGTTAAATGTTCTTCATAACCGAGATAGAGTGAATAGTAAAATAGTAGACTATTCTGATTTAGAGCTTCCAACCATATATATAAGATTTTCGGGAACTGTTTTACGAAAGTTGCTCAAATTTTGAAGTCTTTTGGATTTCCAATAATATTTTGAAATCGTATAGCTTAAAATACTTATCATTATATATTTCAGCAGATTCGACGAAAAATAATAAAAAAACACTACCGCCATTTCAACCCAGTCGAATTGTGAGAGATCAATAAGTTGACGCTTTCGTTCGTTCGATTTCTAATAATATTCGTGCACGTCCACCCAAGGACATCGATGAAAAATTCAATAGAATATCTACTCGCAGAATTTTTATTGTTTCCCAATGGCATGTCGGAGAATATAAATTTTCATCTGAAGGAAAAAAACAAGCGTTTCCGACAGATGCCCGGTTTAAGTAGCAGTTGGTGTTCGCTATGTTAAACAATTCGATTTGCCGTGGCTGATTGGAGAGCAGAGGATCGGAGAGAAGGGACGAGGGGCGAGATACACGGAATTCGGGGATTCGCCAGTCGGGGGTCCGCCGCAATCAGCGCAGCCGCGGGCTTTATTTTGCGCCTCCCTGCCGTCGACCTTTGCTTTATCTCGTTTTCTCTCTCCTTCCCTCTCTCTCTCTCTCTCTCTCTCTCTCTCTCTCTCTCCCGCTCGCCGACGAGTGCACGTCTTCCGTCGCTCTTTTCCCGTCCCGTGCGTGTCCCTTTGAGCATTATCCTTGTGAATTTCCTTGGGACCCTTTTTTCCTTGCCTGATTCGGGTTGTTGACTGCCGCAATTTTTGTACATGTGCGCTTTATTCGCTTTATGTGCTTTTCACAATAGCCAAAATTGGGAATAACATCAAAGGAGAACGATGGAAATGACAATTTTTCAAATCTTTCCGATAGTGACACCATCGGCCGAAGAAAGAAGTGCATGAAATCGCATTTTAGGCATCTCAGAAATCGATGCGTCAAATGAGCGTTTATGATCATGTATGCCATAAAATAATTTTCAGCTATTTCAGTGCTCTACGGAAAAATTTGGCTGTATTATCTAAATGATATAAGAGTAGGTAATCATTTTGACAGTGGTTATATAAAATTAGTTTTACATGATATCATTATATTGATCAAACTGGATATAAATAGTTTTTTGTATTATTTAAAACATGAGAAAATATGTTGTTTGAAGAATAAAAATGAATATTTATTAAAATATTCCGGAAATTTCGTTTCAACACCTTATTATAAAACATAATATCACAAACATCAACCTGAAAGATAACTTTCTCATTTAAAATTTTAGATGATTTTTCCAAATAAAGATAATTTTAATCGAGCGAGAAAAAGAAGGATTTGATATCCGATTCATTGGGATATATAGAACGTAAATCGTATCAATTCTCAGACGTTTTTTCCCTTGATTGAATGTTATCCGTGTCCACCTCCGCTACCCCTCAGAGAATACTCCCCCCCCCTTATGCAGTCGCGCAATCCAACTGGATTCGAGTCGGGAGAGAAAGGCTCGCAAGAGATCGTACAACGACCCAAGTGTATAACAAGGCTAATACACAATTTGTACATCATCGGAGATATATATATGTACACGCGTGGAATCGATATATACGAGAAGAGAACGCGAGAAAAATGTGGCAAAAACAACCGGCAGCGATCGGCTTTGCGAGCAGGTCGAGTGTGAGCCCCATTGTGTCGCGGCTACATACGTATTCACGAGCAATTACGCGAACACGAGGTAATCCCGTTACGGCTTCTTGTCGACGCGGGCGCACACGCACGAGGAGAGGATCAAAGGACCCGCCATTCCGCACTACTGCGCCGCTCTTCAGACTTTCACAATGCGCAAAGGGCTAAACTCGACTGCCACTTTTTCACTCGGTTCGCGCTATTTGCTCCCGACGCGTTTTCCCGACGCGTTTCTTCGCCCTGCTTGCTCGCGACTTATATACGGCGCGAACTTTGAGTCAGTAGGGGTGCATATATGTACCAATGGGCCGGAGGAGTCGGTATAAGCAGCTTGTTGATTTTCATTTCGGAAGGGTTGAGTTTGCTGCGCGAAAGGGTAATAACTTTACCGTATTAGTTTCTTCATCTGGTAATTTTGCACGAGCAAGTAGATAATGAGACGTTACCTGAATGAAGATCAATTACTGAAATGGAAAAGCACTTAACGCTTGGCAATTCGTATTGAAGATAATGGACATCGAATTCGTTGAGAACATTCGAGAATATCCGCTCTAAATGTAGATTAGTAAAAAACTACAATGTATTAGTGAAAGTTGCATAACTAATAAAAGCAGTATATATTCTATGTTCTGGTAATATTCTATGTTCTATAGCAATCAATTTAATCATAAAGTGTATGAGAAATCATCTCGTGGGAATACTTTTCAGTTGGATCGAGTGGACGTTTTCATATAAATACAAGAAGCACTTTCGATCGAATTTAGCCTTGTCGTCAACTGCATATTCCAACCCCATCGCTCGTCGCCGCGTCGCGCAATACAGAAACGCGTTTGACTTTTGCTCGTGGCGGTGCAAAGTTCGCCCCAGCTGGGAGTGGGGGGTGGGGGAAGAATACGCGAGAGCATATACAAATAGAGCGAAGTAAAACACAAGGAAACCCGGCCAAGCGTAAAGAAAGCGGCTCGATAAGCGTCGCGGGCCGTTCGCGCGTGGTGACGCGCATACGCATACACACACCCAAACGCGTCAGCGTGTATATACTGTATACTCGGGCCCGTGTTTGCCTACACGGAAATCCTCTCTATCGGATTCTGGCGCTCAGGCGAACTTCCGCTGCCTCGCTTTTTCTCATCTCGAAAGTTTGGCGCGGGGCTCGTGTTTGACCTCCGGTCGAGCGATCCCTGTGCCCTGATTGTCGCCGCCACCGCCACCGCCGCCGCCGCCGCCGACGTCTAGAATTTCATCGCTCCACATAGACTAGCTCGGAAAGTTTGTCCGGGGGAAAGCGGCTGTAACTTGGGATGCTTGAATTTCGGATTGGGGTGGCGACTTATCCGAACGGGGGGAGTCGCGCTCGCAAATGCATCTCCCTCTTGATACAGTTTAGCCAGAAATTTTCGTTGGGCTGTTGTGATCCCGATGAAAATTCATTTTGGGTTACGAGGATTTGGGAATACATGCGCGAGACGTGGTGCGTATGGCTGACTCGCAAAATAGTGAGAGGCGGCCCGCGCAGTTGTTTTCGAGAATTGCGCGAAAAGCAAAGATTGGGAAGGTGATATATCGAGAAAAGGTTTTTATTTAGCTGACTTTTTTGCTCGTTTGTCCCTCGAACGAAAAATTCATTCGTTCAACTTTTTATCCGAGGAAATTCAAATAGAACGACACAATACCAGTGGTTTCAAAAATTCAGTTTTGATTCTTACCCCTATTATTAGGAGAAATATTTCATGCATTAATTTTTGAAATTCAATTCTGGCTACCAAAATTGAGACTTCTCGTTGATGGAAAATTCACGCGGAATTCGCATGCGTTATGAATTCTCGATAATTATTTTTCATTGTAGATCAATGCCAGATTGTTAATCTTATCTTTTTCTTCCAGGATATGGCAGCAGCCTGTCAAAATCGGCTCTGGACACACATTCACATCTCAGGCAGCCTGGTATGTAGTAGGTAGATATTTTTGAGACGCACAAGCAAAAGTTGAGTCGTTAACGATAAAGCAGTCGTGCACATTGCAATAAACTACAAATGAGTTTTGCTAATACGGAATTCTTTAAAAATTCCGTAATTTCAACAGAAATCGGTGTGAGTTATACTTTTATAATAAGCGAAAGCGTCAATACCTCGCGATTTTTCGATCCAAATGATTATTCCCCTCTTTCGAGTGCTTCTAAACATATTTTTATGAAGCGTCTATTTAAATCTAAAATAATAAACTTTATTGTTATCCAAAAAGATTTCCCAAATCGATAATTTCATTGAATAAATTCACTCGTCAACGCAGTGCTTTCGTCATCAGCGACAGAGTTGTATTCAAAGCCCATGCACCGCGTCGTCAAGATCTTGTATTTTTAATTGCGCAAACTCGTCTATCGTACCACCGATAACCAGATACGGACGGGGACCGAGCAAAAGATCACCTCCTTCAGCCCCGCTCACCGTGTGTTCATATCCAACCACCAATAAACAACTCTTTAGACAAATCCGAAAAGCAAACGATAATATAGAGCTATGCGAACCGAACGAGGATCGATTTTACAAAGCACGCGCGAGAGAGAGAGAGAGAGAGAGACGAAAAACGGGGTGTCGGAGTCAACGAGGTGTTCGGATTCCCGTGAAGGTCTCCCCCCCTCGTTCGTGTTGGTTCGTGTTTGGCCCGTGGGAGCAAGTGTGCGCGGGCGCAGTCATGCAAACTGGCGTCTTGGCGATTATCGTGCGCGCCCGGCCGCTAATCGACCAGCCCCGGCCTGAATTCGCTCGGCCACGCCCAAAAATCACTCCTCGCAGCTGCTCGGCACGTGTGTTTACTAGCCAAGGGCGCGACGCTGCGTCCGGGGCCCTCCTCCCTCAAGATTTCTCTCTCTTTCTCTCTTTCTCTCGCTCGCTCGCTCGCCTCGCCGTGTAATCACGGACAATGAGGAGCGATTTTAAAAGGCGAACGTAGGGTGGAAAATTGGGGCGTTTTTGAGAGCCGGCGCTTCGCAAGATTACCGCCACGGATTATATGGTGCTCTACCAAGTGCGCGACGAGTTTGTTAGACAGTGCATTGTGCCGAGTCGCACTTGCCGTGTCACAATGCGCGAGTGATACGTCATTTACAGATGATTTGGAAGATTTTCATATGCTTTTTCTTTTCGAATATTCAAGCGAAACTTAACGAGGGTCGGTCTTTCACTCAACTTACACCCCGACAACTCATTTTTTCTGCTCCGATGATATAAATGGATAAAAAAGCAGGATCAACAAGCAAAGAGTAGTGCAGTTATGTTTACGCAAAACTATTCGTGACAATTAATGATATGATTGCGATCGGAAATCGGTTAAAACTCGTAAATATCAGTGAGGAAAATTTACGATGATTTTTCAGTAATAAACCAAAAAGAAATTTGCAGCCGATAGAAAATGAATTGGGTCGTATATATATCCATGCGCGCACAACCCTGTAACACACGCTACTATGACGTCATTCGCACCACTCGTAGCATAAATCTGTGTAAATGCGAAAACGTAAAATCTTTCAAGGTCCACATCGAACCGAGCTTCCCCGGGTATTATAAAAAACAGCCGACAGATACAACGACGGGCCTGCCTTCGAAAAAATCCCGGATGATTCAGACAGTACCGCACGCAGAAAGGATAAATCACGCGTAGGCGGTAGCCACAGACAATTTGGATTAGCCAACTATCGGGCCGAAACAAAGGCAAGATCAATTAGAAGTTAGAACATTGTTTACGAAGTAACGGGCTATTTTCTGGGGGATTTCGCCTATAGCCATTCGCAGCTCTCCCTCATACGTGTGTATGTGTGTATATACGCCGGCTGATAAATGGGCGTACCGCGCCCCTCGCCCCTCGCCCCATTATTAACTCGTAAGTGAATTACCGTTCGATCGAAAAGCGATCACTGCAAGCACATTCATACGGGGAACTCGCCCGCTCGCTGAGAAACGACCTTTCAGCTCCGGCCAGTTCGACCGACCAGATATAGACCGTAGCCCGACCAGCCCTGCATATACCGTGTAGAGACCAGCCGTCACAGGGGCAGGGATGTACCGAGTAATCCGAAATCAATGTACAATAAGCGATCAGCAACATGTGTGATTTAGATAACGGATTATCTTTCCGTATTCGATTTGTCGAAAGTACCTTTTAAAATTTAAATTGTGGAAATTGCATACCTGACGAAAATGATAAATATTCGACTAAAAATTAGAAAATTAAAAATTTTTAAGTTTAATATTTGCCATTTTTATCAGTGATACATTTGTACTAATGAATAGTAGTTTTTTTTACTGTTTTTAATTTAGAGAGTACTTTACACACTTTTGAAAAACATCTTGTACTCAATCGGGTTCTTGGGTAACGCTAGTTTGAAATTGATAAATATATTCATATAGTTCGATGATTTTTAGACGAGTTACAAATTCATGAATATCCGAAAGTCCAGGGATAATGAACGATGACAATTCTTCGTCACTCTGTGCAGTCTCAATTGTACGAGTATCGAGAGAAAAAGTCATTGCCGGGTGAATGTATACACGACCCAGCGACTCGATTGATTCGACTCGATGGACAAGTATAGAATGAAACGAGAAATGGAAAGCATAGCAGAGGGAAGAGAAAAAAATTACGAAGCAATGGAGGAGACGAATTTAGGAAGAAGAGAAAGTGCGTGCGGTTTTCTTCTCCCCCTCGACCGGCAATCATAATCGCTCCGAAATGGGCTTTACCCGCGCGCGCGAATTGCCACCGATTCCAGTCTCCTTTCCCTCTTGTAGCCGAACCGTCTCCTCTTTGTGACAGCAGCCCATTTATCCGCGACTCGAGCCCGCAAGCTGCTGCAGTAAAAAACCCCGCGTTCGATGGCCCTTTTTACGAGTCCTTTGAATCTGAATCATAACGATACAAGGGCACGTCGCTGTACTGCCAAGATTTTTCATGACCTCGTTAACGTCGCAATTGTCTCTTCGCCCAGGCCGCGAGAGAACGAAAAACAAAAGTTATAGTTGGCTTTTGAAATGTCAATTGTTTCGGTCTAGACCGCGATAATTTTATCCCGAAGGTCGGGGTGGGCAGGAGTCGTTGTCACTTCGAGTTTATATCAATTTTTAAAAAAATCCATTTATTTCATTCTTCTGCTGATCGCCTCATTGGTTATTATTAGCTTTCATGGTTATAAATGTCGACTTTTTACAGGATAAAGTGTTCACATGTATTTTATTATCTTGAGATAACGATACATTAGTGACTGTTGCAGTTGAAATATATCATTCTATGGCATGATCGAGCATTCGCAAATAGATTGGTTATTCGTTTTTGTCATCACGTCCAGCAGATTCCTGTCTGGCACAAAGCAATGATATCCGGCATTCTTACGTCTACAGTCGTGCATGCATTTTTCGTTGTCTGCGTACTTGCATTGGTTTTCACACGATGCTGCAATGAAAGAATAAAATTCTCGTCATTCATTCTTGCAGTGGTGTATAAGAAGAGAGTATCCGAGCCGAATGAAATTATTATTATCGAAGAACAGTTCAGGCAAAAGTAAATTATTCATGCAAAATGACTATACTGTGACTTCTCACGAAAGCTAACACTTTTCAGATTTTGCTGCTTTTGAATGTTTCATTTGGAGAGCCGCGCGGTTCGTAGTGTCCGTGGTCATCAAGAATTAAATCTCGAAAGTTTTTTGGAAACATTGATAATTACTTAATTTTGGAAAGTGTTAGTCTTCGTGAGAATCAACGCTATGATCTGGAAAAGTTATTCGAGGCTCTTGGAAAATTCATTTCATTCTGGGATTGAAAGTGATATATTCGTTTGGTATTGTACTCACAGTGAACAACAATTAAGATAATGAGAAAAAGGTATATGCAGAACTTCATTCTCCAAACAAAGTTTTTCAGCCGTCTTTGTTCTTGTTTTCGGGTCGAGTAGTAACACTCCCGGTCCACTCGAGCGTTTATGTCCCGTACTGTCGTTCAGCAATTTAGCATTGACTCAATCTATTCGATAAGACTGCTATCAATGAACACGAAACGTGAAACAAATGCGTCATCAGAATTCGATTGAGGAAAATAATTATTACTCGCAATCGAGATTTCCTAATCAACTTGGGTCAATTATAATTTGTTTGATTTCGACATTATATAAGAATGAAAATATAAAACTATACGTGCGAATGATCTACCCATTTCTCGTGTACTTACATTTATTTTTCCGTTTACCGTATACGAACAGTCGGAGGGATTAAAAGCTGCCTCTCTCTAGACGGGCCGAGTCAATTATCCGTAATTCGACTTAGCGAGTAGAAGAATAAAACCATTCCTACACACGGGGGAAGCTCCCTCTTATCGTATAAAAATCCCCAAGACAACGTTGGCGCGCGACGCAAGAATCGAAAAACAGTTGGAGCGTATTGCGGGTAGTTGTTCAAAGTTGTTCAAAGTCCGGACAAGTCCGAGAGTCGCGTTCCAGAAAAGAGCTGCGAATCGCAGCGCGGCCCCGTCCGGCTGAAAGAGCTGAAATCCGCCTCGGTTCCGCTCGTGCGCGCGTTAGACTGCATAGCCGAGCGAGCTTCAGATCGCAGCTCGAGCGGCACACATGTACACATATACCTATTTATTACTTGCGCTTGTTTCTGCACAGCTCGAGCTCGGTCCCTCGATCGTCGCTCCCCTTAAAAGGCTTTACAATGCGTCATCACCGTCGCCGCTTCGAGTGTCCTCTCTCTCTTTCTCTCTCTCGCTCTCTCGCTCGCGCGGCACAAAGGATATAATCGCAGCCACCCCACAATAGAATAGGAGTTCGTTTGGATCACAATAATTTTCAAGCCTCTTTCACCCTCTTCGCTGGCCCCGTCTTTTTTTGAGCGTGCGCGAGAGAGCGAGAGCGAGAGAGAGAGGACCGCTAAATACCCTCTTGGTCTTCTCGGAGCGCGCTTGTGACTTTAATTGCAAGCTCGTCTTGTATTGACGTGGGAGGGGGGACACGACGGTATCACCGCTAATTTTCGCTCGGCTCTATTGTGCGGATTAATACACTTTTGTAGATTGCCCGAGCCGTCCTCATAACCACTCGCCCCGCCGATTCGTCGTATATTGTTCCTGTCGGACTTTTATTTTCCATTCGAAATTGTTGGAGAAACTTGCGCCGGAGAGTTACGGATGAATCTTGGCTTCCTTCAAAATTTGAGATTTTTTACGGAGAGTCAAAAATAGAGGCTAGTATGCCTCTGGGTCACCAATCATCATCAATTTTGCGAAAATGTATAAGATAATCGTACGCACAGATATGAGGAAAGATTGTGAACTTCTGGTGGCCAATAATAGCGAAAGTTTTCAAAATGTTGTTTGGATGAATGTCTCAATAAGACATTCATTCTAACGTTTCGATTTTCCGGAGATATCCTGTAAACAGCTAACGTTTTTATGCATTTACAGTATATAGACAAGAGTTTAGGAGCAAGGTAACTGCAGCCAATTCACCCCTAGAGGGTTTTCGCGAATTTGACTATAATAAACTTGGAATTTTTAAACTCTGTGAACGGCATCTTGAAGGCCTGCTCAATACCTATCAGAAACCATCTCTATGATTATCACCCGACTATTTTAACTTATTGAGAATGTCAATTTGAAAAAATGCACAAGGGCAAAATTGGCTACACGTGCAGTCAATTTGGCACGAATTCATAATCACTTGTTACAGCCTTTATACGCCTACAGGGACGGCCGGATTGGCACTGGAACAAACTCTCAATCATGTTTTCATTGATATTTATTCAAAACTTTTGACATTCAACTTCAAAATACATATCTAAATCATAGTAACATGTCTATAAAAACGCAACGTTTATTTCCTAAATATTGATCCATTTAACTCAGTCTTTCAGTTCATAATCACATATTTATATCGATTCAATCACTTGAAACAGACAGTAATTCTAATATTATAGGATTACTATATATCAAGAAGCCTGCAGTTCCTACCACAAGAAAAATTTTCATTCAGAACAGGAACAATAAATGATAATTTTGAATTTCTGCTCAGAGAAACCGTCTTGAGCTCACTTGAGTTTCATTAAAACCAATTGTATTGACAATGTGGCAAAATAGTTCCAGGAAAACTAATGTGACTAATCGAAAGATGAGCTTTTTTTGCATGTAATTGAATAGCTAAATTTAAATAAAAAAATTTAATACACTAATTTGGTAGAGGAAACTGACTGTCCGGCAATAACAATTGTAGGATAAAATAAAAATAAAAAATAGCTAGTTGGAGTGAAAAATAACCGGTACTCTAACGCTTGGGACCAATCATCTTATTTCAATACTAAAAGGTGACCCGAGCGCCTCTATGCGCCACTAAAGGTTAAAACGCTCGAAATAGGAAATATCAAAAATCGTGCTAAATTGGCTTCGCTTACTTATATTTGATTTGGGGTGCTGTTCTTTTCTTGTCAGTTTTATACAACATGTAGCATGGATAAGTACCACAATACGATAAATTAAATTGATGTTCGGGTAGTGGTTATTAATATCTCAAAATTACATCCTTGTATCATGTGAACTGTACATGGTCTTGAACTGCAAATAATTTCAATACATTTTGAGTTGCTCAAGTCGAGAAATTGATAAATCAGTGGCCAAAACATTGAATACGGAACCTACTCTAAATTATCTTTGCTTCCAGTCCGAGGTATGAAAATTGAGTCAAAGAATAATTCCTAACTAAATTTCAGTGTTCAACAAACCAAATTAATCAAATAATATGTGAAATGAGAATATAAATCAATCTGTTACAACGCTCGGAATAATAAGAGGTGTATAACGATTCAATTCATTAAAAGAAAGTATACATTATTATATTCTACGACCATAACCGGACATTGGAAAACTTCCAATTTAAATTCAGTAATAACCCGAAAAATGCCCGAGCAATACCAAGATCATGCGAATCAAATATCACAGACCCAATAACGTATGAACAAGTTTCGATCGACGCCAAAATCGCTAGATTCCTGACAGTGAATATTCATTGTGAGCTTCAGTCAAATGTCGCTCACTGTAACTCGCAGTGAAAATCGATCATTTTATATTTATAGTCTAAAATTCTCTGTAGCTTATAACTGGGCTTGCTTTGCTCTGTAGCTTATAAACAATCCCCTGCTATAATAGCAGGGAAAAACGATTCACTGAAGCTTACAGTGAGATTTTCACTGTAAGGAATTTCGAGAGCACATTTATTTGGGGCAGTTGACTCTATCTAACCGACAAGTCCCCCAAACACGTTTGTTCCAACCTACTTTCCAGGACGTCGTGTCACACACGCCGAAACAATAACGAGCAATCGCGGATGAACTGAAATCGTAGTTGCGCGTTATACCGCCGAAATCTATCCGCAACAAAATCCCGCTTGAGAATTGTGTTAAAGCTTGTACATATACACATGTGAACCATAAATAGAGAATATTGAAAGAGCTTTTGCGTCCTGTTTGTTTCAGATCCGTATCAGATGTTCGGAGCGACGAGCAGCCGACTGGCGAGCTCGGGCTCCGGTCAGATCCAGCTCTGGCAGTTCCTGCTCGAGCTGCTCTCCGACTCGAGCAACGCCGCGTGCATCACGTGGGAGGGAACGAACGGCGAGTTCAAGCTGACCGACCCGGACGAGGTCGCGAGGCGATGGGGCGAGAGGAAATCAAAGCCCAACATGAACTACGACAAACTCTCCAGGGCGCTCAGGTGAGAATGCCCCATATACATTATCATATACGCTTCGTATACGTATTGCAATCTTCGTGGGAGAGAAATGGGTCCACCGCGTGACAATTTGATTGGCGAGTTTTTCGCGCGCAGCGTTTGCGTGTGGACACGCGTGGAAAAATGAAAATAATCAAAGGGGAACTGGCGATTAGGCGGAACGATCGAGGACGGAATCGAGTCACGTAATGTCGAGAGAGCAGCTTTCGCGGAGAATGCACGAGACGCGCGGAGGGATGTATATGTATATAGTTATACAATGTAGATGTCGCGAGAGGGAGGGTCGAGCGATTCGGCTCGGCGGCAGTCGGATCTGCGGGGGCAGGTCGGGCGGGAGAGCGAACGAGAGAAATTTCAATCATCGAGTTGCACGGCGTACTTCCACGCTCGAGTCCCGACACGTGGGTAGGAGAGACTCGACGGAGTAGAGCGGGACAGCCGCCGCGCCACGGCCGGAGACAGAGAAGGAGAAAACGGAGGCGCGTCTATTATTTTTCGATCAGATTCCCCTGATTGGGTTATCGACGTCGCTATATACCGGAGAGCTCGAGCTACGCTCCCAAGCCATATTCCGGCCTCCGATAATCGCTCTTTTCCCGGGCAGCGCCGCAGTCGCTTTTAAAAATAGTATATGGAAGTCGGCGCGCTGCGGCCTGATCGAATCCCCTAGATGGCTTAATAACTCACTCGAGGTGTCTACGAACTCGTTATACCATGTTTTAATGCAATGGAGCGTACTTTCTCTCTCTCTCTCTCTCTCTCTCTCTCTCTGTTTCTCTGTTTCTCTCGTCTTCCGTAAGCGATTCATTTTGCCGGAATCGAATATGCTGATGAATGAATTGGATTACTTTCACGAGGCTAGGATTGCGGGCGCGATAACAGAGTTCCCGTGCCACGCCTGCATAGGGTGTGCACGCACGCGAAGCTGTGAGAATCAAAACTGCTCGATATCGACATATGGACGCTCCAGGAATTTATATTCTCAATTGAGCTCGGTGTTAAGATTGTGCATATGATTCAATTGAATTTTGGGATACAACCGAGGGGATTTACCGTGAAAGTATGTGGGCCATACTCGCATGAAAACGATAATTGTGTTTTTTGGTATATCAAGCTGGAACTAATTGTCACCCTGCAATATCGACATATATTTTTTTGGTGATTTTCTTGTTCTCGTGATTTTTCAGCTGTTACGCTGTTGCGACAATGAAACGTTTTATGAAGATAACATGAGAATACATTTTGATTACGTTTGTTTATAAATCTGATGAGGATATAACGGAAAAAATATGCAAGTTTCGATATCATAGTTTTTCTTGTCAGTGCCGTTTCGAGGGAATATCTGGTTTTCTGTATAATTTTATTTTCAAAAAATTATATTTGTACGATGATAACTCCGTTAGGCGAAACTGCACCGAGTACATGAATATTACAAAATAGAGTTACGTGGAGATTGCGGGCCCAAGAAGGGAATTTAGAAGGTTTCCGCGCGTATGTAGAATATATTCAACTAGTACCAACATACGAATGATCGGTGAGCTTGAGCTAAACAACCATCCCAACCTTTTTTTTTTATATTCATTCTTGAGGGAAACCGTGAAAAGTAAGAAAAATCTCTGGCAACAGAGAGTGATTTAGATTCGCTGCTAAATATGCAGGAAAACTCATTGCGATAGAAAAAAAATCAATATTAATAATCAAGATTCGAAAGAACATATTTTTCTCGTGATTTTTGAAAAATAAATGATAGCATCAGCAGGAGGGCGAAACCATCGATTTGGGATACGTTAGGCGAATGACATTTCGGCCAGTTTTGGCGCCCACTAAAATCCCCAAATAACAATTCACGAATTCGAACCATGTGGTACGCAGCCTCGCGCGCCTTGGGATGAAAACGAGTTGGACTGAGTTTTGTGATTGGTTGTGGGTTGCAGGTACTACTACGACAAGAACATAATGACGAAGGTGCACGGCAAGAGGTACGCGTACAAGTTCGACTTCCAGGGCCTGGCGGCGGCGACGCAGCCCGCGGCGGCGGACCCCGCGGCCTACAAGTACCAGAGCGAGCTGTTCATGTCGGGTTACGGGCACGCGAAGCTGCAGCTGATGCCGCCCCCGTCGGCCTCGGTCTCGGTCTCGGTGCCGGGCGGCCTCTTCCAGTCGACCTCGAGCTACTGGTCGACGAGCCCCGGGGCGAACCTGTACGCCGGCCACCACAGCGCCGGGGGACACGTGCCGCCCCACCTCGGCAGCTACTCCCACTACGCATGACCCAACGCCGAGCACTGGGGCGCAGCCCTCGGCACTCCTCGCTAGCACACCAACTACTTCCCGCTCTAGTCCGATCCTCGCTAGCTCTCACCACCCATCCCGCTGATGGCTCGCCAATCCAAGCGCGCCCACGACGTATGTTAAATCGAACCCCCCTCCCAGTCTCTGTCTCTCTCTCTCTCTATTTCTGTGCAGTGCCATGGGCGCGAGAAGCGACTCGAGCCGAATCGGGCGAGGATATACGCGTGCGGGCCCTCAGGGACGAGGACAAACGGAGCGAGAGGTGCGCGGCTATGTTGGGGGAAGCGTACGCTCCCCTTCGTGTAAATAGCGAGACACTTGTCTGCGAGTGATATATATGCCGATACGTATATGTAAACCGATCGAGCGGACGTCCGCGATACTCCCGGGGAGGATGGGCAACTTTTTTCCCTTTTAACCTACTCGTTTACACGTGTGTATATTGCGATTTTAAACCGCGCGAAACAATCGAATTTTAACGCGTCGCAATAGACGGATTTGCTGTCGCGAGAACAATACAAGTACACCATATCACGCGATCGTCACGACGCTGGACAATCTAGCCCGCGCCCGTGTGCCCTTTTAATCGACTCTGGACTATACGCGAGTATATCCGGGTCCGCCTGGCTTTTTTTTCTCACTTCCGGGAAGTGCCGAAACACGAGTTACACACACTGGTGAAATTATCAAGCCACTAATTGTCATCAGCGCGCGATTCCCTCGTTGATTTTTTTTTCTTGGGCACGCAGTCGCTCAGCCAAAGATCTTGCCGTCGTGGATTTTATGAAGATTTTACGAACGAACCGAGAAATTTTAGGCCTCTCCCCCCCCCTTCGAGTATACCCGGCGTCCGCCATTCGATATTCCCAACTAACGAGTGTATCATAATTAACTCATTTAGCATTACAGCGTGACAGATATGCGAGTATTTGTTATCGCGGATCGAAGCGCGCCCAAGAGCAGTTCGCGTCCGCAAATGCGAGTGCAAAGTCGAACAAGACTCTCACGGGCGAGGCGATCAGAATATTGAATGTTATATACTTTCGCCAATAGACAAACGTGAGATTTCGAGCCGCTAATCGTGCTGTGCTCGGGACGGGAAAGGAGGAGAAAAAACTATCACGTAAAACCAAAACAAAGCAACCAAAAGAAGAAAAAAAATTGCGTACCTCTGTCGATGACGTAATTCCTAAGTCGTATACTGTATCATACCAACACTTAAGACCTAATCATTAATAGAATCTAGTGATGATGCGCCCCTTTGACTTCGCGGAATTGGACCAATATGTATACCTCTTTCGCAACTGAGAAAGATACGTTTCGATTGATCGATACAAAGTTTATCGAGCATGTACTGAAACTGATTGCTTTGCAAATACTGTAGAGTGTCATTATAGTTCGTTGATAGGAGTGATGATTTCAATTTTAATGGTAATTTTAAAATCGTACAAGTATATCGATCCAGTGACTTTTTTTTCTTTCAAATTTAAATGTACCTTCGATACAAGGATTTTGAAAATCAATCATCAAAATTGCATCGAACCGTATCGCACATAAATACATATATATACATGTGTAACTTTTTTTCCAATTCTCCGTATCAAGATCGTCCAAGTATTGATTTAATTTTCTATGATTCATCCATAATAGAGTAATTTATTGTAATATCAGTGAAGCTAATCTTAGGCTATATTATTTATCTTTGTTATGTTTTCAGAGTTTGTATCGTATAGGTGGATATAGATATATTGATAAACGACCCGATGTACCGCGAGAGTCCAAAACCGCGAGGCGAATCGGCACCGATGTAGATAGGATGTTTACATGTGTAGCGTAGCTGCGTTTAGATCTAGTCTTTATTTGGCGTGTATAAATGGCTGTGCGAGTGACTGAAAATACCAAAGAGCAATTACATGCTAAAGAGGCGAACAAAATACATATATAACGGACGAGTGATTTTTCCCCGCCCCGGTAATGTTGAGACGGGACGGAGTGAGACAAGATCAAGAGGAAAAATAAAAGTAATGCAACGTTAATAGAAAATTCGTGTTCATATACTGTTGCGCTCTCGTTTTTTATCATTCCACACTAACGAGGAAACATACAGATCGAACCAAAATAGTTTATAAAAAGAAAATAAGTTTCCATTTTTTGATTGAAGGTATTATTATTGTAAGTTTATAAAGATAGTGTGAACTTTTTATGAATGTAATGCGGATAGCAATAATCATTTTAAATCGACTATGAAAATCACTTGGAAGTAATAAAAATATTTGTTGTAAATAATACTCAAGCTTTCCAATCAATTTTTCCATCCCACACTACACTATCCTTTATATTTTCCAAGCACCCCGATTAGCATTTGGTTTTAACATTGACTTCTAGAAAAATGAGTTTATACCAATGAAACTATTAACAGTATTTTCACTCGTAACTTAAATAGAATTCAATCTTTAGAATTGTTATAAACGTCTTCAATCTGTTGACTGTTCATTTGAGTTATTTTAGCTTCGACTGCACTGACGCACGAATTGCTTACTACTTGATTTACGCTTACCATCAATTTTATAGGAACATAAATATTTAAAAAACAGACTTCGAGACTGTTTGCGCAACAAATAAAAGTCGCAAAAAACAAATATCACACTAACATACAGAATCAGGGTCATATTGATGAAAATAAACATAAATTAATTGTTTTCACTCCCGATATTGATCTGGAAGTCTCATCTACTGTATTATATTGTATTTATATTCTTATTGGAAAATTGTAATTTATTTCATGGGTTTAGGAAACTTGAACGAAATTGAAGATGAGGCGAGCACTAATCAAGTAGTATAACTCAATGTGTAGGTGAGTAATTTTTACATAACACTTCTGAATTTTTGTTTGGATTATAGGATTGTGTGATTATGTGAAATGTGAACTGAAAAAGTAGTCAATTGATCAACAAATAGAGATTAATGGCGAAAAAGCATAATATATAAAAAAATGACTCAGAATTAGTTTGATAATCGTACCTCAATACTAGATCTCTCTAATCATAATAGTCCTTTAATATACTCGATGCGTTCATTGGATTTTGCCCTTGACTTTCAGTTTTCCTCTATACGGCCGTTAAGTCTGCGATAATTCAGGTTTAAGGAATTCTTTCACTAGACAAAACCCTCAAAAGTAGCTGAATAGAAACATTCTACATTAGTATAACTAATAGCAGTTAAAAGTTTTTCATTATGCAATTGCAATAAAAAAAATTAATAATGATCAAACTTTACTTGAATAATGCTGAGTATTGATTTATTCTAAGAAACCCTCGATTTTTTAAATCATCGCAATCAAACATTTGGCAAAACATTTATAACGAGCGTTTTATTATTTTAATCTACTCTTTTGAAATCCTTACAATGAAAAAACCAGTATATGAGAGTGAAAAATAACTGTATGAAGTTGGATGCAGGACCAAATGGAATGTGGTTAATTTTTCTTGCCATCAAAGTAAATTTTCAGTTTTGTTCCATGAGTGTTGATACCAAAAATTCACAGCAAAATTTATGTAAAAATGTTAGCTATCAAAACTCATGGGACAAAAGTGAAAATTGACTTTTGTTGTATGATAAATTAACTGCAGTTCCACTCGATCATTCATCCACCTTCACACAGTGTTTTTTTACTGTAAGATTTTAAGAGAGTAGGTAGGAAGAAAGCCTTTTAATACGAAATGAATACAAGTAAATAAAAATGAATTCGAAGATTCTGATTAGTATCTGAAAAAGATACGAACAGATTTGATAACAAATATGTCTCCACTGGTAAGATTGGCAGTCCCCATAATCGATCAAAGTTTTTTACCCGTTTGAAATAATTTAGCCTCTAACTTTCTTGCAATAAAAATATATTGTAATACAGCAATATCTCAGTGATCCTTACAGTAAATATTCACTTCATAAGCAATAGTGAAAAACCCAGGCTTTACTTTATCGCCATGGAAATGATCGCGTAGTGCAGTGCAGACGTGTGCGTGTATCTAAATAGCTTATTACGCTGGTGTCGGCCATCGTCACACGGTAAATTATCACTGTAATGAATTTAGAGAGTTCCGAATGACCCCGGGCCATATTGGACGGGAGGAAAAGCAGCAGCAGCAGCAGCAGCGTTGAGATAAAATGGCAACGGTAGATCGAATGGGAGAGACGAAGCGAAATGCGGATAATTCGCAGTCTGAGCGAACCTCCTCCCACGGTCCGCATGCGTCCAGAATCATCACAGGACAATCTCTTGCCAGTTAGATCAAGCTCTGCTTGGCCCGTGGCACGCTCGGATCGGACTAGCGAGGAGGGAAGGAGGAGAACGACGACGAGGAGGGGGGAGGGGCGGCAGAAAAAAGAAACAACAAGCCAGGCTCACTTGGCGCGAAATCGCGGGAGCTTTATCCAGGCGAAGGCAGAAGCTCGGCTCCGACAAAAGGCGGCTCGCGCATAAATCGGGGAGCGATGCGACGCGCGCTTAGCCCCGAGACAAATGCCGGGCGCGCGCGGGGGTGGAAAAAAAGCTGCGGCGGTCTCTGGTTGGCGCGCGCCGGCCCGGTTGCCATGGCGAGCCGGGCGATGGCGCCGGCCGACGGGGGCGGAGCCGCAACTCCATGCGCACACCCGCTCCTCCGACATGCTCATTAGCGCAAGCTCCCGCAAGCGCGCGGGCCTCCTTTCGCGCCTCGTTGCCTCCCACTACTCTCCTATCTCTCTCTCTCTCTCTCTCCCTCGCCGCTGCTCCGGGCTTTTGGTCAGACACACACACACGCACACGGCTTTGACGTGGTGCCGCGCGAGGTTCACAACAGTTATGTCAAACTTGGAAAAACACACGGGATTATCGGCTGGGAGGGAGGATTACACGATGATTAGAGATGGTTTGTAACACGAGTAAGTTTTCGCGGAGCTGATGATTATCATTATCCTTTTCCCGCATGGAGCATTGGAAAATCTGGGCTAAGCTATATATCTACGCTTTTTTCGACGTATATATATATTATAGAAAACAGTAGGTCTCTCCTTGAGAACGCTGAAAATTCGATTTCAACGATGCAAAACTCTCATTTCAGGGGATTCGGCTGCCAAATGAGAAGACAAATATTTCATTCCCAAACGGTTTCGAAATAACAAATCCGACGAATCCAGAAAAATTCAAATCCAATCGAATATATACCAAAGCTCAAAATCATATAGATTCTCCAAATCGCACGAAAGAGTCAAAGGAAAGCGTTATCTCCCGCTGGCGAGATGATCGCGTTGTATAACGAACGACTCTCTCTTTCGCTGGTCGCAGCCAACATAATAAATCGCGCGCCGCGCTAAATTGCAAAGCAAAGCCGGGCCATAGTGTCCCGGCCGTCGGCCGCAACAATCGCGCGGCCGCCGGGCTAATCGATGAGGGCAGGAGACCGCGCGCGGGGGCGGGAGGGGGGCTCAGAGTGCGCGTGTCCAGCCCCTCCCTCCTGTGGCAACGCTCGCCTCCCTCCCCCCATGAAAGGTCGGTTGGATGGAGGAGCGGGGGGGGGGGAGAGAGTAACGAGCGTTCGCGGCGTTTCTCCCGTTCCGCCGCCTGTGTATCTTATCCTTCCTTCCTTCCTTCCTTCCGTCCTTCCGTCCTTCCTTCCTTCCTTCCTTCCTCTTGTGTTTTGGTTCTTCACCTGCGTGTGCAGCGCGCGCTCGCCAACTCGCCATATTGCCGAGCTTGCCAGCCCTTTTTTCTGCCCGTCCCACACCGATCATGTCGCGCTTAAGCACACGCGCGACCCCCAGCCCTTTCTTTCGCTTTCAATCGGTATGTGCACTGCTGTGCGGACTGCTGGAGCTCGTGTATACATACGCCGATTGTTTCAGTCGAGCGATGACGTTTTTATTTCAATGGCTTTTTTTCCCCTTTTTTTCCTTGTTGATACACTCGCTAAAAATAATTGATCTCTCTTGGTTCGTGCCAAAATACCAACTCGTCGTTTTTGCATCGTTGAACTACTTACCAGTATATTGATGAATCCGTTAGACGCAGTTGGCGTGTCTGGACGTTCCCGACTGTTACTACTTACCGAATTTCTTATAAGTCGAGTGTGTGTATGTGCGGCTTTTATCATTACTTTTGGCAAGACATTGACGATTCCAACTAATAGAATATAAGTGAGTTACATCACCTTTATATCTATTTCTTTCATGAGTCGCGCATTCATCTGAGAGATTCAATAATTGCCAAAGATCACAAAACTATATTATAATCTTAATCCAATATGTATTTGACGAAACAAATTATAATCACAATATAGATTCAATATTTAACATAATATAGTATGATGAGAAAAAATAGAACAGAAATTCATTTGCATGTATGGTATTGGATCGAAAGCAGAGTCCTAGATTAACTCGAATTAATTTGGGTATACCTAGTAAGATAGATAAGAGTAAATATTTCACCCTCAAGATATGATCAACTCGAGGTGCAGTATACACGAGTACGAATCTACCTGTAGTAAGATTTTTCGAGGCATTCTGTTTTGTTACAATCTCAAGTGACCGCGATTAAAACTACCAAATTTGGAAATTCACTTCTGTAACTGCTATAAAGCGTTTCCGCGTTTCGTTGTGAACTATATAGTGAGTGCGTTCGTGAATGCCTAATCGAATGACGAATGTATGTTTTAAAAAATTGACGGGATAAAATTTTATTAACAAATATATTGCTTGCTAAAGATTGAGAAATGCCGAGATGACCTTCATTGTTATCCGAAAGGCGAGCAGTATCAATTCTCCATTATCTTTTAAATTGTCATGAGATTTTCAAATGCACAATGTCCCGAGAAAATTGTAAACAAAAAAAACAGTACAAGAAAATATGTGGGTATGCCAGGAAGATTAATTCAACATGTTACTTGGAACTAGGCTCAATATCTATTGATGATAGTAAAAAATAATAATAATAATAATAATATTGTAATTAATTATGCTATACAAAAATGAAACGGCAGAGTACGATGAAATATCAGAGGTATCCGTTTGAGCCGCAGTCTATAACAGATCCTCCATCCTCTGCATATACTTTTGCCCTCGAAGTACGTCGTAACGTTCAAAAAAGTATTCCGAAGCTCGGTGCAGTTTCAAAAAAGTATATGCGAATAAATATATAGTCTGGAAAGGCAATTCGCGGAAGAAGAAATCAACGGCTCGCTAAATCGCGCGCGCACGCGCCGACAATTCCACGTAACGTAAGCCAACCCCACCCGAGGGAGTCGTACACAACCCCCTCCAAGCTCAGACCGTGAACAAAATTCGATGGGTTCGCGAACGTTCGCAGTTGTCACAACAAAGATTTTCAATATCCGACGCCGCTTTCTGCAAGCTGCACCAGTCGCTGCATATCGCGCGGCATATCTGTGCAAACGTCAAGAATTTCAACTCGCTCTCGAACCGGTTGGCCTTCGAAGACACTATACACTTCCACACGTATATAGATATATGTATACGCTCGCTTGATTTTCGACTAAATGTCGCGGTGCGCTTGAATCTTGACATTGTATACGTTCCGCCGCATCCCGACCCTCCTGCTTGAAATTGGGTATCGGCGACGATGGGCAGCGATAAACATTTGAGTACCGGTAAGTCACCGGTTGATTAAAGTAAGCCAACCACGGTTAAAATGCGTTTTTTAACTGGCAGGCTCGAGTGCACCACCTCTGGAGAAGGGCAAGCTGCGGCTTTACAGCATGAGATTCTGCCCGTACGCCCAGAGAGTTCACCTCGTCTTGGATGCCAAAAAGATTCCGTGAGCATTTTATTTTTAACGGACAAGAGGTATTCGCTCGAGGCATCGATATGACGATGACTTTCTGCGTCGTCACCCGTAAAAATTGCACAATCCCTATAATGGAATCGACCTGAGTCATATGTATTTTTAGAGGAATCCGAATCTTTCAACTGATTCTTTGTCGAATTTTCAAAAAATATTTATTGTATCTGCTACAAATTCTCATTCATATAGTATTGCATTTGATATTGCAGATATGATGTGGTATATGTTAATTTGAGTCAGAAGCCAGAATGGTTGCAAGAAAAAAATCCCCAGGGCAAAGTGCCTTGCCTTGAATTTGAAGATGGACAAACACTGTACGAAAGTCTGATCATAGCTGAATACTTAGACGAAGCATATCCTGAGCATCGACTGTTCCCCACAGACCCACTAGCCAAAGCAAAAGACAAGTTGCTAATTGAAAGATTCAACGAAGTGATTTCAATTATGTACAAAGTACGTTAACAGTTAGTTCAGAGTTTAATAGTTTAAAGTGTTGGACATCGATTGAGACTTGATGGTAGATAGATAAACAAGTAAATGTTATGTATAACAGAAGTAAGGAATTTATAACTATTAATTACAGCTTTATTTGGGAAAAACTGCAGACAAAGAAGTATTCAATGAAGCTTTGGAAGGCTTAGAACTCTTTGACAGAGAAATAATTGAAAGAGGAACTCCATTTTTCGGTGGTAGCCAACCAGGTATGCTGGACTTCATGATCTGGCCGTGGTGTGAGAGAGCAGATGTCATTAGCATTATGAGAGGGGAACAATTTGGACTTCCACGCGATAGATTTTTGAGACTAGTAATTCTTGTTTTTATCCTCAATATTTGATTAGATTAGCTTATCATTTATTCTTCTCAATTCTTTTTAGTTGGAGTGGAAAAAAGCAATGAAAGAAAACTCAGCTGTGAAAGGCAGTTATTTAGATGCAGAAACACACGCAAAGTATATGAAAAGTCGTTATGCTGGAGTTCCACAATATGACTTATTAGTTTAGATGGAAAAAGTGATTCAAGACTCTTCTATACTATGTGCATAACTCTTCAACTGAAGTATGTTTGCACATACTCATTACTGCACAATTGCTTTTATGATAAAAAAGTATTGTTACTCCAACATTACCAGATATTGTTTAACGATACCATGAATTTTCTGTTGTATGTTTATAAATACATATTTTCCAAGTTTATAAATCAATGAAAAATTTATTTACAAAAGTTCCTTTACATAATAGTTGATTTGCCATATGAAACACACTTACTGTTAATAAGGATTGAAAATCATGGAATACAATCCGTATATCAAAAAAATAAAAAATATAAGACATGCAGCGATCATGAAACTTTTTGAATTGCTCTTGCGTAGTTTGAGAAGCCTTTCTTCATTTTTTTTGAGTATACTTTTGGCAGTTTCTAATTGAGACTCGAGTGAGTCTCGGTTTTCAATTGAACCTTTTTGAGCAAGTTTTTTTTCTATCATACTAATACGACGGTAAGTATGCTGAACAGTATCACCTACTTGCTGTAACTATAAAAACAACGATGAGATTTAGAAGGTAAATACACTTTCACTTAAATTCTGTTTAAAATTTTGAACTGCATTACCTCTGTCATAAGAGATTTATCTTGTTGGATAGACATCGTATCAGTAAAGTGGATAAAACTTTGATAAATGTATATATATTTACAGCATAAACATTGCCGGTTGGTGATACTGCGCCGCCATTTTGAATGTCAACACTACAGACGCCAGCACGTGACGCACAGATTTCAGTAGTTTTAAGAACACAATGGCGATTTCGAATTTAAAATTTCAAGAAAGCTACACAAATCGTTCATTTTAAGTGAGAAATCAAATCAAAATGAAATTTTAGATATTTTGTGAAAAAATTATTAATTATAAAATTGATATCTATTGCGTCATTTTTTTTACAGAGAACATATAAGTCTGTATATCTATATCCAACATGAAATATTCGACTTAATACATTGTTTGAGAGTTTTAGATTATAGAAAAGGAAAATTATTCGCATTGTTTTTCTACATATATGAAATTAAATCTACACAGGGCTTGTGGGAGGGATGAAATTATTGGTCCATATCCTTGAGAATTGTCATACAGCTCAAATAGTGGAGCTGCTACTAATTTATAATTTTTTGGTACTGCAACAAGAGCTGAAAAATATAAGAAGAGAATTAGAATTATTTGCATTTACATATGATACACAATCAATTAAGAATAATGCTATTCAAAATTGATCATCTCAACATTCAATATTTGAAACAAACCTTTTTCTTGAAGTTGTACTAAGAATAGGCGTTTATGTTCCTTTGGTTTTGTAATGTGAGGTGGAATATAAGGATACTGAGGTGGTTCAAAGTTTGGTCTCCACCAGTTTCCTATTGTGTCTTCAATCAGCCATTCTTGTTTCACTCCATCCTGACATCCAAGAATCTGTGAATTGAATGAATGGTTTTAGTAAAATGAATATGTTGATGATTTTTAAAACTGTACATACGATTATTTCAATTGGATTCTGTTCAATGAATCGAGAAATAATAGTCATTTTCGATGATTTTTCCTAGAATCATTGTGAAGTCTTCATATACAGTTTCTTCAAGAAATAATTCTATAAAATTAGATAACTTAGATAATATCCAAACCAAATTAAAACATAAGCTCACATTTAAGCTTCAATATAAATATTCTGTTACTTGTTCACACTCATGATTATTTATATTAATAGATATTTGTAGTTTCGAAACATTGAAGTGTCCAGGGCTGTAACTCATTTTCAAAATCAAACTAGATAAAATTTATATTTCAAGTTACAATCCCAGTTACAATGGTCCTACAAATATTTAAATTAAGATTTTACATCAATATATTGAACGCAGTTGTATAACATTCCTATAAAACTTTTTGTATAACTGCCTTGCTTCAACAAGATTATTATATTTATGAGTGTATAAAAATCGTGCTATACCAAAATTAACTTTTCTTTGTATAATAAACATAAATTATAAAGTGACAAAATGAGAAAAGTTTGAGAATATTTCAATCTTCTGCTACTTTTTAATCTGATATGTTTCTGCTAACTATACATGGGTTCACAGTTATATACAATGACATTAATTTTTACTTCATTTACAATCCTTATTCCTCGATAGTATATTAATTCTCAGCTTTGTAGCTGCTTCAGAGAAATAAGAAAGAAATTCTATTCATAATACTTGATACAATAACATTTGATGTTAAATATCAGATTCTTTGAAATCAAATCTTTCATTGCAGAAAAATTATATGAATTATGATTAGTCTTAGCTTACATATTCAACTCTAACTAATAAATTACAAAATATTCTTAGCCATTCAACAAGTGGCATAAAACACTGCCTGAACTGTTACCTCTGTAAGGAGCCGCTTTAGGCCCTCTACCTCATCTTCTCCAGCATTGAGCTCTCCTCCAGGTCTGAAAAATTAAGATTTTGTAAGTGTTGATAATGAAAAATCTCAATTATAGTGATAAAACTATCTTAACTAATTAAACAACTTACAATTTGAAGAATGTAGTTCCTAGCTGAAGCATGAGGACATGAGGTAATCCATGTTCATGAACTAGTAGAACTCCCTCAACGCTGCGACGCATTCCAATCTTGTCAAATTCATCTCTCATACGTTGAAATCGTGCTGGCACTGATGGATCTTTCTCAAACAGTGGTTCTTTTGTTCCGAAGATATAGTTTGTCAAAGGATATCTATAGTAAATCAGTTTTTGTTTTTGTTAAATACTATCTTTATAGATCTAGTGACTGTAACTTTTTGAAAAAGTAGTACCAAGCACTAACATATTTAATAACAATTCGAATAAAAAAATATACAGAATGTTCCACAGGTATAGTCAAAAAGTGCTTGGGTAAACAAAAATATGCAGATAATACGAAAATGCTAGATATGAATTCGGTGAAAATTAACAGATACACCGTACAGCTTGTATGAAAATTTAAATGTGATGGAATACAATTGTTTTTGTAGAAGACATATGAAATCAATTACAAATATTCGCCTATTCTTTTTTCTCTTTGAATATACATACATTTTTGCATTGATGAAAGAATAATTGATTGGTAATAGAAGTTTCATTAACAATAATCTGTTGACAATGATCTTCTGTTTAAATCATTTGAATGAAAGATCAAAATAATTATGATATGAGAGTCAAAGCCAAGAATCAAAGTTTATTCAAAGAATTTCTCATATTAGAATGTCTAATCTTAGAATCGCAATCAAATTGGATGTATGAAATTGAGTATATGATGAGAAAACTCAATTTATTAGAAAATATTCAGCGGGTCATATTACAGTCCATTCTGTATGTAATACAGCAAAATTTCCTCATAGTTTGGAATACAATCAATGTCGCTTCAAAGTCAATGTGAACATTCGATTGCTTAGTTCATCTCCACTTCCTCATCGTCGGATCACATTAATTATACTACATCATTTATCTGGTTTGAAACAGGTAAAATAACAACTTATACTTAATGTTGGTGATTGGAGATGACGATATTATAAAATATTACAAATAGAGAATGGGCACCCTCCATAATCAAACATCACAATCATTGATATCTACATTAAGCAAAACGAAAGTTCATCCCTATACGGTACTTATCAAGTTCTAGTTCCCTATACAGGAATATGTGTTGAACGAATTTGAGACCCGTAAATTCACAACTAATTCCAAATCAACCCCCTCCCCCCGCCCCAGCCGTCCCCCTCGCCCAGCCAACCCGATAAACAAGACGTATCAGTCAAACACAGATCCCTGATATATATAAGGTCTCTCTGAAAATCAAATGAACAGAAAGCAAGCAGCCAAGCGAAGAGGAAAACGAGGAAGCCGAAGCCGAAGACGCTGGGCGTAAACAACGCGGGGCTCGCGGCTCATACTTACAAGTTAATGGTGCGGTTGATGGTGACGGAAGGGTTGGTCGGTGCCTTGCAGTCGAATGAGCTGCTGCTGGTTCGTCTGGGCCAGCCGCTGCCTTTCACCTGGGTCGTCATCTTCGCTGTGGCTGGCCTCGGGAACGCGTCGTCGGCTGACTCGTCTCTACACCACGCGCGCACTGATTTATGCGCCGGTATACTTGCGTGATGCGTCTAACTAACCTACAAACTGCCAAAGCGACGCGGGGCCGACGCGCGCGCGTTTGCTCGAAGCCTCGAAACTTCGCGCACCTCCCCCCTCCCGCCAACCCATATATTTACCCGGCCGCCGGTCGACGACGCGGTGCGTATTTCATGTTGTGTCCGACGAACACCTGCTGAGAAAATTCATAACGAGTCTCTAGATTTTCGACCATCTATACACAGATAGAAGATCTGGGAAAATACGTGACGGATAGAAGTAGCGTGGAGATGGCTTGATTTGATATATATCACACCCGAAAAGTTATTTTCGACCCAACTCCCGGTTAGCGGCTCATTTATATGCTATAGGATTTATGCAAGTATAACTATTACTCTAAATTAATTTACATTCAAACTTTTTCTTTGAAAACGTATTATTGAACGGGATATGGCTTTCACTCGTAGTGAACCATTATACATGATTGTACATTCTAAAGCCTATGCGTTATCTTCTTTTTCTTCTTCTCGTTTTTGGCTTATAGTTTACAATGAAGAAACTGGTTATCCAGCATGCAATTGTGTTGATTCTAAATCAGGCTTGGGTGCCTATATGCGTTATCGAACATTGAGCAACAGTGTATATTTGTTCTTTTCAAAATCGTGTTTTTTCCCGCTCGTCATAGCAATGACAGCAAACATTCGTTGGCGACGGTAATCAATTGTCGGCACACGTCACTGGTTCGGTGTGAATCGATTTTTTTCATTCTTCATTTCCGCCTGCAATCTTCCATCGCTTCTTTTTCGATGAAATCGCTACAAAAGAACCGATACATATAAAAGAAAGTCTCGTGTCCCAACTTCTATACTTGGTAATCTAACGTAATTTTTCGTCTTGACATATATCTCGGATACGTCTTGTGCGCTGCTGCCCTCTGTATCGCTCTCCGATTCCCGGAATGGAAGATCAGCCCATTTCACGTCGCCACCTCGAAGTAACTCGGTTTTCCTCTGGAAAATGAAAGATCCTCGATTTTACCAGTCACAGCTGGCGTTCGAGAATTGCCTCGCGTTTCGGTCTTCGGGTGTGCAAAAGTGGGGAGGAAAAATGGAAAATTAGTGCTTCTCGTAGTTGCAGAAAGTCGAGAAAGAGAGATAGAGCGAGAGGAAGAGAGCTGGGGCGATGATTGTGGACGACAGCTGCTGCACGAGTCCGTGAGCGTCGCTGGCATCGACTTGGTCCCCGCCGCCCGCGCGGCGCTAGTCGCCCGGAGAGAGCTGCAGGCTCTCGGGTTCGGACTTCGGAGCGAGTAACGGCAGAGCGGCCATTTTGCGACAGAGCGGAGAGACGCATACGCGCTGGCGGACGGTCTGGTCGTGGTGGTGGTCGTCGTCGTCGGCGTCGTCACGCCGTTAGCTCGTCGATTGCAAGCGGAGGTGTCGGGCACGAGCTCGCGCGCCTCACCGAAGATAATCGCCGCGGGCTCTCGGGGCTTAGCCGATTTGGCCCCTCCTGCCCAGCCGCGTCCATCCTCTAACGTAAGTGTGAGCACCCAGCGGTGAGTCAAGCCCCTCTTACGTAGCCGCATCGCCATGCCAGCCTGATGCCTGCGTATACAGTGCACGTGTGCGGGCTGGTTACGTGTGTGTATTCGTACGCGGTCCGCACCGATTATTCCGTCGCGGGCTCGCGCTCGCGCGGCCTCTCGTTTGCCCGCGTATATGCGTAAAAGCCCACCCCCCACCCCCGGTGATCATGGTGGTCGTTCAGTTCTGCTGGCGTCGTTGCAAACTTACACGTACATATGTTTTGGAGGGAACGCTCGCCACTTTATCTCGGGTCCGTTCAAACGCGTGGCGAGTGTACTATCAGTTTCGTCGGAGATTGCTCAGCCCGCGTGTTCGTCGATCGAATCTTTTATTTCATCGTGAAGTACCGTTGAAACTTTTAAATTTAAACTTATAAATATCTTTTTTTTTCCTTCTGTTCGCACATGGTGAGCTCCGATTAATTTTGTTTTCCAAGTGGGCTGATTGCTAAGTGCTCCGCGACACAATATGGAAAGACTATTCTGTAGAGCCCTGGATACATGAGCTTTGCCATCGAGCTCTCAAACTGTTAGTGGATTCACATTTCTCAATTATTGTACAACTTGGATGTATCCAGCTTCATATTCTATCCCCTACATTATTATTATTTTGTTGCATCTACAACTTTATCCAAAAGTTTTGCAGATTGAAAGAAAAATTATGCTGAATTAATTCTTCATCTTTGAGGTGCATAGAAATATTTAAGTAGTTCGAAAGAAATATCTTGCACATTAGTATAGCATTCAGATCTCAAAGCCATCTTGAACCAGTTGCATTACAGCTATCTCTGTATGTTACAAGTGCAATGCAGTACTTTTATTTTATAACTGGATAATTTATTGATAATTCACATGGGCTTTGCCTTTATGAATAAAAGTGCTGAAAATATAAATATAATATTGGAAATATTTCATATCAATGATTTACTAAGTAGTGAATGAAATAGATTGGTCATATTTTTCACAAAATATTTAAACATTCTTATCATAAATAATTCATGTAAACAAGGTACAGTGTGGAAAAACTGGTGTGTTGCAGGAATCTTAGGTTCATCGTGTGTGAGTTAGGTGCAGGAAGCAGGTACTGGAGTCTTGACGCTGGATTCTTTTGAAAAACAAAATATAATATAGAAATGAAACAGTGCTGCGGTTGAAATTTTGTTTTGCTCATCTTTGCGGAATTTCATTATCACTTACCGCTTTGCTGCTTGGTCGTCTATATTTGCGTTGTCTCCTTAAATCACATCAGACGTTTTAGCCAAGTGACTGTTACGAAGAAAGAAGTTTGTCGAGTATCTATAAAAAAGGTAAAATTCTCAACTAGTAATGTCATAAAATTAGCTCTATGTGGGAAGGAAGTTATGATTCTATAGTCATTTACTTCTTTGCTCTCTTTGCTTTTTGTGAAATTATCCATTCTTCAGAAAAGGTTGAAATTTTCTACCATCCATCATTTCGCACTATTAAATACATTTGATTTTAATTGATACACTTCAAAATTACCGAGTGAGTGGTAAGTAATAGTCAGAATGGTCGAGTAAAATAGTGAATAAAACAATGGTAATACGACCAACAATTCCTTTCTCCATGTGGAAGGAATCTCCTTCCAATGTTCATTAGCATAGAAAATCATCTATTAGTGATAAGGAAGATATTTTCTATCTAATAGAAGTTATATAATTTTGAATAGTCTCGGAGTGAAAGAAAATCTACTCTTACTCATAAACTACATATACTTTTCATTCTGTAAGATTTATAAGTATTAAAGATAGTTATACTGAGGTAAGTTTGTAAAGAGCCTGAAAGAGATCATTAATCAATCTCCAAGATGCGATATAAACAAATTGTAACTATAGTTCGATCATAATAACTGAAAATGGACGAGAAGGTTGCATTGAAGAAGAGAATACGTTGTCACGAGTACTCACAACGTATCGTCGCAGGGCTGCGACGAAGCGCCGAAGCACTCGACTCGGATGCAGCGATTAATGCAATCTGCAGCTGCACTCTTGCGGTTACCATTTTCCCCCAAAAGCTACTCCGAATTGTCGCGACGTCTCGCACGAATGAGCAGCGGAGTTGGAGAGAGCTCTGTCGTCGTGTGCAGAAAGAAAAACATGCTTCAGATACTGAAAATAAGTTAGTACCAAATCTACTTAAGCGTTGAACCTTGTCAAATTGAGTTGGTACCAAAGGTCTACTTTGGTGTTAAACCTTGTTGACCTTCTGAAATACTCTTAATTTAAGATAATTAAAATAGATTATCTAGCCATTCCAGCTTCTTTAGACTCAGTAACTCCCCAGGATGGAATTAAATCAGTTAAGTAATCTTAAAACAAGTTGATGCCACGAGCTGTATCACTTATGATGAACTTGAACTGATTTTTAATTTGACAATTGGTTCTAATATTCAATCATCGTAAAAATTCGTGAAATAGGAATTTATCCATTGAATGGATGTTGAAACTGAACGTTAGATTCTTCAATATCATTTTTTCAATTATCTTATGCATAACCATATCTTAATGACTTGAACAAATTTTACCTTGCTTCAGAACAGGTTGAAAGTTGCATTATTATTCTGGTAAATTTTGTTAACTTTTGAAAATTCTTTGAAAAATAAGCAATTGTATCTAGAAAGTTTTAGTAGTAAATTCAAAAAAGAATTCAGTTTATGATTATCTTATTTCATATAATACCAAATAATTGTTCTTGCAGAGATGTATATGTTATGTGTAAACAACCGATAGGTTGAATTAACTGTAGATAATGATCTTATAAATCAGTTTAGTTATGATTTAAAAAGTGAAACATTTATCTGTTCGTAATGTTGAAAACTTTGATGAATTTTGCATCATTTTTTGAGTTTTACAAAAATATAATTTTGATTAAACATTAAAACCAACTAGTTGAAGTATGCTCACATCATCTCACATAACCTAATTCTAAAGTAATTATGATTTATTAAAAAATTATAGAATTCACTACAGTTCAATACAGTTTTGGGGTAAAAAAAAAATTATCAATCAAGTTATGTTTTCCAGAATATCAAGGTATTTTCATCTCGAAATTAGAACCGTCGATCAATGTATTGATCTCAATATTATATTATTCCCTTGATCATTAGCTTTCGTTTTGGCGTTGAGAGTAAATCGTACCGGCAATGCTTTTCCCGACATTTAATTTGGTTGTATACAGAATTGTCTTTTCCGAGTAATATTGTTAGTTCAACCAATTTAAGGTAAGGTTCTTAGGTTTAGGTCACTATTTAGAATTAGCCTGTTTTGTAGCAATTGCAATTGAATTCGAACTTCGAGTAGGAAAATTTTAGGTATCAAATTTGGATTTTGTCGATACTTTTTCTCGAAAAGTTACCAGATCCATCAGTTATTTTTTATTGAATTGGAACTCCTGGGTTCGCATATGATCGTTTGAACTAACTTTTTCTTGTATTTTGATATTTAGTTCATGATAGTTTACACATTTATGAACAATACTACGACGTTTAGTATGTAAATGACAGAAGAATCCGTGAACTCAATAATGTGGTGTTTTTTCGCCAATACAAATAGGGGTAATTCTTTTCTAAATGAACTACAAATGTAACTAATTATACGTTAATCGTCTTCTAGCTTGAGCCGTTTTGAGAACATCTACCGTAAAGCATGGTTCATCTTTAGACATGCGACTTCCTTCAAAACCTTGAAATTTTCTTGAATTTTTTTAGATATTGTTTTGCGCTTCTTTACTTTATTCGAAACTTGAATTATCTGAAGATGATCCTCGTGGCTCTACTTCATAAAGAATAGGTAATTACAGCTTCCAAGTTGCAGCACTTTTATTGCAAACACAAGAATTTTCTACTGATCATCTTACCGTAGAAATTAGCGAACGCCTTTTCTTGCAGTTTCGGATGTGACATTCACTTGATAATATAGTGTCATTACCTTCGGAGTATAACATTAGAACTTATGAGAGTGTTGTCTATTTTTTTAGTTAAAACTTACAAATGAAAGACATTCTTAATTATACTAGCCGAAATACTAATTGAAGAAATTCTCTGGAAGTTATGAGAATTAAATATGTATAAAACTTCATGCTGAAAAAAAAGTTTCATTTCCAGCAAAGCAACGCTAGGTGAAACGACGTAAATATATCAACTTCACGTATAAAAGTTTTATTAAAAAAACCCATGAGGATACATCTAACAGAGTAACATCTTTTAGTTGTTCACTTGAAACTAGACTGTCAGACCAATGAAAACACAATGCATTGAATGTCAACCTCGACCACCTGCAATCAAATACTTGTAAAATAGAAGGTCCACTTTATCCGAATTCCTAACTTGTTTCACGCCGAATTTATTGTGTTCTTTTTTGTTAAAAAGATTATCAGTTCTATAAACAGTAAAGCGATTATGAATATTAGTATTTTGGTCCCAGTTGCTGTCACGACCAATTACTGCACGCAGCATTTAATTTGTATTCCACAATTTTTCCTGAAAGGTTAACGCTAGACTCCGAAAATAACGTCGTCATGATGCACTCCTCTCCATGCTCGCATGTCAGTCTCATAATCATTTAGAAGAGTGATTTTGAAACTTTTTATTCTGTTCATTAATAAACAGGGTTTATTTTTCGTTGTTAGATCGAATTATTTCTGTTTCAGTAGGCGTAAATTCCACTTTTTTAGTTTGTTTTGTGAGTTAAACTTCACCTCCACAGGCGAAAAGTTAAAAAATAATCTAACTGAACAATTTCATTAATTTCACTGATTTCATATTCAAATGAAAATTAAAAGAGCTATTTATTTTATTGCTTTTTGTTGTAAATGTACCGTTTTTCGTTAACGTGTATCTTCTGTTGTACTTTTTTAAATCACCAATTCATCTCTTGATGTCGATAAATATTATTATTTCATGTTTATTTTTCTATAAATTTACGAAGTATTTGAATGTTTCGATTATTGAGAAAAATTGACCTTCCTCGTTAATGAAAGTATTCACTCACACTTTGAATTGTTTCTACTTCCACTTATGAGTATAGTGGGGGATATGGGAAATCATTCGTCCATTATTGATTCACAACAGCTGATGGATTGATATCAGTATGTTGTACTCAATATGACCCTCGCTGCAAGAAAGTCATCGCAACAGATCTGCAGTAAATTGAGAAATAAACCTTTCTCAAAAATTGAGTCTTGTCGAAATACAAAATAAATCATTCGAGTTATATCAAATACTGCATATTTTTCATGTTCTAAAGAATTGAAGATTATCATATGGAAAGGTACTTTCACATACTACGCTAATCTATGTCAAGAGAAATGAATCGAGTTTCTATGTTATTCAAGCATGAAAATAAGTGGCATAATATAGAGCTTTATCGTGATGGTATCCATCGTTTGAAAAGCTTTGTATTATAAACTTGAAAAATATGTAGTTGTATAGGCCTCTGAATCTGCATTCCTCGAGCTCATTAAAAAGTCGTTCAGATCTTTCACGATATAATTGATGGAAGATGTGTCAATGAAAGTTCAACTATTCGAATATTTCTAAACTGATTGATAACCTCTTCATATAATTCTGAGATTTTTGAAATATTTATGTTGAAAATGACGGAAGTAAAAAAAAAACAACGGACATGGTGTAGAAGGTCTCCAATGCTGCGCTCTCTTCGAAGAAAGACAAACGATCGTCGATTACCGTTTTTGGTCAAAATGTGGTTGTTTTGTAGCTGAATGATCGTATGAAAGTTTCCTCCAAGTATTGTACAGAATACTTCGTTTTTCTAATTCTTTATGACATCATTATTGCGCTTTATTTTTTTATAAATTTGAATAACTCGAAATAACGAAGCTGAAAAGCCGAGAAAGTTTAGTGTGTAGAGTTTCCGTTGTATCGAATCGTATTAGTTAGGCTACAAAATGAAGTTTCCCATACACTATAGTATATCTATTAGATATGCAATATCAAATTATGATTTTCTAAAATAATCAGTTATTTTTGTTTCTTTATTCATCATATCTATTTACCCTATTGATAACATAAAAAAATGTTACCATTGTTTGCATTGAATATATAATGAGAAATCTCAATAGATTGAAGAAATTCTCATAATTTAAATACAGCGTATTTAGCTGTATTCGGAGTGCCTTTACCGTGCACTTTTTCTATTTCACCGTAATCTTCATGCTGAGCACAAATTGTTATTGCAAGTTTTTATGCAAACTCTTCATCAATACTAACAATAATATCCCATTCTTTCAACAAACCGTATAATTTTCTTTCCTCGGAATTGCACTTTCAATAGGGATATTATTTCGTTGATACTGACTCAACTATTTTAATGCCTTTTCCCCGATGGATATCAATTTCCTTCTTCTATGTCTGGAAACTAAATTTATTTCATGCGTTTACATTCCGATAAGACTTCGAGTGACTGAATGCCCTCGTTCTTCTTCAATGGTTGAGATCTGCTTACTAGGAGACACTGTCAACTTCAGGTCACCAATCTTGACGAAACTGAAATGTTATTTGGGTATCTAGATAAGTAAGCAGTATACACGGCTATTCAGTCCAGTGTTCGGTTTCCCGGAGATATTCTGTAAATAATTTAAGGATCTATGTATTTACAGTATATTTATCTATATTGAAGCTCAAAAATGTGGATGTACTGTTTATACATAGAATGCATAATGATTCGCGAAGAGATAACGAAGAATTAGAATAAATGGCTCTACGTATGGCGTATTGGGGTAGCTAAAAATATTCTTGGGAAGTTTCATAGTGATTCCTTACCCGAAGTTGACAATCTCTCCTAATTGTTAGAATTTAAAACTAACTAGGAGAGTGGGCACAACAAATTTGAGATACCAATGACGATGATGGTTTATGGGTACCATGCTATCTTATATATACGACAATAAAATCTAAAGTTTCGATTTCGCGGAGATATTCTGTCAATTTATCCGATTTTATGCAGTATACATATGATTATGACAATTTTTGCATATACAGATATACTGTAGATACTTAAAATCCAGTATGTTACACCAGATATCTTTCAGAAAACAAAACGTTAAACCATATGGCTCAAGATACCAGCTATTAGGGTACCCAAAAACCATCTCACAAAGTTTCATCATGATTGGATCTAAAAGATTGTGCCCGCTCTTAGTAAGTAGCAATTTTTAACTTTTTAGTCGTATTGATGTTTGTAACGTTCGTATCATCGGACTTTTCAGAATAGGTCAATGTTTTTCATTTTTTTCTTTATTGCAACACAATTAATGCAGTTTCAATTTGGTTCGATTTTATAGCACGCGGATTTTTTTCAAAGTATAGAATTATTTTGAAGGGGGTCAACTTTTTCTTCATTGTATCAAGGTTGGACTGTATTTTGAGATATCGGGTATTCATTATAAACTTATACTCCGAAAATCGCTCTATTTTTTAAATATGCTGAACAAGTTTTGAATTTTCATTCACGTACCAAAGTACATCGTTGAATAATGCAGTCATTAAAAATTACCTTGCGTTATATATTGAAACATTGATGTCGATGAAAATTTTGATATAACAGTATTTATTCACAAAAAGTAGTAAAAATGACTTCATCATCATACAAGTGATATCCTAAAGTGAATCGATAGATGAAAAATTAAGAATTATTCAGGAGTTATGGGGAATGATGGATAAATCGGCGATATATTTACTGGTTGGAAATGAGATTTCTTTTCATTGTGAACGAAATGAACCTTCGATTGAGACATTCTCGTGGTGAAACCCAAAAGTTCTTCAGCGCTTACAGCAGTTGTTCTGCGATTCTACGGTGCCGTCATCTCTGCAATAACCCGTAGTAAAGGTTTCGGAAATGAAGATCTACCTCCAAATCAGCTCACTGTTTTTTCCCCAATGACTCAGTGAATCCCATCTTTACTCGTAAGAAATTATAGGCTTTGAATATACACTTATGGCATTATTTTACTTATAGATATTCATCAAGTATTGTCTCCTAATCAGAAATATTCATTCCAATATTAACATTCCCTGACATATTAAAAACGTATAATCTGCAGTGAAGCATAGCTTGGTTCCTGTATCCGAAAAAGCTAATGAATGTAATTGAACAATCATTGATAATGACCAATTTTATACATTGAACTTCTATTAATCATATGCATCGTATTTTTGCAAATCTATTAGGTAGGCGTTCAAAATTATTGTCATGGTTTGCATAGTAAATGTCGTATGTAATATGATGCCCATCAATTTAGATTATTAACACTTGTCAAATTCATCAAAATCCACTTTTTTCAGTTTTACGATCTTATTTCGATGGCGACATACGATTTTCGCGATCATGTTTAGTTGAGAAGGGATTAATCGATTCTCGCCATAAGAGCCTATGTAAAAAACGTCATTTTTGTTATGGCGCTCATATGGAAATGACCATGTTGACCCATGATTTTCTTTGTTGCAATTGAAAGTTGGTTGTGCTAGGTACATTCTATGAAAGTTTGAGTTCATTCTATAATACAATAATAACTCGCTGAAGCCCCCCTTAAGGAAACTAAGGAAATCAACCTTGAAGTTTTTACTTATAAAAAATTCTAGAAATGAATTAAAGAATCATTTTTCCATGCAATTTGAAGTATATTGTTGTATGGTAAACGTTTTAAAGCAATATCCATAATTAACTAGTTATTCATAATAGGAAGCCCAAAAATTAGTTTTAACCACTGTTGCTTTCAAAGATTCCATAATTTTTCCAGAATAACCGTTGACTCAGTCCACTTTTATATGAATTTGCAGATCAAGTGAGGCAAGTGAGAAAAATTCTAATCAGACCAATCGGAAGTCATAGGAATTTTATATTGACTTATTAAGATTGATTTTCATTTTAGAGTAAACAAGTATATCTGCAGTTTTGATTTATTGGAATCCTTCAATGTGACTGCTGTTTTCTATCATATGTATGATATTGAGACTGTAAAACTAACTAAACGACTATTTCTGCAGAAAATTCGCAAAATTTTCTTCTCTACATATACATTTGCAAATTTTCTTACTTGCGTGGGATTGAAAATAAGAAACTGCATTTATTTTCGGACAGAGCACCTCCAAGAACTGTATAATAACATTCATTGTTTGAATAGCTTCAATTTAATGGAGCAGCCACGCCGAAAAAGTGAAATTAGTCTAAATTGCATAATGCATAATAACTTGATTCGTGAATTACCGTAACTTTCATTTATTCGGATATGGAACATAAATATTGTTCAATAATATTGATTTAAAAATGTACTTATTGAAGCTGGGTATAAGATATTTTAACAATTCAATTATTTGTAAAATAGTACCCGTCGATCTGAGAGTTACCTTGTGATTTTTTATGAAACTCAGTTTACAAGTAGATTTTGATACAGAAGTAAGAACTTGAATTTTTTTATACTAAGATACCCCTAGGAATTTTGGTTCGAAGTTATAAATAAGTCAGGGATAAGACAAATAAGCTAATTTTTATGAATTGAAAAGAAAAGTTGATCTGTGTTATCATAGGATCTATATAAAGTTGTCATTACCAAATACTGAGTGAATCTGAAGAGTTTGAGTTATTTGACAAGACTCAAAATTTTCGGAAATAAGATGGGAATTATTCTGGTTTATGAATTGTAAAATATGTGGGATTGGGGAGTTTGAAAACACTGAAATTTTTTTCGAACAACGGAAGTATTTTTACTATAAATTACCAATGTTATTCGTATATACGTATTCGTGATAATAATATGATTTTTAGTATTCGTGTATCTTATTGAGCAAGTAATTGTGCGCAATATTATAATATGCTTCATGCTGAATCTCATTAAATTCGAAGTTTTGTTGAACTTGAAATCTGTTAATTTGGTTTGTACAAGTTCAATTTAACTCCAAAAACCTAAACAATTAAAGTGCAACGTGCTAGCTTTCGTCGTTCAATCGGAGGTAGACTCTTCTTAGCTCATACATTTTTGTGTAGTAACTTGGAAACTTGATCCATACTCATCAAGACTTGTTGAAAAGTACTAATGCTACGATGGAACTACATTAATTCCGGTGCATTATACATTTTTCTTATGATAAAATATAATTTTTATCATTCATTAACGTTCCATTCATTGTATGTCACCCACCAGTTTCTCAATCAATTTGCGTACCTAGCACTTATTGCTGATTATCTTTTCTGCGTACTCATTACTCCATTTCAATGTGCGTTTTTAAAACCTTCTTTATTGTTAATTTAATGGTTATAAACTCAAAGCTCTTCATTTTTAGCCGACATTGCGTTGTTAAGTCTGAACCTATAAAATTATGAGTTAACTGATGAGTGACACTTTACAGGTCATCACTTTCCATGTAAGATCTAAGGTATCATTTCGATGGAAGTTACACCTTTATGTTAAGCATGTTTGATCAACAGTTCAAGATTCATGACGAGCGTTACAGAATATGCTTTTTGATCTACCGACATGAGTTTGAGTCTGAGTGTGTTATGCGAAAAATCGCTCAAAATTGGTGAAAGTCCATCAAGATACAAGAAAACTCTAATGCTGTGTATTTAATTTCATAAATAATTCTCATGATTTTATTTCTAACATTTTATTGTCATTGTTGAAGTTTTTTCCTTTGTGGAGTCAGCACAGTTTCCCACTTTTCATAGAAAGTGTGATTGAACTTTTCTCGCAGTTGCGTGTCGTAGCGTATATTTATACATAAGTTTGATTGTAATAGTCGAGCGACAACCAGATTTGAGAGTTCATAATATACCTTTCTTTTAAAGCACCATTTTCAATTTATAACTATTAAAATTGATCGTCTATTTAAAAATACTTGATAGTTGGAGTAAAGTTACGTTTTTACTCTGGGATGCTTGCAGCCAGGCTTGTATGCCTCTCTAGAATTACGCATAATTTCATCGTTCTTTTAGACTATGTAATTAAGTATACAAATATGCTGGAAACACAATGACGCGGAACTTTTATTCAATTTCATTAATACTGAAAATCCCCATATATTGTCATGATTTTCTATAAAATCGTTTTATAATAAGCTGAACAACTTCACGATAGTAGTAAATACCATTCCATTGTTACATGAAATATGTTGCCTGTAGTTGAGTTTTAAATTAAATAGGGTCATTCCAGTGCTTTTTATAAATAAGATTGTCATTAGAATATAGTGAAAATTATAAAAACGCCAACACACCCATTTCCTTGATTACTTCTACCTTGATTAATCGTGAATTAACAAGGACAAGTATCTTAAAGGACATGGATTTCCAGTTCTCGGAAACCAACTAATATTACCAAATCATAAAACTTGTTTGCTTTTGTTTTATAATTCAAAAGTTTCTTATTTGTTTAAACATGGTTAATCAGAATTTTCTTAATTTCTTTATATTTTCTACTTATTCAGAAAAATTGTTGATCGATTTAGAGTTTTTAAAGAATCTTTGATAATAGAAACTGATTGGTTGAAATCATTTTCTGTTAAATTTAATTTTTATCTAATCAACCTTCACGAATTTTTTTCCATTGATTTAGTAGTTCATCGTCAATTTTGAACAAAACAAGACTAATATTTGAAAAAAGTATTCTAAAGTTTCGAATGACTCCGGAATATTGGAAACCATAGGGATTTTCAACTGACAGACGACTTTCTATTCCAAGCACTAGAAATATCATTTGGTGTCATTCGTATTATATCCGCATCTTCTTCATTTATATCAGCTGCTGATTTCGATAATTGTTAGAGAAAGACATTTAAAATTAATCATTTTGACTCAAATAGTCTTTGCACAATTTAGATTTTCAGCCGAGGTTTTCTTGCTCTGAAAACTGTAAACATGGGCTACGTCCTCGAAATGTTCTAATGTGTTTTTCTTCACTTGAAGATGGATATCTTTTTAATCTTCTCCTCGTTTTCAAATAACTACCGTAATAGTAGATGTCAATTGATATTATTCTTAATACACAAGTATGTATAACTGCTGTAGGAATTATCTTGAACCCTATAATTTGGGTAACTTCATTGTTATGTATGCAGTCATCCAATCATATCTGAAGAATTTCTAGTATAAGGTGACACTTGCGCTCAATCGAAAATTATTTACTCCTACAATGTCAAGGTTAGATATGATGAACACTCTTCATTCTAGACCCGTTTCACCTTTTTCATGGAAATCGATAAGTATAGTTCATTCGTTAATTTATTTTTTATTTTCCGTTGGTAGACACTTTTTAACGGTTAACACTTTTGAGAACTATTTGGTTTGATGATCGACATCCAAACAGTCTAAAAATATAAAATGAACTATTTTGCAACTCGATTTCAATTATATTTTATAAGATTTCTTTTGACGAAATATTGATTTGTTGTTTCGTAAAAATTTCTTTTAACAAAAACATATTTATATTCATTTTGAATCATGTTAAAATATCAAATACGTGTGCTTATGGAAATATGATAGATATTTCAGAGAAAGTTAAATAAGGCATCGTTGGGCTAGTTAACATGATCCAAAATCGTTGTATTTATTTTATGAATATTTTGAACGAATATCCTACGTAGATTTAGTGGCATATCTCAGCTAACCGGAGATAGTTAAGCTTCAACAGGTTCGGGCTTTTGAAGCACGACATCGGCGTTTACCAAACACATCAGTAGAGCCACCCAAACTTTCCGTCAGTGGTAGTCATATCCCCAAATCGATAAGATTCCATCTTGGGCAAGTACGTTAGAATAAGGAAGAATCTACTCCACGTATACGGAAATCTTCATTCCTCAAAGACAACTAAGCACATATATACTTATATCAGTATAGCGATAAAAAAAAATCAATACTCTCTTGGCTCCTAGGATAATTATGTAAAAACTGTGTCAGGTTACATTTCTTCGTATGGGCATTTTGACATTTCTTGTGTAAAGCATTGGACTGCAGCTTCGGTGTTGACCCAATTACAAATAAATCATCATTGAAATTTTAGGGTCTTGAAAATAGTATTCACCAATTATTTAAGATTTTCTTGACTCAAAAGATAACGTAATTATTCGGAGATAAGTTACAAATGAAGATTTTCTGCTTACTATATACACCTACGTGTTTGTGATCACTTAGTTCAACTATCACAAGTAAATAAGGAATCACATGAATAGGTCCTTAGTTAGAAGCATGTCTAGTTATTAACGAAATAAATACGATTCAACATGTACACTTGGAACTTGAAGGTTCATAGGAGGTACAGTATATTATTACATAGTAGTCGAACGAGATATCAAGGTGTGCGGCACTCGAGTAGAAATGGCAACAGCTACAATATTTAAACAATTAGATCCTCCAACAGTATTCCAATAAGTACCGTTAAGAAAAAATGAATTGGGCTCGGTGAGCTTAGTTGTTCACGCATACTATTTGCTCATTCAAATTCCCTGGTTGATACGTCCTTGAAACTTTCCAAAATTTGTTGGGTCTTGGGTTTTATAGGGTAGGGTAATTGTTGGCTTGCATTGCGTGAATTATTGATCAAAAAATATTGATATCATCAAAACAATACCTTACACAACATCACCTGAACAACTTATTACAAAAGATCATTATAAATCAAATGATCAATACCTCAACGTGCATGAACGAATTATTTGAAACACATGATTGAAATCCGTATCGATATGAAATCCTCATAAGTTTGATGTATAATGAATAATATGATTGAGCGCAAATCCCTTCCGAAAGCTATTGGAGCTTCAAAAGCTCCAGTAGCAGAAAAATGACTACTACTGGCGGATATTGGGTGTCTTTACTGTTGAGTTTGGTAAATACCGGTTATGTGTTTCACGAGCACGACTTCGTTGAAGCTTATCTGTCACTTTAAAGCTTCAAAATCTCTTACTAAATTAGTTTTAATTGTGACATCGAATAATGAAATTTTACAATGAGCAAAATACATGTTCCCTCAAAACTTTCACTCACTCGGTTTACTTTTGAAATGATATCAATCTCGACGCTGCGCTTCTGCTTCATCAAGCTGATCTACGACATCGTAATTCGAACTCCGTTTGTTGTGGATTGCAGATTCAACGGAGCTACCATCAAAATGAGCGTAATTATAAGGCTGCAGAATTTGGCGTGGTCCGCCAATGCGCTGGACATCCGCCAATTTTTCCGTGGACTTAGTATTCCCGAAGGTGGCGTTCACATTGTTGGTGGTGAATTGGGAGATGCTTTCATAGCTTTTAGGTGAGATATAGCTATTTTGATTACATTACAGGCAGAATAACATGTACCAAGAGAAAAATGCTAGTATACCCTAGAATGAATTGTAGTGAGTATCCTCGTACTCTAAAGATTATTTGATATACCACCCAAAAAAATCCATCAGAAAAGTTATGATAGTAGCAATTTTCTGCAATTTCACTGGTGACATGGAAATTAAAAAATGTTCAAGCATCATAACTAATTCCCGTATCCAAAGATAAATTTTACAAGAAAACTTATATTCTCTGATTCGATAGAGCTCCCTTCTATTCTTCGTAATACATGAATTTACGAATCTCGGTATCGATAGTTGTAATTAACTTGATCTTTACTATTGTTAACCCTTTGAGTGTTAGTAGTAGACCATAAATAAATAATGTTCTCCAAGGTTTCGGCAAATAAATCAGGATTTATATTTATTCAAGATTTTTATTCATTAATTTTGCTGATATTCTCAGCCTGGTGATTTATCCATTCATTGGTTTATGAAGTGTATGAAACAGTTATGTCTAATCAAAAACACCTTACACAATTGAAGATTGCGGTTACGTTACCGGCGTTTCGGAATGAAAATTATAATATTCAAAGTGGCGAATTCGCGACAACCGTCAAAATTCATTTTAACAGAATATTGATATCCCAGATAAAAAAATTGGAATTCAAGTCGAGATCCAAAATGAATGATTTATAAAGCAGACATTGTACAAAACGAAATTATTATTTTCTGGATCTGGATAGACTTACATTGATAATCGCGAATGTCTAAACAAAAACTTCTGACACACTAAAATCATGAAAAGATTTAATTACACGGATTTACATCACCAGAGTGATAAAAATTTAATTTTTAAATTAGGGAGCAAAATGTTTAAAATTGTGATTTATAAAAAATATTTTTATCCAATAATGAACTTTTTAATTAAGAGTCAACATAAGATTATGGGCTTGTATATACAAGGTCCATTTTATGTAATTTCTACAGAACTCATATGATCATATATGAAAGTTACACTTGCCACGTGATGTTGAGAGTTTTAGGATTACGCATTTTTATTTGCGACTGAGAAGAATTCGAGAGTATTCTGGTGAAAAAAACCAACAAACTCCCCGAATCAAAATGTTTGAACATTTGCCGACTCAATTAAGAGAAGACTGTTCATATTTCAAATCATTACAAAAAATATACGTGATCGTAACGCGTTATTGAAATTTCAAGCTATGGGAAATGAGTAAACTTGACACTGGTCGATTAAAATTCTTTCAGTTTTGATCGTTTTCATAAGATCACATGCATTAATGTTATATCTTTATTTTTTTAATATTTGGGATTTCTGTCTTTGTCAAAAAAAAAGTTTCAAGTATTAGTTTGAAAAATACGAGTTAAAAAAGGAAAAATGGTGTAAAAGTCATTATTGGATATTCATTACATCGGGATGTTGAACAAATTTGAACACTGAATTATTTAACGTAATTTATTAATAGTGACACGATCTTGAGAAGAGGAATTCGATTACAGGAAAATGTTCACACTTTCTCGTAGTCATCAGATTTTAATAATTCTCGAATCATTGAACTAAATCACATTACACAGCGTATATTCTGATCTTCTAGACTCTGTTTCTGGTGACTCAGATTTGCGTAAGATTTTCCTTGACATATTGGCGTGAAAATTTAGAACTCAGAATTTTCGGATGAAATTTGGATAATTTGTTATCATTAGGCTGCTAGAAAAGTTAGTATCAGTACATACGAGTGACAAAGCATTATTCTGAATACGGAAAGAAATCAATCAGAAGAAGACGGAGGTATTTCTCGTAGATAATACACTGAAAAGTGGTGATTTTTTGCTGGAGTTTGGATCTTGGCGGTTCATACATGCCAAAAATATATTGGCTCGGAGAAAAATTTACGCATGAAGGCCTTGAAAGGATCATACAGGATCAGCAACTACACTTCTTCAAAAGATCTGTAATATAAAAAAAAAACTGTAGAAAAAACGGGAAATTGGCCTTCAGAAAGATACAACTGTCGTGAGAATCCGCCATCTTGAATTCTGTTATAATGTTGGACGTTCGCCATTTTCTCGATAATATCACCAGTGTTCGATGAAATTTTGAATTTATCTTTCTTTTTGACGCGGGAAAAAACACTCCAAGGGTTAACAAATGAAAATGCCTAAGATCTAAATATTTATTTGACAAAAAAATTATTACAGCACGGACGAAGATGCCAGACAGGCTATGATGCATGATGGAGGAAAAGTGAAAGAGATGAAGATAAAGCTTCTCCTGAGTTCTCGCACGGAGATGCAAAAGGTCATAGAGACTGCTCGCCAGCAGACTCTGAACCTTCAGAACGCTTTCATGCAGACAACTGCTCCTGTAGCGGTAGCCCCCAACCCTCCCAGCATTGGGAAGGCCGGGAACGATTCGAGCAATGGTAGCCGTCGTGACCGTGACCATGATGATAAAGATCGCAAGGATCGCAGGAGCGACAGATCGAGATCGCGCGATAGGTCTAGATCTCGAGACCGAGACCGCGACCGCGATCGTCGGGACCGAGACCGCGGCAGAAGGAGCGGCGGTCGCCGGGACAGGAGTCGGTCGCGCGATCGCGATCGCGATCGAAGGGACCGCGGCGGAGGCGGTAGGCGCAGGCGCGATAGATCGCGGTCACGTGACAGGACGCGGTCACGGGACCGCGACGCCAAGCGAGGCAACGATCGCCGAAAAGACAGCGCGGTCGATGACGACGGCAATGACGTTGTTTGCGTCGGCCAGTTTCCCAAGGATAAAGCAGGCCCTCTCAACAACAAAAAAGGCATACCGGATACCGGAGTCTGGGAGGTTCCTCCGGGAAATTCGATGCTTCCAAATCAGAATGTAATGGTGCCGAGATTGCTGAATGCAGTAGGACCCGTCGTGCCCCAGCTACAAGATGGAGATCGCGCGGGGCCGTACGGCATGAACCGAGGCCCGATGCTTCCATCCGGTCAATTTGGCATGAATGGTATGAACGGTATTGGCAACATGCTACCGTCCCAAATTCCCCCGCTCGTCGGCTCAATGTCTAATATGCCGCAAAACATGGGCCGGCTCTCTGACAATCCGAGCGCCATGAATCACCGAAACAACAGAGAACCCTGGAACGATCGCGACAGGATGGACAACAACAGATTCCCACCCAAGTCGAATTCTTTCAATCCAGACTCAAACTTCGGTCCAAATGCGAGTAATCCCGGAGGAATGGGTGACTTTAGGCCCGGAATGAAACCTCCAATGAATAATCCGTTCTTGAGCAAGATGCAAGAGCTGGACAGCCGCAGAAATCCAAATGCTTTTGGAACTGTGGGCATTCCAAGACCCTTCGACAACGATCGACAAGGTCCCTCCAGAATGGATGGGCGCGATCGAGACAACAGAGATAGAGACGTCCGAGATCACCGGGACCACAGAGACCACAGAGACAATAGGGACAATAGAGACAATAGAGATAGAGATAGAGATAGAGATAGAGATGGCAGAGACAAAAGGGACAGTAGGGACAACAGAGGATCGCGGTTCGCCAAAGACAAGTCACAATCTGGATATTGCGTTGAGATCAGAAACATGCCAATGAGCGCAGGGTATGGAGATGTGCGACACGCATTTCCAGGTATCTTCATCAGGAACGACGGCATCAAACTTATAACTGATACTCAGGGCAATAGAGTCGGCATTGCTTACGTGAAATTCAACAATTTCGAGAGCAAGGAACAAGCTCTGAAAAGTCCAAAGTTCGTGCGTGGTTCCGAGGTGGAAGTGCTACACCTGGAAGAGAGTATTTTCGAAAAGACTAACGATACTTTTGGAACATCCGACAAATCGCGAAATGATAACATTGATAATGTGGAAATGGATATTAGCCCAACACCGTCAACATGTGTAGTGGTCTCAGAGTTGCCGTCTTATGTAAAAGAAATGGACATAGCCAAACTCTTCGCAGACTGGAAGATCAACGATCTTTTTATTACGAGTAAAAAGGAAGCCAATGGCATGCAGTATTATGCTTACGTTCAGTTTGCCAGGTTAGAAGATGCAAAATTGGCCCAGTCAAAACCTTTCAAAATGGGACCAAAGACAGTTATGGTAACGTCTGTTCCCGAAGACAAATTCGAGCAGGCGAAAGAAGACAAAATGAAGATGAGTGGTAGTGGTGTTGGTGGTATTGCTATTGGTGGTGGTAGTGGTGGTATGGGTAACGAACCTGGCAGTGCCTCTTTCGACTGCGTTATAATGCGTAATCTTCCGTACCACACGATAGACCGCGATATCCTCGATTTCTTCTCGGATGTCGGCCTTGTTCCTCACCGGATTCATATGCTGCTGAACCAAATGGGCAAACCCGCTGGAGAGTGCTTCTGCGAGTTCGATTCATGCGAAGAAGCGGTACGTGCCACAGCGAAAAATGGCCTACCTCTCGGCAAAAACATACCCACGATAGAACTCGTTAACAGGCACAAAATGATGGAAACTCTTGGATTAGATAACAAGATGATGGATCATTCGCAGCAGCATTTTTCACTCATGCAAGATTCAAGGCCACGTTTTGGACCAATGCACCATCCGCCCAGGTTCGCAGGCGTTGGTAATCCGTTCGGCATGAGAGGCCCTTCGATGATGGGCATGGGACCACCTAGACACATGATGAGTCGTCATCCTCCACCGGCTGCTGGACCACCGCCACCACACTTGGAGGGCTTTGGAAAACCTGGCTGTGTTGTGTCCCTAGAAAATGTCCCGTTCAAGGCTGACATCGCCGAGATCATCGAATTCTTTGGTGATTACAATATCTTGAGAGAAAATGTTATCAGGAGGTACAATGACAAAGGCATGCCAACTGGAGATGCAAGAGTAGCCTTCTCGTCGCCAGCTGAAGCGCAACGAGCGCTCCGCGAACTCAGAAATTGCAAAATGCGAGACCGAACTATATACATGAAAATTGCCTGAGACGAGTCGTGTGCAGGAGAGGACGATGAAGTCGATGATGGCAAGTGAGAGAATATTTAGCTCCTGTGACCTTTGCCGGTCGGATCGAAATGCGATCCGTTCGTGCTCTGGAGTTGAACCGTGAACTTGACAAGATGGTGGCGTTAATCATTCTAGAGTCATTTGTTGTTCTACGAGAACGAAGATTTGGGTGGCATGGTGTCGAACACGAGAAGTTTTTTAACGAATGTTCCACAAGTGATTAGCCAGTAAAGATTATAGTTTTTTATTACTCGCACATTGATTTACTTATTGCTACAATCGAGTGTAAATGTTATCCATTTTGAGGAAAGTAACAAATCAAAGTTGAGAATATTATCAACAATCGAATATTGAACTTGAAAAATACTAATGTTTATTTTAGATTTAAAACGAACTTACGGACATGAAAACAATTTATGCATCACATATTGCGTGTAAGAAACTGAATTTATACTTGAAATCTTATTCACTTGTACAAACTACATACCATTATGTATTGTAAGTAGTGGATGTTATTATAACCAATTAGTATATAATTTATTTTTGATGAAATTCGATTAATTGATTCTTTCTCGCATGAGCAAACAGATTTTTTTGCAAAAGCAGCCTAGTCGCTTTACCATTCAGTTTTGATTATTAACATGTAAATAGAAATTTTGAGAGAATCACGGTGAATCAATGAATGAAAAAATGTGACTATTTAAGTAGATATTCCAAAAGGAAATTTATAAAAAAAAAACCAAGAAAAGAATTTTACGTAGCTGTGACTGCGATAATTCAACGTGTGTTGATTATTTACGCGAAATGATTTTAATTACTTTTATTATTACAGAGACTTCGTTCTTTCAACGTTTCCAAATGCTGCGTAGATATTCTTTCTGTGGGAGTTATTTGATTAGTTGCTCATTTGTATATTAAAACACTATGAGTGTTTATGAAATAAAGATTACAAAAAAGATAAAGACGAAAATGTACGATGTGTAATGAATATTTGCGGCTTCAATTATTTTTACTTGTTGCTTCAAAACGACTCGACATGTATATATTAAAATAAGTGTCGCTTCCTAGTGACGATTGTATAAAACGAAAAGTGAAAATGAAGATTAATCACTACCATATGGAGAGAAAAGTTTATGTAATATGTATCATTAGTTAATATATGGTTTAAGTTAACTCAATGCGTTCAAATAGAGATATATGTTATCAAACATAAGAATATCCCTGAATGAGTTATATGATTAAATTCAATAAATTTATATTGAAAATTGAAAAAATTATGGTGCATTTCTTTCTAACATGAACCATCACCCATTACTCTTAATTTGTGGTCCATTACGGGCACTTGAATTTTCTTTCCATGGGTTCGAATATATTTTTGTCTTGAAATAGATGATATTAATAGATTATAATGATTTTGGAAAACTATTGTATCGCCGTAAATTCATTCATCGATCTGTTGGGAGATATATTAACTTTCAGGATAAGCTACTACAAGTGCCCAATTCACATGAATATTTCCACATCCTTTTCAAATACATAATGAGAATCAATGGTAATACTTTAATCTACACTCGATCTTTGCAATGAACAAACCTATAAATAGTACATTGAGATTTCCCAGCTTTCGTACTGTTATAAGTGTATAAATCTTCATTGCATACTCACAACTTTTGTAATCTCATTCACGTTCTCTTATATAGAAATTAATCTATGGGAATGCGTGAAAGTGACTATTTATTAGTATATGATTCAGAGGCTAAAGAGTCATTACTATAATATAACGTCTATGTACTATAGTTTTTAACGCCATAGTCTTAATTATTATAGATTTTGGTCGCATTGCATTAATTTGTTAATGTAATCCGTTTTTAAATCCATATCAACCTGTTCAGAAGAAGCAAGTATTTTATACAACTTTTATCACTTTTACCAGTCAGGAATCGTTGAATTAGACTTTGAGCTTCAACATGTAAACATTGAATATTTACATGCCAAGACTAATCAATTATTCTTGCGACCTTACATCCGACCGTATACATTATTATTAAATACTCGGATTTGATATTATAAGTTCAGAAACTTGTGATACGGAGTCGAAACCAATTGATCACCAGATCATTCTCTGCTAATGCATTGGAAGGTGGATGGGAGATTATTATTTTGCATCATTGTTTCCATTGTATGCAACACTCACTCAAGCAAAGTGTATCAATTACTTACGAGTCGATGACTTTGTAAAATGTGTATTAGGATTTTTCTATCAACATTTTCACTCATACGTTCGATACCCGACGCTTCAACTCATTGGCAATGTTTTGAATTGCAGAGGCTAATGCAGCAAGCTGTGGTTGGGAAGGAAGAGCTTGATAACACGAAGAGTTGACAACCAGATAATTGATGAGTGACAAAAGGCCAACGTCGCCCCTGGGCGATTTCCCGGCGGCTAAGCAGCCTAAGCTCGAGGCGGAATGCATCCAAAAACGCAACTACCTCCCTCCAGAAACGTTGATTGGCGAGCTAAATCACAAAGTCAATGGAGTCGTATCTAATGGCTCGGGTTCGGATATACTTGAGACTAATGGGATCGACGAGAATGGGGTGGACTCGAAAAGCGATTCCGACTCTTGCCAGACAGACTCGAGACGTACGACCAGAAGAAGCCTCAATTTTTCTGTCAACGGCGACGCTGAGCAAGTTAACGGTGACGTCGAGCAAGTTAACGGCGACGCCGAACAAGTTAACGGCGACGCCGAACAAGTTAACGGCGACGCCGAGCAAGTTAACGGCGGCGGCGGCAATGGCGACGACGACGACAACGACAAAAAAGTTACCAATGACGTCGAGAAATTTAACGGTCAGTCGTTGTGGAGTAAAATCAAGCTGAAAGAATTGCGAGTCAAGCTGGAGCACGTGAAGGTCCAGCCCAAAATCGAGAAGAAAGTCGCTTCGCCGACGAATGACTCGAAGAATCAAGACGTGTACGAGGTGGAGAAAGTGCTGAAGAGGAAGTTCGAGAACGGTGTGTCATATTACTTGATAAAATGGAAGGACTGGGATTCGCAGTTCAACACGTGGGAGCCGATAAAGAACCTGACCAACTGCGACGAGATGATGAAAGAGTTCGAGGAGTCGAGGTTGGAGCTGCTGGAGAAATTCCAGCGGAACGCCGAGTACTACCCGGACACGGGCGAGCTGGAGAGGCACATGAAGGGTCTGCTGGAAAAAGGCAAGAGCTTGGACTCGTCGCCGGAGGAGGTGGACATGCTGTACGACAAGATCGAGACGTTCTTCAAGGTCGGCCCGAGCAAGTGCACCAAGCTCGTGGAGAAGATAAAGCGCAGGGTGCTGCACATGTCGCTGTCGGGGGCGCGCAACGAGCAGCTCGAGTCGCTGCGCGTGTGGGAGATCGAGATGAACCGGATCACGAAGGGCAAGCCGTCGATCAAGGTGGAGAACACGGTGGACCTGGAGCGGGCGCCCCAGGAGTTCCTCTACATCGACGACTACCTGCCGGGCTCGGGGGTGATAATCCCGGACGAGCCGCCGATCGGGTGCGAGTGCACGACGTGCGACTCCAAGACCAAGTGCTGCTACGCGATGTGCGACGGCGGCTTCCCGTACACGTCGGCCTACAGGATCCGGGTGCCCCCGGGCACGCCTATCTACGAGTGCAACAAGCGCTGCGTGTGCCCGGCGGACTGCGCCAACCGGGTCGTCCAGCGCGGCTCGCACATGAAGCTGTGCGTGTTCAGGACGGCCAATGGCCGGGGCTGGGGCGTCAAGACGCTGCGCGGCATCAAGAAGGGCAGCTTCGTCATCCAGTACGTCGGCGAGGTGATAACCAACGAGGAGGCGGAGAAGCGCGGCGAGGAGTACGACGCCGCGGGCAGGACCTACCTGTTCGACCTCGACTACAACGAGACCGAGGAGCAGTGCCCGTACACCGTCGACGCCGCGGTCTACGGCAACATATCCCACTTCATCAACCACTCGTGCGACCCCAACCTCGCCGTCTACGCCGTCTGGATCAACTGCCTCGACCCCAACCTGCCCAAGCTCGCGCTCTTCGCCGTCAGGGACATCAAGCAGAACGAGGAGCTCACCTTCGACTACATGCGCCAGGTCAACAAGGACGACCACCAGAGGCAGAGACTCGACCTGGCCGACAAGTCGGCCAGCAGCTCCAGCGAAAAGGGCCGGACGAGATGTAAATGCGGCGCGGACAAGTGCAGGCAATATCTGTTCTAGTCTGCAGCGCGCGCGACGTCCAGGCTCGCGCGGCCAGGGGACGCGGCGCGAAACACGAAGGGCCTCGTCTCCTGTGTTCGCCTCCGATCGCGACGACATTCACCGTTGATTTGTTTGTATGAAACAAGTGGAGGCGAATCGCACAATAATGTTTTGATTATTGAAGTTTTTCGTTGAGCCGCAATTCAAAATCCAGTATGTATAAACAATCGTATATTTTTAGGTACTTTTTAGATTTTATACGATTTCTCACGTGAGAGTACTTATCCGAGTACTGAGAGACTTTGACTTCTTAGTGATTCGTTAGTATTAAGGAGATGTTAAGCGATCAACCTGATTATTTAGTTATATTTCTGGTACACGCTCACACAGAACTTTCGTTTTTGATAAATCAAGAAGAATATGCATAATTTTTCGTTCGTGTATCAGAGCTACATGTGTCAAGTGAATTTTTCGTTTTCAACAAATGAAAAATTGAATTTGAGAATGAGCATTTAATAATTATTAATCAACTTCTCAGGTGTAATTTTATGATGATATATGCGTATTTGTATTTATTACTACTTGACATTATTAATCGCAAAATGGGTAATAGTCAGGATCGCTTTTGCGTCGGACATGTTTGTATTAAAATGAACAATAAATTTATTTCCAAACAGAAACCCCAAAAACTTTCTCCGTCGTGAGCTGAGATTAAATATATATTTATATGTATACTTAAAGACATTGGTCTGTTTTGTATTCAAATGTAATGAATGATTTCTGATACAACTAAACTACTCTTATCAATAATAGTTTTATCAATCCATGTCTAAAATCATTTTGAAAGGTCTTCGACTTATATTCACCAAGTATTAACTTGAATGTGAAGAAAGTGGAACATCATTTGTTTGCCCGTTCTATATGTATTCCTTCAAATCACTGTTTGTCTGTTTGTCAACCACTAAATTCAAAAAATGAATCATTAAACATTAAAAGCATTGATAAAATATGATCTTCTTTTGTTCTGATCCATATCAGTCTTCTAAGCCACTCACTGCCCCTAGATAGAAATATTAAGGCAAAATCATCTCTCGATCAATGCGTGCAAAGAATTTTATGGATCATTGTTTGAATAAAACTTGGAACGGATAATTTTTAGTTAGAAAATCTAGGCAATATACTTTATAACATTTTTCTCATTGATTGCGGAGATAATAATTAAAAATCAAAATCTACTGTTAACTGAATTTGTTACATATGAATGAAATTGTAGATAAAATAAAAGTAAGAAACGTCATAATTTCAAGACGAATATTGTCTCAAACTCATGACGCTTTTTCTTTTTTATGAATAAATACTTTTGATAAATTTTCAATCTGAAAATTTATTGATGAATTGAAAAAAATATTGACATGTTGAATTTCTTATCCCAGATATTCTTAGCGCAGCTTGTTTTAATTCGATAGCGAAATATTAATTTCGAATTGTAACCATGGCCATCATTAACACTGAGGAGGTTTTGCCGAGCTGTATAGATGTATACAGGTGTATGATGTGTTATTATGTCCGTTATGATGGCTTTTCTTATGTCACAAGTCAACTAGCCTATTTTAATTGAAGATATTATGTTTTTGCTATCTATCATAGAAGCTATTACCAGCTGGATATGTGCGTATATATATATACATTTTCATCTCACAGCTGCGAGAGACAAATAGCCCCCCCTCCCTCGAGTAAGTACCATTCAAAATACGAGCGTTATACTCAACCCATCGTGGAGAGAAAAAAAATACGAGCGCTCGTATCAGCATGCAGCAGGTGGTCGTCGTAAAAGAAGTGCAAGTTTTATTGACAGGAACGATTCGTCTAGGTGAAAATTATCACCGGAAGACGGAAACTCGTCCACTTTGAATCCTTTGGAAGAAATCTCACTTCAGCTCAACGACCTATGGAAACAAAATTTGGCCAAACAAAATGGCATTTTCCTTTGATTAAGTATTAGATAAATTATTTACGGTATATATGTGAGATCGAAGTATATTCACACCAAATATGCGCGAAGCTGCTGTAGGAGTATCTAGGGAATATCTTATAGATATATCGAATTAAAAAAAAATTGATTGGTGGTGCTGGTGAAGTATTTTCATTATGAATGGGACAATGGATAACCAGTTATTTCAATTTGTAATGAATAATATTATCTTCAGTTTACACAAATCAGGGGGCGCGCCAGTACCCCCGACAACATTGTTCATACATCGAAGTTTTTGGTAAATCACCAAATACTATGTAAACAACATGAAAAACTAGGTCATATGTTCAATATTTTTCTCTATATGTATTAAGAAACTACCTGAATTAACGGACGTTAACATTTTCCTGTCCGGAAACAGTAGAGTTTTTCAGGAGCACAACATTATGAATGTATCCAGTGAAATCAAATATACTAATCTGAGTTTTATTTGAGAAATCAATAATTCCAGATTGTAATGCCATCAAAATGAAGTAATCACCAGATCTTCAAACTTTCAATTACACTTCAACGGAATTATTTTTCCTATTAAGTAGCACTTGGGGATGATTTGTATTGGAAAAACAGATTAATAACTTTTTTTCTAGATGAAAGGTGTAACAATGTAAAAGTCATGATAGATAAAAATAATGAACTCTAGATGGAAAGATTCTGGCAGCCAGAGAGTTGATGTTCTCTCAGCAATGTTTCATCATGCAATGGCAAAGAATGAAAAACTATTGAAATAATTGACGTGAGTTATGATGTGATGAGAGAACTTTGCAATTTGTATATACTGGCCACATTAACAATCTCGAGGACATGGTGAACTCTTTGTTATTATTAGCCGATAAATTCATTACAAGTTCATTGAAATTTCTATGCGAAAAATGCTAATAGAGGAATTTGAATGTCTACAAAGCTTGTGGAATATTATACATCGCTGATACCTACAACTGTGAAAATTTCAAGGATGAAACTATGAAATATATCATTGTAAATATAAGTACCATAATTACTACAGATGATTTTTTGGAGATGAAAAATAAGAATCCGAAGTTATTACAGGAAGTAGAAAGGCAGTGAACATGAAAAAATGTACCACCAGGTAAGGTAAAAATATGATAAAATTTTGAAAACCCTAATTGTACTTCTTCACGACTTCGGATAAATATTTACTACTATTATTTTTTAACAATTCTCACACATATGAAAGTATATTAAAATTTCTAACGCCTATTTTAAAATTTATCAAAGGAACAGAGCTTAATGGCAAAATTGATTTGTGGCTCTGTAATAAGTATATTTTTGGTTCTATCAATTATCTTTTATAATTCAGAGAAAAGTAAAGGGAGATTTCCATATACAAATTGTCAATTCTAATAACCATTCAATTCTGTAATAATGATGAAAACTTCGTTCTAAATTTAATTCAAACTTCACTTTGGTGAGAGTTTTTTGGAAGCATGAAAAAACAAAATCGAGCGTTTGCTCCAGGAAGCCGCAGCTCCAGTCCGTTGAATGACCGACGCGTGGGCGCGAGGGAGCATAGCCGCAAGCCAGCGCGCAGACGCGATCGCTCGAGATAACTGAATATACTGCAGGGAGGCCTTGACGGAGCTTCAACAATTGAATTTTCCCGTTCGTTTTTTAAGTTTGACGATTTATATGCTCGAGCGAAATTGCCTCTTCAAACAATGTTCACGACTATTATTCATTGTTCTCGCATTATTTTAAGTGAAAGAACTACTTCCATTGCAGCTCCAATGTCGAATTATTACTTCGACTCAAGTTTCAGACGCTCGAGAACGAGTGCTTTTTGTATAATGTTACTGGATTTCGATTTTGTCTTCCGTTAATTATATATTCCAAATGATGTTCAAGCAGAAATAATTATTGAGCTCACTATTGCAAGCCGATATCAAGAAGATGGATATTATTTATCTATGACCCGAATAACGTTTGTCGAAAATTTTCCACGGAAAAATGTTTGATGGGTATAAAACCAATATATTTATACACAAACAACTCTAGCCGCATTAGTCATATTAACAAATTTTGTTGCTATCGTATCGGTAATTTACAAGCGTAATAATCCCGCTTGTTCCGGCAATCTTCTTTTTTTCTGAAAAATAAATGACCATTCACAGCGCAACATCAACTCCGAAACTTTTTTCCCTTTGCGCAACTCGCTGTTACAATTCTCTGCCGAATCATCGTTTATTAAGTTAGCAGTATACCTCGCCCATCACATTTTATAGCTGCTGCGCATACAATAACGGTACACGTATACTGAAGGGTTTTCCAAGAAGCCACAGACAATGATGAATGCTCTCGAAGAATCGCTGAGACGCAGTTGCTCAATACGGCTCGGACTAAGAAGCTAAACAATGACGCGAACACGCGCTGTATGTGCACTTATTGAAACTGTGGGTTGGCCTTTTCACTGCACGGGTTAGTCTCTTCACTATATATACATTCACTTCATATTTAACTGCGCGTGTAATGCCCGTTGCCAAAATTCCATTTAGATCTTTGGAAAACATTTATTGTTACTAAATTTGAAATGTCAACTACGTGTACCGGATAGTTATGGTATGTGTTTCCTCGATATGACAGGGGGCGATGATTTCGTCAAACAGTTGAATTCATTGAACTTGAGATAAAACGAAGAATAATAGACAGTTCATGAAGCTCACATTTCATGAGTCCGCAAGCTCCATTCATCAATTCGAATATCAATCGGTGATAGCTTTTAATGGATGATTCGATTTTTTTCTTTGAAAATATTGCGCGCTCGATGAACATTCGCTCTCGGGCTATTTCGAATCGCCCATTGAAACACCAGCGTAAAACCTCCCCGGCAAAAACGAAGGAGCAATCGAGAACAGCCCAATCCGACGACGCGCCTGGTGCACCGGCAAGTCGTTTACCCGCGGAATAAGGTCGACGGCTCGATCCGTAGTCCCACGCACGCTGCATTACACGAGCAGCAATGCCTCGGCGAATTTCGCCTCGTTAAACGCGAATATGCAATATCGATACGAATCGCGAGACTACAAGTGTCGTGCACCGATTTCGTTCGGGAGGTTTTTTTTCTTCATTTCTTCAATTCGACGCAACGCGGGAGAAAAGAGGCGGATAGATTTACGCTATCGGGCACGTGGAATGGCTCGGTTATATTGGCCTTGTCACCGGCAAGATTGACGATTTACGAGACCGAGAGTTTCGCTGTACTCCGGCTTGTTACAGTTTAGATGTTTCCGCAACGAGCGGCTCCTCGTTCCAACTTTGCTACGGCCTACGAATGACTCGGACTATTCTGCTCGACCATTCGAAATTCTCGAGAGGTTTGACAGTCATGAAAATGAGTGTCTCAGAAATATAACAGACTACGTTGTACACACTGTCCGGGAGTAATGTGTTATCCGACTATTTTTTTCAATCTGAATATCAGAGTGTAATGAGAACCTGATTTTCCACTAACAGTTATCTAGACTGTATTCCCCGATGCAAAAAGGCCAAGTGCATTACTCTTGCCGTATCAGTAGTTTTCACACACGTGCGATTCTCGGTAGAGCACATTCTAGCCGTAATTTAGATTGAATTGAGACACTCGAAGAGAACAGTTTGACATTTTATTACTCATGCATCAGCTCAAACGTGACACGACATTATAATATTTCTACAGCGGTGGCACGTTACGCTCTATACCTTACGAGGAAAATTGACCGCATTGAGATTCAACAGCCTCGTTAGCTGTCTTCAATCATTTTCAAATCAATTTCGTTTGCGTGCGATCTGCAACCGCGTCGGAGACAATTCGTATGGAAAAGTTTAAAGCCAAAGCGGACGAGCGAATTTCGAGAGTAATCGATATGATTTTTTGCGGTTTTTCTCGAGAAATTGGAAACTGCGGAGGCTTGAAAAAATCTCTCGAGGCTTCCTCGGGTTTCCTCGTGCGACCCGAGTGAAAGTCAACGGCGTTTCATCCCGATGTATATCGATAGGTATTCGCAAACCGAGCTCGGACACACCTATACCATAATGCACACGACTATGTCCCCTGCGGTGCAACCTTGACACGCAGAGCTACGTCAATTCGTGGATAAACATCGTGGATAATTGCTGTATAGGAAAGCTTGGAGGATATTTTTCACGTTTTATTTTTCCTATGCATATAAGTATCAATCAGCTGCAGGCGGGTGATAATTGCTCCCCGGTTCAGATTTTATTTACTTGTCAACCCGGCATACTTTCGTCGAATATCAAATCTGAGAAAGATTATTCGCGTTCAAATCTGAACAATTTAGTTGCACTTTACAAATTGATAAGTACCAGTCACTACTTATGTACAAAGTAAATGTCAAACGTTTCGATTATACGTGTTTTCCATTATTATTCGATAAGTATCAAATAGCCACGTCTAAGGTAATCGAAAACTCGGACATCGCATATCGGACCTACTAGAGTGAATAATTACATCACTCGATTAAGTTGGCTTGCGACAGGTAATACACGAAAATTGCTCCAGGCTATCAATCTCGCCAGCTATCATATAACCCAATCAAAAACTACTCGCTGGTCTCGTGCATCAACGCATACCATAATTCGATCGATGGTGCATCGGCGAAGTGGGATATTGGCGCCAGAAGCCACTCCTGCTCGTGTGTCCCTTGCGACCGTGAGGGACATTAAAAAAAGAACCCTCGGTGCTTCATATCTGGTCGCGCGTGCGCGCCCACGACGACCGGAGCTAAAGTCGAGCGACGAAAGGCCCCAAGCGCGGCCGCGAAAAGAACGCGAATGAATTGGCTCACTATGCGATGCCGCCAAACAGTCGGATATATGTATATAAATACGTATAAGTGCGCTGGCCATGCTCGGCTTGACGCTCGAGAGCACATATATTATATCGTATGGGAGATCCTGCAATTACTGTGGGGAACACAAAGACGGGATTTGTGTAGACAGTGGCGGATTGTGTTACTCGGGCAAAACATGGTTTCGGGAGGAGGAACGGGTTAAATTTGTTCATCACCGACCTATCCCCCCGGGCTACATTAAAAACCGTCCTGCCGATAAGCCCCCAGCTCCTCGCGCCCCGTATATTCCCCGATGGGGACTCCTCGCGGGCAACGATAATCCGCGACGCTGCCCCGGAGCCGTACACGCTCGAGTGGAGGAAAAATAAAAGGCACGTATCCCACGTGTGGCGTCCGAGCTTATTAATAACCGTCGCTTACGAATCTTCCCGATCGCATAAATCTCGCCCTCCGAGCGCCTCGCAACTCGAGGAAAAGAAAAGAGTATATACAATGCGGCCCCGAAAAAAGGCCCATCAGCGCTCCGGCGTGTGTATATGTGTGAGATGCGCGCACACACATACACACAGAGAGCGAAACGCGATCTCTCTCTGTTGCGCTGGCGGGCGCGCGCGTGACTCCGAAAAAATAATAAAAAGAGTCACGCGCGCGCTCGGTCGGCTGCAGAGGGAGAGAAGAGCTGCTCAAGAGAGCTGCGGAGGCTCAGTCTCGCCGGTGACGAGCCGCCGGCAACATCATGCGCTCCGGGCTGCTCGAGCCTCGTGCATCTATTACCCTGACGCACTGACGGATATACATACTCGCACCCTTGTGTTCCGAGACATCGCGCGCACGCGTCATCGTCGACGGTCGCGTTGTATATGTTTGGCTGTAGCGCGCCGCGGGCGGATCGAGATCTAAGGGGATGGCGCTGGCTTGTACGCTGATGATGCTGCTGGTGGTGGTGGTGGTGACGGGGATCGCCGCGGACCAGGCGAGGGTCGAGTGCCCGGCGAGGTGCACGTGCTCCGCCCCGAGCACCGTCAGATGCGTCTTCCAGAAGCTCACCAGGGTGCCCAAGGTGCCGCCCAACACCACCGTCCTGTGAGTCTCCAGTCTCTATTTGAGTCATGGGGTCCTACCCCATGACTCAAATAAACAACAAATTCAATCAATCAATCAATCTCTCTTTTGTTTACCACGTCCTCGGCTTCTCTCACTCTGGAATTTCGAGTCGCGAGTACACCAGGAGTTTCATACGCGCTTCCGACAATTCCCTCGTATGCATACATGAACTTCGGCGAGAGCTTTCATTACGGTCAAGCGCGCGAGCTTATCTCGCGCATTCGCATATACATATATGCGTATACGCACAACTCTTGTATATGGGAACGCACGCACTTTCTCCCAGACACGTCTTCTTGTTCGGCTTGAGTATACCAACTCGGCGCGAGCTCGTTTCGATATCGGGTGTGTGTACGAGCGCGCGCGTGATTGTCGAAAACCGACTCGATCTTGGGATAGGATTCAAACTCGGTAAATATCATATAGGAAGTATGCCAATCCAATGAAACTGCAATGTCGAGTGAATTCGCTCGGTCCACACGACGATCGGGGCATTCTTTCGCGTGGGCCGATACTTTACAGGATTCTAAAGCTTATAACGAATTCGTAAAGAGCCAAACTCGGAAATCAGCGTCGTATATAGCGCGCGTCGGTAATTCAACGCGAGCCAAAACGCAATTACCCCCGAATTTTTAAAAACGACGTACAGTTGTATGACGAATCGTCCGCGTTGTATATATAGAGCAAATACATATCGTCAAACGTGACGCGCCACTCGGTGAACTCGCGCGAGTCGTGAGTATCCGAGCTGGAAGAAAGGCAGGGAAAAAAAAAGAGTATTTTCTCGGCGCGAATATAAGCAAACCCATACGGAATGAGGAACGAGCGGCGTAAATCTGCGAGGATCGGTTGCTCTTGTGAAACAGCCGCGTGACCGCGTACGTATATATATCTACGCACATACGCGTGGGCACGCGCGTAAACGCGATGCCGGCCGGCTGCGGCCGCTTCTTCTTCCTACGCTATATACGCGCGCCGGGAACTATTCGAACGAGATCTGGATGCGCGTATATATTTCCGTAGGAATTCTCGTTCGAGTCGTCTTGAAATCAACTGGCTTTTGGACTCGGTCGCGATGTCGGGCGGTTGGGGCGAACGAATCGAAATTAGAATAGATCGCTGCGATTCCGAGACACGTGGTATGTGGTGCCCTTAGAAATAGACGGAACGCTGACAGCTCATGGGAATTGAGGAAAGTTGTACGTTTGATTTCGTTGTGATTCTCGCGTCGTCTAGGCGTCATTTCCATGATATTTGCTCTGTAACGCCTCCAGCCGATTGAATGAATACTTCTTTTGCTGCTATATACATGTATATATCGTATGCCCTTGCCTCTCTTCGGATATACCCAATGCGGGATTGGCTAAAAGTCGCCGTTTACCGGGCGACACTGAGAGAAAAGGTGTATTTCAGGTGTAGCGTCGAGGATCCCAGTCCTTTTTTGGAGTTGCTTTCTCGTTCAACTTCGGCTCGGCATACGATATGCCGATATGTATATACATACGCCCAGGGACGCGCTTCGCCTCTAACACTTTCGCATACCTGATGTATCGTTTGCTCAAACAGCAAACACTTTATTCCGAGCAGGAACCTAACTCTTCACTCCGTGTGCCAAAGGCCTTTTGTTCCAAGCTCTCAGTCAAGTTCATCCTTATTCAAACGACATCCCGGCAATCTCAAGCGTATAAATAAAGATGCTTCTTGAAAATAATACACTGCCCAACGACAGGAACGCGCGTTTTCTCTAATACCATTCTTCCTCACCTCGAGTCTGAATTTACGCATTTCATTAACGCGAGCTGCGATAATTCATTCGAGACTATTGTGTTCAACACATTACACGTGATGATATCATAAACGAGCGGAAAACATACGAACAAGTGTCCCATATAACTCGATTCCAAAATCGCATCTTAAACGTAAAATCAATTTTTCCACGCTGATTTTCTGCCGGCGTGAAAACATTTATCGCGAATTATTTCCAGCTTCCTTCTGGAATTCCATATCCAGCTAGTAATTCTTTTTCGCGTGATGTCATATTTATTTTTTTTCTTTCATTTTCCATTAGACATTCGAAAGAACGCACGAAGCAGACTCGGTTTTGTAATCGGGATTATTGTATACGAGCCTATTAATAAAACCTTTATAAAGCACAGACGACATTACGATGCCGAGAGTATGTGAAAGCGTTTGTTAGATTTACGATATGGGATTGCAAAATCACAGAAACATGCATTTGACTCGACTAATGTGGCAAAATTGAACAGTCATGGACTATGATCGCGATGCTACAGAGATAATCTTTCGTTCTTGTCAGCGCGCACAAATCTTTTTACCATCGCGGATCATCAGAGAATGGACACTTCGCAGGTGAGAAAGATACTATTTGAAAAAAAAAAACATTCACGGAAGTATTTATGAACGACGTGACAAGCTTGATCGAGTGTTTCGAATGAATTACACATTCCATGCATTTTATGAATAGAATAATAACTATCAAGAGCCACAAGAGGCAAACGCATGCTAGAAACTTCACTATATAGATGAATTCAATTTTTCTCAAAAGTCACGTGACGAACAATTAAATTGTACATCAGTCTTTCTATTGGAGATAAATCAATCAGGAGTAGTGAGTTTTCCTCGGAATCAATGTAAATATAGAGTGATAGTGTCATCGATGAAAATTAATTTACAAATCATGAGAATCCACGTTACATTCTTTTCAATTAAAACGATTGGTGATTAATATGTATATGTAAAACGGTGATACGATGTAAGATTAAGAGCGACAAGAGGATCTTTTGACATAGATAATGCAACGAAACGTTCTATGAGAATAGACTTGCCAACACTAATCCATTTTCATGTACAAAATATGAGTCGCTGTAGGTAACAAAAACTTGTGGTGAATCAAATCCACAATCAGTTCGGAAGCTTCGCCATATAATCCGCTGAAGATTAACTTACCGTCGATCCTGTATCAAAAGCTCAAGATTAGCGCGCTGCAACTATGTATCTATCAATCGGAAGTATATACACACGAAGAGCCCGGCATTCTCGCCCTTATCTCCAGCTGCAATAACGCGGAGGCGTATATATATAAGTATATCCACGCGCATAAACGAAGCCACCGCCGCCGCCACCGCGTCGGTCTAAAACCAGACACTCCGTCATGAGTCGCGGGCGATGAGACGCGCGCGTCTCGGCTCTGATTGGCAGCTCCCATTAGCCAAGCGCTGATGCCGCGCGTGCGGTCAGCTTTTTATCCGTCGCTCCTCGCGGTCACGAGGGTGCGGATGATTCTCTCCCTATATTTTTAGATTCGCGTATCGACCGTCGATGATCAAATTTAAAAAAATCATATATATACCTTCCAACGTCTCGCGTTCGTGGATAAACGTTCAGCCGTATAGCCGCTTGAGGATTCGAGATTCTTTTTATCATCCTCAAATCGTGCAGTTCCTCGTGGGTTCAGCTCCAATTTGCTTTTACTCGGGTCGAGTGGAGAAAAAAGTACGAGCATTTATTCTTGGATCCGAGCAGCGCGTTAAAACGCCCGTTAAACCTCTGTTGTGATTCTAGATTATTTCCGGGTGGAAGGCTCATTGTGCACCGAAATATCTTCTTCGGGGAAAACCAATAAAGAGAATGAAGAAGCAGAGTTGTATACGCGGTTCAAAGGATTGAGCACGTAAATTACGGTACTCGCACGAGTACATCGCTTATTTCTATATGACTATAATCCTGTGGAGTTAGTGCTTTGAAGGATCTCCTCCGAGATAATATTAATTGATTAACTGTATCATGCTTTGTTAAGTATCGAATGGATTTAGTTGAATTTCGTCGTAATGGGTACGCTTGTCGGGCTCGTCTAATATAATCTTTGTCTTTAATTGGATCGCCTAGAATTACACTAGAAATAAGACGTACGGTGAAGGAACGCTTCAGGGTATGCGAGCTCGCCTCCGCTTGCAACAGCTGATGTCAGATACGTGATGAACAATTAAATATTCGGTCTTTGTGAGTCATACCATGTTTATTAGAATAAATTAAAATGAAATCGCGAGAGCATGAAGATTTGAGACACCAACCTCCTGGTCTGTGACAAATCACATTTCTCGTAATTTCACCTTAGCCGCATGATACAACCATGGATTCGATCGTTTTTATCACAGATATATAGCTAGTTTCACGATCGTCCTCCAAAGCGTCTCGGGCATCTATCCTCTCAATCGCAATATAAAAATTCAATGTCATCATTATTTTCGTGCGCGTTCGACCGATTTTAACAAATAATCAAATATCTCGTCTTCGTGGAGCGTGTATATGACCAGTGTGAGAAGCTCGATCGCACCCAGACATATTACTATACGGCCGTACACGTTGGGAGTTGACGCTTATGCGCGCTGGTGTGTTGCGCCTCGACAGGGACCTGCGCTTCAACAACCTGGCGGAGGTGCGCGAGGGCGACTTTGCCGGTCTGGGCGAGCTGCACACGCTGCTGCTGAACGACAACCGGATCCGCCGGCTGCCGGCCAACTCGTTCGCCGGCGCCTCGGGCCTGCGCTTCCTCTACCTGTACAAGAACAGCATCGAGCAGGTGGAGCCGGACGCGTTCTCGGGGCTGGGCCGGCTCGAGCAGCTGTACCTGCACGCGAACCAGCTGCGCCGCGTCGAGCCGGGCACGTTCTCGGGGCTGGCCAGGCTCGAGCGGCTCTACCTGCAGAACAACCGGCTCGAGCGGCTGCCCCACGAGGCGTTCGCCAGCCTCGGCCCGAGCGCCAGGCTCAGGCTCGACAGCAACGCCCTCGTCTGCGACTGCGAGGCCGCCTGGCTCGTCGAGCCGCCCATGAGGCACCGCATGGAGATGCCCACCGTCTGCCACGCTCCCAGCGAGATGAAGGGCAAGAGGCTCGACGGCATGAGCCCCGCCGACTTCCACTGCAGTGAGTCTCCCAAAGATTTTGCCTCGATTCTATTTCTATTTCGACTTTTTTTCTTTCCACGTATGTATGCCTCCTCGGCGAGACAAGCCCGTTTGTTTTGCTCCATCGTCTGCCACGCGAATAGGTCGCGAATGATTTACTCTTTTCTCGCCTCGACCCTTGGACGACCGGGACTACGAAAATTTCAAATGCTCGTTATTTCAATTGAAAGTCTAGATCAAGGGGTCTTTAACTTGAAGCCAAATCAAGGTCGGATTTTGGCAAGGCAACCCGTGGCACCTTATCGTTGATTACCGAACGAATAATCGGAAAATGGTAGATTTTTCTGATATTATATCATTGATTACCGCTTCCCACTCGCAGCACGAATATTATGTGAAAAACAATCCTAAGAATCACCAAACCACCCTTGCGCCATTTTTGCCAGGACTGAGCTTTTCTGAATTCCTCGGTTATCAATGATGCAAACTTCGGATATGCCTAAAGACGTCGTGTCGTATCAGGGGTGTACGGTGTTACGCTTCAATGTTGAACGTTTTTACATTTGAAAAAAAATGTTTGCTTGTTATTTATTATTATTCCTGGTGTTTTTTGGGTTACGGGGATAAGAAAGAGCGATTTTCCTTTTGTTTCGATCATAAACGGAAATAATTAAAGCAATATTGGATCCGCTTGCATAGTCGTAATCAGTGACCCCGAAAACCCAAGGAACCGCTTCGGTCTTGCTTAGAAGCGTCATGACGGTCGTCCAAGGGTTAAATTTTTCGTGTACCCTCCGGTTGTCGATTTCTCTCGAAATTAAAGTTATATAACTAATAATGTTGAGAACACCCTTCATTATTAAAAACCGCTGCCAAGTGCCTTAGCAGTATGCTTTCTCAAAGAGGCTTCAACATCACCCACAAACGCATCCCAAACCTGTATTTTCACCATTCCACTAGCGTAGATACTATCATTTATTTTTCAAAAATTACAAAAATATTATTTAATCAGTTCAATTCGTATCTTCGTGACTGTGTAAAGTGTCGTTCTTTTTCAATTGACCAAACTTTGTCGCGACTGTTGATGTCTGCCCGGGCTCTCTTATTATTTGATCAAATGCAACAAAGCAAACGGTTCTAGGTTATACACGATGCGAGACATTTGGACCTGCTTAATTTTTCGATCAATTCATCTTGTGACTGTCATACGGTTTAATGGTGGTTAAAATCGATCCATCCTGCCCTTAAGTCTGTATTTAGCAAACTTGAAGACTCATTTTGATCATTTTCGGTGGCTGAGGTTGGAAATGATCAATTCAAAATCTATTTTGATCATTTTCGACGGCAAAAGACACCAAATTTTCCCAATTTTATCTATAGCACGTTGAAAATACTGGAAACGAAACTTACATGAATTTTTCTTCCCCTTAGCAACGGTTGCTAGGGCGGTAAACAACGGTTGCTAAGGAGCTAATTGGGAAGATTTTGTGTCCTTTGCCGTCGAAAATGATGGAAATGGGTCATAAATTAATGATTTCCAACCTTCGTAACTGTTGCTAGGGAGGTAAACAACCGTTGCTATGGAGCAAATACAACAATTCAGTGTCCTTGGCCATCGAGTGTGACTTAAAACTGATTTTCCGGCTTGTCCCAATGAGCACTCATAAGGATTTGTGAGAAAACACGTTAGGAACGGTTGCTAGGGAAATAACCAACGGATTTTGCTGAAAATTTAACTCGGATTAGATCTTGTCACAACTAACCGGTGTGCAAAATTTCAAGACGATCGGATCATTCCTTCGGGAGTTATCGTGGACGAAAGAAACGAAAAAATAGACACCTTAACAACGGTTGCTAAGGAAATAAACAACGGATTTCGCTGAAAATTGAACTCGCCCGAGATTTTGCCGCGATTAACCTGTGTGCAAAATTTCAGGACGATCGGACCATTCCTTCGAGAGTTATCGTGGACGAAAAAAAACGGGACGCACACACACACACACACACACACACACACACACACACACACACACACACACATACATACATACAGACACTTTTGGATTTCCATGTTTTTCGACCCGTAGATCACGAAAATCGAGGTCCCGAGGTCTGATTCGGTGGGTCGATTTTTGCCCCATTACAAAGCTTTCTCTTTAAGAAAGCAAAATCAGATGAAAAAAAACGATCTCTGGCGTTCAAATCCAGTAGGATTAAAGTTCAACAAGTGGATTGACCCTCGAAGATCGTTTTGCTTTCTCAAAGGGAAAGCTTTGTAATGGGGCAAAAATCGGCCCACCGAATCAGACCTCGGGACATCGATTTTCGTGATCTACGGGTCGAAAAACATGGAAATCCAAAAGTGTCTGTATGTATGTATGTGTGTGTGTGTGTGTGTATGTGTGTGTGTATGTGTGTGTGTATGTGCGTCCCGTTTTTTTTCGTCCACGATAACTCTCGAAGGAATGGTCCGATCGTCCTGAAATTTTGCACACAGGTTAATCGCGGCAAAATCTCGGGCGAGTTCAATTTTCAGCAAAATCCGTTGTTTATTTCTCTAGCAACCGTTGCTAAGGTGTAAAATTTTTTGTTTCTTTTGTCTAGGATAACTTTCGAAGGAATCGTCCGATCTAGCTGAAATTTTGCACACCGGTTAGTTGTGGCAAGATCTAGCCCGAGATCAATTTTCAGCAAAATCCGTTGGTTATTTCCCTAGCAACCGTTCCTAACGTGTTTTCTTACAAATCCTCATGAGTGCTCATTGGGGCAAGCCGGAAAATCAGTTTTAAGTCACACTCGATGGCCAAGGACACTGAATTGTTGTATTTGCTCCATAACAACGGTTGTTTACTTCCTTAGCAACAGTTACGAAGGTTGGAAATCATGAATTTATGACCTGTTTCCATCATTTTCGACGGCAAAGGACACAAAATCTTCCCAATTAGCTCCTTAGCAACCGTTGTTCACCGCCCTAGCAACCGTTGCTAAGGGGGAAAAAAATTGATGTATGTTTCGTTTCCAGTATTTTCAACGTACTATAGAGAAAATTGGGAAAATTCGGTGTCTTATGCCGTCGAAAATGATACAAATAGATTTTGAATTGATCATTTCCAACCTCACCCGTCGAAAATGATCAAAACGGACTTAAGGGCAGGGCGGATCGATTTTGACCGCTACTAAACCGTATGACAGTCACAAGATGAATTGATCGAAAAATTATGCAGGTCCAAATGTCTCGCATCGTGTAGAACCTAGAACCGTTTGCTTTGTTGCATTTGATCAAATAATAAGAGAGCCCGGGCAGACATAAACACTCGCAACATTGTTTGGTCAATTGAAAAAGAACACTTTACACAGTCACAAAATATGAATTGAACTGATTGAATAATTTTTTTGTAATCTTTGAAAAATGAATGATAGTATCTACGCTAGTGGAATGGTGAAAATACAGGTTTGAGACGCGTTTGTGGGTGATGTTGAAGCCTCTTTGAGAAAGCATACTGCTAAGGCACTTGGCAGCGGTTTTTTCATCTGATTTTCAAAGCCATAACTATTCTAACGTCACACTCCAACGCGTCCGGTCGATACGAGAGTGACAAAATTTTGCAAATCCAAGAAGAGACGCACAGACGAATAATGATAAACGTTGCGAGGACAGGCGAGCCAGTGATAATGGAGGGGCCGGAGGACGTGGAGGTGAAGCTTGGCGAGACGGCGAGGTTCCGGTGCCGGGTGGCGGGCGATCCTCAGCCGAGCGTCAAGTGGATGCGCGACTCGAACGAGGTGCCGATGGACGGGGAGCACTACTCGATGGGCAGCGACGGCAGCCTCGTGATAAGCGACGTGACCGAGCAGGACGCCGGCGAGTACGAGTGCGTCGCCCACAACGACATGGGCTCGACCAGGTCCCGCAGCGCCAGGACCCTCGTCGTCACCTCGCCCACCCCCAGCTTCATCGAGACGCCCGTCTCGCAGACGGTGAGTATATATGCCTATAAGCTCCTCGTCATGGGAATCCGCGTACGGGGGGAACAATGACGCTTTGGTTTTTACTCGCCGCCGCTGCCGCGCGTCTCTATGCACGTTGGATCGGTAATTCGCGATATATAATTAATTAGGTTCTTCGAACACTCCGTATGCATATTTTGTATTCAAAATTATTCGAGCAAACGATTCATTGTGTTCGAGAGGAATTTGTTCATGGATATACACGCAATGAAACTCGTGGGAATTATTGATTTATAAGGCTCATTGTGTGTAGTAGACCCATCAAACGGAATTAATTCTTCATTTTCACCGCTGTTTTGGCTGTCCTGCTTGCTCATTCGGTATGTCCAAATACCTCTGGACCATCATCGTAATTCAAACTTTTGAATAAATGCATTTATCGATTCGACGACGAGAATCGCTTTGGGAAACGAAAAACTGCACAATCGTCGCGAGGTAGGATCGTGAAAAGTGTAACGACGCGGATTGCAGGTGGGCCAAGGGACGGACGCGGTGCTGGTGTGCCGGGCGAGCGGCGACCCGCCGGCGCGAATCGAGTGGTGGCGCGACGGCTCGAGGCTGCGCTCGCACTCGCGGCTCCACTTGGAGGACGGCGGCAGCAGCCTGAAGGTCGTCGCGGCCAAGGAGTCCGACGCGGGCAGGTACGTGTGCAAGGCGCACAACCAGCACGGCTTCGCCGAGAGCAGCGCCGACCTGCGGGTCATCGGCTCGGCCGGCCAGCTGCAGCTCCAGCGGCCCCGGCTCGTCTACCAGCCGCAGGACATGGAGGTCGAGCTGGGCGCCATCGTCGAGCTGCCCTGCAGGGCCGAGGGCCAGCCCGCCCCGAAGATCTCGTGGAAGAAGGACGGCAGCGCCGTCGAGGGCAACAGGACCAGGCTGTCAAAGCACGGCAGCTTGTACCTCTACAACGTCACTGCCCTCGACAACGGCAGGTATACACTTATTGCAATACTACCATATTTTTATCTCTATTTTTAATACTTGAAATACCCTACGGGCAAATTGCGTAACGAATAACATTTGAAAGTAAGAGAAATGTTCACTATGTTCGATATTTTTCCTGATGTTAAATATACAAATGTCAATGATAGATTTACAAAAATTTATATTTCTCGCGTCGATTCATTCACTATTTTCTGAAGAGGAAATGAAATTTGCTATTTAATTAAGCAAGTATTCACTGTTTATTAGCTATAGAATATTCACTATAAAATAGTGATTTTGCATTATTTCGAACTGAGAGAGCAGTGATCGTATTGCGATAAGATTGTGTATAGTTTATTCTTCTTGAGAACATCGACACGAGATCCATAAAATTCGACTATTCATACGCGTAAGTAACGAATTTCATATCGTCCCAGCAACTAGGACGTATATCGTTGTCTTGAAAATAACAAGCTCCGTTTCAATAAAGGGTCTATCGAAATTTCTCATTCTTTCCTTACGTTTTGTCCTGAAAGAATTGAGGTTTTTCTTCTCTAAAAAAATTAATGTAATCAAAAAGCCATGCAAAAGAATACAGCTCTGTTATTTTCCAATCGAGAATCACTTGATTTGGTGAAAAATTGAGAAAGTTACAACGACATTTAGGCCCGACAGTGTTACGCGATTAATTCCAGATATACTTATTATACATACACCTTTGTATTCCTCAACCAAATCAGATAAATCCGTTCCCAAGTGGCATATGCAATCTCGAATCGACCAGGCACGGCTTTGAAACCCGAAATCGGTATCGGTGTCACATAGCTCTACAGCAGGCATACTCTTGGTTGGCAGGTACGAGTGCACGGCGTCGAACGAGCGTGGCCGCGAGTCCGCGTCGGCTCTGGTGCGGGTGCGCCAGAGCGGAGTGGGTACGGGCGAGGGCCTGGTGCTGCGGGCGTTCAAGGAGGCCAGCCAGGACATCGAGCGCGCGATCAACAACACCCTCGAGCAGCTGTTCAAGCCGGGCGCGAGGCCCGACCCGTTCCGCCTGTCCCGCTTCCCCGACGTGCTCGCGCGCAGGGCCGCCAGGCCCGCCGAGGTATTCGAGCGGACCCTCGTCCATCTCAGGAGGATGGTCGACTCCGGGGCCTTCGCCAACGCCACCCACGACTTTGACTACCAGGAGATACTTACCCCTCAACAGGTTTTTACCATCTCCTTTGCAATACCCCGGCTGCATTAGTTGATTCGAACATCGCGATTCAATTATTGTCTGAGACGATATTTGTGTCCCCGATTTTCCGAGTGCTTTAATACTTTCATTCGGTTAGTTAAACCGCAAATTAAGACGAAAAAAATCATTATAACGCCCCGAGGCACTAATCATTTTTGGCATATTAATCCAAAGCATTAATTCCACGCAGAATTTTCAATACTTCTAGATACTCATATTTTTTCACTCGTGTGCATTTTTCATAGTAACAATTACTGAACAATCTTTAATGAGTCATTTGTAATGTGTTGTACACACAACGTTTCGGAGGCTAGATTCACCCTTTCCAAAGCATCACACGATGAGTGTCATTGAGCTAACAAGTATTAAGGTAATCAATGTTCATCCTTTCTATAAAGCTTGTTTCTGAGTTTGTTGTTTTTTTACAGAAAGGATGAACATTGATTCCCGTAATACTTAATGACGTTTAGCACGTGATGACTAGTGGTCACTTAAGTAATATTCTATAAGAAATATTCGAGTTGTAGAACAGACCAAATTGAACACTTTTAAATGAATTCACAGACTCGGCAAGGGTGGCAGTATCTAGCCACCTCATGCGGAATATCGATTCTCAATTGATGCGTACAATTGATCGAATGCAGGTTGAATCAGTCTCTGATTCACATATCCAATCCAAACGAACATGCACCTTTGTTTTTGTGTGAGATTGGCCAATGATTCACAGGTGAGGGAGGTGGAGAAGCTGTCGGGCTGCACGTCGCACCGGCGGACGGACGAGTGCCTGAACCTGTGCTTCCACAAGCGCTACCGGACGATCGACGGCAAGTGCAACAACCTGGCCCACCCGACCTGGGGCTCGTCGTACACGGGCTTCCGCCGGATCCTCCGTTCGATCTACGAGAACGGGTTCTCGCAGCCGGTCGGCTGGGACAAGCAGCGGCTGTACTACGGCTACCCCAAGCCCGCCGCCCGACTCGTGTCCACGAGCATCATCTCGACCGAGGACGTGACGCCCGACGACAAGATCACTCACATGGTGATGCAGTGGGGCCAGTGGCTCGACCACGACCTCGACCACGCGCTGCCGGCCGTGTCGAGCGAGTCGTGGGGCGGCATAGACTGCAAAAAGTCCTGCGACAACGCCGCGCCCTGCTTCCCCATGGAGGTGCCGCCCGGCGATCCCAGGATCAAGAATCGCCGCTGCATCGACTTCTTCAGGACCAGCGCTGTTTGCGGTTCGTAATTATCCTTGTTCTTTCGGCGAGCTTCCGCCAGTTTACTCGTGCGTTCCATGCCTGGTGTACTATATAACTCTCTAAATTTACAACAGTTGAAAAGACTCATTTAACTGACTCAATCGTCAATGCAGAGAGATTTTTCCAGTTGATTATTATAATTAATCTAGTTTTCTAATCAATGATGTAGGTTAAAACTTATGATACTGCAATCTATCGGAAAAGAAATCGGTTGAATACTGTTCGCTAGTGAAAGTCGCATAACCGATGAGCAGTGAATAGTAATTTTTTTCTTTTCATCAATACAAATGTGATTAATTTGATACACAAAATAGCAGTTTTACTCAATCCAGCTAATAGTGAAATTTTATTATATTATCGACGTGTCTTACGAAGAAAGACACATCTCAAACTGTCCGCGAAGAAAGACACATCTCAATTTGTCCGCGAAGAAAGACACAACTCGCAATCTAGCCGCGAAGAAAGACACATCTCAATTTGTCCACGAAGAAAGACACAACTCGCAATCTAGCCACGAAGAAAGACACAACTCGCGTCTGCCCGCAAAAAGGATACATGGCGCACATCCCACAATTTTCCGACGTAAAAAATATATGGAATGAAAGCTTAGAATGAGTAGGTTATACTTGACAAAAAAAAACAAGCCTTTTCTACAGTTTAAACTCTTTTTTCGTTAATATTCGCGGGAGAATAATTCCGACATTTGTCTTTCTTCGCGGACAGATTGCGAGTTGTGTCTTTCTTCGTGGCTAGATTGCGAGTTGTGTCTTTCTTCGCGGACAGATTCGGATATGTGTCTTTCTTCGCGGACAGATTCGGATATGTGTCTTTCTTCGCGGACAGATTCGGATATGTGTCTTTCTTCGCGGACAGATTCAGTTATGTGTCTTTCTTCGTAAGACACGTCGTTATATAGTAGATAAAAATGTACTAATTTTCGAGTAGACATCATGCAATTTTTACCAATACATATAGTACTTTTTCAATATTTCGAATTGAAAGATACAGACCTGACTAATTTCAGAACACTCGTGGGTATATAGACACCGTATCTTCTTCGTCAATTATGAATAGTTTGCACACAACCGCAACGTTGCACGAATAAAGAAATGAGAGCAGTGTGTCTTGACCGGGGATAATTTTGGCTTTCGCGGGTGATTTCAGGATCGGGAATGACGAGCGTACTGTGGGGCAAGCTGACGCCGCGCGAGCAGTTGAACCAGCTGACGAGCTACCTGGACGCGTCTCAGGTGTACGGCTACGACGACGAGGCGGCTCGGGAGCTGCGCGAGCTCAGCAGCGATCTGGGCCTGCTGCGCGAGGGCCCGAGCTTCCCCGGCCGCAAGGCCCTGCTGCCGTACGCCAACGGCCAGTTCATCGACTGCCGGCGCAACCAGACCGAAAGCTCGATCAACTGCTTCCTCGCCGGGGACTTCAGGGTGAACGAGCAGATCGGCCTGACGGTGATGCACACCGTCTGGATGAGGGAGCACAACCGCATCGCCAGGCGGCTCAAGCTCATCAACCCGCACTGGAGGGGCGAGAAGGTGTACCAGGAGACGAGGAAGATCGTCGGGGCTCAGGTGAGAACCTCAACCGCCTTCCCTTCCACTTTGCGGTTCGATTGCTCGGTTGACGAATCTACTCTCTTAAATCCTTACAGTAAAAAACCACTGCATTGCAGTGAAAAATCATTGTAAGAAAGTGGACGACAAATTCATTTGAATTGCAGTGAATTTTTCATGCAACTAAAGTGAATTTTCACTTTAGTTCCATGAGTTTTGATAAAAAACATTTTTACAATTTTTACAAAAAAGTGTCAATTATAAAATTGACACTTTTTTACATCACGATTTGCAGTAAGTATGGTATGAAGTGAATTTTTACATACTGTGAATTTTATGTAAAAATGTTTTCCATCAAAATTCATGTAACTAAAGTGAAAAATCTCTTCAGTTACATAATAAATTCACTGTAATCTAGTGAATTCATCGAGTACCTTCTTACACTGGTTTTTCACTGTGAGGATTTAAGAGCGTACCAAGATATGACTAACGCGTGTATTGTTCCACCCGTACAGATGCAAGTCATCACCTACCGAGACTGGATTCCCCGAGTGCTCGGGGGCAGTTCCGACGAGATTCTCGGGCCGTACCGAGGCTACGACAAGAATCTGGACGCGAGTATCGCGAACGTGTTCGCCACTGCGGCACTTCGCTTTGGCCACTCGTTGATCCAGCCTCGGCTGGAAAGACTGGACGAGGATATGCAGCCGATACCGCAGGGGCCGCTGCACCTGAGGGACGCGTTCTTCGCGCCGTGGCGGCTGGTGGACGAGGGCGGCACCGATCCTCTGCTGCGCGGCATGTTCGTCACCCCGGCCAAGCTCAAAAAGCCCAACCAAAATTTGAACAACGAGCTGACCGAGCAGCTGTTCCGCAACGCCCACGCGGTCGCGCTGGATCTCGCCGCGATGAACATCCAGAGGGGAAGGGACCACGCGATACCTCCGTACCTCGACTGGCGAAGCTACTGCAACATGTCCGCGGTCGAGAGCTTCGACGACCTGGCGGGGGAGATAAGCAGCCCCGGCGTCAGGCAGAAACTGAAGGAGTTGTACGGGCATCCGGGCAACATCGACGTCTGGGTCGGGGGGATCCTCGAGGACCAGCTGCCCGACGCCAAGGTCGGTCCGCTCTTCAAGTGCCTGCTGTCCGAGCAGTTCAAGAGGATGAGAGACGGCGACAGGTTCTGGCTCGAGAATCCGTCGACCTTCAAACCGGAGCAGCTCGAGCAGATCAAAAGGTCCAGCCTGGCGAGAGTTCTGTGCGACAACGGCGACAACATCACCAGAATACAAAAGGACGTCTTCCTGCTGCCCGATGGCAACGACAACAACTTCGTCTCCTGCGACGAGATACCGGGCATCGACCTCAGGGCGTGGGCAGACTGCTGCGAGGAATGCTCGGAGCAGACCGACCAGAGCAACGCGATATCCAGATCGCGCAGAAGTGCCTCGAAGTACCTCGCCTCCGCCAATGGATTTCTCGACGAACACACCGAACGAAGCTCGCCCCAGGAGAGGATTGTCTACATGGAGGATTTGCTGAGAAATGCCAAGGGAGAGTACGCCCGAGTGAGCAACATGCTGAGTGATTTGAAACAGAAAATCGAGGAGATGAAACTCATGATAAGGGAAACGAAGAATTCTCACTCGTAGAGTGATCGATGAGTCGTGTTTATTATGCATTTATCCGCGTGTAACTACTGTATATTGAGAATGTTTCATACAAATAATCCGAAATAAGTGGAGTCGATACTGAACAATTAACTTGTAATTATTCACTTTCATCGTGAGAATAACATAAACTACCATTTCAATGTCATTTCGCATTTATTATACAGAAAAATGAGATGTTCAAGTGATATATTTTAAATGAAATGAATTTCAAGTTTCTATATGTTTATATGTGCTAGTTTTTTTTATGATGAAATTAGTGTAAAATATTGTTGCGAGAAAAGTGATAAAACTAATGACTTTTTTTTTAACAATTTTATACAAATAAATTAATATAATATAGTTTCAACATCAACATTATGTACATTCACACATAAATCAATGAAAATTATCCTATTCAAATATTTACACAGATTCTATTTTTATCCACCAATAAATTTCGTATGAACACCTCGAGCTATTAATGCACCGTCATTTTTCTTTGACAGTTCGACCTCGAGGAAAGCTAATGTTCGACCAGCCTTGATGGTTTTTGCATCAATTGATATTTCATCACCAGGAAAGGCTGCTTTCAAAAATCTATACAGTTATGATGCAATCAGAAATTATAATCTCCATAAGGTGATGATAACTCTAAAAGAATTATTATACTTACGTAACATGTAAATCTACAGATACACCAGGAGTCGCAGCTTTATGACTCATTAAAGCATAAGTTGAAATACAATCAACGAGAGTAGTAGTGAAACCTCCATGCAGTGTTCCTCCATAGTTGAGGTGTTCTTCATCAACTTTTAATTCAGCTTTACACTTGCCATCTCCAACTGACACGAGTTTCACCTAAATCATGCATTACAAAATATCAATTCTCTGCATAATATAACCTTCAAAAATAAATTACAGATACTGACAACTCACTAATAACACTATGCAGAAATTTGTTCGATTTCAAATTTCTCGTCCTTAACGGACAATTGTTGCATAAGTACATTATGTACATGATAAATGACGTACTACTCACTTTATCCAAAACTCTTCCAAAGCAGTTCGACGTTCTTGTTTTCTCGAAAATGGCTTTGATGAATTCCGCAGTCTTAGACATCGTGTCTGTCGTTCAACGGCTTCGAACAGAAAGTAAATTGCAACTATGTGGAGCACGGAGTTATATTGAAAAATTCTTCATTCATGGATTCACATTTTTCGACTGATTCGTTGTCGTTGCGCAACTACGAACGTTTATTGAGGTTAGGGGCACGCAAATACATACAAACGGTTTCTATCCATGTCCCATTGTATGTAAACAAGAATTGGTAAAAAGTTCACACAAAATCTAGGAAAATATATGTAAGTAGATAAATAAGGGAAAAAAGCGTTCAAAGTTTTGGTAACAAATTTATTAAAAATGTCTCTATACTTCATTGTATAAATATAACTTATTTATTACATAAAAATTTCATTAGATTGTCAATTCCTCCGACATTTAATTTATTATAAAAAAAAAACATATTGTCATTGAACTATTATTCTTGCTAAGCTTTCATAACAAGAGCTTCTGAATTAGGAAGCTGTTTTGGTCCACTGCCTACTTGAGTATGAATGATGTACTTTAGCTTTCCTGGCTCTTGTTTTGTAAAATTAATTTTATCTATCAGATCCTGAAATTGATATCATTTTATAAGTAGGAATTGAGGTATAAAATACAAGATAAGATATAAGAATATTAAGATCTATTGAGATTTCTGTCTTCAAAAAACAAACCTGGTTGGGAACAGCAATTTCCACAGGGATTCCCTTCAAATATTCAATGTTAGAGTTTGAAGAGCTAGGGAAGTAATACTTTATAATACTGAATAACTCGGTAACATCTTTTTCTAACAAGAATAGAGTAGCATTTGGACCTGCATCAAATGTATATGCAACCTGAAAATTTAAACAATGCATTAAAGTGAATTCAATCTGAAAATCTTCCAAGTTTGGGAGTTTCGTATCTCTTTGATCAAGTACTGTAATTTATTCATTAATACCTTTGTTTTTATACTTGTAGAATTGTACTGATGGACAAGATCAATAATAAGATGAGATGTATCATTCATGTAAACACATGGAGGATAGGCAGCCAGACAAGCTGCATGCATTTCATTGGAATCCCTCATGGTGAGCTCTGCAAATGTCTCAAAGTCCTTGTCGACAATAGCACATTGCATCTGTTCAATCCTGGAGGGTAGGATACTTTCTGCATGGTGTTTTAAAAACTCTGAGGTCCTAAGAGTCCTCTTCATACCTTCTGCACTCGATACTTTTTTCTTTGCGTCATTTACAACTAATACTACTATTCTGATCTCTGGCCAGTGTGAGGCAGGCACAATTGGTTTTGCAATACTGTCAAAGCCTGTTGGATCAGAACCCATGTACCATCTTACAAATCCTCCATAAACACTTCGACATGCAGAGCCAGAACCTGAGCGAGCTATGCTACTTATGTCTCCCTGTTCAAATTATAAGAAAAATATTGTCAGTATCATGTAGATGACATTTTATTCCAGACTCTGGCATGCATCAGATTAGTTCCATGTTACAGTATTTTTTACAAGTAATGATTTGTTGGCGGTATAACTCACTTCTACTTTGTAAAGTTTTGCCAAAGCTACAGCTAGGCATGCGTATCCTGCAGCACTGGAAGCCAAACCGGCAGCAGTTGGAAAATTATTTTCTGAACATATGTGAAGTTTCCAGTTCTTCATTTCTTCCGACAGTTGAGCTCTTTTTTTTACTGCAAAAAATTATCACAAGTTGTGACAAAAGTAAAATCGAAATAATTTAATAAAATTATTGGTGACGTACTTTCTCTCAAACAGTTTTGTAGACGAGGATTTTGGATAGATTCTTCTCTGAAAATAAAAATGCAACTCTTTAGAATAATGAACTTGAAAAATAAGGAGATATAGAATTTTTTGAAAATCACCTTCCATTCAGGCATATTTTGTCTTCTTTGAAGTCAGAACTGGCTACTATGGTTGTTTTGGCACAGAGCTACAACATTTATAAATTTTGTTTCATAAAACAAGGCATATCGGCGAAATAGCAGGAAAAAGAAATTTGACTCACATGCTCCATATCCAAAGTTGCACTAATTGAGTCATTGATTGGTAGGATCAAATCTTCGTCCCGTTTGCCCCCTGAAAAACGTATTGAAATTATACAAATTATAATTCGATACATTTACGATTTAAAAATAGCCCTTATCTTTTGAGACGAGAATATCCAATTCTTCTTATGTAAATAGTTCTACAGTGGATTCTACTCGTTGAGGAATTCAAAGTTTAAAAATCTGAATTACAAATGAATATCTCCTGTCAGACCAATTTCTGTTCTCAATTTTATTCCGGCAATGGATCATTCTTTTGAAATCGTGAAGAATTACGCAAATGAATGGATAACATGAACAATTATTTTACATATCGAAAGTATAATATTTTCGATAAGATGCACCGTCATACATTATTCCAATGCAAGCATTTTAGAATTTACATTATATGAAAAAAATCATCGCATACATAAGGGAAAAAATTATAATATTTTTGCGGTCCACTAGTAATGATCGTAAAGTTAAATTACGTTTTATATTGCGCGATATAATCGTTTTTACTCTGCTGAATCAGTATTAAAGAAATGAAGTATCGGTTTAAATAATATTGATAGAATCATTATTATTACAATTATATTATAACGAAATTCAAGACACGATCACGATTTATTATATATCAACATACGGGCCGCGTAAGATTGAAATAGTAGAAATTGCATATCTGATGAGAATAGTATATACCCAACTAAAAGTTAGTGAAATCATACTAATTTATAAATTGAATATTCACTATTCTTATCAGTTATGCAATTTCTACCAATAAACAGTAGTTTTTCACTATTTTAAATTCACAGCGTTTACGAGACGTGCTTCCCCGTCGAAGTTCAATGTCAAAGCTCAAAATTCGCGATCGAACCTAACGTGTTGTAATTCTGGTTTTAAATGAACAAAAGTTAATTAAAAGCAATAAATTATACATACTACCCCGTCGAAATTCAATGTCCAAGCTTAAAATTCGCGATCGAACCTAACGTAATGTAATTCTGATTTTAAATAAACGAAAGTTAATCAAAAGCAATAACTTACAGTATTTGATAACGGCAATGTTTACCGGAGCGATGCACGTAACGGTGCTCATTTTCGAAAAACCGTAGGGAATTCCTCGGGCGCCGCGTCCGGTGCCTCCTAACGGAATGAAAGCTTTCTCCTAACTAAAGGAGCGACGCGGCGATGGGCACGATATATATATGTATCGCCGCCGAGAGAGAGAGAGAGATTATTTCGAGTCCCCTTCTCCGGATCCTTTCCACGAGCGCGGCCGGCGATAGCATTCACATCGCTCTGACGTCACCGCGCGCTGCGCGCTCGCCATTGGTGCACTCGGGGCCGCGGCGCTAAAATCATTTAACTGTATGAAAAAAATTAAGCTCGTTCATACACCGAAGCCCGGATAGCGCTGTTTCCGTATACCGCCAGTATGTCCGCTTGGTGTATTTTGTTATTAGATTCTCGAATTTCGAATCACACCGTCGATATCGTATCGTAAAATTTATCAGTAAAATTTCAAAGATATTTTGCATTGTCGCCTATATTTTTTAAGGAAAATATTGCGGAATATTCATGAGGGAATTCCGAACCACGGGGAGGCTTAATGAGAATCAGGAGGAATGATTTGTATGGTTTTAGTAACAAAGAAAAGATTCTTATCTTTCCTTGAGAATGCGTATCAAAGATATTATGTATGTACACTAGCAATAGTCTCTCGCTCGCTACCGCTCGCTCGAGTGTATCATGGGTATACACAATAATAAGACTTACAACAATGAATTATAAAAATGAATACAAATAATCCTTTTAATTTCAATTATTTTCATTCATTAAAATATAGATACATACGAAAACGGTTATAATGAATTGTAGGGAATGAATTTGCATATAATCTATCGATTCGTAACAGTATAATTTTCATCATAACACTATTTTATGTATCCTTTTAATTATTATTACAATACAAGTTACTAAAATATAATTTTTCTTTACGTTACACACCCACGCACAAATTTTAAGACATGTTCAGCACGAAAGCCTATTGAAAGATTTGTTAGATTTATCTTTTAATCAGTTATACCAAATATTGTAATATACCATAATTTAATTTAAAAATAAATTTAAGCATATAAACAATGAAGATTTTTATAACGAACAATCGATTATTTGTAATTATCTTGGTAAAATGAATTACGAATGTGAGTATTGCAAAGCTAAGCATTTTAAGAGCGAAATGAAAACGGATAAAAAATTTTCTGCATGCTGTCATAGAAATAAGGTAAAATTAGAAGACTTCAAATCGTATCCTAAAGAATTAATGTACTTGTTAGTAGGAGATACAAAAAATTCAATTAATTATAGACAGTATTTGAGAATATATAATAATCTTTTAGCTTTTGCTAGTTTTGGTGCTAAATTATCTCATTTCACCAATCGGGGTCCCCAAGTTCTAAAAATATGTGGTCAAATATATCATAATTTTTATGCTTTACATCCAAATGATGGTGATAACCCTAAATTTGGTCAATTATACATTCTAGACAACGCAATCGCAAATAGTTACAGATTAAATCAAGAAAATAATAAAAATCTCAAGAGCAATCTAATACAACAATTGGATAATATCATGAGAGCAATAAATCCGTTTGCTCATGCTTATAAAATGATGTATGAAATAGAAATGGATGAAAAGAATCGTGCAAATCAATCTAACACTAATGTTCGTGAAATTAGAATGTACCTTACAAGGGATAATACACAAAACAATAAATCGAACATAGCCGCTTGTAACGAAGTTGCTGTTGTCTATGTTGGAGAACATGGTGAACCTCCAGAAGACAGAAGTATATGTATTTATGAAAAAGATAAATTACCTCGGTTATTGAATCATTTAGATAAAAATATTGATCCGATGGTATATCCATTAATGTTTCCATATGGTGATCCAGGTTGGGAACCATATATGAAAAGTATTCTACAGTCATCAAGAATATATAATAATATTTCTGCTTTGCAATACTATTCTTATAGATTTAGTATACGAGAAGACTTTAATCCCTGTTTGAATTTAAAATCTTTATCACAACAATTTATAGTTGATATGTGGTCCAAAATTGAAAGTAATCGTTTGTATTATTTGAGGAAAGAGCAGGCGAAATTAAGAACCGAGAGGTATAGGGGATTGATGGATCAAATCCATAATCGAATTGATAATGTTTCCATTGGAAAAATGATAATCCTTCCTTCAAGTTTCATTGGCAGTCCCCGTGCAATGCAGCAAAATTACTTGGATGCTATGACACTAATGCAAAATTCTGGAAAACCAGATTTATTTTTAACGATGACATGTAATCCGAAATGGAAAGAAATTACTGAGAATTTGAAAAATTATGAGAATACATTAGATAGGCCAGATTTGATATCACGAGTCTTTAATGAAAAAGTAAAGATCTTAAAAACCGTATTATTAAAAAACGGTTTACTGGGAACAATAAAAGCATATGTATATGTAACTGAATTTCAGAAACGTGGGTTACCCCATATTCATATGTTAATATGGTTAAAAGACGATGATAAAATACGGAATCCTGATCAGATTGATGAAATTATAAGTGCTGAAATTCCTAATAAAGATTATTCACCTAGATTGTATGAATTAGTAAAACAACATATGATACATGGTCCTTGTGGCATTCAAAATCAAAATAGTGTGTGTATGAGTGAAGATAAAAGTCATTGTATAAAAAATTTTCCAAAAAAATTTATAAACCAGACAGTAATTAACGAAGACGGATATCCACTTTACAGAAGAAGAAATGATGGTACAAATATTGTATACCAATCAAGAAGGATTGCAAATAATGGTTTTGTAGTTCCGTATAACCCTTATTTGCTTTTGAAGTTAGAATGTCATATAAATGTTGAAATTTGTAGTACAATAAAATCAATCAAATATTTATTTAAGTATGTTTATAAAGGACCAGACACGGCTAAAATAAAGTTTATAATTTCAGAACCAAATGTTTTAGAAGACAATGATACATTACCTTCTAATAAAGAAATTAATTACGATGAAATTACAAATTACATTTCAACAAGATACATATGCCCACCGGAAGCTATGTATCGAATTAAAGAATTAAAATTGCACGAACAATCACATGCAATATATCGATTATCGGTACATCTTGAAAATGAACAACAAGTTTATTTTAAGGAAGGTTCTGAAGATACGTTAATAGATAGAAAGTTTGAATCCGAATTGACGCAATGGTTGTATGTTAACATGCATAATGTAAACGCAAGAACATTACTTTATACTGAAATGCCTCAAAATTTTGTATTTCACAAAGCTAAAAAACAATGGATTGAAAGAAAAAAATTCAATAAACCTATTCTGGTTAGGATGTATCATGTAAATCCTATAGAACGCGAAAGATTTTTCCTTAGATTACTCTTGTTACATGTTCGAGGTGCTCAATCATTTGAAGATATTCGAACATATGATAACATTATTTATGATACATTTTATGACGCATGTGTGGCAAGAGGCTTATTCAAAACAAATGATGAATGGGACAAATGCTTAGAAGAGAATTGTAATTTTCAATTTCCACATTCTATATGTCAACTTTTCGCATTTATTCTGTCTTTTGATCCAACCTGCGATGGTTCTACATTATTTCACAAATATAAAAAATATTTAATAGATCCAAAATTACCCGAATCTGTAGGTGTACAAAAGGCATTGAAATCTATTCAAAATATAATAATGTCTCATGGTTTGTCGTTAAAACATTTTGGTTTGCCTGAAATCAATCATGATATTATTTCTCAAAATATATCAGATGATGTGAGCGTAGAATCATACAACAATACCAAAATAGATATTACAACCTTGACATTGGATCAAAAAAATATCTTCGATACAATATCGCAGTCAATTAATGATGCAAACATGGAAAAATTATTTTTTATTGATGGTCCTGGAGGAAGTGGCAAGAGTTATTTACTTAATTCAATAATTAAATATTGTCTATACGAAAGTATACCAATTATATCAGTTGCATGGACTGGAATTGCTGCTATTCTATTAATCGGCGGTAAAACAGTCCATTCAACTTTCAAATTACCATTGAATTTGAATGAACAATCAACATGCAATATAAATCCTAATTCTAATCTTGGTAAATTGATGAAAAATATAAAGGTAGTAGTTTGGGATGAAATTTCAATGACCTCCAAACGCGCTCTTGAAATAATAGATACGTTCTTCAAAGATTTATGTGGTAACAATCAACCATTTGGTGGAAAAATAATCGTAGTATCTGGTGATTTTAGACAAACGCTACCCGTAGTTCGTCATGGATGCGAGACACGAATTATAGAATCATGTGTAAAAAAAAGTATTCTATGGAGATCATTTACATATTTAACATTGAAGAAGAATCTTCGATTAGTAGATGACAGTAGCAACTTTAAAACATGGCTTTTGGATATTGGAGAAAATCGAAATTGTACACAATTTGAAATTGATAATAATGTTCGAGAAATTCCAAAAAAATTTATCACAAATAATAATCTCATTGATGACATATTTGGATCAGAAATTAACGTAAAAGATTTGGTATCAATAAAAGACAAAGTTATACTCTCACCAAAAAATAAAGATGTTTTGATAATTAATGAAAATATTGTTGAAAGAATTCATGGTGAAAAGAAGGTATATTTAAGTATTGATTTTATAAAAGATGAAGATAAGAATAAGTTATGCGAAAATATTCCTATTGAATTTTTGAATTCTTTAACGCCAAACGGATTACCACCTCATAAGCTGATATTAAAAATAGGAGCTGTTGTCATTTTATTAAGAAATCTCAATTTAGACGAAGGTCTATGTAATGGAACGCGTTTGATTATAAGAAAAATGTTAAATTGGACTATTCACGCCGAAATAATTACAGGAAAATTCACGGGAAAAATAGTGTTGATTCCAAGAATAGATCTGATTCCATCTTCAGAAGAAATACCTTTTAATATGGTAAGAAGACAATTTCCGATAAGATTAGGTTTTGCAATGACCATAAATAAATCACAGGGACAATCATTCTCGAATGTCGGATTGTACTTGCCATCACCTGTATTTAGCCATGGACAACTATATGTAGCCTTATCTCGGGTAACAAATGAATACAATCTAAAGATCCAATTATCAAAAAATTCAATGCTTATAACAAATTTACAAGGAAAAATAAGGAATCAAGAAAAAAAGATTCTAACAAATAAAGATAAGATATTCATAAAAAATGTAGTATATCAAGAGATTTTCGAGAATTAGGACTAATTTACTGAATATCTGTTCGTGCAAGCAAATCCCATAGGATTACAACAATTCATTCATTATTATTACATTATTGTAAAATTACTCACATAATAATGTGTTGAAAATAAAAATGTTACAATATCGTGTTCAAAATGTATTACGCGCTGAATATCACGGCAGCGTGAAAGAGAAAAATTAAAGAATTCGATCATGTTAATAAATATGCGCTGAATACCACGGCAGCATTATCATTGGAAAAATAATACGTATTTAAGCATGTTAATGAAGTTTATGCGCTGAATATCACGGCAGCAAAATGAAAGAAGGAATTCAAAATTCAATTTATGTTCATAAACATATATGCGCTGAATACCACAGCAGCATAATCATTAACCCATTAGCGCCTGGACGGACACTTCTCGGTCCATAACTGAAAGTTATTATCCATACATAATCGAAAATATTTTTTTATATATACAGAATGGCGACCGGCAGAAAAAATCATAGTTTCAAACTTCAACAATTTGTTTCTCGAAAACTATGGACTTGGAGGAAAAATTATTTGGCACAAAAAAGTCTTAAAATTAGTCAAGGAACACCCTGAGACTTGTTGAGAACCGTAGGAGGGAATTTTTTTAATTTCCATCAAAATTTAAAAACCAAAATTTGTGAAAAATCGATTGAAAAATATGAAAAAATTAAAAGTCTTCTTTGACTAATACCAAAACTTTTTGTCCCTGGAAAAATTTTTGTAAATCTCATAGTTATTGAGTAAAAGATTTAGAAAAAGATCTTTCGAGAACAAAATGACTGAAGTTTGAAACTACGATTTTTGATACTACGGTCGCCATTTTGTCTTTAAAAAAAAATTTTTTCGATTATGTATTGATGATAACTTTCAGTTATACACCCATGGACACGATATTTACTGGTTTCAAGTATGTAAAAAATGCAAAGGCTGAGAAAAATGATTCAGACGAAAAATTGTATCACAGAATTTCGGATTTTTTTTTAAATCGCTATTTTTCATAGGAAAACTCATTTTTGAATTTTCTAACCATTGCCACTCGAAAGAACGCCTTTTGAACCATAGGAGACAGTGGTTCCAGATTATATCCGATAAAATACATTGTACAGTGAGTCACTGAACTTTGGCATCGAAAAGTGTCCGTTCAGGCGCTAATGGGTTAAGAAAATATTGCGCATTCAAGCATGTTAATATAGATTACGCGCTGAATATCACGGCAGCGCAATAGAAGAAGAAATTTAAGAATTTACTTTATGTTCATGAACATTATGCGCTGAATACCACGGCAGCAAAATCATTAAGAAAATATTGCGTATCGAGCATGTTAATAAAGATTACGCACTGAATATCACGGCAGTGCAATGGAAAAAGAAATTCAACAATTTAATTATGTTCATGAACAGTATGCGCTGAATAACACGGCAGCATAATTATAAAGAAAATATTGCGTATTCAAGCATATTAATGAAAATTACGCACTGAATATCACGGCAGTGCATTGAAAAAAAAACTGAAGAATTTAATTATGTTCTTGAACATTATGCGCTGAATACCACGGCAGCATGATCATCAAGAAATTATTGCGTATTCAAGCGTATTAATAAAGATTACGCGCTAAATATCACGGCGGCGCAATGAAAAAAGGAACTATATTCTGAATAAATATATTCCATATTCATACCACAGTAGCTTATTTATAATAAAAGAACATCAATAATTATATATTTCACAGCAAATAGAATATATATTATGATATAACGCTTATTACTCTGCATAATACGGCTACATATATGACTCTCTATAAATCCGCTTATGGATATGCGCCTCACCAATACGTCCTCGTCGTGAGAGTCGGGCAACATTCTCATCTAAAGTAGAATGGCAAACATTGGGTGGCTTAATTTTATTTTTAAAAATTATTATCATAATGAAATACTAATGATTCATTGAACATTACTACTATATCATAATTTCATGTATTTTTACGTATTTTCACGCATTGATATCATAAATTGTAACACCAATTCTCAAGAACGAATGTTACGCCACCGCATCGGCATATTTCAATTTTTCACGATGAAAAATTTAAGCACTCAATGAGCTCTAACAAACTGTCTATTTCAAATTTTCATCGTGACGCAGATTGATCGAGTTTTTCAATGATGTATGAGGTACAACTTGCTAAACATCAATTTTTCCCGTATTCCACGCCCACGCATCAAATTTTTCAAAGTATTGATCATGGATATGAAAGCCCATTCGATATTCTTCTGATCCGACACACTCAAAATTACACCATTTCATACTTTCACGTATTTTTTTGAACGCATAAAAATCACAAAATAAACCATCCATTTTCAACTACATACTTCACGCCCACGCATCAACATATTTCAATTTTTAACGATGGAAACTTGAAGAGCTCGATAAGCTCTACCGATCTGTCTAATTCGAATTCCCATCAAGACGCAGATTGATCGAGTTTTTCAATGATTTATGAGGTACAACTTGCTAAACCTCAGTTTTTCCCGCATTCCACGCCCACGCATCAATTTTTTCAAAGTATATCATGAATATGGAAGCCCATTCGATGTTCTTCTGATCCGACATATGCAAAATTGCTTCATTTCATAATTTCACGTATTTTTCTGAACGCATAAAAATCACAATGGAAACCCCTAATTTTCAAGAACGGATTTCACGCCCACACATCGACATATTTCAATTTTACACAACGAAAAATTGAAGCGCTCAATGAGCTCTAACAAACTGTCAGATTTGAATTTTCATCGTGACGCAGATTGATCGATTTTTTTATCAATCAATCTTGTACAACTTTCTAAAAATGATTTTTTCACATTTCACGCCCACGTATCAAATTTTTCAAAATATCAATCATGGATGCGAAAGATTCGATGTTTTTCCGACCGGACATACTCGGAATCGCATCATATCATAATTTCACGTATTTCTCTGAACACATAAAAATTACAAAGGAGACCCCCATTTTCAAGTACGTACTTCACGCCCACGCATCGACATATTTCAATTTTTAACGATGAAAACTTGAAGCGCTCAATGAGCTCTACCGATCTGTCTAACTCGAATTTCCATCGAAACGCAGATTGATCGAGTTTTTCAATGATTTATGAGGTACAACTTGCTAAACATCAGTTTTTCCCGCGTTCCACGCCCACGCATCAATTTTTTCAAAATATTGATCATGGATATGAAAGCCAATCCGATGTTCTTCTGATCCGCCGTACTCAAAATTGCACAATTTCATAATTTCACGTATTTTTCTGATCGCATAAAAATCACAAAATGAACCATCCATTTTCAACTACATACTTCACGCCCACGCATCAACATATTTCAATTTTTAACGATGAAAACTTGAAGCGCTCAATGAGCGCTACCGATCTGTCTAATTCGAATTTCCATCGGGACGCAAATTGATCGATTTTTTTAACAATCAATCTTGTAACACTTGCTAAACATTAGTTTTTCCCACATTCCACGCCCACGCATCAATTTTTTTGAAGTTTTACCCATGAAATATGAAAGCCCTCTCAAGGATCCTCCGATCAGTCTGACCCGAATTCGCACCGTACAATTATTTCATGGTTTTTCTCAATGGTTTTTCCGCTGAGAAAAAAAACTCAATTTGCATTTTTACATTTTTAACACCCGCGCATCAATTTTTTCAAATTTTAAAGTACGGGAAATGAAAGCGCCGTTGATTTCCTTTCGATCGATCTCATCAGTTTTCATGTGCGTCGACTCCTTCATTGATATTTATTTACATGAAATTTCCGGGAGGATTAACTTTATATTATAGTATAGATACCTTGTAGGTTGTATGCGTTTTTCCAATAGCACATTCACAATGTTGAGGGGAAAAAATAAACTGAAATTGGTTGTGTGGATTCCGTGGCCGTCAGTTTAGCTATAAAAATCGGATAACTATATATATTTTAAAAGTGTAAAAATCATCATAAAATAATGCTCATGACACGACTGAGATGCAGTAAGGAGAGGTACTTCAACTGTAAAAATCACTTCCTAATTTTACAAAAATCATCAATTTATGGAATTTTTAGGCTCTCTGGAAAGAAGCGACTCGATATTTCGTGTGTATGTAAATCTGTCGGGACATAAAACACTAGAAACGAGTGAAATTGATGAAATGACACAATTAGCCCAATATTCAACTTTTGATTAAAAATAAGTAGAAACAGACGGGCCAGTCAGACGACCCTCGGGGATGAATAATCGATGAGAATGAGAAAAAAAGACGGTATATCCAGTCACCAATTTGTAATTTGAAAATCTATGTTTGGCTCGAGTCAGTCGGTACTTGGTTCGCCCAATAACTATACACATGTATCGAGCCACCGTACGCGAAAGTAAAATTCGAATCCGCGCGAATCCTGCAGCGAATTACCGACCGCAAGTAGCAGCTTTGGCAGGTTGTTTACGAGTCCGGCTACCAGATGTCCCGTGCCTCACGGCAGCTCTGTCGGTCCGAGAGAGCCAGCTGTTTGCCGATAGTGAAGGGGCAAATCCGTGATATGTGTTTTGCAAGCGCTGCCCACACTTATATATATACGCACACACGTGTCGTTGCTCAATCTCCCTTCGCGCCTATACCTTCACGAAAGAAATTGCAGCGTACCCGAGCGAGCTTTAGAATCGAACAAGACATCCTCGATGAAAGAAGGACCTAATTGTCCAGCCTGCGGAACGCGAAAGAAAAATGAAAAATCCTTTCTCCTCCCCCGATAGCGAATAACGAGATCGAAGTGTGGACAGGTAGCCACGCGCGGCGGCCGGACGGGACGTTTAGCGCGGTGTGTGTGTGTGTGCGCGCGGGAGTCCTTGGCGCGCGGGGCGCGCATCTGCCGTCTCCTGGTATTATATAGGGGGCCCGCGGGCGAGCGAGCGAGCGAGCTCGGCTCGGCTCGGCTCGGCCGTGCGCGCATTCGACGCTCGTCCGCCGCGCTGGAAGGACGGGCAGTCGGCGCCCGGTGTGTGTTTGTGTGTGTGCCAGTGCCAGTGAGTGTACGCGCGCGCGGCATGTGAAAGGACTCCCGCCGTCGCCGCCGCCGCCACCGCCGCCTCCTTTGTTGTTGTGGGTGGATTTTGTTTTCGGCTATAACTGTGCGACGAGTGTGTACCTTGAGATGCCGCAGTGAGAGCAGCAGCCCCCACCCCCACGAACCGTCAGCTGCTCCGCGGTGAGTCGTGTGTGCTGCTAGCGCGATCAGCTGCTGCTGCAGCCTCCCCCGAGATGTACGCGATACACGAGGGGAGGGGGCACTAGGTTAACTAGCGCCGGGCGGTTCTGTTTTTTTTTCTCTCTACCTCTCCCGGGGGACGAGAGGACGAGTTTCTTCTTCTTCTTCCTTTTTTCGACAGCGCGTGTACGTACACGCGGCCGACGCCGAGTTGCCGAGCGAGAATATCCCAACGGACGGACGGGGGGGTTTGGCTCGCGTGCGATTTCAGCTTTTCGCAATATCACGCTTCGCGGTCGAGCTTCGAGAGCGGGCGTTTGTAAAAGGGAACGTGTATCGAAGGATCCACGCTGTACGTACCGTCGATTCTTTGGCGCGCAGGTGCATATGACGCGACTCTTTCGTATTGTTTGGGAACGGATGACGTTTTGCGAGTATCCTTTGTGATGGCTTTTTTTTTTAAAAAACGATGACGCTTCCGGCACACGGAGATCATCAGTATTCTCGGTTGAGATTTTGAAATTTGGAAATGACGAAAATAAACGCGCGGACGTGTCATCAGGCGTTTTCGGATTAGCGCGGATTTAGCGTGGAAAATCGAGAATCGCACGAGGGACTCGTTGGGATTTTCTAGAAGAGAAAGGTGTGATAGTGAATTTCAACCTTCGCATAATTTGCGTTGGGCATTCCGATGCAGATACACACGTGTATATAATAGTGACGCGCCACGTAAGACGTGCGCTATGCTCGTGCTCCTCTAAAGACTCAATTACGGCCCATAAACAGGCGGGACGAAGCAACGTGCTTTTCGAAAAACAACGCTGAAAACCACCGCGATTTATTAGCGCAAACGTTGACGCGCGCGCGCGCGCGCGCACGATTGAGACGTCGTATTCGACCGCACGATGAAAAAGAAGACCGATTGACTTGGTGATTTTACAATCTTGTTTCGCGGCAATTTGGATAGCCCGATCAAGTTTAGCGCATCGCGTTGGCGCGCGCTCGCATGACGTTCGCGCGCGTGTCTCCCACCACCTTTCGACCGGCTTTCTACATGTATATTTTGATTGAACAATGCACTCGTTAACCAATGGAAGCAATCAACTCGGAAGGTGGCACACGCGAACATTCCCGTCCTCATCAGGATCGACACCTCGAAAAAATTCCATCGAAAATATCCCAACGTGGCGTAATCTCGTGGCGGCTCGATAACAGGCGACGTATACCGCGTATACGTATATATATACACACATAGCCGGCCGTCGAAGACCACAAATCACTAGCGGCGGGTGTCTCCCCTCTGTATCCCCGGTGCAGAGCGGCCGTCGTCGTGGCCAAAACAAAGAAACTGCAGCGCGGCTTCTCCGAAGGAGCCCGGCCAATCGGCAAGAAGCCGCGCGCGCGCGCGAGCCTCTCGGGCCTCTCGTGCGCGCGCGCTCGCCGGTATAATTAAGGGCAGCCTCCCGCGGGATATGGCCAGCGCCAAGGACCTCCCTGCGGAGCGTTGACCCCCCGAGACCGAGGCCCTCCGACGCTTTTTGCTCCATTCCGCGCGGCTCGAGCAACAGCCAATTTTTATACCGCGACTCGTTCTCGGGGTTGCACGCTCCTGCACTTGCGTATACTATTGTCCCTCGCGGACTCCCGGCTCCTGCGCAGCCTTTCTGCCGATTATCAAAATCCCGACTGTCGGGATGACGATGCGTTTTTTGGCTGCCCGCTCGCGCTTTATAATACGCGCGCATAGTAAGCCGGTCGACGAACGACGCTCGCAACGACGCGCCGTTTGTTTTGCAAATCTGATCGATCAATCGTCGGACTCTTTTTTCCCCCCTCTCTCGTTGCTACTCGTGTTTTTCTTTTGCGCGTCATCGGACACTGGGGCAATTGAAAGCCTCGCGGGCGATAGAAATGCTCGGCTGCGCGCATATTATCCGAACCGTCCAGCCCCGAATAGTCGAGTCGCGAGCAGCAAAGGTGTACATTTTACCGAATGTGGAAACAAGGCTGATGTTGTCGCGACGGGTGATTCTTGACACACAAATTAACGAAAGCCATTGTACCCGCGAGAAAAGAGTTTCGAGTCGCAATATGAGCACGAGCCCACGAGCTCGACGCCGATACCAAGCCAATTATGGAGCGACTTGTAGTGCATCCCCCCCTGTAACCTGTCAGGCTTTCTCTGGGTTTTCTCCCTCTCTCGGGGGCTAAATCTTGCCTCTCTCATATCGACACTCGGGTTTGCAAACCTCCCGGTATTCCCCCGACTACCGCGACATCGCGATATACGCAATATCCAAAGTTACCATCCTCCAACCATACTTGCCTCCTAAAAAATGCTAAAAATCAAAATAAGCCAATGACACCAGAAGCGAGAATCACGTGGTCGACGGTATGGAGGACGCGTTGCTCGGTGCAAATTAGTCCGCGCGCGGGGGAGAAACGCACAGTCCGATTATTATATGTATATATATCGTCCCCGGTGGTCCCTGCGCACTCGAAAGTTCCCCGGCGTTCGCCCAGGTGCAGCACTGGCCGGACGCGCGTGCTGGCAAGAGACGCGTCTTATGTATGTTATATATACTTACTTCTCCCCCGCCCGCCCTCGCCCGGACAAGAGGCCCGCAGGCCGGTTTAACGAAGTTGCGAGGTTTGGCGTTTCTCGGAAAAAACAAGAGCCCACAGGGGGGAGGCGATCGGGTCTCGAGAGAGAGAGAGAGAGAGAGAGAGAGAGAGAGAGAGAGAGCGATCTCATTCGATCGCTCATTGTTTTTAATAGATATATTCACGAGAGGAGAGATCCGTAGGTAATAGGTGCGCGTGTCGGGCCCGAGTTGGCGTATACGCACTTGCCAATCTCACTGAACGCAGAACATTATCGCGTTCGAGTGCATCAGCGCAGTCTATTTTTTTCCACGTCCGAGTATATCTACTCGAACCTTGTAGTTTTACTCGCGCGGTAGCCTCGGACTCGGACCGTTCCACTTTGCTCGCCGATCTCGGCGTAAAGTGGATTTAATTATTTCGTTGGAGGATTTACTTTACGCACACGCACACGCGCACCGAATAATTCCCGCTGTTGCTGCTGCTGATCGACAATCGTGCCTCTAGCGTATGTATAATTGCCGCGAGAGAATCGAAAAGAGGGAATCGAACTGGCGCGCACCTGACGATATATCGCACGCATACCGGAGTTCGATTGAAATTACACGATGTACACGCTTGTATGTACGTGTGTGTACACATACGTGTTGGTCGGCTCGATATATACCCGGCGTGCTTTACCGTTTGAATGATGTTCTGCCCGCGCCCGCTGATCATTTTATTATAACCCGCAGCAGCCGCTTCTCTCCGCGTCGCTCATTTCTCCCATTCTTCTCGTCTATATATTGGCCGGGGAGTGGCTTTCTCGGTATGGGTCGAGGCTCTCTATCTCTCTCGAGACAGAGAGAGAGAGAGAGAGAGGAGCCAGACGCAAGCGGAACCACGACGGATCTGAACGAGCCCCGTGTGTGTGTATATAGCAGCGCAGGTGAACACTGCGCCGACTGTATAGACGCGGCTATTTTTCCTGTGTATATACCGTTCTACTCGGCTGCCTCATTTGCGCCGAGGAGTTTTCCTCGTTTCGGATGAATCTTCCGATGATTCACGCGTGTACCGCGAAGCGATTCGAAAGATTACAGTAACCCGCCGAGCGTTTGTCGGTCGTCTTTTACTTACGCGGGGAAAATGATAGATCGCGTGAAAAATACTCGTGTTGGATTAGACGTGCGGCTTCCCGTCTATAAAATCATGCGTCCGACCGATAGTCTCGTCGTTGGGAATCAAACTCGTCGGTTTGGTCATGCACGCCCGCACGCGCGGCCCTTTAAATTCCCCGGGCCCCCTATTCGGTAAGTATTTATTGCGCGTTGTAAGTCATTTAACGCTGTAATTCGAGCGTTACGTGTCATATTTGAGTATATTGTGAACGTCTCAAATGATTCGAGTGCTCGTGCGTTAAACTTGCTGAACGAGGCCCTCGGCTCGATATTGTCTTACAGTGAAAAACCAGTGTATGAGAGTGAAATAATCACTGCGAGAAGGTAGATAGATTATTGAAAAGAACTGCAGTTCATTTTTAATGTGACAAAAATGAATTTCCACTTTTGTTCTATAAGTTTTGATAACAAAGATTGACTGCGAATTTCATGTGAAAGTTTTTCCTAACAAAACTCATGGAACTGAAATGAAAATTCATTCTTATTACATGAAAAATTTACTGCAGTCCCATTCAATCGCTCATCCACCTTCGTATAATGACTTTTCACTTTTATAGAGCGGTTATACACTGCAAGGTTTCAAGAGAGCATAAAAAGCTATATGTACACAATGAGCGAATTTTCAGTTGATGACTAAATACTGCGTCACCTCGAAATTTGAGGAACTAATAGTAAATTAGGAAGAATCGATACGGAATAAACACTATAGTAAACCACTATTAGTGAATGAAAAATTACTTTGAGTTAGTGTGTCGGATAACATCTGATACACTGCGAATCAGCTGTCGAGCTACATATGCTTTTACCTTGAGCAGAACACTCGTTCCCAAAAGTTAGGTAAATCAGTAAAACGTGAGCCGAGTTGTAAAAGATGTTTTCGTATGTAATAAAAATAACCGTAGCCATAGTTGTATCAAGGTTTCAAGCACCGTAACTCGCATTTGGTTATGACTTGTACTTTACTGGGACGATGAAAAACAATTGATATTTTGTATAATCGCATCTGTCGGCAATTAGGAAGATAATATTTGCATACCACGATTATCAATAATCAATTTGATGACTATATCCAATCACCGGATGATTTTCTCCCATTTTCAAGAGTTCCATGAGATTCTCAATATTTGTTAGTACACATATAAATCCATTCCACATAGTTTAGAGCATTAAAATACGAAACTCCATGCGAGTGCGTGGTGTAAATCAAAGTGCCCATATCTCACTAACCAGCCTAACGAGGTGTCTTCTCAAATTTCCGGTACAACTGTTGTAGCACAAAACATGCTTACTCACGAACGTTCAAGTACATTTGTCACTAATCTCACTCGCGTAGACGGAACATCTTTCAAGAAGCTACCGATAAAATCCACCATACCAGTACAACGTGCGTCGCTCGAGAACACCTGGGTGAACCTTGATTATCAAGGTTGACGCTGCCGAATCATTGGATTTCCTCTCTGTCTCGGTGCAATACAGCGTCCGATCGCCAATCTCGCGCGTGGCGTTCCCATCCAACAGAGTATATACATATATAGAGAGCCGGTGGGCATCGATCCGAGGCGGCGGCGGCGGCTGCAGCTGCAATTTTGCCGGGCGAGCCTAATGGTCTCCTTAAAAGAGCAAATAGCCCGGTGTAGTGGGCTGCGCGCGATTGGAAAGCGGCGCGCACATGCTGCCGCAGCCACGTGCTCTCGCGGTCGCAGCGCCCGTGGAGCACGTCACCACGCGCTCGCACATATAGCTCTCGCGCGACTCTCGAACGCGCGAGCCTGTTCTTTGTGCTCCGGATTGATTCATCGCGGACGCGGCTTATCTCTGCAGCCGAGCGTGCACGTGTGTATATCGCCCTCGCGGCAGATGAAAGTGCATCGGGCTGCAGTTGTGATACACTACTCGATCACGCGAGAGAGTGTCTGTATACGCACGGCCAATGACTTTTGGCGAGGATTGTTTCAATAGCCGCACACGCTTTCTCGCCTGCGTCAGTCATTGTGTTTTCCCTCGCTGCGCACCACGCGTTTGTCGTTGCATCTTTGAAATATTTTCACGGGCAGCTGCGATACGGGAAAGATTTTTCCCGAAGACCGCGGCCAACGGATTTTCTTCGTTCCACGTCGAGTCGCGGTCGGAGCGAGAGAACGGCTGACGCTTATCCGCGCGCGCGCTGACCCTGACGTGTATCGCCTCTTTGTCTACCTCCGAACAGTCCGAGTGTTCACGTGCCTGTCGACCATTACGCCGTCGTCGGCGCTCGCTCCTCCTGCGGCAAGGCAGTAGCCGCTAAATGAAACTCGGGGGGAAAAAAATCGCCGCCCGTAGGAACGCACGGTGAAGAGGATCAGAGAGAAAGACAGAGAGATACGGCTTCGCGTGAAATTGAAAACGTGTATATATACACACACTCGCAGTTGGTCTTGCGACCCAAGCGAAAGCCGAGGTGAATTATCCGAGTATGTGCTATACTGGGGCTTTTGTTCGGAGCGTCATAAATCAAAAAGAATCAGCTTCAATTCGGGCGGATTTTCTCTGCTCCCCGCGCCCACGCGCTCGGGCGCGCGTCTCGAAAATTCAATCATCCCCAATTGTCTGGCTCGCCGATCGCTTCGTCAATCATTCGCGCCAGCCAGAACCAGATTACAATCTGTCTCTGCGTGTGTCTGTGTGTGTATTTCGCGATAGATAGATCGATCGAGCAAAAACATCGGAAAGAAGCGCGGGACTGTGTAACAACAATGCCCTTCTCCGTCGTTTCCCCTCGAACGACACTTGACCCGCGACACGTCCGGCATAGGGACGACGGAAGGAAAGACAAAGGAACCGGTATATGCGCGTGCGTATCGATGCACCTGCTCGGCCATCGACCCGTCAAAACTCCGCGCGCTGCGATATATCGAAATCTCGCGAAGATCGGCTCGCCAAGGTGAGCCGCGCTCGCTCGCGAAGCTGCATCATCCTCCGGCTCGCGCGCGAGCGGCCTGTGGAATTCGAGACGCGGCCCACACACATATACCTGCTTTCCCTCTCTCTCGTTCGCGCGCGATCGGAAATATTCCGGTGCGCGCACGAGACACGGCAGAGGAGAGACGCGCGGCTAGACGGTTACGTGCGCGCGCGCGTGTGTGTATATTAGGTAAACCGGCTTGTCCGCTCACTTTTCGGCTGGGTCACGACAAAAAATCAACGGGACCCTTGGCCTGGGATTGGATTCTTTTTCCCACCTCGAGCGAGTGACGAGTGGGCTAATACGCGCGCGTTGCTTCGAAATTTATCGGCCAATATATATTCGTTCTGCCGGGGACCGAGGCGGTTTGATCGAGTGCGGCCTACTAAAAAAACGTATATGAAAAGTGAAGGTGTCAGCTGGAAAATCATAGAATCTTGGAAAATTGAGGGAATACGTAACATGGAAATCTCAGGGAATTCCTCTGGAAATCTGAAAATTTTCAGAAATGCCTTTGATTGCTCAACGAGTTTTCCGAGATATAATTGATAATGAAGCTCGTAAAGTAGACGAGTTTGTAACTGGTAAAGATTAAGTAAAGATGTTGAACTCGCATCGTCAGTAAGAATAACTTCGTGTCAAAAAAAAATGATTCAATAAAAAAGTTAGCTTTACAGGTAAAACTCATAGAAGATAAGAAAAAAGATGCTACCGACCAGTATTTTTTGGAAACAGCTATAATGCTAGATAGTGACGTTATTAATCGACAGAATGTATCTAAAGTTCGCAACGTTGCTAGCCAACGGATTTTCGTAAATTTGCAAATGCGATTTTTCGGAGCTTTAACCATTGAAACGGTATTCTTGACATTCCGTCAATTGACTATTGCTGTCAATTGATTGAATAAATAAGTACTGCTGAAAGTCGATACTTTTATGAGAAGAAAAATGTATTATAATTTTGTTCACTTGTTTTTAGTTTTGTATCCGTGTCAAGATAGACAAATTCTATTTTGTGCATTGAATAGTTCATCTATTCTTTCAAATGTCCTGGAATAATCATGGAAAACGCAGAGAATTTCCCTCATTTGAAGCAGTAGACACCTCGAGAAAGATAGTCGTTGCTCACGGTTATTGTATAAACATATTGGAATATTCGAATTCACTTCTCCATGAAACTAAGGGTACCGGATAGACGTTGAAAATCAAGCGGTTATCACAGATTATTTGATTCTCCTAATACGACAATGAGTCTACTAATGCGAAAATTGATTTTTTTTAAAAAAACTCGATCGAAACGTCGCGCACGCATGTGGATAAACTTTTTAAGCCGGCCTGGTTGTCTGGGAGAAAAAAGCGCCCCCCGGAAACCAGTGGCAACGGCGGGGCTGAAGACCGTAATCGTATATGCGTATGTGGGTGTACATAGCTAATTTCCGCGTAATATTGGGACAGTGCAATTGCATGGTTCGCAGGAAACGTTTCTGCACTTGCCGCACGCGCCCGCACGGATGATTGCCTCCTCGGTAAATAACTGATTGCTCGACGGTGACGGCGGAGCTGCGACGCTCGGGCGCCGCGCACATGTGTGGACTATTGATTTTTCCAAAGCCGTATATACGCAGTGTTTTTCAAATTATTCACCCACGCGCGGCGTATCACAGCTCGAAGTGTATTTCCAAAGACGCGAACGAAGGGACTGATGGGAAATGTTTGTGTGTACGAACGGCGTGATTCCTCGGACTCGCGGTAACGAGCGCGCGCGTGAGAACGAAGATAGGTACAGAAGTGGGAGATTGCGGGCAACGGGTAGTCGAATAAAATGTAAAAAAGCCTGGCTCTTCCTGTTATCCAGGAAACGAACGAGCTAAATGGTCGGAAGCGTCATAAACCCAGGCTGAAACGGAGATCAAACAATTTGCGAAAGTGGCGCATCCTGTTCGCCAGGATAATGCCGCGGCCGATCGATCCTCGATTTTAAAAGCTGAATGTGCCAGCCGAGTCGCGCGGCCGCCCTTCGGGGAGCTCAATACGCGAGACGAGACGAGAGAAGAAACGACGGGGGCGGAGGGAGGAAAGGAGAAAACGAAAGAAAAATCACGCACAATATAAATTAACTTTACGATTTCGCGGTAACGCGTAACGAGGGGGAAAATATTAAAAATTCGCGCTCGAAGCGAGGAGCTACGATACAGGGCATAAATGTAAGTGAAGCCAGCTCGCGCAACTGCGCGGCAGATTGGAGATCGAGAGAGGAGCCATAAAGGATCCCAAAACAGCTAAAACGAACGGAGAAGAAGAGGATGAAAGGACGCGGGCACCGCGTGGCTCGTTCGCATTAATACAAAACGAAAAGAACGCTCGCGCGGGCGCGCGTGCACATAGCAAAGGAGGGATGATGCAAAGTTTACACTGAAAATAATGTGTGTATATATCTTGCACGCGCGCACACACGTCTCGGAACGGATCTTATACGAATCGGCGTTGGAGAAGTGATTTACGTGTATACAGTTCTTCCCAAAATCTCTCGAAGCGCGCGCGGTATATTTTCCCCGAAGACACTAATTCAAATCCCAAGTCGAGGACGTTCTTCCCCTGTCGTCGAGTGTGACATAACGCCGGAGTCGGAGTTCCGGATCGGTATGAGTAAGGCAAAAAGAAAGAACAACGCGTTGCGAGCCCCACACGCTTCGTTGACCAAGAGATAACTCCGAGTGTGTATACACTATGTAGGATGGAAAAAAAAAATTCACTCGTTCGCCGCCCTGTGTGTGTACATATTGCACGTCAATATTGCACGATATGCACGGGACGAGAGATATTGCACATGGAGGGGGGCGAATTAATAAAACCGTCTATCGACGCTAGGGGAAATAGCAACTCTCATCCCCGCACCCGCGCGCGTCGACTCGTCTTAATCAACGACGATTTGTTCGAGCCGTCTGTCGTTTAATAATCCCTCTGTTGCATATACACTATAGCCGAGCTACCCCACACGTACCCAAGTGTGGCCTGGCTCCATCGTTCGGGATTCTCCGCGGCATCAGAAAAAACCGGCCTCTACACCCGATGTATATACACACACACACACACACACACACACGAAGAATTCGAGGCGTGTCTCCAGTTCCATCTTCCTTTTTGCCGGGAGTCTCGAGCGCACGCTCCGCGTGATTCACCGCGCCTCTCTCTCGTCGGATCTGATTGGATCCGCGCCTCTCTCTGAATCGGATCTCGTTGGATCTCGTGCGATCGTCTGGATCGCATATACATATATATATATATATATATATATATATATAGACGTGCAGCGAGAGAGACTGTACGGAGGAGAGACGGCGCTTTTTGCGCGAGTACACCAGCGCAATCATAGCCGAGCGCGGACTCTCGCTTCGGATTTTTTTCCTTTTACCCTCCCTTCCTCCCCTCCGTGCGGTACGTGTATTATAAATGCACGAACGCGTCTATTTTTAGAAGCGCAACAAAAAGAGCGAGTGGTGAGCCAGGTTATTTATAGCCGATCGGTCCTTAGCGGCAAATGACCCATTTATAATGCGGCCTTGCCTCTATATATTGGTCCGCGGCGCTCACACGTGCACTGTATATACATACCGCGAGTACATGAGGACGCGGTCAGCGGATAGGCCTTTAGACTGGACGCCCGCCCGCCAGAGGTACACACGCAAACACAAATACGTTTATGTATTTACGTGAGCCGCACACCGATGTATATATACATGTACACGCGTGTCGATCGTCTCACGAATCGAGCTCGTTCCACGGCTTTTCGGCTCGCGATCGCCTTGTGTCGCTCCTTCCCTCTTATACGGGGAATTACAATTTCAAGCGCGATCGCGATGATTTATCGCTGGAACTTGGCGATTCGGATCCCCCCTTCCCCCGACCACCCGCAGCTCGCTCGAGTGTCAAGGAGAGTTTTACTTACTTCGCCAACTCGTTCGTTTGAATAAATCGATTTTGGAGATTATAGATTCGCGCGAGAGAGGCGAGAGGCCCACTCGGACTCTATCACTCTTTCGATTTTTCACGATTCGTCGAGGGAGTATATAATGGTCACGGAGCCGTCAGCGCGGTGTATACTGAGAGCTCGTGGCGCTGAGCGCAAGTGTAATATACACACAAAAGTCGGCAGGGCACTTTCGCGGTGTGTGGGAAGCGGGGAAAAAGTGAGAAAAACGTTGAAAAATCACCCGGCGCACAATTCGCTAAAGCGCATCCATATAAACCGCGCAAAGACAAGCCGCGCGCGGAGAGTCTCTCTCGTGGCCGCACAATTTACCCTCCTCCGCGGTGTGTGCTGCAGTGTGGCGAACTTTGAAGCACGCGGTGCACACACTCCAGAAGCTCTTCTCCCTCTCTCGCTCGCTCCTTGATATATCCCTTTCGCTGCGTCCGAATTTCTTTTGTGCTCGTCTTTTTTTCACCCTCGCCGCATTCCGCGGACGGAGTGGATGAAAGAGAGAGCCGAGAATAAATCCCTCTCTCTCCCGCTCGCGTTGTCCCTCTTCGAATCCCCGTGTGCAAGCGCTTATGTACCCGTGCGCGTCCCGGTATACGTTTATATACGCTTTCGCTTTCGTCCCGCGCGCGGCAGCTCTCGTTTTCATCGCGTCTCGTCGCCTCGATTGTTCGCTCCTCTCCTGGTTTTTTCTCGCGCGGCCAGCGAAGGACAGGTGGAATCGCGAATCGATAACTCGGGCTGGTGGGCCACGTGGTGATTCCGGCCGAGGGAACTTTGTCATATGTTATAGGGCTCAATAATTCGCGGAGCACTTGAACTTCATTCATTACTTAGCCACGGTTTGTTGTACGAGCGCCCCGGCACGTATGTATACACATATTGTCTTCCCCGTACACGACGTATAGTATTTTTTGCCAACTACCTACATCCTCCCCTCCCCCGTTCGTGTCTTCTTTTTTGTCTTTTCCCTTTCTCTCCCCGTCAGCTCCTCCCTCCCTCTCTCATCTCGTATCTCCCTCTTTTTTGTCCCCTTCGCTGTATATATGTATATATATACGCATCTATCGGGTGTCTCGGATACACCTGGCGACGCCAGTGCAGCCGTTCCGCGATTGCTCGTGTGCCTTCCGATCTCCACTCGGCAGATTCATAAATCAAATGTGTATATAGATATGTATACACACACACCGAGAGATAATGGGACACTATGCTCTCTCGCGTGCACGATGGATGATTCAGACTGTATACAATATAAACATGTCGCGCTAATTGGTACACGGCTCTTTCTCCGCGCTCGTAAAGCCGACAAATGCGTTTAATAATTTATCCGCGAATATATCATGATTATATATACACAAATGAACGACTTGGAGTGGCCTATACCCAATATTGATTACGTTTGAAGTTCGCGATGTGTCTCGTCGCGTCGGGAGGCGATTTGGTATCGTCTAGCTCAAATTCGACGAACCAAAGCTGAATGGAAACTCTATTTTCACTTTTCAATATTCCCAACGATGATTCCCTTTCAATTTTTCGCGAGGCTGCCCCGATTTACATCTTCGTTCGTGCTTTGCGACCCGGTCGAAACTCTCAAAGGACTCGCAGTATGGCCTCCATCATTTTCGATAAAGGAATTTCAATTCGAAACACTCGATGTATTTCGACCGGTATCCCTACGGTAAAGAAAAAGACTATGCCGTTCGTGGCGATGATAAAATGCGTTCAAAATCATCCTGGAAAGCCCGCAATAGTGGCATACGTACGACGAAATATCAATCTTAAATCCCATACGAGTCGCGAACACGGCCGTATACAAGGTAGCTAGCTGCAGGTGCGTGGATCTGAAAATACACACACGTGCTATACAGGGCGTTACGAATCCCTCTTTTTCTGCTCGATGACGTAGCTTCTCTCTCTTACTCTCTCACGCGCGCGTTGTGTATCGTATACGTATATTACAACCCCTCGAGGGATCCGGCGAGGGAAGAATCGCCGCGCCAGCGTAAAACTGTCGCCCGCCCGCGCGATTCCCCGAGCGCGCCGTAAATATCGCGCCGTTACTCCTGCATATATACACACGTACATACACTCATACGCGGCTGCACATTTTTTTCCTCGTATACGTGTGTGTACGTATATACCTACATATAGCGCGAGAGAGAGGCGCTGATAAATAGATCCGAGCGAGCCGATACGCGCGGCTCTCGTTTACTGCAGCAGCCGCGCGCCGGCCAAGGAGGCTGCGGCCTTTTAATGAAACTTATCGCGAGCCCTTCATCACGATTCAGGGCCGAGAGCGCCGAGATGCAATTTCAACCTTGCCGCGTATATATACGTGTACCTCGTACCCCTGAACTTTGCGGATAAATTTGGCGAGCTTGAGTACACGGAGATGCGACAGCTTATACGGAAGAAGCGCGAGTATACCGGAGACGGACGGCCACTTTTTTTCTTTCTGAAAAAAAAATCCTCTGTACCCCTCCGTCGTCTCGTCCAACGATCCGAGCCATTTGTTGCAGCAGCCAACCCGAGAGTGGTTGAAGCCGGACTTTCTCCATTGTGCGCCGAGGCAAAATCGCCCGTTGGCCGACTTTCGTAGAACAAGAGAATTCGCACATTATGGTATATACGTGGCTCGCGCGGGCACAGACGCGATTGAATGACATCATGCGTCAGTCAAATTGCCCCCGCGGGTAAAAATCCGCGGACGATCCCGATGGATCCTCATCATGTGTGTACGTGTACATCTATAAACTTTCCGCTCGTTTCGCGCGATGTATCGTACACATGGCTCCGTTTTTCGCGTCATCTCCGGGGGGGGGGGGCGATAGCGGAAACGAGGGGGAGGCTCGCGTCCACTGCCAGAAGTGCAGTCGTCGCGGCCTCTTGCGCGTATATACGAGCGGAGGAAAGGGGAAAAAGAAAAGTGGAAAAAAAAGTTGACGCAGTGCGTTTGTTGCCGATGGTTGCAGGGGAAGCTGAGGCAGAGGGAGACGAGGAGAGCGGATGAAGCCGGGCCAAGAGGAAGCATGCCCTCCAAGAAGCAGTACAACCTCGTGCACAATGACGAGTACGACACGCGGATACCACTGCACAGCGAGGAGGCGTTCCATCGTGGAATCATTTTCCACGCCAAGGTATACATATATAACACACACACACCCGCTTTTCCCCTCCCTTTTTTTCCCGCGAATATTTAACTCGGTGAACTAATGAATATACATATATGTATACACATATACGCGCGCGTTAGCTCGGCTATGCGCGCAGGTGTATATGTATACATGTATACGAATGCGCGCGTCCCGGCGCCCGTAAACGGATTTCAGGGCAATGACTCGCGCTCGCCGCAACCATACATGTGTCCTGATCGCTCGAGCCTGCAGCTCGTGTGTTCAGCCGTCTGTCTGCGTCTTGGCTTCTGATCAACACAACTCGCGCGCGTATACGTGTATGCATGCGTGTGTATACACGTGAACTGATATCTCAGCAGAGTTCGATCGTTACACACCGAGTAGCGTGTATATATATGATTTGCGGGTTTGACGCTCGAGCGAATGGACTGGTGCGCTCGTTATTGCTCGAGTTATACACACTTGACATTCGCGGATTATCCTCGGCTCGAGTAGTCCATATCTTGTTGTTTATGCACGTGATAATGGCAATGGCGAATCTGACTATTATACAGTTGTTTTCTTGTATTCGTTTATATGCATATATACGTCGAAGCCCCATCTCGAGTACGGACTTTATGTGGAGATCGATCCTCCCGCGCGTTTGACACCCCGGCTCTCTCGAATGACAGTTCCCGAGCATCCGAGTTACGTTTGGGCGAAACGCCATTCGGAGTGGCTGGCAATATCGAGGGAGAAGGGGGCAAAAATAAAAAAGGGCATAAAATATATTTACCACCGAGATATAGATATACGTGTGTACGCTACGCTCGCGGGCAAAGTGCTGGCGAACAATATATACGCTACACGCATACATATTCGTACACGTTCGGCTTTTTCGCTTCCGCTATCGCAGTTCTCGCGTCTATTTGCCCCTTTTACGGCCATGGCTATTCTTTGTTTATCAGTGTACACTCGTCGGAGTGCCTGTTTTTTCTTCTCTTCCCTCCGCAGTACGCTGCGCGATATTGGCAGTCGCCGAATATGTCGTTGTCCAGATGCCAAGGACACTTGGACCCTCTCTCACTCTCGCTCGCTCCCGCTATTCGCGTTGAAAAATCAGAGCCAAATCGCCATTCGCGTTGCTCTCTATCTATCTTAAGAATACGTCTCCTGTATATTTACTCCGGCTCTGTCGTGAGTTGTTTAGACGCGTGAGTACAACGATGGTACGAGTATATTATCGTTATACTCCATCGACATTCTCGCGCTCGGTTAATTTTGAATGTCTTATCGTTTCTGTATGCCATCCGGAAGAGACACGTTACAGCGTTCAACGTGAAATTCTTGAAACGGGGTATGAAAAAGATTGGGTGGATTACATAATGTGCGTAGGGCCTACGCAGAAAAATTCACAGAAGAGGGGAACTGCACGTATGCAGAGAAGAATTTTCGGTTCGAGAGTACTCTCGAGCTATTTAAAGCATTCGTTGACGCTAAGAGTCAATTCGAATGAAAGACAACCCGACGATAGACTCGTGGCGTTAGTCATTGGCAAGAGACGCGCGAATAGGTCGCCGGCATCTAAAACGAACGCGTGTTCAGTGGCGCGCGACACTCGCCGCGATCAATATTCATCGGAGCATACGATTTTTTGGTAATGGCTAGTGTCAACTTCCCTGAAAAGAAACGACTCTTTTCAAACTTTTTAAATTTCGTCCAACTGTTTTCTCGCGAGCGCGCGCAATTCTTCCCGTCGAACTTGCATGAATCACGATCTATAATGTACACCGTTCAACGAACAGACCCCGCGTTGTAATCCCATGGATCAACCGCGTAAGTTATTCAAAATTGAATTCGTCGCTTCCGCGAATATCGAAACGGTTCCATTGAATTTTCAACCGGCGTAATCAAAGTAAACATTAATCGAATAAACGCTACTACGCGCGAGGATATTTTTTATTTTCCAACAGTCTTGGCGTCGCACATCGATCAGCCCGTCCGGCATACACACACATATAGCTTCCAAACGCTCATAAACGATCTCGCGATGAACATTCCCAACAGAATGCACCATGAAATCCAACTGCGCCGTATACTTTTTCGCCTGTTCCGCGCGGACAATAAGCGCAGATACATATACATATCACAAACAGCGCCGGGAGAGAATGAGCAGGGCGCACGTGTGCTCCAATCGTACATGCATTCAGTTTATCGCGGGCCCGTTACATTACGCGCGCGTAGTCTCCCACCCGCCCACGTCTATTTCCTACAACCAAATTAATTATTTAATCTCCATCCTTCCACGTGTTTCCCCCGACAAAAATTATCGCGGCAGCTCTCTCGCCCGTACATACATACATATAGCTCCTTCCCCGCAATATGCTCATTGTCGTTGGCTCGTGTAATTTCCCTCGCCGATCCTCTCTCTCTCTCTCTCTCTCTCTCTCTTGGTTCTGTCTATGAACCTGACCGCCGGCGCCGCGCGTCCGTCTGCCGTCTCGTCCCCCCGTGATGTTATATATATCGACTTGTTCGGATATACGCGTGCGTGCGCGCGCTCACGCGTACATATAAATACGTGCCCGCCTTACCGAGGGGCGCGCGTAAGTGTACACGTATACATACATACGTACGTATAACGTACGTCCACACACACATACGTCTCACGCGCGCAACTTCTATTCGCAATTTCAATTCCTTTTACGCGCATGAACTTGTTGTTGTCGGCTTTCTCGTTACAGCCCGCGAGCGCACGCGTCTGCTGGATCTTTTTCCTTTTTTTTTTCTTCATTACGTATATGTATATAGTACGTACGGCGGCGTGCATGTGTATACCCGTGCCGCATCGTACGTTCGAGTTTTGCGACTGTCCGCCGAACGAGTGCGGGGAAATATCGATTGGATTGACTCCGCACGTCGGTCGCGCTACGGTCGAGCCAGGCTAAGAGTCGTCGACGCGATGATACGCGAGATAAAAACGCTCCTTTGGACGGGCAGAGTATAATATTGCCTGAGATATGGGAGGGAGAGTTTCGCTATCGCGGGGAATATGCTTTACAGCTTGGATCCCGTGTTCTTGCGACAATCAATAATCGTATACGACTGCGGAGAAGAGTTTCCGCTCTTGTAGTGCGATGGTGTTTACTGGAAAATACTGTAGATTCAAATTTGCTAAATTGTACTTGATTTCACAAGTATATAATGAGAGCTGTGACTTCGTAACAAATTCATCGGCACACTTGGGAAAAATCCAACATCTTCTATTGCACTAAAAAGATAATTAGAATTTAGTAATCATTACTAATTCTTTCTCTCAGTGCGGGGATGGGTAAAATCTTGAACTTCATCTTATCGCGCATGAATTCAGTTCTATATATAGGTTAAACTCCAGTTATATGGAGGCAGGAGGGTTTGACTAAAATAAAAATGCACGAGTTCAGAAACACAATGTGTATGAGCGAGTAACCCTATGCAAAATTTACAAATATTAGTACGTTTGGAAGCATAAAAACACGCAATGAGACTTTCGATTCCAGATCGTTTGCCTTTACTTATTTATTCGGGTGGTAAATGCCTAATTTTTTTAATTCTCGTTTTTCTTTCTCGTGATCAGTGTACTGCAAGTGATTAGCGTAAATTCATTGGCCGCTACATTGATTTATAATGATCGATAGCGATTTTCCATTCAATTAAGCAATTTATTTGAGATAACTCGGTTTTCAGTTTCCGATACAAATTTATACTAAAATGTGTTGTGCGATAGATTATAAATATCTTACGGGGGGAGAAAAAGTTTGAAGCAGATTTTTTTTTTCTCAAAACAGAAGAGTATTATTAGAATGTGTAGAAGCGAATGATTATCGGCATCAATAAATGAGTTAAACCATGACGATGATGATGTTATCGTATCGAATTGATCAGTAACGTTTTCTAATTGCATTTGGCGAACTTTCAAATATGTTTCATTCGGCAAACCGCTCATACGTATACACACTGGCGATATTAGCTGCGCGAACATTTTCATTTTCTTTTTCAATTATTGCCGGCTTTTCGATTGCTATTTTATGATAGAAACTTGGATGGAAAACGAAAATATCGCGAGAAGAAAGTAGTATGATATAGGTGCATCCTTCCCATGTTTATTGGTCCGTCATAAATGAGTTTCACGCAGCGGGGGAAATTTAGTATCTCACTCGGAGAAACTTTATGATGAGCAATATTTACGAATCGTCCAAAAATCGTCCCGAGGTATATGTATACGGCTTGATACGATTGATAATTCTCATTGTCCGTCTGCAACAGTTTCCATTGGACTCGAATTACAGTGAGTTCCGCCGATATTCATCCAATATCCATTTTCAATATGATTAATATCGGGTCCGAGCTCGTATATATTCTTATTTGAATAGAGTAATCCTTGGCACATTTCTCCTTGAAGAAGTGTTCACAGGAAGAATTCGATTGAGAAGTACACTGAGAAAAAAATCTAGTTGATTCAACAATATATTTTTATGAATACATCCAACAAGATATTTAGTTGAATCAATCAAGCTAAGTGCATTGAACCAACAAGACACCGTATTGTAGATTTGACAATTCGTTCCGGTTGATCCAACCATATTAAGTTTGAGGTTAAGGATGAAAAAATTTTCTTCATCTGTTTCACAGTTTCTATTTTGATTCGAAACCGCTGATTCTATGAATTTATTGATGAGGCTGTAAGAGACTCGTATTTCAGCCACACATGTATTTAATGAACATTTAAGTCAGTTACAAATTTCACATTGATAGGATTGTAGTTCATTCGTTATATTTGCTATATATAATTTCAACTTTAAGATTGAAAGTAAGTCATAATGCTTGTTACCTGATGTATATGATCGCTGCACCCATATATATGTCGCCCGCGCGTGCCTTGTATTTCCCATGCTATCTTCGGGTATATATACAAACGATGTCAATTCTGACCACTTGCGAGTTTGAGACTTTTTTTACTCAAGTTAATAAAAAAATACGGTACTCATCGGTAAATAGCAACAACACGTTTCCACTAAGTTTGAAAAATATTAGCAAGAGGAATCCATGAAATTTTTCCGTTATTAATTCAGTTTCTCCAACTTTAATGAGATAAATCATCGATCATTCTATACGTACTTCGGTTTGACGCCGGTTGTGGCCACCTATCGGTTATTGCTGGACTACTGGTTGGAAAAAAATGAATTGATTGTTCCAACATAACGAATTGTCAATTTGGAGTTAAATTCCATTTACAATACAGAGTATGTTGAATCAACAAAATCCTTCTGTTGGATCGACAAGTGTCGGTGCGCCCTCTACTGGATAACCACCGAGTTTGCTGATTTAACAATATTTTTGATCAAATCGACAAGAAATCGTGTATTGGATGTATTCATACGAATATATTGTTGGATCAACTAGATTTTTTTCTCAGTGTAGAGTCTATATAAGGAAAATCGCGGATTTACGTATATACTCCGGCTCTATCGAATTCTCTTCTCGAATAGCCTTTCATCCGGTGGCAAAGGATATGTAAGAGAAAAAATATCCAACGTTAAATTCAAATTACAGAAAGACCTCAGAAAAGAAGATGCTTTGGCGCGTTAAACTTTGTCATATGTGTATTGTATACTAGCCATTCAGACTAACATTCCGATTTTACAGAGATATTGTGCCGCAGTTATTCTCAATTTCAAGCATGTGTACGATTTCAATTGATTTCTGATTTCTACACTCTAAATCTAAAATAGTGTAAAAGTTTATCAGTACGAATCGCATAACCGACGAATCAAAACGTCAGCCTACACTCTAAATCTAAAATAGTGTAAAAGTTTATCAGTACGAATCGCATAACCGACGAATAATTTTTAATTAATATACGAAATATATTTTTAATTGCAAAAATTATTAAAATTGTTCTAACTTTCAGTTCTCTTATTTACTGTTTTTATCAGTTATGCAATTTCGACTATTCCAATCTCAGATGGTATACAGATGGTCCAGGTGTATAACACCTCGAAAAGTTTCATCGATGATCAGGTCGCCCGAAGGTGAAACGTTTATCAGCAGAGCGAATCGACGGTAAATTCCAGATCGCGAAAGTATCTATCGGTAGTCGAGGGGAGAAGACACTCCTCGCAAAAATCGCATCGCAGATAAGCTGAGATTGTATCTTCGTATACACACAATCTTGATACCATTGCTTTCTACGCTCGCACTTTCCCTCTCGCTCGCGGTACACATACAACACAGCATTCGGTATCAGCACTGACAGATCAATTAGCCGCACGCGTACAAGCAGCCGAGACCCCTTAACACGGCCACGCTAATCTCACCCGATGGCAAACCCGTCCCGCGTGTGCTATATTATACTTACATGTATATATACAGTCTCCTCGAAAAACCCCGACAACCCGAACGAAAGGGACGGCGAGACAGTCTCGCCGAGGCATGTACACACATAAATACATATATAGAGGCACTCGTTGGTGCCGGAGCGCGGCTCAATGGGCCTGAAAATTCATTCATTTTTACCGTTCGCGACTGAGGCTTTATTGACGTTGCAGTTCATTGGCTCGATGGAGGTGCCTCGACCCACCAGCCGAATGGAGATCGTGGCGGCGATGCGCAGGATCCGCGTGAGTACACACACACAAACACACTATATAACGAAAATACGCACACGCGCACACGCGAGTTATACATATATACGTCTGGGCGAAAACTCGTTTTCACGCTCGATCCATATATACATCGATACACGCACACACACATGTACACACGCACAGAGACGGCGGAGCAGCTCTCCTTCGTCTCGTTCCCCGCACTCATGCGCGCCGCGCGCGCTATACGTCTTTTTGCAGTTCGAGTTCAAGGCTAAGGGGATCAAGAAGAAGAAAGTGACGCTGGAGGTCTCGGTGGACGGGCTGAAGGTCACGCTCAGAAAGAAGAAGGTATATACACACACGGATACTTTACATATTCTACTCCTTTGGCCTCATCCCCCTTCGTTTCTCGCTCGTTGGCGTTCGTAGGGGGGCGAGGCGTTTCGTAATCCGCGCGCAGGTGACGCTCGCGGGCCGCGTGTATTTTTAGCGCCGAAATCGACGTACGTTGTCCCCCACTCGTTTTTTCTCCGGGAGATCCAGCTCTCGCGCGGCGATCGCGCGATGACTTTTGAATTGGCTCGCGAGCTGTTATACCGATCGGACGCGAGGATTCACGAGGAGGGGACACGATGAGTAATGGTCGTGAGGTCGCAGTCGCGGCAGTTAGCCCGAGCCTCGACGAAAATCCCCGCGATTTACGGCAAAAGTAACGGGCATTTGGCATCGGGGTCCGGCGCGCGTTTGCCAAATTCCTCGGGCATTAGATTTCTAGTCGAACAAATTCGAGATTTACCTCTTCGAAAATTGCGTTCTTACGAGCGCTCGCGCGCGCCCATTCCATGGAAGACGGTTTGTCATACTAGACGGATGATCCGAATTTATACGTCTGTTATACGGCAAATTAATGGTTTCGAGGATTAAAGATCGACCGTTGAACTGTCTTGAAAATTAAAAAACTGTCGAATCGCAATGAGCCACTGAATTCCTCTCGCAATACGTAATTAGTCGAACTTGTATTCCTTTAATGAGTCATTGGCAGCTCTGTATTGTGGCTCTGGGTCAATTAAAAATTATCGTTGTCTCGAATTACGACAATCGAACTGACTCGAACTACAGCTGAACGACAAAAAAATTAGACAACTCGTATAATTCATTAACAAGATTACGACAGACGATATGGTATATTATCCTCAATTTCTTCCATCACCCTCGTATCGATCCGAGTTCGTCGCTGGCACGGACGACTTTCAAAAAAAAAAAAAACAAAAAGCAAACCCGAGCCATAATCTAATTCCTCTATTTAACTGTTCAAACTTTCAGTTTCCAATTTTACAGAAAAAACAGAACTTGTTCGACGAAAGCAAGCTGGTGATAATGCACCACCCGATCTACAGGATATTCTACGTCTCGCACGACAGCCACGACCTGAAGATCTTCAGTTACATCGCGAGAGACAGCAGCGGCAATTCATTCAGGTGTAACGTGTTCAAATCCAGTAAAAAGGTGAGTCGTCCGCGAGCCGGCGGCTCCTTTTTTCTTTTGCCCCTCCCTTCTCGCCCTCCGAACGGACTCCCAAACGATTTACGACCAAGCACATTGCACCCGTGCAACGGCTCAACTTTTGCCCATCAAACCGAAAACAAAATGAGATGAATTGGCACCGAGCCACCAGCCGCGCTCTCTCTCGCTCGACAAGTTTAAATTCTCAGCTTATATATATATATGCATCCCGGCGGCATTTGAGCCATTATCGCCCAGCCGCACGAAAACAATGACATTCGTATAGCGCTTCGTACATTAAAGAGGAGAAAGAGTGTCGAATCGATCCCCCGTCAATGTGAATTGGCCGTTGAACGCTCCTTGCGAGCCGCTCCCATGTCTATACCCTCGCTTCCCTCCGTCTGCGACGGAAACACAATTCACCGGCTGTGTGCCTCGTTCCCCTCGACAGAGAGTCGAGTCAGACGATTTTCCAATTTAACCGCGAGCTTTAAATCGCCGGTACATAGGATTGGCCATTTCTCCCCGGTGTCAACCCGGGGGGAACACGTGTAGAGCGGCTTTCCCCGGCCACTACGCCCACGTGCCAACTTTTCCGGTGGCCCCTGGCCGCGCGCGTGTCTGTGTATATACATATACATATATACATATATACGTATATGTGCACGGCGCAGTGTGCGCGCACCACTTATATACGCGCGCGTCTCACTCTCTTTCTCTATAAATAAAGGCGCTCCGGAGCGGCATTAGACGGGAACGAGGGACACGCTCGTCGTCTCTCTTCCTCTCGCCCGTGCAGACGTGGTCGCGGGCTCACCGGGCCGCCGCGCGCTCGACACCGATATTTGTTTCGCGGCAGTTTTTCGCGAGCCGCGGCCAAGGCAGCCCGTTTCCCGCGACTCTTTCATCGGGGGCGAGGGTATATTACAGTTCCGTGTGCGGCGAGCGGCGCTGGGTCCCCTTCCGATGGAGCGTTGTCGGGGTACACGAACAACCGTGAGTGGTCGAGTTTAACGAGGCGTTTCCCTCGCGGACGCGTCCAGTCCCGAGTCTTCTCGGTAAGTTCGATTTGCGTGTGCGTTTGTGTTTGTTCGATCGGATTTTTCTTTTCTATATGATTGTCGGCGACCGGGGGGCAGGGGAAACGCGTTGAAAATTCGACACCCGCGTCTCGTATTTCCGGTAGAGGAGTGGCGATAAACGAAGAGGATGAATCTGTCGATTCGCTGGATCATCGGCAGTGTGACGTTTTTTAACGCAACAGTGGATGATGCAAGGGAGCGATTTGGGTTCGAGTCGGGAACAGGAGAGTTGGCACTAGAAAAAAACAGTTTCTCCTTAACGCGAATTCTTCTTTCGTTTCTCCGTAAGCCGAAAAAAAATGAATCCTTACACGTACCCTTTATAACGGTTGCAACAATGAGCAGAATTTACGATTGCCGATTATCGTTTCCGCCATAATAGTCGTGATCCGAATCGCTTCGAGGAAAAAAAATCAAATTTGAATAACGTAATTATCCTGTATTAGCCCACACGATATTCTTGGTCAAATATTACTTTCAATATTCCCGTTGCTATCCACGAGGAGAAATGTCTATATTTAACCGGATGAGTTTACGCGAGATTTTTCAACAACTGCCCGAATGATATTCGAACTTTTGCGAGTGCAATGTAAACATCTCGCTGTATATACGTATATACACACACACCTATACCGTGACGCGCTTGGAAATTTTCGTCGGTCTTTCGGTGCGCGGCGAGAAAGAGAGAGAGAGAGAGAGAGAGCTAGTCATTATCAATTAAGAGGCAAACGCGGGGGCTCCGAATCATAATAGCGCATTGTATACCGTAATGTGAGCGATAGAGGGAATATATACACACGACACATAAGCTTTGAGGTATTCGCGCGCGTGGGCGGTACTACTTATACGCTTTCTCATTATTATCAATATCTTGTTGTTTGTCTACAGCCGACTTTGTTTGGTTTTTTTCTTCTTCTTACCCGCGATTCCATGAATCAGGCTTAAGATAACGAATGATCATTTCGACAACCGTAATATATATATACCACGAAACGTAAAAATTTAAAAACCGGCCGGAATTCGTTCGTATTTCGAAAGATTGAGAATTATTTTTAAAAGTCATTCAACGGTTACGCGGCGTTTCAATGTGCCAATATAAATATTCCAAGTATATATATGTGATTCTCGAACCAACATACGCGTCTAGAGTAGAACGTAGGCGGGATAATTACTGATGCAGTTGGTGGACACTTTGCCGGCGGTTGAATTACTACTAATAACCGAGGCCTTACGTCCATCATCGTCACCGGTTGACGGGCAGCGAAATCCCGCGGACCCCGAGATATCGTTAATTTTCACGGAAAATTGGATCTGCGCGCGCCCGCGCGCGGTATCTGTTTATCCCGCGCTGTACCTCTCGGGAATTCACAATTTACCCGCTCGTTTCCCCGAGCGTCGCTCGAATAATATCCGGTCGTAATGACCGCGCCAACAGGGTGGAGTCGCGCCCGAGACCGAGTAATTTCAAGCCGCGCGCACCAGACGAGTGGAATCAGCCCAGAAGTTAACGGCTAATTGAAAATTCATATATATGTATAGGCTTGTGCCGAGGGATATATAGGATAACAAACCGGGCTATTGGACCGATTTCTTTTGGCTCTCCTTCCGGATTTAGAGTTTTTATTTTTTCGAGAACGCCGGGGAAATGTGGAAAAAAGCCGAGGAGGACGCGTGACGTCAACCCGTGCTTCGAAATTCGCTCTGGAGAAACATCCGACGGGTATTCGAGCTTGAGTTACAACGCGTGAAATATTCTATTGTGGAATCCAATCGCGACATCGGGAATCTCAGTAATGATCTCGGCGTTGACGTCTCGAACTGAATTCAATGAGATATCGGGAATGTAACTGATGACCAATTTCGCGTCGGAGAATCGATGAATCGATGAAAACCAACATAACTGTTGGAGTTGCTCTAGTAAGTACATCGTAACTCGACAATGGATTTTCCAAGAATAAATCGTTCTTCCACATTTTTCATCCTACTAGTGATTTATCATCACTCAGCTTATCTCTTATACCCCGGCAAAATCAATTCATTCCAAAGTATAGCTAGAGATATTTTCCCGAAAAATCGAGCTCGGACTCACGAATGGACGAAGGCAAAAGACGAGTTAACCCTTGTTTCTTCTACGCTGATCACAAAACGCCTCCGCGTATGCTGGGAAAAAACCACCCTCTGCTCGCATCGCCGAGCGATCAACCTTATAATGAAAAACCAGTGTATGAAGGTGGAAAATAACTGTACGAAGGTGGAGAGGAGTGATCGAGTGGAATTGCTGTTAATTTTTCACGTGTCAAAAGTGAATATTACCACTCGAATTTCACGAGTTCCGATAGCGAATATTTTCAAAGCCACTAAATCACACGAAGCCCGAGTGAATATTCAATTTCGACACGTGAAAAATTCAGCGCAGTTCCATTCCATCGCCCTTCCGCCTTCACACGATGATTTGTCACCGTGAGGATTCAAGAGGTTTACATCGATTCGGGAATAAATCGCATACAGTAGAAAATAGTACGTATATATACCCAATTGAAATCAGCGCGTCGCATACACGAGAGCCGCCTCGCTCGATCGCCTCGGCGTAGCAGCTGGGAGTTGCTTGCCCCTCTCGGGTGCGCCGAATATCGATGCGTTTTATAAATATACAAACCGCGCGGCGCGGTAAAAATGTCTCGTGGAGGGGCCGGCCTCGGCGGGGGCATCGGGCGATAGATTCTCTCGCGGCTCGGCGAATTTGCATCTGCGCGTCTCTCTCCCGTTACATCGCGATGCCCGCGGGGCGAAATGCCGAGGCGAGCGCGGCTAAGGAGGTCGCGCACCGCAAAAAGTGCAGTGTCGCGAGACCATACAGAGGAATCGCGCCGCGGCGCTCGAGAGGAAGCGTCCGCAAGTAGCCCAAGTGCAATTTTACAACGCTTCCCCCCTGAGTCGCGAGATTCGTCATGTAGGCTCGGCTTCTTCGACTGTACACGGAGTATGTAGGTGTCGATCGAATTGAAATCAATATATCGCGAGTGTATATAGCGAGGCTTGGCGCGTGGGGTCGACCCGCGGGGATGGCGCGCGACAAATCGCCCGTAGACGTACGGTAAGAAGCGAGTCGCGCGCGCGGTCGGCGGGCTTTTTCCTCGGCTAACAATTAGCGGCTGTGTGCGGCTGGCGGTGCGAGAGGCGCGCGCACGCGCGGCCAATTAAAACGGTAACTGCAAAACGAATCGCCAAAGTGATTTCCTATGATGCGCTGAATTTTAATCGGCGTTCTTGCAGCCGCGGCGAAATTGTCGGGCGGTGTCTTGTTTTACCGCCGGTCGCCCGTACATACACACTACTCGCTCGACTGAGATCCACCGCGTGACTGCTGTAATAACAAACTGTCCGTTACACTGAGCCTCACGAGTGTGTGTGTTCACAAGCCTCGAGTTTCCCCGGATTCGTTATCTTACTTTCGTTTCGATGCCGTAATTACGCGTGTGCTCTGGAACGCGCCGCGAAAGAGGAATGAAAAATACTCGACCAACGAATGTGTTATTGTTCGATTTAATCGACACCTGTGCAGTGCAATTGATTCACACGACTCGAAATATCGCGCGAGAAAAGTATCCGTGTTTTCCCATGACGTTTTCACTTTGCCGAAGTTCACGCGAACAATGACAGAAGTATATAGACAAATCCGTTGCTTTTCGAGCCTTCGACTGGATTTGAATCAATGATATTACAAACGTTTCGACTCGAAAAGATGATTCCGATTGGGATTGAAAATGAGTATCGAAAATTAGAAACCCGAGTTGACAAACGAGTGGGGTATACTACGAACAGAAAATTATTTTGCGTAAGGATGCGAGTCATACACACTATGACCAGAACTCAGAGCTTCATCATTGCACTCGCTAGGGGACGTTGTCAAAATCGGTTACTAATCATCAGTTGCCAATCGCGATGGAACATTCCGAAATGCTTTTTGGGCACCTCAAGCCACACATTTTTCAAACCCAAAATTTACTACGAAATTTATATAAAAATGCGTTGCTATCAAAACTCATGTGACGAAAGTGAAAATTCCCTTTTATCACATGAAACATCTACCGCAGTTCCATTCGATGATTCATCCAACTCCATACAGTTAGCTTTCGAGAGATTAGCGAGTTCAAATTTGCCCGCTGTTTATAGCGTAATCTCCGATCGAGTTGAATAAACCTGCCGGGTATGATAATTTTCCCCGAGCGTTGACGCAACAATCATCCGAAAAGGAGAATTTCGGTGAACAATCCACGTTAACGGGCGGGCAACCGAGGCTAATGAAACCGACGACATTGTCTGACAACCAACAGTTTTGCGGGCGACATGGTGCGGCCGCAGTAGTCGCGGGCTGCAGAGCTGAGACATGCTGACGCGCAGGGGCCGGAGCGCGTCCCCGGCGCCGGACGGCTGCGTCGCGGGCGTGCAGATGGTGGAGACGCCCAAGGGCCGCAAGAAGTTCTCGTTCAAGGAGCCCGAGATAATGGGCTTCCTCGGGTTCCGCCGCTTGTCGCTGATGCGCGGCTCCAAGCCGCCCAGCCGCTCCAAGAGCCTCCAGCCGCCCGCGACAAGGCGACCCGCCGCCGAGCTGACCAACGGCCGAGCCGAGCTCGACGAGCTCGAGGTACATCGCGCCGCCCACTTTTGCCACTCGCCTAACCGACTAAACCCGCTGCTGTTGCCTCAATTTGGTTTTCCCCCGCAGCTGAGTGTGCCGTTTTCGTGTGAGACTTTTGCTAACCCAAACTCACAATTGATTTGCGTTGCCTTTGCGGTGTGTGTGTAGTCGTCGGGTGGAGTTTCGGGAAGTATATAGCTCTACACCCACGGCTGTTTCGACGTGCAGCTTCTGAAAGCGACATTTTAACCGGCTTCGTTGGTTGAGGAGGACCCTCGAGTCACCTTGGGCTTCGGGCGAACTCGAATTGAAAGTGACAAAGTAACAGATGCGCTGGAAACCTCGGGGTCGGAGAATAACTTTGAAATTCAGTATTGCCCGGGGAGGAGGCAACTGCGGATTACACAAGTATATAGAATACGGCGAGACCTATATTCCATCGCGGTTCTCCAGATGTTTTTAAAAAAAATTAATTTCCCCGTTAACCGTGTAATTCGAACGTTAATTTTTCCGAGGGCCTCGTAGGATTTCGGGAAAATTACCCTCGTCAAGCATAAAATCTGCATTTCAACTTGTCGCGAGTCGGGTCAAACTATAACAACAGGTCAATCGTCTTGAAATCGTCCTTATCATTGGCGAATGACTTACCGCTTGCTCGTACCGTCGAGTATACCGAGTGAGCTCGCGTTAAACAGCTCGACGGACCTCGCGTTCTTTACACCCGTCCTTGTACTTTTTTTTGGTTTGCGGCGATAAGCCCGGGGATAAGCTCCATCCTAGACGCGCAAAAAGCAAGAGCGCGGGTCGGTCTCCTCGGAACGTCACGTAATATATATATACGTCTCCGCGGAATCCATTTTCGCCTTACTCCCTGAATTCCTCACGATGAAATCTCACTGTGCAACAGTTCACGGTATAAGCTTCAGTCGAATGTCGCTCACTGTATAGTGAAAAACGCTTCACTGGAGTCAACAGCGAGTTTTGCACTGTAAGAAATTTCGAGAGTATGCCTTCGCTCTGTTGTTCTCGGCTAAATACTTTTAACCCGGCATAGATCTCGCGCTGCACGTGCAGCAAACAATATTCCCTTGCCGGCAGCGACTCGCGCTTAATAACAGCTCTCGACGCGCCGTACAGGCACACCTGCACTCGAAACTAAGTTACACTCTGATAATAATGACGTTTCCGCCTTGCCGCATTATTCTGCTCTTTCTCCTTCTCTCTTTCTATATGTATCTGGCGATTAAAGTAGTACCGTAGCTCAACCTCGGTGAAATTAATCATCGGGATGTCTCAGTGGTACTGATTAAATATTCTTTCGGAGATACGCTCACTTGCGAGATTTTCAATATTTATTCGTAACAAAGATTGACGCTTGAATCGTTCGAGTCTCGATACGTCTGTAGTGAACGTCGATGCTAAATTAATGCTACGCAATATACATGGAATTCGGAATAAGTCATTCTTATGCGGAATTAAAACTGGTAAGGGTGCGCCTTCTCGATTCATCCGGATGCTACCCGAGGAGCTACTCCCTCGAAAATTCCTTAGCTACTCCCATAATTCGTACTGAAATTAATGTCATTCAATTTTTCATCCGATCAGAATAAACTTCTTGAATTTCAATAAAACTTCCTAATCCGAGGAACTTTTGGCCAGTATTGGCAAAAACTAATTCATCCACATATAGACAGCACTCCGCGTAAGAACTCCATCTGAGGGTACTAGAAACCCCTCGACGTTTTTTCTATCGCCAGTGGGTCGCACCCATCACGCTATTACCATTTCCCGGAAAGGGATTCGCAAATTTTCTCCCCCTCCCCGAGAGCCGTTCCAATTTTGAAATCGTAAAACTTTGGAAAAGTGTGACGCCCGGTCGATTCGTCGAGGCGGGCGCGCGGAGAGCAAAAAGCGTATATCCGCGGCGTGCACCGGTACGCTTCCCGGGAAGCAACGGCTTTTTCCGCTCGATATAATTTTCATTCCGCGCAGTGGTCAGGCGAACTTCTCACTTGGCATCTCGCGCGGCCCCTTTGCTTTTTTTGCTTTCCCTTGGCTCTCGGGGGTTCCGCGGAAAAAACGCCAATGGCAAAGTTTCGCGCAACTGCAGGGGAGTTCGTCCTGATGAAAAAGGACTCGGGATGAAATGGCCGGGACGCGCGGCGGCGGCTTGGATATTTCGTTTGTTTGCGGGCGAGATGGCTCGATTCGATTAACGATCGCCCGAGAGCAACGGTGTGAAAGCGAGCTCTCTCGGTCGGCGGAACAAAAGCTTTTTGTCCTGCCCCGATAAGAAGTGTAGCAAACTGTTGTTTACCATACGCAGAGTGTTACAACAGGTATTTAATTAACTCGAACATATATATATGTTCTCTTTGCATATAGTTTCAGAAGAGTATTTGAGTTATTTGTTTTGCATCAAGGCAGCATATATCAATAATGAATAGTCTGCCTCGTGCGTTTCGAGCTGATACTTTATGCGCCCTTCTATCGAGCTTTACTCCCCAGATTCTTCTTGAGTGGTCGTTCTCTCGTGACTAATTCTGTACTGTGACATTCGCGTGAATGATTATTTAGCCATTTTACCTGTTTTGCTGATTTATACGTCAGGTTTTACAACCTGTTTATCACTTTCAAACTATTTTATTCTATTTTCTCGTTTTTTCTTTGTGCGATGTTTATAATTTTGATGGCAATCAACCATCTGTTCTTTCACGATGCGTTTCACTATTGTAATTATTTTGTTTTTTTTTATATATATACGTACTAACCAACACTTACCAATAAAGACTCGACCGATCGATTCACAAGTGCGAGTTGTCAACAAGACGATTCGCTCGATCGCAACCGAGTGCCACTAATTAACCGAACGAGCCCGGTCTATAATTCCCTGCCGATCAACAAACAATGCGCTTGGAGCGCGCCTCTCCAAACACACTTCCGCGGAGGAGCGCATGTCCTGTTGGGCGTTGAAACGAGCCTAACGCTCTCCGTTCCCTTTTACCAATACGGACGTATCTCCAGCTCCGCTTCCCGAGCGCGCACAAATCCCACCGGCTAACGCATCCATTCTCTTCTCGCTAACCGGCCCGGCTATCCGCACCGAATCTATCACCCATATCTCTCGCCATCTCCACAAGCCCCGTTACATCCCCTCGCGGCGCGCACACCACCCGAGTATGAACCTGTCGCCCCTGCCTATATGTAACACCACTGGTCCTTTGCTGAGAGAAAAAAAGGAAGAAAAAACACAATAGCCCGTAAATCAAAACGAAAAGCTCATCAGTGCTGAGTCACAAACACACACACACACGTTTTAAGACACGCTGTATCCCCGGGCAAAAATGTCCGGAGCACGAAGCGCTCGTTTTCTAAAGAGATGTTGGGGGTTCGCAGAGCCAGGCGATGCGGGTCGTGAGGACTGTGGGACAGGCGTTCGAAGTGTGCCATAAACTCAGCCTGAACAATCCCGCCGGGGGCAACGGCGTCGGCGGCGCCGAGGACCAGCAGCAGCAGATCCACTGCAACGAGAAGGACAGACTCGGCGACGGCGGTGAGAACCAGCGCTCCTCCATAGACGAGTACGACGAGCGGGACGAGTTCGCCAGCATACACCAGACTCAGCCCTCGCCGTCCTCACTTCACAAAGGTCAGTTTGCACGAATGATACACCCGAGTAGTATGTATATATTATTCCTCGAGCCCCGTTTTCTCCTTGTTCGACGTTCATCAACTGGCCGACACGGATAAAGAAAAACGTCCTCTGTGATTACTTATTCCAAATTGACTCGCGCTCGTCGACGAAGACGAAGAAATTTCACGATTTGACGCGGTTTGTTTTTTTCCTGCGTTTCAAATCCGAATGACTGTCTGGATCGTAACATAAAAATAATGATGATCGAAACATGTTTCACTATAGATTCAATGCAATCGCCACACAGCAAGTTCGGCTATGATAACAATAGTCTTGCTCTACGATAACTATAGTATTGTTCTATGATAACTATCATTTTTAATATGAGCATTTTATCGGTAGGATGTACTGATCTTCTTTAAATCGACGAATAACTCACGCGGATACACTACGCCTTCCGGACGATCAATCACGATGAAACTTCGTCAGATACTTTTTGAGTACTGAAAAAGTTCATCTCTACAACCATTCCGGCCAATGTTTTGATTTACCGCAGATATATTCTTTGAATAATCCTTGATTCTATGCATCTAGAGTAAATCTGTATATATACAGAAGCCCATAAATATACATATACACGGTTCATGCATATGTGCATATCGCTTCGATTCGGGAAATCGATGCATTGGCTAGTATAGCTGCAGATATAAACTGTTCGAGCATTCAAAATCTATCTCGCAAAGTTTCATCGTCCGATTGGTCACCCGCGGAACTTGTAGTGCCTCCTGGTCACTGAGAATGGTATTTCTAGAGTGCAAAATAAAAATTTGTTTCCACAAAGGCACATAGAAATGTCAAAGTTATCTTTCGTCCACGGTATCATTTGAATTATGTATTAATACCACGGCCGAGGGACTCTCGCGACGAAGGAACAAATGTCCTCCGGTCCGTATACACAAGGCCCGCAATATTTTCGCAACCTCAGTCGTTCCCGATGTAGCTACTCACGAGGGTACAACGGCTGTAGCAGGAGCGATTTGCATCCCGTCATTCAGCCGTGACTAATACATTCGTTAATGCGCGCGCAACCGCGAATCGTCCCGTCCGATCGTGACTTTTTTCCTTTCCTCTCTCTGTCTCTCTCCGCCCGATCCTCGTGTTCGCCTAGCGCATAGGAACCTCCAATTCCCAAAGGGCTAACGGTACCCAATCTTATCAGCGATCCATCTGATTGCAAGGCTTAGCGGAGCCACGAGGAGCCCGTTGCCGCAACCTCCCTATACATAGCGTACGAGCATTGTGTTCTCCCTCTCTCTCTCTCTCTCTTTCTCTCTCTGTATCCCATATAGGCGAATTCCCGTAAAACGCTCGGGAGACCCCACCTCTGTTTATACTGGTGGCTTTTCGCGAATGCCTCGGCTCGTAAGTAGCCCTGACCTCGTGCCGCGATCTCGTTTTCCCGTTTCGCCAGCGCGCGCGTGGCTCGTGATCGCTAACCAACTACGTATATATACACGCGCATACACACACGCAGCTGTACACATACACATGTATACACACTTTTCCGCCCTCCGGGCCTATTCTCCGAGCGGAATCGCGTCCCGATCATCGGCAGATTCATTATGCATTCGCCACCGCCGCCGCTCGCCAGTGTCTGTTTGCGCAGTATCGCGAAAAATCATCGACTGTGCTGTGTGGCCTATGGTACAATGGGGGGCTGTAAAAAAATCGGGGCGCGGGAGAAAGCTATTTGACCGACTCGCGCGATCGCTGTTATTTCGAGTAAATTGGTGGACTTTCTATGAATCGATTTTCCGCGACCTATCGCGGCTCGACGCGTTTGTATAATGCACGCGCCGCGCAACGAGTGGGTGGGATTGCGGTGTGCGAACTCGGGCGGAAACTGTGCTATATACATGTATACACATTCTCTCCGCGGAGGATCGTTGCTGCAGGAGCGAGGCTCGCGCAGTGTATATGCATAAGTATGGGTGTCGGAGCGGTTCGCGTCGGGCTTTTGAATGTGATTTCGCCGTGATTAAATCCAAGCAAAACGCTCCCTCTCTCTCACTCGAGGCGTGTAATGGCCCGAGAGCCGTGTCTCTCTCGACAACTCGCCGGATGAGTAGGCTAATGATAATACGCGCCGCCCCGGACTCGGTCTCGCGAATTGTTAAGCTTTTACGACGAGCCCGGGCAATAAAATGCAAATGGGCGTCGAGAGAGAGAGGGAGAGCTCGTTCTCGAATGCAATTCGACTTCCGAGGGGCTCCCCTTCCCCTCCTTAGTCGGTGCGCGCGCAATCGATTTTCGCGCCGACGGGAGGATAATTTCGTTCTAAGTAGCCAGCCAATCGATGCGCAAACTCTCCTTCCTCTCGGATATTGCAGTTTCGAAACGCGCTCGAAACGAGAGGGAAGGAGAGGAAATTTCCGATCGCGGGACCGCTTTGCGCGTCACACTCTCGGCGCCTATAATATATCGATAGAGCAACGCGAAGGAAAAGAAAAACAATATAACGCCAACCCCGCTCGGGCGCGCGCTCACGTCGAGCGCACTGATGGCGATTCTCGGAGTCGGGCCTGCGCGTCGATTTGTCAATTGTCCGCGGGTGCGTATGCATGTATGTATATACGGACGTACGGGCACGCGGACTATGGAGAGAGCGAGAGAGAACAAAGACGCGCCAGCGCGCGGCGTCATAAATAATGTAGCAGAGTCTCGCGCAGGAAGTTGGCGGCGATCGTATCGACGCGCAGCCGCCCGGCCGGGAGGGCAAACTACGCTAGCGGTGCGCGCCGCTGTAAATTCGAATATAATAAACGACGTGATTATCGGCCGCCCGATGCAAAAACCGGTCGTTGCTGCGCTCGGCCAATGCACATTTTTACGGGGTTCCGTATTATGGGCTTTGAAGGATAGCTCGCGCACCTCCATCAGTGATTCACGCGCTCTGCTTTGGTACGCGCGCGGCGGATATTGGATTGTGCGGCTATATAGAGAGAGAGAGGCTGTACGAGAGCACGTGCGCGCCCCTGATCGCGATATGGACACGATGCATTCGGTGCTCTTTGGGGGGCGGAAACTGTATGAGCCGATTGATTGTGTTTTATGGATCTATGAAATTTTCACTCATGCGCGCAACGTTCCGTTCCCTCTCGTTTATCTTCCAATTGGTCATGCACTTTTCCAACGGTTGCGAGGATTAGTGCGAACGCTCGTGTTTGAAAATACCGCGTTGGTAATTAACTCTACTTTTTTTTCCATTCGTGTGACTTGGCGGATGTATGCTGTACGGTTAGAAATTTACTCTGGTTGAAAATGACGATGATGAATCGTGATTCAATGTTGGTCCGAAATCTATTTGATGTGAAATAAATCGACAAATTACAATATTGACTGAACATCGATTTTTATTTAAAACTTTGTAGATAAAGTTACAATACGAGTAATACTTAATAATGATAATAATACTTGTAATAATACTTAGTAATAATACTTGAAGCACGAAGCTAAGCTTTGAAATAATATTCGCCGTTCGTTCGCACAAATTGGGAACGATAATTTCTTAACGATTAAATGCCAATCTCAATAATTTCAGAACTTTCAATTGTTCGCCATCTTTACAAATGATGCACAGAACATAATATGTTGAGATCAATGGAACCAGTCATAGTAGAAAATTGAAATAATCTGAAAAGAGGATAGAAATCCTTATAATAATATTCGCCCCCGATAATAATTGAAAAGAGGTTTAAAAAATGTGGAATACAAATAATTGAATAATGAAAAGAATAGATAAAAATGAAGAATATAGATAAAAAATATGGATTTTTTTCGATGCGCAATTCAAGAACCTACAATTAAGTTAAAGTACATATAGGGCTTATGTCGCGGGACGTTGTAAGTGTTGCATAAAACCGTCAAGTGGCGTCAATTTGGTTCGTCACTAGTTTTTCAAATAATTGACGAAATGCATGAGTCAAATTAGAATAGATTAATAAATTACTAATATTGATATTCAAGATTGAGCACTGGAAATGTCAACTTAGCGATTGCTGTACAGCTCCAATATCGATTGGACATTGCAAATTCCATTAGGGTGACTTCGAACTTGCCAAAGATATCGGACCCGACTAATTCAGCCCCGTTTTGAATTGCAGACATCTCGTTGCTGGGCGATGCCGAGGACTCGATTCTGGACCAGCCATGTCCTCCGTCGTCGGTTTGTCCCGCCTCGCCGGTTCGACGTTCTCCCCTGGTGAGTATATCCACGCATACATATATATACATCCCTGCTACAGAGGAGCATATATATCAGCGCTGGCACGCGCGAAGCGATAAAAAGCCGTGGGGCCGCTCTCGGGCTGCTTCCGTGGAAAGCCGACACCGCCTCTCCTTTAACGCCACGACTCGAGACGAGCGCCCGACACTTGTCATAACACATTCTACGCGCGCTACTTCGGTTCGACGTGTCGCGCGACATACTCGTTATATCTTTTCGGGCGGACTCGCTGCGTTATAGCGTTTATCCCGCGCGCCACTTCGGCCCGAGTCAACGACTGAATAAATCGGGGCTATTTTTCTCTCCCGTGCGAGCAGAAGTGCGCCAGAGGGCGACGTCTCTCCACGGTATAGCCGCCGACGATTTTACGATTGCTCGCTGCAAATGTTCCCCCGTGGAATTATTCAGTGGATTGAATTATTTATGACGGCTCGATCGAAGAGCCGCACAATTAATCGGGCGCGATTGTGAATTTAATGGGGTGGAAGCGCGTCGAGTTCCATCCCGGGGCGGGCTCTCGATTCGATATAGATTCCGGGGGAGGCATTCGCGCGCGCGCGAGTCGGATCGATGATTCGCTCGTTAATTCGCCCGAGTTCAAAAATGTGGGGGACTCGATTCCCATCGACGGCAACGAGTGTCTAATTGTCCGCGCGTATACCATTAGCGACTCGTAAATCACTCCCGACCCGACTCTCCCGCTGCTGGGCTGATTCGTTTTCCATATCCGAGCGACGAACGAGTCGTTGAAAAGCTCACGCGACTGATTTATGTGATATAATGATTGATTAATCCTCGCCAACGCGCAGAGCACCGCGATGTCGGAGCAGCCGATGAACGGCCACGAGCTGACCACGCTGAAACACGAGATCCAGCTGGTGCGCGAGCGGCTCGAGCAGCAGAGCCAGCAGACGCGGGCAGCGGTTGCGCACGCCCGACTCCTCCAGGACCAGCTAGCCGCCGAGACCGCAGCTCGCGTCGAAGCCCAGGTCAGATACCCTACCAGCTTCCGTACATCGTCCTCGTCCGTCCCTCAACTTGAACATCTGTATTCCTCGCTCGATACATCTCAGTGCAGTCGGCCTTCTTATACAGTCCAAAATACGCGCGGCTGTTATCTATAATTTTCTAGCATTTTACCGATAGATCTTTCTGGTGGCCTTGAAAAACAGTTTAATAGCTTTTCGAGATGCAAAATTAGCATTCATATTGTAAAGTATATACGATTGAGATTATAGAAATTGCTCGTGTAATTCAGCCGAGGGGCATTGATTCGCGGGAAAACGCATCTATCAAAGAATTAATTTATTCGGATTAAATTGAATCTTGATGATTTTGGTCTAGAATAATCACGGACGAGCGTGAAATTACCGCTCGGGCGAGTGATCAATTACTCGATCGGGAAAATTATGAATCACGGCGATAATTTAAACGAGACAGCATCATTGTCGGGGTTTTTCTTTGTTCTCAGACCGTCTTGAAGCTCAATTAGAAAATTATTCCCCCCGACCAACAACAGTTTGGTATTTCTCATTAGCATTTTATCCGCCAGTTTGTAGACTATTCTCTACTGTTTTGAATATAACGAGCTTGAGAACAATTGATCAAAGTAATCCAACGTTTCCTCGCAGAACGCTGCAAACTTTTTTCAAATCTGAGTCGAGTAAAATAATACTAGATACTCACTTCAAAATTACTCGGAAAATTATTTTTCTATTTTTTTTAATGGACGAAAATGTAAACTCGAGCAAACATACGATGGAAACGAAACGAACTTTGGAGAATGCTGTCCGACACTCGTCGCCTATATAGTCGAATAGTGTAATTAACGAAAATCAATGGTTTCAGGCCCGCACGCACCAGCTGCTAGTGCAGAACAAGGAGCTGCTGGAGCACATAGCCGCGCTGGTGAGCCACCTGCGCGAGCAGGAGCGAGCGAGCGGGCTGCCGTCGCTGCCCGGGCTGCCGATCCAGGTGAGCAGCGCCAACGCGCTCACCCAGGGCACCGCCGACCTCGTCGGACAGGTAACCCTCTATCGCATCCCCTGAGCTCCTCGCCTGTCTCTGCCTCTCGCTACCTGCACTTACCCTCCCAAGTGCGCTCCGTGCAAAGCCGACCGACCTCCAGTGTGACCAATTCCCTGTTGCCTTCTGTGAACCCTTCTTCCTCTCCTCCCGCCCGCACTACGCGTGCCGGTGCTGCTGCCGCCGCCGCTGCTGCTGCTGTGTTGCTTCGCGTACAAAGAGAGGTCGGGCCGTGCATGGATTTCCCGCTAATATATACATAGATAGTAGCCGGGTAATCGCGGCAGCGATGGCGCGCGATTCCGCCAAAACGGAGCTTTAGCTTTAAATATATGGACTCCGGGAGATTGGTCGATGCGCGCAATCATCTTGGATCGCGCCTGGACTCGTCCGAGGCGGTTAGACTCTCGTTTCTCGATGGGATGTCATTGATCGCGATTTATATGTACAAGGCGTTGTGTTCATTTTCGAATCTCTCGAACTTTCACGATTGCCCGTCGATTAATCCGATTTTGAAGTGTATGCTTTACCAAGTGCATGACGTTGCTTGCGTTGGATATGTGTATATCAAATGTCCAGTTTGACTGATGTAAGAGGAAGGAAAATTGAACGATCGGCACTTGATAAGGACAACATCTGTTTGTGTATTTAATATTATTCATAGATTTATTGTACAAGTAGAATTGTATCGAAGAGTGAATTGGTAGAAGTTTTCGGTAGATTTTATACAAGATATCTGATGGAGTAGATATTTTTTGTAATTGTGATGACTGATCATTCCACATCTGAACTGGGCCTTTTTTTATTACCTCCGCACGATCAGTTCGAGGTGTCTGATAGTTTTTAGTTCAATCAACTGTTCCGAGACTATCCAGTAGTATTATTCTTATTCAGTCTAGTTTCTAGAACAGCTCTAGGTAATAAGAAAACTAACCAGTTCGGAGCATATCAAATGAGATGCAATGTGAGAAAATACGCTAATTGGATTTTCGATCATTTTTACATACGAAACTAGGCTAAAAATAATTTAAAATTATTTTTGATCTAGAAACTTACCGTATATCAATATTCACCGGTTTTTCATAAAATTTTGTCGTGAAATATTAAGTACGTAAGTGTGCCTAGAACAATAAAGAGATATTGTGCGAGCATGTTTGGAAAAACTAAGAGTTGACAGTTGGAATTAGAGTTCAATCTAATCGATCGAATTGTAGATTAACATTTTTTTGGATACTAATTCAATATTGAAATATCCAGAAACTTCTCTGTGAAACAATGTGAATTGAAAAATAATTATGATTTTTCAAACGTTAATTGTAGGTTTCTATCTGGTTAAATGCTTATCGTTCGTATTTTAATGAATGACTCGAGATTTTTATCATATGGCGATAAAATAACTGAGAGTATTTGGTAATATGTATACTTGAATGTTATAAGCTGCTTATATACACATTGTGTAGAATGGTACGAATTGTACATATAGAGAAAAATAGTATTAAACCTTTGGGATAATATGTTCTCATTTAGTAAATTAATTATCATCACTTTTATGTACTTAAGAGCTATGGAAATTGTTCATAGGATGAATGAAATTCTCGAGATGATATGACACATTCATTACTAATTTAAAAATTCCCAAACTCTTAGTTATTTTCCTACGTACAGATTCTATTCATAATTAAGATTCACGAAATCATTGTAATCCAGTTAATCTAGTATCACTTCATTTTCTTGCGTTCGCCATAGATGGATCTATTAATTTTACGTTGTAGTTAAGCATGTATGCTACTTAATTTTTTTAACGTTTTTTCAATAAAACTTTTTTATAAAATTTAATCCAATGGATTCTTTTCTTCGTCTACGTACACCAATGCAATCAATGTATCTCTAAAAAATATTCTTTATGTTGCGCTTTTTTTCCAGCAAAGAAAAAATTTTCGGTAATGTCATAATTTTTCTAAACACCGACTTGATTCACATTATATTTATTTCTTATTCCAAAGCGTAATCCGAAGTTTAACAGAAGTCGACATCATTGAAAAGTTTTCCGCTAAGAACTATGTGTGAATTTGCGAGGCTGCTTTGTTTGAAAATAATCTGCATACTAAGAGCTGCTGTGACAATATTGCCTAACAGGTCTTTCCACGAGATTTTGGAGTCTGTGCTACCAACAAATGTTAGGTAATGACGTTTTTTCAACATTCGTTCTATAATTTCTTTTAGAAAATATTCCATTCGATATCAAGTACCAATCATCCATCGCAATTGATTTTAGAAACAATATCATGATACGCACAAGTCACAACAGAAAATTAGTCGTCAGTTTTGTCATTGTTGTTTTAGTTGGAGAGTGTCTATAATAACACTATAACTCTAATAGTATACCACAAACCCACCAGTCGATTAGTGTATCGCGTTTTACAAAGTCCGTAGTAATATTCATTATTTTTGTAGTCAACGCTATGAACCATGTGATTAGTTATTTAGTCGACCCGTTCTCATCAACAACAGAAAGTAAACATATAACGACTCACAAGACCATAATCTCAATCGAGTTGGAGTTTCTTAGTTTTCAAAATCACAATTCCAAATGAATTCCATACAAGAAAAAATGTAATTTTCCGCTCGAATTTAACGCTAGATCTCATCGCACCGGCTTCGTAAATTCTTTCAAATAATTTTACGTTAACAAGAGGCCGGGAAGAACACTAGCATACAAACACACATACACACACACACACACACACACACACACACACACACACACACACACATAATAATCTATAGAAAATGTATACGTACATACGACGCATCGAGCGACGAATCCGTCGAAGCCCCGTTTCCATCGGTCTCTGCATTTTTCGCACAGTACAAATCAGCGTGGGAGTCGTTGGGGGCGTACCCGGCGCCGTACTACCCGGGCTACGGCTGGCGGCCCAGCATCGCCAGCCACGCCGAGGAGCTGCGCTACCAGCAGCAGCTCTGGGAGAGCCTCAGGCTCGCCAGCCCCTTCGCCCAGCCACTACCGCCGCAGCCGCCGCCCATGTCGCCCGTCTTCGCCCCGACGCCCACCCACTACCTCGGGCCCGGCTTCAACCTGCCTCCGACCGGACGAATGGTTAGTATACTGAATTCGCTCGCCTAAAGTGGCCCTTCTTAACGAGATTAAACGGCAGTAGTGAAACATGTTGGACGATTTTGGGAAAAACACTTGTATTAAGAATTTGGTTGGATTTTCGGTCGGATCGTCTTCGCGAGGATCATCAATCCTCCCGTGAGTTTGTTATCAATTGACCAAAATCACTGCGCTAAGAATATATATACCAAGTCCACGAATTAATGGTACTACATAGGAAATCACTTGGACGTCAATCGTAGCATTTTTAAACTGACTCACATAAGTATGAATACCGACGATCCTCCAACATGTGTATTCAATTTCCACATATCGATACTCCCTAATTCATAAGGACGTATCGCAGAGAATCTCGAAGTAAGGTCGTATCTCGGGGCGCAGAATGACAAAGTTGTATCTCGAAGGAACGCAGAATATAACCGTATTTCAGCGGTTGAAAAATCAGCGACGAAAATTGTCTTTTCACCAAGGAAGCGTCACGTTGACGCGGCTCCCAGCTTGAGATCACGATAATGGGTACGCAGTCTGAGCAGCACTCTGTTGCGCGCAGCCTGGAGCGGACAATTTACTCGCATAAAAATTACTCAATCTAATCTGAAATGTCGGACCCTAGTGGCCTCTCGAACAAAATTATATTTTTCACGTGTTGCCCATACAATTTCTCTTGGGGAGGGGGTGGCTTTTTGGATACTAGTGGCGCCTGGACGTCATGTGTTGACTTTTGAAAAAAAACATTCCGTCGCGGCATTTTCATTGATTATGAAAGAATTAAATTGCGATTAAAGTTTAATTTCAATTCGTTTATTAGAGCTGGATCTTCAAATGCTTTTACATAAACATAGAGTTAAATAGACACGTATTTCAGAGTTAATGTTACGAATTCCCACAATTAATTGTATTTCTGTATGGGAGCTGTAATGAGAAAGAAATGGAATTTCACCGTTCGAGTTTTGCTACAGTCAGATTTCCAGTATAACAATCTCGCACAACAGTGAAACGTTACTGTTATCAACTACGATTGAGTCACTCGTAACTAATTTTTGTCTGCACGCGCGAAGCGCATCACCAAAAGACTTCCTCAATATAAAACGAATTTATCCTAATTTTGAACCATCGAAATCGGATCTTATTTGCGTTTCTTCGATACACGAGCTTATTGTTTCGCTCCCAGCTTCCCCCGAGATACGAGCTTACGAACACAGGGAGCATCGATATACCACGGATCAATTGGCCATTCGGCGTTGATCGAACGAGCACACGGGAGAGCCTGATCGATTGTAATGAATTCAGCGCGCCGGTCAGGTGTCGAGTTCGCCCTCGCCGAGCCCGGCCCGAGGCCCGTCGTCGCGGCCGGACGGCCGCTCGCCGAGTAGCTCGGGCCCGGCCCAGCCCCGGTCCCGCTCGCTCGAGCGCCCGGCGGAGGCGTCGTTCATCAAGCCGCTGCCGTGCACCAGCTGCAGCCGGAGCCCCAGGCGAGCCTCCAGGAGCAGCCTCCACGAGCTGACGCGACCCCTCGTGCTCGACGCGCCGCCGGCCCTCCCGCGGCCCGAGCCCCTCAGCCCCGACTCCATGCCCAGGATACCCGAGTCGCCCGAGCCGGACGACGAGCTGGCTCACCCGCGCAGGAGGAGGAACAGCCGCTAGGCCGCCGCCGCTCCCTCCGAAACTCGAGTGTGCTACTGCAGCGCAGTGCGCGCTGATATTTGGACGTTTTTTGCAAAGCAGTGCGTGCAGCCGTTTGTTAGCTTGTATTTATACGTGAATATATGTATATGCTTTGGCGTGTCTCGCGTGGATCGGCTCAATTGTACATGCTCAACGAGGTTCTCATGTGGCGCGCAGTTTGAATATTTTCATCGATTTCGACGGAAAATTGCCAGTTCTATCGATCCTCGTTACGTTCGTTGGTGTGAATAGCGGCCCATATACATTGTAGCCGATCTTCGTATTGACATTCAAGTTTTTGCGGCTACCTTTCCAAAGCTCATTTTATATCCTTCGAACTGTCTATCAGTTGTTGTAAAAGCATTGGCAAATATTTTTTCGGAAGAGTTGTGAAACATGCGCGAGTTCGAGTACGAACCGACTCCTCCTTAACACTCGCGAATGGCGCGGGAAAAGCAGTTCTCGCGAAGATAAAACTATTGTTGTACACGGGCAAAACAGGAACGACGATAATAATGCAGCGGCCAAATGTACTTATTAGAATAAGGAAATCAGAATTAAAAACTCGGATCTAGCCGCTCACGGTACCGAACAGTTTTCGAAGACTTTGTACGCGTTCTTTTCTTGGTTTTATACACAACTTGCTTTCTAGTTCCGATATATCGTAAGAGTGAATTGTGGATTGATGCTACTGAGCCAAAGTTCGATATTGTAAAGTAAGTAGCAATAAATTTAGTGCACATTTGTGGTAAAAAGTGATCGAGTGCAGATGCACTTATCATTTTAGTCGCTGATTTTGAAGCAGTTGCAGTACTCAATTCTTCAACTTTTGGTAGACAAACATTGAAATTCCAGACCTTCTTCAACAATTTCATAATTCTTCCGCACAGTTCAACCGTTCAGAATTAATAAAACAGTATTCTTGGATTGACCATCTCATGAATTTTGAAATTTGACGTGATCCATGTAACTGTATAGATACATTCACGCATCGATGAGCAACATCTGCTGTTGAGTTATACAGGCCTTTGTCGTTTGGTGTATTCAAATGTTGGAAACGTTTTTTTTTTTCAGCAATTTTCGGGACGCATAAATCGAGTTTGACCTCGAGGAAGTTGAAGAATATGGCTACGGTAGAGTTTATATCTAGCCAAGTTGGCGGTAGTAGCTTTTCAATGTCGGGCATTCGGAACTAATCCGAATCCGGTCACCTTACCTCACGTAGAGATAATCGTTTACTCGTAGAAGAGGAGCACTTTTTATTCGATTAATTTCGTAAAATTAACCTCACGTGATTAGTCGAGGAAACAATACAAGTTAACCAATGTTGAATGCTGTCGAAGCGCGAAATTGCATTTTGCCGATGAATACAATTTTCATCTATATATTGAATAAAATTTTAGCCAATCAACTGCATCACCTCCTATATTCACCGCAATACTTTTTTAAGACAAGTAGAGTTAATGTCAGCATGTACGTTTAGGAGAAAAAAGAAATAAGAAACCTGCTCCGATCCATCCAACATTAATCAACTGTAAATAAACACGAACGTCAGCGATCGTCCGATTGAATCGTAAAGCTCGTAACGCGTATGCGTAAACGACTCGCAAGGCGCGAAGCGTCGAAAAGTCGAATGCCGCGTTGCTCCTTCGCATTTATCAAGCGGCGCTTCATTATATTCGTATGAGCGCCTGTATGAAAAATAAACTGTGAGTATGTGCGAGTGTGTGTGTATGTGTGTGTGCGCAAGGGAGGCGCGACTCCTCCTATATTATAATAAAGACCAAAAAATAAAAGGCAATGACACTCTGACGAATGTGTACTCTAATTAATTCATCGAGCCCGGAGCGAGTGTTTGCCCACTTAACCCAGCCCCGGCGCTCTAACACAGAGACGCTCGGCGAGCTGCACGACTGGAGGGAATAGGAGTGGCGCGCGCCAGGATCAAACGCGTCATGCTGATAAAGGCCGCCCCTTTTTTCTCTCTCGATTTTTTTTCTCAACGCCGATTTGCACATACTTATGACGCAGCTCAACGCAGCCAGTATACGACGGCAGTTTTATTCGGTCGCTCGCGCGCTCTGCTCCTCTGCCCTCCATTCGTCCGCTCTGTTACAGTCAGTTTTTTTTTGCCACTTTCATCGCGAGCAGAGGCTGACAGTTTTGCCTATCTTTTCATTTACTGCGGCGTAATATTCAGAGAGAAAATTAATGTGAGGATACGGTTGGGGATACGATTTCCGGGGTACGCCGTGTTATTGCTGTCGAGGTATATGATTCTTTGCTCGAGATCAATTTCAGCACTCCGATTCGTCATTTCCCCGTGATTCAAATCGATATTCCATTTGTTTCTCGCGAGTTCACCCCTGTCCGTCCGGATAAAGTGTTGTACATGAGGAGTTGATATTGTGTTTTCAACCATTGGCCAGTAGTAACAGACGAGTATGGCGAGCCCCGAACGCAAGACCACTTCCGTTTGCTCGATATCTTACGTGTCGAAAAAGTAAATATATCCAGTTCTTTTAGTACGAAAACTATGATGATGAAGGGAGAGTAGAAAGAAATTAGCATAAAGAAAATTGAATTGAAGTGTCAGGATGATGGAGGTTCGCGAGCCGCCGACGGAGTCGGCCCAGTCGACCGTGGCCGCGCACTCGCTGCCCCGTCAGCAGCAGGCCCAGGGTATCCTGAGAATCGACTCAGCCAACCAGCCGCGTAACAACCGTCACACCATCGTCGTGCCGAGACTCACGGCAACTCATCAGGTAACAGAATTACTGTGAATTTGTTCCCTGCTCCAAATTCACGGTATTCCGAGCGGCTACTAGCAGTATTCTGGGTATCTCATTCCTGTCATCCACTCGAAATCAATAATTTATTCGATCATTTAGAAGCAAATTCATGCGTGTTGAAGTGTCTTGCTTCTGCAGAGTTGTTGAGTTATGATCGAATTTGGACGCACCTTTGAAATTGGATTAAATGGTTCTATGAGTTCATCCCATAATCATTATACTATACTTTGAATACAACTGTAACTGTAAATATATATGTTACGCGGATCAGTTACCTGACAATTTGACGGAAGCTTGAAAAACAATTTAAAATATATACTTGTAGGATTAATATTACATCAAATTCGTTATTCTACTCAAAAGCTTGGTACTTCAGTTCAATCAAAAACTTGTAAGAACACTAGTTGCGAGTTATATATTATTTTTGAGTATTTGTGATAAACAAAATATTCAAGGTACTTCATGCACTAATAATTGGACACTCTAAAGTGGGCGTTCGAGTGCCCGAATTTCCATGCACATACCATTTAATTCGGGTACCCGGGTATTATCGGGTATTATCAAAGCTCTCAAATCTCTTTGTAATTCAAATAACGATGTTAGGATGGATTCGAATAGCCGTATTATACTCTAAAATGTCTAATGAATATATATATGAATTGTTATTGCTCGAATAAAATAACTAATAAAAATGCAAAATATATACGTATCAATTGTTTCGACTTGGCTTGACTTCGGCCATTTCAACACCTCTCAGATCTTTTGTCCTACATGATATAGAGGTGGTTGATTTTCAATAAAATGGTAGTAATAAAATTACTAATAGAATAGTGAAATTGTCGTGCAATTGTCGCGAAATTCCTTTCGCATAGATGTGAAGACGGTCAAGTCTTTTAATTCATGAATCAACTTTTGTTCACCGAATCAATATTGTTCGTGTAATAGAACATACTGGGAATTCCCCAGTGGGGAAAGGTTACTTTTCAATATGACAGCCTATTATGCATCAGAACCAGGTCAGGCGATTTCGACAACAAAAACGTTAGCAAATTTGCGTGCCGAAATATAGCCAGGATGGGCGAGGCGCATTCGAAAAAGCGGTTCGAGTATTTCTTCTCATAAAATATAAGTTTTGTAATCATAAGTATACACGTTACACTATCAATATATAGAACAGGTAAACTGATCTATTTTATTTCCACGGTGCACATACGGCTAGACCAATTACTGGTTGGGAGTTTACGACAACTGCTCGGACGCATCTGAAGGGTATCGGTTTCACGATATTAGTTACCGGAATCCATTAATTTTGAATAAATAGTGGTGTTTCACCATTAGGGTGGTTATCGATTTTTCAATGATTTACGGTACTGAAAAAAGCTAGTAATTTAAAAAAATTTAGATTTTCCCTATTTAAGAGGTGAAAATTCATAAGAATAATTCTTGATTAATGAAGTGAATTGTTGGCAAAATATTACAAAACAGTCATTAATTGTTCATTGATAGTATAATGTATCCTGCGGAGTGTCCGAATTACTGGGGCGTGTCCGGGAGCTGGAGCATTTATCCTCATCTTTTACAGTGAAAGCTGTTATATTTCTCAAACTACACTAACGTATTTTATCTGCATTGTCAATCTGAGAAACTTGCAATAAAATTTACGGTGGAAAACACAGTCAAAATCACCAGCCGAACGGTAATTTTGAGATACTCACGACCGTTTTTACGAGACAGTAGGCAGTTACAATCGAGCACCTGAGACGATTAGACTGGAATTATGTGAAAAGTTGCATTTCATAGGTCGCCCCGGTAAAATACACAAGAGTTTATTTACGATGTACAGGTCATTGGTGTATTTTTCTGTAATTATTTTGATCTAAGTTGGATAAAAGTGACTTGTCCCGATAATGCGGTACCTGTCGTGATAATTTTTAAGGGAAAATCTTTTCAGCTCACCACTTTGTATTGATCCAACTATTAATGTTTACATTCTGATTGATCCCGATTGACGTTATAACTTTTTATACGTTCGAGTCGAAAAAATTGAATACTATTCCTTGTTTTCAAATGTGAACGCGAAGTCCATTACTCATTTCACGCTACTGTTCGTTAAGTATGCAACGAAAAAATTGAAAGCTCTTAGTTGATACAAGAAAAATAGTCTCGTTATGTATAATTATGTATTTAGCTTCATTAGCCTACACATAAGGGATGGCGCGTTTACCAATAATATTTTTAATACAGGTATCGCAAGGATTTCGTGACTTACGCTTGTTAAGGAGTGCCGCCCGTTATTCATGATTGATGATTTCACGCGTTCGCTTTTTTTTCATAATTCTACACGTGGCTTTTACGGCTTTTCTCGGTTTTTACTTTTTACAAAGCCCACATATGTACACGAAGAAATTTAATTAGCATATAATAAATATAATCTCTGATTTGCATCACATTGAACTCGTCGTAATGGTTTATCTTTATGATTCATCATAATAATTGCACTCCGAACAAATTCCCACCTACACAAATAATTTTAATTTACCTGTCGCTCAACGATGAGCCTCCTCTTATTGGTACACAAATGACTACGTTAAGAATAGTTACTAGTTTTCGATCAGTTTTATAGCGCAAAGCTTGACATATTATTTGTTATTACACATGAGATAAGTATCTCACTGTGTAACATATCTTGCATTTTGATGGAATCATCTCCATGCTCCTGTCAAAAAGTACAACTAGTTTCATACCTATCGATTCACTGTGTTTTATTATTCTCGTATAGTTATTTTCCTTTTCATTTCATTTTAATTCAATGACTAAATCCAAACGGCCCAGATTGCAGAATCGTCAATAGTAAAACCATGATCCGCTTCAACCACCGAATATCTCATCGAATCCAGAACGGCAAAGTTAAATTCACGAGACAACCAAAACTATTTTCAATATAACCCAAAGTGTCCGAGAGTCTATTTGAATATCAGCATATCCCTTGGGAAACCATATCGAGCGCCAGTACGGATGTGCGTTACTGTAAAGAAGGACTCGCAAGCTTGTACGTAATGCTGACGATTTGTTCGCCGTGTACATTCACTGGGTCACGAGGGGTGAGCATGCGACGCGACGCGTTGATAGACGGTGATTTTTCGGTCTCCCGGCCGTCGAGAGCCACGTTGTTACGACTTCATTTTTCTGTTCCACGGAAATGGCGTGCAACACGTAGTCTAATATGTACAGGTGAGTGATTGGACGCGAGGCTCGCCTTCCGCGCTGCATCTGGGTCGATTCGTAAAGGGCAACGCTGGCGATGAGTCCCGGGTGTTTTTCGGGGATTGACCCGAATAGCGATTGCAATGATTTTCATGGTGAATTCAAAAGATCGGCTCTGACGTTATAGTCTCATAACGACGAGAGTCTTTCGGTATTTTTTTATCCAGTTTGGGAAATTTCATCATCATTCCTCGCGAGTATTATCTTGGTATGAAAGTCTAAAACTTCGCATGCTTCTTAACCTGCATAAATATTTTACCAAGTTCTCAATGCCCGTGTGGATACACGAACCAAGACTTGGATTGAGTTCTATGGCAATTCTCCTTGTACAACGACGGAAAAAAAAAAATAACTGCGAGATGTCAGGATAAAACACCACGTGTACCTGCCTCTGAGATTAAGATCTTTACTTGTAAATCCAACGAAATCAATGTGCACCATATTATATGATTTATTAAAAAAAAATGTTACCTACTAATTTGATTTTGTATGCAATTGTGTATAGCCAAATAATCCCTTGAAAAAGTGTCAATAAAAAAAAAACATTCTTTATAGCACGGATTTATTAAGTAGTCACTCGGCGCGGAATCAACATTTTTAATTCCTTACTGGAAAATACATGAAAAGAGACTAGGTAGAATATGAAGTACTCCTTCGAAGCGTACGGATATACATGAAATAAAAGGACTATCTTTTTTTCGATCTTTCTGTCGAAACAAGGGATTCGAAGTGATTTCGAGGTTGAATCACGCCCATCCCTGCTTATGAGCTAATCCACGTGAAGTGACGTTATCAGATCTTCTCAAAATCACTCATCATTCGTATTTAATATTTTATATAGATTACGGAGTACCCGCGCCCTCCCCAAAAAACTACTTGGATCTCGAACGATACTCATATACTAAAGATACGCCTTCAACCAACATCCGAACGTGCGGGACTAATAAAATGTCGAAAAGAAGAGAAAAAAAAGGGTAGTGTAATATGTTAATGGGTCATAACGAGGGCCGGGCACGCGCGTGCACGTGTGACTCCCCGAAAGATCATCACGCGAGCCAGCCCCGAAGCTCGTCGACTCTGATTAATCCGTCGCAACACGGCCTAGACGTGATTTATCATGCGCGTCGACGCGATCGCCGATTCTCATGTACACCGAGCGGACAATTTCATTTGGACATTTTCAGGAATATACATATACTCGTGGGGCTGACAAGAAATCGGGTGATTCCAAGGCATCGTGTATCATAACACGATGAAGTTTTTTTCCCTGTTATTTGCGAAAGTTAATTAAAGCTTGAATTCAAACGTAAATCGGATTGGTCGTTTCATTCGGATGGCTTGAAAATTTAAGAATAAAAACTATACGAAACCCTACGATTATACGATTGTATACGGGTATTTTCATTTGATCCGCGGTCACGATGTAGATAACTCCCACACCCCCCGAGAGCAGCACATTTAGCATATTTTGTTTCCCGGTTAATCAACATTCCTCTCGAGTCTCGACTGCTCGGTGTGGAAACGGACGGGAGACAGCTCGAGTCCTCGCGGCAAATTGAATTGGTGTATATATACACTACGGGAAATTATTGTAATCAAGTAAGTCGGACAGGGAAAAAGTTGTTGGCGCGCGCGGGAGGGTAATTGCGCCCGCGTGTACACGTTATATGTACCAAACGGCCAGCTGTCCTCGTTTCTCCCTCTCAAATCAGCCGACGCGCGCTAGGCTAATATGCGTTGATGCGTTTTTTCTTTCCCCCGAGTAAACTGCCCCTTCCATACGTATCCGATCCAGCGACATAGTCTCGAGTCGTGTGTGGCTCTCCCAAAAACTAGCTGACTGGCAAAAAGCCGCCCGGGCGTCTTTGTACATATATGCTAACATGGTAACGCGAGGCACTCGGACGCACGTGGCCCATACTGCCGTCGTATTTATACACGTGCGCGAGCTCGCGGGTGCGATCGTGATTGCCGGTTGTTTCACGTGCGTTAGCGCGGCGCTTGAATGATGGGCCGCGCGGCGGTAAGAGCGGAGGCGCGGCTTTCCGGAGGGGAAAAAGCAGAGGCCGGGCCGCGGCGCGCAACACCCTCGGCTCGACACAAGTGGCCAGTTACCGGGTCTCGCAGTGTTTGTCCAGCGATAAGGGCGCGCGATGCTCCGCTGCTGGGCGAAGCTCCGGCGCCAAGCTGTGCGTCATCGATCGAGTGCCGCTTAGTGCCGATCGCCCGCGGGGATACATCAGCTGCCCATCAGTCGGCTGCTTTTCTTCTGGAGAACACACCGCGGCCAGCAACGACATGTGCGTTTTTATACTGTCCCGGTGGTATTTCAACGCTGTTGTGTGTGCTCGTCCGTAGGTGTGTGTATCAAATTTTCCCGGGCCCAGGGGGCAAATATTGTTCCCGGTCGATCGTTGCGCGGGCGCGGTTTCGATTCGAGATAGATAAACGTGTGTGCGGTTGATTTTTAATCGTGCTCCCTGACCTGTATTGTTTTGCAATGATCTACACTGGGAAGAATACGATTATGGGAGCTTATACTATTTCCACGTAATAGAGAAAAAGATAGTCGTATCCAGTGGAGCTTACTATTGTCGCATAGTAAGATTTTATAATACAGTTCGCTTTGTGAATTATTAAATTATTGTAGAGTTACGTGTAGTGAATATAATAATTTTTTTATTCTATCCCAGTATGAATTACTATATTTAGGATACTGATATCACTAATATCGCTTGGCTGACATGCTCTTGCGCTAAAAGACATAGTAAACGTGTAGTAACCATCACTGATTTTCCTCTCAGCGTACCGTGAAAATATTCGGTATTGTTTCAAGCTTTCTTATATAAGTACCCGTAAGAGTATTAAATTATACTCTTCTTTCAACTGTCGGTAGGCTACTTTTGCGTCGATTGGAAGATACGAAAAAGATTCAAATACTTTTTTAATTGTCCGTAAAAAAAGCCGATTCAAGCTGGGAAATATTTATTTTCGGAATCAAGCCAAAGTTTACATTCAACTGGAATCTCTAAAATTTCAATCAATATGAGCCATTGACTATTACAAAGTTCGAATCGAGAATGGAACTTTGAGAAATTCAGAATTTAAATTATATTACTCACTTTTTTCCGCGATTCGTTATATACTTCATAGCACTTAGCTACTTTTTAGAAATCACTGTTCATTAATGTTTCATTATCATTTATAATCATTAGCGTTCGATTTCCTATCAATATATGATCGAATAAAATAACATGTATCGTCCTGTTCTGGAAGATCACTTATACAGTTATTGAAACCTTGTTTCGAATGACCAAATAAAGTCGCTGTATTGGAAGCACAATCTGGTTCGAATGAACCATCTTTGATTTTTCGGCATCCAATTGACGTTTGAAAAATCAAACTCCAGTTGGAAGCAAAAGCGAATCACGAGAAGAATGCGCGAGAACGAAGTGGAATATTTTATTGAATGATGATGGGCCCGCAGACGGAACCGTCGTCGCCGCAGCCATCGGTGGACCGATTGTCGGTGACGTTCGCGCTGGGGGAGCGTCGAGGCAGCGACGCGCAGGAGCCCCAGTCGCCTGCGAGCGGCAGCTTCGACTTCAACCCCCGGCGACGCGTCCTATCCGCCGACATGCAGCGCGTGCCAACTGCCCTCGGTGAGTTGAGCTTTGAAAGATCATTTGATTGATAACCCCTGGATCATTTGATTCTTTGGTTTGGCGATTGCCTTACGAACTATCTCGCTTCTCTTATATTACCCTCTTGCTGGGTAAATTTACTGAACTGTCAAATAGGGCTTTTCTCTCACTGCGTTCTTGGGTACGATGCTTTCCTCGATTGAAATCGAAAACGATCGAATCTTTATAATATGTTTATACTTTTTTTTGTTTTTCTAAACATTATACCGGGTTTTTTCCTTCAGTGCCTAAAAAATATAAAAAAAAATCAAATGCTATCCTGGATTACCCCAGATATTTGTAAAACGAAAGCAGGGAACTAGAATTACCTTCAATTTTATTGAAGGATTGATTCTATGAATTCCCCCTTGGAAGTTTTAAGGAGCGTGTTTCATCTCCTACAAAAAACAATGTGAACTTCGTTCTTTTATTTTTCTTGCTTAACACGTTGATCAAGTTTCTTTAGAAAGAATATTAGACCAACAAAACGTATTATATATAATGAAGATAATTTTAGTTCCCTGTTTTCGTTTTACAAATATCTGGGGTAATCCAGGATACCACTTGATTTATATGTCTTATTGAAGTCAAAAAATATTATCTCCGAGTTTTGATGAAAATCTCGTTCGTGGGAGGAAAGGCGAGAGCGAGGAAGCCGGCGAGGAGGACGACTACTCGGTTTCGGCGTGTGCGATAATCCAGAGGCGCAACTCGACTCGGCGACACAGCCGGAGAGGCAAACGTAGGCCATCGTCGCCGTTCAATCCCGAAGCGGATACTTCACTTCGCAGAAGATCATCAGTTTTCACCACGAGCTCCGGCGAGTGAGTATTTACTTGTTGATCTGCAATGTGATATCACACACTTTATTGAAAAAAAAAAAAATATATATATGGGTGATTCTCTGTCAAGTGAGAGAGTGAGAATGAAAAAAAATTCTGAAAATTTTTTTATGAATTCTAGAAGACTTCATCATGTCCTCTGAATTTTTTCGGAATTTTTTAGACCACATGTCCCATCCTGACAGAGGCTCAAAGTGGTGGAATTTGCAATATTAGACATTTTTTCAGGACCTTTGACCTCAATTTTGAGCTATCTAGAGATGTTTTAGAGTAAAAAGTCAAGAGAACTTTGTTTCTGGAAAAATGCCAAATTTTAAAAAAAAATTAGTTTCAGGGTCATTGGTGAACATATAGCTATCACCTAACTCATTTCCAGGCTTCAAATAGAGCAAAAAGTGGTTTCGATCACCCGAACCATAATGTGATACATACCAAAAGAAAGCTTACTTTATTACCAAAATATCTTGACTAGTCCCAGAGTGCTGCATTTGATCTCTTTTTTTTTAATCTATCAATATATTATAGAAATTAATGAAAATACCCTAAAAATGGGTGACCGCATACGTCACTTATATGTATGCATGTTACTCTGGTTTTCTCTTCATACTTTTCATTCACTGTATTGGTTGGCTGAAATTCCCACTCAATTTGATCCCATACTCGAGTCTCACACTTGTCGCCAACCCAGAAATGGTTATTTTATCAAGAGTTTTTCACTCACCAACAGATCCATTACACATTTGAGTTACCAATCTTGACCAAACTTTTTTTCATGTTTGTTTGAATCAAGAATAGGTGATATCCAGAGCCCCAGGGTGCAATAATCCAATTATACTCCCAAGATATTCATTATTACAACTTGGTTGGAGCCGTAGTTCTTGCCTTGAATCAGAATTTCCCTCATGAGGTGATTTCCTTTGAATGAACTTCATATTCACTACTACTTGTCGGATTCTACTGCATTTAATATCCTGCAAGACGCATAGAATCACTTAGTTCAGTTACATTACTCAAATTCACAAAAAAATTGCATTCGAATAGAATGAAATATAGAATAAATTGATGAAAAAAGACACGGTTCACGACTTCCCACTCTGGACTTGGATAATAAAGTAATAACAACTTTTATCAAAGTACAAGTGACACAAATACATTTAAATTCTATGATAATTCAGTGTCGGAATCGAATTTTACTTATAAGCACTTCAGATCACTTTTTGTCACACACTGGTAACCTTAAATAATATTCTGCTTACATTTAATTAGCACCCAACTGACATTCCAATTTTAGTCCTGTTCAGCGCACCTGTAACAAAAAATATGAACAACAAAGAATCATATTCTTAGAGAAAATAGATAGGGTGAGAAAGTACAGCTTGAAAGTATAAACTTATCTGAATCTTGCCGCAACTCCATCCAATGGAAAACTGATCAGCTACCTACGTTGAAGAAAATCTGCTTGTACAAAGGAGAACATTTGTACAAGCAATGAGAAAAACTGCATTCACTATCTCTTAAACTGTGAGTGATAACAACACTGCAACACAGCATCTCAGATGTTCACTTATGGGATCTTCATTATCGACCTCAATCTCTTGAGGTTCAAACGCCAATTCCATATTCCCATATATATGGAGACTGTAGTCTGTGTCTCCGTGGCTATACTATAGAGTATAGCTTACCAGTGACAGTCAGTGACCTGTTAGTAAACTGTGTTGAACATCTAAGATGCTGTGTTGCAGTGTTGTTTAATCACTCACAGTTTAAGAGATAGTGAATGAAGTTTTTCTCATTGCTTGTACAAATGTTCTCCTTTGTACAAGCAGATTTTCTTCATTGTAGGTAGCTGATCAGTTTTCCATGGGATGGAGTTGCGGCAAGATTCAGATAAGTTTATACTTTCAACCTGTACTTTCTCACCCTCTCTATTTTCTCTAAGAATATGATTCTTTGTTGTTCATATTTTTTGTTACAGGTGCGCTGAACAGGACTAAAATTGGAATGTCAGTTGGGTGCTAATTAAATGTAAGCAGAATATTATTTTAGGTTACCAGTGTGTGACAACAAGTGATCTGAAGTGCTTATAAGTAAAATTCGATTCAGACACTGAATTATCATAGAATTTGAATGTATTTGTGTCACTTGTACTTTGATAAAAGTTGTTATTACTTTATTATCCAAGTCCAGAGTGGGAAGTCATGAACCGTGTCTTTTTTCATCAATTTATTCTATATTTCATTCTATTCGAGTGCAATGTTTTTGTGAATTTGAGTAATGTAACTGAAGTAAGTGATTCTATGCGTCTTGCAGGATATTAAATGCAGTAGGATCCGACAAGTGGTAGTGAATATGAAGTTCATTCAAAGGAAATACACCTCATGAGGGAAATTCTGATTCAAGGCAAGAACTACGGCTCCAACCAAGATAATAATGAATATCTTGGGAGTATAATTGGATTATTACACCCTGGGGCTCTGGATATAACCTATTCTTGACTCAAACAAACATGAAAAAAAGTTTGGTCAAGATTGGTAACTCAAATGTGTAATGGATCTGTTGGTGAGTGAAAAACTCTTGATAAAATAACCATTTCTGAGTTGGCGACAAGTGTGAGACTCGAGTATGGGATCAAATTGAGTGGGAATTTCAGCCAACAAATATAGTGAATGAAAAGTATGAAGAGAAAACCAGAGTAACATGCATACATATAAGTGACGTATGCGGTCACCCATTTTTAGGGTATTTTCATTAATTTCTATAATATATTGATAGATTAAAAAAAAAGAGATCAAATGCAGCACTCTGGGACTAGTCAAGATATTTTGGTAATAAAGTAAGCTTTCTTTTGGTATGTATCACATTATGGTTCGGGTGATCGAAACCACTTTTTGCTCTATTTGAAGCCTGGAAATGAGTTAGGTGATAGTTATATGTTCACCAATGACCCTGAAACTAATTTTTTTTCAAAATTTGGCATTTTTCCAGAAAAAAAGTTCTCTTGACTTTTACTCTAAAACATCTCTAGATAGCTCAAAATTGAGGTCAAAGGTCCTGAAAAAATGTCTAATATTGCAAACTCCACCACTTTGAGCCTCTGTCAGGGGGGGACATATGGTCTGAAAAATTCTGAAAAAATTCAGGGGACATAATGGAGTCTTCTAGAATTCATAAAAAAAATTTCAGAATTTTTTTTTCATTTTCACTCTCTCACTTGACAGAGAATCACCCATATATATAAGCTACTTACGGATATGGCGCATAATACTGATCAAATATTAAAAGTACTTGCTGGCATATAAGATGGAGTACATTGTGCGATCCAACCTCGCAAATTTTATACATTATATCTGTAAAGTCACTAGGGTCTCCATTTAATATTCAGCTAATCTTGATCCACGTTCTGGGTCCGAAAAAATCCATTGCATCTGAAGTCAATTGCTTATCCGCTATATTATGCAATAAATCCGTTTCATTTCTCTATATGAAATACAAATGTGATCGCGCTCCTAATAGTTTGACGCTATGAAGTAGAAAAATAGCATTCGTTCACTCGTTTCACAAATACCAACTTAACATTTTTTACTCCACCCCAATCGAGAGTATCATGTCACCGATTTCGCTGAAACTTCCTGAGATTCTTTATTCCCGGTAATCTACGGCCGTTTGCCGGAACGTGTTCAGATTATCCAAAGATATCCGCGGGCGTGGGTGAAAAGAACAACTATTCCCAAAAGTCTCGGACGGATCAAAAGTTTCAGCAGTTCAGGGTCGGTTGAATGGTCGTTGGTATAATGAGAAACGAGCGCAGGAGACAGATCGGACACATGTAATACGCGAAAAGCTCGTCGAAGCTTGGCCGGGTGAATAAAGAAAAAGCTCGTTGTGTCGAAGCACCGCGATATCGATGGAGGAGGCTGGCGGCGGCGGCGGGGCAATATCGGGAGAGGAGCAGATCTTCGAGAAGCTCAAGCTGCACAAGGAGGTGCTCAGCGGCGTGAAGCAGCAGCCGTGGCCGCTGCGCAAGAAGCTAAAGCTCGTGCGCCAGGCAAAGGCGTACGTGCGCAAGCACGAGGGCGCCCTCCAGGAGCGGCTCGCTCAGACCCGCAGTACTCGCGACGCGCTCGCTCGCGCCTCCATCCTTATCACCAAGGTTCGACCTCTATATATACGTATACGCACGATTCGAATATGAGATGCGATGAAAGATCGAGTATGAGCTTTTCCCCGCTGGTCAGGATTATATATACGATCGAAGCGTCTGCGAAAAATTTTAAATTTTAAACGAAGTCATTACGTGTTTTCACACTCACAAAAGTTTCTTGTTGTTCCCAGAGGAATTGGGCTTCAGTCAGAATTTCTGCTACTTTCAATCATAGTATATTGTTGATTGGAGAAGAAAAGCCTTCTCTCAAAAAGATTCCGTTTGGAAGTAGCAGAAATTTTGACTGAGGCCCAATTCCTCTGGGAACAGCAAGAAACTTTTGTGAGTGCACTTGTGATTTGTTGGCGATACAGATCTTGCTAATATTCCAAGTTACTCGCGCTTGTGAATATTCATCTCGTGTACATAAATTTGAAATTCAACTGTGCTTTTCTTTATTCCAAAAGCAAAATTGAGAGAAAATCGCACGAAACTTGTTTGCATTAGAAAACGATGGAAATCCGCACTCGAGTAGACGTTTCAGAACTTGCACGCTCTCTTCTTGACGTGTTTGTGATGGGTCCACCGGATTCCGTACTTACATTAATGGCTCGATGGCGTTAAACTGTCCATGTTATATATTCAGCGTTTCTCAATGTATATCGACGGCCCTTACGAAGAAAAGCACATTTCAAATCTCCGACGAAAAAAAACACATTCCAGTTTCTCAGTCGAAGAAAAACACATTTCGGCTTCTCGGACGAAAAAAAGCACATTTCAGCTTCTCGGACGAAGAAAAGCACATTTCGACGAAGAAAAGTACATTTCAGGTTATTCGATGCGGTAGAAAATTATCTGCGCATTACCACGTAAAATAATACATTACACACAAGTAAAATAATACATTGCACGTTCTCACACACTCTCACGAGTATTGAGATACCCAATTTCATACATCTCATCATTCAATACACTACGTTGCTGAAATGTGCTTTTCTTCGTCCGAGAAGCTGAAATGTGCTTTTTTTCGTCCGAGAAACTGAAATGTGCTTTTTTTCGTCCGAGAAGCTGAAATGTGTTTTTCTTCGTCGTAAACCGTGAAATGTGCTTTTCTTCGCCGGAAGGTCGAAATGTGCTTTTTTTCGTCGGAGATTTGAAATGTGCTTTTCTTCGTAAGGGCCGTCGATATGTACCCTTGTAATTCGTTGGAAATCATACACTTCTGTATCACGCAGAAATGGCAACACTTCAAACGGGAGCTGATGAATCTGAAGACAGTGCTTGTGCCGTGGGAACGACGCATAAAGCAAATCGAATCGCAATTCGGCTCGGCAGTCGCGTCGTATTTCATTTTCCTCCGATGGCTCTTCTGGTTCAATCTCGTGCTAGCTGCGGCCCTCGTCACCTTTGTCGCGATACCCGAGGTAAGAATTCCATCGTTTGTAAAAGAAACTCGAGATCTAAAGAGAAGATGTGTCATTGATCGGATGGACATCGTCTGTGCAGTTACTAGCAACCCTGCAAAATGCCACGATAGCCGGGGAACGGAAAATCATGTTGCCCGAAGAACGAGCGAGATCGAATAACTTGTTCACACTTTGGGAGTTCGAGGGCAACCTCAAGTACTCGCCGTTCTTTTACGGCTGGTACGCCAACAAGCACACCTACAAGGCGTACAGGCTTCCCTTAGCCTACTTCGTTGTCAACCTCGTTGTTTACACCTACAGCTTTGTGGCGATTCTACGAAAGTGAGTATCCTTTGACGTGTCTATTGTCCGTATAGACACGAGGGCCGTGCATAGCCAGACGCGTGATTTTTTTTTTTTCGTTCTCATACACGAGGATGTTCTATTGGTCGAACGAAGGAAACGACTGTTGAATGATGGGTTGATTATAATTTTGCGAAAGGATGGCGAAGAATTCGCGGATGAGTAAGATGTCGGAGAAGGAGGACGAGTGCGCGTTCTCGTGGAAACTCTTCAGCGGCTGGGACTTCATGATCGGCAATGCCGAAACTGCCCAGAATCGAATCGGCAGCATCGTTCTCGGCCTCAAGGAGTCTCTACTCGAGGAGTCGGAGAAGCACCGGGACGAACGAAAGTGAGCCAGATCGTTTTTTCCGAATAAATTTCTCGTCCGCAAAATACACGCGTACGTTGATATACTCGTGTGTTCAGCTGGAAAATCATAAGCATTCGGATAATGGTGAACCTACTGGTGATGGCGATGCTGGTGATATCGGCTTACGCAGTCGTGGAGATAGTCGACCGGAGCGAGAACTTCAAAGTGCCGCACAGCAGCTGGTGGACGCAGAACGAGATCACCGTCGTCCTCACCCTCATCACCTACACTTTTCCCATATTTTTCGAGATTCTCGGGATCATCGAGAGCTACCACCCGCGCAAACAGCTACGACTGCAACTCGGTCGGTATGTCTCTGTGGCGAAGACCGTACTACGGTTGTGGTGTCACGTCGTGCTCGTATTATTTGTGAATAATCAATGTATCCTCTAAATTTACAGAATCATGATTTTGAATCTTCTCAATCTGTATGCCTTCATGTATGCCCTCTTCAAGAAGATCAACTCATCGGCAAGTTTATTACCAAGTTTTTAAATACGATTTACACGATACTCGATTCGATTCGATTCACGATTTAATTGTGATAATATTCAAATGAACAAACTTTTTCATCAGGATGAGAAACTCCAGAGCTTGAAGCCAAAAGGGCCTGGAGGCAGCATCGACTGTTTCGAAAGACAAGTTCCGTGTGAATCCAGTATTTTCTATACGGCCTCTGCTCTCGCAGCTATAAGTCTTGCTCTAAGCTCAAACTCACCTCAGTTTAGTACAATAGATTTGAGACCTGAAAAACTTATCAGGTACCTACAGTATTTGTAATTTTGTTAAAATAACTCATTATGCACATTAACATATTTTGTGTCGAGCTACTGATTACATAATGTGTCGTAGGGTTGAAACGGCGAACCACGCGCTGCCAAGTGCTGACGGATCTATAAAGACTCCTGATGAAAATTTTCCCATGACAAATTTCGATATGAACAATTTTTTCGACAATTGGACCGACAGCGATGAGGCTCGAGTTGAAACAGATTTTCCTCCAACATTTGGTTGGGAGAATTCGACTGCTTTCGATCTTATAATGGAGAACGTTACGGATAGCTCGGGACCAGTGGACAACAGTTCTTATCCTTCATTGGAGGTGCAAAATTCGGTGAAAGATTTCAATGAGAACGGGATAGAGGCCGATGAGTATGTGATAAATAGTGATGAAAGCGCGATTAACGCCGAGGACGATTATCCGCACAATAACTACAATGATTTTGGATTCATCGACGTTGACAATCAAACCAATGATTATTTTTTCGAGCAAACTCCGTCTCCTAGCCCGGAAAATTCAAGTGCTACTAGTGTATTCTCCATCGCCGACGGCACGATTTCAAATGTAACTTCTACGAGCTCGTCGAGCGAGCAGAACGTGCCTTCTTATGACCCTTCGAATTCTTGTGGAGAATTAAAGAGAGTCGTCAAATGTTTCGAGCGTATTTGTGAAAACAAAACATTCTTGTACGATAATTTTTCCGGTAAGTATTTCAAGTTTTCACGAACTAAAACAGACTCTTGTGTCTTTGTCAATATGTTTCACTGATGTGATTTTCATATTAAAAATTTATAAATGCCAAATTTTTTATCAAACGACTGTAGTGTCGAGTACATCGTTGGACATAAAGACGCGTCGGCTGCTCCGTGGTTTGTGCTGGGAAACGATGTTCGGCCAAGAACTCGCCAAGCTCACAGTGATGGACCTCGTGCTAACGATACTCTCGATTATGGGCATAGATTTCTTCCGAGCTCTATTTGTCCGCTACATGAACAGCTGCTGGTGTTGGGATCTCGAGAAGCAATTTCCTCAGTACGGCGACTTCAAGATAGCCGAGAACATTTTACATCTCGTCAATAATCAAGGCATGAATAATTACATTTCTTTGAGATATGATTTAGTCGATATAAAATCGACTGACATCCGTGTGTGACTCGTACATTTACTGGATCAAAAAAATTGTTGTTCTAGCAAGTTTTCCGATTTTCTCCTAAAAATTATCTGGAAATCTGCAAAGCGTCAGAAAAGGATTACGTATTCATTCCATAGATCGGGACAGTATAGATTGAATCAGTTAAATTGTTCCCTGTACCCTTGGTACGAAATAGCTTTCGTATCAAAATAGTAGAATTCGTCTTACGACTGCACCGGTCCTCAGGTGCAAAATTTATCTACCGGTGTAGTAGGAGTAGAATATAAGCAAAAGCCAACCTTCTTCCCGTATTTTTGCTGCGCCTTCTCCGTCTCCAGCTGAGCCTCAACACAAGACTCGTTCCACATCATTCGTTTCATCCGATATAAGCTCAACTGCATTATTTTTCTTCTCTTTGCGACTATTGCCATCGCACGACTTGTAATATTTGTATTTGATATTGTACTCATAAGGATTTTTGGGTTTCCCAGGTTACGTGTGGATGGGAATATTCTTCAGTCCTGGCTTAATAGTTCTTAACGTCATCAAACTCGTGATTCTGATGTACTTACGTTCCTGGACCGTTCTGACGTGTAATGTGCCACACGAGGTGGTCTTCAGAGCTTCGAGGTATTGCATTGTAACTTCTATTATATTCCAATGAATTTATGCTCAACTATTTTAAGAACTAAACAGTCTACGACTGAATGACACAAAGATAAAATAAATCTTGATTCTAACTGATTATTTCTCAATTTGAAAACTCGAAGAACAACATCATCGATCTCCGGTGATTAAGGATCCACGAAACTTGTTGAATGCGAATTATTCTTTTTCAGATCCAACAACTTCTACCTTGCCCTCCTGTTGACGATGTTATTCTTATGCGTTTTGCCGGTTGGTTACGCGATTGTGTGGGTCGAGCCGTCTTGGCATTGCGGTCCGTTCTCCGGATACACGAGGATCTACCATCTGGCCACCTCGAGTTTGAGAAATGCTCTACCTGACTACATCCACAAGTACAGGTAATTCAAAACGAACCTATTTGTTTTTTTGACGAAATTTCAATATCAAACTTCTTTTCCAGAGTTTTAGATTATATCGCATCACCCGGTATTGTTATTCCCTTGCTAGTATTGATGACTTTGGTAATATACTACATGACTTCTTTGACGAATTCGCTCAGAGAGTCGAACAATGACTTGAAGGTAAGTCAATCGATGACTTGTGTACTATGTATAACAAATCTGCGATAAACAACTTTTAACATAATCAATTAAACTTATTGAAGATCCAACTGAGGAAAGAGCGTACGGAGGAAAGAAGAAAAATGTTCAGAATTGCGGAGAAAGGATTGCAGAGCAACGACACTCCGTTTGCGAGGTGGAAAAAAATACTGCCGAACACAGCTAAATCCGTTGATATCGTATCTTCAAAAGACCACCAAGGTACTTTACACGCTAATGGTATGATAATTTTGCTTGAATTTCAAATATACTCTAGCTAAATGTCATACATATGTTCATTATAAGGTAACTGTACCCAATGTGCCCCCCCCCTAAGGGTTTTTCGCGAATTTGACTATGATAGACTTCGAATTTTAAAATTTTGTGAACGGCATCTCAAAGCTTAGCTCAATACCTATTAGAAACCATCTTCATAATCATCATTCGACTACTTTAACCTATCGAAAATCGCAATTTAAAAAAAAACGCAAAAAGGCTAAATGCACAAAACGTGTACCCAATTTGGCACAATTTTTTAATCATTAGCTACAGCCTATATAGGCCTACAGGGACGATCCAATTGGCATTGAAATAAACTCTCAATTATGTTCCCAGTGATATTTATACAAAATTTTTAACATACAACTCAAAAATACGCGTCTAAATCATCGTAATATGTCTATACAAATATTCAATGATTTCACTCATTCTTCCCATTTAAAAACGCGTAGAGGGGCACATTGGGTTCACTTTTTTTTGATGCGAAACACAGCAATTTGAGTAGGATAAAAAATAATTTTAGGAAAAGTGATGAGACCAATCGAAAGCTGAGATGTTTTTACACAAAAAAGAGTAATGACACTTTGAGAGATAAAAATTATTGACACCTGATTTTTGAGGTTGAGTGTGAAAAGTGAAATAAGAAAATGGTGAAAAAATCAGTAAGTGAAACTTCAAAGTGTTGTAGGAGAGTGGTTTTAAGGGCTAAATGGGCGGGGAAGATACCGAAAATTTTCTTTTAATTCCCCCAACATAACCCAAGAGCGACTGATGCTCAGAGAGCACCGGAAATACGAAATCTGACGATTGTGCCAAATTGGGTACAGTGCCAAATTGGGTACAGTTACCTTAATTTATGTTATTCGGTGCGTGAAATGCTAATTTACATAATGGTGTATGTTTTTAATGGCACTGATAACATTAAATATTGTACTCGATTGGTGCGTTTAAAATTTCAACTCTTGTGTGAACGTTAAAAACACACAAGTCTTTCATTCTTCACGCGCTAGTTGCATAAGTACTATATAAAAATATGTATTCTTGATCCAGAGCTCATTCGTATCGTCCTAAAAAATCACAAAGTTTGTTTGTTCAGGACTGTTCGACGGTCAAAAAATGTCATCAGGTCGATCAATCGAATATAATATACAAGCTCTGGACGATCCAAATGATTGGATATATAGGGGCAATTAAACGGTGCAATACGTGTAAATGGTCGATATTGGAATTATGGAGGGAGCGCATTATAAAATTAAACGGTGCATTTAACGAATTGACATATGCCGTACAGGATACGAAGAGCGAGAGCCGAAGCCATCGGGTGGCTCAGAGAACGGCGAGCTGACGGAGGGCGAGCAGGAGTCGTTGCCGAACGACCAGCCGCCAGAGAAGGCGAAGGCGCCGAGCTCCAGGGCCAGTCACAGGAAGAACGGCTGGAGAAGCTCGAAGGCGGCCAAGGACGACTCGCACGAGTCCGACGACTCGTGCGACTGCGCCGCGATACCGCGGATCTGCATCAGCGTCGAGGAGCCGACCCACAGCAGCGTCGCCAGCGTCAAGGCCCGCTCGTCCAATGACCTAACCAGGTCCACCGAAAATCTGGACCAACAATCGCAGTGACCAAGCTCCAAAGACTCTGCACTACCAACCCTATAGAAGTGGATGCCTCGGTTGTTTTAGGTATACACGTGGATGACGCGGATGGATTGTGTATTTTACCGTGAGTGGAGTCTAGCGTAGACCACATGACAAATCACACACGTGTCCCGTTGAACGTGCAAGAAATTTTGAGCAATCATTCGTTAATTTGAAAAAATAATCCTTCTTGGAAATTAGATTTTTGCCGAACGCCCTTTGGACAGAAGCCGGCCAATTTATGCTTCATTCCGCCTGAGTTTGCTTCGAGTCATTGCGAATGGGGCATTTGGCTCGGAATTTGCAAAGTTTTGCCAAGATAAATCTTTCATCGAGATTCATGTATATTTTCATGTCGAGATTCGTGTATATTTTGTATTCTGGAAATGTTCGACACTATAGTGGTGGGGCAATGACTCACGGAGATATTAGAATCTTAGTTGAGTAGATTTGGAAGCATGGCTTTTATGGACTTCCCTCGGATTACCGAAAAACTTTTCAAGAGAATAAATTTTGCAGAAAAGAGAGGGAGACAAGAATAAATTAGAAAAATTAAAAAAATGTCATTCTTTCCTAACAGACAATGGTCACTGAAACCTCTACCAAACTCTGCGAAGACTTTTTCTGTGGACTCTTTCAAAAACTTACGTTTCTCAACTTTGACATACTCCGAAAAATTTGAAATTTTGTTAAACTTCTTATACTCTTGACATCTTGTTTGACTATACGTTCATTTTTCTTATGAATATAGGGTTCATCAGTGTATGCAGGATAGAATGACAGTTTTATCTCTTATCATTCATAATGTTCTGATCTTATGTTGAAGAAGGAAATCAATTCAGAGAGCCTGGGTAGGATTCTCTTTATATTGATCTTATACATATTGTTAATTAACTAGGCTATTGGATCATTTGACATAAGGAATTGATAAAAGTAATAATGTATAGTATGTATGTACCTTAAGATCCCAACACCGGCAGTGGCGATTCAAATAAGGAGTAGTTTACGCTGCTCTATATATTCATACTCTTCAATTCAAAAAGATGTGGTGGCAATCATTTTTTACAAACTGAAAGGTAGATTTAAAATTTGAAATTCAAAACTGTTGACCTACTTTTTTCGATTTGAATAAACTTGAATATCCAATCTTGAAGAGAATATCAAAATTATTCATTTTTTATATCTAGCTATCTATATCACCACTTCAATTTCAACAAAATTCGAGAACAATGTTCAACTAACCAATACTTCTAAATTGACTCACAAATAATGATCCTTTTGACATTGATCGTTTTCTGATGTTTTTGCGTCATAAATATTTCTGTCCAATTAAATGTGGAAACTGTAACATGTGGTAAATTTAGGAATGTGGGTGTAATAAATTCATGGCAGTTTTTCAAAAGAATGTCTTGTTTTTATATTAAAATTCTAATTATATATTTACATCGTTGAAAAATTTTATGTTTTAAAAATTCATTAAAAATATCTAGATTGCCACAAATAACGTACATAAATACCGTTTACATTTACACCTTAAGTCGCTTGTAAATATTGTTACAATATAAAGTTCAAAACGTCATTACTTATCATGGCTATAATTATTTAGTCTTATATTATTTGCACCGTTATAAATGATTATCGGTTGAACCAATACACACTCACTCTGAGAGTCTGAGTTCGTATCCTGAGCGGATACCTAAGATATTTTTCTCGGTAAGTGGTAAAAGCACGTCGAAAAGTGGATTGAAAGTTGGTGCAAGGTGTTAGCAAGATTGATCAACTATGTAGGGTACACGAATGAATTTCCGAGAAAATAAACAAGAAAATAAACAAAGTTGAACGTACAATTCAATTTACCAATTCTGATTCAAGTCTTATGGAATTCGGAAAAGATTCAGTTCATTATTCGAGATTAACAAATTTCGCTCTACAATGTTTTTCTTTTGTGTTACACGACGAATATAAATTTCATGCTAGAAAAGTGGCATATTCTGCGAAGGTGCATAGATCAACTTAAGTAAATATAAGTTCTTCTAACAATTTTCGAAGTTAATATTCGAAATATAAAATGTTTAGCCCTTGGGTACAAAATTAAAAAAAATTGTATGAGGAGCGTGTTAATATTGAATTGACGTAAGAAATATTCACAAGTTGCACGAAACTTTGACTGATTGTGAGTTACGATTAATTGTTTGTGTAATAAAATGATGAAAATAGAAATTTTCAACAATTTTTGCCATAACTTTAGGAGAAATTCTAATACTTTTGAGCTAATTTACAATAACTGTCGTCCGAAATATTTCATGATTTTTCGTCATCATGAAGAAAACAATTTATCTAATTTGGTACTTTCTAATTATAGAAAAACTTTAGTTACAATAAAGAACAAAAATAATGATTCATATTAGATATGTTTAAATTAGTTGTCTGGAGAGTAGTGATTTTTCACTGAACTATTTTAAGACGACTGTTTAAACATGCGTTATCTAATTGTACTTTTTTTTATAAAAGGGGTTATACCCATATATTCTATTGAAATAATATAAATAGAATAAAATATCTTCCTAAAACTTTCCCGTGCAGAGTTTGGGGAAAGTTTTTAATTTATCTATAGAATTGATAACATTTGCATAGAAAGTTTCAAAGTAACGAGTCCTTACAAAATCGATGCAAATCGGAAATACTCATTCGTTGTATATAAATATACTGATAATATTGGAGTATAGCTTTGAAAGTTTGAATCTTAAAAAATAATATTGCTTGCCACACTAAACAGTATAGAGGATCCCGTGTTAGAAGGCAAGATTTCGGGGTTCAAAATACTTCAGAATTTAGTATTGCTTGGAGGTTACTAACGTATGAAGGACACCGAAATCTACTAGTATACATAGTTTCAGACATTTTTTAAGAAAATTGATTTCCCAGAGAAATACCTAGAATTAAATCTAAGCACCTCCGATTTCAGTTTGAACTTTGGACTCAATCGTAGCTATATTTTGAGTTACTGGTGGTAAATCTCAAGAAGACTGTATTTCTTCAATACTCAAGTGTGCGATGAAACGGAGTCTCATTTGAAGAGCAGGTTGCAACCGCCGTATTATACTGTCCACTTCATTCTTCATTAAATCACCGACAAACATGTACTTTATGTGATAACTAATTTGCATAGTTCAGGAAATTATTATATTTTTGATAAGTTCTCTACTTCAAATATTTGATAAGCAATTCATATTCAAATGAAATTGTAAAAGGATACAATAAATCGCAAACTGGATCCATAAGTTTCAGATGCTTTTGCGAACAATTGACTTGTTCTAACATTTCATACAAACAAATGGTAAGATCGTTGACACATCGAGGTCTCTCTAAGTTGAAACGTGTCAAAGTTGGTCCAATTAAGTGACAAGCGAAAATTAACTGCTCTTCATTGGTGACTACAGGTTGTAGTTTATCTTTGATAAATCTGAAATCATTTTAATATTTATGTTTGAATTACCATGTGTGAAATTGAACATATGAGCTATTCGACGCAAACTGAATTGGATTAACATTTTTTTCTAGTTCTGGTTAAGGAAATTTGTTTATATTTGTCACCGAAATACTCTAAACATTTTTAGATGTTTATATCATTGCATTCAGAAGATACATATGCTACTTAAAGAAGAAAAAGAAGTTACAAAGAGTAAAATCATCTGGATGATCAAAATGTGAAAAAGTTTTTCCCAACTCTCGTTTTTTTATTTTGAGACTATATTCCAAGTTAATCAAGCTGCAAAGGTGAAACAAACGGAAAATCATAAAAACTCTACAATTAAGTGATACATGCATATTCTATATGTGGTCATATGTAAATTTGTAAAAATTTGAGAGCATTCTGCCAACAATAACAAGTTCTTTGGACCAGAATTCGAAATAAATGTTGACCCATATAATGAACTAGTAAATGATTTTGTTTGCTACTCACTTAGCCATTGTAACAATTTGTCCGACTCCAGCATGGTGCCAAATAGCATGAGCCAAAGCCAACATATAACTGTATTTATTCTCCAAAAAACTGTTATGGGTCAAATTAAAGTTGAATAATTGAAAAGGAGATAAGTTATCATATTGCCAAACCATTAGACCGGAACTAGTAATCGTTTCTATCAAACGATCATGTAAAGTAGACCAGTAACACTCTGGGAGAGCTGTCATTATTTTACCAATACAATTAATCCACATATGAATCTCGTCTGACGGTATTATAGTATACCTATAACAAAATTATGTGGTTATTATATCCAATGATATTTTTCTTAAATACATAAAAGTGTTAATTTCATAGCATACCCTTTAGCTACTACATCGAGTAAATTATTTGCAACTACGTTTGGAGCTACTGGGAGGGCCATCAGTTCAACACACGTAACGTATAACGTGTGTGCAGTTGGGTTTGGGAATTCATTAAATCTCCAATCAGTGGATGGAAATTGCGCTCTTCCAGAGATAGCTTTGATTGAAAAAACAACAATATATCATAATAATATTCGTTGAAATCTTCAACTAATGTTAGAATACTCATTTCCATGTTTTACACAATAATATATGAATCGTGAAGAAAAATCAATAATGTGAAAAAATATATGAAGATTGAAGATATTTACTTTCAACTAGTCTTTGAACTAAACGGACATAATATTCTAGTTCAGGTTGCCAGAAAACATCATCGTTAGATCTAGCCATATATTTTTGGTAAGCATCTGACAAAGCCCAGCCAGGAGCTCTGATTTCTTTCAAAGAACCTAATATTGCGGTCACTAGACGTCGTTTCAATGGTTGTTTATCCCTCAGTTTTCTTTCATAGTAATGTAAAGTATTATACAAGTATGTTACTGGTCGATCTGAAAAAATAATTTCATTTGGAAAATTTGGTTTTAAATACGTCAACGCTTGAATGCAGCTTAAGAGAATTCTTATAAAAAATATTAAAAGAATACGATTGCGATTGGTGTAATTAGCTATTATATAGTGAATTCTTACCATGAAATCTGTACAAACAACCCAAGTGTTCTAAGAGAATTTCTAAGCTTTTTGTAACTTGTGGTATTTCCAAGTAACGATGCATTACGATGTCGAAAACCGGCAAGAATCGCAGACAAACATTTCCAAAATAAGCTGGGAAGCTTTGATACTGATTTGGAGTACCAGATGATTGCTCCATCATTCCTTCTGGAGCAAATTTTTCAGGGAACTTTCTATGAAATGCCAAATGTTTCTCGTGCCAGTTAGATTGTTTCCAGTGATCAGGAGAATTTTCTTTCACAAATTCCTGCATTCTGCTACGGAACTCTGTTGCTTTCAGCAATAACAATTGAATAATATAAAAACAAACTTGGGCCTCGTTACCCTCTAGTGTTCTTAAGGCCTATCATGAAAAAGTAAATAAGTTTATGAAACTTGAATAAAATAATTATATTGAATTATTCCAAAAATATTAACAACTTACTAAACATAAGACTAATCTATCAAACGTAACAATATTATATTTCCAAATCATACTGTTGATAGCATCGACGCTCTTATTAACATAGGGCCCATCAGAGGTGCTACTAGAAACTTCAAAAACAATATAATCACAGAATTTTCTAAGATGGGCTGATATAGCTCGAGCTCCAATTCTTTCAAGGATTCTGTAAGAGAAATTTTATTTATATGAGTATATCCTAAGGTGAACAGTGTTCATGTTAAACTATGTATACATCATAAGTCTACTCACTTGTATACAATTGGATTAATACGATCTGTTTCAAGTATCATCTTCCACAGGAGACAAAGAAATAATGGAGGAGAATTCGGGACGGAGAAATGGGCAATAATATCATTTTCATTACTCATTGAAGCCCAATTTCTATATTCCTCCTCAACAGTTTTCTGTAATGAAGATACAAAATTGGTAAGATTTATAAATTAATCAAGCATAATTATAATTAGATGTTTTTTAATTTTTTTATAAAATATTACTTTAATTTGTTGTTTTTCTTCTTTAGGGATACTATTTTGTTGGAAAAATCCGTTTAAAATTGGAGGGAAACATTGTAAAGTATGTTCTGCCCAAGAATGAGGCGTATTTTGCATAATAGTATTGAGTAAATCTTTACACCATGTTCCACTCGAAGTATCCCCTCCTGTGCCTGTCAAATAAAATAAGATGAATAATCACTAAAAGAATCTAAAAAGTGGGAATTTTTTCAAGTAAAATAAAAATATTCTAGTACCTGTAATATGCATTGATCTAGCAAGAGTTAAGACTAATGCCCTGTTGAGCTCTTCGGAGTCAGCAGAGACAAGTGTTTTTGGCTCAGACAAAAATCTAGATAAATGCGGCTGAACTTCTGCTGAGCCCAGGCCTGTAATCAGTCGCAACGCAGTGCTCTCCACACTAAAAGTAATTCTTTTGTGATTAAGAAAGTAGAAAAAGTATTTAGACATGGATTTTATTTTCAAATTCCATTTAAACTCAACATGAGCAAACAAATTATCGTTCATGACAATTCTATATTTCACTAACGATTCAAGTAACATTATATTTATATTAAAAAAATTTACCAGAGATGCAGTTGCGTTTGATTTGTTTGTGGTACAGCAGCTAAACTATGAAGATGACTTAAAATTTGTACTCTGTATGTTGGTTGAATATGATGCATTCTGTAACTAAACATATCTAAAAGTGTATATAAAATGCCCCATGCATGGGCTTTGAAAACTGTGGGTATCAAATGACCTAGAAAAATAGGTTGAATGAATAAATATGAGTCAAGTAGACTTATATTATCTTAATATATAATATATTAATTCTTACTTATAAATTTTTTTATCCCGAGGCTCTCCATTTCTGTATAAACTAATAATCTACTATAAGTCTCAACAGTAGCTGGAGGTAATGGTGAATTATTTTTCGTTGAAGCACATTTAGTAATGTGCGTAACAATACTGTGTATTAAGCTCATTTTTACATGTATAGTTAAAGAATCGAGTATGGACATAGGGAGTGGAGCTGTTGGACTATTCGACTGAGCTGTATTATTCTGTAAACTTTGTAGAGGTTGTTGTTGCTGATTCTTTTTAGAGAAAAAAATTATAAGGCTAGTTAAAATGTTTCAATATAAATATTTGCAATAAAAGTAATATTTTAGTAATACCATTACCTTTTGGGTACCTAAAACAGAATCTACAAGGACAGCCATTGGCTTTGTGAAAAATTCAGGACTGGAAGAAAATGCATTACAAAGCAATGCAATCTTATAATCTGATCCCATAGAAAGTGGTGTACTTTGCACAGCCATATGATGGAGGAATCTAACAATTGAAACATGAAAATGAAACATCTATTGTACCTCAACTAAGTCAATTTATGATAATTTTTAAATAATATGTCAAACATTTTCGAAAAATCTTAATTTTGATAGATAGTTGTTGATAGTAATATTAATGAGATGTATGATAATATAATATATTCTTACTCATAATGCGATTTCAAGTTATGAGGTATCAGTCTATGAAAAGTTGTATGTTCGGAGTGATTTTTTTTCAGAAGATGAATCCAAATAGAAACTAATGCTGTCTGATGAGTGCAGATCGGATTTGTGAGATCTGGGACTGGTAGAGGTTCCTTTTCTGGGTATAGAAGATCGTAAAGTTTGAAAAATGGGATAAAAAGTTCCATCTATAAAAATAAATATGAATTATTAACTTATCCAGCCTCTGAAAAGCACATTATAATATTAAAATTTAATATTTAATATTGCAAATAAAAATAATTACAGGTCTACGTTGTATGCTCCCAGAAATGAACTGCAATAGTACCCACATTAGATGGTCTCTAGATTTTTTCCACTCTTTACCAGCAAGCTGTGGAACAAATCAGTTTAAATCAAGGATATTTCTATCTTTTTCTTTTTAGGTGTATATACATATATAAATACTACCTTATCGTGGATAGCCATTACAAAACTTGGAAAATTGGCGAATTGGAAAAGGACATAACAGATTAGTTGTGATGACAAGTGTAGCCAAGGCCAATGATTTGTTGTAAGTCCATCAGAATTTTCTGTGGATGTTGGTTCGTTCTCTGATTTTTCCATAGTCCTTATAACGAGATTAACCAATTGTTCTTCTAAAGCTGCACATCTTGTATTAACTGTACTATTTAACTAGAGTGTTTGAATAGATTTTTGAAGTCAAAATATTTATCTTTCTAGGATGGGTTTATGAATTAAACATCAGATATTAATTGGAAAAAGAATATACCTTAGTTTGTAATCCTAACATAGAGCAGACCATATCTCTACTGTATGGTTGCTCCAAAACATATCTTAGTAGATCAGTCTGTGGTTTTAATAAATCTGAATCATAGGGAAGACTTCCTTTTAATGTGAATTGTAAAGTATTGCGATCTAAGAGCCATGGAATCACTAAATGATCTCCATATCCTGTGTGCTCGACTACTGGTAACATTTTGGAATGTCCAATAATTGAGATCATTTGAACAACATTACGAAAACTATCAATAAATTTCGATATCAATTTTGATAGCTGAAATAAATGAAATATTGTTAAGAGGCATTGACAATAAATCAAATATTGTTCAGGCTAAATTTGATTATGTACGTTTGTGGGATTTGATCATGGATGTTCAAAAAAATTCAACTTACCCAATGTGGCCAGTTCCTATTTTCTGAAAATTTTTGAATCTCATTAATGATCAAATAACTAGGTAATAAACATGCATTCCTATCAAAGATGTATTCAATCAAATTTTCCAGTGCTCTCATCTGAGGTTGTACCGATGCATCCAATCTCGCTGGTAAAGAATGAGCTTTCTCTTTACATGCCTTGAAATATAAATATTCTCATTACAGATTTAGTATAAACTAATGAACAAGATGAAATGCGATTTCCAGCACAAACCTTCATTATTTCTCGAACCCCCTTGTAATCTACTCCTCCAATAATATGGCGGACTAGAGTGAAACATTTTATCCAAAATTCTTCATTCTGATACTGTAACTTTTCACAGCTCAAGATACATTCACATACTAGCCTGGGAGAGAAAAATGAATTAAAGAGATCATACAATCATTTCTAATAGCTAGAGATCATTTTCATCAATCTTACTTGGCAGGCAGAACATTGGTGGATACCAGATTTTCAAGCAACGAAAGTATAAGGTGCATTCGTTTGTAATTTGTAGTATCTGCTGCAGTGTATAAGAACTTGCAGACTGCTCTCTCCTGTTGCTCCGACGTCAAACTCAACATTGCCTTTTTCAGCTCCGCCTGCCATGCTGTGATTTTCTCTTTCTCGTTGCTTGTATTATGCACAATAATACAGCTGAATGCTTCTTCTATTGCTTCCACCCTCTGAGACCGAGAAAGCAAAATAATTAACTGGACAAACTAGAACTTGACCACGTATTTTAACATGTAAAAAGCAAACTCACAAGGATATCGTTGAGGATATTGACGATCTGCGACTCGTTGACCATGTCTCCAGTTTATCATAGACTCCAAGAAGCTCAATGGAAGCTGTGGAACTGTTTGAATTTAGCTGACCTCCGCATTCTCCCGGCTATTTATGCGAGAACGCTGGTCAATTCGATTCAGCCCGTGTAAAACCGACACAGACGTAAGAAAAGCCTATCAGCTCTTCATCGAGATGTGAAACCAGTCTGACGATCGGGCAAAAGTCACAAGCGATGCTTGCCGAAGTCATGAATCAACTATATAAAATCAACTATGTATAAAAACTGTTATGGGAGGCTGTCCAGCGCGGCATGGCCGATGTCATGTTTTGTTTTGATTCGCGCTTTACCTGCGTTGTTTTGACACGCGGGTAGAAAATCGCTCGTATCTCTCTTTCTCTCCAGCGGACCCTGCACAGGAGCAAACTTTCCTCTGCGCGAACACAACGCACTGGCGCACATTGCTTAGCACCTGTGCCACTGAGGAGCCATGGTGTTGGGTATGTATGTGTTTGTGTGTGTAGTGAAGCGACTCGGAGAGGTTATATACGTCGCTCTCGCATCACACCGGCAAGCCTACTCGAACCGATGCACCGAGGCTGCAGCAGTGCATTAGGCCCGAGTGGCCGGCGGGTCGCATCTCGTTGTTGCGCGCTGCGGTCGACGCACCTTTTGGCTCCTCGCACTTGGCGAATTCCGATCGATAGCACGCTGCATTCGCCCGCGCGCGGAGATGTGCAGCTTTATTTACGATTTATATAGCAACTGTTACACACACACACGAGCGCGCGCAAACGAGGAGCTGTATAGCGCAGGTGCAATATACGTGTGTATTATACCTATACATATACATTGATGCACACTACCGACAACACACCATAACACAAGGCGTCTTAGATTAGTTGAAGTTCCATCCTACAGATGGATCAAAATCGAAGTGACGAATATCGGGAAATCCGGAAATGCTGGATAACGTGTGATCTTCTTGTGACGTCACGCATGAATATGATGAAGAAAAAAAAAATGTTAAGAGCTGTTGTAGTAAAGTGTGACTTTTAACTCTAAAGTCTAAATACATCTGTTTATACGATGCATGTCGATAAGAGCAGATTTCCGCGGCGTAAAAATGAAATTTATACTTCGAAACTCATTACTGGGCACAGGCCACATTTCCGTAGCCGTTGGATGGCCCAAGCTTCACCAAGGTTTTTCCTATATATGCGGTTTGAGCTGCTAAACACGAATTTTGAGGGTGGACAGCCGGTAATTGGGCATGAAGATTTTTATCGAGGATTTACCGAGAGCGATAATATCGACCCAACCGTGGAAAACCCTTTAGCATATGATTACGCGTAATCAAAGCACGCTGGATGTGTACTTTGAAATGCTGGGAAATTGGAAAAAACCATTTTTCCGGCTTAAAATCTGTTCGAGACCAGTTGGTGGACTGGGAAATATTGTGGCGTAACGGAGCAGTGTAACACCTTGAAAATCGGAAAAATCGCATTTTCACAAAGTTTTGGAATTTTTTACTCGGAAACGGCGCATTTTCATGAGGTATGTATAGAAACCTTTTTTCTGCACAAAGCTGATTTTCGTATCGCTTTTGGAATATTCTCGATAAAAATTTTCCTGCTCATTTACCAGCTGTCCGTCCTCGAAATTCGTGTAAAGCAGCTCAAACCACGTAGGAAAAATCTTGGTGGAGCTTGGGCCATCCATCAACTACGAAATCCGGCCCTGCGTCCGGACTATCAAACGAGTTGGAGTTTAATATTTATCAATGAAAATATTTTCAACCTGTGATGCACCCAAAATTCTAGCTCTTGATATTAACGATTGAGCCGTCATATGCACAAAAGATTGAATAAATTGTTTACGCTGTATGTTTATCCATGAGGATCGTATTTGAACAACATTTAACTGAAGTATAATAGTAAATTATGCAACTAGTGCGAGAAATTTTGAAGACGCGTGTGGACGTCCCTTAAATTATGAACGCACCATAGTCGGATACGATATCTTATGCACTAGTGCGTGAAATGCGATTTTACGCACTATTAACATAAAATAGAGATCACAAGTGATAAAGGAAATTTAAACTCCTTGCTCTATCCGAAACGCACCAGAATAGACATATACTTACGTATCGAATCAATGAAGCTTTATCGATCAATCAACGCTGACGGACCGCCAATGGCAGTTAAAGCCTTTCAAGGTTATGAAAATCGACTATTGCGCCGAAGAACAGCACTTGGATCTCGAGCGCAAAAATATCAACAATGGGTTGTGATCCCTGCAGCCGAAGTCCTCCATCAGATGAGAAGCTCTTACTGAGTTAACCCCAAGGACAAGCGAAACTTAAAGTTAAAGCGACATGATAGCGATTTTCTTCGTTGCGGTTTTGGTTACAATAGCCCAGGGTAATTGAATTAATTGAAAGGAATAAAATTAGCCCTTTTTCCCAATAATTGTGACGAAAGGGAATAAACAATCTAGTGCTCGTAATTTTCTATTGAAGCTGATGAGGATTTGGACGTCGTCAGGAAGCACGGCCGTATAGTGGGTGGCACGGTGTGCGCGAGATGCCCCTGGATGGCTTCGCTGCAGCAGAAACCGCCCAGAAAGTCGACTCACTTCTGCGGTGGCGTGATCATCAAGCCGACATGGATAATGACAGCCGCACACTGCTTCCAAAATGAAAGTGTATTTAGTAGTGACAATCCGAAGATCCTAAGGGTACGAGTAGGATCGCCCAATTGGAATTCGGGTGGCAAGTTGTACGACGCGCAGGAGATTATAAGCCACCCGAAATACGCGTTCCCAGCGAACAACATAGCCTTGGTCCAGCTATTCGAAGAGCTGTCGTTCAACGAGTGGATCAAACCGTTGAGCCTGCCGAAGAAGAACAGTGTGTTGGCCTTGGGGACCCCGGTGACTGTCTCGGGGTGGGGCACGACGAACGAGGCGGTGACCGTTTTCACGAGTCACTATCAACACGTCCACGTCAGGATCAGCCGATGCTTGGACAACGTGACCAAGGGCCTCATCTGCGCCCACGACCAACGCAAGAGCTTTAGCAATGGCGACGGGGGCGGACCGCTGTACACGAACGACCTTCGGGTAGTCGGCATCGTGATCGCTAGCTTCGACTACCAGTCGCCTGGAGTATACACGGACGTCGCCCATCACGTGGAGTGGATACAAAAAAATGCTGTCGAGAAAAAAAAACCTGCACGACCTATTCCGCCTATAGAACCACCCCCCGTACAGTCTACCGCGTATACCTGTCGGCCGTTTCTCGTTTGTTGGCTCGTGACACTGCTCAATTTTTTCTGGCTCAGATTGATTTGAAATTTAAGCGCGGAATACGTAATCCACGCGTCTGCAGTTTGTATTGCGCACACGAGCAAAATGATCATTTTGAATGTACGTATACGTTTTAATAAACGCCAGTCTTTATTCTGTAGTAAAAAGTCTCGCGACTGTTATAATTTGTGTGATGAGTGACATGGATTTTTATGAGATTCAATCCCTGCGCTCGTCGCCTTTTGGGGTCAGTGACTTATTACTGCGTAAATATATTCATAAAAAATATTTAAGGCAAATATTTAATGTATGACTTAAATATTGGCTTGAAGATAAATGTAATTTTTTATTAGCCAAGAGAAATAGTTGCCGTAAAAAGCTTCTCATCTGTTGTTGAAACTCAATATATCTTTTATTTAAAATATCCTTCTGCTGACTAAGCGTCTGAAACCATTTTCGAGCATTTTTGAAATACTTTTCACTTGTTAATCCCAGGGTCATCAATAGATACTCATCATGGTAACAATGGTTTATGATCATAGCACCAGAAAAAAATGAAAAAAGAAACGTAAGAACCCTATCAGCTACTTCTGTTTTTCCGGGTACTTCAATGGATTCTTTGTTGACCAAAGAACTGAATACTGTAATATACCAGAATTCATACGATTTTTTGTCCATGGCTTATGCCGATGGTATTTTGGTGCTAATTGAACCTCAATTACTTCGGTTGATGTAATGTCAATTTTGGCATTCTTCGACGATGAAAAATTGCAGCGAGCATATGACTATGAATTATTTGCTCAGCACTGAGCATTCATCTGTTTCTACGATTATTTTTTGTATTATAGTCAAACTAAACTTTCGCTTCCCCAAGATTAGAAATTATTAGTCATTAATTTTCCATAAGCGCATCGATGCCAACAAACAGTATGTATGTACGTATATCCTCGCCATTTGAATTTTGCATCCACGCGAGTAGTATAGCTATGCGGATACCAATGCATGGGGGTTCTAATGCATGGGGATTCTAATGCAGTGCATTAGAACCCCCCTGGGGGTTCTAATGCACTGCATTAGAATCCCCATGCATTAGAACCCCCATGCATTGGTATCCGCATAGCAAGTTTGACTGTGCACGGAAACCACATCCACGGTGAATTCTGGTGGATTTGAATGCATTATTGTCTACTTAGTTCTACATCTGCATTAGAACCCCCTGGGGGTTCTAATGCACTGCATTAGAATCCCCATGCATTAGAACCCCCATGCATTGGTATCCGCATAGCAAGTTTGACTGTGCACGGAAACCACATACACGGTGAATTCTGGTGGATTTGAATGCATTATTGTATACTTAGTTCTACATCTGCATTAGAACCCCCAGGGGGTTCTGGGGGTTATAATGCACTGCATTAGAATCCGCTTGCATTAGAACCCCCATGCATTAGAACCCCCATAGCAAGTTTGACTGTGCACGGAAACCACATACACGGTGAATTCTGGTGGATTTGAATGCATTATTGGCTACTTAGTTCTACATCTGCATTAGAACCCCCAGGGGGTTCTAATGCACTGCATTAGAATCCGCTTGCATTAGAACCCCCTGCATTGGTGTCCGCTTAGCAAGTTTGACTGTGCATGGGAACTCCAGTGATAGAATTCTTGTGGATAATATCCCCCCCCCCCCCCCTCCGCCCCATTATTGTTAAAAAATTGTAATTGACAATTTGATGAAAAATTTTGCAGAATATTTTCAAAGTCATGTATCGATTGCAGATAAAGGGATAAATATCTTGGATCTATGTAAATTTAACTGTAAAATGCTTCTATTTCGAGATATTCGAGTTTGAATGTCCCACTGCATTAGAACCCACAGCGTGTTCTGATGCACTGCATTAGAATCCAAATGCATTAGAACCCCCTGCATTGGTGTCCGCTTAGCAAGTTTGACTGTGCATGGGAACTCCAATGATAGAATTCTTGGGGATAATATCCCCCCCCCCATTAATGTTGCAAAATTGTTATTAACAATTTAATGGAAAAATCGTGAAGAATCTTTTTCAATGTCATGTATCGTTAGGAAAGTACGAAATAAATCTTTCTGATTTCTGTGAGTTTGGCTGAAAAAGGCTCCTATCTCCTGATATTTGAGTTCAAATACCCAGTTTTCACAGGGTAACATAAGCAGAGAAGAGGTGGCATGGGAGTAAAATGCATAAAACTCGAAATGTGAGCATTTCTCGAGAAAATTATAAGAGATGAAAATCGTTCAATTTTCTTTATCACATTGATATATCACTTGAAAAAAATGTTGAGGTGTGATGTTACAAAATTGTTATTAACAATTTAATGGAAAAATCGTGAAGAATCTTTTCAATGTCATGTATCGTTAGGAAAGAACGAAATATATCTTTCTGATTGCGGTGAGTTTGGTTGAAAAAGGCTCCTATATCTCCTGATATTTGAGTTCAAATGCCCAGTTTTCACAGGGTAACATAAGCAGAGAAGAGGTGGCATGGGAGTAAAATGCATATAACTCGAAATGTGAGCATTTCTCGAGAAAATTATAAGAGAAGAAAATCGTTCAATTTTCTTTATCACATTGATATATCACTTGAAAAAAATGTTGAGGTGTAATGTTACAAAATTGTTATTAAAAATTTAATGGAAAAAATCGTGATGAATATTTTTTTCAAAAATCACATTTCAATAGAAAAATAACGAAATAATTCGTTCTGTTTTTGTAACTTTTGCTGAAAAAGGCTCCACTCTCGAGATATTTCAGTTTAATTGATCGTATATTCGAAAGTTAACATAAGTTGATTGGTACGACATTCGAATAATGATATCTTGAGATGGAGACCTATTTCCAGAAAATCACATGAGAACAAGACTGTCTTATCTATGAATCCATGTCGATCTGTGAGATAAAATGAATATTGCTTTTTCAAAGAGAAAGCTTTGTAATGAGACAAAAAATCGACCCACCGAATCAGACCTCGGGACCTCGATTTTCGTAATCTACGAGTTAAGGAGTAAAATACCTTTGTGACTTTTTTTCAATTTTTTTTTTATTGGCTTAAACACTCCATATACTATATAAGAATGATATGAAAGTTGATCAAGTGGGGAAGAAGCTCGAAGTGCCTCAAAAAATCAATTCTTTGAACAAAATCGTATAGTATTAGTATTGTACTCAAAACTTTGAATCGGAGGTCACAAAGGTATATTACCCCTTAAAAAACATGGAAATCCAAAAGTGTCAGTATATATGTATGTGTATGTATGTATGTATGTGTATGTGTGTGTGCGTGTGTGTGCGTCTCGCTTTCTTTTTCGTCCACGATTACTCTCGAAGGAATGGTCCGATCATCTTGAAATTAACCGCACACAGATTAGTTGTGGCAAGATCTTGACCGAGTTCAATTTTCAGCAAAATCCGTTAGTTATTTCCTTAACAACCGTTTCTAACGTGTCTTCTCACAAATCCTCATAAGTGCTCACTGGGACTATGAGAATCAATGAGAATCGATGAGAATCTATGAGATATTTCCCATAACAACCACTGTTTGATATTTTTGGCAACCGTTTGTTTAAATCCCCTATAACAACCGTTGCTTCGGGAGCCGGAAAATCAGTTGTAAGTCACACTCGATGGCCTAGGACACTGAATTGTTGGATTTGCTCTATAACAACCGTTGTTTACCTCCCTAGCATCCGTTACGAAGGTTGAAAATGATCAATTTATGACACATTTCCATCATTTTTGAAGGCAAAGGACACAAAATCTCCCCAATTAGCTCTTTAGCAAGCGTTGCTAAGGAAAAGAAAAATTCACGTAAGTTTTGCTTCGTGGGTGATGTTGAAACCTCTTTGAGAAAGCATACTACTAAAGCACTTGGCAGCAGTTTTTACACATTACCACAACATTTTGTTATGAATATCGACGGCAAATTGTATAGTGATTTTCGAATAATGAATAGAAGTGTTATACGTGGCAAATCGTATAATGATTTTCGAATAATGAATGAAAGTGTTTTACGCGGTGAATCTTTGCCACATACCGAATAGAGGGAGGAAGTATACGCGGCAAATGCTGATTTTTCAACCTTGATTTACGCCCTGAAAATGACCTCTGAGACAAAAAAATGAATGGGACATTTTTGTCAGTGAATTACCTGAATTTTATAGAAAAATTAGCACATTAAGTACTCCACATGATCAATTGGAATCTTTTTTTTGTACTCTGGGATTACACTCGTCAAGAGCCTCACCCCATGAGTACTAAAAGTCGTCTCATTCCATGCCACATACAGCCTATATAGTAAAAAATGTATCTGGGCTGTGGAAGCTTTCAAAAAATTAACATATTAGCTCAAATAGGCATGAAAATGGGCTAAAATGACTATTCAGGCGACCCATGCAATGCCAACATTTCTGAATTTTGCAAACACTTGTCTGTGGGGGTATTATTACAATAATTCACTGTAAAAACTCACATTCTATCATGCTAATACATATCCTGAGTTATCCATATCATTCATATAGATATGGCATTACTAATACTGGACGCTACCTAACTTTCAGTAGTTAAATGTATTAATCGTAAATATATTGTTTCTATTGTGCTACAATGTATAAGAAACTATTAATAAAGAATATGTGTCATCCACTAGATAAGAAAGCTTAATCCAAAAAGTAAATTATGAGCTGTGCATTACTCATACTTTATAACACGATAGGAGGTACATGAATTACGTATAATTTTGTTAATATCAACAAAAATATGTTGATGTTCACTTCCTCCGGTAATATTTATGAATATTAAACTCATGAAATCCACTCATATTGTATAAACTGGATAGCGACGGTCCAAGCAACCTGTTGAAAAAAATCATATGGAAAATCCAGATGTATTTCCAACTGGATAAACCAGACTGGAATCCATGCGTTTTAATGGAAATCCATTTGGATTTACCAGATGTTTGAATGGATTTTCCAGGCCGAGTCTCAAGGTCTCGTATGGAATTTCCATACAATCCGTATGAATTTTCCATGCATCCCAAATGGGATTTCCATGAAACCTGAATGGGATTTCCATACAATCCGTATGGATTTTCCATGGAACCCGTATGGATTTTCCATGCGATCCGTATGAATTTTCCATGCCGCACGAACGGAATTTCCATACGATTTGCATGGATTTTCCAAGCATCCTGTTTGGAATTTCCAGGTCATCCATGTGGATTTTTAAGCAACTCGTATGGATTTTCCATGCCTTCTGCCTGGAATTTCCAGGCGATATGCCTGGATTTCCATGCATCCCGAATGGTTTTTTCACGCCTCTTGAATGGAATTTTTAGGCGATATGCATGCAATTTCCATGCATCCCGGATTGAATTTTCACGCAATCCGTATCGATTTCCCATACAATCCGTACGGTTTTCCTATGGAACCCGCATGGATTTTCCATGCATCCCGAATGGAATTTCCTTGCATCCCGAATGAAATGTCCTTGCGACCCGAATTGAATTGCAAGACCATCCGGATGGATTCTCCATACATCCTGGATTAAATTTCCATGCAACCCGTATCGATTTTCCATACATTCCATATGGAATTCCCATACAATCCGTATGGTTTTTCCATGCGACCCAAATGGAATTTCCATACAATCCGTACGAATTTTTCATGCGTGCCATATGGATTTTCCATACCATCCACATGAATTTTCCATGCAACCCGTATGGATTTTCCTTACTTTCCGAATGGGATTTCCAAGCAATTGACATGGATTTTCCATGCATCTCGAATGGAATTTCGATGCATCCTGAAGATATTCGCGATCTTATTGGATCGCTGGTATGCGGTCATGTTGAGCTATCGATAATCAGCTCTCATTTTTTTAATTCTACGTAACTTTTTTTATCTTTCGGATAATTATGTTTCTCTGAGTACTGTTTCTTCTGTGAGGATACATTTTTATCCTTCACATCGAAACGAGTGTACCCAGACGAACTCTGATTCTGTCCCATGTTTACTATTGCATAGACCAAAAGTGAATGATAATTAGTGGTACGGTACGCAACTTATATGCACGAAAAAACGCGCGAGATCTGCCGCGTACTGCAGAGAGGTTAAAATGCACCAGAGATCCCGTGACTCGCCGCACACAGGCAATGTAATGAAAGCGACTTGCCGCGGCCAGCAAAGAGAACGACTAGCTGCGCGCGCATCATATTGTGATCGTGAGAGAACTTGCTGGAACGTGGATATCCTCGATGAAGAATTCGTCTTTTTACTGGCTCTGTCAGCTGACGAATGATCTTCGGTGATAATCGTGTGCGTTACATGCTCTTTTGGGATGTTCTAGAACAATCGATGGAGAAATAAGGGGGGGGGAGTAAAATAGGTGATATACAGCATTTGTTTATGAATTTTTCCCATACATGATATTCAGCATACATACTATTGCTCGTATTTCTTCCCCGAGCATATTTGGTATTCTCTGTATGCTTTAGACATATATATATATATACCCATTTCAATGAAGGGTAAAATGGTGGACTAGATCAAGTTGTGATTACTCTACACGGTCTTGTTCTTTTTCTAATCCAGGGCTCTTCTTGCAATTGAACGATTTTTCTTATACTTTTGTAAGTTTTAAATGGAATCGGTTTCCATTTTTTCTCTTGTTTCGGGTAAAAGAAGCAAATTTCTCCCGACAAAAGAATAAGATGACGACATGATGATGAATGGATTCCATATGATCATGTACATGACTTAATACAACAATGTAGAGTTGATGAACGGATGCGGGGGGGGGGGGGGGGCAGTGTGGACGGAATGCCCCGAAAAACGAGGCGGCACATCTTACATAGAATAATTTAGAGTAACCATTGATTCTCTCATTATATGAACAACTTGCTTTCACATTGGTCTAATCTATCTGCATGATATCATATTACAATTTCGTAACCTTTGTTTTGAGTATATACCAAATATTCATTAATATTCCAGTTAGATGCTGCTTGCAACTGTAGTGTATATGTTCACTCAATTCTTCCAATATTTCTCAATTCAATATATATACAGCTTTACGAAGTTGATCAATAATAACTTCTTCTTCCTTCGGATATCTTATTCCTCTAGTTATAAGGAATCGAAGTCAATCAACCAAATCGTTTGGATCATTCCAGTCTGAATAATCTGGAGTTGGACATCTTAACGGTGGCGAATTCAAATCAGGTTTCGAATACGTCTATTTCCTACTTTCGCAAATATCTCAATTTTCAGATATTCTCTCTGATGGTTGATAAAATCGTTTCCTATTAGAGTTACCTTTCATAAAAAACCTCTTTGGAGATTTTCTCTTGGGACATTTAAAATCATCGTCGTCATCAGTGAACTCATCACTGCTGATAATACCAGATATAACTGTTTGATTGGTAGAAAGATCAGAGTTATGTTTAACCAGACTATCATCAATCATTAAATAATCATTTTTTCTCTCATCAGAATCATGACTACTATCAACAAAAAATTCTCCAAATTGAGAATTTTTAGATTCATCATTGGAACATAGAGAACTAGTCAAAGTTTTTTTCATGTATATTATTTTTCAAACATTCATGAGATTCTGAGTTTTGCATCTTTTCAGTTTCTTCATTTTATCGACTGTTCCATGAAAAGACGACCTCTTCCTTTCATATCATTCCTTGATAAATCAGTTCTATAATCATTGGATTTAATGGTTTGATCGTGATTAGTTACATCTTGCCGAGGATTTATCTGACGATCATCTCGATGACTACTAACTAGGAGACCGCTTGGGATGCGGGTCACAAATTTTGACCAAAATTTTTTTTGGTGTTTCTTGGTGACAAGAATAGAGAGTATGCAGAGTTTTAGTATCAAACTTCCAAGATATGTATCCTGGGTGGAGCTGTTGTTCTCGTCCCAAATGACATTATGTCATCTGAGATGTATTTCCCTCACTGCACTGCACTTTAACTGTTCACACTTGACCACCACATCACATTCTATCCTAGAAAACATATATCAGGAGTAAATAGCGTGTACATGCAACAAATCTTACTTTCATGTCTTATTCACATAGAGTAAAACATGAAATATATGGAAAAATCAACGATTATCGACTTTTCACTCTGTGCTTGGATACTGAAGCAATAATAACACGTATCCAAGCACAAAGACAACAAATGCATTATAATTGGACGACAATTCAGTGTCAGGATTGATTTTCACTCATGAAAAACTTCAATTCTGAGCATGTGTCAACCAATATCATACTATAACCAATAATATTAAAATTTATCTACTCACAGTTTTCTTCTCACTTCAATGCAGTTTCTGGTTCTGTACAGAATACTTGGAACACAAAAATTATCACAAAGAAATATCTTTCAAACATGTATGAAGAAAGGCAAAGGTTAAGTTTACTTATCTGAATTCCCTTGCGTCTTGAATGAAAATCCATTAGCTGCTGCACACGATGAAGCTCCAAACTTGCAGGTGAACACTGTGGTGGATATTAATCTGAAAACTTTTCTTACAATTACTGAAACTCTTGTGAGTAAGCAATGTCTACTTGATGAGTACAGATCACATGTCTAACTAAACATGATGTTTACAAACGACGCTTATGGTATACTGCAGCGCAGTACCTATGTTACCGACTCCGCGCTGCAGGTTACCATAGGCGTCATTTGTAAACACAGTCAGACATGTAATGTGTACTCAGGTAGACATTCCTAACTCACAAGAGTTTCAGTAATTGTAAGAAAAGTTTTCAGATTAATTTCCACCACAGTGTTCACCTGCAAGTTTGGAGCTTCATCGTGTGCAGCAGCTAATGGATTTTCATTCAAGACGCAAGGGAATTCAGATAAGTAAACTTAACCTTTGCCTTTCTTCATACATGTTTGAAAGATATTTCTTTGTGATAATTTTTGTGTTCCAAGTATTCTGTACAGAACCAGAAACTGCATTGAAGTGAGAAGAAAACTGTGAGTAGATAAATTTTAATATTATTGGTTATAGTATGATATTGGTTGACACATGCTCAGAATTGAAGTTTTTCATGAGTGAAAATCAATCCTGACACTGAATTGTCGTCCAATTATAATGCATTTGTTGTCTTTGTGCTTGGATACGTGTTATTATTGCTTCAGTATCCAAGCACAGAGTGAAAAGTCGATAATCGTTGATTTTTCCATATATTTCATGTTTTACTCTATGTGAATAAGACATGAAAGTAAGATTTGTTGCATGTACACGCTATTTACTCCTGATATATGTTTTCTAGGATAGAATGTGATGTGGTGGTCAAGTGTGAACAGTTAAAGTGCAGTGCAGTGAGGGAAATACATCTCAGATGACATAATGTCATTTGGGACGAGAACAACAGCTCCACCCAGGATACATATCTTGGAAGTTTGATACTAAAACTCTGCATACTCTCTATTCTTGTCACCAAGAAACACCAAAAAAAATTTTGGTCAAAATTTGTGACCCGCATCCCAAGCGGTCTCCTAGTTAGTAGTCATCGAGATGATCGTCAGATAAATCCTCGGCAAGATGTAACTAATCACGATCAAACCATTAAATCCAATGATTATAGAACTGATTTATCAAGGAATGATATGAAAGGAAGAGGTCGTCTTTTCATGGAACAGTCGATAAAATGAAGAAACTGAAAAGATGCAAAACTCAGAATCTCATGAATGTTTGAAAAATAATATACATGAAAAAAACTTTGACTAGTTCTCTATGTTCCAATGATGAATCTAAAAATTCTCAATTTGGAGAATTTTTTGTTGATAGTAGTCATGATTCTGATGAGAGAAAAAATGATTATTTAATGATTGATGATAGTCTGGTTAAACATAACTCTGATCTTTCTACCAATCAAACAGTTATATCTGGTATTATCAGCAGTGATGAGTTCACTGATGACGACGATGATTTTAAATGTCCCAAGAGAAAATCTCCAAAGAGGTTTTTTATGAAAGGTAACTCTAATAGGAAACGATTTTATCAACCATCAGAGAGAATATCTGAAAATTGAGATATTTGCGAAAGTAGGAAATAGACGTATTCGAAACCTGATTTGAATTCGCCACCGTTAAGATGTCCAACTCCAGATTATTCAGACTGGAATGATCCAAACGATTTGGTTGATTGACTTCGATTCCTTATAACTAGAGGAATAAGATATCCGAAGGAAGAAGAAGTTATTATTGATCAACTTCGTAAAGCTGTATATATATTGAATTGAGAAATATTGGAAGAATTGAGTGAACATATACACTACAGTTGCAAGCAGCATCTAACTGGAATATTAATGAATATTTGGTATATACTCAAAACAAAGGTTACGAAATTGTAATATGATATCATGCAGATAGATTAGACCAATGTGAAAGCAAGTTGTTCATATAATGAGAGAATCAATGGTTACTCTAAATTATTCTATGTAAGATGTGCCGCCTCGTTTTTCGGGGCATTCCGTCCACACTGCCCCCCCCCCCCCCGCATCTTCATCAACTCTACATTGTTGTATTAAGTCATGTACATGATCATATGGAATCCATTCATCATCATGTCGTCATCTTATTCTTTTGTCGGGAGAAATTTGCTTCTTTTACCCGAAACAAGAGAAAAAATGGAAACCGATTCCATTTAAAACTTGCAAAAGTATAAGAAAAATCGTTCAATTGCAAGAAGAGCCCTGGATTAGAAAAAGAAACAAGACCGTGTAGAGTAATCACAACTTGATCTAGTCCACCATTTTACCCTTCATTGAAATGGGTATATATATATGTCTAAAGCATACAGAGAATACCAAATATGCTCGGGGAAGAAATACGAGCAATAGTATGTATGCTGAATATCATGTATGGGAAAAATTCATAAACAAATGCTGTATATCACCTATTTTACTCCCCCCCCCTTATTTCTCCATCGATTGTTCTAGAACATCCCAAAAGAGCATGTAACGCACACGATTATCACCGAAGATCATTCGTCAGCTGACAGAGCCAGTAAAAAGACGAATTCTTCATCGAGGATATCCACGTTCCAGCAAGTTCTCTCACGATCACAATATGATGCGCGCGCAGCTAGTCGTTCTCTTTGCTGGCCGCGGCAAGTCGCTTTCTTTACATTGCCTGTGTGCGGCGAGTCACGGGATCTCTGGTGCATTTTAACCTCTCTGCAGTACGCGGCAGATCTCGCGCGTTTTTTCGTGCATATAAGTTGCGTACCGTACCACTAATTATCATTCACTTTTGGTCTATGCAATAGTAAACATGGGACAGAATCAGAGTTCGTCTGGGTACACTCGTTTCGATGTGAAGGATAAAAATGTATCCTCACAGAAGAAACAGTACTCAGAGAAACATAATTATCCGAAAGATAAAAAAAGTTACGTAGAATTAAAAAAATGAGAGCTGATTATCGATAGCTCAACATGACCGCATACCAGCGATCCAATAAGATCGCGAATATCTTCAGGATGCATCGAAATTCCATTCGAGATGCATGGAAAATCCATGTCAATTGCTTGGAAATCCCATTCGGAAAGTAAGGAAAATCCATACGGGTTGCATAGAAAATTCATGTGGATGGTATGGAAAATCCATATGGCACGCATGAAAAATTCGTACGGATTGTATGGAAATTCCATTTGGGTCGCATGGAAAAACCATACGGATTGTATGGGAATTCCATATGGAATGTATGGAAAATCGATACGGGTTGCATGGAAATTTAATCCAGGATGTATGGAGAATCCATCCGGATGGTCTTGCAATTCAATTCGGGTCGCAAGGACATTTCATTCGGGATGCAAGGAAATTCCATTCGGGATGCATGGAAAATCCATGCGGGTTCCATAGGAAAACCGTACGGATTGTATGGGAAATCGATACGGATTGCGTGAAAATTCAATCCGGGATGCATGGAAATTGCATGCATATCGCCTAAAAATTCCATTCAAGAGACGTGAAAAAACCATTCGGGATGCATGGAAATCCAGGCATATCGCCTGGAAATTCCAGGCAGAAGGCATGGAAAATCCATACGAGTTGCTTAAAAATCCACATGGATGACCTGGAAATTCCAAACAGGATGCTTGGAAAATCCATGCAAATCGTATGGAAATTCCGTTCGTGCGGCATGGAAAATTCATACGGATCGCATGGAAAATCCATACGGGTTCCATGGAAAATCCATACGGATTGTATGGAAATTCCGTTCAGGTTACATAGAAATTCCATTTGGGATGCATGGAAAATTCATACGGATTGTATGGAAATTCCATACGAGACCTTGAGACTCGGCCTGGAAAATCCATTCAAACATCTGGTAAATCCAATGGATTTCCATTAAAACGCATGGATTCCAGTCTGGTTTATCCAGTTGGAAATACATCTGGATTTTCCATATGATTTTTTTCAACAGGTTGCTTGGACCGTCGCTATCCAGTTTATACAATATGAGTGGATTTCATGAGTTCAATATTCATAAATATTACCGGAGGAAGTGAACATCAACATATTTTTGTTGATATTAACAAAATTATACGTAATTCATGTACCTCCTATCGTGTTATAAAGTATGAGTAATGCACAGCTCATAATTTACTTTTTGGATTAAGCTTTCTTATCTAGTGGATGACACATATTCTTTATTAATAGTTTCTTATACATTGTAGCACAATAGAAACAATATATTTACGATTAATACATTTAACTACTGAAAGTTAGGTAGCGTCCAGTATTAGTAATGCCATATCTATATGAATGATATGGATAACTCAGGATATGTATTAGCATGATAGAATGTGAGTTTTTACAGTGAATTATTGTAATAATACCCCCACAGACAAGTGTTTGCAAAATTCAGAAATGTTGGCATTGCATGGGTCGCCTGAATAGTCATTTTAGCCCATTTTCATGCCTATTTGAGCTAATATGTTAATTTTTTGACAGCTTCCACAGCCCAGATACATTTTTTACTATATAGGCTGTATGTGGCATGGAATGAGACGACTTTTAGTATCCATGGGGTGAGGCTCTTGACGAGTGTAATCCCAGAGTACAAAAAAAAGATTCCAATTGATCATGTGGAGTACTTAATGTGCTAATTTTTCTATAAAATTCAGGTAATTCACTGACAAAAATGACCCATTCATTTTTTTGTCTCAGAGGTCATTTTCAGGGCGTAAATCAAGGTTGAAAAATCAGCATTTGCCGCGTATACTTCCTCCCTCTATTCGGTATGTGGCAAAGATTCACCGCGTAAAACACTTTCATTCATTATTCGAAAATCATTATACGATTTGCCACGTATAACACTTCTATTCATTATTCGAAAATCACTATACAATTTGCCGTCGATATTCATAACAAAATGTTGTGGTAATGTGTAAAAACTGCTGCCAAGTGCTTTAGTAGTATGCTTTCTCAAAGAGGTTTCAACATCACCCACGAAGCAAAACTTACGTGAATTTTTCTTTTCCTTAGCAACGCTTGCTAAAGAGCTAATTGGGGAGATTTTGTGTCCTTTGCCTTCAAAAATGATGGAAATGTGTCATAAATTGATCATTTTCAACCTTCGTAACGGATGCTAGGGAGGTAAACAACGGTTGTTATAGAGCAAATCCAACAATTCAGTGTCCTAGGCCATCGAGTGTGACTTACAACTGATTTTCCGGCTCCCGAAGCAACGGTTGTTATAGGGGATTTAAACAAACGGTTGCCAAAAAAATCAAACAGTGGTTGTTATGGGAAATATCTCATAGATTCTCATCGATTCTCATTGATTCTCATAGTCCCAGTGAGCACTTATGAGGATTTGTGAGAAGACACGTTAGAAACGGTTGTTAAGGAAATAACTAACGGATTTTGCTGAAAATTGAACTCGGTCAAGATCTTGCCACAACTAATCTGTGTGCGGTTAATTTCAAGATGATCGGACCATTCCTTCGAGAGTAATCGTGGACGAAAAAAAGAAAGCGAGACGCACACACACACCACACACACATACATACATACATACACATACATATATACTGACACTTTTGGATTTCCATGTTTTTTAAGGGGTAATATACCTTTGTGACCTCCGATTCAAAGTTTTGAGTACAATACTAATACTATACGATTTTGTTCAAAGAATTGATTTTTTGAGGCACTTCGAGCTTCTTCCCCCACTTGATCAACTTTCATATCATTCTTATATAGTATATGGAGTGTTTAAGCCAATAAAAAAAAAATTGAAAAAAAGTCACAAAGGTATTTTACTCCTTAACTCGTAGATTACGAAAATCGAGGTCCCGAGGTCTGGTCGGTGGGTCGATTTTTTGTCTCATTACAAAGCTTTCTCTTTGAAAAAGCAATATTCATTTTATCTCACAGATCGACATGGATTCATAGATAAGACAGTCTTGTTCTCATGTGATTTTCTGGAAATAGGTCTCCATCTCAAGATATCATTATTCGAATGTCGTACCAATCAACTTATGTTAACTTTCGAATATACGATCAATTAAACTGAAATATCTCGAGAGTGGAGCCTTTTTCAGCAAAAGTTACAAAAACAGAACGAATTATTTCGTTATTTTTCTATTGAAATGTGATTTTTGAAAAAAATATTCATCACGATTTTTTCCATTAAATTTTTAATAACAATTTTGTAACATTACACCTCAACATTTTTTTCAAGTGATATATCAATGTGATAAAGAAAATTGAACGATTTTCTTCTCTTATAATTTTCTCGAGAAATGCTCACATTTCGAGTTATATGCATTTTACTCCCATGCCACCTCTTCTCTGCTTATGTTACCCTGTGAAAACTGGGCATTTGAACTCAAATATCAGAAGATAGGAGCCTTTTTCAACCAAACTCACCGAAATCAGAAAGATATATTTCGTTCTTTCCTAACGATACATGACATTGAAAAGATTCTTCACGATTTTTCCATTAAATTGTTAATAACAATTTTGTAACATCACACCTCAACATTTTTTCCAAGTGATATATCAATGTGATAAAGAAAATTGAACGATTTTCATCTCTTATAATTTTCTCGAGAAATGCTCACATTTCGAGTTATATGCATTTTACTCCCATGCCACCTCTTCTCTGCTTATGTTACCCTGTGAAAACTGGGTATTTGAACTCAAATATCAAGAGATAGGAGCCTTTTTCAGCCAAACTCACAGAAATCAGAAAGATTTATTTCGTACTTTCCTAACGATACATGACATTGAAAAAGATTCTTCACGATTTTTCCATTAAATTGTTAATAACAATTTTGCAACATTAATGGGGGGGGGGGATATTATCCCCAAGAATTCTATCACTGGAGTTCCCATGCACAGTCAAACTTGCTAAGCGGACACCAATGCAGGGGGTTCTAATGCATTTGGATTCTAATGCAGTGCATCAGAACACGCTGCGGGTTCTAATGCAGTGGGACATTCAAACTCGAATATCTCGAAATAGAAGCATTTTACAGTTAAATTTACATAGATCCAAGATATTTATCCCTTTATCTGCAATCGATACATGACTTTGAAAATATTCTGCAAAATTTTTCATCAAATTGTCAATTACAATTTTTTAACAATAATGGGGCGGAGGGGGGGGGGGATATTATCCACAAGAATTCTATCACTGGAGTTCCCATGCACAGTCAAACTTGCTAAGCGGACACCAATGCAGGGGGTTCTAATGCAAGCGGATTCTAATGCAGATGTAGAACTAAGTATACAATAATGCATTCAAATCCACCAGAATTCACCGTGTATGTGGTTTCCGTGCACAGTCAAACTTGCTATGGGGGTTCTAATGCATGGGGGTTCTAATGCAAGCGGATTCTAATGCAGTGCATTAGAACCCCCTGGGGGTTCTAATGCAGATGTAGAACTAAGTATACAATAATGCATTCAAATCCACCAGAATTCACCGTGTATGTGGTTTCCGTGCACAGTCAAACTTTGCAATGCATGGGGGTCCTAATGCAAGCGGATTCTAATGCAGTGCATTAGAACCCCCTGGGGGTTCTAATGCAGATGTAGAACTAAGTAGACAATAATGCATTCAAATCCACCAGAATTCACCGTGGATGTGGTTTCCGTGCACAGTCAAACTTGCTATGCGGATACCAATGCATGGGGGTTCTAATGCATGGGGATTCTAATGCAGTGCATTAGAATCCCCATGCATTAGAACCCCCATGCATTGGTATCCGCATAGCTATACTACTCACGCGCGTTGATACATATCAATGTATTATGAATAGGTAAATCCTCAATTTCGATAGCTCGCAGTTACATAGCTTTACAGCTGGATTGAAATGAAAACAGAAAGGTCAAACCCAGCTCATCAATCCGAATGATCCATTCATAACACACGCACGCTATAGAGTGCAGGAACAGGAAAATGCTAGCCACACGTGCATCAGTACAGTATATACAGCGAGTGTTGACTGTTGAGTAAGTATACACACTGCCGGATAATTGGGCCACGCGTTTGGCGCCACGCGAGGGATATTATCTTATCAGATACATATGTATAGGCGAGAAAGAGGCGGCGGTCGCTCGCTTGGCTGATGAATATCAGCAGAGCGAGCCATCTTCCGTGACTCTTCCAACTTGTGAGTCACGCACGTACTACCTGCGCGACCCAATGCGCTTTTTTCCCGCTCGGTGTTGTTATAGCGGCTTTTTGCGGGGACACCAGCTCGCGACATGACAGACCATGAGTACTTACATCCTAGTCGTCGTTTTCCTGGCGGTGTGCATGGGTGAGTTATCCACCATGCATTAACCAATTCGTCGTTTTCCTCCTCATCGATTGGCTCGAGCAGGGAATTCCACATTCCGTAAATTTTTTTTTCTCGATTCTCAGAGGGCTTGCTCACCACGTTGCAAAGTCTCTGAGTTCGCGGCTTTTTTTGCAGTCATGGATGGAATGATGATTTCACGTATTTTGTATGTTTCTCGTAGACTCGTGGCATGTTTTTGGCTCAACTTCAATTGATTATTTATTGTTATAAATGAAAAATGAAAGCTCCGTTGATTTTAGAGAGGTGCTTCGAGTTAAAATTATGTCAATTTAAAATTGAGCTTGCTCGAACAAAAGTAGTACGAGAAAAAGGTTTTCTGTAACACGCATTTATATATTTGATACGAATAGATTCGTTGGAGAAGTATATATAATATTCGCTTATTTAGACTTGATACTCAGTGCGTCATACTTGATTTTCTTCCACGCATATTATTGATCAATATTCTGGGATACAATGTGATAAAATATAACGAAATAAAGTGTAAATTGAAGTGAAATCGTGATTTTTTTCAGAAAACAAATCAACTCAAGCCAGCAGGAGTGTACCCATTAATCTTCAAGAATTCTACAGCAACAATGGCACTCTCGTGCCACCCTTGCCCTTGAATTTACAAGTCATCTTAGACATAATACGAAAACTCGAGAAACGCACTCACTCGTCTATGTCTATGAGAACTTTGTCAACGGCGTTAATCAAGAGGTAAACTATAATTTGTATAAAGTTATACAATTTAGGAATGAGCAAAACATGCCCATAAACATTATATTTTGAAACGACAATTTTCATATAAATCTTCTCTTCGTCAACTTCGCGGGTGACAAGTTGTAGAGAAACTTCCCGAGACTATTTTTATGTACTCCAATAATGTATACATATATTCAGTCTAGCATTTTGATTTCCCGAACATATTTAGGAATCATCGACAGAATATTTCCGGGAAATCGAAACTTCAGACTAAACTGTTTCACAATGTGGCGTATAATCGCACTCGATCTTTCACGAGGCGAATTCAAAAATGATCAATATGCGACAGGTTCAAAATGGACGGGGTGAAACAGACACGAGCAGTGGGCCGCAAGGGAGTACTGAGCTACGCGGCATCGGGCTCGCAGCGAGCCAAGAACCGCATCGTCGACGAGCTGATACCAGGTGACGCGAGTCGCATCCCCGACGGAGTACTCACGCACGACGAGCTGTGCAGCCTCCATTTCGCCGTGTCCAACACAATCTGGGACCAGTACGATCCCTCCGAAGAGCAGTTTTGTGAGCCTGGACACAGCGAGAAGCTCAGTGTAAACACCTCGGACAGGTATACACCGGCTGTTTCTCCCCTATCTTCCAAGTGAAAGTGTCATTACGAAATCGTGTGCGAGTGATTATCGCAAGAGATATAAGTGAAAGGATTTTACAAAAAGCTTTGCGGAGTGGATTATCGTATTTTATATATATTGATGTTGAGCTTTTTGGAATTTCCGCGTACATTACACGTGACCATCAATTATATCATGGAAGAATTATGGAATCAGTCCAAAATCACGGATGCGTGGGAATCGTTGGATAAATCGTATCGTTTACTAGTGCGCCCTCCATCAGGTAGATCCTTCAGACCAGTGGGCAACGAGTGCCCGAAGGAGAGCGGCGTCATGATGACGCAGTTTGGCACCGTCGCCCTCGGCTCGGTCATAGCTGCAATAGCCGCCGCTCTCGAGCCGCAGCTCGTAAAGACTAAACTACTGCTGACGATGCCCATCGACGACGAGCCGACCGGTGTCTCTCCTGCGCCCACAAGCAATACTGGCAGGTCAATGCGGTTCGAGTCCGCTACCATTTCCGACACCGAAATCGATAACATCTGGGTCGCTACTATTTCCGGTGAGATTGTTATAGCCTTCCGTCCGTCAGCAGGAAGGTCATTACTAAAAATCAAAGAATTATTGAATGATATTTTTCTTCGTATTAGTTATTTCAGAATTAACTTTAGAAAAGTTTAGAAAAGGTTTCATTTTGAAATTGTCTGGAGAAGGTGCCGGTGAATCTACCGTAAGTCTATTCGTTTAACAGTAGTTTTTGATTACTTTATCTAGATGAACTATATATTGACGTGTCTTACGAAGAAAGAAACATAACTGAATCTGTCCGTGAAGAAAGACATATATCCGAATTTGTCTGCGAAGAAAGACACATATCTGAATCTGTCCGCGAAGAAAGACACAACTCGCAATCTGGCCACGAAGAAAGACAGATGTCAGAATTATTCTCCCGTGAATAATAACGAAGAAAGAGTTTAAACCGCAATCAAACTGTAGAAAAGGCTTGTTTTTTTATCAATTATAACTTACTCATTCTAAGCTTTCATTCCATATATTTTTTACGTCGGAAAATTGTGGGATGTGCGCCATGTATCCTTTTTTCGGCTAGATTGAGAGTTGTGTCTTTCTTCGCGGACAGATTGCGAGTTGTGTCTTTTTTCGCGGACAAATTGAGTTGTGTCTCTCTTTGCGGACAGATTGCATTTGTCTTTCTTCGTAAGACACGTCGATATACTCAAAACTGAAATTATGCTTTTATATGAAACAGAGTTTCATAGCGTTTCTCTCGAAATTCATATGAGAATTTTGGCACCTTTTTTTGCAGTCATGGATGGAATGATGATTTCACGTATTTTGTATGTTTCTCGTAGACTCGTGGCATGTTTTTGGCTCAACTTCAATTGATTATTTATTGTTATAAATGAAAAATGAAAGCTCCGTTGATTTTAGAGAGGTGCTTCGAGTTAAAATTATGTCAATTTAAAATTGAGCTTGCTCGAACAAAAGTAGTACGAGAAAAAGGTTTTCTGTAACACGCATTTATATATTTGATACGAATAGATTCGTTGGAGAAGTATATATGTATAATATTCGCTTATTTAGACTTGATACTCAGTGCGTCATACTTGATTTTCTTCCACGCATATTATTGATCAATATTCTGGGATACAATGTGATAAAATATAACGAAATAAAGTGTAAATTGAAGTGAAATCGTGATTTTTTTCAGAAAACAAATCAACTCAAGCCAGCAGGAGTGTACCCATTAATCTTCAAGAATGCGCTACAGCAACAATGGCACTCTCGTGCCACCCTTGCCCTTGAATTTACAAGTCATCTTAGACATAATACGAAAACTCGAGAAACGCACTCACTCGTCTATGTCTATGAGAACTTTGTCAACGGCGTTAATCAAGAGGTAAACTATAATTTGTATAAAGTTATACAATTTAGGAATGAGCAAAACATGCCCATAAACATTATATTTTGAAACGACAATTTTCATATAAATCTTCTCTTCGTCAACTTCGCGGGTGACAAGTTGTAGAGAAACTTCCCGAGACTATTTTTATGTACTCCAATAATGTATACATATATTCAGTCTAGCATTTTGATTTCCCGAACATATTTAGGAATCATCGACAGAATATCTCCGGGAAATCGAAACTTCAGACTAAACTGTTTCACAATGTGGCGTATAATCGCACTCGATCTTTCACGAGGCGAATTCAAAAATGATCAATATGCGACAGGTTCAAAATGGACGGGGTGAAACAGACACGAGCAGTGGGCCGCAAGGGAGTACTGAGCTACGCGGCATCGGGCTCGCAGCGAGCCAAGAACCGCATCGTCGACGAGCTGATACCAGGTGACGCGAGTCGCATCCCCGACGGAGTACTCACGCACGACGAGCTGTGCAGCCTCCATTTCGCCGTGTCCAACACAATCTGGGACCAGTACGATCCCTCCGAAGAGCAGTTTTGTGAGCCTGGACACAGCGAGAAGCTCAGTGTAAACACCTCGGACAGGTATACACCGGCTGTTTCTCCCCTATCTTCCAAGTGAAAGTGTCATTACGAAATCGTGTGCGAGTGATTATCGCAAGAGATATAAGTGAAAGGATTTTACAAAAAGCTTTGCGGAGTGGATTATCGTATTTTATATATATTGATGTTGAGCTTTTTGGAATTTCCGCGTACATTACACGTGACCATCAATTATATCATGGAAGAATTATGGAATCAGTCCAAAATCACGGATGCGTGGGAATCGTTGGATAAATCGTATCGTTTACTAGTGCGCCCTCCATCAGGTAGATCCTTCAGACCAGTGGGCAACGAGTGCCCGAAGGAGAGCGGCGTCATGATGACGCAGTTTGGCACCGTCGCCCTCGGCTCGGTCATAGCTGCAATAGCCGCCGCTCTCGAGCCGCAGCTCGTAAAGACTAAACTACTGCTGACGATGCCCATCGACGACGAGCCGACCGGTGTCTCTCCTGCGCCCACAAGCAATACTGGCAGGTCAATGCGGTTCGAGTCCGCTACCATTTCCGACACCGAAATCGATAACATCTGGGTCGCTACTATTTCCGGTGAGATTGTTATAGCCTTCCGTCCGTCAGCAGGAAGGTCATTACTAAAAATCAAAGAATTATTGAATGATATTTTTCTTCGTATTAGTTATTTCAGAATTAACTTTAGAAAAGTTTAGAAAAGGTTTCATTTTGAAATTGTCTGGAGAAGGTGCCGGTGAATCTACCGTAAGTCTATTCGTTTAACAGTAGTTTTTGATTACTTTATCTAGATGAACTATATATTGACGTGTCTTACGAAGAAAGAAACATAACTGAATCTGTCCGCGAAGAAAGACACATAACTGAATTTGTCCGCGAAGAAAGACACATATCCGAATCTGTCCGCGAAGAAAGACACAACTCGCAATCTGGCCACGAAGAAAGACAGATGTCAGAATTATTCTCCCGTGAATATTAACGAAGAAAGAGTTTAAACCGCAATCGAACTGTAGAAAAGGCTTGTTTTTTTATCAATTATAACTTACTCATTCTAAGCTTTCATTCCATATATTTTTTACGTTGTGGGATGTGCGCCATGTATCCTTTTTGCGGCTAGATTGGGAGTTGTGTCTTTCTTCGCGGACAGATTGCGAGTTGTTTCTTTTTTCGCGGACAAATTGAGTTGTGTCTCTCTTTGCGGACAGATTGCATTTGTCTTTCTTCGTAAGACACGTCGATATACTCAAAACTGAAATTATGCTTTTATATGAAACAGAGTTTCATAGCGTTTCTCTCGAAATTCATATGAGAATTTTGCACCTTTTACTGTTTTGCATTAGTCTCTTTTTATGCAACGAGAAAAAAAAAACTGATCGAAACGATTGATTAGTCCATCGAGATAAAGTAATTGACAATTACTGTTAAATGAATAGACTCACTGTGGATTTAACGGCACCTTCATTAAAGTTAATTTTGAAATGGTACTTTGTCTGTTCAATTTTGAAAAGGGACCTTTTTCCTCCCAGGCGATGCGATATATGATTCAATTGAAGATATATATATCAACGAGCGTCCGACCAAGCGCAGTGTTTTCTACTTACTCTTTTTTTGCCGTTTGTTATTCAATGGACGAAATATTTTCCTTTGTCTCACAATTAACACACATGAAAGTTTTATTTGAGTAAAGAGAATAGCTTTAAAAGAGGATAGCTCAAACGTGGATGTTAAATAGTTCGCACGAAATAAGAGCCTCTTCTCACTCGTGATGCAACAGACGACTGGTATATTTCTATAATTTCAATGAGAATTTTCATGGTCAGGCGAACTGGCAGAGCTAGTCATTTACCAGGGGCCGATTTACGAGGATCGAATGTACCTTGGATCTGCTGGTTTTTGGAACAGTACAATAAGGCCAAAGGTTTTCTACGCCACTCACGGCATGACTAATTTCGACGCCACGAGGGCTGAAATAATAGGTGGAGTAGACGGTAAACACACGGCGGAGGAGGGCAATTATAAACAATTGAACTGAAACTGGAACACATTGACGAGTTTTCAAATTTCCACCAGGTCTGATAATCGGGAGGAATTTAGGGGAGTGGACGAAGAAATTGGACAGTCTGAGGCTGAGCCAAGTGCTCGACATGTATTACTCGGAGGAAGGGATAGTCTTCGACAAGAACGTGAAAGCCTGTAAGCGAGGCGATCAGTTCTTAGCCATAGCTCCCAAGAGTCTTCAAGAAGAACAAGTCAGTATTGATGGGAATCTACATCCAGCTGATTCTGATTCACGAATCAGCTCGAAGTATATATATAGCGCAATAACTGCCTTCGAAAATTATATAGCCACTGGTACAATTAAAATTTGTTTATGATCTATCAGACATACGCGGCGGCGCAAGTGCTGGCGTATCTGAATAGCATAGCGGCGATGAGCGACGCAGCGCTGCAGCGAATGGTTATGCACTCGGTCGCGCACTTCGCCTACTACACGGACCATTACCTGTTCCCGATGGCCCAGTGCTACGGCCAACTCGAGCCAAGGCCACCGCGGATCGAACTCATTCTCGCCTTCGATGGCGCTTGGACCTCGGACTATACTGCCAACTTCCTCTCGTGAGTTTTCGACTTATTCGTATGGCCGACGATCCGATCGCATGACAAGCTGTGAAAAATGTGAAATTCGGATTTTTTTATGGGATTCTGAGGATGATTGATATGTTTATTGTCAAGTCTGAAAAAAAAATATTGTCTAGTTCCCAAAGGAATTAGGCTCCATCGAGAACTCCATATTACTATACTAAAAAGTAAAGTCGTTTTTCGAAAAAAATTGATTTGGAAGTAACGAAAGGTCTGGATAGGGTCTATTTATAAATAGGACAATTGGTATACAATTCGTCTGGGACCAAGAGAATGTTTTTGTGAGTGTACTCTTCACTTTTCGTACTCAATTGATATTAATATTTGCCAACATTGCAATGTTTATTTTATCATCTGTTTATAGATTTAACTTATCTAATTCTCATATTTATAGAGTACTTATAGAAGACTTTGATGTGTCGGTGTACGGATCTAGAATGGGCATAATCCACGGTGAAACCGGCGAGTGGTTGATGAACGTTACCAGTAGTCCATCCAAAGCTCATCAGGTTATTAGCAATCTGCCACATATCGAGTGTATGTTTTTTTATCAAATTTTTTTATCGAAATTTGAAGTCGATAGGCTGACTGATTCAGATGATTCAATGATAAAAAAATGCGAAGACTGGAGATAAAAACAATAAGACTTCATTCGTAAAATAATATCAATTTGAAAGGGCCAACAATTTTAAAACATAAGTTGAAAAAATTTCAAACAATATTAAGAGCTATGGTTGGAGATTAATTACGATGTTGTTTCCACAGGGCCGAGAGCAATGAAATTGCCTGCTATATTTGAGACTGTTTTGAAATATCTTGACAGTTTATGGGAGGAAAAACGCAACAGTAACATTATCGGTAATTACGGGCAAGCCGTCGTTCTCTTGGCCCCTCTAGTCATATTAACAGACCAAGAAATTAAATTAGCGTTGACGATATTAAATAAGATTAAATCTAAGCACCCTGGTAATTCAATTGACCATTTCTATTGTTCTAACGATAGAAATAAATTCTTATGAGCTTATGAAATATTTTTTTAGAAGTACGATTCTTGTACTATACTTGGCAACGGAACATCGAACCTTTTCAGCAATTTATATCATCAAATGAAGATCAACTGGTGACTTCATTCGAAATCAGAGATATCTCTAAGCTTCTTTCAACAGGTTTTTTATTTGTTAAATCTTGGTGTAAAATAACTTAATTTCTGTATTTATAATGTTCACGCTCTAGTTCCCATCACTTTGAGACCTGCTGGATGCAATAGAAATGTCCCTGGAGTTAGATTGCAGTTCGAGGATTACGTGAATCCTTCGGCGACGATTACGTATCGATTACATCCTCAATGGAGGGTTGCGGCCAAAAAGGTTACTATATCCGTGAGTATTTTCATTCATTGGCATTCAAAACATTCATTGGCTTTTCTGTGGAACTAATATTAGTATCTATTTTTAAACTAATGATATCATTGAATGCTAAGACAATCAAATAATTTTAAACATAGTTGCATGGAGTTGGCTACGGGTCTTTGAGAGTTTGCTGGTGGAATCAATGGACAAATAAAAGTGAAAAGACTGGAATGTATTGTAAAAATTTGCGATCCTTTGATGAAGTGAAAATGTCAGATTATCATACATGTGACGAGAATAATAATTGCCTCGATACATACATTCAAGTTCTGAATGTCACGACTCTCATAAAATGTGCTGGTAATGTTTAAAAAAATTTCAACATAATGCACAATTGAAATATAAATCAATTTTATTTTATTAATAGAAATAATGAATAAAATGAATACAAATATAATTTCTTCTAGAATTTGGCTGCAAGACACCTGATCAAGTGAGATACATCATTCGTATGGAAAATTTTGAATGTTCGTCATCCAGTAAAATTGTCGTTAACATATTTTTAATCGTTTTACTCATTTTATTTCTTGACTTATGAATATTTATATACAAATGAAAAACATCATGTAAAATGTACATTTATTATGAAGAGTATATAACTAAATCCTTATGACAAAATTACTGATAAAAAACAACACTAGACCTATTAGTAATTATTGTAAGCGTATTCGTAAATTAATTTTATAAGATACTTAAAATTACTTGAAGCCCCGAGATCACCAAGCTCGGGTTCCAAAAGAACCATTTCAACTGGAGGTAATGCCTCTTCAATTTTGTTACCTGAAAATATTTTTTATATAAAATGTAATATACGCTACTTGAATTAGTGCGAATTCACAAACTTTTTAGTTGAAAGTTATAAAATATGTAAAGTATTTATAAGATGTCGACTCAATGTTGATAGAAATATTTTTAAAAAAAAATTACGCAGAAAAAAACCAGCATACTATATTAGTAAGAATTTCTCACCCATTAAATGCACCAAATCCATTAACTTGAAGAAAATAGTCTCTTGAACTTGCTGCTCTGGATTTTTGCTAACTGTATCCCACTTATTACATCTTGCTGCGCGTGCCCATATTCTTGTTTTCAAAGATATTTTCTCTCCGTCGTCATTAATGTATTCAAGTAAATCAAGAGCTTTTTTGAAGTCGTATTCGTTTGTAATCTGACCCTCAGCACATGTGTAAAGCTATCCGATGAGAGAAATAATTATTATTGAAAATAAAATGTAAAACTAATGAAAAAGTAAAAAAGAATCAATTTTATCTAAAATAAGCTTACATTGATGAGTTCGGAAGGACTGAGTACTCTTAATTTATCTACATCATAGCCATAAATTTCTAGTATATGAACTGGAACGTCTTCTTGATGAGCGACAAGATTTAATTCGTTGTTTATAACCCTAACATTATTTTCGATCTTCTGTTCGGTCTCATCTGATGCAAGAAATGCTAGTTTTGCCAAAGAAAGTTGTGACTGAAAATAAAACAAAATTCTTGAATATTACTCAAACATTAAGAAAAAATGTTTCGAATAGTTCTTAATCTCTTATCGAGCTTTTAAATGAAATAAACAAATAAGGAACAAACTTTTTTGCGTGTCACAAGATCATGTTCCCCTTGGGCTAATGAGTATAGAGTCCTTGCAGCTACTTGGTACTCGTCAGAAAGGGCTGCTTGAACCCAAGAAAGAATTGGATGTTGCAAAAGCTTCTCGGTCAACTCATTTGCTCCGCCCCGACGGCACCTTTGTACTAACTGACCTTGCTTACCATCTTTCACATACCTAGAAAATTTTCTTGGTACTTAGACGGTATTGAATAAACACTTAATTATGAGTAAGGATAAATGCCTCACCAAGAAAATAAGAATCCTGCAAAGTCTTGATTTGAAAATCGTTCCATATAGGTGTCAAGTCGTTTTTTATTATTTGTTAATTCACAAATCTCAATCAACGAAGCAAAATCACAATATTTTTCTGCTAACATTGCTGCGTTTTCATATTGTTCTTGTTTTACTACAAAAATACATATATATTTAGCAGTGTTTCTCATTGCATCAAAGATTTCAAACGTTTAGAAAAAGTTTTGTCAACTTACTGAGAGGTTGAATTAAACTGGCTCTCTCTGCTTCATATTGTTTGAAATGGATATTGAATTTGTCAGTTCCCCGAATACTTTCTAAATGACATTTCCTCCCATCTAGAATAAGATCAATCAAGCCCACCAGCTGTTCATACAATTCATTTCGGACATTTGAATCACTCGTACTGTTTACTCCATGTTGTAATGTTAAATTTTGCTGCAGTTGAAAATAATATAAATATTTGATAACCGAAAATTTTTTATATTTTGTTTTTGTTTTCAATTTAATTGTATACGCACCATTGTCAGTAGACATGTTTTTAAACCAAATTTTCCAGTAGCTGCTGTCCATGGTAAATATTCAGTTAATGATGAACATTTTGGTGGAACATATTTTTCGGCGTTGAATTGGCGATATTTAATAACTTCATGTAGTACACCCTGACAATGATCATGGATTAATTATTATATAAAACATTTGTCAATACTATTCTAGTCTTGTAGACAAGTTTAAGAAAAGTTATAGGAATTATGGTTCAAAAAAGGATTCTCAAACTTACTAATAAAATAGAATTCACTTGAAGAATGTATTTTGCTATCTGTTGGATTGGCCTTTCAGACTGAGTTTGCTCGACTGCGATTTGTATTAAATTAGGTAAGAAGTTGTGTACTTCACTGACTTCTCTATAAAATATGTCATTTCCTGTTAGATCTTCAGAGACATACGATTCAGGCTGCAGTGTTCGCTCTATGACAGAATCTATTATTTCTCTAAACCTAAGAAAGTCACATCAATTATTAAGATTATTTATTTTTCTCTTGAATAGTTTGAATTATAAGACAATAAGTAAATTAGGAATTTACCTTTGTTGGAAACTATATATTGCAAGCATGGCAATGATTTTCTCAGCAAATTCACTAAGAACGTGACACGTTGACATTATGATCCCACGATATGAGACTGCGCAAAACTAAAAACATTTCAATCGAGTCAATCATGATAAATATCTTTTTTGCATTCATTATATTATGAATTAAATTTATATTTCGACATACCCGATTCCACAGATTGTGTTCTTTCAAGAATGAAACAAACAATTCCATAGCTTTTTGTTTTCCTTCAAGTTGATGCGGAATCTGCATAGCCACTACTGCATTCAGTGTAAAATCTAAAACCATAATATTATTTTGAGCTTCGTCAGTAATATGGTGATAATTATGATGAGAATTAGCTGGAGCATCATTCTCTAATAGAAAATAATCATTCAATTTTCAATTCAAGAAGTATATAAAAAATAAAATGAATCATTCCAATAGTAAATAAAGACGCCCCTGAAAATATGAAAAAGAAAATGCGAAAAAGAGGAAATTATCTTCTTCACACATTAAATAATTGACCTTTCACAAATATCCATACTTACTCAAGTCTCTATGGTTTTCCCATCTTGGATCATTTGCAGGGTAATCATCGATTAAATGTTTTGCAACTCTAAGCACTGAGGTATCAAGAGTTGCATCAACGTCCATTACAGGGTCTTCTTGTGTGGGAAACAGTTCATTTAGGATATCATCACTCTGTTCCTAAAAAAAAATTGATATTTTTGATTTAAAATTGAAACTGTTTGAAATTTCAAAAATATTCATAATGATAGACTACTTTATTTTGTCGAACACTCAAGAGAAATGCAGCTTGCAGTTGCTTCACACCATCAGAACTATAAAACATTTCGTTGATTTCCTCACCACTCAATAGAGTTATCAATTGTTCTGGCATCATACTCATGTTTCCTTGATAATCCATAGTAAGATTGACATCCGAATAACTCCTGTAGTAAGAAAATTGGAAATGATTTTTCTAAAAAGAAATCGGGATTTCGAAAAGTAAATTTTACGAACTGGTTGAAGTCTTGATTCGCGAAATCAGTTGAAGATATAGTTATCAGACCGAGATTTTTAGTGAACAAAACAGGAGAACCAGAGCATAGAGCACCACCCAATATGCTATCTTCACCTCCTTTGGTGAGATCTATTCTTTCTTGTTCATACTCTGATAGATCTGTGAATAGAAACATTATTCACGTTAGACTGTATTAGGAAATATTTTGAAGGTGATCACAAACATACATATTCACATGTAATCTTTTATCGAATTATCGAATATTCACGAAAGGATTAAACTTATAATTAAACTTATAGCTCTCATCAATAATTATTATGTTTTTATCGTTAAAATCTGACGTTTGAACGAAATATTATATTTTGGGTTAAACTTACTGCTAACAATAATGACATTGTGTTGATTGAAAGCAATGATTTCCCAGCCAGCTAGGATAAATCGGTACGAGTGAATTGTGGACTCAACATCCTCGTTATGATAAATGGGACCCAGCTTGATTGGTATGAACCACTTGAACGAATTTGAGAGGGACGAGCCAGAAAGCGGAATAAGGCCAACCGCGAAATGAATTTGTGGCGATACATCAGGGCAGTGAGCTGCCACCAGAAGAACAATACCCTCATCGATTGGTTGCATATCGATGAGCCAGGTGACCATGTTTTGTGGATTGCAGGCACTTGATTCCTGGGAAATTAATTGTGATGAAATTTTGGTCGATTAAACTTAGGAATTATTGTCAAGTTTGTTAGAAAAATCAGTGATAACGGCATACCCATAATCTTCTTTGAAAAGCTTGTGTCACAATCAGACTAATATCTTCATCAAATTCCATTTTTTCTTGTTCTCCAATGGGGAATGACCAGTTCTGTAGTGAATTTCCAGCTAGTATGAGCACTCTAGAACCTCTTTCGCTTATTCCAGTACAAGCAACTTTTATCAATTTCTACAAATAAAAGTTAGAAAATTGAATTACCAATTATCGATTCAAAATTCCTCTAAGAAGTAACTTTAATTCTCACTGTTTCTTGAACAGGTGACTGAGGAATAGCACCAAAAATCAACGAGGACATCCTTCTGCCAATACCACCTAGCCATCCTTGACTTGTTCTTAAAACTCTGCAAGTAATATTGCTCCTACCTCCGGTATTTTGAGGTTGCAACAGAGCAACAGTACATGTAGTTGTTGCAAGAATGCATCCATGGCCAGGTATATGAGTTAGACAATCAACTTCTTGACCAGCTAACTCTGCACTAGTTTCTACTGATTGTTCTTCATTGGCTATGCTAACCCAGTAACGAACCATACCCTCTGGAGATACCGCCATGCAACTTGGAACCTAGAACATTTTCAAGGTAGATTTTTCCTATGCAACATTCGGTTTTAATCTGGGTGTACAAGAGAATAGTTCCATTAAGAATGGCTGTATAGATAAGCCATTGATAACTGAAGAAGTGGTAGAAGTAAAAAGAATCTACCTGTTGTCCAGAGGGTAACCATACTGCTATACATTCTGCTTTATGTGCTATATCACTCTGAGGTAGTAGGAGTTCACGACATTGTGTCTTAAAAGTACGTCTTTGTTTGAGATCATGGATAGTAGATTTGCACTGCCACACAAGTAATCTCCTGCCACAGACCAGCCATGCCCAACCATCGAGAGAAACACTGACACTAACAGCCGTGTTACGTTCAACAAAAGTTAAGGCTTCTGTGACTAGAACTGGTAGTGAAGAGCCAAAATGTTCAACGATATGATTCGCTGTTCGGCATAATATTTGTATAGACTGATTCGATCTTCCAGAAATACTTAGTCCACTGAAAGCAAATTGTTGTCAATTGTAAGAACCAGAGTAAGAAGTCAATCATCAGAACGAATCAAATTATTGGATTCCAAAAAGACTATGTGTACAAAGGGAAGTTGAATGTAATTAATGCGAAACTCAGCACGTAATTCTTGTTCAGCAAGTCTGCTCAGTTGTTATTGAACCAAAATTGTATATTTCAAGCAGAACAATAATATTTATTCCGATGAAATTTAGCGTCTAGTGTCATACTTACGAAGTGCCTTTCTTTAGCGACTGCACCAAAGACAGTCGGCGTCTTGGTGAGTTAACACTTTTCCCCAACAAACCTCCAATTCCCGATTTATCCATCTCGTGAGTGTTCACAGAAAAGTATTAAATAATTTTACAAAAATCACACATGTGTTTAGCAACAACACCCAACAAGTGTGAAGACTTCGTGGGTTATGTTTGGTTATGTTCTCGCGGCCGGTGAGCTGTTTGAAGTAGCCAATAGCAAAGTAGACAGTTATGCGCATGCTCAAGTCGCTATTTTTAATTTTTCACGACTTACGAACATATAGAGGTATTACAGATGTGTAATACCTCTATGCTTACGAATCGCATTGTTATTGTGTTTTTCGTGAAGTGAACAAAATCAATTAAAATTCCAACTGACGAAGAATTTCAAATCCAGCAGGCGAAGTAAATATCCAACAGATTTCGTAAGGTCCCTGTAGCTAATAGACAAGACGGTGTTTCAACTGAAAATTTATGATCGTTTTTCTAATACTTCCAACGTAATTCACATATATAGGGGAGATCGGGGCAAAAATACACATATTATTTTTTTGGAAGCAAATATCTCCTCCGATATTCGTGTAATCTCATCAAACTACGAATAAAAAATTATCCTCAGTATGTTAGCTAACTAAAACTATCATGTTTGTTCACTTCATTCGGACATGTAAACATTGAGTTATTAGTGATTGAAAAAAAAAAAAATGTTTTCTGCACTTTTGCCCCGTGTAGTGAGGCAAAACTACCGTAGCACCGGGGCAAAAGTGCACTTGTCTCTTTGTAGCAGATATCTCCTCTGATATTCGTGTAATATCACATTAAACTACGGGTGGAAATTTATCCTTAACATGTTAGCAAACCAAAACCGTCGTCATTTACTTAATTCGAACAAATAAACACTGAGTTATTATCAATTGAAAAAAAAATCTCTCTTGGCACTTTTGCCCCGGGTACGGGGCACTGCGCATAGCGGTTATAGGCCGGATATATATCTATATGTATATATACGAATCTATAGATATATCCGCCATAGGAGGGCACTTTGGCCCCGCTATACGACATGAATCGTTCGAATGTAGATTTTAAAAGTTATACTCAACGTACTGAGATCTACCAGGTGTCAAAAGTTTCATCTTGAACAGCGCTGCAAATTTGTTATGATGGGAGAAATCAGTCTGTTTCGGAACGAGTGCTAACGCAACTTTTGGCCCGAAAACGATCCCATAATCCGTTGTTCAATGTCAACTTCCAATTTGAAGATGTTGGTATTTGGGTCTTCGAGATAACTATTTCCAAAAATCATATGATGTCGGCATTTTTCCTGATGATCTATCGATTTTTCTCACTCAAAACTTTTATAAATAAAATTACGTGTCTTTATCGGGAATATTCTGCCTGAAGTTGCAATAATCTAAAATTTGATCACGTTTCTACGTAGAAGAAATTGAATATATTTTTCAGGTTTCCGCTCAAGAATCACCAATAATTCGTTTATCAAAATTTGATCCCTTTCTGGAGCAATCTACCGAAAACGAAATAACTGTTTTCCCTTCAATTTTCATAAAAATTGAAGAAATAAGAAGCTTTCTAGTTTTCCGCACATAAATTGGAAACGCAATCGAATTTTGACAAACGGGCTGTTTAGACATTTTTAAACAGAACATTTCTGATGGAATCGTTTTATTTATAAAAAGTTTGAGTAAGAAAAATTAACAGACCCAGAACAAATACCGAAAAAGTTATCTCAAAGTCTCAAAGAGCCAAATGGAATTTTTATTAATGTTCGAACCTTTAAATTACTTCAAACAGATACAACTGGGAGGGACTTTTTGCAGTCTATCATGTCTGAATAGATACTAAAAGAATCACTTAGTACATATCCACCCCAACGCGTTTTATTATGCATAAGAAAAATGGATGGCTCTTTTATCTGTCTGGCCATTTACTCGCAGGGACACCTTATTTAGATTATATTTACTCGGTGTATCTTTAAAAATAAAAAGAAATGACTTGTGTACCATTTTGCAAGGCAGGCCTTGATATGACCTTCAATTAGTTGTGAAAAAATTCCCATGGTATACCAAAGTTGTTAATTTATTTCATATTCCGTTATTATCATCCACGTTGATAACATTTCAGTATGTTAAGGACTTGCAAGCACGAAAGCTTCGCGTACTTAATGACCAACAGCAAACGAAGGTAACAAACCTTGACGAAGTAATTTGGTCATCGACTGCTTACAGAGAGTTTTATTGTACAATCATGCTAATGGAATATTGGAGTTCAGAAGGTTCCAAATGAGTGATAAAATATTCCAAATTAACTTTGAAGGATATAAATCGAGCAAAGTTGAAGCATGATTATAAAAAGTTCAGGAGAGAAATAACTTTTCGAAGTCGAAAGACGAAAAAAAAGTCTGCCATTTCGTAGCAAGATAGCTTCCAAAGTTACTTACTGTTTGTTAATCAAGTATCAGATACTGCAGATTTCTACTGAGGATCCAACTTCTGAGATCGATTTGGGACTGTTCCATGCGGTAAACTCGTCCAAGACACTACAAAAACGATATTAGAATATCAGAAAACAGCTTAGAGAGAAATGAATATTCAATTCACTCATAAATATATAGACGTTTCTCTATCAAAACTTACGATTTTTTTTTTACAATTCTAGCTATCTATTTTCCGCATTTTTGACTTCAATTTACACACATCAAATGACCTCCAAACTAAAAAGTGAACGATACAATCTTTTCTGAAAATCACCTGAATTTGAAAAAAGTTCCCAAAGTTATCGGAACATTTGCAGTAATTTCAATTTCTATTTTAAATTCTATATTAAATAGCAACTAATTCCTCGAGGCTGCTAAAAGTAGCCTTATCTCATGACGAATATCGCCTTATGATTAACCAGAAATAGTCAACTGTAAATCAGCAGAAATCCAAAAATAATCAGAATATTAGAATCAGGAAATAAAATTTAGAAAAAAGAGAACAATGGATCAAAAATTGCAAAATCAACAACAAAATAAAAGTGGAGGGTTAGCGAGCAGGGTGTATTTATCTCGTGTTCACTAATAGGCTTCAGCGTTGATTGAATTATAATAATCAAAATTTCACGATTTTTTGAACGGACCATAAAAGTGTTGTATACGATGTAGAATTAATTTGAAATTGGCAAATCCGTTCTGAAGTCTACCATATTGGATCGGTTCTCTTGGAAATCTCTCGAAAAACTAAACATATATGCCAATCTCACGAATCACAATAATAACGCTTTTTTATTACAAAGCCAATTTTTTAAGAAATAGATACGAATATAAAGCAGACAGAACACGACGGTTCTCAGTGAAGTTTATATATTATGTATGAAACCAGTAGTAACCAACCTCACCCACCACACCTCTTCCTGAATTAATCTCCACGAGTGTTCCATGTAATAGCCCATATAACGACGCTACAAAATTGTACTAAAAATCTCTCTCTCCAAAAACGTATGACCTATTAAAGCTTCCACGTGCCCAGGTATGGCGCGGAGCTCGGGGGTCGTTTTGCCATCCGACGCAATCGACAAAAGCTGTATCCGAGTGGAACGTAATATTCGACAGGCCTTTTATTACTCGGCAGTAAAAAGGGAGACGGCCGGAGTATCGCGTAATATACTTTTCGGTGAGCGAAGGATTGTAACCTACTTTCGTCACGCGCCGTTCGTTTCACCTCTTTTAGCGCAGCAGCAGCGGTAGCGGCAGCTCTAGCTTATATCCTCTAGAACCCCTTAAAAACTTTCCGGGCGTTTAAGTCCTTTCTCATTCTGCTACTTGGAAGCGACTTTTGAAGGTTGATGGTACTAAAGACTACGTACATACCCGTTAGTACTTCGTTGTATGCAACTGTTTTTTCACAAATGTTCATCAGTGCCATTCTTCAGATTCCGATTGGCATATTAGTACACTTATCCATGAGATCAATCATCATTTTATTGGAACTTTTATCACAATATAAACATATATAAAAATCCAATCAAGCCTGAGCTTAATATACTTTTAAATAGCTTCGAATATTGGTATCAATGCTGTATATCCACAAGCCTTAGTAGGTATTTATGTACCAATAAAACCGCTTCTACGTCGTTGATCTTCTAATTAATCAAACACACACCAGGTCTCAGAGAGTAAAATATACAAAACCTGATTGAGTTTTTTATTAGGTATTATATCTATAATACCTAATAAAAAGATTCTATAATCCTAAATATCCTATATCTATACAGATACGCAAATAAATGATCAACTCGAATTACTCGTTTGCATTGTTATTTATCTTTCTCTTGCTTCTGCAAAATGATTTTTCATTTGTTTTGTGCGGCTTTTTCGGATATTTAATATTCTCTCCGCCCGTAGTTCTCGCGAATCGTTGAATACTACAACTTCTTACAAAAGTAGATCTTCTTAACTTTTTCATTTTTATTCAACGGTCGTAAACGGAATAGCTCTGAAGGTAATAAAGCGAGGAAGTAAACTGAATTATTTACTTACTCTGCCCTTACTTTCGAATCCCTAGAAATTAACTGGAACGAATAGGTCGTTACATCGCCCCTTCGTCCTGTCACACTTTATACAGTATATCACTCGTATTCGTTTATTCCTTGGCCGACGCATAAAAATGGAAAAACCTGAGGTGGAAGCCTGTCAAGTTTAAAAATAACCCTCTTCAAATTGTCAGCATGAAAAATTTAATACTCGCTCATTTCCTTCTCAATGAGGACGCTAACTCCATTTTCGTTCGTGAATATTGCAGTTATTAATGGAATTATAAAATTAAAATACTGCTTTAAACAGGTAACCTTTATCCTTTGTCTCTTTTTTTTCATTCATTTTATCTTTCTCATTCACTAAGTAGATTCCCAACGATGGAGGCGTTTTAACGAAATGTAGTGATCTTGATAATTTAATTTGCACATCATGTTTATTCAATTCTATCCTGAAAACGTTATTAATAGTCCAGATGTCCAGAAGTCTGATCTAATTATACAATCTGCATATCTCGTTCTTAAACAACAACAATGCACAGTTTCAAATTGATAATCGAATATTCAAATTACGAAATTCCACATCAGAATCAATCAAGTCAAAATTACTCGAAGTTATCAAATATGATAAATCCATGAGATAACGAGGGTCTCCGTATAAAAGAGCAAGGAGACTATAAAGGAGGGGAATCGAGCGAGCCTATACAAAACGTGTCTAAATCAGGGCAATTTCGAATACACAGGAGCGAGTCCCGTCTTTCGTCATTCGTCTTTGACGCTCTCATACCCCCTGACGGAAAAACCTATACAAGCGAGAGCGTCTTTCATCGTTCGGCCGTAAAAGAAGAGAGAAAACTGAGCTAAACATAGCCCGCGCATACAGGCACGGATATACCCAGGTACATGCGACGGGCCGAGGCTTTGAAAAAATAAAAAAAACAACTGTATACACAGCATCCAGGTCGTCACGAGGATGCGCTGTAAAATGATTTAGTACCTGCGGGCGCGTAACCCACTTTTACTACTGCCCGCCCACCTACGAACCTTTACTACTTGCACCGCTTTCTCTCCCTCCATCTCACCCGATACGCACGCGAATATATGCGTAAAGTCGACGAGGCATGCTGGTGGCATCGGTGAATGTTATCCTCTAGGAATACCACTGCCGACTCGGGCTCTTTTTCCCTGCTCTCTCGAGCCCAAGAGAAGAGCGTCTCTCTGCATCTCTGTTCGTCTGACGTCAACAATCCACGAGGAATATAGGCTGAGTTTCTGCATCGTCATTCCAACGTACACGTGCGAATACTACGGGCGTACGCGTTTGTATGTATAATTTCTGTAAAGTTATGCGGGACATTTATCGGGAATTCGTATAACTCCGCAGATGCGTACATTAATTAGCTCTTGTTTATGTGCGCGCATTTCCTCTCCGTGCTCTAGGACGACCCGAGGAAAATACTGCGTTAGAAAACAACTGCTCCGAGTGAAACGACGCGCATGTAAACGTAGGAACAATGCCATCCGATAGCGACTCCGCCAGCTGTATCGACGATGTCAAACTTGTAATTAAATCGATGGGAAAGTTTCGGCGCGAACCTCTCTATACTATTTTGAAAGTAATTTTGAATAGTTCAGCGTTGTACGTTCTGACTCCGAGCAACTCGCACTCGAAGCTACCCACATTAAAGCACATTTAAAGTTTTGCAATATGCATTTTAAGTCCCACATACGACTCATCAGAGGATACGTTATAATTCACGTAGGGAATTAATTGAAGATAATAGCAACATCAGAAATGAATTAATACAAGTCTTATCCAATGTTTTTTAGAACCATTTTGAAGCTGCGGCTAGAGTGGTTATAAACTTAAAACTCATTAGTCCGTCGGATTCATAAAACTTTTGAAAATTAATGTTCTAGTTGGGAATGGGAACTCGGTATGAAAACACTTCAAAGGATTACGCGGGTCGCAGTGTTCGATTCTGGCAGAGTCGAGCAATGCATGAATATATGCGAGGATCAGCTTTTTCATCCAATATTGCTCGGTAGCCCAAATATTCTACAATGCATCTCGTTTTCCGCCACTTCCATCCTACCACCGAGGCACACATATGTATGCACATATCGATTTCGATCCGAATTCAAATATAGTAGAGCCACGTCCTGTCCGCCGAGCAGAGGACGGAATTATTTTTTAATAGAATCTGGGGTATATCCACTTGCCGTGTTATCCTTTTACCAACTGTTCGACGTACTTACAGTCGAGCGAACGACATGAATTATTATTTCGCTCCGCAGTTCAGTTTCTGCGCGAGTGCCGTTTTTATTTTCATCCCAAAGGCCGGAAATGCAGTTGTCTGCGTATTTGAGGATATCGTCGGTGGAGAGACAAGTATAATTGCGCATCTCCCAAAACCAGATGCGACGGGTTGGCTTATTTATACCCCAAGTCTATTACGAGCATATTCTGGATAAAACGAGATATTAAATTTTTCATATAAATAGTATTATATTCTTATGAATTCACGTAAAGGGCTCGTGGAAAAAGTTGTACGTCAAAATGGGAAATTGCTTTGGCTTCCGAATGGTTATATCGTACATAGACATGATTAATATATACAGACAGATATTTCACAATAAACTCCAATAGCATCGTTCGTACAAATAATGATGCTGTTGAATGATAAAATCCATAAATAATCTGTTATATGCAATGTAAAAAGAAATAACTCATCGTTCTTTGAAAACTTTGAAGCATTTTCATCCTTGAATCTAAGTAGAATAATCTTTGAAGAAAAAGACACATATTTTCAAATGAGAGATATTTTTGTAAATATCAACATTGCATGTATTGCTACTCCTTATTAACAAAGTTCTCATTACAATACGAGTACGTATTTATAATTACAAAGAAATATTTTCATGATATGAAATAGGGATCTATCAATAATTGATAACTGCTCTACATTTGTCCTGAATTCAGTGTCACTTCTTTTCAACAAACTTCTTTTTTCTCCTTGTTTTGCAACATTATCATAGCAACTGTTCTATTTTCCGTAAAATTCAACTCCGCTCCAAAAAAGTAAGGTCAAAAATATATTCCACGCCTACTACGTCTGAACATTCTGTTCGCGCAACGAGATTTGATCACTTACGCTCTTTTAGTTGCATCTCTCGACACAAAAAATACCTATATATTTTGTCATGGCAGGCTGAAAGTTTGTTTTTTTTATCCTCGTTTTGTCCACGTGAAGTTGCGTCTCGTTACCCGGAGCCCATGGGTATATAGCTGTGTGCGAGTACGTATAAAACTTGACAAAACTCGAATTCACCAGAGACAGGGAGGGGAGATAAACCCGAGGAATTAAGCCGGAACGTTTAAAGCCCGGACGGAATTGCCGTAGCTCAACGTAGTTTGGGATAGTTCGTTTGGCGAACCCGCGACAAAAAAACCATCTGAGCATGAGGATCCAATCCAATTCCCGTGAACGCGCGGCTAGTCGTTTGTTTGACAGCACTATCATCGGCTCGCGGTTAATAAAGCTATTGCCTTAGCCCGAGGCCGAGCTAACAAGCTAATTACGTACGGCACGCATTTTCTGAATAATTAATTAGGTTCTCTCGAGCCCATTTTCCTAGTCCCTTCAGTTTGCGTGTTCGGTTTTTCGTTCATTTCGGGATGGCCGCGTTCGTGCTCGTCTGCACTTCCAGCTCGAATGGCCGTCCACTTTTTTTTCGTTCTGACCGCCGCGCCGTAGCTTCGGTGAGTGCACGTGTGAATTAGCTTATGGGTGAATCATGTTTTATTGCCCGGGCGTGGCGTGTGTGTATATATATTCCTCGCTATCATGGCGTCATCCCTAACAATGTTATGCAGGATTGATTAATTATTATCCGCGCGAGAGTTGTTTATTTGGAGGATTGAATTGCGCCGTATTTCACGTGAACGTAATTCTGTTCCATTAGCCGATACGTATTGATTCGAACATGCATGAATCATCGACAGGGATTAATCAATGGAGATACTCAATTGTGTTTCCATATACAGCGACGGGTCTACCGGGTGTAACTACGATGGATGATAAACATTCAAGACAAAAGATGCCCCCCCCCCTACAACACAGCTTCCCAGAACATGAATTATGGAAATTTTCAGATTTTTTCACGAATCAGTTTCGACATTAATTTTGATTGTTTCCAAAAAACTCGATTGGAATGCATGTCATGCTTTACAATCCGCGTTCCCTGCGGCCCGTGCGCGAGTACCGGTTGCATCGCATCCCGTATATATCCGGTATGGACATTAACAAGACTGCGTTATACAGTGAGTGACTCAGACTGTCAGAAGTAGATTTATGTGTCAAGGGGCTTCCGTAAGTTGGATATGATGGATTCTCTTTCGGAAGATTCTTGGGCATTGATTATCCGATTCGGTCGGAGCCCCGGCATCCCTCCCAATTCATCCATCCAACTTGACCCTCTTCCCCGCTCGTAATCTCCTTGCCTCCCCGCGCGTAACGGTGATTTGCAGTCTTTAGTCGCGGCGCGAACACCCCCACCCCCGGCCCGGCATACCTAAACTGCTTGCCGGCGCGCTACTGAATTTTCATAAAGAGCTTCCGTATTGAATGGGAAGCTCTATCATCATTTGATTTTTCTATATACTCGTGAATTTTACTAAGCAAAAGTCAACTGTATTTTCTCTGCGACAAAATTTGACTGCAGTATATGTATATGGATAGCGGAATTCAGTAGGTACGGTTCCGGACTATCATCATGATTTCGAATTGAAAAACATCCATACGTCGCTTTGTCAGTAACAACGATTGGATCCAACTTGACATTCATTTGCTTATATTCCGACTGTGGCATAACTCAATCTAACTTTCTCCGACTTTCTTTGCCGATGAATAACGTTAAGCTCGTTCGACTGCCCCTGGGGGAAATCTTCGATATTCAGAGCGTTCATAATCTATGTCTCGTGTTGATATTATTTGATGAAAAAATTCTCATTGACATATTTACGTTGTAAAAAAAAAGTTTTTGATTTATAGTGGTGAGCCCGTTTGTACAATGTATATGGGTCTAATATCACTAGTTATTACAGTGAATCTCACGAGGGAACACCCCATAATACCCTCAACTCTCAGGAACTCTCAGGCTTCAAGCCTTGAAATGTAACTACTAGCCCAAAAGTGAATAATAGTCTCCTGCAGACTAATCGAAAACTCTTTCTCTCAATTTTACTAATTTTCTTAGTGTGGGTGGCCGACCACAAACAAAAGATTGTGACTTGGTTCTTGGGTACCCGAATAGATTTTATTTTTAGAGCTTTCCTTATGAATGTTTCGATTTCCTGGAAACATTCTGTCAAGCATTATTGATTTTATGTATGAACAGTATATTATTATCTCGACACTCTTTACAAAAAGTATATAACATATTGCAGAAACCCTCTGCAAAACTGTATTTTTACTACTTTCACAGTGAAATCTGATCGTAACAGTTGATTTTGACTTGATGAAATTAAAAACATGAGACTTAAAATGAATCGAAAATTGTCTATTCTTGTAAAACAATGTCAGTAATAACAATGCCAGTTTTCTCGAAAAGCCACGAAATCTGCTTGTCTCGACGAGAGATACCTTTGCTCGGAAAATCTCAAAAATCTTAATATCGATCGACAATTCGATTCTGGGTATTCATGAGTCTAATCAGATTCGCCAATAATTATTTGGAGTTCTACTTGAAAGAACTTCAGACTTACTTTGACATAACGTCTCAATTCAATAAACAACTCTTTTATGATATATACTTTTCAAATATGGCGTGTTAAATTTCCTCTGCTAAATACTTTTGTGACGCCCAATCATAGAAGTTACATTTGGATTTTCGATCTGAATTATGTACATCAAAACTTCCGAAACTTGGTTCTGTGATATCGCGCACCGTCGCAGGAAATATGGTTGGAAAGGAAGATATCGTATCTGAGCGACATTTTCATTCGACAAACTTTGCAGTTCATCATTCGTTTACGGCATGTTAGTTGATGTTTAAAGTGAGATTAATATCGTACGAGCGAGCATGGGAAATTGTAATTAACGAACTTTCAACTCATTTGAGAACAGTTTTCATGACTCATGGACCTTGAATCTCTCCACGCGTATATTTAACGTATGATTACGATTAATCAAAAATTAATCCGATCTCATGTTCGTGTTTACCTTACAGTTATGAAAGTTTTAAATGAACAAAATGCGAGGGGCTTCTCACTCCAGTACTCCCGGAGGGAGTACCATGGAGTACTGTGGGCTCATGAATTAATAGTACTCTTTATTCTTGCCAATATAAACCAAGAACTATCAGTTCAGATTAGGAGGCTGGATCAAAACACAATAAGTTCATGCTGGCAAGATGAGAACTTGAATGCCATCAAATTTAGTACCATGGAGTACTAAAAAACGATGAGAGTACTATGGGAGTACTAGAGTGAGAAACCCCTCGACAAAATGTTTATGTTTTGAGAAAATTTTACATACGTACGTTACGTATGTTTACCCAGTACTGTGTGGATTTTTTGTGCGATGATTGAGAACTTCAAGGACTCTTGCCAAGACACCACTTGAGTTCTGGGTCTCACTCTAAAACTTTTGGAGGTGGTTTATAGTTATTGGATAATATGTGCAGTCTTTCATAACGTTTAGATTTTTCTGGAGATATCGTCATTTTCTTATACAAAAAAATTTATATATACATAAAAATATATATATTCGATGCATGAAATCAGCAATGACTGGTTAATATCTCAGACAAATCAAACTGTTCAGGACGAACTACTTAAACTCGCACGTTTATAGGTATAAAAAAAACTACTCCCAAAAGTTTCAGTAGAAATGGTGACCTAAGTCTCAATTGGTCTCTCGGTTAGTTGGTTCAAAACTAAGAAGACATATTCAGATTCTGTATAAACTTTAAAATATACTTAGATCTTAGATGTCGATAGTTAACGAAAGATGACCGTAGTTGATCAATAAATGACGATAGCTAGCTGTAACCAAAGATGATCGAAAGGATACAAATTGGGATGCGATGCAACTGATCATTATTCTCGAGTGTGATCAAGAAATTTAATCTAAATCAGATCATCCGCTCAGAATAAATCACATTGCAAGAAAAAAATTAATTGGACTTGACAAGACCCAAATCGAATTAGGTCTATGCCAAAATCAATGATTATTGCAACTGACCATGCTCGAATATGCCTATATTAATTTTCATCTGAGGATCTACCTTTAGATCAACCGTACGAAAGAAATCATGATTTAAAGGAACTTGCCCGCACACACGCACAAACCCAATATTATACGAATACATTATTAAGAAACGTCATGTTATGACGTGATGTATGTCACATATTCGAAAGTTTAATTTTGATCCCGTCACAAAGCTTCCTCTTGGGAGAAGAAAAAAATCTAACTGGCACCTTAATAAACACACACGTTTGATTTTTCTACGAGGTGACTTGACATACTGGATATTTCAAGAAGTTATTTTCTCGAATAGAAGCTAAGAAACTACCGAAGATTCTTGTAAATTTTACCCAAAAGAGCACGTAAAAGTCGATGAAATTCGCAGGCAAGAGAGCACACTATTGGAGTACATTACATGTTGTTGATCAATTCCAAATTCAGAGAAAGATTTTTTTCGGGCAAACCTCTCAGAAATTCTCAAACCACCGACCCTCTTCGCGAGAAGCAGCAGATTTCTTTGTGTCGTTCGTGCACTATTTTTCATTACCATCGGGGCAAAAAGTGTCAATCTTCGCTAACGTGTCATATGGAGCGAAGTTGGCACTTGTCTCCCGCTGCTGGTACGTAAAACAATGTGTTCTCTTGGAGCAAGCAATTGGGCGGAGGCCCGTATGGTACAGCGAGAAATTGACACAGTTCTGCGGGCAAATCCGTCGCAGGGATCGTATCACCGGCGACAACGGAGACGCTGTTCATTAGCGAGCAGCTTCGGATCTCGCGTGGGTCGTCTGTGCTCGCAGTCAATGATGTGGCATATCAGCCTGTTGGCTCCATACGGCCAGTTGAGCGTGTCCCAGCCACTGGCTTTCACGTGAGATTACGTCGTTGCCCCTTCACTGCCCTTGTTCCGTTTATGCGCGCCGCCGCAGCATCGATTATCAAGTCTACAAGTGGCTCTGGTGTCCTTTGAATCGTTTTATGCTTTCTTCAACGGTACATATAATAAGTCGATCGATTGGTTGTTCGATTCTGGATATTGACGAGCTTAATTAGATTCGCCAATAATGGTTTGGAGTTTAAATTGAACGATTGTGAAACTTCCTATAACAACACAGTGAACTGATCACAACGTCTGTATTCAATAAGCAACTTTCTTTCGTTGTTTATTTTTACAAATTTGATAAAGATTCAGTTTGCATAATATACATGATATTTCTATGACGTACGATCAACGATGTTACATTTGGAATTTTGATCAAAATCGTGTGCACTATAACTTCTAGAACTTGGTTTTGCGATATCGCGCACCGTCTCAGTAAATTAAACGAAAGATCCCAGTATCCTTGGATCTATATAGTTCAGGACGTTGGAGTACAAATGAAACTTTCCTCACTCTAAAATGTGCGTCCCGCTTTTGAATTCATATATTCTCTTCCAGTATTTCTTTTCTATCTTTCACGTTCTTATTGATAAAAAGAGCTTTTGTATGTTAAATAATGTAACAATAAGAACTTATACAACAAACGTAATATTGGATCAGATTACGTGACAGCTATTGCAGTCCCAATCAAACGACTGTAGTACAAAATCGAACATGGAGCAAGATTAAGGGTCGCTTGATCTCTTAATCTGATATCCATGAGGTATTCGATTTTTTCGCAACGATTCAGCGATTGAATTCTTTTAATTTGACAACAGTAATAACTGTTGGATTCATTAATTAATTTCCTGTATTATCAATAATCCTCGAAAGACAAAGATCGATAAATTCGAGATTGAAGGTGAACGTTTCGGTGGACAATGAGCGGACTTTATCATCTCTAAAATACCAATCAAACGGACTGGAAACTGATATTGGATTTCATTTACAAAAATAATACGCCGTATCAAGGGAGCTGGAAAAACGCGATCCCATCCAAGTATATTCTAATCCACGAGATTACCACTCGCATCTCTCCCAGATCTTTTCTTGAAGAAAAAGCAGATCCGCGAGTGGTATAAAAGAAGGAGCGAGGGAGCCTTGCAAATTGGAAAAAAGCGTAATTGCTCGGTGCTTGCGCTGCTGGCCTAGACCGTGTGCATCGCTAAAAGCGAGGTCTCTCCCCCTATTTCTCGTCTGACGGTGGAAGGCCGTGCGCATTTCGCCTACACAGACATGCTGTACATGCGAAAGTGTGTGTGTGTGTGTGTGCTTCTTTTTGAGGAGCAACGCGCCTCATCTTTATATAAGCTATATCTCGGCGCAATAAGTTGGCCTCCCAAGCGACTAATGGCAGTTTATATACATATATATATAGACCGCGTCGTCGGCGTCATATTCTTTGTCGAGTCGAGTGCATTTGATGCGGTGAAGCGACGTGAAAAAATGCGAGCACCCCACGCTGGGTAAAGTAGGACGGATTTTGGCGGGTGCACAGAGTAAGTTTATTTACGCCTGGGTTAAGAGTCAACTCGACTGTTTCATTTCAAAGGAATGGCAAAGCTCACCACTGAAATTGCTGTTGGCTCTCTCTGACGGATGGAAGATGCAATAATCGTCGAGCGTCCGCCGGATCATGACTTGATGAAAGTTTTTCTTCATGTAAGATATATTAGTTTTTTTTTCTCTAAGCGATTTGACGTTTTTCTTCGAGATTAGTTTACACTGTATCCAATGGTCATTACAATACGCGATACGTACAGGTCGAATAATGTCTGAATCCTATAATATAAGGATCCTATATTATTTATCAACTATAAAACAAACTTTCTAATTAATACTTCATACTTTTTTCGTGTTTCACGGGGAACATTTTGAAATTCTATAGAATAATACACTTTTTATCATCGCATAGATACTTATTGAAGTTAATTATCTTATCCTAAAGCAACATATGTCGAGCCACGTTTTTGTTCTGACAATTTATGGAAAAAATGCAAGGAATAAAAATTACTGCTCCTATGTGGATTTCCATGTTTTTCATCTTACAAGAGTTTTTCATCTTACAAGATCATATGAAATGGGGCGTTGCAGCGTATCTATTGTCTTGACCTTGCCGATTCGCTCCTACGCAGTCCATCCCACCTGAGGCTAAGAAAAACATTCGGAGAAGGGTTCAGGTGCAATACGACTGGAAGAGTCGAGTAACGTAGCTGTTATGTCTTAACGGATCAGCACCACGGCTCGTAGTAACGAGGATTCTGCGGAGCTATTTGCGCTCGTTACCGTTGACCCATTACGAGAAAATACTACGCAGAGAGTATTACGGTAAAATATAGTTTTAGTCTCCACGCTCTTCCGCAACGTTGTTCGTTTTCATGAAATAACGCAAAACACGATAAAATCAATCGATAGGTGTTTTCTTGGATCGAAGCTGCTGAATGACTATAGTCTCTTATTGACGAACTTTGTATTACACGAAAAATGTTATTTCCTTCTTTTGCTTTTTGACACGTTTATGCTTCCATTTCAAATCAACTGTACGTACTTAACACAATTTCTCAGATAGCATTTAATGGTAATGGTTTATTCTAATATAAACGAACCTTATTTGAGTGAGCTTCAAGAAATCAATAAGCGAGGCGACAAGCTGCATCAAGTAAATTGAATTTATCATGAAAGTGCATAATTTTGATTCGCTAGTCTTCAAGAACATTTTATCCTGTAAAGTGAGGCATAAAAATTGTACTAGTCTATATTTTGGAGTAATTTAATATCAATTACTTCTGCTTTTGGTAGGCAAATATGAATTTGGAACCTCTTTGACCATTAACGATTCCCCAGTTTTCTCGAAGCATCTTTCTAGCATAATTACAACGAAAATATTTTAACAAACTTTTGACTCATTTTTAGTATTGGATTGCGATCGATATTATTTGGACACCGTATGTGGCTTACACTTCGGTGACCAATACGAATGTCAATCAGATCTTACTTATTTGACGTTTTATAGAACTAAAGTGACAAAATCGTCACCTAACGTTTATTTACTCAAAAATATCATTGTAATGGGATAAAATCGAATTTTTAGATTGGACCATCAAGTACCTTTTGTTTCGTAATCAGAAATGTTCGTAACGCTATTTTTGAAGCACGATATCTTTCGAGGAAATCATGCATTCGTTTTGAATTTCTGGAATCAGTGCGCCAGTAAGATGTAAATCAAGCTCAATTTTCGATTGCAACCGTTGTTTATTTACCGAGTAATCTGTGTTCAGGATAAGCAAAAGTCAATACAATGTTGGCTTTCGCAATCTTTATTTAGAAAAAACACTTTGAAAAAGCATATCCTAGAAGATACAAATTCAGTTTAATTTTTTTAAAACGAAATTCGAATAGATATTACGGTTATAAAAATAGTCGCAATTAAAGCCCTAACTTGAAAAATTCGATAAACATGACTGCCACATTTAACCAAATGATGGTATAATCGTCTTTAAGCTAAGGAATCTTGAACGAATCTGCTTTGAAATCTGACTTGAATTCAAAGATCTTACTGCATCTACGATATACAACCTCCGACCCGTCAATCGTCAGGCTCTTGGAACATCTATCGTGAATTTTTATGCTCCAATTACTCCGAGATGTATGGGGACGAACTATAAGAGATCATCACACTTCGATGACTTCAAAGTCCATTCTATGATCTACAGATGGTTATAACAGTTGCAATATCTATTCGGAAAAAAAAAATTAAATTTCGGCTTTGTGAGAGTATCTGCTCGAGGAGATAGAAAATAGATGCGAAGTATAACAAGTGCGTCTCCGAGGATTTACCTTGCGTTGACCTACATAAATTATTTGTTTGAAAAGGGATAAAAGTGTATCGCATGCATCGAAATATGAGAGCTTGAGTTTACTTTCCTGGAATGCCGTATAAGAGTGGAAGCCTTTGAAAATGTTTTATAAACTCAAAAAAATATGTTTTTTTTTTCATTTTATTCCATTGGAGCCATTAGCATCAACGCTAATACGCGTTGTCAAAGCATACCCGATTCGTTCTAGGAAAATATTTCATAGGCTGATGCACTGGAATATTTATTGACGGTATATGCATATAAACATCTGCCTTCAATTTTTCTGCCGGCATATCTGTATGCATATCGAATCCAAATGAAATAAATTTGATCAAAGTGGATGGAACATAGTAAAATTGATTAAAATGACAAAACTGTTCAACCTAAGCTTGAAGCTGCATCAGCGGCGAAATTTATTGTAGCTCACGTTATCATTATGTTCGGCCCCGAGACTGTCGTAACGAGACAGTATAAATTACGACGGGCGAATTTCAGATGATCTGGCAGACACTATAGGTCATGAGCGACCAGAGACGAAGGTTCAGAACTAGTCCTAATGGCTCACTGGATACAGAAGGACACTTCGAAAGTTTAACCATATGAGTGATTTTCCGTCAATCAAACTCGTCAATCGGAAATAGGGGATTAATTTCTCTTGGTTTTGAAATCGCATCTTATCTAATAAAGACGTAGATAGCTTCTTCTGATCCATTCCTCGATGAACGTAAGATTCCCTGTTAATAAAGTACTCAAAATGATACATACACATACATCAATGTACAAGAAATCAGCTTCGAAACAGGAGCGGCGTCTCCGCCGGAGGTATAGGTTTTCGTAGCGTATTGTATGTAAATCCAACTCTCGGCGTGCGCGCGGCTGACGTGCAGTGATCACGCGTTGCAGCCCGGCTAAGGCTCATTAGCCATATACAGCGTATGATCCCTCCGCGGATAGCACGTTCGTCTTGCGGTATATCCAGGGCAGCGGCGGGATGCTAATTATCCCGCTTTGGATTACAGTCGCGCTTTTTCGCTGCCAGCGGTCGCGTGCCCGACGTTGGATCGCGCGCGTAATTTACGCCCCATCCCCCGCCAGAACAAGCGAAACCGCTGACTTGGCTATGCGCAGATATACACATATATCTACACTTGACCGTAGAATTTCGCTAATTGCCGTTTCGAGGGTTTTCATTGAAAATCGCGTGGCTAGGGGGCCTCCCGTCAGTCCCCTGTATATGCGCGTCAGTTGGAATTAAGCACTGCTCGATAGAGCAATTTTGTTCGCCCGAGCATCTGAGATATTTAGGTCGCAATTCGCTCGATTCGTTAATCGATAGTCTTCAAGAGATTCTCTATTGCGTCAGAGAGCCTATAAGCTCAGCCCGAGACCGTGAGCTTCGAAGCGGGATTTTCCAAGTATACGCGACACTGGTACGCGCGCGCGAGGTGGATAAAATAAAGGATTCCGCCGAGATTATAGCGTCAGGCTAACGGCAACGAGGATTGAAAAATGTATATCATATCTCAACGACGAGATCGCTTCTTTATATTCTCTTGTTTTGCTTTACTCAGAGAGAAAGCTTTGTGACGGGGAAAAAATCGAACTTCGTAATCGGACTTCGGGACTTCGATTTTCGTAATCTATACGGGTTGAGAAACACGGAATCCCAAAAATGCATACAGGTCAGTCGTGGAAAGTTGTAGCCCGAGTTCGTTGTTCAGCAAAATCCGTTGTTTATTTCCCTAACAAACGTTGCTAACGTATTTTCGGGAAGATCTCTTTAACTCACCGTAAATGCACGTTGAGGTCAGAATACACACGAGGATCAACGGAATATTTCCCGTAGCAACCGTTGCTTACGTTCCTCGCAACCATCGCTAAGAAAATGAAATATCGAGTTATTGGTACATTTTGACACTAGAGCAATAGACGAATCCTACGTTTATATGAGGTTTGCCGCCCGAGTGAAGCGAGGCTGGTAATCACACGAGCCTAGAATCTTTTGTTCTAGTACCGGACAGTATTTTTCATCGCAAGTGCAGACAACTGAGGTTCAATGAACAATTTTCCGATACAAGTGATGAAAAGTTATAGTACTTTTGAGGTCGCACGGCACGACACAGTATCATTGTATTTTCCATTGCAAATTTTATTGATGACCCTAGCAACCGTTTCTGGGTAGTTTGAAAAATCAATTCCAGGTCCATTTATCAGTGCCAAAAGAGCCAGAATTTTCATTTCTACATATCAACCGGTTCTTACGCAAAGCCTTTTTGAGAAAGCATACTGTTAATGCATTATAGCCGCGGTTTTTTTCTTCATTTTCTCGCGCACTTTTTTCCGACCACCGTGTTCGCTGGCTAGATCCCGTTTTTAATCCCGCTATAAATGATCAGCGTCAAGGCCAGGTAGCATGTGCATCGTAATGCGCTTCTTCTTGAAATTCCATCAGCCCTGAAGATTTTAGCCCTACGGGTCTAAAGTTACTTATACTTTTAGTTAAAGTTGTGTCCGATCAATGTGTTCCATCAACTTTAATCAGTAGAGTATTACTTATTATCATGATTCTGATTGGCGTCGTTTCCGAAACAATTATCTCGCAGGACGACGTTATTGCGTATAATAATATCATTTATGACTGTATTGATAGTATACTAAAAGAAGTGGGATATTCTTGAGTGAATTCGTAAGCTTGTTTGGTTGGTCCATCAAGAATTACGGTTGGTTCAATATGGAGATAAGAATAGTGTATTATGCACCCGAGCGAAATAGCCTACAGATGAGCGAGGTGCATATATACGAGTACTATTTTTCGAGAGAAAAGTGTCATTCTTTGCAAACGCTGCTGGGACGAAAAAAGTGAAATTACGGTCAAGTACTAACATCCGTGCTCTTACAACTACTTTTCCAAGACCATAGGATAATATCTGTACAATGTCCTACTCAGTCACTGGAGGTAGACGTAGTATCGTTGAGCAATGCTATTTTTCGTAAATTGCCTAAGGAATATCTTCTTTGTCGATGAGATTGACGGAAATTATAAATTTTGGAAGAATTTCACTTTTCCTTAGTTTTGAAATGAAGAATAAATATCATAAGAACTCATATTCTACGTCTTCAAATACTTCACTCCCGTTCTATATTATCACCTACAAGTGACAATATATATTTACTCCGTGAAAATTATAATTTTACACGATGCGGTTTTATTCTAATATTTAATAATCCGATACAATTGTACAATAAAATGCATACAGTAATAAAATCTTATCTAATCTAATCTATCTGTCATAAAGTACCAATGTAAAAGTTATACCTTCATAATTCGATCTAGGACCTGAAAATGACTTGTCTCAAAATTCAATTGAAAGCAGATTCTCAATTCGAACTTCCCATTTCACATGTCATTTGATTCAATCTCGATTGACCATTAAATAATCCGACAAAACTCGACCACGCGTGTAATTGTCGATTTCCTCAATGACATTTGCGACCAGCTTTAAGCGCATTGAAATATCTCTACAATTTCAACATTTCCAAAAGTAGATTGAATCACTTATGCTACAACGACGTACGTATCCTGGTCGTTCCAGTATACTCAATTTTTGTCTGAACGCATATATCGAAAATTCGTAACAAGTTTGAGTAGCCCACCCGGAGGGAAACACTCGGGGTCATGCGGAATAAACAATAGAAATCCTGTTAGAGAACGTGAGAATATAACTCTGGCCTAGTGTAATTCACATCGAGCGTTGTTTTTACGTCGAAACGGCGCGCTGCCTTGGCAATTTTCCATTTAACATGCAAATGGGGCCATAAAAAAGTTTGCTTCCTCCCAAGGCGTGGAGCGTTTGGTGAATAAAGGACGAGTGGAAGAGAGATCAATAGAAGGCGTTTGGGTAGATACAAGGGTGCGAGAGTGATTCGATCAGCGATATGACGGCATTCGTCTCGATGCACGCCCGCGCAATATAAGTACTTGTGCGCGTCATTGAGAGAGGGGGAGAGAGAGAGAGAGCCAGACACGACGTACTTACAACTTTATTGTTCTGTTACTTGGGCACGCTCGAACTCTGAATACTGTTGTCACCGGACATTTTTTTCCCGGAGACGTGAGAGAATTCGACTCGACATTAAATACCTATGACACAGAAGGACTTGCGCGTTAATTTTAGTTTTTTCTTCCCTTTTTGAAGAGAAGCTTCTGCAATTACCGATGGCACAATTTACAAATTTATTCAATTAAAAGCAAAGTTTAATAATAAGGAAGGACGTTTCATTAGCATCACTTTATCGCCCGTTCGAGGTAAAAAGTTTTCATTCAAAAAAATGTCCAATTCCAATCGCAATACATTCCCTTATTCTCTTCGCGCGTATTGGCGAGAACTTCCGTCGCGCATTGCTCGACGCTGGAAATTTTCCTACCACTCGCGTGCCGTACACCAAATTAACGATATTCAAATGTTATCGTATAATTAGACTTCACGCAGCCTAGTGCAAATGACAGTCTCAAAAACCGGCGGCTAATAAAGTGCTGCCCAACTATAAAGCGAGCACTCGCGAAAATCGAATAAAAAGTGAATAAGGAGTGTCGCCGAATGAGAGACAAGTAATAAAAAACGAGGAGAGTAGTATATCTTTTTCTAAATCAAAATGTTGAGTTGAGAATACAAAGTATAGGTTTCAGTTCGCCCTAGTCAGTTTATCCACAACACTTTATACCGTAGTTGAGCTTTTGAAAAGTAATGATCAAGGACATAACTTTTCTCTCTGAACAATTGTTTTCTCATCGAATTCGATTATTCTCTTAAAATAGATGTTCATAGAGATTTTAATTTCATCTCACATATTAGGTACAATAACCTTATCTGGAAAAATTTTTATTTTTTCATAAGTATTTGAAAATAAATTGCCCGATTGATTTATGGATTCTAAACACTAATTCTAATTCCTTATCTTCCAAATCTGAATACGAGATAATATAACTCGTATAATAGAATTGACGATTCATCTATAGTACTAATTGGAATTGAGTTGTTTATATTTTGTACAGTTAGTCAACTGAATTTATGGCAATTGTTGTGGGTCGTTGGTCTGTATGTACATACATACATACCATTGCTAATGAAGGGCGCTATTCTATTAGATAAAACTTTTTAATCATAGAAAGGAATTCTTTAGTAATTGAAAATTGGATACATAATACTAGTATGTGATTATTATGTGATTGTATGTGATATACAATGTGTATTCATCTCTCAATACTTCCAATAGCAGAATCGAACGCATCAATAATCCTGAAAAGCTTGTGAAGACAGAAACGCTGCATACTCAAGCGAATAAAATCATGAAGAAATTCATAGTTAGCATTAGAAATTTCATGTTACAAATTTTTTTTTGAAACTGACACAAAACTCATTATATTAATAATCGCGAGAAACATAATTCTAAGTATAGTGATTATCCCGGGTCTCGATAGACATCTTATAGTAAATTATTTTCTTGCGTATTTTTTCCAACTCGCACATCAACGCGCTTTGACCGGAAGATCGGAAAATAGATAATATAAGGTATCTGAAGGTAATATGGCCAGCCAGGCCAAACGACCAACCAATTTTCTCTCAGAGTAAAACGCGTTGAAGCGGATTTGTTATAGTCTGTTATTGTTGTAGTACCTATTGAGATATGATAAACTGAATAAATTCTCTTCAAATTGTATCTATTTTAGGGAAAGTAACCGAAACTATTTATTTAGAGCGAACAAAAATTTAAAAATTGTGTGTTTAATTCTATCTACATGTAAATCGATAGACTCTACAGGTTCCTGGTAGAATTTTTGTTTCAACATGATTTGTCAAACGTTAGAAGTAGGTTAACATGTTTCTGGGGCTAGGCAGGTAAAACGGCAGTTAATCTCCTATCTCCATACATTTTTCTTCAAGAGGGTCGTTTTATGAGCTAACTCCGGGAAAAATGTTGACGGGATTTTAACATATGGAAAATTAAAGTAAGACCAGAATTGATCGCGGGACGACATGTTCATTTATAGAAAAAGGGCTTGCACAAAGAGGCTTCGCGTGAAAAATGGTCATAAAGAAATAAAGATTGTCTTTCGTCATTAACAGGAGTTTCCACACTTCGTAACAACGGTTGCAAGGGCTATAACCATAATTTGTTATAGAGGAATTCTGTATCCTTTGTCCTGAAAAAAAATAGTAAATAAAGCGCAAGTCATTTTTCATTTCTGTAGCAAAGTTTTCTATGGAGCCATTCTAAAGATTCTGTGTATTTGGCGATGGAACGACTAAACGATGAAATATATCTGTGTCCATTGTTGTTGAAAGAAATCAAAATGGAGCTCAAACTGATTTTTGTCTTCCATAGTAACTGCAGCTTAGAAAATTAAAATGGACCTCAAACTAAATTTCCTCGTCTCGTAGTAACGGTTTCCAGGAGTATAAGCAGCATTTGATAGGGATATAAATAACGGTCCTTTTGAAAATATCGCGTCGACCCTCGTCAATCTTCGTAAGTATTCAAGTCCCAATGAATATTTAGATTTAGCTGAAAATTGATCTTGGTTTACATCTTGCCATAACTTTAAAATTTCAGTAAGATCAGACGATGTTTTCGAGAGTTAACGCGTCCCAAAAAATAGTGTCAGATTCATACATACGTACATACATACATTTTTGAGATTCTATATCTTTCGAACCGTAGTTCACGAAAATAAAGATCCCGAAGTCTAATTCGAGAGGTTGATTCTTGAACCGTCACAAAGTTTTCTCTCTGAGGAAGCAAAGAGACTAGGGAAGATAATGTATACAAAATATTTGCAGTCAAAAGTAACTTCAAGTACTGTTAGGAAACAATTGAAAACCCTTAAGGTGGCCGCATCTGTAAGAATCTGAATTTAAATCTTTTACACGTTGAAGTTTGTACAGTTTCTGTTACGATACCAAGTTTCGCCTTGATTCCCAGTTAACTATCTGTAAGAATATAAAAATATGGTGTATTTACAACTTGCTCTCAAGTTATTCAGTTGACCTGTACTCTATGTAAATGTACACAATGTACGTATATATAAAATTCACATGTACACAAACGTTCATATTCACCTGTACATACATTTATTGTACACTTATACGTTTTCGTAGTTCATAAAAACATAAGCCGAAAATCATTCCATCTTTTCCGAACATATAGGTAGTTCACATTATGCGTGAGTGGAATATTGAATCCGAAAGCTTGAGCTTCACTTAACTGATCACCTTTGTTTCATGCCTCGAGTAACACCAGTTCATTCACTCGATTGACGACGCGACACCATGGAAAGAAAACGATAAGTTCAATGACCCGCAGAAATTGAAGCTGAGAAAAGGTTTGCCCGTAAGAAAAAAAAACAACAAGGGTTATGCGGGAGTAAGAAGGCAGATAAAGCGTTTTTCGGCAACTTAGGAAGAAAGTTATCTCTCCAGTGTAATATAGTGTAAGAATACTATGTATACACTCTTGAACATAATAAAATACTCTTTCTATACGAATACATTTTTTTCATATTCGTTCAATGACCCAGAAAATATCTATGTTTCTACAGTCGACTACGTTATTTTAGATGGCTTGGAAGATGATAACAAATTTGAATCAAATAAGGATTATTTTACTTTCGTGAATTTGGTATTTTTTTTTTAAAATTGTTCGTCCACAAGTTACAATGAACAACAAAAAGATTATTATGAAACATTTCTTCACACTTATGCCGTATGCCAAAACAATTTACATTCGGTGTAATTATAAATTTAGCAAATATATGTATTCAACAATGGAATTTTGTTATTGTTCACTTTAAACACAAAAGAGAAAGTTTTAAGGAAGATAAAAGAGATCAGGCCCAGGAAAGTCGAGAACAAAGTAATCTTCATTCTCTATCCCATCCAAAATGTCACCGTATATATACGAAAGACGGTTAGGAAGGTAAATTGATATACGTAAAGCCAATTCAACGATTAGTGTTCTGGAAATAGAAAAAGTAGTGAATTGAGAGGATTGTGTATATATGTTAACAGAAATGATAACTATAATATATCAGAGGTGTATAACGGAATACAACATTTTTTTAAGAACAAAATGAGAATCATTGCGATTCAAAGCGCGATTTTGGTCGCTGTGCACTATTACACGAATGTGAAAATCCATACTATTTATATGTTGGCATATTTCGAAGCCCTACTTTCTTTTTCTAACTGCTCGAAGGAAATGAGGTTTCTGGCGTTGTCTGCACACCGTTAGGAAAATATCAAAACTAACGATCGATACATTTTCCCTCTTGCTTGGCATCTAACAAAGCGCTCGAAGAATTTCCAAGGCTCGAGAGAAAGATTGGAAAGCCGTTAACCAGCTCGCTCTCATATAACAATCTCGTGGTGAGAAGCACAAGGATTGTTGGAAACAAGGCTGTATCGTAGTTTCGAGACATTTCCCCTCCGCTTATCGTCAATCAGATGCTACACGGGGGCACTCGAAAAGCCCAGATAGCTCGAGCACACAGAGCATCGGAACAATCGTCTAACCAATCGTACGGAGGCAAACAACAGCAGCGGGACTCGCGCGCGCGAGTAGATAAAGTGTCGCTTTGGTCGGCCGAGCCGTGTCGAGGTATATATTGTGTACATTCGCGTCGGGCGCGCGGCGCGCGAAATTGAAAAATCTGATCGATCGTGACGCGGCGATCGGGGCAGAAAGCGGGCTCGCGCTCGGGCGAGATAAGCCGCGACGTCAGCGGCGCGGCGCGTGTATAGCCCACCCCACCCCGAGGCGGGCCGAGCCGAGCCACCCCCCGAGGCCTAGCCAGCAGTTGACGAGAGAGGCGCCAGTCGGAGTGGAGAGGTCCGCGCCGCCGGTGTTCTCCTGCTGCGCGCACGCGTCTCCCGCAACATCCAATTCGGCCCCGCCAGCAATACTATGTGAGCCGCCGCCGACGACGACAATCGTCCACAGCAACTCGGCCAGTTCTTCTCGTGTGTCTTCTCCTCCGCCAGCTGCAGCCGGTGAGTCTATCGCATGACGATCAGCCTTACGTTTCACGTCCTTGTGTGTATACCCGCACGCGTTAGTTCCGGCCACGTGCGCCCTATGTTTTCCCTGGCTCTGCCGCTGATGAAACAGGGGCTGGGCAGCGAGCAAGTAATACCTCATCTCGGCAATAATCGAGATACATACACGCGATTCCGGAAAACACGTTCGTTTCATGCGGGATCTCGCTCGGTCCGTCCGCTGGGGCCGGGTGTTGGCTAACTCGCTACCACGTGCATTTGTTTACCCCGCTCGAGAGTTGCATCATGAGGGAGGGAGGTACGGAAGCATAGCGAGCATCTCCCGAGGGATATAGCAGCTGTTCCTACGTTCCCACGGAAATAATTAAATTCGCGCATCTCGCGAGTGCTCGAGCCGACCTCCTGGTCAAATCCTCGCTAAGCTCACTGGCGCACAATGGCTATTTCTCACGCGTATGTGAATAGTGTCGAAGGGCATCGATCACGCCGATTGGAAACCAATTGAAACTCTGGAATGACTCGTCGTCATCATTGATTCGAGTACGGGTATATACGTCGCTCGGCACTGAATTGCTGCTGAGTTTGCGTTTAGTGCAGAGTTCTCGATGAGAACAAGGACCGTTCCAATTTTTTGCAGTGGGGATAAAATGATGGATTACGAGAGATGTGGGTGAGAACGTGTATTTAACCGTTGTACCAACTTTTTTATACGTTGGTATGCTCTCATTCACTGCTGGAGATTAGAAAAATGGATTTCTATGCTAACGACATGCTGCATCGAAAAAGTTTCCTGATTATTAATATGGGTAGTCGGTATTTTTCTCAAAGAGCAGCCGAAAAGCACAATCAGTATTCTACCAAGCCACCTGCAGTTTCATAGTCCAGCTACCCCCAAATTCGAAACCTAAGTTATTGGACATGCACGTGATTTTTTGAATTCTCGAAATAATATCATTAAATGTTTTACGAAGAATAATTCGAACATTTCCATCCTAAATTGAAAGTAGGTGGTTATAGCGATCAAAGCATGTACGAGGAATTATCGTCGATCTACACCATTATCTACAGATGAACAATTTACACTGTATTATGATTCACTTTACGAAACAATCGAAGAAAGCGGAACAGAAGTAAGATTGCATACGAACATATTATACAGCTTTCTGATGAAGAGTTTAATTCAGTAGCATCATTTTATCACACGGATAAGGATTTTTGTCAAGTATTATAAATTCTCAGATTTCAATTTTCGAGGAATTTCCATATTCCAAAACTTGATTTGCATATTCCATTTTATAAGCCATATATATGAAGAAATTTCACTTCATGCATGTCTTCGAAGTTAGTAAATTAAATTATTATTATATTTCACGATCAATTTTGATAAATAATAAATTCTATGTATTCATTCTCGAAATCATATTTTCATTCAAGACAGCTGTAGTTCAAAATAGTAGTTTTTTTCTTGTGGATTATTTATTCAGCTATTCGGAAAAATGTGGTTATTGGATTCTCTTTCTATTGTTTCCTCTTTGCATTGAATTCGATAAGATTGGAGATGATGACGAATTTGTAAAGAGCGTTTCAGGTTCGCTTGCAAGAGGTTAACACAAAAACACGAATGCCGAACATTCTAGATTTGTTTTCAAAGCCTCTGTTTCATCCTCATCTCGAGCAAGAACAAAAGATTCGTCGAACTCGTAAAAATGCCTTTCCCTTCCTTGCCCCCTCTCCCTTCTTTCTTTCTCTCTTGCTCTCTGTCATTTTCTCATTTTCTCGACCTGTCCTTTCTCATCTTTGTTTTCATCATACAGTACGCCCCAAAAAATTGCAGTCAGCGATTTTTAATCACACGAAATTTCATGTGACTTTTTGAGAGCACTGGATTAAACTTGGATTTTGATAAAAATGACATAATTCAGAGTCCAGTGTTCCGAATTTCTCTTTATATACCGCGTGGAATAGAATGAAATTACGAAGAATTCCTTTGTTACGTTGAATATTTAATTAAACCTAATTCGGTCATGTAAATTATTCCACGTGTAAAATAAATTAAAATCCTCACGCTTTTCGCAAGGTTTCACCACAAAACAAGTCCTTCTGTATCCTTATTCGGCGATATATTCATGTTTAGAAACTTTTCATCGAAAATGATGCGATTTGCGATGTCTTCATTGGAAGAAAAAACCTCATCTTGAGGTTGATGGTCAAACGAAATACGTCTTTTCGTCGTAACTATACTAACTGGCAACAAACTTTAGTATTTATAAGCAGAGTGTGTTGCACCTGCGTTAGTTACAGAAGAAATTTATATTTGCATTCCCATATCATAGAATGATATCATATATTTATGTGACAAAAATACAATTATTTCTGTCGTCTATTAAATCAAAATTTCAGTGACATTAGAATTAACTCTGAAACATTGAATTGGAATCTGATATCATTTTTTGTTATCAGAAAAGTAGGTAAATTCCAAATTAAATACATCAATTTGAGGGTCTATCTTCTGTGAATAAATTATATAAATCGTTCGCCACAAGTACTGCTTTCTCTCGAAATTCCAATGTTCAAAACTCCACCACCGAATTTAACAGAAGCTCCCTTTGAATTTTCACCATTCTGTACCTTTACTCGTACAGAAAATAAAATGAATACAACGATGATAACTTCGTAAACTTCTTCTTCTGAAACTCTAGAAAATATATCGTCACAACGTATAAATTAAACCGAGGATTGGGTCACATAATCTGATACTTGCTGTCAACTAACTTATTTCAATTGTTTAAATGAACTTTGAAAGTGTTATATAAACAAACTACGTTCATATTTTGTAATCTCAAGGTCAATTCAGTAACTTATTAGAAATATATTTGAACTTTCCAAAGATATGCTAACTGCATTAACAGTATGGTTTCTCAAAAAGGTTTCGCACGAAGAGCGGTTACTATATAAGAATGAGAATAAAAAATGTGAATTCTGTGTCTTTTGCTACCGACAAACAGACCTAGAACTGATTTTCCGATTTACCTAGTAATGGTTGCTAGTGATATCAGCAACAATTACTATGGAAAATACAAAGATACTGTCATGTGACCTCAAAATTGCTATGAATAAACTTCAACTCGATATAACATTTCCTTAACAATGGTTGCTAGGGGCGTAAACAACCGTTGTTAAAGAGAAACGTGGTTTCCGAGTCATTTACCATCAATGAGTGGATTTCGAACTGCTTTTTCATTTCTCTTCGGAACAGTTACTAGAGACATAAGCAGCGGTTGCTAGGGATGTCAACAACGGTTGCTAAAGAAATTGTTCCATTGATTCTCGTCGACCCACGTGTGTATTCGGAACCAACGTGCATTCACGGAGAGTCAAAGAAAACTTCGCGAAAACACGTTAGCATCGGTTGCTAAGGAAATAAACAACGTATTTTGCTGAACAACGAATTTGAGCTACAACTTTCCACGATTGTCCTGTGTGCAAAATTTCAGAGAAATCATACGTTTTCTTGGAAAGTTATCGAACACCAAAAAACAGCGTTACATAAACCCGTAAGTACGTACGTACACACAAGCATTTTTGGGGTCTGAACTTTTTGACTCAAATATGATTTATTAATATCCTTAGAATGTCATTGCACCCTCTAATGAAATGGAAAAACATGGAGTTATCATAAACAGTTTTGGTAAGATCTAGTTCGAAATGTCTGTTATTGAAATCTAGTGGAAAAAATAAATATGAGTAATCAAGTAGAAGAATATAAATGAGTATTTGAGACTTCAGGACATTGGGGATATTTTAGATCAGTTTTGGTCAGAAGCAATTGTTTTTCTCAATAAAACCCACATTTTACATATTTTTTAGAAAGCTTACGTTCTTGGAATATAACATGGCTGTGGGTATGATTTGACGGCCCTTTCGTGCCATGAGGCTTTATTAGAAAAGTTACCTAAAGTTATCTTGGGGTATAAGATACTTTAGATCACGTAACTAGAAATGTATAAAAAAAGAACTACATTCATTGTAAGTCTCAATTTTTCCAAGCTCCAACGGTTTCTATTTCGCTCCAAGTATTATTAGAATAGTAGAGAAATTTTGAACTTCAGAGGCTTCAGTTACTTCTGCTTCGCGTTATAAAGACACGCTATAGCGAGAAAAAGAATTATAAGAATGACAAATAAAAAAGATATTTTTTTTCTGTGATATTCCAAAGTTATCTACGCTGGTTTGAAGTATCTTCTTTTCGCGGTGCTTTGAGAGATTGATGAAAAATAACAGTTATACTGGGAGTCGACTCGTCGGCATCTTGTTCGGTACAAAAGAACATCCCGGGAAGGTAGGGTTGAAATGTCCTCTGTCCACTTCGCGCTACCTACGTCGTCACAAACTCGACGGTGCACAAGAAGCGCTCTATATATATAATCTTTGATTATCAGCGCGCTCGAGCAATTCGGATCCGCAGATGTGCGAGCATTGTCGTCAACCGACACTCGATACAAAAAAAGCTTCATCTTTATCTCGCTTTTTTTCTCTCCCCCTTGCGCAGAGAAACTCAGCACTGAGAGAGTATAAGCGATAATGGCGTTTGTGTGCCACCGTTGTGTCGTTGCTCCGATATTTAGGAATGGGAATTTGCTTTTTGCGCGTATTTTTGTTTTTTCAGCCCTGCTGCGAATGCTCAGTAAACTACATTGCGCCTGGATTTTTTTTTTCTCAAATCCGTACAATGATATATTAAACTGAGATTATTCAAGAGGGTGTACAGTGTTGCTGATCTAATTGAAAATTTATTTACAGCGTACATATTTGTGTAGAAAATAGTTCAATATCGTTCAATATTGAGTTTCGTTAACAAACTAACACTACTCACTTCTCTTGAGAGTATAATACCAGGATAAAACTCACCCATCCTTCCCTCGGAATTACTATTTCTGACGTGCCAAAGCCAAGTGTAGCATATATATTTTGGCCCAGATCATTTTCCGGGTGGATGGAAGCTTAATCTCGACGAACGGATTTACTTTCTAGCCCAGAGAATTTAACTGAAATCGATCGTATTAGAGCTGACGACGTTATCTGGATCAAATTACGTTTTACTTCAAATGTATATGAAAGCATTGTGCATAATGCGAGACAAAGATATATCTCTATTTAAACCTTAAACTTTTGTGAACTAATGCACGGGAGTAGAGTAGTTAGTGTAATGGGCCGTGTCCCATTTCACAAATTTGTAATACGTTGTAGTTAGTATGCATTGCAGCGCATTACACACGTGCCGGATATAATTACTCTTGTCCAAATTAATCCCTAAACGTGGGAAAATTTATTACAATGAGACTACTTAAAACATCATTTGACGTGCTCGTCGTGCTTGCGTACGCTGCGAGATTTGTGAGTCAAGTTGCACCGCAATAAATTCCAACTCGCAATCTTCGTTTTTCTAGAAAAAAAAAAAAACAATCGCCAGAGGATAAAAGCACACACACAGAGTATTCAAGCTCAAATCCGACTTGAAAAGTTGAGAACTAGCTCACTATATATATCATTCGGCCCTCATCAACCGACCCGTAGTCAGCCGGTGATAAATCCCCTGCTCTTCCCCGTCCCGCCCTGATGAGCCTTTCGGTCCGCATCTCTCCGGCGCATCACTCGAGAATGTTCGGCGTTCGGTTGTTGTCAAGAAATTCAAGCTCCCCCGTCGAGCTAATGACTCCGAGTCACTCCGAATCGATTGGACGTTTTAACATGATTGTGGAAAAGTACGCGTGACAGCTATAGTCTTGGCAAATATATCATAGTCTTGGTTAGCCGGCGCTCTAGAAGTTAATCGGGTGTACTATGACGCTCCTGCGCGACGACTCGCTCGACCCCCACTCTCGTGATTGATGGACACGCGCGTAATCCCATATCTCTCACTAGTCGGACACGATTCTTCGAGGCAATGCCGAGATGGATTCGGCGTTTTTGATTGCTTTTCGCGCAAGGAAAACCGGATAGAATAATTGATTCGAGAATTTTAGGAACAATCGCATTTGTCGTATTTGGCTGGGAGAAGGTGGTTCGCGTGGTTTACACATTTCTCTAAAACCTTATTGATAAAACTATCTCCCAAATATCGTACTCTAATCTCCGTGGTGAATTTATCTATTAAAACCCGTCTTGTAAACATCATCCCCTAGATCCCGTGGAGAATCTATATCCTGAAAGGGTATATAGAATCTAAGTTATAGGAGACACTCCCTAGATGTATTACCCTTAATAAAAGGTTGTTTGATCGAATGTTGGTTTATCCCGGTAAACAAGTACAACCTTGGAAATTTTTCAATAAGTTACGTTACTCATGGGATATTTCCTTGCGAGTTACATAAAACGGTTTAATATTAAGGTGAGTAATCACGCGTAAGTAACTGGTTAAAGCAAGATAAAGGTGATGTATAAATAACAGATAAAAGAGTTCAAAATTGAAAGCATTCATTTATTCCTATAAAATTTTACATTGAATTGGCGTTGTATTTTTCTTGGCCAATTTATGAGGCAGATATTCGAACGGCATTTCAAATTTGTCCAAATGTTTTGAAGAAAATCCAGAGTCATATGATACATTGAGAATATTCTGACTAGTTTTATCAAATCATAACTCAAACTGTGATAAATGTCCCAACGGATTCGTTGATCAGAATGCATGAATTGGTCTGAATAAAAAGTTTAAATGATTAATGGACTTGCCACCAAACATTCTCGTATACGAGGCTGCGGGGCAAACAGGGTTCCCGAGGAAGACAAATTTCTTTTAAACCTCTGAATCGTTTGCGGAGCTTGCCAGAGCTCTGAAAGCGTTTTTACAAGAGCTGTGTACTTAACGCATTACAGCTTTTTCCTTTTTTCTTGAACATAAAGCGTTCTCTTAGCCACTTATTCTCTTATTCCTGCGTACACAGACTACTACTCGATTCGAATATCCGCAGGGGCCGGCTAAACACGACGTGAAACGTTGTCGTATTTCGTTTCTGCCTCGATTCTGATTGTATATATCGTGCTGTCCAGAAATAACAGAAATCCTCCCTATGTGGCGAGTATAATGGAAGGCATTGATTTTCCAGGAAAATAGTTGACAATACATACTATCTCTCCTACTAATACCGACGCATTTCAAATTTTGATGTTTTTCTCTTCATTTTTTCATTTCAAGAGCCACTACTTTCTAGGCTGTTCTCGAGAATGGGCTCTCGAGAACCAATGTCGATTTTCTCGAGAGGGATTTTCAAGTGCCATAACACTGCATGCAAGATTTCAAGATTACCTTATTCTGAAGAGTCTTTGCGAGTCTTTGTGAGAGACGATGATATTAAAATATTTTTGTCCGACCGAGTATAGACTTTTACTACTTGCGGAGAGAACCTGTGACGAATGAGACTGATCAAGTCTTAGGTCAGGTCATATATTCTTTGACAATCCAGAGTTCATTACTGTTGTTAACAAGCGACCGACGTCACATAACGCGGAAACATTAATCTTCCTCTAGAATCCTTTCATCTCCTAGTGAATTCTCCGCGACTCGTATAAGTAGACTTCCAACCGTCCGCCGACATTCCTGTTCATCTATCAACATACTCATTCTTCTCGTTCATCCTTCGCGACGTTCAATTGTCGGAGTATGTGCTTGCGTGGTCTCTTCAATAACGCGCGATGAAATTCCGCGATAATGTGGCCATGGCTACAATGAGTGCGGCAGAACGGCCTCGCCCTCTAATGGCGTAATTAATTTCCAAAATAATACACCCCGGGGATCTGAACTTCTTACTTGGCTCGTTTTTCTTTGATACGGATGGGTGTTATCGAGGTGGCCCTAAAAAAAGGTATTACATTCCTGCTTTCCGGGTACGCTATTTTGTGGAAAAATGTTTGATTCAATGATATTATTTGTTGAACAGAATTAATTAGTTAATTAATTTCCTACAGACATTAAATTTTCAATATTTTGTATGTTAATAATTCGTGCGCGACTGAAATTTCTCATTGTAATTAATTTTTTTACATCGAATTATATGACGTACCAATTAGTGAGTACAATCTATTTTTTTAATTAAAAACAATTTTTCTTATTTTTTAGGATTACTTTGTCGGTTCCTACAGACGGTCGATCATAAAATCCATTTGCACGTTTATTAATATCACACTCAGGAAGTTCTATGTATGTGTGTTGAATCGTCTAATTGTCGAATTGTCTGAATAATAAACTATGCAATCATTAGTAGAATTAATATCCATTCATTCAGTATTAATACATTCCGCTTTTAGTTACTTATTTCATTATCCAGATAGTTTCACGATAAACCAACTAACCTATGACACATACACACATACTACACACACATGCACACGCATATATACTTAATGTTTAGTTTAGATGCGAGTTATCAACATGCGTAATCAACAAACGTGTTTACATGTCGATAGAAGCCGAATAAGGTAAAAAATGCATCTGTGTACATCATTTTTGGCCAATCGGGCTGAAAGGTTTTTTTTTATTCTCCTGAGTATTAATTGATAAACGTGCGCAATGATTCTATGATCTTTGGTCTTGGAGCCAGACAAAATTTTTCTTATTTATAAAAAAAACTTTTTAATTGGAAACATTGTTCTTCTCAATAGGCGATACGATATTGCATTTTAGGGTAAGAGAATAAATGTACAATTTTTATCGACATCACATTTTTATTCCCATATTTATCATGAAATACGATTTATTGAATTCGATGATCATATTTCCAACAATACTAGATACGCAACTTTGAGAGGTTTAACACGCAGTTGAATTACTCTTCGCAATACTTAATTGAGCGTGGGATCGCCAAGTCCTTAATTATTCTTGACGAAATTCCCATTTCTCAGAGTACTTGCCGGCAAAGTATCACGGAACGATCCACGGAATGATATCGAATTCTAGATATCTAGTTATGCATTATTCATAAACGAAGTTTGAAGCATTTATTAATAGATTCCGAGAGCAGGGTATATATATACGCTCGAAATGAAATCTTCCAAATTGAAAAAACAAAATTTCTTTCCCATATTTAACTCAATAATAACCGCTTCACTACGAGGCAAATTGGATCATTCGTCTCTTTGAAACGCCGGGCTCTCGGGTGCGACTCTTTCACCGGGGATCATCAGCGCGACGCCGGGCAATTTTTGATATCCAATAGCCAGCGGGAACGGTATAGATTGAATAGGAGCCCTCGACTGTTGTAGCGATCATTGTATTCATAGAGTTAATAAAAGCGTGTATGTTCTAGTATAGAACACCGTGACCTTTTCTTGATCAGAAAATCCCTTTCCTAACTATCTAATAGTAGCGCGATTCCCCATAACACGAAATCTGGCGACCGTGACAGGACATTTTGATTATTGACGTCGTGTTTGTGGTGTGTGAATTGCAAGTGATAGTAGTGGACAGTAAAAATGTCACTGGAAAAGGCCAAGAAGAAGAGGTCAGCATGTCGCACGGCTTTCACGAAAGCGCAGAATGAATATGTGGCAAAATGTAGAGACGCTGATGGGGGAGAAATTGCAGTAGCTTTTCGATTTCTCGAGAATAAAGCCACTGAATTAGACAAGGCCACAAGGGAGTATTTTGATTGGGCATATGATACAGCCACGATCACCGAGGAGCAGCTGAATAAAGAGCAGGAGGATTCCGACGTTTATAGTCGTAAGTTTGTCGAGGCGGAAATCAATGAACGAGCGAGAAAAACACCACCTGCGCAATCGACCGCCGCAGCAACTACGACCGGAGCAATCGTCCCGCAACATGCAGGTGATACGCTGCAGTTACCCAGGATCGAGATCGTCAAGTTCGATGGATCGGCACGCAATTGGTTGACGTTTTGGAGCGTTTTCGAGAAAATTCACGAAAACAGTTCGATCTGTAAAGTGAACAAGTTTCAATACTTGTCGCAATTTATGGCTCCAGGATCTCGCGCTGCCGAACTGTTGAGTAATTATACTCCGACAGACGCAAATTATGATAAGGTCATACAAAGTTTGAAGCAGCGTTTTGGCAGAGACGATCTGCAAATAGAAATATATGTGCGCGATTTACTGCAATTAGTGTTGCAAAATGCAGTAAAGACAAGCCGAATATCTCTCGCCTCTCTGTACGATAAATTAGAATCGTATTTACGTGCTCTTGACAGTTTAGGCGTGACAACAGAAAAATGTGCAGCTATGCTGTATCCAATGGTCGAGTCTTCATTGCCTGAAGAACTATTGCGCGCGTGGCAACGCAATCTCTCCGCGCAGCCCACCGTACATTTAGAAGATTCGCCCGCCGGTGCCGCATCCAAGGATCGATTGTCACGACTCATCAAGTTTATCGAAGCTGAGGTACAGAGTGAAGAGAGAATTATTATTGCAATGCAAGGCTTTGAACTAAACAGTGAAGTTGAAAGCAGTGAAAAAAATCGTGCTCACGCGAAGAAAAATCAGGCAAAAGGTTCTCAAGATAAGAATATTCCTAGCGCGACCGGACTTTTTAACGCCAAAAAGGAAGTAGAGTGTCTGTTTTGTGATTCTAAAGATCATTTTAGTGATGCGTGTAGTCAAGCAGCTAAGTGGACTAGCGAACAAAAACAGGAGTTAGTGAAGAAAAAACGCGCCTGTTTCAAATGTTGCCGAATTGGACATGGAGCGAGATTTTGTCGCAGTAAAGTGAAGTGCGACAAGTGCGGAAGAAATCACGTAACTTTGATGTGCCGAGGTGATCAAGTGGCAGCAAACAATGTGTCGTCAGCATTGAACAGTGAGGCGAATCTTCTCAGTGCTGTAGGCTCTCCGAGAGTATTTTTGCCGACTTTGCGAGCATTTATGAGGAGCACTGACGGCACGAGCCAAATAAGCGTGCGGGTACTTTTTGATTCTGGATCGGAAAATACTTATATTACAGCAAGAGGTGCCAAGGCAATGCAGTATAAGCCTATTGGTATGCAAAAGATAAATCATCTTCTCTTTGGTGGACAGCGAATGGACGCAGTGACGCATAATATTTATCAAGTGCATTTAGCAGCTACGGGCGGGAATTATACGTGTAATTTCGCCGCGCTTGAACAAGAGGTGCTCTGTGAGAAAGTTCCTATGCTAACAAAGGGAGCGTGGTGTCGGGAACTCGACGCATTGAACATACGCCCTGCAGATGTATTTTACGACAGCGAAGAGTTGACTATCCTCGTGGGCTCCGACATCTCAGGTAAATTGAAAACGGGCAATACGAAACAGCTGCAGTGTGGACTAACTGCCGAAGAGACTCATTTCGGCTGGGTCATTACGGGAAAAAATCCCGATCACCATAAAGAAGAGAGCGCAGCCATAACAGCTACTTCGATGTACGTGCGCGACTGTGATATTCGCGGATTATGGGAATTGGACGTTTTGGGGATTAAGGACCCAATCGCAGCCGCGTCGCAGTTTGAGCAAGAAGAGCAATTAAAGGCGGCCTTCTTAGAGACCGTAAAAATCGGCGCCGATGGCCGTTATGAAGTGGAGCTGCCCTTTTTTGAGAATCACCCGCAGCTGAGTGATAATAAATGCACGGCGCGCCGACGGCTAGAAACAACGATGGCAAAGCTGAAGAAGACGGCCCGATACGAGGATTATGATGCAGTGTTTCAAGAATGGCTTAATGAGGGGGTCATTGAAAGGGTCCCGGAAGAAGAAGCGGATGGTTGGGGACACTACATACCTCACCGGCCTGTCATAAAGGAGAATAGTACTACGCCCGTACGCCCGGTGTTTGATGCATCGGCCAAGGAGAAAGGCTTTCCCGCTTTGAATGACTGTCTACAGAAAGGACCGAACCTCATCGAGCTGATACCTGCAAATCTGCTGCGCTTTCGTCGAGGTAACATAGGTGTAATCGCGGATATTCGAAAAGCGTTTTTACAGATAGGTATAAGTGTAAAAGATAGAGATTTCTTAAGATTTTTTTGGTTCGATAAAGAAGGAAATATTGTTCAATTTCGTCATTGTAGAGTTGTTTTTGGAGTAAGATCGAGCCCTTTCATCCTCGGTATGATTATATTATATCATTTGAAGCGCATTTTGAGTTCTGTAAAGAGAAGCGATAAATTTGGTGAAGATTTGATTATGAAACTCATTGATAGTTTTTACGTAGACAATTGTGTGACAAGCGTTGATTCGCTTGAAGAACTGCGTAATTTTATAAAACAATCAAAAAATGCGATGGAGTTGGCCAGTTTTGATCTACGAGGGTGGGAGTTTAATGGAGATAACATGAGTGTAAATCGAGCTGCTGTTTTGGGTATAATTTGGCATAAAGAGCTCGATAAATTGTCATTGAATGTGCCCGGTCGAGATAAGTTCGATACTGAAAAGATTACGAAAAGAAATATTTTGGCCGGTGCGAATAAGATTTTCGATCCACTGGGATTAATTTGTGCGGTCACTCTCGTCCCGAGACTTTTATTGCAAGAAACGTGTGCCAAGGGTTTAGGCTGGGACGTTGAAGTTGATGTAGATATTGGAAGCCGTTACCGAAAATGGATTAACGATTTGGAGGGCGCGCCGAACGTTCAAGTGCCACGTTGTATTTTGGGGAATATTTGCGGTAACGAGAAAATTAGCTTACATACTTTTGGAGATGCGAGTAAGCACGCTTATGCGGCCGTGACATTTATTAGAGTCGAACGTGGTCAAGAAGTACGCGTCAATTTTGTGCAGGCAAAAGCTCGTGTCGCACCGGCAAAGGGGCAAGGAACTTCGCGGCATAGTATACCCCGACTAGAATTATTGGCCGCGACCATAGGAGTTAGATTGTCCGAATCAATTTTGAAAACTTTAGATTTGAAAGAGATAGATGTTTTTTATTGGTCCGATTCGACGACTGTTTTGGCCTGGATATGCCGTCAAAGTAATTGGGGGACATTTGTGTACAATAGAGTACAAGAAATACGAAAATTCTCGGCGCCCGGTCAGTGGAGACATGTACCTGGGCTTTTGAACCCGGCGGATTTGCCTTCCCGAGGCTGCTCGATCGAGCACTTAGTAAACTTGAAATGGTGGGAGGGACCGTCGTGGCTGAAAGAAGCTGAGGGAAATTGGCCCGGCAATAACATCGAATATAATGAGGAAGAGATTAACTCGGAGTGTAAAAAAGTGCCCAATAACAAGTTACAATCGTATATGAATTTATTCGTTGCTGGAGAAGAGACGCGAGACACTTCCACGTTTTTTGAGAAATATTCAAGTTATGCAAAATTATTGCGAATCGTAGGCTGGGTGGTACGGTTTATAGAAAACTCCCGAAGTAATTTGGAACCACGTAAGGCAAAATATTTGTGTGCCAGTGAAATTAATAATGCAGAGGTCGTGGTATTAAAGTCTATTCAAAGTAAGCATTTTTTGACTCACGAACGTATAACTCATTTGGAGCCTTTCACTGACGAAAACGGGTTGATACGAATTAAAACTAAGATTATTTTTCGTAAAGATAATTTCAATTTTAAGTGCCCGATCGTTTTGCCTGTCAAAGATCCGATAGTGAAACTGATTATACGTGAATATCATGAGAATAATAATCATGCGGGAGTACAAATTTTATTGAGTATTTTGAGAGAGAAGTTTTGGGTATTAGGAGGCCGAAAACCGATTCGATCGGTCATACGCGAATGCGCCGTGTGCCAAAGACACAATGCAAAGCCCCTAGTAGCCGCTCCGGCGCCTTTACCGGAGAATCGAGTACGAGACGCGGCTGTTTTTGAAATTGTGGGGATAGATTTCGCAGGACCAATATATCTAAAGGGAAGTCAGAAGGCCTACATTTGTATATTTACATGCGCCGTTTTTAGAGCAGTGCATCTAGAGTTAGTCAATTCATTGAACGTGCCCTCACTCTTGATGGCACTGAGACGTTTCATCGCGAGACGAGGGAGACCGAGCATTTGCTGGAGTGATAATGGGACGAATTTTACCGGCTTGAGTAATTTATTGAAGAAAGTAGATTTTCAAAAGATAGCCGAAACAGCAGCTCTGCAGAGCATTGATTGGAAATTTAATCCACCTTCCGCCCCGTGGTGGGGAGGGTTTTGGGAGCGCCTTATCGGAGTTTTGAAAAATCTTTTGCGACGCACGCTAAAAAAGTCGTGTCTCGATTACGAGGAAATGCTCACCGTACTTTTAGATTGTGAAGCTATTATTAATGCTCGGCCGATTACTTTTGTCGCTGACGGTAAAGACGAGCTTGTGCCACTCACTCCATCTCATTTTTTGCAAGAAATAAAAGAAATAGGTAGTGTAGATCTAGATAAAATTGAAAAATGTGAATTAGGCAAGCGTTATATGTACCGTATTACGATTAAAACCGAACTTAGAAATAGATTCAGGAATGAATATTTGGGTGCCTTAGTACACCATCATAGAAAATGTAAAAATGTACGTAATGTGAATGTGGGAGATATTGTTTTAATTGAAAAGGATAACGCTAAACGTATGGATTGGCCGATAGCGCGAGTGAAAAGTGTGATTCCGGGAAAAGATGGCAATGTACGCGTTTTGCGATTGATTACGGCCACCGGCGAACTTGTAAGGCCTGTTCAAAGAGTTCATCCTTTGGAACTCGATTGTGAGGAATTGATCGCTCAGGATGATGCGAATGAACCTGAGTTGCGTGTGAATGAAATCGAGAATTCTGATGTGCTGGATGAAAATGAATCAAATTGTGAGAATGAGTTGAGAAAAAATGATGATGTACGTGTGTATACGAGTAGTGGAAGAGAGATTAAAAAACCCCGTAGGTTAATGTATTTTAATGTGTGCTTTTGATTTTGGTTAATTTGATTTTCTTGTGGTATATTTGATAAGCACTATTAAATTATAATCATTTCTTTCATATTTTTTTTATTGAATTTATAAACATAGTTTTATATGGAATACATTTGTTAGAACGTAAATCATTCATTTTCAAGCTATTTGTATTTAATTGAGATAGTCATCTCAATGGTGGGAGGATGTCGGATGAGAACGAGGCGTATTTTGTACAGCGGCCATTGGGCATCGAGAATGCGTAGACCAGCTGATGCACTGTGATGCACCGCTGTAAGTGTGCGGGAGGCGTGCTACCTGGGTTTTATTAGCCCAAGCCTAGGAGCCTCGACCGGGGACAGAATTTGGCAGTGTCAGCGAGGAGCTCGAACGGTATAGATTGAATAGGAGCCCTCGACTGTTGTAGCGATCATTGTATTCATAGAGTTAATAAAAGCGTGTATGTTCTAGTATAGAACACCGTGACCTTTTCTTGATCAGAAAATCCCTTTCCTAACTATCTAATAGTAGCGCGATTCCCCATAACACGAAAGGGCGTTTTATGAAAGTACCCAGAGCCGAGTGGCCGCCGCCGCCGCCGCGCGCGCGACAGCTCTTCACTCTTGGGCCGCGCGAGCCGTTAACATTAGCAAGGACCTTCTCGAGGATCGCCCCTTTCACCTCGTCCCCATCAAGGCTGAGTTTTTTTCCCCCTCCCAGCCGCGGCAGCAGCTCACCTCGCACTTTTGTGCTCGCGCAATGGATACATTGTTCGGCCGATTCTACGCGGCGCGGTAATTGATGAGCTTCTTCATTTCGATGAATGGCTTCCTCTTCCAATGGCCCCTTTGGCCCCGCTTCTTTTTTTTCGCCTGAATTATTTTTGAATACGCTTTCCACAAACGGAGAGAAAGAAGGCCACAGCGGAGTACCATGTCCTTCGTTCGGCTGCTGCAGTGGCGCAATTTTTCGCTGCACCCCTTCGAGCACACGCGAGCCCGACTCGCGTGTATATATACGCCCACGCGTTGTAAATGAACTCGCAACGGCTCTCTCGGCGCGTGATAAATGCGACCTGCCACCGGGAAGGCGAGAGTCGGCGAAATTTTTTGCTCTATACGCTCGTGGAACACACGGCCAAGAATGTCGAGTTGCCGCACGCGATATTTTGATCACTCTCGCTGGATTATCACGTCACCGAAACGCAAAAATACTCTAAGAGCGAGATCCCCACTTGTATATGTGCATCGAGTCGGAGATTTTCTCGCGAGTGTTGCGCGAATAAGAGCCGTTTATCAATTGACTCGTTTTGCCCGGGGGACAAATGCTCGATAATATTGTTCCGTCGTTCTCGCGATCCACCGTCGTGTCGTTGGACGGTTGATTCGTTCATACGACTCGGAGTTGACAGGCGAAGGATACGCGTCGCGAGTGGATACGAGTGAAATATAAATACACCGTGAATAACTTATGATCCGAACTTATGACTTTCCAACTCTAATTTGACCTCAATCGGATCCAAGTTTGTTTGCTTGATATAGATATATCATCTATATGTTTGTCATATTGTTCAGACGAAAGTTTATGCCCGACGAGTCTGTGAATACTTTTAAGACGACCCTCCCCGAAGTTTGCCAGCTTCTCGCCGAGTGTTTTGATTATATATACGTGTATACGAATTGGATTCAGAACCTCGAAACCTGCCTCGAATCCACAAGCTTCAGGGGATGTGCGTATAGAAGTCGGTTGTGGAAAAGAGCTCCCCGCCTACATGAGTCCGGAGACCATAGCATATAGTGTACAGTCCCACCGAGGACTCGGTTTGCCGCGGAACCCTCGCAATGCAGAAAATTCGGGGCTGACGAACGGCGCTTCGCCCAGGCCATGATCCTCAGCTCTAGTGAATTGCACGAATATGCGTAATTACACTCCCTCTCCTCGGCTGTCGCGGCCCCTTCCACCCCGTCACACGAAGCTCTATTTGCGCCGCTCTCCCCTACCAAGGCTCGAATTCCTCCCCGGGATTCTTTCGGTTTATTAAATTTTCATCGCGCGCGACAGCCTCAAGTGCGGGCGCGAGAGAATATTGATGCTCGCGATTCTTGAAATTCGCCGCTGGGCAAAGCCCACGTCCCCCCGGGGACTTTCCAGAGAGCGAGCCAGCTCCGGTGTATAGGCTCCGCGGGCACGGCACTCTTCATTATCGATTTTACGTTTTCGTTTGCGATTGTCAAGCTCCTGGCGTTGCGCTGGGCTTCTCGCTGACGAATTTTTTAACTCGTCCGGGATAGACGTCTGCCGAGATCAGCGATACTGCCGCGCGTCCAATTCAGATTGGATTCGTTTTACGCGCAACTCGTACTCGTACTATTGGGGAAATATCAACTGCCAAACGGGTAGTCGATTTTTCAGGTTTTATTTTTCACCCAGGAACAAATTTCCGGCTCGAAGAGAATCCCGGGCGTGCCATCGAGAGACTACAGTCTCTCTCTCTTTCTTTCTTTCTCTCTGTTCCTCACAAAAAAAGATTAAAATGTATTCGAGCTCGTTTGAATGAGGCGTGCGAACGTATCGTGCCCTGAGAAGTGTGCATCCGCACGGCCTAGTTAGCGCAATAATGTGTCCGGCGGTCCAACAACAAGCTGCAAATAAGATAACCACGAGCGGAAGCCACGGGGAAGAAGGCTTTGTTCAAGGATTTGAAGCAAAATTACTGTTCGAAATAGTTTTGCGTAAAAGAGAGAGAGAGAGAGAGAGAGAGAGAGAGAGAGAAGGGCAGTCTGATGATCCATCTAGTTAGGAGAGCACCGCAGGAGAATTAAGCGTGGCTGGGAAACAAGCAAAGCCTTGCGGACTCCTAATGAAGAAAACCGCGCGTCAACTGGCACGTTGTCCCCTTTTCCAGGATGTGTGCGAGTGTGTCTCTTCTGTGCACACACACAGACCGAGCGCTGCTCTACATTACGCTGGACGAGCAAGAAATTTAAGCTGGCCCGAGACGTCTGCTGCACTAATGTTGAAATGCTGCACTCGTGTTCGAGCAGACGTACAATCAGAGTGAAATACTTATTTTCTACGATGCATCGTGATTGTTGGGCGCAATTTGCCAAATTCGAAATGATCGTCGGGGAAAAAAGATATAGGTTTTTCCGGGATAAAAATTTGGGAACACACACTCGAACTACTTTTATTCCATGTACATTCATAAGCTGAGTCAAAAGCTTCCGTTAGCCTTTCCACATTCGTATACGTGAACGTTTTTATTCTGTTCCGAACCAGGTTAAACATGATTTTTCTTTGAGCGGGGGAAAATAAGCACGAATCAAGTCGCGTTAGATAACAGTACGAAATGAAGTTATAATACCGTGTTAATAATTACATTCTGTTGCGATAAAAAGCAAACAGAATTCACGAGAGATCTCGAATAATTAATCAATTGACTGCATTCCATGACAATTATTCCATCGATAAATACGGACGCAAACGAACGCATTTTAAGCATCATTCGTTTATTCTAAAGAGCGATCAGATATAATTGGAGAATGATCATAATGTAAAGTGAATTCAGTGCGGCATCGCAGTATTCGTCAAATTATTCCGCATCAAGAAAACTAGCTCCATTCAACTGTTACTTCAAAATTTACGGATCAACTGTTGTTTTGAAGCTGCCAACGTGTATATATGTATGAAGAGGTATTCATGAAGTTTCGAACTCAAACAGTATAGAAAAGTTTTATCGAGCGATTCCCTCGAACCCTAATTCTCCTTTTAAATTTCCAGCAACTTTTGGATGTATTAGGGCCGTATGCAACGTGATATTGCAATTAGTGAAAATATTCTCGAGGAAACTGTTGTTTCCACTTCATTACACATTTATTATCGAATTATTAACTTTGGAATTTGTCATTAATTATACGTTCGCTCCTCGTGTATCATTTTAACGACAGCACTTGTCTCGAATACACTGCAGTCAGAGCGCGAATTTTCGTATTTCCTTATTATTCGGGAGATTTCACTAATCACGATATACAATTACCGAATCGTTGTACAATCAACGCGGATACATAAGTATCCCGCTGCATTCAACCAATAAGCCAATGGAATATGTACGAGTGTCATTGACACTAAAAAAACCAAATACTCCGAATAGCTCCACGAGTGTCCCAAATTCAACCAATCACTGTCTGCCCCCTACATTGATCTTACTTTTCCGAATTTTTTTTCGTTCATCAACTCGATAGGTCAAGCTCAGTCGCGACTGTCGTTTCCCGTACTCCGCTCGCGCCGCCCCTCGATATTTCCTTCTTCCATCCGGTTATCAATTTTAATTTTTTTTGTTCATATTTCCACCCTCATCCCTCGTCGGCCGGGTCTTTCGGGGGAGGACGAGGCGAGATTTATACGATAAGCGGGTAGAGTCGATTTGTAACGATCGCGGCCTCCTCCTCCCCCGAGACAAGACGAGATCATCCGCGATACGACGACTTTTGTGAATTTCCGAGTCGCGCGCGAGCGCCTTTGCGGGGAACCGAGCCAACTTTCAATAGGGTTGGGGGAGGAGAGCGCCGGAAGCTGGAGCGGGAGTGTGAATGTCTCGCGGTATCGAGAGCGAGCTATCGCGTGTGAAAAATTCCGCGGGAGTCGCTCTGGCGCGTGCAGAACAAGCAAGCCTTGGATCGAGCCGTAACGTGGCTCGTTTCCCGGGTACATTTCGCTTCGGAACGAACTCCTCGTCTTTCCGAGCTGGAAATATTGCTCTCTATCTCTCTGTGTGTCTCTCTCTCAGTTCTAGCTCATTGTCCCAGAGGGGTATTTCCCTTCGAATTATCAACGTGAAAAATGAGTATAGTATCCAAGACGTTTCGTATTTGAACTCGGCTCTTTTCGAAAAGTATACTTATTCTGTACACTGTACATTGTGATTCAACGGATTTTCGCGTTCGGAATTCTCGAGATCTGTCGAGTACGATGGGCACGCTCGTAACTGTAACAGTCTTACGCGGAAATTGTTCCATATCCTACTTCGATTTTTCACGCGTATGATTCATTTCCCATGGTGATTCTCTCGCAGCGAAGGTAATTTTGAAAAAAATGGCTATTTTTCCCACGTGCAGCTCTTTCAACAGAGATGGCACAGAGACGCGAACTCTGTACACGACTAAAGCTGCGCGCCATGAAAAATTGAACCGAAAACCGAAGGCTCCTGGGGGGATGGGGGGAGGACAAAAGCTATCAACGCATACGTGCGTCAATCGGGCTGGCCACTCCGGAACTTTGTTGAAAGCGAGGTAAAACTTTTAATGAACGGACGCCACAGCTACTACTCCTGACACACGCGCACACACGCGCACACACACACACGCGCGTGTACGTCATAACACTCGTTCTCGAATAGACGTATACATGTATATATTCACACCAGTGGAGATTCACAGGTGCAGTCGGAGTTGAAACGTTGGGGGACGTACACATGAAAATACATATAAAACGGTCGCGGTGTATATATATAGGCGAGAGGGAGGAGGAGAAGGTGGGGGACACAACGCGTTGGTACCTTATACAGAATAACGACCGCTATCTGTTATTGCGGCCGAGCTTTATTCCCCGCTAATAAATTGGCTCTGCTCCGGATAACAGATTGCGCCCGAGCTGTTTCACGGATTATGGATGCAGCCGTCTCTCGCGCGCGCGCGCCAGCTCTGATTCAATGAATAATGCGTGCGACAACCGCGAACGGTCAACACAACCAACGAATGATTAACAATGGAGATTTTAGCATTACTCGTCGTGTGCGTGTGCACTCGCCTATTTCGCCGTTTACGCTAGATCGCTTTTCCTTCATCCCCGATTTCTATCGGACAAAAGGTTAAACGCGGTGGATAATATATTAATCGCGTATAGCACGAGTTGATTGCAAAGAAGACTCAGAAGGGCAGGAATGAGTGTACGCTCCTTTTGGCAAAGACGCGATATGGAACTCTGGTCGGACGCGGTTCACCGAACGGGGTACGACGCTCGCGCGCGACGGTAAAATGTCATGCCTCTCATCCTCCGCGGCTGATCCCCCGAATCAGATATGCGTGTCGATCGCGGCAAGCAAGTGGGACCCGGGTACATTCCTCCGAGCGTTTTGCAAAGCTCGATTCGGCCGGAGATTTCACGGGAGTCGTCGCGGCGGCTACAATTACGGCCGGGCGAATAAAGCCAAAGGATTGGCATCGCCGCGGGCGGCTCCTCTCGGTATACGCGCGCGGCTAAAGGTCACCGTCCCGACGCGCCGCGCCGGCTCGATGAACCTATTCCGATCGGACGTACTTATAGACAGACGCTGGCTCGCGCATCAAAATACTATTGTCAAGATGCAAGTGTAGCGGAACGATCCACGGCTCGGCGATCGAGTGAACGCGGCGATAATAAGCAGCCGAAGCTCGTTGCCCCGCGGTCTTACACGCGTATATACAGATTCAGATATGGATGTTTGACGTGCTCATCCGTATTGATGCTGTCACGTGCACGTTCCCACGTCTATATACATATACATATGTGTGTAAGACACGGGTCTATATCCTTCAATGGTTTCGATTGAGGAAGTGACGAGTCAGGCGAGTGGTGGAAATTTCCGGGGAGAAAATCGAGTTTTCATCGTGATGCAGACCTTCCGTGGAGTAATTACTATTTGAACACACATATACGAGCCGCTATGTAACTTAATCGCTATTCCATGTCGCAGTTTGCTGAAATATGAAAATGATCGGAAAGTACACGGGCTTCTAACGATGCGATCTCGTGTTATCCATTTGTGATCAATTTGCGATCACGTGATCACAATTTCAATGCCCAGTCGTAAAAAAGTGAGGTTTCAACTCTGACGGCAACAATGTATGAATCCCGTATATCGCATCAGGCAAGAAGCTCATATATTGCAAAAAAAGCACATTATGTTATTGCAAGAAAAGTGATCACGATCTCGTACGATTCTTCAATTAACGATTCAAGGAGTTTCGATTGGAAAATTTTGATTAGGAAATCAGATAAGAAAAAACTGGGTTATTTTCATTCATTAATCGTAAATCATCATATTCAAATTGTCATATCTTTCTTGAAATATCAAAGTTATAAGAAGAAAATCTGATCATCAGTAGTGCCATCCATTACAATGATTCTAGCTATATACATTTGGTGTACAAGTTCATACGCAGCTAAGAACTTTTTGAATTTGGGAGATTTGTCAATTTTTAAATGGTCATTCCAAGCTGTTGGCACCTATACATAACATAAATCAATTTCAAATGTCATAACGATTACTTCGGACGATATCCTATAGATATTCGCACTATTTTATTACGCATCACGCTAATCGTTTAGCTGGTTGGACACGTCGTTAATTATGAAGGTCGATAAGTAGTACAGTGATGAATATTTCAGGTGTTATTCAAGGAGTTTCCGAGTTCGAATTAGTTCCTCAAATATTACAGTTATTTCTTTTTTCCGCGACAAGCCAATTTAATGTATGGGAAAGCTTATTTCCTGCTTCAGAATTGCTCGTGAGTCGTAATGAGCAAGAGTAATTACCCGAGGGGGAAGCTATGACTGACATTTAATCAGCTCTCACACTTTACTCACAACTATCTGACGAGTGCGATGAAGTTAAATTAGTTGACCTTGTACCTCCGATCTTGGCTCGCTCTGTTGGATCTGGCGATGATTGATTGGTGTGTGTGCTCAAAGTGTAATCCAAACTTTAACTTATCAACGCTCGGTATTTGCGGACGAAATGCACAGCAATGACTGTACGATTCCATTTTTCACCTCTCAACCAGTTTACGGCCTGCGGCATATATATCCTTATCCTTATATAAAAAAGTGATGGCCTTTAGAGTGAAGGCATTAACTCGTGATTTGATTGGTGTAGATCTAGCCACGTGATTTGTAGTGGGGTGTATATAGATATAGAGTGATAGATGTATATATAGATAGAGAGTAGCCGATGACATGATATTATAGGTTAGCATAGTCAGTTTCTTTGATGATGCTGTCATAAGTATTGACAATTTATTTTCAAAACTATAATTGTAGGTATGTGAATTTGATTGATGGTACGTGGATATTTTAGGCTACGTTCTAGTTTTGAACAGTTGTCGGATTGGATAACGCTGTTAGGTTAAGATGTCTGATTTGTAAATTTTATGTGTTATGTGGTTTGATGAATAGTTCAGTATTAAAAATCTGAAATCGTCTTGCGAGCTCAAGTGTCGATAGATCAGGATTATTTAAATAGAAGAAGATGTCAGTGCTCGATAGTTCTTTCTAATACTCTTATACAGTTTTTACATGAATCATAAGAATTTAGGGTTCTTTTATTCATTTAGCTTTTAGAAATTCGCATCATGAAATGAATTGAGATGTACGTCAGAACGATTATGGTCAAGATTCGTGGAAAAAATAATTTAAATATGGTTTTGAAACGCACACATGTATATCGCGCGCAGCGCGTTTGATGTAGCTAGTCTATATAAAATAACAATGATACCGTCGCGGGGCCGGGAAATCATAACAGGGGGAATTTCATCATCGTCATTCCCTCCGCCCCCGAAGTAGTAAATGCGGAAGTAGAAAAAGTCGAGAGCCGCAGGGAAGTTTGGCGAAAAATGCAATTAAGCTTGAATATACACGAGTTTGCCTCGTAACACAACACATCCATCATCGAGCGCCACAGCTGACTCTATCTCGTGTCGACTGTTCGTGTGTGTGTATATATATATATATATGTGTATATTGTACATACCCTTTTCCTTCCGAGCTTGTCTTTGGCACTTGATTCCCTCATCGTTCGCGAAACATCCCGGAAGCCGAGAAAAAATACAAGAATGTATACATATACACCAGTACCTAAGTTTTTGCCCGTGGGGACACGTACGGTATATGATATACGGACACCAGTTAAAATTCGCACCCTCGGCTTGATTCTGATAACGAAGAATTGGATTTCACGCTCGGATACATTATTTTCAGGGAAAAAAGTTTCTCCGAGTACCATAAGAGAGTGAGATTGACAATACATCCCTTCGCGCGCATTTTTTTTCGTTGCAATTTGTTTTCGATATTCAGAATTGTTCAATTTTTGTTGTTATCGACAGACACAGACGTACCACCAGCCAGCAAAATATTATATCGAGGTTATTTACAAAAACTAATTTGCGTTCTGACGTTTCCCCATACATTTCATGTCGGAACGTCCGTTACATTGTTTTCGAATCATAATTCGAAATCAACAACGAATCTCGACTTTTTTGCGAGGAATTTCAAGTTTCGAGTTGTCGTAATAAAATCCTCGCGGAGACGACCTAATTATCGCGAGTAAGGCTTCCGCAGAACGTTGATATACATACCCAACGTCTTTGACGGCGTTGTATCGAAACGGACGTCGCCGATATCGAACGTACATACAGGGAAAAAAACACGCTGTCGATCAAATTCGTTCGTTTTCACGAACTGCGTAGTGCGCGCCGAGCCCATTGTCCTGCAGCCGTCGCGCCGCCCCCCTTCTAAATGCTTTGCTCTGCTCAAGTGCAGAGCGAAGAGCTGTGTGACGCAGTAGCGGAGCGCTCGATATGGCGCATATATAGTTTGGGGGAAGCGCAGTTGTCGGAGTCTCGACGTGGTGCAGCGTATATACACAAAGCTCGAGCGCGTCAGCCGCAGTTGAGCTCGCAGGGACAACGTAATTTGCAAACCCCCGTGCAATCGTAGAGTACCAAATGACGCAAACCGCGCGTATATATATAACAAAGCAGCTCCGTCAAACTGCGGCACGCGCGACTGCACACACCTGTATATACACGCGCGCATATGCATAGACGCGCGCCTCGCTTATATAGCCTCTATTTAGTAATCGCGCGAGGATTTTCCAGGGGCGCGCTGCTATCGCCGTGTAAATACGTGTGTGTGTGTGCCTGTATGTAGGGTCGTCGAACCTCGCCGTCGTTCCTCGAGGCAGCTCGAGCGCAGTCGCGTAAATCAACGCGCGCGGGGGAGGGACCCCATTAAGCTTATTGCATTGTAATGCCGCACGGCCGCGGCGACCGACCCAGCGAATAATGCAGCCCTTGCGAACGAGCGAGTTGGACGCCGGGATTTCTCGCCGGTTGAAACGAGAGACATATGTTCGGTCCTTGCGAGGACTGACCTTTTCGAAATCATACGCGATCCTCGAAAATCCCGCTCGCACAGGGTAATCCGACGGTTGCGTTTTGCCCGTGAAGATTATACGCTGATCGACGATTACAACGAAAATTTAATTGTTTCGATTCAGAGAATCGCGAGGTCGAGGGTTTCGAACCGTTGCATGAGGTATATCTGGGAATTCGAGGAAGATTATCTGATCAGCCGGGTACTAATCATCTGTATTATCGAGTTTGCGCATTCATACCGAGCCACTGTAATTCGAATAAACTTTTGTATATCATCTCGAGAGGGATGAGAGACACTCGAGCGAGTTTTCACGGTAATTTGAATATCCAGATCTCGGTCAATTCGATCCTTCTCAATAATGATCAAAGCTACGTTTTCTCGATAACTCCTATTGGATGGGTTTCCGCATGAATGCAGATGTATACTGTTGACCGATAGATTCGCGAGTCCTTCGGAGAATCGTAAGGCTTCAGACGGCCTGGCTGTATCCCGTTTCACGAAGTTTCGTTGTTATCGGTGACCCGGGCAGTACAGGATTCAAGATTTGTTCTTCGAATTGAATCGATCGTTGGATCAACACGCGGTGATACGGGCAACTTTTTCAAAACGACGACACAAAGAGATTTCATTATTCGAATTGGGAAATTTCCATTCGGCCACTACCCCCCAACCTTCCACCCGATCATTGCGAAGCCAGAGTTCAGAGTTCGATCCCTTACTGTATTATTCAGACTTATTTTGCGTATTCCGTTCGCAAGCTCCTCACCAAAGGCGCGGTGATTGATGACTCGACGCGAGGCGTATATATAGGAAATATATTGATACTCGAGTTAGTTCGCGCGCGTGCGAAAGCACGCCTTGAGGAATCCCCCCCCCCCCGCGGCCCCGTCCCTCCGCGCTCATAAATATTCATCAGCGCGTATGCTTGACAATTTGAAAAATGAATTGATCCCCGCGTGCCACGGCCGTCGCAAACAGTGAGGAAAAAAGCTCCACGCGTCTCGCGCCGACTTGAGTGTATATCTGAGGTACGGCGCACCGAGCTCTTTACCTGCGACAAGGCTCTGCGGATATATATGTACTTGTATATATATACAATTAAATACACGAGAAAAAAGTTGGCGGGTATTATATACGATTTTCGAGCCCCTGCGTCACGCAGGGGGCGAAGAAAAAGTTTCTCCAACTACCGCGACTCTATCTCTCTCGTTATGACGTCTATAGGGATTTTCAGGATGTAATCTCAGATAAATGGAGGTAGAAAGAGCCGAGCTTCACTCTCCCTCTCTCGCACTGTCTCTCTCTCTTTGCAAGTCTGGCACTCAACGTGCTTTGTGTGCAAGATAGAAGCTCGGAGCATCAGCCACATAGATCAAAGGAGCCCTATGCAACTGTGCTAATCGTATTGTAAACGCCTGTGATGTGTCGACTCTGAGCTTGAAAATTGCACGTCGGTAGAGTGCCAATTTTACGATTACATGCAAGAATGGAGAATATAATTTATGGGAGGGTTTGAAAGCCGGATTAGGTTGACGCTTGGCAGGATAGATTTGCCTCTCTATTATTACTCGTTTGTTCAGTGCTGAAAGGATCTGCGGAACTTTTTTGAAATGAAAATGTTTGCAATTGCAATATGCACCAAGGAGCTTGCGACAACAATTGTGTATAACTGGACAAATCTGCATTGAATTTTTCGCAATGTTATCAATGTTTTTTTTTCTCTCGGAAAAGTTTCGTGTCGCGCAACTTTACGGGAATAAATTAAATATAGTAGAGGAAAGAGGATTTTAGAAAACATTGACGTTAGCACGCGCCCATGCGATTGAAAAAGAATTCATATTGGTTTCCAAAAAAAGTTCGAGCATAAAAGCGTTCGTCAGTCAAAGTTTCACGGCAGTGTTTGCTTTCCCTCGAGTTCCAATAGTACGCTATTCATGAGAAATTTATACAGTATAGAAAACTTTTGCGAGAATTGAAAGTTCCTAAATATTTTTGTGTTCGCTGAGGAGGCAAGATATGCCCAACACAAATCGTCTAACATACAAATGAAATAAAGTTGCGTTTTCGTAAAGTTTCTTCGTCATTAATTGCAATACACTCACTTCTTGCCTACCCTAGAAACGTATCCCTCTAAAAAAAGTTTCTCTCGTGAGTTACTCGATACCGTCGCATCTAAGCGTTTTCGATACACAGCTCGAGTGAATTTACATTTCACAAACTATTCGCGAATTGTTTTCATCGCGTAAATAATGCATTGTGTCGCTAGAGCAGTTGTGATACTCGATCGCACGTGGCACAGTTGTTTTTGTTTTGAGAGGATGAATATTAGAAATTGGATCGCAACATTTTCACGGGACGCGTGAATCTTGCCTCGCGCGATCCGTAAAAAAGATTTATGCTTTTCACGCGCGTAAAACAAGCATCAGAAATTGAACTTTGCACAATAGATTTTGAACAATATTTCACGCGCAAGTTGTGCACGATTGTTGATTCTGTTCTCGTGTGCAATATAGTTATCCGAGCGACACACATTATAGAATCACCAAGTTTGCTCACTAGACAGTATACCGAGTTTTCGATAATGTATAAATTTAGTAGTTAACTGTTTACTCTCTCGTTCACTCAGATTCATCTCGTTTGATAGGTCACGGACAGAGATTAGAAAATAATAACCCAAATTATGAGTCGCTAACCATACCTGGAGTTGTCCTTGAGCCAGATTTCATATAAAATATAGAATTTCGCACTCTACGATGAACGAAATGCTTGTTCATTATGTTACCACGGGACAAAGGATGCAATCGAGAAGATAGAGTCTACAAGTGATTAAAAAAAATGTTTGAATTAAATTTCAATATTGCAAATTGAAACGTAACTCGCTAGGTTCATATCGTTCATTGGAGTGATCTATATAAATTTGCGAAGTACGCTCTTGAATTAAAATCGGGAATAATGAGAGAGATCGTGATTTTATCCATTGATTTTTTTCGGAGATTCCATCTTTGGAACGATACCGATATTTGTTCCGTGATAAAATAAAAACGACGATTAGGAGAAATTCCACATTTCGCACGAAATCTGGCGCAAGGACTGCCTTGAAAGCACTGGATGTAACTGAAAAGTCACGTGCATCAGTGTCGGGAGAAATAGGTGTGTATGTACCAAGCAATAATATACATATACACCCGAAAGGCTCGCACAGCTTGTACTGCGGATTAACACACACACACACACACACACACACACACACACACACACACACACACACACACACACACACACACACACACACACACACACACACACACACACACACACACACACACACACACACACACACACACACACACACACACACACACACACACACACACACACATCGGAAATCGATGGAGCCATTTGTCATATCTTTTTCTATCCCGCGAGCCGCGCGCGGGACGGGGAAACAATGAGCGCCGCGAATTTTCCGTTTCCGTTCAGTCGCGCGCGATATTTACGCAGGCTGTTCGAGCTTGCGACTGACGCGCGTGCTGAATTACAATATACACCCTTTGTACACTGACGCGTAAAAGCTGTACAGTCTGATTCCCGTTGAAAATTTATATGTATAACGAGCATGGGATTTTCGCGGAGCAATACATGTAATTTGTAAATGGACGATGCTCGGGCAACCGATGGCGCATACGAGCATTTGCGAGGATGAAAAGAACCCTTTATGCAGCGTGGTTTAGGAAATTAGCGGGTGCGCGAGTAGGCAATTCAGTGGAGATTTTTCGTGTGCATGGCGTAGCTCGCTCGTCTATGTGTTGTTATCATTTTCTGCCCGTTCTCTAGGAAGCGTACAGTTAAAAACGGCTGTATTAAACTGGAAAACCACTGTGCGAAGGTGGATGAATTATTGAATGGAACTTCATGTGATAAAAGTGAATTTTCACTTTAGTTCCGAATCGTTCGATTTTCATGAAATTCTGCACGCAGGTCAGTCGTGGAAAGATGTAGTGCGAGTTCGTTGCTCAGCAACATTCGTCATTTATTTCCTTGGCAACTGTCGCTAAGGTGTTTTTTGGAAGTTACCTGTAATACTTTGTAATTGCACGTTGGAGTTGGAATACACACGAGGATCGACGCAATATTTCTCGTTGCAATCGTTGTTCATGTCCCTAGTAATCATTGTTACGAGAAAGAGAAATCAGTCTGAAGTCCATTTATCGATGGTGAACCACACGGAAACTTTGTTTCTCGAAAGCAACCGTTGTTTACGTACCTATCAATGATCATTAAGAGAAGGAAATATCGAGTAAAAGTTCTTCTACCATTTACAGTACTTTTGAGGTCACGCGACGCAATATCTTTGTATTCTACATAGCAATTGTTGTTGGTGGACCTAGCAACCGCTCCTAGGTAGTTTGAAAAATCAGTTCTAGGTTCATATGTAAGTGGCAAAAAAAACAAAATTCTGATTTCTACATAGCAACCATTTGTCACATAAATTCTCTTTGAGAAAACATACTAGTAGCGGTTTTTTTGTTTCACATTTCGTTACCTATTGATTTGGTTCTGTCGAGTTCATACGTTATTCGATTTTCGCGAAATCATTTATTGTTTTGTATCCTCATTTGCTTCGTATCAAAATATCAGGAATGTTATTCTAAAATTAGCTAAACTGGGGCGGCGCAATTAATGCAGGATGCACAATACAGCGAAGGTAAATGTATTTACGAACGGTATCGAACGATATTGCGACTAAGGCACGCGTACCCAATATCCGCCACCTAAGATCCTACACTGCGTCAAGTGTGAATTTTTGAAGGTCGCTAGCGGCAATGGGAGGTCTACTCGATATATCTTCGAAATGAGCCGAGCCTTATACAATTTGGACTTTCGTATACTTTACCTTTTAGATATTTATTTTGGATATTTATTTTGGATAGTTTCTTTTAAATTGACATTTTGAATGGGTTAAAATCGTCGGATGATAACTATAGCAATTGTTTCTGATAGGTATATCAGAATTTCAAAATTCCAATTCGCGAAAAGAACCCTTCAGGGACGGCATAAATTGGTTGCACTCACCTTGTATCCACTTGTTAACTGCGAGTGTCGGAACATTATTCGACGGAACTCTTGAGATTCTCGCAAGCGTTCTACGTCTCGATCAAGGTTGCCATGAGCACTAATAAAGTACAGCTGTTTCAAAACAATATTTCTCAACAGCGGTAAGTTGCACAATTGCCGGGGAATTTCAATAGTATTCTTGTCGATGTCGATATCGAGCCCTTTAATTTCGAGATTCATTATTATTGCCAAGTTATTGTTGCGCTTGTTGGGGAACTCCTCCAACAGTTTCCACTCCGCCTCGAATGCTATAGGAATTGCGTAAATCGAATCGAGGTTGAACAAAAAGTTCGAATGAAAAATTGACGTACTTACGTCATTGGGAGGCTTTGCTGAAATCAGCGAAAGCGAATCGTTAATTGTTGAATCGTTAAAACTGCACATACGCCTAACTGATTGGTATTTAACGAATTGCGCGGAAATTGCATTGCACTCGGTGAGCTGACACGAGCAATATATAATTAGGAATGACAATACAATTTACAGCAGCTGGTGGGGCAATCGCGCGCGGCCCACGCTCTCGTTCGGAATTTACGAAATTCGTAAATTTGCAACAATCAAACGATTTATAGGTTGTCGTTGGCTGGTCACGCGAGAGTGTTGTAGCCAAACGATCGGGGGACGTGGATTCATCAGCATTTCACGAATAAACGTAAATTCAACAACGCCCGTCTCCAAAAACGACAATAAAGCGTACATTATACATTTAGTCTCACAATTGGACTATGCACTAAAGTTTCAGCCCCATACAGCGATGAAGGCAAATTAGACGTAGAAGAAGATGGCATGAAAAATAAGTTTGCTCGCTTCTTCGCGATTATAGTCACAACGAGTGCCTTGGGGAAGGTCAAGCACGCGGCCTGTCGCGTGCGGTGGCAATCTTATAATACCTTGCACACGCAGATGCAAAAGAAAGCGAGGACCGGCGTCCTCCAGGGGCCAACATCCTCTCGATGGATGTACGTTGAGTTCAATGCGCGGGCATGAGATACGTGACTCAACTCACAGACGATTCTACTGAATTTTTCACTCTTTTAGCTATAGCGACTGGGGGGTGGCGTATGATGGAACGGGAAAACGAGACTTTGTGTTCAGTGGAGGATTTCTCGACGACTCACACGTTAATATTTAGAAAGTTTTTTCGTATTTCGAAATATGCTGGTAGCTGTATTTTATTTTATCATCGAAATCCTTTGTATGGTTTTGGATTTTATGATAAAGCTAGTAGTGGTTATTCAGACAGTGAATATATCTATTTATAAACGACTTCTTCTTACAGAAATTGTATCGTTCATCCAAACAATTTGAATGTATTTAGATTTAACGAGAATAATTTTTGAGCGCAAAAATACACACTATCTTTATCGATTGTAAAATTTCAACTCATGATTTTGATAATAAATCGAGCTCTTCAAGATACACATGGGTAGCAAATACTTGGTTGCGCCGTTTCTATAAAAGAGAATCAAATAGCAAATCCGAAGTTAATGATAATTCCAAGTCATTTTATACTGTCAGACTCTTCAATCCACAATGCATGTTCGCATCGGCCGTGAGATTAATGGAGCACTGTATACAAAGCCCCAGTAGTACGAGTAACGTACTTTTTTTCGAAATAGGGTGAACTACATTTGAGAAATGATGCTTCCCACTAGAAGAACAAAATGAGAAATGTCTGCTCAGCTTTTTGTGGCAATCAAAAGAAACTATATAAGTAAGTATTCGTCGCCTCTTTTCGTGCTCTTATTCGGTTTTTTCCAAAGCTCTCCGTGCCTGTGATATTCAGGTAACGATGTTCCGAGGGTTGTGTGGTTGATCGTCGTACATCCAAGTTGCAGTGAACGAAGAGATGGATGATCTCGAAATTGAAGATACTCGAGTCTACGAGGTGTCACTCGCAAAAGCTATTATGCGTTCACCTCGACGGACGTACGAAAATGCACGACGTTCTTCTGGAATTGGAGTGATCTCAACCCTATACCATTTATCTTCTTTTCAAGGCTCGCACCTACCGCTCTTGATGATAAATCAAAATGTTCTCGATTTCTTCATGGGAAAATATTAAAACGCCAATAGGTAAAACTGTTGGTGCGTTTATTTTTTTTTTATCTTTGAGATAGACATAAAGAGTCTCCGATGGCACTGGCCTGTTCATTAATTCCACGTAGAAACTTCCCGAAAGGGTCCTAAAATTCGCATTTCGATGAGCCATTGCGCATTTCAGTCGTGCCCTCGTTCTTTTTCTCTTCTCGAGAAGGATCAAGTGAATTTTACGGCATAAAACGAGGAATCGGAGCCGTTGCATTAAACTTAGACGAGACTCTCATGTAGCTTTCCACGAGATTGGCTCTTTCGGAAGGAATCGATCTTACGTTAATGAATAAGAAACGGAAGCATAAAGATTCGCGGTCGAATATCGGGGAGTTCTTAGCATAATCAACCTTCGATTCACTGCTTGAACATGGAAAACTGTTCAGACTTTCGAAAGGTACTTCAATGTGAACGAAAAGACACGTTAAAAGGTAGGTCTGATTACATTCGCGACATTTGAAGTCAAAGATTGTAATTTGAAATTTTATGCTCTTTGAGATGTAATATTTCCGATATGAACTCATCTAAGATAATCTCTTTGATTCAGAATTGTGAGATAATGTATTTGGGATCCAATACGAGTTATCCTCTGTCATAGAAGGAGAAAGAATAGAGAATCTGATCAATCCGAAAATTTATTTTTTTTCTGATTTCCAAAAACTAATTCTTGTACGTCCTGACTCTACTCTCTTAGAGCCTCAGTGAAAAACCAGCGTACGAAAAAGGGAAAACACTGTATGAAGGTGGACAAATGATTGAGTGGAACTGCAGTTCATTCCACGAATAATCAAAGTGAATTTTCTCTCGAATTCCATAAGTTTAGCAGTGAATTGTTGGTATCAAAACTCATGGAACTAAAGTGACCAATTCCCTCCCATTGCATGAAAAACTAACTGCAGTTTCACTCAATCATTCATCCACCATTATACAGCGAGTTTTCACGTTCACACATTAGTTTTTCATTGTAAAGTTTGAGTAAAAATGTTTTGTTTCGGAGAATCTCGTATTTCTTCTTTGGATGAAAATGTCTAACCCCACTGTCGAAAGTCCCACTCGCGTTCTACTCATAAGGAACAGTTCTATCATAATAAAACTCCCTGAGATAGGTTTTGAGTATCCAAATGGCTATTATATCTAATCTTCTGATAGCCCGCAGATATTCGTGAACCATTATCGATTTCACATTCGTTATATTTATATTTATGACTTCTTGTGTGTAGATATATTCTACGTGCATGAAATCGAAACGTTGAGCCGTATTGATGACTGATTTTGGTATCATAAAAGTATTTCCAAAACTTTTGTCATGATTATACGGTGAACCTTGAGGCTTACCAGACACAATAGGGGTCATTTCCTATACATTATTTTTATAGAGGAAAAAAGAAAAGATTTTTAATAACTGTTTTGCCGAGACCGACCGTCTTTTACAATTTTGATGAAAATTACTAACTATCCCTAAGTCAGTTTGAACTAATCGGTGAATTGTTATCTCCATTCGAGGATAAAATCAACTTCCGCCGTTCGTTTTTTTTTCGAAACCGCATATCCTACAATGAATCTGAGCATAAAATTGCAAATTAACATCAAGATATTCCACTAAATCCGAACAACGCTGATGATTTCGCGTTTCGTAGATGCAAATCCAAACCCACCTCCCGCCAACATATACGCACATATATACAGGATGGGTGTAATCACTCGTCGCGTCACGCATGACTCGGCTCTCGCTCTCATTTGCAGCCGTGCGGCCGCCGTGCGAGAACTTTCTCAGCGTCGTCTTCACCGGGTGGAACAAAGCTCTACATCCCGCGACGCGCCGGCATTGTTCGCGGGTACGTACGTACACGGGCGCGTATATATACAGCGGACGGGAAAAGGGTTGGACGGGAAGCCCCGGGAGCAGCGTGAAATATCGAGGTCGATCGATGTGCAGGCCTATCCTCCCTCCCTCCCCCGCGGGACACTGAAATACGACCAGCACTTCCACGTCTTTCGGTGTCCGGACCCGCGGCCCGGCCCTGGGACCGCGAATCGAGAGATTCCCTCGGCTGTACGCAAGCTCGTACGCTCCCGCTTGGGGGTGCAAATCGAAATTCAATATTCATACGGTCGTGACGGGCGTACGTTTGTCCCTATTACGCTCGAGTGAAAGTGCATTCCATTGTCGTCGGCCGCGATTCCGAGGCAAACGAGTTGAGAAGGATTCGGAACGTGAGCTGTATGGTTTCGCGGTGCGGGCTAATTAGTTGAGCCGTCTCTCGACACTGACGGTCCGCCCTTTCAATTTCTGCCCGAACCGCGCAAAGTTCGCCCCTTGCCCTCCGGTCTGGATATATACATATATTATATCTTTTAGATTTTCGTGAGTAAGTCGTTCATTTTTTTTCCCTCGATCAAAAATCTATCTTGCCGATCCTTTTGAGGTTGGCCTGATCTCTGAATTTATGGCCGCCATGCCTCTCTGTCGGCAATATCAAATTACCGAAACGTCAAGAGATATATTATACGCCGTTCGGGATATGCTCTCACGACGATCGATCTCGCACTATCGCCGGCGAGGGTCGTTCATTTGGCGGATTGAAAAAAGTGATTCGAGTAAATTGCTAAAGCTGATGAGATCCGACGTGTCATTAATAATTTCCGAATTCCTCTTGAACTCCTCATGGAAATTATGTGTACTCGTTTGATTATCTTTCCCCTCGGCACACAAGAGAAAGTCAACATATTTACTCTCCCTCTCTCTCTTTCTCTTTCTCCCCTCCTCCATCCCTTCCCTACGTCGTAAATCGTAATCCACTGGTCAAATACGCAGCAGATAATGTAACGCGCACGACACTGAACCGCCACCTGAACTGAATTTGTTAACTATACTTGGACAAAAGTCACGCTTTCTCTTGTATAGCCAATGCGTCAAGATGATCCATCGAAGGTCGCACGAATCTCTAACTTTCTTCTCGAGTTTTATTTCCGAATGCACGGCCAGCTTTGTATATGAATAATCGTTGGTAATCGATGAGCCGCGGTCACCGATCAAAGTCGGCCGTCAAACAGACCGTTCGATTTTCAATCTAATCAAAATACACTAATTACCAATAGGCAAATTCGCCCCGACTCGCCGCTGGCGTTCGCATCGTACAGGTAATTTTGCGCTGACGCCGCCCTTCCTGTATATTGCTATGCGTATTATACATTCGAGGTTGACACAAGGGCTGCCGCCGTGTTTTTATATATTGCTCGTGTATGCCGGTATATTATACGCATGTCGCACCTGCGATATGCAGCTGACGAAAGAAGAGACTCCGCGCGAGTAGTCTCACGGCTCGACTCTTCAGACAGACGCTTATCGCGAACCTATATATTTGTTTGGAAGGTGAACGGTACTCTCAGAATTTAAAATAGTAAAATTTACCATTCATTAGTAGAAATTGCACAATCGATGATTAACAGTGAATGTTCACTTGAAAATAAAATTTTTAGCAAAATGGCACTATTTCTCACCAGTTTCTACTATTTTTAATTTAGAAAATACGTGCGTCAGTAAATGGCATCTTGAGCATATCCTGAAATCAATCATATGCGCTCGTCTATATGTATGAACGAACATTGGATTCTATATAAATCTAAAATAGAAATCGCATTACTGATGAGAATTTACTAGCCAGAATTATTCACTCGCTACCGCTTACTCGTGTCTTCCATTTGCTTCATGACAAATGAAAATAATTATTGACATTTTTATTCGATTTGTTTGTGAATAATTCATTCAGAGTGATGGCTGGATGGTTGGCATAGAAAAAAATTCACCCTTGTTTTCTTTCCTCATTTTCAATTAATCATATGAAAATCACTTTTGCAACGTGCGCCAAGTATAAAACTAGCGTTCTGCACATGAATCAGTGATATGAGAACGATGACATTTGAAAGCTTTGAAGAAATAAAAGAGGATTGCATTTGAGCTTGTCAACAGCTTGTGTGAGTTATTGGAAAATACGGAATCGCAACTGAAACTGTTAAAATCCACAGATAAGGTGACTGCAGCCAATGTGTGCGACTGAAGGAAATGTGACAATCTTCTCATATTTCGTATATAGAAGAAAATGTCAATGTGAGTTGATTTTTCACAGGTCGGATATAGTGAAAACATATGAATTGATGAAAGCAATGAATTATAAGAAAGGCACATTGTCTACGCAAATTTAACACTGCCCAATCTGAGTGCTTTTTGGTGAATTGACATTGTGAATGGGTTCAAAATGATTGCCATAGCGGTGGATTTTGAAAGGTCTTGAATTGCCCTTCAACCGCGGTGGATCAGGTATATAATAGACAATTGTACCGGAGAGCGCATGGTTATGACAGAGATAATGTCCATCGATCCCGCCTGACATATGTCCAAATATAAGCTGTTACCAGTAGCCCGTCTCCATATCTGTCAGACGACCAAACAACGGATAATCCAATAGAGAGACAAAAGGGACGTAACAGTCGTGGCGAAGATTGTCACTCCCATTCGTCCAGTGTACTCCAGCCGGTGTACAATGACGTGGGGGAAGGAGAAGGTAGCTGTCGGGGCAGTGTTATCTCGACCTTACTCACAAACACACACTCGAGGCTTCGCCAGAGCAAACACGAGTCATCGGGCAAATTAGTTTGCACCTCTCGAGTAAGTATGAGAGTAGTATACGTGGAAAGTCAGCTGATGTGTAAACGGTCTGGTGCGCGGCACATCGATTAGCTGTGCCCACCGTCGAAGTGTACATTCCAAACGGCTCGGATTCACCATCGCATATGCAGCGCACTATCGACACCGCAGATAAGCCGATGTGGCTCAATGATACGCGAATGACCTATTTTTAGTATAACACGGCGGGTACAATTTTTACCGGAACGGACAACTTCGCTTTCATGGCTCCAGGCCACCTGCGTCCAGTGGGTATTCTGCTCAAAGCAGATACATACAATGGCGCCACTTTTGCACATTATTCCGTTTGTTTTCCTTTCATCTTCTAATTTGCATTTACACGTGGCTGGAAGATTTCATGCTTTTGACTGAACAAAGAGATGGTGTGTGCGCGAATATTGAGAAAAGTGACGTAGATCGATGAGTATCGTATAATGTAGCTTCGACGGTTCTCAATCAAGTCGTAGACAGTTGGGAATTCAATTGAATATAGTATGTTGCAGGCCTAATTTCTAAAATTTTCTTGATACACATTTTTTCACTCATAAAGTGCGAAAGTACAGTGACTGTGAATTAACGTCTAATTTTTTTGGAATCGTAGATTTTGACGTCTGCTCCCGTTACAAGTTTCTTTACGATTAAGATTTATTCTTTACGAATAAATAAATATTTTCTTGCTATAGCCTCAAACTGACAATTTTTCTTGAACCAAAATACTATTTTTGTCGGTGTAGCCACAGAGTGATGGCGTATAGCCAATTCAGATTGCAGCGATTTTTTTTGTAGGATTGTTAGTAACTTCCATCGTATTTCAAGCGTTAAATAATTCAATGTAACCAATAGAAATATGTTTTTCATTTATTGTTTTGTTCACTGATATTGTTATGACAGACCAATATTTCTTCCATAAATAAATTATCGAATAACCAAATCACGAATAACCAAACGTCAGATCCTTCCTGTTTTTATATCACTAATGCTCGACTTTTCTACTTAAATGTATGAGAGAGCAGGCATATTCTGAAACTTTTATCTTCTACCCTGAAATAAAAATATTAGAAGAATAAGTGAATTGGCGATTTTCTTGACTATTAAATCAAATTATTTTTACAAAATGAACTGTTTATCATGATAATGTGAACGTGGGTTAAATAGAGAGCGTAGGCACGATATTAGTAAACTGCAGGGAGCACTAGTCCAAGAAGGTATAGGTTGGTGTATTATTATTTGACTTCATTATCCATATATACTTTGTAAAAATGATACTCAATGAAGCGCGCTTGAATGTAGCAAAGAGTGTAATAAATTAGTGAATAGCGATATGTATGTTTACAATTAATCATTGTAAGAAACGATACGTAACAACAGTTGGAACAGACAGTTCGAAATAGTCAATAATGACGGTGAATAAATTTCAGACAGAGCCTAATCAACTACTTTTCGAAACAAGAAATTGGCATCACGTTTCATTTGCTCTGGAAATAACAAGTAAGCAATCCACGGAGAAACAAGCAAGGTTTTGTACGCGCGCACATACGTAACACGTTGCAAACGAGGGGTTCGCGTGCTTAACTTTTTTAATATCCTCTTGGTGGTAATTAAATAGATAGACGCATGCTCCACCAACTACTCTTCATGGTTGTTCTTGTTTTTTACCACCTCGTTCCTCATCCAAGTTTCACGGACCTTAAAAAGCCGTCAGCGCTTTCATTAATATTGTGTCTGTGGTGGCTATTTGAATTGATCCTGTACATATTCGGTCGTTTGATTCATTTAAATTTCTGAACTGTAAGTTTTGTTCATTCTGGAGAACTAAAAATCGCTCATGAATATATTTTATCAATGTATTTATAGTAGAATATTGTGCCTCACACTTGGATCGAATTAAGGTTTTGATGTTACATAGGGATGTAATTTTATATTCATATATATATAGAAGGAAATTTGTTATTGCACATCACAAAATAGTTTTTGATTGTAATACATCTCATATTCTCTGACTTAAATGTAATTCGGAATACTTAGACTTAAGGATATCGCACTCCTTTCAGTTCACTATATCATTCAACTAATATATTTTTAACGCTATCAACGATAATTATAGTACAGCATCCACTGTATTTGAAGCTGCGTAATCTTTTTTTTTCACACATCGCCATTTTATGCCATGGAATCGATATTGGCAATAAAGTGACACGGTGCTGGTTGCTTTATTCCGATGGTTTTGAAATTGTTCCCAAGAGGGTAAGTCAATTATGAAACGGAATCGAGTGGAAATTGAAAAAGTTCAATAGTTAATAGGATGGTGTTGACTTCACGTGAAATACTTGATTTCAGACCCAGATAATTATTAGCTCGTTAGCTTATTCTTTTTCTTCGTTGGAGAACACGTTTCTCTATTTATACAATAAACTTTTCCAGACATTCAAAACAGTTAGCGAAAATAAATTGAAAATAGAACCAAAGAAAAATTAACGTCAACAATGTAATTGCTAAAATAATATTGTTCATCATTGATACTTGCTTACACATTTGCCCATGATGATAATTAATCATATACTTCTGGAGTCCCGTGAAATATGCTCCACAGATATTGCAATATAGAGTTGAAAGTTCCGAGCAGAAAATTACAATTCCAGTTATGGAGATAATGTCAGCTCAAACGAGGTGCTTCTCCGACAAGCTGGCGTTGAGAAAACTTTTGAAGGAGAATTTTCAAGTTTGAATTGTTAACTTTTCAACACTTTTCATACAAAGCCAGAGAGCTTTTCTCTTGTTAAATCTCGTACAGCTTTGACCTGTTAAGGTTCAAACACTTTGATGGTGAGCTTTTGAACTAATATAAAGCAAACTTTTTCGTGGGGTATGATTTTGATTTCTCAAGGAGAAAGCTTTGTGATGGCGCAAAAATCAATTTTCCGAATCAGACTTTGAGACCTTCATTCTTACGGGTCGGAAAAAATGGAATCCCAAAAATGTCTTTATGCACGTACGTACACGTATCTATGGGGTTGTTTTTAATCGCAAACTTTTGAAGAAATAATTTTGGCAAGATGTGAACCGATTTCAATGTTTAGCAAACGTTGCTCGGGCGTTTTTGGAAAATTCCCTATAATAACCCTATAAATGCTCGTTGGCGCTCAAATACTTACGAGAATCAATGAAAATCAACGAGATATTTTCCATATAGCAACCGTACAGGAATGAATATTGAGTTGAAGTTCATTTGCAGTACTTTTGATGACACAGGACACTGTATCTTCAAATTTTTCATAATGACTTATTCATATCCCTATAAAACGCTGCTAGGTAATTTGTGAAATCAGTTTGAGATCCATTTGTCCAAGATATTAAACCTTTATAGTAACCGTTGTTTACTTTCCTATGGTTGCTTTACACAAAACCACTTTGAGAAAGTAAACTGATAATGCAATTGGCAGCGGTTTTGTTTGGTCAACCTCAGTTTTTTCTCAAAATTCTAAACTCTCGATTATAACATCAAATCAAGAGAAATTTTATGTATTCATACGTATCAAACTTTTATAGGTCCTTGTAAAGGGCTAAGTCGTATTCGGACGTGAAATTCCCTACGAGAGGCTGTAGGGACCTATAAAGGGCTAAGACGTATTCGAACGTAAAATTTTCCATTGAATCCAAATAGTAAATAAAAAAGTATGGTTCTCATTCAAAATTTAAAAGTTGAATCTCACTAGACTCTTTTAAAGACCTCGAACTCAAAATCTAATATGATCATTCGATTCCAAGGGAAAAATCACCAGGGGAACTACGTTTCCTCTCCTTTTTCAAAATATTTTGTATCCGTTTTGTGTACTCACCTGTTTCCGCCTTTTTCAACACCTTGTATATTTGATCGCCCTGTTGCATAAGTAATATCTACAACGCAAAGTGTGTACGGAAAAGGACGATTCATCGACAGATAAATTACGTTGCCGCAAGTTCTGTTGGGGGAAGCCATCGAGGTTCGTGGAAGCCAATGGTCGTACGTACGGGGGATATAACTGTGGATTTCGTGTTTTTCCAGCAAGCTTATTAATCCGCACCCTCATCAATCACGTACTCTCGGAAATAATTAAAGGGAAATATCAATTAGGTGTAGCCAATTTCATCGGCCTTCAGAAATTACAGCCTGGCTGATCTGGAAATTGAAGATCTCATCCGCAATCAGCCTTCATTAATAGAAAAAAATCTCTACCCAACCATTTAGCCACGCAACTTTCCCAGAACTCAAGCCAACAAAATCTAGGGCGTTAAAGGGTTCGAAAAAAGAGATAAGAGTGAGCCACGACTCACGAGTCTTGAAGCCAAGCACGTCTCGCTTTTTAAATGAAATGACGAGGTTAGCGCTAACGAGGCTTTGTTTTGCCTGACTCTCTAGAAAGCTATATAGTGAATTCCTGCGATCTTTTGAATTCCTCTGAATTCTGGTGCTTCGTACGATCTCATTTGTCTTGCATTATTCGTATTAATTGCTACTCGAACTGGCTGTTGTCCAGACGACGGTCATTCGTCGTCATTCCAGTGAGGTCGAATGTCGATTCTACTTTAAATTTGATCACTGTATTGGATCAACCTTTTCAAGTATCTGGATTACCACTGCTGTATATCTTCTATTTTAAACAATTTGTATAACTTTTATAATCCAGTGAATTTATTTTCGAAAATCATCGGTGCACGAAGTATAATATTTTATACAAACATTGTAACTTTGTAAGTTTTTCAATCATTTTATTTGCCCTGTTCAGAATTCATTGCGTTGATCGCATAGAATCAACAGCTGTGAAAGATAGAAATTCGATACGTTTGATACACAATCGGATTATCGAAATATCTGTATTATTTTGTCCTCCAAGGATCTTTAGTTTCTTGTCACTTGCGGCTGAAAAGCTTAATTTTGCCGAACTAATTGGATAAAATTTCAGTCATGAATAGAGAACAGGAAAATTCAGCTTTCGCCTATTTACTCTCTAAATTCCTTCCAGCAAAAATTCACAGTAATTCCACCGACATTCCACTGATGATTTACAGCGAATATTCAGTTTGTAAGCATTAGTGAAATATCGGTTAGTGTATTGTGTGTCAGAAGAGTAAGGTGTCTATTTTTACTACTCTTCCGACTTTATTATGATATGAATTCCTTTGTACAATTGGAATCGTGAAGTTTCGGAAGAGAATAGTAACATGGCCCAATATTGCGTCATATGTTCAAGGGATTTCAGAAATCAAATCCATGCATTATCTGAATATTAAAAATCCGATGGTCATGCAAAATTGCAAAAGGGTAAGATGAATTAGTGTTTGTACATACCTAATTCGAGGGTAATTGATAAGAAATAATGAATAATTAATCAAAACAATAAGAATATAACGAATGGAATGCAAATGAAAGTATATGGTAGGGCTGAATCTAGGAAAACCTCAATTTTATCCCAGAGATGCATTATGTGAAAGGAATTGCATGAAGCAGGCCACGACATATGCAAAGTACCATCCGATATATCGAATATAACTCTTGTACCTTCCTTTCATGTACAAGCCTACTATTTTTCTCGATAGTAGATCTGGGCGACTTACTCGGTTATATCAATTTTCTTTCAAGTCGACAACAATTTGATTTAATTGAAAATGTTCTTTGAAAATACTATATTTCCTAGTTTTTTACGTTTCAGAGGTATTTTAAGCTTCAAAGAATTAGCTTTATTGATATCCAAAAGGGGTCAGGAATTTGGAACCCATTTCATTTTCCATGAAACGTGATATAGGATTTTTAGAAAGAATGTTTGTCATTTTTTCTTCAAAAGCTTGAATATTGAAGTTAGTTGGAGTTAAAAAATTCAGGGACGATTGTTACACTCTGTAAAACGTGTAAAATAAATTGAGCCGGCAGAAATTGATGGCAGAGAATCACCCGTATACGTGGCAGACCAGAGAGGTTTATATCCTTTCTGAATAGAGATGGAAGTTCCATTCCATTATGACAAAAATGCACAGCACACATAACCAACAGAGATAGCTCAGTAAATTTCAATCCCTTGATTGAATCGCTCGTCGTGTGTGATTCCCTGCCAAAGCGGATTTTCTCCTCGCTCCAAATCGAATCACAACTAGGAACCATTTATGTGTCACCATTTGTAGAGGCTACACATGTGCCTGATGAATGGAAGGTACTCACAACAAAAAGCTCCAATGGAAATACGTTAGCTCTTGATTAATCTATGCACCGCTGATGAATTGCCGGAACTTGAGTGAGCCGATCTTTTTTGCGGAATAGTGAAGAAAAGTCGTCAAAACTTTTTTTTTAATGGATAAGGAATGTTCGGTGAATTTATCAATTGTTCGATCTTTTGCGATAGAATTATCATAATATTTTTCATCGGGTCTTTTGTTTGCACTCGCGATCAATTTCACTGTGGTTAATTGTACGTACGTACAAAGGCATTGTCCCAAAAGTATGTTCTGAATGCCATGATATTCCAACAAGTCAAGTGACAATCATTAATTATCGTAGTGTATTATTCAGAATAACCACCATTCTATAGTCCATAATACAAAGATGAAGGTTCTAATTATTTCTTTTATATGATATAATAATAGACTCGAGAAGATTTCAGGATAACTGCTAATTAAATTTCTCTGTGAATGATTTTTTTTTATATTTTTGTAATTTGACTGTTCGTTGTTTTGGGCAATATGAAGCCGCCAGATATCATTATAAAGTATATGATCCTTCAAAGTATAAAAATATTCTCAAAAATTTTTTCGTATCCGTTGCCACACTTTCTTTTGCAAAAAAAATCGAGCTAGAGAAATGTATGCTATTCAACATAAGTTCTTATGCGAAATACTATACTTTACTTCATTAATGTTCTAGAGAATGTTGAAATATTATTCTTACAATATCTTGATACTCGTACAATCTAGGAACATTTTTCCATAGTTTAGGTTGTAACCTACCGATCAATCATAAGAGTCGAGAGAAATCGAGTCGTTCACCCATGCTTTTCTTACATCCATCTTCCCTCTTTTACTTTTAAGTTTCCTCCCACTGCCTGCGTGACGTGGGCAAAGAGGTGTCTAGACCCGGTTCTTTGTCTTTTCTTCCAAAGGCCATCGCTACCGAGGCATATGTTCTTCAGGCCCGCGTTTGCTGACTCTCGCGTGAGTCTTTTTACTCTTCGAGCTATCGATAAACTGCCTCGTGGGACTTAAGATGCCAATTTCCTGGAGCATCCAATCCATGCTGCCCTTCCCACTTCTGTGTGTTTTACGTTTTTGTGTATGACCAGTTGTAAGATACATTATCTGATTCCATTTATCTTATCACACTCTCCATTGTTCGAAATTCCTATTTTTTACGATCTTTGATCAATCCGTGATATGGAGTTCAATAAATGAAAAACTCTATATAAATTTAGAGTTTGCGACGTTTTGCCAGCATATGGTTCGCCGGCCTCGTCAGTCAGTAAAAAGGTGTGAAAGTGGACCAGACTCTCACAGAAGGGAGTTTCTACAAATTTATTAACATCGAATTATGGCTACAAGACAGCAAAGATGTTCAGTTTTAATAGCAAAAGTTTACTGCAAATATTGCGATGTAAAAATGTTTGCTACCAAAACTCATGGAACTATAGAGTGCGAAATTCACTTTGATTACATGAAAAATTGACTGAAGTTTTATCCAATAATTCAGCCACCTACACACAGTGCTTTTTCACTTTAACACAGCGGTTTTTCACCGAAAGCTTTTACGAATGTACTCTCGATTCAGTTGTCAGCGGTTCATAAATCTATCTATTACTCTCGTCGCGACCATATAGGTATTGGAGCTCCGACGCAATATTCGCAGGATATTATTCCTCGTTTAGAGCCCATAGACATCAATACCTCGCGGAGGCTACGCGATTTCTCGGGAACGAATCGATCGTCCAACACCGATGGGCTCATAGATTTCCGAGCCTCGCGCGTACATTCCCCAACTATAACCCCTGTAACTCATTCGATTCGGAGGTCGTTCAGCCGGCCGACTCCGGCCATCAATCGAACGAGACGACGGAGAAGGGAGAAAAAAGTGGCGATGCTCTTCGCGAGCCAGATGAAAGGAAAAAGCAAACATCGCGCGATGCGGCCGACGAGTGAATTTGGTCGGGTGTGCGCGTCGTATACACACGCAGCCGCGCGCGGTATCTTCATCTGTGCAGCGCGCGAGCGGCGCGCCATCGATCAACAGCCCTCGGCTGCACGCGGGTCAAATCGCTAATCGAATTTGCCGCACGTGGCCGCTCGGTCGACCTTATATTCACGCCGCGTCCGCACGTGCCGCGCGCCTCGGAATCTCCGCTATTTCCCCCGCCGAACGTTTCCCCGTATGGTTTCTTCCCACCGCGTACGTACATGCTCCGATACAATTACACGCGCGCTTATTCTCCTCCCGCGCGATGTATGTATTTGTTGACACGCGCGCTGCATTGGTATCGAGTCCGAAATAGCGAATTTGGTCGACAAACAGTTTCCGCTTCCTCGCCAACGTTTATATACCTATTCTGTCGAGATACACGTGTCGCGTCGGTGTTTTCGGGTGCACGCATAAGCTCATACACGATCGCGCGTGTATGGAAACGAGCGATTCCATTCGGATGAGCCGTGTTTTTTAAAACGCTCGTTCGTGAGCTCGAGAGCTGCGCAATTTTTCGTACACGCGCCGGAGGGCTCGCTTTTCAATTCGTCCCCTGCCCCCGACAATCCGATGCGTCCCGACCGACCTGCCGAAGTAACGGATTTTCGAATTCAATTTTGGGAGCTTTCAATTTTAAATTTTCATGGTTGGAAAGATTTATCCAGCGGAGTTTTAGAAAAATTGAATTTACAACCCGAGCATCCGACGATTTAACGCGTGCATCATGGAAGAGCGCACTTGATTTATTCATGCCCCGAGAGAATTTTGGGTTGATAATTGCGGTCCACGTCGCGTCGCCTGAAAAACGAAGGATCTCGCGCGGTGAACGGGTTTATCTGAGCGACGTAACCCGACTCATTCCGCGTAGAATTGATCAGTGCTTCCTCGATTTTTACGGTTCTCATCTGTAAACGCACACAGCCTCAGCGGATGCGTATGGGCATCGAGTAAGACGCAATGTAACGAAACACATTGAATCAAATTAGATCCGGCTTATCAGGAATCCACTTGTGATTTGGGTACCCTGCCAATACCCGCAGATACGGTCGTGTTTTCATGCGATGCGTTCACCGTATGCAGATCCGTGAAAATTTACCCCTAAGGTGATAAGCAATGACCAATAAATTATATTTAAATACCAATCTACCTAAATCTACCTAAATACCAATCTACCAATAAATTCAGTGTTAACTTTAAGTTCTCTCAGTGTAGGACCTGAGTTGGAACAGTTTGAGTTTTGGAATGAACATAACGTTTGGAGTATTTCGATTAAAAAAAAAATTATTTTTAAGAAATCGATTTCATCGGAAATTCCCAAAAAACGTATATAATTTCCTTCCCAGAATGATAATTTGATTAATGTATTTTATCAAGCCCCCCCCCCCCTCCCCTCTCCTAACGATCCACCCTATCCAATGAACTTCCTTCACTGAAATTCTAATCTACGAATAAGTATCTGGTGTACCTACAGCTGTCCTTCTCCGTTACCCCCTATACCGGCTCCGCAAATTCAATATTAAGTATGGAAATAGAATCTATTATCGCCCACGGGTCCGGAGGGTGGTAAAAGGACTCTGAAGCAATATTTAGACTGAGTGACCTTAAGAGCCAACAAAAAAGTTGGTGAATTTAACACCATTACTACTTCTCTTTGAGAGAGCAAGAGAATGGAATTAGAATAGAATTTATTCCAAAAAACGTTCTATTATTCCAGTAGCTGATTTACTCCCATTTCCATTGGAATCATTTGGATCTTATCACGTTAAATGAAAATATTACGCGTCAGCTTTGTTCGATTCCATTTTCATTTCAATATGTCACATAACCATATTTTAATTTCTCGAATGTTTTCTTTGTTACAGGCTGAATAGAGAGTGGCATTTTTCATCTGTGTAATATCAGGTAATGTCATTTCGACTTCAATTTTCAACTGTATGTATCAATTTCACCTAATCGATTCAAAATTGAGCATCGAAAAACCCTTGTCAACGTATATATACACAAGATAATTGACCAAATATTCATTTTCACCCTCCGACTTGCAAAAAACTGATGAAAATTATTACGCGTGTTGGAATTTCATTTATTGGAGTAGCACGTTAAAAATCGTGTGACGTTGCCCTTTGACCGTAGATATTTTGTAATTTCACGCGCCAGAAGTACAGTGACGCAGACTTGAAATACAATATGTGAAAACGACTCATTTTTATACTAGTAGCAAGCACATCTGTTCCTCTCAGTGTTGGAAGGTATCTTTTGATTTATTCATTTCTAGTGAAATTGAATCTCGCGATTGAGAGAACATCAGAAACAATGTCGCAATTAGTTCTTTGTTATCATTCGAAGGGCCTGCTTTCCAAATCCATCAGAAATGGTGGACGTCAATTAATTTTAAAAACGAAATCTGGTTTGAAAAAAGCTGAATTGTTTGCAATTTCAATTCCATCGAAACATCGAGCAAATGCAAATCCCCACTCAACTTTCAAGTCGATGACGTCAAACTGTAAAATTTGATGCAGGCATCGCGAGTCGAATATACACATTTGCGAGATGAAGTTGTGTCCTCCCATTGAAATCTCCTCGCACCCAATCTATATACGGCAGCGAGGGACAACGGAGGAGAGAATATTCATACAAAGCCATGAATACCAATGGGATCGAGATTCCTCGGTAGCCCATAACGCGCGCCCCTCTCTGCAATCAACTTATTGGATGCACCACTCTCGCGCGCCACCGATTACGCCTCAAATGGCGTTGCGGCTGACCTCAGTTCCTATTCGGAAATTTGCATCTACCACATTGGACGATGTTCAGTTCGGAGCTGGGTAAATGGCGAGACACCAGAGCTGGTCGTGCTCGAAGCTCATATACGAAACTCAAGTCGCGATCTATATATAGCGTTTGCTCATCATAGTCCCATACACATGTATATGCGTAATCACCGGTCAAGGCTTATATCCTGAGGGCGTGACGGCTCGTGGGATGTGAGCACGCTTAACGCGCCGAGCTAAACCATAGCAATCGTTTCTTTTCCGTCGTTTCGAGTAGGGTAATTGGGCTCTGCCATCACGCGACAAATTTACCACGAGTTACAGCGAAGTCCATCCCAGATGTAGTATGACGAAAATCGATGTTTTTTCTATCATGAATCTGATGTGAATGAGATTGAATCCTGCAGGCTTTTTTAGAAGCTTTTTTTAAAGCTCACTTGCTCACTTGAGTCTATACTACTGTTGAAGCCTTCTCGTTAGGATATATTTACTTCTCTTCTGGTAGATAGAAAATTTTTGTGTCTTTTCCAAAAGGTTATAATTTTATTATATGAATTTCTTCCTATTTACAATCATACATTCATAGAGGGCTGTACTTTTGATCCAAATTCGAGTCCTGATTAGATTGTGAGCTAATCGAATTCATAACCTCTCGCATTTTTATATTCGGTAGGATCGTAGATTACAGTTGTTGAGTTTAAAACTGACATTTGTTTGTACTTGAGAGAGTAAAATAAGAGTTTTCGGTCTGGCACCCAAACTGCTTCTCCTTTGTAATAAAAAGTTTCAGTATGCACCTCGCTTGGGTAGCTGCATAATGTACTATGTTATTGATGCGTAGAACGCCATTTCACGCACTAGTGGGTTTGTTGTAAGGCCGTTTTACGAGCTCTTATAACATAAAATATCGCATCCAACTGGTGCGTTCAATTTTAATCATTTGTTTGTGCACACTAGGTACATTCAGACGTTGTTTCAACCCTACATTCATATTTCATTCAACTTTTATTTTATTTTGATTATCCGCAATTTTAAAACCTACATTTAGATTTTGGAAGCAGCTGGCAAGAAAGATATGGTCGTTACAACCTCAAAACTTATCGTTCTTATGTTTATTGCTTGCCTGCTTGCACTGTCTATATCTATATTTTACGCGACTCGTCACGTGGTTAGGTCTACACCAATCAAATCACGAGTTAACTGACTTCACTTTGACCCCCATCACTTTTTTATATAAGGACTAGAAGCTGTTTAGCGCGCGTACCGCGCGCGCGGTGACGTATCGGATGATAAAAAAAAGCGATGTACAAAACAAGCTGACCGCTCTGAATATATAGCAACAATCACCGCTGCTTTCGAGACGACCAATCCAAAGCTCGGAAAAGATCTAAGAATCAATTTGATTGGCCAACTATCAATGGCGGACCTTCAATTCGATACTAATCGCTACCTCCCTTTTAAGATGGGATCCCACGTGTCTTGAAAATTTCACCCACTAGTTGCATGTTTCAGTTACTATTGCCGATTAGTACTCAGAAGATAGAAACGAACGTGAATTAATTTTTAATTTCAGAAACATAAATTTTCATGGATTCACATTGAAGTTGGTGTTATGAGTAAATATAGTTATTCGTAACACCAACATATATTCTTTATAAAACTGTAACGATAAAAATTTATGATATTCAAATAATTCGAAGAACGAACAACAAGGAGATTCACTCTCTCGCTCAGTATATAAATATTTTCAGTAGAATTTATTACGCATAGTCAGGCAAGATTGCGTAATTACACAATACACTTGAATTTACCTCATAAATTTCATGACTCCCTTGTTCTAGTTTCAAACTAGCACGATACGGTTTCGAGGTTCCGAGATTCCGAAACATTCAAGTGCCGAAATTCCCTTTTGATTCATTATCGCGCAAGACCCATGAATTCTTTAACTCATTAATTCTATATTATACTCTCGTTTAATCATACGAGTCTGATATTTCATTATTTCTTGATTTTTATGAATTCTTGAATGAAAATAAACTCGAAAAATTACATTATTTACAAACATGTATATTTTACGCGCAGAGAATATTTTCAGCTTGTGCTGAATTGAGCCGTTACTGCAATTATTACTACAAGTGACAGTCTAATTTGATTCTCATCCCAATGAAAGGCCATGTCTATGAAAAAAATTGAAACATGGAAGTGCTAATGCTTCTAAAATTAAAGATCCATAAATTTTTTCCTCTCTCTCCATCCATTTGAAAGTTCTCGAAAGTGTCAGGAATATTGCAAGGTGTTGATAGATTAACCAAATCCGGAGAAATAAATCTCCTCGAACAAATAGCAGTCTATCGAGAAATCCATTATGAAGATATACATTCTCGGTGTACATTGATCTTCCGATTCCCACCGTATAATTTTCAAACTCCGTAAGTAAACGCAACAGGCAATATAAGCTCTCGTTGGCCGGGAAGTGCGCCATCACTTACGGTCGCGTCGCGCTGATTAGTTTTCTGGGTTCTGCCCAGGGGCACTTTTCAGTATTTGCAGCGGCAATCGAATAACCGCCGAGCTCTAGATGGGGTGATTCGAGAGGACGCAACAGTTTTAGTATTTTGTGCGCGCTTCTCGGGAAGTTTTGCACGCGTCATTCGTCTATTCTCAGTCTTCTGTAGTTTCCTGATGAGCATTTCGATTGGAATTGAAGCTAATTTAATTTAAATTAGACCTCAACATATAACTACCCAGTCAGGGTATTATAGGTCTTGAAACTTTGCAAATAGGCTTCTCCCACGATAAAAACGTCTCAACGGGTTGAAAATATTTATACCAGTAGTATACAATAATTTCGTGGATTTTTCCAGTAATCGACCTCATTCGATTCCTTGGTATATTACCTTAGTGAACTATTTTCTTTATTGATCATACGAGCTCTCAATTGGACGTTTCAATGGATTTTAATTTTTTTTGTCATCAGTGTAAAAAGATTAAAATCGAACCCAACTCTATTTTGACTATTTTTAAGGTCTTGGTTTGTCACCAGTTGCGTTAGCACGTTTAGCACGTTGTGGTGTCTATTAGAGCTCAAAGGTGGGCATGACTGGGTATTTACATGAAACTATATATATAGAATTTATATTATACTCTTCATGTACAAATAAAATCGATAATGATGCATAGAAACTGTCAGGGAAATCAATGAGTTTGACGAAATCCTTCCACAAAACTTCTTTTCATCATGAAAAAAGTAATCTGCCAGCAAAGTTTCATTAAAGTCTAGCTCAAAGACTGCGTATACAGACCGTTATAGTTTCTATTTTTAAAAACCTCGAGGTTTTCAAATATGCATAAAAAGCTTTAGAGTTAAAATGCATTTCGTGAGGATATTACATGTGCGTCATTCCCATATTAAACGGTAACACGCGCTCTTTTCAAATCCTTAGTGAGTTCTTTCCATTGAAATATGTATACCCTGTAAACGGAGCGAGTTAGCAAAATAATGCTCAGACCAACCAAAACCTAATGGAAATTTTTACTGGTCTATTGAAATCGATTTTCATCTCAAAGCCATTATTATATGATAACGCAATATTAATTTAACCAAAATAAAGCATGACCTCGTGAAAGTTGATGCATTATTATTGCATATTCAGTTATGGTTAATTCAATTTCTCTGATGTGGCTTCTGATTACATAATAGTTGTATGCTATTAATAATACACTCTGGAATTATAATTGTAACCACGTAATAACCTGCGGCTACGTAACAGCATCTTCCTGATTCTAATGATATTGCAGGAAACGATATCAGACTGAAATTGAGAAGCAGAGTTTATCGTTGAGCAGGGCACCTCCAAAAGCTTAGCTATCGTTCGTTCTTGGAATAAATTCCGGAAGGATTGACTCAGTTTTTATAAAATTGAATGTTCAAAAAAAGTCGATTCTACTCCCGTAAATCGACCCTCCCTGACCCTGATGGCTCGGCAGAGTTCATACTTCAGTATTATTTAAGTAGCACTTAACGTGAAAAGTAGAGACCCTATTCGACGTTCACCTTTGAGGGTCGCATTGTTCAGTTCTTTCTAAACATATTCTTTTGCAAAAAACAACCAATTTTCGACTAATGCTAAAAAAGTCTCCTTCGATTTCACTCCGATTTATTTGAATGCTCGTGCCTTCCAGTCCATCTAGTCATAATTGACTGATGTAATAAGATTTCATCGCGAAAATGGTGGAAATATTCATGCGAGATAAATCAGCTTCGTTTTAGTCCTCTCAGGGAGTTTTAGATAAAGTCGCGATGTCTATAACATTCTGCTCGACTCGCTTGAATAATAGTATATTATGCAACTAGTGCAGTCGCCTGCGACTCGTGCAGGCTTGTCACACTGGTGCGTGAAATCGCATTTCGCGCACTAGTTGCATAATATACTATTATGTTATAAGTGATCAAACGCGAATTTCACGCATCGAGATTTGAGTGCGTGAAATCGCATTTCACGCACGGAAACCGATGCGATTTCACGCACTAGTGTGTGAAATCGCATTTCACGCACGGAATTCGATGCGTGAAATGAGCGTTTATGATCACGTATAACATAAATGTATTTTATAGAAAAGTTTACGTACTAAACTCATTGGTTCTTGCCTACTCATAATTCTTTTAACACGCGAAACTTCAATTTTCGTAATTTCTGCTTTAGAAAACAGATAGAACACACACACACGCACAAGTGAGAATAAATTCGTCGAGAAACTTCGCAGTCAATCACTCCGTCGGAATTAATCAGAGCGAAATCGATGACTAGCCCCCTCGAGAAAGAGCCCAAGATTCCATCGACTCGCATCTCGCAATTTCCCCTCGCTGCTCTCTCGCCGGTCGATCGTGTGGCCGCACATTAATACACCCGCTCGTCGCCGCGTATATAGGGCCACCAGCTGACAAAAACCGTAACTCGTCTATATACACACGCGGGTAACAAAAAAACACTTGGCCTCCTCGATAACGAGAATACAACACGCCCGAGACGCGGGCTAAGCCAGGAGGAAAATAAAATACGACGACAATGCGGTCGGGCGCGCAAGAGGGCGAGAGACAGAGAGAGATTTCACCATTAAATATCGCTTACAACGGGAATTACCACGGGACGCCGGGCGCCGAGGATGAAGATTAGCTCTGCCAACGCCAAGCGCGCACGTGACGCGAATCGACAAGACACAGCCGCTGCTTTTTATCTCTCGGCTCTCGGACCTCGCGCGCCGCGCTCTGTATAATACAGGAGCACACGGCACTTGGCCGCGCGTTTCGAATTTAGAATATCACGCTTAAATGTTATCGCTCGACGCACGGGGGAAGCGCGCATGGGTTGGCATATTATCTTGGCTAATGGATGCGACATTTCACCGTGAGAATTAGCGGATTACGGGGGCGAGATTGAACTTGATGCGCTGCCCCCGGGAAGCGAAAGAGACCGCGTTTCATGGAGTTTTCCATTTATCGTGACGTTTTAACGGTGTGAAGAGATTGAATTGGAAGAAAAATAAACATGAGAGTTTTTCAGTCATTGGAGCAATTGCTCGAACGCCGAAGACGTATAGTTTTTTCTATTTTTCGAGCGCTTTCACTGCGTCGGAGCCGTTATATACACAGCGTCGATGAACGATTGTGCAATATCAATGCAGTAACGGCGTTGAATAATTGGAATTCTCCTGTACCATGGATTCATCGCTTCCCTCTCGAATATTGATATTCATATGAGATGAATGTTTCCGATGGACATATATATACGAATTAATTTATGCCCTGTCGTCAAACGTACGAACCCCTTCGACTCGTCTTCATTAATTGAGTCCGTAATTCGAAATTGATTGAAATCGAGCTGTATACCTCGATTGAGCCTCGATCCAGTACTCGAACTAGGTCTCAAGATCATCATCGTGCGCATCGTTAAAGGGCCGGTTGAACGAGAAATTTCCAATTAAGGGGCCACCAGCGGGTTTGCCAGGTGCACAAAACCGAGTTATTAAGCCGCACAAGAAGTGCCAGCAGCAACAACGGCATATATAGCAGCCTTTTAAGGTTGGTCCGCGACGTCACGCCGGTAGGTATATATAGGCGTTGCGTGCTTTAATAACGTTGAAAACACCGGCAACACAGGTGGAATTGGATTACCTTGACGTGTTTGTTTCTAGAATTGCGAGATGAAAAGTGGATAATGTTATGTATCCAGTACCGCGAATACGCTCGCTCGGAAGCAGAAAAATGCAGTCTATATTTGCAGTGCGGTCACTTGTATATATATATACGCTCCACGAATTATTCGTTTGGTTTTTCATCAATAATGTGTTAAATCCATCTGGAAACGAGTAGAATGACTTGCTAATTAAACTTGCGTACGAAATTGACCCAAATCTATATTGGGAAAAAAGCCTCATTAGCAGTTCGAGTCAAACGGATTTTTTCATCGAAATGATATTCCCTCGTTGAATTCATCGTTACAGCTTTTCATAGAATGGAAATATATATAAGTTGATTCGAAATTGCCTTCTGCTCATTTCGTCTTACGTATACGTATCAGTATAATTCCCAACTATTATAAAAGTAGAAAAGTTCCACCTCACTTTTTATTCTATTAAATGTTTCAACTTTCAAGTCGATAAGAGTTGCTTAGAGGTGGTGAGATAATTAGATACGAGTTATCTAATAGATACAATTAATTCAATTGGGAGTCGATGGAACGTCACTGTATCCGTTTACACGCAAGTGGGTACTCATTGACTTTGATGAAACTTGTTGAAACTCGGATCGTCATTCGTATACGCTTCACTGAATCCTGTGAACCGTTGATCCAGAAAAGAAGGTGTGGTTGCTGATTACTTTTTTCCAAAAATCTAATCACATTCTAAATGATGATTCCGAGTTACAATCAATCATTCGTGGGTAATTTCATGCGGTAACTATCTGTATCTCAAAAATCACATGTTGATTATTCCAACTAATGAAGATTGAATTTTCGTTCGTGCAATGGCACATTATAATTGCCTCGAGCGGATATCATTAGATGAAGGATATACGAAAACACATACATACATATATACTACACATACGTGTGCCAATCAAACAATCGCTAGCGTATATAGCATATTCGATTACTAGTCAGCTCATCACGTTCTCCTGTGGTCTTTGATATCCAGGAGCTCTTTTATACTTCGACCTAGCAACTGCGGTTTGCACAAAACGTCGAGTTGTTTCGAATAAAACACATACTATTCGGTGCGAGCCCAATATGAAAACACGGCGAGCATCCGTTTACTCTCATACTAAAATAAAAACAAAAACAACAGAAGAGAGAGTGTGACATGATTTTTGGCCAGCCAAATAGGTGATGTTTAGAAGCCACAAGGCACAACGTTTTGGTGACTTCGAGATATCCATGAATCATTGTCGACTTTTTGAAACATTAGGCTTTATGCCTGTACACACGAGCGATTTCGGTGTCCGAAAAACATCGCACAAAGTTTCAGCAAGATCCGAGACACTTTTGCCTTGTAAGATTTTGTAAGAAATCATGTTCTAAGGAAAAATAAATAATCTGGCTAGTTAATATCTTCTGTCAAAAAAAGAAAAGCAAACTTCACGAGTAATTATATGCTCATGTCTATGCCTAATTTACGAATTTTCTAGTGAGAGAGAGGGAGATTCGGATAATGTTTATTTGCATTTACTATGTACGTTGTACAAATATTACCAAGAATGAAGATACTATATACAATGACAGTGATGAGAATTTTGACAAATAAAAGAAATAGCTTAGTATGGTGTATTGGATTCCGTATTATATGGCTATATGCGAGTAGTCTGATCCTAAAGGGAAAATGGACGATAGAAGAGGAGTAGTGAGGCTGGCGTGGTTTTAAAACGGGCGGGTCGCGTTGCACAATCGCGTGACACCCGCGGTCTATCTCTCGGTTGCGCGCGCGCGCACTGCAGCAGGAGAGCGAGAAAAGTAGCTGTATATAAGTAGAGGGTGAAACAGAGAGGAGCGGGCGGGCGGGAGCACGTGTTATGGCGGGCGGCGTGGCGTGACACGCGGCCCACCCCCCCACACGACGGGGGCACTCGCACCGGCCGCAACTGTGGTCCAGGAGAGCGAGAGCGGCCCTCGCGCCCGCGAGGTGTACACCCGAGCCGATCGATCTTCCTCTTGCGCGCCAGATTTCCAGGTCAGAAGGTCGCGAACTAAATGACGTAGATGCTGCTGCTGCTGCTGCTGCTGCTGCTCTCTCTCGCCCCTCCGCCTCCCTCAAACACACACACACACACACACGTGTATATATACATTGATATTCCGGGCTAGCTGGGTTGGAATAAGGGCTGGACAAAGGGCCGTAACAGCATCTCTCCGAGTGCCTCGCGGTCAACTGAGGATTAGCTCTCGAGGATACCCGGACGGCGCCGGAGCAGCGGGACTCGCCGCCGGTGCTGTGAACGTCTCGAGCTCGTTTGTGTTTTGCCCGCACTGTGCGGCGCGCTTTTGCTCAGCTACGGGCTAGGCAATCGTTGGTTAAACCCCGAGAAGATGACCCTTCCACTGCAGCTGCACCTCGAGACGAAGGATTGATTTGGCTTGGTGTATACCTATACGTATGTTTATATCGTGGCCACAAAGGCCGCGATTTGAAATTCACGTTGGGTCGCATTGGCGCAGTTTACCCCCGAGCGCCGAATCGACTTTGCGCGGAGACGAGACGCCGATGACGAACGGCAAGTGACGTAAGCCTATATACTGCTCGCCCGGCGAAAGCGAGTTACAGTGGGATGAAACTGCAGCTTCTCCAAGAGCATTGAATAATAATGGCATTGCACTGATGGCACACTTTATCCCTTTTCTTTGAAACAACGACGTTTGTAGCAGCGGGAGCAAGTAGATTTTGCGCCGGGCACCGATCGTCGAGCCGAGCTTGACGATTGTATAATATGCGAGTTGTTGCGGCTTTTAATTGCTGCATCTTTCCGAGCGCATGCAAATATATGTGACAGGCACTTTTTTTCGACCCTAATTTTTCGATGGGTCATCCTTGATCCCATACTCCCGAACGGAGTACCATGCAATTCTTATAGAGTACTGTGGGTTTACGGACGACTTTATATTCTTGCCAATACCAAAACTATCAGCTCGGATTGGGACAAGCTTCGTCAAAACAGCTATAAGTTTATCCTGACGAGATAATACTTGGATGCCACATCAAATTTAGTACGACGGGAGTATCTTTGAAATTACGAGAAGTACCGTAATGAGAAGCCCCTCGCAATTTTTGGCAAACGCAAGATTTTTTTCCTCGTATATAAAACCCGAGCAGTGTTCGATATTTGGCCGGTGCCTACAGTGAATATTCACTGCAAAGCATCAGTGAAATAATTCAGTCACTGTGTATATATTGCAGTAAATTTCCACTGCAAGTCATTTAGAGAGTAAGTTTCTGTAGAATTATCTATTAGTTCTCATACTTTTAAAAATTCTGTTCTGTTTTAAAAATTTTGTTCAAATCTCGATATTGTTTTTGCAGGAGGGAATATAGTAACATAAAACATATTTCGACGTTTATTACAGCTATCGCGTAGTTTTTAAAAACACGATGAGAAATCTTAAAAGGGATACATTACAGAATGAAGGTGGATTCGACAAATCTACAAATACATATAAACATATCAAATATTTTCAGTCGAAAAATTTATCTCATAAGATAGGCGTGCCCAATAAGAGACTCCGCCTGGCAATTCTCCTCCAAATTTATTTTTAATAGACCAGGCGAAAACTCGATCGGCGAACTTTTCCATTCATTGCCATTTCCCCTTAATGAGATACTTTCTTTTTATTAGCATGCGCACTCTTTTATCAATAGTTTCAATAGATTATCGATTTTTTGGGCAACCTATTCATAACCCTTAATGCGAGAGCGCAAGTAGAACTACTCTCAATTAATGATTATTTAAATGTTTTTGACAATTACACATTAGAATTGCACTCACGTGTCCTGTTCAATCAAGCAAATGGACTGGCCAATCACTTAACTGATCGCAGAATCAATTATTCCAATAATTTGAATTAATTCAACAAAGTGGATTTATATGCCCATCAAGCATGTCCGATAATTTGACATAAATGTATGACGACTCAAGGATGCAATTCGAACCTGTAATTACTGAAAATCATTAGATAATTATTCATTTTTCTTTCGATTTTTTGAAAATGATATTTCTCAGTATATGGAGGTTCACATTGAATGCAGCCTGGCTTATTTCAAGTGTTTCAAGTTGACCTTTCATTTGCCACAAGCCACGTTGGGCTATTTGCTTTTATCGCGATGACGTTATCCCCCGCGCTAAGGTGAGGGTTATTGGGTACTTCTACCATTAGCCCAGAATTCCACTAGCACCCAGCTTTTTCTTTTCACTCCCCGAATCCGGGTTCGTGTATCAAGGCTAGTTGAATTATCAAGTATTTGATAAAAAATGAGGATCTATTCACCTTGGAATCATGCCGATGAATAAAAAAAAAATACCATCCACTGGTGTGGATAGGTGTGATTCTGGAGTGAATAGCTCCTCGAAAAGTTGGATTTAGAAGCTTGAGTCGTTGTTTCGTGTTCACGCTATGTTAAGCCCAATATACTATATATGATAAGCTCTACTTTCTCAAATTGTTATTTTCATTTTATTCATATATTACTTTATTTTATTGCATTTGAAAACTTGGTCCTTTCACAATATCTCCGTGTGTTATATCGGTGAACATTATACTCATTCGCTTTTAGGTCTCACCAGTATATAAACAATTCCATTCTTCCGTGTTATTTAGAATTATGCGAACGTAGATATATATATATATCGATGGATCTTACGAAGAAAGACACAAGTCGGGATTATTCTCCCGTGAATATTAAAGGAGAAAGAGTTTAAACCGCAATCAAACTGTATAAAAGGATTGTTTTTGGTCAATTGTAACCTTATACTCATTCTAAGCTTGCACTCCATATATTTTTTTACGTCGAAAAATTGTGGAATGTGCGCCATGTATCCTTTTTGCGGCCTGATTGCGATATTTGTCTATATCTTCGCGGACAGAATGCGATATGTATCTTTCTTCATAAGACCCATCGATATCAATGTCGCCAGACAATTTGTCTGCTCCGAGCATAAATCTATCGGATAGTAATATATGAGCCAAAAAACTACCGATTTATCAATGATAATTTTGCAAAATTATTTTCCTCAACGATTATTAATACGAAACCCGACCTCGTTCGACAACGGAATATTCAGACTCACAGACCTAGATCTAGGTGAGACTTGGCGAGTGCCTTCCTTCCGTGATTATACACTCACAAAAATATCTTCTTATTCCCAGAGGAATTATGCCTCATTAAGAATTTCTGCTACTTCCGAAACGGAATCTTCTTGAGAGAAGACTTTTCTTCTCCAATCAACAATATATTACGATTGAAAATAGCGTAATTCTATATGAGGACCAATTCCTCTGGGAACAAGAAGATATTTTTGTGAGTGTAAGAAGTTCTATCTACCTAAAAGGATTTCATCGAGTGCTTCCATTGCTCTATTACATTTTATAAATAATTATTGATTCTGTAGACATGTGCAGTAATCTATTAAGATGGCTTTCTGCATGTACATTTGGGTAAACACATATATAATCAATAATAATCCTTAGATTATATTAGGGAAATCGAAGCATTTGACGTAATTCTTGTATGTATAAGGAACGTACTCACGAAGTTTCATCTAGAACCAGCTCCTGGACTACGTAATAATCCCTTGCTAGTACAGAAAATACATCAAAATGCTTCAGTTCTGTATGCTATTTTGACAAGCAACCGTGCGAGTATGATTTAAGCACTCGGATGGCAACGCAACATGTACAGTTCGAATGAAATTAATTTTCCCGATACACCAAAATCATTTAGAAGGTAATTGAAACAGCATTTCGCGCGCCATTTCCTATCAGAAATCGATGTGTCAATTGTACGCGCTGCCAACTTTACTTGTTCTGTCTATAATTATGCCGTTACATCACTGAATAATCGCATATTAGCTATTAATTCATTGGAATTTGACGTCGATTGATACGCTAATCTGAATTTACGTATTTACACATAAATTCAGTTATAATGATGGGATAAAGGACAATATATAATATATGAGGTCTAATTGATCAAAACATGAATATTAAATTGGACCAAATACGAGTATATATGTCAGATGAACATTAGATTCATATTTATTAGGAAACAAGTGTACGAAACACTTAGGCAAGTTAGTTTGATTATGAGAATCAACTAGAAATGCATTATTCTAGAAAGACTGATAGAATCAGTTATATGAATGGACCAAATATATGTTTCTCTCAGTGTGCAAGTTTAGGAACTATAATATATAGACGAATGAATAATTCAGAGCTATCGCAATTAACGATTCATTCAGTAACTATATAAGTTGCAGTGTATATCGTATAATATTTTGTGGAATCCATAACTTCAACTGAACTTTCATTGCATACTATTGAAGTAATGGTGATTATATTTATATCTTTTTATATCATTTGAAGTTCCGCTGAGCTTCTGAATAATGTTTCATTCAAGTTATATTCGAAATTGCACGAGAAATAAATATCAATTTCATGGGAAACAATCAACTAATGCGAATGTTCGATTTAACATCCTTCATTGGTTGAAATTCTTGTTTTTTGCGATCTTTGAGGGCCAATCCATAATATGGAGTTCAACACAATTTTATTATTAGTTTACATTATAAAATTCAGCAGTGGAAATAACGGCCCCACATTTCACTGTATTGGCCCTTAAAGATCGTCTTTTTGTCTAATTTTCTGAAAAATAAAGGGTGTTCTCAACACCATTGTTTACCCAAATGATTTCATCCGAATTGTTTATTATATTAAGAACATTAAGTACTCTTTTAGACTGGAAAAATGATGAACATAGAACTTGAAATTGGGTAGCTTAATAAATATGAATCATAAATTGAAAAACTTTGCAAGTTCTTGTAGTACAAATTCTCAAAATTTTGAGAGAATAACGTTAAAAAGCCTAACGATAAAATATTACATTCATAAAGTTCATTTGCACAACTTTTCTCTCGTAAGACGATTGAATTTTTTCCTGTCAAAGATTAACAGCAGAAGAATATATTAATCTACGAAAAGAAAGTCTTACTACGTCTATCCTATAAACTCGAACACAGCTGTTCATACATTCGCCAACTTCCAATGAGAAAACTTCACAGTACATATTCAGCTACAGGTTAAATAAAAATATTATACCCTCATCTACTAGAAAATAGAATTCACGACGCAAGCCACGATTTATTCTACTTATTCTTAGTCATTGTATTTACATTTATTTACTTTACGCATAATTATAAAAGCATGGGTTTCATATTTATCATTTACAATCAAGCAACTCACGCATTTACGAAGGAACGTAGGAGAAATATTTGATCAAAGGAAATTATTTACTTCTGTTTACCGTTTACGTTTACGTGATTTAAGTATTTTGTTTTCGTTTAGCTAGAACACTCCACAGACACAAGTTGCACTGAACGGGTTATGCTGACCAACAATAATAATCGCAGATGCGCATAAGACGACGCACAACCATGCGTTTTTGTTTAACCAACAGTTCAGTCCACATGTTTGAAATTGTGTATTTTCCAAACTACTCAGTTTTATGAACAAAGTTTTTTCCGTGGAATATTTTATTGTACCATAACATTTTCATCGACTATGCAGTATCTTTGCAAAGTTTGGAATTCTTAGCTTCTCGAAAAGTAAATTGAAATTCGATTAAATAACAATGTTCAGAGCTTTCTGCTTCTGATATACCGACACAGAGACACACGGACGTCACAGTGAAACTAAATAAAAGCGTATAAAAAATAAATTCAATGTATATAATTCTCGCAGCATATTCTCATTATGTAATGTAAACTTTGAAAAAAATCTTTATTGAAATGAATTGAATGACCAAATTGAAGCTTTCGTTCCTTACTTATTTTTTGCAATGAATACAATTTAGTGCTCATTAAAATTGCGTTTTCTTTTTAACTTGGCGGAGCAAGTTGATACTAATATTGTTTGCCAGCTTTGTCGGATATTCTCTATACCTTATTTCAGAAGAAAATGAGACAGGTCCGAATGAACTATATTCATATGCGTCTACGAACAGGTTTGTAATTAAAGCTTGGACTCGTTAGTTTGTATTTCTAGCAGTCGCAACATTGAAACTTACTTCTCTAGTGTAATCAGAAAACAAACTAGTATCAGAATTTCGCAACAGAATGGAAGGATTTGATTGAACTGAAGAAAATGTTGCTAGTACTCGTATATAGTTGAAACGACTTTTTATCTTTTCACACTGATGAATTTCTTAAAAAATTCATTAATTAGTAAAAAGTGAATCGGGAAGAAGAAAAACGCCCGTGTTAGCTAACACTCTGTTCCGACATATGAACGACCATATCGATTACATTTCCTTCTGATAGTGTCCCACCGGAGCTTCATGAAAAAAGCACATAGAACGCAAAGTCACTTGTTCAATTATCGGTTGGCGCCGCCGAATAAAGCCGGCTCCAATAAAAGACCGTCGAAAAATGCGAAATTCGTATATTCGTGCGTGTGTGTGTTATGAGGGAGATTGATAAGGTGTATACAGGGGAAACCCATTAACGCACGTATTCCACCCTATAGAGCGCACACATGAAATGTAACGCCATACGCGGCGCGCGTATACTACGGGTGGGCAAGCGAGGTGGAAGCAGTTTATTATTAACCCCCATTATAGTGCCGAGATGATAAGCGATGATTCTATGTCAAGTGAGCAGGCCACCCACGATTTTCCACGAGCTAATGAACGAGCGCGATATATTATGATAGCGCATTATATTGTTTCGACCCAAAAACCAAACTGAGATAGAAAAAAAATATAAATTGAGAGAAATTTCATTCATTAGGAATACCGATATATTCAATTCAGTTCTGAATTTTCATCGTTTGAAGAATGTACTATAGTGTAAAAAGTCTAATTCGTACTCGAGTGCTCTGCACTCATTCTGCACTGGCTGCATCAATGTACGAAAATCTCGTGATGTATAATACTGTTGAGATGTGCCAGTTTTTATCTTCCAAAAGCTATAAGCACCGGGGCATGTGCCTAAAGAGACGTGCCGTACAATGTATCATGCGTGTTATCCTGAAATAAAATATGCAATGGAAGGGCTCACTGCCGATCTCGCAAATGCGCAGCATTGCTCATCTGTCCGCCACTATAGACTCATTGATGATCCCTGGGCACGAAGCGCTCTTTGCGCCTGCTAACTTATATATACATATATGTAGGAAGATCTATATATACACACTACGACGCTCGAGAGATAAGCGACGCGGCGCAAGGAAGGCTCGCCCGCGCGCACTACTACGCAGAGACCACACGCTGCCGACCGCAGAACCTCTTAGTCCCATGCTCTTCTTTCATTCGCCGTCAAGAAGTAGTTCTGGATGCACATGGAGATCTTACGGGCCGTGGACCAGCGTTAGATGCAATGAAGCGTGAGCTTCGCGCGCCAACACTAGATGGCCAAGTCGTGAAAATCTCGTTCTCACAGCAGAAACAACAGAGTTTCCGTTATATAAAGGGGCTCTGGAGCGTTCACGAGCGTCACGATCCTCATATCTTGACGCTTATACACTATTGCTATATTTTGTGATTGACTATATATGAATAATATTGAATATTGAATATTGAATATATGTATTTGCTATAAATTTTATTTGCCTCTCATAACACACGTATGAACATATATACATTGAGAAATTGATGTATAAATAATTTTTTGAATACGCTGTTGTTATTCTGAGATCTTGAAACAAATTCTCAGAGAATTTCCAGGAAGCTACAGCTATGGCAGATAATCTATCTATTGACGATATATTGAACCTGGTGAATGCCCAACATTACGCTGCAAGGCTCACCCTGGCGTATCGGCGAAGCCGATGTCGCAGCATCTCGACCCAGACTTCTCCTTCACGTACACCTCATGTTTGTACGAAAGACCATCAAACGCAGCACACCCCTGGTGTGGAGGATCTGCAGACTCAAACGACCTATGCCTCAGATATCCGAGCTGTGAACCCGATCCGCCTTCCGGTGAAACCGCGAAAATCAGCGCCCAACAATAGCCGGACTCGCTTAATGAATATCTTGCTGGGCAAAAAAAGATCTAATACAGCGGTCAAGAAGATTCGGGCTCCGGGACGAGCTGCAGCATTGCGCAAACTAAATCCTGCGCCTCCAGCAGCTAAGACTTTGTCGGACGAGCAGCTCTCGGAACCGGAACATCGCCGCATACGTGAGCTCTCGGCTTCACCACCAGCCACATGCAGCGGGTCGTTCTTGAGTAAAATGCCCAAAAGACGCATCGCCCACACCAGGAACGCATTCTCCCACGCCCGATCGGAGCGGGCGTCCTATCCGACCCAGCCAGTCCCGATACGCCTCTTCCCCGAGAAGACGCCCCTGGCGTTGTCGGGAAGCTCCAACGCTTCCGACCGGCTCGCGTAGCTTGGCTACCGGACCACCAGGTCGCGCTCCATTCGGACCGACCGCACCCATTTTTGAAAAGGCTGGTCCAGCAACGGACCGGCCACCAAAATCAATGCAAACATAATTTCAGCTGCTGCAGTGCCCTCGTATACCCGAGTTAGGATACGCGGCTGTTCACGGGCAAAGTCGTGGGAAATAATTAACCGGCCCGCGTTTCCCCGTCGGTATATATGGAGAGCACATCGATTTTCGATATTTCCGCGGGGAAAGAAAAAACGAGCCGCGCTCAAAGCACTGTCGCTCCGTTTCTCACCGGGACGAGCGTAGATTATAATGCATAGTGAATATTTTCCATCGGTATTCTAGCCGCGGAGAGTTTTTCATTCACATTATATAGACGCGCGATCGAGTCAAATTTAGCGGGTAAAATGAGTAATTAATAAAAGTGGACGGTTCGCGATTGAACATTTAGTTGCGCGGGCACACGTCGCAATCGGTTGTTGGTCCTCATTCAAATTCGTCACAAATAGTTAGCTATAGAATTGAACCGTTCTCTCGATACGACCGGGAGCGTTGAGTTGAATCGAATTTTCCACGCGTTGCTTCGTAGAATGCGACAACAATGCAGTTTGGTGATTGGCCGCTCGTGGAATTTATCACCGCATCTACTCGCTTTGATCGACCGACGAAGTCCGATCGTGCGCGAATCACTGTCGCGTACTATTTTCGATTAGAGCAAACTACGATTTTGCGCTTATTTAAATGACCGCGAAACCAAACGTGCTGTCGAAAAATAATATATAATATCCGCGCCTGTGTTTAGCGCGTGAGTATAGGGTGATTCTCGACGGGCGTGGATATAAAAGTTAGATACGAAAAGTTCGATTGCGTGCGCCCGTTTGCGAGTACGAATTGTGTGCTTTAATCGTAGGTCGAGATATATAAGGAAAGACGCGGCAGATCGAAACGCGCCGCGCTTCTCTATTTCCCACGGATTCACGGAATCAAAACAGCAGTTACGCGCGTGAATCTGCGCGCGCAAAACTCTGCGAGCGATGTTGGAGATTAGTATTTTAATGCGCGACATAGGCAAATGAATGCGATTTTTTGCACAAATTCGAAAAATTGGGCCCGAAAGCTGCCGTGAAAACAAATGTCCCAATGTTACGCACGGATGCACAAGTCGCTTCTACACAAGTTATATAAATTGCTTTATTTCAATCGCTGCGTAAAACGCCATTTCATGCATTAGTGCGTTTATTGAAGGGCCGTTTTACGAGCTCTTGTAACATAAAATATTGTATCCGATTGGTGCGTTCAATTATAATCACTCGAGCGAACGTACATACAACACTCGTCGCCCGTCATTCGTGGACACGTCATCACCAATCTTCCAAATTTTACGCACTAGTTGCATAATATACTAATTACGCGCGAGTACATCAAATTTTGCGATTCCCTTTGAGTCTGTATAAAAATTAGAAATTTAGGTTGATTGGTTGAAACTAATTATATTTTCATGCAATAAGCAAGAATGTTTAAATTGTAAAAATGCTTGAATGCCTGATGTAACTAAATTTTTTTGTACAAGAGTGGAATGTCGACCTCAAATACTTCAAAGTGTATAATTATAAATGAAAATTAATATCTACGATAATTCACTCAGCAAAAACTTTTGCTAATGCTAAAATATTATGCTGGATTTGATTTTTCAATATTTTATGCTACCCTAAAAGTAAGATAGCAAAACTTCTGATTCGGGTAGAAGATTATCGAGGATTATTTTATATTCTGTGGCAGTGGTCTCATAATAAAGTATAACATGTTATCATTTTATTTGAAAAAAAAATCTATAATTTAATGTAGAATTTCAAATGTCATCTTAGTCTTTGAGAAAACGTTGAAGTGAAAAGAGACGCTCAATCAAAGAATAAAAATAGCTATATGCTTCTTCCACAAAGAAGTTAATAATAATATCAGAAAATAACATGAAAGCATTTTCCGATAATAACAGTCTGTTCTCTTGACGGTAGTAAGGCCAGAGGGAGTTTGGAACTAATCAGGGTAGAAAAAAATATTAATTTCATTTGGACGGAATATCATGACTTAAACGAACAAGAAAATTGCAGAACTTCTCTCCGGACGTCTTCCTTGACACCGATGCAGGATCAGACGTAACAGAATAGGTGAGGTAGGAAAAAGCTGAAAGTAACCAATCCCTTGTGGCCCTTGAAGATAGAGTTTCAGAAATTCTTTTCGTTCAAGTTTTTGACACAGCTAAATGACTTGTCCGCTGTTCTTCTTTGTCAAACAATTGTGAGAACTCCAGTTGAGAAAACTAAGTCTATCCTAACTATAATTAAAGATGTTAAGTTTGTAGGAAATAATCGGTTTTGTTTTTAGATGAATTTAAAATTCTTGAATAAGATACCAGGGATGATTCAGAATTATTTTTCTGGATGAGTGAGGAACTCATTCCCTGTACAAGAACTTTTGATTGGAAATTATCGTATTTTTAGAGTTTCAAGACGTTTGAAAATTTTTATTTGGAAACTTCGGTTGACCAATCAATGCGAAATTTTTCGAAGTTTTCGCTACTTCAATGAGCCATATACCCAGCCATTCAATCTAACATTTTGGTTTCCCGGAAATATTATGTACGTTGGATTGAATGGCTCTACGTATGGCTTATCGGAGTAGTCGAAAAATCATCTGAGAAAGTTTCACCGTGATTAGTCACCCGAAGTTGACAACCTCTCCTATATAAGTTAGTAGAATTTACTGAATCCAATCAATCGAGCTTACTTTTCTCAATTTAGTATCAATATTAATATTATTACAATTTCATACAAGTTGTTATACTCAAGTTTTATCCTCCCTCGGACGTCATTTCACAGGAATTATGTCCTAGTGAGAACCGTGGACAACTGACCATAAGTGATATAGGTAAGGTTGAATGAAATACATATATACAATGAAAAAATAGTCATGTTAGTAAATTTTTTCTTCATCAAAATCGACTAATATTGTTCTGCTGTCATTGTTTTTACAATCGATGAGTTTAAAGACTAGCTGAGTATTTATACGGTGTGTACATTTTTTCATGTGTTAGCGGCTTCGACAACTTTTTCACTCTTCATCTCACTCTCCTTCATACATTTTCTTTGACTTGAAATAGTAGTGACGAAAGGTGTAGACATTTCTGTTAAAAAGTTGGACAAAATAAATGTTTTGTTTTGTCCGGTAAGTGACCTGACACAAGAGTTTCGAATCAACTATATATCTGATGTTTGTAAAACAAGGATCAATAGATTCTGCGTAATGATTGAGAAAAGAATTGTGAAAACCTCAACTTCGATTGATTTAAATACAATGCTGTAGTCCCAATTTCGAATTTTATACTTATCTTCATATTCGAAAATTCAGGCATTACATACTTGTAAAGATTCAAATAATAATTATTCCGGTTGTCGGTTCTGAGTCAAGGCTGTAACCATTAACAATTTGTGGGCTACGGGAATGTCGCGAATTCGACGTATTTGCGAGGCAATTGAACAGGGGAATTCCGAATTCCGCGGGATTGTTTAAAACAATAACGCCGTGACGGAGTGTTCGCGTGGGGTGTCGAGGACATGAGCTTGACGACGGATCAACAGCGAGAAGTTGGTTCGCACGTTGCTTTAATTTTTATGATTCGTTCGTTCATCTTTTTCCCAATTTGATTACGGTCAGTTCGTTTCGATCCGATCAACGAGAAAGTTGTAAGGAGAGAAGTCAATAAATAATTCCAACCCATTTCGGATTCTTAACAATACTTTTCTTTTCGCTAAATTCATTCATTATTACTTCGCACGAGTCCACGATAATTCTAATTCTTGAGATCAATTGCGAATCGAAATGGTTTTCTCAATTGAATGAATTTTGATTATAGTTGAATAAAGGGAAATTCAACGTCTTGATGAATATTATCATAAGCCTATGAATACATATTACTTCATTTTTGGTATAGAATATTGTGATCGTGTAGGATATGGGTTCTATGGTACATATTTTTTATATGTCATAGTTTGCATTGAAAACAGTATCTACAAATTTTGTTCGTTTACATATATTTTCTTAATAAATACTGTATGACTCTCGTTTTAGTTATATTATGCACCTTGGGAATCGCCGTAAACAAATTTGTTGCTTTAATTTAACATCCAAATCAACCGTTTTTCGGATGGACGTTGAATTAAGAGAAAAAGAAAAACTTTGTTCCAACATTTCGTCACTTTCATTTTCCCAAAACATGAAATGGCATGCTGGGTATCATGTTTATATAAGCGTCGCTTCGATACACATTCTAACGCGTCGTTGAATATAATCGATTCTTCGTCGGAGGAGTTCAATCTCCCGCCTATGTTTTGTTGCTCGTTGGAAAAAATAACGTTGATAAAAAAGTAGTGGAAACTGGAGAGCGAGGAAAAAGACACGACAAAGTTTGCAGCTCAAGTACCGCTTTAATTGCTTTACCACGAGATAGAAAGTGAGAGAGAGAAAGAGTTTCTCAGCTCCCCCGAGGATGGTTACAATGAAATTACCAAGTTATGTAGACGGTGCTGAGGGTGGTAGAAAAGTGAAACAAACACAAGATAATGAGAAAACAAGCGACAGTGTGAGAATTAGGTGTGATGACGAAGTTAAAATACTGTCGCAATCAAGTTTGTATTTTATCGCTTGGAATCGTTAACCTGCACTCAAGTGTCCGAGTAGTATTTTGTTTTTCTGCAAATATATCTATGTCCTACAACAACAATTCTAATTGCTCTACGAATTTCGTTCAATGTCACGAGAGAAATGATTTATTTTCCTGTGTCCTTTAAACGGTTCGATAAGAAACGCGAGAGTGCCAGGGGTGTTTTGAAGGATTTCGAACGAAAGAATAATGCCCCAGGACGTATATATACCAGTGCATCCAAAGAAAATACGCGATAAGGTTTACGATTCGTCTCAATGCACTCAGTTGGACAACAATTGGCTCTCCCACATAGAAGAAACTCCGAGCGTGAAAGGCGTTTAATTCGATAAGTAAATCCAATAGAGCTGGTATTGAAAATCGCGGGTTATACTCGCGCGCGAGAGGCGAAGACAAGCGGGCACACTGGACAAAAAAACCGGGGGTGCGATAGAGCTTCGAGTATACACATATATAGATATATATCTATAGAGCCGTGTGTACAAAGCCCGCTGCTACGGCCGATTAGCCGTCGAGCGATATTTTCCAATAGCTGTCAGCGACACGGGCATGGAGACACAGAAAGCAGAAAAAAAGCGTCGCGTAGCGGTGCAGCTCTCTTTCCTCGAGCGATTTACCGCGGCGCGGGTCTCGTTGAATCACCGCGTATCCTCGGACGCGTGTATATATATACACAGACTCGGGAGGCGCGGGTTTATTGATATTCCAAGTGGCCGTGTGTCTAATGGTCTGACGTAATTTACAGGACAGCCGCTTAGGAGGCCACTTACGGTTCAATACCGACCGATCACGAACAAGCACCTGAGCTTGGCGAGGCCGTTTTCGCACACATAGATATTTTGCCGTAACTCGAGCAGGGATATTTATTACAAAAGTTTGGAAGGATCAATTAACTATATACGATAGCAATGAAAACGGAGACGTTTATCAATTGATAGATGAGAATGTGTCTCGATGTTATAATTGGCTTTTAAACTTCGTGTGAGACTTTTGAGCTGTCGGATTCACGGTCGGTTCAAAATTGACGTTTCAAACTTTTTCATCGCGTCTGCAGGTGGTGACCCAATATGCTGATTCTGCTTGAAATCCCCATTAAAATATCGATATTTGATGTATCATTACTGATGAGACAATGTTTGATTTTCATTTTGTAGCTCTGTTTCAGCATTCAAAACGAAGCTTGTGCTTTTTCTAAAGTATCATTCGAAACAAAGAAATTTCATAAATTCTGCCGAGTATTTGATAGCTATTATAGTCTTGAGTGAATAGATCGTATGGAATGAATGTATGAGTGAGTGAATGGAGATGCAGAAGAGCCCGTTTGTTTATTTCAATTCATGTATTAAATATACTTTTTTGCAACTGGGAAGAAGTAAGTTTATGATGAATGAAATTGTTTCAAATATAGGTCACTCGTACATCAGGAAAGTTTGTCTTGCACATACGTGTTCTTCATCACAACATCTTGAACTTCGTCAAGAAACACACGACTATCTCTATTTTGTGCAGTTTAGCAGCATTAGTTTTCGGAACTTCCTGCTTGACATCTTTGTTTACAAGCAAGAAAATTATAATACCGTAGTGTATATGTAAGCAGTATACCCGTCATATGAATTTACAGTAGAATATACAAACTTTCAAGTTTCCACGTTGATATTCCTGTACATGTACAGTCTTGAAATTTAACTAAATCGATTAGGGATGTTTTCTTCTAAATGATAAATAATACATTTTTTAATATATTTCACTTTTGCGCATAGTAAACGTTAGCGATTTACCGTCTTATCCACCTATCTGCAAACACAGAGAAAATATTTAATATATAATTTGAAAGTTTTCTACTTTACAAAACAAAGAGGTATTTTTGATTAAATGTAGACTGACTGTAGCATGTGCATCAGCTCTCTATAAGCAGCATGCGTAATTCGAAGACCGTAGGATTATCAGATGTGCGCATATTTCGATAAGTCGAAGGGAACATCCGCGTATCACTGATTAGCCGGCTATACATAGAACAAACAAGGTCTGTTAGCGCGTTTCCGCTGGGGTGAAGATCGACACCACTTGAAGCGCATCATGTGCTTGTGCTCTGTTCTCTCGGCATGGGAATTTGTGATGAGACACACGCCCTAGAAAGAGGTACAAATGTGAAACCGATGGGAAATATTACGCATGTATTATTTCTACGGATGAAAAGAGCGATATTTTTGTGGATGCGATTTCCAGCCGTTTAAAACATTGCTTTGTATTATACTGGGCGATATTAACAGATATTTAGTTTATGCGTAGAGCGAAGTATATAGTGCGCATCTAGAATTTTCATTCGTTATTCATGTACGCGCGATAATGAGCAAGAAAACTTTAAAAGAAAGCGTGTGTTGAAATCATATTTTGAATTTAAGACGTGTCGTGAAACCTATCATTCATATTTTTTCTAAAATTAATTGATGTAAATTGACGATGAGAAGAGAGGAATGCATAAAGCTGGTCTAATCTATTCGGAATTTGAGTCACAATTTGTTATGATTTAAAAGTCGAAATTCGTTTCTTTACGCGTATTCCCGTACGATTCGGGAAATATTAAAAAGGCATGTGCAAAGTTAAGCATACAGACGTAATAGAGAAATACTTATATCAAGTTCATATTGTGGATTTAATGTAAAGTAAGATTTTACATAATTATATGCGAATTCTTTCAAATCAAATAGACATCTGTCTCTCTCTAGTCACATTGCCAAAGATGGATGTGTACATCATCCTAACCCAAAACAAAACCTGTGATGGCTTATTGCCAAGTATGGGTGTATGGATCATCCAAATACCAAACAAAATCTATGATGGATAATTGCCAAAGATGACCAATCGGCAAAAAGATTAATGATTCATATTATTCATCTTTTCAAACTATGGTGGAAGTAGATGATGGGAGGAGCCTCGGAAAAGCGCGTATAGAGGAGGGAAATTAGGCCAAAAATCGTGGAAAAAATTCGAAAACATGCATCGGGTCTGGAAATTTTTGGAATTGCTTCATTTTCGCCTCCACATTAAAACTGGATTCAAGCAAAATCCTGAAAAGTTGTGGAAATTGTAGGCAAAACAAAGAAAATTGAAAAATGTGTGCGCGTATTTTTTATATTTGTATATAATGTAATTATAATTTGATTTTTGACAGAAATTTCCCGTCGCATAATGCTTGTTAAAGCGAGTTGCATTTTCCCAGTTACAGTGCATTAAACGGATAAAGTGTTAGCTCGGAAGAAGACAAACACAGACGTCTAATTAGTCAGAGTACACCGACTGAAGCTTGCTCAAATCGAGACGCGAGCAAATAAGGGTAGGTAATTTCTTTCCTCTGCAGAAGTACAGCGTGATTGGTGATTACGGTTTCAGAAGTACCTGTTACGTAAATAAAGTGGTCTAACTACCGGTTTCTCTGAGTTTGACCTTCATCTAAAAGAGTTTAATCAAACGTTTTACGGAAGGCAAAATCAGTATCTCGTTAAATTACCGGACCACTTATACCGAGCCACTTACTAATATTCCTAATTCAATGTGATTTTACATTTGAATGATGCTTCCCGAGACGTTTGAGAGACAAAATCTCAGAAATTTTAATATTTTTGAGAAATTTTAAAGTGCGTTTTTCGATAAATAAAACTAACGAAAGAAGAATTCCTGAAAAAACAAAGCTCGCATCAGATCCTGAATCTATTATCTCTTGATGCATTAGAGTCAAGTAATTACAGCATGTTGGGTCTCAAAAAACTTAAAATTCCAAAGTGCACTTGAACCCTTTGACTTTGAAGTGCCTCATGCATGATTCACACAGTCTCATGTGTAGCTCTCAAGGCTTGCGCTCCGAGCCCTTGGACTATAGTCATATATGTAGTGAGAATACACCAGAGCTTCAATGATTCTGACCGCTATACTTGGATTCTCCTCGAATGGAAATAGTACATTTCGATACTACTAGACCAAAAGACGAATTGTAGGCACTTGTGAGGTTTGCCGTCCGAGCGAAGCGAGGCTGGTAATCACACGAGCATAGAAATCGTCTTTTGGTCTAGTATCAAACAGTATTTTTCATCACGAGTGTAGAAAACTACGGTATAATGATCAACTTGTCGATACAAGTGGTGAAAAACAATTTTTTGTTTCCAACTTGTATTTTTTGTTAGCAAGTATAGTCAAATAAGTCTCTAGCGTTGAGAAGTTGCTCCGAATTTAGGGAATTTCCTAGTATATACGCCGGAAACGATCTCTAATGCACACAATTATTGGTATATACGCATGTATAGCCCCCAAAGTTGTTAATAAAACCGTAGATCCATAGCACTTGATGTATTTAATACAAGTATTATATGTGCAGGTGAATAGTTATAGGGGGAGTGCAGGGCTCTCTCGATTGGATGTAGTAGACACATTTTGAATTATAAAAAAATTTCACGTGCCTCCTGTGAGGTTTGAACTCACGACCCCTGGTTTACGAGACCAGTGCTCTACCACTGAGCTAAAGAGGCCTCTTTGACATATATATTACAAACTAAAAATTCTCAGCTTGTTCCTCGCTTATACTGATTAATTAGGTATATGGTCCAATCATTGGGTCGCATTGATCACGATGAAACTTGTGAGGTGGCTCATGGTCATACTCTTATAGCTCATATCTCAAGCTATACAGTCTCATGATTTAATTTACTCGGAGATATTCGATCAATATATCCGATTTTATGCATATGAACAGTATATCTGTATCCATCCTTGTATATACAGGTGTACTATTCACACATAAAATCATAATGTCAAAACGTCAGATTGTGTATATATGGCTAGAGATGTAAGATAGTCCACCAAGCCCGAATTTATTCGTCGTTATTCGTCGGATGTAAGGTATCATTAGACCTGCCCAAGAACCGTCTCAATAAGTTGCTCACAAGTTGCATCGTAATTTCGTAATTACCAAAGGTTGATGTAATATCAGCAATCCAATATCATTAGTGAAAGTTTCCCTGTCTTAGTCTTACTAGTCAATTGGAAGATTTGAGATCGGAAAGCCAAGCAGAGCAATAATTATATTATTTACGCAAGCAAAAGATTTCAATGTGAAATGGCGGAATAGGAAAATAACCATGTTCTGTGTAGATATGGAGACTAAATTCACCCTTTTTCCTCTCTACTCTCGAATTCCACTTGGTCGAAACGCCAAGAATATACTAGTCATTCATTCTGACCTGGAGTTTTGGATTTCAAAGGGAAAGCTTATAAAAGTCCACTATATATCGCAGGTCTGTCAGTTTTTTTTCAAATTGTAGAGGGAGATCTGATTCATTTTTATCTAGAATTTCCAAGCCATTTAAAGCGAGATGCTACGAGAGCTATGGAAGCTTTACAACTTTGACAATTTCAAAAATTGACTGAATATAGATTTATTTTGTAAGATCGTTCGTTTTAACTGGAAATATTTGAAAAAATCCTAGATGTACTAGAAAAAAAAAGTTACCATACACAAATAGATAAATCGAAAGAGTAATAAGAGCAAAAGTGCGAAAAAGAAAGAACTATACCCAAATAACGAGTTTGATCGTTTATCATTTATATCATCTATTCGTGGTTTATTATCTACCTTTCGCCATCCAATTGACAGATACCTCTAGCGTACGTCTGAGGAAAAGTTATATTTTTGTTTTGCATCCACTCAGCAAATGGGTTATTTTGACCAATACATAAAAGTTATGCCGCGTTCTCTCGAAACTATCATATAAACTGAAAGTGAATTGGAATCAAACGATGTTTTTCCGTGACCTGTTTCAACTTTGCCCGAATTTTTTTTCCCATCGAAATAACTCCATGTTGAAAATACATCCATATAGGTTTTCTATCGGATGCATGTACAAGGATTCGCAGCGCGCTAAATGTTTTAGAGAAAATTTTGAATCTACACGTATGAAATCAATATAATGATTCATGGATATCTTCTGGAAATTGAATACTTTGATCATATGTGATTGATTAGCCGAAGCTCAGAACATCTCCGGCTGTATATACCTATATAGTTGACGAGAATATCGTCATGTAGTCTGTATATAAATAAAAAGCTTGATGATTTTCATATGGCGCGGGTGTTACGAAAATGATCGAAAGCGAGATATAGTGTGTTTCTGACAATTTTAATACAAATGAGTTCCCAAGAGTAATCTCGCTCGTAAAGGACGGCACATTTGAGTTATTGGGAAAAGCTCACCGAACTCACGCTGCAGGAGGGATCCGTATTTATATTGCGATTTCACGCACCAGTGTGACAAGCCTGCACGAGTCGCCGGCGAACGAGTGTTAGAGGCGATCACACGAGTGCGTGGAATCGCATTTCACGAGTTGCATACGATATTTTATGTTATAAGTGATCCAAACGCGAATTTCACTCATCGAGATTTGAGTGCGTGAAATATTTTACGCATCGGTTTCCGTGTGTGAAATATTTCACGCATCGATTTCCGTGCGTGAAATGAGCGTTTATGATCACGTATAACATAAAAGAAATTGAACTGTTATACATGGAAACACCAGCTGCATCGCCGCGAGGAACATAAGTATTAATAAAATGCGATGCATGCGTGGTGCAGAGAGATGCGGAGAGTTCGACGAATGCTTGTAGTTGCGGAGAATCTCGCTACATATCATATTGGTATGTGTGTACATCAGCGTGGTGCGGACCAACAGGTGCGCGTACATTCCGAGTATATCCGGAGCTAATCGATCGCGCGGGTGGCCGCCGCCTGGCCGGTGTGTGACCGAGTTCCGCGCCGACCGCGCCGCGCACTGTGTGTGCACACGCGTGCGTATTATAATATCTCTCTCTCTCGCGCGCGCGCGCGCGCGTCAATTTTTTCAGTTGGCTCCGGGCCGCTGCTGCAGTGCAGCTTAGCGCGCGGCTGCGAATATGCAGCGCTGCTGCAGCTGCTGCACGCAGCAATACCTATAATAATAATAAGTGAAAAGCTCGCGCGCGCGCGCCTCTTCGGGACGATTGGTCGCCGTTTTGGGGCCGCACAGTGCAAAGCGCTCTCCCGAGAGGTGCAGCCCGTTCGAACGCACCCGCAGAGCTTGCAGCCCGATGCATCGGTCGATCGCGAGGCTGCAGCTGAACCAGCCGCGCGGATGCCTCCCAAGCAGCCCGGGGCCCGGTCCCGGTTCAAGGTACTCAATGCTTATACACTCACAAGCTGCCCCCCTCCGCCTCGACACCTCGTATTTATAACCTCAGTGCAGAGACCCCCTCCGCCCCCGCCCGAGAGAGCAGAGAGTGCGGGTAACCAACACCCATCACGCCCTGCAGCGTTTATTTACGCGCCAGCTCTCCCTCTCTCTCTCTCTCCCTCGCTCTGATGCAGCTCTCTCGCGGACAAACACCGAGAGAGAACCGCTGCAGTCGAGTGCCTCGCGCGTTAATAACCGCAGCTGCACCCGGGCGCTTGGTTGTCGTTACATCGACGTCTTTTCACCGCTGCACTGCTTCTTCAGCCTGGGGCGGCGCGCAATGACAGAGCAGCCGCTTCTCTCTCTCGAATTGGCACTCTACGGCACAAGTGACAGAAAGAGTGCGCCCCTTTGACATGCTCGATTCGACACACTACACCCTCCTCTGGGCTCGCTCTTTTTTCATCCGGCCTCGTCTCCAAACTGCGAGCCAAAAATTGTCGTGTGGGGGTCTTGTGGACTCATCAGCCGCTTGTCAATTCTCATTAGCTATAGGTGAGCGTTGTTCAAGCTCGCATACTCAAGAGGTGTTGGCTCCTCGCTTCTTGCCTCTCAAGTGAGATTGTAGAGTTTACTTGAGACAAGTTGATTGTGCTTTCCCTACACTTGTTTCCTTATCAAATATTCAAGTGCTGATTTCATATCACGTCGGTCAATTCAAAAACTGGCCAAGTTCGATAAGCTCTTCAAACTCATGATTTACTCATATAGATTGCCCTGCTGATATTGTTGTTGATGGTAGATAACAAGCGAATCTCAATGTTCATACTGTACTTGGCAAATGAGTTCATTCAAAAATATTCATCACGTCATAGATGGAAATTGGGATTTTCAAACAAGTTGTGTTCATAGAATCTATCTAGCCCCCTATGGAAAGATATTTTGTTATGATACGTGTACATTCAATCATCATATTAATTAATACGCAATGGAGTTGTGATTTCATGTATCTTCTACTTTTTTGTTACAGGTGATACCTCCGTTTCGATCACTGGTTCTCTGTGGGGAAAACAGACAAGAAATGGAAGAGTGGTTTGGTAATTTGAAAAATGTAGCCGAAAGCAAACCTGCGGCTGATGCCGGAACTGCAGAGCTACTCGGTGGGGCCCATCAGTTATCCAACACCAACCATGCAAGGCCAACATATTGCAACGTTTGTAGAGACGCTCTTAATGGTAAATGATTGAACTCTACCTTGCACTTTCCATTTTTTGGTGATAATAAATCTTGTTCTGTACTTCTGAGTCTTGGTATACCATTCTTCTTTTTCTTCTCAGGGGTAACATCGCATGGTATGAGTTGTGAAGTATGTAAATACAAGGTGCATAAACGATGTAGTCAAAAAGCAATAAACAACTGTAAGTGGACCACATTAGCTTCGATCGGAAAAGATATAATAGAAGACAAAGATGGGGTGAGTTTGAATTTGACAAATATGATTATTATCATAGTTAATTCAAATGGGACAAATGAGACAAATATTTATTTCAGAATATTACGATGCCCCACCAGTGGATGGAAGGGAATATACCAGTCGCTTCAAAGTGTGCCGTGTGTGAAAAGACTTGTGGTTCTGTGTTGAGGTAATATTATAACTTGTCTCATTTTTAACAAATGTTACTGCTGTATTTGAATGTAAAATGGACCTTGAAAATTGGGTAGAATTAATTCACCTAATTTATCTAATAGATTACAAGACTGGAGATGCTTATGGTGCAAGGCTACAGTACACACTGCATGCAGACCATCTATGAGTGTCAGATGCAATTTAGGAGTAGCAAAGCTAAGCGTAGTTCCACCAACTGCACTACATAGCATAGGTAAAGTAGTGAAACACACTTCTTTTTTTTCTGATAAGAACTCAATTGAAAATGAATTTGTTTTTTATTTAAGCATTTATTATCTCTTAGAGGAGATTATTTTGCTAAAAATTCAAATAAGCTAGAATTAAAAATTAATATTTTCCGTTGCAGGTAGTGATGAAGCATGGGAGGCTGTTAGGCCAGTAGGTTGTAGTCCACTTTTAGTATTTGTTAACAGTAAATCTGGTGACAATCAAGGAATAAAATTTCTTAAAAGATTCAAGCAATTACTGAATCCAGCACAAGTCTTTGATCTTATCAAAGGTGGTCCTGGCCCTGGGTAAGAATTTTTCATTTATCTAAAAAAAGTAGAAAATTGAATATTTATTTGCATCATGGGTTAATGCATCTGTCAACACTATGAATTCATCTGTCAGAAGATTTAGATCTATATATTTTTACAATTTATTTGTCCAAGTGATGATTTGAATATAAAATTCTCAATCAACTACAATAATTAACTTAAAATGAAATTATGAGTGTTGAAATAATTATTCATATTTTGAAACAATATCATAAATCCATTTTTGTAATCTGCAAGGGAAATCTAAAATAGATAAATATTCTGGAGAAATCCATTTACTGAAATTTACCAGCGATTCATTGATGATTTCATATTAACCACTTTTATAAATTCATTGTAGAATAATTTTGAATTAAAATGTGTATCATTTGGAGATACATAATAGTTTACTTGTAACAGTAGTTGAGGTGAGTTAGTTAAAGGTATGATTAGTTTGAAAACAAATAGTAAATCTAGGTAGCTTCGGTATGATTTTAAAGGTAGTTTTCGGAATGATAATCAAAATTAGCTATGATTATCATATTCTATAGGATCATGTCAGGATATCACTTTCACAAACGATAATTTGCTATAAATATTCACATACTTTAAATTGTCGGTATTTTTGGTTCAGGATTTTACCCACATTCTTACATTTTAAGTAAATTGACTGATTCTTAGTAGAGTTTTAATTCTAATAAAACAGCGTCTTATAAATATTAGGTCAAATCGAAAATTTTGTGATAGATTTGATAGATGAAACAATGAAAAACAAAGACCCAAAATGCGATCCCCTGAAAAATACTAGAAGTAGCAGCATACTAAAGTTTGTAACTATCAAGAAAAGCAGTATTTTTTCTGTGTGCGAAACGTGATGAAAAATTGACGTTGCTAAAGAGCTCATTGTGCACCGTTGTTTTCGTTGACGCCTTTGTCTCTCGTGTAAACGCAGGCTTCGACTCTTTCGGCATTTCGACCCTTTCCGGATTTTGGTCTGCAGTGGAGATGGCTCTGTTGGCTGGGTCCTCTCAGAAATTGATAGATTAGGAATGCACGTGAGTAAATTGCATCCAACTCCCGTATATAAGCCCAACAAGTTGTCGCTGCTTTTTTGAGTGAAAATATTTTTTTATCAAACATAGACATACTTTTTTAGTATTTTTTTTTAAACAAATTAGTGGCATTGTTGTTAACAAGTTCTTGGAAAATTTATTTTTCGAGTCGTTTTGTTCACTTTTTTCGTCTGTGCTGAATTATACACAAGCTTACATGTCATTCATTTTTAGTAATACAATGATTTATATATTATGTTATAGACATAATGTGCTTGAAGTGTCCCTTATAAATAACACGCGAAATTCCGCCCGATTAATTAGTTTATGATGCTGAACAGGAGTTGTATGTTCCATGGTGATTGTTATTGAATCGCTTTTGAGCTAATAAAGATCGCTTCGCACTTTATTTCTGTGATCATCAATGCATACTTTTCATGCCACGTAGTGGAAGAATATCTTTGACATTCAGCTTAGTTTCCCAAAATTTTACTAAACATATTCTCCAGGCATTATTTAAATCGCATGCTGTTTTTCGACGATGAGGAAAGAAGCCTCTACAACATTGGCAGTCAATTGCAATTTACAGCATGCAGTGTGGCACTTCTCTTTTCTTTGTCGTTTTCTTTCAGGTACATGTAAATCGCCTCCTGCACTTTTTTATTGTTTGATGATTTCAGTTTTTCTAGTAATATTTGAATTAACTAATTTTTTCATGATTTTTTTCACCAAAACAGTAAAAATAAAAAACCTGATAAATCGCTGAAACTACAGCAAATAAATTATCTTGATAGAGGGAACGTTTTTTAATTACGTATATTTATAAGGCACTTTAGAATCTCAATCTGGAATTCATTACCTTTGTGACAATTTCATGAAATTCAATTTGATATCCTATTTTGAATATTAGTTGAAAACATTACATTGATAATTTATTTAAAAAATAAGGGAGACCACATTCATTTCTTGAATAATGTAAATAAATCTTGATATTTTGTCTTTTCTGATTTTTTGACGATATTTGAAATTTTATTAAAAAAATCCAAGATAGCATAAAAGTCTCTATTTTTATCTCAAGCGCACGGATTTTGTATTATTTAGTTCAAAATCTAACAAAATTTAACGTTTCAGCACAATATAATCATTTATATTCTGATAACTACCTCAGTGATCTGAGATTGTGAACCTAATTACCGCAGTGAGGGGTCTTAGTGCTGTTGATAGTTGTAATAATATAATTTAATTAGAGCGAGCTGACAATATTTTTCATGGCATTTTTTTCCAATTTCATACAAACATTAATTTTGGGCTCATTAAACTAAAATTGTCCCATGGAATGGAAGTATAAAGTTTCTCTAAAGAGATTCGTGCCATTTGAAACTTTTTAAATGGCACGCTCTAGATTCCCAAGAGAGAAAGAGAGGGGAAGAGCGAAAATTCATCATCGAAATTTTTGCAAACATAACTTTAGTAAAATATGCCTAGAAAAAGATATTCTACTCCATGACGAATGTGAATGAAGCAGCTAATTATTCCAGAAGCAATGCCAAGTGGGAGTACTGCCGCTGGGTACCGGCAATGATTTGGCGCGTGTGCTGGGCTGGGGTGCCTCGTGCGACGACGACACGAATTTGCCCCATCTGCTGGAGAAGTACGAGAAGGCGAGCACGAAGATGCTCGATCGCTGGAGTGTCATGATATTCGAGCGTAGCATATCCTTGCCTTGCCACAGGAACCTCAACCAATCCGACTCGGGTATCAGCCATACTATGGTTCAAGAGTATGAGGACAGCGTGATGTCGCACATCACCAACATCTTGCACTCCGACCAGGAGGCCATTGTCATATCTAGTGCCAAGTTCGTTTTCCTCACTTTATCTTTCTGATTATTTCAAGTTCTTGTTTATTTTATTGATTTTGCTCTATAATTGTGATACAAGTTAACTCGGTAAAAACAGCATTGTAACTGGGTAAAGTGAAAATTAAATTGCAGGCATACAAATCAAAAATAGGAATTTTTTCATCTTCTACGTCGATTAAATTTATCGAATTTTTTTCTAAATCAGTGATACCTTCTAATCGAGCAAAATCATAAACAGATCATGAAAAATTATGAATATGTAACAATATGGTACTGATTTGTGCTCATTCATTTTGCTTTCAGAGTTTTATGTGAAACCGTCAAGGATTTCGCGATACGGATATCGGAAGCGAGCATGAGTACTGGTGATCATCAACTCGGCGAGAAGTGTGATATTTTGGAACATAAGCTAGATCAATTGCTAAACACGCTGCAGAAGGAGGAAAGTTTCCTTACAGACAATGGCGACGAGACAAATGCTGATACACTTGCGTCGGAAAACCTGCCGTTGGATGATCAGGAAAAAGGTACATCTGAAAAACCGGAAAAAGCTGATAAGAATTTGACGAACATGAAAAGAGTACGAAAAAGAAGAGGCTTTGAAGAGAATCAGGCAGTCATATCCAGGTAGAAATATATACCTTATTTTTCGTTTTCGGCTTTTGAATTTTTCATTCACTGGAATGCATTACTCTATTTTCAAACAGAGCGAATAGTTTGAAAAGAGCCATTCGTCAACTAGTAGAGCACACAGAACACGCTGTTGATGAACAGAATAGTAGTAAGGTTCCGAACATCACAGTAACAACTGAGAGTATGAGTGAGGGTGAGTTTTAATTCTAGTTCAACGTTAGCGTTCTTGCGTAACTTTAGAATCATATTGAAATAATACAAATATTTGTTTATCGAAAATAATAGAAAGCAGACGTAAACGGGGCATCCCAGAGATGAAGGAAACATTTGTAAGTAGTCTGAGCGTGACACCAACGCTTGAAACGGTGAGTAGCGGTGACTTGTCACCGTGTTCTTCGCCCACACCCAATGTCGCCTCACTCAGTCCGATGCCGGATATAAGACGGGAGTCACAAGTAAACCCAGAGGAATTACTTTCAACCCTGCCTGCGCCTGATGGTTTTGGCGATAGTAGGAGAAATAGTTCCAATCTTCCTCAGGGGTAATTTTTTTACATGCCGCTTCGTATTGATGAAAAAAATTCTATTGGTTGAAAACTTATTTATTCTTCAATAAAATAATAGGGCCTTCAGTTTTGACCCAACAACTGTTCTATCAGCGGTTGACCAGCTGAATCAACGACGAAAGCTAAGCTCACAGAATGAAACGTCGGATCCAACTCAGCAAACTGGATCGGATTTTCCAGTCACAGTTACGCAAACAACACTAGATACGAGTTCACCTTCAGATGATACAACAATACAGGTGACTTGAATTTTATTATAATATATATAGGGGATCTTTTAAGATATTTTAGAATACGATGCACATTAAAAAAAACTTGATAACTTTTTAAAAACTTATTTAAAAAAATCACTGTATTAACAGGATGCCATGATTTCACCCGATACTGATTCCGTTCCATCTGGTGATGTTTCTCCTGAGTGTCCTGACACGAAATCCGCAAACGGACCACGGAAGATCGAAACTCCTCAAGGTAGTTGTAGCAATAGTATCGTCAGTTCGGATAGTATGGTTTCGGACTCGTTTGTACCAAAAAATAGTGAGAGCGAGATTGGTAAAGATATTGTCATAGATTATATATTACACTGAGTAAAATGGTTAACTTTCTACAACTCTCTAGCGGCAGTGAAAGAAGTTTCTCCTATTTTATTCTAAGTATGTTGCTTCGAAACGCCTCATACCATGTAGATACTTACTATCCGAAATAATTCCTTTTTACTCAGTGTACTATGAAAAAGGAAGTCTCTTTAATTGTAAGAATAATTTTCTTGACGCTCTTTAGGGAATATAGATAGTGACATTCTTGACTCAACAAAGAGATCTGAGAGCTCTGAAATCGCCCACATAGATTCACCTGAAAACTCGGATCTATACGATCTTCCTAATTCTGAGAGTATAATCGATGACTTGAGCTCGCTGGGACAAGACTTGATGAGTACGATGTTGGGAGAAAAATACGATTCCGTGCGAGAAAGTCTAGATACTGAACAGATGGAGAAACCTGTAAGATTCTGTAGTCTTGCTCAATTTGTTGAAGGTAATGATATTGCGAGAAGATCTTTTAAAAGGAAGGCTAAGGTCAATAAAGATGTAAGTCCTTAATGAATCACAATGAGCTGTCTTTTAAATTCTAACATATTGATTAATTATACGATTTCTGTTTCGGTTCAGGGAATTTTCAAAGGTAGGCCATTAGGTCCATTTGGTAGTATAGTAGAAAAAATGAGTGGAGAAGGTGACGTGAGCCCTAACGACGATGACGAGGACGACGACAAAGCAGCTGATTTACTTAATCCTCCTGCATGTCGTTTCACTGTAACATCCAGTCCTAGTCCGTCTAATGAAATATTACCAAACTTCCCGCCAGCAATTAGTGTTATTGTTGATCCACCAAGTCCATCTACATCGATTAAAGGCAAAAACGAAGACAATTTTGGTTTCCACAATATTGGTTCGTACTTCCGAAGATTTAGCGGAGGAAGTATGGAAAAACGTGAGTTTTTTTTATTCTTTCTAGTTTTTACTTTTTACCTATGATTTAATTTTGTTGATTTACTTAACAAATTAAGATAATACAAATAGATAAATATTTTTCGTTGAATCAATATCTATATAAATTTATTTTGAATTGTAGTCAGCGTAGAATTGCCTGAAGGCATGGGATGTTCTCCACAAGCAACTCGACGCATCAGTAGTGGTAGCTTGTTGAAAGCAACTGAAATAATGTCGTTAGCTGCTACAGCTTCAAAGTTCGGAGGTTCAAGCATGAGTTTAAGGCACGAACGTTCGAAATCGATTGATAAGACTGATGTTGTTAAGAAATTACCGATTATAAATCCATTAGTCAGGTTACCAATGTGGCCAAGTGCGTAGATCACGAAATTTTTTCGAACAATTGATACAAAAAAAAATAGAAAATGAATTAATAGATTTTTTTATTTCAGACGTAAGTGGAGGATTAATCAGTCAAGCTCTTCTTGCTAATGCTGATGCACTTTGTGCAGCAGTATCTCCCTTGATGGATCCAGACGAAACTCTGATGTGAGGAATAATTTAATTTTGTACCTCGAATATCTTCATTGCATTTACTACAAGAAGTAATGAAACTGACGCAGAATTTTTTCTATAAATCCATAGGGAAGGTTATTTTGAACGATGTGTCATGAACAACTATTTTGGCATTGGAATTGACGCTAAAATCAGTTTAGACTTTCATCATAAGCGAGAAGAACACCCGGAGAAATGCAGGTCACGGGCCAAAAATTATATGTGGTATGGCGTATTGGGTTCGAAACAATGGCTACAAAAAACTTATAAAAATCTGGATCAAAGAGTACAGCTTGAATGTGATGGACAAAGAATTCCTTTGCCATCACTACAAGGCATAGTGGTGTTGAATATTCCAAGGTATGCCAGATATTTTTGGATAGTTTAAACAAACACGAGAGCATTGGTGAAATATAATTTTATTTACTCATTCAACAGTTTCATGGGGGGCACAAATTTTTGGGGAGGGACGAAAGAAGGTGATCTCTTTTTGGCTCCGTCATTTGATGATCGAATCCTTGAAGTTGTCGCAGTCTTTGGTTCTGTACAAATGGCAGCTTCTCGATTGATAAATTTGCAGCATCATAGAATCGCACAGTGTAGTACAGTACAAATTAATATTCTTGGCGAAGAAGGTGTACCGATTCAAGTTGATGGAGAGGCTTGGATACAACCGCCTGGAATTATAAGAATTATCCACAAAAATCGAATGCAGATGCTCTACAGGGATAGGGTAAATGTTTTTTGCTACGGTGAAACTATAGATTTAAAAAACGTTTCGAAAATTTAACACATTTATGTCCTTTGAGCAGTTCCTAGAAAGTTCACTGAAAACTTGGCAAGAAAAGCAACGCAGTTCAATGGCCGCTGTCGCACAATCAAACATGGGCACCCAGTCACGCTCCAATAGCCAAGCGAATATTGACGTGAGACAGGCTTCCCTTACAGATGAGGAGATGTCAGTGCTACTTGGTTTCATCGAGGTTGTAACTACTCTCGTTAAGTGGGTCAAACTCCTTATTATTTCTCATCCCAGCTTGCACCAACATCTTTACCAAATTGCCATACGAACCGCCGATGCTTTGGAGAAAGTTCACCCAGACGGAAAAATATTGGAAGGGGTAATGCAAATATTTCTGATAGTAGTTTTTATTCGGTTTGTCCATTAAAGACTCTTTTAAAACTAAATTATACTTTATTTTGTTGCAGCCAACTTTGAGGATTGAAGTGACGGAAGTTGTTTCAAGTGCTAGACAACTTTATGAAGAATCATGTGAACTACTCAGAGACAAGGCTCAAAATCTAGTAAGTTTATTGATTCCCAAATCTCAATTTAGAATAGACGGATGTGCATTGTTAACAAATTTAAATCTTACAGAGAATACGTGAAGATCTAGAGAATAAACTATCGATATCCTTGGCAACAATGGAGCAAGAACTTCGCAAGTGTGTATTCGATGAACGAGGAAGTGGACTTGTGTACTTACAGAACATTCCGGAAGAACAGGTAAGATATGAATATGTAAAAATGCCAAGTCTCTTGAGATCAATATAAATATAATCCGTTACAAGTGATTGCGCAACACTGTAATTTAATCTGATGACTATAATGAATCGCTGCTCTTCACAATTTTTCTGCAGAACGATAAGAAGAATCGTCATCGAGGTCTATTCTGGTTAAAGTTCAGACGGTCGGGTGGTAATAATGCTACAAGTTCGACACCGCACGATCCCTGTCGTGATCAAGTCACTCTGTGGGGCGTACAGGAGGTTTGCTCTTGGCTCGAAAATCTTCAGTTGGGCGAGTACGCCGAGAACTTTGTATCTCACGACATAAGGGGCAGGGAGCTACTGACTTTGGCGAGGCGAGATCTAAAGGAGCTAGGTATCACAAAGGTCGGTCACGTCAAGAGAATACTCCAGGCTATCAACGATCTGAACAGTTAAAAGCCTTCTACTTGGGTTGTTGAGTCGGCGAATCATCCTGTATAGAGGCTCAAACTTCCAACGAATTTACTCTGTGCATGTTCTGTGATAAGCGAAAGAATCAATCAAGATGTACGTGCTTAACGCAGTTTGCATCAATCCATTTTTAAAAGATGTAACTGCATCATTTTCCATGAAGATTTCTCGTTTACTCTTCTATTCTTGTCTAAAAGAACTCTAGTATAGTTTAAAAGTGTGAGAGAATGAAAAAATTGTGTTTGATAATAAAAATTGTCTTTTTTAATGTTTCTCAAGGATGCTCAAATGATAGAGATAGTTTAAAAAATATACTGAGTTCTTTCAGAGATTCTGAAGTTTTGTTGATAAAAGTATGTTAATTAGATTCAAAATATCTTAAAATGGCTGTGATTTCGTTAGACTAGCAATATTTATTCGAAGAATGCATATAATGATTATTAATTAAAATTTGACTTATATCTTGAGACTTTTTTTTAACGAACAGGAATATAATTCAGCTCAGTTAAAACTAGAAAAATGCGGTTGTTCAAACTGTAATATAAACGTTGATAATTTTATCATAGAGAGTTACTTGTAGTACAATCTAGAAGTTGAATATGGCTTCTTGAGAAGCTAAATATAGTTATTTTTATTTACGATGATTCAGTAGTCTGACATTGAAAAAATGAGAAACTCCCGTTTTCAGAAGCAATAAGAAATGTACTTGATTACCATATATATAATGATGCGGAGCTCCTATTCTCGAATGATCTCAAGATTCTTACGATAAAAATGCTTTTGGTCTCTGGCAACGAAATAGGATAGTGTGTCTTTCAACATCAATGAAATAATTATTATGCCTCTTATTTGTAGAAATATTCTGTTTGGGTCCTGTTTAACACCTTGGCAACTAAAAAATAATAAGATTTAACAAGAATTCAATACGTGAATCAGCATTGACAAATAACATGACATAGTGACTGAATTTCGAGGCATTAAATGAGACTGTATTTTGGCACAGTGAGAACATGATCGAAGATATCAACGAATAAAGAAAACTCATCATAAATCTCGTCAGTGCAACGTTGAAAAGCATATTATGTAGTTTAGAAGTAAGAAACATTTTAATTCGTATTAAAGTTATTGAAATAATGTATAAAGACAAAATAGTAACATTACTCTAACTATAGTAAGTATATACTTAGTTCTTTATTGACTTTGTGTCTCAAAGTCTACAAAATGCAGTACTTTCACCAAGTGTTGTGGATCAAATAAAATGAAACAGATCTACCTTAATGTAATAGTTAGTACTCATCTCTATTAACGATAGTTATAAACACTGTTCTAATTTTGAATTTTTCATTATCATTGCTGACCGACTTGTTTCAGATTGATAGGATATATGAACCTGGTCGAGTAAATTGACTCAAAAAATTGAAGGATAAAATAAATAATCATTGCACGTGTTTGTTTTGTTAATTCAAACGTTATAGAGTCTAGCTTTTTTTACCTATCTCTAGTATTTTAAATACAAATAGTGTTAGAGTAGTAGAAACTCTCAAAATGATAATCATTAGAAAGCCTCTTACAGTCAAGAGAATAATTCTTTTTTGAGATGCAAATGTGAAATGGAATAAAAACTGTGTAAGGAAGAGATTCTTTGGTCGATTGTAAGAGTCGATTTAAAAAAAAAGATGAGCAATCAAACGATGGTGCAATAAAGTCAGTATTTTCTAATCTTACACTAGTGTATATTTAAGCGTCATATTTTTAAAAATCTCAGTTGATATATTTAAAGCTATTCTTTCATTTGAGAAATTTTTAATCTTTCTTATTCCTGAATGTTAGTAGTTTCTTGAAGTATGATATAAAATCAGTTACTGTTTGAATAATTATGAAACTTATTTGCATTTATGAAATTTATTCTGACATGGCATTGAAGTCTGATATTTTCACAAAGAAAGTTTCTGTACAATTAATAATCCAAAAGTATTATGACCGACCAAAGCTACATTATCCAAACGAACTTAGTAATGTTTATCCTTATATTGGACTTGAGCTGACGAAAATTATTTTCTATTATTTACGGTTGGATACAAGTATCTGAAGCAAGTTGACTAATGGAAAAAAATTTCTATGATAATTTATTTTACAGCTCAATTGTAAATAATTGTGACAAAGTCCAGTTTATAAAAAATCAATTCATATTTGTGAATGTGTCTCTATTTTCATTACAATCTAAATCTGTACACTATTTTTCTTATCATTTGAGAAGTATATAGATCGAATGATCAGAAGCTCTATAGTATCTAATCTACGAATATTTCAAATATTCCTGTACAAATCTAGTGTTACTATACTTTTTTAACTATCATATGTTTTGGAAGAATTATCATTATTAACATTGAAAAAATATGATTTCTCCTCTAAATTCTTGAAGGAATGCAATATTAAATAAAAACGATTTGTATGAATGCATTGAATTCGAGGGGTGTTATACTATGAGCACAAAAGTGCCTGAAGTTGCGAATAAAAACGTAATCTTCTTCTGACTGCACTGTGCCTCTGTAAGATTTTCCCGTCTTGGTGTTATATACCCATAATATACACTCAACATATGTTGTTAAATTTTGAAAGCGCCTTCTTCTTACTACACGCACCTCAGCTCCATTGCTATTGTTATGAAAGAGAGGTTCAATTATGAAATGATTGCATTATTTATAAGATTGATATTTTGATGATCCACTTTCTAATGTCTTTTCAATTCAAGACTATCTACTTGTTGTATTGTATCATTTCCACTCATAGAGTATACATATATTCGCTTTATGAATTTGAGAATATAATACTATTCAAGCTAGTATAAATAATTCCTAATAAACTATGTAGAGAATTATTATTCGATCTTATTCTAGGCATCAATTCTTGAATTTCATTAAAATCACGTAAGCGTTGTCAATGATTTCTAGGATAAAACTTAATTTAAGATACTATAAAAGTGTAGATTGTGAAGATGGTATTTTTCAATAGGCAATGTTCAATTTCACTAGTTTTTTCTTTCTTATATTCTGTATTAATAATATAAGTTAAATTGTATACATACTTGGCACATTTCGAGAAGTACAGTAAGCAACAAACGATAAGGATTCATTATCTCTGAATTGTTTCTTTAATTGCCAATTTTTAAAAAGATTATTGGCAAAAATAATCTAATTTTCTCTTCCACGAACATGGAAATTTCACTGTCTGATGTGTTCAAATGACTATGTTGTCTGCAGCAAAAAATGTTCTAATTCTTGTATTTCTTTATGTGTTTATTGAAATCATAAATAAGACTTCACTTTAACAATTTGACAATTGAATATTCAGTATTTTGTTTCAAATTAATTTTATTACAAGATCTTAGAATGTTGAACTAAAGTAAGAATGGAATGAATAAATAGTGAACGAAAATATGAACTTATGTTTGAAAAACTTATCTTTCTTTTCATGATGTATGTGGGGGTTCATCTGAGACTCACAGTTCTTGTTCTTGTTTTGATGTTTAACTGTTGTATATAAAGAATATGACCAATTATGGAACTGAATGTTGAAATATTATATAAATTTTGTATTAATTCTCATTATCAGATCTATGTAAGTTATGATTGTCATGAATATTTTGGGATAAAAATCGGCATCTGGTTGATAAATTGATCGACCTACGTTACCGGATTCTATGTCTCCTATGTTATGTTGAATCGAACAAAGAACGAAAAAAATCATCAATTACATTCATCGCAAAATTTGCTCTAGTTTCAATTTCGATAGAAAAAAAATGTTAAATTCAAAATAGTCACAAATTTTCTACAATACTTTGATGCACAATTTCAAAATGAGTTCATAGTATATTATGGATATACATTCATACATATGAGCAAGCCTACCATTGAAATCATTATTGATGTAGAAGAGTCGAATTGTATGGTAAACTGATTATTTATTTTTCAGAGATAAACTCAGAGAGGAATATTCTTGTGTATAAATAAACTTATGATGTGCAACAACTTCATTGACATGATAAAACCACGTCAAGAGTAGTTTCTATCACGTCAAGATCCATAAACAATGTTCATATTAAAAAATACTGTGATATATAATGTATACCTGCAAGCACTCTAAAACCTTCAACTATTATTGTAGTCAAAGTGCTTGAATAGCACCCACAGTCTGTCTTTTTGTTTATAATATGAACTATCAATAAATGTACAAAGCTTCAAGTTGATGTTCAAGAATCCGACAAAGCAGATCGAATCATTAAATTTGTATATTATCCATTGTGGATTACTTTTATAACCTGAATAATTTGACTGTGGAAAATTAATTTGGCTACCGACTCTGGAAAATTTCGAATTATTTGTTTCAATTATTAATTAATAATTTCAATTATTCTACTTGCCTTCTTGCCTTCCCTTAACATAATTTCATGATAGGTTCTTAGAACTGAAAAAATTAAGCCAAAGAATAAATGGAAATGAAAATTACGGAAATTTAGGAGCTGACTATTTTCAAGAGAATATGAGAGAAAATGAGAATTGTAAAATACTTAATACATTATTGTAATTGATGCAAAAATCATGTATAAGCTCGTATGAAATGCGAGTTAATCATTTATTATAAAAATGTATACCCTATACATTTTTCCATTGGACTCAATGTTGTGTATGTCAAAAGCAGACAAACTCATAATTCTCATTACTAATATTAGATTCTATTTCAAAGAAAAATTTTTATGTTAAGGCATGAAAGAACACAAATGAAAATATAACTTTGTCAATTTTGACTCAATGTTGTGTATGTCAAAAGCAGACAAACTCATAATTCTCATTACTAATATTAGATTCTATTTCAAAGAAAAATTTTTATGTTAAGGCATGAAAGAACACAAATGAAAATATAACTTTGTCAATTTTGACATTTCAATGTATTTGAAAGATGTTTACTTATTACAATAAACTTCAATTTTTAAACTCTACACTATCTGTTCATTTCGAAAAGGGTTTTTTTATGTCTCCACTCTCATCAAACAATTTACACTTTCGGTATTGTACTGATAAATCTTCACAATACTTCAATTATACTTGAATTGACTACATGTCAAACTAAGGCATTGACTTATCCAAGTACAATAGTTTTATAAAAAGTATATACTCATCTTTGTAAGGACTAGTTTCAAAATGAAAGAAAATGTTATGTTAACTATACTTTCAGAAATCTACTGTTCATCATTACCTGTTTGGATAGAATTTTTCAGACATCAAATCATTATCAAAAAGAAATTTTGTTTCATTTTTCTAGTCATTTTCAATGAAAAGCATACTTTTAGATAAACAGCTATTAATTTAAAAAAGTTCCAACCCAAAAATTAACGTATGCCTAATTTTATAATCATACATATTTTCATAAATACAGGAATGTAAAAAAGCTAAAATAATTATGTACATAAAATAGGAACGGTCAATCTTATTATTTTTAACTAAAATTTCGCTTCAAGCGATTCAATGTTGCATCTCTTCCCAAAATCTCCATTATTTCCACAACACTTGGACCTTCCTGCGAGAATATTTGAAAGTTAATTTTTCAATCTCATAACGACATCTAGACAAATATCAACTCACTTTTAAACCACTCAAAAGTGTCCTCAAGGTTTTCATCAAGTCTGGAAATGGAACGTTATGTCTTTTGGCGAACTCTCGTAAGTACGTTTTTAAGGATTCTTTATGAAATTTATCATCTCCAATGCTTCCAAGATTCTCACGCAGTATATCGACCATTTCTAAACACTTCAGATCTTCAGAATCATCTTTTGCGATGGGTTTTACCCAAAGAAATTTTAAGTCAGGGGTCACTAAGTCACTAAGTTTTGATATTCTGTTCTGTGCCCAAGTTAATGTTGTTATTATATGGTCTGTGTCTAACTGTAAGATTTCATCACTTGTTCTAACATAACATAAAAGAGTTATGATATTAATTTTAATTTGATTCACATAAAATTACATTATAAAATTACATTATAAATATATTGATTACCTGTCAGGAAAACTGTCCTTCACTAGTTTGACTATCCTTTCAACCAGGAATTTATGATTTTTTTCATTTCTTAGGAGGTTTGAAATTTCCTGTTTATTGAATTCCAACAATTTATCTGGGTTCAATTTACTAGAATTGACATTAACCCGGTCAATGTTAAACTGCAATAATTACATAGCTAACATGAGAATTTATTCTTTTGTTTATGGTAAATTATTTATAGGTATAAATCATACAAAATAAAAATTACTGGACCAATAAAGAATGCTTATAAATTGATGAGAATTATTTTACCTGTTCTATTAAATCTTGATAAGTGTAACAGTGAGATAAACCTTTATCATGAACGAAACCACCACCAGCAACAGTTATATAGTTGACTAAAGCCAGAGGGAAAATACCATCTTTCCGATAATGTTCAACTCTAATATCATCTTGTCTTTTTGATAGTTTTGTACCATCTGAATTTGTTATGAGTGGCAAATGTGCAAATTGTGGGGGAGTCCAATTAAAAGCTCTAGAAATATTAAAATTGTTAATGAAAATTCCAGTTAGGTTTAAAATGTAAAGAAAAATGAAATATATTTGAAGAATTACTTGTAAAGCAGTAAATGTTTGGGAGTAGAAACTTGCCATTCAACTCCCCTGAGAACATGTGAGATTTCCATGAAATGATCATCAATTACATTAGCAAAATGGTAAGTAGGGAAACCATCACTCTTAAGAATTACAGGATCACCCTCATTTTGAGTCACATCATAAACAATATCTCCATATACTAAATCTTTGAATGGATCTGGAGTTGGTATGAGCTGTAGAAAAAAAATGTTGAGTTTATACTGGACATGGATTTTAAAAATGTTACCTGCTAAGATTTCTCTTAAATTGATTATTGCAATTATTTCAATCATTATTACAGAAAAGACTACAAATCTTAAATAGAATTTAGAATGAGGTACATTTTTTTACAAGCTTGAAGATTTCTCAGAATACCTTGAACCTGATACAATATTTTTCCCCTTTTTTGAGCTTCTCTTTCACTTCTTCATTCGTTAGATGCCTACATCTATTGTCATATTTTGGAATCTGCCTTTCTTGGACAGCTTTTTTCCTCAGCATTTCTAGCCTGCGCTCTGAACAGAAGCACTTGTAAGCGGAACCATTATCTAATAATACTTTCACTTGTTCCTGATAAAGGTCTATTCGTTTTGATTGAATGTAAGGTCCAACAGGACCACCTCTGATTGGATCTTCATCTGGTATAATACCAGCCCATATTAAATCACTGTGCAATTGTTCCATTGCACCAGGTATAACTCTAGTCTGATCTGTATCTTCGATCCTGAGAATAAAGCTTCCATTTTGCGAACGTGCGAATAAATAATTGTACAGCGCTGTTCTCAATCCACCCAGATGTAAATAGCCTAATAGGAATGTTAAGAAAATATTTGTGAATGTTAGTATCATCTTAGAAATCGAATAGATGGTAGAAAAAATGTTCTTAAGTAGTGAGTTCTCATAACACAGGAAATATTTTTGCCTCACATTTCAATTTGTTAAATTATGTTTGTACAATACTGTTTTGAATGGAGAAAAATAAATTCAAAGTTTTATTGAAATTCGTTCCACCACAAGCTTAATCTCATAATGTTGCTTGAACTTGGTATTTATACACCATGTACACTTACCTGTAGGACTAGGAGCAAATCTCACTCGAACATGACATTTCCTGTGATATCTACGTATTGTTGTTGTGGCATAAAAATTCCACGATGTTGCAAACAAGTTTCGATGCATATTAACTTTTGTTCTTCAAACTCCAGCCTGATTCGATTCAATCTGAAAACATGGAAATAAGATGTATCGTGCTTCGTCGTCTGCTACAACAAAAAAATATGGGATTGCGTGGAAACTTACAACAGTCCTGCAGAATGATCACCTGGGTACATCTAATTCACTTATCATAAGAAGTACTGGTGGTGAAATTATATCAACAAAGATAGTCCTGTAGGGGATGCAGATATCCAGAATTTTATCTTCGTCATAACCTACCCGGGCCCGAAGTGGGCCCGGAAGCTCGTATCATATTACACGTGTGTATAAAATTTGAGAGTTTAATACTGTAATTTATTTAAATTTACAAGTTAAACTAGACGCGTAGAAAATGCGATTTCTTACATCGCGTAATACTTTATCATCTGATGGTACCATGTTGTGAACCATTCTGACAGGACCTTTAATCTAACCTACCTTCTGGATGAAGTTTATCCAGAGACTGTCGTTGTGTTCGTGATTCATCAGTACTTACATGGAAAAGAAATTTGTTTCAAATTAGTTTGGAAAATGAACGCTCAACAGTCGTCGAAAGTTTCATCAAGTGAAGTAATCGATGAACTAACAAAGGACCTTGAAAAATCGTGCGTGAAAGATGATGGGTTTGCTAGTGAAAATCAGGATACAGAAGAGGATGATACTTGCCTTGATGAAAAAGAAAAAATTGAAGAAATCAAGAGTGATCTAGAGGAAGAATATTTTGTTGATGAAATTGCTCTGAAAGATAGAGATTTAGATCTATCGGATAAAGAAAAACAGGTTGGTAAACACTAATTAAAATTCACTTTTGAAAATGAAGAATATTGCTGTACTTTTATCTAACTCGAATTTCTGTATTCAAATTCATTATTTCCAGGAGTTGAAGAAAAAATCAGATAGCTTAAAAAATAAAGGTAACGATTCATTCCGAGATGGAGACTATACTGGTGCTGCGTCTATGTATACAGAAGGCTTGAGGACATGCCCCTTGGTTTTTGAAAAAGACAGGGCTATACTTTATGCGAACCGAGCTGCATCACTAGCCAAAATAATAGTAAATTATGCTTTGTACTCAATTGGTTTCTGATAAATCTTTTATTAATGGACATATTTTCAATCCTAGACAGATAAAACTTCAGCAATTGATGACTGTACAAAAGCAATAGAATTAGATTCAAATTATGTGAAAGCATATTTAAGACGAGCTCATTTTTATGAAGAAACTGATAAGCTTGATGAGGCCTTGGCAGATTATAAGAAAGTGTTGACTTTTGATCCATCTCACACACAATCGATTTATGCTATCCAGGTAGGTAGTTGGTCCTTGATTTTTTTGCAATAAATCAAACAATTTCCTTGAGAACAGTGCTACGTAACTATATGAATTTTGGAATACTAATATTCCGTTACAAAACTTTCAGTTATTCATTTAAATACTCAAGAATTTCAATTTTTTGTTGAGTTTAAGTAACGTTATTTTTCTGTAACAGAGATTAGAGCCAATCATTAATGAAAGGAATGAGAAACTGAAGGAAGAAATGCTGGGTAAATTAAAGGATCTAGGGAATATGATTCTCAGGCCATTTGGACTGTCAACAAGTAATTTCCAGATGGACAAAGATGAGAAAACTGGTGGTTATTCAGTTAAGTTCAATCAGAATCCAACGTAAATAAGAGTATGCTATAGGTGATGTAAGACTGTATATTTTATTTTTATTCTAAATGATTTATATTGGGTAATTCTTATGCGAGTTATTTGAAATCATTTTACCAAATGAATAGCTGTGAGATTTCTAGAATCCTGTTCTTCAATATCTTATTAGTTTTTTGAAGTTTTTGCAAAAATACATCTGTACTAAGCTAAAATACTACTTTTTATATGGAAAGTTTTACTGTTATTCATGCAAAAATTAATATCTATATGTACATTCTATGTAAATAAAATTCTCTATACAATAAATCTTCAAATATAAGTTGTGTTCTGAAAGTCAGTAATTAATTATAGGAAATAACTAGATTAAAATAATTAAACAAGACCTCTTGTTGAAATAAATTGAATCTGAAATTAATAGTAAGAATCTTCAAGTAATGCCAGAAAATTGGAGTCTGATGCAAATTTGACTCATTAAAATTGATGAGAGTCATAATGGGTGGATTTTAGATAACTTGATGAAAATCATTAGGAATCTGCAGAGTAAAAATCGAAATCTCTTCCATTCACTGAACCTCACTTAACCAGTTAACAGTCTGGGATTCCAAATCAGCTGGAATTTTCTTTGACGATTCTTTGGTGACATATCGTAGCCTAACTTAGTTTTATCGAAATTTTTATTTCAATGAGACTATAACTAGATAAGAAATTTATTTTGATTCATTTATCTAAGTAAAACATATATATATATATATATATATCATATATTGTTATTCGTACCATAAGAATATTTGTGGCCAAAATAACCGATGATAAACTGAAAAAAACCTAATGCTGTGTAATGATTATAGAAGTAAATATAAAGATGAATAATGATTTACAAATCTCTTGAAGAACTTGTAAAATGAGACTATACGATTGCGAATACCAATATGTCTGATTTCCAAGAATCATCTCGGAAAGTTCAAGCAAAATTACAGAATCACATTTTGTATAGGTGCATCGAACGATATTGTTCAAACAACTTACGAAAAGCATCACTTTTCCAGACGATTTACTTTCCCGCAAGCTCTCACGGCGGCATTGGGCCTAATCTTCACGAATCCGTGAACAAAACCAGAATTTGTGCTACTTGGTAAAAGTAGTACATGCAACACGTAAAACACGCACAGATGATAATTTTCATTCTCGTGTTATTGTCAGCCTGTTTTTGCGCACTTATAGTGCAATATACAAATACGCTCTTGAAAAATTATACTTTTTCAAAGAAATCTGTCACAAAAATTTCTTTTCTTACCCAAAAGTACTTTTTTAATGCAATGGATTGATGAAGGAGTTAATTTTTTAATACACCTCAAGATAAAAGAATTGTATTTTGCACTATTAAATTTTTGTAAAACCAATATCAAGACGGGGGGAAAATAATATAGCACAAGAGTTTTTTTCTGAATCACTTTATTGTCACGCGCCACATCTGGCTTTGGGGCATCTTCCATTTGATAATATTAAAATGCATGCAGCGTTCTGACAAAATCAACCCGCTCACGATCTTCGTTATACATAAATTCTCCCATTGTTATGGAAAAACTTATTTGTTTCCATTGATTCCGTGTTCTCTATTTCAAGATCGCGAGTCACTTTTCATCGCCGGTTTATTCGGTGGCAATCTTCTTAGCTGTATCTGTGGTGAGCGAAAATGAATTGGAATGATTGTCTGTGTAAGAAAAACAAATTTTCCTCACAATATGCTCACGACACACGTCGAAATTAAAATGACAACTATTCGGAATCAGTCATATTGAAAGGAAACATATTGAATCAGTCAAATTGAAAGAGAAATGAAAACTAATTGTACTACATAATTAATAAGCACACATTCATTTTCGTTTACCGAAGACCATTGTAATCCTTCCTCGAATGCTATAGCGATTCTTCACACTATTTCTGATTTTTCGTTTTGTTTATTTTGTTAAAAGTTAATTAGTATATAGGTACAAAGTCAGATATTAATTGTTTTTATTCGTTATTAACATATACTTATATATTTACGGCGATCATTTGACGCGTGTCGGTTTTTTTATACATGCAAGATGTGTTCGTCGTTATCATTTTATGCAACATAGTTCATTAATATTCTTATTCATCTTACTCGTCACGTAATATTGAGTCATGCCTATTTACATATTAAATCTTATCGGCACCGTAAAGGGCGAGAAATTTGATCCCCCGATTGAATTTCGAAATTCATCTTTTTACCTCGCGCGTTTACGTACATACAACGTACATACAATGCGTATATGCGTATCATGTCATTGACAACAAGTGTAAAGCTACCGAAAGTGCACCTCCATTGATATCACTTCATTTACATATCATTTACGTATATGTATGATTTTCCCTTGTTTACCACGTATATTATATCTCTCTTTCTGCTCTTTCGTAAGAGTTCATTATTTTTCCCCTTATAATATATACGCTTATGTCTAAAATACTACCTTGATTCTCATGTGTTGAGAACTACCTAGTTTCCATTATTCCGCGTACAGTTATCATATAGGTGTGTTCAATACATTCAAAATAAAATAAATTTCATTTTTATCTTCCCTTAGACCAAGAAGTCGCTCAAATAACAAATTTACTTATCTCCTTTTGAAGTAATAAAAAATCTCCCTTCGGAATTCTTTTGGGATTACATTCTTGCAAGGGGACTGGAGATTAAATTTTTTTGCAATCCTACTTTTTCTCCTTCACTCAACCATAATAATTATGAAAAGTTTCTACCACTTTCTATACGATATGAAATGCATATGTTTCTGTGTTTTATTTCTATATTATCTTCCATTCATAACAATATCCCCTTTCTCCCGTATTGAGTATTCTGTCAAATTTAACTTGTTATTTTTTCGTTGAATTTTTATTTCGTTCCCATATTGAAAGTTTACGAAAGCGTAATTTCATAAATTGAGTTGATGCAACATCCATCTGAAAAAATGTTCCAACTAAAGGACAACCAGTAATCCAACCAGTAATTCTAGAAATAATCTAAAGTGAAATTATTTTTTTTAAAGAGATTCAAGGAAAAACATGAATTACGAAATTTTATGAATAATCTATAAATGTTCGTTCATAAACTTGTAATATTCAAAATATATATCTGTCTCTGAGAAAACCGGATCATAACTTTAATTTCTTTTTAATATCTATTGACATTCAGAATGTTCCAGTGTGAGAATTGCTGGGGGTGGAAAAAAAATTCAGATAATATTTCAAATTCATTTTTAGAAAAAGAACTGTTGTTCGGCTATTTCCATGTTCCATTCTGTGGTATATATAAATTGTAGATCATTTATTTACGAATAAACGAATAGACTCATTTGAATTTCTCATTGGTTGAATACCAAAAAAACGTTTCGCAAATTAATAATTTTCAAATCAGGCGCAATACCTTCTTTCAGTGTAGGTACCTCAATCAGTTGCAATCTGCTTTCTTCTTCTTCGAGATCGTTCTCATTGTTAAACATATTTCTTTTCATGGTTAGATACAATTTAATCTGCACCCATTTCATTTGAGTAAAAAATTCCATGTCGATCAACTCTAAATATCGAGTTAAGAGATATATGGTGAACTCTATTCAAATATATGTCTTGAACGCGATCGGAATGGTAGCATATCTTTACTTATCGATAGTATTATTAGAATGGTTAATTAGCTTTGATTTGTAGAAAGATTGTTGGGTAACTACTCCACTTCACAATTTATGATTCTGGTTCATAAACTTAAAAATGCATTACTACCAAATTATGTTGATTTAATATTATATAATGAATTGAAAGAATTATCCATATTTATTGACGAAAACTCGTAGAAACACGAGAATATATATTTTTTTGAAAACTCAAAGAAGCACAAAAATGTATCATCTTTGACTTTTGAATTCTATTTGTTGCAGTGTGTGTCGAGGAAAATTAAGCAAACTCTATATCTCAGTCATTATTACCTTCTGTAAATTAACTTAAAGAGTTCAATGCAAATTTTTACTCTCCAAAGTAACGCGACTTTTTTCTTCCAAGATATGTATGACGTGTAGTAGAAGATGCAAGAGGATACGCTTATTTGGATGGGCAAGATGATATGTCAAATAAATTACAATTATCAATTCAATATTCAAATGATTTATGCAATAATTGATGAGAAAATTATAACAAACAAAATAATTGACAGTGAATTGCATAAACTATAATAACAGCAATGATAATAAGAATGAAGATAAAAGTAATATTCCAATAAAAGCCCGTCCCAAGTGTGCATATTTTATGATATATATGAGTGACCGCAGGTATATAAACTTTTACTTCGTAGTAATTCATTGAATGCCATGTAACCGTACTGCCTCAAAATGAAATCATGCTACAATAAAAATAGACGGTCAAAAGAATTATTCTCTTCTTCCAGGCGAAATAAATTTGTTTCGTGATCTGTGACTGTCTAAACTTTATCTGGAGAGCGAGAACATTACTTTAACTAAAATACACATAACAGTGAAATGTGGCTTTTAAGGAGTTAAGTCAATTTTTTCACAGTTAGCGACTAGAAAAGATCGATATACAATACATGCTTCAATGATTCTCATAGTATAAAATGAAGTATTCAAGACACAGTACGAATATAATATCCCAATGAATTCTCTCATTTGCACGTGATATTATTACTGTTTTGAAGTTTTCTATATATCTCACTTGAGTGACACCCTCACTGTAAATTTACACGAGACTACATTAGCGGAAGGCATATATTGTTTTTTTTTTCTTAAATTCGAATAATGATACTCTTTTTATGTCTTTCCAACATTCATTATCCATTTCTCTTTAAAAAAAAGTGGTAACGTACATTGCACATATTATATCATTGTTCTTTCGCAAAATTATTCCACAAATTCGAAGTTCTAAAAATTTAAGAGTATACCAGCGATTAACAAACTTTTTTCCCGTGTAATGTTTAGTAATACTCAATTTCATGTCAATTATTCCATGAAATTTCAGTTACTCACGGATTATTCGTACATTGTTTGCCCAGAGAATTAATTCAATGGAAAAGTAATTTCAACAATTCTTGAACGATATTGAGTTTTTTTTATAATAGTCGAGCGATAGATATGAATTTTGATCCAAATATAGATTATAAATTTTACTTTTATACACTGATACTGACGAATTGGATGTGCACACAATGCACAAAAAATCGAATCAGAATGTAACTAATTTATCGAATTTGTGGGACAATAATTGAATCAACATCTGGCAGCTTAAGCAGTCAATCACACATCCATGAAAACTTGCAAAATTTATTTACAGTTAAGGATATTCGTGTATGCCTATATATCGCCTTATAATTCACGTATACTCAAAAAAAAACATACAATTTATGATGTTCATGCGGCTCGGCCGCATCTCAAATTATAGAATTTCTTATTCCATCTTTTTATCCATGTCCTTTAAGTGTTACTTGTATTCGTCGCTTATTTATATACGAGTTGACGAATTTTTCATTTTTCTTTTCCTAGACTTTGAAAAGTCCTCTATGGCGTCGATTAAATTTTCCTTGTATTTTTTAGTATATCTTATACTGAGTTTTATGTACAAATATTGAGCGTTTCAATAATTCTGTGTGTTTACATCTATACAATGTTTTGTAGCATTTTTCCACAACGTAGTTCTCGCTCATATCTTTTTCCCGTTTAATAAGAATTGCGCATACAACTCCACTAATCATCTTGACACAATTTTTTCCTAGATTCTTATGGACTATTTTTTTTTCCCTTGTAGCACAAGATAGAGAAGTAACTCATTAAAGATTCGTCATTGTCTTCGTTGACGCCTTCGTGATTCTTTGTTTCTTTCGTTAAAATTTTCTTAAATATATCAGGAATGAAGACATTTTGAGCCTTGAATTTCTTCCTTGTTACTTTCTTAGCACATCACGAGAAAGTTTATGTGAACGAAGATGTAATAATGCAGCTGCCATTTGTCACCTCGGTTTTTGCCTTTGTTTCACTGTAACATTGTAAAAAGTCCTTCCATGAATCATTTTGCTTCATAAATGTAACCAGCGACAGGATATACGATGAAAATCATGACACGTGTGTATTTTAACGCTGACTGTAAAAGCTTGCAAAACATGTATAAGTAAGAGAAACAACAATAGCACATACTCCACAACTTACCTCCTGTGGAAAGTCTTAAAACGCTATTCATAAAACAGAATGAATTATTTTTATCCAAACAAATGTCAATATATGGGCAAATTTAGACTTGATTAACATTTTCAAATGAAATATACCTAATTATATTTTTTTCCGTATTAATGTCTCACTATGTTGAACATTGTTCAATTTTGATAATCAAGATTTTATTTGCTCACTAATTGATTATGGAAAAATAAAACTAACCTTACGAATATTTCCAACGTATCGCACTGCTACGATGAAAATGTACATACATTTCGCGTGTATAATCGTTGTTTATATCTTCGAATTAAACAATGGTTAGGTTAAAATAAGTATGTACAAAGTGTTTTGCGTGCTGGAGATATTCATAAAGAACGTTCAAGGATAATACGTGGTGCAAAAGTGTCGTCATCTACTGAGTTCTTGTGCATGAGTGAGATGGAACTTGGATTCTACTGATGCATATTATATGGGAGTGTTTTTATAGCCAATATAAAAACTCACTCTCAGATATATACATTCGAATTATTTTGAACTGGTCAGAAGAATCAGGAATACATTTTCAAACGTAGGAGTGTTTTTTTGATAGATCAAAAATAAAATAGTTCATGAATCAAAGTCTCTTATACGTCCTGGCATGTTTGAGTACTCCAAAAATACAGTCGCATTTTCATTTTAGACTGTAATCAGCTTCAGATATGAACGTTACCTGTAGAATGTTATATTTTTAAATATACATCAACGAAACATGCTCCGAAATTCAGGCTTGCATCATTATTTTTGTGTCTCGATGTCGTCACATAAAGTTTAGTCAGATGTGTTTCACTAACAAATCATTAACTACATTCGAAAATCGACTGCAAAATTCGCTGAAACATAACATTTAAGTTTAACAATAATATCTTCGATAAAGCTCAGTTATAATAATGAAAAATACCATCAATTAATGATTCGGCACGAATTTGCTAGTGATACGGATCTGGCCAAACTTTCTGGAATAATTATATTATGGATAATTGTGAGACAGACTTGACATTTGTTGATCTAGTCAAAAATATGTCAACGTTTGTACTTAAAAACGGACTACATCTACAATGAAAATAGCTGCCAGATTTTTTTTACGTATTTTCGAGTGCTCAAACAAGCTAAGACATGAAATCAGTCACTCAAATTGTGAAATTTTGTATCTTCCATATTATCATGAATCGTTACTGAACATGATTTTATCAGGTATACCCTAGAATAAATAAATACGAGACTGTTTAATAAACTTGCCTGATCATTTAAAGAAAAAATGATATCACGAGTATTTACGATATTTCGTCTTTACAATATATATAATAGTTAAGAGCGTATAAAAGTTACAATTTTCTATTATAGATGTATTCTCTGATTCATAAAATTTTTTATTATAAAAAGGGGTGCTCGAAGGAATTTCTCGATAGGCTAAAAAATGCGAGGGATTTGAGGCGGGGATTCAGGGACTGTACCGGTATCCATTAATTATCCATATCGTTATGCTGCACGTTAAGCCCTAAATAATCATTTAAAGAGCGATTTAATACGTAAAAAAAACCAACGTTCTGGAATCATCGGTAATTGAATGGAAATAGAAGAAATGAAATGAATTTATGATCAAACCTAATACTATAGGTGAAGATTATCAACGGTTCAAACGAGATTACAAAAGTTTCCTATACCCGAAAATTTTGTTCTGTAACATGTAATATTCAAATTTGCATGTTAATATTTAAGATATTCACAGAGTAATATGTATCACTAAGATAAATGTACCCAATAAATCCCACTTGAGCATGAACTATCACTACGTCTCGTTAAGAAGCGAATTTCCCAACGTGGCCGAGGTCGAACGAAATGTTCCTTCAAAATAAGCTAAAAGGCTCATTTAATTTGTATAGCCACTACATTGCGCTTAAAGGAAGTTTCCTAACGATGATTGTGACAAATGAAAGGTTTGCATAATACATTCGAAATAAGCTAAGCTGGCTTGAATTTTGAGGTCTCTGTGCTAAGAAACATAATTTTCGTAAAATCATCTTTCTTAATCGTTCAGAAAACGAGAATAATTGAGAACCAACAAGAATAATTGATGAAAAAAACGTGATTGGATTATGAAGATGAAATACCAAGGAATCAAATGATATATTTTTCGATTTTTTTGGCCTTGCCTGAGTCTATTGGAAAAATTCTCACCTACCGGAGGGAAATTAGATTGAATGTCGCAGTACTGTAAAATCCAGAAAACAGTTCCTGAAAACTGGTGTAAACTTTCGCAACCGGTCAAAATATTTTCTCCCTACTCGAATTTTTAGTCAAAAAGGGATCTTATTGGGTACATTTACCTAACATACTAATGAGAAAAATGATCTAAGCTCCGTAATGTAGCACCTGTCAGATCCGATACACAATACCGGTATCCGTCCACTGCGAATGCTTAGGATATTCTGGCCATAAAACAATAAAACGGGAACGAGGGAAAATTATATCTACGAACGATGCGTTGGAACTCGGTGCATACCTAATAAAACTATCTGGCGCTCTGCAGGAACATGATCGCCGCTCTACATCTACCGCTACAGTCAAGGCATAGACTAGTAGCTGTAATTTCTTTATGCCGTACATGATACATGTGATGTGCTAATGGTGTTATCTTTATCAAATTCAAATGTGATTTTCTTTGTTTTTGTTCTTTTCAAGGAACCAAAATTTCTCACTTTGTCAAATCGTTTTTCCTTTCATATCTTTAAAGTTACTGAGAAATTTCTCATCGCATATATAGATTCATGTTGCGCGCCTCCCATTGAAATTCTTGAAACGTTCATTCTCGACAAAATATACAAATTCTGTTAAGGGTCAAGCATGCTCCCAAATGATTTTCAACAGATTCTACGTTGCGTCGTCTGTTTTTTTTTTTTTTGTCTTTTTGTTCAAAACAGACTCGCGTGGCTGGAATTGATCAAGCCACGGGAGAGACCGTTTCAGAATTTCAGTGAGTCGAGGGAGGCCGCGGACGACCGACGAGACAAGCCAAGAGAAGGTGGCCCACTGACCAGGGACGTGGTTCCGAAAAGCTTGTACCAGCCGAACACCACATCATTGAGATTCACATCATTCAGCATGATTTGAGCTACGCCCATGAACACTTTTTTCCCTTCCATACGCCCGTAGTCGCCCCACACCGTCACCTGCAATCAATAAAAAGTGCCCATTCAGTAGTTTGCTGATGGTTTTCATTTTCCATTCAATGGACTTTCGACAACATTATTATCCACTTATATTCTCCCGTATAATATTACGATTTTTTTGTAACGTAAGGTAAGGCGATCGAATTCGAGTCTGATTTGGAACAATTGAACATATTCAAAGTTATCGTTAACGAATGGAAAATTTGAATGTTGTTCGACAGTTTCTAATTTCCAATATTATTCAACCGAATAGTACATTTCAACGCTAGAGCAACAGACGAATTCTACGCACGCGTGAGGTTTGCCGCCTGAGCGAAGCGAGGCTAGTAATCACACGAGCCTAGAAATCGCGCATTATTTGCCCTATAGTATCGAACTAGTATATTATGCACCCGAGCGAGGTTAGGCGATTTCCTAGATGAGCGAAGTGCATATACTATTTTTCGTACCACGCGGCAGAAAAGTGCTATTCTTTGCAAACGCCAGGACGCAAAGTAGGCACTTTGCTGCCGCTGGGACGAAAATTATTTTTCATCACGAGTGTAGAAAACGAAGGTTTAAGATACAAGCTATGAAATAGTATTTTTGGCCCATAATCTCCAAAACCAAGTACGAGCCCATTAACCACCTACCGGGTGACGTTCATCACACTTTTTTTTATTCAAAGTTACGATTTGACCAATATTGTTGTATTTGCATACCTGCAGTATACATCCTCGGAAATCCTCTCTGAATGCCAAGGTCTGCTGGTAGAAGGGTTCCAGTGTTTTCCTCGATGCTGTTGCCGTCTTAGCTTTCGCTATACATTTTTTGCCGTTCACAAGATAGACCTTCACGTAAGGAGCTGTTGGAAGGAACGGAAGAATTTCAATCAATCCTCATGTTATTCAATATTTTCTATGCAACATTTTGATAGGCCCACGAATGATTAATCTCCAATGAATTTACGCGCATTATGAACCAGGGTGGATTGTCCGATAAAATTTTCAAGATTGAAGGCCACTTTCTATGGTCGGACCAGCTCGCAACAAGTGATTATCGGCGATGACAAAGAGGAAGTTCGGAGTAAGAGAGCATAATATACCTGGCAAGACTTTGCTGTTGGGCTTAGGTTGGAGATCCCGGGCCCGAACGACCTCGACCTCGAGGTAGCCTTTGGTGTTCCTGAGCGATAGCTGGATGTCGCCGAGCGCTGGCGCTCCGAGGACCTGCCTTCCGACCAGCTGCCCGGGACCCAGGCCCTCGATGAATTCGGTCAGCTGGCCGCTTTCGCCGGCCATTCGCAGACTTGGCGACCAGCTGCACAATTTACACGTTATTAATTGCTCTTCAATCCAATCGACGTACAGCAAACGTTTCTCGGTGCTTTGGCTCTCAATTCACACTCGATCTCATTGTACTTTGTTTTTTCTCTTTCGTATCATTCGCGTGTGAGCTTGGAACAGCACCGAGAAGACGAGGGATCTCGAAAAGGTATCGAATAGGCTCGTCATATCGAAGCAAAACGCTATTTTCGTGTGACCATTCGATTTGATCCTTATTATTAATTTTGCTTGTCAAAAACGGTCAATATTCGATACCCTGGAGGAAAGGTACACTAAGGAAGATTATCAATTTCTGGAAAGATAGGAATGAGTACGATTATGTATATATTTATAGACATTTGGAATTGAAAAGATACTTTGTGAATTTTCACTAGTTTTCAGTGAACATTGAAAAAATATTAGCAAGAATGTATATATTTTGAATATTAATATACATAAGTACGTGTTAAGGTATTTAGGATATATCAATTTTTATCTGATTCCCTGGTGAAAATTCGATAGATTTTTTTTTTTCAATGAACGATCTCACAACAATTGATTGAGAGCTCAATACACCAATATACTCGGTATGAACATTTCATAGGGTGTAATAGACGTTCAATCTGGAGGAAGAGTAACATGGGTACTTTTGAGTTAGTTAAAGATTTTGAGTCAAGATTATGTATAGGAACATGAAAACATCGATCAAATTTCTACCAGGGATATACACATAATATAAATGTAGAAAAGTAGGAGAAAAAAATCATAAGCATCGATATTCTCTTAGCTAGGTGGCCGAGAAATAGACTTGCGAGATCAAAGTTCATATTCAAAGAGATAGTGATAGTGGGTGAAAAATTAATCTAGAGTGATCAAAGGTATGAATATTTTGAGACAGATTACTCATAGGATATTATATATATATACTTGAGAGGTACATTATAAACAAATTCGGATGAGTCGAGGAGTTTTTCTCAAGCCTTCGACGAAATGGTACATTCAATTGTTATTTGTTTTTTTCTTTTTGAGAGGAAGAGGTGAATAGTCTTTACACTTATTGAGCTTACACGCTTTATAGGTAACGTAGAAGCCAACAATTGGCAATTGATCATTCTCAGGACAAGAAGAACAGATGGTTGGTAGAAAGTTTTCACTGTGTACAGGTGTATGCATGATGTAAGTAACCAGAATAAGTTTTGAAATGCAGTACATATATACGCAAAGATATTGTGCTTATTGAACGAGGTAGACATATCCAATTTAATCATGCTCAGTTGTTTACTCAGCATATTTGCGAATGAAAGGAGCATAATTGATTACACAAATATCCACGTACATAGTTTTTCGAATACGAGAATCATTTAAATCAGAAGAGAGTAGAAATAATCGTTAGCCCACAATATACCGTTTTCACTTTTTTTTTTTCATGCAAAATAAATTCATTCCGCACGCATCTGGTGCCTCTATACAACTGAAATATACATTCCATACAACTACTTGGGATAGTATTTGTTTGTACTGGGATAGAGACAATCAATTTATGCCTTTTGCAGCTTAAGGGATGGATTACTTCATAAGAGTAAATAATTCAATCCGGAATGATTTTAAGTAGGAAGCAGAAATAATAAAGACACGAATCTATATTTCACACACCTAATTGGAACACGAATTATTGATGAAGTACAAGTTTGTTCAAATTTCACTCTAAGATTCCCGGGTAATTTCATAAACAGCTCCGTAATATACACGTATGGATTTTTCTCTGTCCAATCGAACATTTAAAAATGTAATTTGACTGAGAATTTTTTCTGCATTCTAGAAAGTGTCCCCGCGATCCCTGAATTTTCCAGATTTTTTCGGTCACTGTTACTAACGTTTTCATTTCAGACAAAGTAGCTATTTTAGCAAGTTTTCGCTTTTGAGAGTGACCAAAAAATCTGAAAATATTCAGGGAACATGGTAGCTTCTCAAAGAATGTGTAATAAAAATATAATAGCTGAGAAATTTCTCAATGTTTGATTTCACAGAGGAACTCCCAAACGGATATTAATAACATAATTTTTGAAAGTAAATACTTATTGTCTTTTGTTTATAAATATTACGCCTTAATCGAAGGGTTTCAATGATATAATTTTTTTCAGACATTCGTTATTTCGAATTTTTAACAAGTAGAGATCATGACCTTTGGGTCCCCAAATCTGCTGGGTCTGAAATGGATGGTATCTCATACACAATAATTAAACACGTGTTTTTGCGTTGTGGTAATCCATTTTGAAACTGTTTATCTTCTAATAATTCGTATAGAGGAAAACCAAGCATTTCCGAGAGTACTTGCCAAGCAAAAATTTACTTGTTCTCAATATATCTACCGTAGAAAAATTGTAATTTAGAAAAACATCCCTGAGAAATCATGGTTTTTGAAATTGCTTTATACTTTTCGTTTTGAAAGTGATGATTTGGAAATCTGATAGGATAAGCATGTCCATTTAATAGAACGCAAGAACAAGTATCTAATTTTTCGGCATGAAGAATTATACATGTTAGGTCCCAGCAGATTTGATGACCCTAACGTTGCGATCTCTCCAGTTTGAAAATTAAATTTAATGAAAACATGAATTTGATAAATTAGACAATCCAGTTCATATTGAATGGGTTGGAAGATCGACGAAAATGAATGATAAGGATTTTGCTTTCATAAATCAACCTAAAACGAAATTATGTACATACAAAGAGTGGGTGGCTTCATCTTCAATATAATTATGCAGAAGGTATTGTTAGAAGGTATTATTAATGGAATTTCTTCATTATGTCTCTCAAGCAAAAAGGTGCGTGCTATAAATGCAGAGGAGTGAATTTTTGAACATGCGCATCATAAGAAGATTCAAGATGCTCTAAGAATGTGCTAGGTATTAAAAAGCAGATGAGAATAGTTTTCATTTTCATAAGCTTACAAGCAGGAAAATACATGGAAGCTATAACTAAATTATTCATTTGTATGTAGACCCGACTATCGTTCGTAATTCACATTTTTAGACGAATTTCGTTTGAAGTATCGTAGCGCAAAATTATCAGTATTCAGATACAGAAATATGGCGTTTCATTGAAATTAATTTATCTTGAATTAAGAAATAAGAGTCATGTTCGATCTATCCATTCCGACAGTATAACAACGCCCATTCGACAATTTCCTATATATATTATACAAGCGATTCCAGCAGTGAGTTTATTGACGAACCATGAGAATTCATTTTGAGCTATCATTCGAGTTGCAATACATTGCGTGCACTCTTGCTGAGCATATCTTATATATAGCTATTGCAAAATATGTCGTGAAACAATACAATTCAATTAAATATTTTCTTATTATCAATGTTTGCATCACAAACATACTGTATCAAAATAAAAATGTGATAATATAATCGATATCTGCTACTTAATTTTCGATACCTACGAGATAACATCGATTTTACAAAGAAATCACAATGGCTTTCACGAATACAATAGCAAGTTTCATCGCCGATCAAATGACACAGATAATTCATTGAGAAGTAAATTTCACAATTAGTGTACATATGAAGATTCATACAAGAAATACATCCATTGACAGTATCACGAAATCTTGCGAAAGAGCTATAGCAGCAAACAAAAACGAATCAATTTATATATTCGTTGAACACGTGGATTTATACCAAATAATAAGTTGCGCAAGCAATAGTTTTGAAAATCAAACATCTTGTAGTATGTATTAAATTCATGTATCGTGATGAATATCTTCTGATTTGTTTTCGTTTACTGAAATACACATGTAAAGATGTATATAAAATATAGTTTTATATTGATAGAAAGTAATCGTTAATTAGTTTTGAACAAGTGAAAGAGTGAGATATAGAAGATGGATAGATATGTATAGATATATATATATATAAAAGAGACAGTGTTGTTAATATTGTTTCCCTTCGATAAACAGGCAGTGACATGTATTCAATATATATTAATTGTGCGGAGTTTGAAATATAAATTATCTATGATGAACGAGAAATGTTGCCTGTGGTTGTATATTTTCAATGACCCCAGTGTCCCAACATATTTCCTTTCGAGTGTTGGCATAATGAATGAAATTCCGTAAAACTTGACGTCATCGTCGTTTTTTTCCTTTCCACTTCGAACAATCATCAAATCACCCGAGCTTCGTGAAACAATTGAAAAATTCGACTGCATCCAAGCACGCAAACGAAGCGTTGCTCATCGAATGATTTTCCTCCAGTGGAGCGTGAGTTGGGCATTGAAATTAACACACGTTAACAAAAGTTACCGTGCGTATACGGCAGAATCAAACGCGAACATGCCACTGCTCGGACTCGAGTCGAAGGGGAGGGGGGGTGAACGAAGCAGAGCCGGCCGTGATCGCCCCCGCGTATATAGTGTGACCAGCGCGAGACCCGCAGTGTGTATAAAAGTGTATCGGCCTGTTGGTGTGTGGGCGTATATATATAAATTGTACGGCGTGTCATAGAGAGAGCTTTTTGCAACGGCCGTGTCTGCGTATATACTTACGAGCTTCCCTCGGAGCTCGAGATGGAGTTTAGAGAGCCGGCGGTGTCGCTGGCGCAGGAGCCGGCGCCGCGGCTCGGGCTCGGCGCGACCAGCCGCTGCTGGTACTGCTGGTAGCTCGGCAGGACCTCCTGCGAGCGCTGGATGCTGCTGGGCGTGCTGTTGCGCTTGCGACCGATCGTCGCGCTGCTGCCCGGGCCCAAGCCCATCAGGCTCGGCCCGCCCACTCCGGCTAGCGCGTTGCCGCTTTCTTTACCGCCGCCCCAACCGTGACGATCAACAGACAAAAACAAAAAAAACACCCGCTCACTATTTTTGCCCCCTCTCTCTCCTCGTCGCTTTCTCTTTCTCACTCGTATATACTTTACGCCGCCTCGCTCTCGAATCGGGTCGAAAGCTGACGACGCGGCTGCCGACGGACCGGGACCAATTCACTTTGGTCCGTTCGTTTGTGTTCTGAGAGCGTGATCGACTTTATTTACCCAAGGTCACATTCCACGATGACGGCCTAGCTCGAAATCGTTTTGGCCAAGCTACGTCAACGTCTTTGACAACTTTTATATACGTATACCACTCGTCCGACCAAACTCGGCGTTTTCTACTTGTCGTAGAAAAATAAGTTTCGGGCATCCATTGACCGTTTACCATGGATTGTTAGATTCCATTCGAAGATTGTAAATATTTCACCGTGTATGAATAATCTTGTGCTCTAATATAGTTTCGAGTAACTGCATAATTTAAAAACTACATTAGATTACTCTTGCTCGACGTGAATTGTAAAAAGTAATTCTTGAATCGCGCGTTCGAAGGACGACGATATCAAGATGTTCATTCTTACGCTATTGATAACCTTTCAATTTCCGCTAGAAATTGAGGATTTTAAAAGGTAGCGCAGTAAGATTGACAAAAAGGAATCGCCTAGCAGATGCGTCAGCATAAAATTGAACTATAATACTGTCAATAATATAAGTCAGGCATCAATACTATTCTAATTATGTAATTATTTCAATTTTATTACGTTAAACTATAGAATAAAACTAGGCTACTAACTATATCTAATTGCTAAATTTAATGTGTATACAAAAAAAAGTTACCTACTTCGTGCTTAATAATATTGTAAAATGAATGTAGAATGTTAAATATGCTGTGAACATCATTCAGGTAATATCATATAATTTGATAGGATCATTCTAAATTATCCAGAAAATAGATAATTTTTCCCTTTCAAAGATATTTCTAAATGATATCGACTTACAATTTACACATTCTTTCTAGATAATATAGTAGTAAAAATTAATTCCGTTGCGATTTGCATCTAATAAGTGAATAAACGACTCAGTTATAAATGTTCAATTTAAAAGTCAATCCAATATCTACTGCAGCCATTTTCTCGAACTGTTTCTCAAGATATTGAAGGAATGTAATAACGGAATAACGAGACGTCACTTTTTATCGAAAGTGGCTTTGAGAAACTTATAATAATGTCGACATTCTCGTATGGAGTATTTTTTAAATTCAAGGGGTGTGAATCACCAACTTTGTGCACATGGCATTGAGCCACTGAATCGCCAACTAATAAAATTATCAAAATGATTCTTCCATGTAATTATGATTTGTGTCACTAACATTTTCGCAAACGAAGCAAGCAATACGTTCACCCAATAATCAATAGCGACAGGACTTTTCATAGCACGATTGGAAATAATCAAAGCTTCACACCCCTTGCTGTAAATGTTGATAATGTCATTTTTGTGTGGATTTGGTAGCTGTGATTGTCATTTGTTTTTGTTCTTCTTGTCACGATGACACTTGGCTTACTCACAACTCATCGCCGAAGGCTTTCTTTAATTATTCCTCAAATTGTTCGTTGCGCAGAGAGGAATTTCACCTTCTTATCCTGACGAAAGTTTTTCTTTTTTTTTTTCTTTATCATTCAACCAAACCAATTTCAAGTTTCATTATCGTTATATGCAGAACTGAAATGAAATGCGACAATTAATTCCTCCAGACCCGTATTTGTGCACCTAGGATTTTCGATCGAGTGGGCCGTACACCCACTCTATGCAAGACCTATAACGATTATCCGTGAACGTATATATATATGCAACGGCACGTTGATACACCTCCGATCGATTGAATGGTGATGATGATTTGAAACGTGAAGAGAAAAAAAAAAGCGAACAAGACCCAAATGTCCAGAGAATATCGAATGCGCCACTGGTAAATATAACGAAACAGCTAAAAGTTCGGATTGTCATTTCGGACCTGCCCCCGTCTCCGCTGCCCTCGGCCTCGCCGTCGCTGCTCGCCGAGCTCGGCTGTCTGCCGCTGCGGCCGCTCGCCGCGTCGGAGGCCTGCTGCTGCTCCGGCAGTACCTCCTCGCTCCTGTGAACTGTAAACGACGACTTCCCCTTCTTCCCGAAACCGAGCCGTCGCTTGCGCCCCTCCTCGCCCACGCATGTATCATTGAAAAACACGTCGGGCGGTTAACGCTATCCATCCATTTTGCTACCATGTGTCTATATTCTACATATGTCAGTTTTTCTACTTTTGTTTTTTCATATCCATTTTTGTCTCGAGTATATATACTGTGCACCGAACAGTCGATATGGCTCGGTTGGCAACAACAATACCCAGACCCCGTCCGTTTTTTGTAAACGTTCGATCAATTATTGGCTGCAGATTCATATATGTCGAGTGCTCGCACGTGTGGGAATGAATGTACCTGTAGACGTGTGTGGTGTATACGTAATCAAGTGAATATGGGTTCAGTTGAAATGCAAAATTTCATCCCCTGTAGATATTTCATGGCGAATCGGTACATAGGTATATAAGTTTTTCTCCGAATTGGTTCGAACAATCAAATGATATGCAGCATGAGATTTTAACCAACGATTAATGTAACAAAAGGCAACTACGAGATTATAGATCGTAAAGTTTAAGCCAGTAAAACAGTTTGAAGGTTCGTCTTTCTCTCGAAACTAATTGAAGAACATCGAAGCATTGGAAATATAAACTCTAGACGCACGACTCTAAATTTGTTTTGTTTCAATTATATATATACGACAGTACATCTTGATAAATATATATACGAAAAAACGTCTATGATTACAAAGATATAAGTCCCCTTCTAAGAAGAGTTTCTAGACATCCAGCCCTCCCATCGAATCCACAACTTGAACTACTCACGTGATCTGATAAAGCCCAATAGCTGGGTATATAATATAATATACATCTAATCAAAGGCTATGTCACATAGTAAGTTGAAAATATAACCAATGACGTATACACAAAGAAACCTTGAGCACCGTGTGCAGCGTCACGTGTGTGCTTGTGTGTGTGTGTGTGTGTGCGCGTTTGTTCGTATTCAATTCGGAATCCTCATCTTTGGGTGTATGGTTAATTGGCTCTCGCGAGTTACCTGTTGCCGAGAGTTGGCTGGTGCTGTTGCTCTTCTTGCCCATGCCCGGCTGGTACTGGCCGGCGCTGTTGCCGCCGCTGCTGCTGCCGCTGCCGCTCTTGCTGCCGGGCGAGCTCTTGCGGCCGCGCCTCGATCCGCCCTCCTCCGGGTGCAGGCCCAGTGCCGTGTCGCTCAGGCTACCGTCTAAACACCAATTTCGCATTTCAGGCATGCTCGACGCCAATCACCCGGGCCGCCCGTGCCAAAAGCAATACCAAACTACGAGCCCGAACTATTCTATGTAGCAACGAGATTCCCCTTACAACCCCCCCCACCTCCCCCGTCATCAGTTGCGACACTACAAAGATCGAGACTCGGAGAACAGAATGGAAATAACAGTCCGAGCCGCGCGATCCAACGTCTAATGCGGTTGGATCACATTGATATATAAGTTCAGCTGTATACGGGGAGGATCACTATAGGTTTTACTCGGATAAGTGTATTGCTAGAAATTTTTTTTCTTCGTTTTGACGCGTCTCTCTAGCTTCTAATTATAAATCCGAGTAGACTCGGTGTGGAGTGAAGTTTTTAATTCAAAAGTGAAACGATAGAATTATACGCTACGGAAATGGATTGCAGTCCTACTCTAATGCCGATTAGAACATCAATGCACAAGTGAACAGTTCATTCTTTACGTAAATATAAACATGTTCTTACAGTATGAGTGGCGTACTTTTTCAAGTTATCTCTATAGGATCGACGGCTATTGAACCACTTTCAATAATTGAACTCGAATTTTTCAAATGTTGAAATATCCCAACTTATATTTTATAGAAATACTTTCACGAGGTATGAGTTTCGAATGTATAAGAAGATTTTCCGAGGAATGACATGAATCTGTTATCCATCTACTTTCATTTGATGATCATTAGACGTCGATTCTTTATTTCATGATGAAATTAAAATTGAACCAGACTTGGTGGGTATGAATTTTCGAGCTTACCGGCGTGTCGCTTTCAAAATTGGGTCATAAAAATCTAATGTATACGTAGTACAGGATGATTTGATCGGACACACGACAGGAGTGCCGAGCATGAAAAGCCATATTATGAATATATAAACGAGATGAAAAATTCGCGAAACCGCAAAATGCACGATTGTGCATCTTGTCGGGAGATTATGATTGTACATTCAAGCCCGCGAGTCATAGATTTCCATTCTGTTCCCCGATATTCAATCGTCACATCTTTTCCCGCGTAATTCCATTCGAATAATCTACTGACGAGTGTAGATATATTCTAAAGAATCGCAGGTCGATCGACAGCTACTTTGAAGGTAAAAAATAATAATATGGATGAGTAAACATTGGTAGTCGGATAATAGCAGCGCAGGTGTGCACGTAAAACAGAGGAAAGATCATCATAAGTTGATATATATATATTGTATAGATATATGTATGTATATAATAGGGATGGGCATGTCAGGAGAAATGGAATGCGACTCACCGGCTTTGTCATCGGTGGGCGCGTCGGCATTGCTAAAGCTCCTGGTGAACTGGCCCCTCTTGATGCTGCCGTTGCGTCTATCTCTGTCGTCGATCGGATACCTGCTCGGCTTCTCATAAGAGCTGCTGTGGCTCGCGTAGTCACTGCATTCAGGCATAGAGGACGATCGTCGATTATTGGATCGGTCGTCGTCGTCGTCGTGACGCGATGGGCGCCGTCGCGATAGACCAACAACATCGTCCATATGTAAGCGCGACGATCGGCGGCGGCGCGCAGGATTTTCGTGATCGACGACGACGACATCGTGATTTTCATCATCGGGGCATCGCAGTTGAATTTTCGCCGCGTAGCCCGCCGCCGGCGGTGGTGGTGGTGGTGGTGGATTATCGTGGTGGTGGTGGTGGTGGTGGTGGTAGTGGTGGTTATGATGATGGTCGTCGTAAGTGGTCCGCGACGGGTTATTAGCAGTGTCGGAGGTAGTAGCGGTAGTTTGGGAATCAAAGTAATTCGAATTAGCGTTACCGGGGCGGGGTGCTCGCTCATAGGGCCTACGTGAATCGCACGGGCCAAATCCGCAGTTCTCGCTACACTGGCTTTCGCTCTCCATCGAGTACTCGTAGTACTCCAGAGTGTCGCTGATGGCCACGTTCCTCTTGATGCCTCCGCCCTGCTGCTGTGGCTGCTGCTGCTGCTGCTGCTGCTGACTCTGTCTTCTGTCGAGCTCGCGGGGCTCCGGGCAGCTACTGTCGCGCCTCATTGGCCTGTGGCTCGGCTCTCTCCGCTCGGATCTCGAGTGTCGGGCTCGCTCAATCTCCAGCCTCTCCTCCTCCTGGCAGTCCGGGCAGTCGGGGCAGGTGGGTTTTTTCCGCCTGGCCCGGGGGTGCCAGGCCTCCGCCTCGTCGTAATTGTGCGTACGGTAGCTTGTGTAGCTCGAATCGAGCGGGTAAGCCGGCTCGTCTCGCCGCCCCGCGTACCTCCGATCTATCACCGTCTCCATCGAGCCGAACTCGTCGTCCGACTGCAGCACGGAGCGGGTGCGGTCCTCGTCGTCGCAGTCCCGGCGGCCCGAGTACCTGTACATCTCCCTCTGCTCGGGGCAGCTGACGTTGCGCCTCCTGCGCTGGCTCCGCCTCGAGTACTCGTCGGCCGGCCTGCCAGGGCCGTGCTCCTCGTCGGCGGTGGCGCGCAGTGCGGGCGTCGATGCGGCCCGCGAAATCAATCTTCGTCTCTCTAGATAAGGCACATTTTCGTAGAGCGGCTCGGTCGCGATCGTCGCCTCGCGGCCCGAGCCCTGCACAGCCGAGTTAGCGTACTCGTTGAATCTAACCGATTGTCTATTGTAGTCACCGCAGTCTCGTTGCTCGTAGTCGTAGTACCGGTCGGCGCTGTCGTCGTAGCCCTCGTCCACGACGCTCCAGTTGTCGTACACCGCGTACTCGTTGTTGAGGTAGGAATCGTTGCTTTTAGTCCGTGGTCGCCGCTGCTGCTGCTGCTGCTGCTGCCGGCTGCTCGGCCGGGGGGTGCTCCTCTCGGGGGACCTCCTGCGCCACCTCGACAGCTCGGCTATCTGGCTGTGGTAGCTGCCGGGTCGGTGGCGCGACGAGGCGGCCTCGCCGAACTCGTCGATGCTGCAGTAGACGTGCTCGGCGCCTGCATCGGCGTCGAAGCCGTCGTTATCGAGGCCCCTCGACCTCGACCTCCTGTCGGGGTACGTCGACCAGCCGTCGCGCGCCGCCGCCGGCTCGCTGCCGGGCAGGTAGATCTCGGTCTCGCCGGCGCTCAGCTCCGAGTCGTAGCCGTACATCTGGCGGAGGGAGCGGGCGGCGTACGCGTCGATGTCGACCTCGTCCGCGTCGTCGTCGTCGTCGAGGTCGAGGAGGACGCGCAGGTCCTTGAGCCGGGCGTTGCGCTTGCTGATGTCCCGGGCGGGCTTGTTGCCGCTGAAGTCGTAGTAGGGCGTGCTGTGGTCCTTGAGGGCGGGTATCGTGTCGCCGTAGCCCTCGTCGCTCAGCGACATGTTGCGCTTGATCTTCTGCCGGGCGGTCTGGAGGCTGTCGTCGCTGAAGACGTTGCCGGCGCAGCCGCGGTACTCGAAGCTCTTGGCGCGCCGGTGGGCCAGGGCCCGGCGGCGCCTGCTCTCGTGCCCGTCGCGCTCCAGCTCGTCGTGCTCGGCGGCCCGGCCGTACAGGCAGTCGTAGTCGAAGCTGTGCGCCTTGGAGGAAAGGAGGGATCTACGCATGCTGGTCGTGGATGGGTAGTCGGCCGGCAGCCGGGGGCAGCTCCAGCCGGCGAGGAAGCTCTTCTTGCGGCTGGCGGCGGCCGCCGCGAGGACGGCCGCCGCCCGGCTGCTCGCGGCGGCCGCGCTGCTCCGGCCCTGCCAGCTGCGGGAGCGCCGGTGGTGCGGCCCGGTGGCCGCGAGGAGCCTCTGACCCGGGAGCAGCGGCTCGCTCGGCTGCGGCGGCTGGCCCGAGGACGCGAGCCTGATGTCGCCCCAGCCGGTGTTCTTCGCGCGGAACTTGTCGATGAGGCGCTTGTTGAAGTCGACGCTGAGGCAGTCCTCGACGTAGATCTCGGGGATGCGGGGCTTGCGGCCCCTCGTGCCCCGGCCCGCCGCCGGCACCGACTCCGGCTTCAGCAGGAAGCCCTCGCTCACCGTGTACTCGCTCGTCTCCGGGCTGTAGTAGCGCAGCACGCTCTCGTCGACCGTGTGCGAGCGCGCGAACGGCGCCCGTATCCTCTTGCAAAGCGAGCGCACGACTGCGGACTTGCTCCGTACGAGGGGATTGTGGTGCAGGGGAGGATGGTTGTTGTGCTTGCTGTTGGGGTGGTGGATCCTAGGCTTACAGGGCAAATTACTCGGGCAATGGCATTCACTGCAAGCTACCCTAAGACGGTGCTTGCGCCTAGAGCGCCTAGGGGGTGGGGCCATCGGGGATACGACACCGGGTATAAATACGTTTTTAACTGTCGGTCTGCAAACAATTTCGTTCATATATAGAAGTTGCGCCATTCCATTATCAATAATCACTAGATATCAATTGTATGTATAGAATATTTTGTTTTTGCATTACACACTATATACTTGATTTGTTCAACTTGTTTATATATTATGTTTTGTTAGAGAAATTCTGTTGGTGGCGTGTTATATGGTATATATTGAGAGTTTTATGTGAGAGGGCTTTTTAGGCTGCCCCATTCTTTATTCTCAGCGATTCGGCACGAGAGCACCGAACACACGCGTCGGGCGTGAGTCGCTCATGATACTCCATCGAATGATCGGCTCTTTCACCCAAGATCACGCGCTCAATCACAAATAATGAAACACATATAGTATGTGAAATTTGTGCGGTGAGATGCATCGTGACACGAATAACACACATATATTTTATTGTATTTATATTATTATTGTTATTATGCAACCCGGTAATCAAATTTTGACCGACACCGATTCCTGATCTATCAGAATGGGACGCTCTTTCATCTGTATATCTGTTATATTAAATCACCCTTAAATGGACATTGACGTTACAGTGCATGAGGAAGTGCAGCTAAACAACTATATATTCAAAGAGCTAACCTAATCAGATGGACCAGTCGCGAGGGATATCTAATTTTGTAAGGGCAGGGGGGCGGGGGGTAAGCGGTTCGAGCAGGCAGAGAATAAGGGCGTGAGCTGAGCAACTCTATCTACACTATATCTAATGTCTAAGGACCATCCATTTCGCAATGTCCATTTAACTCAGGGATTTTAGTTGAGTTAAGCTCGAGCTATCAGACTATATGTATCCAGATAATTTAGACCACGCGCGTTATCGCGGAGATTATTTCACATTTAGTGGAGATGACGGATGCGATGGCGGCTCAAAATAATACGAGAAAAATCAACTTGAATTCGTTGGTCGCAGTCTCTCGTGCGGATGATTGAAAACCAAAACCACGGGATAATGAATGAGTCTGAGAGCTGTTTACTTTGATATATATTGATTTTGAGGATATATGTGATTTTGTAAGGTGAGCATTCAATGCGTGATAGGTATATTTTTATATTTATATAAATGATGACTGAAGAGTGAGTGAAGAGTTGTTGAGTATACTCACATCAATGCCCTCGAACCGCGCGGTCGCTCGGATTGCGTGCTGAAGGCACTGCTCGTAACTGAGCCAATGCTCTCCATATCGGAATCCCCAAGATCAGCCAGCACGTCTTTCTCGGGACTTATGTGGCCTCTTCGCGGCCTGTGTAACCTGTGAACGTGACTGTGCGAGAGCGAATGCGGATCGTGCCCCATCGATGGCAGATCCGAATCCGATAGTCCACTTAATCTCCTTTCCCAGCCTGTCGACGAACAACGTAATATTTATTACCCCAATCAGACTCGTCGGCGCGGCGTTGTATTCGACCGGTCAAACGAGTCGTATATACACATCTGTGACAAATCGACAAAGGATTACGGATTTCCCCACGTGCAGTGTGGTTTTTCTTTCCGTGCTAACACATACGGCGATTTCTTCGCAACGAAAAAAAAAAAACAAAAATAACAGAACGATCGATCGCAACATTCAACATTGTTTCAACATCGAAAAGTTGATGAGGAAAGAAACTTGCGATAAATCAAGAAGTTGCTCACAAAGTATAATTGTCCAACAGTGGAGTCTAATTATTTCCCTCCCTTTCAAGTTTTTGAAAATCCTATGCATTGCATATACATACATAATGAAAAAATAATTTTCACGCCTTGTTAGATTAAACCCGATTTAATTAATGATTGCTACAAATAACACAAATTCATCACTGTTTTATCTATAAATTCGACAAGCACGATTAGGACACGTGCAATTCCAGAGAATCATAGAAGAGCGATGATAAGTTATTTTTTATGTAACAGCTAGCCTGAGAGAGCGAAGCTCGCCCCCTTTGAAACGGCTCCAATTAACATATCGATGTAAATAATTCTGGCAAATAAGGTCGCACAAATGAATCTATGTCGATTGATGGTAGGGCTTCTATTACTCGACATTGCGTCCGTTTGAATATGAAATAAGTATGAGAGAAGAGTTCACACTTGAAGAAGAAACACTTTTGTACAATCAAAACATCATAATTCTGTGTGGCATTACCTCCCGTCCCACCTCTATTATACGTTCGAATGAATATTATTGATTTCTAGGAAAATCTATGCCCATAGACGATACTGACTCGGTTAGTTTCGCTACTGAACATTTGTCTGTTTGAAAAAAAAAGAAAGCAAACGATAAGGCTCCGCAATGTGAAACAAAACTTTATCGCCCATTTAAAGTATATCGCAATCGCTCAACATACCTCCCATCCCGCTTCTATAAAATGTGTGCATTGGCCGGCTTCGATGTCTGATAAATCTCGCTCTTTCCTCGAAGTCTTGAACGACTCGTTCTTTAAGGGCAGCATGCAAGTTGGCTGGTATTTGAGGCAGTTGACGCTTTTTTGGCGAGCCCGTGGGTGTCGCCGTTGCGGATCTCGATCCAAACCTTGAAGAAATTCAAAAACATCAGTCCTCTGCAAGGATACACATCTGTTCATAATTCTCTTGGGTGACTTTTTTCCACATTTTATTCGCGAGGACGAATGGAATCACGCTCGTGGAAGCGTTTAATCACGTTTATTAACACGAATATTTGGTTGGCATCGTGTTTGTTGAATCGCAAAATCGAATATTTTTCAGTATCATTTTGAGAAATCTCAAATCATTATTAATGAGTTCTGAAGGCGACCACTAAGTTACCATCGACTAGGACTAATGCCATGGTGCAGTTGTAAGAAAGAAGAAAAGAGTAAGATGCGACCATCGAAAGGGAATGAGGATAAGAGAGAGAGGCTGTAGATAGAAAGTATAAGTATGAGTGTGGATGGGGCTAACCTTGCCGACATGTATCCGGATGAGTAAGGGATGGATCTGTGGTCCGGAGGCGAGAGAGACCGATGACCTGTGGGACTCTGTGATCTCTCCCGGTAGCGTAGACTAGGTGAGTCCATTGGCGCAGCACTGTGGGATCTGTTGCCCAGCATCGTCGTTCGGTGCGGCTCGTCCTGTAAAAGCCCAAGTTCCAACCGAGACTCTCGTTACTCACTCTTATCCTCTATATATATATGCCTTTCCCCCATACGCCTCTATAGATTTTTCTTTCTGCTTCACTACGTGTACTCGCGTTTAGTTCGTGAATTATGGCCTCACATGCAACACCACATTATCATAACTTATATACTTCTTCGCCATAATACGCCTGGCCGTCCCCCATTAACGTGAATTATAAATTCACCGTTTCAACCGTAACAAATCTGAACGTTCGTTGTAGTCGTTACTCGATATTGCCTAATTATTGTAATACAACATTCAAATATGATATATATAATACAAGAGAAATAATTAAGATGTCAATAAACTAATTCAAATAATTAAAACTAGTTTCAACTCTATTGATTTACGATCCTACGTATAATCAAAACAATTCGATATAGACAGAGAATTTCTATGCGTATATACTTCCATTAAAATTACAAGAAAAGATATATTTGAGCAGAATATTTTTGTAGTCACATCTATATAATAAACTTGCAAATATATAGGGTCTGAGGAGTGAACAAGATTTAAAAACAAGAGTGCACTCACGTGGATCATACAACCGGAAAAAATATGGGTATTTCGAATCGTCTTCATTGTACACAAAAATATTATTCGCTCAAAACATGCAGGTGTACTCGCGGCCATATTCGTGGATTCGATCTTCTCGTTAGTTATACAAAAACTCGCGGGCCATGATCAATCTATCTCCTGTAACTCTTGCAAAATTTTCTTTTTTTTTCAAATCATTTCGCGAGCTATGCCAGTACTTCGGATACTGATATCGAGTTGGCTTTCCGATGCGAGGCGGACAAGAAGACTCGACGAAATCCAAATGGGTCCCGGGTGTACGGCCATCCAGCGACAACGTATATTGTACACACATCAATATGTATATATATATATATTTGTGCGAAAAGAGAAACGACGGAAGGAGATAAAAAAAAGTGTAAGGAAAATGAAAAAGCAGCGAAATAAGTATAACGAGGGACAAAGTTACACATAAATGAGTAGTACATACGGAGAACTGTCGGAAATTGACCTTTCGGTAATGATGGTAGCCGGATATGGAGGCTGGATACTCGCGCGTGCTCATGAGGGCGGCTCGCTTCCTGCCCTGGGGTGACATGTCCCTCCGGCTGCGATGCTCCCCGTCCACGCACAGCTCCTTCTCCGGCGGTGGGCTGGAATAGTGGCTGCTCCAACAGTCGTGCATTTACATCAAAATTAGTAATCGTGCGATCGCCGCTACGAGGCGTTATATATATACTGAGTTCGCGGTGACAATTGGGGGATGTATACATATACATATATATACATAGCTGTAATGTGTGTATATATATGTATATGTATATAGCGTTTACACTGGCTACCAGGCGCGGCCTAAGCTGCACTCTCCAACCACCGTGGACTGGCGATTTCTTACGTGCGCTTCGTCATCGTCGTTTAATTCAAAGAGATCTGTAGATTCCAAAGGTATCATGCCGCGATGTGCATATACATATACTTTCAATCGAACGTTCAATGTTACAAACATTTGGCCGGGCTCCAAGCTCGGGCAGAGATGTAAAATAAAACTCGCAAGAATCGCGTTGAGTAAATACGTCTGGAATTGTTGGCTAACTAGTTCACGCGGAAATATGTGTACTGATGCGTGGTAAGAGATTCTTTTCATCTAACCAGCTAATGGAACACGAAAAAACACACCCTAAACGCGCGAGAAGCTAACAATTTTCGAGATTTTCAAGGGTGCTCGATTCTTCAGAATAATCTCCGTTGCAAAATAGCCAACAGCACTCGCCGTATAAATCGCCTTTCCACATCACGTGCAATACAGTAATGCTATTAATTTTGTTAAAGAACCGATCATCCATCGAATAGCACATCGATGTATGCGTGCGCATTCGATTCTTTGAAGGGTTCTCCAACGTAATTTCTAGATTCAAAGACAGCAATGAAATGGACTCTCTACATTTTTGCAGTATTAATTTTTTTTTCCAAAAAAGTTTTCACCGAAATGAGATTTGGATGTAGAAACTTTTTTTACAGCTCGAAAATAATGTTTTGGCTATAATATTTCAAATACAAGGACGCTAGCTTGGTATGAGCGTTCCAATGTATATATATGCTAAAAACTAACATTTCTATTCCGATGTGTCGCATTCGCTCGTAGATTGATAATAAGCTCATCTAAAAAGCAAACTTTTATCGCGTTGTTTCTAAATAAATATATAGTATATAATGAGATGCATCTACAGCAATGTTCATATACGACGTATGCACATGATTATAACAGTATACAATTAACATTTACATAAAGAAGAAAAAGTGAGACTTAGCATGATATGATAATTGGATTCCACTCTCATTCGTATAGTTCCTCACTAGTTATTATTGACATTTTTCCATGTCGTTATCCGAATCAATGATTCTATTGCAAACAAATGCTCTCTAACAAATACGGCTCTTTCAAACAAAAGTAAGTTAAGTCACTATGTCTCGTTACGATTCAATTTTTCCAAGTTGGCTTGGTTCTACGAACTCTAAAAAGAAACCTAATAATAAACTAGTACAAGGCAAATTTTCAAGAATGCATGATTGCGTGATCATGAAGGAAAAAATATAATATCGAAAAATCGTACCGCTTATAATTTGGCGGCATATTATGAAACCTAAAAAGTAAACGAAAAAGTATTTAATCCAAATAAGCCTAGTCGTTGGACAATTAATTAGTTGTATCGAAATTGGATTGCGAATTTTGACAGTAATGCATCGTGTTCGTGATAACTATCCACTGAAAAATTTTTGATTTCGCACTTTCAATCCAGCAACAAGAGAACTCGACATGTTCAGCTGTTCGTTTAGAGTAATCGTAACTTTTTCTTTCCCGATAACAAATGAATTATTGAGAAAAATCGAGTTTAGAGAATCGCGTTTTCTTGCCACACAAATCGTCGACGAGAAACGCAAGCCCTAGTTTTTATACTTAGTATGTACGCATCGACGTCAGAAAGAGTGACACCAATATCTGTTGATATGAACTTTGAGTAAGGAATTTCGAGCGTTATCATTGAACTTTACAAGGTCTTTGTCAGAGAATTATTCCCGTCCCACAACCAGCATCGGTGGGTTAACATTCCAAATAGAAATTTCACAGTTTCAGTGTGGTATAATTGAGTTTGGGGTGTGATTTTCAACTATATATATACGCATTACAGGCAGAATTCTACGTTATATTGTGGCTGAGTGCTCGGAGTATAAGTAGTACTTTTTGCATTTCCAAGTCTTCCATTTCCAGCAATCATCGGTGCCATTATGTGTATTCTGAACTGGTCAAATGTCACTTAACACTGTCCCTCAATTGCAAATTGCGACTGCGATAAAAGTTTCTTTCCCAACGTGAACTTGAGTTTTACGTAAGTTTTACTCTTTTGAAATGTCAGCTGAAAATCCAGCGATAGTCGAGTTGGCAAACGTTTAATAGTACAATGTCAAATCATAAAATTATGAGCTGCGAACTGACCTACATACGATAGGAATATCGAATCGTAGAATATTAGCGAATTCTCAATAATATCGATGTTGAATTACATCAATCGAACGGTAAAAACAAAAAAAAAACGATCAGCCGCTCAACGACTTGAGAAGAGAAACACCAGTGTATGGCGAAAAAACAAGAGCCCGACGGATCTGGTACAACAATCGAAAAATCCTATGCGACACGCACAGTTGTACCGATGCGCATTCACTCGAGGCACAGCGGCACAACACTCGGACAGCGAGTCGGGTCGTATGTTTTGAAACACTGAATGAACAATGGGCGGCAATGCGGGATGGCCATCGCCTCGCTATTACCCGAATCAAAGAAATATTAATCCCCCGGGCACGCGTGACAATTAGCAGTTGATGAATATTCGAGGCAGAGGCGGCGGCGGCGGCGGCGGCCGCGAGAGAGCATTTAATAAGCGTCTGGTCGGTCGCGACGTGGCGGCATAACTATTCCACGATGGATTTATCAATTCACTGCGAAACCCGCTGGAGTTATCCCATTAGGCCATATTGAACGTTTTATTAAATATGTGCGGCTCGCGCTGCTGCTGGCAGTGTGTGAGCGGAACGAACGGCAAAGAGAGGGAGAGAGAGAGAGAGGGAAAGTGGAGTACACGCGAAGAGAGGGAGGAAAAGAAAGAGGGGTAGGTTACGCTAGGTTAGGTTGGCAACGGCGCATTCATTGCCGCATCGCCTCGGCTCGAGCGCTGCAACGGCTCACACACACACACACACACACACACGCGCGCGCGCGACGCATCTTCGCGGACAAATACAGTCGTTAGTTTCCACGTTTGTCGGCCACCTATTATATCGCTACGAGCCGCGACTTTTGTTCACAGCCCATCTACAAGCGAATCACGAATTTTGCGCACTTTCGTTTCGGCACTCGACTCTCCCACTCTCCCCCCTTCCCCCATCTTCACCCTCGCCAATGTATATATACAATGGCGCGAACACGCGTAGCTCGGAAAAATTATACATTCGAGGGACGGGCGGCTGGCGAGCGGTGCAGGCATGCAAAATGTAGCCCCCCTCGCCCCCCCCCTCCCCCCCGGGCAGGCGTGTGCGCGGGCGCGCGAGACTCGAATCCGCGATTTTTCGAATGTTTCAATGTCGGCCGAGATACACGGGCGCGACGAAACGAGCGAAAAATTGATGGGAAATCGTGCGAGATTTTGGCAAGTGTGTGTGTGTGTGTTACACGCTGGAGACTCGAGGACTCGCGAGTTATCGGTGTGGAACTGCGTATGTAAGCTCGCGAGCATCGCTCGAAACTTTAAGCATCGAATTGTGAGACTCGTGGAGGGTGGAGGATTCAAAATAAGCAGTTTGATTGATGCTCGATTGGTATCGTGCTTTTTGATGACAAACGATTTTGCGACTGGCTATGTGTTCTGAACTTGGGTGATTTTTAAAAGCAGCGTGAGTAAAAGAACGTGCCGAGTAGAAGCAACGCGTGAATCGAAGAAATACGTTGGCTTGTATTTTAGAAAGAGTTTTACGTAATGACTGCTGCGCCTTCCATTCAGAAACTCGCACTGATACACTATATAGAACAGACTTCTTGTAAACTACGCTTTCAAACTTGCGCGAACCCTGCGACGACGACACAACTCATGATTTTCGTTTCGTAATTCACAAGTAAATACTACGAGCAAGCTCGGGTGAACTGCCACTGGACACTTTTGCCTTTTCGGCTATTGAAAACGACGCGCACATGACAATTTTCTCTCTCTCTCTCTTTCTCTCTCTTTCTTTTTATTTCGTTCCCGTTCGGCGCGGTCAACGCTCATTTGTATTCATTCGAAGGCTGTTTAACGTCGGCAAATATTTTTCGCACTTTGTGTTTTTGTTGAATCAACGTAGACTGCTCCAGGGGTGATTTTTCAATGTCCGCAATTGTATCGGTGCGTGTAATGAAATGCATTACGATTGGATTGGAAAATTAGAATCGGCGTATAGGGACGAAGCGAACTCCACCACCGAGACGAGCGATTTCATTAGAGATGAAAGAGAACCAAAAAACTAACAACTCAAGAGAATCTTTCGTTGCGGAAAGGATATTAACAGCGAACCCTTTCGTATTCTTTCATTCTTCTCGATTATAATTGTGACATTGATCAAACACGAGTACGCGGCGATTGTAATAACAAAGGTATGAAAGGCATCCGAAGCTCGAGAAAAGTGAGGGCGAACAAAACAAACAGTGGAATTCACACGCGGTGTTCGGATACAAGAGGGAGGGAGAGAAAAGGGGGGGGGGGGAGAGAGACAGCGCACACGGGGCCTCGTTCGACCGCGGGAAAGTACGTTTCAAGGCGCGAGCGAGCGCGCGACGACAGTTGGCCGCGCGCGGATTAATCCGGCGATTAAGAGCAATACAAACGGCGGAACGAGGCTAGCTTGTTGGGCTTTCGCATTGCTCGCTGGCTTTCGATTGGCGGAGAGAGAGAGAGAGAGAGAGAGAGAGAGAGAGAGAGAGAGAGAGAGAGAGAGAGCGAGAGGGAGAGCACAGGGCAGGGCAGGGCAGGCGGCGCGGCACTCACAAGTAGTAGTAGGAGGACATGGTCGGGTTAGGCGAGCGAGCGAAGGCACACATTGTCGCTGCGTCGTCGGCGCTGGCCGGGGCGGCGCATCGCACGCGTCCGCAGCCAGCGGCGGTCGCGGCCCAACTGGTATGTCAATTGGCTTGTTGCCCAGTTTTATAACTTGGCTTGCACACTGCTCCGCTGCCCTCACTCCGCTGCTGCTGCTGCTGCTGCTGCTCCCTCCTTTGTTTCCCTCTCTCTCGCTCGCTCGCTCACTCCCTCTCTCTGTTGGGCGCGCACGGCTCGTTGCCGCCGTCTTCTGCCCTCTCCACGATCGCGTTCCATGCAGCGCGCGACCGACCCGGCACCCCCGGCTTGCGTCACCACCAGCTCCGTCACGATATATCCCCCGCTGCAGCCAACGATCGGAACGCGCCCGCGCGCGCGCCCTCGTCTTCTGGACGAGCTCGCTCGCTCGCTCGCTCTATATATCCTTGCTTTTTGCATGTCTCGAGTCCCGTTGGCATGAGCCTTTGGATTGTTCCTCTTCTTTTTCCTCTTTTTTCCGTATGTATATATTCCTGTTTTTTATTTTTGCTTTTTTTCGTGTGCGACGCTCCCCTCGCACGATTCGACGATCGGTTCTGGCGCAGGAACATTTATATTTGTCAGCTAGGAGTTTTTAGCAGCGTTGACGCGAGTCGACTTGCTCTGGTATACACGACAGTCTACATCAAGACGTTGGTGAACGAATGAAGAAATTAAAACGCGACGGTTCTTCTTATCGGTGATTTCGTAGTTTTTACGGGGACGAGGCATATCATACTCTGTCGAGGCGAATCAGAGCAGCACAGTCGTTAGTCTCTGGGGGCCAGAGTCACGAATCCCGCATTTTGACTCGAGTTATTAGGCTCCGCGGATTATTTTCCCTTTGTCATATTCATTGAGAAGGCGAATTAGTCGCGGGAGTGTGATATATGAATCATGTAATTGGTCATCTCGATCGAGCTTTTCAAATGCAACCCATAAAGCTGCGTATAGAATTTCACGTGTGCGCGAGGTTGAATATATCTCAAAAAGTTTCAGTGGAAAGTATCTTGATTCGAAATTCCTATGTGTGCCGAACATATATACATATACGCTCACGTCAGTAAAATATATCTATAAATCAGAGTAATCCTGTGTTTGAGCCAAGATATGAATAAGATATGCAAGGATATGAAGCCTTTTTTGGCTCCTTTTAAGATTCCCGATGCGATCCTCCGCAGGAATCGTAATATTCATAGCAATGTGAGAATCGTTTGGAAGAAATGCTTTAACGTTCGGATTATCACGTACTGTGAATTTGTCAGCTCGCTTGAGCGAACGAATAAAAATAAATTATCAAAGATTCGATTCTCGCTGACAAGATTTATCTCCACTAAAATCCTGTACAAGTAATCCATCGTACCAATCGTGAGAAACAGTATAATTTATCGAGAAAGATTTGTCATCGTATGCATGAGATGTCCTAATTCGCGAATACATGTAATTGCAAAGTACTCTGGTAATATTAGTGTTGGCATTCACAATCCTTCCAAGATTACTCACCTCGAAGAACTACCAATACTGCTGACACTCGCTCCGTCGGCCGTTCTTCTGTGCTCCCTCGAGCCATCGCAATCGGTAATGTCGCACTCCGACGTATCGGAATCACTCAGTCTCGAAGTAGTCGATGGCGGACTCAAATGACAGTCACCCGGCGTCGTCACGATGTCGTCGCCCGCATCTTGATAATAGCTGCGACAAAAATATTCAATCAGACGCGCTTCGTACAAACACGCGATCCAAATAGATTTACAGATTTCCAAATTTTTTTCTCTCCTAAGCATCTTCACACTCTCGGTATAGACGACTGTACGGATGAACAATTACGCGCGAGGTGAGGAGAATATTGTGAAAGTTGATTTCATCAAATCGTTCGATCCATACAGAATCCAACGGCATCAACGAATTGGCTCTGCTGATATTTTGTTCTCCAATTCGACAAGTTAAATTTACTATAGTATGAGAGTCGAATCGGTAAAATCTGTACTTCATCCTGCCCTTAATCTCTTACTCAATCAATAAATATATCTTCGGAGAGTCGTGCACGCAAGGCAGTCACAAAAACTGCTAGCAGAGTTGATTATTGCGAGCAAGGTTCAGTGACGTTATAGACAACTGAACAATACTCGGCCCATAACATCTCAAAACCGTAACACCTCCGAGCAGTCAGTTCGTCTTGTCGATGAGTCACTTGCTTTTACAAAGGATTCATCTTTATATTATAGTTGGAGACGAAAGAATCGGCACCGAGCGAAAAGGATGTTTGGAGAATCGCAAAAGTGCTGAAACTTCCGAAAAATGAATGATGAAAGAGAAAGGAAAAAGAAGAAGACGGAGAATTAGAGGAAGAAGCACAAGGACAGGAATAGTCGGAGAGTCGGAACTCGGGGCTCGCAGCCGAAAACGTGTAGAGGGAGCGGGGAATAGTGCGAGTCGAGCACTTACCCGGCTTGGCGATGCTCCTCGTGCGCCATGAGATAATGCCACTCGAGCTCGTCGTTGAGCAAGGAGGCGCCGAGGCCGAGTATGACCTCGCCGAGGAAGTCGTTGGCACCGTATCTCCCGTAATCCCACACTGTGATCTCGAGCGAGCGCTGCCTCAGCTCGGACCACCTGATACCACTGTAGACAAACGTTTGGTCCCATCGTGGCTCGTTCGTGTTGGCCAGTGTTTTCGTTCGCCTCTTCGATTTCTCGCTGCAACAGCACTACTCTTAGCTCCCCATCCAAATCCGTCTTGCCAAACTTGGCCGTTACTACTGGGACGCGACATCGACGTGCCATCCGGATCGAACTATTCCGCAAAATGCGCTCGTCCGCGGTGGAGAATCGCAAGTAGATTTTTGAGAAGCTCGCGAGTGTAGCATGTCGGCTACTAATAAACTACTTATAACCGAGTTTGCTGACACTTTTATTTTTAATTTTTATAAACACTAGGCCGTCTCGTGATGAGTTTACTTTAGCGACTTTCGGGGATCTGAAAAACTGTTTTATCAAGAAAAGATCAAATAAACTGGCTCGGCGAATTAAATTATTCTATTTGTGTCGTGAATCCACTGGGAGACCCACTCTATATGATGCACCGGAAGTTATCGATCTTCGGGAGTATATTTTCGAGAAAAATTATACCAAAATGTAGAAAGCCGAAGTTGATGACTTTCACTCTAGATCAATTGAAGATACTCAACTTCATAATTTTGAATTGAAAATTCTACTTTTATCCCGTATTTCGAAAAGTAACCCATTAAATGGTTTTAGAGGATTGTGTCAATTCCGAACTTGCTTTGGTATTATATCCTCAGAAACTTAATTTCGAATCGGATGAATGATCGGTTTTTCCACAGAGATCAAAAATAGTAGTTTTCACGGACGTTATTATTCAAAATTCTCAAGTAAATTATTATAAGATTACAATACAATCTCTATCAAAAGTTCGGATCACTGATCCATGACGCATACAGATTTCTTTAACTTTTAGTTGAACCGTTTTTGTCAAAGAATCATTCTTGAAGAGACGTTTCAGTATTTTAATTATAAACGGGACATCCATTAACTATAAAACAGTAACACGTTTAAATTGAGGTTCATTATATAAGTAAAAACTGTACATAATGAGTTTTTGAGATTCGTTAATCCCATCGTAGAAAAAATATTTCATTATAATAAATTTCTTCTGAATATTCATTAATATTTTTTGACATTCATTCAACCGAAAATTACGAAGATTCTATTTGACAGTCTTGATTAAAATGATAATATTAATTTATAGTTTTGGATATCATTAAAACCGTCTATTGTTGCATTCAGATAAATCTTGACAAAATTTGAATGATAAACTAATTATCCAGACAGGAATAAATTATCAGTCACTCTTCGTGTTGATGATCATAGAAACGCGTTTTAATTTAAATCTAAAACCACGACTGATCATTTTCTTCGACAAACGATAATTAATATCTTAAAAGTACGAATTCGATTGTTTTTTTTTATGATGCTAATATGAGTAGTATGGTGTGAGTTTAGGCCGACAATTCGTAGCTAATGTCGATACGAACGCTAACCGTCAGTCCCTCCATTCATTTTGGTATTCTAAAGAATGTTGATGGAGAATATGATTTTTAGAATAAGAAAAAAACAATCAGATTGAGAGATTATTGTTTTAACAGTATATAAATTACCACAATTTTCAAATGCAAAAAATGAAAAATTCAAAAACATGTAAGACAGTCAAACTTCTGAACCATTCGTGTATAGTATCCGCGAAGAGTGTGATTTTTCATAGTTATTAGAGAACAAGCCTCCCACGGGTATCGTAATGCATCATCAACGCGCTTGCCGATTATGAATATTCAATTACGTGGATGCGGGTGTGAGTAATCAACCAGTTCCGGTATACCGGAGGCGGGAGAAAACCTTGGCAATGTATCGCGCGCTGCGGATTATATATGTAGAGTTGCACGTACCTCCTGTCGGGAAGCAAATAAATCTTGGCGTAGGAACTTCTTGGCTGTCCGTTGGTGCGCGGTATGAGGCCGGTCGCGCAGATGAGTGTGACCACGAGCTGTAGCGCGCTGGCGTCGAAGCTGAGCTTGACCTGCAGCCTGCCTCCCACGCTGCTGCCGACCTGCTGCTGCTGGGCGGCGACCGGGTGGCGGAACTGCCTGCTACCCATGCGACCCTGCGCGTACAAGTCCGGCGAGCCGGGCGACGTCACCAGCACCGACGGCTTGTTGTTCCGCGCGTCGTACAGCTCTGTTGTGTTGCCGGTCGGTGTGCAAAGTGGAAAAAGTCGAGACTGTACTGACGTGCCTGAGCTACGGACGGACGGGGGTTGGGGGGTCGAGGGAGGACGGAGTACGACAGACACGGCACACGGTACAGGGGAGTCTGTTTTACCGGCGGTGGAGTTGGGTACCGGTTATATGTATATTGAAGCGGGTATACGGCACTCATAATTGGTACGCAAGCTTTTTCGTTAACGTTGCAATACTTGTACAGTTTCGTCGGTCGGTGGTTGGGTACTACCAAACATACACAGCAGAACATGTCGAGGGGCGTTATCAGTCTGATTTTCGCCTCATACAATGGATGGAGGAAACCATTGACATGAGAGGTTACATGCCCAGAGAGTTCTCGCATTGTTTTGAGGAAATGGAAACACACATATTACGCAGTATAGCCAATTTTATTTGGATGTTGATCGAAAAGTGTACTCTACTATTCTATACCAGTTGACAGGAACAATTTATTCCAGGAACGGGGCACTACACTCGTCAGTTTCAATCTCGAGAAGTGCTGATAACGATCGACTGATTTACCACTAGGAATATATTCGAGAGATGTTATTATACGAAACTCCTTCTCACATTGATTGAATGCTTCGTTTGAAAAAAATTAATTGAGAAAACAAACGTACAAGGAAATTTTCGATTACATTGATCATTATAAATTGTTGTCAGACAAATAAAGCTTTCATTAAGAGTCATATTTCGAGCTAACATCGAATCTCTAATTCGGTCAAATGATACGAGGATTCTGGTAATATTAATCGAAAACGAATTTTTCGACAGATACAAACACAGATACAAACTAGATGATGGATAACATTTAAAACGCAAGATTTTTTCTGTAGATAGGAATACAATCATGGAAAATGATTATTTCCAACGATATTGTCACATTTCTGGAAATATTCATTTATATTCATGAGCAAGGGATTTTTCATTTGTAAATTTGATTAAAAGTCATACTTGATAAGCTCGGAAAATTTCAAACCTACCAAACGTTTCTTTGGGAATATGTTCAGATTTCTGATTCTCTGATGGAAAAATAACTAATCAAAAATTACTTAGGATATATGAAAAAGAATTATATTTTTGATGTTCAAAACTACCACATAGGGAAGAGCGGCGATAGTAGAAGTACACTTGCGTGAGGCATATTTACTTATTTTATATTTACTAATTATACCCATCATGTATGATGAAAATTGTCAGCGCAAATATAACACATTGTGCCCATTTGGCAAAATACGTCAAAACATCGACTCCACACTAGTTTTGCATTAGAAAAGTTTTTATGGCTTTCGATAGTTGCGTTTCAGAAGCTACTGTTAAGAAGCCTGTTTGAATTATACCGCGATTGCTATTGTTAATATGCTAAACTAAGTTTAAGGTACAGCGTATGTCACACTTGTCTTCGATAATTGAATATTCGAGATGAACTCACATTTTATATACAATATATTTCTTTCTGTCAATTTGGATTTACTATCTTATATGACTCAGCCTGGGCATGTTCTGGATTGATTGACATTTTCATGTCAAAATAGCTTCTTCATCGGAATTTTGTATAATGACAAGATCTTTTTAGGCTTCATATTCGTTCGTTTTTCAAAAATGACGGTACTAATAAAACCGGAACCTTAATATCTTATTAGAAAAATATCAAATAAATGTTACGTGGTTTTTAACTGATTCTCTCTTTTTGGGAACGCTGCATGGTAAGCACAAATTTTCAAGAATTCTGAACTTTTGCGCATATCCCTAGGGAATCAAATTCATGATGATTTGATAAGTTATATATATTATATATTATAAATAAAAATTTCACTTAGAACAATTTGAGTTCTTTCTTATCTTCCAAAGATATAGAAGACGAATAGGATCCATCCAATATTTTTCCTCCAACTGAATTATGAAATATTCAAATTGGCCATTTCTAAGGAATATTCATCTTTTTATACATATACTATCTCACCTGTGTTCCATGGATAGTTATTCAATCTAAATCGAATCAATTTTATTGTTATTTAATCAAATTATATTATTAGACTAACTGAAATACTGTACTCTGTGGTTGTTGCTCCCATAAAAATATGTACTATTTTTAATCATACATGAAGTGTGAACAGCTCTGATGGGTGCATCAGCACTACTCTCTACTTTTATAACTACGTCTTGATAGCGATACAGTTTTGTCAAAACCTATATACATATTCGTGAATTAAACGTATGCAGAGAAACATATGATTTGAACATCAATATTTTATGAAATGCAAAGCACAAAATATGATGATTTATATATATGTACGTATGAGCAATTCGAGATGGAAGATTATGAATTTATAAGATTAGCATTTCTTTGACTTTTCATACTGGTTGATTTTGTACACAAAAACCAAAGAAAGGTTTAAATTTATTTTTATCGGTATGAATGAATGAATGAGGGAGTTCTAAAACATCAAACCTTGCAGCAGCAAATTTCAAGACAATATACATAACAAGGAAATGGATATAATCATGTAATGATATAGGTTTTAGTTTTTGAAAAATGCCTACCCCAGAGTATATACTTTTTAAGACCTGGAATGCGAAAAATCATGAAATCTGTGATAATATAACTTGATTTTCAAATACATTCATATTGAATAATTATACAATACACAGAACTAATGATCGTCGTACGTCTAAATGTTTAAGCTATGTATTTAACTACTGAAAAACATGTTTTCAACTTGATAACAACAATCGTGCATAGTTATCAAATTCAAATTCTAAGCTATTTATTACAATTAGTAGAATTTTTCTGATTTATAAATTCAGTGATCAAAAACTTTCATCCAGGCTCTACCATTTCGTATGACAATATTCATAGCTCACACAAGAAATAAAATGTTCGAAAAATATCTGGTATCTGCTAATAATTCTAAGATCATTAGTCGAGATATTTTTGCAAAAGATTTAAAAAAAAATATTTCGAGAATATTGAATGAATTCTGGATTTTTTTTAATTCAAAAAATCCAAAGTTAACAAGAGAAAACCGTGAAATATTTATTGTTCGATAGTGATTCTGGAAATCATAGTTGAAGGCAAAAATAATTCCAAGAATGACAATTGTTGAATTCAAATAGACTTGTGAATCAACAATACGAGTAAAATCGTCAGTCGATAATACCAGCCTCTCATGGGTACTGAAAGAATCGGGGATGGGATGAAAGTAGTGAACGAGTGAATTGGGAGGCGATGTATAATAATTTCGGGAAGGATGAAAAATGGGGCGAGGATATATGGGTTTTTAAACTGAATAAAAATAATGATTGTGCAGACATCGATTATTCACCTTTGTGATGTGGCTGGAGGGGCTCGTGTTTCTGTCGCCACTGAACCTGAGCGTTGAACCTCCTGGAGGCTCCAGGCGTGTGGGCACCTCCCGGGCTGCCGGGCTGCTGCATCGAGGGCTGCTGGTGCATGGGGGAGGCCTGCATCATCATGGCAGTCGAGTTGGCCGGGCCGATGCTGCCGGGCGGCATGCTCGAGGCCGAGTTGAGGTTGCGCGACACGACCAGCTCGACCTGGGGCTCCGAGCGCGACATGGCTATTATGTCGCTCACCTCTTCGAAGCCCTTGGCCCTCAGGGATTGGCCGTTCCATGACAGCACCTCGTCGCCTGGGCGATCCCGATCGTTGTTGTAATTTTGGTACGTGCTTATGCAAGTGAGTGGTCTGGAGCTCTCCTTTACCGACGGAGTTACCGTTTTTCTTTCAAGGCTAGCTGATTTTTGCGACAACAACATTTCAATTTAATCGAATGTCCGTCTCCCCCAAGTTCGGAACACTGATTTTGAAACACATATATAGCGAAACATTCAAGGAAAGTGATTGCATTTAGTACGCGTCGGTAAAGAAGATTCTTGACTGAAAAATAAAGTGCATTGGGGACAAAATGATGGAAGAGTGAAATTCCCTCGAGTTGGATTGGATGTTTGTACACATGATATTTTAGTCTCACTCTCTATCTTCATGGTATATGCAAGCTTGTAGCTGCCACCGCATGTATTGTGGTTCTGTGCGGGGAAACGCACACTCACAGTACTGTGACAACATATATATTTATACTGTAATAAATTGATATTTGAATTCCATATTGAATTTTTCCATATCAGTAAATTTTGAATGGAAGAACGCTTCAAATATTAGTACGTTCTCCATAGTTCATCCGATTTACGTTTACTGTACAAGACGAGGTAATCCAGCTTAGATTATACTCAGAAGTTATTTTACTGCTCACCAGACGACCACCTCACATTAGGGTCTACAATTTCATTAAAACATTGGAGGTAATTTTTTGATACCACAATAGGTGATATGTGTCTCGGCCTTTCGATTAGACAATTAGAAAATTAGACAATATCTCCGAAAAATCGGAACGTTGAGATGAATGATTATTTGTTCCGGTAACGAGTGTTTTTTTATCCACTCACAAAAACATCCTCTTTCTCAAGAAGGATTGCATTCCAATAGACCCCATCCAGAATTTCCGTTACCCCCGAACCAAATCTTCTTGAAAAAAGAATTGCCTCTTCTGATCTAGGATATTTTTGTTGTAAATTAGTAGATTTCTGTACAGGGCCTGATTTCTCTGAGAACAAAAATATATGTTTGCGAGTGTGCACAGTACGTCGGACATTGCGGTGGCAGTTATAAGTTTCCATTGTAGTGCACTATTTGATAAAAAAAATATCTGTGAATCTAGTAAACCATAATGTTTGTAAGCTCATATACGCATGCGCAAACGGCTGTTGATCTACGCTGATTATTGAATTAATTCAGACAATTTTATTTAGTCATGATAATCATTTTACCGGTTGTTTCTTTTCAGCAACCTCAAGAAACATACCACTCATTTCACATCGAGTCTGCAGCGTTTCTCCGTTCTTGTGATGCAAAAGTTATGATATACATGATTTTCATGCTATGAAATCTGAATGGTAGTGAGCTGTGACGATTGAATCTTTATATAAAAAAAAAAACACATTTCGTTCAAACTTTTCAATATATATCAGAACGAGTAGTGGATCAATTCCACGAATCTTTTGAGCACCAAGCGTGTATAGTCAATTACTACTGTACACAGACTCGTGAGAATTGAAATCAACTTTGACATCATTTAGGAATCTACACATTTTTTAAAGTTGCATGAATTTCAATCTTCCTACGTTACAACAATGTGTTGATGATATTTCTCATGGAAATCGTACCACTTCCAGTCTACTGTTTTAATTTAGAAATCAAAGGCAAATTAGTGATAGTGAAATGACAGTGAAATTGTCCATTACTCCTTAATAGCAACACCGCATTTTGAATATTATGACAAACAAGAATATGAAACATCATCAAAACTATGCGTTGTTCGAAAAGAAAACTTTTCTCGAATTATCCAACTACAGATTTTTAATAAAAAATTCAAAGGGATCCAATGATAAGATGGGAATGAAGATGACAAAGCTTGCTCACCAATCCTCAATTGTCCCTCGATGTCAGCGGGACTGCCTTCTTTCACTTTCTCAATTAGAGCGCCTATAGAGCCGTCCTCTAGAATTTTGCCTCCGACGACTTTCAGACCAAGTATGCTACTACTGCTTGTCCCGGGGACTTGCGACGATTTGCTCAACACCATTCTGCCAATCAACTTCTGACCATCGCTGCTCATCTGCCAGGGCGACGGATGCTAACCAGAGCAAACCGCCGAAACAAGTTCCATATTGGTACGCAGTTTTCTTTTTCTTTCCATTCAGTTGTTTAGGCTAATTCAATACGCAAATACTCAAGTTCAGGAACTAGGACAATCAATTTATCAATTCAACAATGAACATAACATTTTTGAAGATTTTTTAGCAGTTCATCTTCGTCAATACTATGTACCGTCAGATGGTGAGTAAACAAAATTCTCATTTGCAATAATTTAATTTTAAAAATTTATAATTTTTTCAAATTAAAAGAAAGTGAGATCCAAACGTTATTATGAGGAATGAGATAGGGTAGTCTAGTACTGACCTTGAGCATAAACGTTAGCAAACTATAATTCTTATGTACTTATGATTTAAAAATGACATGAGTAAAATACTAAACAGATTTTTTCTGTAGCTATTACACACTATATTATGAACAATATTGATAAGCGAAGAATAGGACAAGCAAGAAGTTGAAAGTAATAGGAAGTAGTTGAAACTTGTAGTACATGCTGTTAGTTTTGAAAAATCATATATACAAAACTCGACTACCAGCATTTACTTTTCTTCGAATGTAGGTAGCTTTACACATCAGTAACACTTACTAAACGAACAATTGCAACGCCAACATTTATTGGAAGAGTAAGTATGTACATATATTAATGAAATAGCTGCAGTTCAAGTATCATGCAAGATCTAAGCATTGTCACAATGGAGTACATTGCTATTATGAAAACCACGTGAAGTATGATGTTTTGAGAATTTGTGTATTTAAGAAGAATCTAGATACTATTTCTATGATTCTTGACATTCATTGAAGTATAATTGTAGATCTACTCCAGAGAATAAGTGTGTCTAGTATATATTGCAAAAAGTATGTTGTGCATCTCAACCTGGATTAATGCATGTAAGTATATTGTTGAGATATGAACTCGAGCTTCGCGAAACAATTTATTATTCAGGAGGGATTGATTGATTTCGATGTTCCCATACTGTGATAATAGTTTTGCGATTAATAAGCGTCAATGCAATTTGATGCATTCTCAAAAAATTCGTTGTTTACTTCGACGAGAACAGTACAGTCAAGTTTACAGAGAAAACCTATTCATTCAAAAAAGCGCAGTAGTTTTTAAAGAAGCTCTTGGTCTCCCGCTTGCTTGACTAAATATTCATGGTAGTTTGCCAAGACAGAAAATGAATCGATCAATTCTATACAATATGCGTTCACGGCATCGTGACAATGCATTCGCATTTCTTTTTCTTTGAAAAAAAAAAACTAGATCACTCTCTGAATGACGAGAAAAACTTTTGATTGTTTCCCATTTCATCATATTTGAGTACGGAGAAAAAACGATTCCGATTTTTAGTCGAGCACGCGAGGCGATTTCATTTATTCACAACTGTTCCTAGCATCTACTTGAAAATTCTTGAAACTAGAGCGGCAAACGGTTCTATTGTATTCTACTTGACGACCGAGAGTGACGTCGATTCGTGATTGAAAAAATTTAAATACCATCTGTTGTGAGCCCATCGGTTCATATTAGAAAATGTCTTATTATGCATTGGTTTCATCCATTCGGCGAGAAAAGTGAAAAGTATTGAACAGATGGAGATTCCGTTGGATCGACGATTATTACGACAATTTAAAAAACACGTGTATGAAGCATATCTTCCGATGTATTATCAACAACACAGCGCGTGCGCGGAATGATGAACGAGCTCGAAAGCGTGATTTGATGCAAGACCGGCAAAAGACGTCGCCATCGATCGTCGCAAGGAAGACAATACTCGGCAAGAAAGTATTGAGAATCGAAAATGAACGAGACAAGATATATCGGCATGATAGCGCGTGTGTGTTGTGGTGAGGAGCGGCCGGTGGGGCGCGTACCTTGGGCAGGTCGCCCCTGTTGCTGTCTTCGCTACTCGTGAAGGTGCTCGACGTGTCAATGCCGGAGTCTTTGGTCGCGCTGTCTTGGCTACCTTGCCGATCGGCCTCCCAAGACCAATCCTCCTGAGAGTCGCCGCCGGCATCGGTCCCACCGTGAAATCGCACCGTCTTTTTCCCCCTTCGCTCCGTGAACCTTTTGAACGACGTTTCCTCTAGTTTTTTATTCTTCTTCCATTCACAATCGTGTATTACCGGGATCCTAACCACCGACTATACGCTACAACCGATTTTTCATTGCGATTTTTACGAGTAAACGCACAGACGCGTGTATTTCTTGCCGGGGAGAAAAGTTCCACCAGAGTCCGTATGGTCGTTTGGATGAAGGAAAATTCGAGAGAACTCGTTTGCGCGTACGCGACGATTGAATTGTAAATGATATATATCGCATCTTAAATAAACACGATTGAGATATTGATCGATGTAAATTCAAAGAGCAGTACAGATTTTCCGACTGATATTTCGACAAGGCGGGATGAATGACGAAAAGTATAGGTTTACGCGAGATTTTCGATTCACCCGCGAAACTGCGATCGGACTAAAGTAGAATCGAAAACTTAGCGAATATCAGAGTTGTTTTCTAAACAACGCACCTCCTACTATCCGCTCGCCACTCGTCACCGCTGCGACGGAAACTTCTCCTCACAAGGGTGCTCTCCTCTTTGCGCGGCGAGTGTTGATGGCCGTTATACTTGATCGCCATCATCGGATCGTTTGGGTCGTGACCGTTGTGGTTCCCTAAAGTACATCCAAACTTTGTGTGTGTGTCTCTCTTTCTTCTTTCTTTTCCCAATACAGGATATATACAATACATGATACAAATGCAATTTAATTTTCAATCATAAGTTTCGGTTATCACTCCCTTCGATACGTTCCGTTAGCTCTGTATATATTATATACACGAATCGTCCAACGGTTCTCGAGTCAACAATACGGGGTAAATTGATTATCGATTTTCATATCCTCCCACGTTTTCTTTTTTTCTCGCCCTGAAACAATTCATGGTTTTGGCGAATTTTTCAGGGAATAAACGGGACTGAAAAAGAGCTCAATAAGCCAGATCGGACGCCAACGTCACCGCGCCCACGCGACGCTCGACACAGCCAAAACAGTTTGCTCGATTAACGAAGCGATCGTTGCTCCTGCGAGAACTCCAAGGTGTATATACGTATACACACACACACACATACACACGTGCATATATCTATAGGTGTGTTTATGCAGTGCCCCCGGAGCGAAGGAGTGGTTCGTCGTCTCGTATACACGAGCGAGACAGTGCGAGAGTCGGCGTGAGTTCTTGTTTGCGTGTGAGTTTGTGTGTATGTATGTAGGCGGTAGCTTGCGCCGTGTCGTTCCTTCCTGTGCCTCGGGTCGTTGCTTCCGTTTTTCATAGACTCCGATTCGGATTGAATTGAATTCGTATTCATCTCCCACAGGCTTGCGTGCTTGTGTTACCTCCGTATATACAATGAGTTCTTCACACCTATACATGTATACGCAGTTTTAGTGATTTTTTAACCAAATTAGTTTGAAATTATGGGGACGCAGAGAGATTCTCGTCGATGTATGTATGTGTTGTGTCGTATAGAAACGAGGGAGAAAGGAAAATATGTGTGCAATTTGAATCATTTTCGGATTCAGAATGACACGTGATATTCCGCTGATCCATATGGTATACGATTGGATATAAAATACCACCTCGCAATGATTTTCAAATTCTGACGAGTGAGTTCATGTAATGCCAATTTTTATTGCTCATAGTGTTTTTTGTTTCGTGTATGTTTCGGCTTGCAGTGTGTCGACCATTTTACCATGCTGTTCCTGGAGAAATCGTAATATGTATTTTTGACAAAGATCACATAGACCCTGCACGTACACACATCAAATATACAAGGATATATATACATGTGTATATGTATAAGCAGCATTTTGAACGTTGCAAAGTTTCGGCATAACGCTGCTTTGTGCTATCGTAATTGAAAAATTCATAAGATTCTCGTGAAGGTGTAGAGATATACAGAGGACAGAGAGACACGTAGATGAAACTGAGACAAGATCCCATGGAGAAACAAGCTTACATATTATCAATTTGTCCGTAAATTATATTATTCAGATGTGACAAACTTTATGAAAACCAGTTTCTAAGACGAAAAAATGAGTGAAGAAGTGAGTTGGAAGATAACTTGAAGAAAGAGAATGAAGTCTGCACAATATGTAACATGAAAATCAACATCTAGTTCAAACGTGAAATTTAATTGTCCAAGAATCGATAGGCAATCGTGTGCGCAATGGTACGTATATACTCGCATTATAATTGACACTCTGATTATGGAATATCGATCGTCGCCGCACCAAATTTCCGCTTATCTCCGCTCGACTTTTCAGCATATATAGCTCGCGCGGGCGCGGGCCCGTGAGTGTGAGAGCGAATCGAATGCATGGAAATATCTCGAGGCTGTTCCAGAGTCAGAAAACTCGTGCAGTGCTCTTCGAAAAAGAGGAATATAACGAGAGGGAGTAAGAGTACGCGTACGTGTGATTTCCTGCAGCTTTCGTACATACAAAACTTTTTTTATTGGAGTGGTCGAACGCGGACGTGACGTTCGTCGCTCGTTCCCGTACCAGCTTAGTTTTAGTCACGGACCACGACTGTACTGTCGAGTTATTCTTTGTGATCAAGTATTGCGGCCTTTTGATATTATCATATTCATTTCCGTCTAATAGAAACTGACGGTGTCACGTGTTGAGAATATTCCGATGAAAATAGATTGGATCCCATTGCATTTTGCATTGATTTACAGTCTTTAGTTGGAAGAATATTATCTCATCTTCATAAAGTTTTTTTTCATTCTTCAAGCGAACGCCTTTCATCAAGATTTTAAATTCGATTGGATTGTTGCGTTTAAATTTTCTTCGGGTGTTCAGTGTAGTAACGGGAAAGTGAATTATAAAACATTTAGAAAAATTGATCACGAAAATCGACTTGACGTGTAAAACTTCGTTCTTCCGTCTACAATGTGACATTCCATTGTGCGTCGAATGATTTTAGCCTTTTTCCATTTTTCGTTTGTGTACTGCTTTGATATTTTTTTATCATAATACCTGAACCCGATCGAGAAATAGAAAATCGTCGACGATCGATACATTCGCGAGAAAAAACGAGAGACGACACCCATGCACACGCATGTGGCCATGAAAACATACGTATATACATGACACACATATGTCGATATATAACAGAATGATTCTTTCCTTGTTCTTGACCGTATACTTTATTACTGAGCAGATACTACTAAGATGATTTTGAAATAGAATTTTCGTGACTAATTTAATTTTTCAATGGCATAAAGTAATGATAAATCGGAAGAAACCGAAAAATACCAAGACGAGTTTTCTTTGACATTAAAACACTAATACACTATAAAACTTGTTCGATAAAGCAATTTTTCCAAGTTTAGTAAAGAATCAATCTGTAAATATACGGAAAATAAAGAGAAAAATAAAAATTCAAGTATCATAATTCGACATACAATATTAAAATGAGTCAAATGTTGAGTGACGAGTTAGCAGAAGATAGTCAGAATGATTTCGACAGAAAATTCAGCGTGTAGAGAGTAGAAGGAACAGATTTAAAGATTTAAAGTAATGAATACCGCGAAAAACATCTTGATCCTCTCGTTGGACATGGCGCGACGGGTCATTTTCTCTCCTGTCGTGTCCCTCGATTTCTCTGCTAAAAGCCAAATGAGCTGTACATTCGATACCATTTTTCTTCATGGGGATATCATTTTTCATGTTTTATATCTCATCTGGTGGTATTTACATAATTATAGCTTTCAGATGCTCGATACAACCTTGGATACCAACAATTCAGTAGAATAACACGACGACACTAGACTTCTCTAAAAGTTACTCTCCACTCATCGTTTCATAAATTCCCTCTGTATTGTCTATACTTAATAATAAATTTTGTCCCACTCACGTGAGCTGTGAAAAATAATAAAAGAATTCATTCGGTCGTGCCGTTTTTCTCAAGCAAACACGCGATGAGTTTAGTTTTCGCTTTCATTTCACACGAAGCGCTCTTCAACTTTGGAGAAATTGGTAGTGACTAATGCGAATGAATAGGACGTCAGCGTGGCGCAGCAGTGCGGTCTTCCCCTCTACATTTAAATGTTAGACGACGACGGCTTAGCGGCCCACCATATGCTACGGCGCATAAATCAAAAGATTCCAAGAGCCCGAGACGAGAAACAAATATAAAAGTTGGGCATATCGCTTGTCTGTTCTGTTTTTTCCTTTCTTTGTAAGACCGCAAACAAATTTGCTATTCACAGAGCAAAGCTGTGGACTAGTGATATCCAAGTTGATTTTATCACGATGAATATTTCTATATTTGGTTTAAACCACGATTAGATGTATCTCCCGGGGAACAAAAACACATCTCTCGATAATTTTGTAAAGATAGTTTGATGGAGTTGAATTCCCAAAATTTATTTATACCATCGAGTTCATGATATGTACTTTTATGGGCGAATATTCGACAAACGGCTTTCTACTCGTTTGATGTAAATCAGGCGCGCGTGGATTCATGGCCGAAAAAAGGGACATAAACCGAAAACGAGAATAATGGCGTGCTGGCGTATATTTGAATGCTTGTGTTATTTCAGTGTAGTTCTCTACATAGCTATGTAAACCGTATATCTTGAGTAATTAGTTCTAGAAGCCCAATGGGTCTAAATTAAATTTTTATGCATACCTATTTCTCTCTCAAAATTATTCAGTCACATGGGTTCTCATAAATCTTGTTGCTTCTCACATTAGATATGATAATCTAAAATCCAAGTGAGGTCTAAGTCTCCAGTATAATGGGTTGTATAAGACGACTATTGACTTTGTATGCATCTCACTAAATATCCAGGAACTAACAATAACACTTTTGGGCTCATGGCATTTTTGGGTGAAGGGTAATTCAAATGATTTGATTGAAAATATACGCAAGAGTCTCACAAACTTCGTCACAATAAAAAAAAAATCGAAAATCAATTTAAATACGACTATTTTTACAAAATTTATTGAAAATGAAATGATTCAATAACTATTGATAATTTCATTTTTTTTATTCTATAATCGGTTTAGAAGCTTGACATTGTTAACAAGCTCATTCTTGTTTATGAAGACTCGTGTTATTTTCAGTCAAAATTACTAAATTTCGAGCAATCAGTTTATCCAGATTTGGGGATGAGTGACTAATTTTTCTACTTTTTACACACTATATAAATATATATATGTATATAGACTGTCTTAAATCGATAATTTATGAAAAAAATAATCACAACGCAAGTATCCAAGGCGTGCCTGAAAACCTTCTGCGGAATATGATCACGTCGCCCAGCAGATCCTGCGTACTTCCTGTTAAAAAATGCTGAAAATAAAAAAGTAAAAAAACACACAACAGGGCTGTAAATGTAAATATTCATGAATATGCTTCGGATGAAATGATATGATAAAATTTTCGTGCCCATTAACAAGATTAGATAGCGTAAATTATGATGTATGCGACGTATGTATATGCCCTTTAACGAATTCGCAAAAAAAAAAAATATGAAGATATTACGCATTGAAAGTGAAATTATAAAGAGCTGCATCAACATGTGTACTAGCACAGGTGTATGTATAAGGTCAGCAGGAAGCTCATCAGTGGACTTACCTCGAAATTCCACATGGGCGCATATATATAAACGAACTAAACTCTCTCTATTCTACGTTCAATCATGATACATTGTGCATCTACCAATGGGAGCAACAACTTCCGATCACGGGAAAACTATGTGTGGGTACGATAACTTTTCACAGTCATTCAACCTTTTTTGTTCTTGCTCGCGGTGTCATTTGTGTGGCCTGCCACCCACTTTGTTCATTTTACTGATGGAAAGGAGAGTAACGGGGTATTCCCTACGCCTATCAAGGATGTGTATTCATTTTCTCCTTCTACATATGGCATTACACATACGTTTGACTGAAATTAAAGATTAGTTTCGCCACACAGGATTTGCCTCTGTACGGACAAGTTTGACGTCGAATGAATGTTCTGGTATACTTGTGCGTTTTCAAATATTCCCAATATTTTCCCAAGTACCAAAATGTCTTGCAACCAGATTTGTCCAAAAAGTGAAACGTGTGTCCGAATACGATTGTCCATACCTCTTGCATTTTCGTGAATTTGAGGGCACACGAACAAAGGAGAGAATTTAATCATTGACCATTATATTCTTTTCTATAGGCAGACTGGCCGGGAGGCTTGGAAAAAGCCGTTTGCAATATTCACCAGCTACGGCACTTCCCACCGAGTTAAGCCAAAGAATCAAACTCAATCGCCAACTACAAATGCTTCCCCTCTGTATACTAATCATCGCTATACGCTCAATTATTAACAACAGAGCTATACTGCTCGCCGGGAGATTGGCAATGCCGGCGTATAGTGTCTTTTGTTCGTGAATAAAATAGGAGGAAGCAAATCCGGCGATCCGTACACGAGAGAGCGAAATATTCCGCGGATACAGAAACAGTCGGAGTAGCCCGCGAAATGGACTTTGACAAAAGCCTTGGGAAAAGGGGAAAAACCGCGAGCGAGCGCGCTTATCATGTCATGCGTCAGTGATGCAGGGAAGAGTGAAAGAGCTCCGAGCGCACACAAATCGCGCACTAACGAGAAGTCGGCGCGGAAAGAATTCATTCACCTGAATATGCGCTCCATCTCTCTTGTCCCAAAAAGACCGCACGGAATCAATCATTGTTATCCATCAGCTTCGTTCGGCCTCCCCCGCGCAGATGAATAAGCACGGCGAGTTGGAAGAAGAAGAAGGAAGAAAGGAAAAAAAAAGCTCCCCGGGACGGCGCAGCTGCAGCGGCGCAGGCGCGAGGAGTGGGGAAGCGGCGCGCCGCGTTCCGGGGATGTTTGAGGCTTCGCCCACGTGCCCGGACATCTCGCATGACGTCATCGGCCGAACGCGTAGGCGCCCGCGTACGCGCTAAATTGAATCGAATTTCGCCCGGCGCCCGATTCAGCGGCGCGCGGCGCGAGTGCGACGCGCCAGATGCCCTCTCTCCCCCGAGAAGGACAGCTGTAAACCCCGTCTTCGCAATCTTCGACCTGTTGACGGGGGGGGGGGAGCTGGGGAAATATCCGAGATGTTTTCCCCCGAGCTTGATATTTTGTATAACCCTGGGCTTTTTGCTTTTATGCTCGCGCAGTTTCGGGACTCCGACAGAGGTTGGTTCGAAGACTTATACTTGTTAATTCCCTTTAATGTGGCACGTCTCGTAGATGCAAACCGATGAAATGGTAAACGGAGTTGTGACACAATCGTTGAGAGAAAATTTAGCGAGATAAATTGGGGGATTTACAATTACGAAATATTAATTGTCCCACCATCGAAACACATGAGACTTTTTTGAAAGAAAAAAACTTTTCAAACGCGAGTAGGTATAATATGATAGCCGTAATATGCCAAACGTTGCGTATAGATACGACGATTTGAGTAAAAATAAGAGATGATCTGATTCACATGGTTTCGAGCAATTCATGATTTAATTATACCGAACTCCATATTCAGTGTTTGAAGTTATTTTAATCAAAGCAGATGCCAGACAACGTTCATTCTCAATTATTTCTCTTATCAATTTTGAATTGTCGATGAAGAGGCAAAGGAAAGTAGAGAGTATGGAAATTGATTTACTCGAGAACATATCACAAGCGTGTACTTGGAAATGAAGAATAAATTATATGAAAATATGGAAGAATCTAGCTTATTATACATATTTCGAACTCGTCTAAGAAACATATTCTGAAAATAAAATAAGTCGCAGGGAAGCATCCTCTATAGTAATTAATCAACCGTAAGCTTGTATATACGTGAAGGATACAACGTTTGTCCTTTTTGCTCCATTAGGCGTGTCATAATGAGCATTAGAGTGAAAAATAGGACGATAGTGGAAAATGAAAAAAAAGTCCAAAGTGGAAGTTGAAGGTGAAAGAGTGTTTATTTCTAGACGCGTTGGACGCAGATCGAAACGGATCAGGAGCGCGAGTTTGGAAAATGACGTTCTTCTCCCTTCCGTACCCCGATAATTCATCGAAGAAATTCCTTTTTTTTTCCCTCAAGATTATCATACATCCTGTGACATAATCTCGAACTACAGATGTTGCGCGTTCGATGAAGCACGCGTGGGCGATTTTCGGCTCGCGAATCAGCGAACCCCACGAAGTTATACATCACGGAGGAAACTGCGCGCCATTGCATCTCGTTAGAAAGCCCCGGTATTGGACACTCAAACAAATTGACAATCCCACTGAAGTACAAGTTCAAAGCGATAAGACAGAATTCAATTATCGGTATAAGCCTTTTTACCCTGTCGCGAGTTTTCCGACGACGACGTTGCAGCCGCACACACATGCGCGCGCACGAATAGCGGCATTCGATATATAGCTGGCAGATACGTGTGTATATATATATATATATATATATATATATACGCGTGTGTATACGCGTAAACTGGATCAGCGCATCGCGTCGCAACTGACGCGAGAAATGGGACGCGAACACAGGCACGCACGGAAATACGTCGACACTGTAACTCTGGGATTCTCCGAGGGGCTCAACTACGGCCGACCCGCTACTGCACCGCCGCTGCTGCCGTGAAATACGAGCATTGTTGTTCGACGATCATTCATCTCTCCTCGGGGGAATTTCAGTTTTTCTCGTTTCCCATTTTTTCCCTCCCCCCTCTCTCTCTCTCTCTGTCTCTCTATGGACACGGACAATGCAATGGTTTTCATCGTATTCGGAATTGTTTCTTAACGAAATGACAAAGTTTTCCAAGGTCAAAATATAATTATCAAAAAATGTCCATTCCCGCGCAACTGTGAATTTCCTTCTTTTCAATTAAAATCGTTTTAATTTTCTGTTTTTATCCCCTTCTACCCAAACGTGGTTGCACAATCTTTTGATACGCAGATAAACGTTAATCGCATTATTTTCCCGCCCGATCACTCCGACTTTTTGAATATTTCAAAACGTACATGTATCCAGCGACAAAATGTCGCATAATATACCGACTGAATCAATGGCCGAGTGGAGTACACTCGAGATATAATCCCACATGACCCATGTATCGCGCGTTTCAATGGAAATTTCCACCGGTACACCGACCAATAACGATGGCTACAAAATTACGCTTGGAAAATTCCGAACTAATATGCAAATTAGTCAACTTTGTCCGTTCCTGTGTGGACTACGAATCGAATACACGTCGCCGTACTTGTTATTGCATTTGCGACTCGCGTTCCCAGTCGACGATTCGAAAGGGAACTGGGCGTGTACGTGAAATAAGGAAAAACCCGGCTCGACGAATCCCAATATAAAATCGAGTGCGTCGAGTGGGAAGGGTTGAGGAGAGAGAGGTGGGTCGACTCACCATGGTCGTGGTCGAGCTCGTCGCTGGCGCACTCGGGGGTGCTGCGCTCCTCCTCGCTGCTGCTGAAGCTGCGCTGCTGGCCGGGCACGTGCGCGTGGCCCGGGTGCAGCTGGTGCTGGTGCTGCTGGGGGTAGGGGTGGCCCGCCATCGGGCCGTGCTGCTGCTGCTGCTGCTGCTGCTGCTGCACGCCCGGGTGACCTCGCATAGGACCGGCCTGATCGATTATCGTCTGGTGCCCGTACGCCATCGCGATGTCCGAGTTCTGCTCCTGTTCAAGGTGCGACTTTAGACCTCTGAGCCTTTGCTACTGCGATTTCGTCCTCGCGTCAGCTCGATTTGTTGATTCCAAAGAATCATTCTTCGAGTTCTGACTCGATCGTACGGTACGTATTGTCGAATTGGTTTTTCGCGAAAAGTCTAAAAACACGAGAGACAGGCGTACTCGAGAACTCGGAGAATTTTCAATACGGCTTATCAGCAGGCGGTACGTTGCATCTCCGCCGCGATTCGCCCATACTGACACGTGTGATCCACCGGAGCTGACGAGAAATAATTTCGGTTAACAAGCTCGAATCAAAGCGAGTGCGCCTCTTAAAAAGTTGAAACAGTTTCGTAACTCTATCACTATCATTAAAAGTTTGCTGTGTATGTGGCCTTTGACGTGCTAATACGCACATCGTACACTCTCACTTTAATATCAATATCATTTCACGCAAGAGTAATTGTCAGCCAAAATTGGCCAGCCCTCTGGAACAATCGTTTCGCTAATCAACGCTCTCGTCAACATCGACAGTGCAATTTGGCTCGGTCCCGACTTTCCGCGCCATCCCCCGCCCCACCCTTGGTGCAAGTAAAAAAAAACGGGAGGATGAGAAGTAATCAAAAATTATCCGAACGACCGAACGCGATGTAAAATCTAACTCGGTCATCGAGCCCAGGATCTATCCCTGTACATCAACGCGAGTATATGCCGTGAAAGTTACTTTTCTACTCCCTCACGAGAACACTCGAGAAAGGGAGAAGAGGATTGAATGATTGACCTGATAGATCTGTCGCTGCCGCTGGTACGAGGAGTTCTGCCTCATGAGTCCGTCGAGCTCGCCGTGGTAGAGGCTGGGATCGTCGTCGGGGAAGGCGGCTGGATGCCTCGGCGCCTGCTGCTGGCTCTGATAAGGTGCCGCGTGCGGGGTCGGCAGGGTCCTCGAGTGGGGCGAGACGGACATCTCCACACCGCCGTCACTCGCCGACAACCGTCTCGCCGGTATCTACAATCAGCGTAGCCCGCCTTTCAGTTCTCCCTTACTCTCTCTCTCTCTCTCTCTCTCTCTCTCTCACACACGCACGCACACATTCTCTAACAATCTCCACCTCGTGATAAGTGTTTCAACAGCGAGAATTTTAAGAGATTGGTTGTCTGACAAATAGCCGCTGGCTTTGCATATAAAGATATGATACTACTCAGGGAGATTGAATCCCCCGATGATGATCTCACGTTTGCCATCGCTAGTCCTCGTGCTCACGCAGCCCCCAAATTTTTTTCTTTTTAATTACACTGTTCGCTCTCTCAATCTCTTTCTCTCTACCTCCCTCTATCCCTTTCTCTACTCTCATCGCAAAATGATATTCAGTCTGATGTTTTATCAACTCTCTCTCTCTCTCTCTCTCTCTCTCTCTCTCTCTCTCTCTCTCTCTCTCTCTCTCTCTCTCTCTCTCTCTCTCTCTCTCTCTCTCTCTCTCTCTCTCTCTCTCTCTCTCTCTCTCTCTCTCTCTCTCTCTCTCTCTCTCTCTCTCTCTCTCTCTCTCTCTCTCTCTCTCTCTCTCTCTCTCTCTCTCTCTCTCTCTCTCTCTCTCTCTCTCTCTCTCTCTCTCTCTCTCTCTCTCTCTCTCTCTCTCCGATTCAACAAAATACGGATTAGAATTTTAGAGTAGGTTCACTCTAGTGATGGCGAGGGGAAAATAAGTGAGTATAGATATGAGAAAATATTTTGCACTGAATGTATATACACGTCGCTCAAGTAGTTAATCCGGAGATTGGTCAGACGATATATGAAATAGCAACGCACATAACGCTGAATTTGTTCCAAACTGTCAATCGAATTGACTCTAACCACGTTATCAAGTTTCCATGCGGTGCCCCGTTTTCTTCCTGTTTCCGTACAAAAAAGAAGCATGTACCGAGGAGCACGTAGTACGCATCTCATCAAAATTCTCGGTATACCCAATTTTATTTGAAGCCAGTATGAAAAATCATCGGTCGAATCACCAAAATAGATAAATACTAGCCACGACAAAGAGTCGGTATGAAGTGGGTACATTGCGAAGAAAAAATTGACCACCGACCTGATCTTGATGGGAGTACTGTCTGCGAAGCTGGCTTCCGCTGCGCTGGAGTAGCGGTAGGTTCTCCTTCTCGGCGGCGCTGTGGGCGCGCTCGAGCTTTGGCCGCTTATCCTGCGACTGGTCGCTGAGTACGCCCGGCGGCAGACCCCCGCCCTGCATGTCCTCCTGCATACGGCGCAGCATCGCGTTGTCCTGCCCGCCAGACTTGAACATCCATTGGCCGCTCTTCGAAAGCAGCTCCTGCTTTTTCCGGCACAGTATGCACACCCATATCACCTGCGAACATAAGTGTCGATTGGCGGTTCAGTACTGCGTCCCAGTACAAAACAGACTAGATTCCTCAATTGTCATACGATCGATCAGTGCTTTTTGCTATTTATTTCAGTTATGCAAAGGATTTTGAGCGCGTCAATGTTTCGCGACTATCGTACGTCGAGACGAGCGAGCTCGATTACTTCTTTGCTAACCGGCCAATATCAGGAGAATATAAGGATAAGCTTGTGATATGCGAGTCAAGGCGAATCCGAGTAATTGATGATTCAATCAATCCACCAGCTAGATACAGAATCAAGTTAGAATTCGTCACTCGTCATCACTACGATGGCATGCTCCACGAATTTGCCTTGACGATGACTCGGAACAATTATGTACTCGCTTCAACAATTCTACAAAGTTCATTGGCATCGTGTAATCCAGTGATACTAGGGCAGAAGGTTCAATTCCCAACATAGACATATTATAAATTATTAAATCAGAATTCTTTACGAGCCCGCTTGTTTGCTCAGCGAGTTTATATCACTTCTATTTCCGTGCCATAGCCATTACAGGTATATACGTGTAAAACTTAGAGTATCGATTATAGCTTTGCCATTCATGAGGGTTGATGTGATATGCGCCTTCTAATGGGATTAAACACCAGGATGAAAATGGGATTGATATCCCGAAGTGGAGGCGTATTTGCTTTTCTCCGCCAAAGTCCCGGTAAACCCGGCCCCTAGAGACGTTGGTACGAGTTCGATGTTGAATCTCGCCGTTAGTCCGGGGAACGGACACGTTTAACCGCACGATTCCCGACAGTCGCTGTATAACACGCGACGATCGTTCTTCGACTGGCACATTCGCGGGAAAGGCTCGCCCCGTTGTACTTTATCAAAAACATTAATACCGTAAACCTCCTGGATCGAATCACGTGAATTGTTCGCGCGTCCGTTTGTCTCGCGTCAAAACCCACGCAAGTAATTCGGGGGGTACCAACGAGAGGGGAATCCTCGTCGTGCGGGGCTAAAAACTCGAATTAATCCGCGAAACGTTATGCGCCAGCTAATACGCGCGCAGCCGCGCGATAATACGAGTTTCCCTTTTGTTCTACCCTCAACGGAAAGTATAGTAGCGTAGTAGTAGCAGGCAGCAGCAGCGACAGTGGCGGTGGCGGCAGCAGCGGCAGTAGTATATACCTATAGTAGCGACGGCGGCGGCGGCGCGGCGGCGGTGGTGGTAGTACGCGCGTGCGCCTCGCCGGACGAATCGAGGTCATGCACTTGTACGTTGCGACACCGGCCAAAAGGCGATCGACTCTAGACTAAATAGGCGCTCGTTTTATTGTGACGCTGCGCCGCCCTCTCGATTGTCTCGCCCCCTCCCCCCACCCCCACCCCCAACCCCACCCCCTGTGCCCGTCGACCAGTCGCGTTTATTATTATTATACTATTATCCGGCGAAATCCAATTTTCGAGCTTGTTGTGCTGATTCGCGGCGTTAAAGCCGGTGCGATAAGGGCGCGTGAAAGAGCGCTTTTCCAGCGCGCGGCGGGTGGGGCAGGAGGAAAGGGCTATTGGACGATTGCGCGGGGCTGCGTGCGCGGGGGCGCCCGACGGGAGATTGCTATCTGCAGCCAGAGGCGAAAATTGGCCGGCCAGGCGAAACGATTTTCGAACTTCCCTCGACTCCTTGGAATCCATCGGACTCCGAGCTCAACGAGAGCCAGCTCGAATTTCTCATACTTTTACCTCTGCTACAAAACGCACTTGCGCGCTTTTTGTAATACGCTTAGCGGGATGAAGCTTGGAAATCGTTCTCTGTGAAAAATCACATGGCACTGATCTTTGTATATATACCGAATTAAATTACATTGTAAAATAGTACGTTTCGAATCTCAGCGCTCGAAGTCGTTTCTCATAGGTTGTGACCCGAGCGAAGCGAGGTTCGTCACAGTGCCGAAAAACACCCGCGAAAGTCGAGTTCATACAGTATTTGTTGTTACGAGGAGGAAAACAGCGTATTTGGTGATTCGTGTCTAGAACGCTCGTTCTACTAATCAGGAACAAAACTTATTATTCTGTATAGTGACGCAGTGACAGATATTACGAGTAATACTTCTTACAATAACCTTTGAGAACAATTACAAAAGAAGCAAGGATAATCACGCTCAATTTTTAATAAAGTAGGGGAACTCTCAATGACGCCCACTCTTGAGATCTCATACTTATGTGGGTCTACAACCAGAGCCACGTCACGGAATATTATTAGTAGCATAGAATGATGACAAAGAAAGTGTTTTGAGTCGTAGGGAATGTTTACCTCGTTTGTTAGGAGTCATTCACTGGATTTTTCCAGTAATCGAGACACTCCATCTAATTTTTCTTTTGTCAGAAGACTAACGAGGTGGCACACTTTTCGGGCGAGCAATCACGACCAATACAAACTTTGTGTCCAAAAACTATCTCGCAAAGTTTCATTGTGATTGGTCATCCTGGAGGTGTAGTGTCTCCTTGTTAATCTAGACCAAGAAAATTGAGCGAAAAACCATTTGATTTTTGGGTACCTTACCTTCATCGTATAATTTTTTTTTTTTTCATCGCGAGTTCTTTTTACTAATAGTTTTGATAGGTTATCGTATTTTTTGTCGAGAGTATACTGAATAATGTTCTTTTAAAAATGATAATTGATCTTTGGCTGATTTCACAAATATCTAACGAGAAAAAAGGATTCATCGAAAGTGTTATTTTTCAGCGTAGGAAGATCCAAAGCAAATGTTGATTGGCTTGTTTCGAAGGTCTTAGATATACAGGCCTTTCATTTCTCACGTTAGCAAACTCGCTTTGAAAGCTACGTAGTGCCGATTCAAATTAGGTGGGTGATATCTAGTCTGGTAGTGACTGTTTGCGCTTAAATTCGCAGTATTGGGTCTACCTTATTTTTATACGCTTTTATTTGGCTTCGCTATGGTGGTCGTTTGTTCATCTTTCTGTCAGTAGCTGGAAGATTGGGGCTTGATCATCTTTTAACCTATCTTTCAATGAACCAGTGATCTCGAATTTTGCCCACATACTTATTGATTGATGACCGTGCTATGTTGTCATGAAATATTCATAAAATATTCCACGGAAAAAAATTCTTTTATGAAAAATTCGTTGCTCGAAAATATCAAACTTCAGCCGTATATACACTGAAGTTGGCTATAAGAAAACAACGCAAGCGCCCGTTATGCACCTCCATTTATTATTTCCAGTCAACGTAAAATTGCTTTTTCGTATTGACGTATTGAATGATATTGAATCAACAATATGTAAAATAAAAGTAAGATAGGTGTACTCAATACGAGCCAATCTTTGGATTTCATATGTACGCGCTTCTAGAGCAGCGCCGCGACACGGAATATTGTTGGTAATACAGAATAATGGCGAGAGAAAATATTTTGACCGGTTGCTAACATTTACACCTGTTTGTAAACAAACATTTTCTGCAGTTTTTTCAGTAATTCAGACTATTTATCGAACTTTGCTCGGGAGAGTGAGACTATTCAATACACCAAGACCGGGCAAAAAACCGAGCTATAGATCATTCGATTACTTGGCATTCATACTTACTTCATCTGCATTATTCAACTTCTCTTTAATAATAAGTCTTTGTCTTTTTTCTCAATTGTCTTATAGATCTTCGTTTTTTTCTGTCGAGTGAACCAAATAACGTCTACCTCCTGAATCATTGATTTTTCTCTCAATTTCACAAATCTAATGATCGATAAAGACATGTTTTTAAAAATCTTTCTACTCAACGTAGAAAGGGTACAAAACCGGACATTTCTTAACTCATTTTGGAGACATCAAGTAGATCTTTGATACCACAGGAGCGTCGAAGAATTGAATTTTAACGTGATGTAGTGACTGCTTGCGCGTAGGTGGCTCATATAATCATGTCGGATACTACTTTATCGGTATTTTAAACTTAACATCTTTTGCATTATTACAACTTCTATAAGCTGCGTATTACAACTCCGAATGAGTCATTCAAACATTTTCATTCATATTGGAAAACTTATTATATGTTTACTCGTAATGACAGTATCTCTGAAATGCTTGCACTCGTCGTGCGTAATCAAATTTGATCAATAATGTCTGTTACATTAAAAAACACTAAAATGAAACGGAAAATACCCACACGTTGACGAAAATTAAGCGAATGATGTCATGATTTCAAACAAGCGCATGTGATTATCCCTGATTAAGAGTCTATATGTCTACGGCATGTAAAGTTACGTGATTGTCAAGACCAATTATTTATAATGCAAGTTTATTTTGATTATCAAGCGGAATAATTAATGCTACTTGCTGTAATGGATCAGTTTGTAAAAACTGTATGCGTGATTATGAATCAGATTGAAATATTAAATTTTAAAAAGAAAAAAACTTTGAATCACTTTGTTTACAATGTCTTTGATTTGTTGGATTGTTGAAGAGAACAAGCTTAGAAGGAAAAAAAAGAATCTCCCGAATATTTCACAATCCATGTGTGTACACACATAATATATCTAGTTTCTTTTACGGACGACCCTCAAAGCCTACCAACAGAAAAATCACTTTCCTGGCCTACTTAGGTAAATGTCCAATCAACCGTTCGAACAAGCCAAGAGTAGCTAAAAAAAAGAAATCATTCCGTGTATGGTTGGGTAGAGGCCATTTTTTTCGTCGGCGACACATTATTCGATAGTACCCTTCGCTGTTATGTATATACGTACGTTTGATGTTGAAAACACGCAATACGGATCTAATTGATTAGGGGCTGAAGGCTATCGGTTGTTTCTCGATAATTCTCTTATGAAATTCGAACTCAAATTAGCCTCGTGTTGTATAGGAACTCGTACGCCAATACAACGTCCAGCAGAGCGAACAAGTCTATACGTTGGGTAATTTAGGGTATTTCGGAATTGGCTTGAAACGAAAATTTTGTCAATATCTTGCCATCAAGTTGAAAATGTCCACGACAATATTACACTTGTGAAATTCTCGTGGAGAATTTCATCCCACAATGAATAGTTCTAATGTAGTTGTGTGAGCTCGGCGAAAAATCACTGGCGCGCGAAAAGCGAAAAAATCCGGGAAGTTGTTGCAAGCTTCTATGCGGGGAAACAAATACTCACACATGTTCGAGGCAAGTTGCTTGAAAAATAGAATAACGAGACAGGCTCGCATAACTCGAAGGAAATTTGTCGCCGCGCAACTTTCGTACACGGGAAAACTCGGCGAACTCGAGGATTTCCATACACTCTGGCGGGCGAAGTTGTTCAGGAGGGGCGCGAGGCCCCGGCGCACATCCTGGACTAGCTTGCGCGGCAAACTCGATGTCGCGTAAATTCGTGGGAAAGATCCACCGAAAAAAACTCGGCCGGCCGATGATCCGCCCGATGCACGAGCCGCGACGATCGCGAACGTTATAACGGCCGCTCGCGCACCAGCCGCCTACAGTATCGCGACGTCAATTGGATTTGATGAAATCGGGAATCGTCATCTCGAAGTCCTATATGCGCGTTTGCAACAGTTGTCTATTCCGCACTGTAATCCTCTGCGCGCGGTATCACTTACGTAACGCTTCACACGCGCGCTCGCAACGGAACCGTTCGCAATTCACTTCGGGGGGGTGGCGAAAAAATTGCCCGCGTCCCGGATTATACACTCGATTCGAAGGGTGTTTCCCCGCCCCTGCGGGAGAGCGAAACAACGACCGCGACCAGCGTGCATACAGCCACGAACGTATGAATAAAACACCGAAGCGGCCGATCGCGAGAGGGGTCGGAACGATTCAAAACTGTGCGCACGGCCGACTGGCGTTGCCAGGGAGTATCGGCTGATTCCGCGGTGGCGCGCGCCTGTATACATATACGTATGCACGTAGCCGCGCGCGAGCGAATGGGCCGAGTTTAGGGCGTGCGCGGGTGCGGGTGCGGGGGGGGGGGCGGGTGGAGGTTCGATCGTTCGATCGCGTGTGCAGGCGGCCGGATCGCAAAACGTCGACTGGTCGGCGAGTTGAGCGCGTGCGGCAGCCAGCCCCCCCTCGAGCGCGCGCGCAAAGAGAGAAGCCAGTGTGCACTGCGCCGCGCCGACATGCAGGGGTGGGAGCTCGGCTTTTAAGTAGAAAGATCACGAGCAAGAGCTGACGGCTGGCGCGCGAGCGGCTCATGCGTGAAATGATGAAGTGACGAGGGCTCGAGAATTCCTCTCTCTCTCTCTCTCTCACTCTCTGATTAACTGACATTTTTTCTTTTCCTCTTCCCCGCCCGTCCCCCATCCCTCGCAGTGCAGCTTTTTTCAACCATCCCCCCGACGAAAAATGCGCAGGAGCTAAGGTCGCTCGGAGCCGAGTCGTCGCTCCGGGCTTAATTAAATCTCCGCGCGCGCGGCGCGCAAAATAATGACGTCGTTGATGGAGAAAACGTCAGCGCGCGCTCGCTCGCTCTCTCTCTCTTAAGTGGACCTACGACTCGGCGGGGGATGGTGGAAAACCGTCGATACATCAATTGCACTATGTTCGCTTTACGCGGGGAGAGCCGCTGATTAATTTGACAATCGAAACGTGATATTCGAGCGGCGAAAGAGTCGAGAGCCCCGTGATTTTATATATCCTCGGGGCGTCGTTTAAAACACGCGCGCGCGGAGAGGAGCGTCTGGTCGTTGAACCGCGGTACGCACAGTAAAAACTGCGGAGAGTCGAGAGTAACTTTGAAACGACTACGGGGGGGGGAGGGGTGGGGGCTAGGGGAGAGAGTTGTGGGACGGAGACCGAAAGAACCCTGGACTCGGTGAAAAGCTCGGTGTGTAATTGTCGGCTGAAGTTGAGCAAGTATACATCTCGTACTCGAGTACCGGGGAGAATGAAAAATGACTCCCCGTACAAAATATACTTACCCCCCGAGAGTACGCTATGACGGATCGTTGTCGCGTAATCTCGCCTAACAAAGTGTCGAAAACAACACTTGGGGATACGTATTTTTTTTTTCTTTTTTTTGAAAGCAGATATAGAAAAACGACATGACGTTCGACAATGGTATAATACTCACCAACTTTCTGGAATACACCATGAAACAACGTCGAATATATCGCGGGTAGTGCTTGGTAGTATTGGCGAGACTAAGGGATGTTTCAATTGTCTCGGCTCGAATCTCACGAGGTTTAATGATGATTAAAAAGTCACAAACACCGGCGCGATGCGTAATGGCGCGTGTCTACGCAATGTCTGCAGGGAGAGGGGGATAAGATTCAAGGGGAGAAACGGGGGTCGGGATTGGAAAGCCGCGGCAGCGGATGCAGCGGATTCGCCGCATCGTCGCGAGTCATCGGTACACAATTAAGCCGGGCGCGTCGCGAGACCCCCGAGCCCGCCTGTGCGGGGGACAAAAACGACGATTTAGAAAAAAAAAGAAAGGAAAGGGGTGGCGCGCGAGAGCGTTGCAGCCAGCCGGGCTCCCTCGACCCAGGAAGTCGGAGAATAAACGCGGCTCGCGGGAGAAGAAAACGCCGGGGCTTTGACAAAAGCGACAAAAGCCAGGGGGGGGGGCGGGAGAGGGGAGGGGAGAATAGCCGATACGCAAGAAAGCGGCGCGCGAAACAGAACGCAAGCGCACGAAATGGAAAGGAGTGAGAGAGAGGAGAGAGGATAGAAGAAGAAGCGGCGGCGGCGGCGGAGGCGCGCTGCAGCAGACGGGGAAGAAGTCAGGCTGAAGAGGCTCTCTGGGCGCGCGCGCGCGAGTTGCCTAGGTAGCAATATGTCAAGAGAGCTCGGGGCGGCCCTTCCTCCGCGTCTCTCTTTCGTGCGCGCCGCTGCTTCGCTCGAAGCCGGCCGCCCCAGAGTAATGGAGAGAGGCCCGCTCGCAATTGGCTGCGCTGCTTTAGCTACCAACCCTTTATATATATACACGCACACACGGGTGTGTCTTCCCTTTCGCAATTTTCAGTACAGCTGCAGGATCCGAGCGGCAGAGCCGATGATTCTCCAGGAGCGTATAAGGCATCTCCGTACAAGCCGGATTTGTACGCGCGCGCAACTTTACCGAGATTATATACGATTTCACGATGAGTTCCGAGGGATTTCGCGGTTCCCGAGGACCGAGTTAGCTCGATATGGCATGTAACAATTTGCGCTTGATCAATATTGTCACATCAAATATAAGGTAGGCTACACCCAATGTAAGCGATTTTCGATTTCACATGTGTACGCGCTTCTATAGAGCAGCGTAGTGGCGCTGAATATTGTTGGTAGTTCAGTATGATGACGAGAGAAAACATGCTGATACTTTTCCACCAGATTGTTAGGAGTTACTTTCTGAATTTTCTCAGTAATTCCGAGTCCCCATTTAATTTCGCTCAGACGAGTGAGAATTTTTTCAATACACTCAGACTAGGCAGAAAAACCTTTTTCACATACGTCATTTTTATCAATTTTCCAATAGTTCTCTGTTTTTTTTCCTGTCGAGATGACCTCATCACCGTACACCTTCTGAAACATTGATGTTCCTCTCGATTTCACGAGTCCAATGATCGAAAAAACCGCTGCCAAGTGCCTTAGCAGTATGCTTTCTCAAAGAGGCTTCAACATCACCCACAAACGCATCCCAAACCTGTATTTTCACCATTCCACTAGCGTAGATACTATCATTTATTTTTCAAAAATTACAAAAATATTATTTAATCAGTTCAATTCGTATCTTCGTGACTGTGTAAAGTGTCGTTCTTTTTCAATTGACCAAACTTTGTCGCGACTGTTGATGTCTGCCCGGGCTCTCTTATTATTTGATCAAATGCAACAAAGCAAACGGTTCTAGGTTATACACGATGCGAGACATTTGGACCTGCTTAATTTTTCGATCAATTCATCTTGTGACTGTCATACGGTTTAATGGTGGTTAAAATCGATCCATCCTGCCCTTAAGTCTGTATTTAGCAAACTTGAAGACTCATTTTGATCATTTTCGGTGGCTGAGGTTGGAAATGATCAATTCAAAATCTATTTTGATCATTTTCGACGGCAAAAGACACCAAATTTTCCCAATTTTATCTATAGCACGTTGAAAATACTGGAAACGAAACTTACATGAATTTTTCTTCCCCTTAGCAACGGTTGCTAGGGCGGTAAACAACGGTTGCTAAGGAGCTAATTGGGAAGATTTTGTGTCCTTTGCCGTCGAAAATGATGGAAATGGGTCATAAATTAATGATTTCCAACCTTCGTAACTGTTGCTAGGGAGGTAAACAACCGTTGCTATGGAGCAAATACAACAATTCAGTGTCCTTGGCCATCGAGTGTGACTTAAAACTGATTTTCCGGCTTGTCCCAATGAGCACTCATAAGGATTTGTGAGAAAACACGTTAGGAACGGTTGCTAGGGAAATAACCAACGGATTTTGCTGAAAATTTAACTCGGACTAGATCTTGTCACAACTAACCGGTGTGCAAAATTTCAAGACGATCGGATCATTCCTTCGGGAGTTATCGTGGACGAAAGAAACGAAAAAATAGACACCTTAACAACGGTTGCTAAGGAAATAAACAACGGATTTCGCTGAAAATTGAACTCGCCCGAGATTTTGCCGCGATTAACCTGTGTGCAAAATTTCAGGACGATCGGACCATTCCTTCGAGAGTTATCGTGGACGAAAAAAAAACGGGACGCACACACACACACACACACACACACACACACACACACACACACACATACATACATACAGACACTTTTGGATTTCCATGTTTTTCGACCCGTAGATCACGAAAATCGAGGTCCCGAGGTCTGATTCGGTGGGTCGATTTTTGCCCCATTACAAAGCTTTCTCTTTAAGAAAGCAAAACAGTTTTTGAAAATGCTACTACTCAGCGTAGAAAAGTTTGAATAAAATGCGGTTTGGCTCATTATTGAATAGACCTTGATGAATTCAGATTTAACGCAATATTTCGACTGTTTGCGCTTAGGTGATTCGTATTAGGTACCTTATGTAAGGACAGAGGATTATTAAATCCTCGAAACGAGTATACGCTATTGCAAGAATGATTAAGCTAGTGTTTCTATGGAGAATATTATGCATTACACTCGCATGCATTATGTACTCATGCAATTCGATCTTATACAATGGAATCTTTGATGTGCCACGGTGCGAATTCGAATTTTCCTGATGAACATGTACCCATGATGAATTGATTACGCAAACGTGAGTATACAGTTCTGAATCATTTACTGCGTTTCAAATCCTCAGGGGCCATCGTCATTATAACAGCGATGGTATATTGTTAATTAAATTAAGATTATATAAATCGTATTACATAACATAGATAATATATTCCCTGGCGAATACCCGATTGAATTAAGGTAAATAATGATTCTTCCAGTGAGATGAAATAATTCTTTTTTCGGGTTTGGTTCCTACTATGCTCAACCCATCGCAACTCATGCGTGTATCATGTCATTTAATGTATCTATATAACTATATTCACTCATCCGGATTCCCAAAGCTTCCCGAAGAAGATCAAAGTGGAGCTTGGTTTGCAATGGAAAAATTGCGGCATGACAAAAAAAAACTGCCGCTCTTGCCCTTCATTCCCATGCTATTGTCAAATGAAAAGTTAGAGTGAGCAAGGGAGAGAATCGGATGACGAGAAGAAATAACAGATATACATATAAACTTCTGTCCACTAGACGGATCAATCGTCACGGATTAGTTTCCGGGTGAAATTGGCACGAGCGACAACTCACACGTGTGCGAAAAGCGCGCGATCGTGTTTCGGACTTCGATACACCCATTGGGGGAAAAACGTGGCGAACCGCGACCGTCGCAACTGTCGTGGATTATGCAATATGAGTTGAATTCGTAACTCGTTAGAAGCCGAAGGGGAGAGTAGTTTGTGTGTAAAAGTGAATTTGCCACGTCTGTTCGGGATTGCGCAATTACGCAGGAGGATATGTATGTATATACATGCGAGGGTCGCATATTTGTTTGCATAGTTGTAATTGTACAAAGTTCGAGGGTGTAGATTAAGGTGGCGGTGCCTCCGCCTCCTCCTCCTGCCCGTCTTTAGACGCGAGCTGGTGCGCGAGGGCATTTCGGTCGGTGCAAACTTTGAGGAATTCACCGGGGGAAGCAAAAAGCACCGTCGGCCCGTCCGCCGGATAAAACAATGGACAACCAGCGGCCGCCATCGGCTCGTATTATATCGAGGCATGAATTACGCCGCTTCATCGACGGCCGCGATCAATCGCGGAAGCATCGAGGGGATTATTATTATACAACTCGTTTGTCAAAGTGAAATGATAAATCTGATTGTGTCGGGTTGGGCGGGGAAGCAGCTGGGCGAAGCGTTGGGGGCTCGGGCCGGTGTGTAACAAAGCCGAATTAAAAATGAACGGGCCAGGAGCCACCGCCGCCGCCGCGCGCGGCCTCGAGCTCCGTCGAATGCACTCCATATTTCAGCGGCGCGCCGTATAGCCTGGGCGGGGTGAGTGTATAGCGGGTGGGAGCTTCGAACTCTCTTTCTCCCTTGCTCTCTTTCGGCTATCCGCCGGCGGCCCCGCATTGCGGAGGCTCGACTCGAGCGGCCGCGTCCATACATATATATATATATACATACAGCCCGAGAGCCCCGCCGGCGTATACCTCGGCTGTATACTACGTCGAATGCCTGTATACGTCAATTCGGGGCCCGCGCGTCGACGCTTTTACACCATTTCTCCCGGAGAGCTCGGCCACGTTGTTTTAGTCGTGGCTCGTTCGGTGAACATCATCGCACCGGCTTTCTCTCGATCGTCTCGCGTTGTTTCGTCCCTCGATCTCCGTGTCTGGATGGATGGATGATCAGTTTCTACATACGTCGTTCGCGAAACAACGAGACGACTCGAGTCGAATGTTTGCACGGTGTTGCGGCGGGTCGTTTTGAGATATTCGAAGTGAGAAGCGAGTTGCGTGTACCACTCGTCAGACGGCGGCACGCAAGAGGGGCGCGAAAGTGTCGGCGTGTATACGTACGATGACGCACGGCAAAAATCGCCCGAGCGCTTTCAAAGAAGCCGCAAGTGGGTACAGACTACTTCTGGCCGAGGGTGTGTATTTACAGGGCAAACCCGTGTCGGGGCATAAACTCGCGCGCGCGCGCGAGAGTCTCTCTCTCTTTCGGGCCGCGCGACCGATCCCTCCCCCCCCCCTCCTCCCGCACCCTCGAACGGACACCGCTCGCTCCTTCGTTGAGTCATAGAGCCCCGGCGCGCGCGCAACTCCGCTGCGTCTCGTCTCGTTCTGTCGAGGACGCAAACAAACCCACCTCCCCCGCCCTTAATGGAATTGAACCAAGCGTATGATTTTTCACGCGCGCTATTCACGGGCGGGAAAATTTCGAGCCGCGTCTCGGTGTAGCGCTGCGGTGCTTGCACGCCTACATATGAGCTTTGGTCTTTGAGAGATCAATTCGTCGAACGATGTCCACCGTGCAATTTGTTGATCGGTAATATATGTACAGGCACACACCGCGCAATATTGCATGGTATCGACACTTGACACAATGAGATCATTCAGTGAAAGTTGAATTATTTCTGCTTGTACAATTGTGATGGAGAGCCATATCTTTAACCACTGGCAGTGACAGTCCATGGCCAATGATTTGTACATCTGTGATTTGAGGCTCACTTTGAGCAGAAACATACTTCTGAAGCTAAAAGCATAAAAGCTGAGAGAGAGAGCTTAGCTTACCGTTGAAATCACATTACGAAGTACTTGCTGTTGTTGTTGCGTTTCGAGTCTGACCTGAGGGAGACTTGAACCACTGCGCACTCCTCTTCCCCCCCTCTCTCTCTCTCTCTCAGGATTATTATCATTATTATTACTGATGTTGGCAAGTTTCGCCGCAGGCTTACGCGTGCGTTAACTCGATACCTTCTTTCGTTTCTCTGCAGTCTATTTTCAAGTCACGAAATTCGATTGAATAAAAACAAACTATAGTGGGTGTACCTGGAAATTCAACTCTACTTTACATTCCGTCACTGTTTTGATCGGAATCCGCTCGCTATCTATATGCGAATTGGTGAGAAATCGAATTTTTCCGTCTCATAAATTCCGAACTGCAGTTTTCGCTATCGCATCGGGAGGCTTGATCAATTATGCCGCAACCGAGAAATTTCGAGCAGCAGCTGTGCTGGCATACGATAATTCTCAGTCGGTTACCTTTTTATGATAAAATACGACCTGGCGTGTCAACACAGCGTTGAACTCTGCTCACCCCGCAATCGATTCGTCGGAGATCAAACTCGATCGGCAAAGCAGTTTTTCCCTGCTTACCCTCGGGTCGGCTGAACCTCAAATGTATGCGAGCAAGCCTCGCCTTCGCGGAATATACGACGAAATTGAAAAACAGAAGAAAAATCAGGGTCAGCGCACGCAAGCGACTTATTAACATGAACAAAAATGGTCCCAGTAGTGCGAAGAGAAGTCGCGTATATATACCACGTATGTCCCGTGTAATCCATCGCAAGACGCGCGCATACATATACGCACACGCGCGCGCTCGTGAAATTTTATCGAGGGTGACGCGCGGAGAAAGTGAAAGTTGTCGTGGGAGGAGTAGCCCTAAAAATAGAGCGTTTCATCGAGTGGCAATATAGACGGCCTATATCGCCCTCTCGCGCTCGCGCGCGCGAGTCTATACATGCGGAAAGAGAGGGCGAGAGAGAGAGAGAGAAAAAAGTGAGCAACGCCGACCAGACAAAAGGATACGCAGAGCCTTTCAGAAAACAGCGCGGCTGACGTCTTTACGGACGGCCCGAATCGCCAGCGTTCTCCGCATCATCGGTTCCGAGGCCCACGCGCCATAGAACATTCGCGCTACTGGACGCTACCCCGATATGACGATAGATTAGTCGCTTTTCATTGGAACACGGGGAGACGATTTCAACCGAGAGTCGGTATAGTCTCGTATTTTACTGATCCTGTTCCGCGCGTGGCTGACCGGGCATCCAAATATACATCAGACATCGTTTTTCCTCGCGACTTGGCTCTCCGATCGATCGACCGGCTAGTAGACAAGGTTGGCATCGTTCTTTATGAGTTTGGAATATGGTTGCTCGGAACGAATTATTCTATCGTGATCAAGAGGTCCCAGAGTTTGTTGAACAACTTTTTTCATTTTTTTCAAACACACCACCCGTTCGCGGTGAGTCTTACGAATAAAGCTTGTCTTGGGGTGAGGCTCGCGGATTATGAAAATCGAACACGAAACAAGTATTCTTATCGAAAATTCAATAGAAAATATACAAGAGACAAGATAGACAAGAGACGAAGTTGGTAACCGAGTGATTTCGTATGTAAATTTGATTACTGTTCAAATCTCAAGTTCTATCCACAAAGTAGTTTCGTTGTTGAAAATTGAATCGATAGATGATATATGAGTCTCGTAAACCAATTGGAACCATTTACGGTATGTTTCCAGTCAGGATTTTTTTTTCACGGAGAAAATCGATTCCTCGCGTCGATATCTTCAAAATCAGCCAATTTTTATAATGGGACGAGTCCCAGAACGGTAACTGGATTATCGCCGTTTTAACCGCGAATTCAAGTTTGAAGCTTCGGGTTACATTTATTTCTCAAGAAAATAAGCAGCTTGTCTCTTCATACTAGATTTTAAAGTTGAACCCGCCGTAAATAACTCTGATTCTAGAACTCATCACATTTCATCCCGAAGATCCCGTTGCGAGGAATTGATTTTCGGTTTTTGTTATCAACAACTCTTGTTACTGGCCTATCCCAACGATTTGGGATCTCTATCATGAGATAGTGAGCTTTCAAATAAGCAGTAACGAAAATTAATAAAAAAATCATTAAACAAGTGCTCTTGATAGATTTTTAATATAATATATCACAATAAAAAATATATAAAATGACGAGTATTCTGGAGACAGATATAATCAAACTTCCCTAACCAAAATCCGAAAGATGTTGACTCGACCCAGTTGGCGTGAAATTGCCCATCAACACTTTGATCCGAACATGAATTTGTTGTATAACAGAGCATTTGAAACCAAAGGCATCACAAGCATCGTCCTGGAACGTTCTAGAATCTGATCCAACCAATTTAAAATTGAATTCAAAGACTCGATAAAAATTCGCTCTTTCAAAGATCCAAAATAATTCTTCTTGGAACAGTGAACTAATGAAAAAAAAAATCCTCGCGAGATGCTGTAGGAGCAGAGTGACACCTATTTTCTTTCTCTCGCTTTTCCTTTTTCATCTCTGGTGAGTTTCTTCGCCGTGAGGCAGACCTCGATACGTCGCAGGGGTCGCTTTAGGCTTTTTCTCTCTTTTTATCTCTTTTCCTCTTTCCATCGTTTTCCTTCATCTTTCTTTGCCTACTTTTCCTCTCGTTTCAATATACCGATGAATACGAAAGGGCTTGATGTTAAAACGGACGGAAAATTGGAACAGAATATATGTCGATAAAACCAACTTAATTTCCAGTGGCCTTAATTTCCTCACTTCACCATTTTGCTCAACGGTTTTTTTCTTATTGAAAACGAATGCTATTAGGGTATTAATTATCTAGGAAAATATATCCTATAGTGTTGTTAGTTGCTAATTTTTCGTTTCTCTTCAGCAATCTGGTTTTTTTTTCATATAAAATGAGTCTATTGAGGGAAGTCAAATGATCAAGTGTCGAAAAAATAGCAATTGATTTCATAAGGATCTCTGTAAAGAAGAATACTTGTGAGTGATTTATACATATACAAGGTAGGTGTACCTAATATGAACCACGTAAACGCGGGCAGTCACTCCATCGCGTTAAATGTAAATTTTCCAGCACTGATAGTGAGAAATAGAAGGTCTACTAGTTAGTTCTTTCAGCTGAATACCTTTGATATGAGCCAACCCACACCCAGTTTTGACTCTACTACGCTGAGTGATAGAAGTTTCAAAAAATTGTCCTTTACGGTCATTAAAGTCAATGATTCAGGGGACGGGTGTTGATAGGTTCAGTCAAAGACAAGAAAAACGAATACTTATTGTAAAAATGATATTAAAGGATGAGAAAAGAAAGTATGATGTAGATGAAATGCGAAGGAATCAAATGGCATGTCGCTCGGTTTTCTTGCCTAGTCAAACCAGGTAACACACTAACATTTTGATTTTCCGGAGATACTGTCATTTTTTCATATGGAATGTCTATATACATGTAACTTTTAATGTATATACATGAATAGCACATGCATAAAACCAGCAGTTACTGGTTAATATCTCCAAAAAATCAAAATGTAAGGAGAAACGACTAATGCTGTATTTAGACATCAAACAACTACCGACAATATTTTCAGAGAAATCCGAGACCCATATGTGAAGTGGTCTCCTAGTAAGTGTTCTGAAAAAAAAATTCTCACTTGTCTGAGCGAAATTAAACGAAGAGTCGGAATTATTTAAAAAATTCCGAAAATTACCCCTAACACCCGCAAAAGTTCCGGACTGATAAAAATGTTTTCTTTTGTAATTATTTTGTACTACCAACAATATCCTGTGCCCCGGGGCTTCCTTTCAACTCGAATTGAGAATAATTGATTTTTCGTACCATAGATAATAGGAACCGCTTCTAATGATCTCGAAATATTCGTAATACAATTCGGTCCCTCCCTAATATTTTTTCTGAGCTATAAAAGATTGAAAAATTTCTTACACAGATAGAAAAGAATTTTTCAACGAATTGAAACAGTTTCATGTATATATATCATTTTAAAACTCAAGAGCGTTACACTTGCAAGACAAAGAAACCCAATAAAATTCGTCATTCCCCATCCTCTCCTGGAAAGATCCCGCCAGAAAGATCAAAATGATTTCCGGCTCCTCGTGGACGTTGTGGGTGGACAAGAAAGTTTTCGGTAATCGGCAGTTTGAATATACGCGAGTCAGCGTATACAGAATGTCGCTTGGCCTGGCCGGAAAAGCGGGAAAACAAGTGTGTGGTGGTGACGCAACGTATATATATTGATCTGAAATCAGGCGGGCCATTCGAATTCGAGGAGCCGTGTGGTTGTTTCGGCCGGCGCGACGGTTGCTACATTGCCTCGCTCGCCCCCGCCCGCTCGGTGACCCTCGCCATATGTGTCGTATGGCGCGCGCGCGCGAGCCTGTGACGACGAAGAAGCGGTTCGACTTCGGGATTGAATATCAGCTGAGGGGAATACTGATTTCTCCTAAATTGGAAAAATTTGATCGACTCCCAGTGGATGCTTTATTCGCCCAAGATGCGTCGGATGGGTTTCACGGCAATGGTTATTTGCTTCCTTTTCATTTGTTATACCGTTGCAACGTGGACGCGCGTTCCATTATCATGCATACGAGTTTTGAACTTTCTTTTATTTCTCCAATCTTCCATCGCTCAAGAATGAAAAATAATAATAAGAAAAAAACGGTAATATCAGTTGTTTCTTTCCATTCCTGTTAATTAGAAGAAGGACAACATTGTAATCATTGTGATATCAATGACACAAACATCGTTTTAATGGATAATCATACAGTCAATAGACTTGTTTGTCGAATAGTCAAATTTCTCTAAGCTCTTGTTTCCATTGAAATATTTGTACAAAATATCTGCGTATTTTTTCATTATGTTTTCATCACCTAACAAGTCAGCGGTAATTATATCAGTTGATTCCGTATTCACATAACACATGGACAATATTGGAAAACGCAAAACATCCAGAAACAGAAATAAATAAAACGAGATATGATGAGGAATGAATTTGTCAGTATGTAGAGGAAAATATTGACCACACTGTTGGAGAATGTATCAATTCACGAACCAAATGAATTTCATATAATAATTAACTATTCAATATCGAGTTACCGGTCCATTTAAAATACAAACGATTCTCATCTACCCGATTATTTTTCCTCAACGACATGGCGTTCTGAATATTTTCTCCATGGTCGTTCGTGACAAAAAAAGACTAGCGTTGATGAAAAAATTGAAACAAAAAAGTGAAAGATTGGATATATCAGAAGAGCCGTCGCGGTGCAGCCGCAGTTTTTCGTGTGTCCGATCGATTGTAACGAAAAAATGATCACCGCGTCGCGGTATTCGGTGCCAAATTACGAAACGGTTCGGCCGACGGTTAATGCTTCGCCCGATCATTTTTATCGCAGTTGTAACAGCGGCAGTTAGGGCGACCGTAAAAAGGTACACAAAAACCAATGTATATATATATCTCACGACATTTCCCGCTCATTTTGTCCGGATGGTCTTTTAATTTTCAAAGCATTTCTCCTCGGAAGAGGCAGTTCACTTTGTATTTCGATAAAGACTATTTCACTTGAATCACGGGTGAGTGTATCGAGTGAACTTTGGACGAACGTCGAATGCGCGGGTAGAACCATCGTAGACAAAACGAGTCAGCTTATGACGAACGTATGTTCATATCCAGTGATTCGACAACTAACAAGAACAAACAAAAATGTTTCATCCTCGAAGTTCTTTGATTCAGCAGAATACTATTGGCATTTGCTCCCAATGGACCGCGTCGCGCATGCGAATGTATATATAGAGAAGAGTTATTTATATCAGTAGTAAAAATCAATTCGGCATCACTAATGAGATGGCTTTGTGTATAAACGCCCCATCTGCGGATACAATGAGATGAATGATGAAAACTTCAAATTATCCCCTCGGCAAATATACAGCGGGGCCCCGTTGAAACCATCCACTTCACGAAGACGGAACAGCCGGATCGTCGATAACAAACGCGTGACCGTATCCGCGTGTCTTGACACCGATTCCGCGGTCGAATCCGCACAAATCCCATCAGTCACGTCGGGGCTATGACGGATCGGGCCTATTGCTCGATTGAATGAAACGCAAAAACACACGAGCGGCGCACGTGCTCCGAGCCTCGCGGTGGATGGGGCGCGTCTTGTGACGTCAGCGCGCAGGAGAGTCGAACGCCGGGGATTGATTGATCCGCCTGCAGCTATGTCTTGACGCCGACCCGTAGTTTTTATTTTTTTTCTTTTTCCCTTTTAATTTTTGCCGTGGGAATGTCGCAGTGGAGGAATTTCGCTCTCCCCCAGGATCGATGATCCCGCGCGCGAGCTTAGATCGGGGTTGCCGATGGTATGGCTCGGGGGCTATACGATTGTCGAGGTTTCGCCGATATGTTGTTCTAATCGAACTTCCCGGTGTGCGGGCGAATTGCGGAAGTTCGTGAGTTTTGAAAATTATTGTTGTTTTAACTGTGTCACTGAGTACGAGGGTTTTTTTATTTTAGTTTCCATCGAGAAATTGTCCTTATAGATCATAAAGTCACTCCGAGGGAATGAACTTTATCCTATAAACGTTTTCAGTTGAGTATTTATGAATTCCTATAACCATTATCCGTCTTTGGCAAGATTTAAGACTTTGCTAGATGCGTATTTTCCATCGTATATAAACGATAAAAAACCTTTTTGAATGCTATTTTAGATTCATCAACAGCTTCTCATATTACTTCAATTATTTCAGCTGTATTTATTGCTGTATCGGCCTAAAATTTGATTCGAATATATGACTGCGATTCGACACATGTTTCGATCATTTGCTGTCATGGGAAAAACGTCAATCTAACAGGGAAATCGACTTGATGTTGCAACAGTTTACGAATGCAAGAATAGCCGGGCGTTTCCGTATGTTGAGACGAAATCAAAACACGCTCTCGGATGACTAACGACCTTGGGCGAAGGAAAGCGAGAGGAAAAAGCCCGCGCGGCGATTCGTATCGGATAGTTGCACGTATTCCTACGCGCGCACGAGGTTACGTGTGCAAATGTAAACAATAATCTCCCGGCAATGTGTATCGGGGAGTAACTGAGCTATGATTGCACCATGCCACTCGCCAATTAACCCCTTATCACGTCGCGCACATATATCAACGCGACACTGCGATACTTTTGCGCCGACTGGTTCGATTTGATTTACTCCCGAAATCTAAAGCAAAGCTGACGAATAACACTTGTAAATGTTACGACAACGATGCATGGGATTTTTCTCACTGAATCTTCGTTTCCAATAGCAGTTGGACGTGAATACATTAGTTTTCAGCTCCAGCTTGAGAGTGGGGAAAAACCGAATCATTTCAATGTTTGGTCTACTATTTCTTGACTTTCGATGTCTCTCTGAACACTTTGCTGATTCGATAATGAATAACCAATGGGATAGTTTAGAAAGATATTGGAGAAGAAAAAGAGATCTGACTCGGGCCAAGGGAACGCGAAGAAAGGAAACAAATCGAGCGAGTTGTCTTCTTATCAGATACCTGCCCACTGAGCTGGAATGGAGATAAGTAAAATATACGATAATCGATTCTGAATAATTCAATCCAGCTTCTTGAAGATGTACGAGGCCAAATAATCGAGTAGCGTTCGGTGATAAAATCGCCAAACAAGATGAATCTCCGCCCGTCACATCCCAGTAGAAGATCCAACGTTTAGTCAGACATCATCCGGCCACTATCGATCCGCGACTATTCGCGAACAATCTCAAAAACCCAATCCATCACTAAACAGCCAAGGGAACGGAATGAAAAAGGGGTACAAGACGAGAAACGTATGTGTGTGTGTGTCTGTGTCTGTGCACATATATACCAACACAAATACTGCTGTGCGGTGTAAGGCAGGCGAGGAAAGAATTGACCGGGCGAAATTTAAAAACGTTTTCCCAGAGCGATTCGCTCGCGCTTACTGTCCTATTTTCCACACATAGGCCCCGGATTACTCCTGTGCCCTCTTTTCCTCAGCCCGTCCTACGACCGAGCAGTTTCCAATGATAAAATGGAGACGTATAGGCGTGTGCAACCGGTGCGAGAAGCAGCCCCGTTTCAGACGCACCCACTTTTTTGTCAATTGACAATTGACATCTAAAGAATTTTCCCATACTTTTTTTTCCTCAGTTGTAGTATCTTGCATCCGTACGGCAAATTGTTGCGGTCTTCGTTCGTGAGCGTGAAAATGTCGGATGTTTGCGAGAAACCAATGGCTGGATCAAGGAAGCTTAATATTGAATTTCCTCGCGTCTATTTTGAACGGATTGGGAGATTGTCAAGCCATCACTTGATTTAAAGATATAAACGGTGGTTTTCAGAGCTTTCGGCATTTCAAACTATAGATCGGTTAGGTAGTAACTAGGTATTTGTGTCTCGGATCCGGCAGAAACATTTTGAGGTGGCTTTTGTTTACTCAAATAGATAATATCTGCAGTCGTTCATCCTAACGTTTCAATTCCCTGCATGCAGATATTTTCATACAAACAACATATCTATCCGCAAGACATTTCACATGTATATATATCAACGTGCATAAAATTAACAATAGCCGGTTCATATTTCGGAAAAATCAAAATGTTAGAATGAACGATTGGAAATTACTTATTTGGGTATCCAAACACTACCTTGAAAAAAGTTTCAATTGAATTCGAGACCCAAATGTGAGGTGTTCTCTTCTGGTAAGTACTCGTAAATCTTCGTGAATATTGATTTTCAATAAGAATAATTTTCCTCTAAAACAATTCGTATTTCATACGTTTACATTTTAAAGAGGGTTTATATAGCCATAAATAAACTGCTAAAGAGAGATGTGCATTTCCATATTCTGCTCATTTAAACTGAAGATATTTCAAACATTTGTTCGGTATTTGGTTAGTGTTGGAGTACCACTGGCGAGCGAAAAAGTTTCAGTTTTTGTTCGAAAGAGTTTTAAAAATATCCCGCATTCACGCTACGTGCATTATTCTCTTCGATTTCCAAACGTTCTACAGGATTTCTGGATGAACGAGTAAATCAACAATACCAAAAACAATACTATGCTACGTGTATATTATTATACTGCTGAATATAGATTTCAATGTTGGAAATGCTCCAAGAAAGGAGATTTTATTTGAAGATGCTAAAATTATATTCATCCCGAAACAAACTTTTCGAAAAACAGTTGTGAATGTTTTCGAATGTAACCTCGAAGGGTCGTTAACCGTTTTGAACCCGCACATGGAATGTTCAATATTCCGTTCTTCAATAAACACGAATCACTATATTGAGAAATCACGATTTGAAATCTTTGCGAAACGATAAGTCTGGAACAATCGTATCAACGTTCGATCCGATCTTTATCCTCGATGTCTCTTGCTGAATGACAGAAAACAACTCGGTTTTCCACAGCTTCGAGTGTGATCTTGATAATATCAATGCAAACGGTCTCGCGCCGAGGAGCAAACATTTTTATTCCAGCCTTGGTGTTACTTTTCACGAAAGTTCAAACAATCCTTTCAAACTTACTCGACACCGTACCCCTCGTTCGAAGAACATCGCGCTCAAAGTCTCCGTCATTTTTCCTCTTTGCCTATTATTCAACGCGCGACGGCGTCCCGAAAACGCGCCGAAGATTGGAAAATTCCCTGGACAATGTCCAAGCGTTCGACTGGCGCGGGAAAAGACAACAGAAGGCCTGTGAGGGTCTGAAATTCGAGCGAGGGGAAAGGGGTCGTCTCACTCTCTGTCTCACCTTGTTGGAGCGCAGGGAAACTTTGCCGCCGCAGCGCGCGCAGCAGCGCACGTTGCAGTAGTTGCAGATGTGGCCGACCCCGTCGGCGAACTTGGTCTTCAGGCATATCTCGCAGGTAGCGTCCAGGTCCTGCGCGTTCTTCAGCTTTTCGTTGCGCGCCCGCTTTATCGTATCCTCCAGCACCTGCACCTCGTTCTGCTTTCGCCTGCGAGCACACAATGACATTTTTCATCTTTATAGCCGAGGCTCATTTCTCATTTGACAGCCGACTTTGGGCTGCTGCAATTTGCCGACGACGAAATGGGACGCTTTGCCGTGTGTTGGAGGTTTCTTTTTTCCCATTTCACCCCCGGCTCGCAGGAAAATTGATAATGATCCTCGCGTCGCGTTTTCGAGAATAATCAGAGTTGTCGCATTTGAAAATTGGATTTATTCGTTGAATCGACTTGATTAGTCTCATATGGCAAAGATCGCGGAGTACGGAGGACCGATAAATTTAACTATGGCATTGCTGCCGGGGAAATTGCTTCTACGCTCAACAATTCGACAGTAACAATTCTACAACACATTCGTTCCTCTTCCAATCACTCAGTTCTCAGATCTAAGGAGTATCATTCAAGTTATAAGTTGACATGAATTAATCAGAATTACAAATCATATCTTTCTACTTTCTAGTTTCATCGATCTAATAGATAGTTTTATTTTCACGAGCGCAATATTTTACGGAAACATTGTACGGATACCAATAAAATTTTACCGATATGTGCTTAGCGAAGCAAGATATTGGAATTGACATGCTCGCCGCGCCACCTATTCAATACATCCGACTGACCCTATATATACTTGTGTATATTCTTTCGGTAGGATTCATTTGCACAATATAACAGACACCCGTGTTGATGAACCTAACAAAATACTGCAACACAACCAATGTCGAGGCGAACGATCGAATTCCGTTTTTCATTACCGACGAGCAAACGAATCTGAGAAGAGAAAGACTATATCGAGTAGGTACAGAATCGTTCACATTATCAAATCAACGACGAGCTCTCGGCGCTGATCGCGCTGAACACGACGGGTCGACAATAACATTTTCGAAGCGAACCCAAAATAAAACCGTTGCCACGGGGCAGGGAGAGGGAGGGAACGTCGAACCCACGTGGCGTTACGGCATATTCTCGAGCATATTGTCAATCGGGTAAAAAGCTCTCGCTCCCCATCCGGCCTCTAGCACCGAATCGGAAATGAAAAAGGAAAAAAAACAATCGCAGCCCAGTAGCCGAGAGACCTAGAAAGAGGCAGGCGCTCGAGGTCGCGCGAGCGAGCGAGTGCGCGATCCCGCTCGATCTCATTGCATCCGATATCATACGTGTACGGCTCACCCGTGCGCCGCATTATAATCCAGTGTTTACGTGTGGCGATACACGCGCTCATGCGTACATATGCATAACACCCGCGTATATACGTCTAACCCTGGTGTGAACGTGGATGAGCGTGTACACACACACACACATAGACAAGCATTTAATATATATAGGGCGCACGGGCGGTGGCGCGCTATATCGCGAGTGAAAGTGAAGCTTGCGGCCCGCGAAACTGCTCCCTCGCTCCCCCCCCCCGTCCTTCTCTATTCCTGCTCTGATGCTTCTCTCCCGCGCGGCGTATGTGTGTGTGTGTGTTTGTCTTATCGATTGACATTAGCGGCGCCGTGCGCTCGCCTATTCTCGTCGACCGCTCTGATGCGCGCAAGAGCTGGATTTATCATTTGCCCAGAGGTCGCGCGCGTCAGAGAGAAGGAGAGGGGGGGGCGCACAGGACAGGGGAGAGGGAGAAGCGCGTGATGTGTTTAATTAATCGCCGATCTCGAGCTGCGCACGTGTCCTTCTATATCTCTCTCTCTCTCTCTCTGGGAGAGAGAGAGAGAGAGAGCCGGGTCTCGCGATGAAAGAGCCGTGTGTCGATATATAACGATCCACACCAACCCCGCGTCTCATATTCAGATTCGGGTCGTGAATATTCAGAACTTTTCCCCGGGCCCGACCTGGGCTTGATGATTTCTTTCGATCACCTCCAGTGGTGGCGCGATTTTGGAAGAAACAGTTATTTAATGAGCACTCGGTAGGGAGCCGGCCGAATCCGTGTAGAATTTCGTGTGAATGTTCTCTCGCGAGTGAGTATCTCGAAAACTAGTGACAGTCAATAGTACAGATCCTCAGAGCCTGATGATAGTAACACGAGCGAAAGCAGTTTTCATTTCACGCTGGGCATCATTGGCTTCGAACCAAGCGCATTTGAATCTACTCGAATGTGGATGATCGTTTTTATACCAAAAGAGCTAGCCGACCGATTCTGGTTTTTGTTGTGTATTTCTTTAGGAAAGTGTCGACGATCGTAATTACCGTAGAATAAGATAGTTATGCATACATATGCTTTCAAACGTCAGATTTCATTACTCAATGTAAATGAAAAGGATAAAAAAAATTAAGCCAATTTTTTCGTTTCTTTTGAAAATATTACAAATGGAAAGAAGAAAATACGACGATGTGATTCCCAACATGTTTCTAGGCATAATAAATACAGAATACTGATTTTTCTCCGGAGAAGTATTTCATTGGTTGTCAGAAAACGGGATTGCTCCGCGCATGATTTAATTTGTTTGTTTACTGTGAGGATGAAAATTTTCCGTCTCCGAAATGCGCTCAGGCCAGAAAGAGAAAATATCACTCGGAGTGAAGCTCGCTACCCTCACATGCAAATGAAGTTGAGAAGCACAACATCCAAGTTTAAACGAGGGCAAGAAACCCACATCAGCAAGTAGACGAATGCTGTATCTGGTTAGACGCGTCGTACCGCAGCCAGCCCCTTTCTACTTATCTCAACTTTGCCACCACGAGTATGCCTAATTGAACATGCATCTTATGCATTTCATTAGGTGTACCCGCGTGTAACTTCTTCGCAATATTCCCCCGCAACGGAGATTATTTTAACTTTGATAATAAAACCGTCAACGCGAGATAACGCTATGATTCGACATAAAAAAAGACTCGATTTGACGTGCGGCAAAGTGTGTCAACGGTCTCAAACGCGTCATTGTTAAAATTCGAAATGGCGTATTTGAATGGTTTTCAACTGGCTATATGCATCGGATAAATTTCCGTGGATGTTTATTTTCATTCCGAGAATCAACTAGCGACTATCACGTCCGTGAACATTGAAAACGTGCTAAATCCTGACCCACTGTGTGCCATGTTCGAAATACTCTCGGCTACGACACGAGAGGTAGCGATTCGTTTACACGATAGGAAAATTTTAATTTGTACTACGTTCCAACGAGAAAAGAGGGATTATGGTAGATAAGATATTGGCGGGGAATTGCATCAGGTGGGTGTTGATCGAATTCTTTGCTCTGATTACTCATCGCACGTACGAAGAGGCCAGAAAAAATAAAAGCGTATCACGCTCGTCGGACGACGATATAATTTTGATCGAAATAATATGCAAACTTGACCATGTACGTGACGGGAGAAAAAAAGCTCTCCTGTATATTTTCGCGTCGTAACTGGCTACATCCCAAATTCTTCTTAGCGCTGTACTCATGATGCACAGTATATACAGCTTGCTAAGAACACTCGAGCTAATCTCAATGAGCGAGCGATATTTTCACACACGAAGTCACAATTAGAAAGGAGAGGAGGAGGAGGAGGTGGAGTAGTAGTAGTAGTAGTAGGTTGACGGGGGGGGGGACAGCGCCGAGGAAGGGTACGCTGGGGAGTGGGGCGCGCGGGGGGACGGGGGGAGGGCGGGGGGGCCCCGGTAGGGACACCGAATTCTGAGAAAAATAATCAATATCGTGTATTCTAATGAGCCAGAGTCCAGAGGGGCGATTCGGCGGAATTTGATACACGTTGCGGGCTTGCGCTGGGTGTGCGCGGCTCGTCGCGTATATACGTGTACGTGTGTGCACCCCCGTGTCGATTCGAGCGCTCTGTCCTCCGCTGGCGCGCGCGCGCGCGTGTGTGTATCCGAGCATCGATCGAGACGCATTTTCACGGCGTCCGCCGACACTCGACGTCGGACGGGGGGCTCGGAGGGGGGGGGCGGGAGGAGTGGCAACCCGAGCACGCAACCGCACGCAGTGAGATTGGCAAAGGGTCATCAGAGAGATGGGCGCACGAGGAGCGCTCGTTCTCTGAGTGGGTGAGTGTGTGTGTTTGTCGCGGGGGGCGCGCGCGCGTGTGTCGGTTCATTGATGAACGGCGCGTCGCGGTCCGCGAGAGCAAGGCCGCGCTGGAGAGTGGCCGTCGTGGGGGTGTGGAAAGTAGGTGAGGAGAGCCCGCTGCGAGAGCGAGGCGCGCGCGGAATTGGCTGGGTCCGGAGGGCGCGCGCGCGCGCGACCAGCTGACTGCTGGGCTGCGGTCGGGGTCGCAGCGGGGGTTGGCGGGGGGGGGGGGCGGGCTGGCTGGCTGGCAGGCGGAGTATAATGTCGCGCTGGGCCGGGGCCAAAAGAGCCACTTGTAACCCACCTCATGATCTCGTTCTGGCTGTCCTCCTCCTGCTTCTGCCTCATCATGACGCTCTCGATGTGGCGCCGCTCCTCGGGGGTGAGGTGCGACAGGTCTGGCAGCTCGTCCATGGCTGCGGCTGCGGCGGCGGCGGCACGGGACTAGGCTGGCGGGACGGGGAGGGTCATCCGGCCGCGGGTGGCGGCTGCTGCTGGTGCTGCTGCTGGTGCTGGGGCTGCTGGCCAGCTGCTGCCGGCGCCAGGGGCAGCTCCTCGTCGTCGGCGGCGCTCATGGCGGCTGGCCGCTGGCGCTGCCTCGCATCCGCACACGATCGGGCTGCTCCGCACTACTCGGCTGCCGCTGCAGCAGCCGCGAGCCGCTCGGGGGGGCTGGTCGACGCGGACTTGAGCGAGCGAGCGCGCGTGTGCGAGTTTGCCGTCCGCTGGCTGCAGGATCGGAGGAGGGGGGGTGGGGGGGGGCAGGAGGAGGGTCGGGGAGAGGAGGGAGATCGGTCGGTCGGCCGTCGGTCGGTCGGCGGGAGGAGAGGGGCAGGCAGGCAGGCAGGCGGCTGCAGCTGCTGCTCCCGCGGCGCGGAGAGAGCGGACGACGCGGACTACGCGGCCGACCGGACGACTGGCGGGCGGCTGCACACCACCACGAGTGCGCGCGCCCTCGCCTCCCTCGCGCGCGCCTTGCTCTCCTTCTCTCTCTCTCAATAACTTATGCTATGCGGCAGCCAGCCCCGCCGAGCCGACCAATGGCAAAGCCCTGGACGGGCTTGCGTCACGCCGCCCCACACCGAGGCTATTGATCCGCGCGGCCGAGCGGCCCGGCGCGCAAGCGTATACCTATCCAAACCTCCAGCCCGCTCCTACTCTCTCTCTCTCTCCCTCTCTCGTTGGCTACTCGGGTGTGTGTGAGTGTACGTGCGAGTGTGCGCGCGAGGGCTGCACGAGCTCCGCGGGCTCCGAGGGACCCACCTGTCGAGTTTGCCAGCCCCAGCGCAGCACGTGCGCCACCGCCGCCGCCACTGCCGCCGCCGCAGCTCTCATCCCCTCCCACCTCACCACCTCTGTATGCATTAGCATACGTATGCGTACGCGTATCAGCTCGATCAGCTCGTCGCAGATGCACTCGTCATCTTATATATATCCTTTCGTACGTTGTGTTCATGCGTTTGGTCAATTCGTCCGTCGGGATAGCCGCATGGCTCGAGAAGAGCTATACGCGCCCAGTAGAAACAGCCCGGTTCGGTCGGACCTGAATGGGCTCGCTGTTACATACGCTCCTCGCGCTTGCTCTCTCGCATTCTTATGATGAACGTATTCTTCGCTCGTGACTCGTTATTACGTCGGCATTCGCAGCCGGACATATCGATAACACCAAGCCGAACTTTCAATCTATACAAAACAAAGTAGAATTTATTAAAATATCCGTTTATAAAACTTTAAAAAACGGAGACATTGATGGTTTTTTTTTTTTCAAAAAAGCATCGGCAGATCGCTCGGAGTATTTAATCCCATTCGAGATGGCGTAATGCTCGGCACCTTACGTATTACTCTATACTTATCGGATGCATTACAAACATGCGATATACGACTTGTCCAATTTTTTTTCCCCAAGACGGCTGCAGTTGATTTCTCATTGAATTTGCGATCGTCGCGTTCTCCCCCGTCTCCATATCTTATGGCGTGAAATTCGAACTGCCTATGTACGAGTTGGAAATTGCAAAATGAAACAATGAGTTTCTTGCTGCGGGGATCTCCGCTGGAATTGTCAGTGATATTTCTCAATCTAGTATGTACTTGATGGAATTTGAAAACAAAAACCGGAATCTGAAGTTTTTGTAAGGTTCAATTAATTACATTCCGATACAAATATTTTGTGTGTCCTTTTTTCAATAAATATCAATTATAGAATATCACAACATATGAAACTTAGCAATATCGTTACGGTGAATTCACGTAGAGCGCGATCGTGCAAAAGGATTTTCATTAGAGGCTATTAGTAATTAGAGGCTATGAGAGTGAGAGAACGGTGCAGGCTGCAATCTGACCTCCTCAATCCTTCTAGAATGAAATTCCATTTACGTCTTTGCGCTTTCCATGCGATTTCACGCTAACAGCTCATTCTTTTGAAGAGAATTTTTTTAGGGTATTCGATTTCAAACTATCCTACGTATTCACCGCGTACATTTTTTTGAGTAAACACTTTTTAAAAATCGATTTTCCGTAGGATTCTGTTGAAACAGAGTTCCCCGGATTTTCGAAACCACTACGCCTCGTCATTTGAAAAAACAAATATCGACATATTTGTGATAGGAAGAGTAAAATGTGGAAATATAATACAGACAATGTTTATTCATCAATTTATTCAAGTAAAAGGTAAAAAATTGAATAAAACTTTAAATAATGCATATGGCATCACGTTGTGTAAATGTCATTTATGTTAAAAACTATCTTCTTTTGAACTAGTATAGAACATATTTATATCAATTGATCACAAATTTCATATACTTATGCTTGTTTTCTTGCACTAATAAACATTTAAGGAATAACAAATTCATAGTTATGCAACGGTCATTGTTCAGCGTAACAAAAATTGCAATCCATGTTATGTTAATACTAATTTGAAGTATAAAGTAAACGGTACTGACATTGAAAAATCTTCATGATTAGTGTTATATCAAAATATATATAACGACCCACATTCTAAAAAATTCAACAATATTTTTTACAAATTGTTCACGCACTCTAGCGCTCATTATAATCTCTTATATCCTAATTTTTTCAATTGAATTCGTTTTGATAATTGCATTTCTAAATACTTATTTACATTCAACAGGATTCATGATTTCATTTCGAAACAGATAGTTTAGTCATATACAATGAATACATAATACCATTGACGGAACTATACATTGGTCGGAAAGAGATTATCAAAAAAAACTTTCCTTTTCGTCAACAACACTAAATTTTAGTCTTGTTCCATTATTTTGTTTATATAGGAAACTCATTATTTGCAATAAATATTCACTTGCATACATTATTTATAGCTGCTATGGCCTCGTGATTTCTAATTTGTAAAATATACAATCTACAAAGTAAATGCGTATGAACATTCTACAAATCCTATGTATCCCTACATATAACTACATATATACACAAAAAAGTTTCAAAATCTCTCTTCAATTCATCAGTTGATACTTCTATTGTCCTCATAAATACGAACTTTACGATGAAGTCTTATAAAAATTCGAAACATTTTGGTTTGTCGAGGGGTATTCTCATTTTGAAAAGTGTCGAATCAGCGCGATACTGCAGTAGCGGCATATAACCGAATGCCTGAAGATGGAGAAACGTTGTCAAATCTTTCTGTGTTCTTCTATTTCAAAGAAATTATCCAAAATGCATCCCTACATATACCTACATATATACAAAAAGAAGGTTTCAAAAACCTCTTTGCGATTCATCATTTGATACTCTCTTTGTTCTTAAAAATATTAACATTAAGATGAACTCTTATATAAATTTGAAACATTTCTGCTTGTCGTGCGGTATTCTCGTTTTGAAAAGTATCGAATCAGCACGATATTGCGTGTTCAGCAGTGGCATGTAACCGAATACCTAAAGATAAAGAAACATGATCAAATATTTTCGTATTCTTCGATGTCAAAGTAACCATCTCAAAAATACGTACTTGTGAGAAGAAATTTATGCATTTATGTCTCTCTTGAAAATGCGTGTCATCTTCTGATAAAGATACAGGACATCCTGGGCACCTAAATGTCCACCTCGATGTAACCTTTGACCATAAATCAGAATAAAAAGACCATAAGATGATTGGAAATTATATTAAATAGCATCATGATAAATATTATTACTTTGACTGGTGGCTTCCTGGTAACATGAGATACTAAAAAGTTCATTGCTATATCTTCACAATTCATGAACTCATCAACTTTGTCTCTAATGGCTTGAGGAAGCCAATGAGTATACAAATATGTATAATGCTTATGTACGAAAGCAGCTCCTGTCAATACCATCGATAATTCACAGGAATAGTTTGAATTGTAGTTCCAAGTATTATGGTTATTCTGATCCCAAGCATGGAAACGACCTGGGAAACCTACGACTCTATCTCTATGCTCTCTCCACACTCTGTAAAGGATTCATAATCAACATTATTAAAAATTTTAATGTGATTCTCGCAGTACTATCAAATTATAGGCGTGAGCTTATACCTAAATCCAAACATAATTTCATCGTGTCTTAGATGAGCATCATCATCAACTGATAAGACTGCTTCAGTTTCAATGGCATCAAATGGTAAAAATCTATTATTCAGACTATTCCTTTTTGCTTTAACAACCTGAAGAAAAAAGAAAGTATACGTTGTTAAATTAAAATTGTATAAATATAGTACTATTATTCATATTCCTGTGCGTTTTCTTACATGAATAGGAACTCCAATATCGGGCCACCTTAGATCCTCCATAGGTGGTTTTGGACTATTCCAAACCACAATGACTTTATTCAAATATGGTAACCCATATAATCGAGCTAACGAATTGATCAAAACTTGTTCTCTTTCATATGTTAGTATCACAATAGTAAATTGTTCTCGTGGATGATTTCCTCCAAGAGATTCGCTAAATTCTCTTCCAGCACCACCTGCTCCTTTATTTATAGGCCGGAACCCAACCTCGGAACCTATTTTAGGAAAAGTAGATTTTCATCAAGAACATAAACATAATTGAATAACAATGTAAAAAAAATGAGTTACTCACCAATGAATTTTGCATCACTTGGTAAGACTGTATCAAAAGGTAATTGGGGATATAAGTTGAACGGGTCTATCCAATCATTCCACATTTCATATCCTTGCACCAACATGATTGTGTAATTTCTCTTGTACGCTGGAGATGGGTATGGAGGCTCCAATGGCCCCAGGTTTTCTTCAGCTTCAGATTCCGCAATAATAGTGTCTGATTTTAAAGGCTAAAATTGAATGAATTCTATTCTATTATCTAGTTAACATATAGAAGAATTTGTTAAAAATCACTCTTAGAAACTTACTACAAAGCTTGAATTGAAAATACTTGGACTGGGTGATTGAGGTGCTGGAAGAGGAGGTATACCCAAGCGGTTCCTCAGTACAGCAACTATTGTATCTACAACGCTTTGTGCTGTACCAAAGTACCTCTCCCAGAGGAGTCGACCTTGTCTTCTCATAGCCAGTAAATCGTTATCTGGAACGGCTCTTAGTAAGAAATGCATTTCTGTTACTCTCGCCTGAAATCAAATATTGAAGTTTCATAATGAGATATCTATCAGTAAATTTGAATACTGAGAATTTTGAGAACACACCTTTGGCAGAAATATTGCTGCTCTTCTCCAAGCAATAACTTCTTGATAGCTCAAAGCTACTCTGTCACCACCTAGGATCACTGGTATAGATCCTGATCTCAATGCTTCATATAGTCTTGCTTGCATCGCAGCGGTTGATAGAAAACTAACATTACTCGGCGCTAGTATCAATGCAAATGTTGAATCTTTTGAAATTGCTTTTCTAGACGAGTCTGTACCACAGAGAGACCAATCTAAGACTTCATGGGCTTTATTTTCTTCCGATGCTGGAATGCATTCAAATTGTATAAAAAATTTATCCAGGGTTGCTCCGTTGCTCATATCCTTCAAATGCTGTATTATAAAACTGTCAAGATTGTTCTCGTCGAGTGATACGCGCTCGATATCTAATTCAGCATCATCAAGAACTTGATGGGGGGTAGAAGATGACTTCAATGCTTTCATTTCACCTGAAATATATCGTTTGTGATTGCTAATTCTTTTGTAAATAATGAATTGAATGATGAATGATACTTTAGAATACAAGTGAATATTGTGAAATTATGAAAACTTTTACCTTGAAATGAAAGAAGATACTTTCTTCTGGCAGGTAGCATGTGAGCACATTCTTGCCAAATATCGCCACCTGGAGGTCCCAATATTGGCGGCACAATTAGGTCGAAACCTTCCCGAAAATTTTCTCTATGAAAGGTAGATTGGACAATTATGGCTCTGCCAGTGTCAACTCCATTGAATAAATTTCCAGAGTCAGCTGATAAATCTCTCCGTGCTAGATTTAATAATATATGATTTCTACCATCGCCACCCCAGTAAGGCAAAGATTGCAGTTTTTTAATATCTATGGGGCTTCCAGAAGGAGCAGTAGTTCGTGATGCAGTTAAAGCTTCGCCAACAAGGACGATGTATATACAGGCTTCAGCAGGATCAAAAGTCAAATGGGCATTGTAACCTGACAATTTTAAAAGAATGATATTATGGAGTATAGATCATTTTTAATTTTGATTAAATTTGCTTGAAATGATGAGGAAAATCTGTATTCACCCAAAGTGTGTTTAATATAAGTTTTCAAAAATCCATCAATATCCCAGCCAGTGTTGATAATGGGAAATTGATCTGGATCATAGAGATAAACGGGAAAACCACTTGTTAGAGCACACCGACTGTGATCAAAGCAATTGAACATTCTACACGATTGTGAATTTGGGAAGGAAGGAAGTATATCTGGAGTCGAATGGCTTAATATCTTCTTCGGTGGAGCCAACTCTGGTGTATTACGCTTAACAGCTTCTGTTTGAGCTGCTTGAGCTTGTACCACACTAATTTTTAGCCTGTCCAAATCCATTTGTTGATGTAGCAATTCCTGCTTTAATTCATCAATTTGTTGCGTCAAACTACTAACTTCCCCATGAAGTCTTCTACGCTTTGCTTCCAGATCTCTGAGTTCATTGCTTACAGACTGTTTTATCCTCAACATTTCTTCAATACGCGCCTTCAAGTCTGTCGCCCTCATTGATGTGAAGTCATGAAAACCTTCTAGCCTTGAGCGAGTTTGATGGATATCTAAATTTGATAGGTCTGTTTCTACCTAGAATTACAATATGAATTATCTTTACTATTCGTTCATTTATTTATTAAAATGAATATGTGGATTCTAGTCCTTTAACAGAGTATTTGTATAATAATATGTGGAAGTATTGTAAATATTGCATCTTTATTGTAATTTAGTTGTGATTTCGTAAAAAAAAATCTAAAATGAGTAAGATTTATTGAAAATTAATTGATATCAATTTATACAGTTATAAGGTGAAGAGCATTTTTACATAATCAAACGAATAAAGTTTTGTATCTGCTGGGTGTACACTCTCACCAATTTTTTTCCTCAATAAAACATCAATTGAAATATCAAAAATTGTCAAAACAGAGGCAGGACATTGTCAGAAGAACAATGTTCAAAGTGAATTATTCATCAGTCATGCAGAGAAGCGCACGGGGCATCAACAACAAATACTTTGCTCAAAACAAAAGTGCAACAATAGCGCAGGAAACGAGTATAAACGGATCGAGGGCTCACCTTGGAGAGATAGTAGTGCGTGATCAGTGGCACGATGCAGAGGAGCACCAGGACTAGAAGGACGATCTTGGGCAGCTTGACGCGGGCGAGCCAGTGCAGGAGGAGGTCCCTGCTGGCACCGGCGCCGACGGGCCCCAAGTGCTGGTACGAGTGGCCGGCCGACTCGGAGCCATTCCCGGGCATCTTGGACCAACTGCATGCGGCCCGAGGTGGCCCGCTCGTCGATCACCACGAGGCCCCGTACCTCAGCTTTCTGCCAGGCCGACTCGCGTATACAATAGCCGAACAGCGTAGGTATACAACTGCACACCGATGACCGAACTGCTGCAGCAGCCCCACATGACATTCGCCCGCTCTGCTGTGTGTGTGTGAGCACAGCGCGCTGCCATATAGTTCTATTTCTGTACGCCCCCACTCCGCGTGTAATATATGTACCTCTCGATCATGCTCTCGAGTATAAAACATGCGATGATCTCTGCGGACCTCTGCACTCACATTCGCACACATTCTGCTGCACTGTGCTGCACATGCACTCTCTGCTCTGCAGCGGCGAGAGGGAGGAGGAGAGTAGGGCATTTAAACGCTCGGTGAACCGACTGTTTGTAAACAGTGCTGCGCAGTTGATATACTTATATATTTCGGAGCAGATTGACGTGAGGAGGAGCAGTATAGTGCGCGCGCGAGTGCGAGATGGAATATTCTTTCACGAACATGTGTTTTATCGGAGTAATTGCGCGGACATGCGAAGAAGGCGAGGATGACGATTGATGACTGACAACGTCGCGACTGAGCAGCCCGCGTCCAGTCCGCGGCGGCGGCGCGACTTGTTATATACATAATTTATATCTTCAGAAAATGAATGCAACAGCTTGCGTATCACAGTTGAGGAGAGAAAAATCAGCTGTGCCGCTCATCAGGCTGCTCTTTAATTACAATAACGTAACAAACAAGCTGCCCGCGTAGAATACTCGCGCTGCTATATAGCCCATGAAAACTAGTATATATAGCTACTCAATGGGCTCTGGCACACAACAAAAAGCAGCGTAGGTTATTGCGGTACATTATACAGCAGCATCAGCAGCGGCTGCGAGGAGAGGCAATAGTGGAGTTAGTTGCCGCGCGACCGAGCGATGCAGTATCTGTCATCCTCGTCGTCGTCGGGTGACGAGGCCGAGCCGGAGAAGTCAAGGCCCCGACACCGGCCCACCGTCGGCGAGTGGCCCAAGCCAAGCCGCGCAGGTTAGCCCCAGCTTCGTATACATGTATACATATATCTTCCGAGCAATGCCCCTCTCATTGTTGACGCGCGCCTATACTGACATTGTTTTGCTTTTTTTTTGCCGATTGAGAGGCTAATTGTGACCGATTGCGATAAATTGGAAGTGATATGTCGTACACAGAGTGTATGTGTTTGGCTTGCTCGCGTGTGGAATGCAAACTTGCGAAACGCAAGGAAATTATGTTTGTTTCTTTCATTCTACCTTATTATATGCTAATATGGTAGAATCTTTAGCCTGATATGAATTGTGTCAAATTGATTAATTTACGTGTTTATTTATTACTTGATGTGTTCCCACAGGTAAAAATTCAGGGAGAAGAGAGGAGAGTATGTTCAGTATGAAGCAGTTTCTCAAAAATGACAACCAAACAAATCACCAGTTTGCTGGAGCCAGACCAAAAGTGTATGAGCCCCAGTCCAGAACTCCAGAACTCTGTGACACCCTTGACTCAGGGAAGTTTCCAAGGAATCCCACCGAGTTGCCAGATTTTGTGCAAGATCACCTTGTTATTGAACAGTGTTATCTTGGTGACAAAGCTTCTTCTAATGTTGAAGTGGACAATTTACCAGATTTTGCTTTGAACAGTGTTGAGAAAAGACAATTTCGTTATCTCGATGATCAGTGGCAGAAAAGCTCCAAGGGCTCTGCGGATCTTTCGTTTGATCTCACCGATCATTTGGATAGAGTACCCACAGCAAATCTTTCACATCCGAATACTTTGGATTTACCAAAATTGGATGTCATTGATGGAGAATCAGCAGATGTTCCAGAATCATTAGGTACAATTTGTTACCAAAGTATATTCAGGCTTTGCATTATTTATGCACAGTTTGTTTTCAAGGTGTAGAAAATACTTTTGAGAGAACCTTTGTTAAAAATTTTCATATACTTTTTCAATTTTCAATTATAATGATTAATATTGACATGAGTACATTTTGAAAATCATCCCAAAAGACTTTTCATATTTCATATAAAATTTTGTTATAATTTAATAGGCTTTCCATTTGACCTACAAATACCACGAGGTGCTGAATTTAATTCGAATTCTGATGCAGCAGATAATCCTGAGGGGATTCCAAATGCGCCAAAACTATTACCAGATTTTTTAAGCGATGCACCAATTCGTACTAGAGGAACTCCTCTATCTGATAGACCAGACTGCTCCAATTCACATGACTCAACCAATCGTTGGGTGAGTTTCAATAATTTACTGTTGAATTAGAAGTATGTTTAATTTTGAATTCAAACTGAGCTTCATTATTTAAAAATTTTTTAGTTATCTATGGAAAATGAAAGATTACGAAATGAACTTCAGATTGCTAGGAGACAAGCTAGTGAACGACTACTTAGGTATATATGAATTTGACCTTTTCACAATATTCCTTGATGATTCCTTTCATTTTGTATCAAGAATCAAATCTCAAAATTATAGGATAGAAGCTTTGGAAGCTGATTTGTCAACAAGAAGACAATCAGATCATACAGAAAGTGCAAATTTTGAAAAAGCCATGGAACAAGTTGAAGACAACTTAAAAAGGAGCACAGTATGTTGATTTTACTTGAATCTTTTTAAAAATGTATATATCACTGAATTTTATCACTTATCACAGAAAAGAGCAATCAATGCAGAAAGTGCAGTGGCATCTTTGAAAAAAGAAATCGATTCTTTATCTGTATGTACTGTTCATTTGAATTTGAAAACGAATAATGATTCATGAAAATTTCGTAATATTGCAATACTACGTCTTTTAGATGGAAATAATGATGTTACGGACTGAAAATAGAGATCTCAGAACTGCAATGGGAGTAGAGAGTAATGGTTGTAGGAGTTCAGTTCCAGACAGTAGAATACAAAGGTTGGCTGATGATTTAAGGTTTGCTGCATCAACAGCAGAGGTTTCATTGAGGTAATTGATGAATCAATTTAAAATAAAATACAACTTTTATAAGCATGATCAGATTATTGATTCAATTCATATGGATTTCAGGCAGCTGATGTCAGGTGTAAGCAATTTAAGAGTACTTGCATCAGCTCTAGAAAATGTTGATAAAATAGAGGATCGTACCAAAGATTTTTTACCAGACTTTGACGAAGATAACGCAGCTGGGCCAGCGTTATAAGGAAAAGAGATTATGAAAATTTGGGATATTTTTTTATTGAGTTTGTTTATACTAGTGTCAAGCTCCCACGAAGCTTGAACTCGTATCCTGGAAGGGAATGTAATTAAATTCTTCTCTTCTATGGTTTTTTGGACTAATGTGATTTTGCTTGTGAATTTGTTGATACAATATCTGTAAAAAAAATACGTACATTATCGAAAATATGGAATGCATGATATCACTAACGAAAAGTGATTGTTTTATAAAGTAAAATGTACAGCTGTCTGATTGCATTTACATATTAAAATAGAAAATAAAAATGTCATTTATTAAATATCGTATATTTCTTGACCAACAACAAAAATTAACGATTTCGTATACTATAAACAAATATAGAGTGAATTATTAACTAACTATACTATAACGCTTTATCCTAGATCATCAAAAATGTGGAGTAAATCAGTCTGAGTTTCCATATGATTCGTTTGTGCTGTGAACCACAAATTTGAATCAGTACATCCTGATAAACACTTCAAAGCTTTCGTTTGAGTTTCAGTGGAGACTGTTGTTTCATCCAAATTACTCCAAGCTGTTTGAGTTTGTATATCTGACAAACCTAAATCAGGTGGTAGAATTTCGTCACATGTTTGGGTGTAAGTATTATTGTAAATATGAAGTTGTTCTACTGGTTCTGTAAAGTGTTCAGTCGTTTGAGTTTCATTGTTAGAACTTATATGATCAGATTCAAAAATAGATCTACAGTATGCTTTTTCAGTTTGAGTTTCAATACTGTTGAACTTGTCAGCATAAGCTTTTTCAGTTAACATTGGATCGGATCTCGATAGTCCATGATAAATGGCATTTTGAACAGAATAATCTTCAGAATTGTTAAATATATTTTTTTCTGGGCTAGTTTGCGTGCCAGAAGAACTTTTCTCCTCCCAGAAATCTTGCAGAATTATATCGTGCCTGAGTGATAGTGGACTGTCAGGTGAAATATATTCAGAAGATGAAAGTGTTTCTATGAAATTAATATTTTCTCTTATCACAGTATCTTTATCAATTGATATTTTTTTTCGCTTCCCAACTTGATGCACCCTGATCAATCGAGGAACTGCTTTTGTTGTTTGAGTTTCTGCCGATTTTTTCATTTGTTTATCTTTCAATATATCATTTGTTTGAGTTTGCCTACAAACTTGGCTCTTAATATTTTTATTTTTTGGACTTTTTGATTTTCTTTTATCTTTTGTAATGTCTGTTTGAATAGCTTTATCACAAGTTACTTTTGGTAAAATGCGAGCAGCAATAAATCTATTTCCTAATTTGCTTTGTAAAAATTCTCCAGTCTTCTCAATTTTTTTTCTTCTGTAAAAATAAGTTATTAATGAAATTTATTTCTCTATCATACAGTAGTGTCAAGAACAACGAAATAATCAATGACATAGTTTTATTATCTATAGAAATTGACTTTTTGCTGTATAACATGGAATTCTTACCTTTTGGATCCATACTTTTCATCTATTTTGTGATTATTTCTCTTGGCATGAGTGAGAAGAGCTTCATAGCTGTTAAAAATGTTCTGACATTTACATAGAAATTTTGTGCCACAAACTTTGATATGAGCATCTTTTGCAGCATTAGTTGAAAAACATTTTGTGCAGTGAATGCATATAAATTTTTTTTCAGCGTGAACTTTTAAATAATGCTACAAAAATTAGAATATGAGCTAATTGTTGCAAATCTAATTTTCTACATACATTCATTGACTTACTTGTTTGAGGTACTTATAACGCATAAAATGCTTTTGACAATCAGGTGCATAAATGCAATCCTTAACGGGACAATGATAACGAACATTTTCCATATGACTTTTTTCCATGTTTTTTTTCTTGTGAACTTTAAGATCATGCATTCTGAACCTGGACTCACTACAGAATACTATATCACATTCTTTACATTTTATTTCATTAATGATTTTGCCCAATTCATCAGCTGAAGGACATATAAACTGGATTGAACCTACATTCTGCTCGATTGACGACATCCTAAAAAATATATATAAAGTTGTGAAAAGTTAAAGTAAGAATATGGATACAACAAAAAGTTATTGAAGAATGTAAACAGAGAATTAAAACTGAAAATGTCTTATTGTTATATAAACTTTTTTCCACAAACCTTAATAATCCTTTTCAATCAATCCGAATCGGTAATTTATTTCGAATGTTTGATAAATCAAAGTATTGATTTAACATATACTCATAATATATTATGTTGAAAATGATTGGTTCTTGTCATAATAAAATGTCTCAGCTGACATTTACTTTATTTGTGGGTACCTTAAGGGTTCTAGGTTAATCGTTAATGTCAATATCTGCTGTGCCGTCACGCTGTGGTCCGCGCACTCCACACTCCGCCTATCATTAGTCGGCATTCATGGTCGGCATATGCAATACTTGTTTATCACTGCTTATCACAACCTTATTTACAAAGCTCTATGATTTACTCCACTCGAAATGAAAAAGAATAAAGATATCAATCCTCATAAGTTTCACAACATGTAAAGGATAACTTTTTGTTCGCAAAATGAGCGAAGCTGTTGGTTTTTGACTCTGTTGTATATTTCGCGCAATTTCGCGGCAACTAATGTTAGATGATAGATGACCATGACATTCATCTAGTCAGTCAATTCTGTTTTAGATGAGATGGTCGAATCGAACGTGTCCGTTTGTGCTTCGTTGATACGTCGTTGATGTTGATAGTTTGTTCGGCAGCTTTGGGGCTTAGCATATTTACTTATATAGATGGCAGTTTAGACCGTGCTGACAGTGCTCTGTGCTGACTGCTGAGGCCTAATGCCTCTCAGAAGTGTGGTGGCCGAGTTCTGCTTCTGATAGTAGCGCTGAGTAGCCTCAGATAGTTGAAAAATATTCCTATCACGATGATACGTATTTAATTTAAGTAAGTATATATGTATCTATTTGCATACGTGTGATTGTGTGTACTGGCCTATCTCTCTATAAAATAACTTATTTGAGTGTATACAAATAATCAGTATATATTAGATTCCATTCCGATGTTTACTTCCATCATTATCACCAGCTGACGTAACCTATTCTGTCGTTTCTTCTCTTTTCACAGTAACATCACAGTAAAGAAAAAGACTTCTTATTTTGTGTTGTTCCTTAATAGATTTCATTACAGCCACAAGTTCATCAATAAATTATTTGATAAGATTAATTGAAACATTCATTCATTTATCAAACATATGAATAAATGCTATACTTATAGTGTAACATTGCGGTTTAACTAAAAATCATTGCAGTTATAAATACAAGAAATGTTTAAGAATTTTCATTTTTCAATTTTATATTATGGAAGTGAACTTTTTGTTAATATTTTTTCCGTGACAGGTACTATATAATAAGTCAAGATGGCAGATGACAAAAGTCAAAGTGAAAAAGATGAGACCAATAAAAGTAGTCTTGATGCGCCAATTGACCATAGAACAGAATACTTCAATAAATTAGAGAGGTGGCTATTGGAGGCTTATGCGTGGTATAGTTTCATTGCCATTTGTCCATATCTTACCGCTACTAGTCAAATTGTACAAGGTGAACAATATTCTTATTATTTATATCAATTACGTTATTCTTTATAATTTAGAAAACATATTTCATTTCTTATGTAGGTGCCACTCCGGTTTCCACATCACACATTGGTGCCACATTAGCAAGCTCAAGTATTAACAATAATAATCAACAGAGAAATGATGAAGGGTTACGCCAAAGAAGAGCAACGGAGAGAATTGATGAACCTGCGCCTGCACCCGTGCCTGCACCTGTGCCTGCTCAAGCTCAAGCTCAAGCTCAAGCTCAAGAACCTGTTGTCACAGGTAATATAATACCATTATTTATGATAACGCTGGAAATATTGAAGTGCAATGACAAATAAAACATGAAATTTTAGGCATTACATATCGAATTCCACCAGTTTGGAAGAGATTTGTTGCAGAATTCATAGATTCCATGTTGTTGTTTGTATTAAAGCTATCCATTACATACATTGCTGTAGATATCTTTGACTTTATGTGAGTAATTACTAACACTTTCTTTTAATATTCTGAAATAGAGAAACTAATATTTTCTATTTGTACCATTGCAGAGATGTTGAACGATACTATTTAGATATGCTACAAACAAATTTAAGAATTGATTACAAAATGGCTTTGGAGTTGACTTCTGGAATTTTGATTTTGGAACTAATTCATAAAGTATTTGTATGTTTATTTGAGGTAATAAATCTTCACAAGAATGTAAAATAAGACTACTCTCTTATCAAAAGTTAATTTGATTGTTGAATTTCTTAATGTTTGTGATTACAATCTTGATAAATAATTTTGAAATTGGTCACTAACTGAAAAATTGAATGATTCAATATTATATTTATTGTTTGCAGGCAGCTTGGCTACAACATGGTAGAAATGGTCGAATAGGAGGAGCAACTCCTGGAAAATCATTGATGCACTTGAAAGTTATCCTGTGCCAGAATGTAACTCCAGTGGGACGTCCAGAGGAAGAGTTAGTTTTGGTTGTTCCTGGAACAGACTTGGGCTTATTTCCAGCTTTAGGGCGATCTGTACTAAAGAATCTGATACTGGCCTTTTTTTTCCCAATCTGTTTTGCTCTGTGTTTTTTCAGATTCAACCGAACAGGTTACGATCTAATTTGCAATTCTATTGTAGTTGAGGACTCATACAGAAATGGAAATAATAACATTAATAACAATGACAACAATAATAATTTCAATAACCATAACATCAATAATGAGAGAGTTCGCCAACAGTAGCATTGTATGATAGAAAGTGTTCAGTAATGTGTAAATATCTTGTAATATAAACTTACATTAATGGATGGATGATAGAGTTGGTCACATTGAAAGTTGTGTGAAGGTTTGTGAGATTAGATTAATATTTTAGAAAATCGGTTTCTAATCGATATGATGCTATTATTATCAATTTTTTCTTAGATACGAAAGAAAATATGATTGTGCAAACAAATTTTTTGCATAACATTAATTAGGTATTTGATAAACTGTGCATAATGATGAGGAGAAAATGTCTTCTGTATCCATAAATGTGTTGGGCTGTTCCCAAAAATAAAACTCAAGTTTATTTTTATGTGAAAATGATGTTCATTTTCATGATATTCTTCTCATTTTTTCATAGATTATTGATCATTAAATTTTTTCACGTTATGAGTGAATCGTAATCGTACACTGCATTTATTATGCAAGGTAATTGAGAATTTATGTAAACAATTTGATTTATGAGTCAACCTTAGAAATCTCTCTGACTTTTTGCTCTGATCAACGATGCTCTGATTCATCAAGAATCAAACATTGTTGTGAGTTAAAATAATTTTTCGTTACATATAGTACATATTGTTTGAAAACTATAAACTCAAAGAACTAAAATAGTCAATTGTCATTTGTAATTGAAAATATGAATAATCTAGCTTTTTTTTCTCCAATCAACCGATTATCCAGCTTTTCTATATACCATAATTTATTAGTCACTATTGTTTAAAATAGTTTGAAAGTATCAAGTTTCATGAATCTTATATAATAACAGATAAATTTGATATTTATACATCAGAAGAATTATTTCAAAATGATTATTTGTTTCGGAAAAACCTGCATGCGCATATCTATATTATAATATATCTTTAACATTGCAATATATAATACTTAGGTATTTGAAAAATGAAAAACGTGAAAGATACACGTTTTCATTCAAGTTTGCAGGATACACAAGAAAAGTAAAAGTACTGCAGATGTAAAGGACGAGAAATCGAAAGGTTGTGCCTCCGGACCCGGCCCCATTATGAAATATCAAATCTTTCTCTTTTTAAATCTGACGTCACACCCATATGGGGACGCGCATATGAGCGAGACAGAAAATGCTGCACGACAGACGGTACGCATATGTGCTTAAGGCCGACTTTATAATGGCACACAACTGTACGTACGATCATTCAATCTAAAGGATCGAAATCGTATTTCATCTCGGTTTCTACAAGCAAAGATCGGTGTAATATCATTTTTAAACATTGAAACCGGTAAGAAATCGTCAATACAAGTAGAAGTTGTTGATTTTTTCATTTGCTTATTTAATTTTTGCGCATGCGTCGGTACTCCATTGTGTGAGATCCCTAACGGCATCCAGGCCTATAAGCAAGTCCATTTTAAGACACGACTTTAGTCCGCTTGAGTCAGTCTCACTGATTTAGTCATCTCATGGAAAATGATTAAATTACACAAAACATAATTGCGATATTCGCAATATTTTGAGTGAAATCAATCAGTTATCGCATGTGTGTCAGTGAAACTTAAAAATCTAAGTGAAACAGCTCAAAATTGTATACTTAAGCACTCAAAACGACATGATATAAATAGATTTGTATAGGGCAGAAGTCGAAAATAGTTAAAACACGCTCGCGGCCGCTTCTATACTGATTTTATGTGAGAAACATACCCATACAGTCATGTGGAAGCGTCATTTTATCCTCATTTATTTATCATTATTATTAAGCCATAATATTGTCTGGTCATTTAATGTGGAGACTGAACACTATGCAATTTATAGGGGAAGAGTGGAATCTATGTTTGGGTACTCTGTAGCAGAGTATAGAGAAACAGACCAGCGAGGCTGGGTCATTGTGGGTGCTCCAAAAAATCCTGCAAACACAAAAGGTGTAGGTGGAGCAGTATTCAGATGTGACATTGCTGAGGATGGTAGATGTTTTCCCATTGAGTTCGACAGGATTGGAACACACTATTTTGAAAATCTAAAGGATCACACAGGTATTAAACATGCTGTGGCTATTGATAATAAAACTGAACAATGGTTGGGTGCAACCATTTCAACTTCAATGGAACCCGGTGGCCCTATACTGGCTTGTGCGCCTAAATACAATTGGTTTGGATACAAATCGCAAGGGACACAAGCAATTTCTGCAGCTGGTTTGAGGGATGTAATTGGTACATGCTTTGTGACTAACTTGAGCGGCACGTACCCAACTGAATTTTCTCCCTGTCGTAACAATGAGACAGCAGGTCATCATCGACAAGGAATGTGTGAAGCAGGAGTAAGTGCAGCCATAACTAAAGATGGCAAAAGAGTGTTCATTGGCGCACCTGGCAGTTTTTACTGGCAAGGTCAGCTATTTGCTATTCCAAGTAATGAACAGCCACCATTTGTGCCTGACAAGTCCAACAGCAAATATTCCAGGCCCATAAATTATTTGTCAACAAGGGAGGGCCCTCCTCATGAGGATAACAACTTCCTAGGGTATTCTGTAGCAGTTGGAGATTTTCAAGGGAATGGAGATAGTGGAGTAGCTGTTGGAGTACCTCGAGCATTGGACCTAGCTGGAAAAGTCCTACTTTTCACATCCAATCTTCACAATCATTATAACATATCAGGAGAGCAAATGGGTGCATATTTTGGCTATGCTTTAGCTGTCAATGACATAGACGGCGATAACAAAGATGACCTTATTGTAACTGCGCCTTTCTATACTCAGCCTGAATTTGCTGGTATAAAAATAGAGACAGGAAGAATATATGTGTTTTATCAGAAAGATGGATTCCAAGCTGAAAATCACCACGTTATTGATGGTGACAATAATAGAGGTCAATTTGGACTTTCAGTTGCATCCTTAGGTGATATTGACCTTGATGGATATGGAGATTTTGTAGTTGGAGAACCATACGGAGGACCTGAACAACGAGGTGCAGTTTATATTTTCCACGGAACCAGTGAAGGAGTTGAAGAGAAGTATTCCCAAGTTATATATTCTGAAAATCTTGAACAACCTGTTCGCACATTTGGCTGGTCAGTCAGTGGAGGTACTGATTTAGACAAGAATCATTATCCGGATTTGGTTGTAGGTGCATATGAGTCCAATACTGTTGCATTTTTCCGCGCTCGGCCTGTTATCAACATGAATTCAGAAATAAACTTTGATTCGCAATCTATCAATTTGAAACAAAAGTCCTGTGTCTTATCTGATGGTACAGCAGTAGCATGTGCGGGTGTAAAGTTTTGCTGCATGTACACAGGACAAGGTTCTTGGCCTCAACATCAGTTCAATATCCATTTGGTATTGGATGACAAAAAGAAAACTAATCCTCGTTTATTTCTCCTTGACTTTGAAAATAAAAATGTTTTGAATTGGACAGTACCAGTTAAGAAAGACCAACTCTATTGTAGAACGCTGAAAGTATATGTATCCCAACACTTGCGTGATAAATTAACATCATTAGATGCAGAAGTACAAATAGATCTTGCAGATGAAAGTCATTCAAACAACTGGACTAAGCGTGACCCTAAGAGAAGATTGAATGCTATTTTGGGACCAAAAAATGTGAAAAAACGTGATGCACTCACAATACAGAAAAACTGTGGAACTGACAATGTTTGTGTACCAGATTTGGCTCTGAATATTCAGAAAAATGTAGATAAATATCTCTTGGGCTCTCAAACACTTTTGAATATAAGTGTAAAAATATCAAATTATGGAGAAGATGCCTTTGAATCTGTTTTCTATTTACAATTACCACATGGTATTGACTATGTAAATGTTGATACTAAGGGAGAGAAGAATGATGTAATCATACAGTGTACTGCACCAAAACCTAGCAACAATAATACTCTTCGTTGCGATGTTGGTAATCCATTACCAGGAGATAAAGTTGTCAACTTTAAAATATTTTTGCAGCCAATCACGTTTCATGGCATGAAACCGAGTTATGAATTGAGCATGAAGGTGAATTCTACAAATGCTGAGAAACCTGGCACATTGAGGAACAATATTCAAGATCTATCTATTCCTGTATGGATAGAAACTGATATATATGTCGAGGGTGAAAGTAAGCCACAAATAATTGATTTTAATTCAGTTGATTATGCTAATATTGATCAAACCCAACTGTATAAACTGGAACATGGTCCTAATATAACTCACAACTACACTATAAGAAACAATGGGCCATCATCTGTTCTCAATATTAGTGCATCACTCATCTGGACAGCTGCCCTGCGCGATGGAGAAGTATTATTATATTTGTTAGAGCAGCCAGAAAGTTCTGACGAAGATAAGGTATATTGTCAACCTGCCAATTATGATCATTTGAGTATTGCAGGACGAAGGAGACCACGTAATGTTAATGACTTCTCACGATTAGAATCTCTCACCAAAGTTTTATTCACAGATCCATTAGCACAAGAAGAAAGTAAACGAACTGTAAAGAGAGCTACAAATTATTTGCCTCAAAACGACGAAGATATTATGCTTGAAAGGGAATCTTTATGCAGAGGTGTACAATGTGTTTATCTAGAATGTTTTGTAGGACCCCTTAAGAAAGGAGAAGAAGTCTCTATATCTGCAAGATATCGAATTAATATGACGGCCTTAAAAGAATTTAGTGGAAATGATACTTTGAAAATTTCTACAAAACTCAACACTGTAGTTGAAGAGCAGCCTTATATTGGGAAACCATTGAAAGAATTGAAGAAGAATTTCGTTATTGAGACTGAAATCGTGCCTGCCAAAATTATTCCCGTTGCAGAAACTATTCCTCTTTGGATGATCATCCTGGCAATATGTGCTGGAATATTGTTATTATTGCTGCTTATATGCTGTCTGAATAAGTGTGGATTTTTCAAGAGAAATCGTCCTTCAGTTTCAGCAGAAAGGGAACCATTAAACAGATCTTAAGATTTATCATACTGATTACAATCTATAACAATATGGAGTGTTAAAAGAAGTTATATATTTGAAAGGTTTGAAAGTATTTCAAAATCGTATTGAAAAAATTACGAAGCTTATAAATTTTGGAATGATATTTGAGACAAACAACTTTTTAACAACTTATGAAAAAATGTAGAAATAAGAATTACATGACAAATTTGTATACTACAAGTAAAATATTGGAGGAAAAATATCCAGCATAATTTTTAAACTAACTTGACAGTGTATAAACATTTACATGTTATGATATTATGATACCAAATAATGCTCAAAATATTTAATAATTTTACTTATTATTTTAAATTTTAAATTTTAGATAGTTTAATAATTTAAGTAGTTCAATAATTAATGTAGACTATTCATATACATACTAAGATTTTATGATATTGATTTGTACAAATAATTCGCGTGTACGATGCGCTTGAAAATTGAACATTAGGCTAAGCCTAATGATATATAATACTCTGAGCATTCTCAAAACTTCTTTCAAGGACTGATAAGAAAAATAATGCAATGGTCAAATAAACAAGTGGCCTTATTTGAAAGAGCATTTATGCAGATCAAGATGATTAGTTTGAGGTATGATTGTGCCTTAAACATTCAAAGAGCTCCAGATCATTTTTTGTGCAATCAGTGTGTGGTGCTTAGTGCCATTGGGTGCTCATAACTCCTAATAAACTCTCAGTTAACAAATGCAATATACTTAATCTAGTGAATAGTTGTTTTATGTATTAGAAGCCATGACTGCAGAACATGTCGATGTTTTTAGTGTATTTAAGTTTAGTCAAATAAAAGATATTATATATTAAACTGGAGCATGAAATATCAAATTCCATTTGTACATGGGAAAGATTTCACCTATCAATTGCAGATTTTCACGTTATTGTTTGTACTAAAGCTGTTAATAACATTTATAGCAATTTTATTCTATACATTTTCTGTACTCTTTATATATTTTTAATTATTAAAATCTTTCACATTTGACAAATTTATGAGAATTTATTTTACCTTCACACCTCTCCTTATTCTTATTCATTTGATTTATGGTAATTCTGATTGAAAATGTTCAAATTGAGAATCACGTGTATAAACATTTTACGAAAAATCAAGGGAAACAAAATTATAAATAGCCTATTATTGAAATTATTCTAGAGGAAAATAGGAGTCTATGGAGCAATTTACAAATTATAAATTTACAATAAGAAAATAGAATACATATTCAGTCCATTGATTCATGTTTATCCTATGTAATAATCGGTACACGATTAAGGTATTAAATCGAGTCGGAGGACTACTTATATTCTCATCAGAAACTTCGAAAGAGTTACGTTCTATTAGGAAATACTGCTCATTTAATTATCAGATACAACATTTTGCATCCAAATCAATCACATATTCACTTTAATATCTGTAATGAACGCAATTTAATACGAAGGTAAACGGAATGAACGTTATAGTTACATAAAAAAATATAGGTGTGTCACTTACTAAAATCAATAAGGCAGAACCGAGGAGTGTCGCTCTAGTTAGGTCAGTAACATGAAAAAAATAACTTTCGTGATTCCTCATTCTCAAATCAGTGTCTGTATTGTGTAATATGGGTTAAACATTTTCATATCATCACTCATTGAATTTTTATGTATATTCATATACACGCAATAGAAATGTAATGAAATGTAATACATATTTGATATTGATTTACTTTTATGATATCAAATCAATATATCCGGCCCTCTTTTATTGTTCAAATGATTCTTTATAGAAAAAAAGTTTCCCTTTTTATTCGAAAATTATCTAACTTTGTTTGGTTTCGTAAAACTTGGTCCAAGATTTTGTAACGATTGAGAGCTATATAACGTGAGCGAAGCATGTCATGAAAGAATTATAAAGTCAAACGACATCGTATAAGAGAGATCCGCGTTCTTGAATGAACCCACGCAGATATTGCTAAACGAAAGGATACATGTGATTTGTGAAAGGTGACCAAAAACTACGATGCGAGCTTTCGAAACTGTACGCTAACGAATAAATTATTTTTCCATTGTCAATAATATTCAGGCACGATTGCAAGCTTTCGTATACATAAAAGTATACGCATCAATAATCGCTAACGCGCAAGGTCATCAAAATCAACGCTCCACTCCATATATGTCATACAGCAGTATGTGGACAGAAGCGAGTATGCAAATAAAGCTGATGAAGTAAAGCGTGCAAGTTCATTGCGCCTCTGATAAAGTATATATAAGTATATACTGCATCTAATGAAATACAAGAGCAATATAAACTGACGTCACATCCCGGTTAAACGTGGCGCTCCACTGCGCTCGCCGCGCGCGAATATATACCCCGCGGTCTGCGCGCACTGAAATCGCATATAAATACAGTACATGCGTATAGGTATAGACATCAGGTTACAGGTATATTTCTGTAAGATAGATAAATAGACAGCAACAGCATATTATAAGTAGAGAGTCTCATATTCAAATAGAGAGTACAGCCGGCCGAGCGGACCGTATACATATATAGGTATTGTCGGGTTATACTCTCTCTGGTAGTAGGACTAGTAGGTGGTAGGGGTGCGCGCGAGTAGAGGACGGAGAATGCTCGGTGCAGAGCGCACACAGCGAAAGGCGTACACGTAGCATCAGCTCAGCAGTGAAATGCCGTAGCGCCGCGCCGGAGCGCGAGTGAGTAAGTATATCACGTCAGCCCTGGTCAGCCCCCGCCAGCCAGCAGCAACAGCAGTAGAGAGAGCAGCCCCCCATAGCCCCGCCGCCGCCACCGCAGCCCCGAGTGGATATCGTCGCCCCCCGCAATAAGCGCACAGACCGTCCGAGAGACAGAGAGAGAGAAAGACAGAGAGCAGCTCTGCAGCGCAAGGAGTGGCCCGCCACCCCCGCTAGCCCTACGCTCGCCCTTCCCTCGACCGCAACTGCCCAGCATCATGTCGTCCTCGGGCGACTTCGGCAACCCCCTCAGGAAGTTCAAGCTCGTCTTCCTCGGCGAGCAGAGCGGTGAGTCACGTCTCTGTACGGTCGGTCTAGGTTACACGGCCCGTCCGACCCGCGCGATCTATCCACTTTGCTAATGGGTAACGGGACCCCCGTATCTATATAACATGCGTCTGCTTACAGTCGGCAAGACCTCCCTCATCACTCGTTTCATGTACGACAGTTTCGACAACACATACCAGGCAAGTGTACACCAGCTTCCTTATGTCTGCTGTGTCTCCTTGTCACAGCTGTACCGAATACTCGTATGGAGCTCTGCATGTTTTTGTCTAGCATAAGTTTGAGTTTTATAACTGTGAGTTTTTGGCTCTCGAGGGTGCATCGTGTGCTCTGGCCTGTTGGCAGGAGAGTCTTGCTTATTGCACAGATTTGGGGTGGGAAGAGTGAACAAATTTTATGAATCCTATGGGAGGGTACCTTTTCATGTCAAGTGAAATATGATTTAGAGCGTGTTACTATGTACGCGACTGAGGAAAGAGTGAATGAATTGTTGTTGATGTTTAAGCTTGCCGAATGAGGTATTTTTTTTCATTGTTCAAATGGAGAAAGTGACATTTCAATTTGACAGAATTTGTTTGAATTTTTAGTTTGACAAAATTATGCAGAGAATTTGTTTCACATGTATTTTATGTATTTTATATGAAGTATTTATTTCTGTACAGGCTACCATAGGCATAGATTTTTTAAGTAAAACTATGTACCTAGAAGATAGGACTGTGAGACTACAACTCTGGGACACAGCAGGGCAAGAGCGTTTTCGCTCATTGATTCCTAGTTATATTAGAGATTCGACTGTTGCTGTTGTTGTCTATGACATTACAAGTGAGTTATTCTTTCAATATCAATGTAGATACAAATATAGTACTTTAGGTTTTGATATATTAAAGCCCGCTAATCAGCTCAAATTATTTTGATCATTCATCAGATGTGAAATTATGTATTTGAATATTCTTTATTATTCTCTATACTAATGCAATTACTTGATCATCCGTTTAGATGCTAACTCGTTTCATCAAACATCAAAATGGATCGACGATGTGCGGACAGAAAGGGGTAGCGACGTCATCATCATGCTCGTCGGTAATAAAACGGATCTTAGTGATAAACGCCAAGTTTCTACTGAAGAAGGAGAGAGGAAAGCTAAAGAACTGAATGTTATGTTCATTGAAACCAGTGCTAAGGCTGGATACAATGTCAAACAGGTATCATTACGATTTGATTATTTGATTATTTTTATATTGTTGAATTGTATCAAATTTAATGTCAAAATATTTTTGTTTAAATTTTAGCTCTTCAGAAGAGTAGCTGCTGCTTTACCTGGCATGGATTCTACCGAAAACAAACCACCAGAAGACAGTATCCTTTTAAAATTTTTTGAAAAACATACAAGATTATGCATGAAAACATTAATCAAATCTAGTCAACCCTTCTACTTTATAATTCTTTGTTCCCTCCATTTACCTTATATTATTTCTACTTAATTTTTGCTTGATTTATATTACTTTATATTTTCCTTAATGATTTTTTAACACCTCTACCTGTGATATCCAATGTAGTGCAAGAAGTAGTACTGAAGGATACACCAATCGAACTCAGTTCTTCAGAAAGCAGTTGTGCATGTTAGACCATCACTGACTGTTAGCCTTTAACACTTTCAGTGTGGCATGAATTATTGGGGACTCACAAAATTAGAGTCTACTGTGCAGCAAAAGTCAAGGGTGACTTTAGGTTTAAAAATATAATATGTGACATAAGTCATTGGTGACTCATTTGATTTACTTCAAGTTGCAACAAATTGTCGAATGTCTTAAAGTTGTAAATGTTACAAGAGAAGAATTCGTAAGTTAAGTTCTGTCTTGAATCAGACTAGTTTGTTAAGTCTCGAAAAAATGTTCTTGTAATTTTTTCGAGACTTAATATCGCTACTTATCATCGATGCATCAAATCAAACTAAATAATGTTCTTTATAATTTAAACTTTGAGTCGCCGTGTTCTGTTTAGAAGTTTAAATAAATTTCAGAACTGAATATATTTTTTAATTGACAGCTAGTTTCTGTATCATTTGGATAATTTATTTTATTCTATCATATACGATACTTTTTCCGAGTTCTCGGAAGCATAGCTGTAGATTATGACTCTAAAGTTAGCTACCTAACAAGAAATGAATGTGATGGGTGCTACATCTTTATTATCATTATGTCCTAATAATGAGTCACCAATGACTCATGAAAGTTTCGATATTGAGCTAGTAAGTTATAATTTTAATTAAAAAGCACCAGTTTTGCCTTCTCAAAGTCATCGAGGTCAATTATTTGAACATTGTTGAACATCCAATATCACTGCACTGTAAGAGTTAAGCGCGCTAAAATCTTGAATCGAAAAGAGAATGTGGTTTAGAGATATATGAAAAAACCTGTGTTTCGTAAAAAATTCAATGAATGAATGCACTGATTGCCAATATTTTTAAAAGATATACATTTGATCAATCGAGTCACTGCTATTTTATAACACCGGTTATTAATTAGGGGAATGTTTGTCTATGTTCATCGTGTGTATATTACTGCTTAACATAGTTGAGTTTCCAAGCATACAATTGTCAATGATGATTGATTGATCAATCAGAGGTCATATTCTAATGAAAGATAAATACAGGTACGCGATACACATGTAGCAATAAAAGAGGAATAGGTGCATTTATTACTGATAGCGTCACTTAATTTTTTCAGTGACATGATATCAATTTTTTAGTCACTTATACACTAATGAGAGGTTACACAGTTGATTTTTGTTAGAATAATTAATGTCACACTCAAGCTCCTTGAAGTGACCTAATTGAATATAAAAACGTACTAAAATGTGAAATTCCTTTAGGCTATTATACTGAATTGATCAAATATGAGAAGATAAATTATATTATAGTTTGTATATAAAAAACTTGAGAATAGGGGAAAACTAAGTTTTTCTTAGCTATTTCAATTTATTTAAGTATATTTATACATTTATTATCTTTTAAATTGTATGAATAAGTATTATTGCTTGTAACCTTTTAATTTATATATTAAATTTTAAATTATTAGGCATGTTTCATTTTTTTTTTACTAAATTTTTCAATTCACATTTTTCACTATCTTTTAGAATGATTGTTTTTGATCTAAATACATTGGTTATCTTGAGAAGAATTAACTTCGCTCAACTGCAGTTGAATCTGTGAATACCAATTTATATTGCATAAATGGGCAGTTCTATGACGAGTCAAATCCACTTTCGAAATGTTCGTAAACAATTGCTTTGAAGTCGGCATGATATAGTTAAATCAAGTAGCAATCATGGTATTTGAATAGTAGTTCAAACAATATACAAATAGTTAATACAAAACATCAAGTATTTATTTATTCAGAATGAAATTAAACAAATCGTGCCGACTTCAAAGGGATTCTTTTCGAAAATTTCAAAAGTGGATTTGACTTGTTATGGAACTAAACAGACCAAATATTGGAGAGAATACGATTTACAAGCTAAATAGAAAGACGGCAGATTCAAATAATTTTTAAAGGAAATTTGATTTAGGATTCTACTGAAACAGTGACTAAATAGATGATTTATGATTTATTTATAAAAACGGATGATATATTTTTTCCAAAATGTTATAGAACAAAAATGTTTCATTTTCAATGAATATAACAAATTCAACATTTTCGCATAAAATTATTTTTCTACGTAATGAATAATGATGTGAACGTTTGTATACTCCGTCCTTTTTTATTGACATATAAATATATATTCTTTTATATAAACTTGATCACGCGCGCGACATATTGAATCGGATAAATAAGATCTGTTCGATAGATCGGTACGTACACAGAATTTTTTTTCTAATTTCAAAACTCGTTCTTTTTAGAATAAATAATTTATATGTCATCATGTAAATTTTCAATTCACTTATACGATGCAATAATTTTTTAAATGAGGCTAGAGCGTTACAATTATTTCTAAAAAAGCTTTATTAATTTTACTAAAACATACAATTTTAAAAATTGATTGCAAGTTATTCAATGTCTACTGAAAAGCTGAATAATGCTCAATATGTATTATAGGTAGCAATTGATCATTGCACTATATTTGTTTCGACCAATAATTAAATTGATAGGAATGATAACAATCTTTTAAAACCTGAGTATTATTACACATTATCATTTTTGAATGTCTTTGAATAAATCATTAAAACCTTTCATTGAAATCTGCGTTCATTACTTTTGTAAAAATTACATCAACTTTTAATGGTTTCCAAAGTACTCATATGTTTGTAGTTTGCAATATTTGTATATATATCATCGACAACTGAAATAAGTACTCTGGTAAAAATTTATCTTGTTCATGGAAACATAAAATTGTTTAGAGTTTTACGTTCAACTACGACCCAAATAATGTTTGTGTATCAAATAACATGTTATAACCATTCAAACAGCAGAAATTGTCCCTTAACAATCGAAAAATCAGCTGTCGACCTGCAGAATCAATCATCGATGCAAAACGGAGGTGAATCCGAGGGCGAAGGCGGCTGTATTTGTTGAAATGCTGATACTCATGCGTTGGCTGTGACGATTTTATGTGCGCAAAGGAGTTTGATTCGGTATGGTTAAAAGTTGAGTGGCCTGTTGAAGTAGGGGAACCACGTACTGTGCGGAGATGAATCGAAACCTCGCGGCAATTATCGTATATGGATAGAGTGGGGCTTTTTTGCTTCCATTTTTTCTTACTTGTCCATAAAGTTGCAGAGGAATTTTCTGAGAATTGACGTTATGTGAAGTTGACCAGTGAACCGATAGAATGTTTTTTCATAGAGTTAACAAAAAATGCATTTCGTTTACGAAATATCTTTTTTTTTTACTTCAAATCTTTTTTATCATTACTTAGCGGTTTGTTCATTAATTTTAACTTACAATAATATTCAGAAATCACGTCAAAACTAGTAAGCTTACAAGTCACCTTATTTCTATGGTTGCCTCAAAAATTTTCATTTCAAAATTTAAAATTTGAATGTATTTGATTGAATATTTTTAAATTACGATACAAAGCAGTGTATGGAACAAAAATTATTCCAAGTAATATTTCTTCCTCGGAAGACATAATTTATTTTTACACCGAATACAGGTGTAATAGAACATGCTGCTTAGGATAGCCAAATCAATTGTATTGAATTAGGTCATCTTGTCAATCCAATTTTCATCTTACGTTCTAAACAGTGTTTTTGAAATTCATATGAATGGTTTTGAAGGTATTTTTAAAAATAATTACTTCTCGCACGAATCAACAATATTCAAAAATCGTCCTTTTTTCATGCAAATATTATTATTTTCAAACTTCTGATTCAGTAGTGCGATTACATTTAATTGTTCATCATTTGAGCTTGTATGATCGTTCAATAATTACGACCTGATGTGGAATATTAATTGCAAAAGATGAATATTCCACATCAAATTACTCCTTCCTTAACTTGTGGCTTCTATAATATATATATATATATATATATATATATAAATATATACATAAAAAGTGAGTACTTATGGATTGACAACGATTACTTGTCTATTGTAATTATGCGATGATTACAAAAAAGTAAAACGAGAGGTAACTACTAGGGCGCCCCTTAGAAAATTATTTTTCTGCCAAATGTCATATATCAATCAAAGCCTGTCAAGCTATGGTCTGACTCAGTATCATGATCAGTTTGCTTCAGCTCACTGATTGATCGTTGCTGAAAAAGACATTTGACACGGTTCTTGCAGTGTTTGGCAAGATTGATTTTGAAAAATCAATCCCGAAAATTTATATTGTGTAAAGAGTTAGGCTGAGCCAGGCAGAGTTAGACATAAGTTTTGCGGACTTTGGCAAAGTCATTTTTGAGAAATTTTACCTTAGAATCAGACTTCTCAAAAGGCGAAACAAGCAAAACTAGACTATAGAAGAATCTCACCTTCGGTATTCTTGTTCCCCGAAACTGTCAAAATATGTCGAATTCTGACCAATGTTGAAGAATTTTTTCCTGATTCACAATACTGCCTGACATTGTATTTTACTCGGACAGATTCAAAATTTCTAGGATGTGATTTTTTGCAAATTCATTCTGCTAAACTTTGGCGTAGTCTAGGAAGAGTTTAACTTGGAAAATTTTTCCATTTGGATCACTCATCAATTATTTCCATATTCATTCATTTTATCGAAAATCCATTTTTTTTTACTATCAAAATTATTTCTCATGCAGTAAAAAACAGCGTAAAAATATCTATGAATTTTGCAAGAATCAAATGTATAAGTAGGCGTTAGAGTTTTGGCTATAAAGCAAAAATATTGCAGCATCGTAAATGCATACATAGCATTGTGATAAATTCATGTTTCGTTCTTCATATAAAATGTAGAAAGAAAATAATCCCCTTTCAATATGAACTTCTCATATCTTTTCTTATACTTACCACCTTTTCGTACCGTTTTTTCTCCGTGCAAATCACGACGTGAGTCATGATTTTGACCAATCATTTCGCATTTTTCCCTATTTCCAGGTATTCCAGGTATATGGTTCATTCTAGATAACCCTTCAATATGCATGAATTATATTTTAGCATCTCTCCTTTTCTCTCAGCCGAATTAACAACAAAAATGTGGCATGCACCGTGGGTAAATTACAAATGTTGTTAATTTTTTTAATCTGGCTTCAGAATCAACAATCTAGAGGGCTCAAAAATTCACAAAGAAAAGAGAATTAAGCTGGTGAAATTAAAAAATTAAAATTTCAGGGATTATTGTTAAAATCTCTCTATTTAGTGAATTATCAGATTAAGATTACGATTAAGTTTTTAGTTCAAGCTCGGAATAAGATAGATTAAAGAAAAAATAGAAAAAAAATCAACTTTCGATGTTGTGTGTTACGACGTGTGCCTAAAACTGACTGTTCGTAAGCGAGAGGCCAACGTAGAGAATATGTTTTTTCTTCAGCGCATGTTTTAATGGCTGCTTCATTTTCGTAATGAAGTAGGTAAATAAAGGTTATATCATTCCTAAACGTATACCATTGCAATTTCATATGAGCGTATACAACATGTACGTGCAGATTCAAAAAGCATAAGCATATAACAAGAAAGTTCGAGAAAACCATGACTATAGATAATACGTTTTTAAAAATATGCATAATCCAGAATCTTATTTGAATCGAGTTAGACGATAGATTTTTCATTGTTAGAGAAATTTGTGCATTTTTGCATGTATGAATTTGATTTTGTGTAACCGAAATTCAAGACCGAATCTATATACCCAAAATTAGGGGAAAATCAATGAGAATTATGTATGAAAAATTTTATAGTGATGGAATATCTTATTTACTTAGGAAACCTTGTCCTCGAAGTAGCGAATAACTTATAAGGTAAAGCAAGTAACTAAAAGTCAACATTTGCATTTATAAAGTTCAAAATAATAGAAAACAAAAAAACGATTAAAAAAATCTAGCGAAATAATGGCGTTGTGCGTTTTTCATACCATTAGGGAATATTACGAATAGACGCAAAGAAATATCCAATGAATAGAATTTTTACTGCTCACCACGATGACTTTTCAATAGACCATGAGTTTATACAATTACGACTCTTTTTTATATGTCGATATAAACGATTCATAACTTCCGACCGTCGTAACATATTGTAGTTATAATGTTGCTGACAATGTAGCTGACGTATACTGAAAAATATTGTCATCGTTGCGGTATTGTTCGAGGGCGATATTACTTGCATTTGAATAAATGAAACTGACAAACGATGTTGAAAAATTATTAGATGAATTTGTTATTACATTGGTTAAAATTTTTCTCGCGTTCATTTTTCAGTTAAGATATAGCTGTGGTAGTGACACATTGTTGATTATAAGATTCTTCATTGCGTTCAACTTTCCCCGTATTTCCTAATGCATCGTAATTCATATACAGGCATGTGATGGGTTTCTCAGTGCTAATGATTTTATAATAATCTGAATACCATAATGGACATCCGAATGGGGCTTGGTACACGACTTTCTGAGGAAAGATATTTTTCATAAGCCTATTGGAATTTTCCAATTTTCATCACATTCTTTGGATAAGATTAATAAGTTAGATTTTTAACAAAGCGTATGGAAAATGAAATATGGGTGAATGGAAGATATAAAACTTATACTGCCCGCGTGTGTGGCTACGCTTTTGTGATTCCCTCATCAATTATGGAAGTGTAATATTACGTTTTGTGTAACAAGACTAGTTTTAATTGATTATCGAATTAAAAGGAAAATTATGAGAAACAACAACGAGGAGCAACAATGCTACCGATTGTTACGTTGGAAGTTGAAAGTTGGAAGAATACGCGAGTGAACTTTTATAATGTCGCAGGTGTGATTGTAAAATGAATCAATAAGACTAACGAAGTTTTGACATTTTTGCCATAAATAATTTGTGGATGCAAACTATCCAAAATAGCAAAATGAAATGTGAGCTTCGTATGAACAGGTGGAACGAATGTTTGAGCTGAAGATGAAAAAGAAGGAAGTAATAAACATTTCACATTTTAATATTGTTTATTTATTTTCCCAATTCCTTCTCTTATCAAAAACGTAATCATAATAAATATCACGTATTCAAGTCATTCTCTCTTCACTTTGACAAATCACTGATATTACATATAGATTTCGATTATGCCAATGTAACATTGGTTTTCGGACAAAGAACTAGATAAATCTATACATACTCATAACATACACATTTTTTTCAACACAATGATTAAAACTTAGTACAATATCAAATTTTTCGACGATCTCGGAAAGAAGTATATTGAAAGGATTTTATTAAACTTGAAACTACTCCGTGCAGATGACACAACTCAATAGAGGAATTGGTGGAAATCTGTTACAATGATCTACTGAATATAAAGAATTGTTCCACTGGCATAATTGAAATAAATTCGACGAATCGAAAAGTAAGAGTCAATATGAAACGAGCATAATAACAATTCTTTTTACAGACGTCTGAGAAGTCTTGTGCTTTATAATCATTGCTTACTTATTATTGTTTTTGATATCAATTATATGTACAAATTTAAAATCATCTTCATTACGATTTTGTTGTTATCATCTGGTAATTTTTCTTTCAACGCACTTATACTTATAGTATTTTTCTCGAACTTCCGTTTACTCATTCACAATAGTTTCTGTTCACGCAGCAGGCTTATATCTGTGGTAAAAGTATTTATTGTTATAACTATTATTCATTCTAAATATTATTTCTTATTTACTTTACAAATGTCAAGATTGTGATTAGTTTTCGGTTTCTGTAAGAAAAAATTTATGCGTGTTTCATTGTCCGAATAATTTTTGTTCAATCATCCATGCATGCTCGAAATCATAGCATTTAATCGAGTTGATGAACCATATTGAATCGATTATCATTATTCAGCATAGGTACTTAGCTATGACAACATAGTTCCAACGAGCCAAATCAACAAAACATTCAATAAAAACTTTGTCTACATTGAGCGTACACATTTTCGTTAGAGTACATATATATATCTTTAGATGAATCCAGCAACGGCATCGATTTTAACCTCACCATTTCCTTCATATTTCTATTTTATACAAATTAGCTCATACTGTACTAAGAAAATGTGTAAGTTGAGCGTTGAGAAAGATAAATAATATGAATATGAATGAATAAAATAATTGGTTTTATACTCGTAACATCTAATGTAGATTATAACCAATGTTAGAGTATAATCATGATCGATTATATTTATATGAAGAAATCATCATGAGTGCTTCGAAACTAATATTTTAATGATGTATTTTTAATAACTTTCACAATTTCTTAGTATATCCAAATCTTGTTTATACACATTATGAATTATAGATCTTTCCCAATTAGGCTATCCTGGCTTACAGGAAGTTAATGGCCAAAGTTTCCAATATTTTAGATATATATTTTGTTCCTTACGTCAATTGTCACTTATACATTTTAATTTAACATGGGTATAGAGCCTTTTTTGAAACACCTCATTCATCACTTTGTACAGAAATAAAAGTCAAAGAGCTTACAATAGTTGAAACGTGCGCAAAACATCGGCGCTATAAATACGAAAACCAATGTGAAATCCGAAAAACAATTAAGATTTCCACGTTTCCTGAAACGCACATGTCCTACATTTCTCTTGCTCATCAATAGCAATTGTTTGATTCAACGAGTACCTTCTAAGTGTGATCTATGAACACATACATCCTTGTTGTACAGTGTAAATTTATCAGACGGCTTGTATACAAATGATTCAGCTACTTTTTTTCGATTACATATTTCATTCTATCAGTCCAGTCATAGGTACTTTGGAAAATTTTCTCATTATTGGAGACATATTTCGTATAGCTTACAAATTCTCGGCTCCATCTCGTGCAATAAAAATCTTCTATTTTATTTACAATCCTAAAAATAAATCATTCGTTTTACTTAGTAATGGTATGATGATAGATTTTGATGTTTACGTTGGAACTGTACATATATATGGATTTAATCGGATATCTTTTTTTTCGAAGAGAGAAACTTTCGCTTCGCGTAATATTCGTGTATCAACATGATGATAATAATAATAATAATAATAATAGAAAAAAATGCATCTTTCAATATGTGAAAACAGAAAGCTGCATTGAATCATCGTATTCAATCTGATGATTCCATTATATTTATAATTGTAATAATCAACAATGTAACATCAATCATTTTTATCCAATACATTGAGATAATTTGGATCGTCGCTCTCAAGATCTCTGAAAGTATCTTGAAATGAAAATATGAAGGAAAAAATATATTCCAATTTCCGCATCTAGATTGACCTTTCGTATATTCTCTCCGTGAATAATCTTTGTCTCTAAAAAATTTAGAATTTTCAAAAAGCTCTGCCACGGCAGCGATCCATAGTGAAGAATCGCGCCGACCTTTGCAATCGAATTGCACGACGGCACAAAGATAGCGCGGGGCGATTGGGAACGGAACACAGTAGGCGGGACCACTCGGGATATATCTCTCGTTGTTCAACTCGAGTGGCGGTGGAAGTTTGCTCTTAGACACCCGGACAAACATTCTTGGTCGCGTTCTCTTTGCATATTGACTTTTCCCCTCCTCGTGATCACCAACTACTTTGAGCCCATTCTCGTGCCATATACGTACAACAGTTATTGGCAGTATATATATGTATGTGTATGTGTGGTCGTTGCGGTGTCTGCTACGCGGCGGAATAGCACCAGCAGCAGCTCAATTTTTTCAGCTCCCTCCCCTGTTTGCGGAGGCACTCGCGGCGTACTCGATTATTCATAACGCGTGTGCACGCGAAAACAAGCGTTGCAGTTGTTCCTCTTGCTTTCGCTCGTTTTCGATACAGCTTCAGGGATCCTGAGCATTCTGGGCTCGAGATGAGAGATCTCGCCAGACCCGGCCACGAATTTTCATTTCAACTCAATCGTTCGTAACAAAAATCGGACTGATCGTTGGAACTTCTTCGGATGTACGAAATTCAGAAAAGTTATTCGTTCAATTTATCTACCTTAATTGTATTTGAAACAATGGAAGGTCGGTAAATCCAAACGACCCGTATATAGACTCCAACTCGTTCTAGTTCAAAGATACAGATATTATTGGGTATCTCACGATTCATGAATCAATTCATCAAACAATTGGCTACATTCAATGGAATAAATCAATTTGAATAAATCGAATTACCCTTATGATTTGTAGAATCGGAATAAATAATCACACAAAGACCTGATATGAATTTGCAAATTCCATGGGAGTATGGTAAGATACGAACGATAACAAACCTATATATTGATCTTAAATTATTACAATTTATTTTCATCAAATTCCCTTCCAACATATTCTTCGTATTCAACCTAATTATTTACCTATGGTCAGTAGTTACAACTCGCATATCTCGATGACGACTGTCCGTGTTACCGTGTTTATCGTTCGAATATTTCTTCTCAATCATCGACGTAAAATGTTTTCTTCGTCCGTTAAACAAACAACATCATATGATATTCGAATGAGGATAAAAACTGCGATTCGAGTTAACATATTCAATGTATAGTTAGTCGCTTCAACACGCTTCCTGAATTGTATAAATAATGATGCACGACTTTTCCGAACGTCTACGGTTTCCCTCAAAAATTCACGAAAAAAAAAACCAAAAAACCTTCTCCACCGGTTACGTTTTGTCACGATACACGATCAGAGCTTGTTCCATTTCTAAATGAAGTTCGTTCTAATGAGACGCGTTGATCCAAGGGTCGATCGATCGCCTCGAAAGCAACTTCGACTATTTGAAAGCGTTTCGTTAAAAAAATATGCTCCGCATCGTCCGGTTTCGAGTATCGTCCTCCCGTTCAAGTTTTGATTTCAAGGATAATCGTTTCGAAGAGACAATCACTAAAGTAGTCGTGTTGTCCAGCGAGGGGATAAAGGTTTATCGAAGTCCACTCGCCGAGGGAGGGAGACTCGCGATGAGTCATTAATTAAAAATTAATTATACAATATATCGAGTGAATCGCGAGGGTGAAAATTGATATTTACATTGATGATGGTGATGGTGATAATGACTAGTACACTGGCGACTGCAGGCGCGCTTATCCGCGGCCGAGCGAGGAAAGACGAGGCGAAATCAGCTGCATATAATAAGTATATATATATATGTATGTATATATGTATAAATGAGCCTGCGGCTGGAGGGCCGCAATAATGCTCGTTTCGCGCGCGGCTATAATGTAATATATATATCATCGAGTCGGCGCATCGTCTTTTCCCGCTGCAGCCCGGTGGGCTCTCACGATCGTGTGTGTGTGCAGTCCGCGTCGAAGATTAATTGGCTAGATGAACTCGCAAGAGAACGCAGGCTCTTGCAGCTCCTCGTCTCAGACGCGCAGCTCGTCCATGGCCAGCTGGTGCTGGTGCTGCTTCTTGAGGGTGCTCGTGCCCGGCTGCATGCCCATGCTCTCCACCTGCTGCAGCTGGTTCGGGCTGATTATCAGGTTCTGCCCGGGCTGGTGCTGCTGGTGCTGCTGCTGGTGCTGCTGCTGGTGCTTGTTCGGCTTGGAGTTCTTGGGCGGGGGCGGCGGCATCGGCACGTGGCACGAGTTGCTCGGCGGGTCGGCGAACACCGACGGCGGCATGTGCTGGATGTGACGGCGCTCCGAGCCTTGCTTGCCCTCTGCGGACACACGCGCGCATTCACACACGCACACGCGGTTATTCGGGTCGTGTATTTATTCATTTATTTATATGCATGTGTATATCTGTCTATATCGTTTACGCATTATTGCCCGGGGCAGAGGCTTCGGAGATCTCAGAACTCCGTCTGGCTGATCCAGTATGGCTGACCTAGATGGACGGAACAATCGGTTTCAGTATACTATCGCCGGCTTTCGATATTGTGCACGTGTGTCCCAATCGCGCGGACCGACGGAATTTCGCTGAATTGTCTTGAGCCCCGTGTCGAGAGCTCTTAATACTCGTGCGCTATAACGCCTAATACGTATACGCGGAGAACACGTATATAGACGGATATGATTGTCCCGATGAAAATTTGAATTCATCGGGGAAAAATTGGAAAGGGCGAATGTGACATACTTCAGCGAAATTCGTCGTTCGGAGACTGGTGTGCGTGCTTGGATTCGAGGTCAAAATTTCCAAAATTCAAAATGGCCGATCCAATTGTCAAGAGTCGCAACGGTGTGTCGTATGTAACAGAGATAGGACATTTTGAATTTTGCGATTGTTGACTGCGTGCGAATTCAAGCGCGAGACAATATCGAAAGCCCGACGACGCAACGAACCCCGGCGAGTATGCATATATATATATATATATACTTGCAACCGATTGTCCCGCCCCAATTTTGAATTTTGAAATCCAACCGAATATTTTAAAATCATCTATGATTGCAAGAGTGCCGTGACGATGGACACACTACCGACATTTGTCCAGGATCGTGTGTCTTAATATTCTCGGCTCAGCCATTTTGAGTTTTGAAAAATTGAATCCCGCGCAATTGTTTCGTCGACATGCAAAAAAGTATACATATACATCTAGGGTATACGTGCAGTGTGACGCGAAAACGGGGAGTGTCGAGCTTGTCGGGCGCGCCGCGATTATTCACCGCGGTCCAAACTTGTAAAACGACGGGGATCGGAACTTTTTTAATCGCGAGCGCGCGCGCAAGCAGAACGATGAACCGGATATATATACGGAAGAGCGGGGGACGCGCGTTTGAACGCGCGCGACAACTCCCGCAATGCTGCTATATATGCGCGGCTCTCGAAAAGTGAAGGAGGAGCGCGTGTATAAGGAGACGCGCGCGGGCAAAAGTTCGAGTCGATTCCGCGGGCGCAGTCGGGCGCGGCATCCGGCGGAGCTAATTGGTCAAATAATCCCCGGACAAGTTTGGCCCGCGCAAGTGAAGTTTTAATAAACGAGATGAGTCGCGCGGGGCGGGGGTCGCGCGCCACAGCAAACTCACCGAGCTCGCCGCAGATGTTGTTGGGCATCTGGCCGTTCTCCTGGCGCTTCTTCGGGTACGCGTGGTGCTGCTGGTTGTTCTTGTCGCGCTGGTAGTAGACGCCGGCGAATATGAGCACGTTGAGGATCAGCAGGCTGCACCCGATGGCTATCGTCACGCTCAGGGCCGTGGAGTAAGCCGCGAACCCGTCCTCCGGCTCCTTCGTCGTGTCCTCGAAGGCCAGCTCGCTCGGCGAGGCCGTCGCCGTCGCGTTGGCCGGCCGCTCCGTCGTCGAGGCGAGAGTCGTCGGCCGTGTCGACGTCGCCGGTAGCCTCTGGATGAACCGCGGCGGCACCTGGTACCACGCGCGTATACATACAAATACATGGTTTGATCCATAGCCACGAGCAAACGACCTTCTCAACATTCGTTGAGCGTAAGAAAAATTTCGGAGGACCAACAGTTCTTTAGCAAATTCAAACCTACTCTCGAATTAAACATATTCACTGATTAAAAAGTAAAAATTGCATAGCCGATTGAAATTTGTTCATCAGTTCTGCAATTCCTACTGATGAGTAGGAACTTTTTTCATCATTTTAAATCTCGAGAATCTATATGATCTAGTTGGATGTGACTTAAGCGATACAAAACAAATATTCTAATCATTATTTTAATTAAATAATAATCTTTGAGGGTTAATCCGTAGAATATGAAGTACAATAAATGAAAACTTTATACATAAATTCACTTTTTGCGACGTTTCGCCAGTATGGTTCGCTGGCCTCATCAGGCAGTAATTTCAGAAATTGCATGATATGATATTATTAGGGAGTGGAAAAAAAACGACTTCCACTGCCACTGTCAAATTCGTATCTGCCCCATTATTTTAATTTTTAGATTAGAGAAAAACGAAAATCGGAGAACCTGACGCGAACAAGTCAAGAGTAAAAAAAAGATAGCAATCGCGGAATCAAACCCTCAGAATGAAAACCACGCAATGGAAGGCCAAAAAACATTGAAAAATTCTAGGTCAACCGTGAGAGATGATTTCACATATTAAAGCAATATGTGGATATTATTTTGAATGCGGGCTTGTAGATGGGTGCGTAATAATATATTCCAAGGGAAGAATCGGAGCAGGATTGAGGACAAACCTGCTCAGAGTCCAAGAGATGATGGGACCGAGGAACATCGTCGGAGCCAGGCTTGTGCAGGTCGGGAACCAAGTTGAGCCAGAACGACAGCCTGTGAGCTCTGTAGTGGTTTTTCAGCTTCGACTTGATGTCTGGGAAAAATAACAAGCAGAAAGAGTAGTTAGACTCGTGTTTTGCGCATAAAGGAGCTTTAAATGAAGGCAACGCGACACGTGTAATTTTTCCCCATGTCAAGGATGAATAATTAATTATGAGTAGAACGCGTGTGTACGAAAACTGGCGGACGAGATGCTTTTGAGAGCGGGAAAGTTGTTTCCAAGTTAATTTTTTCTCTCATTTTCAACTCTTGAATTTCCAAGGTAACCTCTTCTGCGTAATCTCAAAGTTGGAGAGTTTAAATTGTTACGACATGTAAAACGTGAAGAATCTCCATTAGTTCAGCTTACTATGAGCTTAGAGAAATTCTGTTTTCACGTACAAAACATATATCCAGAGCTTGAGTTTCGTCAGTTTATTCAAATTATTTCCCAAAACTTTCACAATTCCCTTTCCAGATGTGAAGCTGTTTTGCTACTGTTGATTTTCCACAAAACGATCGAGCCTCCCAAGATAAATATATACCTATGCGATCGTATTTGTTATACAGCAGTAAAGAGTAATAATCATTGAGTAGCTTTTGGTTTCTTTTCTACTGAATAAACTAGAACACTTTTTTCTTGTACAGAAACATTTTAGATGGTAACGAAAAAAAAGTGGATTTGTTGTATTTTAAGATTAGGGAAAGTTAATTTTGTTTTTCTTTGTAATACATACTTCAATCTCAGTCCTAACAGATTTTGCAGCCGGTTAAGTGAACATAGCGATTATATAAAATTCATATAAGTATTTTATTCTCAATGAAAAAAATCCGATCATGAGAGTTTAAAAGTTCAACATAGTCGAGAAAAAGGTAGTAGTCGTTTCTATGTTTTATAAATCAGAGTACTCGTGTCCAGTAAAGCTTACTATTATCGCAAAGTAATATTTGATAGTAAAATTAGCTAAGTAAATTATTTTAGAGTTTATACTATTTGATCGTACTATTTTATAATACTTTACCAGTAAATATCCTACAAATAAAATAATAATAATAAAAAAGTGCATGAATTTATGAAAACAATGGTAAATTCATCAACGTGAAATCTCAAATCAGCCCGTTGATAATTCTCCTATTTCAATAGTTGTCGATATCTATTCGTTGGGATGCCTGTGGAGAAATTTAATCCTTTCGGGTTGAATGATGTCCCATGAGAGTAGAGCCGGGCGTGCAGCTCACAAATGTGTACGAAATTTATCAATTTCCCCGATTTTTTACAAAAAAGTTTTTCGCTTTTATGTTTGCGCGGGTCGAAGGTAATTAGGGGGAAAAACGTTGTCCCGACGCAAATTCGTCACTGATTAAAATTTCGTTTTCGTATTCGCTATCCGCGGAATAAATTTATGCACAGTCACAAATATCACATCGTCGAGAATTTCTTTGAAATTTGGTAGTAACAGGAGTCGGTTACATCCCTCTTCCCTGAAATACCAATTAGAGCTAGTACAATAATATTGTTAACAATAACAATATTATTGTTAGTTAGTACAAACTCGTGGAATTTCCTCTAAGATACTAGATTGTCAATGCGTACGTACGTCGCATTGAGGATATTAATTTTAATTGCTTCGAAATATTCCGAAACAGCGCGTCCCCTCGGCTGATAACCAGCGGAAGCTTGTAAAGGTGAGGGGAGTATACGAAAAGAGTGGATGAATCGTGCCGAGAGCTCATATAATAGTCTTCTTAATAAGCTTAAAAACTAAGCGCGAGCTACTCTCCAGGCGCTTTTTCTATATGAATAAGATTCTTTCTCGGAGTCATTACGCGTGGTTGGTTTTATTTTTTCCTCTCTGCGGGCATGGTTTTCCGACACCCCCGACTTAACTGTTCGCATTCTATCTGACGGCGGCACGTTAAGCGTATTACGCGCGGCTATAGCCCGTCCTATACGTGTACAATATATATACATATACCTCTATCATGTATATACATAAGCATATATATATGCACATATATATAAGTGAGTCGCGTAACGCTAGCCCTCGCGGATCGTTCATTTAGATAATTATAACGAGTGCTCGGGCAAAAATGCCTCCGTGACCCATTATGCGGGGCGCAGTTTTGATAATATCGCGCGGTCCCGCTGCAACTTTTAAAAGGGCGTCGCCCTATCTTTCTCTCTCTTTCTCTATACCTCCCCTCTCCCCCAGCCCCCGCCACCACCACACCTGCGAGCCTTTTCTTCCTCGCATTTTTCCCTTGTTAGCTCCTTATCTTAATTTTATTACCGATGTTTTCCATCGACGCGCTAATACGGACCTTCAGCCTATTCAAACAAAATCCCGGCCGCGGACTCGTATATACCTCGGCGCCAACCTCTGCTTAATTAGAGCCCGCGGCAATTTTAATAGCGCGGAGAGTAATACACACGATAAGCGATAATATCTCTATTCACGTTTGGGGATGTGTTTGACGAGTCCAGGTTCAAAAGAATAATTGCCCATTGGCGATAATCAATAATGCAAATATTATTATTTTGCGGCCTTTTTTTTGTCATTTTTCTTCTTTATTCCTCGATATGATGCGGATTTTTTTGACGCACAATGCATAAAAGTATTAAATTTTAAACCTCCGAATCCGACAAAATTCCAGAACTGGAATTCTTTTATATAACTATCCGTCTCTTCATCATCCAATCTCTCCATGTGAGTCAAAGACTCAAAGTATATTTTTTCTCTTGGTTCGTTGAAAAGTCCTGGTTGAAAATTGGGTTATTCAGATGGATATTTCTTTATTAATTATAATCACTCATTCACTTATTATTACGTATTTTTTGTTTATCACATCATAGAATTATTTGATACAAAGTTGTAACGTCCAAGATAAGTGACATTGTTTCAAGAGTCATTTGAAGATCAGCGAAAGTGTACGCTTTCCGAAGGAGCACATGGGAAAAAATTGTATCTGATTTGTTCGAGAGCTTCGTAAGTTAGCAGTGTAATGCGATTTTCTTATGGATGCAATCACTCCATACTCCATCATCTTCCGTTACTGCACTGAGAGAAATTTGGATTGGGAATCCTACTATACCGAATAGGAAAGAAAAATATAGTAAATCATACCATATTTTCCCTGACATGAATTTGGAATTTTATGCCAGGACTGTTCTACGGCAGATACAATTGGTCTGGATTTATCAAGTGTAAATGAGATCTCTATGTTAAAGAACTGACACAATCGAAGAAACTGTTGAGATCATCTTTTCTCATGTGACCTCCATCGGAACATAAGTGAACATCTTTTAAAGCTGCGAAGAAGCATATATATACAACACAGCCTAGACTTCTATACGCACGCTTAGTACCCCCAGGTACTAAGCGTGACTTGACCATGACTTGAAATCGTATTTCTCAGCGGCATCAAATATTTGCCCATGTTATTTCACGCGAGCAGCAATTTAATCTTGTAAGTTACTCTCGCCAGAGCTAGGATGTATGGATCATGCCGAATGAGGTCATTTTTCTCCCCAAGCACATGTTCATTCTTGCAGAAGTCATATGATCCTTGAAAAAAGTTTTTTATTGCAATAAAATTACCGGACAATTAAGTCGATCGGTTCACTCGTGATTATAACATTAATGTAGAACACAAAGTTGGTATTAAATATCATGTAGATATATATTTCCCATGTTCCTTCACTTTCCAATTATTATTGTTATAGCCCGAATCAGTAGCTCTCAGGACAAATAATTACCCCATGCATTATACTGGCTCTCGCAATCTCACGGATATATACTCAACGACTGATATACACTCCATCCGAGATTCAATTTCCGCAACAAAGTCTGCGGCTAACAAATCTAATTTACCCCTTCGAACCGATTGGGATTGCCTGCGAAGTAAATAGCCGGGTTAGTATATCGCCGCGTCATCGTACTCACTAGCGAATCTGCCTTAATCCAAGTAGCGATGCGCGCATATACTTTTTCCCATCCGTCGAGTCTCGATCCGCTAATGAGATATACCAACAAGAATGAGCGCGAGATAAGTAGAAAAAGCGGCAGACAGAGTCGGAGTGACAGAGAAAAAGAGACGAGGAGGAGGAGGAGGAGGAGGAGGAGAGAGAGGAAGGCTTTGAGGTCTAGCCACGCGAGTGCACTAATCACCGGGCATTAGCTCAGCGAGGAGAAAAAGCGCGAGCGAGATAAAAAAAGGAAGGGCGGGAGGGAGAGAGGGTAAAAGCCAAAGTAAAAAAGGGGGCAAAAGAGATTTGGCGTGCGCGCGAGCCGGAGGAAAAAGCGGGCGAGATGGACGCGAGGAGGCGAGTTACCGGAAGAAAAGTGAACCGCCCGCCCCGCCAGCTGAGAGGTAAAAGGCAAGAAGAAGAAGCGAGGGAGATCGATCTCGGCCACGTGCCCGGCGCCGCGCCGTCCCGAACTTGCGCTTCTCGATCCCAAATTAAAAGGCAGCGCGCGGACTCTCGGGTTGATTTGAAAAAGTGCATCGGACCAGAGGAATGCGCGCGCGCGTCAGTGGGCGATCGATACGCGCACTCGACACGCGTCAGCTTTGGCCGAGGATCGATTCGGGGGGGGGGGGGCCTTCGCAACGAGGGACACGCGTACAAAAGAAAGGAACGCGAAAGCGTCACTCGGCTCCGCTGCGGACGATTCATAGAGGGGCGTATACGCGCATTTCAATCTTGTTTCAGTCGGTCCGCGCCTCGACAAGTCAAAAACGAAAACACTTGGAATTCGTGTATTCGTTCGAGCTCGCGTATCCTTCTTCCCGCTACTGTTTGCATTTCATGAATTTGTGTCCACTCTCTATCTTGATGTTTCGGGTTCCATTGATATTCACTTGAGGTTGAAACAAGATGATTCCCCCCACGATATTTTCTTATCCCCGTCTGCGTTGTCTCGAAAAAAAAAACGTTCTTCGAGAAGGCAACCGAGTATTTCCCGTGGAATTATGCGGGCTCTCAGTTCCATCAGCTTTAACGCTTTAATCCGTCGGTCTATAGTTTCCCGCCGTAAGTTAACATTTTTCTCGATCCGTTCTACTCTTAATCCGCTGTAGATGATCTCATTTCTCGTTTATGTTTGGAAAGCTCGCCGGGATTAAAAATACAATTTAACCGAAAGCTAAAAGTTCGTAATTGCTCGGGTTCTCAAATTTGGTATTCAATTCCGAACCCTCCCTCCCCCTTGACCCGCTGAAAAAAAAACCCACGTTCGTTTGCAAAATAGTTCATGGAGTTCCACCGGTACTGCGCGCTGGTTAAGCCACTGTTCTAATTTGAAACTTCTCAGAATCGCTTAAAATTTGTTTAACAACTCGATATACAGTCACCCGAGGAATCTCAGTTGAATTCTCACTAGCCTCGAATATCCGCCACATTGGAATATTTGTCCGTATTTCAATTTTTGTTATTTTGCCCGAAGATTTGCAGAAAAAGTTGCTCTTACGTGCCTTGTGGCGGTTATTCAACCATGAGACAATATCAATCGAAAATTCAATCTGTATATAGAGTCCGCAAAAATTTGACACGTTCGGTTCGTATCTAATATCTATATACAAGACAATGCCAAGTCTCGTTAAAATCTGAACGGCAACTCTCTAAGAGGTAGAATTCCCTTGGAATCGAGGAATTCCGTGTACAACGACGCTGTCCCCTCCCGCCCGTCTCTGTTATGCACACAGGAAATCCGTATAGCAGTGGTCAATTCGAACAATGTGCCGCGAGCGCGGAACGATAAGAATAGAGCCACGCGGCGGGTCGTACACGTGAGTTATCTCGCTTGCTTCAGTGTCCACATCTCGTAGCCTCGAATCCCCGGGACAACGGGAGAAAACTCGCGCGGCCCTCAAGCGGTAGCAATACGGGCTTTGTGTGTTGGCGCGCGGACGTTTGGCGGACAGCAAGCCTTCCCTCCAAGGCAGTAAACACTCGCTCGAGTTTGGAGCAACGCCCCCTCAACTCATATCTCCCGGCCCACCCGCGAGATAAGAGGCGCAGGGGGAGGGGGGAGACACGACGCATATATATACGATTGCCGCGATCGAGAGCTCGAGCAACTCACCTATGCTGAGGTACTTCTTATGCACGGCCTCGTACGCGGTCCACTCGAGGTTCTTGAGTTTGGTGCGCTCGGGCCTGGCGGCCGGGGCGCCCGGCTCCGGCGTCCCCTCGTTCGGATTCCTGCAAAACCCAATCGCGGCCCCATCAGTCGATCGTATCGGCGCGACTACATACACGCCGCCTCAATCCGACCGAGGCTTGCGCAGCTTTTTTTATGAGCACGCCCGCCGATAAAAATCGAATCGATCCGCCTCGTGTACGAGTGCGTGTGAGGCTCGGCGAACTCTTCCACAGGCTGAGGAGTTTGCTTTTCTGTATTTTTTTTTTACGAGGATGATCGAATGCTCTTCGCGCCGACTCGCTCGTGATGTCTAAATCAAACGTCATTCGCCGTCCGAATGTTATATTTTCACGTGTGCAGTTATGCGAAAATCACATATATGTATAGATACTTTCAAACAGAGAAACGGGAACGGAGCGTGAAGCTCTCACAATTCGTTCTGTTCTGTCGAGATTCGATTCTCATCAATTTAATTTCACCCCGAAACGAGAGATTATTTTTTCACGGGGGCGGGGAAAAAAATCAATACTACTCCATATGTATGCGACATGGAAAAATTTAAAAGCATTTTAAGAGTACTTTTACTGCAGAGAAATTTTCCCGCGAATCAATATTCATTCAGCGCGAAAAAAGCCGAGATTTATCATTTGGAATGACGAAATTCGCCCGATACTTTGTATCCGATGTAGTCCAAATTTAAATTCACGTATCAATTATTATACCTTTCTCTCCAGTGCGAAAATTATAAAAAGTTATATGATCACGATTGGTCGTTAAAAATTTTCATACTCGACGGACATGCATAAACGAGTGCAGTTATGTTTGAAATCTGATGGTCGGATGTTGTACGAGAAATTCCGTCCGGAAAAAATGAAACATATGGAAGCACTTGTGCTGTGTTTGTTCTGTAACGCCACATACACATATACATATAGAATTATACTCACCCGGTCCTTGCGAAATTCGCTAAATACAGTATAACACTCTCGGACAGTCCGATCTCCGTCCTGGTGTAGTTTCGAGGCCAGTGCGCGAGGCCCGAGACAAGCGGCGCTCCGAAGAAGTACGGCAGTTCCTCACCGTGAATGCAGCCCTGCCGCTGCGGGAGAAGAAAGACGAAATAAAAATGAGCTTCTTGGACAAAGGCTGGGCTGGAAACGGGAGGAGTTGAAATGTGAAATTGATCGCCGGCCATTACGCGATTTTCAATGCTCGACTTGGCCCACGGGGGGACTGCTCGAGGAACGTGCGCGCGACAATTCGACTTTCCGTCGTCGTTCGTGGAAAATCCACGTTTGAATTTGATACCGCGCGTCAGGGCAAGAAGGCGGCTCTCGGATTTTTACACGCCCGGCGCGCGGATTATTAATGCGAGAAAGAATATTGTTCGCAGGTCGGAATGGGAATGAGATATGCGCTCTCCTTCGAATCTTTCTCGCTGTTTTACTTCATAACTTCCGCACCCGAGTGGACGGAGGTATATAATTCGAACCGAGTCCGCGTACTCTGCTTCTGTTTTTCATTTCGAATCCCCCTCGTCTCGTATCAACGAGTCGGGTATGCAATTTTGGAAAGAGCAACTAATCACAAAGTACGAATCACCAATCGAGACCTGCTCGGTTTTACTTCTGCCGGAGAGCAGGCTCGAGTTACTGTGCCGCTACACGAAAAATCCTATACCCTCCTTTTCTGAGTGGAAAAACTGGAAAAATGCCGCCCAATTTCGAGGAGCTAAAGGGAAAGACGACAAACACGTGAAAAAAAGAAACTTGTAGTATGGACGACGAGTAAGAGAGAGAGAGAGAGAGAGAGAGAGAGAGAGAGAGAGAGAGAGAGGGCGGGATAGCCAGAATATGTGTAAAAAAGAGAAAAAACAAAGGAATCCTTGGAGCGAATCGTCAATATGAAAGTTTCTCTCATCCGCGGCGTTCGTAATCATGCGCGTCGTAAAATACGCGACGCGATATTTTAACGACGCCAAACGACTCTCATGTTTCATAAAGGGGAAAGCCACGCTCGCCAAGATTGAAAGTCTCCTATACATCCGTTTTCTTTCTCTCTCTCTCTCTCTCTCTCTCTCTCTCTCTCTCTCTCTGTGCCCGTGTGGCTCGGGTTCGCGCGTGCGCGCGCTCGCCTCTCGCAATCGGCTGTCAAGACAAAGGGAGGGTCTTGCTCGTTTCCCTCTTCCTCCCGCTCAGCCTCGCTCTTCCGGCGCTTCTCCGACCTCGTGTTTTTCCCTCTCGTTATATCTTTTAATACGCAAAGAAAATATGAGAGCCAATGACTTGCGATTACAGGCGGGCTAGCCTCTTGTTTCCCATCCTTTCCATCAGCGACAAAATAAACTTGGCGACTCAGACAACGTATCACGCGTGTGTATCACGAATAGGACGAGCACAACGGTCGAGTGGAATACGCGTATAATAGATATAAGGGATATATGATTAACGCGATAAATCGGTGTGTTTTTATACACGTGCGAAACAAACGCGATCTCGATTGGGCCTTGCTCTATTGGTAGTAGGTATGGTTCGAAGCTGGAACTAGGCATGAATATATATATGTATACGCGAGTTGTCGAACCTACGCGAGTACACGAGAAATCTCGAGAATTTAAGGGAGAAAACGAGGTTACAGACTCTGTGATAAAATACGAAAATATACGTCTCAACGAGGATTCGCTGCTTTTGACAAATTGACGCGAGTAGAGGGGTGCGAAATTAGTCAGACTCTCGTTTCAATTGGATCCCCTTCGCCACGGTTTGGCGGGCTCTTCAGCGGATTTCCAACTAATTGCCGAATATCTTCTTTTCCCTTCCCCTCCTCCTGGATTTGCGACGTTTATATATGATTCCTCAGAAATACGTCCAACCGACGCGCCGATGCGGCGCATCTCCCACGGCGGGCACACAATTAAAACGGCAATAACGCCGCAGCCCTTTTGCACATTGGATCGGCGGTCCATGTATACGATATACGAGTGACATCGCGGCGAATGCCCGGGCATGGCGCGCTGGTATATAAGCCTCTCCCAGGAAAACAGAGTGCGCGTGTATATATATATGCGCGGGGTTCGGGGGGTTTGAAAGGAGGGGGCGGGAGCGTAATAGCGCGTGCATGCGCGCAGCGGCTGGCCCGCATTCTGCGCGTTTATGCCGGCTCCGTGACTCGGTTCCGCTTCTTTTATATACTGCAGCAGCCGCGGCGCACGTAAACGAGCCGACGCGCCGCGGCCGAATATACACGTATATATATATATATATATACACCCACGTGCGATTTACAGCCCCGTCCTCCTGACGGATTCAAAGAAATTGGTTGCAGCCGTCGAGCCAGCTCTCGATTCACGGAGCTTAATCGCCCGTGATTCCCGCGATTTCACGCGCGCGTCCGCGGGAGGGAAGCCTTTTTCCGCGGCGGAATATATCATATTTTGCCGAGCCACCCCACACCAGCTCCGGGATCGGCCGATTGGGAAGTCCGCGAAAGAGGAAGAGATTTTGCAAAATGTTATTTGGGCTGTGGCGCGGGCGCGGACGAGAGACGAGAGGGATATATTGGAAAGTTTTTACGAGTTTCCGATAGATGATTGACCAGCCACGCCAAAGGGGAAAACATTCCGACTAAGAGCGAGTGGGTATTGAATGATCTATTCTTTTTTTTCGCGCCATGGGAAAATAGAAAAGAATGCGCGAAACGTATCGGGAGTGAAAGAGAGAAATGCGACGTATTGATTTTATCAATCCCTGAGTGTTAATTTTTTCCTCTGGCCGATGAATGTCAATTTCAACTTATTTCTGGCGTTCCATTCAAGATTACGATCATGTGAGTGTACGTCTTTGGGATCAATCAAGTAAATATATACACAAATCTAAATTTTCAATGCGTATAAATGGAAACTATCGTTACGATTCCCCAAAGCACGTTGGTATTTATCATACTAGAAATGTCGCATGGACTCGAAATTCGTCACGAAGCGCAGGTCGTATTCATGATTGTAAATTGAGGCATACTCGGGAAGACCTTGGCTAATGACCGATTTATGTTATCTGTCAGAATTCCATGCCGGCTCTGTAATTCGAGCAACGGCGTTTCTCTTCGAGCATACACACACACACACACACACACGCGCGCGGCCGCCGCCATTCCGAGCGAGATTTGCTGAATCTCGCGACGAATTATGCAGTACGTAGACGAAATCTACAGGTCGCATAAATTGGAACCACTGGAAACTACTAGCCGAGCGAGTGACACGGTAAAAGAAATTCGTGCGCCCAAGCGAATACACTCGTTTGGCGCGAATGGACAAAGCGCTAATTAGCTGACGTCAACCAGAAACACTCGAGCACTCAAGTGTCCGGAGCCAAGCTGCTCGCAAAATTTAGCTGGCGACGGCTACGGCGGTGGCGGCGGCAGTGCGGCACGGGCCGGGGGAGACAAACACTCAAGGTATAAATGCGCAAACTAGATGGGAGCGACATGCGGAATACACACGGCGGCGGCGGCAAAAACTTAATAAACTGCCGAGGCACACGCGGGAGAAAGAGAAACTCGCTCGGGCTCTGAGGCCCTTTATTGAAAACGCTATTTAATGCTCTTTCATTTTGTTTCCGCCTCGCAGCGATGCGCAGCTCGCGCCGGTCTCTCTCTTATTCGTATGCAAACTAATGCGCCCAGAGGAGCCCATCCCCCGTCGGCTTCACGAGAATTACGGCGTGTGTACGGCTGTGTGTGTGTGTGTGTGTGTGAGAGCGCGCCTCTGTATACGCGTGCGGGAAAAGCAAGCGAGCGTGGCCGGAACACTCTTCAGGAGGGGGACAGCGCCACGGAAAATAGCTTACGAAAAAAAAAGCCATGGCCCGACGAGAATCGAGAGATGGGACGGAGGAGATTCCAGGGATAAAAACGTCCTCGCGTATACGCTTCTTGCAAGCGAATTCAAGTCGAGGGATATTTGGTTTGCCGCTTACTGGCGAGGGCGACAAAAATTTCGGGGCAAGCAACAACATCTATATTCAAACGGATAATTGGGCCTTATCATTGAATTCATTGTCGATCGTTTCTCTTTGTCCTCCCGAACAACAGCAGATTATCATAATCTTCTCGTCGTTGAATGTTCGGGATAATTGATGCATTAACTCCCGGTGATTATTATCACTGATTATTTTCTCAAAACGCGTTCATGGCCCATTCAGAAATGGAAATGTTCGTACCGCAGAAGAAATATTATACTATGAACATGTTATACTATTTTAAATTATCTTCGAAACAATAACGTTCATATTGACCCCAGCTAAGTTACAGAGAACTGGAATAAATTGATCAGAACAAAAAAAGGGGGAGGACAAAAAACATTGCTAGGACAGGTAAAAAAAATTGGGTCCGCTTGAAAAATAAAAGCGAGCTGTTTGAAAAGAAAAAGAGTGAATCAACGGCAGAGAGAGGGAGAGAGGATGTATATAGCGCCCCGGGAGAAGAGAGACCGAAAGGTAGGCTCAATGCAGTCCGGTGTAATTCAAGCGCATCGCACTGGGGTAGAAATAATGCAGGGTGCAGCGAGTTTCCGGAGTTAAACTCTGTGAAGAAAGAAGAGAAAACGGCTGCGCCCGGTTTCACGAATGCCGCGGTATATAGGCAATAGAGATTTTTCGGACGAGCCGCGCCTCTCGTGCGCCACGACAATGAGAGGACCGTCGGGAAAATTTTTAATTACCGAGGATTCGGGCCGGGCACCCGGGGAAAATTATCGAAATATATTCAGTTGGTTTTGCTCGCGCAAAATTTTTTAATTTTTCAATGTTTTTCCGGCCTCATTCGCAACGTTTGTTATTGTAAAAATTCATACATCGCGTAAACGAAAAATCGCAGAACATCTCTTGTTTCATGCGAAAAATTATATAATTAGACGACAAGTTTGAATAACAGTGAAAAATTTAATTTCAAATATTGGACGGATTGTCCCAAATGAACCGGGTATCAGTTCACAGTACGATTTTTTTTCGCCGTGTTTTGTTCTGGGACGAGACTAACGAAAATTGCAAAGTATATACACCATTGTGTTCCCGTACGGATATAGCGCGGAATATTGTTTTTTCGTCATTGCCGTGAAAACCATATCACGCGGAAACGGTAAGATTGTAATTGCGAACATTTCAGACATGTGAGCATATAGTATTTTCCGAAAAATTCGCGGCGCACAAATCCCGTACAAAAATGACATCGTTGGAGAATGATATCCCGGTCGGAATATAGCATCCCACGCATCAGTGACGGTATCACATCCAGGGACGTCCAGCTGACAGAGATAGGGGCGAAGCTCGCGCGATACAACAATGCCGATGATGATTTTGGCCGCTGACCCCCCGGGTCGCGCGCGCACCGCTAATTCGACCGTGCGCGCAATCTCCGGCATTCGGTTTTCAAACCCATTCTTTGTCTCCTCGTCGACGGGGTGTCGCGGCTAACGAACGGACGCGCCTGTTTTCCTATCGGCTACTATACGCTTTCCGCTTCAAGTCCGACACTCGCTTTCTTTTTTCTCTCATGCGCAACGAGCGGATATACACGGCAGGGCCAAAGCGAAATATTGAATGCGGCTCGATGGATATTTTTTACAAAATTGCTTCCCTCGTATCGTACTGGCCCCCCTCCCCCCCGGGGGGCGAGAAATTTTTCTACCGGCACTGTAAATATTGGGCCAAAAGCGGAAAGTAAAATTGTACCAATCTTCTGTTCTGTTGACCATACAGAGTCTGGCGGCAGTTCGCGGGTGTTTTCGGTAGAGAGAATACAAAGAGGAAATTAATTAGTGTTCGCGATCCTGTCTTTTGTTCGTCAAACTGCAGAGGAGCTTTTCGTGAGTGCTCATAAAGAGTATTAACCTGTGAACGTATCTCCACGTTTACCCCTTCGTCCATCCGTCCTTCATTGTGGAGTGAAAAATGTTGCCTGTGTTTCAAAGAGGATTCGGATGAAAAGTAACCGCGTGAAGTTTGATTGCCAAAGAGAATGGTCGATCAGCACACATTGAACACGTTGTCGTGTGATAAAGTGAGGACGTTATGAAAAGTAGATGAAAAAATCAATGACAGAAGAGCCATTCGCTTTGGATGAAAATTTCTGTAGATTTTATCTCGAGACTCGTGAATCCGTGACTTTATTTGAATAACCTCCACGTAATTCACGTTGTTCATGTCCGGTCTAATTTTTTCTGCGTTTAATTTATGACACTCGCGTGGTCGGACACTCGAATAATACCGTGTCATCAGACGGTCTGACTACAGGCGGACTTTTCTACTTGAACACCAAAGCGCTGCAAACTAATTTTGAACTTCCACTTGACGGCGACAGTGCAGTTCAATTCCGGGAATCTGCGACTAAATCAATCGACGTAATTGGCGTTATTGGTTAGTTGAAGAAAGTTAATGTATACCAAGTCATTTCCTCATAAAATCCAATGGTCGTTCGTGGCGGAAGGCGTGCGGTAACGTCCCATTAACCGATCGCGTGTACACATCAGAATCGCTGCATTCGGGCATTAAAAACCACACACTTCTCCCTCGTTATCAGGGTAATCAATGTACGTGTACTCGCGCCAGCGCTTAGCATAATGCGAGTCTTATTAGCAATAATGACGGCAATAACGCTTTATCAGCCCGAGTTTACGCGTTGCATTCCTATTACGCGGCAGCTCGCGTTTCTCCAATAGGGAGGCAACGATCTGTCTCACACAAAAAGGAAGATTTCTCGAAGACGCTCGTCCCCGATGAACATTCCAAACGGATGATTGAGCACGCGTTGGCGCGTGTTTTTTCGCCGATATGATTCTTCTGAAATTTTTAAGGAAAAAAAAATATTCGAGAAGGTTGATTTCGATCGAGAGTGCCATCGATTATTCATTTCGTGTAATACGCTACCAAAGTGCCAGTCGCGTTGCTAGGATATCTTTTGTTCCCTCTTCTCGGCCACTTGTCCGGGTCGTTGAACCGAGTCACTTCAAATCAGCCCGGAATGGCCAGAAAAAGCGATACCTCGATCGATAATCTAAATTTGAAACCTTCAACTTGTTGGTGGTCTCTTGCCTGGCGCGGATATTCGGCCCTTTTTGCTTTGGCTCGTCTCCGTGACTTTGATGATAATCCGAGCCGACGAGAACGTAGAGGAAGAGCCGCGGGTTATACTCTCTTGGGGGATTGTATTTCAAGAGGATATTTTTCGTGAAAATATGACACGACTCAGTGAGCCGCGGAATTTCAGAAATTCTCTAACGACGAACAGAACAATCGTTTGTCTAACACCACTACTCTTATCCGACTACAAATTTTCCTCATTACATTTGGGGGCGACTAGAAATTCGTGACATTTTAAATGCTCAAGGAGCCGTATTTAAAAATATTCAGTACATAGGTATTTTGCAAACGAGAAGCTTAGTAGAGTGAGATCAGACTGAATTATCACTTGATTAGCAATGGAGAATCCGCAGGTAGGAGGAAAATAATAATTATATTTATCGTATGAGATTAGTTCCGTTCAAAAGGCACTACACCGTGTAACACCTCGGAAAGCACTTAACATAAAATCGTGTTTTAAATGTGGACAAGGGAATAGGTATTGTGAATTTGAGCTGAAAATGTTTAAGAACACAATTTCTCTCGAATGATATAAGCTAGGAGAGTGATTTATTTCAATGATAAAAGAAGATGACAAAATCTGCTTAGAAAAATCTAAGGATAGACCGAGAAAAATACGGAATCACGTGAGCGAAGATTTATGAGAGGAAGCTACAAAGGAAAGACTAGCACAAGACAGAGAATACTGGGGCTAGTGCGAAATTCTGTAACCGCAAACCTTCGAATTACCTCAATACAGAACGGCTGTATTAAAAGTGAAGACGAATTAAAATCTTTATGCCGTTTTCCGCGCGGTTCAACGGCCGTTGGCTCGGACTCAACCGTAAGCGGATGTCTCATCTGGATTGTTGGGAAAAAAACTCATAAGAGGATAGAAATCAGTTCTCCATCTACGGTCTCATCACGGCGGTTGGGCAAATCGGCTTCGGGGGGATATTATACTCGAGTATATACTCAAAGCGAACAGATTGACCACTTACCTGAGGATAATCGCCAAACTTGGTCTGGTAGTCGAACACGTAGAGGTAGGAGTTGCGATGGGACTGGCTGTGCAGGTCAGCGGTGCGGGTCGCGGGCGCGACCGTGTTCGCGTCCCCCAGAGCCTCGAGCGTCTCGTCCCTACGCGGAGAACACACACAGCAAAACCGCGGGTGTAAAAAACAATGACGAAAGTGCGGAAAAAGCTCCGGGCACAGTCTCGCAAATTGACATTCCAATTTGTTCTTCCAATTGGAATTGAATTGTCGGGGATAGAAGACGAGAGCTAGGAGCCGTTCCAGTCTATTTTGCTTCTTTTTTTTCCTTTTTCTCCCAACCCGGCTCTCGTCGTTCCGTGGCTCGTTCCGAGCATTGAGCGCGCTGTGCTCGGAGTAATGAATTGCTCCTAGGATAGATTGATAACAAATCTCATTCGTTACTCGGCGCAACACGAGCGAATATTACGCCGCTCGCGTGTATTTTTCACCCTTGGAGGATGAAAAATGAGACTGGAAAACTACATCTGCATAAATTTTGTTCGGCTGGTAGAGCAACGGTACTTTGGGAAGGCATTCATTATGCTTCGCGCGAAATATCGGACATTTTATGCCTGTTCGGAAGAAACAAAGAAAACACTGACCTGTAGCTACTTCACGTTAGTACACAAGTGTTATTAGTATACATTCGGACACGTATATCGAGCTTAATGAGAAATTCTGACCCTATTAATAAATGATGATTCTATTTCAGAGATATTTTTCAATTGATTCAATAAATATTTGCTGCACTTGTAATGAAATCTGTGTAGACATATTATATAGACACACACATACATATATGTAATTCAATGTTTTGAGGTTCACTTTACGTGAATGCATGCTTCATTCAAATATTGTATGTCTTTCCAAAATTCACTCTCACATTGATTTTGTTCAGAAATCGAAAAAATTATGGGATAATTATCGAAATAGATTATTCCGCTAATGGTATTCAAAATACAAATAGTAGTTGAGCTAGTATGTAAAAAGTTTTCTAGATTGTAGATCCTCTCAGATATTTTCTAATCAGCCTTGATAACAGGCAATATCGTTCCATTATCTCACTAATTAACATTCATAACGACGTGTAATAACCAAATACGAGAGTGGAAATTAATGAAATGCCACATCGAGTCAATATTGAAATTTTCGAGCTTCTCGTGTCTCCATTACTGAATGACATTTGGCACTTTGTTTTACATGTTCACCGCTCGATCATGAATCCCTGATTCTATGGTGAGTTGGAATATTTTATCGAGTTTTTCAACGAACATCGAAGCATTATCAAATACAACAGTATTATTGAATAATGGCGAATTACAAAATGTTCTATGATTCTTCTGCCCGCCGAGAATTATGTAACGAGCCATCAAAAATCTTCCTCGTAACTCAATGATTATACATTTATACAATTTTCTCTTTTTACAATATGTCATCCCGTTACTATATTAGCCTGCATTATTTCAATTATTTTAGTTCTCGATTCAAGCCTTCGTGACAGAGCTAATATTTTATCTTTCGATGAATCTTCTATTGATTATTGAAACACGTTCTCTGTGTTCATATTTGAATATTCAACTGATTCAAATTTTAATTTTTGTCAGCGACTAAAGAGAAAAATAAATATTCACCAAATCTATTCTCCGTGCCTATTTTTGCTTCTCCTTCCATTTTAAATTCCAAAAATGCATGCTGATTCATATTCGGAAGCTTATCGGGATATATTTCAAACTTCGAATTTATATTTTGCTAAAGATAGATATTTGAAAATGGATTATAACTTGAAATAGAGATCTCTTTGTGGGGATGATTTACAATCAATATGGGGAAATATTACGATAAAGTATTCAAACATATTCATGAGACCTATAGTTCTATAATACATTCATAGCAGCATGATATAAACCGTTGATGATTTTGGATAGCTAAAAGCGAAAGATTTTAGAATGTATAATCGGTTTTCCATCAAATCAAATATTACCTGGCTTATTGATATCACTGGGATATTTACTTCAAATTTCTAGAGTGCTTAAACTCTTTCATTATTTCTCATGTTTGTGTTATTTACTAGCAATAATATTTGTTGAACCTATTCCTAGGAAGCATATTCACTAATGGATTAATCCAGTCTCTGTACACAAAATGTTTAATTCCTGATTGACGTGCGTTAATGAAAAAGAAACCATTTGAGTAGTAATTGGACGATATGATATTAGCGATATGTCCTTACGTGTAATTTACTAGATTGCCATGTAATTATGTAGATTTCGCGCTGTCGAAGCTTTCAATACTGTAAAATCTCTATTTTCCCATTATTTCCATCTTCTATTCTGGCTTAATTTATTCATTGAATGAACCACCTATGCACGTTTATTTCATTCTTTTAATTGCGCAATACATAAAAATACAATTGAAATAAATTTGGTAGAATTCACACTGCCGTACGTATAAATGCGTCAATTTGAACCGAGGCTGCGGTATCAGCGTTCTATACTTTAACAGCATGATGAAGCTCACCTAATGTTGACCGGATGCTGCACCGGCTTCTCCCAGTCGGTGTACTCGTTGATTATCGTCGCGAGTATCTCCGGCTGGTGGTATGTATAGGTGTTTCGGACGAATTCGCGCAGTATCTTCATCCGGCGGTCGGCCTCGATCCCGTACTGTGCGTCGTCCGTCGTCAGCGAGAAATACGCCTCGGAGCGCACCACGCCCACCATTAAGTCGTACCTGCACACATGGCGGCAGCAAAGGAAAAAAAAAGAGGAAAACAATGCAATTACAAGTCTTGACCAAGATAAAAGTTGCACCTCCACGCGGGACTCCTGAGTGCACGCGCCATCGTCCATTTTAATTTTCGCTTTGTAGGATCAAGGGATTTCCCTCTTACGTCGTTCTTTATTCTTAAGGTCTGGACGCGGCCTGCGAAGGAGGTTCGAGCTGTAATTCTAGAGGCACTTAAAGCAGGCTGGTAAAACTGCTGAGAGAGTCTACGTTGCGGGGGGAATACATTGGCGTTATACTGATATACTGAAACAAGTACTTGTGACTAGACTTCAAACGGTCGTTCAGTCGATCAATACGAAGCAAGTTGATGCCGTAAAGGGTTATTGGCGTATGATAAAATCAATCAGACAAGTATTTATCAGATGATTTACTTTATAAATATGCTTTTATTTCCCTCGAATTGAAAATCATCAATGTAAGTTTTGCGGGGCCCGTTAGAATGCACATGCTCGACTATATATTTTATTTTTCTTCTACGTATGTATATATCTGGGTCTGAGACAGCTGCGATACTTGGCATTGTTTTCTTTCGTCAAGACAATCGGGTGATGGAATTGATGTATTTTATGTGTTGCACTGTTCTGCAAAACTTGAAATTGGTAGAGTTTATGTTTCTCTCGGAACGAATTGGATTTCTGTATCATAAGTGTCCTTAACTAGCATAAATCAGTTTTTGAGTACAACATACATGTAGCTCAGCCGTAAACACGTATGCCATTACATTATGTGATCAAGGGAAAATTACGCATCATTCGCCCGATTAGATTGAACGTGTCCAACTGTTAATGGAACATTCAATTCCCATGATTAAATTCAGATATATATACCTTCCTAAAAACAGTATCAGAATCAAATCGATAGAAGCACAAACACTCGTGAACTAACTTGATAATCTCCTACATTCCTGTTTTCAACAGTGAACGAACTCTATTAGAAAATATCTGAAAAAAGTCGAACGTTTCAACATCGAAGTTGTCAATATAAACAAGAATAGAGTTTGACATCAAGAAAGGAAGAGCATTTCAGAAACAATTTCGGTGTTTTTTTCCTCTTCACGCACCGTATAATTATTCGCTCGAAAAACTCCCGGGGAAGAAATTAGTAAAAACATCAAAGCCGAGATTATACACTGGTGATGAAAAAGCGCGGACATAATTCGCTTTTGAAGTGGCGAATTCGCGCGCTTCAACGAAAATGCAAATATAAAAATTCTGCGAAACTCAAGTTTAATTTTGTATTCTTTAACGAGGTCCGTCGCGAGAATCTCTGCTTACCCCAATGTTTTCTTTTTTCTCCCTACGTAAAAATTTTCTGTTATTTTCCCGTTGGTACTTTTTATTTCATCTCGCACCGCCGACTAATTTTTTTTCCCGCCCTGAAGTCGGGAGAAGAGAGACAGAGAAAGAGAGAGAGGGAGATATGATTTCATTTGGCAACGGGCTCTTGTCCTGCGGTGGTCGCTCCGCGGACGTCCACGCGAAGTTTTCTAATTTCGTCCGCCGGCCTAATAAAATTTGACTCTCTCCTTTGCGCATCAGTTCAACCGTGGCTCCTCTAACTTTGTCCTTCCACCCGAGATCGGCGCGGTCGTTTCGACGCTGGCTTTTTTAATTCATGCGGAAAACGACGACCGACCACCAGGAGGTCGTTCCTGCCAATCCAAGATATCCCGCGGGAGCGGCATCGAGGATCTGCATTTTGAAATCGCTCTTTATCGCCCTCACACGCGTGTTCCCGAGCCCTTGCGCAATGGCTTCGCTATATATTTACTCGGCTGCGGGTATTGGCGAGTTACGTGGCTATGTGGTGGGAGGGGGGGCTTCATAGTACGTAGTGCGAGGCCGGAAACGTTATAGGAAGAAAAATCGACCATCTGTATAGGAGCTTTATGGACCGAGACAGTTTATCGCTATTTTGCCGTATAAAAATAAGTGCTCTGCCTCCAATATTCTCTCACCTTCTGCGTAATTCCCTTGAGAAAGGATTCGCACTGGCAGATCAAGAATATCTTGCAAATTAATCTCTATCGATCCAATGTTATCGTTTTCTCCTCGCGTAAGACCAAATGCTGCGCTCAAACTTTTCTTTTATAGCGTTTACGCCCCACCACGTGGTCACATTACTTTTCAATTGCATCGAATTCACCGGAATCTCATAAGCTATTTCAGGAAGGCCTAAGATACAGACAATTATTTTTCTTTGGGATCGTAGATTTTCGTCTTTCTACAAGTTTTCAAGGTCCTTGTGTTAGTGAATAATCTTTCTTAGAAATGTTTATCGGCGAGTATGTGTTTCGTATGGATTCTAACATTGTGACTTTAGAATTTTCATGACATTTTATTTTGCAATGAAATCCCTTTGTTCACGCGTACTTTATGTGCATTATAATTCACGCGGGCTCTATTTACACTGATCACGATTTAAAATTACATAGTGCGGGAAACTTGTGAATTATCGATTCTTTACATGTAAATACGAGTAAATCTAAACAACAAGTATTTAAATGGAAGATTTTAGAAAGTTCATTAGAAAATGTGATTAGGTTCTGTCATCGCACCAGAGTTTTTTTTGCGAACAAGATTCAAGGCGAATGCCGAACTATTCATCAAACCCTAATGGCTTGAATCAGCTGGCTCGGAACACGAGCGAACCCAATACGGAGAGCGACTTACCTCGACAGTTTTGCCACGACGTCCTTCCTCAGTAGTATATTATTCAAAGTATTGATAGTGTCGACCTGCAACGTGTAGTCCTGGTCCTCGGGCTCGCCGGGGTCGATGACGACGCCGTCTATGCTGGGCCCGAACGCTGGCGCGAACTCGAGGCCTTGCACCGGCACAGCTAGCAACGAGCTAAGCGGCGCCTCCCTCAGGCACTGTAACAGCACCTGCGAGTCCCCTGTCGTCTATAAGCAGAATGAAACGTTTTTCGAGGGTTCGAGCTCTTTGTGCGGGGGATGTAACGTAATAACGGGGGTATACTGGTCGAGGGCTTCGCGGCTTTTCACAGGCTTTTTGTTCAGCTAAAGAGAAGCTCTTCAACGGCCCAACGCTCAATGACTTTGCTCAGTGTCGGAGATTAACCACCAGGAGACCACTTGGCGTTTGAGCCGACAATTCGACTGAAACTTTCTGAGGTGGTTTTTTGATACCCAAACAGGTGGTATTTGCATTTGTTCGTTCTGACGTTCTGATTTTTGAGAGATATATATACTAATTGTTGCTGATGCTGGAATGCATGTAACGTCATACGTATATTGGTAAACATTGTTTGTTTAGGAAACATGACAATGTCTCCGGGCAATCAACATATTAGGGTGAATGACTGCATATATTATCTATTTGGGTAACTATACAAACCACCTCCAAGAGTTTCAGCGGGATCAGACACCCACATCCCAGTTAGTATTCTGATAATTGTTGTTGTAAGATTGATAAGGAAGATCATTGAAAATACTGGGCCACTTTTCAGTACGAGGTCATTTTATTCGACGTGAGTGTAAAAGGTTGTAACTGTAGAAAAAAAGACTTCGAATATAATCTATCGGGATCAAGTTCATTGATACCGTTAGGTATTCGGAACATAATTTTCAAGAGTTTAATATCATTTATTAAATAATTACCCGTAGCAAATATCTTTACGTGAGTAATACGTCTACGAACAGCAAAGTGTTTATTCGAATGCGCGTATATCAAATTTCGGTGCAGTAACCATACGTACTCACTCGTAAGTATACTTAATACACACATACTTGATGTTTGTGGTACCAAGCTCATATGAATGGAACTTATATGAAAACGACCGCACATTCACAAGAGTTATGAGTGTTATTGTTCTCCGCAATATACAGTTGAACAATGCCCGAAGAGAATCGGACAGTTTCGTCCGAATCAATTACCGGGGAGACCGTTATTATTGTGTAATTTACGTCACTGAATTTCACATCCCGAAGTGAGTACAATTAGAAGTTCTTTAAGCTATCGTCCACTTTAATGGGAATCCAATTTCATCGAGTTATATGTGATTTGTTTCAGCTGTGACACTCGGGCGAAATGCGCCTATACAGTGCCGGGCGGAATAGCCGCGGTGTATATCTTGAGATCGATCAGTTCCCGGCTCGTTGAGGAAAAGTCCTCCGATGAATGCATAAAACGGGGAGTAAAAAGAAGTCAAATGATAAAGGGAAAAGCGGAGTAGGAGGATAGGATAGGAGAAAGAGGTGGACGGTGGTAGAGAAAGAGGAGAGAGAGAGAGAGAGAGAGAAGGCGGGAACGTGAAGAGGTTAACAGGCAGTAGAGCCATTACTCACCGAACAATTGAGATTCTTGGCGACTTGAGTCGCGTAATTGGCTGCTCCCCTTATCAGGGCCCACGGCGAGAGCGCACTCCCGGACATGAGAACGCCGCGGTGGAATAGCAGACCTGCAATAACAAGCAGAGAATTATATCCGGCCATCCCGTCTTTGCCCTGCTCTCATTCGTGGATACGTATACACGGAAACGGAGATAGAGAGAGCCAGAGATCGAGAGAGAGAGAGAGAGAGAGAGAGAGAGCTAGCGACAGCGTTTACACTGCGGATCCACACATATTCGAGAACTTCACGGCTCATTCCTTACTTGTCGTCTTTAATTCTATTAGCATCGCGAGAGTATGCTTGCGAGGCTGGTCTTTGATGTAGCGAAGAAGAAAATACGCAAAGTGAATTGCGAAGAGTGTATATATATATATATATATATATATATATGCATTTTCATGTGGTTTTATTACACGAAGATTATACAACTGGTTAGATGCTCGAATAAAAATTAAATATTCCGTTCGACGGGAATCGACTTATAGTTAGGCGAATGAGTAAAAATTGTATTCGAGTTCCTTGCGTTTGAATCTAAGGCACCCCTGAAACTCGTAACCTGTTGATGTATATATCCCAACAAACCACTCACGAGTTTTCGGACACCGAAGTACTTTATTTTTCGAGGCGTGAGATTTCGTGAAGCCACGTTATGTGTCTCCAAATACTAACTTTAGTTTTTTCAACTGGAGATAAATGGTTCGAAATTCAGGATTCGAGAATACAAGATGAAAATTCGAGGGTCGTGAAGGATACGACGTGTCACTGATTATATTATCCATAACGGAAACTGCTCGAAACTAAAATTTGTCGAACAAAGGCACACGTATCGGTGCTCGATCTGGAAAGTCCGCACCACGCGTCTTATGTCTGAATTCTGTAAGTCCTCGAGGGGGTATAAGCGTTACATCAAGTTGTAATCCCTCATAAGCCTCGCCAATATCAATTTGGCGATCACATCCGCTTATAAGCTGACGCATCCGACTACTGGTATATATAGCTCGCAGGTAATCGTCTTCAATGGGCTCAACACAATGGCCTCCAATTACAAAGAAGACCGCAGCCGCTGTTCGGATTTGGAAGTGTCCGAAATCAGTCGCGGAGAGTCAATGGTGGGGAGGGGGGGGGGAGGGGATGAGGCGGCCAATCGAACGCAATTACGGGGGTGGGCTTGTTTTGTGGCCGCATTATGCCGCTGAACCGATTAGTGTCTCGCTGTGCAGGCTTCGACACCGGGCTATATCTACGGCATCGTTACACGATCCGCGAGCTGCTTCGAGTTATTTACGAGTCGCTGCTTCTTTGAGACTCGCGCTCGCCTCGCGAGGCTTATTATTACCGAGCAACTGAATTTGCACCAGCTCATTATCAATCTTCTCGCGCGCGCTCTTCGTTATGCGCTCGCGCTCGCGCCATAATTACTATATTTCATCAGCCTAATAGTATATTTGCTCATTAGATGATGCCGCGCTGCTCGAGACGTGATATATTGGCGAAAATTATTAGCCGTATATCAATTATACGAGGGCATGTATTTCATCCATTCGAGTTATGAAATTTATGATTTTGATTTGATACAGGTTGAAAGCGCTGTTTGAGAATTCAATTAAAATTTCTTTTTACAATTCAATCAGAGTTTTTTTTTTCTTCTGAATTCGAAAATTATATTCCTGTATTGCGAACTAATTAATTCGCGAGGGAAATCTCTTGGAACACTCGGCGTTCCTTTTTATTTGGCTTTACTTTTCAAAACTCGTTATAAAAAATGTTGTTCGTTATATGTACGCGCGAAACGTAATTCTTGCGTTGGTATTTGAAAAAATTACGATGACGGGAAGTAAGTTCGTTCTCGCACGTTTACCAAGAAAAATCCATATTTTCCTCAGCCTGTCAAGGAGAAAATTATTACAGATATATTTTCGAAAACGTTCCTTGGCAATTACTTCTTTTACACTAGTATAGAAATGTAATATTGGTCAATTGCGGACAAAGTACATCATCAACCATTGTTGTTATATAGTAGCTCGAGCCAACGAATTCAGCACATGTTCATGTGAATCGAATACTTATTGATTCACGGATGTCTGTATCTCACGACCAGCAGATCCATTTCTTGCATTTCCTTGATAATCTGAACTATAGCGCATGAAGCGTAGAAAGTGCGAGCATTCGTCCGTCATCGTTATGGTTATGATCACCGGCTGAACCTGCTCGGAGTTTATACACACTCGGTGGTGGAGGCTTCGGTTTTACGAGAAGCGGTGTACATCAGCTGGTTTATACCTTTTTCCTGTCCGTGTTTCTCCTGACTTTTTCGTATTTTTTCCCAACGCCTTGATTTATGATGTAGCGTAAAAAATTTCCCAAGCCCGATCCACTCATAATGGATCGCAGGCATTTACACAGGAAGAAGTTTCTCTCTTCTTTCTTCACTCCCCAAATTATGGTTTTATTAAGCATTTTTCATCGATTTTTTCCTATTGTGAAATGCTTAGCTTGTAAACTTGGAAACGAAATTTAAAATACTCACTACGATATCATCAATGATGGGGCGAAGAATAATACCCTACGAGGTTAAAATAGGCGATATTCAACGGAAAATAAGTGAAATTTTATTGATTCTCCAGTTTATTATTCACCATTCTCATCAGTTACATGATTTCTACTAATAAGCAGTAGTTATTTACTATTTTAAACCTGGAGCGTATGCAGACAAAGTTGAATGTGTATTTATATAATCCTTGAAGTTGCAGTAATTAGTTTAATTAAAGCTTGAATTTCAATGAACATTGAAATAATATCAAAGCTCTGTGTTATGCTAATATTAGTAATGCAAATATTATTGTTAGTATGCCACACATAACTTGTTATTTGCAGTTCAAAGTACATATTATTGTAAAAGATTCACCTCGAATTCTCAGTCAATATTTAAAACATAAAAATGGAGCTCTATCAACTGGAGAAAATCATATTCTTCTTGGATGAAAAAAAACACAATAGTACTGCAGGGAAGTTCCGTTCAAAGTAACTAAAGTGCAATTCTGAATCTTTTCCAGTGTACCGACGCGTGAAATTCATTGCCTCTTACCCTGAATACGAACTCTAGCTGGATTTTCGTTTCAAAGTAAATTTTCTAAGAAAAATAAATCAGACTTCGAACGGTGGAGACGGAGAAAAACAAAATGGAACAAGAAATGTCCATTAACTGTTGGCGTAGTACAGTATTCAAAGTTACCAATAATGAATCCCTTCGATATCTCCATTGTTTCCATTTTTCGATCTGATAATAGAAATACCGGCACAAACACAGTAATATAATTTTCGTGGGTAAAACAGCAACTACCAGAGCAAAAGTTAGTTGTAAGCTATTTGAAACCTATCCAAATTCTGTTCTCGGCCGCATAACAGTGTCCAGTATTACCACAAAGAGAGGGGAGGGAGGATCAGAGCGCAGTCGTATTCCGTGGAACAACGGTCATACGCCCGATTCCCCCTGCGGGAATGCAGCGTTTCATTAAAGCGCGCGGCCTTAGGTGCGCCAGCGAATAGAGCCACACGCACACAGTATCGGAAAATTGATTTTGACACTCCAAACTTAGATGGCTTAGGTCGCGCGTACCCGAACTTACGCTACGTTATAGCGACTTGTGGTGGTGGTGGTGGTGATGATCACCCGATCACGGTGTCACATCGAGTTTGCCAAACTTTCATCAGTACGTGTATTTTGATTCCATCGTTCGAGATTGGGCGCCAAAGACCCGAGAGAAATATAACATGAAATTTTATGATGAGACACCGAACATTGAAGAGAGAAAAAAACGATGATCATTGATTCCAGCATACATAGGTGCGGAAACGTAGCAAAAGTTTATAAAAACCGAAATAACATTTTTGAGTTTGTGGGAATATCGATCAATTTCGGAAGGATTTGACGAACAAATATTAAGATAATTAATGCGATGATGAATTCTGCTGAACGTCTCTTGAGCATCGCATCGCACTTTTCTTGCGATAAATAATATACACTTGGCAGGTGAAGGTTCAAAACCTAGCGAGAGATGACATTTTCAGTGTCTCCGACTCCAAGAAGTGAATAATTTAGCCCTTTCCATAACCCATCTCGATTCGCTCTAGCTTCTGAATGACCGAATTGTATTTATCGTAAGCATTTGTAGTAGACATACTGATAATAATCCATGTAGAAACAAATTATACTTTGACTTTGGAAAAAAGCATACTTTGATGAGAAAATTGTCAAAGTAGCCTAAAATAAAACAATTTTCAGAAATACCACGTATACCTCGTTTTTCATATTTTTTATACAACTTTGAAACATTCACTCAGAAAAAAAAAGAAATGGGTGGGTCGAATCTTTTTGTTCGATTTATTACATCGATTGGAAAAAGGTACATGGATACATCCTGAAAAAAAGCTATTCTTTTCCCCGGGGCTTTTTCAAGCCTAAAATACGTGCAAGTTACGGGGGGATCGCCCGCGTATATACGATATGCAGGATCAATACTCATTACCGATGAATCGAAATTCCGGCACCACCCCGGGCCAAAATCAAAAGCTACTCGGTATGCAGCAAAACTTTAGCGCGAGAACGGGAACGAGAACTCGAGCTTGTTTAGATAAGCGAGACGAAGCCGGCGACGTGCGAGCTCGGGCGCGAACGAATTAATTCGAGCTTGACTCCGTCGTCATCCGAGAGAGCCGCGAATCAGATGATTGCGTATGTGTGTGCGTGTGTGTGTTCGCGCGCGGTGGAGTTCCAAACCAAATGATAAAGTACCCCTCGGTTCGCTTTCGAAAATTGATGGATCTCGTCGTTTTCGGGGCTTGCCAAAAGCGACAGTCACGGTAATTCTAGACGACACACGGTCGCGCTGGCTGTTGGTTTTGACGTCCCTCGCTACAGGCGGTATGCTTGTGTTTTTTTTTGTTTCGAGGTAAAAACCCACCTCCCAGACGGAATAAAGGTATTTTTGTTTGCCGAGAGTTGTTCCATTCTTGCGATCGTCAACAGTGTCGCTTTCGCCCGATCATCGGACGCGCACCAGCTCGACAAATAATTCGGCGAGTGACGCGCTATCCATCACCCGAGAGCAAATATATATATACAGTTTGATAATCACGCCGAGAAGCAGGAAAAAATGAACGACTTACCGTCGGGCACGGCTCTGCTGGTCATGAGGAAGTTGACACAGGCGGCTCCGGTCCCGTGTCCGACCAGCGTCACGTTCTTAGGGTCGCCGCCGAAATAGGCAATATTCTCCTGGACCCAGTGCAGCGCGGCTATCTGGTCCATCAGCCCGTAATTCGCCGGCGATCGTAAGTGCGAGTCCGTGTTGACGTTCAGGAAGCCTGTAATCAAAACGTTGCCGCAATTACGTGACCGCGCACCAGCGAATCTGTTGCCATCGACACCGCGCGGCTCGCTACCCATTAGCCGCACTTTACACTCCGGCCTTTCGCGGCTGGCTGCGATGCGCCCGAGCCTCGATTCGACAGCGCCATTTCCTCCGGGACGTTGTCTATAGCTTTTCTCGAGTGCTCCCGTGTTCTGGACGACTGTTTATTGGATCGAAGCTGTCAGAAGTAGGCGAATTCGAATTCGAAACCGTATTGGCCCGTTGGTTTTCCGAGTAAACACCGATCCAAGCCGATTCGACAGGGTGCGAAATGCGGAAAATTGAGAGTGATCAAAATTACAATGGGTCGCGTGGGGGGGGGGGGGGGGGGAAGGACACCATATATTTTCCGTGTCGAATCACACGCTGAAATTTACCTATTTCGTTTAAACTTTTCGTTGTAGAGAGGCTGAACGGTATTGTCAGAGAATAGGATCCGGGGACTTTGGACAATCGAAAGTTATCGCGTTCATTCCTAGCGATCCAATTCGGAGGTTAATTCATATTTATGATTTCACGCCGAATTTCGGTGCATTGTAAACATTGTGTATCTTATTCACGACTTTTCTAAAGACACTTAATGTGGCAAAAATACGCGAGTCTCATTTTTCGGCCAGACCCATTCAGCGTGGGATAACCGCGCACTTTGAATTCATATCGTTCCGCCATTGTTTCGACTCTGGGCAGCAGCAGCAACAGCAGCAGCAGCAGCAGCAGCAGCAGCAGAGGAGCAACTCTCCGCATTCTCGGGGCGCTTTGTTTCTTCTCTTTCTTTTTGTCCGCTCGCTTTTATATGTGTACACGTATACGTATATACACTCTGACTCGTGGTTCCGTGGATGATTTACGCATTCAATACCGCGCGGCCTTTCTTTACAGTGGATAAATAATGGCCGCGGCAGTGCAAGCCCTAGATCTGGGTCCCAGAAGGTCCGAGATAATTCCTGATTTTATGGGATATTGGCTTGGCAATGGGTTGTTAGTCTTATATACTCCAAGTTACCCCAGCTCGCACAGTCGACGAAACTTTCGGTATTTGCAAATCCTTCTAGTTCCGCCTTGGTAGTTAATATCTTAGTATTTATTCCTTTATGTCAACGTGGGTTTTCCATTTTCTTGAACATTCAAACTTTGAAGGCACGATGATTGTTGTATTATTATTCCTCCGAATTTTAAGATTTGCAGTTGATTCATGTTTGATATTAAATGCGAGTTAATATTTCAACGAACACAGCTTCACAAAAAAATATGTTCTTTTTGTGGAGCTGTAGTCGGATAAAAAAGTAATCAGCATCGACGAGACTTTCTAAGACATTGAAACGTGAATTAGTTGTCTGATTAATTGCGGCGATTAACTCCATTCTCTCTGCAGTGGAAATTTCTGACAGAAACAGTATTTGGTCTAGAGACTTGCTTGTCAGATCAAAAGCTCGGACAATCTCACTCTAGGGAGTTATTTCGTCCAGTGGATTACAATGGCTTTAATTTTCTCCAAATTTTCTCAAAGCTACAGAGTTGGTTTGATAGTACTAATTAAAAATAGACAAGTCATGTAGTTGAAGCCGATTAAAACTTCTGATTAGTATAATTATAAAGAGGAACTATTGCTTCCTCACAGAGGAAGTTCTATTAGTAGTGCGGAAAATGCCTTTTTCAAATATTCAATAGGGGAATTCGATGATATTTTACGAAAATAATGTATAATATCCCAATCAGATGGCTGTTAGGATGTATGTGTGCGAGAGCAGTTGTTTTCGTATAAGAATTTTCGTATTCACTGACGACGAATCGGATGTCCAATTTTTTATATTCAAGATAATCGATCGAATATAAGGGACTGAAAGATAATAAAAAATACCTTAGGGTATGAACATTTGTATGTAAAAGATTTAAAAATAAAAATGTGATTCTGTGAAAAATCGTGAAATTGTAGATCCAAACGTTCTGCTAAAAGAATCATTTTTAGATGGAAAAAGAGCCATACAGATTCTTTGTTTGAGTTGGTTTGATTATAACTTCAAAGAATATTTTCTCAAGGTAGGGGCCTGTTCCTTCAGTACAAAACAGTAAAAACAATAATAAAATGTCGACAAATAAGAACAAACGAAAAGATTCAAAGGAATTGAAAACGAAGGAGGACCTAGAGAAATTATGATGCAGGTCATGTAGTCCGAGCCATGAATGCAATAAGCGAAAGGACAAAGTTTACGAACAGCAGGAATTGAGTCTGGTGCTGCTACAACATCATTATTTAGAATGATCAGAGGAGAGTCTATACTTGATTGAGAAAAAGGAGCTCCCTCGATACTGACAGAGGACGAACAAACAGACTTTGTGAAATGTATCTTGTTTTCTTCCAAGCATGGTTAACCAGTTAACAAGAGGCAGCTGTTGGATGCAGGGCAGGAATCTGTGATTAACACAGGAACAAGAAACTCTTTCACGAATAACAGATCAGGCGACGAGTGGTATTAGTCCTTTTTGAAATGACAACCAAAACTGGGTATCCGCCTTGCTCAAAATCTAACCATCACCCGAGCATCAGTCACTATTCTCAAAGAATGGTTTTCGAGAAGGTGCAATAAACGTATGAACGCTTGTTAGTAACAACGGAAAAAAAAGTCTCATAGTGCTTTTATGTGCAGCATATGCATCTGGTCAAGTACTGACGTAACTAAAGTTATTATAAATCCATAAAAAATGTATTTTACGATTGTCTTGTCACTAATCAAGTGAAATACGCTGAAATTATACGATGAATGGAGTTAGCACGGCTTTGAACGAAGAAGCCGATGCCAACATTAAAAGAGTTGAAACAAGTAAAGTTAAAAATAAACGAGTTGAATGAAAATTTTAAGTCTGAAATTATTGGAGAAAATAGTCTTACGATTTTTATCTGCTTGAGACTAAAAAGTATACATTCGAATACTAAAATAGCCGAAAGAGCACCTGCATGAAACGGGACTACTATATCCTTGTAGTACCAACAACTCTCAGCTCAAGCAGATTACAGAATACTATCGCTTAAATCCGCATCCTCTTCTTGGTATATACCTCATTGTTCTCGATTTAATTTTGGAGCGTCCGCAGTACCGTAGTACGAAAGCTCACTTGTATTGCTCTCTTGCTCAAAAATTCAGAGCTCTTAACGTCGAAGAAATGAAAGGGACAAGGAAAAAGGAACAAAAGGGAAAAACACCATTCAGGCTAAGCCGCACCGTAATTGAGTACAACGGGATATGTTTCACCAAGGGCTGTGAAGAAACTAGCGAGTGCTCATTCTGTTTATCTTCGTTTTCAATTACTGCATACAATAGACGATTATAATCATTGAAGAAATCAAGCAGTTGGACATACTGGCATTGTAAATTCCTTCAATGGATTTTTGTCAAAGGTATTATTTAGTTCTAATGTTATTTAATTGAGTATAAAAAAAGTCACAACTAAATGATTGTTTCTGGTTGAAATGATATATCATCCTATACTCATGAAACTATAGATAAACTAGAAGAGGAAACTTTTGATAAGAAAGCAAAGTTTGCAGTCCGAGTGATGAATTACTCCCTAATTGTACACTGTCGGAGAATAAACTAAAAGTTATCCTGGAGCAAACTGTGTTAGTGGCACCACATGATGAATTTCAGACTACTTCGTGCTAATACTGGGCTAGAAGAAAGTTTGATAAAGCAACTTTGATGCAGTTGATAGTCAAAAATATGATGGAAAAATATTTTTAGGTTCTCTCGGCTATGCATTTTTGAAACAAAATATTGCCTTGCTATAATGATTTTTTTTCCTTGTAAAACTAGAAACGCATCAGATAAAGTGCTCCTACGTGTTTCCAATATATTTTTCTTCATATTGAATGAATATTGATTGTCAAAATATAAGTTCTGAGCTCAAGTTCAAATAGCCAATTTAGCTACGTTTTCACTTGGAGAAACGAGATAACAGGAACGAAGTCCCAGAAAATTTGTTCAAGAGAAATATGACGATATCTGGATGAGTATATAGTAAAGAGGTAGGACGGAGAAGTAAAAGTTACGTTGGAGTTTACTTTTGGTCTCTTGGGGGCTTTGCTGAAAAGAGTGTCTATTTTCTGTATCGTACCTTTCGTTCCGATTTGTAAAGCGTAAGTATAGAAATGGCTATTGTTCCATTCATACTTAAGAAAGCTCGATTCACCTCATTCTTGTGGCAATTTTCACTTCAATCCGAGAAGAGTATGACTATCTTACTTTGTTTATCATTATTATTCGCGTTTTGATCGATATATTACACAATCGATTGACGAATAATTCTTTAGAAGTCGTTCTTCTTAACGTTGAGTCAATACGAATCGTAAGCCACACGAATTCGCTTGACTCTCAACTGAATTGCTATGAACTCTCATGCACCGCATAAATCGATGGGGATGCATGAATCTCGATTCTCTTAGCTCCGGCTTCGTTCATTGTTCCAATTTTAAAAAGCTCGTAGCAAAAAAAAATAGCTGGACCAGCCGAAACACAGCGGGTGAACAACGACAATTGCGACTGTGCTTGTAAAGAATCATCTCACCGTGTAATCCCAAGCTAATCAACGCTGTGAACTAATGCGCGCGCGCGATTCAAAGTCGGGCCAAAAGAAGGTGAAAAACCGGGTCGCAGGGGCGCAGAACGGAAGGAGAGTCACGAGCGAGAGAACAAAAGGCGATCTCGCGCCTCATAAGCACTGCCACACAGGGCGCGAGCCGAAAAAAGCAAAGCCGTAATAGCCGCGCGCTTTTTCTGGCGGGTTGCGCTTGCGCCTCGTATTTCAGCGGTTAGTCCCCGTTCCGAATGGGGGAAAAACGGCGAAATTCACGCGGGCGGCCCGTCAAAGAAAGCGCGCGAGCAAGTCGACGGATGTGTACGCGCCCGTTTGAAAAACGCCTTCCGGCGCGCGCTTCCGCGATGATGCGCCCGGGCATTAATTCAAATTTTCCGGAATTCGGTGCCGCCGCGCCACCTCCGCCCATTGTTCGTTTCGACACAATCGCAGAGCGGCTCTGCATGACAAGCCTCGTTTATCTCCGGCTGACCCTCCCCTTCCCCTCACCCCCAACCCGCACCCCCTAGCCCTCCAACCCTGCGTTTGTCCACCGCTGGATGGAGAGATGAGTGTTACATGGTAATCTAGCCGTGTTTATTATTATGTGCGAGCCGCGAGGGCTCTACGCTGGCTGTTGTTTGTAATTCGAATTCATTTGTTTTTTTTCCCACGGGCACGAGCTCACACTCGTTCGTTGTTGTTTTCGTGGACGAAGGACGGCCGGTGGCGATTGTAAGCTATATCGCAATCGTTGAGCGATCGGTTCGCGAAAAAAATTATTTCATTGAGAGGGTTTGGAGAGTCGCATCGTCTGTACTGGTTTATCTTTTACTACTTCACCGCAGTTTAGGCGTTATTGACGACGATTACACTGTAGGGAACTCGTTATGGTAACGTTATAAAACGATAGCCTCCAAGATGATATTAACGGTATTTTGAAGGTTTATAGCCCATAATAATTGCTCCATACAATGCGTCTCTGAAAACTGCTTGGTTCGATAATGACTGGGATAACCATCACCATCATCCGTTCGTATATTACAGCTGAGGAACACCTAAAATACACGGAACTACGTCTTCTGCTTACTCAACTTCAGAGACATAAACTCCGTAATCTACATTCTGAATGATTCGAGATTTTCTGACACTTTTTATGGCCGTATTAATATTTATGTCATCAATATTGTTGCAATAACTTTTATAGATCTTCCCTAAGAAAAAGATACTCGAAACGTGACTTTTAATGATTAATAATGCTAACCAGAATGAAGTTGTTTTTACGGCAGAACAATCATAAAATTTTATTTTCCATCATGTCTCAGAAGTGGAGTACACGCAGTATTTCGCGTCTTCAGTGAAGTTGACTTCTGTTTGCTTGAACCAGGCACACTATTTCTAGTGGAAGAAAAGTAAAGTTTTAATCCTACTGAGCATTATAAATCAATTCTATACTCTCCAAAAATTATTCTACTATGAGGCATCTTCTCAAGCATTCTTTAGATTAGACATATTACCTACGAGTTTAAAGTCATTTATTGACATGATAGTTTTTTTCTATCTAGGGCATCGAGAACGGATCCCTCCTCCCCTCCAACTGAATATCGAAGTATCACATCAGAAGTCGAGTGCGATTTCAAATTGCACTCCTGAATTTCGTTGTGCAATCGAGAATATACAATTATGGTAACGAGAGACTCAGGCCTCCTCGCCCAATTCGAAAAATCTCCAAACTTTAACAAGTGCGAGTTTAAAATCACTTCTCTATCTGCCAAGCTCTGATTTGCATACATATACGTAGCCAGCGAATAGGTAGGAAAAAACCTCTCGGTCTCGTTGATTTTCATCCACGTTTCACTCTCTAGCCATTAATTGGAAAGATATCCGATTGGCATGAAATCTCTTAACCTCAATCCTCACGCAATCCTCAAAAATATGGGTGTGCGCGGCTGTGGCGGCGCGTCTTATGAATTGTTACGTGTGCGGGTCTCATTAACGAAAGTGAGGTTGGATGGCAATGTCGAGGGCTTGATTGATCGATCGATCGAGTGATGCATTGTGCCAGCCGCACTCGCGATGAAATAACGAACGATATTTGCACGCGGCCAATGAAAAACCGGTCTTAGGTCGTAAAGCTACCTTTACAAGTGAGCTGCGGCAGAATCGGAGGCAAATGCTGGTGCAGAGCTAATTGCAATTCGACGATTGATGAATGTCCCTAAAGTACTAACATTTAAGCCCACGAAATTGCTTTTCTCCGACTGATTGTAGAGAGAATTGGAATCAATCATTAGCATGCCCTCTCCCAGGCTCGCACTCTTATGAATTATTCTGGATAATCAATCAAACTTCTACTTAGTAGAAACGAATCGGAAAAATTTGTAAGTAATTAGATAAACAGCTTTTAAAGTATTTCAGAATTACCTTACTATTTGCAATATTTTGTGTATCTGAAAATATTTATTTATATATTCATTTACTCATTCTATTCATTAATTATTCAATCTAACGAGCATCGCGGGTCATAGACATAAAGTTAATGGAAAACAACAATAGTACAAAAGTAATGATAGATAAACAGAATAACATTAATAAAATCAAGTATATTCATGATTTATAATCATGATGAAGCTTCTTCAATACTAATTTGAAAATACTAATTAACTCTATTTTTCTAATATCAGCTGGTAGCTCATTTCACGTTCTTTGCAACCTATGAATAGAAAAGTGAAGAATATTATCATCATTTACATTAGATTCTAACATCTTTCTCTGATATCTTATAGACTTATTAATATGGCCATCATAGACAAAAAATCGCCTTATACTAATCAATTTTATTTTCAATAATAAAAAAAAATATTAAAAACAGATATGAGATCGTCATGGCAAATACGCTGTAAAGAAAAAATTTGAAGAGAATCAAAGAGAATCAAAGAAATTTGAAATTCGATTTAAGCAGACTCAAAATCATGATCTGTAAAACTCATTGGTTGTACTACTCTTTTGGGCGCCTTCTAAAACCATAGAATTCAAATCAGTGGAAGCAGACTAATCCATGCGTAGAAATAGAGATAATCAAAGAATTTTACAGATAGTTAATAGAACCGACCAAAAAAAGTTCTTCGAAGTTCTCCAAATAAAACCAAGCTTCCACAGAAATGTTAAGAATGTGATATAAAAAATCAAATGATGAAGTAGATGTAATACTTCGTCGATTGTTTTAGTTCGTTCTAACCCAGAACCAATATAGAATTGACTATCTATAAATTGAAATTCCATAAAAATTTTAATCAAATATATATGAGAATCTTTTTCTGCTAAAAAAAAACTGAAAATGTATCCCGATTCATTCGCAATAATTAGTTACAAGAAAAACAAGTTCTCAGTCATTGAAATATCTATGTCAATCGAATCTCGATGCTCGTAACTCACAAAAATCTATGAAACATTTCTCCCCGGACATATCATCAATGATCACTATCGAATATCAAAGATAGATCCTCAGTGAAATGTGTAGGCAGTAAAAGTTCACCGGTACCAACCGTCGACGTCAATATATCAACGATACATCTTTGCCACTGTTGATCCGACATAAATTTCACTAGGCCTTCTCGAGAAAACAGCCAAGCACCAGGAGGAATAACAATCACGGGCGGAGAGGTCAAAAAACAAAATCTCCCTCTGGTCGAATCTAATAAATGAAGCAGCTATACGCCCGAGTGGGGAGGGAGGGGGGGGGTCACGAGTAAATGGGAAAGGGGAGGCGTAGGGGACGGAAGGGATGATCCGAAGGTTATCAATCACCGGCGCGTAAACTGGCTTTTTTTTGTCGCGTCGCGGCATTTGGACGAGGAGCTGTATGACACGAGCGAGCGAGCGAGAGGAAGGCGGCGCGGGGCATGAAGCCGGGGTAGCCCGCGGGAGTCGCGCGCAAGAATTTACTTTGCTAAAACGGAACGCCTGCACCGTAATGAGTTTCCTATTAGATTTGGTCGGTCGGGTTGCCATGGCGACCTGCGGCTCCGGAACTTTCAATCCTTTCGAGCTTCCCTCCCCCAGTCTCGCGCGCTCTCGCGCACCCGCTACCTTCGCATTCTTCTTCTTGGCCCGTCGCTTCTTATCATGTCGTGCAACTCTTTCGCAATTATTCGCGTTTAGTTGCGCAAGCGTAACGAGTTTCGGTTGACTTGCGCCAACCTCCCCCCTGCGATTTACATGTACACCGCTGCGAGTGCCCTGGCTTTCACGACCGACTCGAGCCCCGGTTTTCTTATCTAATCGACGACTTTCTTCGGCTCTGTGCTTTAAGAGGCTACGCAACGAACTTTCCAACTCATGATGCACTCGGGCTTTTTCTCTATTCCTGAAAGATTCTCCCAAGTTGTTCTCTCCAGGTGGTTTACGCATTTTGATATATCGATCGAGTTGCCTCGTAGCTGTAAAGGTCCACATCAGTGATCGCATCCACGTACGCAGTCGTTTGGAGTAAACCGAGTTTTCGTAGTGCGATGCAGAAAATACAATTGTACAAAGAGAAGCAAGCCAGAGGACGGAGACAGATCGAATGGTGGAAATGATTGGTGAATTTCTAAAAGTATATAACTACGATGTTTTATCCAGGACTACCACTAATCCATTATTCGAATAAAGTAAATCTTGAATCGAACAGTACATCAATAATGTCGTTTCACACCATATTTTCATGAAAAGAAAAATCATCGACCTAAATATGTATTCGAATTATCTAGATGGTTATTCTAGCAGCCAATAAGATTGTTTTTCTCGCGTACTTATCAGTTCTTCTCGATATGACCATCTCCAAAACCTACATTTATGTTTAGTTCAACTTTTGAAATGAAGATTTACACCTGACAATTCATCTCCCAACTAATTTTGTGACTCCCATAGTTGTCGCGTAAGATTCGGCAAAATCATGTCACTATCCCTATTTTCCACTACAATCTAAAATATTATATTGTTAGAATTTAGTAGATTTTACTATATTTTTTCTGGTGCAGATGCATAACGGATGCATGCGCTATTTTCTTGTAGCCAACATTCGTCCACGCATTTCTAAAATTAAATGTTTCCAAACAACTGAAAGATTTTTATTTTCAGCTAATTGAGGAGTAAAACGGAAAGCTCCACCCATCCCGCCACCGACAGCCAGACACGACGAATAAGTTAAATGGAAGCGTACATAACAAGATCGCATAAAAATTCATGGAATTTGTAAGGATATTTTTCTGACAAGACACGAGTGTTTTTTCCACCAGACTTACTTTCTTGAATTTTCTTTTTCTTATGTAAGCAAATACTATTCCCACAGAAAGGTGACGTGAATGTAAAAATCACCACTGATCCGGGTTAAGGGGGACCGATAAACAAGGTCTGCGATAAATCCAAGCGAATGTGTGGGAGCGCATACAAAAACAGATCCTTAAAACACAATGTCTCCATTTGCAAGTTGACCTAGTTGTATACTGTCACACTTCATCCAAAATGAATTGAAGCTTTGAATTTGCCAAGAGAGGAATAAATTGGAGTGAGGCTGAAATTTCATATATAATTCTCTGTCTCTCATTCTTTTGCCATATTTTCGTCAGCCGGAATAGGGAGTATAGAATCAAAGAAATTTTTTCTAACACGGATGAAAAAAAATTAGGCGACCCTCTGATTATATTTGATTGTTGACCGTATTCTTAGGCTGGTATTTTGCATAAAAGGTTTGGTCTTCAGAAACGAGTTTTAAATACAGATATCATGAAATGTAGAACAGCTTTCCAGAACTTATATACCCTCGTTAACGGGATAATAGTGTCATGATGCATGATTCCTGCATTTATTTGGATGTATGTTCTTTCGAGTTATTACTTTTTAGAGTTTTCAGTGTGTAAAATGTTACAATTTTTCTCCTAATTTAGTATCGCATCGAAGTATGAAAATTATTACAATGAGCTTCACCTGCTTTTAATAATATCGTCATTGAAAAACGTTTAGTTGGAATTTTCCCAGAATATAGTTAGAATTTTCCTAGTGGTACATAAAACATAAATATATGATTTATTCCAATATCAAATTTTGATTCATCTGCATTACGATTTTTAATGATGTAAAAACTATTCCGTCCTCAACCGGGATGAATACGCGAGCGTTAACAGTATTATTTCTCGATATATTTGAGGGCATGCTGGCAAGCTGTAGCTTGGCAATACCGTCATTTTCGAATTCCCCAAAAAAGGAAATAGCGAGCAATAACCGTAGGGACTAATGGCACCTACAAATACATATTCCAGCCTAATCTAATCCAATAGCGAGGCGGCGTTTTCCCTCCTTTTCACCATCGTGGACTTGCGTGAACGTTGCAAAGTTCGGGATTCAAGGTGTAAAAAGCCGACACTTTCTCTCTCTCCCTTTTATGGGACGCCGATTTGAGCCTTCGTGCTCGGAAACGCCTCGAGGGAGATCTCCGAGAATTGCTGCATGGGTGTACGTCGAAATGCGTACAGACAACGGAGAAATTTCCCCGCAGTCGCGAATTTTCGAAAGTTTCGGGCCACTACACTTTTAGGAAGAAATCCAACCTACCAAGGTAAAGATTTTAGATCAAAAATCGAAGTATCGGGAGCTCTGATATTCCAACGGTGACCCAAACATTAGAAAATAATCGGATTAGCCAGTGCTCTGAGTGAGAGAAAGCATTAGGAATGTGGCCTGTTACGCGAATGGTTATGGAATACAAAAAATGTAAAGTAACGCGTGGAACTTCATTCAGTGTTTATGGTGTGCGTATTTCATGGTTGCTTGGGGCGACTCAAATGTTGTGTTGTATCGGTTAACGATCCCTAAATATATTTGCGGGTGTTAAGTTCTATGTGGATTCAATAGGAGTATTGAGTTTCATGCTATGAATATCTCCGATCATGAAATGATTCTACTATTCTATATAATTACAATAATATTTTTATAGTGTCAGCTCATTACATTCTTTGAAAAATACCTTGAAATTATTTTTTTTTTCTATCAATTGTTTCAGTAATAGCTCGGTGGAACTAAGAATCAATAAACGAATCAATATAGCACGCAGGAAATTTATTTCAATAAATATTTCCATTGGAGACGAGTCTCTATATAAGTACAGAACGCCACGAGAGAATGGGAAAAAAACTTCACTTTGAATGAATATAAACTTGTCACTCAGTCGAGCGAACGCAAAACTTTTGCCGGCAACTGTCCGCGCAGGCATACTCGCTGGCGCAAACAAACGTATACGTGAGCCCAATTGCAGTACCGCCGTCGCTCGAACATATTTGGCACTCAGTGCGTGGGTATTGGGGACGTGGGAGCATGGAGGAGATATCAGCTGATTTAACATGGGCGGAGAGGCAACATGATATGAATACAAGGGCTTATTTGAGTGACAGACTCGGGCGTAAGAGCATTGGGAGCTACTCTAAACGAGGCGATAACTTATTTTCAGACCGCACATATTGTTGAAATGTCTGTATTCAATGTAAATCATGTGATTGAGAAAAGATGAAGATCGATTTTAAATTTTAAAACTTATTATTAAACGGTAGGCACTGCTTGATTCTATCATATATTAAATAACATTATACAATACTTTGTTCACGGTGTACCCGTACATTTGGAAATTTTAGTATGGGTATTTGAATTTTTCAACCAATTCCCATTTACTGCGATTTATAAGTATCACCTCTTTGGCCATGCTGGGTCAGCGCTACAACCTCCATGCTACCATGTCACTTTCCAATATCGACACAATGGCCCACTCGAACCACTTGAGGCTGCAAATGGGCTCCGCAATTTTTTCACTTACTAGTTTGTTTATTTAAACGATCCCCAATTTGCTCTTATGTAGTTTAGATATGCCTAAAAGGATATGCGAAGGCTGATCGAAATGATTGTGAACGTTTGATATATTTCAGATTTTTTTAGACGCTTCTATTCACTCGCTCGCTACATGTCTGTCTATCTATCGGTCGCAGGATGGGAAAAATTTTGCTGTCGTACAATGTTATGATTTGAAAGAATACTCCATAGAAATGTTTGTTAGTAAAAATTAATTATTTGAAAAATAAATGATTTCAATCGTGTAATCTAAAACTGGCGTCAAAACAGTAGCACGTGCGCCCCGTTACGCATCTGCGTTTATAATTACTAATCAATATAACCTACCAGTGTTCACAGTACTTATGGGTACTAGAAATAAAGTATAAAAACAGTTTTTTCATAATTTCACTTTCTCAAAGATAGATACTTGTAACGGGGTGAAAATCGAACTTCCGAATCGGACTGCAGGATCTCAATTTTCGTAATGTACGAGACGGAAAACATGGAATCCTAAAAATATCTGTATGTACGCTTTTTTGACGCGAAATAACTTTCAAGGAATTGTCCGGTTGTCCTGAAATTTTGCCCACAGGTCGTGGCAAGGTGTAGCCCGAGTCTGTTGTTCAGCAACATCCATTGTTTATTTCCCTAGTACTAAGGTGTTTACTGGAATTTCCTTATAACTCTTGAATGCACGTTGGGGTTTGAATGTACACGAGGAACGACGAGAATCAACGAGATATTTCTCCGTTGTCGAGAATCAGTTCAAAGTCCATTTATCGATAGTGAACGACACAGAAAATCCGTTCCTCCCTGGTAACCATTGTTTACTTGCTTAGCAACCGTTGCTAAGGGAATGAAATATCGAGTTGAAATTTGATGACAGTACTTTTGAGGTCATACAACACAGTATCTTTGTATTTTCCATAACATTCGATGTTGTCATCGATTGTCTCTAGCAAATATTGCTAGGTAGTTTGGAAAATCAGTTTCAGGTCAATTTGTCGGGAAAACGATACAGAATTCTCATCTTAACATAGCAACCGTTTTTCATGCAGAACCTCTTTGAGAAAGAATACTATTAATATAGTTAGCATTGTTTTTTTTCTTGGGAGTTAGAATGCCACATATTTCTTTAGATCCAAGCGATATATAATTAATGAAAGGTTGAAGAATCGTTTGAAGAGGAGACTACGAGAGATTATTAGGGACCTAGTTGTAATAATTAGTTGAAACTATTTTTCTTTAAAATTTGAAAATTTTAAATTTTAATATTCATTCTCATCAATATTTATCAATGTATCAATCAAATATTGTAGAATTATATATTCATACGTGATCATGAATTGTAATTGAGACGTAGAAATTATATATCGTTTGATTGGATAAAATATTGACAATTCATAATTAATTATGTTCAAAGGGACTAATCATCAGAGCTGTTAATGAATATCAAATATTTGAGATGAATATGAAATAAATCAGGGATTCAAGAAAATCTGAAGTATAGAGACAAAACCCTCGATATAAGGTGTGTTTAATTTTTAACGTCAATATTGAAAGATGTATTGAAGAGCTGTTGATTTTCGAATAGTTATAGCGATACTTTCTCATTTTGGAATGCATCGGGATTCCAGAGAGGAAGAGAATAAGAGAAAGAAAGAAAGAAAGAAAGAACGAGATAAATAAACATACCTAGAATGCCAAGCCTGTAGTTGACGGTGACGACGACGAGGCCACCGAAGCTCGCAAGCACGCTGCCATCGTAGGGGTTTCCGCTGTTCCATTCGTAGCTTTCACCGTGCAGGAAGACGATCACCGGATAACTTTTGCCTCCGCTCGGTTTCACGCCAGCTAAGTAAACAGAAATGGAAATTAACCATTGAAAATAGATTTGACACTTTGAATTCATTGTAGATGTCATGAATATGATTGTTGGATTCAAAATGACGGTAGTTTCACCGACCATCGATTACATTGTGATTGTTTATATCAATCGGTTTTCATTATTTCCGATAAAACTCTGGGGTAGTGCTTCATCAGACTTAGTGAGTGAAATTTTGAAGACGTATGTGGACGGGTACACGAGTGAACGGCGAAGACCGCGACGAATGTTACACGTTCACACGAGTGATTGAAAATGAACGCACCAGTTGGATACGATGTTTTGAAAAAAGCACTAGTGCGTGAAATGCGATTTCACGCACTAGTAATATAAGTAAAATTATGCAGCTCTTGCTCGAATTTCTTATTGTCAGGTAAATTGATTATCTGAGCGGAATCTTGAATAGAACTTGCGACGTTGTCACTTTATGAGGTGATGAATTATTTTATGGGTATATATAAATTCCACGAACTTCATGCTTTAATAATCTTCCACATATTTCGAGGTCTAGTGTTATACGTCTTCGTGATTCCTCTGCAAAAAATACAACGCAGCGTTTCATGCATCTTTGATGGAAATCGGAATAAAACATTTCCGGAGAAGAATGGGAGAAGAATAAAAAGTTCTCAAAGATCAAAATGCATTATACTCCCGAGAATCCTTCTCTAACCAAGCCTCTCTTCTTACTAAAGTAAGCAGTTCAAGCGAAAGAATACCTTGCTTTTCACTTGCCCGGCATAACGATAAGAAAAAAGCAATCTCTCATCCGCGGTGAGACTCAGCACGAGAACAGTTGTTGCGCAGATCTAGCACACCTTCTCAGCATTTTCCATTATAAACTTTTTCCCGCGAACTGAAATTTAATTTTATCGCTTGTGAATTCTTGCCTTTCTTTTGTTGAAGTTGCCCGCGTAATCAATAAAATTACATGGGCGATCAAGAGTTTGCACCTTCGAGAAATCCACCTGGAGCGAAACAGGAGTTTTCTATTCTTCAGCTCATTTGTTTTTTCACTCGTCTACTTTCTCATCATGCTTTCTAATGCGTTGCTGTAGATGAGACTGTACTTCTATTGAGGCCAGAGAGAATATGGAGTTCGCTCCATATCTTCAAGACAAAATTCATTTATTGTCTATAGAATTAAAAGTGATATGAGCTGTTGGGAAAGCGTCTGACTGAATGAAAACCTCTACTACTAGATCGTTCCTTTTTATCACGAGAAAAATCCATTCATAGATTTTGTATTTTTCTAAGATCATCTTACAAAGAGATTCAGACAGCGAGTGATAAATTATATATTTCCATAAAAATGAAATACATTATAATTTCGGGTAAGATATGTCGGTTCGAAGGAGCTGCTTTTTTAACATAAAATTGAAAGTAGAATTTGAGTTACTTCAGACATGATTATTAACGGAGCATTTACGATTGTGAGAAGATTAAAATTACAATACACCTATAGTGAATATTAATATGAAATAACATGATACATGTATTCGTAAGATTTAATTATAAGAGAACAAATTTTGAAATGTAATATTGTGCTGGTTGATTGCGAATTTTGAATAACAAAGATCGTTCTCTTAATGAATGTTAATTAGCTATATTAAAAAAATACACAATTTTGTATTGTATTCCATCTCTTCACCAAAAAAAGTATTATTTATTGTTTTTCAATGAAGTATCATTTGATGTACAATGTATATGATGTAACCAATTAATCTCTTGCAAATACTGTCCGATACAGTTATTAGTGATTTTCATTTCATCTCGTACATTTTTATTTGCCTCTCAGTGCTATTCGTTAGAAAACCACAAAAATCAGAGTGCAATCACACTCTCATTTCCCTCGATACAATGAAATGCAATTACAGCAGCCATTTGTCTCGACAGCGTATCCAATCGATTCGAAACGAGCTCTCATAAGTGGCTCGATCATCCGAATCGCAAATGGTTGTATCAACGGCGAATGTCGCACGTCTCTATGAAATTGAAAAATTACTTAATCAATAAACGAGAGCGTGACTGTTAACGAGCGACAGAGTCACAGCTTCGACTTGGGTGGAAAAATCAAACGAGAATTCGCAGAATTGAAGTGGGCTCATTTTTCAATTTTTTCTTTGTATATGTTTGATGTATACAATATAGACTGTAAAGGATTTAGACAAAAAGCGCAGAGTGCGTTTACTTTTGGCACTATTTTTGAAACACAAAACCCAGCTTTCATTTTTTCTTCCACTTTGAAAAGCTTTGCCGAATATCATCTGCAAACCTACATGTATACTCACTAGTCCGTAGAGCTGTACAGAACAACACGTAAACTCGAATAAACGTATATAATTTAACCACGGGTAGTTGCACAAATGCACTCATATTCAACAAGTTTGGCGAATTTCACTTGGAGTTTCCACTTGAAAGTAGCATTAATTGAGCCATTGATTTTTTAAGAGTCAATTTTTTTTTCAAAGGAATAGCACAACATGGAATACCATATTTTGAAAGTTGTAAGCTGAATCGCGGGTGCACTTAGAGAATTTATGAAATATTGCTCATCATACATATTTAGTACAAAGACAATATTTTAATGTGTTTAATTATAATCGTAAAATATCGCATTTTCAGTGTAATTTATTTCTGAAGTTTTCTGACGAAATTTTTTTGAAGCATTCATAAAAAAAGCTTTGTGATGAGTCAAAATTCATACAACGTGCGTATTTTACGTTTTTTTTTTGGCAGACAAATTATCGAGAACGGATGATCGGAATTCGATGGATGGCATATTTACTTATGCCATCCATGGTCAGTTACGAGACCCATTGATTCAGGCATCGAGCGGATTCGATTTGTGCCTTCCAAAGTCCAACGTCTTTTTTTTCAGGAGCGTGAATTCTCGCAAACATTATTTTTATTGAATTCTATAGACTCGAGTCATTCACCGATTTTCGTATCGGTCAAATTCTATTAGGGACTTCTAGGGCCCAATTTATCTTCTATGTAGGAATGAGATTTTTCTAGAATGCATGATTTGATTTCATGAAATGGATCCGATTTAGGTATGTATCAAACGACAGCTGACATGAGTTGGCAATTTCGTCCGAGTATATTATGTTGTTATAAAAAGTACCAATTACAAAATACCAAGAAGAAGTTTGAACTTTATTTGAGAACACTCACGAAGGTGAATACACAGTTCTTTTTCGAGAAAGCACACTTCCTTCAAGCTCAACTAATTTAATGAAAATCATTGTCAAATGTAAAGATTCGTACACGAATCCATGAATCTCCGTACGATTGTTTAAGAGGTGTGAAATGTTATATCCTCAAGAGGATCGCTAATCAAGCATGACCGTCCACGAATTCCTTATGTTTTGAATTCTCTCGTCATTTAAATAAAGTCATCTAGGAACACGAATAGCTCATAAACAATAATTTCATATACCAATATTTTTTTTTCCATCCCTTCACCCTTTGATCCAACTGTCGGACGGGAAGCACATCCACTCGTGAACCTCCTGAAGAATATCCCAATGAAAGCCCTTATTCCCCTTTGAGCCATATTTAAATGGGTCACATGCATATAATATGTTTGAACTACCGGTGGCGGCGGGCCGTATGTAGACGGGAGCTTTGGTTTGCCGTTGGGCGCTGGGTAATTAAATGGTCGGCGCGCGGCAGCGGCGGCGTCGCCGAGGCGGGAAGGCTTACGCGCTTGCGGGGCTGGTAATTAGGGTAGGACACGTCGAATCATTTCCGCGATGGCTAATTGGCGGGATCGGCAGCTGTTTATTTCGGATGCGGAAGCGGAAGAGCAGACTCCCCTCCCCTTCCCCCGGGACTAAAGCTGCACCGCCCAATTCATGATGAGCCCAGCGCCGCTAATTCAGCCTGGGATTTCGGCCGATCATGCCGAGGGATCTTGGGGGATTGGCGCGCGGAGACACCGGGGCTTCGATTGATGAGCTCCGTTGCAATCTGACGAGCTGTCTGTTTCAGGAAAATGAGTTGGGACCTTCTCGAGGGGATCCCGCACTTTGCACCGGAAGGTGTCTCTGAAAAGATCACGATTCGATCAGATTTGGTTACTCGTCTCTACGGGCGAACACAATGTGATTTATACAATAAAAATCCAAGCCTATACTTTTATTCCGGGCATATGTACATGAACAGTAGTAAAATCGTTATGTAACAAATCCGTTAATATACCCGTGGGGCGTGAGAATATACCATGCTTTTTTCATGCAAACAACGTGGCGGTCCTACATTTGCACTATTATTTTTCGCAAATTTGTGGGTGGGAATCCGTGCTTAACTCTCATCCGTGCTTACACCTACACACGCACACACACACACACACACACACACACACACATGCACGTACACACATACATTCTAGGAACACGACACACATTTCTGGAAAAGTTTTTCCGAATCACGAAAATCTGATATTCGAAAGTTGGATTTTAATCCCGTCACAAAGCTTTTTCCTTGAGAAAGAGAAGATGATGAGATAAATCGTATTATCAGCAAATACCGAGTAATTTCAAACTCGCGGAGTCATCCTTTGTAGAGCCAAAGGGATTGATAATATCAATTGGACTAACCGAGTGAAATCGAGCCTGTCCTTTCTCCACTTATAGATCCAGAATCTCGTCTGAAAATGATTTCCCATCCTCCTCTGACAGTACGGCGAGCTCCTTTCTTCCGTTTATAAAACCTCGGCTGACTCTCCCGCGAGCACACATTGATTTGATTCGGGCGGCGAAAAAAAAGTCACCCACTCCCGGAAAAACAGGGAGGCGAACCTTGTCAATCCACGTCGAACGATTCTCATTTCGCAGGGGCAAGGGAGGCATACACGGTGGGACAGCAGCCCCGGTACGATCGGGGATCCCCCCGTTTCAGCTGATCCTATGCACAAAAAAAGGGTAAAAGAAAAAGTCGAGGTAATAAGAGAACGAGATATCAGAGAGCAGACGGGGGAAGGAAAGGCGATCCGGGGCAAACGGATTCCGCCCCCTAATCTGAGCGCCGGTCGACTTAGTGTCGTGGGTGTCGCCGAGCCCGACGAGGTACTCCCGTTAAATTGCTGCGGTGCAATCGGCCCTCCGCAGACAGCAGCGGTATCGTACGAGCGGCATCAATAGCAACGACGGCCAGCATCGTCGTCGTCGTCGATCTCGAGCGGCCCTCCCGCGAGAGCAGATTGCGGTCGTACCGTGGCCTCGTTTCGCGCCACGAAAGTTGCAGCCGCACAGCCATCACTGTTGCTGCTGCTGCTGCCGGGGAGAAATGCTGGCCGGCGCAGCGGTAACGATCTTATTATCACTTCGCCGACCCGAAAATGATAATTCGCTTCTGGCTGCAAAACGGAAGTCCGAGGGACTGATGCGCCGCGGCCCTTAATGGCCTCAACTTGGCCGCGACGATTCACTCGCGATTGATGCTGATGCAGCACTCGGCGTGGGAGACACTTGCCTGTCGACCAAGTGCTACGCGGTAAGGCCAAGTATGAGTACTGAAAGCCGGTCGTACTTGCCATTCCATCAGGCTTCGAATCTCGTTGTGTTTACGAATATACTTCACTCAAAATATCATAGTCTCGAGAATTTGATTGTCGCTTTGTTGCCGGAGATTCACCAGGACACCACTCGGCATTTGGGTCTCCGATCTCGCTCAAACTTCTAGAGGTTGTTTATGGTTACAGATAATATCGACGGTCCTTACAAAGACAAGCACATTTCAGCTTTTTGGAGGAAAAAAAACACTTTTCAGTTTCTCGGACGAAATGTGATTTTCTTCTTCGTAAGGGCCGTCGATATGCACAAATAGTTTTCGTATGCGTCGAATTTCGATCGGCGATGAATATTGTCGACTCATGAGAATAATTTAACTCAATCTTTGTTATTCAACATATGAAATTTTGAAATCACGTACAAAGTTGACGAACATCTCGGAGGCTAAGTATGAAGGGAATGCCGTTCAACTCAGAGGTTAAAATCCAAGTGTCGATCATCGTGAGTATCTTGTGTGAGAATATCTCGGGTGCACGCATCACGTCCTACAAGAGTCGTTGTCTTATTTTACGTTAAAAGTTGGGAAACCAATAGGCACGTTCGTTGGGAGTTATCTATTCGCGATTGGTTGATTAACGCTTAAACGTAGGTGTATCCATTAAGATGAACCGTTGCTGATTTTCGGAGTTGCAGGTATAGCACGTGAGCTCCGCGCCGCGTCTCAATTGCCGCAATAAAACGTCGCAGGAAATGCGGTGCGCAGCTGACTGGTAGTGAGCGTGGTCACTTTTGTCGACCGCGTCGGAAACAAACACGGCAATGGCTTAATTTTACTTCTATTCGTAGCCGCCTCGGGTTAGTTACGCTATTTATACCGTACTTGTATGTATATATTTATACTGTATGGATTGGTTAATATTAGCCGACTGCATGAGTAAATAACTCGGAGTGTGTGATTTGAACCAATCAGGCAATGGCTGTTTGAACCTTGCTCATGCAGTTTCCGCAATATAAGTGAATTTTATAAGTTAATATTTATAGATAATACCCGATTAAATAAACTGTTACATTTTCTCCCTGGTATTAAAAAAATTATGGGAAATTCAAACAAATCAAAGACAGCTATGTACAGCTATATGAAGCTGCCTTAAAACCCTACCAGTAATTTCCTGACAGTGACAGGGAATTTCGGCTGAAATTGATGCCCCGAAGGTTTGATATCCTCACTGTGAATCTCAACATAAATCTTATGTTAGAACTTAACAAGGAGTGCATAGTGAGATCGAAAATCAAAATTAATAATTAATTTGGTGTTGCTCTAAAATATATATGTAACAATTTTCCAAGTATGGAACAGAGAAATGTATGTATACTTTGAAAGGTTAGAAATAAGTGAGCCAACATAGTTATAACATGTTCCATCTATGGAGTAGCCAATGAGGATGAACGAAATTAATTTTATTCCTTTGGTCAGGAGCTCCAAAATGAACTGAACCCAGTAATTCCCAAACGTTTACAGCCCTATAAACATCGAATTGAACCTGACAATCCTGCTAGGACCACTTGTCGATAAGCACAAATAGTACTTGTTATAATGTGAAGGTACTCGCAAGTTGTTAGTTTGTAATTCATTCAATTAAAACATCAGCAAATCAGTAACACTCATACACATATAATCAGCAATGATCGGTTAATTTGAAAAAGAAAATTAGAAAAAGAGGACGTGTGACTTGAAATATTACCTATTTGACTATCAAAGAACTACCCCAAAAAGTTTCAGAGGGATTGGACATCTGAATTTGAGGTGGTCTCCTGTTTAGTACAAATGGTTCATTCATGAACGATGAATGAAAAATGAATTTATTTTTGTGATGTTAAACGTTAATTTTTTTTCTCATCACATAATATGAACTGATTATTTTGCTGAAGCTATATGCTTTTCAATAAACTTAATTAAAATGTATTCCTTGCTGTTGAATCAATTTCAATATCAAATAATTTTGTATGTATTCTTCGAAATGTTATGAATGTGTCCAGTGTGACTAGTGTACTTTTATGGTCCACATTAAACCCTTGAATAAAATTTTATAGTATGCATTTATATACGTATGCGTCGGGGGAATGGAAATATAAATTGTTACGCTCGTATACGGAGATACGAATGCACATACATTTGAACCCATGCATCGAGCGGTTATGAATGTTCCATTGATTCGAATGCTATAGCAAAATGATTCGTCTGGGCTGAGAAATTTATGTCCCGATCAAAGGGCAATGAAAATTTGATACGATCGTAAAAATGATAGGACTCCCTCCACGACGAAATGGATAGCCTGGGTGCCTGGTATTCCATATTCTAAATAGCTACTCTCCATTACATTGCCATTCAGATTCCATGCTGTATCAGACACTAAACATTGTGCTTCATCGAAGGATCCTGCAAGACTATCCATTGAAGTCCCGTTCACGTATACACGCGAGCAATCGCACGTTTCTATGAATAATTTCACACTAGTGATTCTGCAATACAACTTTCATTATAATTTAGAAACTATCAGAATTTTGTCAAATGACAAAAATGTATCAACTAGTACAACAAAAAATCTCTGAATCAGCGTATGTCTCTAGATATTTGCAACATTTTGTGACTTACTTTCAGAGTAATTTGAGACTTCCGCGAAAGTTGAACTTTATTTAGGGGTTTGATTTTGTTCACTCGTTAATGCATTCGAATGTGTGATTTTCATGCGGGGTGTAAATTATCCCTTCCATCAACATCGTTCGGTTGATTGAGCATTCTGACGAATCAATCCATTCTATCGATCATTCCAAACAATTCCATCAAGCTGCCGTCAAATGAAAAGTGCGTTAGCTCACAGGTCCGACTACCGAATCGAACCCCTCAAGAATTGAGGGCCTAACGAGAAACGTCATCCATCCTGAACGACGGGTGGGGGGTGGGGGAGGTCATTGAAAAATCAGTAACGTCACCGGAACGAAGATCGGGCGGGCTGGTGGCGGATAACGCAATGCCTGTGACACGATAAGGGAAAAAGATAGGGACAGGGGGAGTGTGTGCGCGCCAGCTGGCGCACAGGGTCGCGCTTGTCGCCCGATCCGTTGACAATGAGCGAGTTATTGGCCAGGGCCAGAAGCGCCAGCCTGGCTGCAGCATGTACCGGCCCTGTCAAATGCACGCTCGATGATTTGTACGCGGTCGCGATCCGATATGAAAAACGCCCGCTACGATTTCTTATGTGCGACACCGAGACGTCGCTTTGATAGGGATTGCTCCGCTGGGAGTAGATAGAGCAAGATTGGCCCACTCGGTGTTCCAGCTATTTTATAGTGTTTCGATGACCATCCGTTTTGAATTGAAGCTTGCAATTTTCAAAAAGTCGTGAACGTGTGGAGTGGGATAAGTTATTGCATTCTCAAGTTGATGGAAAAAAAAATAAATAATCGAAAACATTTTGAATAGGTTCGTTCACTTTGATTAGCAGGGTAATTGATACTTCACTTTGTAAATGCAAAAAGTTTCATTAACAATTGTTACTTCAAAGAGACAGTAATCAAAAAGTCTAGAAATTTACTGGAATTTAAGTGGTGTAAACGGAAATCATTATTTCAAGTAACTCGTAGTTATACACTTGAATTCCTGGAAAAACATTGTTCATTTAGTAGTTTGTATAAGAGAAAATTGTTATAAATACTTTATTCGAATTTTTTTCCGTAAAACTAAGAAGGTTCCCAATATAGTCACCACTTTAAAGTCATACTGATAGGTCATGTTGATCGGCAATAACGCTAACTTCAGTCTGACCGTTGAAGTTAAGCATATTTTGTACAACTACTTTTTAATATAAAAAAATATTTTTTTCGACAGATTACAAGGAGTATTTCTTGATAAGTAGTGTATATGCAATATTGGAGTTGATTTCTTAGCTGATTCATAACACGCATTCAGAACAGATAGACACATAAAGTGTATAAACATGATTGGAAGATTATGATGAAAATGTACAGGTCTTACTGAATCACCTCTATTCAAACTGTAATATATCACCCGGAAATGATTCACAACAGTTAATACGAAAACCCAATATCGGTCCAGCATGCTGACTTTTTATCGCAATTGCCAGTTCGATGAATCTCACTAAAAACTGAACATTTCCAAATTCTTTCCACATTTGTCAGCTTTGTCAAACAGACCAAACAAACATTCAAAACCATGAATTATCACTCGCTCAATATTTGTTTATTCAAATTAGGCAATGTTATCAATCTCGGAGATGTCATTCCTGATCAATTCCGTAATGTCAAGAGCTGTTACAAATGTTTTCCATTTCCGCTCAGAGATTGATTCTGTGTATTGGAATTATCTCTGTTGTTCATCACTCAAATCTCTTCAGTCAGTTTTTTGTCATGTGCACAATAAATATTTCTGTTGATTCATGTAAGTTTATTAATCGATTTGTGCATTGAATATGGATACAATTTTTAATTAGTTTTGTTTACAGTGTTCTTTTTTCTCTTTGATCAGCTACTTTTTTGCTGTTTGTTCGTCGTTACAAACAACGGTTAGTTTTTAATGCTGTAGTATTCAGGATGGAATCTAGCATAGAATGAACAATGATAATCATTTTCGTCTGTATAAGCGATGGAAAGAGAAAAATATTCGATTCCAACTAGTATCTTCTGCGAAAATATAATCAAAGGATAAGTTTCCAAGACTCAGTGACAGGCTGTTTCAATTCATACACCCAATAAAATTGAATCTTGATTCAAAAAGATAAATTAGCTTAATGCTATGACAAGCAGATTTATTTGTCTATGTAACAGAAGATGAAATTTTCTTGTTACAGCGTCAAACTGTAACAAGAAGATTACTTTTAAGCTAAAATTCGATTTTCGTCAGAGTAGCTAATTTGTTCATTTGTATCTGTGATAGCAGAGTTACGGAACTCTTACACTATGCAGAGGCTTAGCGAAGGCTGAACTTGAATAAATGAAGGTATGGCACGGTTAACTTTGTAGAGAGTAGGTTTGCGGCGAGATGAAATTTCGTAACTTTAGAAAATTATTTTCTTGGATGAATAGAGATTCTTGAGAAATGGTAGTTTATTATATCTAATATGTATCTCAAGAAGATTTGGTTTGGGAGTAGCAGAAATTTTGGCTGAGGCCCAATCCACAACAAGAAATTTTTTTGAGTGTAATATCCATTCTGCCGAGATAATTAGTATGATCTTTATCAATATCAGATTTCATTTCTTGCTTGAGATACCAAACACTGAAGAATTTTGTAATGAGAAATCATGTACTCTATCTCTACCTCGTTCAATTTGATATTGGAATTAGGCTATATATAGATAGATAGACATTCGTATACATTTGTATGTTTGGAATAAACAGAAAAAGTAAGACTGTTCATTATATCCACCGACAGTAGTTTTTGCATAAAAATCATTACCTTTGTACTATCTGAGAATAGCATTTGCTTTTACACCGCCTGTCCATTTAAAAAACCACGGTTTGGAAGAAAGTATCATCCATAGAGGCGATTTTCCCTACCAATCTAAAATCCCTCTCCAATAGAAGTGACGTCAAAAATAAAAAATCGTAAACAAAAAAGAAAGACTGGGTCAGAGCAAAACTCCATCGCCGATTGGACATCCATCACCTGCAGCTCTCTCCTGCGCTCGGCCAATGTCACTCATGTAACCCTCCAACAAAAACTAATTGGCCCCATTGTAAGAACTCAATTTCTAGCTCTGTCCACGGGTTAATCCTCGAAAAAGTCCCCGTAAAGTTTTTCCGAGCTGTTGAGCCGCTCTCACCAATCTCGTCTTTAATATGCTATCGCGTCTCGAGAGCCGTGGCGCCGCATGCATATTCAGCGGGCCCGGTTTTGTTGTTATCCGCCGTATGGGGGCATACGTGCGTTATTTATTAATGCGTGTAAATTTTGCCCCCTCTGAGTTATTGCCATGCAACGGAGCGCCTGGCCCGTGTGCTTAGGATAACGCTCGACCGCAACTTTTTCCCGCTTTTTACTCCTAATCCCCGAGGATATCGCCGCTTAATAAGGCGCTCCCTCCTTTTGGGAAATGAATTTATGGGGCGGAGTCGAGGGTGTTTTGCTCCGGCTGAAATAATAATGTGTGTGTCGGCCGTGAAGATTCCACAACAGCAGCAGCAACCGACGCTGCTGCTGCTGTTGCTGCTGCTTTTTGTCAGCGATTACTCGGCTGCGCGCGGCTCAAAGCGAGCGCATTCGCATGAATTAATGCATCGCCAGAGTCGAGTGAATAACAGATGCTTAGCTGGTACGATTACGCTTCTTCTTGTGGCTCCCCAAGTGGTAACATCAAAGGCGCAGCCGGGAATTCCCGCCTATGAGTATCAAAGCAGTGTTATTGATGGGGAAGACTTGTTGTTGAGTTACTTCGATTATGGAAATTATGCATGCATGGATTGGGTTCACCTTGCAAACACCATCTGCGGTTGCGCGTGCTGACGCACAATTGGATCCTCGCCAATTTACCTACATTGTGAGGTATGATGTATACCATACCATACTATACCTTGAAACGTGTAGAGCGTATACGGGTGTCAAAACAACAAAACCGAAAATCTCTAATTAACCTGTCCTGCCGTAGATTTTCCTCACTAGGTTTCTCCGCACCGAGTAACTGGTCCGAAAGCATTATCCATGATATGTACTCACGCACATTCTATCGTGGAAATAGTACGGAAATAAAGTTGAAACCAAGAAATTTCCAGTGGAAGACGGGCATATTAGTCGTACTGGGTATAGTAATAGGAAAACGCTACCAATGCGAGGAAAGACTTGATGAATCATTACTAGAAGTTAATTCATAGAGAATCAACGTTCATATTTCACAAGAAGAAAATCAGGGTCGCAGAGTTGAATTTTGCGGAAATTTTCAATGGTGGAAGTCTTTATACTTCATTTCTCAGTTAAGAAATGTAGCTTATGAGACACACACACACACACACACACACACACCGACTCATACATACGTACAAACATTCCCTGGAAAATTCGTATAAGTTGACGAAAACCCAATACTCGAAAGTTGAATTTCGACCCGCCAAAAAGCTTTCCCTTCGATGAAGCAGTAAGGAATATGAATAACTGATGGGCTCACCTCTGAAATGAAGAACTCATAACCGACTCGCCGAATGAAAATTCGAAGCAAGCTTCCGCTGGAATATTCATTCCGGCCTCAGAGATTCGCCATCAAAAGGGGGGGGAGAAAAAAGAACAGGCAGAGCGCTTGCCTTGGCTCACTTTCCCATGAAAATTGCACAGTCGATAGCCGCACGGTTTTTCGGTCAGCCTCGGCGAAATCGGAATCGAGAGAGACGGGGGAGAATCGAGCGAGGAGAGTCGCCCTGGGCTCCCCGGGGAAATGTCAAGTTTCTTATTAAATATCCGCCGCGTGCGGGGAGAAAGAGATGCGAGTCGAATCAACGTTTTTCCATTTCACCTTTCTCTCGCGCTAGTGAGTACGCAGCTGTGGGTTGGATGCGATATTCATGCGCGGAAAAGTTCAACGGATTTATTTTACCACCGCATATGTATATGTATATGTATATATATAAGTTTCCCCGATGTATTTGCACGCGACGTCGGGATGCAGGTAATTGGCAATGTCAAACTGTCGCCGGATGATTTGCCGCCACTTTGCGTTTTCGTGTACAAGGCGAGAATAGCCATTGGATAATGCAAAGAAAATTGCGAGACGAAGGTTGACTTCCGTCGAGATACACGAATAGTCGGATGATTTTCTCGAATTTATTTTCTCACTTATCATTTATTTTGCTGAACGTGTTGTCAAGTACATTTTATTCTGAAAATACTCTCATATAAGATGAGTACTGTCACAATTTATTGAATACTTCGCAAGGAAAAATCCATAGAACACTTTCGACGTACACATTTTCCAATTCGACAAATACTTGGCATACAATATCATACAAAATTAGATTTTTGAAGTCAATTATTGGCATACGCAAATCCATGAAGGTATACTTTGGCACATCCAGTAAGAACTGCACTTGCCACTCCACGTGGCTCTCGCGAAACTCACTGTAACTCCCAAATCATCCCCAATAAACTATCCCCCCGAACTTTTTAAAACTCAAACGTCATCCCTTGGAAATTTTCGATCAGCTTGCAACAAGTTGAAAAATTGCCTACCTCGCGCCGCGCCGGGGTTCCACGGTTTTCTAACTCACACGCGTGAGGAGTTCGGGTACTTTTTGCACGGCTCAGCAGAGTTCCACATCGGCTCGAGGAGAGGCCGAGCATTCGATTTCACCTTGCAGAAAAAAAAGCCCGCCAGCCTTACTTAACAAGCAGCTGCAATCCGTTTTCCCAAAACTTTCGGGCGCGCGTGGGAATTCATGCCTGATAGATTTCGTGCCGGAGGAAGGCTATAGGGGAAGGAGAGATAGATAGAGAGAGTGAGAGAGAGGGAGAGTGGCATAAATTTCATAGGTTACTCGAGATGGGAGGAACCATAAGCCGCTCGCGATCTTGTTAAGACGCGCGACTGAATGACGGCGGCGTCGGCGGATGTGGGTTTTCGCGCTCACTCCACGATGCTCCATTTGAATTTCGTTCCTCCAAGCAGCGCGCAAGACTTCCACCGTCGTCGCGTAATTTTGAGAATCTCGCTCAGGAAATATTATCTCGCGTTATTCGCTCGGTCTAGCGGCGCGCGTGACGTCACGGTATATATAGGACATTTAGGAATAATTTAGGATTCTTTTATTGCTTGTGAGAAAATTTAATAAACGTCCGAGGATTGCTTCTCTTGGAAGAGGATTCTCAGGATCTGCTGACATGAATGTGGCTGATTCCGCGGAAAAATTTTGTGAGCCTGTGTGTCTCGTCTTATTTGAGCACCTAACAATAACTCGCCGTGTAATTTTCGTTCACGCACAAATACGTAACAGTAGTCGAACCGAATAGGAATGTTGTGAACGTAGTTTTCTTTTGATCCATTAAAATAGAATTAACATTAATATACAGTAGCAACTTTGACTGTGATCTATCGTATCTGTTGTCACGAATAGAAAGGGCTGTCAAAAGCATTGTTAATTAAAAATGTTTTTCTAACCACTTTTGAATTTAAATACGCTGTGTTTTTCATTTCGTGTATGTTAATCATTATACTAATTAATAATAAAACTAGAAAAATAGAAAAATCTTTTCTGGGAAGAATTTCCGGAATATCAATGAACATGTGAGTACGCATTTTTAAAGGGTATAAGTTTTTTCGTGAACTTTGTTCAAAAATGCGCAATGCTGGCTTCCGATAGGTCAGAGAGTTATGAGAGCTAAACTTTAAATCATAAAACTTAAGACGAATTTTAGTACGTACTAAACGTGGGAAAAATCAGTTTGAGGTCCGTCTGTCGATGGCGAAAGATACAGAATCTTCATTTCTCTATAGCAACCGTTGCTGAATTACTTAAGGGGGAGACTTGACGTTCAGAAAAATGTTATTACAGTAATACGTTTTATTTCCGCGATTATCGTGCGTGATCGAGTTATCCCTGAAATCTTCAGTTCCATAGCGAGTGGTGAATAGTCTTACTTTTGGAGTGCGTAGCTTTGTTTCGCTATAATCGAACAAAATGTTTCGGGTAGTGTCGCGGGAGGTCGGTCAGCAGAACGAGCAATAGCCGCATTTATTCTTCGTAGAATTTTGTGAATACTCAAATTTCTTACAAAAATGAAGTTCCAATCGATAAATATTTATCATAGGCAGCCGCGAATGCTCGAATCATCTTTGATATGTAAATACATTTTTTGTATAATGCAAAATACATCCAACGTCATCTGATGTCAAAGTAGATATATCCCCCTCTTAATGTGCAGTATTTTATCTTATCACTTGCTAGTCGATTTTGATTATCATCGGGACCTTTCACGAAGCAAGTATCAAGATGAAAGGTGAATAATTCTTTTAATAAACACGAATGATTAACGAAAAGCTCAGTCATAATATGTTTACGCGAATTGTTTTCTTGGAAAAAAAAAATCAGATTTTGGAACACACCAAGTGACCGATAATGCGGCTCAAGCACTAATCAATGTTGATGTCGTTCATAAAATCATCGTGAAAATCGTATATATCGAGTTTGCGTATATATTTATCTTATCCGCGGACACCGATGGAACGTAAGATTTCGATGGACTTTCCGTAAAACCAATAATGCAAGATTGAGATGAAATGTCATCAGCATGTGATAAAAGATTTTTTATGCATGATACAGAGACCCAGATTAATTTCCTCGATTCGTATGAGAATTTAAGATCACCAAAAAGATGAAATAGTTCCACGGCCTCAAACAATTCCTCGAAGCTGAATAAAAATCTTGTACTGTAGCACAAGACAATGAATAAGTTCCCATAACATTCGCTCATATTAACGTTCTATCACAATCAAGCCTCGCAGCTGGCTCTCTCGCAGTTATCAAAATTACCTCCAGTCCATTTATATTAAACTCCGCAATACTGAACTTTCGCAGGATAGAAGCTCTCGAAGGAGAACTAACTGGGAATTGACGCAGCGCCGAGAGAACTTTGACTTACACTAGCATGCTTTACACCGAATTAAGTTTACCCGGAGAGCGTTTCATTTTGTGTCTGCATACAGAGCGAAACTGCAGGTCTGGGTTATATACGCTGCTGCCGCGCTTATACCTGCACGCAGCCTGCCACCAGCTCTCCTTGGCGCAGCCCATTATTTACTAACTGGATTGCGACAAGAACGTTGTTATTCGTACGCCAGTTGTTTGGGCCCTTTTGTTCTTCGCCACTTTTATCAGTTCCACGTATCCGATTCAGTTGGTCCAATGTTGTGTGAACGCACAAGCCAGATCTTGTCCGGACTGATTAGTTTATGCCACTCCACTCCGTTATATTAGCCCCAGTAATTACTTCAGTTTAGGCTGCACGCGAGCGGGTGAATCTGACTATTTTTCAATTCCAAATAAATTTAATCTTCAATTTACAGTATGTTTGGGATTGTGCAAGTTATATTATACACTGAGAGAAATTTGGTTTGAGTATCCTACGATACCGAATAGGAAAGAAGAATATAGTAAATCATATACTATATTTATATCTGAAACTCACTATATTATAGGGAATTTTACTATCGATTCATAGTAATATTCTGTGTACGATATCACTTTACAAAATATAGTGTCTCTAATTATATTTTCGTAAGATTTCACTAGTTGTATTCAGTATATTTTACTAAGTAATATAGTAAATAATCATACATAGGTGTAATTACTGGCGTTATAAATTCACTAACTTTTGTATAGTAGGATTCGCCATACACGTATGGTTGTCGCCTTTTTCCTTCATATAATATAGTAAGATTATAGTAAGGTTTACCAGATTTTTTTCATAGTGTACTACGCATGCACTGTGGTAATTATAATTATTTACCAACAGAGATAGATTACAACTATTCGGTATCAAGCGAGCATTTTGAACCGAACGCTAATGCATTCGTGCTTGCTGACTGAATGTTGGTGGAAAACAATTTGTTATAGGATTTTTTTTCGTAAAGTATCAAATTTGCGGCTTTGAAGAAAGAGAGAGAGAGAGAGAATTGAATCACTAAAGTGGGTATTGTTTCATCGTGAAAATATATCGATACCATTCTCATTACTAAGTAATGGTATCCAATTAGTATTAATATTTCACACAATACCAAGTTCAACTGCATACATTTTAGAGATTTCGCCCACAAATTTGAAGTGTATGTAACCGTTAGAATTATTCGTCTGAACTTATATAACATAGACCAACAAATATTTACAATTTGGATTTCAGATTTAATTTAGTAGGTTAATTTTTTTTAACATAAAACGATATCTAGCATAAAAATGTGATCCACTTGAAGTTCTGTTGGTACTCTGGGCATTAGGATTGGTAGTGGGTTATAACATAATACGAAATCAGCTATAGAAATGCGATCCATTCGAAATTATGCAAGTACTTATGCAAATAGTGTAAATTATGAAGCAAATAATGTTCTAATAATTAAAAGTAATCCACTTATATAATTATTCAAATTATTATTCAATTATTATTCTACTCGATTCTTTTGGTTGGTTCTTGAATTAGTTGATATGTTATTGAATAAACTTATTTACAATAAACGTATTTCGCAAATATATATTCCAAATATTTGTATTCAATTGTCGATTCATTCACGTTTCAACAATGAAATCTGAATCTTTTCGATTCAAGAGCAAGAATTAGACGTTCGCAATGATTTTTCATGCATGAATAATTAATAACAAAACATATCGATTCTCTCTTCTAATAAACTTAAAAATGAAGCAACCAATGAAAACTCGGGCGAGCGAGAGCGACCGAGAAATTTTGGCCATAGTATTATATAATATGTATCAAACTTACAATTTGATATTTCAGAGAGTATTTTTGTACTTCAAAGAAAAGTCATGTTTAACCCCTGAACGAAGGTTGGTACACTAGCACCTAAGCTTCAACTCTTCAACTGTCCAATCGACCATCACAAAGGAAAAGACATTCAAGAGAAACCACTTCTCAATCAGTCATCACTAGTTATTTCTTCTTTTTCTCTTGAAAGGCAAAGTCATTATTTGAAGGAAATAAGTTCGAAACTTGCAAATCGATATACTTCAAAATACTTATTACCCAATGTATTATCAAAGGGCTCTTTGAGAAAGGCTGCAGAGTTTGCGGCGTGTATTTTGCTAGCCCTTTATTCACAAACGATTTTATTACTCACATAATGGTTGATATTTTGATCATCTGCTAAACAAGAAAATGCTTAGAAATTACTGTCGAATGCCAGCTCGTCAAGTCAGTGTGGTAAAATCGGAGGAGCTAAGCCATAAGAGCAGACCGGCGCGTGTATTTCGCGGTATTGCCGGTTTCTAACGCCGATTTATTTCGAGCTCTGCACGTGTGACGTGATATAGTCGGGGACTATCGAGTATTGCGCTCTAAGTTACGTGGCCGGCTCCGCCCGTAATAAAGTATGGGCGAAACAAATGGGCTCGGCTGAGCTGGGCGCTCAAGCCGCACGCGCTTTCCATTTGCCAGCCGGCCGTGCGCGCGCGCTTGTTTCGAAAACTCGTTATACCGCTCGGCAGTCAGCGCGCGCACTCCGTAATTGGATTATTAATATGCCGGCCAAAGCGACCGGAATTAAAGTGGCGTCGCGCGAGCTGTTTGGCGCGCGCGATTGAAGCGCTTCATCAGCCGCTTTTCACTAAATGAGATGGACCCTGATTTTCAAGGTGGAATATGGGTCGTTATTGTTTTGTAGCATTCAATGAAAGGCGAGGCTGCGAAGAGGCTTTTTCATTGGCAGCTCCGTGTATACACCGAGAGAAATACATAGTGATCTCTACTACAAATCAACTATAAATATAGTAACAGTTTGGACCAGCTATCACTTAGAGTAGATTTAGGTTAAAAAATATATTTATTTTGAATATGAAAATATAGTTGTTTTCACTATTTATTTAGTGTTCCTTGCTAAATTTGTATTATATGTTACTATGATCTTAGTGTATAATACTATAAATCTCTATTGTCTGAGAACAAACCAAACACGATTTAATGTTAAATAATTACCCGTAGCATTGCGTGTTACTTTTTTATTTTAATGGTCATTTAGACCAATCGTTTCGTAAACCTCCAGAACCACAAAAAAAAATATTTCATTTCTGGATAATAACGGGAATTTTAAATATTTGGAAAATCGTACTAAAAAACTATCGTACCATTCAATTACTTTACTCATTCTTTATGACTTTCTAAATTCTAAATCAATTCTACAGTCATCTTCCGATTTTGTGGTGAAAAATACTTTTAGTATATTCGAAGATCGCTTAGTTGGATTAAAGAGCTACCACCGCTCGTAACATATCTATCCGGATCGAATCAAAGCAGGTCGCTACAGATACGGGGGAAAATTCTTCCCGATGGGAATAACGTATCAGCCGAAATTAATTCGTGAAGTAATAATCCGTCAAGCCTCGTGATTAATTGGAAGGGTTGCTCCCGCTATACGATTCCGAGGCCTAGTACTCGCAGCTCATAACAAGCAGCATCACCTCGCCCATCTCCCCCTTTCTCAGCCGCATATCGAGTTTGGGGGCACGTGGCGCTTATAAATTCGCTAATTATATTGGGCAACTTCCGCTATACCGCATATTAGTCAAGTTTCCGAGCCTTACAGCATGCGAGCATACATAGGCATTGCAAGCAAAGTTACAAGTGGATAAGAGGCGGAGAAATGCTCGCGAGTTTGGGAATAAGCATACAGAGAGACCGCGGAGGGATGGAGGGTGGCTTACGTTTGCCACCGAAAAATTTCGGCAGATCGATCAGTTTCGGTGGGGGAGCTTGGAAAGATTTCCCGAGTCTGCGAAGGTCATACGATGCACGCAAGAGAAGAAACGCTGCCATGATCAATAGTAACTTTATTTCAAGAAAAGCCGTTTTTTGAACGTGGCACGTTTCATCTAGTGTTGTTCAAAGAACCGATAACATCGACGTGATGTTTTGATATTCGAATCATTTCATCAGCTGCACGTAGAAATCTACACAGACCCGCGGGCATGTCAACAATCACTGGTTTGGTTAGGAAGTTTGCTCGTGTTGTTCCTGTTGTGAGTTGACCGCCGGTACGCTTACGATTTCCACGGATGTTCAGCAGTATAGATTTGTCGGGCGATTGTCATCAAAACGATTGGACAAATAATTCTACCGAGTTAATACACTTGGGACCAAAACTTGTTTAATAAACTATCGCTATACATTTCGAGATATGGGATCTGCTTGAGTTGTAGGACTACCGGCGAAATTTGTAATATTCGGATGTTGAACTTGACGTTATTGATGATGAATTGGGTTTGAAGGAGTTCCATCTGTTTTTGCACAATCAAAATACACGAACTTTACATTCAACTTCGCATTGGGAGTGTGATTGTTCAGTTTTAACAAGCCTGATACACTTACACGTTACGCATTAATGATTATTTTTTTTAAACAGATCTTGTCGGGGCGATAGTAACGAAAATAAAATAATTCTATGGTAGTTGTTATGGTAAAATATACGACTCCAATATAAAGCAATGAATCTCGCAAAAGTGACTGACCGAAAGTATAGTCATAATAACAAGTTTCACCTAAATTATGTTAGGGTGAAAACGACGAAATCCTCCCTTGTACATCAAAATTGCGCGAGCACGTGTAACTGACGTGGACTTACGATATGCCGACGCGCCAGCTATCAATTCCCTGATCATTCGAGGTTCTTCTTGGAGCAGACAGGGGCATTACGGCTAGTAGTTAGTATCGGGTTTTAGTGAGTAGCCTGCCCGCGGCGGTAACAGGGCTAGGCAGGCTTCGATCAATTAACGGTACAGCGTGATAAGGAGGCGACGGCCGGAGAAGATTCGCCGCCAGGGGGGAGGAGCCGCATCATCCGATTACTAATTTGCCGCGTGCCTGTTCCGTTTAGGATGCGGCGACCTTACGTCCGGGTAAAGACACAGGAGCCAGCGAACTATGAGCGCTGCGCCAGCAGCCCAAATACTCCCCGGTGTAACGAGATGCCGCCCGTTCGCCTAAGTGCATCCCGACAGATTTTCGCGGCTCGGACTGATTTGCGACGAGGCCGTGCGGTCGAATCGTTCGTTGGCCTCCCGCTTGCTTTTGTTGAATAATATTTTGACGCTTGGTCTTTATCACCGACAATATTTAATGACGCGCGAACAAAGCTAATTGAAAAATCAGATTGTTGGGTATGAAACAATTGATATTTAGAAGGCATGCAATAATAGTAACATAAAATCAGAGATTCGAATAATTTGACAGTATGTTTTCAATAGGCTAATTGTTAATTTCAACATTCACAAAGATTACCAAGAATTTTAATCGAATCCTTTTTCACGAAAGCTATTTATCAAATATTAGATGTTATTACTCGGATTATTTTATCAATTTTTTTTTTAAATAGCATAATTTTTTTGTAAAAGCCCTATGAAAACCAGAGTATTCTATTCAGACCATCAAGAACGAAAGCATTAGCCTTTTTCGGGGGGTAAATCGAGCCTTTTATGTCTAGTCCTGGATTGAAAAACACTATTTTCTACCTCGTAGCAAAAACCTCTGTATTCACATCGTTTGCTTAGGTGTTTTTAGGTAATACAGACTCGCTTCGCTCGGGTTGCAATCTGCCCTTGTGCCCAAAAACGCCTCCTCCACCATGTGTCAAAATTTCAAAATTTGACTAACTTTCGCCAAACTTTAACATTTTTACGTGTAACATGCTCTCAGATGTATAATGTGCTATTATGAATTTCTTTTTTCATCATTGTCAGAATTCTGAATGAATATCTTGATAAAATTGATTAATAAGATATATAAAAGTGTTCCCACTGCGACAAAATTAAAAATAAGATTTCCTGATAAAATCTTAATAATACATGAATAGACACTTCCATTCATGAAGATATTGATATCAGAACGCATAAGTTACTCGAACGTCAGTGGATTCGTGTTAGATGAATAACAAGTAGGGAAGTTTCACGAAGCTCCAAGCATCATTTATAGTATTATAAAAAATGTAAACTGGATTTTCATCACAAGATAATAACGTACAAAAATAACGACACAATAGTGGTGAAATTACAAACAAAATGGCCTACAATATTTTTTATACAGTTATTTGTGCAATCGCAGTCAGCCTCTGTTTCAAGTAAGATTTCGTGCTTTTCATGATTAGGGCGAGCATAGAAGAGTAGGGTATCTACTCTTCTATGCTGTAGAGCGAGCATAGAAGAGTCAGGTTAACTAGGAAGGTGGATTTCATCGTGCCATCAGCTATCAAAATAGCTTTGAAAATAAACTTCACGTCCACAAAACAAAAACAAAAATGTGAATTTTATACTTACTATAACCAAAAGTTATTGCGAATTTCTTCTGCAACTTACAAATCCAAAAGTATTCCAAAATCATAAAAATTTGTCAGGTGTGTAACGCGTGTACTACTTATGTAAAGGAATTTAACTGGACTTGATCTTCATACTGAAATAAGATAATTTTAGGTTTAGCTAGTTTCTTGGTCGAGTGACATACTTTGCGACAAACATGTAGATCAAGTATTATTGATATATTTGGAAATATATATTTGATTAATTTGTTTAACGTAGGGGTGTAACGAGTGAAAACGATGATTGGTCATTTACTGAAGATTTCTCATTAGGCACCGCAACGTCTGCCTATCAAATCGAAGGTGCTTGGAACGTTAGTGGTATGTACACTGTGGAAACTAATGACTTCGTAATTGTATAACACATTTATTATACGTTGGCCTTGTAACATCTAGGACCTTATATTAAATTTTTTTGATGGAAAATAAAAAAACACGAATAAAATTCGTGAGTTGAGGTATATTTTTTTTAAGAGAAAACAATTTTATACGATTTCTTAAGGGATTACATAAATGTATAATTTTGAAAATAAATATAACCTTAAGTGAATTTGAAATGTCTAAATACTCTGAAGAAATTAAGACGCTCCCTAAGAATTGCGAGTGAACAATTTTTAGTCAAGACTAATTATTTGGATGATCATCTAACACAGAATCATAGACTGAAGGTTGGGCTCAAATTTCAGCTTTTGTACTTCTGATTTTGTCAAGTGCATTGATTTATATCACTCCGCGACTTGGTGCATCTGGATTTGTCATATTCGGTGTGAAGGCATGTGTCAATACGAATCCACACTTTGTGTTCGAGATGGATAATATATCACAATTTTTAGCCCCCCCTCTTTTTGGATTCTATTTTAGAGAATTTAATAATTCAAGTGATAATTCAATAGTGTGACTTGTTTTTGGGCGATAGAATGCCAGCAAGACTTGATAAATTCTTGCTAATCTGAATTTAGAAAACAGAAAGAGTCTGAAAAAATTCGAATTAACAGGTACTCATTAGTATAACGCTATATGCTTCAATTAAATGTTGCTAGAGAATTAAAATGAGATATCAAAACTGATGGATTTCAAAGTATTTCAAGTTTCTATGTGCTCATATTAACAACTCATAAAATATGATGCTAACCAGCGAGGACGAGGGTTAGCGAGCGAGGCGAGCAATGGAAACATCACTTTGATTTCGGAAATCTTCCGTGGAAATCGAAATATTGAATCATAAGTGGGAGGGGGGGAGTTGGCGAGCGAAACGAGTAGGGGGGTACCCCTCTAGTAATAATAATAACTACAATAACAATGATAATAATAAATATAATAATGACAACTCACGATACTAATATTTTATATCTTTCAAGACAAAGGAGAGAGTATATGGGATCGCTTTAGTCATGAAATCCCAAGCAGAATTGACGATGGAGCAAATGGTGATGTTGCATGTGATTCTTACCACAAATACAAGGAAGATGTTCGATTAGTGAAAGAATTAGGAGTGAGTATAAACTAGATTCAAAATGATTCATCATAGAGTAAATTCGTGGAGATTTCTGATATTTTGTCTATGCTCGCAAAAATTGAATCTTAGTTCAAGAAAGGTTCACGACTCTCTCCTCAATCCTAGAGGAAATCCTATTATTTTAGCGTCAAGCAGATTTTTTTGCTGGCCCAAGATCCCATTTTTGTGAGTGGTTGCTTTTATCTTGAGAAGTAGCTTTCACTTTTAAAATTCTTTATTTTAATATGATGGATGTGATATTGGCATAAATCACAGTGATAATCAAACTGATAGTTTATACACTTGACTTTTAGCTGAAACATTATCGATTCTCTTTGAGCTGGACTAGAATACTTCCAACTGGATACGCAAATGTAGTCAGCAAAGATGGCGTGGCATACTATAACAACCTCATAGATGAACTGAATAAAAATAATATTACGCCTTACGTTACCTTATACCACTGGGACTTACCACAAGTATTCCAAGACATGGGTGGTTGGACAAATGAAGTTATGGTGGATTTGTTTGGAGATTATGCCAGAGTTGTTTATAGAGAATTCGGGAACAAAGTTAAAATGTTTGCAACTATGAATGAACCAAGTGTCTTTTGTTATGATGGGTATTCCATTGGCGTAAAAGCACCAGGTAATTATATATTCAGAAAAATTGGCAGAGAGAAGAGATTTTGATAAAAATTGAGTCAAGTGTATTTCCATATTTATTATTTATGCATTACAGGAGTGAAAGGAGGTAGATCCAAAGAGTATCTTTGCACTCACAATGTTTTAAAAGCTCACGCTCGAGCTTATCATATTTACAATGACGAATTCAGATCCCATCAGAAGGGAAAAGTTGGCATTGTCTTGAACTGTCGTTTCTTTTACCCTAAAAATCCACAAGATACACAATCTGTAGACGTAGCCTTCAATTTTGATTGCGGCAGATTTGCACACCCAATATTTTCAAGAAACGGTGATTATCCGGATATAGTGAAGGAAAGGATCGCACAGAATAGCGAATATGAAGGTTTACCAAGGTCACGACTTCCAACCTTCTCAGATGAATGGATATCATATATAAGGTAAAACTAAAATTGCGGATGTATTGTAAGATTTGAGAGTTTTCTTTTCAATCCTCAGAGAATATTTACGTGTAATCACATTCTCATTTGACTTACAGAGGTTCTTCAGATTATTTTGGTCTCAACCATTATAGCTCAGAAATTGTTGAGCCTCAAACTCAAAAGCCAAATAACACAATATACGTAAACGATAGTGGTATTTTATATACCGATGGGTTACAATGGACTTCTACTCCTGCACCTTTTATTAGAGTGAGTCTTTTTTTAAGTATTCATTTAAAAAACCGCTGCCAAGTGCCTCAGCAGTATGCTTTCTCAAAGTATTGCAATTGAACCTCAATTTGCATTAATCACCACTCTTTGAGAAAGCAAAATGAACCTTTAACTTATTTCCTCCACTCCATAGTAACGGTTGCTATGGTAAATATCCGAGCTTCGGTGTTCTTACTTCTTAGTCGTCAACAGTTCCGAAAATGGACCTCTAACTGACTTTTCCCACTCCATAGTAACGGTTGCTAAGGACGTAAACAACGGTTGCTATGGTAAATGTCGGAGCTTCGACGTTATTACTTCTTAGTCATCAACAGTTCCGAAAATGGACCTCCAACTGACTTTTCCCACTCCATAGTAACGGTTGCTAAGGACGTAAACAACGGTTGCTATGGTAAATGTCGGAGCTTCGATGTTCTTACTTCTTAGTCACCAACAGTTTCAAAAATGGACTTCAAACTGACTTTTCCCACTCCATAGTAACGGTTGCTAAGGACGTAAACAACGGTTGCTATGGTAAATGTCGGAGCTTCGACGTTATTACTTCTTAGTCATCAACAGTTCCGAAAATGGACCTCCAACTGATTTTTCACACTCCATAGTTACGGTTGCAAGCGATATAAACACCGGTTGCTAGAGACATCAACAATGGTTTATACGGGAAAGGTCTCTTTGATTGTTATAGAATCCCATAAATATACAAACCCAAATGATCATTTATCATGAATTATATGGGAACTTATCGAAAACACGCTAGCAACGGTTGCCATGGAATCAAACAACGGATGTTGCTGAACACCGAACTCGGTTCACATCTGCCGGAGACCGACCTGTGTGCAAAATTTCAGGACGATCGGACCATTCCTTCGAAAATTAACGTACGACAAAAAAAAAGTCAGTCTGAAGCTGAATTTTGTATCTCCATAGCAACGGTTGCTAGGAGAATAAACAATGGTTGTTCCAAAATGAATGTCTTATCGATTCTCATCGATCGTCGTCGAAAGAATTGGAGACCCATCGTGCATTGATGATGATTTTCGGAGCTTTTATCAAAAACACGTTAGCAACGGTTGCTAGAGAAATAAACAACGGAATTGGCTGAAAATTGAACTCGACCGAGATTTCGCGGCGACTAACCTGTGTGCAAAATTTCAGGACGATCGGACAATTCCTTCGAGAGTTATCGTACGACAAAAAAAAGTGCACGTACGTACATACGTACGTACGTACGTACGTACGTACGTACGTACATACATACAGACATTTTCGGATTTCCATGTTTTTCGACCCGTAGATTACGAAAATCGAGGTCCCGAAGTCCGATTCGGTGGGTCGATTTTTACCCCGTTACAAAGCTTTCTCTTTGAGAAAGCAAAAAATAACGATTTTTAAGTACTCTAAGTACTGTCAATATATAGATACGACTTGTAAAGAGTATCAGATCCTGGAACACTTCTCACAAAAATTAGCACCATTTAACCGTCAGCATTTTAATTTTTGCAAGAGAAAGAAGGAACGTGCTAGCATTTTGGGAATAAGCCGAATAGTGTTACTCTTTTAAAAGATCTGAAATCTATTACTTCTCGATATGACTCCTGTAGTCTCTTACTCTTCGTAAATTTTGCAATAGGCAATTTTCTCTTTAAAGGTAATATCCACCAAATGCTCCAAAAAAGCAAGGCTTTTTTCATTATTTTTTTTAAACGACATTTGAGATGTAAGGTATATAATAATATATCGTTGGATAGAGCAACTCTTGGAAAATAGAAACAAATTTTTTATTGTTAGTTTTTTTACAAAATGGCGGCTGTGCAGCGATTTCCGTGAACCGCTTTTTTAAAAAGTTCTTCTGCGGTGAGCAGTAGAACTGAAAAAGTTTACATCCGATTGACTTGAAATTTTAACTGTAGCTTTTTCATAAGATTATCTAGTGAAGTACACATCATTATATTTTTAGAATTTTTTTTCGCAAAATGGCGACAGTTTGAAAAAAAAATTTTTTTTCGACAAAAAAAGTGAACTTTAATTATTTATAACTTTTTTTTTGTCAATCAATCGCTAAAATCGTGTGTACTTCACTAGATAATCTAATGAAGAAGCTACAGTTAAAATTTCAAGTCAATCGGATGTAAACTTTTTCAGTTCTACTGCTCGCCGAGTTTGAAATCATGGTTTTGAGAAAAACGCGTTTAAAGTTTCAAAATGCTATGTATCTTATATAAAAGTTGTTCGGTAAAAATTGATTTAAACGAATTTTGAGTTTAGATCAGTACTTGGGAGTTGTATATTTCGATTCTAGGATAGTTTTAGCATGATTTAAGCCAATTTGCCGGATATTACCCCTTAATACTTGTACCATAGCAAATCAAGATAAAATAATCTTTTTCGAGTATACAGATTGTTCCGCAAGGATTCCGAGACCTACTGCGAAGAGTGAAAAAAGAATACGGGGACGTACCTATTCACATCACAGAAAATGGCGTGGCAGACACAGGCACATTGAATGATAACCAAAGACTAGAATATATATCATTATATATGGAGGCCATGCTTACCGCTATCAAAAAGTATAACGTCAATATAAAAGCTTACACAATTTGGAGTTTACTGGACAATTATGAATGGAGTTATGGATACAGGTAAAAAATGCATTAGAATGAAGATATTATTTCTTTGATAAATAATCAATTTTTCGGATGCATTGTATGTTTTTGGAGGACAATTAACATTTCTAAGTTCATTCTGTTGATTTTTAGCTTGAAGTTTGGGCTTTACCAGGTTGATTTCAAAGATCCAAGCAGACCCAGAATTCCAAAAAAATCAGTATCTTGGGTCAAAGAAGTTACACGCACCCGAAAAGTACAACCAATCGAAAAATTCTTGTAACCAGTACGGCAAAAAAACGTATAATGCTATTTCATGCATGGAACATTATTTCTGTGCACGGAGAGAAAAGATGTAGTGAAAATTACCATGTTCTTATAGTAACGCAGGGACAGACGGCCATAATGAGGTTTTTTACATAACCTTCCAGGAAAAATTACTAAGAAAAGCAAGAAAAATCACTAGACCAGATAGAAAAACCGCTGCCAAGTGCCTTAGCAGTATGCTTTCTCAAAGAGGCTTTAACATCACCCACAAACGCATCCCAAACTTGTATTTTCACCATTCCATTAGCGTAGATACTATCATTTATTTTTCAAAAATTACAAATATATTATTTAATCAGTTCAATTCGTATCTTTGTGACTGTGTAAAGTGTCGTTCTTTTTCAATTGACCAAACTTTGTCGCGAGTGTTAATGTCTGCTTGGGCTCTCTTATTATTTGATCAAATGCAACAAAGCAAACGGTTCTAGGTTCTACACGATGTGAGACATTTGGACCTGCTTAATTTTTCTATCAATTCATCTTGTGACTGTCATACGGTTTAATGGTGGTTAAAATCGATCCGTCCTGCCCTCAAGTCCGTATTTAGCAAACTTGAAGACTCATTTTGATCATTTTCGACGGCTGAGGTTGGAAATGATCAATTCAAAATCTATTTTGATCATTTTCGACGGCAAAAGACACCAAATTTTCCCAATTTTCTCTATAGCACGTTGAAAATACTGGAAACGAAACTTACATCAATTTTTCTTCCCCTTAGCAACGGTTGCTAGGGCGGTGAACCACGATTGATAAGGAGCTAATTGGGAATATTTTGTGTCCTTTGCCGTCGAAAATTATGGAAATAGGTCATAAATTAATAATTTCCAACATTCGTAACGGTTGCTAGGGAGGTAAACAACGGTTGCTATGGAGAAACGGGACAATTCAGTGTCCTTGGCCATCGAGTGTGACTTAAAACTGATTTTCTGGCTTGCCCCAATGAGCACTCATGTGGATTCGTAAGAAAACACGTTAGGAACGGTTGCTAGGGAAATAACCAACGGATTTTGCTGAAAATTGATCTCGGGCTAGATCTTGCCACAACTAACCGGTGTGCAAAATTTCAAGAAGATCGGGCCATTCCTCCGAAAGTTATCATGGATGGAAGAAACGAAAAACCGCTGCCAAGTGCCTTAGCAGTATGCTTTCTAAAAGAGACTTCAACATCACCCACAAACGCGTCTCAAACCTGTATTTTCACCATTCCACTAGCGTAGATACTATCATTTATTTTTCAAAGATTACAAAAAGATTATTTAATCAGTTCAATTCGTATTTTGTGACTGTGTAAAGTGTCGTTCTTTTTCAATTGACCAAACTTTGTCGCGAGGGTTGATGTCTGCCCGGGCTCTCTTATGATTTGATCAAATGCAACAAAGCAAACGGTTCTAGGTTCTACACGATTCGAGATATTTGGACCTGCATAATTTTTCGATCAATTCATCTTGTGACTGTCATACGGTGTAATGGTGGTCAAAATCGATCCGGTCCGTATTTAGCACACTTGAAGACTCATATTGATCATTTTCGAGGGCAAAAGACACCAAATTTTTCAAATTTTCTCTATAGCACGTTGAAAATACTGGAAACGAAACTTACATGAATTTTTTCCCCTTAGCAACGGTTGCTAAGGAGCTAATTGGGAAGATTTTGTGTCCTTTGCCGTCAAAAATGATAGAAATAGGTCATTAATTAATGAGAGTGTCTAGGGGGACGCAATTGCGTACGCTAAAAATAGCGTACGCTATTTATTGCGTACGCAACTTTTTGCGTACGCTAAAAGTTGTACAACGGACAAATAGCGTACGCTAAATATGAATCTGGGGGGGGGGGGGAATTTAAGTCAACCAAGCGTACGCAAAGTGAATCTAGGGAATAATTTGGATCAACTTTAAAGTACGCTACCGTTGCGTACGCTATCTGTATCTACATGGAATATTTTCAAAAGTCAACAAAAGCGGACGCTATTTTTGCGTACGCTACTATTGCGTACGCTACTATTGCGTAGGCTTCTATTGCGTACGCTACTATTGCGTACGCTACTCTTGGACATTGTGTAAAAGGAGTTGTAGCGTACGCAAAAAATTCCTTATTTTGGTTATTTGGTTTATTTGGTTATTTGGGTTATTTGAAATAACCCAAATAACCCAAATAACCCATGTACCTGGGAGACCTGCTCTGCTGAGTCTCGTTGTATAGATGGTGGTAGCGTACGCAAGAGTAGCGTACGCTACAACTCCTTTTACACAATGTCCAAGAGTAGGTACGCAATAGTAGCGTACGCAAAAATAGCGTACGCTTTTGTTGACTTTTGAAAATATTCCATGTAGATTCCGATAGCGTACGCAATGGCAGCGTACGCTAAAGTTGATCCAAATTATTCCCTAGATTCACTTTGCGTACGCTTGGTTGACTTAAATTTCCCCCCAGATTCATATTTAGCGTACGCTATTTGTCCGTTGTACGACTTTTAGCGAACGTAAAAAGTTGCGTACGCAATAAATAGCGTACGCAGTTGCGTCCCCCTGGACACTCTCTTAATTAATAATTTCCAACCTTCGTAACTGTTGCTAGGGAGGTAAACAACCGTTGCTATGGAGAAAATGGGACAATGCAGTGTCCTTGGCCATCGAGTGTGACTTTAACTGATTTTCCGGCTTGCCCCAATGAGCACTCATAAGGATTTGTGAGAAAACACGTTAGGAACGGTTGCTAAGGAAATAAGCAACGGATTTTACTGAAAATTGATCTCGGGCTAGATCTTGCCACAACTAACCGGTGCGCAAAATTTCAGCAAGATTGGACCATTCCTCCGAAAGTTATCATGGATGGAAGAAACGAAAAAATAGACACCTTAACAACGGTTGCTAAGGAAATAAACAACGGATTTCGCTGAAAATTGAACTCGCCCGAGATTTTGCCGCGATTAACCTGTGCGCAAAATTTCAAGACGATCGGACCATTCCTTCGAGAGTTATCGTGGACGAAAAAAAAACGGGACGCACACACACACACACACACACACACACACACACACACACACACACACACACACACACACACACACACACACACGCACACACACATACATACAGACACTTTTGAATTTCCATGTTTTTCGACCCGTAGATCACGAAAATCGAGGTCCCGAGGTCTGATTCGTTGGGTCGATTTTTGCCCCATTACAAAGCTTTCTCTTTGAAAAAGCAAAATGACACATATTTTGAACTTTTGTATAATGGACCTTTTTAGCTTGGTTTTCTTTTTTGTTGAACACGACAATCTCTCAATTTTGAGAGAGAGAGAGAGAATTCAATTCTTTGAGAAACTGATGATATGCACCAGGAAGAACAGCATTTGCAAACAGAAAATCATGAGAACAGAACTCATATACACTTTCTCTTCCTTTCTGCCGAGAATTTTTCAAATTTTTCTCACTCGTTGAACCTTGAAGCAGTATAGTTCATAATAAGGTCTATTGAAGGAAAGTAACTTTTTTATCCTTTTTATGGACTATCCTTTACAGCCTACAAATGGTGAGCGATATTGGTGTTTTACTGCGTACGCTTATCTTATGTTTTCCATCTGTAGTTCATCTAATCTGGATTCAATTGAATTATGTCCTGCATTAAGTTGGTTAAATGCTTTATTATAATACGATTCTATAAAAATAAATTATGATATTAGTTACAAACGCCAGAAAAGTTCGTTTCGTCTAATGAAACCATTTAAATGTGAACATCATTTAAATAACAATTATAATTAACAGTTGTAAACGAACAGTTATAATTAACCATTATAATTATCGTATTTCATTTTTTCGGAGAATATATTTTAAAATTTTGAACAAGGACACGGAGACATTGCCATGGATTTGGGAAGAGTTTTCTTTATGTGATAACGTAACGAAGTTTAATGTACAGGGATTATTAATTTTTTCATCACTTGTAATCCAACGCAGTAGCTAATCTAATGATTTTTGTGATTGTATATTTTATTGGTAAGTACGTTAGCGAATTCCTTAGATCAGAGGTGTAGTATAGTAAAACATGAGTAGAACCTTTTCCAGGCTATACCATTTGGCTTTTCTTACTGGATAATGTTCAATGACACATTTTCAACCTTTTCGCCTGAGATAAATATACAGAAAGATATTCAAAAAGAAGATCTTGATATATTCAATTGATAAATCATGACTACAGGCACTGATCCACACTGCATCACTAAATGTTTTGATTGATGAATATATTGATATCAAAAAAAATAAATGACTCGAACGTGTGTAAATGAAACTCGCATTCAATGAAGCTCCGAACTCCAAATGTGTCATTGTAGATAAAATCGATTGAATTTCTCTCATAGAATTATAACGTGCAAGAATAACGGAACTAGAAAAGTGATCTTGTAGGTGGGCTGATATTGAAAATTCCTCATTTAGCCATGATCTGTACGTTTGGCGTAAGAATACGAATAAAAACTATATTTAAATCATTAACTTTCTGAGAACTCAATATATCATTCATACGTTCAAATTATGTGAAAATCTCCAGAGGCCTTTTCTGAAGGTATAATTTGAAGAAAAACGATATCCATTATTCGAGAATCAACATTTACTAACTCAGTTTTTTCCTCTCACAATATGTTGATTTGATTGTTTAATGTAGGAATGTAATGAGCAGTGACGTGGATTGGTCATTTCCTGAAGATTTCTCGCTAGGCACTGCTACATCTGCCTATCAAGTTGAAGGTGCTTGGAACGTCAGTGGTATGTACACTATTAAAATCCGTTCGTCTAGGAAATTGATTCGTGATTATAGTACACATGTATTATAGGACGTGTGTTATTATCTTGGGCTGTAGGTATAGTTCGAATTTGTGATTCTACATTCTTCTATCATGATAATTTTGGATTGGATACTCTGATAAAATCGTTATACTCACATACATGCACATGCATGAAATTTTGCGTAATCACAATGTGTTATATCGATGCCTCTTAAAAAATCACACGCGAATCTTTTCGCAAATATCATATATATATTTTTGTTTTTTTAAGAAATCGTTTCAAGGATCGCGAGAAAAAAATATCAATCAACGATCGAGTACACAAGCTAATTTCTGCCAGAGCTCTTTCAAATAATATTTCTAAAAAAATAAACCATGAAATGTGTTTTCCACCATCGGAGAAATTATGGGAATGTGTCTTTCTTCGTTGGGCCATCGATATATTTTAAATAATGGGCGGTTAGAACATATAAGAACATATTTGTACGAAATGCACATTCTGGCGATTTGTATGAACATGAAACATCCTCAAAGGACAAAGAATTTAATAAAATTAATGTTCATTTTGGAATTGATCTAGACAGAAAAAATGCAACTATATCAATTCTTGTAATATATATTATAAAATAATGTAATTTTATGAATATTATATTTAAATTTGATTTTTTCTAGACAAGGGTGAGAATATCTGGGATCGCTTTACTCATCTATACCCTAATAGAGTTTTCAATGGAGAAAATGGTGATGTTGCATGTGATTCATACCACAAATACAAGGAAGATGTTCAATTAATGAAAGAATTGGGAGTAAGTGTTAACTAGATTTAAAACGATTCGCAAAAGTAAATTCTTTGAGATTTCTAACATTTCGTAGTTGCGCATTAAAATTGAATGTTGGTTTAAGAGGAAAATCTGCTTAACGCAATGGCAATGAGATTTTTCTTTGTGCTGAACATATCTCTTTCAGTTCTGGAAGAAATATTGTCGCAATATCATCAAGGAGATTTTTTTTTCTGGACCAAGATTCTATTTTTAGGAGTGATTGATGTTTTTGAGAAGCATAGCTTCACACTTGTAATATATATAATGGTTATCAAATTTATGATTTTCTTTGCATCAGTCACAGGGTCAATAAAACTGATAGTTTACATACTTGACTTTTAGATGAAACATTATAGATTCTCTTTGAGCTGGTCTAGAATTCTTCCTACTGGATACTCAAATGTTATCAGTGAAGATGGTGTGACATACTAAAACAACTTTATAGATGAACTGAATAAAATAGTACATTTCGATACTAGACCAAAAGACGATTTCTAGGCACGTGAGAGGTTTGCCGCCCGAGCAAAGCGAGGGTGGTAATCACAGGTGCCTAGAAATCGTCTTTTGATCTAGTATCGAACAGTATTTTCCAGCACGAGTGTAGAAAACTAAGGTTTCATGATCAACTTTTCGATACAAGTGATGAAAATAATATTACGCCTTACGTTACCTTATACCACTGGGACTTACCACAAGTATTCCAAGACTTGGGTGGTTGGACAAATGAAGTTATGGTGGATTTGTTTGGGGATTATGCTAGAGTGGTTTTTAAAGAATTCGGGAACAAGGTTAAAATATTTGCAACCATGAATGAACCAAATGTCTTCTGTTCCCGAGGATATTACACTGGTGAAAAAGCACCAGGTAACCATATATATTCTGAAAAATTGGCGGCAAAAAGGCTTCTGGATAAAAATCGAGTCAAGTACATTTGAATGTTTATTATTGATCTATTAAAGGTGTAAAAGGCGGTGAATTCGCTGAGTATCTTTGTTCTCATAATATTTTGAAAGCTCACGCACGAGCTTATCATATTTACAATGATGAATTCAGATCTTATCAAAAAGGAAAAGTTGGCATTGTCTTAAATTGTGCTTGCTTTTACCCAAAACATGAAGAAGATACGAAATCTGTTGACATAGTTTTTAATTTGCAATGCGGTATATATGCGCACCCAATCTTCTCGAAAAATGGTGACTACCCAGAAATAACGATGAGAATGATCGCAGAAAATAGCAAATACGAAGACTTACAAAGATCACGACTTCCAACTTTCTCACATGAGTGGATAACATATATCAGGTTTATTTCGAATTCCACATATATGATTTATGATTTCTTTTGAATTTAGAGGATTTCTCTTGAAAGACAAAGGATTTTCTTATGATCGATTCATTTGACAGAATTTCGTTTTACTTGAAGTTTTTAGTCAAAGTTTATTTGACAAAATTTTATTTCAAGGGTTCGGCAGTTTACTTTGGTCTTAACCATTATACCTCAAAAATTGTAGAACCTGCTGGAAAACCAGATAACACACTTTACGTTGACGATATTGGTGTTATAGTTTCCGACGATTCAACATGGCCTTCTACTCCTGCAGACTATTTGAAAGTGAGACTTTTTTGGTTATTCAACTTCAAAATAAAATATTTCAAAGCTTCAATCGCAATATTCTTGTGAAATAATCGGAATTCAATAATTCATCCCGAACGTCTAGATTGTTCCTGAAGGTTTCCGAGACATATTGCGGAGAGTGAAAAAGGAGTATGGTGACGTGCCTATTCATATTACAGAAAATGGTCTTCCAGACATTGGCACATTGGATGATAATCAAAGACTTGAATATATGTCATCATACATGAAAGCCATGCTTACCGCTATCAAAGAGTTTAGCGTCAATGTGAAAGCTTATACAATCTGGAGTTTACTGGACAACTATGAATGGGAGTCTGGATACAGGTGAGAAATGCATAGTACTTGAATGAATATATTATTTTTTTGATATTCAATTCATTGGAGTAGTACTTTTGGAAGAAAACGGACAAGAAAAACAAGAATCCCCAAAAATCAGTGTCATGGGTCAAGGAAGTTACACGTACCCGCAAAGTACAACCAATCGAAGAATTTTTGTAATAATATTGTTTCGGACAGCAAGAAGAAAGATCGTAAAGCCAAGCGATCGAGCCGAAAACAGCTGGGCCGCATTGATCGCTTACACGCGGGTTCCACCGGGGACCCAAAATCTTCCCAGAGCCAATCGGCGGTATACACAAATGATTAGACACTAGGTGATCGCGAAATCATTTCATTGCCATAATGTCATTAGGAGCCATCTACTGCACACCCGCGTCCAAGTAGTTTATGACGGCGACGCGCTTACTTACGAGTTTATGATGATGCCGCGTCGGTGGACCAAAGATCCTGACATACTTGAACGGTACTGGTCGGGGCACGTAGCACGAAAACAAACGAAAACTGTCTTCTTTCAAATGACTCTCCAAGTATGCGAGAGTGTATGTTATGAATGAAGATAAGCAACTCGTAAATATTATAAGATATGAAATTCGTGGACATTGTCACTCGAAATTTAGGTTATTCCCATGAAATATGACTAGAATTATCTTTATATAAAAAGTCATGGGCTATAAATTGAAGCCAGTTAGTTCGTGATTTTATTGGTTTAGACTAAATCACGTCGTATGTGTGAAATATAGATATAAATATCGAGCAAATGTACCAGTTGTTGAAATTTGGTTGTGTTGAGTATATTCTCTGGAATTTTCAACTCAATCTATAATTTTATAAGAACTCGCTGAAACCACCTGAATCAGAGTAGTCGTTATACTTGATCACTTGGGATGTCTCGATCTCACCGGGGAAGCTTCAACTTCTGTTAAGAATATCACAATTTCATAGTCAGAGAAAGCTGCAAAGTGGAACCGAGATCAAGAAGCACCGTACGAGAGAGTGGCAGGCGCAGGCAGGGGCCTCGCTTTAGGGGGAGATCTAATAACGTAGCTTTTTGCCTGGCTCCGGTCGTCCAACATGGGTCGCAGAGAAAGGAGAGATCCCGGAATCTGGCCGATCTCGATTTTTTCCGTCGACGTAGAGCCGAGAGCGGGACAAGACTGAGTAGAGAGGATTGAGAAATATGGCGGAGAAATGGAAAAGGCACTTGCGTTGAGCACTGAACCTTTGCACAGCACAAGGATAGCTACTTTTTTGCTCATTTTTCCCTTCTTCTTTTACGCGTCTGTGCATTATACTACTGTCATTTCAAATCATTTGCAAGAATTCTTCATTCGGTTATTTCTCAGAGATAATTTTAATTATAAATTTAGCATTAAATTCATTGTATCATTAGAATAAGTACAGTTCAATTGGGACATCTCAATTAAAAATAAGCCAAATTTTAAAAAGTACATTCCCATTCATTGTGATGATCTTTCCGAACTTGCTCCAATCCTCATATAAAATAGATAATTCAACACTGCGGAACATTTATGATGCTATTTCATTTATCCAACATTATTTTCGTTTATTGAGATCGTTCATTTCATTGCGAGAGGAAACTTTCAATATGTTTTCATAAAATACGAATGTTTTCATTTGCCCTATAGCTGTGACTGCTCATTCATTTGTGTATTCTAGGCCAATATTTTTTTTGTAAATGAATATATATTCAATATTTACATATCACACCTTCTCCTCAAAGCCAGAGGTAGTCCCCTATTCTCATGTCCAATATAGCCACACTTTTAAACTAAAAAACTACAACATGGGATATGCGATAACGCGTGAGCATAGTGGGTCAAATCAATTCTCTGGACACGCAGCGGATTCACTCGAGTTACGGATAAAAATCAACTCTGCACAGTAAATTTTCTTCATAACAAGACTTTCTCTCAAGATATCAATTCTTCAGATTGTCAGCTCTTGCACCACGTGTCAACAAAACAGAACGCCATCAACGGCGGTAGGTGAACTGGGTCAGATGAAAGCAACCGCACCTCGGAGCCAACATGCTCGATATCCATATTATCGACGCCAAACCAAGTCGCGATTAACTAGGCCAAAATACGAATGTACATGAGACACGGAAACACTACTATTATTATCATTATTATTTTCATTATTATATTGATTGTCATTGTAAGTAAGTAACGAAGATATATGATTGGATTTTTTAGCTAAGAAACTTTAGCTAACTATCGCTATTGATGCTCATAATAAGCCATGGGATGCAAACATTTTCTTTCATTGAAATAAATTATATCAAAAGCTATAAAATAAAAGAAAGAGATCGTAGTCCCACAGCCGCATTTGCCAATTTACTTTAATAAAAGAAGATATTGAAGAGAAATTAAAAACCGCTGCCAAGTGCCTCAGCAGTATGCTTTCTCAAAGTATTGCAAATGAACCTTAACTTGCATTTATCACCACTCTTTGAAGCAAAATGAACCTCTAACTCATTTCCTCCACTCCATAGTAACGGTTGCTAAGGACGTAAACAACGGTTGCTATGGTAAATATCTGAGCTTCAATGTTCTTACTTCTTAGTCATCAACAGTTCCGAAAATGGACCTCCAACAGACTTTTTCCACTCCATAGTAACGGTTGCTAAGGACGTAAACAACGGTTGCTATGGTAAATATCTGAGCTTCAATGTTCTTACTTCTTAGTCATCAACAGTTCCGAAAATGAACCTCCAACAGACTTTTTCCACTCCATAGTAACGGTTGCTAAGGACGTAAATAATGGTTGCTATGGTAAATATCTGAGCTTCAATGTTCTTACTTCTTAGTCATCAACAGTTCCAAAAATGGACCTCCAACTGACTTTTCCCATTCCCTAGTTACGGTTGCAAGGGATATAAACAACGGTTGCTAGAGACATCAACAATGGTTTCTACGGGAAATGTCTCTTTGATTCTTATAGAATCCCATAAATATACAAACCCAAATGATCATTTATCATGAATTATATGGGAACTTATCAAAAACACGCTAGCAAAGGTTGCCATGGAAATAAACAACGGATGTTGCTGAACACCGAACTCGGTTCTCATCTTCCGGAGACCGACCTGTGTGCAAAATTTCAGGACGATCGGACTATTCCTTCGAAAGTTATCGTACGACAAAAAAAAGTCAGTATGAAGCTGAATTTCGTATCTCCATAGCAACGGTTGCTAGGAGAATAAACAATGGTTGTTCCAAAATGAATGTCTTATCGATTCATGTTCTCATCGATCGTCGAAAGAATTGGAGACCCATCGTGCATTGATGATGATTTTTGGAGCTTTTATCAAAAACACGTTAGCAACGGTTGCTAGAGAAATAAACAACGGATTTGGCTGAAAATTGAACTCGGCCGAGATTTTGCCGCGACTAACCTGTGTGCAAAATTTCATAAAGATCGGACCATTTCTTCGAGAGTTATCGTGGACGAAAAAAAACGTTACACACACACACACACACACACACACGCACACGCACACGCACACGCACACGCACACGCACACGCACACGCACACGCACACACACACACACACATACAGACACTTTTGGATTTCCATGTTTTTCGACCCGTAGATTACGAAAATCGAGGTCCCGAAGTCCGATTCGATGGGTCGATTTTTACCCCGTTACAAAGCTTTCTCTTTGAGAAAGCAAAAAGCATTAACCTCTACTGAAAAGCTAATAGAAGCAATCTTTGTCTACTTAAAGTCGAAATAGACGAATCGATGTTTACCTTACAGAGTACACGCCATGTAATAACGTCAGCGGCATAGGTGTTTAATAAGAAAAGCTGTCAGCAACGTAAGTATACCAACTCTTATTTTCAAAAGTATAATTATCTAAGGAAGAGAAATAGATTATTGGTGGCGAGCATGAAAAAACAAATATTTAAGGAATTCGTTATTGTACCCAAGAAAAATTTTCTAACGTGAGTTAGACGAGTTTACTATTCGTATTAATTTCAGCGCAAACCATAGGGAGCTCGCATCATATTTAATTGTAATTTCTTGTATAAATTGAAGAAAATTATATGGAAATATGATAGTTCTGGTCTATAACAGGTCAGCATTTCGTTCACAACACTGGGCTACACCAATAAATACCTTAGTGCATACTAGACATATTTTAGTGTCTCTTGATACGACCGATTGATTTTTAATTCTCGCTCTACATGTTTCGTCTGCAACGAAAGTAAATGGTAAGGAAATAATCACAAGATGGATTTATTTTGCAAGAGTTTATTTCTAACTTACGCAAACATTTTACACATCCCAACCCAACCGTATTGATTCAAATATTTTATCAAATATCAGAGTGCTGTTATTCAAAATTCGAATTCGAATAAACTCCTCGTGACACCAATCATAGACTCACTTTTTATTAGCTGACAATATAAATCCATTCATTAAAATATGTAATTCGTTCGAAATATTTACATTAAAATTCTATAAGAAATGAATTTCTAAGCCATGAGAGTGAAACAGTTGTTTTTTGAACCATAAACCCTGTGAAATCAAGATATGTATTGAACAAGATGTTTCCGGAGATAATCTAAGGAGCTCTTGAGAAATTAATGTCAAACTTTCGTATATGGTTTATCACGGATTAATTTTGATGTTATGATTAGATTAAATTCTCACCTACATCATATTTCAAAACATTGACGTTTTTTCTCTCACAAGATTATAGACACTCAAATATTTTAGTTATTCATACATATGGGACGTTCCACGTCAAGTGAGCATGGTCAAAATTTTTTTCGCAATTCTGCATTGACAAATTGATTGGTATCCATCCCCAGAATACTCAAAAATTTTTTTATGTTATACGTGATCATAAACGCTCATTTCACGCATCGAATTCCGTGCGTGAAATGCGATTTCACACACTAGTGCGTGAAATATTTCACACACGGAAACCGATGCGTGAAATATTTCATGCACTAGTGCGAGAAATTGCATTTCACGCACTCAAATCTCGATGCGTGAAATTCGCGTTTGGATCACTTATAACATAAAATATCGTATGCAACTCGTTAAATGCGATTCCACTCACTCGTGTGACCGCCTAACACTCGTTCGCCGGCTTCGCCGGCGACTCGTGCAGGCTTGTCACACTGGTACGTGAAATCGCGTTTCACGCACTAGTTGCATAATATACTATTAGATTTTTAGGTGCATGTATGTGGAAGTTGGTCTATGCACTTAAAACCTGAATTATCTAAAATTAAATTTTTTTCTCAATTTTGAGAGCCCAAATAATCTTGTATATGTGTGAAAATGAAAAAAAGTTGAGAACAAAAATTATGCTGAATACTACAAAGATTATAAAAAAAAATTGTTTGACACCAGAATCCTCTATCCGGATAGGCTACTCTTTTAATTAAACATGTTTCAACCAGTTTGGCTATGTTCACCCACTTATTTTTGACCTTTCAAGTTATACGTACAGACCTCTGTTCGATAGCTTGAAAATGGTCTCATACATTTTTTGGAGAAATTTCAATATCTCCTGCAATTAATTGTTTAAATCTGCAATATCACAATCCCCTTCTTGTTAGTTTCAACATATCAGGTCCACGATGAAGCTCACAGTGAGAATATCATGTCTTCGGGTCATCGATCTCAGCCAAATTGACTTATATTGTGTGAACTGCAAGGCTAATGTTGGAAAAGCTATTGACCGGTTGTCTCAAATCACATTCCTGGTTAATGTTTATAATTTCATGTGTAAATAACTTGCATGTGATTTGAGACCACCCGTCAACAGCTGTTAACACAATATAAGTGAAACCATAAGTTAATATTCATTCATAGTACCAAACAAGGTGAAATACATCATTTTCTTGATGAAATTATGAAAATTATGTGAATTTTAGACAAATCAAGGCAGATATGTATATCTATATATAGCTGCCTCAGTCTAAAGTCATAAAAAGCTCTATAATAAGGCAGCGCTGGAACTCCAAACTCTACCGGTAGCTTGATCCAGTGTCAGGGAACATATCTGTAGAGTTTGGCTGAGATTGATGACCCGAAGACATGATATTCTCACTGTGAGCTTCATCGTGGACCTGATATGTTGAAACTAACAAGAAGGGGATTGTGATATTGCAGATTTAAACAATTAATTGCAGGAGATATTGGAATTTCTCCAAAAAATGTATGAGACCATTTTCAAGCTATCGAACAGAGGTCTGTACGTATAACTTGAAAGGTCAAAAATAAGTGGGCGAACATAGCCAAACTGGTTGAAACATGTTTAATTAATAGAGTAGCCTATCCGGATGGAGGATTCTGGTGTCAAACAATTTTTTTTTTATAATCTTTGTAGTATTCAGCATAATTTTTGTTCTCAACTTTTTTTCATTTTCCCACATATACAAGATTATTTGGGCTCTCAAAATTGAGAAAAAAGTTAAATTTTGAATAATTCAGGTTTTGAGTGCACAGACTAACTTCCACATACATGCACCTAAAAATCTGAAAAAATTTTTGAGTATTCTGGGGATGGATACCAATCAATTTGTCAATGCAGAATTGCGAAAAAAATTTTGACCATGCTCACTTGACGTGGAACGTCCCATATATATTAATGGGTCACTCTAAGTCACTCCACGCAGCGATTTCACGAGAATCAACGAAACTAAGAGAAATCATTTTTCGTATCATTTCATACAAGAAAAGTAATTAAAACATGTCTTGGTGGAATATGATTTTCTCGCATAATTTGAGTGAAAAGCATGAACATTTTTAATTGAAACTGAATATTCTGGACATTTTTTTTACATATCACACTCAAATTATGCGAGAAAATCAAATTTTACCCAAACATGTTTCATTTACTTGTTTTTTAATAAAATCTGAAATTTTAGCTGGTATACTTTCTTGAGTCCCTGAATTTTAAAGAAATGTTGTCCATTTGCAGGTGGCGAAGTTGCTTTTTACTACATGAAGCTCAATCTTAAGGGTTAAAATGGAAAACAAAAATTTCGAAAAAAATGAGGCTTCACATTTGACGCATAGAAGCCTACGAAAAATTTGGAAGCAAATTAGAGGTGGATCGCTGCGTGAAGTGACTCAGAATGCCTCATTTTGAACCTCAACTTACACACTGAAAATGGCTTCTAGGCAAGAGAATGAATAGAATATGATTTTCTGCAAATCAGCTCTAAGGGGGGGAGGGTAAGGTTTTGCGGGTCGAAAATAGCATTTTTTGCAAATTTTTTTTCAAACAGACTATCACAGTTACTTTATTAAAATTTTTACTTATAGTTATATAACATTTGAATAACATTCGAATGACATTTAGTAATTTTTTGAGGAAATTAGTTAAGTTAAAGTAAATCTAGATTGCAACAATGTCTTTATATTTTTAATTTTTTTTAGTCAAATTTCATTATTTACTTTTTAGATGGTACCATTTTTTAGCTGTAAATAGGTCGTCACTCCATATTACATGAGATTTCCAAGAGAATGTTCTTAGAATGTTGTACTTTCAGATTAAAAGTTTTTCAGAAAAGTGATTCTTGAGATCCAAGGAACTTGGACCCCCCTCCCCCACACCTCCTTTAACTCATCGACGCTCAGAAATTAAAATTCGATTTCGTACTTCGGTTCGATTTGTTTTTGCATGGAGAATTTGATGATACTGCTTCGACCTTTCCGTTGCTGAAATACATACAAAAAGGTGTTCGAGAAGAGAATCTTAATTTAATCGATAAGTAAAGCTATGCTATAGTCTTCACGATATGACAAAGGCATGACTAAGATTCATAGCACTGATCAACACTGCATTATTAAATCCATAATGTTATAATTGATGAAGATATTGATATCGAAAACAATAAATGACTCGATCGTGCATATTTGGAGCTCATGTAAATTGAAGCTCCAAGCTTCAATTGTAGCACTTTAAAACATTTTCATCGAATTTGTATCATGGAATAATAATATGCAGGAATAACAACGGAACTACAAAAGTAACCTTATAAGTGACATGGCATTTGAAAAACCTCATTCAGCCATGATATGCAAATTTCTCGTCATTCTTTGTTTTGCGTAAGAATATAAATTAAAACGGTACATTAAACATTAACTTTCATGAAAACTTTGCATCATTTGAAAATTAGCGTTGGTAGATCCATTTGTTTTTACACCACACGTTGATTCCATATTTTTTATTCAGGGACGTAATGAGCAAAGAAGTAGATTGGTCATTTCCTGAAGATTTATCGCTAGGCACTGCTACATCTGCCTATCAAGTTGAAGGTGCTTGGAACGTCAGTGGTATGTACACTATTAATACCCAACCATCCAGAAAATTGATTCGTGATTGCAGTATACATGCGTTATGAGTCAGTGTGGTAACATCTTGGACCATGTATGGAGCTCGTATTCATGATTGTATGATATATTTTTCTAGTATGATTTACGATTCGATACACTGATGAAATGCTTATACATAATTGTCTATACATATGCACATGCATATGATTTTCCGTGATTGTAATCTGTTATTGTTATGAATAAAGCAAGATAAAGACATATGAAAACATATTGTTTCTACAAAATGCACTAGATCTCTACGATCGTATACACCCTTAAGCAAGAAAAAAAATATGAATAAATTGATAACTCATAGCAATTGTTGTAAAAATAATGTGAATTTATAGATACAACACTGAAATAAAATTTAATGTTTTTTCAGACAAGGGAGAGAATATCTGGGATCGCTTTACTCATCTATACCCTAATAGAGTTTTCAATGGAGAAAATGGTGATTTCGCATGTGATTCTTACCATAAATACAAGGAAGATGTTCAATTAGTAAAAGAATTAGGAGTGAGTGTTAAAATGATTCTTAAAAGTAATTTTATAGATATTTCTAACTTTTCATATTAGAAATATCTATGAAACTACTTTTGCATAAAAATACTATGCGATGGCTGGTAACATTTTAATAAATCTCATGTCTATGATTGCATTCGCATAAGCCGCAGAGACAATAAAACTCATAATTTCCATTTTCGACTTCCAGATGAAACATTATCGATTCTCTTTGAGTTGGTCTAGAATACTTCCAACTGGATACTCGAGTGTAGTCAGTAAAGATGGCGTGGCATACTATAACAACCTTATAGATGAACTCAATAAAAATAATATTACGCCTTACGTGACACTGTACCATTGGGATCTACCGCAAGTATTCCAAGACATGGGAGGTTGGGCAAATGAAGCAATTGTAGATTTGTTCGGAGATTATGCCAGAGTTGTTTATAGGGAATTCGGGAACAAGGTTAAAATGTTTGCAACTATGAATGAACCAAGTGTCTTTTGTTATAATGGGTATTCCATTGGCGTAAAAGCACCAGGTAATTATATATTCAGAAAAATTGGCAGAGAGAAGAGATTTTGATAAAAATTGAGTCAAGTGTATTTCCATATTTATTATTTATGCATTACAGGAGTGAAAGGAGGTAAATTCACAGAGTATCTTTGCTCTCATAATGTTTTGAAAGCTCACGCACGAGCTTATCATATTTACAATGATGAGTTCAGATCTCACCAAAAAGGAAAAGTTGGCATTGTTTTGAGTTCTACTCATTTCTACCCGAAATATGAAAACGATACGAGATCTGTGGAAGTAGCTTTCAATTACGAATTAGGGAGATACGCGCACCCAATTTTTTCAAAAAATGGCGACTACCCAGAAATAACGAAGAGAATGATCGCAGAAAATAGCAAATACGAAGGCTTGCAAAGATCACGACTTCCAACTTTCTCACACGAATGGATAGAATACATCAGGTCAATTTAGAATTCCATATATATAATGATTTATGATTTAGTAGTGTTTCTCTTGACATTTAGAGGTTTTTCCTATAATTTTACAGAATTTCGTAATTCAATAGCAATTCCGCTTTCAGGGGTTCGGCAGATTACTTCGGTCTTAACCATTATACCTCGAAAATTGCGGAACCTGCGCAAAAGCCAGATAACACACGTTATTTAAACGATACTGGCGTTACACTTTCCGTCGATTCAAAATGGGCTTCTACCCCTGCGGACTTTATAAAAGTGAGGCTTTTTCGGTTATCTGACTCTAATCTGAACTTTTTCGAAGATCGAGCTTAATATTTGTGATGAAACTACCAATTAAATAACCCGGAATTGATTAATTCGTCCTGAATATCTAGATTGTTCCTGAAGGTTTCCGGGACGCATTGCGAAAAATAAAAAAGGAGTATGGAGACGTGCCTATTCATATCACAGAAAATGGTCTCGCAGATACTGGCACATTGGATGATGATCAAAGACTTGAATATATGTCATCATACATGAAAGCCATGCTTACCGCTATCAAAAAGTTTAACGTCAATGTGAAAGCTTACACAATCTGGAGTTTACTGGACAACTATGAATGGGAGTCTGGGTATAGGTGAGAAATGCATAGTATTTTAATAAAGACATTATTTTGTTGATATTCGATTCATAGAAGTATTACTTCCTGAAGAAAATGAAAAAAATTGAAATTCATTTCGTTATCTTCTAGCTTGAAGTTCGGCCTTTATCAAGTTGATTTCAAAAGCCCAAGCAAATCAAGAACCCCCAAAAAATCAGTGTCATGGATCAAGGAAGTTACACGTACCAGAAAAGTGCAACCAATCGATAAATTCTTATGAATCGTATAATAAAATGTCATGATCGACATTATTATAGTACGTGACATTGTTATCATAAAGAATCAATATTTTTTAAATAAAAGAATATATATGGGTAATTATTCACAAACAAAACAAACTGAATTAAAACAGATAAACGACTGAAAATAAGGAAGGCATATCGTAGGTAACAATATTCTTCTCAAAATTTAGAAGAATTATGCGCTTCACCACTCAACCGTGACGATCGCTACAATAGGGCCTCCACAATTCTGGACCAATAATCTCAATGAAACTCGTCACGGAATCTTCTAGTATATATGATTGAAAGTATCAAATCTTTGTTCAATCTCATATAGGTCTTGCTTTCTGGAATATCAATCTGTTTTCATCATAATTTAACAAGAACAACGTTTTGGACAGATGTGCGTGTCGAAACTTATAGCCTGAACAGAGTGCATAAAACTCCAACCTCGATGACCGTCACGTACACGGGAAAGCAAAACATGGCCGTAAAAGAAAGAGCCCGTGGACACTGGCCGCCTCTCCAAAACACGCTAATCACCACCAAAATGTCTTTCCTGAAAATTACCCTCACTAACGCTACAAAATATTGCCCGAAATAAAACAGGGCGCGACCGAACATCTGCCCTGCCCACGCACAATGACTTCTCTCCAACCCCCATTAAACAATCCAGCATGAATCGTCGCGACAAATCTATGGAACCGTCGCATGTACGGCAACCGCCTAAACTATTACGACGGATTAACGTGGATACTGTCGCCGAGCCCGAACTTAACCGCCAGACCCCCCAAACGCGTATATAGCTGAACGCGCGCGTCAGACAGCGCACAACTGTGATGACGAGGGCTCCGAATTTGCCCAATACCCCAGCCGTAAACCAACCGGCCATCGGACACACGTCTCTGAAAATGTTAGTATGTATGTGACCGAAAATTGATGCGACCAGTGGCAAGGATTTAGATTCTAAGTCTAATTTCAACTGTTACGTTCAATTGTCATTTTCTTCCTTACGTGCGTGGTTATTGCAACGATGCGCCGTGGTCATCAACTATAGAACCCGGAACCCATCATTTTGAAATCCCCCAGGAGATCATGCATCTTGTTTGGGGAACAGTGGTGACCTCGGAGAGCGGAAGGTGAAGGAGGGACAGGGGTCTCGTGTTGTGATAGAGACGGGGGAACACTGGGGTCGGGGTTAAGTTTTCCGGCCCACCGTGGGAAGCCACGGCGTGACCAGGCGACAGATAGCTTGGCGAACTCGACGAGACCGCGGTCTGTGAGCTCATACTTCTTTATTTGCGCACCGGTTCTTTCCTGTGTAACTTGACTTTTATTTAACTTTTTTCCAATTCGTTTTAGGTAAATGAGATTGCACTCTGTATACTCATCGTTCTTCTTCGACCAATGATATATTTATGTTATATGTGTAAGATATCGACATTAGTGTAATTAAATTTATGTTTTTTACGAATTCAATGAGTTTAAGATCGAATAAATATCCTTTAGTTGTCACTGACCCATAACAAACAGTATGTCTACATTCATATCAGAAAGAAACGGACATAGCTAAGAAAGAAAATTATTTTCGAAAGCAATACACGTGTCAAAATATATTTCTTTGACCCATTACCAAAAATACGTAGTGCTTTCGATGTTACATAGTTCCCTTCATCCAAAAACGGAGGGGAGAGAACAACACTTGTCAGTAGGCGGTGTTTACCACAAAAAAAGTAGGAGTAATGATTTGCTAGGGGTAAAGGGAGAGCAGAAATGGAAAATAAAGCAGCGCGGGTAGTGCAAAAAGTGTGAAGGACGAGGGGGGCTAGAGAGAAAGAGAGAAGGCGAAAACGTCGACCGGAAATAGTCAGAAGAAAAGTAAAAAGGAAGGTCGTGAGAGGTGAAAGAGAAAGAGAGGGCTGGGAAAAAAGTGAGGCGCATGACAAAAGAAAGAGGGACGGATGAGACAATGCTGGGAATGCCACGTCGGGTAAACGTGACGGAAAGGAGGAGCCGCCGCCTGCGGAGGACGGAAGTGGAACATAGAAATTCATGGAGGCAAGAGGTGGAAAAATGCCCGCTTCGCTCAAGAAGATTACAGACGCTAGAGAGGACAGCAAGGCAAGCAGCCTGGGGAAGAACAGAGAGGACATGGCAGTCAGTCGATCGGTGCCCCGTACAAGTGACCTCTGAATACATTTACAGTTTATCCGCGGACGAGTTGTGTGTGCGGATGCGAGTAGATGGAGGCTCCTTTGCGGGGTAAAAAAATGCCGGCGTGCGTAGTTTCGGATGGATTCCGAGAAACTAGACTGAGCAAGTTTTTTTACGATTTCGCGAGAGTTCAGCTAATGGTGGCTGGAAAAAGTGGCTCTCGGAATCGATTTCCAGCTTTTTGAAGTTCCCGCTTCAATGTTTTCTCAGAAGGTCGTTAACGGGTGCTCGAGTCAGTTGAAAATAGGGTTTGGAATGAGATGGTTCCTGTGGATCAAACGCTCTGTTGGCTCTCTTTTTTCAATTAGGAAACTATTTCTTACGTTCATGATTTGCTTTTGGTTAAGTTATGAGCAGATGAACAAATCCATTATTATACTATGGGTCTCTCGATTCGATTTGTAATCATTACCAATTGATAGAAATTTCCTGTTCCTCATTCAATTATATCTTTCTTATGCATTATTTTTCAGAACCCCATTGAATAATCACGTTTGTAAATCCAGTAAAATCACTATTATTCATTTGACACTCGTATAAATCGTGAAGCTCATATGAGAATCATCTCATGAGCGCATTTTTCAGAAGCGTGAATCGAAGAGAGCAACGTTACTTTAATTAGAGTTAGAAACTCGATATCTTTATTTTGTTTATTATCCAAATAAAATTAAAACTCATTCATTTCATTTATCGATTCTATTTATCATGTCACAGAATTTCCTAAATATAATAAGAAACACCTTGGGTTCATTGGTATCAATTCGAAAGACCTCTTTTCAGCACCAGTGGATTGAATTTCCTGAGATTTCGCACGTAAGCTCCCATCGTTCGGTGTCCGAGCGATACTGAAAATTTGATGTCAACCGATATTTCAGCTCACTTTTTGATATCGAAATGCGATATTTGCGCAAGTGCGCAGTGATTCAGGACACTTGTAACGGTACTCACCAGCCAGATTACTGTATCAAAGGCTGAACATGGCTTTAATTTTTCGCAAAGTGTGCTGCGTTCAACGATTTAAACGGTCCACTGCTGAGCTTGCATGATTCAATAAATATGATCTTCGATCACTATTTTTTTTTGTTTTTTTTTTTTAAACAAAGTAGAATATTATGCAATTGAGCAAAGTCAGGCGATTCCGGTACAAAAACAAAAGTTGATACTTTGCGTCATAGTGTTTATAAAGAAAGGCACTGAAGTGTACAATATACTATTTCAAGCTAGTCATCAAAACATTTGATAATTATTTATAACTCTGCTTCAAGAGATAAGTCAAATGAAAGGTCAAAATTGCATATCATTAAGAAAATTATTCATTTTATGTTACTCGATTTATGCCATGAAATTAAATAATTTCGACTTATATAGTGGATAATCGAAGAAAAAAAATTTTAAATAGTCAGCACGAGGGTGAGTACTGCGAAGAACGAGTTGAAAGAATGCGCGCTGCTAAATATCGAATACTTACTATAAGACAGAGTGCCTAAGTTTACAGCGATCTATTATACAGAGGCCTATAGATACAGATATAGAAAATACAGCCCAAACTACATCAAAAAATGTACTAAAAGAATTAGTTATAAAAGTCAATAGTGAGCGCAAGGCCGGCCCTCATTGTATGCAGTGGAAAAAGTTAGACATATCCAGACCCGTATGATAAGTAGAAAATGCTATGGATACCTTATTTCGCAGTTTCGTTCACTCGTTCTAAACATATAAATAAATTGATTCTTGTAGAATTTCTCGGATTGATAGGGTTGATAGAAAGGACGTATGATAAAAATAAAAATTGGATGATGTAGATGGAATGGGCCAAGGAATCGAATTGTATGTCGCTCGATTTTTTTGGCCTAGTCTAAGAGTATTGAAAAAATTCGCACTCACTTGAGCGTAATTAAATCACTATTCAGAATTGGTGAAAGAATGGATAAAATAAGCTGTATCAAATTGGTGTAAGCATTCGCGACCGGTCAAAATATTTTCTTTCCTCATTATTTTGTATTGCCGACAGGATTCTGTGTCGCAGTGCTGGTCTAGACGCACGTATATATGAAATTCAAAGGGTGGCGCGTATTGCGGTAGTGGCGCATATGGGTATACCTACCTTATTTGTTCGAAGGCATAAATCAAGCAAAGTATAAACCAGAGTGTTCCTTATCATCCATCAAAAGCACAATGCAATGGTCGGATAACTGGTCATGACAGAGAAGCCGAGAGCGCGTCGCTCATTACTGACATCGTCATCGGGTCTGGGCGTCGAGCACGAAAGTGGGTTGAAAAGCCAAAAGCGCAGGCGGGGACGGTGGCACGCGCGCGTGTCGTTAACGAAATTAACATTCCGCGAGCACATTTACATATCTCCGCCATTAGCAGCTCGCGCGTGCGAGTGTAACGCTTTAGAATACCCTGCGGTGCAGCAGCGGCAGCGCGAAATCCGCCCCCGTCGCTCAGCCCCCGTTATACGTCCTGTGCCGCCTCATTTCGGTGCGTTTCAAAGGAGAAGCCTTTTGCACGTCGTTTCCACCCCGTACATGTGCTCTCCCGCTGCTCAGCCCTGCATTGATATTAAAAGCTTCCCGGACCGTATTGAAAAGTACCTTCTGAGGTTACACGTCTCCTTCGAACTTGCATTAGATATTATGTCGGTCGAGATTTATAAAGAAGCATGACACTTTCCAGTCCGTCGTCCGTTGCTAGTACGTGAGAGTGAAAATTACATTTTTTCGAGTGGAAATATGTTTATGCTTATCTAATTTCGTTCTTGCATATATCTTCTGTGAATAATATTTTTTAACAGTTTTCTGTTGAATCCTACAATGAAATTCACAAAATAATAGATTTTCTAGCCCGTGAAATGCATTGGAGCAAAGTTTCGTGAATTCAGAAATAATACAACGACGAATAATTTACCTTTATCCATTCATTTAAAAATTTCCCACGAAAAATCTGGCCACGGTTATGAATAAACGAAACAATGCCTCAATGTTTTTTATGCGAGTATACATAAAAGACTTACAAGATGAATTATTCGAATGAATGCGCATCGCAGACTAATGGAGGCATGGATAATTATTTATCAGCAAAATCGAGTAACACGAATACTAGAGATGAATTAAGGAAAAACGAAAAAATTGTCTGCGGCGAGCATAATGAGAACTGTCTATTTTCATAGACAGTTAGAAATCAAAATTACTTGATGAACGTAATAAAATCGAGCCGTTGTGAACGTATTTGACCACTTTTTAATAAAAAGGTGCTAACTTGGTGTTGGGTTGGGAAATATGATAGCTCGAAGCTCGTGTCAGATACCAAAACATTGAATTTTTTCAAATTACAAGTTTGCAATTATGCTGTAAATTTTTTTCCACGATTTATATTGTGTTACATGTTATATGTGCACTTGATGACTAGATTGGTGGGGAACGGGGATGGAAAGTAGACAGCTGGTTTAAATTACATAAAATGTTGTTAGCATTCTGATATTGGGAAATATAACGTTACTGTTAAGTATAGAGTGCAGCGTTTTGGAGTGATGAGCAGTATATCGATTTCTTTCCAATTGAAAATAAATAGCTTGCTCCTAATATTCTCTCACTATATGCGCAATTTCACGGAGAAAATATTTGCACCGAATCTATCTGCAAAATTGATCGGCATTGATTTCTGGGGCACGGATTTCTCATAGTGAGGGCGACCCCTATAAGAAGAAAAGAACAAACCGAAATTGATCTAATATTATCGTAAGACATAATGCTTTCCCTCATAATAGCATTTGTGACACGCACTATCCAGCTCCTCCCAAGCGTATACGGCCACACGTTACTTCTCGCAATTCGCTTTGATGCAAGAAGTTGCCATGACCACGGCGCGGCGTCTGGTGTGGTGGAACCTCCTCGCCAGGGGTGATCATTTCCACACTCGATACTCAAAACCACTGAACTTCATTCTGTCTCAATCAATCCCGCAACCAAAACTCAGCTTATGCTCGCTTTCAGGCATACGTCCACTCCTACGTATACCATAATATTACTTGTAATATCACTACATTGACATTAGATAGTTTGAAAATCTAGGCTTGCAAAAGCTCACTGCTTTTCTAAATTGTTACCCAAACTTCAGATTGGCATCTTTCTCAACCGGACCTCACTCGATCACCTTATTATTCGGACTCGACGACCTTATCTCAATTCGAAAGATTAACTGAATTATCTTTCATATAATGCGATCCACAAAGTTCAAGAATATTTCGACGATGATAATCGAACGATGAAAGAAGCAATGAAATAATATATACATTCCGTTGAAAGTCAGCTTGCGTAGCTCGAGAAGTAAATCGTCGCGGACGCCGGTAGCGCTATCTTATCTCGCATCTTCAGGTAAAGGTGAGATAATTCAGAGCGAAGAACATTGCCGGGCTTTCTCATCCGTGGCGCAATGTGCAGTCGCCGTCGCCACCACAATCGTCGGAGGAATAAAAGACGACAATCGCGAGGTAATAGAGGAAAAAGCTCGCGTGAAAATTTGTCGCCGTATCGCCGTCGGCTGGCCGGTCGGAAGAATTTTTCCTTTTATCGGGAAAAGGTAGATGTCCGCATTTTCATCTCTCTCTCTTTCTCTCTTCTTCTCACTCCCACTCTTGCTCTCGATAGCGCAGGAAAAATGCCAATAAGCAGAAAATTAATGCACGATCCCGCTGTTTATATGTGCACTGACATAATCACATTGTGCTTGATTCATTTCAACAGCAAGGTTGGCATTAGCTGCTGGGATTAAATTCCCTTCATTTGTTATCATCGTTATTCATAACACTTTTTAAAGATATAAATTTATCCATGCGTACGTACTAATACGACTTAGCTTGAAAATATGGGACACGTTTTATTGATATTTTCTACTGTATCGCCATAAAATAGGATTGGTTAAGAATTTCATTCATCGTGATTACCATATGAAATTACTCGGATTATCTCATGATATAGTATTTATAAAAATGCAAATATCTATCGAGTATCATCAATCACGGTTTGGAACAATTGAATACATTTATTGAAATATTTCCAATTATGACATTATGAATCTGTGAGGAAAGTTGAAACCAGTTTAAGGGTTTGAAAATCGAACTAAGTTCACGCCGGAGACAAATGTGCTACATAAAATCGTTTATTGATATTTCCTTACCAAGGTCATAAAGTGCAACGTTAGACCCACGGATGAACGGACGGGTCGATTGCACAATTATCCAAGTTACATTCTACACTACTGGTGTGAACCTAATATTCTGTCGTACTAGGTGTGGGTTTGGGTGTAAAGATGTGTATACTCGTAAAACAAGATGAAAAAGCGAAGTTTGCGCCTACTATTATCTTCTCACAAAAATTTGCAATTTTTACGGGTCTCACTGTGAATATGATGGAATTCAAGTGAATATCCTCTTTCATTACAATGAAAATTTTACTGTAATTCACTTGAAAATTCATTCAACCACTTACAATGAAATTTCACTTACATACCGCGAATAGTTACTGCAAGGATTCAAGAGAGTAATAGCTGCCTTAGAGCGTAAAAATAAGCTGTTCGCCCGCAAAACAAGAGCAAGGAAACTCACTTCATACGCCTAAAAAGACAAAATAGTGTATTATGCATCTAGGAAATAAAGTGGGCTGTGGATGTCCTGCGCGTAATTGCCACCCGAGCAAAGCGAATGCGACAAACACGCAGGACGCTTGGAGCGTACTTTATTCCGAGTGCAATATGCGATTTTTTATGGAGGACTATGGTAAAATAGTACATTATGCACCTAAGCGCGTGTAGGCGTGTCGGCACTGAAGACTTATAACCCTTGCTTCCCTCCGGCTGTTACCTGCGTTTTTGCCGAAAAACACCAACGCTATCGAGGTGCATGCAGAACTTCTTTTTGCGAGGGAGATAATAGCGTTCTACCGCCTGGACACAGCGCGTGAAACGCTCTTTTTACTCCCTAGAAACAAACAAATTTTTCTCATAATACCTCTCCATACATTGCTCACTTCCTTTCCCGATCGCTGGGAATAAAGCAAGCGTAAGAGCTCTTCCTTCCCCCGAGATCGGGGGCTAAAGTGAACAATTGCTATGTCAAGGGACGATAGATAATTGTATATTTTACTCGGGGAAAAAAATGCGCTTCCAGCGTTCTACGTGTTTGCCACACCGATTCCCCATAGTTCGCCTCACCCCTAAATCCATGATATACTATTTCATCCCAGTGAGAGAAAAAAATGACACTTTTTCTCTCTAGCGTCCACTGAGAATAGCCCTTTTTCCCACTGAAGACGACAAATATTATACGCACCTCGTTCAAGTGTATGATTCACTAATTTGTTTCTAGGGAGTAAAAAGACCCTCTTAGGCTTAAAGTGGAGTGGAAAACGATATTTCCTCTCTTGTAACAAAAAGTTCTGTGCGCAACTTTGTTACGGAGGTTTTTTACGACGACTTATGACCCTAGAATCGCTCGAGTCCCTGTTCTAGTGCCGAACAATGCCTCTATGTGCTCAGATATGGAGTATGATACCCGTCTGGGTATCACACTTCATACACGTCGATCGATAATTTGAATTGAATTTTTTGAATTGAAATAAAACATATTCAATCGCCATAATCATCGTTTCATCATAATTTCCGAAAAATTAAAATTTTCCCCGCAGGGAAGGCACAATTATAATCACTGCTCCACAGTTTTTTTCCATTATCAATATCCAGAAGACAAATTTGTCTATCAGTTGACTCGAATGGAACGTTGAGAAACTAGTGGACTGCTCCTTTGAACTTTGATTTGCAATTAAATTCGATATCGTAAGTTGCTCACCTAATTTGAGCCTGATACCTGCGTTTTGAGTTGCAGCGTACGTTTCAAATTCACGGTTTCGTTTTACGGCAAGAAAACGATTTATAGAAGATTTCCAATGCTCTCTCATGTAGTATTGCACTTTCAGCTAACAAGTGAATATTTACTGTGATTCGACTCAATTGCTCATCCATCTTCATACGAGAGAGTCTCAATCTTAGAGAAAACTTTTTCGCTATGGTAATAAACTGATACGGGGGGTTGGCGAGTGAAGCAAGCAAGAGGGTGAATCCCCAGTGGGAATAAACGAAACTACCGGAAGACTATTTTGATTTGTCAAGCTCGCTAAGTTCTACATTTTTTTTCAATGATTTGGAGAGAAGTCCTGAAAAAAAAAACCATTTGCATGATGAAGTTATAGATTCATACTTTTTCCACTTTCCAGCGAAAGCAATGCGTTTTCAAAGTACTTAACAAATTCTTCCAGTGCTATAAGACGGTTGTCGCGACTCCTTTACCCTTTGGGGGTAAGCACTGATCAGCCAGAGACGGCTCTCCTGCTCGTTTGCATGATCGTGAACTGGGTCTTCGGAGACACTTTATCCATCTTGGGAAAGTTTTCTTCGGAGTATAGAAGGAGAACATGATACGTGTACGTTATATGAAATGCAAAACTTCTCACTTTTTATTGGACTTCCAAGTGTTATTCATGATTCACTTTCAGCATTTGTTTTCGCCATCATAGTCTCGCAGGAGTGGCACAGAGATAATCTTGGATGAAGAGTAAGAAAACAAATGAGCCGCGTATGAGGGGTGATCTGATAAGCCTAGCGCTCGCCTTTGACCAACAATAAATATATGTCGATAACGTCAATGAATATGTAGAAGATAGAATATTGAATTGTCATGTCAATTGTCCTCTCATTGTTTTTCTATCGTAAGGCTTTAGCCACTTACAATGTAATTCCGGGAATCCTGAGAAAATGTTTTCTTCAATCTTCCCCATAAACCCCCCTCCCCCAAGCGGGGTGGTAGCAACTGAGGAATAAACGCCAGTCGTCTGTCACCATGGAAAATTTTTCAACCATTATCAGAAATAAAAATATTAGGAAATCAAGTTGCAATTAACCGTGAATGAATTTTGAATGACATATTGTAAATGTTTCCGATGCTTCGGTATTCAACCATTCCGATAACTCCACTCATTTAACAGGGATTAAGTAGTAGGAGAAAAAGTTTGTACGAGTTTCGATACGACTAAGGGCACTTAAAATTCTTTTTCCAGCAAACGATCAAGCTAAAACGAACATTTTCCAATCTCGCTATCCTTAAAAATTTTCAAGTTTCAATAAGTCAATTTGGATTTCTAGAGGGTTTCAATATTGAACCCGGTCGAGTTCAATGATATTCGAACAACTCGTTCAAAACCTCGCTTATTTTTTGCTGATACAACTCATCCAATTACACCGCTAGTTTGAAGTGTAATTTATATTCATGCAAATCGAATAAAAATCACGAATCAATCGCTGCTATGGAATAATAAACGAGCCGAAAAATTTCCGGTTATTATTTAATTGTTACGATCCATGCGTTTGTCGACGAGTCCAACGAACCCATATCGATGGAACGACGAGACGTACATATATATCTACGCTGGACAACGCCTCGAAAAAGTAAAATTTCGTCACCACATCCGTAGCGACCACGTCATTTCATTCTCTACCGAACCGTGGAGCCTTTCTGAAAAAGAAATGACCCGGTCGTTGGGCGGAAATTGAATGTGGCCCGGTCGGTAATTCAGAAGCGCGTATTACTGCACACACGTGGCGGGGATGGTCGGGTCGCGGATATATGTCGTCCGGGCCAAGGAGCCGATCCGAAAGGACAGGGCGGGGCGGCAGGGCTCGTTCTCAGATTGAGGATAGAATCCGTAATGGCAGGCGCATTATTATTCATCTAGGGGCTCTCCTCCAGCTAGCTCTGTCGCTATTAAACTTGGCCGAGGATATTCCCTCTCACACTCGCCCGCGCGGCAACCGCATTCCGTCTAAGAATATTATATTAGGTCGTACATTATCTCGCTCTCACGCCCGCTTTTCCCTGCAGATACCGAGAGAGGTGAGCAGGCGCGGGGGGAAGGGGCGAGGGCATTACTTTACATTAGGTACACTTCTTCCTTCGGTCATCCAGACGTGTAGGAGATTTGTAACTCCCGCAAGTGCTCCCCACATATCCTTCGTCTCGCCGCGCAAGTCCTTGAGAAATCAACGCCTTGTTATCGATCTTCGAGCTTTTCTCTCGGCCCGCTTCTACCATGTCTCTTTGTCCGTTTTTCCTTTATCGCCCTGCTACGTGTATACAGATTATTTGCGGAATAGTTCGCCGGTGCTGCTCGTTACTGGTGGCTTAGCGTTTGACCAAGTTGAAGTTTTAATTTAGAAAAGAGAAAAATTAAAATGTGAGTGCAGTTGAAATCGATTTTTTCGCTCGAGGACCTTTCAAGTGTTATTTCGAGCTCTTATTGAGTTCGAACCATATTTTGAGCTTCAATTATTTTTTCCATTTGCTCGGGACTCCGCAGATTAAAATGTCTTTTCCAGTTCAAGTAATTACTGTGAAGGCATGAGTAAATGCGTCGTAAAGAATATTTCTTTTATTTCATAAACTTTAGTATGAACGACTGCAGATACTATCTCAAAAGCCCACCTCCAATAGTTTAAGCGAAATCGAAAACCAAAAAATAAATGGTCTAGTAGTGAATAACAGATGTGAGACCAATATACGATTCCATGATTCGTTCAATGAGGGGCCGGTTTTACTTATGGAGGACAATCGCGATGGAACTTTGCGAACAATTTCTGGGCACCGAAATAACTAATATACACAGCCACACAGGCTAACGTTTTGATTCTCTACAGATATTTGGTCAATAATTTCTTATTTTATGCAAACACAGTATATCTATATTTACAGAAACCCATATATATATATTTTGAATTTTAAAAATCATTATTGGCATAAAACCAATAATGATCCACAAATATCTTCCAGAAATCGAAATGTGGCTGTTTAAGTAAGCTATTTTAGTGCCCCGAAACCATCTCACAAAGTTTCATCACGAATGATCGCCAGGAAATCAAACTCTTAGTAAGTTAATATACGTGCATGTTCGGTATAACTACGAATCAAACCTCGTATTCTTCCAGAATCAGCTTCTTTGATTGTATTTCTGGTTGAGGTTCGTTCCTTACCTGAAACACAAATGGAAATAAAAATTTTAAATCATCTCATGAGCATTCGGATTGCGCGAATTAGCCATAGTACTAACACACCCGCCACCCACCTCTCCACACTCATGCAGACACGCCAACATTTGTATATCAATTATAGTATGGAGAAAGAGTTGGATCGTTATGTGCTTCTATTATAAAGTTCAAACCACTATCAAACGACACTAAAATTACGGGTGAAAAAAAAACCTCGGGCCGAATGCCTCCAAAACACCTCGAGGACTTTCCATCCTGCAGAGCCCACTCCCACACACGCCGCAGTCTCAAGGTCTCTCCTGGGGGTGTGGGGTGAGGCGGCTGGCGAGCTTTCGAGAGCTATTAGAAGAGTCGTTGAGGAAAGCGGACCGACAGAATCGGCAGGACTGATAGCACATACAAATCCTCATCAGGGTCCGCAGTCTATTCGTTTCTCCATGGAAGGAGAGAGGCTCGGGTCCCTTTCCGGCCAGATAACCCGATCGATTTCTCGGACCCGATCGTCTTAAATCACAGGCCGCGTGACAGGTCTATCTGGCCGCGCCGGGCTACGTGTCCGCCCGCAGCTCGTCACATTAATGCGGCCACGTAGCCTCTGCAAGAAGCGAGAGGTCCCTTTTTATGGATTCCTCGAACGAACGGACCAGACGACATTACTGGTATGTATGGGGCAGAAAAAAATGAAGATGGATCGAGAGTAAGTGCAAAGTCGTACAGGCTCCTTGATTTTTCTCTTTGATCCGGACCTGGAGGAACTTCCAGCCGAGTTGTATTCAGAATCTTTCCCAATCTTCGATGGGCTCGCGCCGAGGAACTTTTGTGAACGCATTAGGCTATCGAGCACATACGGCAATGCTTTTAGCTTAAGAAGTGAATTTCGCACGATATACGGTGCGAAGTCTGGTTTTAAGTTTATGCTTCATAGTGATTGAGGTCTTCGTATGGAAGGTTGAGGAGAATTGTAGGTTCGAATTTGCTTACTGGTGCGTAAGTGATAGTCGGGCGTTTTGAGAATTAACCCTTGGATAATAATTTTGATCCAGAGCTTGGATTTTAACTTTTCAGTGAAAGAAATCCTTCTCATAGATTTATCCAAGATGTTTGGAGAGAATGGTTTCTGTAGTCACGAAGGAGAATAAAGCAGCTATCGCATCAAGATCGCATAAATTCGTAGCTAAATTGCAGTTTAAATACGAATCAGCGAATATACGCCTAGTTGATCTTATCGAAAGGCCCGAGCAGGGCTCCCAATTTTCTCTACCTTTTCGCAAGCGCAGAGATGTGCGAATAAATCGTTTCGTTATAAGATCCAAGCCCCCCCTTGGGCCGAGAACAACAATGGAAACGCGGCGAAGAATTTAGTGGTTGATTTGTTCGTTACTGGAGAAGAAAGCTGAGGCTTGCGTGCAAGTGTTATTCCTGTGTTTCGGATTAACCTGAACATCTGTCACCGAAACCCTATTTCTATCAATGAAGTGAGAAATAACTGTACGAATTATTAGCCTCTCGTATTGTGTAGCAATGGAAAATGTGTATACATGCACATGCAATACATAGTGCTTACACATCAAATACATAAATTTTTACATGACTTTTCTATGATACTCAGGACTAATAAATCTGGATTGAAAATACTATTTGATCATTTTCTAGGATTTCTGAGAGATTTTGCAAAGCCACGCGACAATTCCACGATTGCAGGATGATAAATCAATTTCCATGACATTTCCGGTTGGTAAGCGGTGATATGCGGGTTTTCCAGAACTATAGAAATTTTGTACACTATGATACTACACCGGCTACCAGCATATTTCGGGATTATCTCGACGACAATCACAGGGAGACACGGATCGATCACTACGCTGAGAAAAATCTGGTTATGGACATGAGGTAACTGTACCCAATGCGCCCCTCCCCCCTAAGGGTTATTTGCAAATTTGACTATGATAGACTTTGAATTTTAAAATTCTGCGAACGGCATCTCAAATCTTAACTCAATACCTATTAGAAACCATCTTCATAATCATCATTTGACTACTTTAACCCATCGAAAATTGCAATTTAAAAAAAACGCAAAAAGGCTAAATGCACAAAACGTGTAGTCAATTTGGCACAATTTCTTAATCATTTGATACAGCCTATATAGGTCTACAGGGACGATCCAATTGGCATTGAAATAAACTCTCAATCATGTTCCCAGTGATATTTATACAAAACTTTTGACATACAACTCAAAAATACGCGTCTAAATCATCGTAATATGTCTATACAAATATTCAACGATTTCACTCAGTCTTTCCATTTAAAAACGCATAAAGGGGCACATTGGCTTCACTTTTTTTGATGCAAAAAACAGCAATTTGAGTAGGATAAAAAATAATTTTGAGAAAACTGATGAGACCAATAGAAAGCTGAGATGTTTTTACACAAAAAAGAGTAATGACACTTTGAGAGATAAAAATTATCGACACCCGATTTTTGAGGTTGAGTGTGAAAAGTGAAATAAGAAAATGATGAAAAAATCAGTAAGTGAAACTTCAAAGTGTTGTAGGAGAGTGGTTCTAAGGGCTAAATGGGTGGGGAACGTACCGAAAATTTTCTTTTAATTCCCCCAACATAACCCAAGAGCCACTGATGCTCAGAGAGCACCGGAAATACGAAATCTGACAATTGTGCCAAATTGACTACAGTGCCAAATTGGCTACAGTTACCTTATATTAATCCAACATAGTGTAGCGAAACCTTTAATACATTTTATAAGACAGAACTTCTTCAGTAAATGTTAAAATTACGGATAGTAAAATTTGCTCATACCTCTCACTATGTACATTCTAGTAAAGTTTACTATACTGAAGTATTCAGTACTATACTACTTATAAAGTGTCCTATAAGTCGAATAATGAATATTATTTTTTCTAGCGATGATTACATGTTTCGGATAAAGTTAATTAATATGACTTATCTTTGTCCCCGTAGTGCACTAGAAAACCTAGTAAAGATCTAGTGAACATTACTACATTTTTCTATCATTGTACATGATCACTGAGCCAATGCATCTCTCGAATCGCTCCAACTTGAGTTGAGTACGTTCCTCAGAAAATCTCGAACTTCAAATTCGTCAGCTTCCCATCGAACCACCACAAATCGATTTCAAAAGCAATCAAACTCGATGTAACTGGCGAAAATTGCGGCAAGAGCTCTGTAGAAACAAGCTTGGATATCCAACAGGCTTTGGACTCGGCTTATGCCGGGCCTTTTGAAATTTTCACCTGATGGGGAAAAGTCGGAGATGGGTCAGACCGCGTGGAAGCGGAGCGCCAGCAGTAGCGCGGCAACCGCGTCAGCCGCAATGCGCGTGCGAGGAGCAAACAGGGCAGCGTTGGGGTAATTTCGCAAGAGCTGCCGGGCGTCCGGCCAAGATAAACAAGATAATTAAAAGATAATGAGCGGATAGCGAGCCGAGGCTACGTGACCGCGCGTCCTTCGCGCGGATAATCTCGATCTGCTGGTGCTGCTGCGGTTTCTGCTGCATAAGAGACAGCAATGTTGCTGCAGACTTATTTTGTATGAATCATTCGGGCCAATTTCGTCTGGGATTTTTGCACTACTAAAAATGGAGCGAGCCGCTCGCGAGTTGCTGACATATCAATGAAGATTGGCGATGTTCCTTACGATTCAGAAACCTATAGTTTCGGGAGCTTTATGTAAATTCAATGCGGGTACATACTCATCCTGGCTATAATGTGTGAGATGTATGTGATCTCCGTATAGCCACCGTATCAAGTTACAATTAATTGGTGAGACACGACACTGTTCTATCTTTCAATTGATTCACAAATCAAAGACTAAAATATTAACTCTCGCTGATGAAATATAGCATATAGTTCAAGCCACATAGAATGAATGATTCACCTCGCGATATATAAATTGACTGCACAAGATACACGAACAGCCTCGCCCGAGCACCTGATTTCTGAATGGGAAACAAGTGGCAATGATCGGTTATTGAGCTCACCACCATGTTCTCCCTCTCCCTCTCTCTCTCTCTCTCTCTCTCTCTCTCTCTCTTTGCCCCCTGCCCCCCTTTCTATTCCTCTCTATATCATTCGTGCGTCTCTCTCACCACGAAAGTTTCGGGTTCGCGTTAATGTCCGCACATGGCCAAAAGGGGAAAAAGAGAGAATAGGCCAAGCGTATATCAACAGCCGCGGGGCATTTGGCGCGGGCGCAAAGCCGCTGAAAAAGCTTTATTTCTCGATGCTCCGAGATGATATTGCTCCTCTCTGGCGTTGGGTGGGGGAATATTCCGCGAGTTTTTTTCCAGCGCCAGGATGTGTGCGAGAGAAAGAAAATGCAAAAAAACCATTCCCTCTCCCCTTCCCCCCCCTCTCTCTCTCTCTCTCTCTCTCTCTCTCTCTATTTTCCAATTATTCTTTTTTGGGCGCACGAGCGATGTTCTATGTATTGAAAATGCTTTCGTAAAAATGGTGGCGTGTTTATCGCCAATGGTTTTTTCGCGTCGACTGCCAAAGGCTACGTGACTGTACGGGGCGATCGAAGTAAAAAGAACACAGACACCGTAAACGGAGTCGCTTTGAAGTGCCAACGCAATTTGATCGACTGGGCAGAGACTAAACGTTTTCATGTTCTGTTCATTATAGTTATATCGGTTGGCAGTGCCTATTATTCATGAAATTAGAAGACTTTCCTTCCCTGGACAAGTTATTCATTGAACAAAGATCTTTGGATTAATCATTTTATATAAGTTAATGGGCAAATATGAACGGCAAATTCATAATTCGAAGATAATATCTCGATTTGGATTACAATGATTACAAGAGAATGAAATTATTGTATCATATACCTCCTACTTTTACACAATGAAGAATAACCTAATTCTAACTTTTGAAATTAATCGAGCTGCAACATGAATTATAATATTTTTGGAATAAATAATCCTATTGATGATATATGTACATTGTTATCATGTTAATATAGATATATGAAAATTTCAAAATTGTATATATTAAAGTGAATAATAAAGTTATAGAAAGACTTGGAGAGAATTTGAAATTAATATATTCCTGTACAATGATAATTTGTTCGTTGTATCTCAAATTCAACATTAATTTAAATGAATCTGCCAAATGTGAAATATGCTTTGTTATGTGAGTGATAATTGAATTTAATAATCATTTTCTCAACACTGCGTAACTGAATAGTTTATTGATACTAGCATTCAGAAAATTACTGGATCGGAAACAGCGATGTATTCATTCTATTGGTACTAGTTTATATATATATTTGTGTACAATGAATTTGAGCCTTGAACGATCAAATAGACTATAAAGATAAATAACTCCTTTGAGATATTTAAGAACACCCAGAGCATCGAGTCATAATTTAGCGACACTCGGAGCATCAAAGAGTATCTGATGAAAAATGTTCACCAAAATTGATAGCGTTATTTTCTAACGGTATTGGATATAAATTTTCTCGACTCTACGTACATCTACATCTATATTCGGGCCTGCGGCATCTTAACAAAAAATTATGGGATGCGCAAAGAACTTGAGTGGACCAGCAGAACCCGAAAAGACGCGAATAAAAAATTCGATTTGAAAAAAGTCAATGTGAGTTTCAAAGAAATTATTCCAAAGAGAAATTTTGTGAACTAATAGAGTATAAGAAAGTCTGTTAAATTAAATGCGACATAAACACTCTCAATGCCAGAACGTTGAAAATAAAGAGGATATTCGGCAGTCATATATCTGTAATAAAGTAATATTCAACGCCGATTGGTCATCATGAAATTGCATCATTGCATGATAGTTTCAGTGGGTGAAATTGTTGTACACTACTCTGTTCCGCCTCGATACATGAATCATGTATATTAATTGAATAGTCGAAGTAATTTTAAGAACCAAATTGATAGAATCTTTTTGAAAAAAAGTTCCCGATATAATATAATTCATTACGCTTACCTCATATATCAAATTTAATTCTACTCTAGCAATATATACAAACATTTTGATACAAGAATTTCAATTCTAGTTGGATGTATCGGAATAGTAAGTAATTACTGTTGGTCAATCGAACTCGTTCTAAAGCAAATAACCATTGAATTCATGGTTGTTTGAATTTTCATAGAAATGAACAAGGCGGAGTAGGCGATGAGGTTCAATCACTCTGAAATCCATAGAACCAACCAATGCGTTTGAAGTGACAGATTTATTTTTAGCTTGTTTCCATTAGAGCTTTTGCTGTATAGGCTATGAATAAGCTCTTTCAAACTTTTCATTAATAGTAGCTGAGTGAAAAGTAGAGTAGAAAAGTGATTTTTCACATTTGGTTCTAACAGCTTATCTATAATTCCTCTATGAAGCGTTTCAAAGATTGTATTTCTGATTCGAAATGCCAAAAGTGAGTAGTGTTCCCTTTCCAGTGTTTTAATACTCGTATCATTTTACGAGATTTAACAAAGCGCATTAAAAATACAACAATGAGCCAGCAAATTCTTCATTTTACTATTTCACGAACGAATGATTATCAAGTTACGCATCTGCAAATGGAAATCTGGCGAATTAAAATCTGGCTCGGAAAACTATCTCGCCCAGTGTGAGCGCAGAATGCAAACCAGGCGAGGAAACGAAACATCCCCTCAGAAATGCATAAACGTTGCTAGGACGATTAGACAGCCGACGACAATCAGTGGCCACCATTCCGTTATCACGCTAGGGCGCGTAAACAAGATGGAGAGAGAGGGATAGAGAGAGCGAGAGAGAGAGAGAGAGAAAAGCGCGGGAATAAAGGGGTATGAGAGAGGCGCACATTTCGCGCTTTGTTGGCCTCGCAAATGGACTCTGGCCCTTTTTCCAGCCGACTTTCATAGAAGATTGGCTGGGCGCATTTGCATCGTGCATATGCATTCCGACACGGCGGCTGCAATCGGGTCTCTTCATTATCGTTTAGCGCGGTGCAGTTTCACCTGTGCGCCGACGCCGCCGCCACCGCCGCCTGTGCGATCCTCTTTTTTCCGCGGGGGGCGGGCTTCCATTTTTATCGCGTGCCTCGCTCGCGCTCGCACGCCGACTCGTCCATGAATAATTCAGCCCTTAGTTGGCGTGTATAATGCTAACGAAATTTCTCCTGCTTAGCGCGCGACCGAGCGACGCTCGTCTTTTTCGCTGACACTCTCTCTCTCTCGCGCGCGCGCGTGCGCGGGATGAACTTCGAATTTCGGAACGGGTGGATTTTGATTAACTCGCGTTGGTGGTTATCGTTATTTATGAATAATAATATCGCGCACTTGAGGATGCGGGAGATTTTCGAGAAAGGATTTGTGGGTTTCGGAAAAGAGATTTTCACTTGTAATTCATGAAAATTTATACTTTGAAGTTCGTCCGGGAAGAGGAGCTTGCTTCTCAGATTTCAGCGGATCGTGAATGCTTTCAGAGTATTTATCATGTGAATTGTCGTTCCGAATGTTAATTTGGAATTTAGAAAAGTTTGTTGGACCAGTGTCATCGTTTATTTCACTCTATCCGAAAGAAAGCATTGTGACGTGGTGAAAATCGAATTTCAATTTCGGTCCCTCAGGCCTTCGTTCACGTAATTTACGGGTCGATCAATATCGAACCTTACAGAAATGTTTAAATACATGCGTGAGTATACGATATTATTGGTATGCGATATCTCCCTAAGCAATAGCCCGGTCTACCTGAAATTTGACACACAAGTCAGTCTCGACAAGATGCAAACAAAGTTCAAACTTCAATAACAACCATTGAAAAATAATAGACATATTTTAATTTCGAAACGTGTGAATGTAAATCGTGCACAGAGAATTTGAATGTAGCTAGAATAAATGAATAGTATAGAGTGTCAAACATTATTCTAATAATCTATTACTCGCTCTCTCATCTTGTTAAATATTGATTCTTAATTGAATGTCAATAGAGCTAACTTCCACTCTAGCTGAAAGCCTCCTATCATTATACCATTTTACAAAGGTACTCTTGGAGCTCCAGATCAAATCCCAGCAATTCCGCGTGTAGCCAAACAACGTTGTTATTACACGCAATTAACAATTAATGAGTTTCATTCTGTTCATTGGCTGCCCAACGGCTCATTGACCCAGTTATCTACTCTGTGTGCTAAACTCCAGAAATTACTCATTGTGATGCAAAGAATTTCAACTTCTTAATTATTCACGCATCGAACAATCTCTGGGCTTAATCATGCAGAAATTAGCCCTGTTATACAGTCGTTCGATTAAATCGACGTGGTTGGCCCATTCCGGACGCGTATTATCTCAGCGCCAGGAGTACAGATGATAAGCAGCTCTTTACTGTTAGCATAAACCTAAATTCATACGAAGCCCTGTAACTGGCGAGCCATTTCAATCATTTACATAAACGGTTCTCACTCGTTTTTTTTCAAACTCGATCCCATCCGAGCTCAAGAGCCCAACGGTAATGCATCGTGCGTTAATAATGGGCAGTCATAAAGTCGGTCCATACTTCATTACCGTACTCAAACTCTATTTTCGCTGAATTGTTTTTCCACATCTTTCATTCTAATTAAAATTTTCCATTCCATTGCATCCGTATGAATGGTACTAATTACTCCAAACAACTTTTGATTAAATATAGGAGTAATTGATGTTTCCTGCAAACTTGTACAAATTCGAAATTCTCAGCAATGAAATCAATTATCTAGATGAGAAACCAATTATTTGAAATACTCTTGGAGTCTTGGAACTTTTGTGGCTTACCAAAGACGAGAAAGAAAGGAGGGGAGGAGGCAAAGTATTTATAATATGAAAACACAAATCCTGAAACTTTGAAAAGTGAAGATTGATTCAACATGGTCTTGAAAATAGTTGCTCCTATGTTTAGTCTCATTGATAATTGAATATTTATCTCCATTAATGATGGCAACATTGTGAAAACAGACTTTCGATTTCGATCTCAACTCTCATCTCCACTAAATCTCTAAATTTGACTAGCATGTGTACGATTCTAGAACGGTCGAAAACCTAGGTGGCTGAAAAGCCAAAAATATCAAGCAGCATATACCGTTTGATTTCTTGACACTTCACCTTTATCAATCAATTTATCCTCCACCATAGTCCTTTTTATCAATTATTTCGATAGGTCTTCATTTTTTTATTACATGAACATAATATTGCTCACCCCACTGAAACATTGATTTTTCCGTCAACCTTACGACTGAAACGACAAGTTTTCGAAAATTCTGTAACTAAATATCGAAAATTACGATTACTACTTTCACACTCTCATTGATTCATTCTAATGTGTGAATTTTACACATTAATATTTTAGTACTCTTTTGAAAATGAGATTTGATCAGAAACTTCGAATCTCATTATGGACAACTTCCTCAATCATTAACTAAACTGCCTGTTTTTATTTATTCCTTCTTCAACTGGTTGCTGAGTGCTCCATGACTCTCTCGCCTGTCCTCTCTATGCATCCCACTTTTCATAAAAGTATATGCGATCATCTGTTTGGATAATTTTTCAAATGCCAAAAATGCAGTCTGGAGCTCCAGGAAACAATTGTATAACAGTGCATCAGGAAACAATTGTAAAAAATTCTATTCGTTGAACAACCGAAATCAACTTATTGGTGAAGAGTGAGTAGCGATAATGATACAGGCATCTCATTAGAATTCTAATCTTCATAAAAATTATACTGTAACCGAAAAATGTTGCTATGGAAATTCCAATGTTTTCTTTGTCATTTAGAATCCCAACGTTCTTCGTTGAGCCAACCTTTACCGCCTTTCGCTCATCTCCATCACGAGTTTCGACTCTTTCCCTAACACCAATATTATTCAATTGGAAGATATTCCAATCAATTCAGAGCGAAACCAATTTCCTGTAGAACTTCCATCGTCTAACAAGCATCAATTCTCACTTATTGTTATACCGTCGCCCTAGATGTTGGTTCATTCCCTCTTGCTTTTATTCAAATTTTATGCCAAACGCGCTAGCAAAGTGAACGGACAGTGCACAGTACTAACTTCTTGATTTTTAATTCCATTGCTTCTTGCTCTTGTTTGGTTCCTCATCATTCTATTTGGTATTGGATCATATTAGTGTTGTTTCTTGCACCTGTGATCGATATTTATAAAGAAATTTATTCATTCATGATTCTAATTTTCTTCACCATGCACAGAAACAGGTGAAATATAAAAGAAAAAGAGGTTATGATTGATTGTACCAAGAATTTGCATTGTCTTTTATAGTTCCTCAATACACTCACGGAAGTTTCTTGGTGTTCCCAGAGGAATTGGGTCTCAGTCAAAATTTCGGCTACTCCCAAACAGAATCTTCTTAAGAGAAGACTTTTCTACTCCAATCAACAATATATTATGATTGAAAGTAGCGAAAATTCTGACTGAGGCCCAATTCCTCTGGGAACAACAAAAAACTTTTGTGAGTGTAGGTTTTGCTTGACATTCCATACTGTTTCATGCTATGGCATTATCAAGATTTTTTCTTTCTACCGAAGAAAATAAATTGAAAACATTAAGCATTTCAAATAATTGAAAAGCATACTATAGCGTCGTTAAATTTTGACCGAAGAAGCAGAATGAGTGGACGATTTCAGTTGCATGCCTTTACTTTCAAATCGATGTATTACTCACAAAAATAAAATCTTGGATCGGAAAGAAAAATCTGCTTGACGCTATAAGATTTCCTTTAGGATTCAGAAGAGTATTAATCCTAGAGGAGTCTGTTGAACAGGAGAAGAAATATTCTTGTTATAGAACCAAATAGATTCTTCTTCTTGAACCAAGATTACACTTTTGTAAGTGCATCATGTGCCCTATAGTTTTGGAAGGATTCCAAACCACTGAGTCGCGATGTGATGAAAATCATAATTTGTAATTATATAATTCATTATCCTTAATTATACTTTATAATTGTTTCCCTGTGAAGCCGAGCTTGTACTAGAGATGAATGAAATTGCATTGTTCCCAGTTAAAAATGTGGGTAACGTTATATACTCTGGAAATATACTTTCTACAAGTATAAAGTCACATAAAACTTTTGACCTTTGAGGAAAGAATCAATTGTAAATCTCGGTTACCTAAAAACCAGTTCCTCTAAAGAAACTATAACAACGCAACTTTGTATCCGGAATTTCAATTTATATTCAAGGTGGTAATTACGTAGAAATTTGTTGAAGAGTGATAAAACAGAAAAAATTCACTGAAGCTTGGGCGGACAAACTGGAAAGAAATAATCACAAGGAAATTCATTAAAATTTCTCCGTTATAATAAGATTGCTCACGCGCAGGGTATAAATTTCATTTTCTTCATTATTTTCGTCTTTTCCTTTTCTATTATCTTTCCGCAATTAGGGACGCACAGAGATACGAAAGATTTGGACCCATGTCTCGGCACTTTTTTCTCCTTACAATTCTAGGCCAAGCGAGGCACCGCAGCTTAGAACGTTAGAAGAGAGGGAAAACATTCTGTTATCGCGCGAAACGCGACGCGACGAAATTTGCGTACTGCGCGGGCGCACACGTACGTCGGACCGCAAATCTTTCTGGACTAGCATGGTAAAGGTCAGTGGTGCCCGTAAATGTGCCATTTGCGGCCGATTCAGCCACATGTATCTTCCCTTGTTCCTCCCCGAGCCGATTCGAGCTGTCGCGTATGCAAGGTGCTTGGATTTTATGGGTATAGCTACATTCATTGTAGCTTTTTGTGGTCCATGAACAGAGATTAGGAATTTTCCGTCTGTTGGAATCCTCAGTGGGAATCATAAGAATAATCGTTCAATATGAAGAATGATTGAAAATAATCGAAGAACCATGGAAGATACAGTATTTTATCGGAAAATGAAGAAGGTAGGTCAGAGCTCAGATTGTCTCGAAACGCTTCAAGTGGAAAATTCTGATTTATACCCTTTTCCGCTTTGTCGCGCAAAATTTATGAAGTACTTTCTGTGTTCTGAAAACGTCAGATAATTAAAAAGTTCTCGTGACCTGCAACTTTCAATAGATTAAAGTTCATACGACTGAAACATTCAAACATCAAGAGTGAAATTATATTCCGTGGAATTAAAACAATCCGTCAACCCTTACATATTCATAATCAATAAATACCGACTGATGCATTGTTCTCAAATATGCAACAGATACATCTAACTCTAATTTGCATTGCACTGTATATCCACGGAATGTCGTAATAAAATTAATTATTATACTTTCTCGCGAAGTCGTCTGTTGTACTGATTCATTCCCTCATGTATTTATTCAATCGTTAATATTGATTAACTGACACTGTCCATATAAATATTAATGAAACTGATAAATTTCAACTGGATACATGAGAGTAAATATTGACCCTTGCGCGCGTATACTTCAAAATTACGTGGAAGCGACAAACAAGCGTCCGGGTGATTTTTCACCTAGTCTACAACCTAATCTGATCGAGAAAAGCGAATGTTCGATATTTCGACTCTTCACTTTTCATGTGAAGTGGATTCCATATTGTGAATCTTGATAATCAACCACGCGACCATCACCACGGTACGTGCACATTCGCACTAAGAGATGTCGTCCCATTACCCGGAGATTGATGAAATCCATGTCAAGGCCGCATAGATTGTATCTCCACTCTCCCTTTGGATCTGCCCTCATTCTCGTTTGCTTGGGGGTACAATCGAAACGGCTTTGAGAGGGTGAATTCACAGGATTGATGTCAGACAAATTTCGGTGGTTGCGTCGTTGAAATACTCTGGGAAATGTCCGTGAATCATTCAGAGAACAAATGATAATCGGAATCAAAGACAGATGGTTAGGACTCTGTCAGCTAGATGTCACATAATGAAAGTACGTGGGAAGTTTTCTTCAGTTGATTTTCATACGAAGGATTTATCTCTTCGCGTAAGTACATTATTGTTATGATTTTTTTCTAACAATGGGAGGAAAGAAATAGTAAATCTTCATTTTCTTTGCCCGTTACAGACAATCATCAGCAGCGGGTACACACAGCAGCTTTGTGGGTTTTCAAGGTAACTTGAAAGAATACATTTGTACGTTGAAGTTAAAGTCTTTCCAAAATAATTAAACACTATTTCATTTGCACAAAAATTTCTACCAAAAAACAAAATCGTTAAAATTAATAAATTATTCAAGTAGTCATTGCCTTTCTCGAAAAATTTGAATGAACGCCAGAATTACGTAAACAGTAATTTGGTTAACCAAAAACAAGCATAACATAAATGTTTGCACCTGTGAAGGTCAACAAAACAAATAGCCAAAGTAGGGAAGAACTTGGCTCCTTAGTCACTAAGATAATTAGCTCTGCTAGAATATGTGTCAGGAGAGCAAATGAAAGTCCGAAAGCCAACAATTCATTTTGCGCTTCTCGCTATAATAACAGCTAAGCACACATATGCGCGAGCAAACGGAAAAGCAGACGAATAAGCTCGATAACGTTTTTTTTTCGAGTCCCGAGACGAGTGCCCGTATCCAAATATCAGGATACATTCATCGCGAATGAAAGAAATTAATTTCTCGCAACGTGGAGCCTGCCACGGTTTTTTGCCCAATTTTTTCGTCCCCACTGGTGAAACACGCGGAGCGAGCTCGAGCACGCCCCTGTGCAGGCTCTTCTCGTTTTGAGTGGAGGTTTTTTTTGACTCTGTTGGCTCCACGTCAGTCCGCAGCGACGGCGTGTAGGCGAGCCTTTAATAATGCCGCGCGTTTGTTCACCGGGTATCCCGTGTCAAATTGGTCCTACGTTGAAATTCAATAGGCGTCTCGTCTAATATTTGGAGGTGGCCGGTGTTTGGTGAAATTTTTTTCCCAACTGGTGAACAAAGAAAAGAAATCTGTCAAAGAAATCTGAATCAAAGGAAAGAAAGTTTGATACTACGTATTTTGGTTGATCAAAGAAATCTGTCATTGAAACAAATGAAGTAGTATCGCAAAGACTATATTATGAATTTTCACACGAGGTGTTAAATCGCGGATTTTTCAATTATGAACCAGATTTTTTGAAATATATATCATGCTTCTGAGGCGATTTCACTGGCTGTTCACGAGTCGCGAATAATTTGCGTGTTGAAATAGTCTAGAAGTGCAATACTAGAAATACAACAGTGGGAGAAAAGGGTTATTTTTTACAGACGCTCATTGTGTCGAAATTGAATTTGAGAGGGCTCCAAAAACAATTGTCTCAATTTAAGTTTCTTTCTATAGTCTATTGCATAAGAGCGTATTTTGAGAAAACATACTTTTAACAATTATTTTTATTGGTCGTGTGACTTCGTCGGTATTAATTCCTCCTAAGAAACTATACAAAATAATCAGTATAACTCGGCATCTAATAGTCAGTTGAAATTTGAAACTCGAGAAAGTAAATAAAATTTTTCTCGCACAGAATATTTATGAATATTCAATTTCGAAAAAGCTCAGTTTTTACATGGTAAATTGAGTTAGATAAGAGAATAAATTTTTTGTTTCAGATTTGGGATAATAAGAGATAATAACGGACAAGAAATTAAAAGACATTCTTCCAACTCGATAAAGAGTTGTTCCTTTAAATTAATTTGCCGCAGAATAACCCGCGTATCTAGTATACACAATCTTCGTCGAGACTTTCGGCGTGCGGATTTCCATTTTAATTATGGAGAATAATTATAAGAATCGTGCTCGAGTCGGCCAATTATATTTGCACGTGCTCTTCTGGCCACGTGAAAAACTTTTCTCCGGTGAATGACCAGGATGCTTGAAATAACAATCGACCGCACACAATGTGCGAGCGCTTTCAAATTTTCGCCCCGAATCCCAGATTTATTGTTTTTGGGCTTTTCTCCGCTTCTATCGTTTGCTGTGCTTTGGCGAAAATTCGAGAGGCCCTGACATCTCTGGCGCAATTTGCATCAAGAGCCAGAGGAGTGGACGAATTTAATCGTGGGAATACTCGACGTTTTCCCATCAAGAATTTCTACTAAAGTTACGATGTTCTTGCGCAACAAAGCAGATGTCAATCATGAAAAGTTATGACATGGATCCCTTACAGCTAAATAGCAACAAAGTTGTGATATTTCTATCATAAAAAATCGAAATTAATTTTGCATAAAATTGAACTGGTTGCATTTTCAATTAATTCGTAAGTATACAAAAATACTCTCATTGTGATACGCCCAAAGAAGTAGAAAGAACAAGTGTCACAACTGATGAACAAATGCAAAACTAATGAGCTGAATTTTTACATTGATTTTTTTACATCATTTAATGTCTCGAGTGACCATAATTCCTATTAATCTTGTCTGCGGGAGTAATATCAAGTTATCGACCTGATTTCCACATCAAGATAAAACTTTCTCCATCGATCTTCTCCAGAGCAATCACGAACAAATTCACGTTTGACTAACTGTAGGTACTTGGGAAGTATGGTTTGGCTTCTGGATCGTTACACGGTAGATGACCAATAATAAATTCAGAGATCAATCACTTCTTACAAATGTTAATGAATCAAATTCCGTATGAAGCATTTCAAGAGTCATAAACTGTCAATTCAGTTTATCTTAATAATATCGTTATAACAACGTTTCTTCTTCACAAAGTTTACTTGATTTGATATTTCTCATTTATGGAAATTTTTAACTGTGAACAAAGAATCACATCCGACCTATGCAGATATGTACAAATGCAAAACCATTTTTCAAAAGCATTCCATCAGGCTGGCGTCATCAAAGCAGTAGTTAGAATCGCGGACATCACTCGTCGTGTTACCCCTTCACTGAGAAAGCAAAATCGAGTTGATTCAACAATATTTTTATATGATTATATCCAACCCGATATTTAGTTGATCTAATCAAGCTAAGCGCATTGTACCAACAAGACACGGTACTATAGATTTGACAAGTCATTTCGGTTTAATCCAACCATATTAAGTTTTAGGTTAAGGATGGAAACAATTTTCTTCACCCGTTCCCCATTGATTCGAAACCCCTTATTTTATGAAGATCAAATTTCGTATTCAAAGTAAATCATAATGCTGGTCACCGGACGTACATGATCGCTACACCCATATATACCTATATTTTATATTGGATGAGCTACTTCAAGAGACAAGTTGTATAAGGTTCGGTAAAATTTTGCCTATAAAAGATAACAACATCGAAAAAGAGAGAGCAGCTATTCTACCAATCAGATTCCACCCCGCTTTGCTGTAGTTTCTCCGAACGTATATTCTCCGAAACTCGCGCATTCTCTCTCCTCTCTCTCTCTCTCTTCACCTGTACTAACTTTGTCGCTTCCGATGACAGCAACTCCATATCCGAAGACGCACTTTGTTCCTGTCAGTTTTTCCCGTCCCCACCTGATTCGCTCCCTCGAAAGCATTCCCGTTACGGTTGTTTAGCTGTTGCTCCACTTTCTGGAATGTAATGCACTTGTTACATCATGTCTTGGAATTAAAACCTCCTTCTTCTCTCTCTCACACTCACTTTCTACGACTTTTCATTTTCATCTTCTTTCTCTTATTATATTTTCATACAAGGTTAGTATAGTTATTATTATCTTCCTTCTCATCTAGCCACTGGTTTGTCAGCTTTCACGACTGTTGCTGGAACTTCTGCTAACATTTCACGGGACAACTTTCTATTTCTGGCACGCGATTTTCCGGGTGCTCTAAGCTATACACAATAGTTTGTTTTGACAATTACCAAACAATGAATACGCTCCCGGAGAAGTTTCACGGTTCGTATATTCATTTGAAATCCATGATATATTCATTAAAATGACGTTGTTTCAAACTGCTTATTAACGATAGGTCATATTCAAAATATGTAAAGCGAGAAGCTCATTTCATTTCATGATGAGTTAATCAAATATTCAGCGTAACTCGTTCATTCATGATGGATTGATGGAACATAAATAATATTAGATATTCATAATACTAGTCATAATTATTATCAATTGGGAAACTAAAAAAAAATACTCCGAACAAACAAATACTTTGTATTCATAAATGGAACAAAAAATTGTTGCAGAACATCACAGTATTGTGCTGTAGAGTGAAGCTAATTAACTCATTATATATTACATGAAAAATTCACTGCAATTCCATTCAATAATTCATTCACCTTCATACAGTGATTCTACCCCTTGTATATAGAGGTTTTTCGTTGTAAGCTTTCAAGAGAGTAGCTGGTATACATGAATGGGTTAATATAGATATACAGATGAGTAAATAGGTACACGTATAGGCGAATCCGACAATTTTATAATCAAATTATCGATCAGAGAGTTCCAAATATTTTTGAGAAAGTTGCTTTTGCAGAGTCATTTTTCTTTCTAGCTCTTTTGCTACTCACAACACGACCTGCCCTTTTGATATCATGAAGTACTAGTCACCATTTAGATTTTACTGTACAGAAGATGCATTTAAATATACCCGCCTGCTGATAATATTTCGAACTGAGAATTTTTAAATCTTCCAGGCATCAATCGGAGGTCTAACGATTATTATACATTTTAAATACTTATTGTTAAATTTTAATGAGAAAATTGCACATAGCTTAAGGAGACATTGTAGCAGACTAGTAAGAGTATGGGCAGCGTTGTCTGTCCTCCCGTTTCGGCACGACACTGGATCGTAGGAAGCCGATCCTCCCGAACAGTTACCACATCCCCCAGAGCATCGCCGACAACCCAAAAAGGGGTAAGTTGCGCCGGAACGATCATCAAAAGCATTGTTGCCCGACCGTAGTCTAATATGAGCGCGCGTTTATTGAACAGTTTCGGTGCCTATCCGGTTTTCGTTCTTGGCCACGCCACGACCGCCTCTGGATCCTGGGGCCCAGAAAGCGGAGCTCACAGGCCAGATCATGGCCGAGGAACGCGCCACGACCGCCCCGAGTGAAGTACCTGCAGGCCGACGACTATAAGCGTTACGTCAGATAGTGTGTGTGTGTGTGTGTGTGTGTAAACATGTGCGAATTGGCGTTCTAATATCATCGACGAACTGGAATACGTGTATTTACGTGTATAAATATGTACAAACAAAAAAAACATATTGGCCATCGCAACCCGAACGATTTTCTCTCGTCAGCTACCCATTTCGAAAGTTGTGTATTTATACGATTTCGATTTGATCATTACAACATGAATTCAATGGATTAATCAGAAATCGATTAGGTTATTTTGTATTATAAAAAAGTGTATGTGAGACTCATTGTATTGTGGACGACTGCCGTCTATCAAATAAGATATTCAATTGGATGCCTTTTACACGAGGCTCGTTATACGTATGAAATCTGTATTTAGGTTATCTCTCCGTAACAATTCAAACATACATTAAATTCGCACAATCGTTTCCATTTTGCTTTCTCATTGGCAAAGGCTTGTGACGGTATGAAAATCAAACTTTTAAATTGGACTTTCTTCATTTCCACAATCAGCCAGTTAAAGAATGCCGAATCCTATAAACAACTGTTTGTGTGTATGTACGTATGTGACGCTATTCTCGACACGTGATAACTTACAAAGGGATGGTCCGATCATCTTGAAATTCTGCACACAAGTCAGTATCGTCAAGATTTGAGCATGAGTTTAATTTTCAGTAATAACCATTGTTCATTTACCTAGCAGCCGTTGCTAACGTGTTCTGGGAAAGTTTCTCATAAATCTTCACAAATCCTCACCGAGACTTGAATACTCTCGGGGATCGATGAGAAGCAATAAGATATTTTTCTTCGCAACTGTTGTTCGCTCCCTTAGCGAGGGGCTAAGGGAGCCAATAACAGTTTCTCCCACTTTAAGGTTAATTTTTAGAACTTCCGATGACGAAAGACCTTCGCAACAGCAACCATTGTTAAGGTAAAAAAAACAGTATATAGTCCATTTTCAGAACTGATGTCAAAGGACATATTATCTTCACAATGATCCGTAGAAAGTGATATTCGAATCCCTATAGCAACCGTTGTGAAGGATTATGAAACAACCCACTGTAATTCACCTTCAATGATTCGATTCGAATCTCAGTAAAATCTCAACTCAACAAATCTCTCTGAGAAAGCCCACTGATCATTCAGTTAGCAGCGTTTTCAAATGATAAAAGTAGCTAATTCAAACCGATTCAAAATTTTCGATCTCTAGAGTACAGCCATGGCGAAACTGTGAGCGAGCTAATCGACGTGGAACAATAGCGCGGAGGCAACGAGCTCAGAGTGGGAAGTTGGATCAGCTCTCGTATCGATCGATCATCCAAGTCCTCTTTTTGCAAGTTCAGCATCCTCGTCAAAGATGTACACAGAGCGCAGTCAGCTTGCATCGGCAGGAGCGGTCCAATTCCAGAACGCCCGGGGGCTTTGCAGCCCGGCGCCGCCACCGCCGGCGTTCTATCTCTCTTCCTTTATGCTTTGATAATGCCGTAAGCATACACAGGGCAGAGGGCGGCGCAGGGGAGGGGGCGAGAGGGTCAGAGATAAGTGCGGCAAACAAGGAGGCGGTGAACCACCTTGCGGAAACCTCGCGCATTTGCGCAAGCTGGCCAAGACTCAGCAGAAGCCTCGGCACGCTGATGAGATCAAACAAGCCCGGATTAAGACACATTAGGCTGAAAGCACCGAGAGCCGACTCGCGCACTCAAAGCTCGTTCTATAGTGGCCACGTGACGCGAATTGCTCGCGCGACCTCTAGCTATTTGGCTCATTGGTGTCGAGCTCAGGCTGGATTTCATTTTCTACAGTCAAGCTAACCGGTGCTTTGCCAATTCAATCCTGTGGGTTCATTGTTGATACTTTAAAATTAATACTGGATTAAACAGATACAGATCGAGGATTGAATCAAATTGGCTTTGGAATCCGAGCTGTACGTTATCAGCTCGACACATTATTTACAGCAAGTTTCCATACGCTTTGCTTTCGCAAAGAGGAAACTTTGGAACTTCGTGAAAATCGAACTTTAGAATCGGACCGAAACCTGGAAATGTCAGTATGTTCGTCCGTATGCGTAATGCTATTATGAAACACGATAACTTTTGAAGGAGTTGTCTTACTGGAATTTTGCACGCGAGTCAGCATTGTAAGATAATAATCAGGTTGAATTTTCAGTAGCAACCATTGTTTATTTCCTTAGCCACCGTGGCCTTGGAAAGTTTTTCTTAGATCCTCCAAAATGCTTATGGAGACTTGAATTTTTCTGAGGATCAATGTCAAATTAGAGAGATATATTTCATAGCAACCATTCTCTACATCTCTGGCAACCATTGCGACAAGGAGGGAGAAATAAATTCGAGGTCCAGTTTCAGAATTTTCGATTTAGAAAGACATAGCATATTTATTATTTTACATCAAAGCTACCATTGCTTACATTACTAGCAACCGTTATTGAGGGAATGAAAAGTTGAGTATATATTCGGAACTTTAGCCGTCAAAAACATTTTTTTATTATTCAATTTGAGTCTCTCAATTGCTAGTTCACAAAGTCTCTTCGAGAAAGCATAATGTTAATTCAGTTGGGAGCGGTTTTTAATCACTTGAAAATCTGCTATCGTGAGAGATCTTTTCTAGTTAAATATATTTTTCATGATACGAATATATATTCAAGGACTCAAATTTCAGAAACCACCACGGTATTTCCAAAAATTTTGCAATGAGGAATTCGTTCTCTAATTCATTGTAAATAGAAATCAAAATCGTTCTCTTCTACTACTCTGATGTGAATTGAATGTGATTTTTTTTATTTATTTAGGCAATTTTAATCTCTGATGAGATTATTTTGCTACATCTTGGTTAGCATTACATAGGGTATATAAGGTATGACATATTGTTCTTTTGTTACATAGTTTTTTCCGTTTACAAATTAAGTTTACATTCTATGAGAAACCTGCGAGTCACTTTACATATGGTGGGTTTCGGATCGGCTAAAAGAACATTTGCGTGCATCGGTAGCTGGAATTTTAATCGTTCTAGTTTTTTTGAGAACTTTTTCCGTTGCTCTTCTTAGAGGGAGCATTGAATGTGATTAAAATAGTCGTCAGTTTTTGTTTTCTTGAAGAGAAAGTTTTGTAACGAGGTAAAATCAAACTTTCGAATAATAGATTTTGTCAATATTTTCAAGTCCATTACGTCAAAAATTAGCATTAGCCAGAAATTTCTGTCTGTATATCTGTATATGGGCAATTCTACCAACTAGGACGATTTTGAATGACATGGGTTTTTTCAATACCCAAATGCTGGAAATGAAAAAAAAAACTAAATATGAAAAATTTTTTCTCAAAAATTGGAAAATTTAATTGTGATACTGATATGTACAACGTGTTACTTCTTCGTTTACATCTGCAGCATCTCCCTAAGAGGTCGGATTTTTTACCTGTAATTTACCTTGGGATCGGCATAACAATACTTGATAGTTTTCATTAATGTGCTATACATATAAAGACTACTTACATGTAAGTGAAGCTTCGTGATGAAATTTCAGTATAGAATTATGTTCAACCTTTTTAAGCTACAACTTTTTCAGCGACCCACAACGCTCAAATGTGTTGATACAGTTCGATTAAGCACTCGAAAATGGAGAAATAAAAGTATGGAACATTCATGTGCCACCCGTAAAAAGACCATAAAAACATCAATTATGTTGAAAAGTAAAAACGTGAACAGATTAAAATTACTCGTTTTTCTCGCGGCACACTCAGAAACAATGTTGAAATCAAACAAAAAGTCTTGTGAATCCTTATTCAGGTTCTGATGAACATGCCTAGTGAATGCTGCAGTTATATGTTGCCTATATGGGGCGTTTCACGTCAACTCTTCGCGGCCGGTGCGCGGACATTAAATCTTCCCATTTAATCACTCGTTTTGGACTGTATAAAATAAATATCGAAATAATGTGGAATATGTTATCGATGTATATTTCCCTCAGCTTTTTGATGGCAAAGTTAGTTTCCTAAAATTTTCAATTTTTCACAAAAAATAACATAGAATGGGTTATTTCTTAAACAACTATTTTTTTCATTTTTTTTTTTATTAGTTTCAACTGAAAGCCGATTCTTTTATATTAATATCGACTTTAAACGAGTAGGAATTTGATATAATATATAATGCTCTGAATATAATGTTTTGAAGAAAATTCTACGTTACTTGGAATTACGAGTCTTCCTCCTTGTTTATATTCGTACATGTATACACGTGTATATATTGATGAATTTCGACTGTTGACCATTCCACATATTATTGAGGGAAGTATTGAATAATACTCAGTCGCAGCTACACTGGTTAAGTGGAAGCAGTAATCGTAATGGGTGAGTAAATATATCTCAATAGTTATACATTAACTAAAGTATTGAGTAAATGTAAAATATTGTCATTAAATGAAATAGATGAGTTTGCAAGAAGACAACTTAAACGCGAGTTCATGAGAAAAAAACGAAAAAAGCTTGCAGAAATCAGAGACCAGGAATTAATTCGTAAAGAAGCATATAACAGGCAGAAGAAAATTGAAAAGTTAGAGAATAAACAGAAAATTGCTGAAAAATTTGTTGACAGAGTAGAATGTAATATGTAAGTTGTTATGAATACATCCGATAAATGGAACAATGAAAATAATTTTTGTGTTTATTTATAAATTTGTTTGTGTTAATGTAGTGAAGATATTGGAGAATCAGACGAGAATGTGCAATCTGAGAATTTATTGATTATTGAAGATGAACATAATGATGATTTATGTATCCGAAACGAGATGACAAATAGTGCTATGAGTGAAGAGAAAATTCAGAATGATTCGTGTCTTTCAATTCGTAAAAGGAAATATGGAATTGAATCAACTGAAGGTGAGAAAAAACTGTTAAGGACTGATTTAGTTGGAGCTCACTGTGATACAAAGTTTCAATACCAAAATGAAAGTAAACTCGCCAAGCTTACCACAGCATTGAGTTGTGCTAAACGACGAGAACAAAAATTACGTAGAAAAATAAGTAAACTGCAATTAGTTATCAAGAGTCAAAAAAATAACTTACACAAATGGAGAATGAGATATTACAGGAAATTAAAATCAAATGAAGATAAAATCGTTGAAAGAGTTAAATGTATTGAGCGAAAAGGACCACGTGAAATAAGGAAAAGATTGATTTATTGTGAAGCTTTAAATGAACAATTGAAAATTCAAAAATTATCTGTTAGAAGTAAAAAGTCATCATTAGCATTTAATCACTTATTAGCAGGTAAAATATTGAAAAAGTATAGAGTCATGAATCAAATGAAATCCTTAGTGAGTATGAAAACACAAACTAAATATCACAATTCTAAATCGTTCATCGATAAGATATCTAATGCCAAGAAATCATCATGGAGAAGTAGCGTATTAGTCAGTGTTCGGACATTTTTAGAGAAAGATGAAAATTCTGCGCTAGTACCGGGGGTGAAAGATACAATAACAAAAAATAAAATCAAAAAGAGAAAGAGAATCTTACTTGACACTATTAGTAACCTTCACGAGAAATTCAAAACTCAACATTTGATGAAAATTTCAAGAGCAACGTTTTATAATGCAAAACCTTTCTGGATTGTAAGTTCAAAAGTAACTGATAGAAATACTTGCTTATGTAAAACGCATGATAATATGAAATATCTCATACAACAATTGAATTCGCTAAACTTCATTAGCAATACATCTTCGTTGAACTTTATCAAATTATTCATATGTGATGTTGATAATAAAGATTGTTATTACAGACAGTGTGAAAGATGTAAAAAGAAAAGCATTCAATGTAATGATCGTGAAGATTCTACGTGGTACTTTAAATGGCAGAGTGAGAAGCTTAGTCGACCAGGAGCCAAAGGCTTGACATATAATGTTAAAATAATGACAAAAAAAAAAACATCTGTAGTGTGAATGAATTTATCTCAGAAGTTAATTCGTCTATTCCAATATATTTAAAACACAGTTATATTACAGGACATCAACATAAAGCTCTCGAAAACATTATGATTGATTTAAAAGAAAATGAAGTATTTGTTGTTGTAGACTTTTCACAAAACTATATGTGTAAATATAAAGATGAAATTCAAAACGTTCATTTCGGCGCATCACAAAAACAAGTATCTTTACATACAGGTGCCTTTTTCTACATAAATCATTTGACAGGAGAAAAAATCTGTTCATCTTTTTGTACTTTGTCAGAGTGTCTTCGACACGACGCAGCTGCCGTATGGGCTCATCTTGAACCTATTCTAGAATTAATCAGAAATAAGGTTCCGAATTTACGGGTGTTACATTTTCAGAGTGATGGACCTTTGACCCAGTACAAAAATAAAACAAATTTTTCTCTATTTCAAAGTTATTGTGCATATAGTGATTTGGATTATGCAACATGGAATTTCACATCACCTGGTCATGGAAAAAGTGTGGCAGATGGAGTAGGAGGCTGTGTTAAAGGATTATGCGATAGAGCTGTTACTCATGGAAAAGATGTGATTTCTGCTGAATGCATGATAAACGTTATTAATTCAGCATCTTCACAAAAAGTTCGAGCATATTTGATATCAGAAACTGATATGCAGTTAGTAGACTTGAAAACTAAACAGCTATCAAAAGCTGTGAAGAATACAACTGAAATATTTCAAATAGCCTGGTTTCGAGAACAAAGAGATTTCATATATCTGAACAGTTTAACATGTTCTTACTGTTCATCGTTTGGCTTATATGCTCAACCACGCAGTCATTTCTCATTAAACCCCAGTAATTTTCTTGAAAGAAATTTCAAGAAAAGTCTGATGTTTCAATACGAGTTAACAAAACTATTGAGGAAGTATGCGAAGTAAAATCTGCAAAGAAAGCGAAAAAAGATTCGAAAAGTTTAGGAGAGAAACAATCGATCAAAAATGCTTCCCGTAGAAAAGGCAAACATACACGTAACTGTAAGAAAAAAAATGTTGATTGATATAATTGTGTGTGTGTGTGGGGGGGGGTGTATATTTACAATGAAAATATAACTATTGTTAGATTAATAAAAATTTTCTAACCAAAAAAATATTTTTTTAGTTTTTTACTTGTAACTTTTTCAGCAAAATGTGAAAACCGTGCACACACCCAGAATACTCATTCTCGGGGTATCCTCTACCACATATAAAATTTTCAAGACCGTGCTTACAAATTTATTTGCATTTTTTTTTTCCAAGCAAAATCGTACTAGTTGGTAGAATTGCCCATATATATCCCTATGGGTAAGTAGATGTGTGAATATGAGTGCGTGAATGTAAAATTTTTCTGGTGTCGAACAATATCACACAAAAAGTTAGTTTTCATGAAATTTGCCCGGCATATCCGTGTATGCATACATGGTCTATCGCGAGACTTATTGATTCCCGCGTTGCTCTATTATATTCTGCCCTAGAAAGCCCCAATTCATATTATCACTGTTTTCGGTAAGGAACTTAAGGGGGGATATACAGTTCGAACGAGGAAAAAAAAACTCATTTTTGAAAATCGTTTTTCAAGGGTAGTTTTTAATCAAATCTATCGAAAATTTTTGACAGTTATAAGTTGATCCATGTAGTATACAAAAATATTTTTTTTTAATTTTTTCTAACAAAATGGCGGCCGTTAGATAGCGTTGAAAAAGTACCTCTATTATCTTGTGCCGGCTCTCCTGGTCGCAATTTTGATCGGAAATAAAAAAATCAAAAAAATTTACATTAATTACATTCACAGTTAGTAGATGAATTATCAAAAAAAAAAAAAAAAAAAATTTGCACTTTTGGCGTATCTTTTTCGAAAAACTCAATTTTTTTCAATTTTTTTCCCGCCATTCTCTCACATTTTTCCATATTTAATAATGAAATATTACAATAATTTTTAATTCATCTGATAGATAATACTATAATAAAGAAATCCTATAAGTTTCAGCTCAATCGGATAATTAGTTTTCGAGTTATCACCGGCATAAACTCCAAAAATGCAGTTTTGAGAAAAACGCGTTGAAAGTTTTAAATTACCGTTAAATCGTACTTACACTTCAATCAGCAAACCCTTGGAAAAAACACTTGGAGTTCGAATTTCGAAGAAAGGGTTTCAGGAGCATATTCTACGGAAAATTTACTAACTTTTTATGAAAAAAAAAAATCGAATTTTTTTTTCATTTGAACTGTATATCCCCCTTAATTCCCCTCGAGTATTGAATCTCTACGAGAAGGCATGCTGTTCATTTAGTAGGCAGAGGCTCGGAACGTCAATATTTGTGAAGAAGTATCTCTATTCAACGTACGTCAAGAATGTCTCCCTAATTGTGCCTCTGCACAGATAGTAAATCTCTATATTGAAAGCTAGACCGGCATCGTCGCACCATCATAATTCTAGCCCCTCTCTCTGGATTCCATCCCTGAATTTCATCCTGAAATTTCTTCGCTAAATTTCGTCTCCGTCATTCATTCCCGAATGTCATTCCATGGGTGGCAGCGTTAGTTAGGAGCGTTAGTGAAGAACTCGTAAAATTATAATTGAAAACCAACAACAAAAAGTGGCTATAGTTAAAACAGAGATCAGAGAGTGAAAACTGCAGAACAATAATTTAAATATAAGAGTTGGGAATTTGATTAAAACAGAAGTCTGTGTATGGGAATTGGAACATTAAGAATAAAGTTGGTATGACGACGAATGTAGACAGATAACATGCATTGAGGAGTAAAGTTCAGATATTGTGACTCAAAAATTGGAAGTCTCATTTTTGGAATGCCCATTGGGGAATGAGAATCAGAAAACAATAAGAAGAATTGGAAGTCCAGAAATTGAAATTGGAGAAAAGGATTTCCAGATATAAAAGTAAATGACTAGAGAGCGGTAGTTAAATAATAGAAATCGAATAATATAGTCAGAATATAAGAGCCAGGGAGAGACAGAGAGTTTAAAAAACATCCATTAGAGAATGGCAATTATGACATGAAAGTAAAGCTGGTGGAGGAGTTCAAAAGCCAGAAATGGAAAACTGAAAATTGATGGAAATCGTGTGGTAAACAAGCGAAAGAGTACGAAGGGTTAATACCCAAGCTCCATTCTCCGTGAATAACAATAATAAGATTTATCATAACAACGATATCATTCATGAATTAACGATGATAAGTTGTTATTTCAAATCATTTCATGTTCCCGATACGTATTCGATTTCGAAATTCACATCTATTCCTGCCTCCTGCAGCTCCACAGAGCGAAGAGAATTACTCGTATTTATTACTTGAGCGTGTGCATAAAAAAAAGTGCACTTGATTAGACAGCGTCGCACCATCATAAAATCACTCACAATCGTCGTAAACACTTTTATGATCTTCTATGGGCGCACGAACGTAAACGTGCTAAAGAGCATTTGAGTAATCGTTAAAAAACTTGGCCGGTCGTACTCACAAGCGGCGAATCTCTTTTTCTGTGTGTTTTCTCGAACAAGTGACCCACGCAAGACTAAGCGACGGAAATCATTCCACGAATACGATAAAAATTTAACGATTTTCTTGCTCGTTTAATGCGGTGCGGAGAATTGAGTATCAACGTTTGCGTCCGACGTATCAATCAAGAAAAGAGAAATAATGGTGGTCGTTGCTGTTTGGTACGATCCACATTATTTTTAACTACGTTGGATATGCATGAAACTTTAATTGGATTGCATTTTTGCGGTATATGCATTGCTTTTGTAATTGATTTTTAGACATATATATACGATTCATCATTAAAGTAAGAGTAGATGTCAGGGAATAATGAGATGAGCGCACGGACATTAGTAGGGATGAGATATTCACGTCAATTTTGAGAATTGAGTTTAGAGTCAGATTTAATGCATATTATATTATTAATCCGTAATGAAACCAAGAGATTATTATTATCTCAACAATTAACAATACTCGGAATGAAACATTGACGTCAGTTCCAGGGATAAATTTCATTTCATGTATTACATATCACAGTATTGAAGCGTAATAAAACCATGAGATTATTATTATCTCAACAATTATTTTCTCTGTATAGATATAAACGAATGTCAATCGACAATAAAAAAAACTATAACAGAAAAAATAGCGCATTTTGAAAAATTAATGTCTTCCGCATACTATAATATCTCTGATAAACGAATGGTAATTCACCTATGATCTTTCGATCATAGACAAAATAGTATATTATGCAACTAGTGCGTATACGATATTTTATGTTATAAGTGATCCAAACGCGAATTTCACTCATCGAGATTTGAGTGCATGAAATGCAATTTCACGCACTAGTGCGTGAAATATTTTACGCATCGGTTTCCGTGTGTGAAATATTTCACGCATCGATTTCCGTGAGTGAAATGCGATTTCACGCACTAGTGTGTGAAATATTTCACGCACGGAAACCGATGCGATTTCACGCACTAGTGTGTGAAATCGCACTTCACGCACGGAATTCGATGCGTGAAGTGAGCGTTTATGATCACGTATAACATAAAAAAATCTAGAAGATTATAACGATAACAATAATAATTATCACTGTAAACACATTCTTTTACTCAAAAGTAACGAATTTAAAGAAAAAAATTATTTGGATGAGGTAAATGTTATTTCTTTTCCAATCCTTTGAAGTTCATCCATTGATTAATGAAGCTCTTCGGGATCACAAAAGAGGGGGAGGGGCAATTACGCTGAAAATCGACTGTCTCTCTGTCTCTCTCCATGCGGTGCCTCGAACAAAAAAAAAATAGAGAGAAATGAAAGCGCAACGGCGAGCGCGTGGCCTGACAAACCATAAAGTTCCTGTAAAACACAAATCTACCTTCGTAACTAACAGCGTCGTTATTTCTGACACTGCAATTAATGCTAAAGCGAGGCGGACAGTTATCTCTATCTCGCTCCATCCGCCGCGATGACTCGAATAATAAAAATAAATAAAAAAGAACAGCCGATCCGCCGAGGGGTGGAAAAAAAAGAATGGAACTAGACAGAGGATGCGCGCGCGAGTGTGCGTATCGATGGGCTGTAAAATATTGCTATGAAATATCGGGGCGGAACTGAAACGTGACGGGGCTCTCGGGCGCAGCGCTTGCGGATGTTTATCGGACGCGAAATTAATTACCCTGAGAAGTGCCGCATGATTTTCCCGTCAGCGGATAGAGTAGCACCGCGGCTGCAGCCACTTCGCAAATAGCCGCGTGTGCAGGGCGCGGCGGCGGCGGCGCAGCAGCCGCCCGACTCCTTATCGCTGATAATTTATACGTTAAGTTGGGGCCGACTTAGCCGGGGCTTTAACTACTGCGAGCTGCGAGCTGCGAGCTGCTGCTGCTGCTGCTACTACTGCTGCCATGGCTGCTCGATCTTTTCCACTTTCTCTCGAGCGCGAAAAATAAACCATGATTCAGAGCACGTTTGTCACTGACTAATGACCGAGGATGGGCTGCTGCTTTTTCCACTTAATTTATAAAGGCGATGCGTCGTCATGCTGCCCTGCCAACGATAGATAGCCGAGTGTCCGTCGTGCGGTAGATAAAGTCTGACCACTGTACACGCGGCCGACGCACCTAATGTTTCGCACTGATACACTCGGCGAGGGTACGGACGAGCTTACTTATACACTGAATGGAGAGGCACTTGTATAAAGCATTTCTGATATAATCAGGGCATGCTTTGATTTGCATTATGGACAAATAATTCACCAATCGATAATAACTTCACTATAATAACTTCACTATAGTATTCGAGACTGTAGATTATGCAGAATGTATAAAATACTTTATATACGAACTATTTTTGGTTTGAACAGGAATTCCGAGTTGACGACGACAACGACGATGGCAATGGAGACGGTAACAGCAACAATGCTCGAGTAGCCGACCCGGAGATTCTCTCGGATAACTTTGATATTCGAAGATGAATCAGCAGTGACTCGCTCGTCTTTGATGTCGAAGCCAAATAACTACGTCCGACAGATTTAGTTACCTAATTCAATTTATCCGATAAAAGTAGTGGAACAGCTTTCCAGTGGAATGAAATTTCATCTCTGGATTCTTTATCAGCACTCGTAATTGACCACCGGCGGGTGATCTCCATTTGCGAGGATAAATGAAGCGACGCGTGCATGTTCGTGGCGTGACACTCCCACGGGATGGTTTTTATCGCGGACTCGGCTCTTATGGCGTTTGTACAGGGGATGATTTTACTGATGGAGTTCATGGAAGGAGAGTAATTTCTAGAGACAGTGATAAACTTGTGACAACTAATGAAAAGTGTCGGTGTCCTAGTGAGAAATCACGGATTCTCAAAAAGGCACATTAATAATACCATACGAATGTATAACTTTCAGCGAATCAGCTTTCAAATTTTGACTGTAGATATTACGCGTGTTCATGGCAGAGTTAGAATGGAGAGGATGAGTAGAGTGCATGGATTAGTTGAATTATCCAAATAGCTAAATATATTCTAATATGTGAAACAATATACAAAACTCGACTAAAATATTATGTTATTTCGCCACTAACACTATAACTATGAAAACTAAATCGTGGACGCTAAACAAGAGTGATCGCAGTGGACTTCTTATTGAATTAGGAACGCGTCTTAAGGGCAGCTAAGTTTGAGACAAATACTGTAGATGGAAACTCTCCGCTTGATGGCTGAACCCGAAGTGCTGTTCGCTTCGCGAGCCAAATTTTCCTCCGTCTTCTATCGGTTCTCATTCTCCTTTCCCAACCCTTTGCTGGCCGTAGCGCTGACGGAAAGAGCGGCTCCTCGGAACAGGAGTACGCTCGGGTCCCTTCTCCCTTGTTTCTTCGCGTGGGCCAGCCATGCTGTGGGCAGTGGGACAGATTGCATGGGTAGATCCTGAGATCGCCGCCCCCACTTGCCGGTCTACAAGATAGTCGAGTTTACCTTACGACTTCATCGAGTAGGGTGACCCGCGTGTCCAGGAGTTGCCTCCTTCCGAAAGACAAATACACAAACGGTCAAAGACCTGTCTAGCGGCTTCTCGGTCTGCGGTATGCCTATGTGGTGTGTCGGCGCACGTACGCTTATGGGCTCTGGGCGTCTCGGTCGCGTTTTCATCTTTATTCAATATCCCCTTTTTTGTTGCAATCTTTTAATATTTCCTTTCAAACTGTTATTTGAATTTTAAATTCTGGTGTCCCGCTTAAGTATCTGTTGCTCGTGTCCATATCTACGTACATAAATATGCACGCAGACACGTTTTCTTTATTGAACATACACCTGCGTACATATCAAACGTTCAATATTCGTTTCTTCGCTTGCTCCTGCATAATTCTGAAGTCTTTGGTATAATTCACCTCGTACATATTTGTACGTGCGATCGACACACTTTGGTGGATGATCCTGTTCGAGAATCTACGCGTTGAGTCGTAGAAAGCCGTCCCTGAGCGCCTTGACTCATAATTTCTAGTGGTTGGATAGATGTTTGGGACTGGCTTGAACTATGGCCACGCTGCAATTTACAGTTTCACGAGCAAGCGCATGGTGGGCAGTTGGAGCAGCTGTAGTTGTCGCGTTCGCGCGGCATGTCCCCTTCTCGGGTGCGTCTGAAATTTTTCCGTGCCAATATTCGACTCGGGCGGCTCCCGCCCTTTTTCCATTGGCGCCACCATAGGTTTCGAGTGCACATGCCCGCTTTTCCCGGTATTTTCCAGAGTTCACAGAAATCCGAATTTCGATTCACTGTGATAGTAATTGAAAGCAGATTCCGAAATACGATATCGAATGTAGCGTTTTTCGAAATGAAACTTGAAAAATATCAGAAACTTAAACGTGCTAATCTGTGTGTGGGAGCATAAGGTAGCAAAAGTTTCCCCGAATTATTATCATTATTCCATCAATGGGTTTTTTAAAAATAGTGTTGGAAAAACTATTATTCAACTTAGGTTCAGAGGGGATTGTATTTGTTTTTCAAATTTTTCTGAGTGCCTGAATCGTTTTTGTAAACGTCTTAATGGCACTTCGTCCGGAACTAGACGTTTTCAAGCAGATAGTTCTGAAAAGCCTTATTCGGAAAAGTGCAAACATATAAAGTTACGAGCACTCGCAGAAATGTTTACTATATTACTATATTCGTACTCCATAGTCATTTCTTCCTACAAATCCTATTCTTGTTACATTCGTTATAAAAGGGGCCAAACCATGATAAACAATATTTCCATGGACCAAGGAGAATTTCGACATTTCTCAGAACATTCTCCGTTGTGAAGAGTACCTATTTCAGAGGATGGAAAAAAATTCGCAGTCGTTGGAAGGCGACATTCGGCAGAGACAGAATACAGGATGGAGAAGTTTCGTTAGCGTAACTCACGCGCACACGGCAGCCTCGAAGGCGATGTTCTGGCTTTTTCATTTTCTAGGTTGAAGCTGCAACGAAACATCGCCATCCTTCCAGCTGACACGTACGCACACACATAGCCGGTTTGTCCCTTGTCACTTCACCACTCAGAATTTCTCCTCATCCACTCTTTCACTTTTGGCCGTCTGTTTTTCTCGCTCCCTCGCCCCTGCTCGACAACCACAGCCATTTTCGCGCAGGGACATTTCATTTTCCCTCATTGCGGCGGCGGTGGCGACGTCGTCGGGGTCAAGGAATCAAATAAAATATATCCCCCTATCTCTTTTTCACTCGTCTCTTCGTTATCCAATTTTTCTTGGTGCTGTCTGTCTTCTTGCTCACTTCCCGTTTATTGCACTCGGGTTCCCCGTTTTCTCACCGAAGAACTAGACGAAGAGAAGAGGATATTCAATTGGCGAAGAATTAATTTCCTGCGCCGATGAGAAATGGACAATCGGTGCACGGACGACTCGGCAACGGAGGTTTGCTAGAGTGACTTCGGCTAGTCTGATTGCGGTGAAGAATGGAAAATAGGTGGAAATTTATCAAGATTTAATTATCTCATTCTGATATTAAGTGAAAAAACAAGCCTCGTGGAAACATTGAATTCGAAGCTTTTGTACAGAACGAAATTTGTCTTCTTTCATGAAGATTTTGAAGATCAAATATCATATACTAGCTACTTTTTCGTCAAAAAACCCAGAGCATTGAGAAAAAGTGCCCAGACTTGGCACAGTACTGATAAATTCATGTACAAGGCAATTACTCTTCTGTTTCCTTTTTGTCTCATACATGACGTCGCTATCGATTGTTCATGCCTGGACAAAATTTCCGGAGAGTAACCTAGTAAGAGAAAAAGATGGCAGTAGCGCAAGGAAGGACACGAGAAAGATCAGAGAAACAAACGAAGCGAGAAAACAATAGCATTGAAAATTTATGTGACGAAAGAAATAGAATTGCTTTTGTCCGTGCAAGCTCGATTCATACATTTTTGCATATCCCTACCATCTCATGTATTCATATTGGCCGAGTCGAGATATTCTGAGTATTTGATTCTTCCTTGAGCATTTTAGACTTGTATTGACATTCTACATGAACTCATCATACATTTGTATTAAATTTGTTAGAAGATAACGTTTCAAGAATGTTCTCACGAAGGAATCCAAAAATAATACAAAACATGATACAAAAAGCTCGAAGTGAATTAATGAAATTATAGTACCTTGGTGCAATTCTGTTATGATCATTTGACCAATCGGAAGATTATGCTGTGACTATAAATACCAACACTGAATATTAACGTTAAGCTCTGATACTCAGAGCTCGGTTCAATTTATCCCACAAAAGTACAGGCATGAATTTCAATGAACAGCTGGAGAAACTAATTTAAATTACAAACATTGAACGAGAGGACGGATTAGCCACTTTCGACTAATTAAACTTTTTGCGAAGCTGTAACCATCGGTCCAATGAGTATAAAGAAAAGAACGAGATCGTAAATTGGAACAGTCTACTGGGAGGAGACGAGAAGCGGGCGTATCGCAGAATCGACAGTATGTTTCACAGAGAGCAGAGAACACAAGGAAGCCGCTACCACTGGTTCTATTACGTATGGAGCAGAAAAATCTTAAATTCCCAGTATTCCGGAGCCCGCGAGAGAAAAACGGAGTAGACTCACGTTCGAATATTTGGCAACACTGGTAGAAACCAGAGTGCAAATAGCAAATGCATATACACAAACACAATGGTATCTGTTTCGGGCGACTCGGTCAAACGGGCGATGCATTGTTTTCGGTTACGTTCGGCGGTTTTATATCCCTCTCTAAAGAATCGCAACGTGGACTCTCTTTCTCCTTTCCTTCTCTCGTCACGCGGCTCTAATTTTGAATTAGCTGAATGAGCGGCGCTCTGCCAGGTTTGTTTTGTTTTCAAGTCCATCGGATGTTCACCATCGTACAGCGAAGCTCTTACGATAATTGAACGTCGGCTCGGGTGGGAGAAACTGTCGAGTTGATTTTTCATTGGGCTGGAAGAATAGCTCCTTGCAATTACAGATATATACCGTTCCTGCCGAAAAAAAAAATTGGATCTCGTTTCCATCAAAAGTAATGCTGCGAGATTAGAAGTTATTTTCTTTTAATTTTTGTTTCATCCGTTATTATTTATATGTATTTCTTGTAGAATTTATAGAATTTCTTCAATTCGTAAGATTTCAAGTTTTATATTCTTTGAAAATCATTTACATCCATGCATGTATCATATATGAATGTTTATACATTTGTTTATATCCAATAAACTATTTGGTCTCTTTTGAAAATTTTTTCATCCGTTTTAAGTTAATTTTAGTTAACATGAATTGTACAGTGATACCATTGGTGGGAAATATTGAGCTTTAAGGATACTTAAAGCTTTACATCCAAAATTTAGTAAATACTATTTGGAAACACGAAAATTGTGTATATTCATATATATCCAGTCGGATCAACGTATCATCCATCGTTCAGTTAAAGCTCTTTAGTAGAGGATTTCCAACAAAAATCGTGTCAGTATTAAAAATTGGTCACGGATTAGCCTCAGTGCTCACGTACACGCATGTATCACTCCAGTGCTCTTTGGAAACGAGCAAATTTTCAGCAGTTTGGGAATACAATGGCAGTCGTTGCATCGCTCGTTCACATTGCTATACTGGCTCAAAGGACTAATTTACCCGCCACACTGTATATACACATAGACTACTGCTATCTGTAAAACCGAATTTCCTGGGCTGACAGTGGAGAGCGTGGGTAAAAAAGTTCCTTGATTTTTTGATTGTCTAGTAGTATCAATTTCCAATTCTAACACGCTTTCATTATTTTTCATTTTTTTCTATAATAGTCTTTTTCTTTGAGTACGAAAATTGAATGCACATTCGTTATGGTAAATCGATGGAAATACATCAATTCATTAGCAGTCCAATTTTCAAATGGGTCTGTTAAAAAAAATATTATGATTAACTATTTATCTGTATTCTTCACAGTTATGAAATTTCAAATCTATTTACGAACATTCATCGAAATATTATTATTAATATACATCAACAATATTAGCTATATCTAGAGAAAGAAAATAATTTCGATAAACAGAACCGTGGTGAGTTTGATCCATATTTGATTTTTTTAGAATAATATTACGCTGAAGAATCGGTCTAAAGAATAATAGAATGTTTGATTCAACAATAACAATATGGAATTTCATCCAAAACCAAGAGTAGGTGGATTCAGTTCAATTTCAACAGAGCGAGATAAATTAATATATTGAGAGAGGTCGCCAACGAGAATTATCAATCGAAAATGAGTCGAGTTTTAATTAATCTCAAATAAATTGGATGTGCAAGTAATTCAAATATATGATACGATGCGATCTATCGAATTTTTCTTTTTTCAAAGAGTTATTAAAACCAAGCCGGTGCGGCGTAAAATCGAGCAGTATCACACCTGCAATCGATACGTACAGGAACAGGGAAATCTTAAAAATTCGTATTGAACTAGAACTTTTGGCATATTCGAAAAATCACAGTGGATATCCTTATATTGTACCGTTTTTTTACTACTCCCAACATTGAATTGCCAAGGGAAAAGAAGGTTAAAGCCGCAGTCAAAAGCTAGAGCTATATAGTGAGCCTTGGCGATCGAACACGTAATTTTTTATGTGACTTTGTATTTGAAATAGAGAAAGTATAACCTGTAATCATCATCAAAAAGATTATTTCGTCAATGTATGATATAAATAACATTTATCAACAATCAAATATTATAACACAATAGATTATTGGATGAACTGGATTATTGAATGTATATCTCGAAATATTTTTCTTGAACCTTCTAGTGTCTCATTTCTAGAGATCCTGGAAAAATTACAAGACTAGCGGACCCGCGAGAAAATACTGGAATAATGGACGGACTTTGACGCAAAAATGGCAGTCGTCTACTAAGAAACAGAAGACGAGCCTGCTTTCTTTTCCCTTTTTACTAAAAAAGACAGCAAGACAGCGAGAGAGAGAGAGAGAGAGAGAGAGAGAGAGAGAGAGAGAGAGAGAGAGAAAAGAGAAAGAAAAAGAGAGAGAGTGTGTATGTTTTTGAGGTCGCGAGTCAATTTTCCCTGTAGCGTCTAGAATTTGTGCGCATGCAAGCTTTTTTCTTTGATTTTCTATATAGAAAGAGTGAGGGGAAATTTTTCTTTGTTGTGCAAAGTTCAAACGCAAGGATATAATCGCTTGCTCTGGCAAAAGAACTCATGATGCCTTCATTCCCAGAACATGAATTCCGAGGTAATTGCTGTAAGGAATAGATGAGAGTGGGAATACATCCACTGATTTTTCATTCAATAATAGATAGGTTTCGTACACAGTACACAAGTCAAGCTTGTATATATAACGAAGCCTTTGTTTATTTTGTGGATGCACTAAAGAAACTTCTTGGATGAATATAATCACGATAAAATAGTGAAAAGGTACAACAGTAGAATTTATGTATCCTCTGGAGTAAGGTGAGTTCATCAGAAATACTGAGACCTTCGTTCAATTGCATCAAAATTGCTCCCGTTGTACCCACCGGAGTTGTTGAATTTATGGTTCACCTATTCAAACCAGCATAACTTGTGATATTCACCGTTATTACCTTACTTTTATGTTCTTATCGTTTTTGGAATGTTCTTGAAGAAATTACTCTAATATACTCAATTATTATTTGAACCTCACGATTCTCAAGTCAGATTAAAACAAAATTTTTCCTGTAAATTTTCGCTAAAAGCATAGTTTTGGTGAGAAAAATTTTCCACCAGTCACGATTATCTTCCGAAAACATCATTTTTAGCTGCATTTGTTTATAACAGAATACATTAAAAAAAGTAAACTTTCCGGAGTTCACGCATAGTTAGAATGACATCTTCGGTCTATAAAATAAATCGCTTTATGAGAATTGAGTACCATACTTCCAGATAACAAAAAAAAAAAAAAAAAAAATAATGCAAGCTGGAAAAGCTACAATTAATCCGTTCATAGGAGAAATTATGCGGTACATAGAGGAGTATCCATGGGGTTTACTTTACGTTCGAACAATTTTATAAAAGCTCTGTGAATGTTTTATCAGGCTATAGCCAAGCATTACATCCATTCACATATTCAGGCGGCCGAACCGACTATAATGTAAGTTATCGTAACACCGTCTTCCACAGATATTATACTAGCTAATTAACTTCCGGGAGGCGATAAAAAAAATTCACGCGGCGCGTTTTATTCATGGACATTCATTTTTCATTTACACACTGTACGTTACTTTTATCTTTGAAAAGTAGGTGTAAACTTGATGACTTTTTGTAACACGCTACATCGTAACATATTTCTCTCATTATTGGCGTTAGCGGAATCATTTTTGCATATCGTTCGTTTCGCGGATAATATTTCCAACCGGATTCACTCCATATCGTTCAATTTATTCTCAACAAATACGTTAAATTCTGAAAATCAAAAATTGCTAGCATATTCGGTATTTTAAGGTCAAGTCTCTGTCCTAATGTTAACATATGAGGGGTATAAATATATCGATACACCCTTCTACTACATGCTAGAGAGGCGAGGCGAGTATCAATGTCAGGCTGGCTGTCGCTAATTGATGAGGTCGTAATGATTATGCACAATTACGAGGGCAGAAGCGGCGAGGGCGTGAGCAGTCGAGACCATGATACATTGTGCGATGGGCTGCTACGGTCAGGAAACTCGCACAGCTCATTATACCCGCTACAACCCATCTTATTCTGAGTCTCGCATGAACTAACAAAATTCATTGTAGCTTGCTAGGTTTAAATCTGAATTGCATCAAATAACCCTCATCAGGGTATATTACGTTATGAGACACGATAAAAATTGTATCGGTTATGAGTGTTAATGTGGTGCTAGGCATTCTTACATACTTTGAGATACTGGCCAGTTGCAATTTTTATAACTAACCTGTAACAGAAAAAAGATTGAAATATTTATTTAATGGTTATTTAATGATGCTTTGAAATGTTGATGTCACAATTAGAAACATTAGTTCAAAACGTACTTTGGAGAAATGAATAGATTCATCATTGAAAGATTATAAGACTTAATAGATAACTGCATGAACAAATTATTTCTCTACGAATAAAGAGTGATCGAAAAAATACAGTACAATGTCCGAGTACCTCATAACGCCTACTTGAGCTCTAACATTAATTGGATTACACAACTTACAGATTTTCCAACGCAGCTAATAGTAAGCTTTTTGAAAGGTCTATCATTCATAAAATGCAGTGACATTATCGGACTTTCATACCATTACCAATCCTGCCTCTCAATTTAAATATCCCCATAATTTATTTAAATTACGTTTCTGCTGCACCTATCCCAAAAAACACATTTATAAACGCTGAACTTCAGCCCGAAGGCATCCTCTTATCATTTCTCTGTACATACATCCTTTCCATCACGTGAAATCTCGTATCGTTTCAAATATTTTATTACCGTGTGATCGACGCACGCGCGGGCGACCGAGATGAATCATTGAGGTTTTTTGTCTGTTGATCTCTACGGCAGCCAGAATAACCGTCATTATACGGATAGAACAATCCCGGGGGAGAAGGTTCGTATTCAATCGTCGAATTTCACCCTCAGTGATCCACTGCTCCTGTGCCTAATGAAATAATTATTCCAGCTCTCTGTTTCACAATTTCATTAATTAGGAATCTCGGCAATGCCATATGGATGGATGACAGGAAAGGGAAAATATATGTATACAACTACGAATCTCGTATACATGTTCCCTTCGGGTAACTGATTAATTCATGAACATGAGTATTTTTTATTTCGATCGTTCGAGGCCGCTCGAGTGACACTCATGGTAATCTGTATTTTTTTCCTTCTAAAATCGAATGATTAAACTTAACTATGCATGGACAAAGAGAAAACTCCGCAGCGATTAACCTATTAAGAAGAACAATGAAAATTGTTAATCTTTCAATTTCAACGTTATTCCATCATGAATCCGCTCGGCCCATTCAATTTTAAATATTAAAATGCGTGATAATTTTCCGCATAAATGCAAAGACCACCTCGTTTTTTTCCCGATATCCCGGACAAACGCTATTCCTAACGTTTAATTTTGAATAATTCATTATCCCAGCTCACCGCCACACAATAAATAATCTTCATTTCTGCCTGGCATTTCCCCCATATCACTCTCGTAGAAAAACCGCACAAATGAAAAAAAACGAAGGGAACCATCGCCAACCTCTAGACGCACTAAATGTCCGTCGGCCTCGCATACATAACCACGCTCGAGTGAAATTTATAACGTTAATCTACATTTTGCAACAGGACCAAAAGGTCCGTCGAGCGGGAGAGAGAAAAAAAAGCGAACGGAGTGTCCTCCACGCTGAATAAAATCCATACAGCGACGGGCGCACACATGGCGAGTATAATGAACGCACGAGAGTTTCTCTCTCCCTCTCTCTCTCTCTGTCGCGTGATTCGTCGCTATAATTCTGGCTGCCGCCAGATCCGGCCTCGGCTCACTAAATCTCATTACTTTGTGCGCCGGCAGCAGCGCTACTAAGACTGGCCGAGACAGGCTAAAGGAGATGAAAACGTAAAAAGCCAGTCACAAGGTAAACGCGGAATAAACAAGCTTGGGTATCCGCCTCCCCCCTCCTCCTCCGTCTACGCGAAAATTCCGAGGACGAGCTCTGTCACGGTGCGTTATAAGCAGTATTATGCCATTACTGTAATTCCTTCGGCGACGTGGGAGTACGGGATCGTTGCGAGCTCGAGTTGTGACTCAGTCACTCTCTCCTCGCGTTCTCCTCCCTGCGCAAGTGTATATACACACACACGGCTGTGGAATTATTGCCTCGCGTGCTGCACCGGGCATTACAAGAATTATCACGCGAAAATCTCGAGCTCCGTCTTTATTCGAAAATTCCCCGGCGCGTTTTGTCGAGGGGCGTGTAAAGGAAAAAAACCCTCTCGGCGCACTGCTCAGCTCAAGTAAAGTTCGGGGACGGACCCGCAGATAACAAAGGGGCGCTCGAGTTGGTTCGGGTACACGCCCGGCAACCCAAACAGAGCGGAAGAAGTCGGGCAGCGTCTCGGCAGTAGTGCAGTCGTACATCGGGTCAGACGGAGCAGTGACGGGGGCCCGCTTAATATACGAGGGCGTACGTCTGACTGTGTAGCTCGAGCCCGACGTGAGCACATACACGCCTCGACGCGGACGTAAACACGAGCACGCGCGGGGCCGCGCACGCATACGTGCAGTATTCGCCAATACTGATTACGCGTCTTCTCTCTCTCGTGTGTATGTGCCGAACGGCGCCGATGTGCACACACGGCGCGAGCATTGCTCACAAATACGAGGGCAAATAAATCTACACGCTTACATGCCGCCGCGCGGCGCTGCTGGATGCTGCTGGCGTCGCTCGGTGAACCGTGAAAGGGTGAACGGCAACTCGTTACGCCGGGAATTGAGACAAGGAAAAGAATGCGTGCCGGGGGATGAATGCGAGCGAGTAAGTAAAAAGCGCGCGCGCACGTAATATCCAACGGGGCATCAAAAGAAAATTCCTTCGGATGATTGAGAAGACGTGCGGGGTGATATGCATGCACCCGGGTGGATTGGAGAGGGATGGGAAACAATGATTCCTCCATTTTTCCGGCGACGACAAAGTCACTGGAGCTCCCCGGGAAGGTTAATAAAAGTGCGACGGGACACCGGGGGGTCTCGTCGAGTTCTCCTCGGGAGAGCAGCTTCGCGAGAAAGATTTGAATTGTTATTCGCGGATGAAGAGGACCCAGCCGCGGCGTGATGAATTAGCCCATTAATTTCGATCGGTCCTTTGCGTGGATTCGGCCATGTTCCCGCGGCGCGATGGGCATCTCCGCGCGTGGGTTATGGATCCGGCCGATCTTAATTAACAATTTCGCGTTCAGCATAAATTATGCGCTTCATGAATTGATTCATAATATTGAATCGTTAACTTGCGACAGGGATGAAACGATATTTCATCGTGCACCGAAGTGGACACACGACTCGACTGTCTGCGTGAATCTGGAACGCGGCGATTGAGGGAGCGAACGATTCGAGAGAAGTTTTGTTTCTGAAAAATATGTTTCCCGTATTCATCTCCATTCACAGGAATTCCACGTACATGTAAATATGAAAATGGAACCCAGTCGAGAGTGAGGTTTGCTGTGCATTAGTTATTGCATCTCCTCGTGCACAATTTTGTCGTAGATTTTGCCAAGTTGAAAGGTTATCAAACGAAGAATGAGTGATAGAGTGCAGGGGATAGTAATGGAACTAGAATAATAATCCACAGCAAAAGGAAATTACCTCGTGATATTCATCTCGTTTGCCCCTTCCGAGATCAGCTCAATGAACCGGCTCGGAGGACCTCCATTGCCTGAATGGAAACTTGAGAAGAGTATATTGCATCGAGTGCGCCGACAGTTTCTAATAAACCAAGCTCCCATAACCAACTGAACCTCGAGCGCTACGATCATCCAAGAAAACTCGACTTTGAACTTCAGAGTTCACGGAAGTACTAGTGATGCGTGGAGGAAGAATGGCCCAATTGGTTAATTCTAGATACGCTTATGTAGTTGTAATCTGGCACATATACACACAGGAAGCGTGCGCGGGCCCAATGCACGTATCCAATTATGCTGGCGCGCGCGTGGAACAGTGTGTGTTTAACAAATCCGGTGACGCATTTACAAACACACGACGAGCCGAGTTATCACGCGCGCGAGCGGGCGTTTCACTTACAAACGAAGCCAAAACAGCCTCGGCTGCAGCGCGTATAATATCGGTGCCTGCTGCAGCCGCCGCCGCCGCCGCAGAGGAGGAGTCTCGAGCTGGCAAATTTGTCTCCGTCGGTGTCGGATAAGGGGGCCACCTCGTTTTCGCCGGAGCGATCTCGACGGAGCCAGGCCGGGGCTTGCGTCGGTGGGTGCTTAACGAGCTTATGACTCTATCCCGAAGAAAGTGCTCGCGCGAGCGGAAGCCGTGCTCTTTGCGTTTTCTCTCCCCCCACCCCTCCGACGTTCCGTACCCGCGCACTGCTCGAATCTCGAGAGGGAGCACCAAGATTGACTCGCGCCCGCGCGATTTCACGCGAGCCGGCAACTCTCGGCGCGCCACCGCAGGGTTGCGCGCAACGGATTCGCTCGGGGATTCCACCCGCACTTTGACGGGGCTGGATCTGCTTTCGCGCGAATGCCGCGGGACTCTCGCGCGTGTCGCTATCACTGATAGAAAGGAATACTTGGATCAAGTACACAATGTACTTGAAACATCAATTGTGTGATGTAATTGCGTGAAACACGTACGGACTTACCACAAGATCTTCGTGTATTATGAATAAGTCCCTCTGCGGACTTGATTCAAGTACGCTGAAGTACTAATTATTAGTACGTAGGGACTTGTAAAACTGCCCATATATATGTATATATATACCCGGTCCGCAGTCCGCTGTCCGCTTCTCTCTCTCTTCCCGCGCTGCGCGCCAGCAGGCCTAACTGACGATTGCGCGCGGGACAACGGTTGCATCAACGTTTTCAAACGGCATCACCATTCACCGGTTGATATTTGTAATTGATATTGTTCAAGTGTGTATTACACTGGATGGAGCCAATTTTGAAGGTCTGGGGTTATCCTTAGATAACAAGTGTATTGACAGGGGAGTGCAAAAATATTTTTCACATTTGCCTCATCTTCGAGGTTATGTTAGGTTCAAGAAATTGACTATTTTCTCTGGTAAGCTCATTCTTTCAATGACATGACTTATGTTATTAGAACATTTAAAAATGAAGTGTATTTACTTTATCAAACATGTTACACTATTGGATTCATTGATCATATTAAAGCATACCAGATATTCATGCCAAAACGAAAGCAAAAGCTAGAATTGTTGAAGATTAGTTTTAAGCAGTATAAACGTCCAATTAAAGTGCATGTAACAGTTGATGGGAAATTTGTAATCTCTCGCCGAGACGCGTAGAAAGTTAGAATAAATGTAAAAAATGAATCCATACTTTGTTATTTCATTTATCCGTTCGAATCCATACTGTATAATCCAATTTCCGAGGTACTATATAGAAATACACGGTGTACTAACTATTAGTACACTACGCACTTGCTGCAAATCCGATCCTCAAGTGCACAGTGTACTAACTATTAGTCCATATGGATTACCCTATAAAACAAGCACATATGTACTAATAGTTAGTACACGGGACTATAGCCAAGGATTCCTTTCTATCAGTGTAGAGAGTTATATATTCCGCGGGGCTCGAGTGTTACACACATCCACCCCTGCGAGTCGACGAGGGGTCGGCGATTTTTTTCTTTCAATAGGGATAATGTGAACGCTAGAACGTTATCTCTTCGTGTACCCTGTGATGTTTCGCGGTCTCGACTTTCTGGCGTTTTCGTCTCATCGTACTGCGTCGCTGGGATTGTGATGCATAGACCGTAAAAAATAAATGTCCGGTATTCAACGTGTTCGACTAGCACTACAGTTTTAGGTATGGGGCCTAAACCACTGTGTCGCTGTGTCATGTAATGCAATGTCCAAGATGTATGAAGTGTATTTTAATGAATTTTTGATGGAATTTTTCTCTCTACCCATCGTTCTCTCGAGGCACTGATCGAGAAAAATGTCTAAACTCCGGGTCACCAATAGTAATGGAACTTTCTGAGGCGAGTTCTGACACCCAGACAGGGTAGGTATATGTTTGTGTTCAATCTGGCATACCAGTTATAATAATACTGGCATTCTAACGATTTAGTCTGTAATGATTCACAGATATATCTGGAGAATGAGAATTTCGCCAATATCTTTTTTATAACATATTATGCAGCTGAGCGAGGTTGAGTGAATATATTGATTTTTGTAACCACACGGAGAGAATAAAACAGTATAATCTGCTGTAGACTACAGGAGTCTCTGCTGTACCAGCTACAGTAAGCGCTACTAAAGCAAATTTCACTAAAATGACCACAGTAAATTCTCCTGTGGTGGACCAAAGCAAATCTCACTGTGCCCATGCATATAAAAACTGCTATTTTGTACAGCATTTTCTGCCAAGGGTGCGCTCCTGATATTTTTGGTTGGAGAAGCTGACCCGGCACCAGAACGATATCCAGGCAGTTGCGGTCTCCGATGACGGTGTTCCAAGGTTGCGCTCCTGGAATTTTTGCTTGAAGCAGCTGACCCTAGACCCGAACGATGTCCAGGTAGTCAGGGTACCCGATGACGGTGTTCCAAGGGTGCGCTCCTGGTATTTTTGCTTGAAGCAGCTGACCCTGGACCCGAACGATGTCCAGGTAGTCAGGGTATCCGATGACGGTGTTCCAAGGGTGCGCTCCTGGTATTTTTGGTTGGAGTGCCTGACCCTAGACCCGAACGATGTCCAGGTAGTCAGGGTACCCGATGACGGTGTTCCAAGGGTGCGCTCCTGGTATTTTTCGTTGAAGTAGCTGACCCTGGACCCGAACGATGTCCAGGTAGTCAGGGTACCCGATGACGGTGTTCCAAGGTTGCGCTCCTGGAATTTTTGCTTGAAGCAGCTGACCCTGGACCCGAACGATGTCCAGGTAGTCAGGGTATCCGATGACGGTGTTCCAAGGGTGCGCTCCTGGTATTTTTGGTTGGAGTGCCTGACCCTAGACCCGAACGATGTCCAGGTAGTCAGGGTACCCGATGACGGTGCTCCAAGGGTGCGCTCCTGGTATTTTTGGTTGGAGTGCCTGACCCTAGACCCGAACGATGTCCAGGTAGTCAGGGTACCCGATGACGGTGTTCCAAGGGTGCGCTTCTGGTATTTTTCGTTGAAGTAGCTGACCCTGGACCCGAACGATGTCCAGGTAGTCAGGGTACCCGATGACGGTGTTCCAAGGGTGCGCTTCTGATATTTTTGATTGGAGAAGCTGATCCAGCACCAGAACGATGTTCAGGTAGCTGCGGTCTCCGATGATGGTGTTCCAAGGGTGCGCTCCTAGTATTTTCGCTGGAGGAAGCTGACCTTAACTACCTGGACATCATTTGGGTCCAGAGCTAGCTTCTCCAACCAAAAATACCAGGAGCCCACCCTCGGAACACCGTCATCGGGTACCGTGATTACCTAGACATCGCTTGGGTCCAGGTTCAGCTTCTCCAACCAAAAATACCCGGAGCGCACCCTTGGAACACCGTCATCGAGTACCCTGACTACCTGGACATCGTTTGGGTCCAGAGTGTACTACACTAATCAAAAATACCAGGAGCGCACCCTCGGAACACCGTCATCAGGTACCCTGACTACCTGGACATCGTTCGGGTCCAGGGTCAGGTCCTCCAAAGGAAAATACAAGGAGCGCACCCTTGGAACACCCGCATCGGGTACCCTGACTACCTGGACATCGTTCGGGTCTAGGGTCAGCTTCTCCAAGTTAAAATACGAGAAGCGTACCCTCGGGTTCTACGCGAGGCCCGCGATTCAGTGCATACGCATATTATATACGCAGGATGTTACTTTCCAGCGCCACAGCAATTCTGGCAGCGCTAGTGTACAGCAGAATCTCCTTTAGACTACAGGAAATTTCACTGTGGTGGATTCGATCTCGAATTCCTATACAGTCTACAGCAGATTCTACTGAACTATTCTCTCCGTGCAGTGGAAGAAAAGTGCCATTCTTTGCTAAACCAGGGAGTAAAGTTTCTCCCGCTTGGATGAAAATCTGGTCCATTTTACATTATACATACTAGCTACATTCTTGCGAGCACCGCGTGGAACGATATTTTATTAATCAACTCCATCTTTCATGTTTGTACATGCCACCTATGATCATCTTTCCAGAGGACATCATTGATGAGAAATTACAATCACTGTAACATGTTAATAACTAACTTGACCTTACAGGCCATGACTTTTCATACAAGGATACTGACATTTTGGCATTTGATACAATGTCACTCGTCTTTATAGGAACGAGATTTTTTTTCACGGAGCCTTAATTCCCTGCAACCCGGCAAACTGAAAGAGTCCGAACATGGTTTCCGTACAGCTTTCATTGAAAAAAACATTGGCTCGGAAGGGAAACGTTCATTCCGCAAACTACGATAAAAATCCATTCAATATTCATCCCAGGAGATGTGCATGTTGATCAACTAATATAAACAATCACGATCCTGCATGAATTTATGTACCTGCACGTATCCCATCGACACATTCCGATGAGTGATTGACAGATGAAATTTGCATTCTGCATCTGCTCAATGCCAATGCCGATGAATCCTTTTGGAAAGAGAATTTTAAAATTCGCACTGCGCGAAGCTTGTTTGCGTTTCCCCGGTGATATTTGAAGTATCAAGCGGATATGTCATGCGCAACATACGGATCACGTTGCGATTCCTATAAGAAGACGTGACTACAAAGCGGATCTTCACTATATATATTTCCTCGTGAAGAAAATGCGGTTCCCCTCGTCACTCCTTTTTGAGGCAAAAAAAGAAGGAGAGAGCGAGAGACGGTGAGGGGGTGGGTGAAGGGCAAGGGAGAGAGCTAGCTAGCGCTATGAAAAGGGCAACCGAGAAAAGAAGAGCTCGATTCGAAATTAGGCGCGTGTTCCCCTGGATATATATATATCTATACATTTATATGCCCAGGATGAAAGGTCTGATTAAATGCCGTCGTCCCTTTGAGTCTGTTCGACCTCGTTCTTCTCCCACTCTCGCTGCAGCTGCTGCTGTTTCTCTTTCTCTCTTTGTCTACTTTCTCCGGCTTGCATTCGGCTGTGTGTTACTTGCATTTTTCCCATTGCCGGCTCCCCTCGTAGTTTGTTCGTGCCCTTACAAGCGCGAAAAAGCTTCCCGTGCACCTCCCCTTCTTCTCTCCCTCTCTCTCTTTTTCTCGTTCAGCTCTACCCTTATTTTCCGGTTTTCCTTCTCGTGCCTTTCGACTTTTAATCGTCGGGCACAATTCTGCAACAGTGTGTAATGACTTGAGCTCTCCATCTCTTCGATTTATCGAGCTTGCAAGGGAAACTATTTTCCGTTCCTTTTTCCCAATTTTTCTATTCCTCGTCTATCATTCGAATATTTTACGAGGAAAACTTTATCCTCGCAGTATTTCTTGTATCTTCCTCGGAACAAGTCACTTGTTTTCATTCCGAACGAGGTTAATTTCCTCGCCCCCATGAACACTGGATTTTCCATTGGATTTACAATCGATTCTGTCTACCCGTTTTTTATCATGGCTGTCTGATTGGATTTCCCTAATTATTTTCACGGATAAATTCGTTCCGACGATTTGTTCAATTCTCGTTCGTTCTCGTTAGTGTAATAGATCAATTAATTATCTTAATTGAAATGTGAGAAGGGATGAGTCATTTCAAATTTATTTTTCCCAAATATATTAAATATAGATTTCAAGCGTATATCTCGTTTCGCATTTGACATATGGAAACCTTTTATCATTCGAGTTTAATTATTCGAATAGGATGCGGTTTGATAGATATATTCTCAGAGTAATATACGGGAATAATGAAAAGAGAAAAGAATTTACTATTCGAAAATGTTACGGATGAATACCACACGAGTTTACAAACGTTTCGGGTATCATTTTTCTGGTCAAGCATTGTTTAAAATGATTATTTTTCATGCTCCGAGTGGAATTGTATTTGGAGCGAACCATATTCCAATTTGAATACCGATTCATTTCAATCTGTGATTTTTCCGAGCTCAGCGAGCGAGCGCTTATATTGAAATCCTGAATTTTTCCCATCAAAGTCTTTACTTCGCGGTGAAATTCAAATTCTATTCATCATTCGCCGCTTATTCTAATTCGGAAATCAATATGCTATTCGACATGCCATTATGATTAATAATGCCTGTTGGAGCTCCCGTCGATCCCGAGCGAAATTGCAAAAGCCAGCATGCGTGTAGATCGAAAATCGATACTGGACAAGTGGCGTAATTGAATGTGCAACGCTCGAATTGAGGAACATTAGTTGGAGATTTTGATAAACGCGCTCGGGTAAGGAGAGCCGGGAAAAGAAGAGCAGAACACCTTGGGGGGTGAAAAAATACAATCGGGCCGTGAGCAGGAAGCCGTCCAACGTCGCTGATATTTATTAACGGTCCTTTTTCTCTCGCCTCGAAGAACGGTTTGAGCCCCGACGCGAAGCTTCGACGCGTCGAGTATGGCGGTGGTAGATGGGAGTAGTGGGCAGCGTCAATGGAATGTACCAGAGCGAATTCTTTGTTCCCTTGTGTAACACCTCTCTTATCTTTGTCGAATTCGAATTTGACAGCATCGGATTTCAGGCAACTCATCGAGCATACTCACCTTTTTCATACATTCTTTGATGAAGCATAAACTGTGAACAATCGTAAAATGCTGGAATATATATTTTTTTCCATTATGAAAACACAGAATGTTTTTTGAGAAAGTCTAACTTCACATACGAAATTTGATCGAAAACATACTTTTTCCAAGATTAACAGTGAAATTCCTGAATCAGCCGATTCCCTCACGATTGAAATGAGACGAACTAAATTAAGATAAAATGGAATTTGATTAGGAACGAGTATATCATGCATGCCAAAGTCTATTTGATCTGATCGGCGTAACATCCCTTCGATCATAAATCTAAACTCGATATCGATGCGCGGCTATTCATACATACGTTCAGGGGTGGAAAAAAGGAATTTCAATAGACGACATGGACGAACAGTGTTCTCGAAGCACGAAGCTGCAATGCCAGCAGCGGATCACACGTGTAGCCGTTCGTAGGTATACACGTATATATATGTATATATGTATGTGTGTGTGTGTGTGTGTGTGTGTGTGTGTGTGTGTGTGTGTGTGGGGGGGGGTATATGTATATGCGTGGGCAAACACGAGGGCGCGCATGCGGAGAAAGAGGGAAACAGATGATCCGACAAGGGCGGGCGACCCATATGCGCGACACGCTCGCGGTAACTGGCATCCGAATAACCGGTAATGCTTCAATCTTCGTTTCCCAATGAGAATTAGCGATGCGTGAATTAAAAACTGCATTTCAATCGGGAACGGGTTGATTCATTTTCACCCGGCGAGAGCCTCTCTCGTCGATGCATACGCCCACGCTCGCGAGCGAGGCGAATTTTTTCGCCCCGACGGCCGGGCTTGCGTCTCATCGTTATTCGGTTAAGGGAGAGGCTGGTAAATTATTTAGCTGTGCATGCGACGGGATTACTGAATCGAGCGCGGACTACGGCACGATTGGTTTTACACGATCGGATTGCTTTGAATACTGCGTTTTGATGTTCCGAGGGGATTCCTCGCCGGCCTTATATATAATTGATTATGTTAGAATTTCCCCGAGCTGATGTGACTGATTAGACGTGTATTTACCTGCCTTTCGGCGAATAAAATTTTCTTCTCAACCTGGTTTTTTACCCTTGACTGTGATTTGTCTGAGAATCTGTTGTACTTTAATGGGATCGCGTGAGCCCACTGAATTTCTTTATGGGTCACTGATTTAACAATACGCCTTCGATAAACTTGCTCTGTTTATCTCTTCTCTCTATAGTCGCGTCAGGAAAAATGATAAAAAACTGCTTTCTAGTGATACCCTTTCGTGCGAACGACTGAGGAGAAAAGTAAATAATTTCCATCACTCGGGTACGTCCTGGAGAGTTTTTCATAAAAGCGTGAGTTACATCACTACATACGAGTATGTTGACTTGAAAACTAGACTTGAAGACGTTCCTTCGCTTTCACGAAGGGACGTCCAAGACATGCTCGAGCAACGGAATAATATATATTATGCTACGAGGAGCGTCAGCGGACTATATACTGACCGCGTGTGTACAATGATAAATACACAGGTCACGATAGCCCCTCAAGTCGCCTCGAGTGGCGCATGCAATTTTCTATCGTCCTCTAGAGCTCGCGAATTTTCCATCGATATAAAAGGCCGAATAACGATTATGTCTCCCTGCTACTTTGATGTGCAGCCCGTCCATATCGTTACCTCAGGCCAGGACAACACAACTCGCCAATGCGCATCCGCACAGCGACAAAATATCAGCCGTATGAAGTACTATTTTTCTTTTCACTCTTTCGTATAGGAGCGTGATTAAAAAAAACGTTCGTTAATAATTTAATTTCAGATAAATTTGACAACGGACTGATTTCAGGGAGTACAAAGATTTATCTTCGTAGGTACTCTCGCGATCCGGATCCTCCGACCATTCGAAGAAGCGTACAGTACAAGACTCGCGAAGGATCTTACGACATTTTTCGACCGTCACTTTTGTACGTCGCAAGACTATCCGGGAGTTTGAATTTGATTTGCGCACGTTTTCTACGCGTATACGCAGATCGTGCGTTTGCGCCCGTAATTTTCAGGGTAATGGTCCTCAAGCAGCGCACTGGCTCGGACTGGGCTGGCTACGCCCGCACTCGCTGCCCCCGCGCGTGTACACACGGGCAAGGGCCTAATTGAGACGTCTCCGGCCGAGGATGAAATTACCCGTGAATCCGGGCCGCGCATGGTCCAGCTCTCTCTCTCTCTCTGTCTCTCTCACACAGGGCTTTCGCCTCCGCGACACGATCAATTTGCGGAAATCAAGAGCTCCAGCGCCATGGCCCTTCGTTCACGACTGGCGCCGACGCGAAGGCTCATTGGTTGTCCGCGCGCCCTATCCCCCATTCACTGACTAAAGTAATTTTGTTGATAGATCGATCAGCCGATTGATTTGATTTCCCCTGGCGTTTCCTTCCCACTGTCCAAGATTTGACCGATAGTGCCAATTATTTCTGCAATACGAATTCGGGAAATATGCATTCGGAGTGGGAAAATAGTTATACTTTACTTTCTCGAAGAGAAAGCTTTGTGATGAGATGAAAATCGGACTTTCGAATCAGACTTTTGGACCTTTATTTTTGTAATCTGAGGATCGAGAATCTTGCATAAAAATTTTGCACACTTATGCCATTGATAGCAAGATCTGAACTAAATTCAAATTCAGTAGCAACCGTTATTCATGTCGATGGCAATTACTGCTGTGGCGATTCAAATACAATCGAATCGCAATTTTGTGACTATTTTTATAGTGACCACATGTGTTCTTTTTCCATAGAATTGGTTGCTTACATCCCTGCCAAACGTTACTAGGAGAATAAAAAAAGAGTTGAGGTTGATTTCCAGTACTTTTGATGATGGACACACCATATTTATATATTTCAGTAGAAACTAGTGTTTATGTCTAGTAAGTATCGACAAGGGAGGAAACTAGTTCCGTACTAACTCAATAAACATTTCAAATCATTTAGAAAGGCTACTTTTGTAGAAAAACAGCGATATTTCACATAATATTTGTTTCCACACAAAGTCTCTTTGAGAAAGCATTTTGCTAACGCAGTTGGCAGTAGTTCTTTTGATCATATTACAAGTAAATGCTTCGAAATGTTGATAATTTTTATGTACAAAAATTGTGTAAAAATCATATTTCTTCTTTTTCATTTTCATAACCTTCAGTGAATTATGAAATTTTTATCTCATTCATTATTATACATACGCTTCCAAAGATGGGCTAAATAATGTCTTTAGTGAGTATCCTAGAATTTTCATCGTGTTGAATTACTTTGATCTGTAGGAATTTCACAGGCTTACGATTTATCTTTGCTCTAGAATGCATTGAGAATTAATTCCAATAATTCTACGGATAATAAATTCGATTCTCTTACAGATGAGTGATGATCAAGAATTCATTTCGGAGAATAATGGAAATTTGACTACTATAGAGAATGCTATTATCAAAATTTTATCGTAGTCAAAGGCGAAGGCAATATTTCACAGAGGGCTTGATCTCAAATCATGCAATTTGTCTCGCATGATTGGGGATCAAGTATGTATGTATATTAACAGATCCATACATTTTTAACTCTGGAGAGAAGTATGCTGATTCTACCTTTACGTTCGATTGCATCTTCCTGATCATTACGAATGGGAAAAATCGTCAACGGTTGTGGGTTCGCGAGATCGTGAATGGGCACATACGGGGATGGGGGGGGAGTCGAACTTTCGCATCGGAACACACGAATGAAGCGCTCATCCCTCTTCCCCCCTCGTACCCATGGCCTGATTATGGCGAACAAAGAATTGTCAACGTTGGAATTAGCTGCGTCATTTCTACGGGGCGACACGGCGCTGCCGCGCGATCGGACAATACATCTGATTATATCCCGTGCCGTCTTGGCCGCGTCCCTTCTCTTTATCCGACCGAGGGTTTTGCAGCAGGGCGTAAGCCCGGCGCGGTCGAGAATCGAGAGTCGAGAAAAGGGAAAAGGTGAAATTGCACGCGATTCTTGGCTATACTCGTACGAATAAACCCATTGTGGCATATCCGCTTTGTTATAGACTCGGGGTGGCCGTTTGGTCAGGCAAAAGCCAAAGGGAGAGGAGATTTCTGCTCGCAAGTCTCGCGGTGCTGCGGTGTTCGTCGTCGCCATCCTCGCTGTCGTCGTCGCGTCATCATCCCTCTCACTCTCGACGATACAGAAAAGTATAGGAGAACGCGCATACAGCCATATACATCTATATTCTCGCGGTGCAAGTTCGAAGCGAGCCGGAAATGAAGGCAAAACAAAAGTGTGGTTCACTGACCCGAACACGGAGAAATGGCCAGTGCCTAGTTCACTCGTATTCATGTATCGTCTGAAATTGCACTCTCCGCTTTCTCTCTTTCGCTTGTGCACATGGATGCTGCCGCCGCCGCCGCCACTACGCCATCCAATGCCGCTCCGCACCCGCGCACCGTCTTTTCATTCTGCTCTTTCTGTATTCTCATTCGTGCTCGCCGCAGTTCCCGTCTCTTACGCATGAATTTTTCTTTAATAACACCAGGTGCACATGTGGAGAATGACTGTGTGTGCGCGAATTCACAGAGACATCGCGGCTCTCGCGGCGGTCACGTCAATAATGATTTTCCCCTTTTTTTCCTTTATACGCAAGTGTGAAAGTCATTAGTGCACATCCACATAGCGAATTTGGTTCCCCCGGGCTCGGAAAGACCGACACGCGGTCCGGCTGTTCGTCAGAAGTCGCTTCGCTTGACCTCGGCGAACGTACACGACACCGCTAATGGATTCCTCGCGTTCGCAAAGCCACGTGATTAAGAATACGCGAACCCGTACATCTATACATGAGAGCGACGGTTACATTTCACCTCACGAACTCGCAACCATATCAGAAGCCAAATCATGAATACTGAATAGTTAAAAGAGAACTCGAGATTAATACTGAAAATTAATTTTCAGATTTCCATCCGACACGCAGAAATCGAGTAGAACAGTACGCCACGCGGCTAGACCTGCAGTATACGTACTCCGACTTGGTACTGGCGTGTCCTACACACAACAAAAATAATTGAATGAAGAGAGTGAGAGGCACGATCGCATCCCCGGCATATAATGATCAAACGGTGTAGGAATGTGAATTCCAATGGCGCGAGCTTGGTGGGTTGATTCCTTCGGTCGGTCGGGAGAGACACGGACAGAGGGAGAGAGAGAGATACTCCATGGACGAGCTTTGCCATACACGCACAAAGCCGACCGAGAGCGGGCCAGACAGTTGCGCGCCAGCCAATCGAGTGTGCTCTCTTACTCTCTGCTACTGCAAATTCTTCTGGCTTGTGAGAGTTTCCTGTTGAATAATCAAAGCGGCTAAGAACAATGTACGAAATCTGGGAGTGTGCGGCAAACGAGAGCGACCGCACGCACGCACACACACACACACAAACATGCCCCACATATTCTGAATTCAGACGGCTGTGCTACCTATTGGTTTCGCGGGTCTCTCTCCACTAACTTCTGCTCCGCCGGGTCTTCCAGAGTATTATTGTCCGTACGGCTCAGTCAAATGGACCGGCCGACTCTTTCGGAATGGGTTTCTCGTACTCGCGTGCATTTTTCCCAATGTCGAATCACTCGCGTTGCTAAGATTACGCTTGACGAAATTTGAAAAAGGAACCACACCGTAGAAACGATTCAGTCTCGATTTGCGGCGTATTCTTGACCTTTGTCGAGTGTGAATTCGACTTTGGAATAATGATTATAAAGTCTATAGCAGCTACTGATATAATGCATAATCGAACTGATCAAGCGGAAATTTTTCTACTAAATTTCGCGTGGTTGTGTACGCGAACTGTGAGCAATAGGTACTTTTCTACGGTGCGACAGTAAAATTGAGGTAGGAAAATCACATGCGGTTTAGCCTTGGAAGATTAGTCTCAGTTTTCCGAAGCTGATTTTTGTGTGAAATATTCCTCCGGTACGATCAATTGCGGTAGTAAAACCGGTAATTCAAGAATTACTTTGCAGGAATCGTATGGGGTTCCAAAATATATTATTTAGGGTTAGAGTGTCCTCATTTCTTTTGACACTTTTCCGGCGCTGTATTTCGTGCTCCAAAAATTACGAGTATACGTCAATCATTGAATGATTATTATTACCGTAAATCACTTTATTCTTGGAAGTAGCACAAACTTTCTTTACTGATATTCTTATTCCTCGGCTAATATTTCTTCGGCGTCGGGTTAAAGTACGTAGACTGAATAGGAAAGTTAATCAGCCCAAAAGACCGTTGGTATGATACATGGCATCCGGTAGTAATTTAGCTGAGCACCGAGTGCAGTAAAAATCAAAAAATGATGATGTATCCAAGTTAAATGTTCCTGCACGCACTGCTGTTTCGGTCATAAGAAAGAACGCTCGGCATTATCCATTAACGATTAATTTTTCGAGATGAACACACGTAGTTCCAGGGTATTATGCGCCCGAGCAAATTGGAGGGCGGACGACTCGATAATTTATTGGGAAAATTAAGCAAAATGTGTAGCATACCCGGGCAGCAAGCGCGAGCTCCCGCTGAATTATGCATCGCTGTACCGAATCCCCGGGGCAAATGAATTTTTAAGAGTCCGCACGGGCTTAAGTTATCGTTCCCATTTCTTAGACCCGGGTGCGGAGCCTCCCTGACTTTTCACTCTTCCTTCCTCTCAGTCTCTCTGTCTCTTTCTCTGCACCCTTCTCTCCCTCTCCCCCTTCTCTCTCTCTTCCTTTCACACACGCATACACATACACACACACAACACACACTTCGTCACATCTTTCTTTTACTAGTCTGATATCAGCTCATTGTCGTTTTTTTAGCAGACTTCTCCTCACATCCTTTTATATCTCCTTCGCTTCCCTTTCCATCTTTCGCGTACTTTTTTATTCTACTTCATTTTCTCTCCCACCTGGCGCACGAACCCACATTTTACACTAATTTATCATATTTCTTCTCTCTTTCTATTCTTCGTGTGTTCGATAATTTATTTTCGCTTGTTTCTTTCTATTTCACCTAATGATGAGTTGAAAGACGATGGACTTAATTGAAGACACTATGTGAGAACCCACCTCTATAATTGCTTTCTCCCAGAAGAAGCATTGGAATCATGCTGTAAGTGACTTTTTATGTTTCTGTTCAACTTGCTTCCCTCTACCTGACTGTCCTTCTGTCTGCCTGTTGGTTCAATGACCTACTTCTCAATCAGCTAAGAACTGAAATTACAATTTTATCCTTACCTAATACTCACGATAAACATAAATATTTTTCTGTTGAAATATAGTCATTTGGGAAAAAGGCATATCGTACCTGAATGAGGGTAGGTGAGTTCGGTATGTAAAACACGACGGTCGTGAATTTGCGTGTACTGGAATAACCTAGATGACCAAGGTATACTATTTTTCATCTCTAGCGGGAGGAACTGACATTTTTTCTCATGTCACAGAGAGTAACGCAAGCGCCTGTCATGCACTTATCACTCCTAGTCAATAAACCTACTATACCTACTATTGGAACTCGTGAATGTTGTAAGCACTTGTTTAGTTCTACGAAAAAAAAACATAGAAAACATTTTATAAGAGTACAATTTTATGTAAACGACTAAGGAAAAGGAAAAAATTGAATCTTTCTCTTTTGTGAGAAATTTCCAGTTGACATTGAAGATTTAACGTAAATTGACACAACAAGTCGGAAATTACATGAACGTTGATTTATCAATCTCGAAAGTTAATTCGATTGATAATTATGGTAGAGAAAGCCGCATATACTTTCGTTTTGCAGATTTAATCGATTGATTATGTTATTTGGTTATATTGTTAGTTTTTTTTTTTATAGCTTTCGTTATCCCTCTGGTCCTCCTGACCTGTTCCAACCTCCATAGACTCAGCAAGGCTGGCTGGAGTTATACATAGTTACAATATATTTATTAGGAATATTTGAATGAACAGCTATCATGACTTATATTAGATATTAACATTCTGAGGTTAGCTTGACATTCCTACTATAGCTATAGCTCCTAAAGCCTGGAGCCTCTCTAGTATGTGAAATTTTCAATTGTTGAAAACACATTGTAACCATATCTTTCCTCAATTAAATTCAATTTCATTTATATGTCTTTTTGCTAGTAATCCATAGTTATATCGCGATGATGAGAAAATACCATGAAGACTCGCTTTCCAGAGGATAGATTTGAATCATGTAAGAAGCATATATCATTACTTGGCGATTGACAGAACATTCAAGGGGTAGCTCTTGGCTAAGATATTGGCAACAGTTTTGATTTATTAATCATTCCCACAACACACACCGAATAAAAAAATTAGTAACAAATTATCCTTCATGAGATTCTATGAGTTTTCAATATTGGTCGAGCCAGAACTTTTTTACAACAAAGTATAAGTACTTATTCAATTTTAGATTACTGAAATTATTTCTATTCCAGTCGTATTAACACAAACATTTTTCTTAACTTGCATTATGAATGAAGAAAGCGAAGAAATTTCGAACTATATAATGATTGCAAGCCGTCTTACAGTTCACTGCGTAGATACTTTTAGTAACTATATCCTCTCTAGTACCGGGTCTTTTTTAGTGCCACGAAACTAACTTTGCCCTAACTTACAACAATCTTGCTTGACAGCTCGGACAGTTTTTTATATCTCAGTTCATCGTAGAGGTGATCATCCGTGTTTCATAACCTAGTTTGAGAGATTTCAGGCGATATTCTAGCGGAATTCATAGGATTACTAGAATAGTTCTGGACTGGGCGTGAGAATTTTGCATGGGGGAGAGAGAGAGGCTTAACAACTGAGAAGAGCGTAAAATTGCAAGGGGGGGAGATTGCAAAATTTTGAGCACACGCAGAGGCGGCGGGATTTCCGGATTAACAAGCTCTTACTCGTAGCAGCAGTTCAATACACCCTTATATTGCCGTTCAGACTATCAAAGCTGTATGGATGTGTCTGTAGAATATGTATTTATGGTTGGTATTGTGCGAAAACTAGGAAGATTTGTGGTTGTATTATATCATCTGATGATAATGATAGAAACAAGTAACTTTACTATAAAAGAAATTGAACTCATTGAATATTTGCACTAGATAGTACATTGTCGAATAAAATTAAATAACTAAAATAATCTATTAGAGATGAATCAAAAACATTGGTTGACACATAATTTCAGATAGGACTTTCTGCAATAGTGTTTTTACAAATACTTGATAGAGAAATAGACGTACTTTCAACTAATCTCATCTTATTTTCCATCGAAAGTTATTTCTATCTATTCTCATCATGAGTTTCGTGCAGGTTCGGATACTAAAAATAGGGATGCAAAATCAATTCGATACATAAAACTATTCAATTCTCCCGCAGTAACTATAATCCTCTCGGAAATCTCCATATGATTTATTACTTTTATTTTTTAGAAGTTTCGGAACCTTTTTGGAGATTTATACAATGGTAATATGATTCAGCTTTTAAAATATAATATTATATTGTTTTGGTAACACCAATTTTTTTTTTACAAACTACTGTCATACCGAGTTTGATTAGAATAGTCTTATTTTTGTAGATAGTTGGATGCTGTCCATTATTGAGTGATTTATCCTGACTTTATTTTCAATAAATTTATTATATTTAGCTTTTATATCAAAGGTATACGGACTCATATCGACTTTTGTGCTGGGCTTGCTCGATATTTGAATAACACTGAACGAATCATTTGGCATAAGGTATTTCACATACAGGCATACAGAGTTGTTCATTTTGCTGGCATCGATGGATATGTAATAGTAATTATCAAATGTAAAACTAGTAAAATTTTACTAATTTCCATGAGCTATGCAATTTCCACTGTTTAAAATTTAGAGAGCACAGAATATAATTCCGGGCTGTCTTTCAAGTGATGGCACAGCTGCTATATTTTTCTGAAAGAATAGCTTAACCCGAGCTCTATTTCTTGGCTACGATTACCGAGCGGGAAAAAGCGCACCGGGTAAGCGAGCGCGTAAAGAAAGGACACTGTGAAAAATTGAGTGAAAGCAGTGTAGCAATCTTGATGAATGCACATAGAAAGAAGGCTTTCGTCCCTCGAGTACAATTCGCAGACCTTGGAAATGCTATATTCCGATGGAACGGGGGAACGTCACACAGCGCCGCGATGTAATTTACGTTGGCCGGTGTTTTGTGAGTCGTGCGGCAGGTGCTGTGGCGAGCTCGGGCTCGTCAACTATGGAGCGAGCGGCCGGCCGATGATGAAACATTGATGCCAGGAGTAAAATTGCTTTAGGGTCCGGCCGGCAGCATCTCCGGTCTACGGGGGGGTGATTCTTGCCGGCCGAGAGCGGACGCGACCTGTATTTACCGGGGGATTAGCGCTTCGATATTGGATCGATTTTTCAAACGTAGGCGGACGCGCCGGGTATCGCACGCTCAAATATTTATCGTTAATTATGATTCTTTTTCAGCGGCCCGCCCGTAAATAGCCGGCTCGCTTTTCGATACCTTCCGTCCGCGCGTTATATTGCCCTGGCACGCTGACCAATGGCCATCGCGTGCGATATCAATATTTATGCAGGACGAGTGCGGAAGTGCGAGTGCTGGGGAAAAATTATCTCCTGGCGGTGAGGTGAAAGGACATTTGCATGGCGATCGGGGTCTAGAGATGCGAATGGTTTATGAGTGGCTCTACAACGGCGGTTGATTAATATGCGGAAACTAAAAGTCGGGCCGACGTGGAGACGCGATTCCTGATCGAACGTCTCGTCGCCTAGCTTCAATGATATGAATAGTGATGGAGGACGAGAGAACAGTTAAATTTGCGTTCTAAGCTCTTCTACCTTCATTCCCATTCGATTCGATAGTTTATGGAATGCTTCAATACTTACTTTTTTAATTACTCTTTGACAGAATATTCGATTCTTATCCATTGGAATTATATTTGATGCCTAAATATCGCCACATACTTATGTCACATAGGTTTTCCATGCGTTGAGACACTGTCCCTGGTCCCACAACCCTCTCACGTCATTTATTCCTGATAGTAAGAGGTTTCTTCCAAGCATCCGTGAATTATGCACTCGGTTCCAAAATCAAATCAATACGGAATAACTCTAAATCCATACACCTCGTCATCCATATATAATACTGAGACACTGCACGATTCTACTCGTAAACTAACCTATGAAGTATTCCGACTTGATTAAGTTAAAACACCAAAGCACTGATGATCGTACTCTTTTATGTCAGAGGACTACAGCAATAATGAGTCACATCGGCAAGTTGGGGGCTCTTGGTGGAGTTTTCGGGAGCATATAGCGTCTTAAGAGCAGACTTTGTACCAAGTGAAAATCTTGTAGTGAAATCTTCAAGTGAGCTTGAATTTCGACTTTGGAGCTCGAGTAGGAAGTGGTGGGAGCGGTATGCCTGGGCCCGCGCGCGCTCGATCAACTGACAAACGAGAAAACTTCCGACATCCTTCTTTCTGGCTTCCGCCTCTTCTGAACTGGAGCTGCTGCGGTACTATCTGACTATGATAGTATCAGGGGGACAGCCCGAGGGTGGAACTTGTAGGCCAATTATAATTTGCTCGCGCGCAAGGGTACTCCCAAGATCAGAATCTGAAATATTACCGTGGAACTTTAGACTTTCCGAGATTTTAAACGGACCCGAGACCCGAGATTAGAATTGCTCAGAGTTATATGGCCTCGAGATGGGAGTTGAGATTTCGGCATGGGGTCAGCTTACTTTTTACATAAAGTACAATTGCTCTTCTAGTATCCTTGAATTTTGAAACTTCTTGCCGTTGTCGCGTCGCAGAGCATAGCTAAGCGATGATGCGGAAAACGCGTTTTACCAAAATGAACTGTGCAGTGCCAACTTATATCATGAAATTCCGAGCAAAAGGATGCGCGTGTGCGTGTGTGCCGTTCTTACATAATTTGACCCTCTCAACGGGTCCTAGCATGGCTCGCATTCACCAATTCATATACAGTTTCACCATGTGGCAAGGGAAAAATCGACTCACATTGATGTCTGTATATGACTAGCCGTAATAGGCACATTAGCTTCATATACATTGCACGCAAAAAAGGTATTTTCAGCAAAATAAAAAATAGTTTTAGAAGAACTGGCGTGACCATTCGAAAGATGAGATGTTACTACTCAAGTTACTATGTCAAGTGGATTTACAGTATACTTTCTTAAAAAGGCTTTGTGAATTAATTCTTGAAAATCGATTTCACACTGACATCCTCTTTCTGACGGTCGCTAGGGAAATTAACATAGCTTAACAGGAATGTGAACAGCGGTTGGTGTGGAATATGAAATATTTAGATAATTTCGGACCCCATGACGTTAGAATTATCGAAAGTGGATCTGAAACTGATTTCTCTTGCCTTTATCAACGGTTACTAGTGTAGCTTGGACTCGGTTCACATCTTGCGACCGTTGACTTGCGTGGTGAATTTCAAAGAAATTGGACGTTACCTACGGAAGTTGTCGTAACTCAAAAATAGCGCCACATACGCATTTTACATACTAACATTTGTGGGATTCGACCCGTAGACCACAAAAATGTAGATCAGATGGTCCAGTTCAAAACTTTGATTTTTGTCAGATTGCATTACCCTTTCCAAATATTATTCCATAAAATACTATTAATTCGACAAAAAATAAAAGTGATCGTGACTTTTGAATTTCATTTTCGCTTGTCATTCTTAATAATAATTTACATTTATCCAAGAATATTGATGGAAAATTCGAGAGAGCTTTACGTTTTTTCTACGCTTGAACGCCTTTCATTGTTTTTCAACAAATTCTTCTCTTTTGTCTCAATTAAATTGTATAGTTTAGTATAATACTTATGAGGCATTTACAAAATAAATTCAAAGTTAGATAGAACTTTGGGCGGATTATTCATTCAAGTTCCTGGAAACTTGGGATGCCGGCTGGATCGTGGTGGCTTGAGATGTTTGAAGAATTCTTCTTGTAAACCATACGGAGAAAGTCTTTCAAGTCTAGGTGACAAGGTAAAGTTTAGAGAGTCCCCCGAGAAAAAGTAGCCTGAGTGCCTTTCAAATGGCCGAGTAGTGAACACAACACGTAGTGCTACTGTAGATCAACGCGATATGTTACTCGTCGCTGACACGGAGCTTATGGAAAGTAGAGAAAGAAAATTAAAACATCTATGATCTTGTAAGGCAAACTCTCTGGTTCAACGTGCCTATGTAGACTCGCATTTGTTGTCATATTATCCTTATATAAAAAAGTGATGGCCTTTAGAGTGAAGGCATTAACTCGTGATTTGATTGGTGTAGATCTAACCACGTGATTTGTAGTGGGGTGTATATAGATATAGAGTGAGATGTATATATAGATAGAGAGTAGCCGATGACATGATATTATAGGTTAGAATAGTCAGTTTCGTTGATGATACGATGATGTCATAAGTTTCGACAATTTATTTTCAAAACTATAATTGTAGGTATGTAAATTTGATTTATGGTACGTGGATATTTTAGGCTACTTTAATACTCTTATACAGTTTTTACATGAATCATAAGAATTTAGGGTTCGGTTATTCATTTAGCTTTTAGAAATTCGCATCATGAAATGAATTAAGATGTACGTCAAAACGATTATGGTCAAGATTCGTGTAAAAATAATTAAAATATGATTTTGAAACGCATACATGTAGATCGCGCGCAGCGCGTTTGATGTAGCTAGTAGTTTTTCTCAGATTAAAAAAAAAATATCAGTTACATACGGTGAAAATGATTCGGTCAAATGGTCCCGGGAACTCACCTGTAAGTAAAAAAGGTACGGAATTAAAAATAATAACGGAGATGAATTTTCAACTATTATTTCAGCGCATGCATGGTCGTATATATATTTTTCCTATAATAAACAAAAAGTTGCTCATCAATATATGGAACAAAATGGGATATTGAGAGCTCTGTATACTCTATCTCTGGTATATTTTGAATCGTATGCTCTTTGAAGGGAAATCTAGCACCCACATGGATCGTGTTTCGACCAGCATAATCATCTTGTCATGTTGGAAATCCTGCATAAAATCCAATTTGACAGCGAGATTAGTAAACTATACAGCAACGGGCACTCTATCTCGAAGCTATGCGTCACATCATCTTAGTGTTATAGACGAGAATTTGTCGACTAGGGCTATCAGCTAACTACTTTCGACTGATGCATATAGATGTACCTACTGCTGTAAATATTTTCATTTATCAAATGTTCATATTTACATTTGTTTTAATCTTATGTGAATATTCGAGTTCTGTAGATGTTGATTGTAATATTTTGTATTCAAAGCTGTATTGGAAGAAATACCTTTTTCAACATATATATTACGGAAGATTATCCTCGAAGGATTAACAAACCAGATGATTACATCATCGAATCTTGGCGACGTTCCCGAACATGAGACTCATCATTTCACCCGTGAATCCACTCGATGTTTATTTTACCTCGTCACAATCAGCGGAATAAACAATGATGCACTAATTCGGTGTGAAATCTTGTAAAATCACAGATTTAACGCTGGCATTGCTGTTTGGCTCTAATGAAGGCCCGGGCCGTATCTCGCGGTAATCAGACTGGAGGCAGAGCAGCAGAGCCAAGTCGAACTCTGACTCGACGCTTGAGCAAGAAAGAGAATGGCGGAATGCACGCAGCAGACAAGGAGGGCGGAATATGCAGCTGCCGCTGCTGCCGCTGCTGCCGCTGATGCTGTTGCTGCTAGGATGTAGCAAAGTTACTCCGGACGTCGTTAGAGTTGCAAGTCGGCCTGATCCCGCTACTCTCTGGAATCCTCGTTGGCCTCGGCTCGAACACCAACTTGCTGCGAATGTCTCTCTCGCTGCCGCTGCCGGTGCTGCCGTCGCTGCTGCTGCTGCTGCTGCTGCTGCTGCTCGGAAGATGCGAGAAATACGCGAACCAGATGCGGGACAAAAAGTTGCGAGTAATTATGCAACCATCTCGTGAATACGGCGCTAAGCGCTCTCTACTCCTCCGGGGTTTTGACGATTTTGTTTCAGCTCGAGCCTCTCCTCGGCAATGCCATTTCACGTCATTTCTAATTTCACCGAGAAGTGAATCCGACTTGGCCTCTATATACGCACAAACATAATGTGTCGCATTGAGCAAGTTTCAATGCGTATTTATGTATTTGCATGCGGGGTGAACACATTATTCTGAAAGGGGGTTATGCGTTCAAAAGTAGGAACAGAGTTGAAGATGGAGTGGCATCTTTGCCTTCATTCTTGCACGGCACTTGAAAGTTATATTATATCGTTAGTGAATGAATTATTAAATATTAAATATTCTATTTTAATTGAGACTGGTATATATTTAGCCTGAAAAAAAATCAAAGTGTCCATTTTCTTCTGGGGACATTATTCAAATTTATTCTGTAGAGGAAATGATCGAAAAAATAAAAAAAAATATTGAATTTCACATATAATTTCATTGCAACAAACTGCCATTTTCAATATCAATTAGTGGCCGGAAGAGCCTAGAGCAAAACTTTTACGAAAAAGTTATCGTATTCCAGTAATTTCTCATAACAAAGTTACAAGCGCGGCTCTCAAGGAAATCAAGGCATTGATAACACGCTCCTAACTAATATTAATAGTCCGGCAAGTAAAGTGAGAAGTGAGCGTTGACAATATCTTAGTTGCTTTGGAAGGACCATACAATAAACCAGGTCCACAAAATTGACGGAGATGTCAGCTGTAATGGCCCATTCGATATTGATAGCAAGGCGACTTAGCTCGCCTTGTTAATTGAAAATCATTACTGGTTATCAAAGCTAATCGGTCGAAGGAAAATGATCAAATTAGTAATTCGGAATAAACTAAAATTGATATTAGAATTTGTAAATCTCGTTTCACGGATTATTTCCTTATCCCATAAAAATATACGTATAGCATTGTTTTTAAGTACTGATTTGACGCTTTCCTCCTGGTTGATTCACGTAGAGATTTAAATAAAGTCAAGAACAGACACCTTCTCGTATAAATGCACACTCCAGGAGATTATCATCAACAATAGTTTTGCCGAATACTAATTGGAAGTATACTCGAAACAGTAAAGATTTAACTAACTCTAAAACAAAATTTCCCATTCGGTAAATCGGATTGGAAAGTAATTTATCGACACCGTGGCCAATAGATTCTCCGAAAGTGTTCAGTATCTCGCGTATCTCGTTTGAGAGAGAGAGAGCCCTGATTACGACGTGCACTTTGGCTCTGCTGTAAAAAAAAAACAATCGAGCCGGTAATGCAACGATCGTCGCATTACCGGCGGCAGTTGCGTGTGTACGTGCGCGAGGAGCGCCAAATCGAAAAGCGCTCGCCTGCATACGGAACGCGGGCGAGCATAAAATATGCAGCCATCATCGCTCGCGCGAATTTCTTCCCGCAAAATTGGCGGATCGAATCGTCGTGCTCATCACGTTATAACGCGGCGGCCGCGCGCGTTTAATCATCGTTCGGGGGAGGGGGGAACCCGAGCAATTCTTCGCGGCCAGCCGCCGTCCCCTCCTCCCCTTCCGCGCGGCTCTCCATATTCAAAATGAATAATGCACCGCGCGCTAGTATTACGCAATCCGCCCCGCTAATTACAATACAATATTGCCATAACGAAACCAACGCTGCGAGTGGAATTTCGCGCGCGGTTTGGTTAGCCGAGCCCACTGTGCGCGGCCAAATGACGTTTGCTGTTTTCACGCGCCAAGTGACGTTTAGGATTGAGCGGCCCTCGGGGCGTCCAGACTCGTTTGAAGTTTTACGCTCAATATTTGGACGTGTCCAATTAGGTACGCCACTTGCTGGGCTTCCTCGCGGTTGGATAGAATATATTTGATTGCGATCATCCTGTAATATATTTTGCGTTTTATATATATGGTGTGAGATCATTAAGCAGGAATTAACAGAGGATCTCTCGTCATTAAAAACGTTTCATATGGAGCATAGCTCATCATTGGTTTGATATGTTACAACAGGAATATGGTTTTATGGTGTATTCAGTAACTTGATTGCATATTGGACTTTCTAAGGCTGTGATGCGTCATTTCCATCTTTTTTATTTTCTTGATTTTAATATTAGAAGAATGGTATTTGAGGTACAGAAATTAATACTTATAAAACTAACTCTTCTATTGAATGTGCAGATAATAGGTAATATTATAAGAAAGATTCAACCCCTAAGCAAATTATTCCTTACCAACCACCCATTGAAGTATCTTAATGACCTAAATATTTTAATTTTCTTTCAAATGGGAAGAAAAAGAATTTTGCACCTCATGATCATGCTGGACTCATTTCGCACTACAGATTTTCGAATCAGATATCGTCTCATTTTCTCTCTCTCTCTTCCTCTCTCACTCTTCTCTTTCTTTACTGTACCGCCGGTTCTCTGATGAAGCACAACTGTGCACTAGTCCTTATAAATAATCGAACCGCTTAACGGATAAGTCCGCCCCCGCCTTCCATGATAATTTCCGTTTCAGAAATGTGTCACGATCGTTCGTTCGATGTGAATTGCGGCTTTGTTCGAAGTCACGATGGAAGGACCGGGAGTGAGTGTAACTTGGATAGAAATGATAGAGCTAAATGAGAAAGAGCATATTGAAGCATGAATTTTTCGATAAAAGATCGCTTGAACAATAAAAGCAGCGGGGAGGGGAGTGAGTGAGAAGAAGAGGTTGCACGGGTTAGAGGTGAAAGAATACAAATCGAATAGAAGCAAAGGAGTCGAGACTCATGAAAGGCATTGATGACGATAAAAGAATACAGAATGAAGAGTCGACTCCACTTTGTGCGATATATATTCTCTTATTATTTTCCTTCACTCTTTCAGTCTCTTTCGCTCGGGCGCGCCGGCTAGATTTTCATTTTATTATGAATGATTAATTAGCAGAGGTAATAATTATCACTTTGATCAATTTCAATGGAATTATGTATGTGCATTAAATAATGAGAAGCGAGTGGAGCCGTAATGAGACCGAGTCATTATGATTCGGGCGACACAGAGTGATATTGTTTTATTTTACATCCTCCGAAATCAAGATATATTCCCGTCCATAACAAAGTGAGCGAACTCAGCGTTTTACATTCCCGACATTCCCGACACGATATTATATCGAATCGCATTATATCACACCGACGCGCCCGCGGAATGGCGCTTACGTTTCACCCAGTGAACAGGCGTGTCGTAAACCACAATGACAATTCTCAAGTTCTCCTCGTGGCCGCAAAAGTGCCCCGCGGGCCGTTGGCACGTCACATCTGAAAAAATCCCGCGCGCACGCGATAAAGAAAAAATTGATCGTCGCGCGCGGCGAGGAGGAAGCGCGTCATTTGCAAGTCGATGGTAGAGCGACAAAAAATGCGAGCCGGCGCGCTGGCCGGGGCGCGGAAAAAATTCCGCGCTGCCGAGCGCAGGAGTGAAATTCCTCCTGCGGTAACTTGACGACGGCTTTTTCCTCTCCTTCTACGAGCTGGCCCCGTATATACATGTATATGAGGCATATCGCGCGCGCGAGCGACGCGCAGTGAAACGTGATCGACATAACTCGGGCCATTATGTACCTTCCCGACGGCGCAATATTCACCGTCTCGCTGCATATTGTTTGTTTTATACTCTTCGCACTTCGAACTCCCGAGCGTGGGTGTGTGTGCCTCTGTGTACGTCACACTTGCATTCCGTTCAATCGATATTCAATCATTCACCATGCATGGCTCTCTCTCTCTTTATCTTTAGAGGAATTTGCAAGCAAAATGTGAATATATATATAATTGGAATATCTGTACATTTGACACAGCTCAGAATACGAAAATCCTGTCGCTTCAAGATACTACATGTGTAATACTAGTACATTACGATATCATATCTGATAACATCGAAATCTTCGCAAGGAAAATAGATTGAAGAAATTAATTGAATGAAAAACGTATATTTGTATCCGATTCATCGGGTCGCGTGGAATAAATAATCATGTACGACATTGAAAACACATGCTAGCTTATGATGATACTCTACTACTCGCAATATCATTATGATCTACCTTTATACTAATTAGCAATGCAAACACCTTTTAAGTCAACGAGATGATTTCGCAAATTATTCAAAGTAGAATTTCGGTCCAAAATGATAAGAGAACCGTATACTGGAATAATCGTTGCAGCATATTTGTTTCGATGATAATGTGGAAAAAGTTAAATTGAAAGTCTCATGAATTATACCACTCACCGGTTTTTACCACACGGGAAAATCTTTTAAAGGGCAACAAAAGCAAATACATGATTCCGGCTCGTTAGAAAATAAATAACGTAAAAATTCAACACGGTACAGTGCCTGATTGCAATATTCTGTACCCATCAGAACTACAGTTCAGTGAACTCTCACTCACCAGAAGACCACTTTTTCGTGGCACGATGCATAATCTAGATATCACACCCGTACACCAGGCCCACCCGGCTGTTAAAATAGCGTCAGAGGAAAAAGCACACACCCCAGGATTAAGGTGTCGGCTCATGCTCAGGCTCTCACACGCATATATATACATATATACATATTGTCAATATATCGTTCGACCCTGTTACTTTTATATCTTCCCACTAGCGATCGCCCCGGTAAGTATAAGTCACGTGCGCAAAGCGTCTCGCGCGACGTACGTATGCTCATTTATTTTCAGCGAATGCAAATGCGCGAGCTCACTATTTTCCCGCGTTCGCAAACGCGACAAAATCGATTCGGCATGTTTAAAAGATTTTCCAGTGTGGAAAATCTACAGTCTTAAGTATTCTTTGCCGAAGATTCGTACGTGTTTTTCCCCCTCTTCAAGGAATTACGAAAATATACTTTCTAAGAATGATCGAGATATTTGACGGACACGAATGGGATTGGAACAGTTTTTATAATTTATTGCTCTGCATAAAACACATTTGAGTATTCCGTCTAGTGTGTGTCAGATTTTCGAATCAACCATTTTTCCTTAATGTCTATTGAATTACTAGTTGTTCCAAGGAGAATTAAGTTTGACACATCTGATATAATGATGTCGTACAACCATAAACTGCACGTAACGCAGTTGTGTATTCTGAGGATAATTAATATTCAACGTCTTTCGAATACATATGAAATTAACGTGAATGCACATCTCTGTACCGACTGTCTGATCATAATTTGAGGTTTCTATACCAATACAGAACGTCTAGTTTAGGGGTAGGCAATTTTATAATGAATCCGACAATCCAATGGCTGACCAAACACCGACATGATCTACTCACATCGCAATTTTACCTCCCATTACAATATTCCCTAGTACCACTCGATTCGCGTACACGAATGAACGGAATATTTAAAACCGAGAATAATATTTTTCAAGCGTATTCATTGTACCGCAGCTTTCGAACCCCCTTATTCGGCGACCATTATCGATCGCAAACTAATTGTATGTCATCAAGAAAATGCAAAGTGCGGGCGGAGTGCACATTGGAGAAAAAGCATCGCGAGACTCATAATCCCAATTCATCATTGGAAAAAAAATGTCACTTTCAGCAAAAAGCATCGAGAGCGATTCGACGATAAAAAATAAAGGAGCCGGGGGGAGGGGGTGGGGGTGCAAGAGCCGTAGAACAAACTGCGCCCGGGGCCATATTTTATCGCATAATAGCATTTACGTCGTGTCCCGCAGAGTAAAAAGCCGGCTCCCGGACACGAAATACAGCGGTTGAGGCTTCTCTTATATGAAGACGCCTCGGTTATACAGGACCACGTCATAAAGGTTCGAGAGCAGAACTAAGTCCGCGCGAGCGCGCACGTATACACATGTGAGACTGCATGGCCGCCTGTGTCTGCTTGAAAGGATGGGACCAAGGGCCGAGAGAGCGTTTTTCTCTTTTGGCTGGATGAGGAATCGATGTGAGGAAAGCGGCTCGAGTGCGCGCGTTCGCTCTCGAGCTTTTCGCGACCCTTTCGAACGACATGTTTTCGCTGAGAGCGAGTCAAACGACGGGATTAGATCGTTACATCGATAGCCGCTGCCAAGTGACACGCGATTGGCACGTTGATCGATCCAAATGAGCCGGGAGATCGCTTCACAAGTGACATCACTCCCGGGATGCCGAAAAAGAGAAAACACGATTCGTCCTTGATCTTCGTCAACAACGTGACGCAATCTTATCTATAGAGTCTCGAACAAGTATAGCGAATGTGCGATATCGAATAACACTCGATGGACAATAAATTATGGGTATTCGGACGGAACATGAGAAATTCATCGTTGGCAATACGATAAGGATTGATGATCGAACAACTTTACTAAGTTCCCCGAAATCCGAGTGCAGATTCATCTCAAACCCTCTGAATGAACTTTAACGAATCACTTGAAACAATCGACTAAGAAATAAAACTTCAGCTGGAAACACGGACAAATAGTCTTCTGCTACTTTATCGGCCTTTCAAACTTTATGGACGCGTAAAATAATAAAACTGTTAAATCAAATTGGATGAAAGTATGTACAAGCGCATACAAGAATATCGCCGGAGGAAGGTTATTTCCAAGTTTAAAGATGAATCTCATTCAAGGAATCAACGTCAAACACAGAACCGCGCGCTTAGCCAACTAACTCAAGCCCAACCCTCGACGGTAATTATTCAAATTTAAAGGACCTCTCGGTCAGCCGTTTCAGGGTAAATCTCTTTCCAAAACCAGTTTATACTCTTGCCGCGTGTCCTTTCTCTCGCGCTCGCCGGAGTTAACGCGCTAGTTCCATCTCGTCTGGAGTTTTAACGACCGTAATACACTTGCGCGCAAATAAGAATGGATAGCTCTCCCGCGCGTCCGCTTACGAGTATGATATAGCCTGCGCGAGTGGGGAGGTGAAAGAAGTGCGTCTATATATACACGGCCGTAACTGGAAGAGAAAATAAAAAAAAAGTTAAAGGGTATCCGGACATTGATTAATTTAATTGGCGATGAATTATCTCGAACAATAGGGGAGAAAGAGTTAGTTAAGCAACTGCTGTAATGGATTAAGCGGGATAGCCGCTACGTCTGAGTGTGCACAGCCCGACGTCTTTCCACGGCCGAGAGACTCCGGAGAGCAAATTTTCGAATTTAGCCCGAGTGCCTAGCACCTGATTGCAAGACTGTGTTCTTGCGCGAGCTTCTCGCAACTACCGTGACCAGCCGCAACGAGCCGTTCAATATTACTTCCAATGAGCTCTGGATTAAACTGACTTCCGAGGAAGGTTTGACCGCTTGCAAAATGTTATATTTCAAACTGTACATCCATGCGCTTGTAATTGCTAAGTGTTTTGAATTGATATTAGACTTGATATTTTACAAGATATAATATATATAGTCAGAAGAGAATCGATTCATCATTCGCTCCGATTTGGCATGAATTAAATAACAACGATGAGTCGGTCTGAACTCACTTTATATTATAATTATAATTAATCACGAAAATTATTCACCTCAAAACGTTAAGAAGTTGCGCCAATCTATGAATATAACGTTGAATGATTAATCAGTCATTTTTCGTCATCTATTGATTATATTTTTTCATCTTCCATCGTCTTTCATCATCTGTCTTAAACCTTTACTTATAAACTTATGTACATGACAACGTGACCGAATAAAATATCTAAATCAGAAAGAACATGCAACACATTTTCTTGAGGATTTTGAGACTTTATCAAGCTATTTTGCAAAATTTGTATAAATCATGAAAAGCAAACTGAAAGAGATATTATTGATTCGAAGTACTACAGTCGTTACATTGTATACGGCTCTCTGAATACGATCCCATCGAATATAAAAGTCAATCAATAACATTCAGCCATTGAGAAATCAGGACTAATTGAAATTCCAAGAAGATGCCCTTAGCCGATGCATTTTCAGGGGTTTGTTTTTTCTCGTATATTGACTCAATCAAACGGAAGTAAAAAGTGTAATTTCCAATTAACTGACTAGGAGACCGCTTGGGATTCGGGTCACCAATCTTGACCAAAATTTTTTTCATATTTCCTGGTGGCCATAGTAGAGAGAATCCAGAATTTTAGGGTCCAACGCTCCCAAACTTCCCAGATATTAATTTATGTATCCTGGGTGGAGACGTTGTTCTCGTCCCAAATGACAATATGTCATTTGAGACGTATTTCCCTCACTGCACTGCACTGTGACTGTTGACACTTGAACACCACATCAAATTCCATCCTAGAAAACATATAGAAGGAGTAAATAGCGTGTACATGCAACAAATCTTACTTTCATGTCTTACTCACATAGAGTAAAACATGAAATACATGGAAATATCAACGATTATCGACTTTTCACTTTGTGCTTGGATACTGAAGCAATAACAACATGTATCCAAGCACAAAAACAACAAATCTAGTATAATTGTACGACAATTCAGTGTCAGAATTGATTTTCACACATGAAAACTTCAATTCTGAACATTCGTCGACAAATATCATGCTATAACCAATAATATTAAAACTTATGTACTCACAGTTTTGCTCCCACTTGAATGCAATTTCTGGCCCTGTGTAGCTGACCTGGAATACAAAAATTATCACAAAGCAACATATTCCAAAATATATATGTACACAGACAACGGTTAAGTTTACTTATCTGAATCCCCTTGCGTCTTGAATGAAAATCCATCAGCTGCTGCACACGATGAAGATCCAAACCTGCTGGAAACACTTGAAAGAAAGTGGTGTACTTATAAACTTTCATTACAAATACTCAAACTGTTGTGAGTAAGCAATGTCTACTTGATGAGTACAGCATCACATGTCTGACTGACTGTGTTTACAAACGACACCTATGGTAACCTGCAGGGCGGAGTCGGTAACACTATTTACTCCTTCTATATGTTTTTTAGGATGGAATGTGATGTGGTGTTCAAGTGTCAACAGTCACAGTGCAGTGCAGTGAGGGAAATACGTCTCATATGACATATTGTCATTTGGGACGAGAACAACGTCTCCACCCAGGATACATAAATTAATATCTGGGAAGTTTGGGAGCGTTGGACCCTGAAATTCTGGATTCTCTCTACTATGGCCACCAGGAAACATGAAAAAAATTTTGGTCAAGATTGGTGACCCGAATCCCAAGCGGTCTCCTAGTGAGTTATAATGCGATCGACGGTTCGATGTAGCTTCCTACAGCATATTATAGTTATTACTTATTGAAATGATTGAAGTTTTTCAATCATATTTAGAATTGAATGAATGGTAAATAAGGCAAAGTGGACTTACTTGGAACTATCATTTCAAATTGGGAATCAGCACTTCGCCAAGTCAAAATGGATTTCAAGAATTCAGTTCATAGAATTTTTCAACTTTATAAGGGTTCGAAAATTTTTTTTTCTATAAAACATGAGGACAAATATTCAACAAATGAGAACGAGCAAGAAGTACGGAGACAGAAAGAGCAGTTGAAGGAGACATTTTCAAACATTTTCTTCCGTATTCATATAAACTTTCTTTTTACTGCAGTTTGTTTTCCACAGCCAAGTTCTCCACCGTTGGCTACGGCCGCAGACTCCGGGGTGGGGAAACCCCGAACCGATTTAAAATTCCGAAAGTGACCTATAAAAATCAATGAGTCACCCTCGTAAAAAAAAAGATGAGAAGCCGTGAAGAGAAGGATTTGGGCGCTGAAAGAGGAAAGTTCAGCGAGCGTTTTGCGAGACGCATTTCGAGTCTACACGTTTTTTTATTCAATGGGTGCCATCAAATATTGGGGATTTTCCTCTGGCTCATTCCCGAGCGGCACTGCACGATCAATTTTGCTCTGCTCCAGTGTTGGCAAGGGGAAAATGGAACATCCGCATCAAAGGCTCCATTAACCGGTTGCCCGGTTGTCCGGTTTGAATAAAATTGAAGAGAGTCGCTGTTTGTGGACTAGCCGTCCTGAAGAAGCTCCAGCGTACTCTCCTGCCTCTAATTTCAACTCAATTAAAAGCCGAGTCTTGAGAGTCTCTTGATCCCTTCGTACGAGTGCAACTCATTCAAACTCGACACAAGCAACTCGTCTCCAATGTGTATATCTATTTACATGATGATTGCAAGCGAAGCGGGATGCCTAACAGTCGGAGGGGGGATGCAGACACTATTTCCTTTTCCGGCTGTTATCGTTGTGTCATTAGTTTGACGAATGAATTTTGGTGGGCTGGAAAAGTTCGGGTGATAAATTATCGCGTTCCATTACGCTCGTTATAATTTGTCCCTTCGGAAGTTGAAGCAACCCAGAGTGACTCTTATACATTGAAATCGTGACGAAACTTCAATAGGGTAATCAATTTCATGGTTCATTCAGCCGCCTTCTTTCTCTCTCTTTCTCGGAACGCTATTCTTCATCCATAAACAACTGGCGAAGAAAAAAAACCGCCCAACAATCACTCGGGGCATTCGCTCATCATCGTTCCATTGCGTACAGTCTCGAGTGCAGTCGAACTATCAGGGAAGCGCTTGGCCGCGCGCGCGCTTTAGCAAATCGCAAATTTGTACGCGGCAACGGCCAGAGGAGAGGAGGGGCCGGGGTCGGGGCGTAGATTGTGCCGAGTGGATAAGTACAACAAGCGCGCGGGGGCAGAGCGCGCGGAGGGAAACGTCGCGACGCCAATTTTCATTATGCCCGGCGTAAGTAGCGAAGCGTGAGAGGACTCCGGGGAAATGATGCGCGGTGCATTATGCAGCGACGCATAAGCGATGCTCGTGTATATATACATTCGCCAGAAGGGAGAGACACTCACACACAGAGCGGGGCAGCGCAACTGATCGGGAGGGACTGCGCCGGGGGGAAACTCCAGCGTCGATTCATCGGGATTGATCACTGCCCTGGCCGAATTATCGTTGCTCAATTACCGACGGAAATTCACTTATGTTTTCCATGCGGGCGTTGTTGGATCGTACGGTGTTTTTGAACGTTCATCGAGGTTGCGCGCGCCAGCGTCAGCAATTTTCAATCATACGAGAGTAGTTGAGTGCGGCAGTTAGCGGGTGGTAAGTTGGTTGAGTGGCATGGAAGGCGTGCCATGGTGAACTAGAACGAACTCACGCAATCGGTAACGAGATTTTCGTTACTAACGTACACGCGGGATAACAGCGTCATTTACTTTTTCAGCTTTGAAAATCTTCGACAAAGTATTTACTTCGAAGTATACAATACAATTATCTCCGTATCAATGAAGAAACATGCGTGGTACAAGCTCGCTGAAATATTGTATTATTCCCGCTTATGTTTTGGCACGGATACAACTAATTCAATTGGTACTCGAAACAAATTATATTTTCTCCGCTACCTGCTAGTCAGGCTAATTTGATGGAAAGTAATTTTCTACTCGAGATATCCGAGCTAAGAGTAGATGAGATAACAATAACACTGGATTATTCCGTAAATTTCATGAGGGTTAAGAAGTGTCAGCGTTAGTACAAACAAGGCACATGCTATCGTGTGCGACGTAACGCCTGCGAAGCATGGATATACTCCGGGGATTATACCCTAATACCATACATCCAGTTTCACCCAGCTGGAAGCATGTCATCCCCAGGGTATTCATTGATTTTATCAAAATTCCCGATCCAACAGATGTACATATTCAACTCAAGTGTTTGCAAGAGTCACGTATATTTATTCAGTAAATTAGTATATTCATTTCAATTGGGATATAATGGGTAGCATTTCGAGAAAGAGAGATAAAGCAACAAGAATAAATGTGTGGCCAAAAATATCAATTGCGTGTTTTTCTCTTTTCTATACTAGTTTCAGACGAAACTTGTCTTATCACGAAATAATTTGTTGTACTATACGCAAGATCTCGAAGAAATTGCCATTAATTGGGAGAAAATATGGAAAACTTGAGTTTCATGGTGAGCATTCGAACATATTCCACTGATAACGACCATAACGTAGCTGCATGGTGACTTGTGAATGAATAAGTTGACTCATTAGGGACAATCGTCAAAGGCATTATATCCCTCCAGATTCCATGAGTTCATTGTAACCAATTGTCTCGGTCACAATATTCTCTCCCTTCTTTTATCGTCAAGTCAGCACTTCAAAGTCCACCCTCATCGGAACAATTTCGCCATAAATTCATCCAGACAGTGAGGCAGAAATTTGAAAGCGCGACATTGTCACCGACGACGCTGTCGTTCGTCATTCGAGTTACCGATCTAGAAAGCCCTTGGCAGGTGTGTGTATCCTTTATCTCCGCCCTCTATTGTCACTTGCAACACCATAAAAAAACGGCTTCAGGAACAAAACACTGAGCCAGCGCTACTCTGCACCCCCATATTCCACACACGGGCCTCGTTCTGCCATAATCAATGATACGCCCGATACCCGTTGAAGCTGTGCTCTGTTTTATAAATGTTTCGTCATCCGCGAAATCGAGCCATGTATATCGAGCTACCTCGATAACCCCGCCATGATCCATCAAGTCCTCCACAATGGCTTGCTACACTCCCCCCCCCCTCTCTCTCTCTCTCTCACTGATTAATTATTTTTGCAAGGGCTACGCGACAGCGTCGATTACGCCCTTGACGCGAGCATTGAATTTGTGCGCCTCTCGGCGAGTGTGCTACTTTTCGAGTGGGAGAGGGTCGAGGAGGGAGGCGCTGTAGGAAGAGAAAGAGAGAGAGAGAGAACGATATCAGCCATCAATTATTTTTGCCACCTCTGTCGTCGCCCTATTGAACTTTTTCATTATTCAGCTCGGTATTTTTTGAGGACAGATTCTACTTGTTGGTGTGATCTATGACAATAACTGCGGTGAATATCTGGTTGTTCGACGTCCACTCACGTTCTTTGCTGAAAGAAGTTAATTACACTTCGAGGTGTCTCGCTCGGTTTGTCTTTCAACTGTTTGCCAATGAAGTGTGCTTGTAAATAAAAATCGGATATTTCCCCCCGCATCCAATTTTAATAAAATCCCCTTGACGTTGTGAGAAGAACAAAAACATGAACAAACCGAGAGACGAGCTGAAAGAAAAATTGAAATGGAAATATCCAGGATACGGTCGAGTGTAGATGAATCGAAAGTCACTTTATTAAAATGTTTCGATCAAGCGTAATATCGTACGCGCGTATCAACTAACTTCTGTTTGTTTCCGCGTATAATAACAACTTTCTCGCCGCTTCTCGCTAGCGTGTAAATAATTCCCGGGTGATGCATACGCAATTTTTAAAAATATTATTCATCGCATTCGAATGGAGGTTTTTAAAAATCGAAATTCCACATCCGAGTTTAATAAAAGCACTACACGACGCTCGTCTCACTCAGAACCGCAATTCAACCTTGACGGAGCTTCCGCTCGATTTGAAAAGCAGCCCTTCAGCAAGTCTTCTCTCATCCAAAAGCAGATCATTCGGATGGCTCGAGGAAGACATCCTGCGAGTGGTCTCAAGACACAAGACCATGCCCACAGCGAAGCAGTACTCCGCTTGATCACAAAGAGAACGCGGCTGCGGGGTCCTCAAAAGAAGTCCACATGCAAGATAGAGCAAATCCCAGCCGATGCTCCAGTGGAGCTGATACTCGAGGACAATGCGCTCGGTTTACACGATGCGTGAGAGATGACGCTTCGGGGCATGTAACAACATACACAAGCACGAACTTGCACACACTGACACATACACGCGACGGGGACGGGGATTAATACGTCTGACCGTTCGTCCATCTATCCGTCTTGTCGGCCGTACGTTGCATTGCATCCGGACAGAATGTTTAGCCTATACCACGTACGGTACGCCGTCTCCCCTCTGTTTACCAGCTTTATCTTTCTCTGGCCTCTGCCTATCTTGTGTCGTAGTCTCGATGATACTCATCACGTACACTTATACGTCGGAGAAAATACTTCCCCTTGTGATTCACTAATGTTTTTAAGAGGGGGAGAAATGCATCAACTCACTGACTAGGAGAGTCGGCACAACCTGTGGATCATCGATCATGATGGAGCGTTGTGAGATAGTTCATGGACATTCTAATAGCTCATATATCTACAGCTATGAAGTCTAACGTTTCGATTCCTCAGAGATGTTTCGTCAAATTATCCGATTTCATGCATTCACAGTATATCTATGTTTATGGTTTAAAATTATATATACTAATCATGATGCAAGTCAGGAATGATCCCTAGAATATCTCTGAAAAATCAGAATGGTAGACTGTACGATATGAGATGTAGGCTATTAGACGAGCCAAGAACCATCTCACGAAGTTTTATCGTGAGTGTGGGGCTTGAGATTCATCCTCTCTATGCCGCCTCCCTTTCATCCTGAGCATTCTCAGTAGGTCTGCCGATAGACATTACTTCACGCGTTGAAGGTCTTGAAGCGGGATGATATTTGAGCAAGCTGGGTAAATCGCCCTGACTTCTCAGAGGAAGCGTTTCTAATATGTCTGATGGAAGCATCCAAGACTAATTCACATCTTGGTAAGACAGTAATCCAACTCTCCATGTTTTTACAGTCCTCGACCGTCAGCATCAGTCGATAGGCCCACTTCCCTGTGGAGAAAGCATTCTAACGCTGTTTAATAATAATCATGTAGTCAGACCTCCGTATATCTTTTCTCCTCTGCAACTAACTCGATTAATGGTATTGAAGCCACTATACAAACAACGCGGTAGTACATGGTCCAGAATATCGATACACCGGTGCGATCTCTTGTACGCTTCAGTGTTGAGCTCGTCGCTCCAAATTGATGCTGCATAGAGCAAAATTAACTCACAATACGCTGCTTTTCCTATAGGATCTCCAATAATACAGCGTCGTAGTGATATTTACCACCTTGCCCACGGTGATCCTTAGATTCGCATCAAACCTAAGTTGTGCGAGTCATTATTTTAAAATTGTCATTATTTTAAAAATGGCATTATTTTAAATATGTATTCAACCAATATTGTGTCGACATGATTGCAAAAGTGATAACTGATTATTACGACAATATCATAAAAGTTACGCGTTAAAAAATATGTGCATTTACGAGACGCAATATATATCAAGCTGCAAATATTCGAGCCCATAATATTGGCCTACGTGTTATACTTCCACCTAATTTTACTGGTTCACCTCGACATATGTATGAGAAAACACAAGATGCTATGACTTAGGTAGGTAGGTAAGTAAAATTTACAAATATTGATACTTTGATTTCTGTCTAGCCAGAAATTGGTGACCTTTTACAGAAACCCTACGGGACTGGCTATGGGAAAAAGCTTTGATGTATTTAAAAGGAGAAAACAAGGATACATACATCAGTTGAGACTGTAATGAATACTAAAGATGCAGTCTACTATTCTCAAGAATTTTTTAATTAACTCAATTCAGCTGGATTTTCACTACACAATCTTTAGCTAAAAGTCGAAATTCTCATAGTACTACAGCACGTAATCTAATCCCACTAACACGGCATAATATGGCACCCATTTACAGATTGAAATCACGAGAGATAATGGAAATGAAGCCGCGCGCTATTTTCACACGTCCAGCAGCAGAAAGGATCGCTATTATAGTCTGTACACCAATGATACGTTCAGATTTATCTTTAAAATTTAAATTACTTCACTTTCCGATTGAAGTTTATTCCACTTCTCGATGTTAAATATTTATATATGTCGGAATTGATTTATGCTCAGATATATTTCACACAGACGGTTGTACGTTGGACTTTCGAGGACGGGTGAATCTAAAAAACAATTATACACAAGAGTGTATTTTTATATACAAACAAAGTATCTTTATCTGTATTTTTATACACAAGAGTTCTCTGTCTCGTTCGAATCTTCAAAAGATTGTGAAACCCCGTAGCTAACGCAGAGGTGGTTAGCACCCGTTGATCTTCCGGGGCGTAGCGCTATAACCCGCAATCGATTTTCCCCCTCTCACCCGCCTGTTTTTGCGCTTCTCAATTCTTGTTCAACTCTGCGCTCACAGCTTGAGGCTACTTTATGGTCGTTGAACCTGATGATAGAGATGTCGTGGACCAGAGTATCTATCCGAAAATGTTTCCCAAAAGCTCGGCAACGCTTATGAAAAGCGTTGTTACTTATGAAATTCAGTTATTTCACGGACAACTGGTGTTTTCTAATGCTACTTCTGTTCTACCCCAAGACTTTGATTTTTCGAATGACCTGCCAAATATTTGCTTCAAATTTAGAGATATGCTCGAACATATTTCCAATTTATTTCAATTCAAGATTGTTCTTATCAGTGTGACTTTTTACATAGAAATTATAGTTATAGTATTTAATCTTATTTTGACAAGACAAAAGATTACAAATGTCAGAGAGAAAGTAAAAAGGACCGATAGTCAGTTATTTTGCATCTAAGAATTACAAATATTAGTGAATGGAATGAATCGTTCATCTTCCGATTTATGTATTTCAATACATTCAATACATTAAATCATCGATGATAAAGCTGATATATAACTCCTATGCAACATATCTCAATTCAATCATGAAACTCACTCAACCGCATTTTTTTAATTTCAGGAGCATATTCGTTGTACGGCGTAACCACGATGGCATCTGGCTATATGAGCAGAAGAGTTTTTCTGTCAGTCCATCGCTGATTCCAAACACGATTCCAGGTGCCACAGAGGTATTCTCGCGCAAAATTTTTTGGAATTTGCATAAAATGTTCTTGATTCCTGGCGAGCGTTAACAGACCCAACTTCGAATTCTGATGATGCAGTATTCTAGCGAGGAATAAAAGTAGTTTCTAATCTCTCTCTCCCTTTTTTTCTCTCTACATCTCGCAAACTCGAATCGATAATTACATCCTATCAAATTCTAATTCAAGTTCTATCATTAATTTCCGATAGAATAATTAAGGATCAAAAATCTGAAATCAATATAAATTTTACAATGAGTTGATTGCTAATCTCATCTACTATTCAACTGCAAAGTTTTGAATCGAGTGAGCTTTTCTTAAACATTACAATGCATTGAAATCACAAAACCTGAAAATCAGAGGAATACGCGGTATATCTCTGCATCTTAGATTTCTCTGACTCCTAGTATATAGTTGATTCATATTAAACACCACGTGGACTATTATGCTATCAAACTTTGATATTTGCGGTCTGAAGTCGCGAGGATCCGGGATTTAATTTGTGATTTTCAACATTACGCGAGGGGGAATAGACTAACACAATATATGTCGAATATTACATAGTTAACAAGCAAGCCGACAAACTCCGTTGAAGTTCAGCATCTATTGAAACTATCATATACGTGTGAGCAATAATTCACGTACAGCCGTGCAGAACTTCTGATTCTATCGTTGAAATAAAAAATAAATCACCGTGCAAAAGAGAGTCCTCTCTCTCACACATGCGCGCCCACACATGCACATTCTCAAATGGTCTTTTTGCGAAGAAACAAAAGAAATCGGAAAAAAACCGAGCCCCCATGCGAGTGCTATAGCCCCAACAAAGGATTGGGGAAAAAAGTGCCAGGGAGAACTTTGCCAATACGCCGGGGAGAGTGATTTATAATCTTTAAAATTTCAATTTCCCTGACCCGGCAGGAGCTCGACACTCTCGTTTTCTTTCTCTTTCTTCTTACGACAAATCGCCACCCGATGGCGAAAGTCATTGTTCGACAATGTATCGCTAGAAAAAAAAATGATCATCCTTTCATCGATTGCACACGAGATGATTGGCTATTTCGTCCTACTGGGCACTCGGATGAATGATCAATCACCTCGGGCGTGAATCGCTGTAGCAATATTTCGTTGAGGCAAAGACTGTTTGATGTAAGTAGTAAGAGAAGCTAACCAAGAGTCAGAGGATTGTGCTAGTATTTACACTGAGAAATGTTAATCGGATTCAATTATCCATGATTTCATTCCATCTTATCCACGACACCGTGATAAAGGAATCCCATTTCATCACTTCACATCTGATGCTTTTCGTTCTCGGAATCTTGTGGGTTCGATTCTCACCGGGAGAGAATCATTTATTGTTCTCAATGCTCAAGACTCAAAGTGTATCTGTGAATACTTTAAAGCCGTACTTGGACGACTAGAAAGAGAACTTGAGCAGGCTATTATAAAAAAAAAGCACTGTTCAACTTTTATCCAGGAAAATCGATTAGTTTCCACTATTCGCACGGTGAAATCCAACTATATCCAATTGATTGTAACTTAATGAGTTTCAAGGCTCTCGCATGAATTGAAGCAGAATCAAAATAGATTTTATGAACCTTCGGAAAAAAATGATGGTTATCGCAAAATATTTTCGAAAAACAGCCGAATAGAACTATTTTTTATCCGACAAAATTAAATAGTGATACATTTAGTGGGAAGTGCTAATAGAGTTATTTTTCGGCAGATAAGGAGCATATTCATGATGATTCGATTATTCAAAGTATCTTTGAAATGAAAAAAATGCTAAGACGTGAATACTTGAATAGTTCGATGTCAACATAACATTGATGCAGAAAATCACTTGTTTATTTTGTATTTAGATATAATTTCGATTGGAACACGAAAAATTCGAACCACACGTAATCGTTAAAAAAGCATCGTACAGTTCCAGGCTTTGATATTCGCAGTCGTCGTAGAACAAATACCCCCTATCATATTCATTTGCGGAGGCACATGATTTCTCGCGCAACCGGTCGGTGGAAGGACGTATTTTGGCGCATTCATCATTGAGCACGTGATGAATCCCAAGCAAACTTTTCCGGTTCGTCGGGACCCGGGGAAAAACACGGCGTCGCGCGGGCTCTCGACCCTCTGAAAAATGAACGAGAACGTCGCGGGGGCGGCGAGGTGGAGGAATCGAGGACGAAAAACACGTGCGCTCTCACGGCCCCGGCGTTGGGTCCTCTCCTCTTTTCGGACATCGCGCGCCCCACTCAACGGCCCTGCCTCCGACGAGTATGCATATTTCATGCAGGCCTGACGAGGGAGCGATCGCCTTTGTTCGCCGCGCGCGCGCGCGTCGTTTTTCGAGAGACGCCTCTCTCGTTAAGCTAAGTGCAAACTGCCGTGCGCGATCCGACGACTGGCCTCATTAATTATAGGATGGGCAGGCCTACCAAGTGCTGGCCGTTGGAGCACAGCTGCCAGGCGCGCTGTAACGTTGTTGCTTGACACGAAAGAACGACTTTCCACTGGACGCGCGGCATTTTCCCCCGTGTATATATGTATATATGCTCGGGACGCTAAAGGCTCCGAGTGGCAATATGGAATTCATGAGGTTCTCGCGCTTCTTCTCGGCGTAATTTTTTTCCCCCTTTCCTCGCAGAGACGAATGGCATTTTTGATTCGCAAGTTGTACGGAAATACACGAGGAAATTATTCAGATTGGTTTGGCGAGAATGAAGAATGACGTATCCTCGTCGATCATATTGTATTGATGAGTAGCCGGAGGATACGGAGCAAGCCGATGCGAACGATGAAACAGTATATCTCACTAGCGGAAAATTTCGAACGAAGTATCGCGAAAAAATTGACGTCGATTCTCACGAGCCGCGGATGGATGTCGAAGCGTTAAATGAAAATGACAAGAAGCAGAATCGACCCTGTCCCGATGGCTGAGCGATTCTCACTGCAACGGTGCGTGTGCACAACGCTTTGCGTCGCGTTCGAGCACACTCTGATGAGTATTTATGCCGTGTACCCGCCAGCATTCGATTGCGTCACCACACGCTCGTCACGCTTTCGTGACTTGCCTAACAGATGAAAACGGCTCGGTTCATCTAGTCGCTAATAAAATATCCCGCCCCGTCCCCCTCCCTCCTATCAAAGAGAACGTCAATATTAATTTGGATACTTGCGAATCAAAGGCACGATATATTAGTTGGATCCGACGAACAGTGAAAAGATACGTCGAAATGAGTGAATCAAAGTTTACCCGGAGAATACAAATCTCTGTACGAAACAATGGGGTACGTGTATTCGTGGAAATGGTGCGTATTGAAGCTATCCGTGAAAAGGATGTTCGAAAATTAGTAGTCGAAGTGTAAGGAGATGATCAACAGCGAACACGCGCCAAGACCATTTGTAAGAATGTATTCATTCTTGATTATCCGCTAAATAAATTATCCTCATTAGGCTTCATACAAAGATGAGTTGTTATCTCACTGATTGTAAATCAAGTTATGAAGTCTTTCCATTCACTCCGTTATACGGCAACGGATGAATATATATCTTGGCAATGGAGTACCGGACAACCGAATCGGATTAGTAGTCGGTGAATTTTGACATTACAAATTTTACACAATGTAGCGCATCGAGCATTCAAATTGGATTTGCCCAATTGTCTTGGCGCAACTCCTCATTTTTCCATTCGAAGTTTCGAGGCCAACCGCGCGCTTATTGGATGCTCGCAAAATCAAGTTGCAGACTAGTTTATATCCAGAAACTCTCTGCTCTCCTCGAGTGCAACATTCTAAATGCAAAACTTCCATACCCACGTCAGCCGTCGGTTGACTTTGCGCGCGAAGCAGTCTGGACATTTCGCCCATCGGGGCTGTGACGAACAGAAGCCCGAAGCAAGTAATTAATTAGCCGAGTGTCTAAATTGTCCATGTATATATCGATACGATCCATCCCAGTTTTATCTAGGGGCTCTCCCAGGCTCGACGCCGCACCGCATCGGGCTCCTTCGAATTCGCTCGCGGTATATCGTGTATCTCGCCGCGGCAGCCACGTCGCCGAATTAACCTCCGTTGAGACTAATTAATTATTGACTTATCACACACGACGAGTATCGATGTAGCCCCGCTCCGAGGATGCTGGCGCGCGCACGCACAAGAGGGCCGAGTTTCGCGCGATGCCTCGATTATACGCTCCGCGATTCTCCGCGGCGAGGATTCGGAATTTCGTTTTTGCTTTCCGCGCGCGGGCTTCTGGTCGGAGACGAGCGGCCGGCCGATCAATTAGACAGCGACAGCATTGCGATATCGACGCGAGCCAAAGTGGGTCCTATTCGGCCAGATCAATATGCAGAACCAAATCGCTCGGGCGGCTTGAATTATTATGTGGCTCCGGGGAGGGAGGCCTTGATGAGATAAGTTTGCGGCGAGCCAGACTCGAATTGTTGGCACTTGATTGAGATACCTGAAGCCGGGAGCCGCAACTTTGCACTATCTCCGCACGCGGGGATTATGCCGACAGACATATGCTCCAAATCAAATTACATTAATCACCTTCAGCATCTCTCGTGTACACAATCTGTAATTATTCCGGCGGATCGCGCGCGCGCGCGTGCACGGCCACTGTTATACGCACGGCTTGGATCCGGTGTGAAACGCGCGAATGGATTTGTTTGTTGGAAAAAAACAATCCCGACCCAACGTCGCTTTGCGGGACAATCGCGTCACTGTTTCGCACCGGGCCAACGCCGTCCGACAATTGCAGCTCTTTTGAATAACTCTTGAAATCAGGCTAATTGAGAATAGATATACTCGTCGATGTCAAAAGAATTATACGTGCGCCTGGCTAGAGAAAACCCGCAACTTCGTTGGCTTGGCTTGGCAGAAACTTCAAAGGCTCGCGTGCGCGCGCTCCGTACATAACTTTAATAATGAATGTCTCTATGGCTTGCCCGGCACGTATCTAAAAGTGTGGAGAGCGGCTCTCTGTCTCTCTCTCTCGCTCTCTGCCCGGCGAGTAGGAAAGGAGATAGCCGGGTGAAAAAGGCGCAAAGCAAGGCCCTTCATATTCCATTTACGCGCGCAACCGTCCTGTGCGCCCCAGCTTTATGCGCGCACGCGCGCCTCACATGCTTAATCACGGCCCGAGCCAGTATGCACGTGCTTATTAAGTGCAGGCGAGCGGCAAGGATTTACACTCGACGGCATAGGGGAACGACAATATATCCTGGCAAGACGCAACTTTTATCCTTGACAAAGAAATTATTCCCGACTGGCCTCTGGTTATTAATTTTCCACCTAGTATACGCGAGCCGCTTGTTTCTCGTCTTTAAATTACGCTTCCTCGTTTTTCTTTCTGTTCGGTACGACACTGCGAGTCGTGTATATTGGGTTTTGGAAAATCATATCCGCGTGCGCCGCGTATTTTTCATTTGAATCAGCGGGCGCAAGAGTTGCAAGAGGATTCCTTCATTACTCCGTTTTTATCTCTCGACTTGCAAGATCTCATTACTTACAGGGTCTCGCGTTGGGACTTTAATAATTCAGCTACTACTTTTGAGATCAAAAAATTGTAGAGGCATCCGAGGACTTTGATCAACATTGACATTGCCGGCGCAGTAAGGTCAAAAACTCATCCCATTCGTAATTGGATCATAACAGCAAATGAGACCTCTGTTCGGGTTTTTTTTCCCCCGAAGCCGTTTGATCCGTATAATTTGATTAGACGAGCATCGCGCCGTAGAGACAATTCTCAAGATTTCAAAAGCTCGAGAAGTTTTTCAGCTTCCTGATTTCTATCCGAGAGCTGCGCAACATACTCGAAAATACAGTGAAACCTACCCCAACAGACACCTTCCAATAGCGAACACCTCTTCGCGCGGACACCTGAAATTGCTCATTAACGAACTTTGTTTGTGTCGCTTTCTGCTTATATCTTGAATATCAGTCGCGCGCTATCTAGCAGAAAGTACGTCACAGGAACGAAAACGTTTGACACTCGGAGCCAAAGCAAATATCGCAAATGCTTGCGTGAGAACGAAGCGCTCGGCTTTCGAGAAGCAGCAGTGAAACGTCAAATGTGAAAAACAAATACAGTAACACTTTTCAAGATAAACGTAGTCAGGTATTATCAAATATTGAAGTGAAAACTAGTATTGCACGAGGGAATTCACTGGAGTTGAATTCACTGTAGTCGATCGAGTTTTATACGAGTGCAGCACGTTTCTAAAAATGTACATACATATCGCTATCAAAATCATGTTTATTCACAGTAAATATAAGATTTTACATATTGATATTGACAAAAGTTGACCTACGCAACTATAACTGATGATAAATATTTTTCATTATTATATCTTGTACACATCAAATACCCAAGCATCTGTCTCTTCTATCCGGATTCCAGCCGAAATGGGTTTAACATCCAGAAACAATTTTCTTCCAGACCCGAGTTAATCTGTCGAATCATCGAACTTCTCCGAATAAATACACATCGCTGAGACTCTGAGTTGACTGAGGGTTATGTTTGCGTAAAGACTTGCTCCCGCGCACGCGTCTTTCATTAGTTACGGCCTGTGATGCCACGTGATTAATCCAGGCCAATCATATTGTTGGAAGCCTCATACTATGCGCACGTCATCTCTTTCTAGAGAATAGAGTAGATTCCAGAAGTATTATAACCCCTCCCTCTCTCCAATAACTAATCAACCTCTCTAATCAACCCGAGCTTGTTGCAGAGAAGTATTGACCCGGTCATACGTGGTGGATGAATTAAAAATCCAACTTCTCAACGGCAGGGGTATCCCCCCGCGAATACATCGGCGGACCTCGTGGAGTCGAACGGCTGAAAAAAAAGCTTTTCCCAGGAGCCCGCGGGAGAGGGGAGAGGGTCGGGGGGTGAGCAGGCTCGTCGAGCGGCAAGTTTGTACTCGAGAGGAGATCCCTTCTGAAACGTAGCCAGACGCCGGCCAAAGTTTGCTTATGAATAAATTTTCACGTATCATCGCGCTCGCGCCGGCTTCCTCAAAATCGAGCCATTATGTGAGTTTGCCAGTGCAGTCGGCAGCGGCGGCAGCAGCAGCGCAGGCGGCAACTCCGGAGACAGAGAAAAGAGCGACGCAGCCATGACAGGCGTCAGCTGACAAAAGCGCGTCGACGCCGAATGTAATTGCGCCTTTTTCAATTTGCCCGCACTCTCCCTCTCTCGCTCGCTCGCGAGCGCAGAGCGAGCTTTCGAACGCGACGTCTATACGTTGGGAGTTATGAAACATGCATGTCACTCGAGTGTCGCGCGTGTTTATGCGGCAACGACGCGCGGAAGAATTTCGGATAAACGCACATACGGCAAGTGGCGAATTTCGCGCGAAGCAAAAATCACTTGTTTCACTCAGCCATCGAAGATATCGAAATCGTCGATTGGATTCATTGAGAATGTACAACATATTGCTCGACTCACGTGGTATCGACTCCTCGATTGATCATTTCCAGAAGATGGGGGATTTACTCGCTTACCTGTAACAAAAGGGGATTGAATTATTTGCGGATCAATTTTTCTCAAGAGAAATCATTGATGTGAATAGCGGCTCGTCCCAAATTCTATCGGGACTATTCTTATAATGTGAAAAGTGATAAAGTTATTCACATTATCGATAAGTCACTCCTTACGCTTTTCGTTCTATTTGACTTTCAAACTCGGGATATACCAACTGTATGAATTTTTATATCGTATAAATGATCGATCTTTGAGGGCCAATCCAGAGTGAAGTGGGAAAGGAATATCCTCAAAATCATTTTTTGCTTTGATTCGAATATTTATCACGATCGCTGTTTACGCGAACAACGTCGAACTTCGCAATTTGATTTCATCCTCAAGTTCCTTTGTCATTCGTACTTTCCACATAGACCGTTGGTTATGTCGATTTCTCGAAGATATTTTATTCGCCAGGGCGATACATCCACGCTAGTCCCTAAGTGCCGACCAAGTGAGAACGAAAATAAGACTGAAGGTCCTCGCCGAAAGATAGAGCTGGAAGGTGTCGCAGTTTCAACACTTTATCTTTATTTCCCTTCTTCATTTTCTCTCTATCCTCATCACCGCGGAGGGAGTTAATCTGCTCGGTATCTTGACGGACCGATTGTAAGTTCATCATTCTCTATCCCCAAGAACGGTGGAAACTGGCCACGACGATAAACCGCATCGATCGTGGCAGTGATTGCGATGCAACCCGCGAACGTGAATGTCTTGGTGGCCTTTGATGCTTAAGCGAGTTTCTCTCTTCTCGCTCCGCATAGCCGAGGCAATCCTGTGCTCTGCGTGTGTTACAAAAGCAGAAAAGAGAGTCGGGATGTGTGGCATTGCGGGCAAGTGGGTGCCAGTATCAGGTATACACTGTCTTCCGAAAGCGGTGAGATTGATTGATCGCACACGCAACCGGAGTCCCCGAAGCCTTGTAATTTATTTTGAGTTGAAGGAGATGGATTCTCACGCGTCCTGTTCAAGCCGTTTGACGGCGAATGTGTAACGTCAACAATGAAGGACCAGGTATTCTTGACTCGAGAATGAACAAAAACTCACGCCAATGATTGATCACACACACACACACACACACACACACCCGAGAACGTACAGCGTTCTTCATAAAAATAGAATCGATTTCAAACTATGTATCGTTATAATTAGATGAGTTAGATTGTATCGTTTATTCACGTAGTTATTCATGGTTTTCGATAATAATAAGGCTCGAGTCGATCGGCTGGATTTCGGTATTGGTCTGACCAAACAATGACCATATCCACTAGTAAATTGTTATACCCTCAACAACTTCACCGAAGTACGTGTATACGCCATCTTCTTTTTCCGAGGCTCCTGCACGCTCTCCCCCCGTCCCCCCTCACCCCCGTTCCGCCGTGGTTTCTTTCTCCCAGTGAAAAGGACTCGAATCTCGACGCCTGCGGCCGCAAACTCTGATCTACACCGGTGTGGTCCGCATTTATTCTCCCGGTTTTTCGTGACGTGGGTTCGGTATACAACCCGGGGCGCGCGAGGGGCGAAACAATGAGCTTTCTACGTACGCGCGAAAACTTTTTACGGCTCTCTGTTCAATGTCTTTTACGATGCTTTCTCCGCGCGGCGCGCTTGCTCGGGCTCGACTCGGCATAAAAACGCCGCGCTCCCAATTGTGCCAAGTGTTTGCGGCTTGAAAGCTTTGCCGATTACCGACCGATCCGTGAGCTAAGCTTCGGATCTCCCCCCCCCCTCCGCTCCTCCCTACGTATTTTAGATGAAACTCCGGGGTGATTATGCAGGGGCAATCGGAGACGTTATTTTCGCATTGAAGAATTCGAATGGGTATTTTGGGCGGGAGAAAAAGTAGTGGGAACCAATTAGTATAATTTCGTGCGTGCCATGCGCGTGTGCTTCTATGGAGAGACGTACGGTACGCGAGATTTATAGGGAAGTTGTTATTATTGTCATTATTATTCAGTAAAGGTCGATTTCTCGAACGACGAATCGGATTTGTGGATGTTCGCTTTCAGCATCTCATTCATCGTGAGCTGCTTAACTCGTCGCCTGAGCAGTCGCAGTGATACATCCGGAGCTTCTTATCAAGAAAATACGGTATTTTCATGTCCGCATATCGGTTTTGTCGAGTCGACCGAATCTTTCACAGGGATATAATTTTGCACGATAACATATCGACGCTGTTTACGAAGTATAACACTATTTAGATCCCCCACGAAGAGCATCACTGCCACTACTTAATACAAAACTCTTCTATTCGACTGTTCATAAATATGTGACTACTATTTTCGTAATAAAACCTGATGGAGTTATCGATTGATGTTACATAAGGTTTGACAAGAACAAAAGTGGAGATAGTCTTGCTGTGCATTGGTTGAAAACGATCGATTCACGGGTAGAATGTTGAAAAAAGCAGAATGAGGCTAGTCTTCGCATGAAGCTTTGTTACGTTGCATTTATATTATCATTACCATGCTTGTACAATCATTGTATCGGCGAGTGAAGATGACACATCCATCACGATCGAGGAAAGGAGCGATTTGAACAGACGATTCGAGCCAATCCATCTCTCGTCGAACGACTGGGATTGTTCTCGCCAAGTCCGCCCCAAGTGGCTGTAACTGTCATACGTCGAAACAACAAGCTACTCGTGTATGGCCACATTTACGTAGCCTAAACCCGACATTTCTCATCTTGCCGAAAGATTATGTCCGCCCCCAGACTGATCCGCATCGACGTACTTATCGTAACTAATCCGTGGGTGAGTAGGGTATATCGGTTTTTATAGCGGAATAAACTGTATAATCAATCTAAGCCTCTCGGGCTCGAGGCGCCGGGCCAACTCACCGCAGTCGCCCCTCCGGATGTGTATATACATGTATATAATTCAATACAAGCCGGCGGCCCTCCTCAATCTCTGGTCTCGGGCAGCAAGGAACGGGCCTTTAACGAGGCGGTGCGCGATCGTTAATCGTCGCGCCGAATAAAACTCAAGGGCAGCGAGACGCGAGGGCCGTTTAGCGGTATAGCTCGAGCCACACCGGGGGCCGCCGCCGATTTATCGCGCGCGCGGTTATATCGACCGAGCGGAGGTGTGTTTGCCCCGTAATCAATGGACAAGTTCCGCCTCGCTGGCTGCGGATGGGGCAGTTTCTGCCGCGCGCCCGGCGCGGCTCCCTTTGTTTTCCGCCTTTTTTTCAACTGAACGAGTGTAATGGCGCACGTGAGCCGGATTTAGATGTAGGAGCGAAGCGAGTATGTGTACCCCCGGAAGATTCTATTGTCACCGGAGCGCCGACCGACTCTCTTCCTGTTTGCCAGCGCCGTGATTGGGTTAGGATTATCGTTTTTTTTCCTTCTCCCTGTTTTTTTTTCTTTCAATATGGTTGATAAGGAGCGCACGACGTGGCTTCTGCGACCTAACCCGCTTTAGATTCGGCTTTTTGCTCCGACCGAAAGAGCGCCCGCGTGTATATCGCCCGCGGTCGATCGGGCCGAATCCAATTTACTGCGCGGATCGCCTAAATTGCGGAACTTTTGTCCTTGCTAGCGCGCAAACTCGCGACAATGAAAAATTCAGGCTATGTACTTCAGAATGCCCGAGCGCGGCTGTGTGTTTAAATCCATTGATAATTGCTCGATTTAAAAATTCCCGGAATCTTTAGAATTAGTTTTTTCCAGCGCATATACGTTTTCATCGGTTTCTCCTGCACTTCTGCGCGCATCGGTAATTGACCGGAGAGGGAGTTGAATGGGTGAAAGTTGAATATCGCCGTTAGCTTGAAATCTTCACGAATATTAACGATTCAACTTGATTCCACGTGAAGCATGATTCGGGTATTAAAATTGGGAATAAAAACTCTCCAGTCGCTATCATATCAAAAATTCAGTTTCCGGCGGGCAATAATCCGACAAATAATTACGATGTCAACTGGTTGAGATTCATTTGTGAAATTGTATACTACAACAGTCATTCTGCTTCCGTATAATTGCCGAGCTCAGTCTGGTTTTCTGTCATTTCAACTTGTAAAGCTCATCCAGTATATATAGAATAAACACGAATGAGCGTACTTTACGCCATATAAAATATCTCTTCCAAAATTAGTGCAGCATATATACAATTTTTGACTTACATTTTTATTTTTATAGATCATGGTGCATTATAAATTAATCAATATTAAAGTAACGCAGGATAATCTCGCAAGAGATTAAAGCTGCTTGAAAATAAAAAAAAAATATTAAAGTAATGTCATACTATATTCTCAGTCCAGCCCGAAATATCTTACGAGATTTAAAAAAGTGTATCGACGAATTTCGCAATGGCGGAGGTTGTCACCCAGGCGAAGTGAGGATTTGTTTAACGCACTTGTACAACATAATATACTAATCAAGTATACCTGTGACTAACATCATTATCGTCGAACGCGACCTTACATCAAAACGATTTTTCGGCACGAGTAGCGCGCTACTACAGTAATATTATAGTAGTATTGGAAGGTTTAGGTGCAGAGCAAATAAAACCACGCGAAGTACTCCGATGATCACAGTTCATTTAATCAGCTAGACTTAGAGGCAGTTCCGTAAGCCGTTCATGCGCAATCGTGCGTATACTGCAGTTAGGGACAGTGGGGCCTCGGTACCCCTAGCAGACCAGAACTATGGGTGGGTTACAGTGGAGAGGGAAGATCCGCAGGACGGAAACGGCAGGAAGGAAATGCATGAAGGCGTTTCCTTATTCCAACAGTAGTAATATAGGGATATAATAGTAATAGTAAATACAACCGGTATACATACATGTTAAGAGTCTGTTAAATGTAGTCCTTGCTAAGAAATCTATCGGTATCCAAGAATATCGATGAATTGAAATATTCTCCGAGAAATTAAAGAGGCTCAGGGTCATATCGGTAGAAAGAAAACGATGATTGAACTAGATCACGTTGATATATCTAATTACGGAACCGTATATCCTCCCAATCCAATCCAGGCAGAAATCAATAAATCCAATCGTTTCGTATCGATTAACGATTTTGTCAAACGAACATGTACACATATCTAATCCAGAAAGAGATCCAATACATCACCGCAAATTAGACCTTTCTTCCGTTTAGTCTTTCTATCAATAATCTGTCCACTATGCAATCCCGATATGAATAACAGAGACCATGGATCTTGATAATTGGCCAAGTAAGCTACAGATATAGAAATCTCTGCTCCACTATGCTCCTCACAATTGCTCTCACACACACGCGTAAATACACCCACACACATCATACACACACGCACACAGACCATCGTGCGCTCAAGAGCAGGATGCTCCCGTGCGACTTTTTCCAGTTTCGTTCTAGTTTTACAGCCGATGTCGACATAATTAACCGCATGAGAGATTTGCTGTGGGGTTGCGCGGGCGCGCGCAGTTGTATAGTTGGCCGACAACTTGTACGTCTTATTTTTCCCGGTCTGCCGGGCTCTATTTCTTCTCCCCAACACCGCGCCAATGGCCCCACGCTGGCTTCCAATTGTTTCGCGCGCGAAGGAGAAGTTCTTTCCCTTCCAATCGTGTCGTCGACGTTGTCTCTCCCCGACCCCCCTCTCCCGACCTTTCTTGTTGATTTTCTCCGGTGACGCTTCTATTTGTAAAGTGTTTTCAGCCTCGCGGAAGTTCAGCTCTTCAAAAGTCGGCTTTCTGCAGTTTGATCTCTTAAACGCTAACTTTTATCCCTCGCTTTCGCGATGAATAGAAAACAGAGATGACGGGCGCCAAACGTATTCTGGGTGATATTTCATAATTCTCCGGAATGGCAATGATAATCGCGTATTTTTCCCCGACGAGAAAGTCGAGAGGCGCAAAATTACAACTCGAAAACGACTAGTCCGCAGTTTGTATCACTGATTCCACGTTCCGATTTGAATTAGAAAGCGTAGAACTCTTCAGGTGTGAATATTTTGTATATTCATTTATCGCGAGCCTCTCGTCATTTTATTCTCAAGAAATCATCGAGAAGAAATCATTCTCTGTTTGAAATTACACATGTGAGTGTCGTCATCGTTGTCGTGCACCGCGTTAAAATAGAAAGTCTGTTCAGCGTGTATTGTTCGGTACAGAGGCTGCAGCGAAGGCTTCGAGTCTCGTCGAGTAAAAGAACGAGGAGATGAGTCTCGGCGAGCAGAAGACATTGATCGGACGTGAAAACATAAGTGATGATACAGCCGAAAGTTGGAGCGAGGGTGGCTGGCATGAGACGCGCGGGTAAGCAGGCCGTGACGCGTCGTTCGCTCGCTCGACGCTGCTCGCGTCTCCGGAGGCTAACGAGGGAGAAAAAGCTCCTTCATAATGCTCGCTTGTCTGCGACGATGACGACGAAAGCTCGATGTCGAGCTCGCGTTGCGTTGAGCAGCAGTGGGCCCCGGCGTACCGTGAAAGTGCAATCGACAACGCGCATAAATCACGTCGACGCGACCTCCGCTGTACATGCGCGCAACAACGCATCCTGCAGCAGCAGCAAGCATTGTCGCGCCGAGAGCTGTTCCTTGCGTTTCGGTGGTCCCGGAGATTGTGTCGCTCGCTCGTTGGGATCTGATTGATCATCGTTTGCTTAGATCACTCGAGCGCTCGTTTTTCTCAGAGAAAAGGGCGAAAAATATTTGGTTTTTCGATTTGGACAATGGAACTGGAATTATTTTAAACGGTATTCGCAACGTTGATTAGTAGAAGTGGGAATTGTTTACGAAAACCACAACGCAAATTAATTAAAAGCAGTTTTTTTTATGAAGCCTTCAAGCTATTTACAAGCTTATTCGGCTATGTATCCAGGCATATATTTATGCAGTCAATCTATTTTGACTAGGCTAGACTAGTGTTTGGATAAGGGTTGACGAGCCCGTAAATCCGGACCAGCGATTATTGTCTCGATAGAGAGTAGCAATTGATATATTCACATTCTTTTTATGGATAATGTACACAGATGTCAATAGTCGATCAGTCTGCAGTCGGATAAATATTTTATCGAAGCAAATATGCTTGATCAATTTGAAATTACGATATTTAAACTATTTCCAGATATGCGAAATTCCACACGTTTGTAATACACGATAAATCGAAACTCATAATGCAATTAATCCACGGATTTCAACTCTCTTTGAACATATTACGAAGAAATGTTCTCGCACAAACACATCGTGTACACCGAGTGAAAAGAACCTGTCCTAATTAATCTGCAGACCACTCAGACGTCATTAACTTCATAGCGGATCTCTCACGCTGAGTACAATTATCGCCGCGAGTGACGTTTCGAGGATCCTTTCCCACACACACACGCGCGCAAACACACGTGCACCTGCTCATTCGGCTCGAGCGCACGCTTTTCGATTTTATCAAGCTAGAAATCAAACTCGGCATGTGACGGGAAAGTATGCGGGTATAAAATACGCATGTCTCGTCGTGTTCGCGATGGCGGCCAAGAACTGCCACCTCGAAGTAGGAAGGAAGTTTGGGTGTCGTTGCCGGTGTTGTCGGCCGATATTCGCTCCGACAAAGAGAGAGGCCAGTATACCTCCGCGGGTGGTCAATCACGATTGAACCTTCCGAGATAGCGTTTGGGTAGCAATCCTGTTTTTTTTTTCCCTTCAATGGTGAACAAGGGACCACGAGAGAGTAAACAGATAGTAAGATCGTAGAGAGGTGGATTGGAATAGTCGGAAGAGTTGCCGTTTTGACGAGTGCATTCGGAGTAGCTTTCTTGAAGAAATATTCGATTCCCATGGATCACTCTGAATTGAACTTTTTTTTGCAAGTCACAAAGAAACTTATTGCGCGAAAGAACCTATGTACAGAACGCAATATAAACTCTTAATTATCATGTCGAAGTTACGATAGGCAGTCAAGGGAGAAGTGAGTATCGGAAGAAACACAATCAACTTTGCCTGTTCTTAATTCACTTACAGGCTTGAAGTCACAGCTCGAAATAATAACGAAGGCTGTTAAAGAAGTATGAAATAAAGGGATCAGTGACTCTTCCATTCAACATTATATTCAACTCATTCGTGTACGCACGTGAGCGCGTAATTCGAGTAGAGCCCAAAATAATGAATTGGATTTAACATCACGAATCGCAATCATATGTTTCTGGCGGATTATAAACAACAGTTCGAATCAAAGGCTTATTGACCGTATGAAGTTGGGAGGAAATCCGTTCGAATCAAAGGTATAATCAATTTTAGTCAGATGTGGAATCGAGATGAGCAAGTATTTGATCGCTGAATTTTCGATGAATATTCTCGTCTAAACAAAAGTAGAGTATTTCATATTCAAAGAGCTTCTCACCAAATGGTTTTGGTATATTCGTCTGTTATTTTAATCAATGCCCCAAACAAATTATGAAAATTCCATATTCAACCCTTTCAATCTGTTATTCAGCTCGATGAATGAAAGAACCACACAAAAACAGCAGTCGAATAGCCAAGCTCATACAAACTCGAAGTGTTGAAAGACGAACGTAACGTAGCGCCCGGGAGGAACGTTTGTTCCTTCCGCGAAACTAATTGAATACAGCTAAATTACGAATCGGCGCCAGCTCTCCATTGGTTAATTTCTTAGATATATCCAGTTGCAACGAATCGCGTCAAACGAATAAGAGGGTCGCGCGCATCAAACTCCCGCGCAACATCTTGATTCAGCCATGTGAAAACATTTTGACGTGGTTAAGGCCGATACCATTAGCGACTCGGCGGTGCAAGTACCTCAAGAAAGCTGACTCGGCGAAAAAAGACGGGTGTGCGCAAACGGGCGCCGAAGCGCGTCATCGTATATAGCCCGGTCCTTTGATTTTCCAGACTGCTTCGCATAGAGCCATCACATGTATATTTATAAGCGAGCTTCTGAGCAAGCGCGTCCCGGCCTCTGCGCGCGCGCTCTGCCTCAAAGACGCGCGAAGTAGTCGCAAAATGTTTTCCGGTAGTCGCTCGCGCCTCACAGAACAGATGAGTGGCGATGCGGGCCACAGCCTTCAAGTCTTAGCTGAAACAACGTTTAATTTTTATTTTTTTATCCTTCCAAAGGCTATTACCACCTATGGGTATGAACGTTTAATTTACTGAATGGCCGGTGTCTACATATACGTGTAACTGTGTGTGTAATTGTGAGGGTGTGTATATGCACGGATTAATTTTTCCATTTGATTATTTGTTGATGGGGTTTGGCAAGCGAGGCACGTCAAGTGGACGCGATTACTACTGATTATGTCGAACCCATGATTGCGGTTGTATCTGCCACCTCATCAAGCTTTCATGAAGAGACTTTGTGTCACAGAGTGAAATCCGTTGAGTAGTCATTAATTGCCATTTGATATAGGTGCTGGCCGCTCGGGCATGATAAACGCGTCACGAGTTAGCGCGTCATGATTTATTCAAGAAAAGCAAATTTTCAGTTGCGAGTTCGGTTTGAAAACAGGAAAACATCCAACTACTCGCTGTACACCGGTATACGATCCAGTGCGCGAAGCGTGAGAATAAATACCTGAATATACGGTGTACGAGACGCGAGGATAATTAACAATTTCATGGGGGAATCGCGACGAAACTCTCCCTCCCAATGAGTGAAATCCTTCCGAAACTCTATAGGTATCCATCGGCCTGTATATACGACGCGTCTCGTGCATTCGACAACAACGGCCCGTTGTTCGCGCGCCAGTTATAGAACGAATGGGCAAATCCGATCGGCGCGGCGTCATTTGCGCCGCGAATCAATAATTAATATCACATCTAATTTCACTCCGTGTATCCCTCCTCTATCCCGTCTACTATCATCATTAACGCGCACACACGCGCGCGCCTATACATACGCGCATTAACGTTTGCACATACACACGCACGTAAATATCTAACCAACCCCCAAATTCGCGAACACACATCGGTATTTGGGCGCGTGTATATACGTTCGACGGTTAATACAAGCTCAAAATCGTACGAAACAACACATGTGCGCGCACGCACAAACCCGTACGATGTATATCCATATACAGGTATAATAAGCGCAAGGGGTTCGCGAAAATCCGCAGGCGCGGCTTTGTCGGCCGGGGGGGGGGTGGGGGCAGCTGGCTCCGAGTTGACTCCGGGTGTGGTAGACGATCAGGCATGATGCTTTTGCGATATATATACATACGGAGCCCAAATTATCTTGGTTATTGTTGGCGCGAGCGCCGCGGCGGGAGAGTTGCGTTCGATAACTATATGTCGATTAAGGCGCTTGACCCAATTTCCAATGGATTTCTCGCGAGTCGGAGGCGCGCAAGGACGGATAAGTCGATCTGCCGCCGTCGGCATATCGACTTATACGCCGATGCACGCGCACGACCCTGTACGAGTCAAACTCCTATATCACAGCCGCAGCGCGGCAGCGGACAATCCGAGGAGCGTAATCTAGGATGTATATATATTAAAGAAAAGTGACTCGGCCAATCTTTGGCCGCGAGGACTTTTACCCCTCCTGGATTATATATAGATTTCCGAGTCTGGATTAAATGTTTTTGCGGGGATCTACTATACTCGTCTGCGAGTTGATTGCCAATATGCAATCAGGCTGTTGGAGCTTTGGTGTACAATGTATATATACGTATATGGGGCGTTTTACGTCAACTCTTCAGAGCCGGCGTGGCGCGCGGAAGCTGAGACCTCACGTTTTCGACTATATAAAAATGATATATAAGTATAATGTAGAATACGTTATCGATGTAGTGTTTTCTCAGCTTTCCGATGGTGCACTGAGTTTTCAAAAATTTTTACGTTTTTGCAATAGAAAAAAATATAAAACAGGCCATAACTAAAAAAATTTTTTTTTTATTTTTTTTTAAATAGTCTAGATCGAAAGCTGACATTTTTTTATGTTACTCTAGACCTTATGAAAATGAGACTTCTTCGTTATATTCGATTAATCGACTTAATTACTGGATTATAACAAAAGAGGCTAATTTTTTCTAAGGGCTGTATCAACGTAGAGAAACGTCAACTTTCTATCTAGACTATTAAAAAAAAAATAGTTTTTCGAGATACGGCTTGTATTATGTCTCTTTATTGGAAAAACGTGAAAATGTTTGAAAACTAAGTGCACCATCGGGAAGCTGAAAAAAAAACTATATCGATAGCGTATATTACATTATCAAGATATTGGCCTTATAGAATCGGAAACAAGCGTCGAAAACGCGAGGGAGAGTTGACGTAAAACGCCCCATATACGTGAAGTATATATATATATACGTGTACGTGTATCGTAAAATCTTTTTACTTCGTTGAAAGCTAAGAGAATAAATCCGAGCCTTATTGATTTCAAACGGCTCGAGGGTAGGGTCTAATTAAAGCCGTTCAATTTGAAAACTACCTGCTGAACCGATGCTAAATCTATCATTGGCGGGCGAAACTTTTGTTCCGAGAGAGAGAGAGAGAGAGAGAGAGAAAATGAAAAAAAGTAATCCCAAGTCGATCGGAAGAAGTCGTATAAATCGGACCCTAAAACTCCAAGCTGATATTAGCTCGTAAATTTATCCCAACGACCCGTGAACGGGGCCTCAATTTAGAAATAGCTCTGCAGATCGAATTCGAATATTCGCACAAGCTTGTCCCGACGACGGAGCGTAAAAAAGCGAAGCGAAGCGAGTATAAAAGCGGCCATCAGGATACACATAAAAAACGAAGCGAGTGTATATAAGCATTGTTGAATTAGGGTATGCGATATATGGGGCCTATCAAATCCGTATATACGGATCGACAATCAACATTCGAGCATTGATCACTTTTCGTACATTCGGCGGTCTACAGTCCATGACAACACAGACCCAAAGCTCCACCGCGCCACTTCAGATTCGCGTCTCGTGCGACACACACGCACACACACCAGACGAACTTCTTTCGAGCCGGGGGAACAAAAGACTCGCTCATCCCTCCCTTGGGGATTTGAATGGGAGGGAAAAAAGCCATCCACCCCCACCGCCTCCGGCCCGAGTTATCCTCGATTTTTCAAAACTCGCGCTTCAAGTCGCGCCCCCCGGCCAAACAGGTTTTCCGGCTCGGTTTCCCCAACTGGCGCGAGCCCCCGGCCGCCGCTGGAAGCGGAAAGAAAAACCCCCGGTCGAGGGAAGGCTAAATATACACGCTGGGGGAGGAGGGCAGGGGGGCCGGCGTTTATCAAGCGTCCCCGTGGAATTCGATCAAAATCGAGCGAGAGTCTCGGGAGGAGTTGCAGCCGGGCTCTCGAATTAAGCTGCGAAGCTCGCGGGTCGGAACTTTTGAGCCGGATTGTGTGTGTCTGGCTCGCTGGCTCTGCCCCTCTGCCTCCTCGGCAACAATCCAAAGGAGAGGAGAGCCGGAGCGAGCGGCCGTTCCAACTTAGTTTTCCCATCTCGACGAGCCACTGGTTTTACGAGTGGATGATAAGATTGCGCCCGTCATCAGAGCTGCCTCGCGCGCGGCTGCGGCAGCAGCACGTGCCCGTATAAACATTTTACAACTCCGCGCTCCAGCTCAGACGCTCTGTACGACTGTGTGTGTCATGTGTGTATGTATACGTATATACATAGTCTTTTTCGTCCACGCTTGGCTGGTGCAGCCGCGGTGGGTAGTAAAAAAAAAGGCGCGACTCTGCGGATGTGTCGTGGATACGAAGGGACAGAGAGAGAGAAGAAGAAAGGGAGAAACCGTGAATAGGTGGATGCGGGTCGACTTTTGTATAGGCTGAACTGCAGATGCTGAGCGGCGGAATTACGGAAAAAGATTAACGCTGCCATGCGCGAGAGGAAAACACGCGAGCGAGTGCAACATCGCGCGGGCCCCGTGTATATATATATGATTTCTTGCGCGGCCTCTATTGTACGATGCGATTCTTATATTCTTTATCCATGTGGGATCTGTGTATTACGTACAGCGTTTCTACTGTCTGAATAACCTTATCGCGTCTTTCGTGTATACATATAGCCCGGAGTAATTCTTTTCGCGCTCGCGTAAGTCAGATATATATGGGAATCATTATGTTTCAAACGGACTATCGCGATGACATCGCCAGCCAGCTCGAGTGTATATATATATATATATATATATATACCTTGTACTGATTTCGGCGTTCAACAGTCATTTGCGAGTGTGATTTGAGTCGTCTTTTTGTAACACATTATGAAAAGTGGAGGAAAATCAAATTGCCCAGCAATGAGTTTTATACTTATATTATTTGTGGTATAAAATCCCACTGGCGCGGATTATGGGTGGCTTTATAGTCTTTAACATTAGTCGTAAGACAGCAGAGCTTCTTCAACTCGATCAGTTCCATATTGATTGAATATGGACGAAATAAAGAAATTGTCGGGACGACAGGTGTAAGAATGGGTGTACGCGATTCGATGAGTTAGGAAAGGAAGGATTTATTTTACACCAACTAAGTACAATTTTCGACACTGAAATCCACCTGATTTAACCTGCCTTCCGGTCAATTTATCATTACGTACTGTTTTTCCGAACAATGATTCAATAATTCTATGAAATTCTATGGATTTCTATGAATCATTCTCTATGAATTTTGTAAGTAACATTCACGGAATTGATCAACTTTTTCAGGTCACAAAATTTGATGAATTTAAAGTGATAATAATTGATTCATTTGACTCCATTCTGATGTATGGAATCAATTTAGCGACGTAATGAATCATATTGAAAGCATGGTAAATCGCCCAGAATAAACAGTAAACTCAAGCTCATGACTAATAAAACAAAAATTCAGTCTGCGAATTCTGTTTCGTTTACATTTAGAGTAATGCATTGTATAATGAATACATTATATGTATACATACATAAATTGAATGCAATATAAAGTATAAAAAATATTTGTGAATCAAAACACCGTAAAACGTACTAAAAAAACTTTCGAATCGTAAGTCCACAAGTTTGAGATTCGACCATGTAATGATTGATAAAACTCTGTAAGCTTCTTGATTAATTAGAGTAATTCAAATCAACGAATCAAAATGTCATCACTGGAAAAATATACAGCTCTACACATAGTATTATGTGAGGACGATTTTTTAGAACATTACTAATTGCATCGCTTGTTTCAAATGTTATAAAGGCACACTGAGATTCTAATTTTTTTATTGAAATAATATCTCCAAACCTGGAACAAATGATTAACGAATTTGGATTTACTTCATGAAATTGTGAAAAATTATTGTAATCATTCGGAAATTCATAGGTAAATTGTCAAGTTTAATAAGCAATTGCTGAAATTCTATCAAATAATTCTCAGGTAAACCAAAGAATTAATATCTCAATCATGAGAGTTGATAGTAATTTTAATAAAACTGACAAGAATGTTCTGGGGTTGATCCATCAGTCATCTTATTATAGTAATGAAAAAATCAAAATTAAAAAAAATAACATACCGACTAAAGTGGGTTAATAACATATCTTCTGTGACATTGTAAGCATTTTCAATCCAAATAGTTCTATTGTTTTGGTTAATCAGTGATTGTTTATTGCCAGAAACTAATGATTCATTTTTTTCTGATTTTGTAGATGATTGGGAACTTGTAGAAAAACAAAATATTGTTCAAATATCAACAAGAGGAGATGGTGATTTGAATCTATCACTAATGTCAAAACATACCTTTCAACTGGACATATGGATTTTGCAAGCTGCACACTTAATGATCCAGGTTTGTAATTCATCATATCATTCAAGATGGTCACATTGTCAGATTCCTCATCGTCAGAAGAGTACACAGTATCTGGATGCCATGTCAAGTAAGAAGATTCATTCTTCAATCCACTAAATGGAGCATCGATTTTTGATAAGTAACTTACTGCTGTCTGTTGGTTGATAAAAATGTTAACTTTATTACTGCATAAAACACGCAATTCTAGACATTTGAAAATAACTCATACCAGAGTAGAAGGAAACTTTTTCAATGCCATAAGTGCGTCTTTTTCTTCAAAACCCATATTCACTATGCGTACAATCTTAACTCTCATGAGTTCTCGTTGGGCATAGATACTTTCTGGGTTTATGTCAACAGCCAGTTGATAATATGTTTCAGCTTGTTTGTAGCTCTGGAAGAATGAAATCTTATGAAATTTTTCATTTTCATTTTGTGTAATGAATAATTTCCATTACTTAAAATTTTAATTGTATATTGATAAGTGTTAAACTCAACGTCTCATGCATGTATATTTTTTGAAGTTCTGTCGAAATCTAACCATACCTGCAAGGCAAATGAAGCTAATCCAGCTCGCATATTTGCAATGAACAAATATTCAAGATCCTTACACTTTTCTATTACACGTTTGGCTTCCGCAAGAGCTCTGCAACATTCAAGCTAGGTACAATTCACTACTTTATCTTATTCTGACCAAATGATATATACTTACAGTCTATTCATATCTAGTCTCAAATAGCAATAGCAGCGATTTAGATAGTGTCGAAAATCATTGGGATTGACAGCCAGAGCCTCTCTGAACCATTCAAGTGCTTTTACCAAATCACTTTTCAGAAGCAACTCAACGCCTTGCTCTCCACATTCGTTACTATGGGTGTGCTGAGCAGCAGACAAATATCTGTTGTTCTCACTATCATCATCCTAAAGGAAAAAAGTCATCAATTAATGGATTATATATTGGCTTCAACAAATAATTATATTTATCTATATTTTTCAGTTCCAAAATCGATACTTACTTGTTCAAATTCAAATTTTGACACATTCCTCAACATGATTACTGCCGACTTTTTACTTTCCCTCTTCCAAGTCTAAAATAAACATTTGTCACGGTATTATAAAAGGGTATAAATTATCTGATTGTGATTCTCATGTAGGTGTTAATTATACTAGCAAAGAATATAGTTACGTATAACAGAATGACTCCACGCTTGTGTTATGATATGAGAACATGAAACAACAAGAACTCCTGTGCAGGGGAATGCTGGAGATCGATTTGAATTTTAGCGTTTCCGAGAAATCGGGAATGGCCGCAGAAGCGAGAATGCGGAACGCACACGGTACAGCAGGGAATGAACTAACCTACTCTATGACTTTAGCGCCATTTTCTTTGTGATGCGCGCCCACCCAGCTGGCGTCGTTTTGAAAACGTAAACATTGAATATGGTTCTACCAAGTTTAGTAAGATTTCGATCATTTACTCGAAAATTTTGATGTTCTGCTGGTAAATCCATCCCGAATATTCAAATTCTGTGTCAATACTCAAGATAGATTACAATTAACATCACTATTCATTCAATCTGGAGCATCAAGTAAGCACGGAATTATTGTACCAATCTTCTTACTATGTAAATGGGACATTGTAACATTATCTTACATTGGTTATTATTAGCATAATAACTGTTATATACTTACCTATTGTCATGGAATCTGTAATTTTGTTTCGATAGTAATCTGATGCACAATATGTAGATTCATCTGTCAACTTAACCTCTAATAATTGTTGAATAGGCATTGATTTTACCGAATTTGTATGCTTATTATTCCAGAAACAATGGATAAGATGATTATAGTAAACGAAGAAATTGAGCAGAATGATATACCCGTCACTGAGGAAAGTTTAATGAGCCTAGAAAAATTAGACCGAACATCTCCTGATCTATGGCCAGACGAAGACATTTCAAAATTTGTTGCACATAATTTACCACAAGTAAATACACCATCATTTGCAACAAATTTGACAGCTGATGATATGAATCAAATATACGTGTTGGGACGCCTATCAGTACGAGAACTGGTACTTGAAGTAAAAAAACTCCACGACTCTGCTTACCAGCTAGGTGTTGAAGAAGCTAAAGAAATGACAAGAGGGCGATTTCTTGATGTATTCAATAACAATCAATAGAAAGCAATCAACCGTCTGCTTGACAGAAGTATTTATTCTTACTAAATTAATTATCCAATTCAATAAGTGAGTGTTTCAACAAGTAATTGAATGTATTTGAATCTATTTAAATATCAATTTGTAGCGTAAAGAATGTTTGGGAGTTTGAAATGTAAAATATATCAATATATATTTAATATTTTTGTATAATGTTATAAGTTGACAAGAAAAAGTTGATGAGTTTATCTAATATATCTATCATATTAACTTCTTATCGCAGCAGACTTTCATTTGGGTTGAATAACTTCCCTAAATCATTCTATTAAGAATTTTGAATAAGTTTTCACGTGGTAAATAAGGACACTTGTTGGTTAGAGACATATTTCTGTGATTGTAATATTTTATTTTAATCAATTCTGTCTCATATGATTCTCTCCAAGCAATCATCGTCATTATTTAAATTTCATTGCGTATTATTATTTTATAATTATGTATGGTAAACAAAGGTGGGAATCCTCTTATATTTCATCATTCGCTCGCACATCAGTCATCACAGAATGAACTTTGAATTACGCTCCGTTTTTATAAAGTATAGATCAGCCCGCAATTTATCCATGAAATGAAGCTCGTGAGAGTTTGAGAATTAAGAGACAAGTTGAAACGCGGTTGGAAAAAATTCATTACCTTCGTACGAGCGAACCTATATCCACCCACGTCGCTCGTACACAACTCGAGTGATTTTTCGTACAGGGGGGTTCACGCGCACGTGCTCCTCGCTCTCTCTGGGAACAAGTCTTCGCAGATACGCAAATATATAAGCAAGGGAAAATCCCGGTGCTTTATACGTCATCGTGTCGCGCCGCCCATTTTTTATCCACTCTCGCTGTTTCCGCGCGCGAAATTGTGGCCATTCCACTTGAGTCTTAACGCTTCGGCAACGTGGAAGTCGGGTAGGGGGGGGGAGGGGGGAAGGTGGTCGTTTTTTCTTCCTGGCTGTCTTATTCCTTGACGCAAGGACAGAGCTCCTTTCTTTTCCCTCCTGGCCTTTATTTATGAGGCTCGTACTGCGTCTTTACGCCTGCCCTCTCCCCCGCCCCCACCCCTGCCTCTCATGGCATGCGCGAAATTCACGTCACGAATCTCGAGTAAAATTTTGAGAAACGTCTTGTGGGATTTCTCTTGTCGTGTTTCCAGGATATAGATATGGCTTGATCCTTCGTGAGTATATTATATACGTATCGAGGCTGCCAAAGTATTCCCTGTTGCTTCGTTCCGATGTGCTCGACGATTATACGATTCGACAGTTTCGAAGCCCTGTTCATCATGCAGTACCCGACAAGATTCTTAATTTTTTCTTTGCTCCCCTCCGAAACACCGCTTAGCAGCGATGATTGTTCGATTTTGTGGATTTTTCCCGAACGTTCGGCACACGAGCGCAATTCGGATAATCGCACGCGAAGAAATTATCCGAAGGCTCGTATATGTACAGGAGAGGATATACACAAAAGTGCAGCGTCTTCCAATTCCATCTGGGGTGTTTTTATGCACAAACCGCCGGATCATTCCGCGCGCCTTGAATTAAAATAAAACGCTGGCTGCTGTGCGCGTGCATACACGCACATACAGCTGGCCGCAATGTGTGTATATTTTCATTTCTCACCAGTTTTCCCGTCGGCCGGTCGGCCGGTCGGCGGCGGGAAACAGTGGGGGTCGGGTGGGGGGCGGCGCAAAGCTCAACCAGCCCTGCACGCCCGTGCGTGTTCGGAGTCGCGCGCGCGCGACGACATGAGCCAGCCAGCCAGCCTCTCTCTCGCTCTCTCGAGTGCAGCGCAGCCGCGCTTCATCGAGTTTGCCAAATATTACATCCGTATACGAGGGCGCGCGCTTTTAGCTCCGACCCCCTCGCGCCCATCCATCTTCGCGCTCATATATATATATGTGTGTGTGTGTGTATGGATGTAGCTTCGCGCTCACGCCCTTCCCTCGTCGCGCCACAGCAACAGCCTTTTCATTTGCGCGCGCGGGCGCGGCCGCGACGTCGTTCTCCCGGTAATCCCGGTAATTGACGCCACTCGTGGAGAAATTTCATTTGCGGACTTTGAAGGCCGCGCAGGGATACAGTTATATATATGTGTGTGTGTGTGTGTGTGTGTGTGTGTGTGTGTGTGTGTGTGTGTGGTATACACATTGGTTACGCTCGCTTGTATTGCAGCTCGCACGGTTGATTAGAACTCGGGTAGCGCCTTGTCGAACCGACGTGTGTATATCTCGCCCCTGTGGTACCCATCGGCGGCCAGCCGCTCCGCGCAATGATGAAATTCTTGCGTGCGGCATTTCGCGGCTGCGCATTACTGCCGCCTCAGTTGGTCCACGGGCTCTCGTTACACACACACACACACACACACACGTACACACACACACACACACACACACACACACACACACACACTTGTTACGTGTAAGTGTGCAAGCTTGCGGGGGATCGGTCGAGATTGTTGCAAAGGGAATGGCAGGAGTCGTCGAGATAAGCAATCGGTTAACTCGGATTCCCCTGGAATCTCTTGGATTGTCGGCGATGATTAAATGGATTTCATGGGCGAGTCGCGCTCTCGATGCCCTGGCCCTCGAGAGGCCGGCTCTCCGAACACGGAACGTCTCTTTGTCGTTATTGCACGCCCTGTTCATTATACGTAGGGGCTGCCGAGTGCGACTCGGAAGAGTAAAATTACGCGGTGCATATAGTAATGCGGGCTCCGACTTTTAGTTGATAAGCGAACCAACGAAACGAGACGTCATTCGTTTCGACTATCCTTGTAAACCAAGGCTTGGGACGACCCACACTCATCAAGCATAATACCATTGCTTTGATCATTCCTCATTATACGCTACGGTGAATATTGTTAGAATAAATAAATTTGGATAATTTTACCCTCTCGGGATACTCGATTTTTTTCAGTCGACTTGACGTTCTACCTTTTCAAGATTCTCGATGGAAGAAAATAAGAAATCAATTTTTTAGTCTGTGTTTTCAGTGGAGGTGCAACTGTAGGCAGTTCTTTATATTTATAATTTTCATGGTCTGATGCGCGAATCAGTGAAAGTCAGAATACCAAAATTTTGTTGTTGCCTTCGTTTAAAAGCTTTCAGTGAAAAACTAAAAATCACTACGAAGGTAGATGAATTATTGGCTGGAACACAGTGAATTTTCCATGTGAATGAAGTTGCACTTCAGTTCCATAAGTGTTGACACCAAAAATCTACCAGAAATTTTATGTAAAAATCTTAGATATCAAATCTCATGCAACTTGAGTGACAATTCACTTTTATTACATGAAAAATTCACTGCAAACCTTCATCAACCTTCGTACAGTGATTTTTCACTTTAATGCACAGTGATTTTTCACTGTAAACTTTCAAGAGAGTAGACCCGACCCGTTATACTTTCCTTGCCAACGGATATGATCCGAGTAGAACAGGAAAATTTCGGAGAAGTTGCATACACAAACGCAGCGTGTCAGTTCTTTCGTGATCAATGCATGAAAAAACGAGGGGCGCTCGGACTTTGCGCATCTTTTGCCCGCATTAAAACGTCTCCATCCGTAAACTTAATAAATTCACGTGCCGGACAGAGACGTTTATTACTGGGGCTTTATTAAAATTCCCAACGAATCATAATAGCCGTAACAGGAAGGAGGGTAAAGAAAAAAAAATAGAACGGCGAGCAGCGCTATAGGTCGAGAGTGCGGTGTGCTGCGTGCCAAGACGTACGCTGCAGCCGGTATATACGTATATATAAAAATAGTTATCAACTCCGTAAGCGTCCCGTCTCGCGCGCGCGCGCGGCCTCGCAGGTAAGTTCAAGCGTCCGGAAATTGCTACAGTCACTTTAACTTTCGGCTTTAAACTCACTTCATTGACTTTCCTTATACCACCTTATTAAAATTCAATAGCGAGTGCCCGGGCCACAGCAGCGAGGCTTCGGCTTCCAATACGCGTCGGCTCCTCCTGCAGAACGTAAAGATAAAATCACACGAGAGCGCTGCTGCGGCTCTATCCACACAGACACGCGCGCCTACACCTATATGCGTTTATGTGTGTCTATATATATGCAAGCGCACGCGCGCGCGTCTGTACGCCCGAACACCAGGGCAGCCGGCTTTAGCCAACGTTCCCGAGATAAATCGCGTCGGGCCCCCCAACACAACCCCGTACTGCATACATACAGATATAGACGTGTGCCGCGTATCTCGTATATATTACAACCGATGCGCTCCACACTCCATCCTCTATTTTCACTTCTCGCTCTGGCTGATTTTGCTCGATTTTGCGAAAAATCGAAGAATATGGGATGCGCCGAAGATGGCACGAGAAGAGAGAGAGACGTTGAATATTGATTTATATATCAAAGCGTTTTTTAAGCGTTTTCCCGGGGTAGTTTTTCACCGCTTATCGCCGGCGCGATTGCGGTGTATAACGATGGCCAATCCCGGAGATACCGCCGCGGGATCAATCGAATCCGAGTTTCGAGCATTGATTGAACGGGGGCTGAACGAGATCTTGGGGGCCGCGAACAAAACGATGGAAAAGATCGTCGGGCAGCTCGCGCGTTTCGTCGTGAAATTTCGCGGATGCAAACATTGGATATGCGTTTTCTCGGGGACGTTTCGCTGCAGGGGTGTTTAGAAAATTCGCGAATAAAAAAACTGCAACTATATATCGGGGAGGAGAAGCCGACGGGGTGAAAGAGAGCAGCAGCAGCCGCATAGTGGGTGCGGGCGCGACATCAACAAAAGCTCGTCGCTCATCTCGTCCCGCGTGACTTTACGACCTCACGCCGCAGTATCGGCACTTTACGCAGCAGCCCGGAGCGGAATTGCCGTTTGCCCGCGCGCGCGCGACTTATTCCGCGGTATAGACGGTGCGGGGGGCACGTTAAAACCGACGCTCGGCCGTAACGCTCGGATAACATTGTCGTGACGAAGCGATCGCGCGGCGGGCTTTCATATATATATACATATATACATATGTGTGTGTGAGCGTGTGTGCATGTGCGCCCGCATATTTCGCCCTCGATAAGTTTGTGTTTGCCCGACCCCGATTGGACAATCAGAGTCGAGCCCGACACGGCCGCGGCGGCGGTTCGCGCGCCGATTCCGCAGAGACGCGGATGAAAAATTCACGGTGACACGCTTGTTTGCCGTGGCGAGCGCCTCATTGTTTGCTTTGAAAATACGCGCGCGCGGGGGGAAAAAAAGGCCGCCGCACGACGATGAATTATTTTTTTTTCCCCTGTCCCCTCGCCCCTAGCCACCCACCACCGCGGCGCCAACGACGAACGCTGATTTTTGATGCGCGCGCGAGCAATTTACACTCAAGCCGACGCGAACATTATGACTGCACGGCAAATCGTATTCGGCGGGCTCTAGAATTATCATCCGTTGATGTGCCTTTTAAACGCTCTTTTCACGGGATTTCCTAATGCTGTACATGGAAAGTCGTATTTTCAATAATCCCGTGCCCGCGCTCGGTTCGTTATCTCATTAAAGGATCAATCCTTTCTGTGGATAATTTCCAATTCTATCGTACTCCACTCTGGTATATTTTCTGAACGAAATATTATTTCCGAGAAGGTTGAAGATTAATCATTGCAATTTCGAGCAAAACTCCGAGAGCTTGTAGTTCCCGAGTTATTATCCGCAATGATTATGATATGAAATGAATTTTGTGAATATGTTATTGGGATGGTACGCTTGATCCGAACTATTGGAGGAAATCACGGATATCACGTTGAATCGTGAAAATCAGAGAAATCTTGAAAGCTATATAGATACAGTTAGTTTCTAACAGTTCTGGATCGCCTGAAACCCCATGAAATATTTCACTTGATTATAGCGTATTTAGAGATAATAATCTATCCAAAAGGCCATAGACACAATGGGCTATTTTAACTAGCTTATCCGGCTATGGCCCTTGTAGATTTAAGCCAAGAACGAAGTCATTATTCCAAATTATAGACATCTTCTAACGCATATTCCTGTGAATAATGAACCTCGTAGAATGCGATCTCTATCTTGGTGAGCTATTGATAGTCAAACCCAGTTTTAATGAATCAAGTGAATGAGATTATACCCTGATGGGAAATGAGTCTCTCCCAATTCTCAAGTTCATCTCAATTACAGCCTGTATGTTAGAGTGAATCTGAAAAAGTATGCATCTTCATGTCTTCAATTGACGCGCATGCTTTCTTCAGAAACACATATAGGTATATGAAATTTCGTGAAATTCTGAAGTAAGTAGAGTTAACTTTTTCTGGAGCTGTTGAAATTTTCTGGTGGTTTTCAATGATTCACGGAAGATTTCCCACGACTAAAAGAAATCAATCATGCTTTGCTTGTGAAGAGCTGCTTGTGTAGACTGCTTATGTGTTGCTGTGCGCTATGCGTCATTATTATCACAAGCATAAGAAATGGACTGAATTCACGACTAGATCGAATATTTTAAAAAACATTACTCATACATACATACTGGATAATTTATGTTTGCGGTAACCTTCTCAAAAAATTTATTGGAGTTCTGATGTTAAGTGTAATTCATCCATCCGAAGTGTGTTGTTCATTCCCTCATCATAGTGAATGGAAATTGATACTTATATACGGCAGACGAATTTTCCGTGCGATAACTTCTACGCAACTGTGAGCGTGTAGGGACTAAATTTTCCAAGAAAAAAAATTGTTGCCAATATTCTTGTAGAAACTCAATCGCTCTCAAGATTTAGATTTAAATGAGTATGTATTTCTCTGTGTATACATTCAATATTTATTTATTCATTAGTGACGAGAGAGAAGAGAGGTCGGTACAGAGAGAAATAAAGAGAGAGAGAGATAGAGAGATAAAACTTGATGGGAGAAAGGAACTTGTGCAGTGGAATGCTCTCTCAGTATCTGCGACATAAGCTGGAAAAGTTTGAGTAGAGTTGAGCCAAGCTGGATGAAATAGCCAGACATACTAGTGGTGTTTACCGGGGATGACGTGGGTGAGCTTTTATACACACACACATACACACACAGACACAGATACACACACACACACACACACACACACTCACGTCGAAAGTAGATAGAATCAGCGTTGGGGAGTGGGAGTGGGTGGGAAAAATCTGGCGGGAAATAAAACAGGGTCAGTGGTGAGTCGACTCTAGTCGTGTGCTCCTCTGATTCCGGGCCGCAGGAATGCCGAAAGCGAGCTGCAACTGCCAGGACTCTCACTCTCTCTCTCTCTCTCTCTCTCTCTCTCTCTCTCTCTCTCTCTCTCTCTCTCTCTCGCTCTCTCTCCCTCTCTTTCTCCCCCTGCCCTAACAAATTACTTTGAATTTTTATGGCCGCCGGCGAGCCGAGTTAAGTGCCAAGTGCTCTAACGTTGTCTCCTTTTTTTTCCCTGACGCGCACCGAGATTTTCTTGAATGCGTCCGCCGAGATAAAGTGTTTTTACGTACTCGTAACTCGGTTATGAACTATTTTATTACGTCGCGGCCGGAACGTGATTTTCGTTGAGAGATGCCTCTATTGCAAAACGGAATTATTTATGACGACCCGACTCTTGACGTGGGATTAAGAACGCTCCCAAGATCGTTTATCCAATTCCTCAGTTCCATGAATCACGGAGATTTTGTCTGGCTAAAGCATGCGAGAAATCCCACTTCGAACTTCGGAGCAGAATTAATTGACAAATATTCCGTTATTTACTTTTGATTTTTACGAATGTTATTGTTTTCGAGGTTGGACACTGAATGACGAGCAGAGGCTTGTGTTTCTTAAATTACGAACAACAAGTGCGGTAATTTCGTTCTGGAAAATCTGTTGATTATATTGTTTCCATTTCCACTCCGAGGTCACGTGTATGATTTTACAAACCCTCCCATGCCTAATTTTTGACAAACTATGTATACGCCTTCAAATGTACGTGCTAAATTAGTATTTACACCTTGAGCAAGAATAATTAATGGAAACTCCGGGTGAAACTTTATGTCAAAGCAATCTATATCATTTGAAAATTATTATTCTCAATACGATACTGAATACGAAATTCCCAAACTTGTATTCCTCGTCTGTTGTATCCCAAATAATTTGAAAATTACATGATTCGCCCAGTTACAAATTCAATGATGATTTCCAATTGAACATAAAAAGGAATCCTCGTCGGAGTGACGCTTTTTATCCGTTTTATCAGTTTTTCGGAAAAACTTTTTCCCTCCCGACACTGCCGAATTCATCATCCACACATTACCCAAGGAACATATTCGCGGACACGATTAGAGCTGGAGGTATCTGCGGAGCGGAATAACGAGGGAATCCCAGAACAAAACTCAGTTCAAAGCCTAGCATCACGTGGAGCATGTGTATACAAGTCGGATGCTCGCACGTGCTATGAGAAGCCTTTTAGAAATATACAAAGTGCAAAGAGATTCCTCTGGCGTACTGGGTTATGGGCAAAATATAAGAGACAAGTTGGTGGGAAGACGCGCAAAGTATATAACTGAAGAGCAAGCGGATCCCAAGCCCCCCCAAGGGCTGTCTGACTATTCGCGACGCGAGTGTGTGAATATTTTCATTTTTGATCCCTCATCACATAATTCTGAATCGGGCTGGAGCGCAACGGCGCGAATATACTTATTTTCTTCACCCTCTGGCTTCCTGCTATATACTTAACTTAATGAACTTTTACATCATGTACTGGCAAACTGAATGCATTTTTCATTTTCTAGTCGATCTTTTATTTGGATATCCTATCAAATTATTATATATGTTCCAGCTATGTTTTATCAACGAACCCGAGTATATACTTGACAAATCTCGCGTCAATTTTGATTCCACCCGAACAGTGGTTGCTATAGGGACATGGTGCCAATGGTATTCTTACCCTCGTTGCATTCCTCAACACGCTCTCGGAATTCGACTAAACTCCGTAAAATAGTTCGCGTGCCACTGTTCTGACGTATAGGATTTCCAGAAATATCAACCACATTTCTGGTGAGAAGTTGCGTGGCACTAATGATATTTGTATTAATATAGTATATCGCAAGTGACAAGTTCTCTCCCTGGTGCTCGTTCAGATCGGCATTTCTCTCTCGCTGAAGGCGAAAAATATAGTAACGCAGTGGATGATATATATATGATATCACTGCTCCTAGCTGGCGTTATTCGTTACACAATAGGTTGACAATTGAATTTCATAATATGAACTAATTCGAAAACTGGCGAAAAATAATAGTTTGTTTTTTTTTTCGTTTGTAAATTAATCAATTTAACCTGATGAGCCCAGCAACCCTAGTCTAATCTCACTCGGGTGCGTAACATACTGATGGCTGTTTTTGTTCACTTTATAAAAATAAGAGACACGAATTTTTCTGTTTTTCAATTTGACGAAAACGACGGGAGATGCGGCAAGCTAAAAACTCGCTGTGACGTAGCTATACAAATATATACAAAATATACAAGTGATGTTTAGGAGCTTGAAGTAAACATACCAACAGAATTTTCGTAGCAAAAGTCACGCCTAAAAGCTTATTGAAATCGGACATTTTGCTTCTGGTATAATAAAATCAATGGGTCCAAAGCTTAATGAAGCTCGAAACTTTTTTGAACGGACATGCATACGGATATTGTTTCACTAGATCAATGAATCCATGAAGAAAACTTATCATTCAATCAAGATCAGATTACGATTGATAATATTATCTTCCGTTCAATTGACAAACTGATTGCGTATAAGCATTCCTATGGTCATATATCGTTAAGTCATCATCGTTAACATTTATTTCTGCAAATAAATTGGCACAATTTAATCGCATAAAGTTTCTTAACTCTGTTTCCACGTTGATTATTTCCAGACTTAGATGATAAATTTTTCGTGCTTTCGTTCAGTTACGTAAAAAGAATTTACGAACTTTCGTAAAAATACTCCGTTCGAAATGATTCATACGGAGATTCGGTTATTTACGTTTCGCGTGATCTTTCCCACAAGTTCGCGTGTTGTGGATATTGTCTTGTTTAAAGAGATTTATTAAACGGCGTCAAGTTAATTAAGAAACTTACTGAACTGTGTTAATATACATCTTGCTCCTTAGTTTACTGTACTCACCTGAAACAGAAAAAAATACGATTATTACTATTATTATCTTGTCATCATGATGCTATCATATAGGAAATACTATCATCAATAATATAATACCCTCACGTTTTTACTTCACATCGAGTGTATTATGGTGAGATTTTACGTAATTCTTTCTCGTTTGATAATCATTTGAGATTATATAAATCTCAATTCAGAAGCAATTATTCTCTCTCGATGAATTGGGACACGCTATTACAAAACAAAACACTTTCTTCTGATCACGTATTTGATGGAAGTTTACTCTTTGTAGTATGTCAAGCGTTGAAGACTTTCTGTGTTCAAGCTATTCTCTGCATTTGACATTTTCAATCAGCAACTTTATACTCTACTGTAAAACACTTGACTTATCGGCATCTCGACTGTACGCGTGAAAATTGATTACAATCACGCCATTCAAATTTTAGTCTAGATTGACTTTAACCAAAAAATTGTTTCAAAGAAAAAGTCAGCAGTTTAAAAGCCAGTCAAGCGTTGCCCATAGAATTAAAAAATACTTTGTAATAACGGAAGAACTATTCCAATAACAAGCATCTCGTTTTGACCATCAGGCAGAACGGAATTCCGTTTTGCGGGGGAGCCAGACCAAGACATTTTGGTATTATCGATCGATCGTCGCTGGCTGGCATCCTTGATTTATCCGTCTGTCTCCCGGCTTCGCACATCCTTGCCCCGTTTGGCTGTCGTGGCAGCCGAAAAATTATCATATTTTTGCATAATGGAATCAAGCAACACGCCCAATGTGCCGAGAGGCGTAATACATTTACCTGCCGACACGAGCGCCGCTCTAGTGCCTATGGGTGGCTGAAATAACGAGTTCTCGCCCCTGTGCTGCTATCTCTTTTTGTTCGCAAAGAAATAAAGCTTAACGAAATGGGTGCAGGAGATATCTTCAATCTATACTTACACCTCCGGTGGGAGAACGAAAAGTTTTAGACTTTCGTTTTGAATTTCCTTGGCTTTCCAAACAACGTATTATTTATTCAATATCAATCACTGCATGTGAATTTTGAGCAAGTTGTTACGAAAAAGTCAAGTAAAAGTCTGTAATTCTACATGTGTAATAAGATGATTATTTTAGATTCAACAAGAATCTGTGAATCTTCAGATAACATATTAATTTTTAATCAATAAAATTAGACAGCGGAATTCTTGAAAAAATATCTCAATTTTTATGACCTTCGTCAAGGTTTCTCATGTATTTGGAATACGCCATATAATTTATACTTAATATGAAATACACATGTAATATCTATGATAAAAATCATCAGTTTATATAATAACCCAAATTTTTGTGATATATGAAAGTTTCAAAATATCTTACTCGTTCAAAAATCTTCCCAAATATATAATTGCCTTCATTAAAAAGGCAGTGGCTCAACAGAAAAAAAACTCTAGGAACTAAGAGAAAGAAATCGTAATTCATGACCTCGGTACACCTAGAGTTCCGACATTATCTAGGCCGCTGTGCCCCCTGTGACGAAGTTTCAGCCAGTCTTCAGACAAAAAAGTCCCGAGTGTGGAAAAGCGTTTCAATAATCGAATAAAATGTGTTTGCCTTCTATACCATCAAGTTTAGAATTCAATTAAAAGTTTTTGAAACACTTTTTGATAGTTGTCCCGTCCCTTTATTCATAATTTAATTTCCATATTTCAGTTGAAAGTTGTAAAAAAATAGCTGAAATTTCAATGAACCTAACAATGCTTGTTTGTAAATTCTACTTCTTCTTTTTCTTCAATTATTTATTTCAATCATGTGAAATTAGTGGAAAATTTGTAAAAAAAAAAATTGTTAACTTATGATTGAAAAAATCATGGAGGGGTTAAATCTAGACTAAAATAGGATTTTATTTTCTCATCAACAAATCAAAACTCCTCGCCAAATTTTTAACTATACTTTCAGCAGGCATACAATTTTACTTATGTGCGCCGAAAAAAAAGTGCAACATCCTATGAAACTCCAAATGTAGATGAGTGCACTAGCGATAAATAACGTGGCGTTTAGTATTCGCGGAAGTTTTGTTGTCTGATCACTTTAATCTCAATATTGAGGCTTTGAGGACTTTGAGACGGATATAATGCAGGTATTCTTTGTAAAAAGTGTTATTATTGTATTATTCAAACTCATATCGTTTAAGATATGTAACAATGTCACAGTATGCACGTCAATTGCATTCTTTCAGTATAATATCCGCACAGCTAGTTTCTGTATAAAACGCTCCTCAATGTAAAACTTACTTCATTAACCTGCAACAGTATACAAGATAAAAGACAATTAAATGAAGAGTTCCTGTTGTCATTGAAATTCATTAGAACCACCCTCATGAGAAATAACGGCTCTCATGGAGTAATCTGTCACATATCGTTATCCGTATCATAGGTAAGCACCCCCTTTCTCTTTCTCTCTCTCCCCCCCTCTCTCTCTCGCTCTCTCTCTTCTTTCTCTAACCCTATTACGTGTTTTATGAACAACCTCATACGCAGATAACAGTCTACGTGCTTGGGAATTCTCAGAGTCAGCAATGAGACGTACCACCCAACCCTTTTCGCTCCGAGCTGAATTATGCGAGTCGCGCCCTGAGAGCATCTCATCTATACCGGATTGATACTCTTGCTGCTGCGATTGAGACGCTGCGCAATGACTGGCTGACTCTCGCGCCTCCAGCGTGACGTGCGTAACTACACAGCCGACGACTGGGACAAACGTACTATAACTTGAGCAGGATGTTTGTGCCTGGCAGGATGTGCACTTCAGCTGACTTGAAAGCTGCACCAAACACGCAATTTCGTATTGCACTATCGCTATTGGGTCTTACTTCTGGTGGGGATGGGATGGCTTTTAGTTTGCTCGGTTGTTGATCCAACGAGATCATGTGAGTAATAGAATCCAAGGTAATGTAAACGTAATTTTTATTTCTCACTGATATGACTTTATACTTTCATTATTTATTATATTATACCTCATCTGTATAACTTTTTCCAATGAAGAGCGGTTCTTATTGAGTTTTTATCATTAAAAGTCCATGAATCTAATATTATGTTTGAGAATTTGTTTCACATACAACTTTGTAAACGTATTATTCATTTCCGAAACATCTATGGTATCTTTATAGATAACAAAAATTAAATGAGGATTGAGAAATTGACGCAAAAAGTGGGAGGCAGAACAGAACGGCAAGATAATGAGAACTGTAGAACTGGAGTCCAAATGTGAATACCGGAAGTGGAAGATGAAAATTGAGAATGTTCGAAAAAGGACTGGGAAGAATGAGAATAATATAACAGGAATCGAAAAGTGGTTAGAAGTCATTTCATTTCTAATAAGTCAGGTGTACTCAATATAAGCAGGGATACCCAATACGAGCTACCTTTAGATTTCATCTATACCTCCTTTTAGAGCAGCACTATTCGATTTCTTAATATTTCACCTAAATCATTCTATTTTTTGCATCATACGTTCTTTTCATCAATTGTCTTCATTTTTGTGGAGTGAGCCCTTCAACGGTTACCACCTAAATCCTTGATTTTTCTCTCGATTTCACAGGTCTGATGACTAGAAAAGACAGTTTTTTGAAAATGTTCTTGCTCAGCGTTAAAACGTTCCAACTGGATGCGACTGTGCTCATTTTGGAAGTATTAAGTACTCTCTTAAACCCTTACAATGATTATATAGTTTTTCACTGTAAGGATTTAAGAGAGTAGAAATTTTATTTAATCGTAACCTTGTTGGAAATTTCACATTTAACGCAATGTAGTAGCCGTTCTCACTTAGGAAATATTTGGCACACCTCACACAAAAAAAAATACGACCAGCTCACGAAATTTATTAATCAAACAATGTCAAATGTCATTCGATCACAATCCAATTATACGAAACCGTCCAAACACTCACTAATTCAAGTGATTAGATAATTCAGCGCATCAATCAGTCATGATGTGATCCTATGGTAAGTGCCAGCACCGATTTCGCGCCTTATAAAATAAAGGAATCTCGACCTGAATCGATTCTAATAGCATCAGCTCTTTTGTACGATGGACTCGTTCTGGTTTGCTCATGATCAGCTGTAGCAAAAGTCCGCAGTCCAGTCACCGGACACTTGAACCGCCGACCGCCCAATCGCAAGCTCTCATCACACTAGTGGCAAGCCACGCCGCGACGAATTCATTCAGGAAGTGACCTGGATATATCCTTGGGAACGGCGGGATCTGGTCGAGCGTGGCTGGCTGGAATTCAAGCGTGAGTGGAGCGTTCGAAAATGAGCATCCGAGTGGAGGCACGCTCTGATTTCCGCGCGCGTCCAACTTAGAATAGCTCGTTGATTACAGTCGGCCCGAATGAAAGGTCGTCAGCGTGCATCGGTGGCTCCCGCCAAAGACAAAGACGGCGAAAATGGTGACGCGACAGCCTTTTACGTTGATTTGACGGAAGTTGGGAGGAATGGGCGGATTGATGAAGGATCGAAGGGTGAGCTACGCGCTCGCGCGCGCGCCGATGATTACTTCGCTAAGCCAGCACACACCGACAACTTACCAACTGGGATTGGCAAGAGTGAGAATCATACCTGGGTTCGAGGAGTTATCCATAGCTCCATTCCATTCTGGGAAATGCGTTTCTAGTTGAGATTTGGGATTAATATACGCCAGAGGGGGAATGAAAAAGGATAGTATAGATACGGTTAGTTTAGTATTCGATGCTCGTAATTTGGCATTAGCTGATTGCGAATTTCATTTCGTTTGGTCGATAAACATTCAATTGTTGCCGTATTAATGACTAGAAGGGCAAAAATCGGAGCGTGGAAAATTCTAAATAGGTGAGATCAGGATGTCAAGAGAAAATTGGATAGCCGAGTGCGAAGAGAATCGCGAAAAGAGAAAGGGGACAGAGATAAAGGGAGTGGGGAAGACTTGAATGCCAGGTCTTACGTAATTCATCTACTTCCGGCCAATTACAAAAACCGCTGACTAGTGAAGACTTGTTAGTCGTGCAAGAGTTGAAAATTGTTTTTTCCCTCTTTTATTTCTTCCTCTTATTTCTACATTTACAACCCGCAAATTCATTGCTTATCTATTTAACTTTCTCCCTAAGCAACTTTACTCGTTTACCAATTTTTTTTTCCTTGCATCTAGTTAATCACTCATTATCAGTTTCATTCCATCTCTTCCGTTTTCACTTTGAAACGTATAATAGTATCCAGGAATTGAAAAAAAAAACAGAACTACTGCACAATCTAAGTTTTCATGTTTCGGAAGAGTATGTATTTCAAAACGGTTGATTGGACTGAACGATTTAGATGGCTTGTTTCGGAAACTAGAGATGAATGAAAAATACTGGTATCATCGTGAAAAATATCTGAACATATATTTTCCAAGAACATTTTTCAAACCGTTCAACAATAAAATCATGGAGCGCAATTTCACCCGTGGCTCCTCTTCAGTGCTGCCTGGTTGCTTATAAATTGATTCCTTCCTCCGGGATAGATATTTCTCTCTTCGTGCATCTCTGCGAGAGAGAAGCTTATTTATCTTTTTTGCTTCTCTATATACTCGAGGTGACATCGCAGCTTGTTTCTCTATCCAAGGCAGGCGCGCGTGTATGTCCATTCGAAAGCTGCTCCTAGACGTGATAAATGGATCCATTCATTCGCTTGCTACTTACAGCCGCTACTTCGCCCGGCCTCCTTCCCTCTCGACCCTTTTATTTAAATCCGCACTCGCGCCTCCTCTCATGTCCCACTTCATATTTCTCGCTTATAATGTGAAAATATTATTCTTCGAGTATATAGGAACAGGCAAATTGTGAGCGAGAATGAGTATTGCATTGTTGGAAATTATTGCCGAATGGCTCGAGGGATGGTTGCTTTCTTAGTCTGTATGAAGCTCAGAATTTTTTTCAATACATTTTCTTGTAGACAAAATATTGTGACTAAACATTCAAAAATTATTTCTGGGCACTACAATACGCCATGTACACAGCCGTTTAGTCTAACCTTTTGATTTATGTGAATAATTTTTGACATATATATCTGTAGATATACAATAGCTACATGGAATGAAACGTTAGACTGATTAGGTTTGTGCATGGCTTATTGGAGTAGCCAAAAATCATCCTGGAAAAATCACCGTGATTCGTCGCGCGAAGCTCACAATATCTCTTAGCGAGTCGCTAGAGTCCACCATACCTGTCGTGACTTTCTCTGCAATAAATTCGAAGACCATCGTAGAGCAAAACTTGAATTATATTTATATCCCACTATCGATTGCAATGAATCGCGAGTTAGCATCTCTCCGTTCTTTTTCAAATTCGGCAGACTTGCGTACTTGGTGGATTTCTTTTACTAAAATGTATCTATCCGACTTGTGAGGAGAGGGAATCGTGCACCGCTGATCATCCCTAGCTTTAGGACTAAGTCCTTCCAAAAATATAACATCTGCCTATCTCTGGAACTCACTCCTTGCAAACATCATCAACTCCCTCTCATTTCAGTCATTTAAATCGTCACTCTACATCCACCTACTTCATTCCACGTGACTGTGACCTAATCACCATTCCAATGTTAATCTTAGACCATAAATCCTACCTTATAAATAGCTTAAATATCTCATAAATCTTATAAATGTAAATATAAACTAGAAAATTTGTACAACACAATGTACAAAAAAATAGATTGAATCTGAATCTGAATCTGAATCCGCATCTCTAGATCGAGCAGGCCGCGATTCGATGCGAATGTAACAGCGCGCCCAAGTATAAGAGTGGAAAAAAAAACAAAAGCATTGTTGCACAGGTCACCAAGCGCCCGTTTAACCGACACAAAAGCTCCGCAGCGCTCGCGCCACGCTCGGCTTGGCAACGATCCACGCACTCCGCTTCACGCGCCCACGCTCCGTCCGCTAGACTGCGAAAAATCGTCCATCACGGCGTAATCAGCGGGGAGCGCATCTGGAGGTTGGCTGGCGTATATCTCGCACCTGCTGTCGAGCCGCCGCCGGTGGCAAAAAGCACCACCAGCCCCACTAGCAACAGCACACGCGCTGCTTCGACCGTTGCTTCGGTTTTGTGGCCGAGAGGAGGAAGAGAAGTGGGGCGAGGACGCCGTGATTAAAACGAGTGTCGCGTATAAATTCGCGCCGGCGTGGACTCTGGAGATATCCGCTTCTTGTACGGGAAAGTGCTCGCCCTTAGTCAAGTCGTAGCCCCCTGCTGAGAGTTTTTAACATCCTCCTCCTCCTCCTCCTCCTCGGCTGCGACACGATTTTTCCACGCACATCTTTTGCTGTGCGTAATTTCTCAATAGCTGCGTCGTTTTTGTGCGTATGTGTGTAGCTCGTCGAAGCGTCAGATCGATATCATAATTATGCACAATTCACTGCGAAAGTAAACATGACGAGGATCTTTGATGGTACAGGAAATGTAATAGACAGAAACCGCAGAGACAATTTTGAGTAAATATGTGTGTATGTGTGCGTGCGAGTATGGGTGTGTGCATTTGAAACAGGTTTACCTGGATACATAATGACTATTTTACCTTGAATGCAATTGTAAGCCGTTTGAAGAGCATAGCCCTCTTGCTATATGGTCGTTGTTGAACAGACATGTCAACTAACTAAATTTGTATCGAAATTTGTGTATCCATTGATGTTGCGTTCGGTATCAAGAGCCTTCAAACTCATCACACGAGTCAGCCATTGACCAGTCAAGCGTACATGTGAACTCAAGACCGATTGCTTAAAGTTTCTTCCGTTTTTCTATCTCTTTTAAGTTTTGACAATTGATTTAAGGTAATTGAATGGCTTTGTTTGTTCAATGCTCTATCCAATTGACATTTGATTCTTCACTTCGTAATTTACTGATCTTATCGAAATATATCATCTGAATGTAATATGGTACAACATTTAGTGATGTGAAGTTAATTAACGGGATTTCATTGTATTCTATTGGTAAATTCGTGCTCAGTATGTTTGGGGAATTAGCGGGTTAGTTAAATTCGTCAGGACGGCAATGCAGTTATTATACTCGCTTGGTGTGGCCTAGCATCCGAGGACATTAGTATAGTGTACGCAAAGGTCATTGTTTAGTTATTACATCCGGGCAACGATTTCAATTACTATATCTAGACAAATGATGATTATGTTTGTCTATTCAGATCGAGCAATCAATTATGCAGTTTCTCTATCAAATATTCTGGAGCATTCAATCATTTTAACTGGATCGACGGTATTGTGCGTATACCCAAACAAAATTCCGTCAACAATTGGATCTTTTTAAAGGCATTAATCCAGACAAAGAGCGGCCACAAAATTGATGCAATGCAAAATAATGTGGAGCGGAGGATAAAACGATTGGAAAATTGTAAAAGCACCTAGACGCGAGCTCGAAACAAAACACTCCCGAAATTATAAGCGAACAGTATTGAAGAATGCAGTGTGCACAGTTCGCTGATTTAGAACAGTGTCGATGATAAAACATTGAAGGAAAGCACCGAGGCAATCACGAGTTCGGTGAGGGGAAAAAACAAAAAAAAAGTACAAACAAAAGCAGGAACCCCAGTTCAATACCAGCAAATTACTCCCATCCAATATCCCGCGCAACTTTCAAATACCATTACACCGCGGCAACGCGGCAGAATACGCACTCAACGTACCAAAAACACACAGGGCGCAGATTGTCAGAGCGCACACTCGCGCATATTCTACCGTGCGCGCACGCACAGGCGGTGCCTTTATCATTACGTAGCTCTGAGTTATGAGCTTAGCGCGCACCATAAATTTAATACGCGCCGCGTGAAAGGCTCGCCGAATCGAAGCGAGAGGCGATACGCGCCGAGCTCTGCGCGCTGCGGTTTCTACTCGTTTCGCCGCGGGTCTGACCAGTGCCTGCCCTTTACTACTTCGCCCGCAGCGCCGCGGGTGATGCATAGCCGAGGTCGTCATGATACCCGCGGATTCGCGTCTTTCCTCTTCGCTGCACAGATGCTACATGACGGATGGCTTCTTGTAAATAGGAGTCTCCGCGAGACTCGCGCGTTGTAATAATTTCACGTGGCGCAGTTTTCGTACGCTGATACATGGGTTTGATTATAGCCGACTCGCTGTCGTTGGAATTTAATTTTTTGATTATCCAGTTGTAATCCGGAAGAAAACGAAGCTTGTTTCAAGAAGAAAAATCTGCTTGACGCTGACTCGAGATGATTCTCTCTAGCATGGTGTCTACTGCATCATAATTGAGAGAGATTTAGTTAAAGATGTTAAACGCTCATCATCTAGATACAAAAATGAACTAGCGGAAATCGAAAAGAACACTTTGAGTCAGAAGAAAAATCAATCAATAAAATAAGTTGGCTTTTGAGATAATAATTATAGGAGGTAAGAAAAAGCTATGCTAGATAGTCAATTAGCGCAACTAAAAATAAAATACTGTATTACTTCGTGTTGACTGTTGATTGGCAGAACTATTGAGTATTGCTAAAAGTCGGTACTCATATGAGGTACACGTAGATTCGTAAACGTTTTCTTCCAAGTAAACAATAGTATAGGGCTCTGAAGAGCACTTCGAGCCATATAATTCTCGACAAAAAACTAACTGTCTATATCGCCTGTTCTATATCACGCTTGCTGTAAGTGTCACCGTACGGCTATCCTTGTTCTTTGCTTATTTGCCCTGCGCCCTCTAGCTCTCGTATATATCTTGCATTCATCATATCGCGGATTACAAACAACTATGATAGTGTTTTCTTGGACGTAACTGAAATTTGAGAAGTATGCATAACAGAAGCATTGTGTTATTGATAAATAATTTAATTTTTCATCTTAGTGAGGCAAACTTTATTTATTAGAAAATGCGATCGAGAAAGAGAGGATTCAACGATTACCAAAACGAATTTGAGCCACCAACCCCGAGAATAACGGTTAGTTGCGCTGTCTCTTGCACCACCCGGAAGTGGTGACGGATCGCCACATCCCGAAGCGTGAACTTATATCTCTTGTAGTTTCACCCAATTTGCATGGTCATAGATTCAATCGTTTTTAATAGAAGATCGTTACTCTACCTATAACCTCGCTGATTTAAGTAGTTAACTTTTTGAATATACAAGAGTAAACAAGGCCCTTGATCCTTTTCCAACGAGCTCAGCACAATTCATCATGAAAAGATTTAGTAAACGCATCTCATTAATACATAAAGTTCGAACGTAAAAAATGTGTATACATTAAAAAGCATTGCTTCGAATAAATCCGTGATCATGGAATTCAAGTGGATAGATTTAGAGTTTATAATAAGGTATCGATTTATTCAGATTTCATGCTAATTTATCAAAAAGTCTTTAAATTTAAGCTTTCGCCCTATAGACGGAGGGATTCCATTTATTAAAACTCTGCCGAGCGTATAACGGCCAAGGAGTGAGTGGGATCCTGGCTAGTGTAAAAGAAAAAAAACGATGGAGGAGGTCTCGTTAAGATCGAGCGGAATTAGGCTTCATCTTGAAGCTCTCTGCAAAACTCTATCTTCGCCTCCACGCTTCGGCGTCTTCCTATTGTACGGACAACCGTTCGAACAATTGGGATCGAGAGATCCCGAGACTCCGGCCGACTGAGCCGGGGGGCTGAGACGAGAACTGAGAACGTCTGGGGAAAGACGAGTGGAAGAAAACGAGAGTTCGATAAACAAAAGGCCAAATTGAGCAGTGATCTAGTGCACCATGCATTAGTTGAGGGTTCTACTCTTTTTTCACAATTTTATACAGAATAATGGACAAAAACATTCACTTTTCCATAATTCGATTCATCTATGATCCCTTTTTTTTGACAAACACGTGATTTTTTTATCGTGTGAGTAAAATTTATTATTTTTTTCACCAAAAAATGAGTATACTGATACTGAGCTCGGCTCCAAACCCTCGCACGTGTTGACTATTCTACAATTGGCACATTATCAAAAGAAAGGGTCCTAAGTATTGTTACAATGTCAATATGTCCCACCTCATCTCGGTTCACAATATCACTACCGTGCTAAAATTTCAATTCGGATCATTGCATTGACGTTTTCCACTCGTAATTGAAATGCTTTCTACGTGGAATACGAGTACATGTGCTTGGAATCTCAATACAGAGATTTCCCTAGATCGCTGTCCCAAGAACAAAGAGCATATCCCTCTCGTCTCGAAAGCGCTGCAGTCGAGAAGACGATCGCAACTGCGCTCGAGAGGCTCGCGGCAGTCTCATGGCTTTGAGCGCAAACAGATATATCCAGAATCAGACTGGCTCAAAAAGAGCCGAACATACTCGGCCGGTGTGCAAACAAAAACGTGACTGCTCGATTCGTTCGCCGCTGCAGGCGTCGTAAACCGATGGGAAACGAAGTCGCGAGGGACGTTCACCCCTTACGCATTCGCCTCGATATGTTCGTCGCAGAGATCCTAGAGCCGATAAGTCGCGGCAGGATCGAGACGACGCGGGCAGCAGTAGCGCTTTCTGCTCCGGGTCCATCTCGAGTTTATGAGACGCGAGCCAGCAAGGGCGGCCGCTCTTGACTTTACGAGTTTGCTTTTGCCCAGGATATCACGTGCCCACTCGCTTGCTCCCACCCTCGCTTATTCCCTCCCCCACCTCGACATTTCTCTTTCTTTTTCTGCTTATCTTTTTGCCCCGTTTCCTTTTTAACGCTGTCGAGTCGTTTTACGAAACTATAAACTCGCCTTTATGCCCTTAGTAGATGCCTTTTCCATTTTGTACTGGAATCGTGTTTGGAAGACATTCCACGCGCCAGGATATGAGAATTGTGACTCGCTCCCCCTCCCATATTTTCCCTGGAAGATCGACTTTTAGTCGATATGTTGATATTTCAATATTGAATCCATTCTATTCACGTTCGAGTTTTTTCCTATTGGTTTCTTTGTCCGACTTACAAGGGGATTCAAGGGTGAACGAGAGTGATGGACTTGCTGAAACTTTTCGAGGTTGTTTTCGAGTGCCGAAATAAGCCAACTATACAAACATTGTGATTTGATGTTTACGCCTTCCATTGCGTTTAATCGGAAACGTACATAATAATTATAAAGGTAAATAAGAATTATATAATTATTGTTAAATATCCCGTATGGATAAGAAACGGTTGGCTTGAATAACTGTATAGTCTGCTTATTTCAATACACTAAGACTTGTTCGAAAAGTTTCAGCACGATCCATCATCCAAGAACCTCAGCCCACTTTGTCAGTGGATACTTGAGATTAGATTAAATTCAAGAGAAATTCTATACCTTTTCTATAGTAATTCAGTTGAGTATATACACCTTGAAATTCGATCACTTATGTAACCTCAAAATATGTAACCCTTGAAAAGCTGTACAAATATTCTATACGTCAATTCAAACTAAAGTTTACATCGAGAATATTCAGAAGATCAATTTTTCAATTTATCAAGGCTCATGATTAATTTTAAATCAAAATTTCACGCATAGACCAGTTAGAACCTTTATTTTAAAAATTCATTTGATTCTTTTTCCACTAGTGAGACTCCCGTATTTTCAATAGAAATAATGAAAAACATATTAATAACTAGTGAATTGTCTTCTGAAGGAAGCGAGGATGGAATGGATTTTTGAAATAGTGTCAACCACAGCCGTTGGCGTAGTTCGTACGTCGAAGAAGTGCAAATTATTATAATTTAGTTCCCTCACTAAGCCGGGTTTGTCTGATCAACGGGGAAACTTGTACATACGGAAATCTGAGCCGTATACTTTGGCAGTGCCCAAATTACGATTCAATTTGTAACGAAACTACAGAAGATAGACATTCCTATATCTTGAGAAATATTATTAAGAGAACCATTAACAAAGCTACGTGGAGTTATAAACTGCTACCTAAGATACTGCGATCTCAATTTCCTCGTATGAAAAGTGATGGCTTGTAGAGTAAAGCCATTAACTCGTGATTTGATTGGTCTAGATCTAACCACGTGATCTACAGTGCAAGGGTTATAGATATAGTGCAACGTGTATCAGAGTCAGCATATATCATGGTACGATATAATGGGTTAGTTGGGTTAGTTGGTATGCCAGTTTTGTTGGCGAAGCTGTCATAATAAATTTCGTTTTTATTTTCAAATCGGAAATCATAAATTATGAAAATTTGATTGATGGTATACATACATATTTATTGGCCACTTTTTAATTTTGAATGATAGCGTGACTTTGTTTGGTTGAAATGTTTGATTTGTGAGTTTTGTGTGTGATTTGATGAACAGTTTAATGCTGAAAATCTGAAATCTACTTAAGAGCTCAAGTGTTCAGTTCAGGATTATTTGAATAGAAGAAGTTTTTAGTGCTGGATAGTTTTTTCTAATATTGATATAGATTTTACATGGGATTTTAAAAATTTTGGATTTATTTATTTATTTAAGTTTTTGAAATTCGCATAATAAAATGAATTTATAAAATACGAGAAGAAGATTATCGTCAAGAAACGTGAAAGCAATAATTTAAATATTATTTGGAAACGCATCAAAGTGGGTCGGGCGAAGCACGTCTGAATATAGCTGGTCAAGAGCTAATGAAAGCGTGGACCAGATTCAACATGCCCCTTGGAAAACTGAAAATTGAAGAATAGTTATATATTCCAGTTTAAAATTTAATGCAAATATATTTTTACGAATGTACCGAAAGTGTACAAAACTTTTTAGTGTAAAAAACTAATGCTTATATAATCACTTCACTTACATTTTTTATTCACTATCTGGCACGTTCCAAGCATACAAAAATGGATTTATCGTGATATCTGAATTTGATTCATGTTATTCTTATGATGCTATACTAGTGTACAATATAAATGCAAGATCGATACCTATCGAATCGAGTTCTGGACAGAGCTTACTTTTCTCGCCACTCCACCCGCTAATTTCCTGCTCTATTCTTGTCTGGAAGAAACTTTTATCATGAAAGGTAGAGCGCATCAGGGCTGGTCATCCTTGTATTTAGCGAATTAGAGGAGCCGATACGCAATCTCCCCGGGAAGTAATAACAAAGTTTTGGCAGGCTCTTTTCCTTCTTTGATTAGATTACCACTCCTCCACCATCAAATTATCTACTTCGACATACGCTTTCCCTCTCTGCTAAGGGTCTGTTATTATGTTAGAATCGGTTGGAAACCCACGACGATTTTGAGAAATACTTTTGTTTTTCCTATAATAACGTTCTTGCGTTCAAAATTGAAGCTGATCAATTTCAGTAAAAACTATTGTTTATTCGAATATTGAGCTCTGAATATTTGTATACAATCATCACGTATCGAGGAATAGAAAAGAATATTTTTTTCAGCGAGATACTTGTCTCTACGCTTCAAAAGAATGATGTGTTTCTATTCGACACACTACACATTCGAGTATGGGAACAAGAGAGCATTGATGATATTAAAACTCAACATCTCTTATTTTTCTTCCGAAAATTCTTCCTCAGTTAAAAAAGTATTGACTTGGCTAAAGCCAAAAGTGAGTGTTCAACACGATCGAAATGTTGTATATCCTGACCGAGATGAGCATCGTCATAATTCCAGGCGTTTCACAAGACTTCGGATTCGAAGAGTAAATATGATGGAATTACCCATCATTCTCTCCAACACGTACGCGCGAGTATCAAGATTTATTTCATGAAAACCGCTGTCGCCAACAGGACTGGCAGTGTGCCTCCACGAAGTAGCACTCACTGTTAACCTCAGGAGCCACGGGTATATCGTTATTTATATCCTCAAACGTTGTGCGCTGAATTCCCGAGGCTTTGCAGATGAAGGCTCCATACAGCAGTCGCGCGCGATTTGATTATAACTGTAATGAGTCGTGAAAATCAAGGATGCGCTGGATCCTCGGAAGGAGGTATAGCTCACGGAGGAGTACGCGGCGAGCCGGCGAATCAGTGAAACGGGAAGCTTGCTTTGGAGTTGCGCGCGCGTGCGTGCGTGCGTGCGTCAGGCTAGACGTATGGCTGCGGGAGCGCATAATAAACGTGCACACGCGCATATGTAATAATGTTTGGCTGCGCACTAAACTGCACAGGAGCTGCTCAAATCCATCCGTTGCCCGTCGGCCTCAGACCAATATGCGAGCGAGCGGGCTGTATATGTATAGGCATATGAGCAAGGATGCAGGCGCACGTACAGTCGCGTGCACATAACAGCTGCGGAATAACGGCAGGGTGGATTCGAGCTAAGCAGCTTCTATGCCGTGTGTGGAGTTGCCTGGGAAAGAAATCATCGTAATCCGCGCGATATTGGTGAGCCGAGTAATGAGCTGTTTCGCGGGCGAGCTCCCCCGGGGAGAGCTCAATTTGCTTTGTGGAGCGAGCGAGAGAAACGACGCTGTTCGAGTTAGCCGGAGTGTTTAGACGTGAAATTATTCTTTTGTGCATCAATATCCACCTGTTTATCCGCGGCAAACAGATGCGCGAGCGCACGCGCGAACGTTATTTATTCTATGCTGCCGCGGCCGAGACGTGGTGTGTTTAATAAATACGAGTGCCCGCGTATTGTAACTGCAGAATAAACATGTACACTAATTAGAGTCCACCGCAAGCTCAAGTGGCAGAAACGCGATATGCTTTGAGTAGATTTGCCTTGCCGGGCTCGCATACTCGTTTATGAATATCGCGTGATCCTCGAGGCTGTTTCACGGAACGTTTTTATAATGCGTTTCTCTCTTTTTTTTGTCCTCTTCCTCGACTCACGGAAGCTGATAAGGTAAGAATGTAATTTAATTCAGCTTGTTGGCCAACGTTTCGTACCCGTAATTGAAGAAAATTCACTCGAAATAATTGTTTCAGAAGAAAAATAAGGAATTTGTATTTAATTCAATAATGATTCTATATAAGTTCTTTGTTTTTCCCAAGGTGCAGTCCTCCGTAAAATCGTTCGAATGGTACTCTTAATAATGATGCAATTTTATTTAGCTTTAAATCCGTGGTTGTCAATAGTTTGGTATCCAATTGCTATCCACTGTGCGTGTTCAATACGAAGTTGCGCAAATATATTCCACTGAAAAAACTTTCCTGACAAAAAAAGGTTCCTGACAAGCAAAGGTTGTTCAGTAAACAATTTTAAGCGTAATTTATTTAACCACTGGCAGAGAAATGTCAATCAAGCGCATGAGCAACTCTGTTCAAACATAAGTCACCGTAAACTGTCAATATGTTTCAATTTCGCAAAGCGTTTTAGTCTCGCACAAACAAACATCATGGAAAGGAAAGTTTCGAAAATAATTTTTTCTATAAGAAGTTGAAGGGAAGAGAACAACTTCCAAAAGTGTGGGTTATGCGTTCATGATATTCGAAAATCCAGTAACTATATCACTAAATAAGTGAAAAGTGAAAACGTCGAACACATTCGCAACTTAAGAACTTATGAAAATAGCAAACGATTTGGAACTCCAAAAAGTCCCCCATCAACGTAAACGTCGTGCTTTTAACGTGCAACACGAGTTGCATTACGTTCTTACCAAGCGAAAAAAGGAATCGTCACTTGGTATTTTCTCTCACGCCTTCCCTACGATCATCCCAGTTGAAGCATAAAAAGTCAGACTATATGCAAATCTGAATGAGAAAAAAAAGTAACACTGCTCCTACCAGTATATACGTATATATACATGTGTCTGTTCTGTGCATACTACGCGAGTTTTGAGTACAGTATTGGGTGTGGTTGGAATATTAAAAGCAGAAACGGTCGGCTAGATCTAGTCGGCAGATTTTTGAGGCAAAGATGAAAAAGAGAATGGAGGGATACACAAGAAAGTAAGGAATTGAAAGAGTGCCAGTGATGCGTATTTTTTCACATTAAAGAACAACTATCGTCAGTCATACCATAGTTCACACTATGAATTGAAAAGTCGTTTCTAGAGGGAACAAATTTTCATCAAGAAGATGTCATATCGAGCGATAGTTCAAAAAATGTCTTGGGTCAAGAAGAAGCGAAAAAAAAGGAGAGCTTGTTAACGCTTCTTCTCTCGCGCGCTTCATTTACCCTCGAAAAAAGCGGCATTCCTATGTATACAACGATGAAACTTTTTTCCAAGTGGTCTATGTTTTTTCCTTTTCCTTTCTTCTTTCCTTTCGAAAATTGGATCAATAGTTCATTACGCGACGACGTAAAGACTCTTGTAAGGTAAAAACACGGAAAAGAGTCGAAAACCACTCTACCCATCGAATATTCAATGTTTTCCTCCTCATCCGGTGCGAGTGAGTGCTAGTTATGTTTTTGAAAGGAATTCATTTCCTTCTTTACTTATTTTGTTATATATGGAAATAAAACGAGTCCTTTAGTATGCCAAACAGGATAGTGCTTTGATTTGGTGAAAACATATATAAAAAGACAAAATCTATAAACTTTAGTGAGATCATTATAAAGATTTGAAAATTTTATCTTTGAATCTTAATTCGTCTCATGGGAAATGGCAATTCCTCAATTATCGTACATTATGCATCTGAGCGAGGTTGGAACATTTGCACGTATGAGTGAGATGCATATGCTATTTCTCGTCTCCAGTGGGAGAAAAGTGTCATTCTTTGTGGAGGCCAGGGAGAAAAATTAAGACTTTTCTCTCCGCTGGACGACAAAAAATTCACCTCTAGGCTGGAAAGTGAAAGATATATTTTTTTCTGGAAATCTCCTGAATTTTTTTATACTTTTTTAATTCTGATTTATACCTTACAGTTGATGGTACAAGCATTCTGCTCGTCGCAATTATTTCCCGAAAGATGCTAAAGATAGTTTAATTTAATGATAAAATTTACTCATTCATTCCAAAACTTGAAAAAATTTGCTCACAACTTGAAAAAGTTTATAAATCACTCAAATAGCCATAGAGTAGGGATTTTCCGAATAATTTTCAAGTACCGACACTTTTGAGATTAAAGATTATTTAATGAGTATTTTCTAGAGGTAAAAGTTCCTGTGAAATGTGGAAAATCGCTAGAATAGCAATTTAGGTTCACTAGAGTTGAAATTACCAGAAAAATCTGAAAAAATAAGAGAACACGGTAAGACTCCTTGAAATATATAAAAAAAATTTAAAGTACACGAGCAGTATGCTTCGTCAAAGAGCTAACTTTGAAAAAAAATAATTTTACATAATTTCAGAAAAATTTGTACATTTCACATACGCTTTATTATATGTCAAATTATGTTGCGCAGTTGTGCAAACCATTTTTGTTTTTACTTCTCATGTCAAAATGTTTTAATGAAACAATGAATTCACATTTAAAAAACTTGTGCGAAATAATATCTGGCCTTCTGATCCTTCTGTAGCGCTGGTCACTATGAGGAAAACAATGGTTGCTATGGAGAAAATTGCGAAGATTCCATGTCCTTTGCCGTCGTAAGTTATCTAAATGAAAATTGAATTGATCTTTTTCCTATCTCAGCAACGGTCGTTCGAGACGTAAACAACGGTTACTACGAGAGATATCTCGTTAATTCCTGTCGATCCTCATGAATATTCAAGTTTCATCAAGCATTTACGAAGATTAATAGGAAACTTCTCGGTAAACACCTTAGCAACAGATGCTATAAGGGAAATAAAGAACGGATTTCACATCTTGCCACGACTGATCTATTCAGGATTTCTCACTTCTGATTATCTCAAAAAGAAAGTTTTGTAATGGAAAGGGAGGGGGTTGACCTCTCGAATCGGACTCCGGGACCTTCATGTTCGTGTTGATATATAATTAAGAACTTGTAAAATGTACAATTTTTACTGAAATTATGAATAATTTTTTCTGGTAAATAAAGTTAGTTTGAAAACATACTGCTAATACACTTAGTACGGTTTTTTTCATTAAATGAAAGAATTAAGGATTTTCAGTCTCACAGAGAATGATCCAATATTTGCGACTGTGACTTGCTGATACCCTACTCATATCTTTTTCAGCGTATACTTGAAGGCATACGTTTATTACTTGCATAGCGAGTCTAAGGGAAATACATCGTGAAATGAAATGTTGTTCGCCTTGAGATTCTGAAATTTAATGTTCTTTACCCTGAGATTTGATGGATAGCTCACGTGTATTTTCTCAATAAACTTGTTTTGAAGGACTAAGTACTACTAAAAGCACTATAAAAATTTGCCGTGTCGGATTATTTTTATGAAAGTATCTGCGCAAGCATTGCCCAGAAACGACATCATTTTCCAATTTAAAAGTTGAGCGAATATCCCATCGATGGGTTGGCTCGAAGGCGGTTTGTGATCGGAAAAACAAGAAACAAAAGCAATAGCCAACTCGCGGTAAAAACTATCAACGGCTCATTTTTCACGAGTAGCGGGCAACGTATCACAGTTAAATCACCAAAGCTCCCTCCGTCTCTCGCTCTTTTTTTTTCTCCGTTACGAAGAACTTTTTCACTCATAAGTTACCGGTCGCGGGCCGACCAAGCCAGCACATCGCTACTGCAAAACTCGAAGCGCCTCTGCTGTGCACTGCGAAAACGAATCGAGCCGAGGCTGGGGCATCCGGAAATTTGTCGACGTCCACGGGCGCGTCCAGCCGACGCTGAAAAATCACTCCTCCGATTTTACCTCCTGTGCTTATTCCTTTTCTTCGCCTACGTTTTCTACCTCTTATCCTGTTCCTTCTTTTCTTTCTTTTCTCTTTCTTCTTCTTCTTCTTCCTCTACGAGCAAGTGTATTTTGTTCAATTTTGGTCCAGCCTTCAACTGATAAAGGATGCACACGCTATCGCTTGAAAATCTCTTGAAAAGCGAGATTGTATGAACCTTGTTACTGTTTGATGGATATCATGAATTGATTACGAATCGAGTTGGATATTTCTGTTGCTGCAGAAAGTTCTTGGATTTCAATATCTACGCCTACCACTCGAAAGTTCACGCTCAATTTGCAGGATCCGTTCCCTTTCCATAAAAGAACAGATATTGTATTCGCATAGAAATGATGCAGAGTTGATTTGGCCTATTTCTATTCTTAATTCGAGAAGGAAAAAATGAAGACGGTGCTCATCACTACTCTGCACAATCAGTTTTTTACAATGAGAGTAGAATATATTGATCACACAAAAATCAGTTGGTTATGTCCGAATCGCATACGATATTTTTTTCACATCATACTGAGACATTTGTATGTAAACAGTGAGTTTCTGGACGTAATGCAGACTTTTTCAGATACCAATGAGAAAAGGTCAAATGAGTGTGTAAAGCGGGAAAGCATGAATTAAAGTTGTGGTCTCGTATTCATGAGGGTTGTCGTAACCAGCCTGAGTTTCTGGGATGACCATAACTATGAATACGCTTCTTTGCAATCCGCATGTATTTTTATTCTACCGATAAATGTGTAAAAAAAATTATTATTCGTAATGAAACTTATTTCTAACACTTGAGCTTTACGTACGGGCATGCGAATAGTGTACGTTTCGATGCAAATACGAAAAAGATGATTCTGACAGTATACTATTTCCCAGCACTGTGCGAGAGGTACCGGTTTCTTATCGCAAAACCAAAAATCTATTGAAAAACGTATGTTTTCTCAAAGAGGCTTTGTGTAAGAAAAATAATAACGGCAATGAGCGATGTCCTCCACCATCGGCAGATGAATTACCGAAATCCAATTGACGGTTACTCCGTATCAATGGTTTATACGAATATAAGCAATGACTGATATAGATATAAATAATAGTTGCTAGGGATATCAACAACTTTTGCTATGGGGAAATAGTAATGATGTATTCTTTGTCTTCAAAAGTACTGGAAATTAACTTTAACTCCATATTTCGATTCCGTACAACGAGTAAGAACATTTTGAATCAGTCAAAACGTTCATTTCCCTCAAATGCAATTAACCTTATTCCTTTGACACGGTTTTTTATGAAACGTTCATCTCCACCAAATCATTACAACTTTTAATTATTGTCGGAAATTTCAACGAAATTATAGGCGAGCTAGGTAGGGGTAACCATAGTAACGCCCACCTTTTAGGTCTCAAATATTTGCACCACGTCAGAGAATATTTTCGCTAACATATAAATCGATGACGAAAGCAAACTTTTCGACCTTTGTTGGAAATTCTCACACAAGGTGCGAATTTATTATTTACATTTTTCTAGCGACTGAGGCATCCCATCTATTCTCCGACCATCGAAGTTATTTTCTAATCAACTTACATGGAGAGGACACCACGTCCGGGGGTCCATTGACGATGGAACTTTGTGATATGGTTCATGGGTAGCTAATTGCTTATATCTGACCAAGCTTAGGTGACTTTGGTACGAAACACGTTGCAAGTTTGTGTGTGGCAAAATCGCCTTGTTGAGCATGGTTCACATACTATTTTTCGTGACCCGCGGAAAGAAAGTGACATTATTAGAAAACGCCAGGACGTGAAGAAAAAATAACATATTTTATACATGACCAATTAGTAGCTTATATTATAAATTCAGAATAGAGCATATTGGTGCTATACCATTTCCTCCAATCCAATAACTGTCAGATGGACGCATACAAAAGGGACACGAAACTAGAGCAAGTCTTAGTGGCCTTGCAACTGTGTTCTGCGCTAGTGCGCTGTCCTATTAAATTCTCACGCTCGAGGAGTAGCTCTGGGCTTTCGTATTTTGGATCGTCGTGTAATCGTGTATGTAATGAGTCTAAGCTCTGAATAACGCGCATATGCGTGAAGAAGAACTCGCGACCTCGTTTTTCTGATATATTGCGGAGAAGCTTTTAACCTTTCTCTTCCAACTTGATGTATCTCGCGAGAAGATTATCACATCTTTCGGCCACAAATCACGATGAAACTTTCCGAGATGGTTTTTGGGTATCCAAATTGAAAATATCTACAGTCATTTAACTTAACGATTTTTCCGAGATCAATAATAATTCACGAGTGTCTTCGGGGCATCGAGACGTTTGTCTGAACCGCTGCATATACATCGAGGACCCTCGCGAAGACTTGCCCGTTTTAAAATTGGATAACTTCCAAATTTCTCGTGCAGCAATCAGTTACTCGAATAGTCTCGAAAAAAAAATCACGATTCACTTTTTAAACAGACTCCAAATGGTGATACCAAGAACAATATCGATCGTAACCGTATTTTTCAATCCAATTATGAAGTTCGACGATTGCAGTAGAGTCTGTATTTTTCTTTTCCCATGAATCTATTGCGATTAACAGTCGCTATAGTCTCGCGAGAAGTAAAACAATATTGACCCGAAATGAGTAGCTCGCTAAATAGCTCAGTGATTGCCACTGAGAGGACACTCAACTTCTCGGATTTGGCAGATATTAGTTCCGAATACTTCGTTTCTTTGGGCAACCACAAAACGCCCGGATGTCAGTGGAAAGTCGTACAGCAAGAGGATAAAATCTTTAACGGATCCCAATATTCCCGAATCATGAAATCGACAAAGGGGTCCTAGACTAAAATTCAGTAAATGAAAACACCGACTTTTGCTCTAATAAATTTATTTTTAAAATAAGAAGCCTACGTCAAAAAATTATTCATCATATAAATAGCTTCATCGACTATGGTTCCTGAATAGCTTCGGGGTACAGCATGGCACGGTTTTGTACGTTAAATTGACTGAAAAGGCGTTGACATCAGTTGAGTATGTGTCATATATATGATTTGAGAATATATATATATATATATATATTCTCGAATCAAGTTCGCTTCCGAGTTTCTACCGTAGGTCTGGGTTGTAAATCACATACAGCGATTCTGCTCTGCTTGGGCTAACTCGCTGAATAATAATATCTACTTTTTACCTCGGGGGCATTCGAAGGATGCAGCTTCAGCCGTCTCCGCAAAACTTTCTACCTCCCCGCGGAGGAGTTTAAAAATCTCGATCTCGCATATTCATGAGCAACAGAGTCGAGCGAAGTCGTGGTTATCATAATTGTTAACAAGTAGAAAACCCGTGGGGAGGGGACAAAATGCGTTTTGCGCGAATTGGAGAGAATCGGAACGACGCAACACTCGACTCGACTAACAGCCGCGAATGCGTGCATTATGGGTTCAGCTACTTCGCTCGAGCATACGAGTCGAGCTCGCACGCGCCGAAAGTCAACCGCGCCAAATACGCCCCACATCCAAGTTGTCTCAATTTCGCCGTTCCTCCTCGCGCGACGCATCAATTTGCTCAGACGCGACTTTCTCGGCATCCTCTCATCCGGCGCACCTCGTTATCCGCGAGTCTTTTGATTAACCGCTCCGTTAACGACATAATGAAATCCTCTTGTCTCTGGGGGATTCACGGGGACGTCGCTTCCGCGGAACTTCCCTATCGATCGGCTGGCTGGCTGGCAAGACCCCCCCCCGTTCCCTTTACCACCTCCCCCCGCTGCACCCGTTACGCTTGGCGATCTAGTGTGTACACTGACACATGCCGCGCCATTCGAGCGCGAGCCCACTACAAAGCTAAGAGCACGTTGAGTTGCCCGAGAATTGCCACAATCACGACTCGAGCGAGTTTCGGGATTGCTTGGCTGGATATGTATAGAAAAGATGGCGCCGCGAGGAAGTTTCGACGGAGGTCGTTAGAGCCGTCGCCAACGACGCTCGTGTGTATTTGCCGATGATTTACGACAAACGACCGGCTAACTGCGCACGCCAGAGCCGAGAATGCCGGCCTGTAATTGGGGACAAAGGTGAGCGATTCTTTGTCGGGAAGAATTGCGACCTACGTGAGTTGCTGCCGCGTCCGAGCGACGCACGTGTGATTTAAGCTTTTAACGATTGCAGCTCCCTCCCTCTCTCTCCGCCACCCCCCCTCTCTCTCTTTCTTTCTCTCGGTGAAATAAATCACCCCTTCTTCAGTATTTAGCGAAACATCGTCAATCAACATTTCAACGAGATAATCAAATGGCACACTTCGAAAATCTTGAACACAGAACCGCGTTCCGTTCGATATTTTTCAATTGTGAGTTGATCGCATTTTCTCACGTTTGGTGGCTACATTTGTGCATGCTTCGCGGTCTATTTATTTCACGATTCGATATTTCTAATTGTTTTCCTCCATGGTTATATTTTCAACGAAATAATTGATCCAAAAGTTATACAATTAGATTGAATTAAATTTGTATATTCTTGGAAATTATGATAATTCAAAATCAATATAGGTTTTTGACATTGATAATGTATTTTGAAGGGCCACAGTTGTCTCGTCCTGAGTGAGTCTTTATGTTGATTGTGATTGAAGAATGGAACCAATCGTATAGGGAATAAATCATTTTCCCATCGCTGTTCGTTTTTTTTTCACGTTCAGTTGGTGAAATCGATTCAAATATTATGCATATAATGGTGGCAAAAGCGTACGTACCATATTGCCATCGATTGTGAAGGTGGATGGTATGGAAATTCAGATCGCAATAGCTCCCGAGATGCTCAGCTGAATTGGTCTCACACTTGCATTACAATAAAGGTAACAATAAAGTGAATTGAATACCAGCTATAACATTGAAGTCGTGAGATGAGTGTGGATAAAATGAACGAGCACTTGCAAAGTATTGTCTTCTAAAGACTATACATAGTATTTGAATATTATTGAAAATAATGAAGTTGAAATAACTTAATCTTACAATTTGTAATTATATTGTTCGACAGTAATTTTCTCTTGATGCTGGATATACTCATTTCTCTCTTATCGTGTAATCAAATGAAAGTGTAATATTGAATTCACTTCATTGATTAGAAATATGTTGTCAGTTAATGTACACATACTTATCGTTGAGGAAAATGCTATGTTACCCTAAAAAATTACACTAGGCTCGTGGTGCAAACATAATTCTTCGTCGTATACGAAGCGTAGTGAACGTGTTTTTGGGTGTAAAAAATTGGACGCCCAAGCGCTGTTGCCATGGTAACAATGCAAGACAAAGCCACATCGCTAAGAAGCTAGACTGGATCACGTACTGCTGCTTGATTACCATAGTAACAGCCTAGGGCGTAAAGATACATATAATGAACCATATGATTTTGATTACCATTCAATCTTTTAACTGTCGTTCAAAATTTTCTATAATTCTACTGATTTTGAGTATTTCTACAGTTTGAGTAAAATGATTTGTACACGAAAATGAATTATACACGAAATTTGATGGTCGAGTTGATTCTGTCATACGGAACAATCAAGTTTCAATATGTGTGAATGGATAAAATGTTAATAAGATTAATCCATATGCTATTTTCAATTATAATCATCTTACCAATCAAGTTTAGAGGATTATCGCAGGGCGATTTGATTTTGTTTCTGACTCTTGAGCAAGTCCTTTATCGAAGGGCTCTCCAATTACAAATGATGAATTTAATAGAGCAGGATAACACGAAGGCACAATTAGGATCATTAGAAACCGTGTCGATGGCGGGTTAGAACAATGGCGCTGATCCGAGTTGCCGCGCGTACTCGCGCTGAGGGACTTGTCTGCTATTGCTCGCACACGCTTTGCATTACATTTTCACTCCGCTTTCGATTGTGTTTCCTTCCTCCCTTTCCACTTGGTTTCACCCTTTGTCCCTTTCTTTTTTTAGCCGAGCCGAGCTATGGTCTAATGCTACCGCATGGAGATGTGCAGCTGGCTGTTCGCGCTTGCTCTCATGAAAAAAAAAAACCACTTCGTGAGACTAATTAGAGAAATTTATCCTCGCTCTGTTAGCTAATACGAAAAAATTTTTCTCGTACAAGATCTCATCGATTGCTGTGTCTTATGAAATATATGGGATACTGTGATTATCTTTATTCGGGGCGAAAAATACGTGTCTAATTGAACTAGCCATTAGCTTTTCTTCCTATTTTTCCAAATGAAAACATAAAAGTAATGAAAAAAAGGGCTGTTTCTTTGTAAATTATATATTACTGATTCAAATAAAGTTGATACAAAGAATATTGAAATTTAGACAACGGCAATCTAATATTTTCAAAATTTCTTTTGTTCGCAATTTTGTGTTTTCTCACGAGTTTATCTTGAAAAAATTCTGACACGCGTGCACATATATCTTACGCACAGTTGCACACACATTTTCACACGCATCTTCACATGTGTCATTTTCTTACTATCTTCAAGCTTGGGAACGCACTTCTGGCCAGTGTAGTTTGTCAACATCGTTGCAGATAATGCATGGCGCTTGAAAAATATGATTTTCGAATGCAATATACAATAAATTGTATGCAATTCAAAATTACCTTAATTAATCGTGAATGAATTGACTCTTTTAGCCAGAGTGAACGTGATCTTCTTTTTCGAGATTTGCTCGAAAACGCAAACGAGATTTTGATCACGTTAAAATTTCAAACAAATGTGAATTTTCGAGAAGGAAAAATTGCGCCCAAAGACGATTAGGACTCGCGCTTCTCTGTGTGTCCCACAGTCACTCGGGTTCCGCCACAACAAAGTTACAATAGCTATTTTGAAAAATGTATCGAACAATGAAAGCAATCGATGCTCCATAAAGTCATAATAGCCGTGGTATTTTATGTTCTGGCGTGATCCCAGCAGAAATACCGAATCGCTCGATAAATAGTTCATTCGGGATTCATGGCGCAATAAGAAACGTTCCCAAATTCAAATTTACCGAATCCGTCGTGTGTGCTCTATTTTGTTGCACGGCGATTTTGCCCCGACGCATGACATATCCCATTTTTCGTGTACATACCCGGCGAGCGACCCGATCCTGCGCTCGCGCGTACATATGGAAACCCGTGAATCTTTTCTTTCAATTTCGCCAACATATCTTGTGTCATACCAGAGGGCGGGGGCGACGCGACGCATGCGGGTATTGCGCCGTGACGAATGCAAACAAGCAGCCCTGGGTTGAGAGCAAGAAAGAGAAAAAAAAGAAGAAAGCCTCGTAGACATTATCAGGCCGAGACACGATATTTCCGTTCGCAGTGCACTACGGCTCTCCGGCCCTTTCTTCCGAGCAAATCGACGCGCCAAGATTGCATTGAAAGAGAGACTCGCGTACAGATCGACGCGCAGCAAGGAAGGGAGGGAGACAGGAAGCACCTTACACCTCGCTCCTCGGCAATGAAAAGCTAGACGGAGACAGGGATAGAGATAGGCAGAGAGAGAGAGGGAGAGAGAGACAGGGGAAAAAGTCCCATCGGTTCGATATTGAGATTCCTCGCATTTCTCGTGGGGCTCGCGGGGAAGTATGGGGTTGGGGGAGGCCGACGTTCTCGCTCTCTCTCTCTGCGAGCGAGCCTCGTGTCCATTTCTTCATTTGCCGAGAGAAAGAACTGGCGTCTCGAGTGTATATTCCTCAACCCGACGACAGAGAAAGAGGAAGGGCGGGGGAATTTTTTCCCTCCCCTCTCGTCTCCCCTAGCCACCGTATCAAGATCACGAGGCTTGCCAAGAGCGAGAGCCCGCCTGCACACACAATGCCGAGCGCCGATAAGAGACGCCGCGCCGCCGCCGCCGCGAGCTGAGCTTCGCGCGCACGGCTTCGTCGCCTCCCACGTGTTTTAATCCGCTCCAAAGGCTCCCATTCTCTCGCGGGAGATCTGTGCGACGCGCCGCCAGCCTCTCGCGGTGTACGAGTATAGGGTATTTAGCTTCCCTTCAGCCCCGTACCATGGAGGCCATCAAGTGCGGTGATTACACTTCTTGCTCTGGCTTGATATTCTATAAATCTGACGGCTCCTCGACGTGCTATATTGCTATACGTATCTCTGTCGCGCCTAGCGTTTACGGTACTCACCATGGAATACACTGCTGCAGGTGAGATATAGATATATACGGGAAGTTTCAACTATCACAATAGATTCTTCAAACCAAATGTAATTTCTCCATCTCAATATAACTCTGTGATTTGCTTTGTAGCGAGCTTTATGCAAGCTGAGATACGCGCGTTTGTGAAACTTGTTCTAATAATTTGATACCATCATAAAAATTGAACCAGTCGAAAGTTTGAACGACATTTTTTCACGGAATGTAACTCAAACATTTACGTTATTACTTCTCTTGGCAAACAAGAAACTTTCGATTCCAATTAAGTCAAGGCTTCAATAATAACTATATAAATATACTGAATTGCTCACGTTGATTACTTGCTGAAATAAAAAAAGGAAGCTCGAAGGGACGTCGCCTCAAGTTTCCTGCTAGTGACTAATTAATTTACGATTGAATTTTTAAACTTGTCTCCAACAGCCGTTTGAGATTCACGAATAGTCACAATCAAAATTAACGTCGTAACTTGGAAGCGTAATCGACAATTAAGATTCAGTCGTTTTTAATTGGGAAGTCAAAATTTCAAAGCTGTTACAAATTAATAAATGACATGAGCTGGTTAGCAACAACAATTTATAAACTGGAATCTGAAAAAAAATGGTGACTAATTTGGTGTGATTATAGCAGTCGAGGAATAACCTCTATTTAATTATATTTTTGTTGGCTACTGAGAGTGATTAATTGTCAATTTTTGAAGGAGAAAATATACTTTTGCCTGTTTCTTAAGTGACTATGTTATATCCGCTATATAAATTACTTTAATGTACTAATAGGTGAAATCGCATTTCAGGCACTAGTGCTTTTTTCAAATGCTCTTTAAACGAGCACTCGTAACATAAAATATCGTACCAACTGGTGCGTTCATTTTCAATCACTCGTATAACGTGTAACACTCGTCGCCGGCGTCGCCGGCCACTCGTGAACACGTCCACGCGCGTTTTCAAAATTTCACGCTTTAGTTGCATAATATACTGATAGCAACCTTGGCGAAGTAATTGCGACGAACAAAATTCTAATTTCATGAAGTTTTATTAAGCTCATAATTAGAGTTCAAGGTTCATGTTCAACTTGCATGTCTAAGATATAGAATATTTGATTTCCCTTCCTAGCAACTCTTGTTAAGGGAATGAAAAAAGGGTTGAGGTTCATTTTCAGTACTTCTAAATCAGTATCTTTTAAAGCTATATGAATTCAAAGAAAATATCTTCAGATTTTCTTATGAAGGTTATTTCATGGGTGTAAATGACCACTAAGATGAAAAAAATGGCTTGAATAGCTAAATAGATGGGAATTGGATGCTGGCCCAGTTCCACCTGATGTTGAAGTGGCCAAAAAAAGACTTAAAAATCCAGGTAACACTATGGCAATGCTTAGAATGTATAAAAAAACTTCTCAGCCAAATAAATTCTCCAATGTTCAATTTAATTTACAAGGAGAGTGTCAGAGTTAAGGATCTTGGATATTGTAGATGATTCGTGAGATGATTTTTGGGTACCCAAATAAGACATGACATGGCATGAACAGTGTATATGCATTATCTGCAGAACCCCATAAATATACATACTATGGGCACATACAATCAAAGAAGATTCGCGAATATCTTCAGTAAAACAAAACTTACACGTTAGCTATTTGTGTACCCAGTAACCAATCTCACAAAGTTTCAGCAAGATCAGAAACCCAAAAGCCTAATACTCTGCTCGTAAGACAAATATATATACTGTCTAAAGAAAGTGAATTATAACTAATTGTATGTACTGTAAATCACGAATCATCTTCCCTCGCAGCAATAATTCATTATTGGAATCGCAAGAAAAGAAATATATCTTAAATATATAGTGACCAGCCATGTAGAATATCCTCGAATGACACGTCAGTTTGTCGGAGTAATGAGGTCGAAGCACACAATGTCCGGGCACACTGTCCACTGTGAGACCCGTATGAAGAGAGAGACTCCGTTAATCCAGGCGAAAAGAAACGCCAAGCTTGAGCTTTATTAGTATTCGCTGCCCGAGACGGAGATCTCGCGTGTGTACGTATATACGTGTGTGCGCGTGTGTGTGTGCGCGCGCAGTCCGAACGTAAGCAGGACGGTTAGGAAACCCTCGGCCTCTCGCTCTCCTATGGGATACGCCGAGGTAAGCCACCTGGCTTATGTAACCTGAGCACTTGTCGCTCCTCTCGCTCTTTTATCCCTCTATGCGTTTATCTTCTGGATCTTCAGCCCTCCCTTCCCGCGCCCGTTCCTACCTTAGTTTTGCCCGATTGAGGATGAAGCATCGAGGGAAAACTTTGAGAAAAAAAAATGTAGTTTACACGGGACGAGCTTTTCCACTGCTCCGACCTCTTTGATATTTCTCCAGTATTTTCCCCGTTCGCACTGAGAAATCACCCGTTCGAAGCGACTTTTTCGCATGCGCGTATCCACGTTCTGTTTCCCAATCGAATAACGTCAGTGATATACCTCGCCCCCCCCCCCGGGATAGAACTCGTCGGTTGGACAACCCTTCCTTCTCGAGGCGTTGTACTCGAATAATTAATTGAGCAGCGCGATGAATAATCTCGGCGCTTCTGCTACAGGGCTCAGCCTCAAATACGGCTCGCAAACAATATTCTTGGCCAAAATTTCCCCGACAAACAGGCGATAGTAGAGCTAACTTGTGCAGTGAGTCTTGGATTCCATAAACTATGTAATACCTTGGCCTTATACGGGGCTAAACTTGCGTCGAAGCATTAACAAAGTTAAATCAAAATCTCTCTCCCCTTTCTCTCTTGCCTCTTTTGCTTCTCTTTCAACTCTTGTCCGCCCTGCCCCTCCCCGCGAGCGACGAGGCCCCCGCAGTGGCAGAATAGCAGTAGCAGTAGTACCAGCGAGCACAACTTCAGCGGAGTTTCTTTCCGCATTGCTTTCAACCGGTGTACAGTCCGTTTTATCGACGACCCGATTCCTGCCTCACCCCCCCCCCCCCAACTTGCGCCAAACTCGGCGCAGCCACTGCACTGCTGTTTTCTTTCTCTGTCTTCCGCTCCCGCCGCGCGTTTACAGTTACCCGTGCTTTTCTTCGGTGGTGGAGCGCCGCGGTGGGCTTGCCCCGGAAGAAATGAGGGAAGTCGAATTATGGATGAAATAAGAACTTGCTGAAAGATTTATGTAAGAGCTCGTCGACTTGTTACGAGCCACGGCGACGACGACTCGTATATTTCATCCGGTATCTCTTTTATTGGCCCCCGTTCGAGGTGTCGGTGCGCCGAGTTCCACTGACTGCAACTATACTTTGCTCCCTACGAATCATACACACATTGTGGCGAGTTCCACGCTAGTTCTTCTTTCATGTATACTACCTAACGCTATCCTATGGATTTTTTTTACATTGCTTGGTCACTAGATACATCTGTTTAATGAAGAAAAGGCTTTCTGTTTCCAATTATGTGACGAATTCAATAATAATTTTCTATGGAGCTTTTGATACAAAAATACAAGTAGAACATTAAGAAAAATTCAAAACTTCAAATGTTTGTTAGGAAACCAATCGTGATGTAATACTCAATAGCATAATATATAATAATACAATCTCACCGATTTTTTCTTTTCTGAGAGAAACATCATTAATCTATTGTGGATAATATATTTTCTTAGATAAGAGGGCACGAGTTGTAATATAACAAGCAAAAATCAGAATCTTCGTTGACTAAATAATGAAAACACAATCGATACGACCCACGGATAGCATCAGTCGGCGTGCATTGGGTTCGATCAGGAAAGCAAACGAGAGGCGGGCACGATATCGAAACGATTCCTCTGCACTCATTACAGCTCGGGCTTTCAATATTTCACGGGCTGGCCGGCGGAAAAACTTAGCCACTTGTGCAAGCAAAGCCCACGGCCGACGCACTTTAGAACCGCCCCTCGGGGAATGCCCGTTTCGAACTGTGTACTCCTCCGGTGTCCTGTTTACCCTATATATGTATACACGCGCCCGTGTACAGCTCCAGATTCAGATGGCATGGCGTAACGGTAATGCCCTGCGCTCGACTTTGCTCTGATATATATCGAGCGAGCATCTTCGGATTCGAGTTCCGGTGGGGGAGGCTGTGCTCTGCGTGTCCGCGCGCTGGCTGCATTGGCACCTCTGTACTCCGTGGAAATTAGCATCGAGCGAAATGGCGCCCGCTGCTGCACACAACCGCGCCCTCGGATTTTGCGGCAAATTGCGCGCGATTAGCGTGCGCTCGACTTCTTTGAATTACGCCCGCAATATGGAAGCTGTTGCCGAGGAACAAGCCTTCTTGCGACTGACTAGCTCGAGTCTGGCAAATTGTAGGAAAAAAACTTCCTGATAACTTCACGAAAAAAAACCGCTGCCAAGTGCCTCAGCAGTATGCTTTCTCAAAGTATTGCAATTGAACCTCAACTTGCATTAATCACCACTCTTTGAGAAAGCAAAATGAACCTCTAACTCATTTCCTCCACTCCATAGTAACGGTTGCTATGGTAAATATCCGAGCTTCGGTGTTCTTACTTCTTAGTCGTCAACAGTTCCGAAAATAGACCTCTAACTGACTTTTCCCACTCCATAGTAACGGTTGCTAAGGACGTAAACAACGGTTGCTATGGTAAATGTCGGAGCTTCGACGTTATTACTTCTTAGTCATCAACAGTTCCGAAAATGGACCTCCAACTGATTTTTCACACTCCATAGTAACGGTTGCTAAGGACGTAAACAATGGTTGCTATGGTAAATGTCGGAGCTTCGATGTTCTCACTTCTTAGTCACCAACAATTCCAAAAATGGACTTCAAACTGACTCTTCCCACTCCATAGTAACGGTTGCTAAGGACGTAAACAACGGTTGCTATGGTAAATGTCGGAGCTTCGACGTTATTACTTCTTAGTCATCAACAGTTCCGAAAATGGACCTCCAACTGACTTTTCACACTCCATAGTAACGGTTGCTAAGGACGTAAACAACGGTTGCTATGGTAAATGTCGGAGCTTCGATGTTCTTACTTCTTAGTCATCAACAGTTCCAAAAATGAACCTCCAACTGACTTTTCCCATTCCCTAGTTACGGTTGCAAGCGATATAAACACCGGTTGCTAGAGACATCAACAATGGTTTATACGGGAAAGGTCTCTTTGATTGTTATAGAATCCCATAAATATACAAACCCAAATGATCATTTATCATGAATTATATGGGAACTTATCGAAAACACGCTAGCAACGGTTGCCATGGAATCAAACAACGGATGTTGCTGAACACCGAACTCGGTTCACATCTGCCGGAGACCGACCTGTGTGCAAAATTTCAGGACGATCGGACCATTCCTTCGAAAATTAACGTACGACAAAAAAAGTCAGTCTGAAGCTGAATTTTGTATCTCCATAGCAACGGTTGCTAGGAGAATAAACAATGGTTGTTCCAAAATGAATGTCTTATCGATTCTCATCGATCGTCGTCGAAAGAATTGGAGACCCATCGTGCATTGATGATGATTTTCGGAGCTTTTATCAAAAACACGTTAGCAACGGTTGCTAGAGAAATAAACAACGGAATTGGCTGAAAATTGAACTCGACCGAGATTTTGCGGCGACTAACCTGTGTGCAAAATTTCAGGACGATCGGACAATTCCTTCGAGAGTTATCGTACGACAAAAAAAAGTGCACGTACGTACATACATACAGACATTTTCGGATTTCCATGTTTTTCGACCCGTAGATTACGAAAATCGAGGTCCCGAAGTCCGATTCGGTGGGTCGATTTTTACCCCGTTACAAAGCTTTCTCTTTGAGAAAGCAAAACTTGAGATTTTCCATCTTGTAAGCGGGATTATTATTATTTTTACGATAAATATGAGCCCGTTTATGGAATGTAATTCAAAGGTTTGATCGTTTCGTATGAAACAACAAATTGGCAATAATTTTTCATTCCTCGGAAAGAATCTTGCTTCACCTGTCTATACGGCAAATATTACATTGATAATCTAGCCTTTGGCGTTACTAACTTTCCAGAGCATGAGTCTATGTTCATCGTCGAGCATTTGTCAGTGATTATGTATCAAAGTTTGAAACGACGAGGATACGAATAGTTTAGGAAACTTGCGAAAGTGCAGCTATGGAAATTCTGCACGGTTTGATTTTGTTAAGCTTTTAAAAATAATCGACACCTGCTCTTTTGTTTCTCGATTCAATCACGATTGAAGAAAATACAGCGAATTTAAATATTGTCCATGCATCATATGAAGTCGGATAAGGTTGCGACGTCTCCCATGTACATAAGGTAACTGTACCCAATGTGCCCCCCCCTAAGGGTTTTTCGCGAATTTGACTATGATAGACTTCGAATTTTAAAATTCTGTGAACGGCATCTCAAAGCTTAGCTCAATACCTATTAGAAACCATCTTCATAATCATCATTCGACTACTTTAACTTATCGAAAATCGCAATTTAAAAAAAAACGCAAAAAGGCTAAATGCACAAAACGTGTACTCAATTTGGCACAATTTTTTAATCATTAGCTACAGCCTATATAGGCCTACAGGGACGATCCAATTGGCATTGAAATAAACTCTCAATTATGTTCCCAGTGATATTTATACAAAATTTTTAACATACAACTCAAAAATACGCGTCTAAATCATCGTAATATGTCTATACAAATATTCAATGATTTCACTCAGTCTTCCCATTTAAAAACGCGTAGAGGGGCACATTGGGTTCACTTTTTTTTGATGCGAAAAACAGCAATTTGAGTAGGATAAAAAATAATTTTGGGAAAACTGATGAGACCAATCGAAAGCTGAGATGTTTTTACACAAAAAAGAGTAATGACACTTTGAGAGATAAAAATTATTGACACCTGATTTTTGAGGTTGAGTGTGAAAAGTGAAATAAGAAAATGGTGAAAAAATGAGTAAGTGAAAGTTCAAAGTGTTGTAGGAGAGTGGTTTTAAGGGCTAAATGGGCGGGGAAGATACCGAAAATTTTCTTTTAATTCCCCCAACATAACCCAAGAGCGACTGATGCTCAGAGAGCACCGGAAATACGAAATCTGACGATTGTGCCAAATTGAGTATAGTGCCAAATTGGGTACAGTTACCTTATATCTATACCGTGTTGCCAGTGATTTCGCGGCGAACTTTTAATGGATTTTCAACTCGCTGTATCCTGGTCAAATCGAGAAACAAAAAACAGTTCCAACAGCATGGAATGAGAATCGGTGATTATTGAAGAAATCGTTACATTTCTTTCTGCCGCGCTGGATATGATTTTACATTGATCAGGTATACGTTTATCTCTGTTCGTACTATATATTTCGTCCTTGACAAACATGCTCGATAAACTGCGAATGCCACGAAGTCGATAGGGTAAAAAATCGTCGTTGTGAATGAAAACTTGGAAGAGTCGCAAATCTCGCGATGAGATATCTTGGGAAAAATCAATAGCCATTCGAGCCTTGTCTGACCGCAAGAAAAAACGGGTAAAAAGAACATAAACTCCGCCCGGAGAGTCGGCCGCAGCTTATATTTTTGAGAAAAATTCATCGTCGATCGAGCCCGCTCGTCGGGCAATTCGAGCCGTGGAACTTTCCAGCTCACTCTCTTCCTCCCTCCCTCCGTTCCGTGCCCGTGCTCTCGAGCTACTCTGGAGTTTTCGCTCGGAAACGGCGCGCGCCCGGTGGGGGTGGCGGCGGCTGCAGCAGCAGCAGCTGACGTGACGTTTATTGAATATCGCAGTGCGCAAGATGACCAGTGTGTGTGGGGCGCCACGGTTATAGATATAGCCATGATTGTCGAGCTGGGATCCCCGACAGAAGGTCGGAAAATACGAGCAAGAAGTGGTAGAATCCCGTGGATGAGAAAGAACAGCTGCGCGAGCGAGCCAGAGAGAAAGAGAGAGAGAGAGAGAGATAGAGTCCAGTGGTTCCCGGGGATATTTGCATCTCCGTTTCGCGGCTGAATGAACACGACTGAATAATCCACAATGTAAAAATTAAATTTCCGTGAATTTATTAAAAATTACCCGGTCCACCGAAGGGGCGGCCAGCGAGGACTGGACGGGCGGATAAGCTTAATTGTGTGGGCTTTATCGCGGGAGTTAATTGAAAGTCAACAATTAAATTAGAAATTAAGTTTGCCGATCGCGATATTCTCGTCGGTCCCGAAGAGGAGATTGGCATTGATAGAATCATCGTAGTTACGGGAGACAGTATCGATGGCCGAGTATTTTGGTATCTAAACGACAGAGTACCGGAATCCTGGTTCTGAGCGGACACAGACAACGAACATTGGATAATGGATACAGAAATCCGAGCCCAAGGTATACAGAAACAAAAATCCGGAATGATCGTAAGCTCGGCGAGAGCATCGAAAACTTAGGAGTATGAGCATTGCGGGCTGGGGCTGCCAGTGCGGTAAGTAAAGAATGCTCCCACGGAAAATCGCGGGGAAACTTCTTGCTCTGCAACTGCTTCAAAGTCCCGCTCCCCCACCTTTTTTTTCAATCATCATTCGGCGCGGCTCATATAGGTCGCGCTAAATTGGATGTCCAGATGATACGTGATTGACGGAAAACTCGATTCGAAATATCAATTTGTCGGTGATGGAACAGCGAGCCGCGGGCATCGATCAACGCACGCAATAATTAGAGGAGTTTCCTCGGCTAACAAATAAATCGCGCGTCAAGCTTCGGGTGCTTGCGCAAGTTTTCTAAGGTGGCTCCAGGGTATTGCGGATTATATAGACGAGCTATTGTCCACCACGTTGCCGACACACAGCGAGCCAACTGATCCGTCGCGATGAGTACATCTCACCCTTCCAGCCCAAGCTCGTGCTTGCGAGTCCCGAGGCGATTAGCCAAGAAACCGAACGCGCGGCGTACGCAGGTTGGGACTCTGGAGGGGGGGAGGACAGTACTCGGTCGAACTCGGCTCGAGCCCGGCGGGATAAAAGCGTGACTCTCCGTTTCCATTATGACCGCGCGGGGATACTCGAGCGCGGCGCGCGGAATCCAGTCGCGGTCAGCGTGTGTGTGAGCGCGATCGATACTCGACCCAGCACGTCCAGCGCAGCAGCCGCGTATACACACTAATTCTTTCGCTCGCGCGCGCGTTACAGGCGACCGGTCAACACAGCTCGGGCTCATATACATATAGGTGCGCACGTGTATATGTATGTGTATGGGCATACGCATTCGAGTCGACTGGACAGGGCGAGAGAGGAGAGAAAAATGGCCGAGGATGGAATTATGCAGCGCTCGGCCAAATATTTGGTCGGGCCGCGGCGACGGGATTTTGACTTGCGCCGGGGCTGACCCACCCCTCCCCCCTCCCTCTCGCCCCCGACAATGATCCATATTAGGCTGATTAATAAATGCGCGTCTGCTCGCACGCGCGCGCGCACGCGAGCCGCTTGTTTGGCGACTACTGCCTAGTGCCCGCGGTGTTCATTACGGTAAATAACGCGTGGGATTTCGCGCTCGGCTCGCTCCTTTCTGCAGGATTGCGCGCCGCGCCTGTTCGAATATTAATGGAAAACGAACGTCCCGATTCCCCCCCGTCCTTCCCGGCCTTCTCTCTTCCTCTTTCTCTTCGCCACCGCCGCCGCGGCTTCCGCTAGGGAAATCGAGGACGCGAGCAGTGGCAAAGTTTTTTTTCGATCAAACACTGGGATTATCCAATGTCGGGACTTTTGATAATTGCGTTTGATGAATCGGCTCCGGGGCTCTTCTCTGCTTTGACTTTTTCATTTTAGATCCGATCGACGGTGTGAAGGAGCTCAGCGATTTGGTTTTGCCAAGCCGTTCCAGCAGAAACTTTTTATTCAATCCACTTCGGATGAATCCCTCCCCCCGTCGCGGTCCTGTGGATCTCTCTCAGTTTTCAGAGCTCCAGGGCTCTCGTGATCCGATTGTGTGATTAATCATTCTAATTAGTACCCAGGAATACACATCGACCATCTGTTTGGCTTTGGGATGGATTGTAATGCGCGTATGCATTTTACTAATAGTAGTTGGAGAACTAACAATGCCGAAGTTTGGATAGTTCAAATATGAATATTCTCTCTGAGCTTTCTGCCCCTCTGTTCGATTTACCATTGCATTCGATGCCTCTTTCTCGAGGTCATAAGTTTTAATCTCTTCGTTCTGGCCCTGCCTTGCTGCCAACCAATTAAGAGCAGAAAAATGTGGGTTAAAATCCTGAAATTAGACTCGATAAATAAAACTTATAATTAATCAAACAATAAGTTTCTCGGTATACGATAAAATATCAAAAAGTTTTAAATATGTTTATTAAGTCTGTGAAGATCTTATACTCCCTTCACATTACTCTAAAGTATTTATTCTTTCATCATAGATAGTTCTCATGTCACAGTAAATGTGAGAGCGTCCAGAAATTTTCTTAGGCTCAGTCAATAAAGTAAGTTGTTTGAAAGACATATAATTCTCTTTACTACTACTACAAGCTAGGTTACCCTTACACACATTGAAAAAAAAACCAGACCTAATGAAAGCGACTATCCATAAGGCATTGCTATTGTTTCTGAGACTTTCTAGTAAATACAAAATGTAGGTCATTATGATGATTCCAGATATCTGCGTTTTTAAATAAGATTAAAGCCGGATTTAACGGAAGAGGAAGGAAGATGTAGGAAGAGCAAAGGAGGCGAGAGAGGGACGAATACCTCAAAACGTTTTAGCGGGTTACACGAAGGTTGAGTCGCTGCCAAAAAATATCAAAAATCCGTTGGCTCGAAGCCAGTCTAGTTATATAGCTCTCCGTGAACACGAGAACTGTGGGCTCTCGCACACGCTCACTATTGCACTACCGCATGTGACTAATAAATGCACATGGAGAATTCAACATCGAACCGGCATTTCAGTTATAGGTAGTCTGTGCGGGTGTCAAGACTGTCAAGTCCCATTCGAAATCTACTGATTTAGATGTAAGTGTCGATTGAAATACTGAGCGAACTTACGAACTGAAGGTCGAGTATAGTTGTGTGAACATCCTACCCTTCTCCAACAAGATCAATCAATGCCCCCATTCATTATTATTCTCTGTGAGATGTCTAAGGTAAAGTCAAAGGTATTAACGTTGATCTTGAAGAAGAGAATTAGTACAGTTTACAATATTATCGATTTTTATTCTTGTTGGCAGTAAGCTCGAGATTTTCAGCCCAACGCATCAGAATCTATCGCTTTATTTTTTCTCATTCAGCCTCTTGATATTATTGTATAAGATGAATCTCGTCGCTTAGATTTCATTATAGTAATTTACAAATGTATTCCATAAAATAAATACACCAATGATCCACGTATGAAATTCCTGCTTCCCACAGGGTAGATCAGTTATATGGAGTAGTCATACATAGATAGACCGTGCAAATGACCTTTTATTGTAGAATGCCGAGTGTGCAGTAGAAAAGGAAGACAGTATTGAGAGTAAAATGGGAACGCAGAAGATGTAGGCTATGCATCATGATGCCGTTACTTTTGGAGTCCAGTGGGAGACACAATTCAACATATTCTCTGATGGAAAATTAAGGGATGCAGGGTTGTGCGTTGACTGACAGAAAATGAGATGAATATGCTGGTATTTGCTATAATAGAATGCTTACTACAAAATTTTGGTTTATTTCGGTAAAAAAAATCGTTGTCAAAATCGTTGTCAATAGCATTAACAGCGTGTTATCTATATTTGCAGCTTTACAATTGTTAAAATTTGCTATTATTAACTGAAAATAAATGCTTGGAGTGAATGAAAAAATCAAATGAAAAAAGTGCTGCAAATGGATCTCAAATTGACTGCCCCCCTCTCGGAATTGCTAAGTTCCTAGCAATGGTTGCTAAAGACATCGAAACAATGGTTACTATGATAAAAGAGATTGCAAGGGTTATAAACAACGGTTGCTAGGGATATCAACAACTGTTGCTATGAAACAAATTCAAACAATCTGTGTCTTTTGCCTTCGACAAATAGACCTCAAACTGATTTTCCACAGGAGTGCGTTGCGAGGGATATCAACAATAGTTGCGATACTATGATAAGAAATACAAAAATGAACTTCAAGGTTCTCCGAAAGTCTGAAGAGAAAGTTCGATTTTCACCTTATTACAATGCATTCTTTTTGAGAAAGTGAAAGATTTTATACAAAGATGAAAAATTCCTTGAAACTGAAGATTGAACTGTCTACCAACTCCTGGTCCAGTCGAGTGGACTATTGAAAATTATATTCATAGAAAGTGGCACCTTGTTTGACTGCCATAATAAATATGAAGTGGCACAGAAACAGTCTTACTTGAAAGTAATTTTCAAACGAACGTTCTTTTTACTGAGTACACGATGAAAGAGAGAGGAGAGAGGAGAGAGAGAGAGAGAGAGAGAGAGAGAGAGAGAGAGAGAGAGGGGAATCGAATAGTTACTTTGTATGTTACAACCCAGCTACTCAAAACAATGAACAGGCTACCGCTGTTCCTTAAAAAATGATTTTCTGCATTTTTTCGAGACAGGCCCGTACTATGTTGTTCGAATATCATAACTTGCATCCAACTGAATCTTCAACGTAACGTGTATTCATTTTGTATTCTTTTCAGAATGAGCCCGATATCAGAGAATAACGATATTTTCTTGTCGACTTTAGGATTTTTCATGGCGCTTATCTTTTATCACAAGATTTTATCAGTCATATTTTCAGTAGTAAGAAGAGTACTCTCTACTTTCTTGAAAACACAGAAAAATTAGCATGGGAGAATACGTGAAAATATGATGCGATTTTTTGTATAGAAAGACTTCAAACAAGAATGGATCAAAAGCTTCTTTATCAATTCGAGCCACGTGAAAATAAGCCAGAGGCTTCTCTCAAAAATTCTTTCAGACGTCAAACTAGCAACTGTAACGTGAAATAACGTATTTCCTTCTTCTTTCTTTTTCTTCTTCCCCCCTCCCCCTCTCTCTCTCTCTCTCTCACTTTCTTTTCCTCTCTTTCTCGAATTTCATCAGCTCTCGGGTGTCAGGACAACAAATCCGAATTAGGTCGAGGAGCGTTCTACAGTCTGCCTGCAGCTTGTCTTGAACTACTTGCAAATAGCCATTGAATTTTCAACGGAAAAAAAAGAGAGAATTATGTCACTGCTGTTCGCGCAGCTGCTTTTTACACTTTCTATAATCACGTAGACGTATCTTATTGTTCCCCTATTTCTTTCCATCCTATTTCACCTTGCGCTCCAACTACTTTCAACAAATAGGCTTGAGATAAAAAAGGTGAAACTCACAAGTGGAAGTCATGACCTCCGGGTTATTTGGTCTGCTGGGCCTTGAATTATATGATTCTTCATACCAAAAATTTAGATCCGTGATTTTGTGTTTTATTGAATAGGTTTTTTCAGCCTGGTTTGGTTGATTACATTGATTCTCGAACTCTTACCGTTGAATATTTCGTTGACTGCAGAGAACAAAAAATCTTGGACATTTGAAAATCGGTCACATTTTGAAAAATGTTGAAAGTACTATTATTGTTGTGAACACTCTCTCCATCGTTCATAAATTATACAGGATGTCGATCTTTGAGGGTCAATTCAGTGGACTGTGGAGAATGGAAATTACAAACTCCACCACATAATTTGCAACTTTTCGCCAGCAAGGTCTGCTGGCTTCATCGGTCAGTTTTTGAATTAGTTCACGTTATAAAATTCAGCTGTGAGAGCAACGGCTGAGGCCAGTAAACCTTCCTGGTGGAACGTTGCAAATTATGCGGAGGAGTTTGTAATTTTCATTCTCCACATTCCACTGGATTGACGCTCAAAGATCGACCTTTTGTCTAATTTATGTTGAATGTACTATTTGAACAACTGAAGAAAAATTTTCTTCTTCTCTATTTTTAACAAGAATAATTTGTTCTCAGTCTACGGATTATCGAAAATTTAAAGATTAAAAATCAATGTAATTTTTGCATCAGCAAAACCAGGCTAAAAAGGCTCATTGAACAAGACGCAAAAATACGTATCTCAGTTTTCAGTATGAGAAATAATATAATCTTACTCCAGGTTCGGCAAATTTGGTGACCCAAAGGTCATGAACTCTTCTTCACAGTTAGTCTCGGAAGTAAGACGAGTTCGTCATCGTTGAACTGAATATATATATATATATATATATATATACGTATTTGTTTTGCTACCTCTTAAAGGATTTTGTGTCTCATTCAGGATCATATTCATTATGGATAACGGAATCATACCGTTTTAGCTGAATATGTTCAAGATAGCTAAAAAGCGACGCTAGGCGTCAAATAAATATACGGATCGGTGGTGGGTAAAAACTATTCGTGCCGACTACGAGCGGATCCGGATTATCAGCCAGTCGGAATGGCGCCATAAGCGAGACGCTCGACCGGAGCGAGAACGCGATAAAACAATTTGCGCCCGGATTAAACCAGTTGGTCGTGGACGCCGGCATCAGGGCCTGTCGATTGGCCGAGTAGTGTATGTCACCGAACTTTATTGTTTTCTCGCTCTGTGTCTAATCCAAAATTATTGTGCGTAACGTCGGCCAAAGGTCTGCGAGATCGCTTTGCAGACAAAAACCCTCGGATATTCATCGGTACCTGCACGAGTATGGGAAGTCGAGCATCGCAAAAGAATGTCGTAAAAGTGCGAGTGCGTGAAATACAAAGAGAGAAAGAGCCGTGCTCGAATAATAGGAGATGCAAATGTGAAGTTCTATTGGATACTGGAGATACATATGCAGAGTTCTGGTTATAATGAAGAATCGCCTAACTTCTGCCCTACGGATCTGAGGCTGTTTCGTCCTCGAGCGAATGGGGATCCGCCGTCAATCGAGGGGGTCGCTTCAGTTGGGAAAGACCGCGAGGCCGAATCGAGGCTTCAGGCTAGGGGACGAGAGCACAGGTGGCGCGGAAGGGGGTCAGAGAGATTTACGCAGAGGGCAAGGCCCGAGGTCCTTTCCCACCACCCCGCAAAAAAGAGCGGAGGAGGGCCAGGAGAGCTGTCTCGGAATTTCGATCGTCACTCGTTTTTGAGTCATCCATGAGCTAACTGAAAAATTCGAGCGGGCCAATTTTACATCGCTATTTTTTCTTAGTAGAAATTAGTTTAAAGAAGGCCCGTTAGATTCAAATTGCGATTTAAATAATGATTTGCTTTGCTTTTCTACTAGTTTTTAAAGTACGGATACACGATACACATGATTATTGGGATAAAAATCACACTTTTATGAAATTACTTCATTAAATTGAGTACGTCCTCATTCTTAATAAAATATAATACTCAAACGCGTGGAACTCTTACTAATTAAAAGTGGGCTTTGGCAAGATTAAACTTTATAAGATGATTTTTGAGTATCCCAACAGCTGAACGTTTTAATTTTACAGAGGATGAGTTAATTAATTATATGAATTAATTTTGATTTGCAGCATGCACACGTTATCTGTATATACAAAGAACCATTAATATAAATATACTGTGATAGCATGAAATCGGATATGAATTAATTCGTGAGCGATAAAACCACAGATTTATTTCATCTTAGAAAGTAAACGAAAAATTGCGCAATAACATCACGATCTTGAAATAACATTACTCGCTGCATTTCGAACGATAATAACTTTAAATCAAAGCAAACCAGGGGCTTTCACTATCTATTTTATTCGGATCTTCAAGTTGATATTAATTCAGTCTCTTTTTGCTTCACAACCCATTTGGCGGGTTTGCTATCCAGCGCCCCCGCCCCGCCTCTTTTTTCCGTGGAGTGGTGGAAGGGGGCCCAACCGTGGCCTACTATAGTATACCCCGCTGCTAAACAGACCAGTCTTTGTCTAACCATGATTCTCATGCGTGATTTTCCTTTTCCTACTTCTACTCTATGTGTAAATAACACACATGAACCATGTAACAAAGTTTCATCATGGTTATGGTAGCCCGAGGGTTGTGCACTCACCCGATAAGAGATCGAAAATATATTCATTTTCATTTTCAATTAGATTCCTACATGATATTCGAAGGAATAATTAGATTTTCATATGGATATGAAAAAAGATGCGCCCGAATAAATACCTGTCGTACAATATAAATGCAAAAACTGACATCTAGTTGTCAGATGAACCAAAGGCAGTCACATTCACGAGAAGAGACAAATAAATAATACTGTTCATTCGCGATGTTGAAATATAGTGACGAGTTAGATGAAAGCCAAATTCTTGGGGGTGCTTTCTCAGATGGTTTCACTTCGTTCTACTAGTCATTGATTTTTATGAGTATATAGCAGTGCAGGGTCATATATCTTTCTAGTAATCATGAGGTCTGTTACAGAGCGTATACAAAAAAAAAATGCAAATGTTTGAGAATGATTCGTTCGTCGATGCCCTCATTCTAAACGGACGAAAAAGAAGGGAATTTCGGAGTGGATTTCCCCCGAGCTCATTTGTCAGAGTAGGAGCATAATGAAAAAACAATATTGATCAAGAGAAATTCTTCACCAATGTACTATTCACTTCATTCCACCAGATAGGATTTTTAACGAAGAGCTTTTTAATAGGTATCAACGTGAAAAATATTAAATAAATTCGAAGCTGTAAAATACTTCGTTCTCAATTGTATCGTGCGCGCGCGAAAGCCTCGAGAAGTGCGCGTTTCTGCAGTATTAAAAAAACCCAAACCTGTATTTTCACTATTCCACTAGCGTATATACTATCATTTATTTTTCAAAAATTACAAAAATATTATTTAATCAGTTCAATTCGTATCCTTGTGACTGTGTAAAGTGTCGTTCTTTTTCAATTGACCAAACTATGTTGCGAGTGTTCATGTCTGCCCGGGCTCTCTTATTATTTGATCAAATGCAACAAAGCAAACGGTTCTAGGTTCTACACGATGCGAGACATTTGGACCTGCATAATTTTTCGATCAATTCATCTTGTGACTGTCTTACGGTTTAATGGTGGTTAAAATCCATCCGTCCTGCCCTTGAGTCCGTATTTAGCACACTTGAAGACTCATTTTGATTATTTTCGACGGTTGAGGTTGGGAATGATCAATTCAAAATCTATTTTAATCATTTTCGACGGCAAAAGACACCAAATTTTCCCAATTTTCTCTATAGTACGTTGAAAATACTGGAAACGAAACTTACATCAATTTTTTCCCCCTTAGCAACGGTTGCTAAGGAGCTAATTGGGAAGATTTTGTGTCCTTTGCCGTCGAAAATTATGGAAATAGGTCATAAATTAATAATTTCCAACATTCGTAACGGTTGCTAGGGAGGTAAACAACGGTTGCTATGGAGAAAATAGAACAATTCAGTGTCCTTGGCCATCGAGTGTGACTTAAAATTGATTTTCCGGCTTGCCCCAATGAGCACTCATAAGAATTTGTGAGAAAACACGTTAGGAACGGTTGCTAAGGAAAGAACCAACGGATTTTGCTGAAAGTTGATCTCGGGCTAGATCTTGTCACAACTAACCGGTGTGCAAAATTTCAGTAAGATCGGACCATTCCTTCGAAAGTTATCGTAGACAAAAGAAACGAAAAATTTTACACCTTAGCAACGGTTGCTAAGGAAATAACCAACGGATTTTGCTGAAAAATGAAATCGGCCGAGATTTTGCCGCGACTAACCTGTGTGCAAAATTTCAAAAAGATCGGACCATTCCTTCGAGAGTTATCGTGGACGAAAAAAAACGTTACACACATACATACACACACACACACACACACACACACACACACACACACATACAGACACTTTTGGATTTCCATGTTTTTCGACCCGTAGATTACGAAAATCGAGGTCCCGAGGTCTTATTCGGTGGGTCGATTCTTGCCCCATTACAAAGCTTTCTCTTTGAGAAAGCAAAATTCGATCAAAATGCAAATTTTACATTAGAATCTTGACTGAACCAGGTCCTTCGAGTCGACTTGAATTTTTCGAATCTACAAGATTTACATTGCGAGTGTACGCCGCGCGTGAAATTCAATTCGTTATACGAATCACGATCCGAGAGCACAAAGCGTACACCTTCACCCGTGCAGAAGCACGCCAGCGGCGTCCCGGTCAGCTAATCAGCCCAAAAGCGCAAAGGTAGATTAATCCCCAAAAATTCAGTGCCAGAAAGTGCTTACTACGGCGGAAAGAGGCTCGGCCTAGAAACAACAACAGCGCGCGCCGCAGCCTGGTTTGCTCGTACGACGAGCTCACAACACAAACAAAGAGCCGCGCGCGCTCGTACACACACAGACCCGCGATAAAGCAGCCGGAAAATTGCACACCACGGCCCCGGCATTAATCATATCGCGCGTTTTTGCGACGCTACTCACGCACTAGCAGGCGCTCGGGCGTAATTCGCGTCGTCAAAGAAATTAGCGAGCGCATTAAATCGCGCGTCGGCCGCGATTAAACAAGGATTTTCCACTCGAAAAATGGGAGAAAAGAAGGGCGCGTGTGGCGCGCAGCGGCCCGGCCACTTTATGACGCGTCCACCGGCGCGCTGCTGCTGCTCCTAATTTCGGATTATATTGGAGCACGGCCCCGGCCCGCGCCCCGTCACCGCCACCGGAAAAGGCTAATCGATTCCGAGGGCTTTTGTTGTAAATGAGCGGCACGTGCATCGGCTTTGTCTTGTTCGGGCTAGCTCGAAGCAGCCGATTTTTCATTAGCAACCGGAGCGCGTGATGTATCGGGCGAGATGCGGCGCCCAGTCTCGAGCTTTATTGCATGTAGATTGGCTCGTGATTAACTGCAAGTTATTTAGCGCGTGCAACCATGCCGGGGGAGGGGGGCGAGGCGTGGATTGATGTATATTTCATGCACCGATGAGCTAGCTTCAACTAGTGTATACCGCCTATAGCGTCGGCGCGAGCTTTTGCACGTGACTTTTATTGGATGAAATATTCTTTACCGCGACGCGGACAATTCAGTTGGACAAATGGACGCCAGTCATAATTTGCCCCGCGACGAATAATCTTTCGAGCTGATGTCGGAGGTGCAGCTTACTCTCGTCGCTCGAACGACACTGAATCAACTCGCAGTGAAAGCTCACGTGAATAAGCAGAATTTACACCGATGCGGGCATATTTGATTTCGGCATAATATATCCACTAATTATCATCATTTATTTCATGCATTAAAGTATTACCAACTCTGAACGAACTATTAACCTATGAATGGATTCAGTTTTTACTAATAAATAATTAGATACCCTGAACATGTCCCACCTGCGATCTTTGATTACCAGACGATTATGAGTTTTGAATACTATTGATTTAGTGTCTATTCCAATTATCAATGAATTGAAAACCCTTAGAGCATTGTATATCCAAATTCTATAGAATTATTTACTAGTTCAAACACACGTTTTATTGGAAAAGCACCCATAAATACTTAACACAAATATACATAAGCAACTCGAATCATTGACAAGATTTCCTGGAGGTTGAACACTTCGCAATACGAATCATCAACATGCACATAAAAATCTCAGCGTTCGGATATGAAGAAGGGAGATCCCCCGTGGGAAATCAAGAATTTAAGCTGCTGCGACGAACTTATCGTTTTCCTTTCCTTATCTCGTTAAGTACAAAGTGAAAGTTAGCTTTTCTTCATGGTTGAACGCTGCGCCTCTGTACCACTTCATCCCCTTCCTCTCCGTCTCTTCTTCTTTCTTCCATAGTCAACCGGCGGAATAGCCGTTATACGATCTCGACAACTTTCTTCCTTTTATCCTCCATCGAGTTCTCCATCCTCTCCCCGTTTTTGCCTCGCCTTTTCTTGCGCGATAGAGAGAAAAGTGGGGAGGGAGCCAACGAGTCGAGTAGTCAACTCTTTCTTCACTCGGAAGTATCGAAAGAGCCGCGAATTAACCCCGATATACGCTCACAATGGAAAAGGAGCCGCAGTTCCTACGTTATTTTCAGCGAGTGAGAGCTTTCTCGATCCTGATGATCAATATGCTCACAGACAGTATCCGAAAAATACGATTGAACAGGTCTTGGGTTTGTATTTGTCAGCACTCTAGATAAATCATGGGTTTGTATTTGTCAGTAAACTTTTTCCTTGATAAAAAATAACTCATCAATTGTGTTAACATGTGTCGTATCCGTTTTTAAAATTAATTCCATTAACTTTCATTAACTTACTCTCGAGTATCAATGAATAAAACATCAAAATAATTGAACTGTAGTTTAACATGAATATGAAACGAATTCGTTAATCGATAAGATGAATATAAAAACTTACATACCGAAGAGAAGACAGAACTGATCAGAAACTCACCTGTAAAATGAAGATGAATAATACATTAGGATGGCAATGTGATTGATCATGTCAGATTTACATTTCAATCGAGAGAATTTAATAGCTGCAAGGATGAGAGAATAATGAAAATGTAGTAATGTGAATTTCACGACAGGCGTGATTAACTTTGTCATTGAAAAATAATACGATGCACGTTTATCTCAGTATTCCACTACTCCGGCACAATATGACGCGACACATTGGGATCCGACGAGAAATCGACACATCGTCCAACAATAGCCACGTACGCGGTTCTTCCCGTTTCACTCGATAGCAGCGCGCGGTGGTGCCGTATCTCGCGAATCCCGCAAGACGTTCCAACACCTGCATAGTTCACGGGCAACAGTGGCTCGTTGTCGAGTCGCCCATTGGATCGATCTTGACAAGCGATTAGGAGCTCGAGCCGCGAAAAGCTAAATCGAATTTGGGCATGGCGCGGTCGAGTTGGGTGCGGTATAGCTGGCGCGTGCGCATATATAACTTATACGTACGTCTCGGGGGGGTGCTAAGTTTGCCTATCGGATTTCCGTCGTCGAAGCCGCGAGGACTTCTAACGCGATTATGGCCGCGCCCCCGAGCGGGCCTGTACACGTGAGCGCGCGACCACTGCAATTTCGGATATTGCGGCGCTCGAGTTGCTCGCGTATAGTCGTCGCATAAGTACGCGAGGCTCGGCGCGCGCGCGCCCGCTAAACCGAGCACGCATCCAGCTCGTACATCACCCGGTGCCCGGTGCCTCGTACGTCAAGATACCGCCGATGAATGATGAACTCGCGCCTCGTTGAATTTAGAGCCGGCCGCCGCCGCTGCACCTACCCCCTCCTGCGCGAACCGAGTTACTACCCCTCTGACGCGCCCCTCCGCCCCTCGACGCGCGACCATGCGCGAACTTTTCACCGCGGAGAGAGCCGCTACGGGCCCGGAGTTTCCCTCTCGCTGCGCTTAATACTTAACTAGCGTGGGCTTGTTTGTGCATTGCGAAATTCAAGGGGTTTTAGCTGGGCGAGAGAGACTTTGGTGGTACGTATGGTATGCGCGACCCTGGGGGTATGGATCCTGCATCGTGATTGACTACGAGTATCATATACCGAAAGTTGATTTATCACTTGTTTTCCTGGTATAAACGTGTATTGGATTGGCCTCTACGAGTCATTTACATATCACAACGGCTGTATTTATTTTGCAGGACGCAACTAGTCAGCCTGAACATGGATGCAGACAGGAAAATTACGTCTGTTTCTGTGTTGTTCACTTCTAATCAACTGGTTCATTTTCAACGCTGTTGGTATACTTTTTTCAAAATAGTATTCATACTATTTGTATTCATACAAATATATACAAGGATTCCCTCACTTCAGTACTCCCACTCTTGGATTTATTCATTCTTGCCAATATTATCAAAGGGATACACCTCAGCTTAGGAAACTTTACCGAAACTCAATAAATTTATGTTGGACAGATAAAAACTTGAATGCAGTACCATGGAGTAATATCAAATGAAAGGAATATCTTGGGAGTTTTGAGAGAGTATTGGAGTGAGGGGCTTCTCGCGAATATAACTACACTGCAGGTATTCTCACTTCAATGTAGTATATAAGTTGACATATGGAATGATCAAAGATAGACAGATGGATTATTTGATCATTCGATGGGTAAGTATTTATAGATTGATCTTTATTTCAGTCGACGATAAGATAACTGAGATTGCGTTGGTGACAGCTCTGAAAGAGCCATTATCTATCTTTGGCATCTTTTAATCAAATAGAAACCAAGGCAAGAGCTGAAAATGAAATTTGTCATTTGAAATAAAATTCAATTCCATGCGTCTGTATTAAAGTCAAGATGACCGAGTTTCTCTACCTCGGCGAGGATGAGAGAGGGAGATTTAGCTCAGCCCAGGCATACAGGAATTCTAATGAATTTTCCAGAGGGCGGAAATTAAAGTATACGAGTCGTGGTCGTAAGCGTAATTATATGCATCCGCGAATATGTTACACGAGAGAGGATCTGAAATATTCAGTGGCATTTCACTAACTGCTCGTACGTGCAACGACAACTAATCGAACCGATAATGTAATTTTGAGATTTTCCACTATTCATCATTTTCTCGACTATAGGAAAGATTATAGAGATACTACCCTACTACTAACATTTTCTATTCGATGAGATTCGGATATCTGGAATCCAGATCAGTAAGTTTTATCCCACGATTTTGAATAAAATATATCTTAAATAGCCAAAAATGAGGAAGGCTAAAAGTGTCCTCTATGCCCCGAGTATCGGGGTATGCAGGAACATTAGCACGGGCATTAGACTGCTTGGAAATCGTACGGGTATAACTACATATCTACAGACCGGAGCACATTATTCATTGCCAAATGCAGTTGACTATCGTTCCATTTTTCTGCGGACCAGTCTTTTGATCTTACTGATCTGACTCGTTCGTGCAGTCTATCCGTAACACCACAGCGTGCTCATACCTGTCCCGATCGAAGTGCACGTCAATTGAGTCAATAGAGTGAATAGAGTCAATAGAGTTCAATAGAGTCAGTTTTGGGTTGACCCTAACTATCTTTATACTGCGTACAGCTCAATGTAAAATGAAGTTGTTCTAGTCTCTCAGCTGAAAATTTCTAGCCCACTCAATTTTGACAAAAATATAATTTTTTTTAAAGACGAAATTTCAAGCCGAGGATCCCGAAAAGGCTGTTTTGAACTGCCTCAAAGAATAATAATATAATTTCAAATGGGGGACTTCAAAAAGTTTTATTTTGAGCTTATTCCAAGAATAATTGCATTGAAATTCGGAATTAGAATTAGGAATATCATTCAGATCATTTAAAATATACGGTGCCCACGTATATCTGGATGTCCTCGATAACCCCAGCCTCCCCTGTATGTTAACTTATGATGATAATATTTGAGTAACTAAGTCTTAATAGATACGTCAATGAGACATTTTCTTAGTACTTAATGATACGATCTGTGATTCAAGAGGAACGTTAATGATGAGGTTTTTGAATAATTTAATAGGGACGAGAGAGAGTGTATTTACTGTCATGATCGAAGCAAAATGGACGCTCGTAATAATTGTCTTTACATAATTATTTTTCGATGTTTCTATATTGTACATACCTAATATTTGGGAATTTTTTCAAATCACTATTAGAATTCACATAACTATTGACGTGAAAAAAACATACTGCAAACTACCCTATGGGACAAAAGACATTTAGTGTTCCTCTGTAAATTATCACTAAATTATGACTCAATCTTCAATCAAAGTGTATCAACTTCCGGTACTTCACGTATCAATTTATCTTCAACCTGATTTTAAGGAAAAACTTAAGACGGATGAAATCCCATGCACAATCGAGTCGAGCTCCTGAATAATCACCGTAATCTATTCAAATTATGCATGAAAATTTCCTGAGCCAGGGATGATCTCCGAAATTAGTCCTTCATTCAATCGGATCCGGTGATAACCATCTCATTAGCCAACAATACTCGAGTTATTTCTGGGAATGACATATCTTTCCATCGGGATCAAAGTGAATCTGTCATCCCACTTGATTTCAAAATTGCAAATCAAGATGGCCTTTGAGCCACCGAAATTAACGTGACGTACAAGATAACCACATTCGAATTGAATGGAGATTCTTCAAGCGAAACGAGAGCGAGCCCCTCCTCCTTTATACGAGTCCCCCGTAAAAACGATGTTATTATCGCTTCCCTCCTAGCCGGATAAATCCCACAATTCACTCTATAAATTGAATAATCAGCCGTAAGACGGATTGCCAGAGAGCCGGTCAGCTTATGAAGGCGACCACAATGGCGGCGTCCCTTTCCCCGCGACATCATCATCATTATGATTATCCGCACGGCTCGGCTCTCGCTCGGACTCCCTTAATGAATGTATCCCGGCGAGAGGCGGTGTGGCTCCTCCATTCGCGTGGAAAGAAGCAGAAGAAGGCGGCGGGAGAAAAAGGGCGGAAAAAAATGAATGGAGCCAGCAGACGGCGAGCGGAGAACGCGAAGAGAGAGAGAGCAAGAGAGGAAGGAGAGAGGGAGAAGGAGGCAGTCGCGGCAGGCTATAGGGCCAGAGACCCCGCGCGAGCCCGGAATAAGCATTGTTCGCGCAAAGTGAGTAGAAGTCATTAGAGCGAGGCGGAGAGTGCAATTTTTTTCTCTCCTCCGCTGCGTGTGACCTCAAATATGCCTTCCTTAATTTTTCCCTTTGACCCCGCGCCGTTTATCCTCTCTTTCTCAGCCTTTATTCGATGAGTTATGCGGCTAGCCGAGCTGTGCTCTATCGTTTAACCGTGGACACTCGCGACCGTGCATTCCTGAATTCGTAAATTTCCCCTCGCTTACTTCTGTGTCATTCGATGCTTTTCTCCGGTAAAATATGTACTCCGCCATGGCTTCGTGATTTATCTTCCTTTGCAACTTATCAGCTTCGAGAGCTCGGGGGAAAATTGATTTATGACTCACTCGCTCGTCTTCGTAAAAACTGACAGAGACTATTTATTCGTTTTAGCACTCGGCCATTGCGCAGTTTTATGCGTCTGGCGTTATCTCCACCTACGGATGATACTCAGGAAATGAACACACCCGAGTACGGTAATAAAAACAATATTGCGGAGGACAATAATGTGCCAGGATTAAACTGAATATTCAGAATTAAATTCGAGTCAAGTGTTTCTTGTATAGGAGCCAGTCCATTATACTCCTCTGATTCTTTCTCTTGCCTCTCGGTCTCTCCCATTGCCCTCTATTTCTTTCCCCCGCTCATTTTCAAGCGCGCGAGCATCGCGTCGCGCACTTTACCAGTGGCAGTTAACCGTAATTCAAAAAGTTTTACCGGATTAAAAATGTGACTAGACTCTGTGAGAGGCTTCGCGTCGAGACTGCTTTTTTCGCACTCCGTCGTATCCGTATTCTTACGCTTTTCCCCTTATTCTCTTGTGTAAGCATCGTCCTCGACTTTCTCGCGTAATCCTCAATTTACGTTCTTTCCCATAGCATAATTCCATTCTTCCATGCACCCATGCAAGTGCCGGTTTCAGCGCTAAAGAATCAAGAGGATCATACGAGCTTATTGTTAAGTAGTCGCGCGATCTTCCAATTCTTCCTCGACTTATCTGCATTCTCTATCGTATAATTTTCTTCCCACGAAATGTCTCTATCTAATATAGAAGCGATGTAGTGCTTTTTATGAATCCAACTCAACATTTCACCTACGTGAAAAATGATGCATGAATTTTTTCATCGCTGGTCTGGTTATCTCACGGGGATAAAGGTGTAACGATTTTTAGCTTCGCTCTAAAACCTCCCCATAATCATTGAATTTTATGCATTAGGCCGATGTTCCCCGACACCTGGCTGACGTTTCAATGAGCACATTGTATTGAAGGTATTGGTCACGGCGGAAACATTTGTTCTATGGTCGACGAGCGCAGACACGAGAACCGTTGATTCTGATGAAATTGCACTTTTCTAACGATGCCAATTTTTTCGCACCGTGGTCCGTTACGACTCTCGAGACGTAACTAACGACTGAAGTCGTGTTCTGTACGTATACCTATATCGTGTACATAGCTCTAAGAGAATTTGTTGTATAAATATAAAGAAACGCTCAACACGGAATATCAAATGCTCTCTCCCTCTCTCTCTCGTTCTCTCTTCATGTATCTTTTTGTTCGCCACGCTGAAATATTTTCATCGCGCTGTTTTATTTCGTGTCTCGCTCGCTCGTGGCCCACGTGTACGCGAGCTCGTGTATACATTCTTGAGTCAGTGAATTTATGTAGGGGAGAAGAGTAAACGGACACTTTTTCACCGTGAAATCGCGAGTGCGCGTGTTTTGGCGTTACAGCAGGTATAGCGGCTGGTTGTGTGCCTGCGTCCAGGCTGCAGCATCGGCTTTGACGAAGGAGCCGGCACTTTTTTACGACGAGCTTTTATGATACCGGCCAACTTACGAATAAGGTCGTTGATATTGTCCTTTTTTATCGTCGACTTTTTTTACTGTTCCGCGAAAGCTCAGACATCTTTTTATGGGCTCTGGAGATGCTACTGTACATTTTTAGATTGTCTCTCGTGTAAGGTTTCTCAAAGAAAATGTGAATTAGCCATCATAGTGATAGATATTCTCTATTAAAATGTGATCTATGAAACTCCAATTCACCGTTTGTGATGAATCTGCGATTTTTGAAAAATTTAATCACTTTTGTTATTGGTTGCTTAGAATCGGAATATAAATATAAGATTATGAGTGATTGGATAATGTTGTTCAACGATTAAAAGTATTTGGAGCAATTCGGATTTCTTGATTGAATACATTGATATCATGATATCGGTGGTCCTTACTTTTATAGTTTTATTTAAGGTTTCTATTCCATACATGAACCCTCCAATAAATCTTATTCAAAGTAAAATCGTTTGCTAAGGTCCTATTTTGAATGAATCATTCGGCTAATTCATGATTCAATGTTTCAAAAATGAAAACGTTATCAATTCGTCACCTGGGCAGTATTCTATTTTTAGCATTCATTTGTTAGTTTGTCCATAACACATGAGTACTCTCCAGTTTAGCTAACAAAAAATATTTCCCTTAAAATTCGAAAATAGAATATTGTATCTATTATTCCTTATTTTGAAAGGAGTGCGTGGATATTCACCACCATTCTTGAATGATACATTAGTGACCGTTCGTTTATGAAGAATTGAAAAAAAAAATTCGTTCGATGATTCGTGGAATAAAATGTCGAAGTGGAAAGATAGATCGGTCGAATAAACCAGTGATGCTCAAAACATTTTCTCATGTAAAGTTATGTGACACGACATTATATTCCTATTTAATTCATCGATGCTTATACTAATCGCAGTAAAAAGTTCGGCCTGATCAGATCCAAAGTCGATTATCTTGAAAAATTCGAAAGCTCACATACACGATAACCATATCAATGCACCCATACGGCTACGGTCCAGCGCACCATCTCACCCTCTTCCCACCCCTCAAACTTTTTATTGAGTTTCCACGGGACCTGGTCGTCGTTTCGGCGTAACGTAAACTTATAAATTTCACGGATGGGCTCGTTCCGTCGCCGTCCCTCCTCTGCCCAGATGGGTGACAAATGAGACACGTAATTGATTTGAAGCGGGCGATTACGGGGACGTGGGCATGGGGAGGCCCCGTGGTAATTAGGAAAAAACTCGGTGGCCAGTCGTTATCGGTAGGCGAGGCGAAAATGGGGAGACAGACACCCCGGAATATTCCGTGGCATGAGAGGGGGAGCACGTTATAGGCATAAGGGTACGCGACGTATACGTCGCGTTTATCAAGTTAGCTTTTACAGTGAGTGAGCAACAGCTATGCTTTGCAGGGTAGGAATTCGTGAGTGTCGTGGCGTATTTATTGAGGGGAGCAGAATAGGGGAGAAACGTAGAGAATTTTCAATCTTTGACGATTGTACCTCATTTAATATGTATATCGTTCTCATCAATTCACTAAAAAAAAAATCAAATCTTGGTCCAAGATAAAACTCAACTTAACGCTAATGAGACTCTTTCCTCCACCCAATAAAAGTCTCTTCAGCAGGAGAGAAAAATCTTCTTATGGTGATTTTTATATCGATTACCCACGACTTCTTTGAGTTTGTATACTCACGAAAATGTCTTTTTGAATCGAAAAACAAAATTCTTGACAGCATGATAACGACTGAATTTCTTCTTTTGATCAGCTCATCATTTTGTCCATTAGATTTTATGAATACAATCACATAGACTCTCACTCAAGAAGGAATACATTAAATTCACAAGAGATTCCGCGATTCCTCTAGAAAACTGGAAACACCAACCGTATTCAAAGTTCTTTCATATTAAAATATAGAATCTGAAATATATTCTTTGCATTTTGGCTTTAGTGATCTTATTCTTAGCGATTCACAACTCACTGTAACTTAACTCGGGCTCATTGCGCATTTATTAATTCCGTCTTTTTGTGTAGTCGAGTGCCTTCTCGCGCTTCTATAGCATTCAGTTTTATTCAAATTATTTTCTCCCCAGACTATTCTCGTAAATTTATATTATTCTAAGCCGTTCTAAGTCCCAAGTTGGACTGGATTTCATAGCACTGTAGTGGAAGAATATAACCAGATTTTGTAAATCCAATTTTCACGTACAAAATGTGAAAGTCTTCTCAGTATGAGGATGTCAATTTTCATAACTCCTAATGTTATTATTGCGAATCTCGCCTATATTTTTAATGATAGACTTTATTATTTTCTTATCGTAGGTTCTGGGAATACTTAGTTTCATAGAAGTTAAAACCTGAGATAGAAACTTTTAAGCGTCATCAAAAAATGACTATGGGACTTGAAGTAGTTTTATCAAAAGGAGCAGGAATTTGTTAACCCAGGTTAATCGGGTAGGACCGTAATTGGGATACCATCCAGAATCTCTGAACCACACTCAATCTTAATTGTTTTTGGGTTCGAATAATTCATTGGATTGTTCCTAGATATAGAATACCACACCTACTGTATTTCAGACAACGAGGAAATTATTTCATGATAAATCACGACTAAATTAGTTTTATTTCATTATTAATAATGTGTAAACATACTTCTAATTCAATTGACTGTGCTTTACACACTGAGTGTTCATTACAATCTTTCAATTATCTTGTTATAAGTTATAACACTTATTGTATTCTGATACTTCCATTTTCCTTTCAATCAAATTTTGAATTCTTCTACTACTGAAAAAATATTTCCGATTTATCAAAAATCTGGCTCATGGTGCTACTTCATTCCAAACTAAACCATAAGAACTGCCAAAGATAGAGATGGATAACAAAGTCACTGGGTTTGCTTACGTTGACTAATATACAACGATGCTCGAACATTTCGAACCATTAGTTAAGTAGAATAGTTCCGCATTGGTCAGCCGATCTTGAAATAATATAGTTGTAACCACGTGATTATAATTATATTAATTTTCTTCAACTGTATAAAGAATAATTTTATGGATAATTCACGACGTGATTTTGATGAAATGGACTCGTACGATATAATTATGCAGACGTGTTTCCTGTAAGTCTATAACTCACTTTAGAATTCTAAGATGATTTTTCTTAAAACGATTTATCATTGACTCCATAAATTTTGATGGCATAAATACAGAATTGAGACGTCCGTCAAACGGAAAATTTAAAATAACTGTACATAATTGCCAAAGATTAGTGATTATTACAGTTACTTTTAATTTCATGCGAAAATATTGAATGCGCACAACATCTAAAAGTTGCACATGATAGAAAATTCAAACATGCAGACTCACTGTAGGAGAAAACCTGATATCGATCTCATGAGCACTTGACCTCTATCTGGTTGGAAGTACTGAGGAATTACTGACAATCGATTATCAACTTGATCGCGAATATAAGATGTACATTTTCTTCTTCTAACCAGACTCTGACCCCTCTCTCTCTCTCTCTCTCTCACTCTCTCTCTCTCTCTCTCTCTCTCTCTCTCTCTCTCTCTCACTCTCTCTCTCTCTCTCTCTCTTTCTCTCTTTCTCTCTTTCTTTCAGAGAAAAGAGGGGGAGGGGAGAGGGAGGGAGAGGGAGGGAGAGCGAAGGAGAGAATGACGGGGAACGAGATAGGAATAGAGACCTGATAGAGAGGGTTATTGGAATCGTAGGAATATTACCGAGTTCGTTCGGCTGCCGCTCGATCGAAATGTCCGACGCAGAGCACGTTATTACTGAAGCGATCCTCGGTTGTGGAAGGGCGAGCGAGAGAACAATAAAGATTAAATAAAAGAGAAAACATACATTGAGATGAAATATAACGGAAGAAGGAGGGAACAAATAAGCCATATCCGCATCCGCTGGGCGTTGAGGCTTTTGTCAAAATACGAAGAAAAAAAGGTGTGTAGAGAGAAGCGAACCCGGCTGGTGAAGGAAGCGTTTTCCCTCGAGTGTTGGCGGCCCCCATCGTCGCATAAATTAGAGCTTCCGCGTAACGAATCTCAAAGCAGCATGCGAAGATTCAGCTTACGTTTCTCGAGCATTTTCCCCTCCTATGCCCAGACTACGTGTCCTAATTTTGTGAAAAAATTGAGGCTATCTTTTGGGTTGAGATGATGAGCTTGCAAATTGTCACTTCCTACCTTCATATGACTCGTCGTGATGATACGCTATGACTTCGAATTAGCTCATTTTCTACTGATGGATAGCCCATCTTTCTTCAATGTACAGAGTTTCTAAATCATGAAGAATAAATTTTCAAATGTGGAAAGGGAGTAAACGAATCGATGAATCGTAACTACTAGTAGAGTGACTCAAATTTATATGGAATTAGTATTATGGTACTAATATTTAGAAAGCAATATATATTTATTTACATATATAGCTCCATGTTTAAAATATGTAGTTGTTTATCAATATTCAATCAGTTTATCATTTGATATACCGTACTGAATCGATTCATACGATGTTCCGCATTCACGTTCACTAGTATGGAATGAGATTTTCAGTAGAATCATATTCATTCACTAGTAAGGTGCTTATTTCTCGGATAGGAAATCATACTATTCATTAGCTATCTGCCATACGTTCTTTATTCTCATGAATATTCTTTAACCTATACTTTATGTTTCATATATTTATTGTAGAGTCAAACATTAGATATTTCGTTCGGTATAATGAATTTTTCAACTGAACTACCCGACAAAACACTTTAAAACATCGCGGAGAGTAGAAAGAGTATAGAAAAGCCGTTAAGTAAATATTGAAAGACAGAAAAGAGAGGAGCAATGAACATGTAATGAAACCAGGGGATGAAAACTCGTGTGGTGCACACTGGTAGATTTAAATCTCATGAATTTCGGAGAGCTCGGATACGATGGCCACAGCTGTTGAATTATCGAAGGTCCAGGGTTACAAAAGCACCGAACCAACAGTTCGATCGTTTCCTTGTTTTATTCTGTCTTCTTTTCTTTCTACTCCAGCACGCCATTTCGAACCCGCGGAAAACAAGTACTCGTCGAAACGCCCACAAGACTCAAACCAGCGGGATCTCTACTTCTCGAATGGAATTGAAGCCAATCTGACAGTGGCTAGCACGAATATATATATACGAGTGATGAATGAAAACAAGAGTCGCATGTTTAATGCATGTTTGTGGCAATCGTGACACGAATTTCGACTGAGATTTTTCAAACCTAACGGATTATCTTCGCCGCGCGGATTCCCATTACGATTCAATAAAGAAGTGACGAATTAATCTGGTGGAAGATTTGATTGGTCCTGCTCGTTCCATGGCTTTATTCTTTTCCCTAGGTTTTTTTCGAGCGCGACATTAACGATGTATGAATATTTCATTTTTAGTGCTCCCGTTTATACAGCTTCGATTCGGGTTATTTTTTTTCCTCTCTCCATTCGCTTTTTTTTTCTACTCTTTCTCTCTCCTTTCTGTTTTTGAACGAATGCGAAGGCTTTTTCATCGTGGAAAAAGGGAGGAGTTTTATGCTCGAAATGAATTTTGGACTTTTACCCGAGAGAAGACTCTGTTGCGCTGTTCCGGGTAACAGCGTTTTTTTTTTTTTAAATTTCCATTGTAAAAAATTCATCTGGTCTGCTGAATAAATCATGTAATTTGGATTAAATGATTAATGTCATCAGTCACCCTGAAGCTTTTGATATTTATTTCAAAATATAACCTCTACAGTTTTTCCACCACAACTGAAACAGCTGTCGCGTGAAATTAATCTTGTTCTTTCAAAACGGATGCATCTTTTATGTTCCAGATCAGTATTTGAAAAGATTGTTGAATTGAATGGAAAGTCAGCTGTTGAAGTAATAATGCGCAGGCACTTATACTTTTCTTCCACTGCTCTGATTTAATAATTCCTTCTCTTATTCCGGGCGAATCAGGTAGAAAAGTGGCAAGCGCAAATGGAAAAAAAAAACTAACGTCCATGGAGCCGAATGCTCAGGAGGTTTTTTTTTGCTTTTTTTTTGCTATGATCGTTTCTTGCAGCCAGCGAAATCACAAACTTTTTAGTTCGCCAAAAAGCGAACACCGCGAAACAGCCTGGATAAACTTTTTCAAAATTATTCCCAACAATCCTTTCAAACTCAGTGTCTTAAGCGCCGCGCCTGAAAGACACGACTTTCTCCTTCCGTTTCCCGTCGATCGGTAATTAGAGTAGGCTCTCTCGACTCCGCGATCGTTAGGCGATTTTCCCTCATTCGCTGCAATAATTTGTGCTTCCCGACTCACGGAGCAGTCTTTCCGATCGCCGAGGCTCTGGAAGTCTACAGCCCGGGAAAAACTTGTGACAGTGCGCGAACTTTTGTACACGTGTCCCAAAGCGAGCCAACCGAGAAAAAAATACAACAAGAGGCAAGACGTGGATGAGTTCTCGAGGAGGTGTATATGGACGGTGGATCTTATACGTCCACACTGAATGAACGTATCGGCCGATATCAGTCCAATCAATCGATAGGCTCACATTTCACGCGATAAGAATCGGCAATGCCGACGATTCTCCCTTTGAAATAATTTTCCAGAGGGTATATCACGAGAATTTAGCCTATTTACGCGATATGCCCGAATCGTTATTCAAGGAACGACTCGATACAAGCCAAACATCACGTACACCCAGACTGCACAATATTCCGAGAGCATATCCACTGCTCTCGAGCTATAAATTGCGCGCGGCATAAAAACAGCCGTCTGGCGTAAGCCGGAGATATTGCATCTTCCGATAAAGAATAACCGAATTCCCGCGCATATTTCGCGTCATTACTATGCGCTCAACACCCCCCGTTTCACTCGTGAACGATGGCCCCATTTTCGAGCGTTCAGATCTCTCCGGGAGGAAAAAACAACGGAGAATAGAGTCAGAGCAGTGGCGATATTTCCCCGGAGGGGGGACGAGGGCCACGGCTCCTCCTCGAGCCAGGAAAAAATCTTCGCGTTCCCGAAATTCCCCGGTGGATTTTTGCGCGACTGCAGCAGCGCCAGTAGCGCGAATAATAATTCAACGGGCCGGCCGCGCGCCCGCGCGCGACTGCATTGTCCACGCAAACAAAGAATCACCCGTGAAAACGATCATTAATTCGAGGGGTTTGAATGGGAAGTGTTATTTTATAGCGAGAGCCCAGTCTTGTCACATAAATCGCGACCGTGTTTGCATGCTTGCGCCCGCGCGCGCGCGACTCTTGGCGCTGGCTCGGCCTCTTTTTGTGCGGGCTCGCGCGCGCGCTCACGCATACGCCCCCACGCGCGCCCATGGCCAATATGGCCCGGGCTCGATGGTATTTGCGCGTGAGAGTATTTAGTCGTTACAGTTCGCGTCTTTGTTGGCGGGGCATACCAGCGGTGCGTGTATGGCGCGCACCGAGCCCGCGACTCGTCGGCCCGGCTGCTGAGCTTTCCCCCCGAATGCGCCGGCGCGTGATTCGAGCGCCGCGGTATGGCTCCTTCTTTCTCACTTTTCACGCGGCCTTTCGTGTGCGGGAATTTTTGCGCGCGACCTGCGCATGCTGATATTTCACCATTAACTCAGGAATTCGCCGCTCGTGGCTTTGACTCATTTGCAGGCACCCCGCAAGCCTTTGTTGCCCCTACCCTCCCTCGCCCCGCCATCCGACGTCAACGCAATAACGCAATAACGCAAAGTTCAATGAGCCTCGGGGAATGTTAGCTTCCAATGCTGGGGATATACGTCGGGCACTCGTTGTTAGATCCCATTTTACGATCGTTGCGAACGGATTAATGAGGGGGTACGCGTGTCGTAGATGGTTATGAGTGAGAAACACGCTGGTTTTCACGATTTTGTCGAACCTCAATTTTCATTCAGTTCAATTGAATCAGATGTGCTGACATGCTATTTTTTTTCAAATTTGCAAGTTTCCATTCGTGTTGAACACACACATATATTGGTGTGAAACAAAAATTGAGGTTAAATGATGCCAACTCTGTGTGTGGCCAGTAACGAGATTGATAAATCCTCTACAAATCACACTAAAGATGGTTTCTTCACGAACTTTACAAACAGCATACATACATTTAACATACATGATGTGAAGTAGATAAACGGAGACAGTTTTACAGATTGAAATTTTCTTTGCTTGTTAATAAAACATGTTTTGCGGGATGAATGATTTTTTTGGATTTAAAAAGTCAAATGCTATTATTTATTATAAGTCCCGATATTTCAAGCTTGCATAGTTCCGGAACAAAAGTATGACACAACAATGTTTTCTCACAGCATATTGAACAGAAAAAAATGGGAAGGATAATTCTTGTTGATCATTAAATGAATCTATTAAAGTTAAATAAAATGTTGGATATATCAGTTTATGAAATGATTATAATTTTGATCTACTATACATATGGGTTATTTCATGTCCAGATGTTTTAGAGCCGAGTTTAAGAACATTTTCACATCACTTCCAAGTTTTTCAGGGATATTTACTTGCGGGTAATAGTCACAAAATAAAGAGTCTCCAAAAATAAAAGTTGTTTCAAATGGTCCATATTCTATAAATTACTCGCAAAACTCAAAATTGAATTTTATCTATTATTCAGTATACTATCCAATACGTATAAAAAAAATTCAATTTTGGAGGCCATGATATTTTTGAACCGAACAAAATTCATTTGACTTCTTGTTCAAAAGCTCAAAAATGAACTATATCTTATAATTGGGACACGCTTACATTCCTAGAAAGTAGAAACATTGACTTTTACTTCAGAATCCAGTTAAAGACCTTTCACGACACGACTCGCTTGTGGTGAGTTTGTGATTCATTCAATCAAAACTACTCCTCACATCATTTTCATAATATCATCATGTTGATTTACATAGCAACTGGTATTCACATATCCTGTAACCGTTACTACGGGAAGGTGGAAAATATGTTTGAGAACCATTTCTCGATCCCAAAAGACATGGAAACTCAACTTTTTCATACCGACCGTAATTTATGTTTCTAGCAACCGTGAAAGGAAATGAATATTGAGTTGAAATTCGTATCAAGTTCTTCTGAGGATACAGAACACAGTGTCTTTGTATTTTCTGGAGCAACCGGTGCTGGGTAGTTTCAAAAATCAGTTTTGGGTGTATTTGTTGGTAGCAGAAGATGGATTTCTCATTTTTAGAGTTAGAATACCACTCATTTCTTTGAATGCAAGTAATTTAAAATTGACGACGAATTGGAGAATCGTTCAAAGAGGAGAGATTATTAGAGACCTGGTTGTAATGATTAAGTGAAACTATTTTTCGATAAAATTTTAAAATGTTAAATTTTAACATTCTTTCCCGTCACATACATACTCCAGAGACATACTCGAGGGCCGGAACGATATGACTTTTGTTGAAGTGAGAGGCTTTTTACGAAGAAAAGAGCCAATAAAATGTGATTTGCTCATTATAAGTTATTTACAGCGCGTCTCGATTTTCTCACCATTTTTTGTAATTTACTGTATTCTAAATTCTTTTTTCACGTCCCTTATCTCGTTCATCGATTCTCTGAGACTTCCAGCTGTATCTCTCCTTATCTTACAGGATTGGCTTTAATTACTCATTGAATATTTTTACATGTATTTGAATTTTCTTCGGTGAATATATATTTCTAAAATCATTATAATCCAAAAAAGGTTTAGAATGATTAGAAACATTATCATAACACGATTGTTAAATGGGAAACTAGCCGGTTCTAGAGCAATTGAATTTCGACAGTTCTTATTTCCAATTTGACTCAAAGACTCTTCTTAAATTTAAAAAGCATTATTTTTGACAACCGGGGTCGAGTATGTATTAGTCAAATTATCTGCCCACCATTTTAAAACGATTCATGAAAAATTCTAGTAAATATTTCATGAATAGATATTGATTTATAAATGGTAGAAATTCAAATAAAAAAAGCTTTCATTAAATTTACTTCAGACGACGAAAAATACAAAAATCATGACTACGAGGAAAGGAAAAGAGTAAGAAAGATAAAATAGAAGAACCGAGGAACTGTTCATGTTTGGCGAGAAGCACGTACTCTTAAAGGCTGTATGAAAGTAAGGAACCATTTGTTGCAGTCGTGCGTGCGGAATCAGATTTAGTTGCAATAAAGACAAAATGTTCAATGCGTCGAAGTCCTTGCTAGGAAGCACATAGTCTGCCTCTTTTTCGGACCCTTGAGTATTCTGTCTCTCTCTTTCTCTCTTTCTCTTTCTCTTTCTGCCTCTCTTCCCTCTCCCCTCTGTATTATCAGAAGCAACGACATACGCGGGAATATGGGAATGCAGTATGATAATTTAATGACGCATCGGAAAAATGTTACTCCTACTTCTCGGTACACGAATACTGTGTTGGTGGCAATATTGATTCTTCAAAGAGTTTCTGCGAACTGATGATATTCAGGTCAACTCAATTGAATACTCGCATCGAGACGCTTTGAGAAGTTCAAATTGTCAAGAAATGTTAACAAAAAATGTTAAAAAATCATTACTTTTCGAAATTTGAAAGAGTTAGGAATATTCACAAATTTCTCAACAAATGTTCACAATAAAACGTTGAAATCGCGAGAGAGGATTAGGCAATGGTCAATATTACTGGAAGGAACATCGAATAATTCGTTGGAATGAAATGGAAGAAAACTTAAATTCCCCAAATTGATCTATTGTTTGCTGTATGGGGATATACTATCAGGAATTTTAGAATTGAGGAATATAAAGAGAAACTCATATCTAACCTGTCAGTTAAAGCCAGCTCCAGGCGTAACTGAAATTGACAAAAATTCCGAGAATCGTACCCTTTCACATCACCTTCCTCACGAAATAGAGTTCCAATATGCCAAAGTTATTTTCAATTTTTTGAATGTTTATTATGTCTTGTATGAAGTAAAGAGATGGAAGGAGACCTGCAAGACTTACTACCGAATCGAGATCGATATGGAAGTTTATCATTCTTGAATCAACGTACTTGGATAGAGATTTTAATCTAGTTCCTGATATAGGATTCCTTATAAAAAAAGCTTTTTCTTTGAATATTGGACTTGTTTTTTGCGTGGATGAACATTCACAGAAAAATATAATGTATGAAACATCGTTTGTCTATTAATTTACGAACTAATTTTTCTCTTCATTGTGTAGTCAGATTCTTTCGATATTTGTAACACCTATCGTTTTGATCACTGATACATACATGTGCATAACAAAACTCTATACGTATTCTTAGGAAGTATTTGGAAATTACTCGATAGATGTTACGTTCAATATTCGAAAAGAATACAGATTAAGAGTAATGACATTTTGATTTTTCAAACGGATACGATGTTTTCTAGACAATCATTTTATGCATATTACAGTTCTTTCATACGCATCTGTTACTTTTCACAATGACATCGCTGTATAATCATGACGCGGCGTATACTGAATTAATGTTACCGAATGAATATGAAAATGCGAATTATTTTCCAGTTGGTTGTTCCAATCATGACCGATAAAGTCTCATATCACAATAAATCTCCCATCAACGATGGCAGTTCAGTGGTGAAAGGTTGAGGATAATGTTTTCATGTTTTATTGATTTTGAATTGAACCGTGTGAGCTTTGATTTGCACCATACAACCGAGCAATGCGCTTTCGCAACGTTGACGCTGTGCGATCATTCTCGCAATACCAGTCGAAATTTAACTCATTCGAACGGAACAACCACAGTTATGTGATGTGCCAAATACAACATCAACGGAGAAGCATTGATCAGAAGCCTGTTAAAATGCGAACATCAATTGCAACTCTCTATCGAGACAATAATCTCTGGCCCAGACTTACTATTTTGTCATACCGTTTTGATTTGATTTGATCAAGTGTATTCGTACCTCGATGTACAGCTGAATAAGCTTGTAAGTAGCTTGAAAGCTCGACAAATAAAAAACAAAACCACACGCAATTTCGCATGAATTAGGGAACACGTTGAACAAGCACAAGCCAAGACAGCTCATTGCCTCTCAGCCGGCTTACTGCTTTACCGTCGCGAGACACCTGAGAGATTAGTCGACTCATCGACGGGGTTCCGTATGGCTTGAGCGCGGCGCGTTTTCCAAAGAGCCAACACAGGCTTTGCCTCCGCAGCTCGCTTGCTGACCGCGAGAGATAAACGGGGACGGAAAAACGAGCCCACGTCGTCCGCGACGATAAATCCCCGACGGCGGCGGCGTCGGTGGCGAAAAAGAGGAGGGTCACACGTTACCTTGGACGGGAGCGTAGATATTGAGGTACAGGCAGTCCTCGCTCTGGTTCTTGAGGTAGGGCAGCAGCCTCCTAAGGTAGTCCTGGCGGCCCTTGGGCATCTTGCCGGTGAGGCTGGGTAGCCGCTGGGGGCAGACGGGGCTGAACTTGTCGGCGACGCGGACCCCGTGCCAGCGGGCCGAGCTGACGGGCGGCATGAACCTGAGGCTGCCGATGGGCGGCGAGGCGTACGGCACCCCCCGGAACACCTCGACGCTCTCGAGGTTACGGTTGCCCAGGTTGACTATGACGCCCGACAGTTCGCCGTACTGCGTCCGGACGATGCGCGAGCTCAGCTCCCCCAGGCACTGGCCCACTAGTAGCAGCAGCGCCAGCAGCCTCGGGACCATCGTTCCACACGACATCAGTCGGAGCCCAGCTGCTCGCTACCCTCGTCCCCGGCTACTCCCGCTGACCGCATACTGTGCCCTTGCCTCCCTCGCTCTCTCTCTTCCTCGCTCGCTCGCGGGAAATATTCAAACTGATCGCGGCCGCACTTTTCTCTCCGGCACTGCTGGACCGCCGAGGTCGGGGTCGTTCATCCCGACCTGGTCACTGCGCCGCGAGCCTTATCTCGCGCCGGGGCGGCGAGCCGAGCGAGACTCGCACATGGCGGTGTTAATTGCCGGCTCGGGTGGTACCCCCGGACGTGTTGGCACAGCACACCGCGCACCGTCGGCCAGGCTCGGCCCTGTCTCCTCCCCGAGACTCGTGGCCCCCCGCGAGGGGCTTCGGCAGCGCGACAGGAGCAGCGGCACATCCGCGGCAAGTAAGTGGGTCAGCCCTCGATCAGCGAACTCTCAGCTCGCGCGCGCGCTGCCCCGGAGGGAGGGAGCAGGGGCCATCGACTCCGCGGGCGCGGCGGGCCAACCACGTGAACACGACCAGAACGCGCGCACTCACACACTGCAGCCGGGCGGAGGGACGGGCGGCGAGGACACAACGCGACGGCGGCGGCGGCGACTCCTGCGACGCGGGCCCCGCAGCAGGCCCAGCATATCCTCCCGACTGCCCAGCACACACGTCGCGCACTCGCGCGAGGGTTGAGCGGCCGCTTGAGCAGAGCAGCGAGCCTCCGGCCCGACCAACTGGCGTCGACTGTGCTCCGCTGGACGGACGGCCGCGCCGAAAGCGCCTGCGCCGCGCGGCAGGCTCGGGGGTGCGCGCGCGCCGGCGCCCAGCCCCGCGCCCCGATCCCTGACCGCGTCTCCTTACCCGTCGCGCGGGCTCGAATCTCCGCGGCAAATCGCGCGCGAGCCCCCGCGACCCTGTCCTCCGCACGCACGGTTGCTTATTTACATTTACAACTCGCACCAACGGCCCTGTCTCCCAGGCGGCGCGACCCAACTTATGATGACTGTCTCGCGGGCTTGTTTAGTTATTAATTCGAAAACGCAGTCACTCGTCGCCCGACTCGGTCATGTCGATTAGCTCCGCGGGAGACGCTTTCTCTCTCTCTCCCTCTCCCTGGCTGTCTCCCTCTCTTTTGATGCCGACGACGAGCTGGATTTCGATGTAACTTTGTGGTTTCTTCCCCTCAGACTCAATTATCATCTCACGGAGTCTCATAACCACCCCGCAGTGCGTATAGGCACCCCTTACAATACTAGTCACGAACTTCTCAATCATTCCATCATGTTGGATTACGGTAATCAATGTTCTGAAAGCTTTTAATAAATATTGGATGTATCGCGTCAACGCTAACACATCGGGATATTCTTTTTCATCGAATAATCTCTATTTCCTTTCAAAGGGTAATTTATATTTCTTTCGTCGATTCGGAAGAACTGTCTTCTTCCCCTGTCGATCACCATGGGTAATATTGCTAGGAAAATCGTACCGAAGAATTTTTCACGCTCAAGATTAGCTCAATAACGAGAATAATTTGTATCGATATGTAGTGCTGTCACGAACAAATGAATACTCTCCACCAAAAGAGAATAAAGACTCTTAACGAGATTATTTCATTTAAATCCGTACAAATTCCATGTTAAAATGGACGAAACTTGTTTGTTCCCCTCTCCATCTATCATTACCTGGCCATTGCTCGAGTGAAAAAAAGTCTTATCTATTCATATTTTGCTTTTATGTAACTCAATCCGCGTTCTCATTTGGAATGAGGCTTGCACTTTCAATCAAACGTGAAATAGATAAAATAAGATCCGTATAATCAAAAGGAACACTCGTTATGGCCCTTCATCTCGTTGAATGCTATCTTTTTAAACAAATCTTCGAAACCCTTTTCATTTCAAATCTTTTCAGTATGGCAACTGGAAACTTATTCCTCGGAGCCAGGAAAATGTTCCGTGTGCAAGCAATTCGCAAAGAGTGCGCCCCTGGAGGAGCAGCGATACGGTCAATAGTCGGTCACACAGCAGCCCCGCGCGTCTCCTCCCTCGCGCGGCTCGTCGGGAGGGCGGAAACTGCGTGACGAGGTCGGCTGATTCTTCCCGAGTGCAGCCGGCAAACTGCCACCAGCCTCCACCCGATCGATACTGCAGTACCGACGTACGCCGGCAACCCGAGAGCCTTGCGGTTTGAGTCTCGGGTGCTGCTCGACTATGGGTTTCAAGTTGAATAGCTGTTGGCAGGTCGAAAGTCGGGATGACGTTGATGCAAAAACGATGCTACTTTCAACTAGGACAAGCCGAAACTTCAGCCGAAAAGCCTTTGATACCAATACGTTTTTGAATGTATTCGAGTATTCATATATTTATTCGTTCACGATTACGAAAATTCCGAGAATGTACATACGTATGAACGAATCGTGAAATATCTTCGGGACGTTTCATTTAACTTCATCTCGTACGTATATTTGACCATGTGACACAGTAGCGTTTGGAATACCGGCTTGGAGAATATTAAAACTGGTTTATAGCATAAAATGAATGATTCCGAGATGATAATGACTGCATTTTCTCTATTAAGTACTAACGATTACTTTAATTGAGTAAACTATCTCGATATGAAAAGGATCATCGAGTAAGACGACATGAAGAAAAGATCATAATTTGAATTTGCTTCACAGTTCCTCTATTCCTATACAAGTTTATACAGTCTCTTTCTCGAAGTAGTTAGTATTCAGATAACAAAAGAAAACATTCACTCGTTGTTTTAAAATTGCTGAGTGATACGAATTCGGCATACTTTTTATAGGATAAAATTCAAATAGGTGTAAGGGAATAAAATTTTATTTCGAGAATTGGTCTACTACAGTTTCTATATCTAACCCGGTGGTCTCTTTCAAAACTCGTGAATTTCGAACTTACCCTATTAATGGACCTGACCCGAATTCGGTCACTTAACTGTAACTATCTAAGTTCAATTTCGTATTTTTGGTCCCCAATATTATTTTCAAGAGTAAATTAATGTCTTAACTATTGAAATTTACCGTTCTTCCAAAGGTTGAGTAAATTGGAAAACTTTGAACCTCCATTAAATCGATTTTTCTTCAACAAAAAAGTTTCTGCCTTATATCACCTTTATCTTATCGGTTGGACGATGGGATACATTTTTTCGTACAATATAACATGAAAATAACGATTAAAAAAACTCAATCATTCGATATCTACAAGGATCTGTATTTATAATGTAATTATATTGCTGAAAAATCTTAATGTTATGAAATGCATAGTAGTAGAATGATTGAACCCGATTTTCCGGAACAATCAATGAGTCACTGAGCTCAGGAATCGCTTAACTCATTGGCGAGTTTTGACTTGGATATATTTGACATCTTTCATGATAATTCAGGGATTATTCCATTGGGAACCATGGAAGTGAGAAACAACTAGGAGATGGAAAATTCATCAAAAATAACAGCCTGTCTTATCAAAGCTTAGATCGCTCGTCTCTTTCTCGAGGTGTTCTCGTGAATTTAGTAGATAGACAGCTCATCGTCCTTGTGACCTAATCCATTAGTGACTTTTTGTTCAAAAGAATTTGATCGAAAATGAATTACTAAACGTCATCACCTATAATATGAAATTGAATGATATTTGAATAACATAGTGATGTCAACATTTTTGGCACACTAGATCAGTGAAATAAATCATGAAAATTACTTAATGATATTTTTCATGGATAGATCATTCTTTTCAGTAATCTGAAACCTATAGTTTTTCAGTTATGTATTCTTCGTTTGGTCTATTTGTGGAGCTAATATCTTTCAAAGGAACTTCTACGTATTTCTTCTCTGGTAAAAATCTGAAAAATGAAGATTATCATAAAATTTTTTTTCGGGTCAATCAAATCGAATAGGAAATCTCAAGTACAACGTCCATTATAAAAAAATAATGAATAACTGACCTCCGGAGGAAGGGTGCAATATGATCAGGATTCACGTTGGAGATATCCGTCTCATTGCTGAAGTAACTTGTCAGAATACCGAGTGTTATACCCACGAATGTCCCTATCGTTGTGAAGTGGAACATTGTAATGCGGAAAAGGAAGAAAGGTTCATCTGACGAATTCTGAGGTGGTGGCACTGTTGTGGCTGGTGTCGTCCCGTTCAAAATATCGCAGCCTTCGATTGACGTGGGAAGATGATCGAATTTCAGTCTGTTATTGTACACGTGCCATTGAGATCCAACAACAAGCCACGTCATGAAGACCAACGAACTGTAGCCACCTACTAAAGCGCCCTTTTTACCAACGAACGGCATCAACATTCCCAGCATGAAAACTGTACTCATCGGAGCGTCAAGAATACTACAGATGGTCAGCATTATCTCGATGATCGTGCCCAATCTTTCTAGTATAAAGACGAGTGCCACTGACAACAAGCCAACTAATACAACTGTGACCTGTTAATCAAATTAACTTGATTGTAATTATTTTTATGCTTATGATACGAGTAATGTTTTCTGACGATGAATACTTGTACACGACACGTTATGCCTCTGGGAAGGAGGAGATACATGATAATGCAAACAAACCTTCATAATTGTAGCAGCTCTAGCTTCGCGATTATTACTCTCGGGAAGTAGTCTATCGATGAAATCATCGTAAATCACGCCAGCAAGCGTATTCAAACAAGCACTCATGGTTGAAAGCGATGAGCTGACAAGACCTACTAAGAAAATTGCTGGAATACCAGGTATATGTCCAGCAACATCCAGGACGAAATGTACTAAAGTCTGATCAGATCGGTCCACAAGCTGCAAAAGTGATATTATAGATACATACCGTGCTGACATCACCCATTTGACTTTTTTATTTTCAATTCGTATGTATTCGTCTTCAAGATTCGTTAATGCAACTTACTCACATGAGCTTTTAAAGGATCACAATCGTGATATCTAGCATACATTGTCAGCCCAGTGAAGAGACATGTAAACAAAATACACGTCCATCCAAATACCATTATCCAGACTGCTCTGTTGAGTGTTAAAATTGAATTATGTTTCAATAATGTACTGCACGAGTCAGAGATAGATCTCCATGATAATTACCTATTGGCATGTTCGACCTTTCTTACGGATAAACATTTTTGAATAAATTTTTGTCCACAAGCAAATCTTCCAATACTCGATATCAATGTGTTTGACTGAATGGCCCAAAAAGTATTGCGTTTGAAAGGACTCAAACTCATGCTGGAATACGTAAGAATTGTGGATCATAAAAATCATTAAATCCCTCAGCCAACATTTTCATATTGAATTGAAAAATAAATAAATTTTTAAATCAAATAAATTTTGAAACAAATCATCGCCTCCGCAAAGAAAGATGCGAACTCGTAAGCCAGCTAGAAAAGGTCCGAACTTGGAAGTCGGTTAGAGAAGGTGCGAACTCGGAAGCCATTTTATTTTTCTGAAATTTGAGTTAGCAAACCTGATAGTCTGATATTTTCTTTTTATATGAAAATGATGGCCTGTAGAATGAAGCCAGTTAAATAGTGATTTTATTGTTTATTATGAATCGATGAAATTTCATGAGAAATATCACGGAACGCGGTAGTGTTCCATGCGTCAAGCAGAAGACACCGCAACTATATAATGTTTGAGATCGCACGCTCGATTTTTACATTGGCATTAATTTAGCCAAAACGACTGTTTTTGGATGCGAAACATGATTTCATGATCATCTAGCATCCCATTTGAGCGATTGACAAAAAGAAATACTCAAAAACTCGTTCGCAATAATGAGTTTGGAGTGCCGTGTCAAGCGATCTACTAGTTTTTTCTCCCGACGAGATTTTGTTCAGATCAATTTTTCTTATTACCATGAAGTAAGCCGCGGTAGCCTGATAAAGCAGCTATGTTCACGCATACCTAACACGTTTACATGCTCTTGCTTCCCGCGTAGATTTGAAACCATGGGATTGAAAGTAAATTGTTAATGTATTATAGTTAGAAAGAATATGGCAAAACTATTGACCGTGTCCCATAGATTCAACGAAAAGTAATGCAGATTCTTTCAAACTTACAGAAGATAAGAAAAGACATATCAAAATTCATTCCTTGTTTTTTTTTTATAATTGATTTTACACGGGCAAATGGTAGTTTAGGATGCCGATGTCGGCGTGTCGACTTAAGTTTTATTTGAATAAGCATATATCCTAATACCCGATAATATCCAAGTAGCTAGTGTCGCAGAAGGCAGCGTCCCGAGGGTGCGCTCCTCGTATTTTGGCTTGGAAAAGCTGACCCTGGACCCGAACGATGTCCAGGTAGTCAGGGTACCCGATGACGGTGTTCCAAGGGTGCGCTCCTGGAATTTTCGCTTGAAGCAGCTGACCCTGGACCCGAACGATGTCCAGGTAGCCAGGGTACCCGATGACGGTGTTCCAAGGGTGCGCTCCTCGTATTTTGACTTGGAAAAGCTGACCCTGGACCCGAACGATGTCCAGTTAGTCAGGGTACCCGATGACGGTGTTCCAAGGGTGCGCTCCTGGAATTTTCGCTTGAAGCAGCTGACCCTGGACCCGAACGATGTCCAGGTAGCCAGGGTACCCGATGACGGTGTTCCAAGGGTGCGCTCCTGGTATTTTTGGTTGGAGTACCTGACCCTGGACCCGAACGATGTCCAGGTAGCCAGGGTACCCGATGACGGTGTTCCAAGGGTGCGCTCCTCGTATTTTGACTTGGAAAAGCTGACCCTGGACCTGAACGATGTCCAGTTAGTCAGGGTACCCGATGACGGTGTTCCAAGGGTGCGCTCCTGGAATTTTCGCTTGAAGCAGCTGACCCTGGACCCGAACGATGTCCAGGTAGCCAGGAAACCCGATGACGGTGTTCCAAGGGTGCGCTCCTGGTATTTTTGGTTGGAGTACCTGACCCTGGACCCGAACGATGTCCAGGTAGTCAGGGTACCCGATGACGGTGTTCCAAGGGTGCGCTCCTGGAATTTTCGCTTGAAGCAGCTGACCCTGGACCCAAACGATGTCCAGGTAGCCAGGGTACCCGATGACGGTGTTCCAAGGGTGCGCTCCTGGTATTTTTGGTTGGAGTACCTGACCCTGGACCCGAACGATGTCCAGGTAGCCAGGGAACCCGATGACGGTGTTCCAAGGGTGCGCTCCTCGTATTTTGACTTGGAAAAGCTGACCCTGGACCCGAACGATGTCCAGGTAGTCAGGAAACCCGATGACGGTGTTCCAAGGGTGCGCTCCTGGTATTTTTGGTTGGAGTGCCTGACCATGGACCCGAACAGAGTCCAGATAGTCAGGGTTCCCGATGACAGTGTTCCAAGGGTGCGCTCCTGGTATTTTTGGTTGGAGTGCCTGACCCTGGACCCGAACGAAGTCCAGATAGTCAGGGTTCCCGATGACGGTGTTCCAAGGGTGCGCTCCTGGTATTTTTAGTTGGAGTGCCTGACCCTGGACCCGAACGAAGTCCAGATAGTCAGGGTTCCCGATGACGGTTTTCCAAGGGTGCGCTCCTGGTATTTTTGGTTGGAGTGCCTGACCCTGGACCCGAACGATGTCCAGGTAGTCAGGGTACCCGATGACGGTGTTCCAAGGGTGCGCTCCTGGTATTTTTGGTTGAAGCATCTGACCCTGGATCCGAACAAAGTCCAGGTAGTCAGGGAACCCGATGATGGTGTTCCAAGGGTGCGCTCCTGGTATTTTTGGTTGGAGTACCTGACCCTGGACCCGAACGAGGTCCAGGTAGCCAGGGTACCCGATGACGGTGTTCCAAGGGTGCGCTCCTCGTATTTTGACTTGGAAAAGCTGACCCTGGACCCGAACGATGTCCAGTTAGTCAGGGTACCCGATGACGGTGTTCCAAGGGTGCGCTCCTGGAATTTTCGCTTGAAGCAGCTGACCCTGGACCCGAACGATGTCCAGGTAGCCAGGAAACCCGATGACGGTGTTCCAAGGGTGCGCTCCTGGTATTTTTGGTTGGAGTACCTGACCCTGGACCCGAACGATGTCCAGGTAGTCAGGGTACCCGATGACGGTGTTCCAAGGGTGCGCTCCTGGAATTTTCGGTTGAAGCAGCTGACCCTGGACCCAAACGATGTCCAGGTAGCCAGGGTACCCGATGACGGTGTTCCAAGGGTGCGCTCCTCGTATTTTGACTTGGAAAAGCTGACCCTGGACCCGAACGATGTCCAGGTAGTCAGGGTACCCGATGACGGTGTTCCAAGGGTGCGCTCCTGGAATTTTCGCTTGAAGCAGCTGACCCTGGACCCGAACGATGGCCAGGTAGCCAGGGTACCCGATGACGGTGTTCCAAGGGTGTGCTCCTGGTATTTTTGGTTGGAGTGCCTGACCCTGGACCCGAACAAAGTCCAGATAGTCAGGGTTCCTGATGACAGTGTTCCAAGGGTGCGCTCCTGGTATTTTTGGTTGGAGTGCCTGACCCTGGACCCGAACGAAGTCCAGGTAGTCAGGGTACCCGATGACGGTGTTCCAAGGGTGCGCTCCTGGTATTTTTGGTTGAAGCAGCTGACCCTGGATCCGAACAAAGTCCAGGTAGTCAGGGAATTGATGATGGTGTTCCAATGGTGCGCTCCTGGTATTTTTCGTTGGAGGACCTGACCCTAGACCCGAACGAAGTCCAGGTAGCTAGGGTACCTGATGACGGTGTTCCAAGTAGCTGACTCTGGACCTCAATGATGTCCAGGTAGTCAAAGTAGTCAGCTTCCTCAAACAAAAATACCAGAAGCGCATCCTCAGGACATTGTCATCAGCGACCCTAGCCACCTGGACATTATCGGGTATCAGGTTATATCCTTATTCAAATATTCAGTCGACACGCCGACATCGTCATCCTAAACCACCATTTGCCTATGTAAAAATAGTTAGAAGAAAACATGGGATAAATTTTGATGTCTTGTCTTAAATTCAGATAATAGATTAATTATTTTCTACTGATTACATATATTTATTTTGTGTATCGCTCATCCATATAAATATTTGCATTCTGGAAAAATATCTATTTAATTTTATTTCTGACGCTAATGCATATACATTTTATTGATTATTATTTTCATAATATATTATACTCCGCAAAAAGAATTGAAATCCTCAAAAAAACCTTTTTTAGAAAAAGTAAAAATGTTGCGTCAAGCATGTGGCAGAACTAGTTTATCTCTTATATTGCTTAAAAAAAATGAAATCCATAATAGACACATGAGTCAATTTATTATTTCATCAGTATTCATTCTGATTAATTCCTCATATAGTTGGAGTATCACGTATTCTTATTAAAGTTTAGATACTATAGGAGACGTTGTCAACTTTAACTAACCAATTACGAAAAAACTTACCAGAATGCTCTTAGGTACCTCATCAATTATTTGAAGAACTAATGACGAACCAAATTGACGCCACTTGGTAGGATCGAATATCTTTGAATGCCTTATTAAACTGACATATAATATTCTTCATTACCTATTTATTTCATTACCTATTTATTTCTAGTTAAACGGTTTCACAACCTCTCCTCAATCGTTTGATTTATTTCAAATATATATTTTTGTATCGTAATTGCAATGCAGTTAATCCTATAATTCAGATAGACTTTATATATCCTTCTATTATCAATACTTTCATTGTCTTTCAAAGAGAAAAATATTAATAATTCAAACTATTGATCATATGTCTCAGTAAATTATAAATATTTCTATAATATTTCTATGATAATTTTCACATCCAGTGATTTAGTGAAATATTATTATTCTTAAGACGTTAAAAATGCCTACCAAGTGGCGTCAATTTGGTTCGTCATTAGTTCTTCAAATAATTGATGAGGTACCTAAGAGCATTCTGGTAAGTTTTTTCGTGATTGGTTAGTTAAAGTTGACAACGTCTCCTATAGTATCTAAACTGTAATAAGAATACGTAATACTCCAACTATATGAGGAATTAATCAGAATGAATACTGATGAAATAATAAATTGACTCATGTGTCTATTATGGATTTCATTTTTTTTTAAGCAATATAAGAGATAAACTAGTTCTGCCACATGCTTGACGCAACATTTTTACTTTTTCTAAAAAAGGTTTTTTTGAGTACTATTATGTTTCTATTTTATCCACTTTCAAAATTGGTCAAATTTTGTGAAAGTTCGATGTATTTCATCGATTCATAATAACCAATAAAATCACGAGTCAACTGATCAACAGGCCATCACTAATATATAAAAAGAAAATATCAGATTATCAGGTTTGCTAACTCAAATTTCAGAAAAATGAAATGCCTTCCGAGTTCGTACCTTCTCTAGCTGACTTCCGAGTTCGCATCTTCTCTAACTGGCTTCTGAGTTCGCACTTTTCTTTACGGAGGTAACGAAATGTAAACGCTCATCTGATAAGAACATATTGACGCCTTTTGCCAAAAGCAGTATTTCAGGAGCTTTTATAAAAGATTAGTGGATTTCAAACTTTCCGCGAAGAGTAACACACTCTGACATTTTCCCGCGAAGACTAGCAGATTTCGATTTCTGGCTCTAACTATTTTTGTAGAGTATTGGACGAATAGAGGGTGTTCTCTACAATATTTTTGTGGAAAATGATTTGATCAAATTAAGTGATCTTGACTCCTTGAGCTTGGAAGCACGAGGCTTAACTTAAACCGAAGCGAAATCAAAATAGTCTTCCTGAGCATGAGTAAAAATTGGTAGTTCTTTAAGAACAGTCGAGAAATAAATGAAATAATACTAGTCATTTTCGGGAAATCAAAATATTGCTCTTTGCTGTAAGCTTGAAATCTGATATTCCTCGTAGTATTCCTGAATCTACTTCTATACAAAGTCGGTATACCTCTATAATATTTTATCTTCTAATGGTTGATAAAAAGAATGGTAATTGTTATTTTCGTCAAAACATATAAGTCCATAAATATTGATGAATATTAGCTGGATCTAGCCGGGGGAGCGTGAATTTGTTCTCGATCTGTCTTTTTCAATGATATTGAATGGCCCACTAAGCCCGTTAAATCAATATTTATCGTTAAAAGAAAAACGATTAACAGATGAAAAACGATGAAACAGGTATATATTTACTCAAAAGTTTGTGTTCGAAGTCCTTCAGTAGCTATGCTCCAGACTTTTGAGATTCCACCAACTGTAGTTACACCAACTATAAGAACCGTGAATGTACCTATCAAGGTAAAAATGAATTGAAAAGTATCTGTCCATATTACGGCTTTCACACCACCCTGTAATAAAGCATATACATCGTACTTCGTTCTCCAACTTAGATAGTAGTTTAAAGTAATATTGTACATACTATACTTGTATATGTTATGCATATAATCGTCAGTATTGGCGTTATTGCATGGACGCTATAATTTGTAACTTGAGAGAAGGCTAATGCCGGGACGTAAATTATCACCGATGTAATGGCAAGAAGACCAACGAGGTATACCACCGAAGACAACTTTCTTACTTCTTTCGAAAATCTTAATTCCAAATACTCATTTGTGCATGATAATTGAAGTTTGAAAAAAATTGGTAGAAAAATATGAGTTACCATCAATCCCAAAATAATTGATGCGATGGCGCCAGCTGCCATTGCCGTACCATGAAGGTAGGCTTCTGTTGGGATTCCCAAGAATGTGATTCCTGACAGGAAACTGCAATCATATTAAACATTTATACGAGTCTCGTAGATGTTATTCCTTATGTAAGAAACGTGTTTAGCATATAATTATAATCATTATACATAATTATTGTTATCGGTCATATTAAATCCGTACTTATATATCTGCACATACACATCACTAAGAAGAAACTCAGGTTCATTTTCATGATACATATTCAATTTTGTTGAAAATAATAATCTTATTGTTCATTCTTTCAAAATTTTCTATTCAACATTTTTGATATGATCTTTTTAATTTGTGTGAAAATCTGAATCGATGCAATGACGATTTCCAAAAGTAAATCCAGCTGATCAATACTATTTAATAAAATTCGGTTGAATTAGAAATTATCTACTTCAAATTCGAAACAAAATTTTTATCTATGCTTTTGATGAATGGCAATTGATTGCTGTCCTAAAGAACTTGACGTTTTCGATAGAATAAAGAAAAAACATAATTACATTTTAAGTTGAGATAATTTTTTCAGTCATTTTTTTGTCTATAATTCTATTTAAATAATCTTCACTTCGTATCGCCCTTTTTCTCGAGTTCTATTCTTTGGTGAAATCATTGTGCATATTCGCTTTTTCCCTTTGACTTCTATCGCAGTTCGATCAAATATCGATTCAATGAATATATTCTAATTCTCGATTCTTTAAAGTTATCATTAGAGAAACTATTTCAAAATCATCGATATTTTCATAAGCGAAATTTGAAAATGATATTTCATATTTATATTTTTATAATCTTCTATAGCTGAAAGCGAATGACTTCATATCTTTTGTAATTCTTTATCTGTCTCATGCGATTTATCTTCTTATCAAATCAAATAGATTGCACATGGATTTCTCAATTATCGATGTAGAGTGTCAGTTTCATGAATTGATACTAAAGTATATAAATGTGATAGTCATATTTGAGGATAGTCTAGTAATAAAATATATTATAAATGGATGGTCTACTGATTTATTCGAAAACATTGCTTGTTAAAAATGTAATTGTTGAAAATGTGAACTTATTTATGAGATATTTTTACATGACACGAATAAGAGTCTACGATCAAAAGTTATGAGGGGTTTTAACAACAATTGGACTGTTGTATGAATGAATAATTAAGTTTGTTGTTCCTTAGCTATCAAGATTTACTGAAATAGAGCTTGAATTGATTTTTATCTTCCATTGCAATGGTTGCTAGGGAGAAAATGAAGGTTCCCAAAGTTTGATTCGAAAGTGCAATTTTTGCCCCGTCACAAAGCTTTGTGATTCCTCTCTGAGGAATCAAACAGACAAGAGAAGTCAATTTTTGATCCAACTGACAATAAAAAAAGTTAGATCATATTCTGAAAGCCCACATGAATGTAATTCATCACAGTGAATAAATGAAAGATGAATTAATTATAATATTTAAATTCATATTTGAAGATGATTAAAATAGATCTTATCTATCATAATTTGACCGCATACGTCGTGATCCGTGATCTTATACGATCAGTACATGATAAGAAAGTTCCGATTAACAAAGTGAATCAGTTGATATTTTATTCACTTGAGATAAGTATGAGCTACATTAGGATATTATTGTATGAAATGATATTAAAAATTATGTATTTGTCTTTCCCTTGTTGAGTTGATGATAATTTAGTGGTGAGAAATGTTTTCTCACCATCCATTTTCAGAATTCATCTCTAATCTCATGATCTATCAGTTTCTATCATAGTGTTCTGGCGAGTCAAGTGATTTGTTAAATTTCAATAACTTCAAAACTATTAACTAGAAATAATCTAAATGATGAATTCATTAGATACAAAAACTCTAAATATATTATTCATTCTAATTGTCTCAAAAGCATGGTTACTTTCAATTACCTTCTCACAGTCAGATTTATTTTAACTCTTTTCCTACCATCCGACATTTAAAAAGTCATTTTTCCTTACCTAATAATACAAAACTATAATTTTGTTTGAAATCGAAAGTGATATGTCCCTGATTCAAAAATCACCAAAGAAGTACAATTAGAGTTTCAATTATATTTCTAATTAACTTTGACCATTAGGAAAAAAACCATTTACCTTGCCAATAAACTAACCGCAACAGGAAAATATCCCATTTTCTTACCACCAAAGAGGTATTCATTTTTATTATCTTGTTTACTGAAGAAGCCAAAATAGATGCCGATAACTAAACTTGCACCAAGTAGAAAAATAAAAACACAATAGTCCAACCAACTGAACATTAAATTCTGCATGTTAATTTATTTTCAACAAATGATTGATATTCAATTCCTTCCAGAAGTCATTCTTAAGCTCTCAATGTAAGTCTATTGAGTAACGATACTTGCACAGTACTGTGAGTCTTAGAGATCTACATCGATTGAGACAGTGCATCTGATGAATAATATCTTATCAGAATAATCAAGATATTAAGAAGGTGATTTCCGATTATTATAGAGCTATATGTGTATCTACTCTTGAACGTTACTATCCATAAGACGTTTTTTTTGTAATGTACTAGAGGTCATTGAGAGACCCCATTGATCTCTTTACAAGCTTATTGATAAAGCTTTCTCTCGTGAGACTCTCTTATGAAAGAATTACTCATACTTGCGATATGTTTCATTTGAATTCAAGTTAATATTATAATTAAACCAAAATTAATAAAATGAAAAATTGATGTATCATACATCATATAAGATCTATGTTTTTTTCTGTCGTATGAAGAGCTAATAACGCTCACCTCCCCTAATCATTAATTTTTCTCTCGATTCTACGAAGCTAATGACCGAAAAAGACAAATTTTTGAAAATGCTATGACTCAGCGTAAAACAATTTGAATTGAATGCAACTTGGCTCATTTTGAAGGTATTGATGAGTAAACCGTTTATCTGCTATCAGCACTGTCGCTACGTAGTGACAGTTAGCATTTAGGTAGCTTATATTCAACATCCTTTGCCTTTACCTAATTAAAATTGTAAATAAGTTTTTGTCACATAATTTTTTCAAGTAACTTTCGGTGCATTTGACTTTTACAAAAGAAGAATTTCTGTTATCTTTCGTATACTCGATATTTATCTTTCAGAAACGCTTTGCTTATATACACTGGATATCTTTATCAAGCACGGTCACCACAGATAACTTTCATTTATTCGTATTAGATTCAGTTCATAAAATAAAAAATCCTGTGGAAAATAGTTTTACATATCAAAGTAATTAGTTTGAAAATAATCGAATTTTAGCAAAGTCTATTCAAATTGTGTAAGCTACATCACCATAGAATACAATATGTGCAGTAGCATCATAGGACTGAACTCTCAGTTGTCTTTGAAAACACTCCCGTTTGACATGTTAAAACTTTTGCTTCCTTAAAGAGAAAGCTTTGTGTCGGTGCAAAAATCGAATTCTTGAACTACACTTCGAAAGCTCCATCTTCGTAATTTGCCGGTTGAAAAACATCGAACCCAAAAAATTTCTATGTGTGTACGTACGTATATATGTATGTAACGCTATTTTTGGCATCGTTGCTACGGGAGGGAAAAAGTCAGTTCGAGGTCCACTTTCAGCACTTTCTGTGGCTAAGACACAGAATCTTCAAATGTGCTCCATAGCAACCGTTGTTTGTCTCATTAGTGACCGTTGCTGTGAGAGACAAAAATCAGTTCAAGATCCTCTTGTATAACTTCCAACGACAAAAAATACAGATACATTTCATAAAAACCCTTGGTAATATACCTGCACCGAGAGAAAAAATGATAATTCCTTTATTTTTACTGTGTTTCTAGTGTAATATTAGTAAACTTCACTATCTAAATCATAGTGATCATTACTGAGGAAAATAACATACATAATTATATTTATAGCACATTCTACATTTACATAGAAAAGTATTAGAGTACAATTTACTATTCACAACAGCTTATGAATACAGAAATAGATGTCATTAATATTTTTTACTTGCTATTTTATTAATAATCACCTTTTAAAAATTAGATTCTGTTATGGTCCTCATATATAATAACCTCAATAGCTACTCAAGATATTAGATACTAGAAACAATATAGTCATTTTCATCCCTCAATGCGTACCTATACAAAATAATTTTTATGACATTTTAACTCATGAAACTGAATCAGAGCCTTTCGTTTTTTGTACTTGCGACAGCTGCGAATGTTGATAATATCGACAGTGCTGAAGAACAACAGGAATATCTTTGAGATTTAAATCATCACGAAACTGTCTGCGTCGATAAAGTTCAATAATTTTTCTATATATAGGAAAATAATTATCGGCATTGCAATTGATCGATATAAACGTCTCGTTTGCAAAATTGAATATCATTCAAATCTATGTATTTGATACATTCAAACTTATTACAGTATTATAAAATTTTACTATGCTATAATTATAATCTTGATTAGATACGAGTAATCTGACATATAAAACATTGTAACGACTACTATGTTTTTCTCTGCTATGATGAAATAGTGAACTCTCATAATCAGATTTTTCTCCGTATAGCAACCGTTGTTCACATCCCTCACAGCCTTTCCTACGCGAGGGAATAAATCAGATTGAGGTTCATTTTCAACATTTACAATTTACAGCGGTTTTCCAGGATTCGATTTTATTCGATCCCATAGATATATTACAAACGTGTTCAATTCGAAAATTCGATTACAGCGCCCTTTTTTTGAGAAATCAAATAAAAAACCCTCACTTCAGAAAACGAAGAAAAACAGTCAGTGAACCAATGATCCTCACATAATTATATTTTGTAAAGAAAAAGAGAAGTTGAACTAGCAAAGCATCCTGACCCATGCAATGTTGTCTATCACGTAGACGATGTCTTTCGATTGGTCAGGGTAGCAGAGCTAGCAGTTCCCAGAGCCGGATCTTAATCAATCACTCCGTGTCGCGTAGCTGCCTCCGTGATTCCCCGTCATTCGATCCACGCCCATCACGATGTTTCGACATTAGCTCTTACTTATCGTCTATATAGATCATCGTCGTTACGAGCGACGCTCACATGATTTTGCGCGGTGGCAACAGATTTACGAGAGCGGTGGTAGTATTTGCCATTGTCGCGAGCAGCGAAGTATGCGCACATTCACCTCTCGCCTTTGCTAATCTCATGCATCTCATATTCGCTTGCACGGCTCCATTCAAAATACAAATGACAGCGTGGAGCACTCGAGAGTGCATGAGAAAACGCGAAAATTATTGATCCATTCGAAATAATGAGAAAGTCTGAAATGTTACTGTAGAATTATCGAACTTCTCGTTACTAAGTGACAAGTGCCTCAATTAATCTCTTACAATTTAGAGCCTTCCGTTTGCAATGATGTTATTTTCAAATCTCGGAAATAAACATAGCGATGAACTAGAATGTTTATATTAACAAAAAAAAAATAGAAGGCTTTCATTACTTCCAAATTAGCGAGTTTTATAAATTATTCTGAAATTAGCCCATGTGCATCGCTGAAGCATCTTGATACCTTTTTGTACCAATGCTGTACCGATCATTGTTGAATAAACATCTATACTTCTGAAAGTCATTAATTTTCTTTGCAACCAATAGTTTCAAACGTTTGATTCATCCGTTTAAAAGCGTGATATGGCAATTGGTGAAGAAAAACCTTCGTTGTTTGCGTTGGTAGCATACTTCATTTTGTGGAAGTAATTTTTGTTTTCTTGAAGAAAAAGCTTTCTAACATGGTTAAAATCCAACTTCCGAATATCGGATCCGAATATCAGTAAACATACTCGAATTCCCGATGTGGAAAAATGAGGGTTCCCAAAAATGTCTGCATATATATGTGTGTATTAGTCTATGTATGTGTATTCGGGTGTATTATCATCTACAAGACATATTGATTAAGTCGTCGATCGGATTTGATTCTGGCCTCATAGGGCTCGATTGCCTTAACCCATATTTTTCGCTAAAGAAGGGTCGAATCTTGATGGAATCTGACAAAAATAGTTTTGTATGATAAACTTACAGCCCTGAATCGGCTTTGGTATGATCCAATTTGTCTATTCCAATTTGACATAATACACATACTTGATTTTGTTCCACATGTAGAACAAAATCAATTTTTCATAGCATCTGTCGCTAAATAAGAGAAAAAAAATAAATTTTCGGTATTTTAAATCCTACTAAAATCCTATGTTTCCCTAAAAAGCTTGATGCAACGTTTTTACTTTTGCTACAAATCTTTCGAAAGAATTAAATTGCGAGTGAAAATTTTGCAGTTCAAGGAAGAATTTCTAAATATCATATTCAATTTTTGTTCTTATTCATGCCATAAAAGATACAACTTCAAGTTTCTAATAGAATTTATATCATATAACTTCTATTCCATTTTACTTAGATTTTGAGAATTCGTGTACGAATCATCCGTATTCAAGAATATTACGATACAGTTTCGTAGTTTATGTAAATGGTGGATTATGCGGTTCTGATTGAGTTTTCATCTGTGACATATTTGTATATTCATGCTTCGTACTTCAGAAATATTACTCTATTATTTGAATAAAATTGTTTTGAATAGTTTTCTCATGTGTACACAAATGAAATATAAATGATATGTCTTCAGATAGAAAAGGGTAGATGCTATGATGACATTGAAAAAAAAGATAAAATTATGTTAATGCGGAGACAAAATTTTTCAGATTCAACCCATCTCTTGAAATGACACATTTGTGTATTCAACAAAAAACTACAATTTTGGTTTTTCAGAAGTACTTGTCAACTAGACTACTCCCGCAACGTCGATACATCTTTACAATTCTTCATATCTGATATACAGTCATGAATAATCTATATTCAGGAGCGCTTCGCGGGCTCTAAGTACACGTTTCAAATTTATATTCTACTTTATCCCTATGTATCATTGACAATTATCTATTCAATGTACTTATCAACCGATTTGAAGGAAAATATTTCCATTTTCAAAATATTCGTAACTATCCAAAGATCATGGCCCTCATTTAGAACGAAAGTAATTCCAGATCAACTAACCTAGTTGAGTGATAAATAACAAATACAAACATTCTTATCATTACTTTGAATATTAGGATATACCATGCTGTAGCCAATGACACTCCAAGAGTTGAAAAATATTCGTTGAAAACCTCTCACTAAATTTTCGCGGGTAAACCCGTTACCGTAGAAATCACGGCTTCATTTTTTGGGTTGGAAATTATTTTATTCAAAAGAGATTATTCATTTCTGAAATTAATTTTTGATTCTGCTTTATGGAAACTTTTCCGAAGCGACGAATGAAAATGTTTATAATGGGTTGACTTGGGTGCTACGCGTCCCATTAATGATACATTGCTAGAACTGCTGAAGAGGAGGCAGTTCCATCATTCCATGTATTCATACATATAGGATTGATTTATCGGAAACATCTAAATTAGAAAGAAATACGAGCTCATAAATTCTTATACGAATTCAAATAATTGAATGTTATTGCTGATAAGCTGCAGAATTTTTGAAAATACATGCTATTATTGTGAAATTAAATTTTTTTGGAATTCAAAGATAATAAAGTACATGAATTCTTAACTTGGAAACTTTTTTCTTGTATTAATAATAATGACGAGAATGATAACAATAATATTAACAATAATGACAATAACTATAGAGATAAAAAAACAAACGAATAATACATCTATAGTATGAAAGTAATTGCTATATGCATTGAAGAATGAAGCATCACTCTCTCTCTCTCTCTCTCTCTCTCTCTCTCTCTCTCTCTCTCTCTCTCTCTGTGTCAAATGAGCCCGCTCTTTATATGAAATAAAATAAATAGTTGCCGTAACAAGTGAGTCATAACTTTGAGATCAAGATGGATTAAAACGATAATGAAAAATGTGGAATCGTAGAGTACATCCCAGAGCCACTCGATTTGATAGAAAGTACTGGAACTTTGTCAAGTGCTCACTCCAAGTACTCGTAAATTTACTGAGAATGTGAGAATAAAATCGCACAATGAAATAATTCCGGAGACAGAAAAATACGTTGAAGGCAAGAATCTGCACGAAATTCGGTGTGATACGTTTCATTTCTCTCCTACATCTATATCGATTCTTTCCTGCTCTTTCAAGCTTCTTTTTTTCATTTTATTACTTGACACTTCAGGGGATCTCTTGCCCTATCGCAAAATGGAAGAAGCGCATGTTGTTTTATTTATAACGTGAAGATATGCCACGACGTTTGGACTGAGTTTTGATGCGAGTGGCAAAGAGTGTTTTCGAGAAGATTTTCTCTGGAATTATTCAGTCTTCAAGGGAATGTCCTGAGTGCATTTTGTTCTTTCTATCCTGCACGATAATTAGAAGTTTTGACTATTCAATAAAATTTTGGAGATGCTTTATCGTAGAATGGTGAATGACATTTTCAGCCAAATTATTTATACCCTAATCCATGGTGATCTCAATCACACGAGGAAAGCTTAAATCGACTTCCGATTGGAGGTGGCATAAATAAATCATTATGGAATTAAAATGGGATAAAATGAAAATAATTTAATGAATTAGAAATAAACTCTCCGAGTCCACGATGATCTATAGAGACACGATTCTAATACATGAATACCATTAATACAGCATCTTGATAGTATGAAAGCCTTGGCTAAATGTTAGAGAAGTGGTATTTTGGTAATATTATTAGGGTGAAGAAATATTCCACTCTAAACTAAACTCTTATCGAATTTTCCGTGAAATCAGTTACCTGGTAAACATAGGACCAATCCAGTGGGATATGAAGAACAAAGTAATAGCAGACTGATGAGTTCAGTAAGATTATTGTTAGATTATTATCAGATGAAATTAATTCATGATCGATCATATGAGTTTCGTTATAATATCGATGATGTCTCGGGAGATCTTCAGGTCTTCTTATTGTACTGGTACTTAGCTATTTGAAATATCAAACACTCATAGATTGAATAAATTTCAACTTATCATTGACTTGTTATTGAGTAAACAAAAAGGACAGATTTTCTATGTTACTCTATACAGGAGAGCCTCTTATCATGAAGATACATACTCTCATGGATCACATCTTTAATTCATTGTGGCTGGTGCACACACGTGTAAAGTGCTTTTAAAGCTTTCTCGATAGGTATTTCAGATAGAGAAAGTATATTGATCGAATGAAGAGTAATTTTCCAAAATCTTCTCCGAATTGAGAGCTTCAAACAGAAATATAATAAAAAACTTCATTGATAGAATGATACAAAGACTTATTGATCAATATTGATCCGTAGGTCATATTAATAATGAAGATTTGGATATTTCGGTGAACTACCTCTATCAATATCAAGTATATTTGCCGTCTAAAAAGTTGGCAAACATCTCATGAAGACACTGAAGGCGTCATTGATAAGTCCATCTCAAGTGAAACTCTTACAAACTCTGCAAGTAATGGGGTTCCAGAGTCCCCAATAATCTAAAAATTTGCTGCCAAAGGAATGAAGAGTATGATATCTCAAAGAGGCTTTGGATAAAAGTAATATTGAAAATTCTGAAGTTTTTTAGAAGAAGTAGCGAATTTCATATCTTCTCCACGGAAGGTTATCAGCATCCATGTTTTACTTACAAGAAGGAATGCCTTCTATGTCCACTTAAACAAAATTGATTCTTTGTTCAGGAAGAATAATTAGTTCGACGCTGTATACAAGTTAAAACAAAATTATATTTGTCATAACGAGACAATTTCTCCATGATTGAGACTCATTTTGTCATCCATTGAGCGGTGTATTTAGCAGGAGAATGAATTTTCATGTTATAGTGTCAAACATCCATTTTTTCTTGATTTCAATTATTTCAACATTATGAGCTTGTAAGTTGAATGTATTTTGAATAAAAAATTAATTAATTAATTAATTAAATTTGGAATAGGAATATTGCTGTACTTCTTCCTTATTTAAAAACTCGAGTCTGTCAATTATTATATTGATTCTTTCCCTCACTCTAGGAATGGTTTCTAGAGATGTAAAAAACCGCTCCCAAGTGCTTTAGCAGTATGCTTTCTCAAAGAGGCTTCAAAATCACCCACGAAACAAAACTTACGTCAATTTTTCTTCTTCTTAGCAACGGTTGCTAAAGAGCTAATTGGGAAGATTTTGTGCCCTTTGCCGTCGAAAATGATGAAAATGGGTAATAAATTAATCATTTCCAACCTTCGTAGCGGTTGCTATGGAGCAAATATAACAATTCAGTGTCCTTGGCCATCGAGTGTGACTTAAAACTGATTTTCCGGCTTCCGAAGCAACGGTTGCTATAGGGAACAAACGGTTCCCTAGCAACCGTTCCCTATGTAAACAAACGGTTGCCAAGGATATCAACAGTGGTTGCTATGGGGAATATCTCATCGATTCTCATCATTCATTGACTCTCATAGCCCCAGTGAGCACTTATGAGGATTTTTGAGATGACACGTTAGAAACGGTTGCTAAGGAAATAACCAACGTGTGCAGGATCGCGACTCATGTTGGGCGAGTTGTAGGCCGGAGAAGCGCGAGAACAAGAAAAAACGATTGCGGCGCATTTCAATCACAAATCTTGACACTGCAGTACATGTTAAAAACATATAAAAAGAAATAAAACTCACTAATAACCCAATTAAATTTTCAATATCGGTTAATTTTTGAGTTTGAAACATAAGTACAAGAATATACATTTTTGTTTATTTATTTTTTGCACAACAGGTTTAGTGCATCCTTCATTAAGACTACAAAATAACTTACAGTTTTTAATAGTAAAGAATATTCGTTTTCATTTACTAATAATATTTCAGTCAGCTGTATTTGTAAATATAATAATAATATATAACTGCGTCCGCGTTGTAAGTACTTGCTGTCTGACAGCCAGAACAGTCGTCGCGTTTTTCACTGTATGATGCATATACTATATATATATACTATTATATTAAAGGACAGCCTGTTTTTTTGTGGCCGCTAATCTCAAAAACTACTGAACCGATTTTTATGAAATTTTGATACTTGATTCTTGACCACTCCAGGCATGTTTATGGATATGTGGCGTTCCGAAATTTTGAGTAGAAACCGAGAAATAGACAATGCATTTTTCTGTGGTGGGGGTAACTGACCAAATACCATGGCGCGCCAGTAGATGGCGAGGCGTTGAGTCACACGTGTATAAGGTATAGCGCGGCGCTCTCTCACAAGAGAGTCAGCGTTCTATTGGCTATATAGGAGAGCTTGAAAATGAGCTCAGCCTCTTTCTGGGATCTTTTGAATCCCAGTTCCCTGATGCCAAATGATTTCGGTGACAATGCCTAGACCCAGAAGTAACATTGGGCGGTAGACGATTAGAACCAGACGAACGCAAGCTGTTCGTCAGAATCGAATAATTGAAGCCCCATTCATAGTACGTGGAAGATCTGCTTTTGAATATGATCCATCAGAAAATTACGCTAATTTAAAAGATATTGTAGTTGAATCTATGAATAAAGATGAAGCTCCTGGATTGTGCAAATTGATTGATTTCGGTCTACCTACGCCAATTCGTGGTCCACGAAATGTTTGTGATCTCGATAATGCTTCAAAGATTCCATATAACATAATGGGATTGCGTGATTGTTTGGAATCTAATATACCTAAAGTGGCTAACTAAAGACCTAAATTAATATTAGCTCAAATTCGTATTTTGGGTGCTTTAGTTTTAGCTGTTGCATCTTCAGGTTCTTGCAGCAACTCTTCTTGCTGGAGGCAAAACTGCCCATTCCACGTTCAAATTACCTTTGAACGTTTTCATTGGCCAAGATACAATATATTCAATGAGAAAAAATAGTCCTTTATGCAAAATTATCGAAGAAACTTCTCTTATAATATGGGATGAATGTACTATGAGTCACCATTCGCATATTGAAGCTCTGGATTGCACATTACGAGATTTAAAATCTATCAGCAAACCTATGGGTGGAATAACTTTCGTTTTCTCTGGAGACTTTCGGCAAACTTTACCTGTGATTCAAAAAGGAACTCGCGCTGACATTGTGAAAGCATGTTTGAAGTCGTCTTCAATTTGGAATTTGATAGAAAAATTTGATATACGAACAAATATGAGAGCTCACATTGGAGGTGGGGGATTTGCAATTTCCTTTAGAACTTCTAAAAAATAGAGATGGGAAAGTATTAAATGAAAATGATTACATAAATATTGATACAAGAGTAGGAACGACTGTTAATACAGTCATGGACCTGATTTCTAAAGTCTATCCAGAAGTTGAAAGTCTTTCTCACAAACCTTTCAATTGGTTATGCGGAAGGGCAATCATAACGCCTCGAAATGCTACCGCTCATAATATTAATAATATTATTTTGGGAAAGATCGATGGAGAAATACGACATTATCATTCTATCAATACAGTGATTAACATTGATAAAGTTGTACACTACCCTCAAGAATTTCGGAACTCTCTTGATCCTTCAGGATTTCCACCTCATGACTTGAAATTGAAAATTGGTTCTCCAATAATGCTACTACACAATCTAAATCCTCCCAATTTAAGTCATGGCACAAAGTTGCAAATTAAAGTTATGCAGGAAAATGTAATCGAAGCAACTATTCTTACAGGACCTGCAGCTGGTATAAATACCTTAAACAGTATTTATATCTCGCATACCTATGATTCCATCAGACTTACAATTTCAATCCAAACGAAACGATTACAATTTCCTGTGAAACTTTCTTTCGCCTTGACGGTCAACAAATCTCAAGGACAGACCTTCAAGTACGTAGGGATAGTTTGCAAACAGAATGTTTTCCACGCAGCCCATTGATTGTTGCTCTTTCACGGTCAGGGGATGCACGTAACCAATTTATATTCATTCCTCAAAATTCAAGAACTAAGAACGTCGTTTATCCAGAAGTCTTATAAATTTCAAATCCTCAGATACATGAAAATTACAACTCCAAGGATAACAAAGTATCAAATTATACAAAGTTTACAAATAAATACATGTCATACGAGTTTTTTAACAATAAATGAGAATAACATTTCGAACTCAATACACATATTCGCGGGCGAAGCCGCGACGGGGGACGCTAGTATATATATATATATCAAAAAAACCTTTTTTAGAAAAAGTAAAAATGTTGCGTCAAGCATGTGGCAGAACTAGTTTATCTCTTATATTGCTTAAAAAAAAAATGAAATCCATAATAGACACATGAGTCAATCTATTATTTCATCAGTATTCATTCAGATTAATTCTCATATAGTTGGAGTATTACGTATTCTTATTACAGTTTACATACTATAGAAGACGTTGTCAACTTTAACTAACCAATTACGAAAAAACTTACCAGAATGCTCTTAGGTAACTCAGCAATTATTTGAAGAACTAATGACGAACCAAATTGACGCCACTTGGTAGGATCGAATATCTTTGAATGCCTTATTAAACTGACATATAATATTCTTCATTACCTATTTATTTCATTACCTATTTATTTTTAGTTAAACGGTTTCACAACCTCTCCTCAATCGTTTGATTCATTTCAAATATATTTTTGTATCGTAATTGCAATGCAGTTAATCCTATAATTCAGATAGACTTTATATATTCTTGTATTATCAATACTTTCATTGTCTTTCAAAGAGACAAATATTAATAATTCAAACTATTGATCATATGTCTCAGTAAATTATAAATATTTCTATAATATTTCTATGATAATTTTTACATCCAGTGATTTAGTGAAATATTATTATTCTTAAGACGTTAAAAATGCCTACCAAGTGGCGTCAATTTGGTTCGTCATTAGTTCTTCAAATAATTGCTGAGGTACCTAAGAGCATTCTGGTAAGTTTTTTCGTAATTGGTTAGTTAAAGTTGACAACGTCTTCTATAGTATGTAAACTGTAATAAGAATACGTAATACTCCAACTATATGAGAATTAATCTGAATGAATACTGATGAAATAATAGATTGACTCATGTGTCTATTATGGATTTCATTTTTTTTTTTAAGCAATATAAGAGATAAACTAGTTCTGCCACATGCTTGACGCAACATTTTTACTTTTTCTAAAAAAGGTTTTTTTGAGGATTTCAATTCTTTTTACGGAGTATAATATATTATAAAAATAATAATCAATAAAATGTATATGCATTAGCGTCAGTAATAAAATTAAATAGATATTTTTCCAAAATGCAAATATTTATATGGATGAGCGATACACAAAAAAAATATATGTAATCAGTAGAAAATAATTAATCTATTATCTGAATTTAAGACAAGGCATCAAAATTTATCACATGTTTTTTTATAACTATTTTTACATAGGCAAATGGTGGTTTAGGGTTTAGGATGATGATGTCGGCATGTCGACTGAATATTTGAATAAGGATATAACCTGATACCCGATAATGTCCAGGTGGCTAGGGTCGCTGATGACAGTGTCCTGAGGGTGCGCTTCTGGTATTTTTGTTTGAGGAAGCTGACTACTTTGACTACCTGGACATCATTAAGGTCCAGAGTCAGCTACTTGGAACACTGTCATCGGGTACCCTGGCTACCTGGACATCGTTCGGGTCCAGGGTAAGCTACTTCAATCAAAAATACCAGGAGCGCACCCTTGGAACACCGTCAACGGGTACCCTGACTACCTGGACATCGTTCGGGTCCAGAGTCAGCTGCTTTAAGCGAAAATTTCAGGAGCGCACCCTTGGAACACCGTCATCGGGTACCCTGACTACCTGGAAGTCGTTCGGGTCCAGGGTCAGCTGCTTCGAGCGAAAATTCCAGGAACGCACCCTTGGAACACCGTCATCGGGAACCCTGACTATCTGGACTTCGTTCGGGTCCAGGGTCAGGCACTCCAATCAAAAATACCAGGAGCGCACCCTTGGAACACCGTCATCGGGTACCCTGGCTACCTGGACATCGTTCGGGTCCAGGGTCAGGCACTCCAACCAAAAATACCAGGAGCGCACCCTTGGAACACCGTCATCGGGTACCCAGACTACCTGGACCTCGTTTGAGCCCAGGGTAAGCTACTCCAACCAAAAATACCAGGAGCGCACCCTTGGAACACCGTCAACGGGTACCCTGACTACCTGGACATCGTTCGGGTCCAGGGTCAGCTGCTTTAAGCAAAAATTCCAGGAGCGCACCCTTGGAACACCGTCATCGGGTACCCTGACTACCTGGACATCGTTCAGGTCCAGGGTCAGCTGCTTCAAGCGAAAATTCCAGGAGCGCACCCTTGGAACACCGTCATCGGGTACCCTGACTACCTGGACCTCGTTTGAGCCCAGAGTAAGCTACTTCAACCAAAAATACCAGGAGCGCACCCTTGGAATACCGTCAACGGGTACCCTGACTACCTGGACATCGTTCGGGTCCAGGGTCAGCTGCTTCAAGCGAAAATTCCAGGAGCGCACCCTTGGAACACCGTCAACGGGTACCCTGACTACCTTGACATCGTTCGGGTCCAGGGTCAGCTGCTTCAAGCGAAAATTCCAGGAGCGCACCCTTGGAACACCGTCAATGGGTACCCTGACTACCTGGACATCGTTCGGGTCCAGGGTCAGCTGCTTCAAGCGAAAATTCCAGGAGCGCACCCTTGGAACACCGTCATCGGGTACCCTGACTACCTGGACCTCGTTTGAGCCCAGGGTAAGCTACTTCAACCAAAAATACCAGGAGCGCACCCTTGGAACACCGTCATCGGGTACCCTGACTACCTGGACATCGTTCGGGTCCAGGGTCAGCTGCTTCAAGCAAAAATACCAGGAGCACACCCTTGGAGTACCGTCATCGGGTACCCTGACTACCTGGACCTCGTTTGAGCCCAGGGTAAGCTACTTCAACCAGAAATACCAGGAGCGCACCCTTGGAACACCGTCATCGGGTACCCTGACTACCTGGACATCGTTCGGGTCCAGGGTCAGCTGCTTGAAGCGAAAATTCCAGGAGCGCACCCTTGGAACACCGTCATCGGCTACCCTGACTACCTGGACATCGTTCGGGTCCAGGGTCAGCTTTTCCAAGTCAGAATACGAGGAGCGCACCCTCGGGACGCTGCCATCGGCGACACTAGCTACCTGGACATTATCGGGTATTAGGGTATATGCTTATTCAAATAAAACTCAAGTTGACACGCTGACATCGGCATCCTAAATTACCATTTGCCCGTGTAAAATCAATTATAAAAAAAAACATGGAATGAATTTTGATATGTCTTGTCTTATCTTCTGTAAGTTTGAAAAAATCTGCAGTTCTTTTCGTTGAATCTATGGGACACGGCCAATAGTTTTGCCATATTCTTTCTAACTATAATACATTAATAATTTACTTTCAATCCCATGGTTTCAAATCTACGCGGGAAGCAAGAGCATGTAAACGTGTTATGTACTATGCGTGAACATAGCTGCTTTATCAGGCTACCGCGGCTAACTTCATGGTAATAAGAAAAAATGATCTGAACAAAAATCTGGTCGGGAGAAAAAAGTAGTGGATCGCTTGACACGGTACTCCAAACTCATTATTGCGAACGAGTTTTTGAGTATTTCTTTTTGTCAATTGCTAAATTGGAATGCTAGATGATCATGAAATCCTGTTTCGCATCCAAAAAAAGTCGTTTTGGCTAAATTAAAGCCAATGTAAAAGTCGAGCGTGCAATCTCAAACATTATATAGTTGCGGTGTCTTCTGCTTGACGCATGGAACACTACCGCGTTCCGTGATGCGTAACAGACGCCATGATACGAGAATCGAGATAACTCGCAATCGCTCATCGCCGTCGAGGTGGCGCGCCCCTGGATTATTGTAAAATGAATAAAAAACGTTTGATTATAAATGTAAATTTTTATTCAAACTTTATATAAATACATATGATTTATCTTCTTGGGGGAGTTTTCACACCAAGTTCTGGAATTAACGGTAGTCCATTTCCATGGCTTTTTCCCATGATCAAAACCACTTTTTTATAAACTTTGCCCATTTCTACTGCTTCTTCGACCTGATTGCCAGTTCTGTTATTAAATTTGTTAAGTTCGTCATTCTCTGCTCTGGCGTGTGAACGAATAGTCTTCCAAAACTGCAATATAATGGGAAAAATTTATTACAACAGTTAATAATATTGTTTGATTTATTGTTTCGTAGTATACTTATATTTTGCCAGCAGTGTCCGTTGGAATGCCAAGAGCATTCATCCGCTCTGTAATCTTCTCCCAACATTTTGCTTTCGTAGCAACTCCATTGCGGCCCAAAAAGCTGTTGTTGGCGAAGTGTTTATGCTCTTACATATATTCAAGGAACCATTCCATCTGCTCTCTTGAAACGTTGTATCTGGTAATGAATAGTGAATAATTTCAATTGTTAATGGTCTCCATACATTGAAGTATATTTTATTCTAATAATTTTAATATAACACACTTACTGTCTCTCCATATTCGGCATTTTTTTAGACACAAAATTACGTGATACTGCTCAAAAAATGTTTACAAACGTCGGTTCCCCTGTGTACTGACCGTTGGGAGCACTTGCGAGTTTTCATATGATAAATTTACGTTCGACTCGGACCTCGTGACCGTTTTGTGACATAATGTTACCAAGCTCAAAGCATGTCTCCTGTCAGTGCGTGTTATACGACTTCATTATCGTTATTATTTATTTCCCGCGCTCGCGGTACGTTACTCCCAGGATTAGTCTATTTTTGCCCTTGACAGTTGATTCATCGATTGTAGTATTCAGATAATTTACAGCATGTCAAATAAGAAGTAAGTGTTAATAAAATTAATAGAATAATCAAACATATTTACAACCATGAGGTAAGATGTTTGTAACATGCTTAGATATTTTTATAATTCAAAAAATTACATTATATTCCAGGAATAAAGAAGTCCCTAATGCGAAGCAAAGAGCATTGATGGACAGTTTTGAGGAGAAACATCCAAACCTCTCAACCTCAACATCGATGGAATTGCGGCAGGAATATACCGATGCATTGAATAACGCTGGACCACCAGTGAGAACAATGCAAAAGTGGCAACAAGTAATTTATTCATTTATTTATTCATTCATTTGTTATTTTATTTAAGAATAAGAACCTTATTTTTCATTTTGTAGTCGTTCAAGGATAAGGTAAGAAGAAAAAATGATCCGAAAAGTGCAAGTGGTCCAAGCTGTACGAAACAGATTGATGATCACCTTATTCCCGATGTACCTGCAGAATCTATCAGCCCACTGCTTCCAGTAAGCAGCTATCCAAAGCAACCTGTTAAACAGGATGAAAAAATAGATACTGTGCGCACAGGTATGATGGTATAATTTTTAAATTTTCTTTTTAAGTATTTGTTAATCCAATATTATTTACAGACAATCTTCTCCCAATGGAGTTATTACCAAGCATAAAGTGGGAGGATGTGAAGGATGTACAAGGAATTGAAATTTCTGATGTATTGTCCGATGTGGAAGATGCTGCAGTACAAGAGAGCCAAAATGTTGAAAATACCCAGTCTTGTGACGAGCCTTCTGTTGAACTGGACGACAGTATGAAACCATACTTTATACGGACGAATTATTATCTGACGGATCGATATAGCTGATCGAACGGTTCACTTTTTCATCGTGAAAAATTGTATGATGACGATGCGTGGGCGTGAAGTATATACTGGAAAATTGGTGTTTCAATTTTTTACTCTGAAGCGTTCAAAGAAATCGGTTAGGTTTTGAAATGGTGCGAGTTCGGATATTCCAGATCGAAAGAACATCGAATGAGCTTACATATCCATGGCGAGAATTTTGGAAATATTGATGCTTGGGCTCGGAATATGGGGAAAATTGACTTCTAGCAAGTTGTGCCACATGAATCGGGGAAAGAAATCTATGAATCAATTTACTTCGATACTCCATACAATTACAAACTTCTCAATGAAAAATAAAGACAGCCTGAAATACAAGAAATATAAAAGTTTAATCAAAATTAAGGTTTAGATACTGATTATGTGGAACACTTTCTAAAATATCTCTGCACGTACCCCTAGCGATTCCAAATATGGCGAAAATCTATTCAAAACCGATCATGTTCATAAATTGAAATAGATCACACAGAAATCACATGTTTCATATGGATCTTTATTATTTTTCCAGCATGGTCTGTGACTTACTCTTTGGCAAATATTGCACTTATACATTTCAACATCCCAACGTCTGAAACATAATTGACATGTTTGCGCCATATTTTCTGATTCCTTCAAAATTCTCTTCGCTAATTCAATTCGATAACTATCTATATCAAAGTTATATGCATAACTGGACTGTCGGCCAATAATATCCATATAGTAAATTATGAAGACTCCACAATTGATTGAATCATTCTCCATATTTTGCAATGGGCGATTAACGTCTGTATGAGTATACTCAAAAATCCATGGCGTATCAATGAGAGAGTTCCGGATATTTCTTGATTTGCACCAAACCTTATAATCATTGAAATGACCCCATGCGACTTTGAAATGATCAAGCTGTGGAGTTGTTGATCTGTAGAAAGGATCCAATAACTGAACACTATTTCTGTCCAAATTAAAAACAAATAATCGCCAATGATGATTATAACAGTAAGGTATCAAGATTGTGCCTGCTTTTGGAAAATTCATCCTGAAGAGATCCCAGTTTTGATCTGGTTCTTTGAAACAGCCTCGTTTTTTCTGCATCTGCTTGTGTTCATCAAATAGATTGGTAGCTAATTTATAACTTACAAAAATGGTATTCTTCCATTGTTTTTCAAACAATGTTGCACAAGCATCTAGAACATCGCCAATTATCTGACTTCCAGGCTGTAATGATTGAAACTCTGGAGAATGTAGAAATATTTCTTGCTTATGATTCTTATCAGATAACTTTATGTATCTCGTATATCTACTGATTGAGTATTCAAATTCGCCTAGTCTATCTTCATATTTTCTGCCATTTTTCACTTTGTAGGTGTAGTGGAGTTTGTTGAAATAATACTCATGATCACTTATCAATCCATTATCCATAATTTTTATTACTTTATTTCCAATACTGTGATTTATTTCAGGCATATTAGACTCATCCAAATTCTCATAATTTTCAAAGCTTTCTTCAGGTACATATTCCGAGGTGATTTTGGGGGTATTTTCATAGTCTAGATACACTGGTGAATCTTTTTTGATGTCGATAACGATGTTCTCTGATGCTTCAGTTGGATTAGTGATATCTACACGGTAATTTTTGACACCTTCTTCTATTTCACGAGCGAACTTCTTATGAAAGCGTTCTTCCTCTTGACATTCTTCCAAATATTCACGAGTGAGCTCTAGTCCTTTATAACTATCGTAATTATCAATTTTCCTTACTTCTTTTATTTTATCGTTCACATGTAGTTTATATTGCTTTATCAAATAATAGTTCGGCTCAAATGCCATCAACCCTCCAACATCAATTATGTACTGTGAGGTCAGCAATATACCTCGAGTAGTTGAGAAGCTCTGTGATGATCTTATTGGAGTCTTTTGTAGGTATAATTTGCTAAAAATACGTTCACATCCTGCATTTGAAATCGGGAATATCAGGTAATCCAAGGCGAACTGCGATAGTAATTTGAATGACAGATTGTGACATTTATCAACGAACATGCTCATTTCGTACCAAAATTTATCGGGCTCCGTTTCACGTATTATTTCAGTATCGATTGTGCACTTTAACAAATTTTTCCACTCTTCATTAATTTGAGCTTCATTACCATTACTCAAAGATGGAGCGTGACGGAAAAGAGTATCTAAATCAGAATATTGTGTCTTGTGAAACTCAGGGTCGATGGCATTCTTTGGGTTGAAACAAACTATATGTTGGGGAAAATCGTCCGTGAATTTACACCTCTCTTTTAATTTCAACAGAGCTCGGATATAAAATAGATGCAGTGTTCGTTGAAAATTCTGATAGTTTCGTTGTCTACAATACGTTTTTTCTTAGCTTCTAAAAGCTCGTTCACTACTACTGCATTCAATGGTTTCCATTTAGATGAATCTTTCGGATCTACATCTTCGAGTGCTACGTATCTCAAGTATTCTGATTTCATATATAGTGATAAGAGATAACTGTACAACTGCCTCATAATAGGGCCAGCTTCAGGGGTTAGAGCTTTCTCAAATTGCAGTATTTTATTAGCCGTGAACAACTTTGCAAATATGAAAAACATAAGTAAATGGTACAATTCGTGAACTGGATTAGAAAAATAAAGAAATAGAGTTTGTTCTGGAGGCTCAACTGATAGATTTGATTTTTTAGATTTGCATTCAGCTTCAAAATATTTCATATTAAGGGTCCAATTTCGATGCATCCGTTCCAGAACTAAATATTTATTCAGCCATCGCGTATCGCAGTTTTTAACAATGGTATGCTCTGGAACGGCAGATTTTTCCTGAAGTACTTTCAATGCGTGCTTCCTATTGGCACTAAGAGAAAAGTAACCTGAATATATACTCGTGATTTGATCGTATATTTCTGGTAGTACTTTTATTGCATCTTTAGCACATAAATTTTCGATGTGAGCAGCACATTTGATTATTTGTAAATTTGGAATATGTTCTTTTAATCTGGAAGAAACTGAGTTCCACGCACCCATCATTACATTAGTTGTATCAAAACAACAAAAAGAACAATTTTCTATCAAAGGAATATCCATTCTTTCAAAAGAATCAATTGTTTTCTCACTCAAAGTATCAGCATCCGCTCTTGAATTACGTATTTCAGCGTAGTTTAGTGTACGCGTATTACCGATATTTCACGACTCTCCCTAACAGTTTAACAAACATCGAAAAAGTAATGACGTTTTTACTGCAAGAAGCTAAGTTTGCTGTAAGCGCGTGCGCTCTAAACTCGGAAGCAGCATCCTCGTCCGCGTCAAGAGCGAATTATAATAATAAATATGTACAAAAGAAGCAAGCACAACAAGCATTACCGGTCGCCGCATACGCTGCGATAACGATCCGAGTGATATTGCCGATAACAATGGCGCGAAACGTTCGTGCAAAAATTGTCGTAAAAAGGGTCATTGCATAACTGAATGTAGAAATTTTGCGCGTGAGTATCCAAGCAATCGATGGAATTTAGTTAGAAAACTCCGACTCTGCTTCCGCTGTCTCAAAAGCGGACATCTTAGAATCGCGTATGTCATGTAACGATAAAAATTCTGTATGTAACATTTGTAAGAAAGCGCATCATACACTTCTGCATAACAATGCACAGCGAGCTTCGAATCAAGAATCAAATTCTGAACATGTAATGCACGCGCAAGCACTTGCTATGGATGAATCTGGAGAGAAGCGCGCATGACTAGATGATAGGAGAGGAATACTTAGAATAATTCCAGTTAAAGTTATCCAAAGTGAAACCACTCCAAAATTGCTATTGAAAGACTGTGGAGCAATGCTGTGACTACTAGTTGTCAGAAAGTGCAGCTGGAAGTCGAATGCGCGAACGGCCTAGTTAAAATCGATCATGTGATGACAGTTGCAATATTAGATTTACCCTCGTCTTCAATCTCGCGAGAAATGGTTAAATTGATTTGGGAGCGCGCAAAGATATCATTGAAGCCGTATCAAAAAGCAAGGCCGCGCATTCTCATAGGGCAAGATAATTAGCGCACGATAGTTACTCGTGAATTTCGCGAAATAACGGGTAGCGATTTGGCAATTTCGCGTTTGTCGCTTGGATGGGCCGTGCACGGTTACGTTACCACGGGGACCGGACCGGACCCAGATCGATCAACACGTTAAGTCAGATAACTGTCGACGAGCAAGAGCATTACGCGCATGAATTCGAAAGACTCGATCAAATACTCCATTTTTATATAAACTTGGAAAACTGGGGTGTAAGCGACGTTCACGCAAAACATCATGAGATCGATAAAGCAATGAAGATTCTAGAAGAAACGAGTAAAAAGACGGAAAGAGCTAAACGGGATTGCTTTGGCGAAATGAATCGATACCGAAAATCGATAGTAAAGCGACGGCGGTCAAACGCTTGTATTCTCTCAATAGAAAATTAGACCAAAATTCAGAATACGCTGCAAAATACATTACTGAGATGGACAGATTGATGAAAGCAGGATATATCGTCAAGGCCAGTCGAGATACCGAACGCGAGCGCGAATGATTCGTTCCGCACTTTGGAGTAACAAGCCAGGAAAAATCAGAACTGTATTTGACGCGGCAGCAAAATTGACCGGAATTAGCTGAAACAATTTGCTATATACAGGTCCTATCTTACTAGAATCTCTTCCTGGAGTAATTTTACGGTTCCGCAAATTTAGCTACGCCGTGAAAGCGGATATTAAAGATATGTATTGGCGTGTACGTTTAATTAAAAAAGATTGGGGAGCGCAAAGCCTTTTGTGGAGAGGAATGTCGCGAGATAAGCCACCGGAAATTTACGAAGTGCGTAGGCTGATGCAAGAAACAACATGCGCATCGAGCAATACCTTGTTTGTTAAAAATAAAAATGCGCAAAGGTATTCGCGAACTAAGCCGAAAGCGGCGCGTAGCATAGTAAAAGGGTGTTATGTGGACGATTATCTTGAAAGCGCGGAAACTATCGACGAATTACAACAACTTATACGCGACGTCAGCTTAATAAACGGAGAAGCCGAGTTTTATATGCACGGATGGGCGTCGAACGAACCCCAAACAATCAATGTGGTACGCGAAGAGATAAAGCTGAGTAACGGAAAAGATGTTGATCTTTGCGATGGAAAAGAGCGTATTCTTGGCTTATATTGGGATACGCAGACAGATAGTTTAGGTTTCAATGTCGGCCTGCACAAGATCGCGCCCCGTGTCGCGAACGGAGGAAAACCGCCAAATAAAAGAGAATTTTTTAGTATCGCGATGTCGGTCTACGACCCTTTGGGAATTTTAGCGCCGTTCACACTCGGAGCCAAAATAATAATGCAAGATATTTGGCGTAGCGGGATAAAATGGGACGCTGACCTTTGCAAAGAAGAATACGCCAAATGGTTGATATGGCTTAGCGCCTTAAAGAAAATGCGCGAATGTAAAATTCCCAGATGCTACATTATACCAGGAATGCGCTATGAAAACGTACAACTGCACGTATTTTGTGACGCAAGCCAAAAGGCAGTAGCGACCGTCGCGTATCTGAGAGTCACGGGCGTCGATAGCAAAATTAATTTAGCGCTTGTTATGTCAAAATCCAGAGTTGCGCCGTTGAAACCGATGACGATGCCGCGCCTAGAGCTCCAAGCCGCTCTTCTAGGAGCTCGATTGGCCAAAACGATCGCCGATGAATTAGAATTTGAGATACACGAACGGTATTTTTGGTCAGACTCAACCACAGTAGTTCAATGGATACGTTCGGAACCGCGTAATAAGTTAGTATTTGTGGCAAATTGTCTTGGAGAAATAAGCGAGCTAACACGCGTATGCGAGTGGAATTGGATGCCCACTGCGCTGAATTCCGCGGATGACGCGACACGTTGGGGTGGACGCGCAATGCAAAACGACGATCGGTGGTTAACGGGACCTACATTTTTACGAGATACTAAAGAGAATTGGCCGAAACCGAAAGTTTTATCGAAGAAAGAGATTTCTGATAACAAGGCGCGTTAAGATTCGCGGCGCGCGCGATTCGAGGCGCGTAAAGAATTCGTAGGTGTAATGTCCGCAGCAAAACAAGATTCAGCGTTTATCTCAAACACTCTTGGATGGACAGGGTTAGTAATGCTCGCGCATCGACTGAGAAATCTTGTAAAACTCGCGTTCAAAAGACCAAGAGTCGAAATGTCGACCAAAAGTGTCGAAGCGGCAGAGAAATTTTGGTTTATTCGTATTCAAAAAGAGTGCTTCGCAAATAAACTAAATTCACTAAGGCATAATCAGAGCATTAGAAAAGATAGTAAATTAAATAATCTAAAGCCTTACGTTGACTCGGATGGCATATTGAGAGCGAGCGGCGAGCCACAAAAATTAACGAGCCCGAATTCGAAAATTGTCCGATAATTCTAGATGCGAGCCACTTGAAAAGCGTTGGGGGGGGGGTAATGTTTACCTGTTTATCAACTAGAGCAGTGCATGTAGAATTAGCCGAAACATTGACTTCAAAGTCGACTTTGAACGCGATTCGTAGATTATCTGCTAGTCGTGGACAGCCGGCAGTTATGTACAGCGATAATGGGACAAATTTTGTAGGTGCAAATAAGGAATTAAATGATGGGTTCGCGAGTCTCGATAAGAATTCATTGAAAAAATATGCACTAAACAGAAAAATGAAGTGGATTTTCAATCCACCGGACGCGTCGCACATGGGGGGAGCGTGGGAGCGTATGATACGATCCGTAAAAACCGCGTTAGAGTATGCATTGAATGGAAATAGTCATAGTGGCAGCGAAGTTCTAACGACAGTGCTAGCTGAAATTGAACACACAATAAATTCTCGTCCGTTAACGCACGTTCCCGTAGATCCACGTGACGAAGAAGAAATAAATCGCCTGATAAATCGCCTGACAAATCACCTGACTTATCAACTGACTTTTTAAAGTAGGGACACCAAATCATTTCCTCATCGGCTCGTCTTCCGGTCATTTAAATTTAACTCGGTATCAAGCGCACACCGCCAATTCACGCGAACAGTTTGAATTATCCCTGTAATTAGTCAAAACCATCTGGAAAAGATGGCTCCGTGAGTATCTACCAACATTGATTCCGACGCGTAAGTGGCAATCTGCTCAGCCACAACTAAAAGAGGGAGATATCTTTTTAATAGTAGATTATCAAGCACCGCGAAACGTATGGAGAAAAGGTAAAATCACGCAAGTATGTCCCGGTCACGATGGCGTAGTAAGAGTAGCAAAAGTACGCGTCGGGGATAAAGAATTCACCAGACCAGCTACCAAACTCGTGAAATTATCGAACACGCATGAAGTCTAGCACCACAAAGCTGCTAGACTGGGGGGAGGATGTGCAGGATCGCGACTCATGTTGGGCGAGTTGTAGGCCGGAGAAGCGCGAGAACAAGAAAAAACGATTGCGGCGCATTTCCGATCATACATCTGGTCCGAACCGCCGCCACCGCGTCAATAACAATTAAGTTTAGGACTGTCGAAAAACGCCGAACCGAATATTAAGGAGCGTGAGATCCCCGGTCATAAGCGAAACGGACATGGATTTAGAAGCGTGACGCATTAGGCGCGTCCGGCAATAAAACGCGCATGGAGCGTAGGCAAAGCGCCTGGGACCCATCGAGCCGCTCAGTCAGTGGGCCAGTGGGCCAGTGGCTCAGTGGCTCAGTGGGCCTCACACGTGGCGTCCGCTGAGACGCCACGTGTGAGGCCCACCAAGATAGTCTACCTCTTTGCACGCGCGAACGGTATGCGGTCGACGCGCGCCGACCCTATTGAGCCGCTCAACGTTCCGCCGGCAATAAACGGTGTGCAACCGCCGCGCTCGGGCCCGCCGCGCACGGGGCCCCCCGCGCCGAGCCGCATAGCCTCTGCAACCGCAATAAACCATGCGAGAAAAGTAAACAGCTCGCAGGATTAGCGTCACTCGTGCGAGCGCTCAGCGAAGGTGCATTTGTACGAGCGATCGAGTGCACGCGTTGAACGCAAATATATAAACGAGCGAATGCGACACAGTTGACGAAACTATGAGCGAATTGCGAATCAAATGTAGTATAAATAAAGAATTTATAATTTTGAGTGCAATGCTCGCAGATGTTTAAGATACGCCTCTTGCCAGTTAACGGGCGTCAAAAGGACGGTCCCGCTCATTTTTCGAGAGAACGTTTAGTCGCGCCTTGCTCAGCTGTTGACGTGCGCGAGCCATGAGGGCATTCGCGGCCGTAAAGCCGATATCGATAAGGGAGCTTTGCTCTATTCAGCTAGGGGAAGCGGCAACGCGAACCCGAGGCTGTTGGCTGTTCAGCATGAGCAAGGCCGGCGAGGAGGGCCCAAAGGGCGGGGCCTCCACCCCCACGCTGTGTCTCCGACTAGCAGAAGGAGAACCCCGCGCCGTGTCTTTGACTAGCGGGGGGAGCACCCTGCGCCGTGTCTCAGACTAGTGGGGGAGAAACCCGTAATTTTGATTGAACGGAGAAAAACAAGCGGGCGGGGACAGAGTTTTCCTGCCGCGAAAAATAAGAAAGATTGTCACTTTTCCGTTCTTGCTCGAAAGAGAGAGTACTTTGCTCACGATCGCTCAATTTGTCGCAATCGCGCGTTATTTTTGATTATAAGTTTATTATTGTATTCGGAATCTTATTTAAGTTTTAAATAGTATAGTTCGTCATTTAGTATAGTAAATATTTGTATTCTATTATAATTTTAATCATTTTAAAATAAACATTTATCAGTTAAATAGTGCTTTGAAGAATCAAATACACTTTCACACCTCAATCCCAGTCTCTCCCGAACACAACGGATTTTGCTGAAAATTGAATTCGGGCTAGATTTTGCCTCGACTAACCTGTGTGCAAAATTTCAAGACGATCGGACTTTTCCTTCGAGAGTTATTGTGGACGAAAAAAAACAGGACGCACACACACACACTTTTGGATTTCTATGTTTTTCGACCCGTGGATTACAAAAATCGAGGTCCTGAGGTCTGATTCGGTGCGTCGATTTTTGCCCCATTACATAGTATATTATGCACCCGAGCGAGGTTAGGCTATTTCGGCACGCGCAAACCTACCACCCTGGCTACGCTCGGGTCGCAAACGTTTTGCGTGCCGAAATCGCCTAACCTCGCTCAGGTGCATAATATACTATCTCTTTGAGAAAGCAAAAAGATCACCTTAGAAATATTAAGTCATTTCACTTCTTGCCACTAGTGGCTTGTGTCTGAATTTCAGGACGATTTGACCGTTCTTTCGAAGTATATTTTGTGGGGGAAAGAACGTCACACACGTATTTACATTTTGAGAATTCGAAGAGCACGTGCAACTTTAGCGGGATCACAATAGGTATGCGTTTCAATCGGGGTGAATTTTTAATGAATCGCTCGCAGCGTGAGTATTCATCCACATGGCCACATTGATATCGGATAATCCCATTACAGTCAGGAGAGAGGCTCCTAGAATGTAGCCTTGCATAAGAATGCCACGAGTCGATCCGTACTTTTCGTCCGATCGTTATCTCTGTTCTCGTCCATTATCTCCACTTCGACTTTCCTCACTGTATCGGCTCCACTGTTTTAAGTCTCGTAGAATAGCAAGAGAGATGGAAGTGGGAACTGGCAAGAGGAGCTGATAGTTGTTGGTGGTGGTGGTGGTAGCATAAGTCGAGACTCGCACCTACAAGCGCAAGCTGCTTCCGGTAAAGTTTAATTAACTTCTAAATCTTTCGCCTTTGATTATAATTTTCTCTCACTCCCCTTCCCTCAAGCCTTTTTGCTCTCCTTCAGAGGGCCCCACGCCCTCGGATTTTCTTTACTGAGACACGCTTTTTTCCTCTTTTCCAGCCACTTGTAGCCACCTCCGCAATTTCTTACTTTCCAGGTTTCTTCTGTCTTTAATCTTGCAGCCAAAGTCGTCAAAGGCAGGACACGAAGGAAAAATCCCATTCAAAATTTTATCATGATTGTTACATTATCCTCTTCAAGAATTAGTATGTTCATTCAATGGTAAATTGATTTTCCATTCATCATGAGTTGATGTTTTCTTCTTACTACTACATTGAAGACTTTTCGGTAATTTTTCGTTAGTTGATATTCAAGAAGGTGCTAAGTCTATATGATGAGACGTTCGTCTGTTAAACGATCTGCACAAAGAATTTATTATCGATCCTACTGATTAGATGAAGTTAACTAAAGTCATCGATTTCCTAAAGTATTACAGATGAATACATCTTTACAATTCGAAATATCTGACATACAGTCATGACATACAGTCACGAATGATAAAATATATTCAGGAGCGCTTTGCGCGCTCTAGGCACACGTTTCGAATTTATATCCATCCTACTGATAAGATCAAGCTAACTGAAGTCATCGGTTTCCTAAAGTATTCTGATTTTTTGTAATCATTTCAATAGATTTTCAATCCTAGTTTTCGTATTCTAATATCACTCTATTACACAGGCCAACAAAGTTTCATTCTTGGGAAGCTGTGGGTTATTTCCGAAGTAATTTTTTGCGTGTAATCCGAATCCGTCGCCATAGTCTGTCCATCATATTAGAATTCTAAGAAATTGGCGGTTATGTAATCGAAAATTATGTTTTTCAACTATTTTTGAGGTAATGTACTGTTTCTTAGGTCTTTTCTGTATCCAGTATCATTTAGTTTCAAAATTACTTCTTCCCTTCAAAATGAGTTTTTAAATGGTTTTGTATGATTTTTTTTCACATGGTTATACCTATTTTATAACCAAGATGACTTGTTTTGGGGAGTTTGGACCAAAATTGTGCTATGTCACAACAACAATCAAGAACCCTATTTTGTCAAATTGTGTTGTAGATGTTTATCTAATTAGGTGCTGCCATGTCACTTGATCATTCTTGGATTTTCTAACCCAAACAAGTAAATCATGAATTTCTCAACTTTTGATGAGCAACAAAGATTTAAAAAAGTTTTTCGTCCAAGCAGTAGCAAAGTGCCAACTTTGCGTCCTGGCATTTACAAAGAATGACACTTTTCTCCTGCGGGGTACGAAAAATTCCGAAATCCTGTAACCTATCTCGGGTGCGTAATATGTTATTTCCTTCACAATTGATTTTACTTCCAAAGAGATTTTCATCAGTTCAGTCAACCTTTTTTCGCCAACCAAAGAGTACCACAATGTAATTCATCAAAAGTTTTAATGATTATTATAGATTATATTTTTGAATCTTGAGTTTTATTTTATCTGTAAACCTTACAAAAGACGTAGAGAATGAGCGTCATTTGTGAAATTGTTAATATTAAAACCGTATGAAAGAACGATGACGAATCTTCTAAATCCTATGTCGCGTCGTTTCCCCAAAAACCGTTTCAATTTTCTTGCATTTATATGATTATTCTCAAAGACGCAGTGAATTTCTAGACACGCGTATGTACATTTCGAGTATTTCTATCATTCCGATAATCGTTCGCCCCAGTGCTCAACAACGGTTATGAATGAATCGAGTATTATTTCAGCAATGATTAAGAAGCTTGGGAACGGGCAACCATTGCATTACTGCGATGAAGTTTCAATAATCGGTAGGCAGCTGAAACTTCGTAGTGCATCGAATTCAGCAGCAGCAGCAGCAGCATCAGCAGTGGTGTGGTAGCGGGACGTCGTTAAGCGCACGGGCAATTTCCGTCAGCAAACACCGTCCACCGAGTGATGTCGGACGATCGAGCATCGGCATGATCGTTGCCCGAAAACAAGGGGGAAAGGAAGTGTACAAGGACTGCATACTCAGATTCGTAGCTTACAGTACGCAATTCAAGGCTGATGCTCACGTCTGGGTGCGTTTAGTGTGACACGTCGAAGTGCGATTCGCTAGTGAGGTTAAAAAATACTTTGCTACTTTATCAAAAATAATAAATGAGTTCATTGTAATGTAATCAATTGCAGTAAGGTCCATACTATCAGTTGCATATCTGTGATTCTACCAAATTTGTTTTTTAAAAGTCGCTACGAATTATAAACCATTACGTATCGAGCCTCGTTCTCACAATTACATGGTATTACTACTACTTCATAATGTTTCTCTGGGCTGAACGCGGCACATCGTCTACAGACTTCTTCTCTTCATTTAGACGTTTCTCCCAGCAAAGCCTAGACCACGAGTAAACGAGGACGATCAAAGTCACCTAAGTCATATAAAGATACATTGAAGAAGCGTAAAAAGCGAGATAGGTTTGATTCGAGTCTGGGGAAACGTTCACGATCACGGAGAGTAAGCATGGCGACAGGACTGATGAACCAAGCTCGAGCCAGTGCCGAGCTAGACTCTCCTTATTGGTGAGAATATTATACTCTTAAAACGACAGAAAGACTGTAAGGATTCTAGATGGTACCGAAGATATTCTCGGGAGAAATTCTCGGGATCTTTCTCGGGACAGGCGGATGACACAGTGCATCCTATGACCGACGCTCCGAATCAAGAGACTATTCTCGGCAATATTCTCGTAACCATCGACGCTCACGATCTAGTCTTCGGGAATATTATTATAGAAAATTCTCTTATGACAAATGTCCTTATGAAGATGAACCGCCCAATGGAAAATATTATCATCCACGTAAGGAAATGCTCTTGTCGCCGAGAACATTCCATGACTAGTTCTGACAGCCACAACAGCCGAGTTCACATAAGAGGTGCGACAAGAGCTAATCACGAATCTGATTAGCTTTGTTCGAGAGGCAAGACACATTCAGAACATTAATATTTGTAATGGTTCTTTTCAGGTAGTAAGAAAAGTACTTCAAAGGAAGGTAAAGTAATTGAAGGAACAGATAGCGAGAAAAATGTTAGTCTCAGTCATAAAGACTGAAGAAGAAAGACGAAGAAAGTCTCAATGCTGATATTCTGAAACTGTTAGGAGATGATCCAAATGTTGTTATTGGTACAAAATCCATTATACGTCAAGATTTACTCGCACATTCTTCAAATTTTACAGACATCACCAAAAACGAAAAATATGATTCATTGGGAGAATACCCAGCTATCGAGCGGCTGGAACAGCGAATATTGAATTAAAAATGTACTCGAGTGCTGTTCCAAAATATTGTTGAGAGAGATTATCATTTTTTCATGCTCATGCATACATGGGCACTATTGAAATATTGATACAAAGAAGTCGACAGAAAGAAAATTCTGAAATATTTGTGCGGTGGTCATAAATTACTAACTGAACTGTACCATACTCAGCTTACTGGCAGAAAATCTCTGACTCACACTTGAAAAATCAAGTCAATCCCTGCAAAAAATATCAACTGTGAAATAATTTGGACAAGGAAACTATTCAAAATGGAGGGGCCAACCTGCGAAACGAACGAGATAGTCAGGTGGGCCACAAGAAGAAATACTCGGTACCGAGCAGAGAGATAGCAGGACGACTTAAATATTTCATCAAGGCGTTGATGGTAGGAGGGTGGAAGAAAATTTTTAAAAATCTATTGATACTGTCAAACTATGGAATTTATTCTTTATTTTCTAGTTGGTGCAGATCGTTCTATAACTTTTTATAATGAATTAACATCAAGGCTAACCCATTCAATCTTTATTCTGAGGTCGTCGTATGAAGTCACGTTTTGATTCTTCGATGAGTTGAAAACGAACTCTCTTATTCAGATATCAATTTTTTTTCTCCAGCATCTAGAGTTTCACTAAAAAATGTACAATATTTCTTTGCTGGAATATAAATAAGTTTTCTATAGTAGTCAATAGGATTATGACTCTGATAGTTACTTTGATTTACTTTCTTTTTACTGATGCAAGGAATTGTATCTTTCAGTAAATTATTAGTTGTTTCCAAATCAATTTAACTTTTCTTTGGAAAAGGGCAACGGTCAAAATTCGATATTTCGATCTACTGTTAAAGGGAACGCTACCCGGGAGAAGCAAAATTACTTGTGCAGGATGTAGGTATAGCACTATTCTGACCGTGCCACTTCGGACGGCCGTTCGTTCAATTTCACGTCCAACACGTTAAATCGTTTCTAAAGTATGGATACTGCTGGTGATGGCGATCGGTCTGAGACCACTGGGGAAGGGGCAAATCCCATTTTGGCTGACGTGCGATCGACGCTTGTTATATACGCCCACGAGATGGGGGAAGAAAGCAAAGCTAGAGCTGAACGCACGGGCAATCGAAAATATTTCCCAGCTATACGCTTCTGGGGTTCGTTACTCTTTTTCCTATACCTTCTAGCGCTATTTGCATATGAAAGTTTTTATTCAATGAACGTACACACACGACTTGCCCGAGGAGCTTCGGCTGCGTAATATCCGATATAAAAAGCTATCCTCCATTTTCGGGCTTTTCATATTGCGGTGTATACATTTTTCATAATCATGTTTTCACTAAATTGATGGGAATGATTGGCAGATACTGATCAGAGAAAATATTTTATTTTTCCTCATATTTTTCATATTTTCTCATGTGACGGAGAATCAATTACCCAAAATATACTTCAACATCATATTTGTATGACTAATTACTTTCCAGTGCATAATTCTTTTTGAACCTCGAAGAAATTGCGAAAAAAATTTGATATAAATTAATACCAGTGTTATTGAATATTTTTTTCTCAAATCAAATGTCGAACGGTTCATAATTTATTCAAATAATAACTAGAAACAAGACCTATAGACAACAAAAATTTAATAAATTCAAGGCTTTTGCCGAACCAGACAGTCGCAGTTTTGAACACGTGCTTTTTCTCTCACTTTTCCTCCATCTATTTAATCATGCTGGTCTCTCTCTCTCTCTCTCTCTCTCTCCTTCTCTCTTTTTCATGCTTCTGGAAAAACTATCGTGACTGGAGACTTCAGCTTAAGTACTGCGATCGCTCGCATCCTACCTCACAATTCCGCGCCGCTAAATAAGGGTGTACCACATGGTTTCTACTCCCTCTTCTCTACTATACATGTGGTTGAAGTGGTGCATGGCTTCGACAGGAACATTTTTCATTTGATGTGTAATGATAATTGATGATGTTCCCACTGCGCTGCAGAGATTTAGGGTGCACGCCGAATACATTGATGGTTAGGGATAGTAGGTTTTTCATTAATATGCCGTCAAGCCTACATAAAAAACTTCTTGGCCAGTGACACTAAAGCAATCCGTGTTAAATGGTCTCTATCGAAGTGTTAATGCGAGTTTGAGATGCTCGAATTTGAGTTCAACTTGAAACATTATGTGCTTTCAATCTACTACGTTCGGTGTTGCATTACTCAAGCGCTCAGGAAGCATTTGACCCAATTGCTCCTGTTCCCATCGGAGAATACTGCTTCTTTGTATAGACAATCAGAATATTATTCTCCAAAGAACTCTCAAGGTATAAGAAAGGGTGAACATTCCCTTGAAAACGAAAACTTGCTGGCTCATTGTAGTAAGGTGTAGCAAATATAGCTTAGGATTTCCATTTCAGGCATTCCTGAATACCTGGTATATTTCTTTTGGGCTAATCTAAGCCTGCGGTCTGTCAAGCGTGAACATATTCGGTCACAATAACCATATCCAGTTTTCACTTAGAGACAAATTATTTCACATAGTGCAACATATCTCTGAAATTCAGTATTATTTGAAATCTTAAGCTCGTCATTTATCATCAAAAAATTCCATCTTCACGCATCAATTCACTCTGGACAGAGACAAACATATTAAATGCATATTAATATGTATAAAAATGTTTATGAACAGTTGTGCAAAAATGGAACCATGTCTAATCAAATCTATTCTAATCTCTCTCCTTCTCCTTTTCTTCTCCTTCTTCTATTCCTACTCCTTCTCTCTGGGGATTTCCCCTTCCCGCGTGTTTCTCCAGAAATAAAGGTATGCACTCTGCGTGCTTGGATTTCCAACGCTCTTTTTTCTCCATTTCATCCGTTGATCCCTGTTTTGTTTTCCTCCTCTCTTCTTATTACTTATGCTGTTCATACAGTCAGCATTTTATTACATTTTCCCAATGTATAAAGATCTCTAACTCTTCGTACACTCGAAGCTAACTAACTATATCTACGTACTCTTACAAAGGTTCATTATATTCATTCATAACCAGACCAAAACAAAAATTTTCAAAGGATGCATGTTTGTTGATTTCAGATCTGTATTAAATTTGAAACAATGTTTTCATTATGGAGCTAACTATTCTCATAAAAGCTTACAGCAAAGCAAAGCAGTATTGACTGGGTTGCAGTAAATTTTTCATGTAACTAGAGTTAATCAGGTCACGAGAGCAAAAATTTATTGAGAATTTGGTGGAAAAATGTGTGTTGACTAAATTCATGGAACTAAAGTGAGAATTTCATTACTTATCCAGTCAATAATTCATCCAATTTCTCAGTGATTTTTCACTTTTATACAGCGATTTTTTACTGTAAGCCTTTAAGAGAGTATACACATCGATTTCGTCTGTAAATTGTATGGATTCTTATCGTATTTATATTTTGTATTCATATATAAATTAATTTGAAGATTATCCTTATACTAAAATTAGTTTGGTCTGTAACTGAAGAATAAAAACTCTTTCATTTTAATAATATATTTCATGATATAATATATGGTAGATTATCTATTTATGCATAAAATCAATAAAAATTGATGAAATGACTCCAGCAAATTGAAGCATCATCCAACTGTAGATGTAAGCTATATTTGGATACCCAAGAATAATCTGACACATCTTGATTGTTTGCCCGCAGGTTTGGCCTTCCCTTTGTTAGATGCCATCGATCACATAAAATGTAAAAATCCAGGCATTTACACATTCAACTGACTCACGTTTGGAACCTTGGCTCAAACTTTTGAAGACAGTCAGTTGTTTCTTGAAACCGACTTACTGTTTAAAATGTTACCTCCATATACTTACAGTTGGAATGTAACCATAAACATTGAAATTCAAACCCAACTTGAATCACATTGAACGATGTTTCTCGACTGAATAATGACTGCGCTTGAAACATCATAGCTGGCAATTAAATAGTAAACAAATGAATCACTCGGTATACGGGGTGATATACTTTCAAAAGTATACTTTTGCTATTTCCTAATCCACAACAAATGCACGCGTGTGCATACATTCACGCAGCCAGAGGTGCGTCAAGAAATTCTTCCACAGCCAGCCCCGTGTAAAACGCCTGTCTCTTTCTCTCTCGTATCCGCGTGTTTTTTCAGCCATCCCAGCCCATCGGTATCTTGCGCGATCAGTGCCTATCTCTGTCGCGCGCGCGCTCGGGCAATCGTCTCGTCCGTTTCGTTCTCATCTTCGCCCTCGCTCTCTTCCCGTTCCACGCTCGGCCGGCCTTTAAATTTAGAAATTTCGAATTTCCGCACGACGCCGGCTTGCCGCTGGCGTGCGTGCCCTCCAACTCGCCAGTTTACGACGGACGCCCAGTCAAAGCGCGTTTTCCCCCGCGTATGTGTCAAACGTTGACGAGCTCGCTCGGGACGTTCTCATCGGCGGCGAGCCATACTTTTACCGTGGATTACGCGGTGCCTCTGCGTTTGGCACGTCAAGTTATCCTTATCAATGAGACAGCGTACCTGCAGATAATTTTTCGCGTATAGATTGTGTCGGTGTTCAGTTTAGCATGGTTGCCTCTTCACTTTGTGGGACTAACAACAAACTCTCTTGTGAAAGTGAAAAAGTGCGATCGATTGTTTTTCAGTTGCATGAAGGCGATCAATTTCTGACGTTGATCATTTGATTATGGCTATTTTAGAAACAACTGAGTGTCGCAGTGGTGTTGCAACCAGAATTTAAGTGTAGAGTATATAGGATTTCTGGAATCTAACGTCGTAAAAACAATACACAAGTGTGCAGAAGATATTCGTCAACGATAGGAGGGCAGATTGTATGCATTTGAACTTCTAGTTTTAGATAAAAACACGAAGAGAAAGAAGGAAGGTACAAAGTGCTAGAGCAGTGGTAAAAAATGTGATGGATTAACTCGACTCAAGAGATTTTCGACGAACGCGGTGGGGCGATTATCGTCTTTGGCTCGTAACGGCACGCGACGCCCGTCGTATACATGCTTGGACGTTCACCCTAGTGTGTTCTCTCTCTCTCTCCCTCTCTCTCATCTTACTTTCGCTTACCTAAAAATAGGTAGCGATCGCAGAGCTGCGTTGCAGCAGCAGAGCCGCCGTTGCTTCAAGCCTTCGCTTTTTAATCTGCACGCGACATTTTAACGGACTCTGCCCTGCACTTGCGTGTATTTATGTATACAAGCTGGCCCGAAAACATGACGTTAGTGGAGATGCGGAGAAGAAAGAAGATGTGTTTGGTGAAGTGACATTTTGTGTAGTGGTTTTTGCTATCAGTTTTGCGTCGTGCCAAGATTTCCCGTTGTGCGTTGCAGAAGGTTTTAGTCATGTCCTATAGTTGCAAAATTCCCCCCGGATGCCTCACGTAAACAATGGCCTGTGAATCAGCTGGGGTATTCTAATGCTTCTGGTGAGTAATTATACGTTACCCCTTTTGAGTGGACCGTGTTTAGATTGGTGCTTTTATTTTTCTCTATTCTAACTTCAAGAATACATTTAGGATTCATCGTCTCAATTGTCAATTGTGCCAAAGTTCATTGCTCTTTCATAATGATTTACGTAAAGTATTAGTATCCAACAACCTTTGGGTCACTGACCATGCAAAAGATTTTTAACATGTATTAAAATACCCAAATAAGTCTACAGTTATACAGTCTGATGATCCGATTTTAACCGAGGCATTCTTATTTATCAGTATCATATCGTATCGAATCATATTAATACGTATCGGGGCGCTTCTCACTCCAGTACCTTCAGAGGGAGTACCACGGAGTACTTACGGAGTACTGCGGGTTTATGGATGAATAGTATTCTTTATTTTTGCCAATATTAACCAAGAGCTGCTCCTCAAATTAGGATGCAGGATTGAAATACGATAAGTTAATGCTGCGAGATAAAAACTTGGGTGCCATGAAATCTAGTACCATGGAGTATTAAAAAACAATGGGAGTACCATCGAAATTTGGAGGGAGTACTGAAGTGAGAAGCCCTTTGGCTGAACATATGACTTATTTGGGCGGATAACAACCCCAATAATTTCCATGATTAATAATTTAGAAAGGTTGTATACCTTTCTAAATCCTTCCCATTTTCCTAGTAAAAATATGAAGATCAAAAGATAATAAGTATTGTCAAAAGCTTTTTCTAAGAATGAACACAAGAAATTTGTGTGTTCAAACAGTTTACTGAATCATGTTAGTTTAAAAGGAACTTTACATATTAACTCCCACAGACAAAACGCCAATTTGAACTCTATTACATTTTGTTATAGTTTATTGATCTACACATAACTGAGCTCAATTATTCTTGGTCGAGTTATTTACAGGAGTACTGTATGCTATAAATCTATGATTTTGTTATCTGATAAGGAAGGAGTTTATAAAAATTTATCAAATGTGAATGATATGTTATGAGTACAAGATTATGATGTTGGATAAAAAATAGAACATCTTTTCAAGTAATCTTGTTTAGAACTATTGAGATCTGTTAAAAAAAAACAAAATCAAAAATTGAAGTCACAGTGTTTCTTGAATCTTTGAACTGCAAAAATGATTGGGAAACTAATGAAGATATTTAAATTCATTGATATGCGATGAAGATATTTAGGGTCGCTTTCGATGAGCCATCGCAATATCTTCTCATCATTCTCATCTTCTCATCTTTATTCATCTGATCATACACCATTTTTTCCCCAAAATAAAAAAATTATTAATGGATATAGGAAATGTATTTTCTAAAAATAAAATGTGTATATCTGAATCGTTTAAACAGACAAGCTATGTGTTCTTCGGAAGTTTGCAAGAAGAGAAAACCTAAAGAACATATATCTTTATGTTAACTAAAAGTTACTCTTTAATTGAAATATAATTATCGGGCATATAATTTACTATAATACAAGTTTACGAGAACAACTAAATATTCAAAACTACCTTTGATCAAAGTGTGTTCTGTTTGAAATATCATTATTTCCTTTTGCAGAAAAACTTTCAAAGAATATTAGTCAATCAATGATTTTGGACATTACTAATTGTATACTTTTTCTAAACTTTTCAGTCGCGTTCGTTAACTATTCGAAATTCTTGTCAAATCTGGTAACATTACCACGTCTAAGATCCCATGCTTCCACACTGTAACTTGATGTATTTTGATATAAAAATAACTAGATTCCACAATCTCTTCGTTTCTCATTCTTTCCGTAAATTTATTAACGGTAGACATTTTTCATCATTCATACAGTCATTTACGAAATTGCAGTTATCCAAGTTAAATCATGCTCATGCTATGTATCATTTCAGAGTTACGATTATATTTTATTGTTTTTTGAGAATGAGTGATCACATAGCTTCATTTAACATTTGCAGTGGGCCAATCAATCCAGGATTCTCATGCGCTGGTCGTGGTCCCAATGTCAAAGATGCTGGGGCTTGAGCTTGTGGGTTTATTGTTGCTAACTTGTACCCCGATTCTCACGGAATACCGAGAGTATCACGGGCCGCGCAATCAATATGGACATCGAACTACTGGCAGCCATCATAGTTCAAGAACGCGTGAGATCCATATAAAGTATGGTCGCTTAAGGGGTACTGTTGTTCAACCCAAAGGTGACAATCTACAACTTGTCGACGTTTTTCTTGGTGAGTATATATTTCATCTTGCAGAATCAGATCTGCGAGAGCACTACATATGTGACCATTCTGTTCGGGGCATCCTAAACAATCAAATAGCAATATCACCGATCCAATTTCAATTGATGGTATTCGAAGTACGCGACGGAGAAGATTGACACTTTGATGTGCTTTAATTTCCTCGTCAAATTGTAAAAATAAGACAATAAGCAGATGGTAGCACAACTGACCGGAAATCAGGGAACGCTGGTTCGAATCCAGCCCGGGGAGCGTGGAATTTTTTTTCTCGAACTATCACTTTGGGATAGTCCACCAAGCCCGATAATATCATCATTTATCGTTTATAAAACTTGTGGACGTTAAAAAATAGTTATTTGTTAAAGACAGATAGCACTTGAATTAAACATGAAGAATCAAGAGAGAGAGAGAGAGAGAGAGAAAATCATATGAAACTATAAATATAAATATCTGCACATGATAACGGGAAAAACATGGTAGAGAATCTGCATGGGGAAGAGATGAGCCGAGAAAGAGGGGGAGAAAGAAGGAAAGAGAATGCGTGGAAATCAGAGATAAAGAAGGCTGAGATAGAGAAAATGAGAGAACGATGGCCCTGAAAGCGAGTGTGGGGCTCCGAGAATAAACTCGCACATTTTCCCCTGCGCGCGACTGTCAACTTGAGTTCTGACTGTTTCCAGCGTGTTACAGCCCACAAACTATACTTAAATAATCTCTTGAAAAAATATTTCGCTGCGATAGTCCCATTTTTAAAAATAACTTGGCAAGTGACATTTTTTGAATGAGTAATCGAACAGTAAAAACTGATATGGTGCAATACAATTTCTCACTTCTCTTTTCCAATACAATCTATTTTCGTGATTGAAAAATAATTCATTCGAACATTGCGTTACAAATTGAACTTACAAGATTCATAAAAAAAACGTGAAAAATTTTTCAATCATCTGGCAGTCAAATTTTTTTATTATTTGTTCGAAAAAAAAAAACATTTTAATCGGATGAAAGATTGAACCGTAATAAATTTCTCCCTTGTCAATATGTATATTTGCCTGTCTCGTATATTTGATTGCAGCCAATTTATCTGTAAAGAGCTTTTTTCGCTGAATATGTTTCCGGGGTCTTAGGAGAATGGTGAAAGATCTATTGTTATGATGTGATCCATATTTATACTCATGTTGCCTCATTATTGCACCCTTTTTATTGAAACTAAACATTGATAAATCGTTCATTTCACGTGTTTTTTTCTAGTTCAGATGTTATCAAATACAACTATTTATATTCGTATGTTCCTACTTCAAGATATTTCTCGTCGATAATCGTTCGTTACAATTGATTGTGATCCTTCTTTATTTCCAATCAAATTATAATAATGCTGGACAACCTACAAGTAAGATCACACAATTAGAGAGATAGATTTTTTTGTAACTTTCCAAGTACATTTTTTCGATGATAGAAAGTCTTTTTTGGGGTGATTTTCTTCATGTGTCGATTTCCCAGATATATTCTATGAATCATTATCCAATTTATACACATATGTATGAAGCTCTCTGTATTCATAGATATACTGATCATGTATAAAACCAATAACGATTCATAGAATATCTGAAGATGGGATGAGAATCGAAGCATGGGACAAAATCCTCGTACCGAATTCCTTTCTATTATGGAAATTTCATTAAAATTCAATTATCGGACCGTGTGGTGGTGTCCCATAGATAGTTGAGTTGGTTTCGAAAACTTTCAATGTTGTGATGTTTAGCTCACGAGAACTTTTAAATATGTTGATGCAATACAGACGTGGAATCTATCCATTGAAAAGCCGAGGAATATATTGAATCTGAAAAGAGAGGGGTGACCAATCATGATGTAACTCTCTGAGATAATTTTTAGATACACCAATGCTATATATATACAAAACCTTTTATTCTACTCTTACAACTTTCCGAAGTTGTTCAGTCAGTAATTTCCAATTGCTTGCACTCAAAGAGAATACAATATATTGTGATAATTACTATTTTTTATAGTAAACCTACGATGAAATTTTTTATAATAATCTTCTAAAAATATTATAAAAAGATAATAAAATATAAAAAAATCCAGTGAAGATTAAACTGAATTCCGTGCTTTTTTGTAATTCTCGAAGTTTATTGTAACAAAAGTCATTATGGCAATAATAGTAATTTAACAATATAATTTCTCTCCGAGCATATACAGTATACATAGCTTATTTGTGTATATGAATATACTGCAGATAAATAAAATTACAAATTGGTTAACAGAATATTCTCGAGAAACTTAATCTTAACATTATTAGGGTATCCAAAAATCATCTCATACGTTCGATCAATACATTCTTTATAAACTTCCTGCGTTGCGAGAAATCTATTTATATCGAAACGTGAAGAAAATCTGTGTAGCAACAATTTAAAAGCTAGAAAATCACTAGAGTTCGACAGGTTATTTATAGGCAGCGATTTCCTATAAAAAAGTTTTATCGTAGAGGTGGGAGAAGGAGCTGCGAGAGAGCATCGATCTCTAATCGGGCGTGAAGTAACGCCGTGGCGCGTACCGGAAAGCGACGATCGTCAGCTAAAGCATTGGTTCAAGTCATGAGCGAGAGAGGTGAAACAGAGATGGAGCGTAGATAAATCGGCAGATAAAGACTGCTAGAGCTAGTAGCGACAGAAAGAATATTTATCAGGCTGCGGAAAAATCTTTCTAGGCTTCGTGATAGGATTTAAGTTACTGAAAATGGGAAATTCAGATGATAATTTGTCTCTTCCAATGAACTCTTTCAGGTGGAGAGAAAACATATGGTGGAAATCACCATTTTCCTATCGTAACGCAGTGGCGGTGAATTCGATATTTTTAACAAAAATCTTCCAGGAAAACTGAAAGAAACAAGTAGAACAGATCTGTTCTAAGTGATTCGAATCACTTAGAACTATAGCAAAATTGATCAGAATCATCTATTGTTATTATTTATCGTATATACTATTTTTGTTAATACTATTCACTGAAAAAGTTTTTTGAACTAACTGCTAAAAAATTGACAATGAAGAAAATGTACAATTAAATATATATATATACACACGAAACCGTAGAAAAATGACCATAATCTGTTGTGAAATGCACTATATATTTTTTCTCCGTGTAAATAAACTCGTTTTGGATAATCTCAATTTTGTGACAAGCATTATTCTCGAAATAACTGAAAATCAATTAGGGTTACATCTTCATCGCAGCTCAGTGTAATACTTAGAGAAAGAATCAGTAATAATAAGGAGTGAATATTCTGTCAAACGCTCTCTAATTTTCTCAAAGTTTATATCACTACATCTCTTGGGAAATTGTTCCAAAGTACTTGGACAACATAATCTACAGGGATTCGTGTGAACTTTATGATCATAAAAGTTATTATATTTGTATATCTACAAAGGACAGTGGCGCTTGAGTGGAAAAGGATATATTCCGAGAGTCTCTCGATATTATCATCCAAATGGCTCTTGGAAACTACTTCAAAAGATATGATAACGGAAAAATCAGTATTTTTTCAAAGTCCCTTTTGCAACGTTCAAAATTCCCAATCATTGGGACTTCACCCCATGGACGCCCGGTAGGAATTCCCAACTGTATATATATAGAAATAGAATTCAAACGTCCCATCGAGTTTCAATTCGCATTCACGATCTCCTAAAATATTCTAAAGAGTCTCGGTAGCGTCCCTCACTAACAGGATTCTCAGAGCACTCTAAAAGTAGATCGCGCTGGTAACCATGCCGCAAACGCAAAAAGCCAGACTCGCGGACGTCGCCTGAATTCCGATGATTCCCAAACGTAGGATGCCTCCGCACGTAATGCCCCTTTGAAGGTTTTTCTCACCATGCGATTGCATACGAATGCGCAGGAGTTCCATACGCGGAGCCACCGGTGCGTGGACACCGCTTCGAGCCGCCGACGGCCCAGCGACGATGGAACGGCGTGCTCAACTTCAACTCGTTCGCCCCGGTGTGCCCGCAGGTGCTGCCCAACGTCTCCGAGGTGGTGGACGCCAACCGCCATCGCTACCTCAAGCGGCTCTTGCCTTTTCTGCAGAACCAGAGCGAGGACTGCTTGTACCTCAACATCTACGCGCCCCATCAAAACAACAGTGAGTACGGGTCAAGAGGCCGAATTTATCGTTGCATATGGTATACAGTTAGCCCAATAATCTCGGGATGTCAACTGATGAAGGAAATAACCACTTCAATCGATAAGTCATCTTATCACGATGTCGTGAATTTTTTCGCGTATGTAATTTTTGAATGTCTATCAGTATAGTAGAGCATCGGGAATATTTTTATTCGAATGCACTGATTACGCGATAATGCACTCGTAACCTTAATAGATATAAATTGATTTCACATCGTAGAGATGCAAAATTATGACAATACTTTCAGGATAATATATACGCGAAGATGTTTTTAGTTCGACTCCATGAGTCGCTCTTCCATCAGTCATTGTAATAAAATGTCAAAAATATCCAGTCTGCACTGATATTTAACGGATTTCTCTTTGGCTTTCGTAAGCTCTCATGGTACGAGTAGAAGAGTGAACTGAAGGAAATTTACATCATGAGATGGCTCATTTGAACTCTTAAAGAAGAATTAAAAGTCAAAGTTTTCGGCAGACCTATATGAAAACTTGTGGAATCCGTATTTTGTGGCTGGAGTTAAGAACTCAGCCACGAAGCTCGACAATGCCACCGAAGGGTTTTAGAAAGGCTCTTCTCTTACGCGTAAGAATGACCAGAGCATGTGGAGAGTTCGCAATGAAAATTCACAATGAAGTGCAATACAAGAGAACGCAGCCCAAGAAGAAGTGGGCGCTGTAGAGGAGCGGGAAGAAAAGAACGGAATGAATGTGCTGAGAACGACTGGGAGGGGAGTGGTGGAAGAGAAAGAAAGTTGAGCGAACGCTCTCTCTCCCTCTCTCTCTCTCTCTCTCTCTCTGTCTCTCTTTCTGTCTCTCTTACTCGCTCAGTCATTTTGGAACCTGCTCTATATATAAAATTTGTCTAATGGTTTGAACCGCGGAGTTGGTGCGAGAGCTCACCGGTTCTTTCTCTTTTCTTCTCTCCTCCAGCCCTTTCTCTTCCTCTTCTCCGTGTGCCTTTGCTCTTTTATCACCGAACCCTTTCCCACTGCACACTCGAGCGCTATTTCCAGCTCTGGCAATTTTATTCCTCCGCTGCGCGGACTCTCAAACTGCCCTTGAAGAGTGGACTGCAGCGCGGTAATTCCACAATTTCTGCATACTCGGGGGGAGAATTGAGCGACTCGAGACTTCCATGAGATTATATAATACAACCAGAAATCGGGCCTATACCCATGAACATTTCAGTTACACCATAAAATTATCTTTGTTCTCCAATTGTTGAAAGACTTGCAATTAAATGTTTCTCTTGGGAAGGATCCGTTGCAGAATTGATTTGAATTTATCGCCATACTTTTAACATAGATGGAAGCTGATTTTCTGATTATGACTGTTGGCATGCGCGATGCTATAGTGAATTACCGTTTCGTGTGTCCATGTGTTATCCATGAATGAACAGGATCACTTCTAGAAAATGTTTATTGAATCTGAATCCCAAAAGGTTCGATTCTTTGGCCATGTGGGTTACATGAGAGAAAACAATGATTACAAAGCGATCGATTTTTTTTTAAGACCACGAATTATGTCCAACGTGTTTACATGTTCATCTGTCGCACTGATCCCTACTTAACTTTGAGGCGCCCAGAACGTTGACGTCCCGCAGATGCGATATGACGATTGCATCGAGATGAGTTTATTTTTCACTTCTCTCGAAAATTCCCTTCCCAACAGACAGCCTACATTTTTCTCCCGCTTTATAAATTGACTCGAATACCTCACCTCAAGTTCTAAACAGTGCACAGCTTGATTCTGCGCCGGTTCTGCCGTGAGGAGACGTATGTGCCAGGCACTACGCACTCTTTTCCCCCGACTTTCCAACACTTCGGGAGTTGGGCGAGTGCGTCGGAGAGTTTGAAAAGAACTCCTTAAAATAAACGGTGCACGGCAGTAGCAGCGCCAGCAGCCACACGTATGCGCTTAAGCGTGCGAAAGTAGAAGAGTCCGACAATACTTCGCGAGCTGGAACGGGCGCCCTTTGTTGCCCTGCCAACTCGAACGTTCCTTTTTTCCGCGCTACTTTATGATAGATATATCACTAGTTCACTTTTTCCCCTTTTGCTCGGCCGCCGCATTGAGATTTAACACACGGTGGCAGGAGATAAGAAAGAAATGAAGAAATCGCGAGGAGCTTATTCGCCCCGTGGCTCGCGCGCCACGCGCTCAGCTTATTTATGGATTTTCAATAAGCCGTTTATAATGCAATTCACCTTCCCATCGCCAATCTCGTCCCTAGTATTCCCTCTTATACTTTTTCCTCGCATTGCCATCCTACATTTTTTGCTTTGCTTTTCTTCTCATCCTTAGCATGCTTTTTAATTCTTCGTCTCAAAAGCGTTGGTGGATTATTTTGGGTGAATCATCACAAGTGAATGACTATTTGGACGAATATTGTAATGAAAACGCCGGTAAACATTCTTCATTTGATAAGTGAGGATAATTATTATATCTTTCGCATTTACGATGGTTAGAAACAATGTGATCGCAAATACTTGGATTACTAGGTGATAGTCGACTCCAATGGAAATTTGATCAAGGCCACTTTTATGTTTTTGATTGGAAATCAATCTTGTCTTGAATTATAAGTTTCAAATCAATTGGAAGCCAGATTGAAATATATTTTGATTGAAATTCCCAACCCTCAACTTGTTGGAAAGTTTCCTTTAGGTGTTCATTCTGCAGATAAATGATAGGTCTCTATATTATCTTCGAACTTTTATGACTCCGACAAATATTAACTGGATAAACTAACTGACAAAAGTAAATATAATCATAAGATGAAATTGCCTGAATCTGTAGAGTGTCATTCAGTCGATATCATTCCCATCTCTCGCGTTGTAAATGGTTTATTCTTATACCAGTCAATCAATGAAGTAAATCCGATATTGAAGCAATATAGAGATGAATCATGGTAGTTTCTTCGTGAAGTATAAAGAAGCCATGATGATTTAATTATTTTCCTGAAGATAGGCTTTGAAATACGGTAAAGAAATTTTTGTTTCAAGTTTTTTCTCAAAAACACAAGTTATCAAAACTTGATTCGATGAGAAATATTTTAACGTTCTCAAAAAGGACAAATTCCAATGGCACATTATCAAATAATGGACGTATACATTTCTGGAAGATTTATTGCTCCAAGTCACAGTTACATAATCCTGACACGTTGCTGTCACGTACTCAGCGAAATAGGAATTCCAGAGCGCTGATAAGCTTCTGTCCTCCTTGAGGATGCCGACCATTACCTAGACTTATATAAAATATGTATGACAGCGGCCTCGGTTACGTTGTGGGTCGATCCTTCATATATCCATCGACTTCTGCCATTATATTGCCCCGTTGTGTATCTGTCCACTTTCCGTTTTTGTTGCAGTAGCGTCAGAACTCTTTGCCACGATTCTCATGTGACTTGCACTGAGGATTGCGGATAAATTGAATTTTCGAATTTTCCTACTCCTTTTGGATGGATATCTGATGGAACAGTTTGAAATTCAACGGACGAGGCTGCACAACTTCTAGTATTTTGTCTTAACAAATTTATTTTCATCATTCTCAGGATTTTTCAATATTTTCCCCGTACGATATATCTAAGAAAAGTAGTTCAATGCTTGATAATTGTTCAAAGTGTTACTAATTTTGTCGTGGATAACTATTTAAAACGTAGATGGGTTTGAATATTTCATATACTTTGCAGTTTATGAAACCATTTATTCAGATGAAACTACGTCCGTGTTGGTTATTACCAGAAGTGCGACTATAAAGAGCTTTTACATGATCGATGATGAGATTCATGAATCTCTGTCCCTTTCCTGCTCTAAAACCTGTTACTCTGGTTCACATAAAACCCGCGTCATTCAAAATATCAAAGACTGCTTGCCAGTGCTTGAGGCGTGACAAATTTTTTGAGTAAAACTCGTGTGTCTGATCTGTAAAGTTTTGACAGAAATGAATGAAGTTCGTCTTGTAACTTCTCGTTTTTATACGTAGTTTTAACTTCTCTATTTTCAATATTTCTGTAATTTTTTGAAGAGTTTAATTCAAGTTTAATCAATATTATGACTATATCAGAAAGACTAATCACGTAAAATTATAATATGAAAGTGTAAGAATAATAAATAACAATGAACGATTAGCTATACTTACTTGATGTTTTACTTATGTAAACTGAGTCAACTAGTTAAAATTTGATCATAGATGGTGTATGATTCAATAGCTAACAGATTGATCTTCTTGATTCTTGTAGTTGCAAACATTAAACTCGTGACACATGAAAAATATTGGTAGCTATAATGGTTAGGAAATCATTTTGCAAATCAAAATTGTCGTTGTCTGTGAGATCAAATGATTGAACAATTTCATGGAGAATTTTCCTTGGGATTCCATTCTAAATGATATCATTGAATGTATTAATGCAATTCAAAGCTACAACCCATTATAATCAACGAAGAAAAGCACAATTTGACCTTCAGACGCTGAATAGCACTTGTTTGCTCAAAAGTGTTTATAAATAAATAAATAAATAAAAACAATTTGACTTTTCGGTGAATAAGAGTACATATCAGTTTTTCGGCCAAAGAAATGTGCAATTTCATTCTATCGGACGAAAATAATCACATCTCAGCTTCACGGATGAAGAAAAGCACATCTAGATTTTTTTTAGTCTGAAAAAGCAAACGTATTTTTCCGCTAGAGAGTGCGCTGAGTGTGAATTTTTTTTTGTGTGATAACGAGAAACGAATTATTTTTTTTACGTGGAAACACGAAGTATATTTTTTTCTTCATCCGAGAAACTGTCCTTTTGATCGTCGCGGCGGATTTGAAATGTGCTTTTGTTCGTAAGGGCCGTCCATAAACAATACGAGTTCACGAGGACATACAATCGACCAATGTTTCATGATTAGAGTTATGCAAAGAGTGTTTTCAAAAACGTTCGAACAGTTAAGAGGGAATACGGACCCTAGTGAATTCATATAATGAAATTCAAAGTACTAAGAGCACCGCGACTAACATGAGTAATTCGAAATTGAAAGTACGCATGTCATTGTGCTGCAGTGAAAAAGCCTCCTTGAGCCTTCTCACTCATCTTAATTAAGGGGGTAAGAGGGGGGGGGTGGCGGCGGCGGCGAGAGTCGCGGCACTTTACATAATGCGCGGTTCGAGGAGAAGAACGGCAGCGCGGTCCGCAATATAAGGACGCCGGGGGTGGGTGGGGGGGAGGAGGCAAAAACAATGGCAAAGTTCGGCACGGTGTAAGGGGTGACTAATACGTAAATTGAAGAAAAGCGGCTCTCGACATCTCGATGCCGCGCGCACAATGGCCCGCGCTGAATATTTCTCCTCTCGGACAATAGGTCAAATCCGCTCAGCAAAGCTCGAATGAATGTTGTATGTTTCTTCCACTCAGTAGATTGCGACGGTACTGTCCGAGGAAGGTATGTATGCGTTTTCGTTCTGCCTCTCTTTCTCGCTTTCTCGAGGGGCTGCCGCTCGTCCTCGTAAAAACGATACGGTCGGTGCATGCGCAACTCGAGCTTTTTAGCTTCGTGTATATATACGCGGGCCGTGGCGGCCGGCCGGCCCCCGGTTTGATGCGGTGGCTTTCGTTACTTTCGCGGATAGATGCGCTTTTTGTTTATTCAAGGCCATTTTCGGTATGCCGCGCTAGCTCCGAAAGTGCGCGTACGTGCTAGCCGCCGCTGCTATACCGGGGAGGGAAGCGTCCGGCAAAAGTTGACTTGTTTGTTTTATGCTACACACGCGAGCCGCTCGTAGAAGACTCGCTCATGCGAATCGGACGCGCTCGAGATAGTATACTCGGCTGGGCTCTCGCCACTGCTCAACATGCGGGAATTCGAGATGTGATTGTGTATTGATTCGCCCATGGCTTTTTCGGAATATCAGATTGCGGAAAAAGGGGAAAAAAGGACTCGAAAACCGGGGTATGGAGAGATGATACCGGATTATTCCTGATTGTACCGGAAGCGCATCTTGCGAAAATTCCAAGTGCCGATGCGTCGCGTTCGTTTTCTCGCAAAGCGAAGAAACGATGCGCAACGATTCAGAATCGCGATTGTTTTTCGTTGATAAACAGGATTATTCTTTCTCAAGGATCAACTCTCGGCTTGTTTCTACGGGAAGGGAACAAGCTCGGGGGAGGATTTGCTGATAGAATTCGCGTAATTGATACTTTTTATGGCAAAGCAGCACGAGAAGGAACTTTACTTTATTATTCCGTAACACCTCCCAATCCACTTTTTGCGTGCTCAAGCTCCCGAAGACTTCTCCAACTGCCCTTCTTTTTTTCTCCTTCTTCTTTCAGCCAGTAGCTCGTACGATTCTACCGTTTACTTGTCTGTTACTTTACTGGCGCGTTTACGGCCAATTTTGCAGCTCGAGAGGGAGCTGTTCGATTAGAAACTACTTTGCAAGAGTTGCTTTCTTCAACTCGTTCTGCTTGCTCTCGGCTCAACAAATCTATTTTTATCGTTTTCCACCAACGCCTACTGGTTCAGTCCAATTTCTCTGTTTCTTATAAAGGAAGCGAGACGAGAAGTAAGAAAGATTTCGATTCTTCAGACAAATAGAAAGTCTTGGGCAACATTTAATTGAGCTTCACGTATTTAAAATAATGAGAACGTTTCAATCGTGGGCCTCGATTTTTCATTCTAAAACTGGCGGGGCATCTCTCGTTGATGAAAATCAATATGAAAACTCCAATCTGGCAGAAACTTTTAGTCTCTACGAGCAGTCCATCCTCTCTCTCTCTCTCTCTCTCTCTCTCTTTTTATATCACCTCATCCACCGACTATGTGCATTTTGACGGATTTTCGCGTAATTTTTATCCGACCGAGTGCCCAAGCCATCAACAGAACACCCGCGTTTCACGCACGCTAATGGTGTCATTTTTCATGACGCCGGTCGTTTTCCACTCGACCAAGCTGAATTGCCGACTGGCAAAATATGAATGCATCTCTACGGCATTTAACTACCTCGCTTTTTTGTTAACTATCCCGTCCAGTTTTGCGGTTTCCGCGTTGTTATTTGAGCTACCGAACTATAGTATATTGCCTGTCAATTGAAAACTCTACGTGTTCTTGAGAGCTTATTCAATTATTAAGCTTTCGGCCCGAAGAATGTTTGTCATTTACACAGTTTGATTGTTTTTTTTATTCAGTTTGTCAATCCAATTGATAGACTCATTGTAAGGATTCCCCCTAAAAAAACGTTCCGGTCAAAACGTTTTGTCATGAGAAATCTGTATCCATAATTGTATAGCTCAACCTCTAAAGCCATGGCTTTATTATTGCAATGATGAATTCTATTGTAATCGCCCCTTGCTCTTGACCCGCCAATCACCAATGAAATTCTTGGCTCGGTAACGTGACCACGCTCTAATAAGGTTTCTCTTCTTGTAGATTGATCTTTTGAAAATGATGTTTGGATACCAGAATATACAAAAAAAGTCTGCAGTCATTCATTTGGCTTTGCAGCCCTGTACATAAGCAGCTTGAACTTCTAGAATGGAAATGAACCCACGTTATACCATTATCCTAACTAATTTCAATAAAAGTCTGAAAGGATTCAGATTCTGACATTTTCTCAGCTAATTGAAAAATTCCTGTACATATGAAGAAAAAGGAATGTAATTGAATGCAAAATGTCACCCGCTTGGATAGACTATACTGTTTCAACTATGGATCATAATAAAACTCTCTTTAGACGTTCAATTTTGCTTGCAGGCTAAATGTCTCGAATGACTCGACGTATTGGCTGTTTTTGCGCAAAACCGCTGATTGTTTATATTGTGCATACGATGTGATCAGTGCCACTTACTTGTCAATTTCTAATGTCGGATCCGATTTGTGAAAATAGTTACTGATCCAGTAGTTTTACGGATTAACGCGCGCGCGACAGAGTTGACCGAGGAGTGTTGTCCCCATTCAGTCGAATCAAGGAACCACTGCAATCGAAACGCACTCGAGTATTCCAATATTTATGAAACTCTCTCGAATTCCAGAGTGGATGCATTCTGCCCTCAGTTGGCTCTAATTCCCGTAGCGCGTTTAAACTGCGCGTCGCGCGCGTATTTACCTTTGGCTGTTTAATGACATCTGTCGTCATACTCGAGCTGGCTGCCTGGCGCCAACGCACCGACGCTCTTTTGTCAGCCTCGCGAGCGTATGCGGGAGCCAAGCGCGCCGAGCATAATGTATCGGTAATTCACACACTCACATACTCAGGATTTTTTGTCACCGCGCGAGTGTGAGAGTTCGTATTGATTCATCGTACACGTAAGCGCCGTAAGGCACCCAGTTGGAATATAATTTGATAAACTCTTGTTTGCAAGCCGAGTAAACCGCGCATAATGAGCCACTGGAAAAATCACGTGCATGGAATTGCGTTTGCAGTGCTACAGAAATTAATCAACTTTGTATACTCTTTTATTTCAACCCAAAAATTTTAAACGAGATTCTCCATGAATTTTCACTATCTGTAGTTTATAAACGATGCGACTAAAATTTCATAATACACTATTCGATCTTGATAGTGTGAATTATGCGAGAATATGGAAAAAAACGTCCGTGTCCCATTCCATAGTTTCTGCACTCTTGTTCATAGAGTCAAACACAATAACGTGAACTTTACGAGCAAGTTTCCCATACGACATATGTTTTGAACTATCACGTGCGTAGGGCGTGAGTGTCAGGGTGGTTATGTGCAAACTTGAAATCATGCGATTCCATAACGACCCGTAAAAGTGTGTGAGTGTGTGTGTGTGAGAGAGAGAGGGAGAGAGAGCTTCGCTTGTGCTTGGTGGAATTAAACCTCTCTGTCACTTTCATAGTTCTTTATAGAATTGCACGGTTGCGAATTACCCGAAAACACAAATTTCGATGCGTTAAGGTAATTGGTAATTTTCTCTCTCGTCTATAGGGTGCTGACTCGTATGTTTGGTCTTTTTTTCAGCACAGTGATCCTTAGCAACCCTCCGGAAAGAGAGCTTCCGTGAATGTTTACAGAATTTTTAAGGCGCTCTAACTTTAATTTACGTAGGGTCAATGTTCCTATATTAACATCTTGAGAGCATTCCGTGCCTCAATTTACTCTCATAGAATCGGCAATAAAAGTAATACAATATTAAACAATTAATTTTGCTTTCTCAAAGAGAGATAGTTGTAACAGGGTGGAAATCAAACTCAGGAATCAGACCACCGGACCTTGATTTTCGATATCTTTGTCGAACCCTAGAAATTTCTATATGTGCGTGCGTGAGGCTGTTAATAAAACGCGGTATCTTCCGAAAGAATAGTCCGATCTTTCTGGAATTCGTTGCTAAGGTAGAGCAAAATTAGTCGGATGTCGATGGAATATTTAGGTAAAAAACCTAGCTTAATTCCTTTGCATCTCTTCCAGTTGTTTTCCTAGTAACCTTTAGTAATTATGCAGGGTAGTTAGGGATGACAAAATGTAAACCTAGTTCAATTCTTCAATTTTTTTAAATTTTCTAAAACCGCAGTGTTTGAAATTTTTTAAACAAAGTATGGAGAGAATTTCAAATTTTGAAGAAACGAAAACGTTAGACTGTATTGTAATTTAAGTATCCCGTTCATTCAAAACCACTGCCAACTGGATTAGTGCCTTGCTTTTTCAAAGAGATTCCGCGAATTAGTTGAAGTGAATTATTGTGGGTGAATTGTAGAGATTTCTTTAATAATCTTAGGAACAGTTACTTAGGATGCAAACATCGGTTGCTCTGAAACATATATCTTCAATTCTTACTGATCTTCATGAAAATTAATTCAAATCCTAATGATAATTTATATTAACTATGGCTAGGGGTGTCAACAGTTATAGAAAAATTATCAAGATTCTACATGTTTTGCCGTGGAAAGTTTAGGAAATAGACCTTATATTTATTTTTTTCGTCTTTTCAGTAATGATTACTATGGTTTCTTATTGATATTCATGAGTCATAATTCAAGTCCCAATAATCATTCATGAGGGTTGACCAGAAACTTCCCCAAGACACGGTAACAGGACACGGTTGTTAGGAAAATTGACAATGGTTGCTAGGTAATCTTGATTCATATTTTACCAAGACTGATTTATGTACGATATTTCAGGTTCAAGATCGTACCATTCCACCGGAAATTACCGCGTGTCAAAAATATCGTCTCACATATGTATATAAGCTTACATATAAGATTTGATATTTTTCGTATTGATAACAAACATGAAGATTCAGAGGTCCAATTCGGAAGTTGGATTCTCACCCCGTCACAAGGCTTTCTCTTTGAGAAAGTAAAAACCCCGAGCTAATTTGTCAGCCGTTTTGTAAGTTACCACGAAATCATCCATTTGTGCGCGACGTTCAGACATGCACGGTAAAATTCGTACAATAACAAGAAATCGTAGACTCAATTGCCGTATAGTTTCCTGATCTTGGAATGTTCAAGCAAGCATTGATGCTCAACTCTCTTTCTAAAAAAGTTGAAAACAAAAAAGATGGTTTAACTTATCATCTAGAATTATCTAAATTAGGTTTTCTTATCTATACTAATACACCATCAATTAGAGAAGAAAACTTAATTAACGTTGTTAATCCACGTAATATAGATGCATCAATACGGACATTCTCAACAGCAATTTCGAATTTAATTTTGAAGGAGTTACGATGAAGCCATTGATTAAGCATGCTGGCACCGAGATATAGAGGTTCTCACCTCTCATACAACAAAATATACTGACTTTGATAATATGTATAAGCCAAATAAAATGGGGTGCTTTGTAGATTATATATTTCAATCAAATCTTATGAGTTTCACCTGAAGAGGACGGAATAACGCATCATTGTTATGCATTCCGAAATATTACGATGAGAAAGATATACATACCCACTAGGAATATAATCTTTGAAAAATGCGACTAATGAATGAAATAATACCGACAAGAAATATAAAGTAATTGATAAAGTGCACGGATAAATTACTTGTGACGTGGAATGCTCACGTAATTCTGAAATGGAAGTTCTACCGTGAAAAATAATTAACTGCTCCAGAGTGTGTACTGTCGACGGATAAGAAAAACGGAGGATTGAAAAGATACGTTCGGAGAGACAAAATAGAAAGAAAAGTTTAACGACCAACCGTCGTAGCGCACAAACACAATAATGCTCGGGCAGTCTTTCTACTTTGTGATATTATAACGATACTGACAAAAACAGTGGATCTGTCATCGGTATTAAAATCACAGTTTCGCTCATTCCAGCCAATATCGCTCGAAGGAGGGAATTGCTACAAGGTACCATGATAGTATATAGGCGTGAACAAGAAAAAGTCTAATTACTCTTGATGCGTAATATACAGACATTGATATCACGTCATCCGATATGTGTGTTAGTGCATTAGGCGATTACCGAATTCATTGACCCAAATTGATGCGCGTCCCTGTTTTCCCAGTTTCTCATCGATACCTGAAAAATTCTACGGCAATTGGATTTTATTTGAGACGATTTTTCGCTAGACAGAATAATTTTCCAGTGTCCTATGTTTCACGAACTATTTAGTATAATGATCTATTTCGGAGTATTACGAACCCTTCGATACTATCAATACCCAAACAAAAGTTATGCGCTCTCGTTTTCTCTCAATTTTACGCGTCTTATAATGACCGAAAAAGAACAATATTTGAAAAATGCTATCATTCAGTGGGAAATAATCCAAGCCAGATACGGTTTAGCTTATTTTGAAGGTATTCAGTGGACCTCTCTAGTTTATATCATTTAATCGGATTCCCACCAGAGAACTACGAAAAGAGACCGGTGAAAAAGAATATTCTCTAAGTGGCGCATACTTAGTACACTCAGATTTTTCTCCCCAAAATTTTTTATTTTTGAATTCTGTATCTCAACGTAGAAAAGTCCAAAATAAATACGGGTTGGATTTGGTAAAGAGTAGAATTTTCATTTGCCACCACCCATATTGGAAAACTCGAATTGGACACAATGTAGTTATGATCTTCCTCGCAAAGGTGTCGCATAATGGGTACATGTATCTTATTAATCATTTTCATTTCATTATATTCATAATTAAAATATTTGTTTTCCATTTAAAAAGTGAATTTTTTTATAAAACTTTCATAGCCAGTATAAATATTATATCAAAACCTGCGAACTTAATTTTTCAAATGGTTATATTTTTTTAATGTAATGACTCTTGTTTTTTCTAAAATTCGACAAAATGTTTGTTCTCCTTAGTGCAAACGATCCATACCCATAATATACGATCTAACCTCCCATCATATTTTAGTGTTTTCACGTTTTCTGCGTCTTTCTTGAAATGCTGTATGAAGAACTTGGTAGCTTTTGAAACCTCACGCCTCAGCTGATGAGAATAAAATTTCCTCAAAATGGAGGTCATCAGTTTCATAGCTCTATGAATAAATATGCAGATACCACGAGCGGAAACCATTTCTGCGTATTGTATATTCCCCACGATTCTACAGAGAGATTCTTCAGATCAAATTTCATTCGTTCCAAATACCTGTATGAGATTTTCGATCTGCATTATACGGGCTTTTCAGCAGCGACGACGCACTGGCGCCTCCTGTCAGCCGCTCAATTTTTCGCGAATCCTTCTGTGCAGTTGTAGACATACAAAAAGTGACACGATTTTCCACTCTAGCCAGAAGCGATCTCTGTCGCCAGTGCATCACTCACATATCCGCCCGCGATCTCTCGTCTGGAAAGGAGCAACAAAACCAAGACAGTGTAATGTAAATTACGGAGAGGGTATAGTTTTTTCTGTACGTATCGGTTGATGGGGTATTTCAGTCAATTTTATCACGATATATATTTATAGAAATCAGTTTGAACAAATGTATGAGATAAGAACTGATAGCAATATTGACTACAATTTTCTTGTTTGTACTAATACGATTCATTTGTTATTAAATACTGCATTTTTGGATTATTACGAGCGAGGCATGCGTCACTGTGAAACATTTGCTTTTTACTAATAAATAGGTGACGTAGACATGATTTGCATATATTTTCAATAGTTTTTATTGAGTTTTTCTTCTTCAATTAATTCATGAACAAGAAAACGGCAGAACAATCAGAGCTCGTTCGATGATCACGTGAGCGAAGATTTTTCTCAACTACATATATGATTCATTTAATCCGTGTTAAAGCTACATTCTCACTCGTTTATCTTTCACAAATCAGTTTGTCACTCATTTGAGATGCAATATCAAACGAGTGACACGAGGAGCAATAGATAAGAAGCTTGATATAAAGAGCAATATGTGCAGAAGAGTAATGCGCGAAGAACAATACTCGAAGAGCAAAACATATGGACGATAGTGAAGACGAAGATTTTTTTGAAAAAGGAGATTATCTTCTTCCCCACAGTACACATTCAAGCACGTACAAAAACATTATTTTCGCCCATACAATGGCAAAATGACATTATGCACCTGAGCGCGTACAGGCGTTTTTTCGCTTCGCTCGGTTCATAATCTGTCCTTGTGCTGAAAAACACCTGAGCAGTTGAGGTGCATATTCTGAACTTTTTGTTTCGAGGGAAAAAACCGTGTTTTTTGGTTCAGGCCCCCGCCATAAAAGCGCTCGTTTACTCCTTCAGAACAAAAAATATAGTATATGCACCTCGCTCACCCAGAGGCTCCATTGGCACGCGGAAATAATTTTCGCCCTGATGCACCTTGCCTCGCTCAGGGGCATGATTAATTATTGGAGGTTTCGTGGACAAATTTTTAATTGAATTATCGATATTATTCGTATTTATTACACTTATGTAACAAATTGCATTACCATAAAATTGGAGACGATAATATATTGGTAAATTGCTACATTAATTTTTAATTTCAATTTTCCAATTTCAATTTGAATAATCAATTCTGATTATTATGTGGAATACACGGGCTTACACTCATTAAAGTTCTTTAATTTCAATACGATTCACCTAACCAATTGATAAGTTTCATTTATGTAAATTACTTTGGAGGGGTGAGTGAAGTGAAGCGAGCAGGTGGGTACCCAGGTATAAATAAAACGAGAATCTATAACTGTTGATTTTACATAGCGCGGTTGGTTGGTATTTGATGCTTTAAAAAAATAATTATGGATAAAATTATGAAGTGCAATATCAATTCTTGGTATAACTTGAATTAATGAGAAATAAGTAGGGCATGAGAAGTATGCATGAGCACAGCTAGTAATAATTAATTTTAATTGAATCGTACATAATCGAAGTTAAATGAAGTATAAATCAATAATCTTGATGAACCGTTAATATTCAGCAAATACGTCGAAACTCTAAACAACAAGTAAATAATTTACATTCAGCTAATAACTACTAAGAGCAGTTCAGACTGCCCAGTTGCAGCGATGAGTGAATTTCACTCATGTTCCTTACTCCATCTAGCGGCTCATCCACATTCTACTCTGGCAACTGCTCCCACGATAACAGCCTTGATTTGCCCGCACAGCTTCGCCAAGCTTCCCAGCGATGGCAGCAAGTACTCCCCCGCCCGTGCCTGTGCGAGCTCACGCACACATAGTCACGAATATCTCTTCCCCCCATGCAATTCTGCCGCAGCCGTAAATCCTGGGCGTGTACAAGCGGCCTGGACCTGGGACATCGCTTTTCAATTTGCGGTCGAATCGCTTTGATCGATGTGGTCTCGTCGAAACATTCGCATGGCAAGCCCCGAACAAAAAGGGAACATAATTCCGACTGCCTTGTTTTGCTGAATTTATAGCGGCAACTCCGAAGTGAAACGAGAAAGCTTGTATATTTAATTTAATTTTTCGATGATTTAGACGATAAATATCTCGTGGTGATTGAGTTTTGTTAGTTGGTTCCCGAAGATGCTAAGCCGGGGGATGTTTTTCATGAATTCGAGGGAAAGAGGTTGCCGATACGTATTAGTAGGAGACACGAGATTCTGAATTATATATAAGTTAAATTCACTCTCTCCTTTTAAAATGAAGCTTTGTATCTTATTCTGATGATCAACATTGATACTGATGAAAGCCTAAAATATGACACGCCAGTTGAGATTAATTATTCTTAAAATCCGTCACACAAACAAGTCCTTTTCATCTGAGATTACTTTTCATTATCAAACCTCATAAACGATTCATCAATGAGGATCCTGTTGTTTTAGATGATAAATAAACAAGATCAATTAAGAATCAATTTGTTAATTATTATTAGTCCAACGAAATACTTTCTCTAGTCGCACGAGTGTAAGAATCACGTTTCGAACGTGTTCTGAACGATATTTTTTGTTGCGAACGTTTAAAAATAATTTCAAAGGTCAGTTCATCTCACAAAAGCGATGAAAAATAATTTTAATAGGAAATATATTCTTCAATCGATTCGAAAAATAATAAATTTCCATCCCGTTTACGTTGTGGAGGGTTTTCTCGATCAGCTATTTATAACGGGTAACCTCATAAATTTGTGATCAAAACAAAATTAATTATTCCGTTATCAATCTTCAGCTGTGTATTTCTCGCACAATATTCCATTAGCAAAATGTTATGAACGTTACCGTGAATTGAAAGTTTAGGTATAGGTCGTTGCGGTGGTTCAGTTCTTTTCATGCAATAATAATAGTTACGGAAAATGAATAGTATAAAAAATTGAAATGAATAAAGTCATATGATATAAGTATTTTCGAGTACAGATAAATTTGGTAGATTAAATTTTCAAGTGTATTTTCAACATATTTTCCAGTAACGGAACTATGTTTAGCATCTGCGCTCAAAGAACGTGCATATATGACTTCGCAGCTGGTGGACTACTGATGTATACTTACTAACAAAGTACCTGAAGTGAATTCAAGATACAGAGGGTCACTATAAATACATTGCGAGTAACATTTTCACTTTACACGTAATTTTTTCAAATAACAGAAGTTTCCTCAGAAGAAAAAGAAATTCCCAACGGTAGAAAAATATTCGATAAAAGAAGTACGAATAAGACAGGTTCTAACTCGAACTGGATTACTGAACATATCCTCTTATATATTCTATATTCATCTAATAACAGTGTTTAACAACACCCATAGTTGAAATCAATTTTCATTCAATTATCAATCTCTAGCATGATTATTGGTCCAATTCGAAAAAATCGAGTTGCTTAAATCGTTTTTATATGCAAAAATTGAAAAAAAATGGGAATCTCTAAGTTGTCTTTCATTTTATCTTCACGTACAAATGTATGCTTGTGCAGAAAAAAATGACAAACAGTTAATCGGAAAAAAATTACAAACAGTTTACTTTTGTCTGTGATCAATATTTCGTTTGTCATGGCGATTTTTCGTATTTTCACCATACTTAGAATGAGTTTTTTTTTTAGATTTTCCATAAGCAGACGAATCTCAAATCATGTGAGTGCACTACGGGTGTGCATTTTCTTGCGCAGTCCCGTGTAGCTCTTGCGGTACTGAATGCATAATGTTGCGTATGAAGTGAGACTGAGATAGATTTTGTAATTTGCTCGTATAAAAGAGGCTTCAAAATTTATCATAATAAACTCAGGTTCTACGACACTAAATAAATATTAATGACAGGCATCGAATTTTGAGAAATAAATTCATTATATAGGAAATAATGTTATTCTTCAGACGAAAATTATTTATCACTACAGATTCGTAATGATTTACTTTCTTGAATTCGAGCTATAGGTGAATTAAATTTAAGTTCTCCTGGGCGTCTTATTTGTTCATGATCTAATTATATCTCAAAACGTACTGAATCTAATTACTTCTCTTCTAAATCGTTTGATCGAATAAAAGATTTCCGGTGATTCTAAAGAGATGAACTTGCCTAGTTTCAGTTCGAAGTAACTTCCCAATCTTGATTACTATTTATGATTCAACTAAAGTATATCTACCAAAGTATCTACTGCAACTGAATCTCCAATGCGATCTGTTCTCAACTGTTTTTAAACTTAGATCAAATGGCAAAATTGGATATATAGAATCACCCCAACAAACTTGAGAACTCAATCCAGTCCCTCAATCGAATTGTTTAATGAAAGAAGTGAAAAAACGAAGTGAACCAAATCACAATATTTTCCCATCAGCTAGGGCATTATATTGGATGGGTGCCCGACTACATTCCCATTATAGAGGAAAGCACGTAGCGGCTCCTATCGATCGTCACCTCGAGACAAAGGGATAAGAGAGAGAGAGAGAGAGAGAGAGAGAGAGAGAGAGAGAGAAAAAAAAAGAGGACCTCTCGGAGAGAAGAAAGGAGGGGGTGGATATCCGCGACGTACGTAAGACGCGTTCTAGTCGTGGTTATAAGGTGTTCCAAGATTTTTCGCTCGCGAGAGTGATTTATAAGCAGGCGCGCTGCGCTGCTGCGGCTCTTGCAAAAATGGAAATATACGCGAGCGAGCATGATTCTGGTCGGTGCATCAATTTTACCGGCCAGTCCTGCTTGCCCATCGGTCCTCGGGCTTTCAATTTTCATGTAAATCTCGGGCCAGCGTGTCCGTCCGGCCGCCACGCCTCGATTTCTCGCAGCCTTTTTATCGTTTCTGCGATTGCTGTCACCGTCGCTGTCGCTTTCGCGTCTCGTAAATTCGTTCGGCCAACTTTTCTTCCCTTTGGCCCTGTCACGTCCGTTTTTATTAGGGAGAAACATCGGAGACAATGCAACCGACAATATGCTTCCGAGAATCTGGTGGATAGAGCCATCGGTTATGCGCGCGTTGCTCGCTCTGTACTTAATTGGATATGCAATGTCAGCGTACCGTGAATTCCTGGTTTTACGAGCGATGCTTTTTCCGTCCGTTTGATGTTTATTATTAAACGTCCGTTGTTTATACGCCTGTAAAGCTCGCCGCAAAACCCTCCAATCCCATCGGGGTCAATATATCCATGCATTTTCACGAGTTATGGTATTTAAATCAAATTTCCTACACAATTTCATCAATACCATCCGTCGAATGGATTCATGCAATGCACTCAATCAAAATTCAAATACTTAATTCGCGCAGACGAAATCTTTGTGTCATCCAATTCGAGCCGGGAAATACTTTCGAATGATGTCTTAGACAATAACATTCGTCAGAGTCAACGCCATGTGCACTTGAAAATTATCTCACTTCAATTGGAGAATAAATCCCTCATAAAAATATTCACGGACACTTGGTAATCGTAACGAAGGAATACATTTTCAATTCTCACGTCTCTCGGTTAATTCTAGGATAATTGTTTAACTTGAAATAAAAGTGATACACCACAAGGGTACAATCTATCAATATATATATAATGGAAAATGCCCCAACACAACTGCGGACAATTCTATTAAAACACCCCAGAGCTTCCACATTTTAGAGCAAACCTCTTTATTATATTACACGGATGAGAGCGAGCGAGAGAGCGAGAGAAAAGGACCGACGGCAATCGATAATTCCATTTGTCAGCATAAGAAACAACTTGTGCGCTTGGCCGGGCCGGGGCGAACGGTTTAATTGAGGGGACAACGCGTTAACATCATTGTTGCGGCTGTAAGACTCGCAGATATGGCTCGGGACGTATCTATATTCCCCATGTCTCTCTCGCCTCTTCTCTCCTTCGCAACGGCGATGATGCGGAATTTATTCCGCCCATTAGCATAACAAATTTGGCATTTGCCGAAAAATATTGGAGACCGTCGTGGCCACCTGCTCGTGTTTACACACGTCGCGCGGCTCTGCCGGATTCGAGAGCTACTGCGACAATAGAGGCTCGTGCGAAATTTTCATTCATTTTTCCATTATACCAGCATAAATCACGAGCTCGCGCGCCGGCGTGAGAGAAAACTTTTTCATCGTGGGGCGGCGCGAGCGCGCGAAACGGCGCCAAATGTAAATCAAATAATAATGAGAGCGAGCGAGATAGCGGAAGGGATCGAGAACTAACGCAAAAAAGAATGTGCAAAGTTCGCCCGTGAACGATTCAATTGCGCGCTTCCTCCGCCTTTTTTTTTGCAGCTGGAGACCAGTTTTTCCTCTTTCTCTCGCTCGCTGGCCTTTTCATGCCGTCAACAGAGCAACGCTCTGCACATAAAAGAATCGCTCGGTATAGAAAGAGCTCCTGCGCGAATTTCCTTGTTCTGGCCTACGAACGAAGACAGCCAAAGGAACAGGTCCTCAGCGTTTTCTCTACGTACTCTTCCCTTGGCCTTGCCTCCCCCACCCATGACCCCTCTCTCTCTCTCTCTCTCTCTTTCGCTCTTGCTCGATCACTCTCTGTTTCTCCTTGCATTTTGGTATATTTATTAGTATTTCTGCAGGTTGAGTTCGGAGAATACGACCAAATCATTTTGTTACTACTGATGCAATTCGTGTGCCAGTAGTAAAAGGCAAAATAGATACGACGTTTCTGATCAACTGCTCAACGCAGCGTGTGCGATGTTCTACATGCCCGAAGAGTATGCACATAGTCCACAGAAGTTTTGTTTTGACTTCATAGTATTTCTGTTGTTTGATCCCACAGAAGAATTTACTCAAAATGAATTTCGTTTGAGATCTGATGATAGAGAGAAGAAAGTCATCCAAATATTGGGTTTACCATTTTCATATCAATTTTTCATCTATATTTTAACCTTTTGCGGCATACATTTGTTGGAAAAATTTTGTTTCTCAGTCTGTTCATTCATATGGACAAATTAACGAAAATTGTTGAAATGGATTTTGATTCGGCAACATGTGAAGATTATAAAATCACAAGAGAATCCCAGTTAAATGAAATAGGAACTACTTCGCAATCACCAAAGGGGGTTTCAAAAAAATGGTGTATTACCATGACAGTTTATGGATAGAGGATTTATATGATACCCATACACACACCCACCCTCGTGCGTATATATAACAATTCTGGTGTAAACTATTCTAACTATTAACGACTCGATCGACTTGATAATAAAACTCGTCCCGAATGAGTCTCGAATCTCACACGTCAATCGCAAGCACAAACAATCAAGCATACTTCTCAGTACTTAATTACATCGGATCGCTACTTCTGTTCCAAATCACCTACTTCTGTTTCCAGGAGAGCGTCCAATTTTTTTCCCCGCATTGACATTCGCAAATAAAAATCGCATTACTCATAAAAAAACGGTAATTCGATTATTTATTTAAAGTAGATGAGAAAAAATTCATAGCATTTTTGAGTAAAACTATTTTCAAAAAGAAAACTTAATTACTGTACTTTTGTATAATTAAAATTTTTCAACACGATCAAATTTTCAGGTCAAAAGAACAACTTGGAAAAGTATCCAGTAATGGTGTTCATACATGGTGAGAGTTACGAGTGGAACAGCGGAAATCCATATGATGGCGGTGTTTTAGCGGCTTACGGCAACATTGTTTTCGTCACCGTCAACTTTCGACTGGGGATTTTAGGTAATATGCTCACGAACTCGTGGCTAAATGTCCTCCCTTCCTCCCGCTTGCCCGAGTAATTCAATTTATTCACTAGTATTAATGAAAAGCCATGTACTGCGCCACATCCGGCTAAAAGTGAAAGAGGCTCGGAGGGTTTCAGCATTAAATTAAGCCTTTATTTTGATCTCGTGCGTGGCGAATTCTTATTTCCTCTTGGATTATCTCCGTAAGTCGGTCTTGTTGTCACAGGGTACTGAGAGATTTTGCTAACGCGAGAAGCATTGTCCCACGTTGCCTTGTGGCACGATTTGCGATAGTGAATGAAGATAAATCCAGGCTCGAAAAAATAAAAATAAAGTTTGGGGTTATTTCATTCAATTTGCATTTGTCAAATCTACTTAAATTTAATGTTTTTTTCGATTTATTCAACAAAAAGTGAAATTTATTCCGCTTTTTAAATTATAAAAACTTTCTCAACTAGAGAAGAGATTATTTGCGACTGAACACTCATCACTGAAAATAAAATGTAACTCAATAATTTTTTCAAAACTATAGGTTTTCTTCGACCAGGAACAGAGGATACCACGGCCAGTAACTTTGGTCTTCTCGACCAGATAGCTGCCCTCATTTGGTTGCAGGAGAACATTGGTCAGTTTGGCGGGGATCCGAACAGTATAACATTAATCGGTCATGGCACCGGCGCTGTTTTCGTCAATTTGCTGCTACTCAGCCCGATCATTCAACAACAGAGTATGTATATCATTTTCACTCAATAATATTTATAATTGATTAATTCAACGAATTCTCAAATTTTAGATTTAGTTAAGCGTGCCATACTCATGTCCGGCTCAGCTCTAAATCCAGATGCAATTGGCAAGGCTCCGTTGCAAATAACGAAACAGGTAAATACATCATGTAATTAGAATGATAGTAAAGTGTGAGAATAGAAATCTATATTTCGACGTGTCTTACGAAGAAAGACACATCTCAAACTGTCCGCGAAGAAAGACACATCTCAATTTGTCCGCGAAGAAAGACACAACTCGCAATCTAGCCACGAAGAAAGACACAACTCGCAATCTAGCCGCGAAGAAAGACACAACTCGCAATCTAGCCACGAAGAAAGACACAACTCGCGTCTGTCTGCGGAAAAGACAGTTGGTGCACATCCCACAATTTTCCGAGGTAAAAAAATATATGGAATGAAAGCTTAGAATGAGTAGGTTATAATTGACAAAAAAAACAAGCCTTTTCTACGGTTTAAACTCTTTTTTCGTTAATATTCGCGGGAGAATAATTCCGACATTTGTCTTTCTTCGCGGCCAGATTGCGAGTTGTGTCTTTCTTCGTGGCTAGATTGCGAGTTGTGTCTTTCTTCGCGGACAGATTCGGATATGTGTCTTTCTTCGCGGACAGATTCAGTTATGTGTCTTTCTTCGTAAGACACGTCGATTTAATGTATTCGATACCTGTAAGAGGCAAAGGGAAACTGGAGTCCCGATGGCTTCTTACATTAATCGCTAACTCATACATTTTACAAAATCCACTCACCAGATTTTTGATGAGTACTTCATACATTTCGAAAAGTTTCGCAACTAAAGTTAAGTTTTCTTCTTCAGACGGTTTTCGTAGCAAATGAACGTTTTACTCAACATTTATAGCCTGAACTTTGTACACTGAAGAAATTCGATTGAAAGCGTGAATTTAGTAGAAAAATTTGATGGATATTTTTATGGAACGTAACATAAAAATCCAGTCGACTGTGGAATCACTCACTGCTCTATATTTAACAGGTGGCGTACGCTCTAAACTGTCCCCAAATAAACGACAGCGTGCTGGTAGCATGCCTGAAGAACCGCTCGGTGGACGATCTCTTGCACGTGAAGATCCACAAGCCCAAGTATGTGCCTTCGTATCCGCCCCTCGTTGACAGGGCCGTCTTGAAAGAGCATCCGATGAACTTGATGAAGAATGCGGAAAATTTGGCTAGGTACGCTTTGCCTCTTCTCCCTGACTGATATCCATCAATTAAGCGCAATTAATGCAATGGCGCGTCGAGAGGAGATGGCTTCCGATGATTAGTCGGGAGCTTCGGAATTCGGCCTATTTAAAATTCGATTCAACCGGCTAGATTCCAGCGACGACAACGCCCCCCCGGGCAAATTAGAGAGTGCAGAAATTGAATTTTCGCGGAATGCGCGTTCGCGCGCGCACGCCCGCGTGCAGCGCTATATAATTAACTCGTATAATACCTCGGAGTCCTCGCGCCTCTTCCTCGACGCTCTGCCACGCTATCTTTTGCCCTCGCGCGTGGAATTCTTTACAGCGCGGAATTAATGGACTTTGTTTACGTTTTGGAAGGTACACCAGCGCGGATCATAACTTCGCTGACAAAAACGGATTTCAAATTCTATTGTTGAGATATGCGTTCTGTCTACATTCTCTTTTCGTTCTTCTACGGTTTGCACGGGATACCGCGGTTGAATTCACGAGAATACGTTTCGTGTCACGACATTTTTCAAAAAATTCCAGCGTTTTGACAATAATTTCGGCTGACATCATTTTCAAGAGATATCGATGTCGCCATGTCATTTTGAGTGAAATTCAAGTTCCAACTCATTGAGAAAGGTCAAATTGAGTTTTCAATGTATTCTAACGATTATTCATCCGCGAATTCCCGTGAATTTCACTATACGAAAATGATTTAATACCGCTTGTATCAATACTGCTTATATCTACATGACACGCATTGAGCCCACAATAGTGCCACTGTATTGCACAATTGAGTATATATTCGAAACGGTTGTGTCAACTCAGCATCTCCAATGAAATATTCACGCGTTCGCACTTTGATTGATCGTCCGTTGTTCCTCGTATTTAATTTATTCGGCAATGCATGGGATGTAAATTTTGAATCATTCGAGTAAGGTTGGAACGCCCGGAATCACTCGCAAAACAACACGTGTTTTAAATCCTTAAATCCACATTTCACTCTTGCTTCTCTCACGCGCTCGTGCGGTACTGCGCTCCCACCCTTCGCGCAAGCCTCACAAAGGGAATTTCGAGCATTTTACCTTGAGTACCCTGCCGAGATACGTACACTTATATGTACGGCGGACAAGAGAGGAGGGGAACAGACAGCGGAGCGAAAGCGAGAGAGAGAGAGAGAGAAAGAGAGAACGTGCACGCGATTCGAGGCTAATTTCACTGGGTGGAAGTTGGTTTAGCACGCCGCGGAACGTTAAAACTCGCTCACGGTGAGGAGCGAGCCCTGGGGATGGGTGAGAACGACAAGAGAGCTGCAGTTGTTACATTGTTTTGCAGGTTCGACCTCATGTACGGCGTGACGGAATTGGAGAAATTCCACGCTCTACCGGGGGTGGCACTGCTCGAAGGGATGGCCAGGCCCGGCAGGGACGAATTCATCCGCGAAAGCGTCAAGGTACGTAAATCGAGACTGACTCGCTCAGCTGCGTATCGCGATCTCGAGCACCCAGAGGATACTCCCTCTTTGTGCACTATTTGCTTTTACTCTATTTTTATCTCTTCTGAAGATTCCGCCTTTCTCTCTTTCCCCCTTCCACCCTAAAGGGGCTACCCTTCTCCCTGTTCTCAGAGTCTCGGGAGTGTCGAGTTCTAGTGGGAATTCACGGCTACGATGATCGAATGTTAGATTGTCGTGGAGAATACTAATCTTGCTCGAAAGAAATTTCACGATCCAATTCGAGACAAATAAACAAATGGCGGAATACCGTTCCGGAAATAGTTACTGGTATCAAAATGATTACTACATGTAAAAAATAATAGTTCTACGGGGATCTTACCCGAATACAATTTGCATTTTTAATCTTGTAAAATGCATAAAACTATATTATTATGCCAACTTCTCTCAATGATGAAAACACTTAACTTTGAATGCTTCAGTAGTATAATTTTGTCCAGTGCATATAGAAGCTAATGAGAATGTAATGAAAGGAATAATTAGTTTTTCATTTTAATGGAAAACTTTTTCTGTTGCGCCTGGCCACGTCTGATGTTTTCTACTCATAACGCTACCGCACACGTTGCTGCGCTACTTTTTTCAATAGAGTACCCATGTTACAACCGGACTACCGGAACGTCAGCTGAAAGTTTAAATTTTGATAGTTGAAATGCTCTGATTCCGAAAACTAGCTCATTAGAAATGCTTTTTATGAAACGTGTATCATTTCAAGGTAAGTAAACTACCGACCACAACTGCCGAGGAAAATGTCTTCCCAATAACATTATCGGCTTTTTCACCGTTTCGAGCTCTCAATCGAAAGTTCTGATGAGATACGCGCGCTCTCTCTCTCTCTCTCTCTCTTTCTCTCTCTCTCTCTCTCTCTCTCTCTCTCTCTCCCTCTCTCTCTCTCTCTCTCTCTCTTTCCCTCTCTCTCTCTCTCTCTCTCTCTTTCCCTCTCTCTCCCTCTCTCTCTCTCTCTCTCTCTCTCTCTCTCTCTCTCTCTCTCTCTCTCTCTCTCCCTCTCTCTCTCTCTCTCTCTCTCTCTCTCTCTCTCTCTCTCTCTCTCTCTCTCTCTCTCTCTCTCTCTCTCTCTCTCTCTCTCTCTCTCTCTCTCTCTCTCTCTCTCTCTCTCTCTCTCTACCTCTCGGTATCTCAGTGGTCGTGTCAAAAACTCGATTTTCACAGGCGAGTCACGAGCTGGAAGATGATCGAGGACTTCTACTGGGGGAAGTGCTAAAATTCTATGAGAAGACGAAGCAAGACGATCGGCCCCGCAACGGGGATGAGTACTTCTGGAATCGCGATCTCGCTCTAGAGATTGTGTCTGACAGCGAGGTTGTGGCGCCTCTTGTCATGACCGCCAACCTCCACTCCAGGGCTAACCCCAAAAGCTACATGTACGTCTTTTCACACTTAAGATCCATCAGAGACAACAGTATGGAGGTGAGTAGCATGATTTTGTGCCACGTCAATTATAGTGTTATGACTTTTTTTTTGAGAAACAAATATTTGACGACATGAATCATTTCTGTTTCGAGCGATTTATGAATGAGGTCCCTGACAGTAATATGACCACCTCAAAGGTTTTTAATTTTCCTGTAGCACTTCAAATGCTTTTCGACGAAAAATTTGTTAGATATTCTTCTTTGACCCTTTTTCTACGAGTAAAAATTTGGTTCATGAGACCTATTCAAGTTTTTACTTTTTTTTCTTATCGAAAATAGCGCAAAATGTGTTGGATGTAGCCGTTATCAAAGTCTATGCAGGCAAAACGGTGATTTCACAAAATTGTAAGGTAAACAAAATGTGCTGGGGCATAAAATTGACGTATTCGACGTGTTTAACAAGATGCCGGCGGAATTTCCGCTTCGATATAATTTTTTATACGTTTAAAGCACGTCGATCTTTCCTTCTCCGGATTATGCTAGCAAAACGACTCACCTGAAAGAAGTTTGATGGAGTGAGATAAGAAATGGACGTTTTACCTTTGTGCCCCGATACATTTTTTCCTATTCAGAGGCAGATACGAGTAGAACAAGATCCTATCCAATTCAAATACGATTAGGAATGACTTGTTGCACTATATCGTATCTCAATAAGAATCGCGAATCGCAGATCTGGCCTGACAAGTTGTACTATTTAAAAAGATGGATTTCCATTTTGCCTGCCTGGCCGTATAACCCGCAACCACCATGTCAATTATCATTATAATGTTAATCGTAGAAGATTGACGGAGGAAAAATTTGAGAAAATGAAATACACTGTAACGTTTGAAGGTTCTCTGCGATTGAATTCTCTCGTGTAGATCTTTGTTACCTGCAACTCTTTACCCTGTTTCTGCTCCTCTCGCCGTGATATATTATCAGGATGGAATAATTATAATTAATCTGTAGTTTCATAATGTGGTTTAAATATTTAATGAACTGCCGGTCTACATTGTGAAATACACTAATGGGAAATTATGTAACCGAGTGGCGGTTCGATAAAGTGACGGGCCGAGTACGGCTGCCACGAAGAGTATACGGATCATCGGGAATCTTCCGTTCCATCCTCTTCCTACCCCCTATCAGCTCTGACGTTCTCGTGCTCGACGCCACAGCGCACCGCTTAGAAGCCCAAGCCTCGAGTTCGGCTCGATATTCCCGGGGAAGGCTTTTCTTATCAAATCCATCCGCGACGGGGAAATTTCATAAAGTTGCGCGGCCGTCAATGCAAAACTGCCGAAATGGGATGGGGCGTAACTCGCGCGCGCGCGGCGTTGCCGTGCTATAGCCCGCGATCGCGCGGGCACCAGAAACGGCGAGGGGACGCGCGAGTGCTTGTAAATATTCAAAAACGCCGACGTTTCAGCAACAGATCCAGCACACGGTTCACGGAGAGGAATTGGCGTACGTGCTGGGCGTGCCCCTCGAAGGTGAGGGATATCATCTGAGCGCCCCTTACGACAAGGGCGAGGCTATCTTATCCAAGGCGATGATGGACTGGTGGTGCAATTTCGCCTACTCCGGGTGAGTTTTCGACACTTTGCCGCTCGTAGCTTGCCGCTGTATGTATACACCCAGCTTCGCTCGTTTGTCCACTTCGTCGGCTGACACTGTTATCGACGCGCGTTTATCGATACGTGTATAAGCCATCGGATAATACGGTTATCACGGTTGAATTGTCCAATGGCCAGAATCCCAACAGGGTTTCTGATCATTCGCGAGCGTCGAGACTCGGGAGTTACTTGAAAAATGTAGGGTACGCGTGAATTCAATTTTCATCTCTCGCTTCGGGTTTTATTTTCATCGGCAATTTCAGCTTGTACATTCAACTGAATATAGAAGCATATTTTTTGGGAAAATTTCACCAATTTCACTCATGGAGTCAGCTATCATAAACTGAAATATGTTTTCAATGCATAACATACCCTGTTTCTCATCTGCCGTTACAGTTTTCAATGTCGTACTTTGTTTACTGACCCGGGCAATTTCCAAAAACTTGTAACACCAGGGTAGTAAATATTTTCTTCGTAGGAATGCAAGGTGACTCGTATATATTCTCGAATAAATGGAGTTCTCGACTAGTGTTAGATCTCTCGAAACATTGGGACATTTTACACAGATTGAGCACTCCAATTCTAACGATTCTTGTTCGAAAACTTGAAGTAGCGCATCAAGAAGACAGTCAATGAGACATTATTGAAAACGTCTCTTGCGACTCCGAGCCCTTTCTTCCATTTAGAAGACTTCGGCAGCCGAACCGTTAACAAATCCTTTACCGAAGTTCAGAAATGGAAAGGGACGGTCACGCGGGTCACAAGTCGACACGAGGAACGGAAACTTACACGAAAACTTTGCTACTTGATAATACGTCCTCGTCCCCGCGTAATTTTCAGGAATCCAAACAACGTGAGGCCACCACCGAGACGGCTGTCGTACTACCTCGAAGACTACAGGACGAGTTGGTCGTACAACATTGACTGGCCGGAGTACGACCCCGACAACCAGACGTACTTCAATCTGAGTGAGTCACAGTTTGTGTTGAACAAAAAACGCTTCGAGACTGACCTCGTTACCCTGATCCATTGCATCGAATATAGACCTCGATACGATACTGTTCCGTTTGCTAACTCGTTTGATGATGAAAATAAACGTGCGTCAATGTTATGAACTGAGTGAAAAGAGTGTTTCAGGGCCAGAAAACACTCTTCAATATTTTACTTGTGATAATTTTCCTCATAAATAAATTATATTCTCTCAAATATATTTACTTGAGATGGATTCATATATGAATAGAGCTTTGAAGAATCTTGATTAATCAAAGCTTCTCTTTCGATTTTGAAGTCTCGAAATTTTGAATTTATATTGTGAAAATATACGGTTCAAGAGCCTTCAGTTCAATCAGTGATTGCATAGATAGTTTTCATTTTCTCTGCATGAACTAATCTCTAATAATACATCCAAATCAATAGTGCCGTCAAGTCGATATTTCAGGATCATCATCGAAGCGTACTTAACAATCTGTGAAATATGCAAATGTCAAAACTGCACGCATGAATTTGTGGCAAAACACTTGGGCACAATTGTACGACACGAGGAAACGCTCAACAAATAAAGCGAACAGCACCGGAGCCATGTATTTTCCATTAGAAACGCGCTAGCCGATAATCCCCGACGTTAACCTGACTAAACAGAAATCCAATACTTTCCAACTTACAGCCCAACAAACTCTCTCTCTCTCTCTCTCTCTCTCTCTCTCTCTTTCTCTGTCTCTCGTGCACGCGCGTCTAACTATCTGCCGGCTTATCTGCTCGCTCTGCGTTGCGCGAAGAATGAAAAAGGCCATACTCTGGTGGTTGCAGCGACGCCACCGCAAATCGGCCGTGGTTATCGGGCCGCGGAAATGGAGTTCTGGAACGAGCTCGTGCCGGAGATCCAGAGGCCCCGACCGCCCGCGATCAGCACGACCGAGACACCGCCGAGCGGCGGCCGGAGCAGGCGTCCGGGCTTGCTGGACCTCGCCGACCGGGACTACGCGAACAATGCCAGCGGCGGAGCTGTGCCAGCCAACGTTGTCAACGTCGATAGCTCCACGCCCAGACGAGCCGCCGCCGACGACGACGACGACGAGCTGCAGGCGCTCTCGAATCTCGGCGACGGGAAGCCCGATAACAACGACGTGAGTATGGTGTTCCTCCTCCTTCCCACCCGCTCTTCGTTATCCGCGGGTGGTAGCTAGACGCGCGGTTGAATCGATCGAGAGTGGTCGGATCATGCCATCGTTTGATTACACGCCGTTCGTCGGAGACAAGCACGAATTGCGCCCAACTATGTTTATGCCATATATATAAATGCTATCGATCGGGCATGGCGGCACTTGATGTGTATAGGCACCACTTCACCCGATACAATGTAGAACGAATATTAATATTTTTATCATAATTAATTGTGATATCAATTGAGTTTGAACTGTTCTCCTGGAGCATTGCCACACAACACCAAACTCAGTTTATTTGTCGATTTGATGAGGGATTCTTGAACAAGAAGTTTCAGCTGGACGGGTTATATTGTTTCTGACAATCGATAAATTGAACAGTTCTCAATTAAATTCAAAGTTCTCCAATATAGGAATAACTTGAATGGAATGATTGATTAGACGCGCTTGAAAACATAACTGGTGATTATTATTTCGTAACAGAGTCGCGAATGAGACGAAAAAGAGAAATAAATTGATGAAATTAGCCCGTGATCAATTGGAAGCGAACAGCCAGGGTGAATAACCACGTATACATACATACAGTCGAGTCATAAATCTGAGCGCGTAGCAGCGTGTCAAGGCTAACAGCGAGTTTCCCGCGCGCCAACCCGGCCTCACCTTTTGTTTTGCCCGTAGCATCAGAAAACCGAGGAGAGCGAGGGAGCCGGAGACAGCGGCGATGGCGGCGGCGGTGTCGGAGGCCCCCTGAGAAATAGCTCGGCCATTTCCCTGGTAATCGGCTTCGGCGTCGTCTTTCTTCTAATTAACGCGACGATCCTGTTCTGCCTCTACCACAAACGTCAGCGGATGCGCGAAAAGGAGGCTGGCGGTGGTGGTGGTGGCCTCGCGCAGGCGGCCGGCCGACGCCTGGGCAACGTTCCGGCCGGGGCCTGCTGCAGCTCGGTACAGGACGCCGTGGCCGTGGCTACGCTCGCCAAGAGATCCAAGACCGAGCACAGGGAGCTCGGCTACTGCTACAGCGCGAGCAAACCCGACATAAGGGACATAATCAAGAACGACAAGGCCTACGACAACAATTCAAACTTCGGCAGGAGGTCCAGGGAAAACTCGTCGTCCACTATAGACACTAGGGTCAAGGTCAGGGAGTGGATCCAGCAGGAAATAGTTCACAGGTGAGCGTGCATTCTTCCCGTCTTGATCGTTGATCCACGCGATTCGTACTGATTCGACCTGTGATAACGTTTGCTGTTTGAAAAGTCAGAGTGTATCCATCGAATAGGCTTGGTTATAGCCAATCTACATTACCATTGTGGGTCTCAGTGAAATTTTGTAAGCCCACGCTAAAAGATTAGAACAATTATTTATTATTTACTGATTCAGTTCAGCGAATTATATTGAATGTCCACTTGCCAAAGGCATTTTTTTTTGACAGCTCTGAAGTTGTAACTTGAAACAACAATAATGAATAATCGATAGGTAAAGAAGAGAGAACTTATTCACGGAAAAATAATTTCTCGTCAAATGACCAAGAATGTCCACAGACGGCACGCGTGATCTGTGACGTGTGATCTTTGCAGATTATAGAATTAGAAGACAAATGTAGCCCCAGATGTAGAAGCAGTCTGTGCTTGCGGCAAATCAGTATGAAACCTTAGCATTTCATACTTGGTAGGGAATATTCTGAATATCTTTATGAATCGATTAATAAATCAATTATAAATAACTCTGAAACAAATATACTCTCACAAATGGAGACGTCTCCAACATTTTTTTACCAATCGCGATGAAACTCAGTGAGATAGTTTTTGGGTTCCCAAAAAGCTCATATCGACAGCTATCCAGACCAATGCCTCAATTCACTGGAGATATTGGTGAATTATTATTGATTTTATGTATGGGCTTTTGCAAATATGGATATACTCCACATGCATAGCACCGAGAATCATTCACAGAGAATATTTCCGGGAAATCGACGCATGGCCTGAATGGCTTTTGGGTATCCACAGAGTTTCGTCGCAATTCGCCTCTCGGAGTGTGGTGTCCCCTTGTCAGTTTACTGAGCATATACTTACACATACAATGGCATGACAACAATCATTGATCGATTACTTCTTATTTAAGAACGCTCTGTGATCCATTGTATCCATTCGATTTTATCTGTATATTATTGTATCTTTCAGAAAAAATTCGACTGGTAAACAAACAGGTATCAAGAATTTATTCTTCCCGTAATGCAACAGACCTTAAAAATGCATTTGTAAAACGTGAGCTCGAAATAACATAATACGTTGGAAATAAATTTACCTCAAGCCTCCTTTCACAGCACTCCACCTTGCGACGAACTCATTTAGTCCACAGAGCTCGTTAGCATGGGCTTTAAAAACTATGTTGAGGTTACCTTAGGACTGTACGTATAGCTCTGTACCTTTGTTTACTTGAATTTCTGACTGACATCACTCTGCTTGTGAATGGAACTTTGAGATTCATGCTTCTCCTTATAGCACAAAAAAAATATCTTCAACTTTATCATGTAGAAAGTGCTTCGCTAACGCTAAATCAGAAACAAAATTGAACTTTTTACTTGAGCTAAGGTCGCGCGCGGTTCCCGTGTCGAGATCAATGTACATGAGTTATTCGATTGGAAAAAAATTATAAACCAAGTCAACCAGACCCTGAGGAACTTTGAATAAGTCTCCGACAAAATGAATGAAAAAACGTGTATGTGAGGGAAGGGCTAAAAATACAGGGGAGCGTTAGAGAGAAGCGGAAAAAATTCGCTACGCCCGAAAGCGAGAAAAAAGTCCTATTGGAAAGGTTCTTCGCAAGCCACTCGAGGAAAAGGTGGTGCGCGCGTCAGAGTGAGGAAGAGGTAGTGCAGCTGGGGTTGGCGTGCGATAAAGACATACAGGCGTGTATGTGTCTTTTCCGGCTTTGCCTAATTGGACGAGCGGAGGGCTCAATTCGAGGGTACTTGTCCGGCTCGGCTCGGGCGTCTTTGCAATGGCGCCAGTAGTTTGGAGCTGCGCTAGTCAAGTGCCGAGAAGCCGGCCCAATTACAGGCTCCTTTAAAAAGAGATGCTGTTCTGGGCGCACTAGAGTATCCGCCTTATCCGCTTTAATGCGGCCAGGTTGTTGCCACCGGGTGGTGCACAATGCAAAGTCCTTCGATACATATCGTTCCGCAGTAGTAAGCCAGAAAATTTGTCGGTCTGCCAGGGTAGACGCGCGAGCGCGCGCGCCTGTGTGTTTGTGTGTACAGGGAAGCTGCGCCAGCGGGCCGCTGTTGATTTACGAACCGCACGAAATTTTTGATGTACGAGAGGCGCAGGTTGAAAGGGGATCTTGGTCAAGGAGCTTTTTATGATTAGGAAGGGGGGGGGGGGTTTCGATTTTAATGGGCTTGTTGAGCCGAGCACAATGCTATGACTTGTTGTGCTCGCTCAACCAATTACGCGAATGCTTATTACGTGTGTATTCGGCGGAAGATTTTGAGTCGTATGTTGAGGGACGATTTCATTTTGGAAATCTATAGAACCGTGAAAATCGAACTCTCAACTCGACATCCTTGCGCTGTCTATACTTTGTCCGGATCTAATTGACATGCAAAGCAATTACTTTTCTGGGAGAGCTCTGGGGAAAAAAAAGTCAAAATAGTATACAAGTGGCACTCTGCAAAGTTCCGCTCGTCGTTCGGGAGAGATTTTTTACCAATTCATCGTATGGCGCATTGATACGTGAAAATATTACAGCAACTCCAGAACAGATATAAGAGGGGAATTTCACGCAGTCTTTGAAGTTGAAGCTCAAAGCTTTGAAATAATGGTTCAATAAATTAGTTTTTTCTTTCGTCCATTTTTGAATATGTTTTGACGCCGAGGGGATTGAAGGTATAATTTCATTTGGGATCGGGGAAGAGTAAGTTGGATCTCTACACTACTCAAAACTCAATTTCAAATCTCGAACTTTGAACCTTGGATGAATTTCGAATGGGATCCTCGAAAATGAACTTCCACAGACAATTTCACAGAGCTGACTTCTTTCTTCTCGTTTCTCAATTATCGACGAGAGTTAATTTACTTTATCATGAGCAAAGGCAATAACTACGTACGGAAACAGAATTAAATTTTATTATGAATATATGTCGGTCGTCTGCGGCTCCCAGCGAATTTCAACGTCGTCGATGATTGCCCGAAGAATATCGTGAAAATTTCCCGAAGAAACGTCTGACAAATTCACCTCTACGGTGAAAAATCGTGTTTTCTGCATCATCACTCAAGATATTGATCAGTCCAGGAGACTAGAACCCCACTCGATAGCCTTTTTCCCGAGAAGGGCAGGACCATCAATTATTGCGAAGCAGGATTCGTGAACGATAACGTCTTCGGCTGCTCAATAAACTCATATCAGATGAGTGCGACGATTTCCCCTCGCCGGTGGGGCCAATCGACGCTGAGAAAAGCGCGTGTCTGAAGGGTTGCGAAACCCTCGAAAGAAAACCCGAGCGGTTAATTATACCAAGCCAACCGTTCAAAGTGGCCAATAGTCGACTGGCCTCTCGAGCCATTTCGAGTAGTCTGTAGATGGAATTTAATTTCGCTTTCGAGGGAGGGGGGGGCAGGCTTTTTCCTTAAAGGGTCAGGAGCCTAATGAAATGGCCGAAGAGGGTTGTGAGCAGTTTGACCATCGAAGTCCGTTACCTTCGCAAGCGGACTTGTCAAGCGAAACTCGCTCGCGCTGTCGGCAACGTTTGCAATATCGAATTTATCACGGGCCGAGTGCTAGCACGGACGAGTGAGTATGTCAGCGGGGCCATCGCTCGAAATTCCCAGCCAGGTGTGAGAAATTGAGGCTCACCTCGGCCGCCGCAGCTACTCCCACTGGAATCGCCGAATTAGTTGAAAAATAAGGTGGGAGCAATTACCGAAGAGTTATCGTGTGATCCAGTCGCGAAATACGAGCAGTTATTTTTCTTTGCCGATTATCGTATTGGAAGGATATGTTCGCATTTGAACATGTGATCGGCGTAAGCTCGTTCATTCATCTGGTCCGTATGCAATTATCAAACATACTTCGCAATAGCGAATATGCATGAAATAGCTTATCAAGCTTTTAAAAATAATTGGCACGTGGTTTTTTTATTCCTTGATTTGACAAAAATTCAAGGAGATACAGTGAGTTTAAATATTGTTTTGATTGTGAGAATCAGTGAGAAGTTATCACCCATGTATTTTACATCTATATTTTGTGAAGTTATGAGGTCACAGCGGATTTCCAAAGAATTTTCAACCCGCTGTATTTACTGTAAACCTGGGTCGGTTATTTTTGAAAGATTGACAAACACAACCAATCGTTATTCAATCACATCAGTAAGATAGGAGGAATGCACTTTTGGATGACGCCTAGCCAGCAGAAATAACGTTTACATGAGAGAGACGCGCCCCAAAGAAATTTGCCTGCTACACTTATCCACTTTCTCATCTGAATGGATGGAAAAAAGTTTGGAGAGAGAATCGCCCAGGTGCGGGTTCACGTATCGATACATATCGGTCCCATTGCCATATTTTCGCGGCGAAGATATCGGCTTGAGTTTGCTTCCTAGCTCGCTCGCAGCCTCTCCGATGTTTACGACGCGGTTCTTTGAATATATCACCTCGACGATTCCTTGCCAACATTGGCCTTTTTTCTCCATCCCCACTCAAAAATTATTATCCAAAGGCGGTGTTTATCATAATACTTGATCACAGTCTATCTCACGCCAAGTTTTTATTTCAGCCATTTCCTCAAAAACAATGATCCATGATGATGATCACTCCATGATTCCTATGTACATGGATGACGAAACATGTAGATATTTGAACTGGAAATAAAATTACTAAAAGTCCAATTCTATTTTGATTTCCATTATTAGGCAGGATTCAATCAAGTTCAATCTGTACTAATTCTGAAATAAAAATGGCTCGTCATTTCTTCTATAAAAAGTGATGGCCTGTAAAGTGGAGCCAGTCAACTGCCACTCGTGGTTTGATTGGCTAAGGCCAAACCACATATGAATAAGATATGGACACATGTATTGGGTCAGGCTACTCTGCCAGTTTTGTACAAACAAAGGGTTGAGACAAATAAAGTAGATCTTTATTGTTTATAAAAAAGTCATTCTTAGTCTGTTTTGTGAAATGAAATGAATGAATTCTAGTGATTGACGAATTCAATCCGAATTTTTGATGAGAATTCATGAGAATGTCTTTGAATAATTTAAAATTCAAAGATAGTGACAAACAAAAATTTTAGAAATGTTGTGGAGAAACAGTTGCTGATGTTGATTCAGGGTTATTTATATGATCAATTACCATTCTTGAAGAATATTGAATATGGAGAATATTTAATAGAGGTGTAAATAATGGTTATTATTGAATATGAAAAATGGTTCTTGGATCATTGAACTCTTTTGTTATAAGTACCGAAGTAAATGTAATTTTTAAAAACAACGCACTTTTGATAATTAAGCAGTGGAGAAATTGTACAGAAACACAGTTTTTGCAAAATTCTAACAAAAAAGTCGGACGCATTGACCCTAAAAACTACCTTCAACAAAGTACCTTTGAATAATATTCCGCGTCGAGGTTCAGAAAGTCATAGCATTGAAATGAATGAAAAATCACAGTTCCGGTGAGCATTAATGGGTTGTGAAGGCTTCATTATAACGCCAATACTGTACCCAGTGAAAGCAGAGGATTTGATTCACTTTGATCTACCCGTCGAGCATTGCTGAAAAATATAATTCTCGAATAGTATGTAGTATGAGCATGAATGTGACATCCAGCTGATTCAGTTCCTTTCCTTTCACTCCAGCGGCTAAAGTCAACGAGTGTTGCATTTATTCGAATGAAAAAAAATCTAACAGTACCAATGTGTACGATACAAATTTGACGAGTTGACTTTTAAGCGATCAAATCATCCCGAATCCTTTGTCACGGTCGATATCTGTACCTACTCTCTTTTTCTCTTTTCCCCCCGTGTTCTTATTCATCTCACATAACTCCTGAAAGCACGGCGTCTCTCACGGAAAGGAAGGGAGCGAAGATAGAGGCGAACATACGCGAAGATGCCGAGAATTATATAGGTGCACGTACGTGCACGTGCGTGTACACGCCAACGGTCTCTCCATTGTTGATTCTAGATTCCTCTTCCACCCTTTCTCTGGCTCGGTCTGCCCTCGCGGCTCTTTCCGTCTTGCTCGGAGCCTTTCGAGTGCACCGAGGCGAGAGATTATACGCCCTCGCGGGGCTTTAAGAGCCGCTTCCGGTTTCGTGCGCCGTTAACGGCCCATTGCAATCCATGCTTAGCCAGAGCCACTTCGTGCCCAGTGCCTCCTCGTCACAATGCGAACAGACCCATAACAAATAATAACATCAGCTGAGCCAAGCACCAACCGACTCGCACAGCTATTTACTTATAATGAAGACTTCGAGCGACGAGCGACCCTGTCGCGTGCAACTAAGTGCCGGTATACAAGATCCCGATCTCTCTGCATGCTCGCTCGCTCGCTGCAGCAATAACTTTTTTTTTCACTTTCCTCGATCGCCCATCCAGTGAGTCTTGATTTGCAGGGACTATCAAGTACTACGGTGCATACCATATGGAATATGTACTGCGATTATGTATAGCAAAGATTGAACTGCTTTTGGCATGCTTTCTCGCGTGTATAAATTCACTTCACGCATTTGAGACGTTTTGATATTTGCAGCGTTCTACGATTGATCACAATCACTCGACTCGTTGTAGGTAATATCGACTCTATCAAAACCTTATAGTATAAAATCATTTTATAAAGGTGGATGGATGATTGAGTAGAATTGAAGTTAATTTATCAAAGAACTCTGTAAATTGCTTACAGTGAAAATCTCACTGTAAGCTTCAGTGAAACATTTTTCACTGTACTTACAGTGGACTGTTCACTGTAACATTTAGTTTGAACACTTCTACTGTAGTTACAGTAAATATTCATTGTAGTACAAATTTTACTGTAAAGAATTTACAGAGAATACAAGTGAATTTTCACGCTAGTTCCATTACGACTCTTGCGTCGATTTCTTTCGTTACAAACTCAATGATGTTATTTCCATTACTGAGCCACAACTGTAAATGATTTATTCAGATGCTTAGCAAGTTCTATATCGGAGCGATTGCGATCGATGATGAGCGTTTATTTGTTGTCTAAGTTGATCCTTAAAAAGTATTCGAGCCCAAAGATTTACATTCACATCGAATTTGTTCCAACGATAGAAATCAGTTATTTGATTCATTTTAATATATTTTCAAACCTCAACTTCTCCGGACGGTCAAAACATAAATTTGCTATTCGCACAAAACTTGAGAATACTCGTCGCTCCGACGCGAAAAAGGAAGGTTAAAGTATGGGGAAGCATGGAAAAGTTTGGCTTGCAGGTGGCTGGTACGGCAAAACTTTGACAGGCATCAATGGCGCAAAAGAGAAATTCAGTGAGCATTTAGTCAATGAGCAGATAAGTGATCCACATCACCTTGTGCTCACCTGTATTCTTGCGTACCAGCTTTAAAGGGGGAAAATGTCATAGCTCAGAAACTTTCCGAAGTCCTGGCAACGCCTTTACAAAGACACTGAATGTATCGTGGATTCTTTCTTTCGCTTTTTCAGCTTATTCTTTTTTACTTTCTAACTTTCTTTGTGTTTCGTTTCTCATACCAATGTTGCTGCCAACACCATTGGCTCTTTGCTTTTTCGAGGGAAAAGCTTTGTAACAGCGTTAAAGAAGTCTGACTTTTGAATACTGGTATTTCGTAAACATGTTTCGTAACATTTCGAATTCACTATGTTGTATTGCAATGAATTTTCACTCTGAAGAATTCAGAGAATGGGGCTCCATTGATCGACCAAACTATTGGAAATATAATAATAAAATCGGCCTTAGCCTTACTTTTAACCACATTTTGAATCTCACTCAGAGAGCGTGTGGTAATACGAAAATGCGGGCAAGAGAGTGGGATATTCAATTACATTACATTATTATAAACAATGCCATTTTTTGGAAAAGTTTAAACTTTGTTTGGAAAGCCGCATAAACATTTATAATCCATAAAGCTTTTTCGAGAAAGCATATATAATCAGTTCAGATGGTATATATTGGGTTTTCTCTTTTATTTTCTAACACAAATAAAACGATTCATCAATTAAAAGTTATTCCAATTTCACTGAAGATGTTTGATGATTTCTCATTCCATTCGAAACGAAATAAGCTCATTATCAAGATTAAATATTTTTTTATAGCAATGGAAATACCAAGCTTTACATTTCAGAGCAAGCCTGATGAATCATGTAATTGTGTGCATGAGTTTTAGCTTGTTAAGAAATAGAATTTTAATAAGAGACAGATTTTCCATAGTATCAGAATAATAATGAAAACCTCAGACTTACAAAAATTAAATTATGAGGAACTGACTAATAAATATATCCATCATACTCAAGTGCAAACAACTAATTATCCCTATCGTACAGAAGAATCTGTGGTGTATAAGTGTAAAGAAGTTGATTTAATTCGTGAATTCTCGAATCTTTAATAGATACGAAAAATGCTTTAGAAACGAAAACGCATGTACGCACTCATAAATAAAGTTGATCAGAAATTGTTGCTAGTAAAAAACCGCTGCCAAGTGCCTCAGCAGTATGCTTTCTCAAAGTATTGCAATTGAACCTCAATTTGCATTAATCACCACTCTTTGAGAAAGCAAAATGAACCTTTAACTTATTTCCTCCACTCCATAGTAACCGTTGCTATGGTAAATATCCGAGCTTCGGTGTTCTTACTTCTTAGTCGTCAACAGTTCCGAAAATGGATCTCTAACTGACTTTTCTCACTCCATAGTAACGGTTGCTAAGGACGTAAACAACGGTTGCTATGGTAAATGTCGGAGTTTCGACGTTATTACTTCTTAGTCATCAACAGTTCCGAAAATGGACCTCCAACTGACTTTTCCCACTCCATAGTAACGGTTGCTAAGGACGTAAACAATGGTTGCTATGGTAAATGTCGGAGCTTCGATGTTCTTACTTCTTAGTCATCAACAGTTCCAAAAATGAACCTCCAACTGACTTTTCCCATTCCCTAGTTACGGTTGCAAGGGATATAAACAACGGTTGCTAAAGACATCAACAATGGTTTCTACGGGAAATCTCTCTTTGATTCTTATAGAATCCCATAAATATACGAACCCAAATGATCATTTATCATGAATTATATGGGAACTTATCAAAAACACGATAGCAACGGTTGCCATGGAAATAAACAACGGATGCTGCTAAACACGTTTACATCTTTCGGAGACCGACCTGTGTGCAAAATTTCAGGACGATCGGACCATTCCTTCGAAAATTAACGTACGACAAAAAAAGTCAGTCTGAAGCTGAATTTTGTATCTCCATAGCAACGGTTGCTAGGAGAATAAACAATGGTTGTTCCAAAATGAATGTCTTATCGATTCTCATCGATCGTCGAAAGAATTGGAGACCCATCGTGCATTGATGATGATTTTCGGAGCTTTTATCAAAAACACGTTAGCAACGGTTGCTAGAGAAATAAACAACGGAATTGGCTGAAAATTGAACTCGACCGAGATTTTGCGGCGACTAACCTGTGTGCAAAATTTCAGGACGATCGGACAATTCCTTCGAGAGTTATCGTACGACAAAAAAGTGCACGTACGTACGTACATACATACAGACATTTTCGGATTTCCATGTTTTTCGACCCGTAGATTACGAAAATCGAGGTCCCGAAGTCCGATTCGGTGGGTCGATTTTTACCCCGTTACAAAGCTTTCTCTTTGAGAAAGCAATACGATAATCTTCGATGAAAATGTGAAGTGCGCCTCTCAGTTGGACTCGCGAGCAAAACTGACGTCGGAGGTATCAATGATACATTGATTAATTCTAATATAGCACCGACTGATCTTGGAGCGCGTGCACGTGAATTGGGGCTCACTAATGGAATTTGAACGAGCAATTAGCCGGGCGTAAAACGCTTCCGCGAGGAGGGGGGAGGGGAGGGTTAAAGTGCGTGTGGAGGAAAACTTTCGCGTTCCACGATATTCTAGCTCGCGTTCGAGTTGGATAATTGATGCAGATATCGGGTTTGGGCAGATGTGCACGCTCGCGCGCATCTGAAGGCTCGCTTTTTATTTCGGGCCAATGAACAATTCATGCGTCGTTGATGGCTATCCATCGCGCCGACGCTGTTCGCTCTGAATCGCTGATGCGCCGCTGAGTCTCGCGAGCTCAAAGTATTGCGCTCCCTCAGGAAATTGCGGTTTCACTCGTGCGCTCGAGCCCAGACCGAACCGCTAAGTGAGGCAAGCTCGAGCGTGCATTTTTAAGCGAAAATCTTTCGTTTGGTTTTCCACGGCAATGGAACGTTTTCTCTCTTGCCACAGCGGTGTCTTTGGTTACGGTAAATAACGGGAAATAATTGTTCGGATGAACGAGTCCCGTAATAGACGACAGATATCAATACCTCACTGGAAACCTAATTCTTAGAGCTCGTCAAATGCAGTTTGAATTCGAACGGAGCATTGAAGCCGAGAATGTGAGAAGCGGAAAATCATTTCTTTAATTAATATAAAATCCAAGGCTCGAAGCTTGCGCATTTTCTACTATACTGTTTTAAAATGCAGATGTGGTGTTGGAGGGAGAGAGTACAAAGTTTAGCAGGATACGTTCATGGCTCTTAGCAGTGGAGCAGAAATTTTACGATGCTTTCATAAATTAAATAACAAATCTGCTCAAGAGTTTACATTTTTTCGTACGAGTGCGTTAACTGGAAAACTACTCGGCTACCTCTTTGTTTTTGATACGCGAACCATTGGATGCGCAATGGAAATTTGAAATGTTAATGCGTTAATAGAATGTCAAATTTTCATTCACCCCAACTCATTTTGCTCTACCCTGACTGTGAACTGGTATTCTGGTATTCTGCTGTCCATTGTTTTGTTATGAGTTTTCCATCTGATGCATTATTTCGTCGGCGTAAATTTTCGTATAACTGGATTAATGAGAGCTAAAGGTATTTTAATTGAGAATATAATGAAATTTGGCTTTCCGACAAAGCAGAAAATAAACGATGTCTGTGCACACGCGCGCGCGGTGTGTGTCGCTGTGAGTGTACACGCACGTACCCATGTTTGGATTTCGTTAAGAGTAATGGGGGGGGGGGAAGAAAGGGATTGACGCGCCGAGTGTGGGACTCGAGGTTAACCCTTGCTATCCACCAAAACTCCCATTCTTATTTCGCTCTCACTTCGGTCTTCCCTGGGGAACCGCAATTTGGTATTACCCCACGAGGTTGAGGGTCAGCTTTTCCATCTATGCCACGGTGAGCTTGAAGCTCGAAGAAGTTTGATGAAAATGTGCACAAAATTGGGTTAGGTAGATTGATTCTACACCTAAAGTAGATTCAAAATCCATGAATTTCAAAATCGTAGCTGATCCTATTCGGATTATAGAGCTTTTTTGAAAAACGTTTTATCGTGATTTTTTCGTAACACGATTTCTTAAGGTTTCTTGATGAGAACTTCATAGATATTGATTTTAGCAAAAACAACTATGAACAATATTTGTGTATCTTTTCATTCTAAACAACTTTGGTATCTTGCAAAATTTCCGAGAAATCAATATTTTTCAAGATAATCAGTACAATTTGTTAGAAAATGATCATTTTTCAATTTTTCTTCCATTTTTTTATTTTTTTCGTAATAACTTGAAAAATATCAACTTTAACAATAAATGTTTCAGAAAAAATTAATTTTTTTTATTCTAAACAACTTTGGTATCCTGCAAAATTTCCGAAAAATCAATATTTTCCAGAAAATTGTCATTTTTTAACTTTACATTATATGTATATGTATATATGTATATTTTATTAGTGAAAACCAAAGATACCCCTTTTCATCGGTAGGTGGCTACAAGGATTTTCCGTACCCATACATAAAGTTGCATAGTAGAAGATATAAGTATATCCACTATGAATGTATCTACATTTTATTTCATTCTGAATCTTAATTGGTTAAGAATGGACAACACAGAAAAATCTTCTCATGAAGATAACAGGAAAAAAGTTTGCGGCCCATGTGGCAAGAAAATTATATTTGGAAAGAAAAAACCAGTATATTTTTTAATAAATGAACACACAATAGAACTTATTAAAAAGTTCATATCCAATGATTATGATTTAAAAAACGACAAATACCCTTTAAGCATTTGTGGAACATGTCATGCTACATTAAATGGCCATGAAAGAGGAAATTTTCAAAGACCTCTTCAGAAATTGCCAAATTATGAAGATTTGAAATTGCCAAAAGAGACTCGTGGAGTACGAGATACATGCAACTGTTACATATGTTTGACTGGTAGATTCAAAGGCCACATTCGTGTTAAAAAAGGCAGAGGGCACAAGAGAGAATTAAATAACACAATTAATAAATCAACGGGTCTTTATGGATCATCAACAATAGATCAACTTCCAGTTTTGAATGTGAAAGAAAAGACCACAGACACCCTTAAAATGTGTAATAAGTGTTTTAAAGTGCTTGGAAAGGGTGTAAGTCATATTTGTAGAAATCAAAACGAGAATCTGTTGAAAATTATAGAAACTATGCCTGAAAAAAATAAAGATCGAATCGTTACTAGTATCATTAAAAAAAAAGTTGAATCCACAAGTTCTACAGTTAAAACGAATATTACTTTAAAGCTACCTACTGGTGGTCGCGAGACAACGATCGTTTGTAATCCTAGTTCAGAAAAACGTATTTCATTTGATGAGGAGAGTTTGGATAACTTTCGAGTAAATTTAAGAGTTTCAAGTAATAAAATGAAAAAAATTACAAATTTTCTAAGATGTAAGGTAGGAAGAAAGTCTGTTCCATCGTATTACTCCAAGCATACTTCAGATAAAGCTAAGATTTTGAAAGATTTATATAAAATAGGAATATATGAGTTTGATTGTGAAAACGATTCGAAAAAAAGACCTCGATCTGTCGTTTATGCAAGACGCTGAAGAGCTTCTTGGAAGCAGTTATAGATGCTCGAAAGTTAGAAGGAAATGTTATCATTAAAGTTCTGGCCGATGGAGGCCAAGGCTCCTTCAAGATAAGTTTGACTATTCTTCCAGAAAATTACGCTACCACATCAACTTACGATGACGAGGACAATCAATTGGATTTCGATGACGCAAATGTATTAACTGGCAAAAGGAAACTTTATTCAGAGGGTAGCAGTGTTGACAAAAAATGTAAGCTCACGAGTGTAAATCGGTTAATACTTTTGTGCGTAGTGCCTCAAATAAAGGAAACGTACGACAACATTAAACTGTTATTTGAAATCACAAAAATCAACAACATTCCTTTTAAGTTTGTTGCTGATTTTAAACTTTTACTAATTATTAATGGCCAACAAACTGCTACAGCAATGTTTCCCTGCCCATACTGCTTCATTACATTGGACGATTTGAAAAAAAAACCCTTTTCTGAGCATGAAACATGTGTTAGTGCTGCAACATGTTCAACTGGTAGTTCAGAGGTCGAGAATGAAATACAATTAAAAACTTACAAAGATTTGAGAGATGATTACAACAAGTTTCTTCTTGCAGGAAATGATAAAAAATTTAGCAAGGTTTGTCGCAGCACTGTTAATCTCCCTCTTTTTACTGAAGATGACGATGTTCTTGTTTTACAAAAATGCGTTATACCGGAACTACATGTATTACAAGGGTTTGTGAATCATTTATTTTGGGATGGCTTAGTTCCTCTTTTAGGTACTGAAAAAGCATTGTTATGGCCTAAAAAAGTAAACGTAGTATCTAAAAATTATCATGGAAATGCTTTTGAAGGGAATGCCTGTAGGAAATTGCTCAAGGAAGCTGATAAACTTGATGATAATATCATTTATGGAGAAGTAGGCTATTATAAAATAATACCCTATATCGCTGCTTATAAAGCAATGAATAAAGTTGTCGATTGTTGCTTTACTTCAGGTAAGATTGGACCATCACCAGATTCTCATATACGTGAGTTAGGTAAAGCATTACAGGGGATTGAGAAACTATCGGAAACTTTGAAACTCCATGTGATTCTGGCACATGTAAATGCAAGTTTACAATTTATAGAAAATAATAATGGCTTAGGGTTTTGGTCCGAACAGAGCGGAGAATCTGTACACCACGAATTTTTAATGCACTATGAGCGCTATAAAATTAATAATATTTATGATGAATCGTTTGGACCAAGACTGCATAAAGCAGTCGTTGAATTTTCTTCTCTTCACTTGTAGATGACTGCTATATTTCCCACTTTCATTAAATATATAAAAAAAACGTTTAAAATGTAAAAAAAATTTATAACAAAAAATATAGAAAAAAAAACGAAAAATATGAAAAATTGAAAAAAGAGAGGGGTCAGAATACCACTACGTCCACGTCGTTGACCCTGGGGTGAGCTAAAAGTGGTCTTAATATCAATTATCTTGAAAAATATTGATTTCTCGGAAATTTTGCAAGATACCAAAGTTGTTTAGAATGAAAAGATACACAAATATTGTTCATAGTTGTTTTTGCTAAAATCAATATCTATGAAGTTCTCATCAAGAAACCTTAAGAAATCGTGTTACGAAAAAATCACGATAAAACGTTTTTCAAAAAAGCTCTATAATCCGAATAGGATCAGCTACGATTTTGAAATTCATGGATTTTGAATCTACTTTAGGTGTAGAATCAATCTACCTAACCCAATTTTGTGCACATTTTCATCAAACTTCTTCGAGCTTCAAGCTCACCGTGATGCAGCTTATAAACCTCCACTTCATCGTTGAGTGATATTCATATCCTTGCCTCTTCCTCTCCTTCTCCTCCTGGCTGAGTTTCGTTAGAGCGACATAGTTAGCGGCATAGTTGGTGACCTCATTCCGGGTGCATCGCAACCACATCATCTCTGCGACCATGTTTCCCAGGGTCAGCTGCGCACGCCCGCAAGGCTGTGTAGTCCGTGACATTCGGGCTTGAAGCGGGGTCAGTCAAAGAGGACGCAGCTCGCATCTTATCCATTAGGTTCGGACAGACCAAGCTCTTTAACGAGACATCTAAGCGTTTCCGATGCTCTCGGAAGCATCCGTTGCGAGTCGCAGCATCAGGGCGAGGCAGTAGTCTAGCCGGTGAACCATCCAGTCCTTCGCCACCGGCATCAATATGGCCGTTTACCGCCTTCTCAAAGTCGTCTGCTTTCTTCTGCGACTAGCTCGATCGGCGGCATTGAGGCCACATCGTAGAATTCGACCCGTAATGTGGCAGCTATTACCGATGTCATTCCTTACTTGTGCGCTCGTTACAAATTGGTGCTACGTAGGGCGGAAGTAAGCTCGGCACGCTGACCAACAGTCTTGTTCCGTTTGCCTATAGGTCCTCCGGTTTCAGACATGATCTTAGACATGACTTTGTTATAGATTTCTTTGAAGTATCATATGAATTGCTACTAAAATTATTATAAAATTGCCCAGAAGAAAGCTTTGTGACAGAGTGAAAACATTTTACTATTTCAGCTCGTTTCCCAAAAATGTCAAGCTAAAATCGTCCGAAACATCAAACTAAGCGACTCATTTCACGAACGCTCAACCAATCCCAGCAAAGAAAACTATTATTTATTGTTGAATACAGAGGAGCAATTTGGAGATTAAAAAATATTGATAAATTTCTTCATTCAAATTATTTATAGATATTTAACATATTTTATTGAAAAGAAAAAAAACTCAGGATATGACAGAAATCCTCAAGTTCCAAGCATACTCATTTGACAATTTCATTTTCAACTATTCAAAAGTTGCATTCCGTAAAATCCGGACTGACTGTGACACCTAAATTACTTTTCGCAAATTGTTTTCTACTTGGGATGCTACAAAATTTGTGCACTCGTTGACGATTGCCTACAAATAAATAAAATTTCATCTTGTTTCTAACAAATATTTATCGATATTCCATTCCATTTATGTGGAGATAAGTATTAAACAAGCGCATGAATTTTGGAGATTCTGGTAGTAACCAGAATTATACGTATCCCAAGTAGGAAACAGTTTGCATTACCTAACTTTGAACATAAGCCTTTGAATAGCTAGAATGAAATTTCTATAAAGTATCATGATATTTTTATCCAAACATTTTTAAAATTTCCCATGTATCGATAGATTACAATGCACCAAGTTTTACGGTATTTTTTTCCCCTCTCCCATTGAGTCTGTTCACTGGGGATTACGAGCCATGTAGCGCCAAACCGAGGGCAACACAGGAAGTGCTCGGTGTAGGGAGCGACTCTCGCTATCAGCTGTCATTCCGTCGTGCTGTCCCGTCCGGAACTCGAGACAAAACACGTATAGGCTGACCGATCGGAGGGTAGCGCGAGTTGCCGACGAAACTTACCACTCAGCTCACCGATTGACACTGTTGCAGATGTTCGCCCCACTTCTTGCGGAAGACTCGCGAGACCCTGCAGCGGGAGCATCGCGAGAAGCTAATGAAGCAGCAGCAGGAGCGGCATCTCGCAAACATGGAGGACGAGGAGGAGCAGCAGCAGCTGTACGCGGAGAGCCAGCAGATCCGAGTGCGGCCGGGCGTCCGAAAGCCCGCCTCTGGCCCGGCCAAAGTTTCCGTTGCGGTGGACGCCACCCCGGCCACCCGCACCGACTCCATACTCAATCAAATACCCATCGAGCTGGGTAGGGTCGCCGCCAACGCCACCGCCTCCAGCGAGTATCTCAACTCCTTCGAGGACGCCGCCACCACGATACTCGGCACCTCCGACTACTGCGAGCCCGCCGAGTTTCGCCCTGCCGACCAACTTATTACGGTAAGAACCAATCGACTGTCTCGGACAGACACTTTTTGTTCGGTCCCGGTCATTGGCCATTGCCGAGTCTGCTCGGCCGCTTTGCGGTACTGATTTGGTCGTCGCGGCTATCTCATAGTTTAGTTTGATCACTCCATTCGTGCTGGTTTTTTCTTTGCGTTTAGATAGATAAGCTTTTTACGTTGCTCGTGAATCAATCAAAAGCATCTGACCTGAACGGTGCTAACTAATGTATTTTTGGACAGGCTATAGATTGAGGATGGTTGGAGACCAATTATTATTAATGGATTTTTTCTCGATTCTCGAGCGACTCGAAACGTGTATTAGAATTATAAATAAACTAGCCAGAATCACTCACTCGCTATCGCTCGCTCGTGTCTTTCATTTGCTCTATCAAGAATAAAGAAAAATAATGAAATTTTTATTCGAATTATTGGTGAATAATTCAAAGTATCTACGGACGCTTTTACATCAACATGTATCTCACCTCTAGGCTATCAAAAATAAGGTCCCGATGTCTGATTTGAGATGTCAATTTTTACCTCATTCCAAAGCTTTGTCTTTGAGGAAGTAAAATAACATAATCAGAAATAGATTTTGTTATGATCATGAATTTTCGTCAAACCTCGAGAAATATCAATGGAAATAAATATAATTTCTACTATATTGCATCTTATTACTATATTGCAACTTAATAACTTTCGCCATGAAAACATGAAAATTTCTCATAAAATTAACGCCCACGCATCGACATTTTTCCATTTTTCACGATGGAAACGGGGAGCGCTCAATCAGCTATATATCTATTCGTCAGATCAGAATTTCCGTCACGACGCTGATTCGTAGATTTTTTAACGATTTATGTTTTTTTTTTTTTTTTTCATTTATTAAGCATTTCAAACCTTATAGGTTTATTCCTGCTACAGTAAATTTACAATCTATTTCTTAAATTCTAAGGTTACAATCCTTTAAAAAGGATAAGATATATTGACATGCTTTAATGTGTGGTTTAGTTACGTACATTTCAATACAATGCGGTGATTGCATATTTAATTTTTTCAAAGACTTGAGAAGAGGTTTTCTCTGCCCCTCATACAGTTCACATTGCCATATTACGTGATTTAGATTTTCATTTTCTTTTGTACATTTACATTTTGCGTCATTAACAATATTGATTCGCTCTAAAGATTCGGCTAAATTATAGTGGTTTGACCTGATTCTATTAATTGTGACTATAAACTCTCTACTCAATTTTTTATTTTGGAACCAGGTCTTTTTCTCGTTAATGTAATAATATTCAAAATATATTTTGCCTGCATTATTGCTCGCTCTGATCAGCATTTTCTCAGTCTCTGCCCATGCATCTTTTTTATAGTATTCATACAGATCAGTAAATGGAACATAGCTGATATTGATATCTTTGTTTAGCGTAGCTGATTTTGCTAATTGATCTGCCTCTTCGTTGCCACAGATGCCTAAGTGAGAGGGTACCCAGTGTAATTTGATCAAGTGATTTGGATTTTTTTCGACGAGTTCGTTATATTTTTTTTTAATTTGAAAAATGTATGGATTAGTCTTTATATTGAATTTGGTAGATGAGAGAATTGTGAGAGCGCTGAGAGAGTCTGAGAAAATGTTTACATTTCTGTTGCTAATTTGTAAAGCGATATCTAAAGCGTCTAATAGAGCGATGCACTCAGCAGTAAACACTGAGGCTTCCCCCGCGATAGTCTTTTGCATATGTATGTTCATTTCCGGGCATGTACATGCTGCTCCAACCAGTTTTGAGTCAGAGGTTTTGCTACCATCAGTGTATATGTGGATTGCATCGTCCATTGCATACAAATCAAAAAACATTTTGTTTATATCGCAAGTTGCGCTGGATTTTTTCAATTTCTGTCCTAACTCAATGTCGGTGGGAATTGCTGTCTTCATTGTTTTATAATCATGATGATATAAGAATGCACCCTTTCTTGAGTCGATAACATCAATATTTTGCATAACGGCTGATATACACTGGTTCAGAATAAGTTTTGGGTTGGGTGGGTGTTTTTGACTTAAGTGATAGAATCTTTTTAATGCAATCGCGGTGTGAGAGTCTACATTAGAGAGAGCTTTCCAGAGTAGTTAATTTAGCTTCTGCTAATATTACATTGTTAGGCGTTGAACATCGATACCCTAATGCAGATCTAATGGCTGCGCGCTGAATTTTTTCGAGTTTTTCTGACAGTGCGAGTCGAGATGGAAAGTAAATGAAAGAGCAATAATCGATAATAGATCGTACAAAACTTTTGTACAGCGTCAGAAGCGTCGTAGGGTGCGACCCCCACCAAGTGCCACAAAGAAATTTAACAATGTTTAAAGCTTTAGCACATTTCTTCGTGATATGAATGATATGAGCATTGAAAGTCATTTTATAATCATAGTGAACACCGAGAAATCTTGCTGTTTCTATGGATTTAATTTTAAGATTATCAATTGTTATGTCTATTGTGCCAGGTACGATTTTACTTTTGTTGAAATGCATAAACTTTGTTTTACTTGGTGTGAGTTCCAGTCCGAACTCAAGCAAATTTGTTTTCACCCTTTTTATTGCGTTTTGTAGTATTGATTTTCCTCTTTTTAGTGATGCGCATTTAACAAAAATACCTTTGTCATCCGCAAATAACGATGTATTTACTGATTTGGGGAGATTCAGAGTAACGCCGGCTACATATATAATGTATAACAGCGGACTGAGAACTCCTCCTTGCGGTACTCCTTTATGAACCATCCTATAGCCGCTCTCAAGAAAATCCGAGAAAATATATCTTTCATGCGTGAGAAATTTAATGAACCGTATAATCATTTCTGAGCAACCGATCGTGGCTAGTTTTGTAAGCAATAGATTGATGTTAATATTATCAAAGGCACTTTGTACATCAAGGAACGCAGCTAATACATTTTTCTTTTCCATAAAGGCTTCATTTATTTTTAATGTAAACACTGTCAAATTGTCTGCGCATGATTTGCCTTTGCGAAAGCCACTTTGATTTTTGGGTATAAGCTCAAAATGTTCTACCCACCATAATAGTCGGTTTTTCACCATCGTTTCAAACAATTTGCAGAGGCAAGAGGTTAGAGCAACGGGACGTACCTCATTACTATCTCCTTTAGGAATAAAATGAACAAAAGAGTTCTTCCAACTTTCGGGGTATTCATTTTTTTCGAACATTTCATTGTAAGTGTCTAATAAAATTAATTTTGTCTTTATCGGTATTTTTTTAATCATTTCAAAGTCTATGCCGTCCTGCCCTGGAGCGGAATGTGCATTTTTTGACTCTAGAGCAGTATTAAACTCATAAAAGTCAAATGGACAGTCAAAAAAAACCGCTGCCAAGTGCCTTAGCAGTATGCTTTCTCAAAGAGGCTTCAACATCACCCACAAACGCATCCCAAAACTGTATTTTCACCATTCCACTAGCGTAGATACTATCATTTATTTTTCAAAAATTACAAAAATATTATTTAATCAGTTCAATTCGTATCTTTGTGACTGTGTAAAGTGTCGTTCTTTTTCAATTGACCAAACTTTGTCGCGACTGTTGATGTCTGCCCGGGCTCTCTTATTATTTGATCAAATGCAACAAAGCAAACGGTTCTAGGTTCTACACGATGCGAGACATTTAGACCTGCTTAATTTTTCGATCAATTCATCTTGTGACTGTCATACGGTTTAATGGTGGTTAAAATCGATCCGTCCTGCCCTTAAGTCCGTATTTAGTAAACTCGGAGACTCATTTTGATCATTTTCGACGGCTGAGGTTCGAAATGATCAATTCAAAATCTATTTTGATCATTTTCGACGGCAAAAAACACCAAATTTTCCCAATTTTCTCTATAGCACGTTGAAAATACTGGAAACGAAACTTACATGAATTTTTCTTTCCCTTAGCAACGGTTGCTAGGGCGGTAAACAACGGTTGCTAAGGAGCTAATTGGGAAGATTTTGTGTCCTTTGCCGTCGAAAATAATAGAAATGGGTCATAAATTAATGATTTCCAACCTTCGTAACTGTTGCTAGGGAGGTAAACAACCGTTGTTATGGAGCAAATACAACAATTCAGTGTCCTTGGCCATCGAGTGTGACTTAAAACTGATTTTCCGGCTTGCCCCAATGAGCACTCATGAGGATTTGTGAGAAAACACGTTAGGAACGGTTGCTAGGGAAATAACCAACGGATTTTGCTGAAAATTGATCTCGGGCTAGATCTTGCCACAACTAACCGGTGTGCAAAATTTCAGCTAGATCGGACGATTCCTTCGAAAGTTATCCTAGACAAAAGAAACAAAAAATTTTACACCTTAGCAACGGTTGCTAGAGAAATAAACAACGGATTTTGCTGAAAATTGAACTCGCCCGAGATTTTGCCGCGATTAACCTGTGTGCAAAATTTCAGGACGATCGGACCATTCCTTCGAGAGTTATCGTGGACGAAAAAAAACGGGACGCACATACACACACACATACACACACACACACACACATACATACATACAGACACTTTTGGATTTCCATGTTTTTCGACCCGTAGATCACGAAAATCGATGTCCCGAGGTCTGATTCGGTGGGCCGATTTTTGCCCCATTACAAAGCTTTCCCTTTGAGAAAGCAAAATCATTGGGCTCGCATTCTGGTATCCAAGATGGATCAGATTGTGCCCATGCTGGACTGATTTTATCCAGAGCATTTAAGGCTTTTTTGTTGGACTGCCCGTTTTCGGCTGAGTGCATTGGAGTTGCTCTTGTCCATTTATTTGTGAAGATTTTACACTTATTCCAGACGTAACTTATATTAGTGTTGAAGTCTATGCTACTCGCGAAATGTTGGAAAGACTCTTTTTTTTTTGCTTTATAGTTTTTCGGAATAGGGCAGACGCTTTTTTATAATTGATCAGATCAGTCAGTTTTTTTGTAAATCTCCATTTTTTGTACATAGCGCGGCGTAGCCGTTTGAGCTTAGAGCATTCGATGTCCCACCAGGGAACGGGATTGTTGATCTTTCTTTTATTGGTATAGTTCCAAGTTTTTCTCGGAGTGCTAGCTGTAATAGCATTTTTGATTGAGTTCGTAATAAAATCATATTTTTCTATCGCAGATTTTTGGTCGTACTCAGCTGTGAGAAATTCGGGATAGCTTTCAATGAGATGATTTTCAAATTCTGACCAGTTCGTATTTACGCTTTTAAGTTTGAATGTTTTTTTCTCGTAGAAAGATTTTACTGTTTCAACACTTATATATATTGGAAAATGATCAGAACCCCAGGTCTCATCATTCACTTTCACGTTAATTTTTTCGACTATATTTGGCGTTGATAGAACAAGGTCTAAATTTGATTTGTAATCCCGGTGAATGTCAATGTACGTGGCAGAGTCGGTGTTGTGGATGAACAAGCCATGGTCGTTAATTGCTTGATAGAATCTATCACCGTTAGTGTCGGTATCGGAGCAATTCCATACAATGTTATGGGCGTTAAAATCGCCTAGAATTATGCTGTGTTTACGTTTGCTTACGTTACTTACGATAGTATCCCACTGACTTTGTGCGAGTGTGAGATCCGGGGTTCTGTATACAATAATTACATCGAATGGTGTACGTACATTGCTTAGGCGAAATCCGCAAATTTCAACTGACTCACATGGAGTCACTAGATCTTTTAATTCAAAATATGCAATAGTCTTACGTATAAAGATGAGGATTCCGCCGCCTCTTGAGCGGTCTCTATCTTTCCGGAACGTGATGAAGCCGGGAATCTGGATGTTCTTTGTTGCCGTAAGCCATGATTCGACGCAGATGAAGATGTCCACATTTTGAATAATGCTTTCAATTTCTTCGCGTCTTTTCCGGAAGCTTCTTGCATTCCAGAAAATGATTTTAAGCGTGGATTGTATCGTTTTCTTCTTGTTGACCATGAGAGCTATCTTCTATTGTGCTGTGTTCATCACTTGTGTAGGAATCGTTTACATCATCCGAAAGGCGTTTCACTATTCTATTGATTCTATTTTTTAAGTTCCGATCTGACACATTGTCTTGAATATCTCGGAGCATGGATGCAAGAGCAGGTAAATCGTTTGTATATTCATGTGCTTCTTCGACTATATTTCGGTTACCATGAGTTGCAAGTAGGAAGTTTGTGATATTTTCCAGATTGAGCGGGTAGTTTTTGCTCTTATCCGTGATAAGTTCAGCTAGCGGCTGTAGTTTTTCGTAAATGTCTGACATTTTAGTATCGGACGATATTTTGCTTTTTTTTTTAATGGGTTTGGCTGCCTTCGAATCTATTGGTTTTACCTTGCCCTGTGCGTTGGTATGACCTGATCCTGTTGAAGAGGCAGTGCTGGAAAATGATCTTTTGTAACTGTTGAGCGGCACTTGTCTCCATTCGGACTTATTTGTCTCTTCGCCTATGATCGCATGTTTACTTTCCGAACCAATATTTATGTTGTCCTTAGCCGCGTCGGTAGTTGAGTTATCTGGCAGTTCTGTACTGTTAGCTGTGTGCTGCGATGAACTGTTTAAGCTTAGCTTTTCTTGGTCTTCAGGATATTCCAACATGGATCCGTCTATGCTTGGTGGATTGATCACTTTTTCTGAAGCGTTTGGGCAAAGCTTTGCTATGTGGCCTTCCATCTTACATACAAAGCACCTAATCGAGATGTCAGTACTGGGGTAGATATAATAGGTGACTTCATTGAAGTTGATTTTTATGAGTTCTGGAAGTTTGTTTATGTCATTTGGTTCAATATACGTTTGCCTTCTTGAACTAAGAATATGGCTGTATCCTTCTTGGCTTATTGAGGCTTTCAGAGTGGTAATAGGTGCAAATCGTTTGATGTTTAAATTTTCTAATATATTTTCAATCACATAGTGAGGGATTGGAGGAGCCACGTTTGAGAAGATTACTCTCTGTTGTTTACTTACGAGTGGTCTTATATTGATTCTTTCTTGTCCTTTTGTAAGAAACTTATATTTGTCAGTCAGTTGATTCACTATTTCTTTGCTCTTGAGGTACAAACAGACACGATTTTTCGAGATTCTTGTTGAGTATATAATATTCTCCGGTTTCACAATGTTGCCCACTGCACACGTGTAATCAGTCAAGTTCAATCCTTCTATACAATCTAGCACTAGGCCCTGTTCTCGTCCTGGAAATTCATCTTGTCTGGCTGCGTCCGCATAGCTGGTATTTTTTGAACTATCTACTGTATAGGAAAAAACGTTGGAACTAATGGTACTGTTTTGGCTTTGAGATGATAAAGCCATTTTGCAGAAATCACCGAAGTGAAATTCTACTCGCGAGAGGTAAAAGTTGAGGGGGCCGAAGCCCGGCACCGGCGAATTTGCACGTATTTACTACTCAATTACCGTCTACGGAGCGCGAGGTAAACACGTCTTGTCTCTGTGAAGACTCACAATAGACTCCAACGATTTATGTTGCTCAACTTGCTAAAAGTCAGTTTTCACATATTTCTCGCACACGCATAAAATTTTTCAAAGTATCGATCATGGATATGAAAGCCCATTCGATGTTCTTCTGATCCGACATACGCAAAATTGCATCATTTCATAATTTCACGTATTTTTCTGAACGCATATTTCACGTATTTTTCTGAACGCATAAAAATCACGAAGGAAACCCCCAATTTTCAAGAACGGATTTCACGCCCACGCATCGACATATTTAAATTTTACACGACGAAAAATTGAAGCGCTCAATGAGCTCTAACAAACTATCAAATTTGAATTTTCATCGTGACGCAGATTGATCGATTTTTTTATCAATCAATCTTGTACAACTTTCTAAAAATGATTTTTTTCACATTTCACGCCCACGTATCAAATTTTTCAAAGTATCAATCATGGATGCGAATGATTCGATGTTCTTCTGACCGGGCATACTCGGAATCGCACCATATCATAATTTCACGTATTTTTCTGAACGCATAAAAATCACAAAGGAAACCCCCAATTTTCAAGTACGTACTTCACGCCTACGCATCGACATATTTCAATTTTTCACGACGAAAAATTGAAGCGCTCAATGAGCTCTAACAAACTGTCAGATTTGAATTTTCATCGTGACGCAGATTGATCGATTTTTTTATCAATCAATCTTGTACAACTTGCTAAAAATGATTTTTTTCACATTTCACGCCCACGTATCAAATTTTTCAAAGTATCAATCATGGATGCGAAAGATTCGATGTTCTTCTGACCGGGCATACTCGGAATCGCACCATATCATAATTTCACGTATTTCTCTGAACGCATAAAAATTACAAAGGAAACCCCCAATTTTCAAGTACGTACTTCACGCCTACGCATCGACATATTTCAATTTTTCACGACGAAAAATTGAAGCGCTCAATGAGCTCTAACAAACTGTCAGATTTGAATTTTCATCGTGACGCAGATTGATCGATTTTTTTATCAATCAATCTTGTACAACTTGCTAAACATTAGTTTTTCCCACATTCCACGCCCACGCATCAATTTTTTCAAAGTATTGATCATGGATATGAAAGCCCATTCGATGTTCTTCTGATCCGACATACTCAAAATTGCACCATTTCATAATTTCACGTATTTTTCTAAACGCATAAAAATCACAAAATAAACCATCCATTTTCAATTACATACTTCACGCCCACGCATCAACATATTTCAATTTTTAACGATGAAAACTTGAAGCGCTCAATGAGCTCTACCGATCTGTCTAATTCGAATTTCCATCGGGACGCAGATTGATCGAGTTTTTCAATGATTTATGAGGTACAACTTGCTAAACATCAGTTTTTCCCGCATTCCACGCCCACGCATCAATATTTTTGGAGTTTTACCCATGAAACATGAAAGCCCTTTCAAGGATCCTCCGATCAGTCTGACCCAAATTCGCACCGTACAATTATTTCATGGTTTTTCTCGATGGTTTATCCGCTGAGAAAAAAAACTCAAGCTGCATTTTTACATTTCTAACACCCACGCATCAATTTTTTCAAATTTTAAAGTACGGGAAATGAAAGCGCCGGTGATTTCCTTTCGATCGATCTCATCAGTTTTCATGTGCGTCGACTCCTTCATTGATATTTGTTTACATGAAATTTCCGGGAGGATTAACTTTATATTATTATATGTAGATGTAGATATGTAGATTTCCGTGTCGTGCTGGAATAACTGTAATGTAGTATTGGTTGTTCCGTATTGGCGGTTACACTTACAATTCCAATGCACTATGCTCTACTATAGGTGCAGAATATAAAAAACGTTATATTTATAATGAAAGAATTTTTGAGAGTTCACACGTTTGTCTAGTTGAGCCTTGATTCGCTGAGTGTTTCCAAAATTTGTAATTGAAGCGATTTCCGGTACAAAAAAAAGATCGATGCTGAAGACGTCACCCACCTAAGTGTATCGTCTAATTCTACGCTCATTGCAACGATTTTCATATAATTGAATGAAAGTAATTTTACCATACAAATTAGTATGGCTGAAAGCTGTAGGATTACATTTCACGGAAGCCAATTTAATGAACAGATTATGTTTTGAATCCATTTTCAATTAAATTACAAATGATGCTTGGAAATGGTTGTTTCATAAGAAATAGAATCATTCCTTATGGAACATCTGAAAATAATATGTAATGTAATTGTTTTGAGTGATTCCAGGAGTATGTGTATGAAATTTTTGATCAACTATAAAATATTGTTTCTTTTTTTCAACTTGAACCATTAATAATCAAAAAGCTACTCAAAAAATCCGACAGTAAAACATTGGTTTTTTGAAGTGGAATTTTGATGTTTCTGAGTGCTCCATTATATTTTCATTCGAAACCAATTATTTCGACGCATTTCTATCCTTATTCTATCATAACCAATAGACTGCTTATTTTTACCCCAGATCCTCAAGAGTACTGCAATGTCTCATTTCATTGCCTTTCCTTCATTATCAATTCTGCCTCGAGTTTTTTCTTGAGAGAAGCCGTATATTCAGCTTCTATTGAGAGAACATAGTGGTATATGAAACAAAAAGCTCGAACAAAGCCATCCTAACGATTCCTGGGGATTGTTTTAGTTCACTAAGATTATTCCAACTTTAAATAAGAAATCACCAATTCAATTTTGAACTCAAAAAATTTCGATATTTACGAGACATTTTTATTATTTACATATATTCTCTTCATCAGAATAAAGTTCACCGATGCCGAAATAAATTAAGATATTGAGGAGATATGTCAGTAGACTAATGTTTGAATTTTTCAGGATAAGCTGCATGGTGGACCAAACATAGTTGTCATTGAGCATCATCATTCCAGAAGTGATCCCCTACCGATGGAAAAACTTCCAGGTTACAGTGCTAGCAAAGCTATACGAATAAATGAATCAGATTCGGGTAGTGCTAGTAGTCTTTATGCAAAAATCAACCCAAAAATGAAATCACGCTTACCTGTACAGCATACATATCAGAAAAATTTGGTAAGAATTGTAATATGTACATACATACCCCATGAAAGACAATTTATGTAGGTTCAAGAGTACCTTTACATAAATACGACACCCTTTACAAAAAGAGCTCTAGTTCAAAATCTTACGAAACGAGACCCAGATCAAAATGGCATAGCGAAAAATGCCCCAGTTCACAGGTTGTACCGAAAAACGCCCCAGTTTACAGCATTCCCAGTTCCAAAACTGGGGCGTTTTTCACTGTATACTTTGTGAGATGGGGCGCTCACAAAGTATACAGCGTATGTTATGTACACGTATGTTTTTCACGTATGTTTTTCAAAGATATTCAATGAACCGAACACTTGAAAAGCCCAGACCTAAATACGACGAAACGAGACGTATTGGAAACCCCGAGCCAAACGGCACGATACTCGACAACCAAGCTACGAAAGAAAGTCCAAGCTGAAGTTGTATTCCTTCAGCAGAAGCAGCAGCAGCAGCAGCCTTGTGACGCGAGGAAGGATCACGAGCCAACGGTCGCGGGTGTGTCGACGACACTTCCTCGGCTGCTCACTTTCGGCTCGGCGCCTGCGGCTGACGTTAACGTAACCAGCCGGGACCCGGCGACGGCTGGCGCTGCGAGCGAGGGGAGCAGCAGCCACGAGGAGGCCCTGCGCACGATCAGGCGGCGCAATTACCCCAAGGTGCTGCCGGACATCGAGAAGCGCAGGTCCCTGCCGCCCAACGTGACGCTGCCGAGGCAGCTGCAACAGCCCGGGGCAGGCCACCGGCCGCCCGCCCCGCCCTCGCCGCCTCCCAGGATATACGGCACCTCCAGGTGTGTACGCGACCGTGCAGATTGCCAGCGAGCGATGAGCGGCCCGCTGTGTACGCTCGGCGCGCGTATTGATTATACAGGGCTGGCGGGGGGGGGGGGGGGGGAGCAGCGGAGCTCTGAGCTCTGATTAGCCGCCCGATATTGCACCTTGACCACGGATCATTTCGTTTATCGCACGCGTACGACTCGCTGCTGCCGGAGGATTGGGCTACAGTTGCGATGTTGCTGTATGACGAACGACGCCGCGGTCGGTTCGGTTCGCGCTCCAGGCCATTTTATATACGGGGGACGGAGGGAATTCGTGCGAGTGGTAACAGACAGCTGTATCCAGACCAACGTCCCGGTGATTAATCTGCCCGGGCTCTCTCGCCCATCAATCTTTTGTTCAATTCGTTTCTCCCTTAATTACGCGCAATTGGAACTTTCTCGAAAAATCTGTTGGTTCGTCGGGGGGGGGGGCGAGCGATGGTATCATTATCCAATGGTACACTAATTCAAATCAATGTCTTCGTGAGAAGCGAGGCTGAGATTCCCGGATATTAATGTATTCTCTCGGAGCAAAGAAATGTTGTTGTTCCGATCGCAATAGCTAGGATGAAGCGTTGGAAATCTCCTAACTCACACGTGTACCTCTGGAAAATCGCGCTCTTCGTAAAATTGACAAGTCTCTCGTTGGTCGTAGTTGAAAAATGATAAGTGAAAGGTTCCAACGATATTTTCCATTTAATTCTACGTGGAATATTCTTTCCAATTGCAGAATATCGCGTTTGAAACTTTCTATGATAGGAATAAAACATGGCCATTAATGAGTTCTGAAATTCGACGAGTTTTTAATATCAAGTAAAATATTCAATGTGCAATTCTCGCATGTTTAGGAGTCTCGACTGCGTTGAAGACAAAAACGAAAACGAAGAAGACACGGTGATGCCAGTGACAACGAATCTGCACGTTGGACCTCTGGTGAAAAAAACAGACTCACCGAAGAATCAGTCTGTGCCCAGCCTTGCGGATATCCCTTCCGACAGCCCGACGCTGAGCAGCGCGGTGAGTCTTCCAGTTTGTCCGGTTCACGGCAACTCAAGAGAGCCAATGGCTCCCGGGGCGAGAAGTGAACCGCGCATCGTTATTACGCCCATTACGGAGAACAATGAGAGATCACAGGTGAGGCTTCTATCGTTCAGCCAGTTTGCTGACCACGTAATGCATGGATTCGCTAAATTTCATCCCCGTTTGCCGTTCAACCATTCATGCCGTTCAATTATTAATGCTTCTTCTTCCCCTGTTCGAAATCGGTTTCACTCGAATTTATGATTTCGCTATTGGGGAAAATTACAATTTCAATTTGAATCACGATGTTGTTCAGAATATTATCAGAATATTTATCTTCGATACACAATTTTCATCATTTTATTGCTGTTAAACGATATCTTCATCGTTTGTTCAATGTGACAGGTCCAATAAACGTACAAAATACGCCGAACAAGTTCAATTACACTCAAATAGCAATAGATCACGACTGATATCGAATGCATCCATAACTCATGGGATCAATTTACATCCGCCAATCAAATCGTACATTGTATTTACCCCGACAAAATTTTGGAAAAGTATTATTCTGAGTCTGACGACGAGTGAAATTGAAAACCGAGAACAGCTAACAATCACTTTGATAAATTTTCTCTTCGCGAGCGTGGGAACATTGATAAAAAATTAACAGTCAATCAAAGAAAACGTGTGAGGTTTGGTGGGTTCGGTGTTTCGCGAAAGGACCCCACACGGGATCCCCGGCTTATTATCCGCCCGTCTCGACACCGGCTGTAACAGTAAGTCCCGCAGGCCACGAGGGACGACGGCTCGAGTGCAAGGCCGGCCGGAGAGGACCAGCCGGACTGTCCCCGGCGCCCAGTGCCTCCCGAGCGCTCGACCAAGCTGCCGCGCATCATCATCAAGCCGACGACGGTGGGCGGCACGCTGCCCCGCTGCCGGCCCGGCTACAAGCCGAACGCCGTGCCGATCGCAAACCCCAACGGCCTGCACGACAACGAGGCGTACCGCCGGCTGGTGGCTCGCCGCGAGAAGATGCCCCTGCCGGGCGAGCTGGCCGCCGGCCGGAGGAGGGAGCCCCCGCCTCCCCCCGTCGACGCGGGCATCACCAAGCTCTGAGCCGCAGCCGACATCAAACAGTCGCAGCTGTACATACGAGCGACAATCGACTCGTGCTGGACGTGCCTTTCCGGCCTGTGCACTCGTTCGCCTCTTCCCTACCCTCCACTCTTCCCGGCCCCTCCTCCTCCTCCTCCTCCTCCTACTCGCTTTATTTCGCTGCTTCGCTTTGTCGCCAAGCCGGGGCGGAATCGACCTTTTCAAATGCGGTGCACAAGTGCTGCTCGAGAGGACGGAATTTCAATCGTGGGCAAAGCGGCCAAAGAACTGTATTATCGAGTGCTCGTTAAGTTTTGATTACTGCGCCGGAGCCTGCTCGGGGCTATAGCGGCAAATAGCAGTCGCGTCCGCGGACAGCGGCATCTCCTTTCATTTTACATTCTTTTAGCTGAAAAAATCTTTCTGTTGAATAATCCGTCAAGCCACGGTGATCCGCGATTCATATTTGTGTTTTTCCTTCTCTCATAATCACCTCAACGATTGGACGAATTTCATCGTGTGCAGGATGAATTGTCCACTGGACGATATGGGAAAAGTTGATATTTCTTTTGGTGCCCGGTCGAAAGAATGGACATGACTTTGATTTCGATCACCCATTAAATTCTCATCAGTATTCATGAATTTTCGAAGCTTCTACAATTTATAAAAGGCCTTTTATAAATGGACGTTCTGTAGAGTATAAATGTAGAGCGATTTGTAACAGTTGGTATTATAACTATGTTATTAAAATGAGAAATCTGTATTACTCCATGAATTGAAAAAAAAACTGGACTGCATTCAATCACTCTCAATGAGAGGCCAGCACCAAGGGATTATGGATCATGCTGAACATTTTTGATAGTAAGCTACCTGTACCAGATGTGCCACCCCCAGAGGGTTTTTCGCGAAAACCATGATAAAATCAGAATTTCAAAATTCTGCAAACGGTACTCGTTACAGCTTCTATACGCCAACAGGGAAGACCGAATTGGGGTTGGAATAAACTCGAAATTATGATTCCACTAATATTTATCAATAACTTCTGACATCTAACCAAAAATACATATCTTAACATTACAATGTGTCAATAAAACATAACGTTCGTTTATAAATATTGATACATTTTACTTAGTCTTTCGATTCATTATAATCATACAACGTGCCACATTAACTTTACTTTTATTTCATGCAAAAAAGAGCATTTTGATGAAAAGTAGTTTGGGGAAAACTAATGTGACGAATCGAAGGATGAGATGTTTTTAGTGGGGTAGAGTAGTCATATGTAAAGAGATTAGAATGATTAAACTCATTTATTGTAATTTATTTAGCAGAGTGAAATAAATAAGAAAGCAGATAGTAAAAATTCAAACTGTTGTAAAAGAGTAGTTTCAAGGGCTAAATGAGCGAGAAAGTGACCGACAATGTTGTTTTAATACTGCAGACATAACTCAACTGCAGCTGATGCCCAGAAAGCATCGAAAATATTCATATTATATTATGGGCCTCAGCGAGGTTAGGCGATTTCGGCACGAAAAATGTTTGCGATCCAAGTTACAAGTTTGCACGTGCCGAAATCGCCCTCACTGGGACGGAAAATGTTTGAGTACCTGAATTAGTAAAATATGAATCCAGCTCAACATTCATAATACATGAATACAACCATTTATACAATTGACAGTGATTGGCGAAAATTTCAAGAATAAATAATCGTTAGACTGTACCTTTTTGATTTGCTTTAATTGGATACACGACTTTGAAAAGTCTCTTTTTGATCCATATCCCATGTGCTTCTCTCTATGTCAGTTTGATTGTTCATGAAGTCATTGGTCTAAATTCAATAAAAATAGCTCTCCTATTCAATATCTTCTGAAACTTTTCATACGATAAAAATGAACGTTTCCAGGTGTTCAAATAATAGACTGATGTATTTATCTATTATCTAATAACCGGGTATTATTTATGAACCTTGTGTATTTAATTTTAAGAATGATTACCGTTTAACAAAAGAGTATCAGCGATGATATATTGATTTTATCATACCAGTTTTGACGCAAGCAACAAAATATCTGGGCAAGTATGAAATATCGCTCATAAAAAATCAAACGCTTATTCCCACCGGTGCATGGCTGGGATGCATAGAATAAATGGTCGAGAAGCGCGTTGTTATGAGAAATTTGCAAGTATGAAATATATGTGGCCTTCGACAATTCTATTTTTAGTAAAATGTCCAATGCATCAAATTTTGATGGAACTGCTCATTCCTCAAATGGGAAACCCATCGCTTTTGTAGACTATGTATGAAGCAGAACTGAATAATATTTATATTATCATTAGTGGATGCAGTATAATCTCATTAAAAATAATATGAAGACTCTCGCAACAGAAAAGAAGCAAATGTTTTGGAATTGATGTAAAAATTGTGAATGAAAAGTGGTGTGGGACTGGAAAATATTCAATTTGTCCTTTACAATGACCCTGAAGTTTATATTAAAATTTATTATTTATTCAACCGACGTAGAACATTTGTATACACAATTTATTTAATAAATCATTTTGTACTTAATTCTTATCAATTTTATCCAAACATTTAACACTAGTTTTATGGGAATAATTTTTTACGACGATATAAAAATTTGAGAGGTAAGAACCTATTCTAATATAAATATAGTTTCTATTAGAAGTCTTCGTACAAGTTATAGCCAAAAAGATGAGTTGAAATTTTTCTCTTTTTTGATACACATTTGTCATCCAATTAGATGAAAATACGGCTTGAGAAACGTTTTACACAGAATTTAATAGAATTGCAAAACAGTTATTAAGATTTTCTAACGTAGCTTACATTATCCTCAGTGTGATAATTTAGGATATATCCACTTATAGCATCTCAATTTTCTAAAAAGGTTATTGCCTTTTGAAACTACAGAAGAATTATTTGAAACTAGCAACCTATTCTTGAAAATCGTTTTCAAGAATTTTTCAAAACTGATAGAGTCACTTTTATTTCTCTTTTGTACTAGTATCAGATATCCATTGTGACTTCAAAGATCTCTATTTTAATAAACGGAATTTTATTTAGAAGCATAGTAAATAAACTAGATACAGTAATAACTTCATAAGAATCGAGATACGTATGAGATATTAGTTAATCGAAGGCAAAATTATGCACCAGATTGAATGAAGTAAGTGAATAGCTTTTCTTTGTAAACACTTTTTCAATCCCTTTTCATTGTTTTGAAGTGAGCTGTTATAAGCTTTTATATATTTTTCGTAATATTTTATTTTATTTCTTACAATATCGAGTATGAATGTTTGATAAAATAAAACCCATGAATACAAAATGATTGAGCAAATGTTCGAAAAAGTTACGAGACACGTGAATGTCGGAACGTTTGTCTTGTGGGTGAGAAGGTAAACTATCGAGAGTAATCAAAGGATCAAACGACTGCACTGAGAAAGAATAGTCCCAAAACTCACATTACACGCCTCGAAGAATGTTTTAATAAAAAACTTTTAGGAAGTAATTTAATGGCTCGTCGTTTCGAGCGTCATTCCCTCACAAAGTTCTCTTTCACTTGCTGCATTGTTCTTTCCAACCCTCATTCACGCAAAGCTCTTCGACTCGAAGAGACGAGTGCTTATCGGTTGTCTAAACGACGATATTAGCCTGTGATTGATAACCAATAAATTGCTAGAGCTGTAATTTATGTGACATGCGAACAGAGCCAAGTAGCGCGTATCTCAAAAGTATCAAAGTATGGAACTGTACTTAAAATTGCTCGATGTCAACGGATCGCGTGGAATGGAGCAAACTCATATCCGATCAGATCACGCATCATCGCCTCTTTGTTTTTCCCCCGACACAAATTATCGAGTCAGAAACTTGTAAAATCACGAACTCAACCAGGCACAATTAGCGCGAGCTGACCGAATCAATTACGCCGCGCTGTTGCGAAGGGGGTAGTACACGCGCGCGCTCGCACGAATCATTTATGAACGATCAATTATCACGCTCGCATGATAATAGTATGTGCTCGAACCCTTAAAAATCCAATGGAAGAAAGGTCCCGCGCGCGCGCGGGCTGCGCCTGTATCAATAATCGAGGAGTCGGCCGCGCCAGAGCGGAGTCAATTAAAATCACCCCTTGTTGCTTGTGTTAGTCGGCGAAACTGAATCACGCGGAATTTATGTGCACGCTCGCTTTGCATGAAACCACTCGCTCGCCTGCGCGGTCGTTGACTTACAGATTAAAACTTCAAGTTTCAGCGTGCGTTTCTAACGTCATTCTGTCCTCGGCAAAACGAATTTGCTCCGAGCTTCTCGCCGCGTTTGGCGTGAAATGTCCCAGCCTCTTGCAGAATTTCTTTGCCAATCCAGTTAGAGTAATTAAAGTTACGCGTTACAATAAGTTAGCAATAAATGCGCGAATTTACTTGAACAACAATCTCATAAGAACCTCATTTATATCGATATCTTGAAAGCTTAAATATCATGTTTCATTTTGTCCATTCGCATTGGAAATGTGTGACTATAAACTGGTAGCTATCATACAGCTAGCTGTTACGAATTTGAAGTTTATATTACAATGAGTCGTGTAATTTCCAGCCAAGAGCTTTTGTGGCTCGGTAACATAAAATTTCCTCTCTTTGATAAGCACCGATTGACTTCAATTACTAAATTAGGTACACACTCTGTTCACCTGAACGATAGCATACCATACACGCAACCACTGATCAGCGTTAGTTAGTTATATAAATATAGTGATGAAAAGTATTCACTGTAGATAATATGGCAAAATAACTTGATGCTGAGGAATATTTTGAATATTTTCATGAATTGGATTTTCATAATACGGATAGATCGATCATAACTTGTGGATTTTGAGACTCTAAAACGTTATGAAAATTGTATGTATTCTGCTATTAGAACTCTGAGTTGTCAATTTCATCAAAAATCGATCTGTTACATTTAATCTAGACACGTGGAAGAATTTTTATTTAATCTAGAGGAACTTTAGCCTGTGACCTATAATATTCTACCTATGATTATTTCCATTTGACCTTTGACCTTGAATCTGGGTAGATATTAGTAGACTAAAATGAGACTCTAAATTAGTGAGTAAAAGTAGGGGATAGAGGGCAGCGGACGAAATTATACGGGTCAGATGATGGTGTACAAGTGTCTCTTTCTCTCACTCTTTCTGTCTCTCTTTCTGTTCCTCACCTTGTAACATACGCTTCAGTCCATATCTTACTTTAAAATGGTTGAAAATGTATTGTTAACAAATTATAATGGATAAAATAAAGTTTTAATCATCCTAAGGGAGGAGTCATAAATGCTGGGATTCCGGAAAGAATGATATACATCCCTAGAGTGGAAAATAACTTTCGTAATTTAGTGCTCTGGAACAGTTTGGACTTTGCGACAAGTAACGTTAAGGAATGTGAAATCTAAGCACACGCTGAACACCTGTTTTTGACATTGCAGCTTCGTGATACGACAAAACATGCATGTAATTTACATATATATATACAGAAATGTGAGGAATTCCCGAATTGTATTCTCATGTCCGATTCTCTCTTCTAGAATGAGAATCTTTTCCTCGCGAGTTCCGACGCTTATTCAAAGCTGGATTCACCCCGTTTCAGCATTGTGCTTGCACATTCGATGGGCTCTGGGTCACAATAATAATTCCCCGAGTCGGCCAAGTCCCATATTTATTTTTGCCCGTGTCACGTTGTCGATGTCACTGTTCGCTCGGGCGGACCGATAAAAAGCCACCCACCGATATAGCAACTGGGGCACGGCGCTCGTAGCACGCGTGCGCTTCTGGCAGAGGGAGGAAGAGCGAGAGAGGGAGTGAGAAAGCGAGGATAGAGAGAGATAGGGGTGCTGCACAGGTAGCTCAGTGGAGTATCGCCAGCTAGCCAATGAGCCTTCGACCCTCTGATTCGAGCTCATTGTCCGCGGTCAATTAATAAATTTGTACCGGCCGGCTAGGCAGGAGACACGGCTGCAGCATCCCGCCCCTCGCGCATCCATTTCGGCAAGCGGGCATTGTGCTAACGAACAATGGCCTCTCGCTCGCTGCTGCTGCTGTTGCGCGGATTGCACGCGCCAGAGGTCGGAACTGGCGCAACGGCCGAGCAGCCCTTTGCCCGAGACCAGGCGCCCGAGTGTCTTTGTACTCGCGTCTAGACACCCCTGCGAATGAGCTTCTTCTTCTCTCGATACGTGCCCTCGGCAAATGTCGCGCGTCGTTACGTGGCTCGCGCGCCTCCAAGTGCTTTGCAGTATCGTCCGGTGCTTTATGCTCGGGCCCCCGACAAAAAAGCAACACTCGAGCCGACGCTCGCGTCTAGCTACTTTGAGCTCCCTGACATTAGGCGAACGCGCTCGACTTTTCAGCCCCGTTGCATGCGATTACCCCGCGGATCGCTTCGAGAGATACCTCCCAGCAGCGATCGCTATTCCGGCTCCGTCGAGTGAAAAATTGCGCGCGAGATCGCTAAGCGACTTGGACGAATGACCGTTCCATACTCTCTCTTCCTTCTGTATTTGAAGACGTGCGCGCGCGCACCGCGCTTCAGAAATATCAGCAGTACCTGTTGGACGTCCAACTTGGGGTATTGAAAGAGCTCAGCCTCCCGGGTGCAATATTGTTCGTTCTAGTAGTGCACTCAACTAAAACTCTTTTGAAATAGTTTCTCGACCCGAGGGAACGATGCGTGGAATAAGATTGATTGAAAAAAAATCCTCGAACCACTCGCAAACTGCTTTAGCTCGAAGACAGCTTTGGAACAAGCGAATTTATCTCTCGCGCCAAACTAAAACTCGGCAAACTTCTTTATCGTAAATTCAGCTTTCTCTCGGAAATTAATTAATTCACCCGTTATGTAATATTTCTGAATTGATGAGCACGAGGTAACACCGAACGTAGCACGAACTTGTTGGAGCCTATGCAATGAATCGTATACAGGTCAGTGGCCAGAGTAAAACGTGCAACATGTTGACCTGATGATATACTTGGGCATCGCATTGATAAATAATAATTAACGGGAATAACAACGATAAAAATAATCTGATGATTATGAATGATTGACAAATCAATGAAGATTCGATAGGAACGAGTCACTATTCGGCGAAATAGATGCGTTTTTAATCCAATCGAAAAATGTTCCTGTTCCAGTTAGCGCCGTTTACACTCCCCGGATGAAACGACTTGTGAACGCGCGCGTAATCCTAGGTAACGACAAATCGCGCCGTCCTCCCGGCTAAGTGCGGGCAGAAAGTCGCACGTCGCCCCGTTGCCCCAGTCCAGCCGAGAGTGGTTTTCGCTCCTCCTGCCCCTTCGCAAGGGCATTTTTTTCGGCCACTTTCAATCTACTGCCACTGCCAAGAAAGTTTCGCCCGCGCTCTCGTCATCGCGCGGGCTCTTTAAAACTTTCGGGTCGCTATCCCTCGGAGTCGCGGCCCGCAAAAAAGACTGGCAAGTGCAGGGGCGCGGAAGGATAGCGGACCGAGCTGTAATTCAAGAAGAATGTTTACGATCCGGTTAAGATGCCGGGGCGTCGCGGAATCTCGGTTAGGGTGGCGCGTGGCAATGGACCCACGCGCATTTTCGGTGCCACGCGACATGCTCCTCCATTTCTCATCGACCGGATCGGCAATCGAGCCGAAAAAAAAAGCGAGAGTGGATGGAGCAGGGGGTGGGGGGGGGGGGTTCGTGAGGGCAGAGGAGACCTAGGAAGAGGAGAGCAAGTGGGGCTCGACGAGAGATACCGTGAAATCCGACTGTACGCGCTTCCCCACGTCTGCCACTTTATTTGCGAGCTCTCGTTTCCACTCGGTCCAATTAGCTCGGTAATCAGAATTCGATAAATCACTGGCGTGGATCAACGCGGGTGGATTCTCTAATACTCTTCGCGCATGTTTCGCTTTCGTTCGATAATCTTCATCAATGGAATCTCAATTGGACCTCTGTTGATCCGTTTTTATTCAAGCTTGCTAGGAGTATATATATATAGTATTCGCTGCTGCGAGTAACGCTACCGAGTAAACTGTGTATCTCTTTCAAAATCGTAACGCTCCAAATTATAATTACAGAAAATATTCCAAGCCAAAGGAAGGAAAAACCCTCCCTCCCGGTCTCCCTCCTCCCCCCCCCACACACACACACATATATATACACATGAATCCGACCACGAATCAATAGAGCGAGTTCAAAGGCCCGCAGAAGTTTATTGAACGCGGCTTGCCTATTCATCGCTGCTAAACAACTTGAGAAGCTTATTACGATGCCTCGCAGCGGGAGCGGCTCGAAAACTCCGCGGGCACAACATAATTGCGAGCAGCAAGCAGCCGCTATTCCGAGTTCGTTCAGCTTGTGCGGCTTAAAACGAAGTTGTATCGTCGCGGGGGGGCCCCGGCCGTACGAAAATTCCGCTTCGCTTGGAGCTCCATATACGCGCAACCTAGGCCTTGTCCCGCCGCCGCGTCGAGAGTCGAGCTAAGCTGTACCGGAGGGGGGCACGAACTCGGGCGACGTGATTCGGAGGAGATTCGCGCGCGAGGCGGAGGCCTCCGATATATCGGGCTGCCGATGTTCAAAAGAACCAGCCGCTGATTGCGCGTTCTGCCGTCTAATTCGATCGGCCGAGAGTGCGCTGTTTACGGGTTGGGGCCATTACGAGCGTAGCCCCGCATCTTTACGAGCGCGGAGAGCCAACGTGGTAATGTGCGACGCGCGGGCCTTGCGGTAATACGGTCACGCGCATGCCCCCGTATGTATACGCTCTTCCTGCGGTGGACGCCGCGCGACTTTCGCGTGTGCGCGTATGCGTGTGTGTGGGGCTCTCGGTTTCGCAGGGGATGGTCGGGTGGGAATTAACCCCGCTGACAGCTGTTACGAGGGGGCCCAGGGATGCTAAGTCGCTCGATTCGCGCGCGCTGTTGCTGTGCGCCGTACAGCTCGGGAAAAGTTTGGACTCTTTGTCGTCGTATCAGGAGAAACTCCAATGAGTATATATGTGCGCGATCTCGAATGAAAGTACGTCATTCGGTATACTGCGATTGTTCCACTTGGTTTCGTGTTCGATAACAGTATTTAACATGACAAAGTCGTTCACGTGAGAGAATACCTGTTGAATTCAAGTGCACTCGCCGAAGTGTTATTCTGCATCAAGAAGACTCTACGATTGGAAAAATTCTCCTCCCGTACCTTCTCTTTGGATTACTGTACAATCAAAATGCTTCTGATTAGAACAAGGAAAAGAATAATTTTTACTCGAATAAATTCTATCAACTTTTCCATGGGCGAATAAACATTTTTATGAGTTTATACAACCTACAAGATGATTACATATTGATATCATTAGATTAGATATCAGTTCAACGGGTTTTCCACCTCGTGGCTTTTCGTTATTAGCTTTTATCTACCACTTGGCTTACTTTCCCTAATAATCTTGTTTCACTTTGGTTGAACAATTTTAATCCTACGTCACGTAGTGCATCCTAGACATTCACCCGGTGCGCGCGTTGCTGTTCTTATATGCGATCTCATTTCAACTCGGAAGCAAATGCACTCGGCAGCCTCCAGGATAGGATTTGAAACCACCACAACGACCGTTGAACCCGAGAAAAAATTGTCTTTGAAAGAGTCAGAAATGTGATTTTCATCCAGCCTACGAATTAAATAAGTGTATTCAGCCCTAAAGCCACACGGCATTGGTACATCTGGTGCGGGCAGTTAAATTAAATCGATCAGGTGTGCACATCGCTTGTATCTACGGCAAATAATGGGAGATCCACGGGGGAACAAGACAATGCAGCGATTATAATCCGTTTGCGCTCGGCAGGCTGCGGCAAAGACGTCATATCCCAAAGGAGCAAGCGAGAGGGACAGTCGCGACAAGGTGATTCATCATCCTCGCGGGGATTATTGTGGGCTGAGATCGCTCCGAACGCCTTTTGACTCGGCATCCTGCAATTTTATCCCTCGCCGCCGCCGCCGTCGTCGTCGTTACTGACCTCCTCCTCCTTCTCTCCGCGCCCATGTCCGTCTCTTTGCTCTCTAGTTCGTTCCTTTTTGCCCGAGGCCGCTTCGTCTTACTAGCGTATTGTCGTCCCCGATAGGGACGCGCGTTCGTCAATTCATTGTAATCCATGAAACAAAACGACGCCAACTCCAGAGCCACGCCACTTTGTGATTTATCAATTTTCCCGCGCCATTTTTCTCCTTCCCCACCGAGCCGATCTTTAATTGTCCGTCCCTCTATCGCTCGACTCGGCGCTGTCTCGCTTCATTTTCCCTCCTTCCCTTCCCACCCTCTTTGACGCTCTACTTTCCCTCCTCCTCCTCCATCTCTTCTCGCGCTCTTTCTCCTGCGTCCCCAGCTTCGGGTATGCCATGTTTTTGCCCGCCCTTTTTGTCCCAGCCTTCTTCGCCCCTTGATTGGAGGAAGCGGAACTGCGACTGACGTTTTCACCTCGCTCTTTTTTGCCTCGTGCAATAATTACGCAGACTCTCGATCGGAGGGAGAGCAACGGATGACGGCTGCTAGACAGTCTGTGCTCGAGATCCATTACTACCACTACTACCCGTGACGACGGAGGAACAACGTGCGCGAGCGACCTTGGCTGCAACGTCCTGCATTTATCATGAAGTCGGGGAGAGAAATGAGCTCCGACGGGAGTTGAATTTTCTGGATAATGAAGCAATTACAGTTATAATCTGAAAACAGATGGAGGCAGAGGGAGTATATGTTTTGTAGTTGAAAAGTCGGGCTGATTAGGGCGAACAATCGAATTTCAGTTTCACGGCATCATTTAGAACAAGCATTTCGATTTGCGTGCCAACTGTCGCGATTTTAATAATTTCAATAAACCATGAGATTTCAGTGGGGAGCTAAATCGAATATCAGATACAATACTAGCGAACGACTAGCCCCACTAATAACATTAATACTAAGATGTAATAATCAACGGCTCAAGTTTCGATATAAGGCTGGTATTAATTTTTTCTTTACTTTTCCGCATACTCTGTTACTGTCGATTTCCATTAAATATGTATTCACATTCGAATTTGAGTAAGAGCTGTGTTGAAATTAATGAATAGACCGTTAATGATACTGAATATTATACTGTCAGTTATTCGAATAACAATGTTGAGAACTCAATTCATAACCAATTCGAATATGATGGTCTTCTGTACTACTTGACACTCCGTCCGATTCGTGGATTATTATATCTGATTGAAACAATCCAACTGAGGCAGAGTTTCAATGAACATTTGTTCGATATATTTGACTCTAACTACAGAAATCCTGGAGTGATTTTCGTTCAACGTAATTTTTTTGTATATCAAAATTACATTTATGTATTATACTGGAATATGCAGGCTAAACAAACACTTTGAAAAAATTGTATGGTGTGCATAGGAAACAACAGTTTTACCTGCATAGTCCACAAAACTTGTTGACCTGATTCTATAACATATACTTCGTGAGACTACTGTGGGAGATTATGTCAAATATTTCAATTTCAGATCCTGGAATATTTTTTTGTATGGGCATTGAAGGGGGTTAAGAGTATATACAAAACTCCTACACCGACTAATACAGATTTTTTGGGGGTTTAGAAAAATAAGCTTTTCGTTATCTTTCAAAAACAAATATACTTGGCAGTAACTCCCAGAACTTATCGAGTCGCAATAAGTACTGTAAGATTCAACTAAGCTGATCTGACCCGACGATTTATGACCGATATGGAATATAAGTGGTCGTTTTACCTGCCTGGCTGTTCAACTGCAACCACCTCGGTAAGATTTCAGTGTATGATTGTATCAGATTTGATACTTCAACTTTCTACCGTGAATTCACAGTAAGTCTCGAGAAGATTTACTTCAAGTGGATTTTTATGAACAGTTAAACTATCAAATCTCATAGAACTCAAATGAATATTTACTGGTAATAAAGGGGGAATTTCACTGTACGAGAGTGAGAAAGTTTATAATTATCCGCGCGAATTAACTATGATTAGTGACTGCGTAGATCAAAATGAGCTGTCTGTCGTAGCGCATGAACAGACTTGATGAGAAGAATATTCAGCTCCTGTTTCATTTTCATCAATCAATATTATTAAAAACTAATAAAATAATCAATACATGTACATCCTCTGTTCCTGAATAGTCAATATTTGCAGCGTCATGCGGGTTTCTTACTCTCCGTAAAATCGTGATTATTCCAAATTTCTATTTCGCAGTATATAATAAATACAATTCAATACAAGAGTGTTATCATACGGTTCAATAATTAATCCCACGAGAATAGCAAATTAACCATTAATTGATCGCTAGGAGTACATGGACAAATATCAACGTATTTGAACGTGTTCAATGAAAACTAATTCCTCATTTGAAATATCGTTTGTACACATTCGCTAAGTCCTGAGTTATCTTCATTCACAGTATTCCGCAGTTTCTGAGTTTCTGATACTCTACGTTATCTCTTTGAAACGGCACGCTTGGAAGGTATTCACAAGTAGGAACTAAACATGTGATCTGGCCGAAGTTTCTGTCACTATTTCCATCAACAAAACTGAGTGGAGGAAATTGTACTTGTACGATATATGCGGAATTTCCCGAGTAAACAAGCCACTTTGGACAGGTGGAGGCTTAAAGGGAACTGCTTGCGACTAATGTTGGCTTTTGTTTAAGTTGAAATTGGAAAAAATTGAGAGAGAAAAAATCCTCAGAGAAAAGTTACCCAATAAAATCTGTTTCATTTCTTGATCTTCCCCAAAAATTTTTCGATTTTCATTCATTATTCATTACTTAATATTCAGGGATCTTTTTCAGTCCCAGTTCATTTCATGCAGATGTCAATATAGCGATCTGCAAAGCTTCGAGGCTTTTGTTCATGAATGCTGCAATGCACTAATTCTCCTATACTTTGTCATGTATGATGCTGTTTTCAAAATTCGTAAGACCATGTAACTCCAAATTTCTTGTATAAGGAGTTGATCTATACTGATGTACCTGTAATAACGATCCGAAATACGAGAAAGCTACTGATAGAGACATGAACACGTTGGTCAGCATAATAAGCGGATTAATTGTCAATTACACAGCAAGGACCATTGGCTGCTAGTTGAATAGGTTTATCGAATGAGCTTCATGCTTATGGCAATCTGCATCGTGGATCATTTGATCATTCCATTTAGGATTCATGTGCATCTGTTGATGATTTAATCCGCATCAAAGTATCAAAGCACGTATAGAATTCACCACACTCCGCTTTTTCCCGGTGTCCTGGAATCCCTTCCCCAACTTAAAAATCATTAGGAGTATTCAAAGGCTTTTGATATTTCCACTCGAGAGAAAAAAGGCTCGCTCTGCCTCTACCGACGGATTCGGCGAGATTCAAAGGGAATCACAATAGCGCTCGAGTCCATCAATCACCGGGGAAAAAGCCTGTAGTCAACTCGAGCACTGGATAATTTTTCGTGTGGGCATGATTAACCCCGTCCTGCCCCTCCCTCGCGAGCTCATGTGGCCCGTGTGTTATCTTGTAACGAAAAGCCCCCGCGGCGGCCTCCCGACAATTCCCTAGGCGGATCGGGAAATGTCGAAAGTCACCAAGGGCTGGAGAGCGGCAGCCTCTGTCGGTGTCTATGTGGACGGGTGGATGGGAGGGTGGGTGTGTGTGTATGTGTGTGTGTCGGCGAGCGCAGGTTGGCAGAACTGAATCAATAGCCGGAGAGAGCAGTGGCCCTCTCTGTCGCGCGCGGGATGCGCAACGCGGGCTCGTGGGGCTCGCGCAGACTCCCACACTCCGGCAGCCTCTCTTACGCTTGACGCCGCGAGATCGGGAAGCTGTTGTGCTGGCCGCACGCTCGCCCTGTACAGCTGGTGGGAATGAGCTCGTGGACTTGGCACCTTTGGATTGCACGAGTTGTGCGGCGCGCGCGCGTATTTCCACTCTCGTCTGGCTTGGTTCTCTCTTCGTCATTCGCCCCGCTGTTTTTCCAACTCGCCCACCTGCATCATCATTATTTCCCCTCGAATTTATTTTTGGCTTTCTCGGATAGAACCGTTCGTCTTAATTAACGGATGGAAAAAAATACACACGCTGAAGAACGAGACTCGTTTGATTTTCCCGCACCCTCCACGCGAGAGAAAACGCAATCAAACGCACGATTCCGTGCAATTCCACTATCTGACTATGTATAACTTCATTTGGGCGCCGCATTAATAGACGCGAGCGTTCTCCCCGTGATTTCTCCCATTCGCTTATGATCCGCGTACACGCGTATTCGGAGGTGGGCCGCGTTCAACTCAGCAACAATACCGTCGTCTATGTTTCACGTTCACGGCTCGAATAATGCCCCCTCAAACATCTCCGCTCCACTCCAATCCGTCTAACTGGTTCCCTCGCGCGACCGTTCTGGTTTCCTGCCAGCTGCCACCCGACTCCTGGTACATCTCCAATTCCCCGTCCCCTACAACACCCCCGCTCTCTTTCCCCTCCCCCGTGGTCGCGCGTTCACGCGTCAATTAGTTCGTCGGGAAAGCTACTGGAATTTTCCCACGCGCTCGCGTCTGATCTGTTCTATTCTTAATAATTCAAATTCACGTAAGGTAGGGGGCAAAAATTCACGCGCTAATGAGATAAAAATGCTTCCGGGAACGTCGATCACTTTGAGCTGGTATGCTAGCGCGAAGAGTTGAGGGGAAGTATAAGCGGATCAAACGTAGCGGCTATTTCCAGTTGATTCTGGATTCTCTGTTCTCATCAGTTGCGATTGATACGTTCACGGAAATATAAATTAGAAGAATGTTCGTTGTAATTCATTTAACATTGGAATCGATAAAAAATTTATTTCTAAACGGACATTACTTTGAAACATCGAACAAACTCGTTGCGCCTAGCATAACTTCTCAGAACCAGAGGCTGTTATTAAATTGTTTCACGTATCGTCGTGGGTTGAATAATCACTGCGCATCGAAAGATGCAATTCGTTCGCTTTCTTTTTAAATATCTCCAACGGCATGACGAGTGTTGGTCGAGCGAAAGCTTCGCTCATATAAACGTACGTTTCATCGCTGAAACGATGATCCGGAGGAGGAAGAACAGCAGCACATGCTGGCAGAGATCAAATCGCACGTCGGCGAGAAGTCGAAAACAACAAGATCTACGGCTGATATCGATACTCGCTCGAGGATAGAGGAGGAGTAACGCGGAAACACCGGAGGATCGCATTAAGAATGGAAGCTCCTAACCTCGAATCGGATGGCTCGTGTAGTCGATCTCCTCTCTTTCTGGCAAACAATCGGTCCACTATGTACAGCGTGGCGAGGGAGAAAAATGTATCGACCGAGAGAGGAGGCCGATCCAACGCGGCGAGGAAAAGAAGCTCCACCCGCGGAGCGGCGCGCATCAGCTCTCGGGTGGCAGGAGCTCGAGCGTAAACCGGCCTCGCGCCGGCGCGAGAGGGAGAGAAACAATCCGGGTTGCGCGAGAGTGGCGCTCCGGCAGCGGCGGCCGTCATTCCGCCGCCGTAGTCCGTCCCGCGTGCTTCGCTGGTGCGGAGCTCGCTGGTGAGATAGAGAGAGAGAGAAACAGCAAGAGAGAAACAGCGAAGGAGAAAGAGAGAGAGAGAGAGAGAGAGAGAAACTCGAGTCTCGCGCGCGCGTGTGTTGTTGTGTGATAGTCCCCGTCAGCGGCGTGATATATAATTGTACATGTGGGTGCTTTTAGTGCGGCAGACGATCGACAGTCGGAGCCTAGGCGGCGGCGGCAGTGGCGGCGGTGGCGGTGGGTTTTCGAGCACCGCAGTAGTTACGGACGGGCTCCGGTCCGCCCAGTGATTTCTCTCTCCCTCTCTGCCGCGCTGCCGACGACGGACATCGACCCGCCGGTGCATCACTCGCCGGCGAGCGGTTGATCCACGCTCGTCCCGTGGCCCCCGGGGCTCGACCGTCCTCGGACTGCTCGGCCCTCAAAACAATAACACCGCACGTGCTCGTGCTCGGGTACAAAGGGCGCAACACACACGCCTACTGGCGGGACGAGCCGCGACCGGAGAGGAAGAGAAGAAGAAAAAAAACAGCAAATAAATACAGAGGGCTGCAGCGCACGAGAGCCGTGCATCAGCGCTGTTTGCCCGTGTTATTCCTCCGCCCGCTCGGCGTAGAGCAGCTGGTGAAACGGCGTTTCTGTGCTCCGTGGTGATATCATAAATAAGCAAGCCGGTCACTTGATACACTGCGAAGGGAGGAAGAAACACAGAGGGAGAGAGGAAGAGTGAGTGAGAGAACGAGAGAGAAAGGGCGAGTGGGAAATAGAGAGCGGAGCTTGGAAAATGCAGCTCCCCGACGGATTTGCCGACCCGTTACGGCGAAGCCCGCCACCGACCAGCAGGTGAGTTTTACAGTGCGCTCCGAAAATTGAACGACGATTGCATTGCGTGCGCCCGCGTCTCGCTCCGGCTCGCTCGAGCCTGACCGCTCCAGTCTCTGCCACTGCCGCTCCCGCTGGCCCGGATTTTTCCGAATTCCCCAGCGCGAATACACACACCTACACACACGCCAATGCTCTTGAGCGATTCCTCTCTACTCTTTTTCCGCTCCGCCGCGCGGCCGTATGTATCGAATTCGCGAGATTGGCTGTGCTCGGGTGAGCCGTTCCAGGGCGGATGCCTCGTTATATCGTGCGGCTCTTTATTATACGCGCGGCGCTGGACCCGCCGTCTACATGAATATTCAAATGAGCCGTATCGCCAGGGACATTTTTATGTTTAAATTGCACGCGTCCGCGGCGCGAAATTTATTTTCGCCGAATCTTGGCGGGCGCGAGGATGTTTTATTCATGGGACACCGCTGGCTCGTCGACGGCAGCGCGGGCTGCCGAGTCAACGCGTACCCGACAGACTTATGTACGCGCGCCGTCCTGCCGCGGCGGCTCTCGTCCGATTTTGCAGCTCGTATTTTTCTCGCGCGAAAATAATGGCACGTCGTTTGTCGCAAGCGTGCGCATATAACCGGCGAGGTGGCAATCCTCTTGAATAGCGTCCGTGTCAGCGCCGGACTCTCGGAGGGGAAATGCAGCTTGTTTATACCGGCCGATCGCTGCTCCCGAGCCCAACTCTCTGATCCTCCGACGCTATACTCGATAAGAATGTCCTCTCCTTGAGTGCGATCGTACCGCCCGGATAATCTAACAACGAGTTTGACAATGTTCAACTAACGGGGCTGGACGGGGAAGGGGGTGGGGGATTATGCGCCCGACGCGTACATCCGAGTCGAGCATTAAAACTTTGCTGTTGCCGTGTTATATCGAGAACACCGGATATTATTCAGGAGCCGAGCGCTATGAATAAATCCATCCCGTTGTTTCAAAACAATTCGTATAACTATCGTCGGCTAATTTCGGTGGGCGAGAGAAGGGGGCGGGGGCGAGACGTATCAGGGAACTGTGGTCGCTTCGAGGCATATTTGAATTTCATAGATGCGGAAAGATACAAGGTCCATTCGAGGCTGTTGTTTAGAATTCGAACGTAATTTGACCATATTCATCGAAAATATTGCAACACTTGGATGAAAAATAATGTATGATTTTTCGAAAAGTGCAGAAAAATTTCATTGAATTCTTTTCTAAATAATTGATGGTGTGAATGTACAATCGTATAATCGGCAGAGAAACCGCTGCTCAGTTGACTAGTAGTGTGCTATCACTCAGAGGCTTTTTAAATTCGAAGTTCTGGAGAGCATTCGCGAGATCTTCAAAACTTCTCGATCTTAATCTCTTTGCAATCACTTCACCTTTGCAAAGGGTTAGAATGTAGCTGCGGAGCTTTTCCTTTGTGGTTGCAGGTTCCAAGCGAAAACCTTGCTTTTACACGGTGTAGGTGTCACGTTCAACACGTGAATTTGAACGTAATTCTGCGTTCTTTACGGTTTTTGCTACAATTCACTGCAACGTTGTTCAAAGAAGGGAATTTTCAATTTTCAAAATAGGTGACTTTTCTTAAACCGTACTTTGACTGATCCCTTCGACTCTGGAATTGAAGTGGATTCAAATCCCGTCAATCCGGCATACTGGGCCAAATTCAATCAGAATCCAACGATTCCTTCGGTAGATGTTACATCAATCGATATGGTCTCTACAGACGCACGCACACACATAGATACTTGCAGACCATTTTCGTAGAGGTGAAAATTTACGGAAAAAGACTAGGAATTGTCAAGATTACCTCTCCAAGCCGTCACGAACCTTTTCTTCGAGAAATCAAAATCTCCTAGAACATAGACATCATATGACCAGTCTCTGTTGTGAAATTTTGCCCAGGTTACTTACAATCAGGGTACACATTCATATTCGCATACCACGGGCTACAGTGTCATCACCAACGCGAGTATGATACAGAATCATCGATGATTCATTCTGATATAACAATATTTACTAGACTCTCGCAGCTCGATGCACAAAAATCACACTCCACTCAAAGAGAAGAGAGATACAGAGACAGTGAGAAGGGGGGGGGGAGAGGAGGGGATGGTGCAGTAAAAATCGTATCCTCTCATTCGAATGCGCACGTTCTTGTGTAGCGTAGCTCGGTTTTATCGCAAAATTTTTCCCAACCATTTTACTTTGATTCCCGAAAGGCCGCTATTTCACACAGAGCCTTCCCTTTCACAGTTGAGCTTGTAGTTCGTACCATTTTTCCCATCTACTCGCCTATTGTTTACCTTTCAGCCTTCCGCTTTCGTCCCTTTTATTATCCAATACGAGGAAAGCTCTTTTAATTGCGCGGCGTTACGCTTTTCCAGCTCTGACCGACTGTGTCACATATTTGCACTAGTTTATGCGTACGGTCGAGTTCGCCAGTGTGCGTGCGTGCGCGTGTGCGGAGCACTGGAACTATGTATATATGTACATGTGCGTCCGTGAGCGCTTGTGCATTTGTCAGCCTTGCCGCGAGAATTTCAATCATCCCCGGTGACACCGTGCATGAAGCATTTTGGCAAATGGGGCTCATTCCGAGGCGTTCGAATTCATTTCATTCGGCTCGCTCTGCAGTGGGATTGCGATATACAAAGAAATAAAAAACGATGTAACCGTCACGATTCGATCCGTGACCTCGTGACCATTGCAATATTTGTAAGCCGTTACAATCCAGAAAGCCCCGACGCCGCCTATATATATATACAGGGCGATGCTCCGCACTTACTGCCAGCCGCAAACGAGCCGGCGGTGCCGAAATTTCTGTGAAAGCGCTTCCCCCCGACTCCTCGCTTAACCCGGTCTGCCTCAGTTTCCCCAAGCGTTCGCTACCGAGTGTCGGCTTTCTGATCGAGCTTTTTCTTCGCGTGCTTTTGTCTCCCGGGAGTTCTTCCCGTGTCGCTGCCGTCTCCTCGGGCTATCGACTAATTGCTCGGTCCTTTTGTCCCTCCTTTTGGTTGTCGCCTCGACGCACAGCGGCCTCGTCGATCGCCAGACTAATGTCGGCTGCCATCGCCGATCCATCTCTCCACGTTCCCTTGCTCAGGCTCCGCAGTCCTTCAAGAGTTTTGAATGTTGCCGCGTGTATATGTATGCATCTTCCGACAACTAGTCTGCTCGGAGGCGCGCGCGCACACACGAGGCTGTGCATAAATATTCTCTTAATCGCTTTACTCTCGGGCGAAACTGAATTAGCTACCTCGTACCTTATTAAATGGAGTTCTCATCAGGTAGTCTTTTTTTCTTGCTCGCATATTAGAATATAGACGAGATTTCAATTTCACCGGATAGACATTCTCCCCGTCTTAATTTCGTTTGCTCGAATAATATACATATTAGACCCATTGCACGAACAGACATTTTCTAAAACGCGTACTAAAAACGAGTACTTTGATAATATTTGAGTATATTACATCCAGGAAGAAAATTCACATTTCAACACCTATTTTCGGTGAATTATATCTCAATTCTGATAAAAATATAACTTTGAGATGATATAATCGAAAGGAATGTTGAAACTGCAGACATTGTAAACTACTTGAAATAAGCGGTGCTTCTGTTATTTGAAATTCCACATTGCAAATGCTATTATAATGAGATCCTTTGAAATGCGTAAATCGATTCTGTTTTGTTTAAACTTAACTGTAAAACCTGTAAAAAGAGCATTCTATTGTATTACAAGGCAATCAAACGTTTGCATTCAAGTTTTCTGATGGAGTATATTGTAATTATAATTCACTCTTCGATGCTTACGAAAGGTTATTCCACATACTCTCTTTTCAACGTTCTCTCCACGAAAATAAAACTTGATAGGATTTATTGATTATCATTTGAACATCGAATTTTGTTGATCAAAATATGTATAAATTAGTGACAATTAGTATCGAGACGATAACTTTCAAATGATATTTATGAAATTCGCGGGATTAAAATTTAATAATTTCATGGAAAATTCTCATTACCATTTTCCTAGAAATCAGAGAGATACCTCGAGTTTCAACAACACGATCTTGACTTTGGCGTTGAGACCAAGTTTTTCATCAACTCGGCGTTTTTTTTCCCCGATGAACGTAAGCAGCTTGCGAGTATTTTACTTTGACGAAGCTTCCTCGCCGGCGAAGGAGTTATCAGAGCCCATCAGAAGAGCATCAGCCACCTCGTTCTCAGCTCTAGAGCAAACACATGTCTCGCGCTCGAACTTCCCGCCTCTTCTCCCCCGCCACTCATCGTTGGGTTATTAATAGGGCTAAGGGAATTAGCTTTTTCCATTTCCGCCCGGCGCATCTCCTCCTGCCCTCCGCTCCCTCCCTCTCGCAAGGCTAGTCTGTCGCGGCTGGCTCGTATTTTAAGAGCGGCGCACCTAATTAATGTTATCCGGGGCCGAGTTAAGTAATTGCAAAAGTTTCGCGCGCGCCTCCTCTTGCGCCCAACTCCGTCACTGTCGAGTTGCCCGCGCGCGCGCACTTTTGACTCATCGGCGAGTTTTAAAAGGGCCGGCGATTATGCGTGTATCTGCTCGCGAGCTGCACAGGACATCAGCTGGCCTCGGAGGGCGGGGGGAGGGTGGGGTGGAGCGGCTCGCTTATTCACGCGCGCCCCGCTTCCCCTTTGTTCTCGTATCCGCGCCCCGTTTTCTTTATTTTCGGTGCCGGGCGGCGCGAGGCGTTCTCTTGTATAGCGACTTTTCGCTTTGAAAAACGTGCACCGAGTGCACAAGGAGCGCACCACCCAATGGGTTATGTTTTGTTAGGCGAGCTCTCGCGCTTTTCTGCCAAGAATTTATTCATTCAGCCGGTGCTACGCGTGGAAATTAAGCTCCCCACGCGCGTGCGAGAGAGAGAAAGAGGGAGAGAGGGAGTGAGGGAAGGAGGGATAAAGAGAGAGGGAGAGTGAGAGGGAGAAATATGTACGAGAGCCACCCTGTGTTTTTCGACTCTACAATGGTGCGCTCCGAGTTGGCTGCAGGGCTATGGTGCCGATGTGAATCAACAGACGGACGCTGGCGCGGAGCTGCCGAGGCGCTGACATTTGACATATTGTTATGGGAGCAAAGCTTTTACTGTAACCCCCCGAAACACTAACTTCTTTGAAGCGCGACTTTTCAGTGTCGCCAAAAAGTACGCCAACTTCATCGGAAGGGAGAATGGGTTGGAGTGGTCAACTTTTTCTTCCTTCTTTTCCGAGATGAATTCATTTATGGGACCTCGGAGCTGCAGCGCCGGCGAGTTCTTTACGAGCTCGAGAACGAATCAATATATTGGCTGAATAGAAGCTTCACTATGTATGGGTTGAGCGGTGAAATTTCATCGTGACAACATCATGTGAGAATATTATTCGACGAATAGGAAATTGAGTCAACTTTCGTAATCATGCATAGGAAATTATGCCGTGACTTTGATGTTTCAAGCAACAAAACTCCATTCCGTACGAAGTTTAGATAGCTTACTCAAAAATATGGAAATGAGTTAAAAAATCTCTGCCTCTTAATCGACTACTTGGCATACTGAAAGCACTCATACAGTAAGATGAGTCCTATATATAATGCATCTCACGTGTGTTTACAAATACGTTCGAAAGAAATACGGATACTAAAACTCTTAATTGCACTAATGTATCTGACCAGCTAGTATTTTGTTTCCGAAGGCTCTCAAGATTACTTTCTCATTTATCATCTCTAAGAGAGGAGTATTCGACCATCTGAATAATTTAGTTGTGAGCCGATACCCATGTAAATATTTCGATAGCTATTCGATCAAAGCTTCTTCGCTTCCCTCTTCTCGTTGATGTGGCAGTGCGGAATCTCATTTCCTATGCAGTACGCCAAGAGGGCGGTAGGTTCTCCCTTGCTTGTTTCACTCACCAATCCCTTAACTCCGGCTCTATTCATTGTATTCATACTTATAAATAATGTTTACTGTCATTAACAGAATCCAGTATTTTATACTTCTATAGAAAAGTTTTTTTGGTTTATTTTTCTCTTTATTTATGGTTTCTCAGAGAGCAAGATTTGTAATGGGGCAAAAATCGAACTCTCGTATCGCACTTGCGCACGGAACCTTCATTTTTGTAACATGCGAGTCGAAAAACATGGAATCCCAAAAATGTATGCACGTACGTTACGTACGTATGTATGTATGAAACGCTGGTTTTTGGGATGCGATAACTCTCGTATCAATCGTCTTATCTTTCTGAAATTTTGCACACAGGTTGGCTGTGACAAGATTCAATCCGAGGCAAGATAGTATCCGTTGTTTACACCCTCAGTAAACGTTGCTGCGAAAAGGGAAAGTTAGTTAGATGTCCACCTGTCGGTGATATACGACTCGGAAATGTCGTTTCTCCAGAGCAATCGTTGTTAGTATCCCTAGCAACGGCTGCTAGGTAGTTTGAAAAATCATTACTAGGTTTTTTTGATGGTGGGGAAATACACAGAATTTTCATTTATACACAGCAACCGGTTCACACACAAAATGAAAAGCATACAGCAGCGGTTTTTCAATCCGTTTGTTGGTTCGGTACTTCATATTTGCTGAACAATGAAAATCTCGTGAACCCAGCTCACTTCAATCATTGTCTATTTTTTAATCATTGTCTAATTTTTTTCTTCACACAATACCCAACCGTTCAGTATGATTGTGAAAATATAATGTTCAAAATAACAATAAAGCCCGATTGTCACTAGAAAGCTTCCTCCATTATAACTGTGATGATCAAGTTTTCCCTAAATCTGTTATACATACAGACAAAAGAAGCCAAACAGCGACAATACCAGTACAAAAAATAGGGTATCAGGTTATAGTAGTCGAGAATAGGCCTCTAACGTCATTAGCACAAAGCGAGAATTGGCGATCAGCAGCCGAAATGGTTAAGTATTATTGACGAAGCGTCGTGCCTCTCAGATGACGCTCAACCTACTTACCTGTATAAATCTAAGCGAGAGCAAGATAAGAGGAGCAAAGCAGAGTGACTCTACCTCTCTGTTTGGCTGTATACATTCTACTGTCCTATAACAGGACACCTCCGGGACTAGTGTGCAAAATCAATAATTACTTATCATACGCTTATTAAAATCTTCTCGTGACAATTTGTGTAACTACAGCCTTGAAAGTTTCGAGTGCTTAGATTTCAGTTTATTTGAAACTAGGCAGTTGAATTCAGAGAGTAGGGAGTCGCAATTAGGGAGTCGTGGGAAGTATTGCGAGTAATCAATCCGAGGGATAAACGCGAGCGAGTAATGTGGTCGAGCAAATTTCTGGAACGGTGTGCGGCGTTGAAAGTTTCAATGGAGAGATAACTAAATACTGTTTTGCCATATGCACTGCATTTCCAACTGTAAACAGAGATACGAATACAGTTTCCGATAATACTGAAAAACTAGTAGAGAATATAATTGATCCTATTATACTTTCAATATCATATAATCCGTGTATTTTGAGCACATTGATAATTACTAATACAGTGTTTTGTTTTATACAATTCTCATAAAAGTCAATAATTGAATATTAATAATATAAACACTCGAAATTCGTGAACGAAATCGTCTATAAAATCTTATTAATAAATCATATCGAGCGAATCAAGGATGGGACACTCAAAGTATAGATTTTTTCTTATTTATTAATATTGATTTATTAATATTAATATTGTATTCGATATTTTCGACCATGTGAAATATACCGCATTTCCGCATAAACTCAACTGGTAAATTGGTATTAAAGCCCGGTAGAATCAATAAATCCATATTTATAGTGAATCGAATATTCTAATCCGTCGTTTGTTCATCTAAATTCATAAAACCAAATTTTTCGTTGTTTAACCGTTGTTACCTTTTTTCAAATCTTTTCCCGTCTGTAGTTGATTAATCATTAATCTACGTAATTTTCAATAACTTCTTTGAGATCAATATTCGTACCACATGCAACGTGACCTACTTCAGTAATTTAATAATGTGTCTCCAAAGACAATCCAACGATCCTGCGGATTTGAAAAACATATTCATTGATAGTCGAAATGTTGATACCACAGCGGAATTTTCCGATCAATCCTACTTTTATAGTTATGACAAATTGATTGAGAAAGTCGTTCACTTTAATTTATGTAAAGTCGTAGCTCCGTGCACTCGTATTTATCTTCTTCCATTCTCCCCTCTCCCTCTTTCTCATTCTCTCTCTCTCACTCACTCCCTCTCTGCCGCCATGTTCTGCCTTAGTTCGCACTCGCAAGCAGCACACGTCCCAAGGCTATTAGCGGCACAATGAGCAAACCGCCATCGGTGCACTTTTGCCTCTCGCAAAAAGACTTTCTCTCTTGGCTCTGTTTTGCTCGTGCTTGCTTACCCCCTGTCTCAATGAAATTTTAATTAATTTTAATCTACCCGAGTGAACTCGGGAGTGCCGAGCCGCGCATACCCGCGTATACGTAAGAAAGTCACTGGGAGAATTCCATCAAAAGTTATTTCTGATTCTCTGCTCTCTTTTCACCGACCCACGGAAATGCAGATTCCGACTACAGATACAAAATACAGGCGAGCTTCACGAGCTGCTGCTGCTACTGCTGCTACTGCTGCTGCTGTCGCCACTATATTCGTAGGAAATATATTTCAGACGGCGCTGAGACGTTTTTACGTCTTTCCCGCCTTGACAACGGGTATTTTTTTTACTCTTCTTTACGTGGTCTAAAGGCTGCAGTGCGAGGGAACACAATCGAGGGTTAGGAGGAACCGTCTCCGGAGTGGGATACTGAACTGTACATCCGACGATTTTGACAACAGCTGCCTTCTCGCGCAGAAGCTAATAGTAGCTCCGAATCAGACATAAAAGTCCCCAGCTCGTAAGTGCGTACTTTCAAGAGATTGAAATTCCAACGTTGGGGAAGGCAACGAACACGGTGAGAAAATGGTTAGATCAGTATTCCCGCCACGAACTCGATCGATACGGAAATGCATATCCGAGACACCCGATACATTAACTTCATCTTAATCAAATTAATCGGATTACCCCAAGACTCGGCAGCCATCTACCAAATGAGTAATACTATTGGCTGATCGAATAACGCTGCCGACTGTATCAGTCGTCGGGGAGCTCAATAAACCAACTTGTGTAATTACAGCTCGAACTCGCGAGCACTGGCCGGAAATATCGCCGGGCTCGCTATATCAAAATTATTTATCGCTGAACTACTTTTAATGCAGACGCTAGCGTCTCGCGGGGAAAAAAGTATACGAACTCACCCAGAACCGCGGCCGCTCGTCCCGTCTCCTGGACGGAGAAATTAATCATCTCTCAAACCATCGCGCGCTGGCCCGCAAGAACGAGTGCGAGCACGGGAGAAGTTACGGCTCTGGCGAGGAAAGAATAGACGGCGGCGGGGAAAAAAACCGTGACACGTTCGGATGGGCGGCCCAGGGCCGAGGCAAGCAAAGACGAATAATCCTGTGAGCGAGACGGCCAAGGGAGGAAGGGAGGGAGGGATCAATCAATCAACGATTTCGCCCGGCACATCCGAGACAAGCGCGCCACTCTTCCGCTTCCCTCTGGCATTGAATTCCAATCGTCCTATGGTCATGCTGCACCGGCAAAGCGACGGCTGCTGCTGCAGTTTCACCGGCGAAAGAGTGTGCACGCGGCTATAGGCGCGAGAGAGGCTCGCCGGACGTGCCGCGCGTCGTAAAGCTCGGGAGGCGCAGCCGTGCGCGCTGCCGCCAGCTCCGCGACATCTCGCCAAGCTCCCGGGGATAATTCATCGTCGTCGGATGCTTCACGAGCCGAGAGATAATAAACGCGTGCGAGCAGCTGCAAGCTGGCGCTCTCTCCGGCGGCACCGAGGGCTGCATGTTGCTCGCGCGCACGCGCTCAATTGAGACGGCGAGATTTCTTGCGCCCTTTCCTAACACACAATGCGTCTTATTAATTTTGACCGAGTTCCCGGGGCGAGCAGTCGCGGGGACCGCCGGATACAGCTCGGGTGTTTCGTTCAAGTTCGCGCGGCCGCTACCTTCGTTGTTCCTCGAGTGCTGCTGCTGCTGCTGCTGCTGCTGCTTCAATTAGTCGGGAGGAACTTCTCGCGAGAATTTTTTTTCCCTCCCTCGGCCAAAGTTATTTAATTTCGCGGTGGCAATCTCTCCTTTGTGTTTGTTGTTTCGAGGATTGAACGAAAAAAAAAGAGAGAGAGAGAGAGAGAGAGAGAGAGAGAGAGAGAAGAAAAAAAGTCGGGCAATCAGAGCAGAACGACCCACGGCGGATATTGCGAGGCGGGTTTCGATTGATCAGAATGATTGTTGCAGACAAGTCGGCGGTAATATGAAAAATTAATCCGGAGGAGTATTCGGGTGGAAGTTTTGATCGGACCTCGAATGGGATTGAAGATGTGCTTGGAAGATCAGCGTGATTAGAGCTTCATACGGAAATCTCGTTTTTATACTTGATGCTCCCACGGAGACTGTGGTTCCGCGATTCATGCATGTCGTCAGATTGAAGGAAACACCGGATACCATCGGAGAAACCCGAGCTCGAGCAAAGTTAAGACCCAAAAGTTCCTCCAATTAGCTGGATGGAAGAAGACGGAAATTCCTAATTACAGGCTGATGAGCTCCGATGAAGTTTTCATAGATACCTGCAGGGAGCACTTTAATAGGTTTTACGGCTCAATCTAAAAATACACTCTTCCCGCTCGGCGAAAACGGCACGACACGCGCGAGTGACTGATGGAATGAAATTGTATCAAATTGAAAAATTCCTACTCGAGGAGAAAGGAGCCGTCGCAAAGAAAGCTCTCATTTTGAAATACATTCATATATACAAATTTCGCGCACTATCCTCCTCTGTCAAAAGAATAAAAAAGAAACAACAACATGCCAGCACACCCGCGATCAGCGACTCGCGTCATGAATAACCGACGATACAGCACTTACTCAAACTCACTCGAGCCCCATCGCGATAAAGCGCGCGAGTTCCCCGCTAAAAGCTTCGACAAATATCTTTGAAAATCGTAAATCTTTTCCTGGCAGCGCGACACGATAATTCTCGCGGGGGGGGGGGGGAGTGAATTCGAAAGCCGACATATTTTTCTGAGGCCTCGGGCTGGGAAATGAAAAGCGGCTTTGGGCCACACAGAAGCTTTTTCGATGCTCGCGCGCGCGTGCTTATGAATTCATTCGAGTGCTCGTCTACGCATTGGGATTGCCGATACGAAATCTCGCGCCGCTGGTTTCGAGTACCGTTACACCGTTTGAATTTATATCGGACAAGTGTTTGCATTTACACGATCAAATACTCCAACACCATTAAGTCTTGATTTTTCGAGGGATGCAAATATTGACGAGGGCGTTTGGGAAAAACCTAGGGATGGGGGGGGGTTTATCTAGTCGAGTATCGATGATACCGCGCTGCCGAGTGGTAATTTCTTCCAACTTCCCTTCCATGTATTAATTTCCACTTCTAAAAGAATACAACCAATTCTTGGAAATTCATTCTCAATTCATTAAAAAAAAAAAACCGCTGCCAAGTGCCTCAGCAGTAAGCTTTCTCAAAGTATTGCAATTGAACCTCAATTTGCATTAATCACTACTCTTTGAGAAAGCAAAATGAACCTCTAACTTATTTCCTCCACTCCATAGGTAACTAAGGACTAGCAACATAGTTGCTAAGGACGTAAACAACGGTTGCTATGGTAAATATCCGAGCTTCGGTGTTCTTACTTCTTAGTCGTCAACAGTTCCAAAAATGGACCTCTAACTGACTTTTCCCATTCCATAGTAACGATTAATAAGGACGTAAACAACGGTTGCTATGGTAAATGTCGGAGCTTAGATGTTCTTACTTCTTAGTCATCAACAGTTCCAAAAATGGACTTCAAACTGACTTTTCCCACTCCATAGTAACGGTCGTTAAGGACTTGAACAACAGCTACTATGGTAAACGTCTGAGCTTCGATGTTCTTACTTCTTAGTCATCAACAGTTCCAAAAATGGACCTTCAACTGACTTTTTCCATTCCCTAGTTACGGTTGCAAGGGATATAAACAACGGTTGCTAGAGACATCAACAATGGTTTCTACGGGAAATGTCTCTTTGATTCTTATAGAATCCCATAAATATACAAAGCCAAATGATCATTTATCATGAATTATATGGGAACAAAAACACGATAGCAACGGTTGCCATAGAAATAAACAACGGATGCTGCTAAACACGTTCACATCTTTCGGAGACCGACCTGTGTACAAAATTTCAGGACGATCGGACTATTCCTTCCAAAGTCATCGTACGACAAAAAAAAAGTCAGTCTAAAGCTGAATTTTGTATCTCCATAGCAACGGTTGCTAAGAGAATAAACAATGGTTATTCCAAAATGAATGTCTTATCGATTCTCATCGATCGTCGAAAGAATTGGAGACCCATCGTGCATTGATGATGATTTTTGGAGCTTCTATCAAAAACACGTTAGCAACGGTTGCTAGAGAAATAAACAACGGATTTGGCTGAAAATTGAACTCGACCGAGATTTTGTAGCGACTAACCTGTGTACAAAATTTCAGGACGATCGGACAATTTCTTCGAAAGTTATCGTACGACAAAAAAGTGCACGTACGTACATACATACAGACATTTTCGGATTTCCATGTTTTTCGACCCGTAGATTACGAAAATCGAGGTCCCGAAGTCCGATTCGGTGGGTCGATTTTTACCCCGTTACAAAGCTTTCTCTTTGAGAAAGCAAAACACAGTTTGGATTGTACTATTGAGAAGAAACGTACAATTATTCGAGAAAATCTACACGCAGAGATTCTATTGATATCAGAAAGTCGCGAAAGGGGTACGTGAAACTTATTTAGTTTGCGCGATAAGTTTTTTCTCAATATACTTGAGGGTTCAACTTGACTTTGATATAAAATAATTCCCTTCCAATTAAACTGAAACACCCGAAAATTCCATCGCATGGCAGAAAGGAATCTCTTCAAGTGTATATATTCCTAAGCTTTAGAATTTGTTAATCTAATTAGTTTCGTGGATCAACCAGAACTTCCTTGAATCTCTTATTTATCCTTCTGGGAGAACTCGCACTCATCTACAAAACAACATTAACATCCCAAAATTCTATCCGATTGAGAGCACAAAAAACACTTTATTTCTATGTTATTCTCTCTGATTGACGAGGAGAAAAAAGCGTAAACCGTTAAATCAACCGAATTCGTAAAACCGAAACCAGTAGAATTTCAATGCTCGTTGTGAAGTTACGAGCAGTTGCCTCAGCTGTAGCCGTGGGAACATAGAAGAACAAAAATAGAACGCGTCAAACTGCCACACCAGTGAGCAGAAGTATTTTCGAGCGCGTGTACACTGCCAAAAGGGCTAGATTTGAGTACATGCTGCTACTCTCTTCGAGCAGAAGCTACCCAATTTTAGTATAACTTGTGTTAATTTTGATCGATCGTTTCGACAGTACGACGAGGATAATTGACAAAAAACGCGTCGAGCTCATTTGATTCGGGTGCACGTAAACGTTGAAAAGCAAGCAAGAATCAAACCTCCCAATAATTAATGCCAGCGCAGACTTTTGAGACCACATGAAAACATACGCAAAATCGCTCACTTGTGTGTGTGTGTATGTATCTCTCTCTTTCCCTCATCCTCATCTATATTCACGCCCACATCGGCACATTTGCACGTGCCAGGGGACCGTGCGAAGCTCAAAATAATCGACTGGCTATCTGGGAATTCGCTCGGTCGGGCGTCACAATTATTCACACGCGCCGTGCCTCATCGATTCGAGGTTCGCGTGTGCGCTCGCGCGCGTGCGTGTGTGTATCTGTGGGTGAAGGGGGTGTGGGGGGGGGGGTCGGGATCAGCTCGGGTGGGAGGGTTCGAAACGTCACGAATGCTCCGCTCACCGGGTGGTATCTCGCGTTCGACTGTGGTGGCCTGCTGCACATACGGGCCGAGCTCACACGCGCAGTGGTGCAGCTTTTGTCGCGAGATTGGCAATTTGCTGGCTACCCGCACAGGCCCAAGACAAGCCGCGAGCGACACGCCAAGTTTCCCGGGAGGACTTGATGCTCGCGCAATTACATCTTCGCGTGCCGCACAATGGGGAGCCGCTGGCAGATGAACTGCAGCGCTCGCGCGTCTTCGGCTCCACTCCCGCTATAACTATGCGCCGCGGTTAGGCGAGGCTCGCACTCATTGCGTTAACGCTCGATCGGCCGCGAGCTCGTCGAGCTGTTGGCTTGATAATCCGGATTTTCGTCGCTCTCGCACGGGAATGGCGTGGGGAGAGGATCGGAGCAGCCGCTCACCGGCCAGGGGGGTACTCTCGCTGTGCGCACGCGCACGTCAGAATAGATTTTTACAGCCGACTGATTGGAGCGTGGAAAAACATAAATCGGGGAAAAGCTCGCTCGGGGATGAAATATGAAGGTCTTCGGGGAATACGACGCTGGGAAAAGCGGCGGTAGAAAAAAAATTTGCGGCGCATGTAAAAACATTGTCGTACACAGTCTGTCTCGGGAGCTTTAGAGGATCGATGTTTCCCAAATCCAATAACTAGATTCGGCTAGACACGTACCGGAGAGCAGCGACTCCGGTCCATTACTTGATTCAATCCCCGAGAAATATTCAGAGATGATGGGCGAGCTACTCAGCCTTGAGAAGTATCTTTTCGCGCTGCGATTCGGCAGATTAAAATATTGTCTGGCTCGGGCATTTTTCTTGGAGCGCCTCGAGTTCGCACGGTTTGAAACAGCCAGTGCCACGAGTATTTCAATCCCAACGCAAACGATAGACTCGAGAGCTATGAATAAGAGATCAGCGGAAGATAGAGAGCTCCATTGGCCCGGAGCGTGTGAGTAAAACGCAAATTCATTTCTCGAGAATTGACTGCCTGGCGGGACGCGCCAGCGCCGAATGGAAGCTCGAGTAACGTGGCAATTTTGCGGCGCATCCACGTAGCGCGTTATTCTGCGTTTAAGTGAAACGAATCGACGCGGTATACGGCGCGGATTCACGCGGCGGTGGCGGCGCCGCTCTTTCTTAAGTAGAACAAATCGAGCTGTGCTCAGACAGCGAGAGAAACCGATTAAAACGATTTTTCTCTGAGAAGTCGGGGCTACGTGCACCAGTCGCGGAGGATGGAGGGCGCGCGGAAAATCATGGATCTATCATGTTTCGAATCGTTTGCGAAAGAGTTGGAAAGTTCCCGCGTTATAGGAACGAGTGAATTCGACGAGTGACGTGAGAGAGTGTTGCATACAAGTGTAAGAGACGATTGAGAGAAGAGAAGAGAATATTGTTATCCTTCGAGGAATTGAAGGAGAGAGACCGAGAATTTTCCAGGTCACACAACTCCAAGCAGAAATATTTATATAAGAAACTACTATATTTTTAGAAACTTACTATATTTTTAGAAACGTTTACTAGTATACAGTAGATCTTATTAATCTATAGTAGACAAGCATACGTTTTTCACTTGTCGTGTTAAAAAATCACAAATTATAAAGCTGCTAAATTCATTTATATATGAGTCAGTCCAGATGAAAAATGAGTCTAAAATCGCAAAAATGGCAAAAGCAGCAGATTTGAGTCTCTGGTAGAATGGGTTCGAGAACTCCAAAAAATCTGAAAAAAAAACGATTTTCGCTAAAAATGAAACAAATTCTACAATAATGATTCGTAAAATTAACTATAGAATCTGGTAAGAATTCTTAAATTTTGTCTAGTGGAATTCGCCAGATGTATACAGCTATTACGTTTTCCTATTATATAATATAGTGAAAATATAGTATCATTTACCATGTTTTTCCCAGTCATTTCTGAGATCCTCTAGCGCTTGATATTTTTTTTTTGGCTGTGGGAAGATTTTTGTAAGCAATTCAACTCCTTGAATGGAATCTCATTAACTTGACTCACCGTTCCAGCAGAGCTTTAGGTAGATATCGGTCTTCCGTTCCTTTTTTAACTTGCTCTCCTCCCGGTATTCTTTCGTGGTGGCTGCTAACATTTCGAAGACGTTTTATAGGATAATCTATTTAGGCTTTTTCTTCACAGGATCAAAACTTCCGCACTACCAGACTTTCAAACGTTCTTCCAAGAGTTTTATGAAGTTGCGAGCAGATTACGTGGCTAATATACATCTATTCACCGGGGCGATCCTGCTCGAGCCGAAATAACGTAACGCTGTGAAGTAAAGGAACTGGTTTGTTTCCGCGGTAATCTTTGAATTTGAACTCTAAAAAGTGAATATTACGAAATTCTTTCGCTCAAGCCTCTCTCCCCAAACCAACTTTGTTTTTTTAAGCAATTTTGTAATTCAAAGTAGCTTCGCAAGTTATCATGGTTGGGGAAGCTTCTAACTAAAAGTAGCGGTAAGCGTAGACAAGATTTTACGTCACTCAAACTTTCTTTTCACCTTGATCACTTCAAATCATAACATTTGTCTTACGAATCGACATGAGTTCTTTTATTTTGTCTCATCGAGAATGGCATATCTCATCAAGATTTATTAGGGAAATAAACGATTCATATCGAAATATTAGGAGCAATTCTTTTATTCGAATATTCAAATAGGTATTCCAAATTGTCGGAATATTCCCGAAACGTACTAACGAGTTCTTTCGGAGGAGAGTTCATAAAGAGGGGTATGGAACTTTACCATCTAACTGATCCGAATTTCTTTCAAACGGATGCAAATCATACCACAAAACAACTGAACTCGTCATACAATTGGTTGACTCCGAGCTTCTGTTCTTCGTTTCTCGCTCAAAGAACAAGTCGGTCTAATACTATTCACGTGTGGTCAATGTGATTTTCTCGCTAAGCGGATTAAACTTTTTGTAATGTTTTCTCAACGGATAATTCTAAATTTCCGTGTCATGACAAAAGGACCACAACGTTCATCCCTTATGGTAATATTCATTTCCATTCCACTTTCGGCTTCTCGTTAGGCTTCGCTATAGCGGCAGAATGAGCTATTTGTTACTCTCGCGTGTATGCAAACAGTGTAATCTGTCCGGGGTTTTTGCTACATCGCCGTAATTTACAACGTACAAACTTTACCTCTGCCATCGAGCGCAGCCGTCATAAAGTACGACTTCGACTCGGTTCTTCTTCCCTGGAAAATCACAGCATATCATTCTCGGCTTTACGCGAGGATCTCCTCTCCATCCTCATACATTTGCGGTGATATCGTAATGCTATAAATCACACTCACTCGTCCACATACATCAATATTCCCCGGAGGTTGGGGAGGACAAAAAAAGCTAGTCGGAGGGGCCTGGGCATTGGTACACACCGGTAGCGGCGCGCACACGAATCTCTGCCAACAAACAGTCACAACGGCCGTAGCGAAAATAATCGATCGCCTCGTCCGGGCTCGGCTCTCTCCCCGGCAGCGCTTTTCCTTCTGTAGAGAATAAATCCCAATGAAGGAAATCAACGTCAAGGAAGGAGCGAAAGAGAGAGAGAGAGAGAGAGAGAGAGGGGGGGCGGGGAGAGGGAAGGGAGGAAGAGGAAGTCCCGGAGAAGCGTGAAATCAGCTCGCATAATACCTCCTGCGAGTATTTACCTTCCCCAACGCAAGCGGCCCCTCGTCGAGTTTTAGCTGCGCGAATTGCACTTCGTCCATCGACTGTCTTATGCCGCACGGCTGCATGCGCGCACAGAGGCTCGTCAACGGGTCTTTCTCTCTCTCTCTCTCTTTCTCTCTCTGTCTCTCTCACACGCTACGGCTGGCTCGGCTCCATGGCACTGCACTGCGCACACGTTATTTATATGCGCCGCGCCGCCAAAGAAAATCGCAAGCGCGAACTTAATCGGGTTAGACGAGCGAGTTGTGCTCCTCGTCTAGCTGCGCGCGCGAATTTCCCTTCCCACCCTCTGTTTCTCGCGTTCGCCTTCCTCGCTCCCCAGCTCCACCCCTGTTTCTACGACGGAACTGCCGCGCGACAAACTGGGGGGCCGCGATTTACTAAACCAGAGATAAGTGAAATTGAACTCGTTGTAACTGAATTATTTAGTCATTCCATAAGTGGCGCGCCAGCAAGTTGGGCCACGCGTGAAATAAGCCAGTTGGGAGAGATCCGTCCGACCGATTTACCCGCGCTTCCGGGCTCCTACGGATCCTCACTGGAACAGACTTGGGGATCGTGTCTAACATGAACTGTCCTTGTCCCTTCCTTCACATGATTTATCCTTTCCATATTCGAATCGGCTGATTTATGGGAATCTCCAATGGTCTCAATGTCCGAGTGGAGGTTGGAAAATATGAATTATTCCAGGGAAAATTAGAAGCTTGTGCAGCTGAAAAGTGTTGAATGTTATTTTCCGTGACGTATTTACGTGGAGGATGAAGATAAATGTCGTTAATTAACTAAGTCATCACTTTGAATAAGTTACCCATCGAAATGAAAGCTCCGTATAACGTTTTTTGGAAAGTTGGTGTTTAGCATCGAATAGCCGGATCGATTGACTGCATCAATTAGCGCTTGTTAGCGCAGCAACTCCACTTGAGGCACGTTATGGTTTGATCTCTGTTAATTCCTCTCAATAATGAAGGGCGTGATAAGGCACGCACGATCAGCGGATATTGAACAGATTTGAGCCAATATCGCAACGTACTTCTATACCTACTATTTAACCAGGGTGAAAGAGCCGTATTCCTCGCGGATAATGTTTACTTTGAGCTGTAAAACACGTACGAGACGATGTGATCTATCTATATTATTTGTTAGTATTTTTTGCGTATGTGTGATGGTACAAGATTACTCGCGCAGAGATATGTGATTCAATGCAAGGAAAGCGGTACGCGATTGAAATTCATGAAGCATGAAATAAGTGAGAAACATCTTATCTTACATGAGATATAATCAATAATAATGTAATTGAGAGATGACTAAATATTAAATGTTTAATTTATTCACATTTGATTTGGTGAAAGTTGAATTGGCGGTGGGAGATTAGAGCGCTCAGAGTTTGTCAGTTTTCCTCATGATTTAATAGATATATTGGTTCAATTCACACTTTAAATTGGTTTAAAAAATATGAGGATTGAGAAATGGTAAGAATCAATAAATATGTGCATTGTATTTATTAGAGTTGGGAATGAAAAGTTAGAAATGATAATTATTTCGATAAGATATTTGGTGTTTGTTACGTTCTGTAAATTCAGAACATCTACATTTTCTAAAATACTGTGCTAAAACAAAGATAGGTAACTAAACGATTCAAATATAGCACAAAACTGTTATTATAACCAACTGCCAAACTAAAAAGATTGGTAATTACTAAATCACTCGTATCTACAACACTCAATGTGGAAGAGAGATGGCTATAGGGGTTATGGTGAAGGTATAGATGAGGGAAATGCGCGTAAGAAAAACACATAGGCGTGGGGCCCAACGCGACAAGAACATTTTTAGAGAAATGGAAGCATAGCCAGACTCATGGAGAGCCGCAACTTGGTCTATCACTTGACACTTGAATAGTCGAGTACAGATAGTTACAGATAGTAAGATCTTGTCGCAATCATTACCATTTGAAATTTTATCTTGATTTCCTGTGTTCAGAACTGTATTTTTTGCTATTCATATGAAAACTACCATTTTTGTGTGAGGTAAATTCGATTTCCCTCGGTTCCAAAGAACTAAATCAAACAATACCAATTTGGGGAATCCAAGTTATCTGACTCACTCATGCAGTATGTGTGACAAGTCAGAAATTCTGTTTGAAAATCTTCTAGATCTTTTAGAAGAAAAATAATGAACACTCTCTGAATACCGCCTGGAAATTCAAGCTTCTAGAAATAATTCTAAGTTAATCGAAGTGTATAAATTTCTAGCATGATTATACATAATTACTTTGATCCACACAGGTGGTTCTGAATTATACATCAAGTATTTGAGAAGATTCATAAATTCATATTTCATACTGTCATGCGTTATTATTCAGCTCATGTTGTGTCTAGTTTAAGTTAAATATCGCGTTAAATATTCCGTAAACAAGTAACTGTTTTGATTACGTAAAATGGTCCGTCATACATATACTTCGTACGAGGTATTGACTCAATTCACTATGCCATATATGTCTGACGTACATTTTCACTGTACACACAGTGCTGGATATTCTTGCGAAACCAAAAATCAGTACTGAATCAGTGAAGATTTATGCCGACTCCAGCGATTGGTTGTGCTTCTTACCTTACTCAACGGCCGTTGGTAGGGCCCTATTACTCTCGGATCCCCGTCCTTTCCACTCCAGAGTCTCTCGTAAAGGCGCCTTTACCGGTACAGCCAGGGTAGAACTGGGGCTGCTCGAAGAACTACAGGGACTCTTTGAGCGAAGCTCTCAGGGCTTGGTCGAGTCGGAAGGGCGCTTGACCTGCGCTGGTGAGTGAAGAGAATAACTACAGTCCAGTCGAATGCGCCTGCTCGACTTTCCTTTGCTGTTTCCAAGCGTGAATTAAAACTTAATGAAATCAAACACCTCCATTACTTTTTCGTACTTACTAAATGAATATTGCTATCAAAGCTGCAGGAAGAGCTCCATTTATGAGCGTATCACTTAGGAATATGATAATGGATTCTCACTCTCACGAGAAGTGAAACCGCTCAAAATGTTGGTAATATGAAAAAAAAAAAAAAAATTAATACAACAAAAGCTTTCATATGACTTACCTAATTATATTTGAAATAGTTTGGATAATAAATGCATGCGCGCATGATAGCATGGACGAATATTTACTGAAAATAGCAAAAACAGTGCGATAGAACGGACTAGAATACTTATGTATACGACTCAAAGGATTTTATCAAAATTCTGGAAGAACTGAGATGAAAATCTTTTTTCCACGTTTTCATAAAATTTGTCAATATTTCAAGGAATGAGGAATTCTTTTCGTTCATTTTCACTCCGCTGATAATAGAATTAAATGAGAATAGCATGGGCATTTTCTTGAAATTTTAATTAATGTCAGATAATTGGGAGAAAGTTTCCGTCTTGGTAGAATTCTTATCAACAAGTATAGTGTAGTAAATGAACACAGAAATTGGATGCCAGAGCGAAGCGCGAGGAACGCTTTGGTGTAAACATGCAAGAAACGGCATCCCCTTGTATACTTTGTCGCAAAGCAACGCAAGTTGCTTGTAGCCTGCGGCGAACCTTATTTTTATTTTATGCAATGTCCCTCTATTCATGCCAACTGAACTTAATCGGTGACGGGAGTAAATACTGTGTCGGGAGACAAAGCACATCATTTGCCAGCGGGACTGAAGTCGATCGGGAAATATCAAGAGTACCCGAACCCGATGTAGCGGGTCACAGAGTCATATCATACCGACCGATTTTTGCGTCCCTGTATTGCTTTTATTCGCTGTGTGCAGACCCCTCCCCCCAAGTGGATGCCATACATTTGAAAGAAACCTGTTCTTTGACGTGGAAATTAATCAAAATTTATTTTTCCCTCGGTCTTTTTTTGTTTCCCAGTTGCACTCAACTGTGAATTAACGTTTGGTCTAGATACGAGAAAATAAAGATAAATCAACTTTGGATCGACTTGCGCACAATAGAATAATAATGAAAGCCCCTTCACTCTCGTAGCTTTACTGTCTTGTATTGTCTCTCTCTTGCTCTCAATACGTTGGTTTTCTGGCATGTACGTCTCCAAGTTTTTTTCAAGTGCATAAATTTACATCGAACCATGACTCGCTGGTTTAGATTCCCCCCATTTAAATTTTCGAGGCTAATCGTAATGCATATACGTCGAAAATGAATCGCACTTCGCGTTCGAATAGTAAACAACACAATTGTGGGGATACATAATAATTAGTCGAAAATGCCTCAAAACTATATATTAAAATGAAACGTGAATGGGCGCACGTGAAATTCTCCCCAGTTTTTTAATGAATGCACAAATCATGTTATTTTACTCCTGGTATCTATTAAGAATACTTCCCAGAACGAGACCCCAGTTTTCCTTAGCCAAAAGATCTTGCGATAACAAAAGCGAGCTACACCACGAAAGAGAAAGTCGATACACGAAAATAATTAACTTAAGCAAGAGTACCATGATTACGGAATATTATACGTCGTTCCTCGTTATCCAGCTCTTGGTGAAGCGGATAAATCGAAAAGTAGGTCGGATAGCCTTTTCGGCTGAGCTACAGAAAGAAAAAAAAAGAGTGCAGGAAGAGCAGAAGAAACGGCACGCGGTAATTGCAAGGAGACAAAGCGTTTAACAGGCAAGCCGAAAAAAGGAATATGGAATGACGCCGAAAGAGCTGGCCTGGAATAAATACGTGTACAATGAAAGGGGAAAAAGAGCAAGGAATAACGATTAAAGATAAAGCGTTAGCCAGCCAAAGACGGTGGAAAGATAAAGATGGGGGAAAAAGGGTAGAAAAGGGAGGAAGGAACAGCGTTTACCGTATGTACGTGTGCCCGATCCCCGATGCTCGAGCTCGCGCTGCCGCCGCACAGACACAGCTTAACATCGTCGCGATAAATTTCACTGCCACCAGCCCTTGCGAGACTTTCCTCTCGTCCTTCCACCATGGAAAGAAGGGAGAAAGAGAAAGATGTAGAGAGAGAGTGGGGGGAGAGGAAACCAGGGCGGGGAAATTAGTGGCTCCTTGCCGTCTCGCGAATCCTGCTTAACTTTGCGCCTCGGGCGGGCCACCGCGTCGACCCGCGCCATCACCACCGCCACCTCCGCTGAATTTTACTCTGGGACTGCATTACGTAACGGACGTAACCGTTTTCGCGAAACAATTTCGTAAAACCGCGCACGCAGCTGCGGATAAGACAGGGAAATAGCTGGATGCCCAAATGGAGATATTATTCTCATCGCTTGATTCGATGTTTACTTTCACTCTGAGTTACTGTGGAGTATGACAGAGTCTCGTAGAATATCTTATATGAATATTTTATTTTATAAATTATTTTTCGTTGATAGGACGAGCTCTATTAGAATGCGATGGAAACAATTTGAAGAAAAATATGAAAACTCATTCTCCTGTACGTACACAGATTCGCGACTACATGCATATAAATGAAGTGAACAGAATAAATCAGCTCGCGAAATTTGTAAAAGTAGAACAAGCCGAGTCAGGTCGGACGCTCACGCACAGTACATCTGAGTATATTTTTGGTCTATTGCCAAAAATCATGCAGCAAGTCTCTATGAATACATCGATCGATACACCCAGATACACACAGAGTGCCCACTTTGCAACATGAACTAGTAGTCATAGATTGGATAACTCCAACTCACATGTTTTAATACTGAAGATAATTGAAATTATTTCGTATTAGATTCGTCAGATGAATGAGAAAGCATTCTTTGAATCGCTTACAATTCCAATCGCATTAAGAGTTTGGGAATGAGAGAGGAGGAATTGACGCCATTCTCCCGAGAATGAACGGCTCGTCGAGGAAGTTATCACAAATATAAATAACGAAAGAATGGGGAGAGCCACCATAGTTTATACCCAAACGAATAAACATCCGCGTTTGCTCAGAGGCGACCCTCTCACAGAGAATAATTATACTTTCATTTTGGCAAGGACTCGTTTAATATGGGGGAATGATAAATATTTGCTCTGTCCAGCTTCTAGATATTGAGGAATAATCTCAAGTGAAATACACTCGTTCCAGTGACAAACTACCCGAGGCGATTCACTGCGATCCCGACAAAGTCGTCTTAAGTCGTCTTAAGGTTCCGATATTGCACGCAATAGACTGACTGATCCTTATGTATATCATCCATAGCTATCCGCTGATTCTATTTCTTACAACATTCATATACGATATCTATCCATTCAATGTAGCTACCATGAAGGAATCGTAATAATTTCTCTCGTTCCAAAACACCATTAAAGATATTCGCATAAATAAATTCGCATTTTTCACAATATAAAATTATTGATTCAAATGATTAACTGTATACGGTAGGTGAGGATTTTATTATTGAATAAGAAGTATTATGACTGTAAAATGAAATATATCTATCTATCAGAGAATGTCAGTAATTTGCCATTTGATAACGACCCACCATTGCATGAGCGTTTCCTTTGAATACAGTATTTCATTAATAATAAGATTGTAAGGATCATTGAAATCAAAATAATCACGGCTAGGACTTCAACTCGGACATACGTACACAATTATTACGGACGACGCATTTTTGATGCGAATGAAATAATATTTGCACGATCGCGAATAAATACGCGCTGACTCGAATCATACTCATCATTAATACCGCGCAGTAGCGATGAATCGATCCAGTGTGGGGATCAACTTTTGCTCATCCGTTTCCCTTCATTATTTCTCCATATCGCGATTACCCCTCTACGCCACCGACGAAGCTCTCCACCAAAGTTGAAAAAAAAAGGAGACGAAATACACTCGTTGTATATGCGTAATACACGGAGCATTTAGCGCGCGCGACATCAAATATTCCCGTGAAATTCAGTACGTCTTTCTGCTATCGGATCACACAGACGCTCGATCGAACGTCCCCGAGATTTCTCGCTCCGCTTTTCATCGACCATTCGCGGCGTTCGCCCGAAGAACGAATCGACGCGGATGTATCCCATAGCTGCTTTTCGCGTTCCGCCTTTTCCCCCCTTTCATCTCGCGGCGTACACGTGCGCGAAGGCCGCCTCGTCTTTGCATATTTTTCAATTAGAGCGTACCGAGCAGGCTCATTATAACGAGCCGCACCGCACGCCCCCGTAAACATGTCTTGAGGATTAATTAAACAGAATTTTATCAAGGCGCTCTCACGTGCGATCGCGCCCTCACGTCGCGCGCTTCTATCGTTCTCCTTCCTGACTATTTTTTTTGTTGTCGTGCGCGCGGCCTTGTTAGAATACGCGTGTCATTCAAATTTTTGGTTTTCGGGTTTGTGTATTTTTTTTATGAAACTCAGCTTACGGCAAAGGAATAATTTACTGTCGTGAATAAAGAGGTTCGAGAGAATTAAAAATTGAAACTAGACCGAAATCATTCAAAATGTGTAGTATTCAAGTACTCTCTTTATTCTGTGTCCATTGCCGGATGATAATTTTATTTATAATGATATGAAATTGTTGAATCTCATTAGAAAATTTTTAATGAAAGATTCTAAGTAGATACTGCTAATCTGATGCAATGGAGAACAAACTTTTCTAAATATTTGACTGAAACTTGAAAATAACATCGTTTCGAAAAATAAAATTGTTCCTTCGGGTTAAAAAAATCCAAAAAACAGTCGACAATTATTGTTACGCAATTACAAGTGTCAAAACAAATATTTACAAATTAATTTCTACACAGGAGTATAAAATGAAATGGAGCTATTCAGGAAATAACAATTAAGATTTTGAATTCACTTGAACAAGTCCGTAACGTTAATGGCGGATCCGGTTAACGATTCACTATAGCATTAATACAAAACAAAGCTTCGAGTCTTTGTTCCATTGCTACAGTCGTGTTCTTACATTCAGTTGTCGTTTTACGTTGCTCTTATACGATGAGCGCCTAGAATAAGACAACTGCTGTTTACAGAAAAATAGGCTGCCGCAGCTATTACGCGAGAAAACTATATGCTCAATATTATATCGTACATTCAGACGGGAGCAAGTTATTCCAATGAGGCCGAGAGAATACCACGACAGCGTGATGCGTTGCTTGACTGTCGACGAACAGTAGGTCATCTTTTCAAAAACAGCAGTTGCATATTTCGTGTTTTTGAACTACTGACTTTGAAATCATTATAAACTTAAAAACCTCTCTTCCAATAGGGCTCTTCAAGATTCGTTTTGATCAACTGAATTTCCGTATGACTGATAATATTGCACTTAGAGCTCATTCACCTCATTCAGTACTTTGAAACTTTATTAAGGGTTTTCAAGAACTTCATTCGACGGAATTGGCTCCAAAATCCTACTGATCGTCTGGGCAAGATTTTCCAAATTTTTCGAGATTACGTTAAGCGTGCCTAACATTTCACTGAAAATACGTGGAGTATTTTAGATAATATATTTTATTGGGAACTATCCGAAAATAGGGATTGGTCAGGAACTAACCTTCTAATATTTCTAACCTGTAACATTTTTCAATAACATTATGACAATGTTAAAGTTCTGCTAATTAAAATATTCATTTGAATCATCAGTCGTTTTGTCATCTTGATAATAAAAATAACCTTGCATAGTCTCAATATTCAGAGGATCAATGTGAAAACATATAAATAAGGTAACTGTACCCAATGTGCCCCCCCCTAAGGGTTTTTCGCGAATTTGACTATGATAGACTTCGAATTTTAAAATTCTGTGAATGGCATCTCAAAGCTTAGCTCAATACCTATTAGAAACCATCTTCATAATCATCATTCGACTACTTTAACCTATCGAAAATCGCAATTTAAAAAAAAACGCAAAAAGGCTAAATGCACAAAACGTGTACCCAATTTGGCACAATTTTTTAATCATTAGCTACAGCCTATATAGGCCTACAGGGACGATCCAATTGGCATTGAAATAAACTCTCAATTATGTTCCCAGTGATATTTATACAAAATTTTTAACATACAACTCAAAAATACGCGTCTAAATCATCGTAATATGTCTATACAAATATTCAATGATTTCACTCAATCTTCCCATTTAAAAACGCGTAGAGGGGCACATTGGGTACACTTTTTTTTGATGCGAAAAACAGCAATTTGAGTAGGATAAAAAATAATTTTAGGAAAACTGATGAGACCAATCGAAAGCTGAGATGTTTTTACACAAAAAAGAGTAATGACACTTTGAGAGATAAAAATTATTGACACCTGATTTTTGAGGTTGAGTGTGAAAAGTGAAATAAGAAAATGGTGAAAAAATGAGTAAGTGAAAGTTCAAAGTATTGTAGGAGAGTGGTTTTAAGGGCTAAATGGGCGGGGAAGATACCGAAAATTTTCTTTTAATTCCCCCAACATAACCCAAGAGCGACTGATGCTCAGAGAGCACCGGAAATACGAAATCTGACGATTGTGCCAAATTGGGTACAGTGCCAAATTGGGTACAGTTACCTTAGTATGAAAAATGATCTAGCAAACAACGAAAACTTTAAAGAGAAACTCTTATGCAATGTATTTGCGGTAGTTTTCCATTTCAGAACATTGTTATCAATAGTTTAGTGACAAAACTTAAGATGATCTTTCTATCGAGACAATGAGTGATAGACGAAAAAACTATAGATAGTTGAATGAATGGAATATTAAAAGATGCATGATTAGAGATGTGCAGAGAAAGACAAAGAAGAGAGAGAGAGAGAGAGAGAGAGCGGCGGGGGGCGATAGAGAGATAGAACGAGAAGATGCTCACGCAGCAATTTTTCTCTCGCCCACGACCTACATATCCGGCTCATGGGGCCAATTTCCCCTCTCCAAGTTCTCATCTTCTGCTCTTTTTTCTATTAACCGGTTATAACGTGCAAGCGATACATCCGAGTGATAAATTTATATCGAAGCGCTAACAATTTTACGAAAATCCCTTCTCGGAAGAAGGTCATCACTCTTTTTTTTTTTATCGTCAAGAAAATGGATCTTTCATCACTATCGTTGAAAAATTGACCATAAAAATTTATTTTTCAACACTTAAGATGGAAAATATCGCTTGATACCCGTAAAAAAACATTATTCTCGTATTCGTTTGAATGTCACCCTCACTTCGCTCGATCGACAAACTTACGCTAATGCGAGAATCATGTGTTTTGCACCAGTATCGAAGAATACTATTAGATACTATAGATTAGACTCAAATACAGTACGAGATCGTGATATGTTCTATACTTACTAATGGATTTGCAAGTTATGACAATACCACCCATCGAATTATAGTTGTATTTCAAATAAACTGTAAACGTCCATTATATTCTTCGAATTTCGGATTCACATATCTCAATTCACAGCACAAGGAAACTATTCGAGTAAACTAATTGATTTAATCCATAATGTAATGTAATGCTTTCGGGAGTACAAGACTATTCAATATTCTCGGCGAAATCAGTTCGCTATGTCATTTAAATCCTAACTTGAATTAAAACTGAGTCTCAGGAAAAATATTATATAATAAAGCGATCAGTACATGAAGTCGATTTTGAGCTCAGAATAAATACAAATCTAAGAGCAATTATCTTGTCACTGCAGGCACATGTGGGGTTCTTTCAATTATTCCAGATGCAGACTCGATTTGTACCATAATTACAATCGAGCAATATGTTAATGGAAAGATTTTCCCAGAATTCACTCTGGTAGCCCGACAGAAAATCGATATTGAAGTACTAAAGAAACGTACCCGAGAGTCTCGAGAGCCAGCCATTGACCTATAATTAGGATTAAAATAGGACTACGCCGAGGGTCTACATCGATCATCTCTGACGGGCGATACATATTTTTACTGGAGTTTTCCAATTAACGCTCATACCCCGGCCATCCATATCCGGGTAGAATTATCTCGAGGAACGATTTTGAGAAGGTTGAGAAATTGGTCGTGCAGTGAACAAAAAATTTGCTCTCCGAATGATCGTCCATGTCGCGTATCTTAATACACACACACACACACACATACATGCGTCATATGGCGCTTCGACGCGAAGCAGCAGCAGCAACAGAAGCAGTAACAGGAGTACCAGACGAAGAAGAACCGGGCATCGCAAGCTCGGCGCGCCGCCGTCCCAGCGTGTACGTCGTGTCAAACTTGGCGAAATTATTAAAGTTTCCGGCTGCTTTTGCCTGGTCGAAGCTTTCAGAAATCCTCCTTTCTTAAGGCGGCTCCGATCTCGGATTACGTCCCCGCTGACTGGATGAGCTTTCAACTCGCGGATATACGAAAAATAAAGTTTCGGCCGTCGGGGGCAATTGTTTGACGCGCGGGCGCGCTCGTTTCATCGTTATTTGCTCAATGTGATATGGCACAGTCGGACGGGTAATCCCGGTGCCGGGACCGGCCGGTATACCGACGCCGCGACCCGCCATCCTTCTTGTAATTCATTATGGTAATGATGAAATTTTTAGTGCTCTCGTTCGAAGACGCGCGCCTTTATCGCCTCGCGCGCGCGACCTCGTGCCCGCCAGGCGAATCGTTAAAATTTTGTAGATTGGCAAAGTACGTCGTTTCATGTTGAAAATTGAGATGCTAATCTGCGGGAGAGCGATATGTCGGCCTATTGAATTGCGCATCAAAGCATCATACCGTAAGAGCCTTGAACTTTTTTTTAACTTGATCTCTTCGTTGCTCGAGCCGTGAGAATAATTCAAAGCGATCAATCCACGCGTGGAAATGCTTGAAGCATTCGAGCATGGAACCAATTAGTAACATATTCACCGTGAATTTAAAATAGACCTTTGTCCTTGGGATAAAGATAATATGAAATCAATACTTGGCGGAAAATTAATAATTTGCGCGATAATATTCCTCTCAGGTGTGACAATAGCGAAGAATTTAACGATTTTGTGGAAAATTAATAACTTTAAAGGGCAATTAAGTTATACGGGAATACTTTCATCCTTTAGCTTGATCTATCTCGTCCCGAGAGCTAGTGATTAATCTGTAAGCATATAATGATTTCAGTTCTGATCAGGCCATGCGTTATCCAACTCGACGCTTAGAGAATGATTGCAGAATCCGAAGATTCTCCCGGAGTTGTTGAAACGCTATGAATAACCCGGCCGGGGTCCAGATCGGTCGCATTCGAAATATCCTTACTGTTTGGCTGCATCCCACGAGCCTTATTCATATTCGCCAACTCTCAGACTTTGGAGCCCCGGTGAAAAACCCTCGAGGGCAGTCCACTATCGGGGCACTCGAGCGAAAGCAAAACGACGGTCGTTCGATCCTGCCAAAACGTACAAGGCCCGATCGAGTTCTAAGCAACGCGCGACGAACGAGAAGCCGCTCGAGAGAAACAGGGCGTGTGCCTCGGTGGTTTTGGACGATGGTGCTTGCGCTATTTATTGGCTATTTAAGGCCTCGGGGGGTGATGGAGGCGGGAGGGGGTGGGCGGGCAGGAGGAGGATTGGCATCCCTCGCTCGCTGCCACTCTCGCTTATTCAATCGACAATTAAACTCCCGGGAGATGGCTCAGCCCCCGCTCCAACTTCGCTGAGCCCGGAGATCAATGGACATTGAATGGCGCTCGAACATCCATGATCTCATGAATGGGCCACTGGATTGGAGGAGCAATCTACCGAGTGGCAGAGCCACTGGAAAAAGAGTGCCGCGAAAATGGGTCGGACGCTGAGCAGCAGCAGCAGCAGCACACGAGGGCTCGGATATTGGAGGAAAACTTGCCCCCGTAACATTCGGCTCGTGTTTGCCGCTGTGCGACGGCCAGTACCGCGCGATCCTCCTTCTCCTTCTCCTCAACCCAAAGAAATCTCGTCGGATGCGACCATCATTTCGAATGTACCTATATATTGTACCTATAACAATGTATGTTGCCTTGGCAGCATGAGTCTTCCGATGCATTGCAACCGAGATAACCTCCTTGTCTCGTCACACTCGAATATTTCCTTTCAAATTTAACTTTCAAGATTGTTGGGGCGTCAAATCATACTACATCCAATCGAGATAGAGGCTATATTCCAGACTTTAGGTAGTTCTTACTCGATCATTTTTTTTTGTTCACTCCGTGACGCAGGTTTGAGACAAAACTACAATTGCTATACCGTCGGGCAGTATGGTTTCATCCAGACCTTGGAATATTAAGTACTCAGATTCGTTACATTTTATCGTATAATATTGTAGCATATTTAACAAGTAATACTTGAGACTTATGCTCTATTATCTCAAATTCATACAAATATCAGAAAATTCACGATTCAAATGTGATGGATGGTGTGTTATCCGGAGGCAAGGAGTTCTAGAGATTTAATAACTTGATATAGAATGGGTGGGCTCAAGTCAAAATCTAGGGATCACAAGAAATGCCACGCATTCACTCCAAACTACGCAGGGACTTTGATTGGTCAAGAAAAAATTAGCAATTTACGCTAGTGTGTCAGTTTTGAGACAGGCTGAAAAACAAGCCCTGCGACCTGTACTAAGCATAACCAAGCTCACATTGGAACGAGTTAAACCACAAATCTAGCTGTGAATATAGTTTATTTGATTATTCGAAAAAAACCTTTTCAGGAAGTTTCCTGGAAATATGTTAGAACTTCTCTAGTGATTTTGAAGAAAATTCATTGAATATTAATCAATATACTGCAGTATCACCTTTGAGTCCATTAAATTTTCTTGGATATATATTGACACTTTATTGAGAAAAAAACGACTGGAACTGTTTTATTGACAACGATCATCCACGAATCCTTGTTTGACAGTTTTAAGGCGGATGTAGGTGAGGCTCCAATGAAGTTGCATGTACGAGAAAATGCTTTGGCATGAGTCTTGAGCCGTGAACTCTGCTGGCTTTATTAAATTTCTGTGCAGCCACGCTGACAGTTATTAAGATAGGTAATTGAGCGTGGGATATTTGAAAAGATTCCAGCTCCCTCGTCGTATCCCATGTCTAGCTCCAAGTCACGAGCTGAGGATGTGGCGTTTCAAATTGCCCGTGTACTATCATCAATGCATTAGTGTTACACAGCAAAGTATTTTCAATGACAATACTTTGATGGATATATTTATTTTTCCAAATATCCAAATATGATTCAAAGCAATGAAATGATTTGTTTACTAGAGTAACTATGAGAGAAAAACAATTATTCAGCTTATTAAGTGGTGCAGAGATAAATGCATCGAATTGAATCAATATCAATAATGAATATACATAAATAATTCAATCAAAATTTAAAGGATGAAAATCCCATGAACTAATCCGAAATTCATTACGAATTATCTAGGGGAAAGAAGGCATGAATAGCTTTTCATTTTTGTCATGTGATACAAACAATTTTCCCATATCAGATATAGACATATTTATGATCAAAAGTAAAATGGTTGTATTAATTGCAGAAGTTATATTTCATTATAACATCGAGATTTTCATATCCATTTTGATGGGCTCTGAATTCTGGAAACGCCAAATATAATTAAAATACTGCATAGAGATAATCTTCGATTGATTTCCACCACGGATTATTTTCGCCAAAGACCATTTTTAAAGAAGATTGAATTTTTCAAAACTTTCTCCAATACCTGACCATTTGGATTGGAATAGCCATAAACTATTCCCCAAAAACGTTTCATCGACATCGCTTTTTCCAATAGGTGTCGGTTGTGCATATCACACCTGTGGCTATGCAACGCAGTGTGAGTTCTTTGATGGTTATACACAAAAAAGCCTCGTAAACGTCCGCAAATAGCGAATAGACAGAAAAAGCAATGAACAGTCGGATACACGCACATCTCGTAGAAGAGTCAAGATTGCGTCTGTGAAAACAATTTTTTTTTAAAGACAACGAAAGCAATACAAAACTTAGTAGTTTTGGCAATGAAATATCATTCTACTTATCAGGGCCGTTATTTTGTTCAAAGTCATGCACAAAGTGGATAATCAAATTTATCCAATAAGTATATATATATAGAATTCTCCAAACGATACGCGATTGCGTCGCTGCTCTATGAGCTTTCCAATGCTAATTCGATCAACCAGTCCTGAAGCTTTTGAGAAGTGTACTTAGTAGAAATCAAGTAATGAATAAATGAATATAAATGGCCTTGGCTGCTGGAACTATGTGAATGGTTGGGAGAAACTCAATGAGATTACTTCGGCAGAAGAAAAGTAAACGCGGAAATCTTCAATCAAAATAACTCTTGCTATGAAAGTAGAGGTATAGCTATGGAATCAAACCAAACTCTCTCCCTCTCTGTATGGTGGTCCGCAATTTCTGAGTGAGAGGGAGAACGATCGTACACGGTATAGGCATTCAACACCGGAGAAACTTGGCTGTATCAGTAACAAACACAACCGACCACAATATGCCCATAGACATTTTAAAGCATCGCGTCTAACGATCCAGCGAAGCTACTCGCGCTCGACTTGATTCGACTTGGCTCTGTAAAAGCTCAGATTTACTTGGCATGTACCGAAGAGGGTAACATGTCTATGGATCCGGTGGCCGTCGATAAAATTCCAGCAGAAACGGCGAGGCGGGTGCGTGAAAAAATGCTGACTAAGCGACGTCGGTGTCAGAGAGCGGACGTATTATCCGGTCGGTTCATCGGCGCGTGCAACGAACGAAATGCGCAGCGCCGCCACAGGATCAATTTCTAACAATCAAATGCCCATCAATTACAGTTTGGTACGAGCAACGGGCGGTGGGAAAATCCGTGAGAGGTGCGCGCACCAGCCGGGGAGGGGGTGGGCGAAAAAATACATGGGCGTGCAGGAGGAGCCGAGAGCAGTAGAGGTCGAAAAAAGAGAGAAAACGAAGGGAGGGAAGGGAGAAAAAAACCGCGGCGCGAACAATCGGGAAGGGAGCGAGAATCGGAGGGGCGCGGCCGTCGCCACCGCACAAAACACTCGGCCGATTATTCGCGGCCACGCGTGCGCGTGCACTCGACAGTTTCCATTTGCGCGCGCTTTGTCCGCGTCCGCAAGTATCTCTGATAAATAACCCCTCGAGACGCGGGCGACTTTTCGCGAGCCGAGAGAACTGCACCCCCCCCCACACCCGCCCCGCTGGCTTCGATATCGGCCGTATATGCAAATGTGATTATACGGATTCGCGATCGGCTCAATCAGGGAGGAACGCCCGGCGAGGGAGGAGAAAAAAATTGTTCCACGCTCCGACACGTGGATCGCCCGAGACGCGCCGAGATACATTTCGGAATAGTCGGCTATTATATCCAAGTGGAAGCGGCGATACTCGGGAAGTCGATCCTGTAACAAAGCCGCTTGATGGAAACGAATGAATGCAAACCGATCAAACTTGCTAGACTATATTCAATCAAGAGTCAGAAGTACTTCTGCCCCGCCCCGCCCCCCCCTCCATCCGCCGAAGGTCTGTCAGAACTCGACCGGTGTCAACTTATGCCGAGGACGGCTCAATTTCACGGGATTTTCTTTCAATTTTTTCTCATCTCGTGAACACTCCGACGCGGAATGGTATATATCTCATTGATTTCCACGCGAACTCATTTCGTGCACTTGGACGAAGGCAGACGTAGGAGTGTATATCCTCGGATTTTTCAATTTAACCCGAGCGTGATGCAATGACATTTTATAATGATATATTAATTCGAATAAGTGACGCCTCGGAAATCTAATGAACGAAGTATTAATGATCCCGACTTGGATGTATACGTATTAATTTTTTAACACATAGTCTGTTCATGGCCTGGTCGTTGGATTGAATACGCCAAAAATTCTGAAATTGAAAATTATTCATAATCAATAATGCCGACGTATATAAATCGATTCTTTTGCCTGGAAAATGCGTGAAAAATCATTAAACGCTCGGCTTGTTGAATTTGCAGGAGTACGTTAAATTGCGAGGTTATTTTCGAACGCGCGTAGCCCATTTACCTTTGACGGTGGCGCGCGCGAGCGTCATGGGTAAAAATTTTACGCCCGCGATTATGCCCCAATAGCGGCATATATAATTACAATTTATCATTTTGTCCCGTAACAGCTTTCTATCGAATCCAACGCACGTCGCTCGTACGCGATATTAGAATGATTCCTCGTACGGACGCGGCCAAAAAAATCCACTCGAAACGATATTTTATTTTATTCAACCGAGCGCGAAATTCACGTATCATTGCGGCACAATATCGGATCGATTCGGAGGGAGATGCAATATCGCGCTCAATCGGGATGAAGTCGGGCCTGATTGAGGAACGAGTAAACAGCGAGTAGCGCGCGGGAGCGACGATCTCCGAGTAAACACGTACATATACAGGCGAAAAAGAGTTGCGATCTCTCGCGCCAGCCCACCGCTGTATATTGATTGGGCACGTGTCGGTTCGGCGATGATTCCGCTGCTGCTGCTGCTGCTGATGCGGCCGCCACTGACTACGTGAGTGGGTGGGCGGACGGGGCAAAACATGCTAATGTGCTTCGATCGCGGCCAGGCGGCATTGTCGGCGCAGACCGCGGGAATTCGGATGAAGAGCACGGAATACAACGCTCCCGAATAAAACGCAAGCCTGGCCGGGGGGCAAATTTTCTACGGATAGGAGGGCTGACTCTGGAGCAAGTCAAAATTGATCGAGCTTCTTCTTCTTCTTCTTCTCCTTCTTTTTCTTCTTCGTCTTCTTCTTCTACTACTTTCTTTTCTTACACCACGCGCGCAGTTCTTCTCTTTATTCCTTGAAAGCAGACGGCGAATTATGGCGGAGCTTTCTCTCTGTATTTTCTAAATTGCGCCGTGTGCCCGGGACGCGCGAGAACTTTGAGCGAGCTTCTTTTTAGTTTTATTGGCAAAGGTAGTTTTGACTAAATTATACGACTTTTTCTCTCCGCTTGATTAGAGGAAGAGAGACAATGCGATTTCATTCTTTCGTGGATAAGTGAAAAAAACTGGGCTTTCTCGGGAACATTATGTGTGACCAAACGAGAATCGCAAAATGGATTTGCATTATTCAGGATGGTATTGTCCTGGTCCTAAGTATACATACACACCTGACCCAGGTCTTTATAACATAATGAGATTTCGTTTCATTTCAATTGAAATCGAGATTATATCAAAAATCCTGTTTACTTTGTTTTGTAAAATAATAATTGACCACTGGCAAGTGAGCCGAGTCTTTCCACATTTTGCACGTAAAAATATATTTCAACCTGTATCTCCCAATTACGATTTGCTCAAACCTTTTGTAAATAGTTATTTATTTCTTTCTATAAATTACAATATAATGGAGATGAAAGAAAATGTTCGTTATTCATGATACGACACACATTTTTTGTTGATAGCCCCCTGCATTCACAATTCATTTTTTAACCGCAATCCTTCTCTTGCCCGAGTTTTGAATGGGTCGAGAAAGCCGTTATTCTTGGTATTGTTCATGAACAATGGACGTGGATTCTTTTGAATATTCAAAACATCGATCCCATCGTCTCTCCGCCGACACACTAGCTACTTTCCGAAAGATATCCCAAGAAACAACTGATCACGCTGTCACCCGCAATTTCGAGTATTGAATCGGGAAACTCGTATATATCTGAAAATCTCGAGATTGCTTCCGATACCGCGGTGAGTATCCGCAAAAAGTCGGGCGATGATCCAGGCTCCACGCGGGAAAAGATTGTGCACGCGATCGGCTTATAAATCTGGCGCCATCAAAAGAGATTAGTCTTGTTCGTGTTCTCGCCCATCCTTCCGGCAAAATCTCGCTGTCGCGCGTGCTCGGCCGCTCTCGACGGCGTGAACCCGCGGAAATTCGGATGGATTCAAATGCCGGGCTATAGGCATCCCCAAGGCGGCAGGACCGAGATCGCAGGGGGGTATAATCGATCCTATACGCCGGCGCGCAGCTTGTGATCTTGGAAGAATGTGGCGAGCGAGAGGCAGAGGGTGACGGCATGAAAATTTTCGCTGAATTACACCGAGGCTTGCTCTCACGCGCGCGAGATTCGATTTAAGCCTTGAATACCTGCGCCCCCCTGCCCCGCCGAGGAATGAGAGGGGGAGTAAGTGTAATAGACGGGGGGAGGCGTGCGCGGAGAGCGGACGGAAGGAGCGTAAAAGCTGGAGGGAAAGGGCAGGGGGGGGGGCGGGCGAGCGGTAGAATCGGCCGCCAAGAAGAAGACGAATGATGCTCGGGCCGGGAAAGAGAGGCAGAGAGAAAGAGCTGGCGGGCTCCGAAATGGGATCTCCCAAATTTACTCCTCGCCCTGCCGCTCGACGGCGCACGTCTCGGCACCGCTAACCCATTTCCATGTACTCCCTCCTCGTCTCGGGCTTCTTTGCAGCTGCTGCCAACCTTATCCCCCGTTGTTGTCGACAACCCTCGCAAAATAACAACGTAACTATACGTGCAGTGTGTAGACTTGCTCGCGCGCGCGGTACCAGTCTCGAGCAAACGCTCCGAATTTGGATCAAGTTCTCGGCACCGAGTCTAATAATGTACCGCGCGAAGGGACGCCTATTCGTGGCTTTATGCGGTATCTCTTGTCCCACAATAAAAAACCCACGTGGCACTAATGAATACTTCAAAGATAAAATCTCGAAAGAACAGGGGGGGTTTTTCACATTCTCGGAGCTGCGACACGGACGCTCGTGCCTCTTTGTGCCGGGCGATTTTTTGGCTGCCGTAGATTTTGACGATTCTCCGTGGGCGGGTTTCGATAACCAGTCAGTATCGACAATCGATCGGGTCACAATATGCATGGGTGGTGAAAATTCGATAATGGAAACCTCCGATAGTATTTTTTTTTTATAAATTTATCTTTGCCTCCATCGATCCCAGGACATCATGCTCGCCTGTAATGACTTATCGACCAATATTACGATAATCAATATATGAAAATTTCAGTTTTATCTTGATTACAGTTTAGCAATATACTTTGAACTCTTGAAAATGAGCTAGAACCTTTGAATGAGCCCGTGAGTGATATTTTGTCAACTGAACGAGTCAAATATAACTTTATATTCATTCACTCCATTATTCTGCTATAATTATCCATCCGCAAGAGCCACTCAATAGTTTACAATTCATAAATTCTTCCGCTAATAATATAAGCCCGATGATATTCAAATGACCTATCATAATTTATGCGTGAATATATACATATGTATAACATTGAAGAATCATAACTCATCCAAAACGAATAGAAAAGTCTATTTTTTATGTACGTTCTTCCTGAAAACTCCTGTGATTTATCGTTTCCATTTCTCTTTCATAGTTCGGTGCTCGGGTGAGCATTCCATTCAATTTTCTCTCATCGAGACGTACGCAACTTTTTTTCGCTCCATTTGCTCGTTACAATTAAGTGCAATTTTCACGGGAAAAACTCGGGTGAAACTACAGAGCGAAATCTGGAAAGTTGCAAAGAGTAAGGGTCGTCTGTACGTTTTCAAATTTTCGCCCACGTAGCGCGACGAAGTGGCCTTCTCGTGAGATACGCACTCCGGAAGTTGGTAAAGTTACAGCTAATGATATAAGCAGAGGGAAGAGACTCTCAAAGTACTGTTCGAAAGAGCGAACCGAACATTCGACGAAACAATCCGTCTCCGAAGGAAAAAGAAGAGAAAAAAGAAGGGGCTGAAATCGCACTTGAGCGGCTCACTGTTTAATCCGGCTCATCCATCCGTTAACTTGCCACCCCCCGGCTCGCTAAAGTCTCACGCGTCGAAGCAGCTTCGGGCCGGCGCGCGCCTGATAAAATTTACATTCCCCGGTGCATTTCCGAAATACCCGAGCTTGCGAGCGCGAAGACGTCGCTGCAGCCAGTCGATATTTCACGCGCGGCGCTATCTCCCGCGCTATACCAGCTCTCGTACTCCAATTTTTCCACCGGCTCCTCCCTCCCTACCCGGCCTGACGCTCGGGCCGGAGCAGGAGGGCAAAGCGAGAGAGACAGGCGAGAGGCAATATCACAGTCGACTAGCGCGATCGGCCACGGCATACTAAGCGCTCGTAGGAGTGATTTTTAAAACAGAACCGACGAGGGCCCGCGGGAATGTTAAGTAAGCCCGCTCGGCCGGATCGGCCCTGCGCAAACGAAAGGGTGGAGAGAAATATCCCGGGCGAGGGGAGCCGATGGCTGGAGTGACAAGCCGGCAAGTGCCGGGGAAATTTTACTTCGGCTGCCGATCCGCAGGTGCGCATCGATCCGCCATTAAGCACCGCGTGTTTGCGCTCGCGCGCTTTTTTATCTCGCGCCCGCGATCGAGAGAATCGCGGAAAACGACGTACTTTGACAGATTGATACTCCGGACGGGTGCTTGGATCGCGGACTCGTGTTCGACTCAGCTGGCCGTGACAATTTTTCAATAGGTTCAGGAGGTGCGATCCCGCAAAGGTCGTCAATTTTTCGAGACGCTCAAATTGTTACATTCAAGGAAAAAAAAACGTTACGAAATGTAGCCATAATAATTGTTAATTGTAGACTACAAAATAATAACGGGAAACTTTAGATGTACATTTGATTTACACGCGATATCTATATAACATTTCTTCAAGTTTCTCAGACAATTTATTGTGAAGTGAAACCAGGTCGTTGTAAGAGTCAATTTACTTTGTAATGATAATCGCCTAGCCGAATTAACAATTTATATTTGAATCTTCAACCCCTATTCACACTCACTACTCTCAGTTGTTTGTCGGTACACGGCTTGCAGTTGGTGGTTGCGACTGATACGGTCAAACAAGCTAAACGGCTACCCATTTTTTCTGTGTAGTAAAACGCGTTAGGATGGATCCACGATTCGCGATTCTTGTTGTACTTACCGAGTCACGATAAGGGGTAGAACGGGGAATTCATTTGTTCTTAGAGAGAAAGAGAGATAGAAATAGCAATTTCAAAGTCATGAGTCTTCTACTGCCTCTAAACCAGTGGATTACAATTATTAGCGCTGAAATCAAGATATTCAGTGCGTACTCTCTACGATTCTACTAGGATTGTTGTCCTCACATGATTTTTCATACGTTGAAACTAGGTTAACGTGATTCTGTGGCTATATAAAAAGGTAGACCAGGCATTTCCCATGGCCACCAGGCATACTCCATAGACTCGACCTCAAAAGGATCCTTTCAAAACCAGCATCATTCGTGAAGTAATTTTAACGTATAAAATCGGGCAACGTGGCATCATTCCATAGAAGAATAGATATGAATCAATAATACCTCTGACGACTCTGTTCTTATTCTGTAACTATAACAGGTTGCGTTATTTTCATATTATTACCTCACTACGATCATCTTATCGAGATACGATTTGATTTTCAAAATTAATGAAGATCAAATTAATCGATTTTTATTTGCAGGAAAAATAATTGTTCACTTCAATATTTTGGGAATGTACGTTGTTTCATTAACATGAGCTCAAAATACCTCTTGTCCATTTATGAGATTGGACATTATAATGGTCGGGAAAGTAATACAGCTGTACAGAATCAAAATTACAGCCATAGAAAGTTATTGGATTAATCGACGTTCAAATGAATATCTATTGAAAATGAATACACATTACGTGTGATGAGTTTTTTGATATTCCATCAGGATAATTTTATCAACAGTGCATGCAATCTTTCTGAAGCACTCAATATGAAGTCATTTGTATCGACCGATTGTTTTGTACAGATCGTCATCCATAATGAGTAAACATCGGCATCAGCTGAATTTTCCGAGAGAGAAATCGATAGGCAATACCGCTTCGGACGCGCGAAATCGCTAACGATAATTGTGCCCTTTCAAATTGAACGAATGAAAAAATGTCGTGTAGACATTGAGTAAAAGGTCCGCTCTATCCCTCGCCGCCCGTTTAAACTTATAATGGGATTCCAATATGACTGGCAAACGGCACTCGAGAAAATTCCACTTACCATTAGCCCGCCGGACACGGGATAAATTCAATTCGGAATATAAATCACCGGGTCGCCGGGCGTTTTAACCATGAAATACAGCGAGCCCGCGCGGGCAGAACGGCTGTAATACACGCACTATACACCGAGCCGAACACAGGGTGGGGAGCGCGGGGAGCATTAAAATCATCATTCACATCATCGCCCCCGCTCAATTCGGCCATCGCTCATCGGCCGTCAGTTCGATCGAGTGAATTATATATCGGGCCGCGCGCGGATACTTTTGCGAAAGGGCACACGCGCGCGAGCCGGCCGCGGCGCGTCTGATGCTATTCTCGCCGATGGATATTAGACGGGCAGAGTCGCTCCGTCATTTTTAGCGTCAAAGGCGACGATATGGCACACAGCGACGACTCGGGAGAGCGATCGAAGAAAATGCGAGGAGCTCGAGCGCGCGCGAGGGCTTTCCGCGGGAGCGGCCCGAGATCGCTTTTATGCGCACCTTTTGCCCGTCACGTTTTTATTATAGACGCCGAGGGGCTGCAGAAGTGGCCTCGACAAATGTTTTACGCCGCCCGATACCCGCGGCGTGTATTTCATCGCACACGGCAGTTCGAGTTTTGTCCGTGTATTATATATATATACGAGAGTGTTTCGGAGGAAATTGAATGATTCACGCGATAGTGAAGATGGGTCAGCTCAAGTCGAGCGTACGGCTTTTGCACTTGTTGAATCGGACTTTTTTTTCGATACATTTATTCAACGGGTCTCGGATAAGAACAACAAAGTACTATGATAGATTGAGCTTCAATAATGTAATTCCGTAAACTCTCTGTCTTTTTTTCTCTCTCTTTCTCTCTGCTATTCGAAATCTAACCGAGCAAAATCGGACTGCAAATTATCGAGAACTCGGATGAAAGGTTTCTCAATTGTTTAAGAAAGGAAATGTTGGAACTTTATGTAGACTTTGAATTATCGGATTTCAACGTAGTTCCGAATACGTTGTTTGTTATCATCATTTTAATTTAACAATCGATTTATTTCAAAATAAACAGTTATTTTTTTTTCAAGCTTACATTTAACAACGTTTATATGGAAATATTCGATTTTACTTCGCATAAAATATGAAAAATAGTATCAGCTGTATTTCCTTGTCCGTCGAAGAATGCCACTGAATTTCGAACACAATTGAAGACTTCTGGTGAGGCCAAACTTTTTTATAACAAAAGGTTCTCTTTTGAATCGTTGATTTACATTTTTCTTATCAGAATCTTCACTTTACCTTACAAATTTTCGAGTTAATCGAAGATCGGTTGATTCTTTGACTACTGAATATAGAGAAGGAGAATCTTGGAAAGTTTTGAAAATCCAACTTATCAAGATCAGAGAAAATTGACTCGTGTTATTGAGATTGCTTTCTTCTGATTCAGACCCAAAAGTCACAAAACCAAACAATGACTTCGAGTCATTGAGTTACAAACAAAAGTTTACCGTATTGTTAACTGCAGAATGTTGTTATATCTGCTGGTGTTGCAAGAAACCGAATAATTTTCTAGCTAACAGCGTGTAACTGATAAGTATACAATCGATAAGTTGATCCATTGTGGGGTGAAAGAGGAAAAAAAAACAAAAAAAAATAAGATTATGTTCTGATAGGTTAGAGAAGTACAAAAAGATATTTTCATATCAGAGTTGCCAAGGAAAACTATATAAAACTTTTGACTTGCATTCAATCGCAACAAACTGTTATGAAGTTCAAACAAGTTTACAGTCTGAACTCCTATAGCCTGGGAAAAAATGTATTATAATACAGTTAATTACAGTAGATTAGGGGAAGATTTAACAAGTTGTTGATATCCGATGGATGAACGTCATGTACCAAACATCTTCACAGAAAAAAAATTAATCAAAACTTCTTCCAGAAGGCAGAATAAAATATTAATAAAGATGTGAATTGGAATAGCATAAGATAAATCTCCGTTAGGTTGACGGAGTGAAATCACATTCTTGTTTATCAACGATAAATACAGTGACAACATAATAATTATTGTGCATAATCATGGGGGTTAAAACGTGCGTTGAGAAGCTACCGTCACTAGAATAGCTCAGTCGTTACCATATCGTTCGAGAGACCCAAGAAGAGACGGTAGAATAATATCAAAGGAAAAATCGGAGAAAGAATCGGTAAATAGCGCGGAAAATCAATGAAACCCATAATCAAGAATCGACAAAGGCGCAACGCGTGTTGTGTTGGTTCGGGGCGTGTGCGCAGATTCATAGACCGGCTCGTATGCTGTCATGCCGCGCTGCTGAATGAATGCAAAACTCGCCTTGACGTGACGTAATTGCATACTCGAACGCCGCTGTTCCCCAGTTCATCTTTCTCTCTTCCACCAAGCGAGATTTTTCGAAATATCCAGGGCAATGCGCTCGCGCGTGTGTATGTGTGTGCTCTTTGTGCACACAGGAATTCAGTTCTCGTTGATGACGTATCAATGTAGTCACGTCGACGTGTCAAAAGTCGAGAACTCGCGCTCGTTCGGCCTTTATCCTTTACTCTCTTTTGCTCCGCCGGTCTCATTCACTCTTTGCATCTATGTCTACCGCAAAAAGACGCTTCACGCCCAAGCGAATCCAAGCGCGAAATTTTCCCTCTTCCATTCTGTACCCCATGCCGCGTTACATCTCAATTACTCGCACTCGAGCATTTTCCACCGATGCGGGGGGAAAATCTTCGTTAATCGAATGTTCTTTGTCGACGCCGAGCCAATACAGGGTGCACTCTTTAGAAAAGCCTCGCGTGTTGCCGTGCAAAATTGCTCATGGGCGAGGAGCCATTGATTGGTGCGGCTGCGAGATTTTACAGCGTTTGCCCATCAGGAATGAGTGCGGGCCGGTCCGTCACAAGTGATTTTTAACTAATTCCGTTTCTCCGCGTGTGTAGTTTGCTTGATGGGCAACGGCTGATTAATCCAACTGCAAGGGAGTAACAGTTGGGAATGACAATTATCTGCCTTCTGAAGCGTAGCGAATCAGTGCGTGGAGAATTCAGTGATTAAAAGTGGAAATTTCGCGTACGGATTATTGAAACAATCGACAGCGTCATTACAACAATGCCAGATTAAAGCCTGAACTGTAAAATGAATGAGGTATAATTTTTTTTATTCAATGATAAATTATATTTGTAGTTTAGCTTGCAAAAGTTCAACAGCATATTTTGCTTATACGGCATGATGAATCTTCAATAAAATATTTTCTTCCTTACTTTTATGGCGTCGGTCATGTGAACTTTACTTCCTATGACTGACTCGATTTTTTTTACGCAATTCATGGTATGAGATTTTTAAATCTAAATTAACGTTTTGGACGTCTAGCAAGCATCATCCGATCCAATCGTCATATATCTATCTGATACATGTATAATCAATTCAAAAATGCTTCTGAAAGTTAGGTATGTTTGGGCAGAGTTTTGGTCTCACGCATTGTATTTTTGGATCTTGGATTATCACGTTAGTGTAATCGATTTGGGGTCATCATATCTTGCTTTCTCAAAGAGAGCTTTGTGATGGGGAAAAAATTGATCTCTCGAATCAGGCAAACATGGATGTCCACAAGAGTCTGTTGGTGCGTATGTGTGTATGTATTTACGTACGTATGTACAGCAAAATCCGTTGTTTATATCCCTAGTAACCGTTGCTACGAGGAGGAGAAAATAAATTCAGTGACAATAGACACGGGACCTTCATTTCAACAGAGCATCCGTTGTTTATGTACCTATCAACCATTACTTTGGAGGTTCATCTGAGATTCATTTGTCGATGGCGAAACACATCTCACATGGGCATTTTTCTCACACAAAGCCTCCTTGAGAAGACATACTGTTAATATAGTCGGCAGCGATTTTTTCAAAGAAATTCTACTATCTATTCATTACGATGTATCTATCCATTATTAGTTAATAGTACATCAAGCAATTAATTAATCAACTAATATTAGTAAGCATATCGTGAATTATTGAACATTTTCATCAGGCTGTGGAGATATTATTGAGAAGCACCAGAAGAATTTTACAATTCTTGAAGGGAACATGTCTCGCTTGGTTTGGAATTGAAGTTTGTAAAGAAGACCGATTCATCAAAAAACTCTTCCGCAGTTTGACTCGTCAGTAACACTGGCGACGAGAACATTATTCTCCGAATAAATCCGAACCCGTGAAAGATAATCCTCAGCGGCGTCTCGTCTCAAATTATATTTTTTCGAATTCAAAATGTTCCGTGACCCGCACGCGAGCGTCAGCTCACAACATCATCCACTTTTTCGTAGCCACACTCGACCTTCTTTTGTACGAAGTGGGCATGAAGGAGAGCGAGCTTGCATATAACGAAAAGGCGGCGGAAGGCATATCCCCTTTCCTTCTCTTCTTCCTCCGCCCTCCCCCCACCCCATTACTCTCTCTCTCTCTCTCTCTCTCTCTCTCTCTCTCTTCCCTTTCCCGGCTCGCAAGCTGGTACTCGGAAACGATCGTGACGACTTCATTTTCAGTACAAAAAAAACACGTGGTGGCGAAAATGAGGCGATTGCACTCTTTCGCTCGTGAAGAGCTGCGGCCCCGGAAGCAGCAGGAGGCGGGCAGCAAAGATAAACGGATAGAGGCAAGAGCTCGGGTTGAGGCCTGCGGATGGGCGAGTTTCTCTACAAGAACGAGTATGTTAAGATGTGGGCCGAGCCAGAGCTAGCTCAGAGTGGGGGGCGGAGACGGACCAGAGATAAAGGGCTAATGACTTCCTCGATTTTTTTTTCTCCAACCCATTTTTAGTACGCTTCAAGTGTGTTCTACAATCATGCACAACTCCGAGAACATGAAGTCCTTCCTCTAGCTCTCTCTCTCTCTCTCTCTCTCTCTCTCTCTCTCTCTCTCTCACACATTTTCTCTCTCTCTCTCTCTTTCTCTCTCTCACTTTCTTATCTAGGACATACATCTTTACGTCTTTCCTAGTCATCTACTACATAATTGCGAATCGTTTTTCGATCAACCTTAACAGAAAGGGATAATCGATAAAATATTTTTCGATAAAATATTTTTTAAGAATATTCTGATGACAAAGCGTATACACTTTCTTACTTCTTATAACTTGGTGGTTTTATTAACAATAGCTCCCAACGAGTATTTACTTAAAATTATATTTTACATTATGCTTATATTATTTTTATAATATGTATCGACCTCGAACGTAAGATATGACCGGTATTCAACGTGTATGCATCCGAACTGTCCCTCCACGTTTTAGGTGATCTCCGAATCACAGAACCGCGGTATGGATTTCAATGCATTTGAAGAAATCAGAGCTACTTGCTGGGAATCAAACCCTAGACCTTCGCCGGGTGAGAGTTAAAAGCCTATCCATGGTTGTTATTTGAGAGAGTACAAATGTATCAAGAGAAATCAACGCATTTATAGAATTCCAATAACTTTTCCGCAATGATTACTTCATCTTCTGCTTCACTTGAATTTAGACTCTTCTTTTACACCAGCGTTCTAGAGAATATCGAAGGTTATCGTAGACAGTTCCTTTCATTATAAAAAATATAAGAATATTTCAATGAAGAATTATAGTAGAATTATTATCTTTGTTAAGTGTAACAACCATTTTTTCGCATAATCATAATTATTTCCCAATAAACATAAATCTGATAACTCTTTCAATTCCAAAAATCGAGTACTCGTCAGGTTCGTGATTAGATTAATTATTGAAGATAGCAAAAAAGAAGATGCATCCCCGAATGTACAATTTATGTTTTACATTTACTTTTAATAATCTTGGAAATCAATGTGGTTGACGGACATTTGATTGACGGCACTAGGAAATCCAGAAAAACCACAGATAATACAATTTCTGAATTCAATCATAATTATTTCGGTCTCGAACAAATCTCATTCAAATTAAATCACAAATATATTGATCGCAATGTATCTCACACCTGACAAAGAAAGTGGGGTGGGCGGGGAAAACAACGCTCACCTCGATTGACCTATACGTGCTGCTGCGCAAGTGCCCTTTTATTCGCTGTGGATCTCTATTCCTCCCTTTCTTCGCTTCGAGGTCCCGCTCGGCATGTCGTGCCTGTCGTGGTCCCAATTCTTCCTACAGGCGGACAATCCCAGCACGAGCTTGATCTTTTCGAACGAGATTCGAACAACAAGTTCCGATATTTATTTGTACACGATCGCGTGATGAATATTCCGTTCTTCTCGTTGTTCAGTAGCTATAAATGGCAAGATACTTGATGTGAATAATATTACATATTGCGCGCGTTCCCTTTCATTCGAGTTTGAATCGATCAACCAGTATACCATAAATACAAACGCATTACATTTCAATAGTAACTTGCAGGTGCCATCGTATGAATTTCCATGGAAGATTTGTCAAGCGTGAATTTATTGTTATAGACACCGCATATATTCGTTATCATACTTATTTTCATACTCTCGTACAGACTAATACTTGATTACTTATTACAAATGCGAACGCGAGATTAATTTTCAACGCGTGTACCTATACTGTTTGACGATTTTATATCGAGAAACAAATTGTGCAGCTGCCGGTGGCATTAGTGTATCTGGCATAAAACCCACCTAATGCGTTCATTACTTCGACTCGAGTCCACCCGCTGAGCCTCGGTGGGCCCCATCTGGCCACGACGCTGGCCGTGCGACCGTAATTTAACGGTTTCTTGTCCACATTTACTCAGCCATTTCCGGGTTGCACGTGATTCATCTTTTATTTTCCCGGATTACCGCCTAAAAACTTTTCCAGCCAAGGCCTTGAGTGCTGGCCCTTATTCGCGATTTCTCTCATCCTCAAAGGGGAAATATTCGACCTGTGCTAAAATGTCCGGAACACGTGCTTGGATACTGAAATATATTCATCATCAGTTGACACTGTGCGGGGAATAATTTTCCAAACCCCAAACCGTCAAGAAAGGCTTTAATTATGCAACGTTAATTAATTTTCTAATGTTAAAATGACATTTCCAGGAAGTACAATTACATGAGAACGGGTTTCAAACTTTCAGAATTTTCAACTGCCCAGCGTTTTCTCTCTATTTCACACTGAACAACAGACCACGTCACTCGAGTGTGTCTTTTTGACTTAATCTCAAGGAGAAAGGGCCCCCAGTATTTCTCCGTTCACAAAGCAAGTTAAATAATGGAAGAACCGCCGGAGTTGGGCGAGGAGAAAGTGGGTGGAAGTGAGAGAAAGGAAAGGAGCGGGTGGTCGGTCTCTGCGGCCGGAAGAAAAAAATCAAAAAGACGCCCTTTCACCGCACGTGCGCGCTTGTTTCTGCGAATGGCACTTTTGAGTCCAAGTCAGTTCATTCTGCTAATTAATTGAGGGACGATGTGCCAAGGGAACTTTTTACTTCTATAAGAATTTCACAATCGCTTGTTTCTTTGAACCGCCTGATATATATGCTCATAATTCTCCCCCGCAGCGATAGCTATGAGGACGTCCAGTGTGGCATATGTTTGACAGATCATTAGTAATAGACTGAATGAATATTGGAGGGATTCTTTCGTCACGGCGAAAGGGAAACTCGCAGAGGGACGAGTCGAGGTTTTCTTTGACCAGGACTGACAAATATGTTAATTGTACTTTGAGCGTTAATGGTCGGATCCGTTTTTAAGATTAGTCTGATATTTGTAACGTGAAATCCTGATTCAATTTCCGTTTCTGTAATAGTTTCGGTGAGCACTTTGCAAGCTTCAAATGTAATGCTGAACCACTTTAATTTCCTTTGGTCTATGCGAGTTGTGAATGGAGATTAGCTACTAGTAATTCACATTGTTTTGGCATACTTCATTATGTTAAATGTACATGAATTACTCGTGATACAATACGATAGAAATAACTCAACGAGAACAATTCTCAATATACCGAAAAGATTTCACACCGACAATTTTTCACTCAATTTTTCACAGAAAATTTAGGGAGGATGAAAATGTTGTCGTTGCTCATGAATTCTCTCAAGAGAAGAAACAATAAGAAATTTTCAATAATGCACTAGTCAAACGATCGTAGAACGGAACCATTATTATCCAGAAAAACTTCTCCAGAAATATGACCTAGTGATACCTTTACCCGGATATTATATCTAGACATTGGAAAATACGTAAAGATTGTGCTATTGCCAAGCATTCGTTTGCTACCACCAAGAATAGAATTCTCAAATAATTCTCCTGGAAAAAATTGTTAAACCGTTAGTAGAACATTCGACGTTAGGTCAGACACACATGTGACTATGTGAAATGAATGTCACCGTTTTGATAATACAAAATAAAATAGAGCACCGATGGCTAAGTATGCATAAAATTTGTTGGCACCTTCCTGATCTCTTGAGGTTCTAGCCATTGCTAATACACGGCTAACCATAAATATCGAAATATTCTGTCCAGCGGAAAATGAAAAGAAAATGAGCTTGCAAATTGCCTGAGCAGCCAGGTTTCCCTCATTAAATCATTAGAAAACTAATGACTGTTTTACTCGGTACTAAAATCACGAGTTGATCGTGATTAAAATAAACAAACAAGTATTCTTCTCCCTAGCACGGGTCTTCCGTACACAGCCTCTATCAGCCAGAAATTTTGAATACACCTTGTTCGCATAACGGCTGGTCGCGCTCTTTCGGGGCAGACAATGCCCGTCAATCTGACGTTACATCAGCGTGACTTTGCGGAATTACGCGCTGCGCCACTCGTTTCGCTCAGCCGCCCCCCGGCCTCCCGCCCCCAATAATTGCAGCGGCGCCGATAATGAAGCGTCGCCTCGGTCGGCCGGCGATTAATGAACTTGGACGTGCGTATGACTTCAATCTACGTATACACGAGAGACCGACCGAATCGACGATGCGGGACGAGGTCGAGACGGCGACCGCGGCTCTCTGTTTCCTCCCACCCGCTCGACCAACCCTTCCGGCGACCCTCGACCCCTTATTCTTTCTCCTCCACCAACGCCGCGCTCATCCACAGCACCGGCTCTTTAGCCCTCTGTCTATTCTTATTCTGCACTACCCCAGCTGCTGCGCGCCAGCGAGCTAAGAGCCTGCCGAAACTTTCTACAAATTTGATGGTTTTCGTGTATTTTTCTCTTCTTAGCTCGGTCTAATTCTCCGCGGGCGGGACCAGCAAGCTTTGTGCAAAATTCTCATTTAACTTTCTCGTACGCTTGACATTGTTGGCCGCTCGTCGCGAAATATCTTTCCATTTTATTATGCGAAATAGCCAGCACGTGTCAATTAGTATGTTTTCCCGAAAGGTGCCCCGAATGGGCGAGAAAGTCGCGACGTTTTATTCTCGCTTCGCGAGCTCGAAACATTTCAATTGTTCAGTTTGATTTGTGAACTACAGCTACGGTTCATAATGTATAGTTTATGCGTATACGTACTTACGAAACAATGGATTTGAAAATGATTCGGAGGTGCGAGTAACAATTACGCAATTAACAACAACGAGTACGGGAGCAAAGGAAAAACCACCCGTGAATTGTCTATTATGTAAATAGCAGGATTCAGAATAATAAATGTCACTGGATGTGGAACCCAACAAGGTTTATGTGCGAGAAAGGATACAGTTTTCATCGTGGCTTACCCTGGATCCCGCGGCACAAAGAGCCACATCGCCTCGCTTCACCCTTTCAGCTCACGCGTAAATTAATAATGAAACCTAAAATGGTTAGATCTCTTTGAGCACATTAAAAATGGAAGCTCCATTTCCCTCAACTTAGCAGAGGCTGAAAAAGTAATTGCACCTGCTAATCATAAAATGGATCAATTAAGAGAGAGTTGAATGAGTGTTTTTCAAAATTCTCAATCGATTGTTGACAATTTTTTCCGCCATGGAACTGCGCTGCAGCTCAACGCCTTTTTCCATCTTCTTCCTATCAAATATGGACAGGGACTTTGGATGAAAGAGAATTTGACCACGCTCACATTACTTCAAGAGGGAACAAAATTTTTCTCCAAAATTTTAAGCAATTTTTTCGTTCAAAAACGTCGTACACATTTGTCAGCTCAAAGTTACAAGTGAAAATAAATTCTAACAAAATGTAAAGTCAACAAGCTCTTTTGCAAACTAAAGTTCGCTGGAAAAAATTTCTAACATACATCTTCTAATACAAACGTATAACGAATGCAATTTTACACTAATTTCAGAATCGTTCAGAAAAAATATCTTGGATGAATATTGAACAATATTAATTGAAACCCGGCGCGAACTCGAGAAACCCTGTACTACGCTCACGACCGCACTCCTCCCCGACACCATGCAGGTAGAACCTTGGACGTTATGCGTAATTTGTACAGAGGAGCTATGATCGCACTCTCATCCGACACGATGCAGATGAGACCTTGATCATCGCTACACTCCCGAGTAATGAAAAGAATAAATTTAATTTGACGATTACGCCCGACGAGCCTTAGGATCCTTGCACTACGCGTATAGTCGCACTCCAACTCGACACTATGCAAGAAGGACCTTGACTATGGTGCGCAATTCATGTGCAAGTGAGCCACAATCGCACTCTTATCCGACACTATGCAGATAAGACCTTGATCGCTACTACACTCCTTTGGCTTTGTTGATTCGACATGAAAATAATTTCTTATATTGATTTTACATTGATGATAATTGAAAAAGCATGAGTTATGGAAACATAAATAATTAATTTATTTAATGATCATCATACATGTTCAAAGCTTGAACATGTCGCACGACCCGAAAGTAACCGTTAGACATAGTGAGCGAGGCTCGTGTATGTCATAGCGCGATGTGTTCGCTTCAGCGGCCGGCGCAATAATGCCTGCGGAGCTCTGAATTGCTCCACTTATATAGGAAATGGTCGTATCAAGTTGTGCGACTTGTTCTACAAATCTCGTGGATGGTAGTGATTATTTACAAATTTCTCAAACAGTGTGCACATCATTGATACCTGTAGTAATGCACACTGTTTCGCTTTTTCTTTTTCTACTGTTTATCCACAAATTTACTGCGAATTTTATGTGAAATTTTATAGTATCAAAACTCATGGCACTATAAAGTAAAAATTCACTTTTATTATATGAAAAATTAGGTGCTCAATCATTTATCCACCTTTATACCGTGATTTTTCACTGTAAGGTTTTAAGAGAGTAGCCATCGAGATAATTTACTTACAAGAATAATTATCCCTTAATTTCATCGGCCTTTCAAAAATTATGAAATCAAGTCAATGACTATGGAGAACAACTTCTCATCTCTATCCTGATTGATACATTCGTGGTAGCGAAAAATTTCTCATAGCTTTAAGATCTTGGATACAAATTATACTTTCTTCGGTGAAAAAGGACACTAAATTATTATATAGGTAGAATAACTTTGAAAATATTCCACGAATTTATCACAATACTTTTGTGTTGTTTGAAAAACTTCAACGGCTTATAATACTCGCGTGTATGTTATCAATTCAAACTGTTAGATAATTCAACGGTTTCTTATACTCGAACAAGGACACTTTTGTGATTTCAGTTGTCACGTTCACATTTCTACTTGATTTAACACGTTCAACGAGGAACTAATTGAATCCGTCTGATAAATCGTGATGAAACTTTCCAATATAATCAATCAGTTTGCTTGCTCTAAGTACAGAAATAACTCAGAAATCACGGCTATTGAATGAGCCAACGTTAGTTCTTCGCTAGAAGAACATTCGACGAGTAGACGACCCATAGAAATTAGCCTTCACCTCAGGTAGACAGGAGAGAATCAAAGCTCGCGTCGGGGAGCGTGAAATACCATGGGATAATATTCGAGCGAACGACGTAAAATTGAGAAAAGAAAATGGGAAAGTAGACTGGCAACAGTATACGTATACAGGGGGTATGATCGTGAGACATGGCCGTGGTCACGCGCGCGGAGCTGGTCCCCTTTGAAAGACGCGCGAGCTTGTTTTTCGACATGGCAACAACGGTAACAAGCCCGAGCAGTGCTTCGCGATTCTCGGCTCATTAGACAAAATATAGCGTCTCTCGAGTTTCTTGAGAAGCTTCCCTCTGGTCTGCTCTGTGCTCCTCGAGACGTCGCCACCGCCGCGTCACGTATATATACTCCGCGTGTTCGTTATTAACGCAAGAAAGAGAGATGGAGAGAGAGAGAGAGAGAGAGAGAGAGAGAGAGAGAGAAGGAGGGAGGAAGGAAGGAAGGGAGGGTGAGCGGAGGCGGGGGGAGGGGGGAGGGGGAGAACGCGTGCCGGCGCACGTACGCTTAGTCGTTTATGTAGGCAAATGTATGTCTCCCCATGCGCCCGAGCGTGTGCCTCGTCGAGATATCGCGAGCGACAAATTAAAAGAAAATTTTCCTCCATTTGTACTGCGGTATCGTGTTGTTGTTCTCGTAAACAACCGGTTAATCCTATCGAACGGGGTTGGGGCTTAAAATATTCTGAGACTCTTTGAAATGCTCATTATTCAGCGGACGAGGGTCGATCGAGGCTTTTGTTCTCGTTGACTGTATTTTTTCTCATTCACACGACAAGTATCAACATCTAAGCAACTTTCTTCAAAGAGAAAATAAGCTTGCGCTGTGAGTTATTACGTTTTCCTCGCTCTTCGTTTCGCGGGAACTTGTTAAGTTTTAAAAAGGAGAAACGCAGCATTGTTGCAGAAAAAGACTTTCAGTGCATTTCCCGAGATATGCCATAAACATGATAAAGTTCAGAGTTCTGCTGAGCTGGCAAAGAGTCGATGCCATTTCAAATGCTTCGAATTCGCAGAAATCAACTTTAATTGCGATTCACGAGAAGCATATTAGCGATCAAATTAACGCATTCCGCATTACACTCGAATGTTCTATACCACTGGACTGACGATCCCTTTATTAATACGTGGAAGTCATGATGAACACTGTGAGAAAATTTGACTGACTTCAAATTTTGAACGTGTTTCACATTCCAGTAGGAAAATCGGGAGGTATGATAAACAAACGTGCCACCATCCAAGCCGGGTATATTTTAAAATTCCAAAAGCTGTGGATAACGGTGGCCCTGTTTCGCGAATCAACATTTTTTCGATAGCAACTTCTCGCAAGCTCGCCGGGAGATGTTTGCAAACAAGCAAAGTTAATTCGAAGAATAGGATAATTTAATCCAAGCGCGCACCGTGGAGTTTCTCTTGAATTATCTACGAAGTATCGGGCCCGAGAGGGGATTTAGCTCGGCGCAACTGCTCCCCCGATAGAAATTAATGAAAAGAGCTCATCGACTGATATCCCGTAAGCTATTTCCCATCGAAAGATTAACCCCGAATCCTCGATTCGACGCTCAGCCGCATTAATACCTGCTCGGCAGGCTACGAAAAAGTGAATGAGCCCGGGGAGCCGGCTATCCGGTAATCCTGGGCTGAGCGATACGCGGCCCGCTCGAGCGAAGCAAATACGGAACAGAATGTAGCTCCCTCCCCCTCCACTCAAAGACTGGAACGTACTAATTAAATACCGACTCGTTCTTGTGCGTTTCAGGAATTGGCAGCCGGAGGCAGGAGCAGCAGGAGCAGCAGCAGCAGCAACATCGGAGCCGCTGAATCAGCGCGAGGGGAGAGGCGAAAAATCAAAGTGCGGATCGCGAAGCGCGCCTTAATTGGATCAACGAGTCGACGCGAGGCGTCGTCCACGAGGATCCGCAGCTCGGCAGGGGGCGAGAGGCTCGAGCTTCGAGGATCGGGATGGAGCGGCAGGCTGGGGCGAGCAGGTGGTGAGCGGGCCCCGTCCGCGCGGCCCGACTCGGGCAGAGGTGGAGCAGCCCGGGGAGAAAGAGGCTGAGGCGCTGGAGGAGGCAGGCGAGGGGGCGCGGCCGCCGCCCTCAGGATGGAGCCGCCCGCGCTGCGGCTGCTGACGCTCGGCTGGCTGCTGTTGTTGCTGATCATGCCCCCCGCGAGGGGACTCGCCACCAGGACCAAGACCAACCCTAGGGTCGTGCAAACCAGGTGAGCGCTCACACCTCCACACTTGCGACCACGCAATTTTCAATCTTCGCCTTCTTTATGGGCGGTAAAACTCGGTTCGTCGGTGTAATTTAAGTTGAATGGAACTTTTTCCTCCGCCAAGTGTATTTTTGAACGTCAAACAAAGGTATGGAAGAGCCAGCTCTTCCCCGCGCCCAGCCAAGATCAAGCTTGCCTTCTTCCACGTTAAATGGTTCTTTTCACCATTTTTCATGGACCAAATTGTGCGTACAATGTGACTTTAAAGAAAAATTAAATTAACAATATAAAAAAAAGTCATCCTCCGAATGACATATAATGAGAAATTACAAATTACACAAATGCACCGACACGGGTATACATTTTTAAATATAAATGTGATCCAACAGAATGACGATTCCGGTTGAAGTTATGAATTGATTTCAGTTAGAAGGAAAATCATGTTGTGATGACGAAGAGATTGAAATTGAATTTGAACATTTCAACATTTTCTTTACAGATATGGCAGAATTCAGGGCCTCGTGATGTCATTCGAGAATACAAAGTACTTGAAGCCGATCGACGTGTACCTGGGAGTGCCGTATGCCATGCCTCCAACGGGTGGCAATCGTTTCTCGCCGACGAGAGCACTGAGCCCCTGGGAAGGAACCAAGTGAGTCATCAATCATCTACCAACGTGGCCATCTCTTTTTCTCCACTCCAACTGTACCCTTCGCATTTCTCCTGGCTCGCTGCTCGCTCGCTTACGTTTCGCCTTCCTCTCAGCTTCATTTCTCGGAACTGGGAACGAAAAATTTGCTCCTTTTTGAGAGATCTCGGAGGACGGATAATTGATGAGGGAAGAACATTTTTCGGGCGAACAAAGCGAGCTAGGAGAGATTTCACTGCGACCGGATAAGAGCAAGTTAATGTGACGTTATAATTCATTTTTACAATCTAGTTTGCACGACAATACGAATGTAAGTTGGGTGTAAACGAAAGGTCCGTGGGCTGGAGTATTCGGGAGATTACACACAAACATAGCAAGACTCTTTTTTATTTCCTAAACCTGAACAATAAAGATTGGTTTCCGTCCCTGAAAATACCCAGAATTTCTCAATAGTGGCCATAAGACTAAGTTCCATATAGACAGTTTGTTGCTAAACGCCACTCAATTTTATTCATTTTTGGGAGCTTGAAATTATCTGGAAGCATGGAAAGCTCGTAAGTGTGCAGGTTATACTTTAGACGAGTTCTTGACATTCATCTTGAGTTCGATGAGATTTAAAATTTTTGATAGTCAAATAGATTTCCTTGTTCAAGATCTACAAATTGATTGGTAGCTTAAATTAGCCTGTTAGCGTCTAAGAGTCTTTTAGTATGAACAATCATGAAGAAAGAGTTGCTATATTGAATAATTTTACTGTACATGAAATTGATGCAGATACTATCCATCGGCTACTGCATGCATCTTTACCACCGAAGCTAAATATTAGCTAAAATGAAAATTCACACAAATTAACATTTATTCCATTATCAACTATTTTCACTAGAATGATAACTACGTATATGAAGTGGTTTTTAAACAATCCACTCGACCACTTATTTCCACCAGTACATTGCGATAGAAACCAACAACTATAAGCTACAATAATCCAATTACAAAACCAATTCAACTTCGTAAAAGCTACCCTAATTACACTTTAATTATTTCTATGTAATTGTACCGGTATTCGGTACTGATGTAGCTGACTGGAGCTAATGTTAACATTGTAATAGAAAATCAGCTGATTGAAAAGGTAGTCATCAGTGTTGGTCAGTGTAATCGTGAGTTCTAACGATATTTTTTAGGAAGTTACATTGGTTTTGTAAATGAAGTAAACGAAGTATTTTTTTTAATAAAATTAGACGATAAAATGATGTTTGAGTGATATTCCTGTAACTAGGAATTATTTAACTAGGATATATTTTGCTGTAATGGGAATGAGTAGTTGACAGGGTAGTTTAGAATGTTGCTTCAGATACATAGTTAAATAGCCGAATGGATGGAGTGAGCTTGAACCTTATGAATCAAACTGTCGATTATAATGTGAATCAACATCGGAAATTCGCAGAGAAAGGTTATCTAGTATGTCCCAAATAAATCATGTACACACGTATGCCTGGATAACTGTAATTGATTGAAAATTGTTCGATCTAGCAACTCTTTTAGCATAATTGTACAAAAAGACTTTGACGACGCCAAGAGACTAATACAATATAGGAGCATAACGTGGTTTAATCATTTTATGTTACTGTAATTCCAAGAGATAGAGGCAGTGAACCAACATATGGGACCAATCAATTTGTAGGTCTAAAACGGAGAAATTTATTAAATATTTAAATAGTTTAAATTTTCTCGACACATCTCAATTATCTTGATACGAATCAGGATCAATAACTTATGGGATCAATAATGATTCATTCTTGTTTACCAAGCGATTAATAAAAACTTTTCTTCTTATATTTTTATTATTTCCAAGCTTTCAAATTGAATTTTCAAGCTCTGAAAGATAAATAAAAGGGAAAAATTCAGTGAAGATACGGAAAAGAGTGGCTGTATGGAACTTTCCCCTTATGGTCACTAAGAAATTTGAAAACATTCCAGGGATGGCCTAGAGTTGGATACTAATCAGTTTAATGTTTCGGAAATAAAAAACGGTGAGTGCCCCATTGGCGTGAAATCTTCCGTACTTGTTTATTCGATAATCAGAAGTGCACACTCTACTTTTCAAATGGATACATCCAAAAAACTAGTGACGCTTCTAAACCTAATTATCTGAGAATGAAATTGTATTCCGTCGGACATCGGGATGAGAATCGCCAACGAACAACTGTTCGGAACTGCTCCAACAAGAATCGTATATATACGAGAGTCTATTCTATATGAAAATGAAGAGAGGATGGAACTATCAGCGGTTACCGCGCCAATCAGTCGAACCACCTTCCATCGGTCAACATTTAACTTTTGAATCGCTCGCAATAATTCCCAATCTGCCACGAGCTAACCGGATCACACGGCTCAATCAAAGCGAAAACCATTCAAACAGAACTTCTTGCGAGGAGTTTCCATTAGACGCGCGGAACAAAAGCGCGGCGGTTGCCCGGGGGGGCTGCAGGAGGGCCGCCGCCGACGTGTCTCAAGCTAACGCGGCCGGTATGAATTTCAGATTGGCGGAAAGGCTGGGTCCGGTGTGCCCGCAGAAGCTGCCGGACGTCTCACTCGAGCAGGAAGCGCTCGATCGCATGCCCAGGGGCAGGCTCGAGTACCTGAAGAGGATACTGCCGCATCTGCGCAATCAAAGCGAGGACTGCCTCTATCTCAACATCTTCGCCCCGGCCATGGGTGAGTAATGGCTCGAACTCCCATATTGCGGCTGATAATTTTCTCACGGGCTCCGCCAGCCGCGCGCATGACTATTTGAAAGCTTGCTAAACCTACGTACCAGCTCCGCCGCGCTGCATACACTCAAACACACCTTCCGCGCACCGAACAGAGGAATCCTCCTGGCCAATCACCTCGATTGTTCGAAGAGGATCCAATTCTCGAGCTCCCATATACCTGCGGATTTTATCCGGCAAATAATGAATGTCTTCAGTTTGTCCAACTGGAATTGTATCTGCCGGATCCCAAGGGCAGCCGATCATGATCGAACGAGCCCCGCCGACGAGTAGCTTGTTGATAAAATAACTGAAGAGTTTTTCCAAGAGTTTAATTAATCACATCATGCGAGAGAAATACCTGGGGGAATTTAATTTTCCACGCGAGCGCGAATTCTTCGCTGCTCGTCGAAATTCCGACCGACTCAAGTTTGAGAGACTTTGCATATTCTGAAATTTGGACCATCTCGCGCGTATCCATCCGGCCGTTCTATATACATCGATTTATCGATTAGCCTCGCTTTGCCGGGGCAATTCTGCTGACTCGATGCATATCGATCGTCTCGCTCTGCCTCTCCGTCTCTTTCTCCTCTGCCGCATCGTATATAGCTACTCGTCGATGCGAGCTTTCGTCATTTAGCTCCCGGCTAATACGTCGAATCCGTTGATGGCTTTTCTCCTCGGTCCAGTTATATTCGCATTAAATTCATCTACCGTTAAATTCATGAATACCGACCAACGTTCCCACTTGACGACTGCCCATTTACGGGTGCATTCAGTTATATAAGATCAGATCAGATCAGATCAGATATCGAAATATAATCTAGCATTGGGAATTTCAATGGATTGAGGGAAAATCGTCCGATAACAAGACAAAGTCAAATACGTTAAACAGTCTGGCGATGCTGCTGCTGATGAAACTCATATGGATTCGTTACTTGATTATGCAAATGTAACGAGTATAAAATTCGAGTTTACACTAAGAAACGTCCAGGATACTTTGTAGTCCGATTTTACCAATTCAAATACTCGGAATCTAGTAAATCCCATTGACAATCATAAACAGTTGTTTCGTTGTAAATAAATGTCCATATTCCTTTCGTCAAATCCCGAAATTTCTACTAATACATTTCTGCCGTATTTAGGTTATATAATGTTAATATGAATACATGCGACGGGGAATCATTCTTCCTTTACAATCCCGTATCGCGATCCTAAAACTCATTTCAGTTATTATCATCAGCTGGATGTATCTGCAACGACCTTTTCGCTGTCGAGGGTATTTTCCCCCCTCCAAGTCGATTTCAGTGAACTCTCATCAATTTTGAGAATCGACTAAGCCGCTCGACCTCGCTCTGGATCACTTCGTCATAACGGCTTTACAATACCTCTATAGCCGTCAGGCCGGAGCAGTGCACATACCAGGCTCGCGCGCGCGCGACACACAATGAGAGTCAGCGTTCTTGGCGTCGACTGCACGACGTATAACGGTTAGAAAGAGGGGTTAGAGAGACAGAGAGAGGTGCAGCAAGCGCTTATCACTGAAACTCCGCGAGGCTCTCAATTTTCGAGCCTCGCCCATCAGAGTGGCTGACTTGATCGGGCTCAGCTCAAATCTCCCGGGCTGGCGCGGGCGCATAGTTCCCCGGCGACGCGATTGCCCCATTCAGCAGTGGTGCGTATCAGCTGAGAGAGCGTTTCCAATCGTGTCACCGTTGTGGCCCCTCCCCCCACCTGGCTCGGAGCGACAGCCTACTTCCCGTCGCGAATTACAGGGAGATGCCGACGCCGCGCGAGTATTACGGATTTAGATCTTCTTCCGGTACTTCGCTCGCTAGTTATTTGCCCGCTCGCGCCGCCGCCGCCGCAATACTAGACGCGGAGTCCATCAAGCCCTTCCAAATTCCCGGGTCCAACTCGACGCGAGTATTCCCTCGCGAGTTGAAGCCGGCCCCGAAAGCGACTTGTTCGCGCTGCGCCGCTGAATAACTCACGCGCGCCGTTCTGCTTTCTATATGTACAATGCTGCTGCTGCTGCTGCGCGAGCGCATTCCTCACTCTTCTGCAATTTCCTCCTCGCTGATGCCTCGCTCGAGGAACGCCGCAGTCTAAGACGCATACCGCTAACTTGTTTCTCGCTCATCCATCGGGGAATTGAGTACCGGGCTCAGATTAACTGTCGCTCGAGGTGTCGAGCCGAGCAAGACGTCACGGCTGATGATAATACGGGGGGCGCGGCTTCGCTCGCGAACCTTGGGATTACCTTTCGTAATTTTAACCCAAAAGATGAAAAGTTCATCGGGTATTTTTTTTCCGCGGACGAAGTCCTCGGCACGAGTCTTTCTTCGCGTGTCTTGTGGATATTCCAATACGTATACGTATATCGAAAACCCTATGTCGTATACCCTTTCCAATAAAAATATCTTATAGATATTCTTTAAAGAGTCGGAAGTAATATATATATACGTATGCTAAGTCCGTACGGTTCTGGGTGAGGAAGCGCTGAAAGAGGAAGAAACTTTCTTACATATTGAACCTTTTCTCTTGAAATACGTGAACTTCATACCGGCCGAAATAAAATTTCTCGATGACAGCAGAATTTTGCTCTATTTGATCCGAGTTGAATAATTTACTCGGAGTAAGATCTGAAGCACACGATGAACAAACTATATTATATACCGTGGGTAAACGTCGAGCTTTCAGTCCGAAGTCCAGGGATCAAAGGTGGCCCTAAAACTACGCTGTATCTCGCTGGCATGAAATATTTACGGAGGCAAATTTTTCGTGCTATTTGTTCCATATGCTTCAGGTACAAAACGAGAAGTTCCTGAAAAATCGATCTCTATTTATATCAATTCGATTCGAAAGAATTGAGATTCTCGCGCGAGCCTTTTTATATATATATGTATCGACCCAAAAGATTGCAAGCGGTTCATACGTCTCTCTTTGTCCATTTATATCTGCCTTCCTTTCGTGCAGCTACCTGCCTGCGCACTGCCCTTCGCCGAAGAAAGTCAGCCGAGTGGAGTCTTCCTTTCTCCCCTTCATTGTCTTCGCTCGTGTTTCCGAATCTGTTTCACCTCTCTAATTTTCCCCCCGAAATGCGAGGTTGAAGTTTCCTCTCGAAGCGAGGTCGAAAGAAACAAGAGCAAGGGAATAGAGAACGTGAGAATGAAAGCGTGCCGTAATGATTGTGTTTTTTTACTGTATACTTCTGTACGTTAAATGGCTGTAGCCAATGGAAATGGAGGGTTGTTATTAATGCAGTTTTCCTAGTTGGTACTCGAATGGAAAAAAGTATCTCAATTAATTCGAGAAAGACGAAAAACAAAGCTCACCCACTGCGTTCTAAACAAGCAACTGAATACAAAGGATGGCTCATTATGAGTATCAAAGTCAAAGGAGGAATTTAGTTTCGCTGTGATTAAGAAGTGGATCGTTTGAAAAACGTCAAGGACACTATATTACTCACTCACGAGAGCATTGTATTTGTAGCCGAAGCGCCCCCTCGTCCATATATAATGTTTTATTTGTAGAGCTTTCGGAATTTCTCAATATATACGAGCTGATAGGAGATTCTCCAGATATGAAATACCACAAATTCAAATATTTTTCAAGTGAGAGAATTTCCTATTGAAGTCTGGCTCAGAATTTATTGTCTACAGAAAAAATGTACAAAACTGTTCAAACATAGAATAACTGAAAAATCGCTACCAATAGATCATCCGTGCGGTAACTCTTTGATTTCCTATACTTCAATTGATAATCATGTGTTTATACGTTTTATGATGCTTATATTTTCTGACAACCAAGATAAAAAATATCCAGAGCGAGGTCGAACGGCTCAGTCGATTCTCAAAATTGATGGAAATTCACTGAAATCGACTTGGAGGGGGAAAAATACCCTCGACAGCAAAAACACTCGTTGCAGAATATATTCTATGGAATAATTCTGAAGAACCTTAAATAAGATCTTAAAACACTAGCCATATGGGAAAATCTACCGACCTGAGTTAAAATGTATCCAAGCTCTAACAAAAATTGAATACTCGTCAAATTCTGTGGTTTCGGAAACAAAAACAAATCAAAATAACAATACCTCGAACCATAACTATCGCAAATCACAATGTGTTATGAAGCATATCTCAAGATTTACTTGGTCGTGTGATGAACCTACGTTTTATGATTCATTTTTTAATTGTTCATGACTCACACATAAGTTATTACTTTGACTAGAGTTGCCAGGTTGGACTATTTTCTGAAAAATTAGTCATAAGATGGTTTTGTGATTCTTGGCGATTTTTTTTGTCGTTTAATTTTTATTTTTTTCATAAAATAACGCAAACAACAATTGCCAAAATACAATAGATCCCCCAATCTGATGATCACTCATTTGTGAAAAAACCGCCCAAACTAGCATAGGCTCTAAAAAACTAGTTTGTATTGGTCAATTAATTAAATCGATATTTAATTTCCGGTAAGAGCTGGGACAACATTCCAGTGGAGTTGACAGAGTATTGGCCAGTGCGGTAGCTCGAAAAGGCCCATCGCGCAAAGACCGCGAGTGAAAAGTGTCTGAGCCCGGTGTTGGTTTTCGGACGGGTAGAGTAGCGACAGTAGCGGCTTTTATCAATTTCCATCCGTTCGGTCAATCTGCCGAGGACAAAAGAGCGTCGCGTCACGAGCGAGAGAGAGAGAGAAAATGTGAAAATTTGGCACCCCCACTCGGGGAGAAAGAGACGGCCAAGAGTGGATGGAAAATCGAGTGTATACACAACGTGGCGCAGAAGTGGCGAGAGAGCTGAAACAGAGAGCGGCCCGCGGAGAGCAGGACAAACAGGCGGGCGGGCGTGTGCGCGAGATACATCGGCGAAAAATAGTGGGGCTATCCCGAAAGCACGACAGTATAAGGAAGGCAATAGATAAGACGCCCACCAAAGCAGAGCGGAAATTGAACGGCGGGGAGTCTGTCGCTCGAGCCGCGCAGAAAACACACGAGGCTCCGGACTCGAGGGTCTGGCCTATTGAATAGCTGAAAATGTAAATCCCCCAGCCTCGGCAGCTCTGGCTCCCGGCTTGACTTTCCCTCTCGCTCTCTATCTCGCTCTCTCTCCTTATGGCTCGACGTCCTGTCCATTTGCTGCTTCGCTGTTTCACGAGCGGGGGATAGACCATACCGTTAAATTTTTTAAGCAGAATTTTCACTCTATCTTCCGCGAGCCGGTCGGATGTCCTCCGCAAACATTTGTTCTGCATGTGAAAGTAAAATACAGGGAGAAGCGATACGTCCCGGGATGCCCGGGCTTCTGTGGAAAAACAAGCCGCGCTAAACGAAATTAATTCGTTGGCTTGGCGTTTTTTTCTCTCCCTCTCCTCCAAAGTCAATACGCTGTGTCAACCCGAACGATATTGTCCGATCAAATTTTGCAGGCTGAGATATACAGCGGCGAATGACGCTCGAGCATCACGACGAGCTGGAAAATATGTTTGAAAAACAAATATATATGCCTTTTCAGTTAAGCACATCCACGTCTGTTCTTGCCAATTTATTCCCCATCATCGTACCGACAAAGCATCCATTCATCGCATATTCATACCTCCGAAGATTTCATTTTTAGTTGGAGGAGAGTATATCTCGCGCGTGTGAGCTGGGGAGGGGCCAATGTCTTTGAATAAAGATCGAGCGATATTCCAATTTCCCTCACTTCGCGAGCGCACAAAGTATGATCACAGCGAGCGTGTACGGGCACGCGCGCGAGCTACCATCACGTTTACCCTCAGTAATTATCCTGATGACGTACGTGTATACTCAAAATTCTATAAATATTCATGGCGTGCTTCACTCTCAGGTCAGTATACCTTGATGAGAGAACTCGCTGTCGTGCGCCAGCGCATGATTATGTTTCTCGGAATCAGCCGACGTCGTTGACGTGGATTTTCACTCGAGCGAGCTTTTTTTCTTCTTTTTCTCATACCCCTCGCCAAAACGAACACTCGTACCTCCTCATTCTCCGTACGAGTAATCAAGAGGGAAGCGAGTATATGCGTATATCCAGAATCAAAAGTTCACTACCATTACTTGTCTAATCCGGCGCGGGGCTCCTGTAAGTCACATCAAGTCGCCCCGCGCGCTGCACTTCTCGTACTCGCGCGTGCCATATCCGTAGCACGAGCATAATTTCTGTACTCCTGTCTCTCTCTCTCACGCGCGCGCACTCTGTAAGATTAAGCCGCGGCGAACGCGCGCGAGCAAACAATCGTGGAGTAACAGTCATGTTAAATTAAGTTGGCAACTCTTCGAAAACTTTCGGCTTTACCGCAAACGACTCTGTACACGCCGGCTTCTCTAATTGATTCACAGCGTGCACATAGTCACGCGTACGCGCACGCGAGCGAGATACGTACACTACAACGGGGAATAAATCAGCGACGTGATTACGCGTGGACGAGATTACAAAGGCATTACGAGGCGCGTCATACAGGAGGCAGCGTTAATGAGCTGCGGCCGTGTCTTCGACTTGACACGGTTTATTGTCGGATCAGGTTGCGCACCGGCGCGTGTGCGTTTGGACACGAGCACCGTGTACCACGTAGCTTCGTACCCGGGTAATTTTGCCCCCTCAAAAGCACCCACAGCTGCCCGCCGGACATTGCGCGCGCCGCGAGTGGAGACGACGAGAATACGGCGACACACTCTGGATTGCCGCCGTGTCTGGTTCAACCCGTGCTCGCGACTACACTCGTTCCTTGGCTCCCTCGTGTTGTGTGTGTCCAACGTGTACTGTCCGAACGCGTCGCTACGTAAGTTTCATAACTGTTGTTGATTTGTTTCAGACAATCAGATAATGGTGGGTTGCTCACGAGGGAAGCGAAGATATTATACACTCTGTTGAATACCTTTCTCTCAAACCGAGTTATGTTTCATAGGATTGTGTTCTCCTTCGTAGGATTTTCTAGTATCCACCATTCAATATTCTTCTACTCAATTTTGAAGCATTGGCTTGCGATGTTCGTTCGATCATTTTCATTCAAGTAAGACAAATATATACATCTCCATTCGGGACAATGGATCTCCAGTAGTTTGACGAGAAGTGCTGTTCCTACGAATGTCATTGTTCTCTATATTCGAAAAGATCCCACGATCGTTAGAGAATAATTAGAATTTAAACATTCATCAAGAACAGAAAAGCTCATCTACATATATATATATATCCGTAGCTCCTCGTGCTAGTCTCATGAAACATTCTTACATCTGGGAAATTTATCGATTTACTTAGTAACCTATATATGCCATATGTATGCCGTGAGAAACGACATTGAAATCATGAAGTTTATATCTTTTGTAGTAAGATTTTGAAATGCAACTAGAAATTCAATGAGTCAACGTTTGTTGCAAGTACATAGTTTCCAGGATGGTGAATAATCATTTCTAAGCCCAGAAACATGTTTATTAGACAATATTAAATTTATACAATACTTGGGATTCCACAGCGAAAACAAAATAGAATCAGGGTAGGAATCGCGTCGAGAGATGTAGAACGAGGAAACTTCAATTTCACAATTTCACGCTCTATTTCGATGCACAATCCGTGTGCGAGAGCCAAACTGAATTTTTCGTCCAATTCGGGAGAAACGTATTCGCGAAGAAAAACCGAAACCCTTGCGAAGTTTGATCAAAACCCGATGTATTACACATACCCTGAATCTTTTTTGGATTTGTACAACTGATTTCACATTTTCATCGTGATTCGATTCTTTGTTGTTGGGAAATCCAAAAATACGACACAAACGAGAAAAAATTGCTGAATTCACTGTGCAGTTGTGAGAGTATATAATACTTTGAAATTTAATCATTTTAACATAAGCAATATATAGTTTAGTATAGGAGAATAATATAATGTATAATGTAACATTATCGACCTGTATAAATTACATCCACTCTCCAGTATTTCAATTAAGTATTGAACAACTTCGAAATCTTGCTTCTCATAAAGTCCAGAGAGCTGAGACAAAAAGTATACTTGTTTTAGACACTTTTCCGACATTCGATACGTTCGAGACACCCGCAGGTCCCATTTCCTTCGGAATCCTCTCGATGATTTCCGAATCGTCGATACATTTACCCCTGCCCCCTCCAAAAACGCATATTCAATCATCAGCGTATACACATTAACCGCACGTCTGCTCATTATCCCCCGAACGACGGATAACACGCGGCTCAGCGTATACGCGAGCACACATACGAGCGCTCGGCGGCTCGTCGATCGAAGCTTACTTTTCATTTTGCGAGAGAGAGAGAGAGAGAGAGAGAGAGAGAGCGAAGCTGCCGTCACTTCGCGGGAGGGTAGATCCGCGCGCGGTATTCATATTTCACGTGTATCTTGAGTGAAAGCGGTGCGGGGGCGGAGGCCCGACGGCGCGCGAGCTTCTGCCGATTCAGCGCGTGTCATTGCGAATTCACGACTTGAGCTCATGCTCAAATCGTTCGCTCGCCGACCCGCGCCCCGCCGGCGAGATGAGAAGCTACTTTCGCCCGGGCGAGCTTTTACACGGCCGCGATATTCCCATAGCTGCAGAGCCGTATATCCACCTGTATGTATCGATTGAAAGCACGAACGCCGGATATAAAGTGCGAGCCGGCGATCGCGAGAGGGGCAATTTCGCGTTGGAGGCGTGAGAATCGCATGCCCGCTCTCGTTGTCAAAAACCATCGGACGACGAGCGATCGCTTGTCTTTTATTTGGTCACGCGTCGGCCGCTTTATAGTGGAGGAGCGAGCTTGGCTGCGAATCGAGGCGAGTTCTTCCCAGCGCGCTAGCGATCGATATACGTACGCTCGTCGATGAGCCGGCCCCGTATACACTGAATATTCATGGGAGCATCGCTACGATGTATTATCGAAATGCCGCTCTCCGACGAGTAGTTCCTTGGAAATGATAATCTCGACCCCGATGCGACTGCTCGCCGGCTGCACCGAGCTGCATTGCCAAAAAAAGGCTCCTGCAGTATCCAGTCCGCGCTCCATCCGCTCTCGTATTTCTCTGTCTTTCCCAGCGCGTAATTACCGAGCCGAACGAATGCGAGCATAGTCGTTGAATAGGGAAGACTGCAGCTGCGCGCCGCGATGCTCGACCGACGTCAAATTAGTAATGGGTCAATACACCGCGTAAGTCGCTCGCGAGTGGCCCCGCGTATTATGCAAGCTCGCGCGCGGAAGGGGGAGAGGGTAGGAGTATATAGGCGAGTCGAGCGGTATTAGCCGGAGGAGAGCATTCAGACGCGAATTCTCAAAGTCTCGGCTAGCGTCGCTGAAGCAAGCGCGCCGCCGCCGCCGCCGAGCGGAAGTGAATCGCAATGGGTCGTCCGGAATATGGAATCAAGTCACGGTTTGGCCGTGTGCAAAAATTGCATAAGCGACAAAGCGTGCGGACGTATGTGTACACATATACGCGGGCGTAACAAAATGCACTGCTTGCACAAGCGAAATTCACCCTTCGCTTCTTACCTCCTTCCGCATCCGGGGAGGAATAAAAATTCATGGGATTTCGTGAACGAACAGTTTGATTGTGGATTATAATCACACACTGCATTGTACGACGAGACCGAATAGCATTGCGTATTACTTGAATTATCGACAAAACCAACAGTGAAATCCGGCATTAGCATCTGGTCGCGTCGCGCGTGTACCGCTCCGGCAAGAGCCCGGTGGAAAATTCATATCGCGCGGGTCTCGCGACTCGAGAGACGGCGCGAGAGCTGAAGAATCAGTCGACCATCAGCATCGATGTCTCAACAAGAGCCATGAATGTTTCTTGTATTCGGCTCGGGGGAGCGATGCCGTTTTGCTCGTGCCGAGTCGATGGTCCCCCGGAGGATCGGGAATCCTCGGTCCATACCTTACATTGAAAATAACAAAAGAATCTCCATGGGGTCATAACAACGACGCTTGTATGTTTTACTCGCGGCCAACTTTGCGGTTCTATACCCGCGCGAAGCGTCGATGATAAATCACGATTACGTCGGAGAGGCGAGGGGGAGGCCGGGAAAAGTGTGACGAGAGATCGCATCGACGGCAACTTTCTCCCGAGCGATCCTTTCCCACCCCCCCCCTAAATCTCCCCGCAGTTTGTCACAGATAGCATCGGTGCAATCTTCTCGGGGAGGAGGGAGGGTGATGGGAGGGTATTCTTCCTCGGCGGGCCTACGGGGAACGATTGCAGTGCACGCATCGGGCCAATCGATCCCCGCGGAGCGAGCGAGCCGGCTGACAAGCCCCGAGATCTAAATTGAAAGTACCATTTGAATCGAATTGGAATTCCGCTGAAGTATGTTTTCCCGTTCGGGAAAAATAGTTGCGGACGTTTCCCAGACGGCGCGGATATCTCTGCCGCCTCCCCATCCAGGCTATGGGCGGAAAGAAGAGGAGGGAACGGCATCAATAATTTTCGATCCGACGGTGACTCGCGAGAATGGCGCGCCTCCCGCGTCATCGTAACAGTCGAGAAATTCCGGCTCGCCCTCGCTCGGTCTGATAATAATCCGACCCTGGAGGCTACGCCAGCTATATATATCTATGTATACACGCATGAAATCCTCACTGGCCAATTCGCACGATTCTCCTCTCCGCGGCGTGTAAGACCCGCCGGTCGTCCAGTACTTGGAGATGCGAATAAAGTGTACACACGGCGGCCCGGGAGGGATGCGATATTGCGCTAACAACGTGTCAGTGCCGGGTGAGTGGGAAGCTTCATGACACCATCACACCAGCACCGAGCGAGCAACGCCGTACATTTTCCTACGAATATGTATATATACATATGTATATACATATATGTGTGCGTACATATAGATATCCGGCGCTCCGCGGAGAAGCTAAAGAAGGGAGGAAGTACGGAAAAAGGACGCTGCCGAGCGAAAGGGGCCCTTTAGCCAGCGACTGGGCTACGGCGCATTGTCGGGGCGCGTATATATACATCCAAGAGAGCAAGAGGAGAGAGAGAGAGAGAGAGGGAGACAGTGATGAGCAGGCGAGCACAATGAGAGGGGCCGCCCGCCTATACACGCGGAAAGGCACTCAGACGACGACCCTACAAAACATACCGGCTACTTCATTCGAGCTCGGCATTTTTATATAAGCCCATGGGACAGAAGAGCGGCTCGAGCTAAGGCCCGGCCGAGTTCGTTGACACGCGCGCATCAACACACATACGCGGGCTCGTTCGATTCAAGGGCCGGGTTACTCTTTGACCAGAGCTCGAGCCTCGAGAGCCTCGCCTAGCCGGCGAGTGCATATGCGAGCTCCGCGGACGCTCCAACGGGGAACTTATTAATCGCGACACCTTCCCACGTCGGACGCGATCTTAAACCGAGCACGTAACGAGTGCATACAGCGTTCCCGTATGCTTGAAGCCGTCTCTGAATTTTAGAGCAACGGCCGCGGCATCTTATCGATCGTTATCCCGCACGCGCGACTTCCTATATCGCTGCAGGTATTGGATACAATGCCGGGGAAACGAGACCGATTGAATGTGAAAGAGGCAATCCGTGTGATTGATACGAGTCGGAGCGAGAGCTCGATGTAGCCCCCCCGAAGCGGCTTGTAAAATCGAAATTTGAAGAATCGCAACGAGTAAATCCTCCTGTTAAATGAAAACGCGTTGAGAAAGTACCGAAGATATGGAAATGTGTATTCGCCAAGATACGAGGCAGCTGTTGCAGGTGATATGCTAGGAATATCTGTGCTAGCAGACCAATGCTTTCGAATCCTCGTGGGTAAAAAAAAGTGATATTTCACTGTGAAATTGTTCGGCATCCAAAGGCTGGATTAAGATGTTCGTATTGGACCCAAAATGTTTTACCTAGGTATTTCCCCAAGAATTATTGGTGACTGCTGTTTAGAAGCTTGAACGTATTAATTCCCGGGAACAAGCATATGAATCTGCTCTACAAACCAGTGCTTCAGTGCAATCATTCCAAAAGAATAACTCTCGACTAATATGACGAACCGATCTTCATCCACCTGAATATCTCGTGGAAATCAATTCAACAAAAACGATCTGATTCAACCTGAACATATAAGGAAAAACCATTTTATCCGTCTATCGCGTGCGTACATGAATTTCTATGAACATCAAGACTAGATATTCCTTTGAATAACGCGTTGTAGAATTCCGTTGTAGCTCGAATTAATTCTGCATGAACTGTTGTATAAGAGAAAATTTTCATAGTAATACAGCAAATGAAGTCTCAGTGTACCGGGAGTCAGTCTTCTGCGAATTCTGGGTGGTTCCGACGAAGCACAAACGCATTAGTTCCTTTGAGAAGTCAGGCGGTTCAATAACAAGTGGCCCTATCCAGACAACGAGTAGTTTATTTTCAAAATTTAATTTCTACGAGTAGCATGCTTCTTTATCTGAAAATTTGAATCGTCATGCTAATTATGTGACTAATTGCTTCCCATAAATAAACCATGGATACTCCATCCCCGCGAATTAAATAAATTTTCTTTTTTCGGTGTATAAACGACAGGGAATGCCTCGTGTAATTGACCTCTCACACATATGCTGCTGCAATTGTCTTTTTCCCTTTTCCCCCTTTCATCGGCAGATAGATTCTTGTTTTTGTTCGGACAATAGAACTTTAATTAGATCTGTAATGACTTTTGGAAGTTTCGAGAAATTTCCTGCTGGCAAGATGAAGCAATGACGTTTGATATTATACGTTATGCTCTGATGAAGTTACTCTTGGAAAAAATAGATTGACCAATAGGATATTGCATATCATATTCATTCATTTTTCCTACATGCGTCCTGACGTTCTGGTGAAATTTATTACTCCATTTCCGCGTACAAATAAAGCTTCCCAAATGCATTCAGCGGCACGAAATGATGCATAACTCCCAGTCAATGTGAACACTCTCCACTTTTAATTACGATCGGAATGTATAAACTGTAACAGTCCCCCAGAATCATAAATTACTCTTGTGACTAAATTACCATAAAACCTTGTGTGACTATCATCGATATTTTCTCTCGGTGTAATCCGAAAATTTGTTATTATTATTTGTATACACGTCTATCTCGTATCCTGGCCAGAGATAAGACCCTTAATCACGTTCAAAGTTCCAAATACTTCGGAATCGATACTGCGTTTGCCATAATGCTTATATATTCTTGACGGGAAAGGGGGACCGGGAAAGATAAATAATCCGAATGGATGGATTATTCATCCCAGCTAATTTTCCGATGTAAAAATGAATGATCAAGGGGCGTCCCATACTATTCGAACCTCGTTTGGGAAATAGTCTGCTAGACAAGCGTGTAGACACCGATTGGGTGTTTCTCACGCGAGCTATAGATCTACGCGGGGACTGGTGCAGAATCTCAACAGGGGTTTGTCTCTTCGGCCGCTGGAAGTACATAAATTGCCAACGATTAATCTCTCTCTCTCTCTCTCTCTCTCTCTCTCTCTCTCTCTCTGGCCACTCTAAAACAAGTGCGAATTCACCTTGAGATTTTTCCCTGTTATATATCTTGACCAGACTCGCTGAGCCGAGGTGTATAAGGACGAGGCCGCAAACGGAGATATAGCGCAGACAGTTCGCGAGTCAGACAGTGGTCCTCGAGTAACGCGCACACGTACACGGATGGATGTTGGCTTGGACCCTCTGTATTCCCGTATACATACGCGCCGCTTGTGTTTCGCCAGCTGTAAGTAGGTGTGGTCCGCCGGCCATATTTTATCGAGTCAGGCGCAGCTCGGCGCGCGCGTCCGCGCGTGTATACAGCGGCTCCCTCTCGACGCCTCTCTCTCTCTCTGGCCGAGGCGCAACATTTATTGTGCATGCGCCTCTCGCGTACCAGTTTTCCAAGGCCGGCCTCTGGTATTTCGTGTCCACGAGAGCAGCAGCCGGACCCTTTCCGCGCAACGCCTCATCTTACCGAGTTTTGTTTCTGATTTATGCCCCCCCCCCCCAAGAGCATACACCTCGGTATACCGAGGATATAATTTCCCCCACTGTCGCGCGACTCGTTCGCAAACTCTTCCCAGCACCTGGAGCGCGCGGTTCTCTTCCTTTTCTCCCGACGCCAACCGAAGATCGAGCCGAGCCGAAGTAAGCGAGACCAAGCGGAAGGACAGATATGGGAGAACGAGGGATATTGCAAAAGTCCTCGCGGATATATTCAAAAGTTCGTCGATCGCGCAACAATCTCATGAACAGTTCGATTCGAGCGAAGAATAGAGACCGCGAGAAATATTCTTCTCCGCCGAGTATTCGAGATCCGTGTGTCTATAGCCCTTGGATAACGATGCAGTAGATCTATATGTACCGACTGGTTGAGCGAGTACGCGAGATTCCTCTCGATTCACTGCCAACCCCCCTCCTCCCTCCGAGAAAAAGATTGCAATCGTAAAGAGCTCTCGCGCGTTCGTGACAGACTGTTTTTAGCCGTGGCGTCGACATCAACGCAGCAATGACGTCTAAATAGGCAGAGCCGCGGCTGTTGCTCCGAGCCGGAGGTTGCCGCCACTCCGACCACGTCAGCGGGATCGCGCTGCCTCTCGACATTTTCTCTCGTAAATAAATGGGATGAAAAAAAAGGCGATAGATTTCATCGGGGTGCAGGCGCGACGGATACACAGAGCGAGAGACGAGAGATAGAAAGAGAGAGCCGCATGAAAAAAAAAACCCGAGTTCGACGTACTCCGGACAGTTGCATTCAGCGATTCGTATAAAAATCACGTGCGCCCGGTGAAAAATGCAAAATACACGTCGGGCAGGAGAGCCGCGGCCAGCGAGGGCGGCGGCGAGGAGAGGGATTTTTATAAAGTTATATCGATCGGACGGCCGCGCGCCGCAAGGGTCGTCGTCGTCCCGCGCGCGCGCCGGCCATTATGAATCGAAGCGCTCGCTAGCTCGCTCGCAACTTTGCCCCGGTTGCAGAAAACTCAACGGCCCCGCCTGTGACCAAGTGACCGCTCTCGTACTTTCAATATATAATGGATGTAAAGCAATTTCGCCGTGCCCCCGCTCGCACCAACGACGTTATAGCCCGCGCGAATTTTCGATATCGAGCCGGGGCAAGGCGCGAAAAGCTCGGCGGTGTCACCTCTGTTGCCAGGTGGGCGAGGCGATGGGGGGAGAAAAAAGAAACAGTGAAAAACGCCAAAACTGCCGGCGCGAGATGATCGAGTGCGCGACTCAATGGAATCTTCCTTGCTGCACCGTTCGTGGCGACTATTCAATTAACGAAGCTTTTTTTTCAACCGAGGTGTTGAGGTGTATTGGATCGGGTGGACGATTCGGTGCGAGAGGTGAATTACACCGTTTGAAGGCCATCTGCTGCTACCAGAAGCGCTTTCGACCGTGTTTTTTTATCTTTCGTTTGCTTATCCAGATTAATTGCGAGTTCCTACGGGGCAGAGGGGACACAGTCTCTTTGGTATATCACATTGACAAACGTTTTATGTCGGAAAGGAGACGTTTAGTGCTTCAGATAAACGTAATTCGTTACCCCCAGGGCTCTCAGAGTTTGGCAGGATAATTGCCCTAATTAATATTGTTTGATCAAGACTTTTTTATACTCCAGTAATTAAAATTGTAGATTCATGCCGGGCATATAAAATGCAGATTAATTTACTTTTCATGGTTAATTGAATATGTTCATTACAGAAAGAATGTATGCAGGATGGAATTTAGCCAGCCGTGCACAGTTGAATCGTATTAAGAAGAAATTGTTCGATACGAATTATTCGATAGAATAATTTTCCATTTTCCAAATCAAACATCTCATAAATCATGTTAAAGATCAATTATACCTTCGGCATGAAAGCAAGCGACATGACTTTGCGGAATAATTGATCTGATATCTTCAAATACTCGATCGCCATTCAATTAATCCCGTGATTTTAACAGAGAGGAAAGCTCTCGCAAATTTGATCCTTTGATTTAGAGCCGAGCAAATAAGAATTAACTAAGTATTAAAATCAAATGAGGATCACAACGTTAAAAATGCATATAACCCGGATTAAATAATCCGAAAATCCCAAGTGCACAGAGTAGCTTTCAAAAAGACGCTTTATCTCTCTCGCTAAAGAAATTAAGCGTTCGAAACGCGCCGCCAGTATTTCTCGACTGTACGGAATATTTCCTGCATATATCTTCTTTGACTGCCGCCGCAGCGCTTTAAAAACTGTTTCCTCCCATATGGACGCATCACGAAAAAAAGAGAGCCGGGATTGCGCTTCCCCAGGAAAAAAGATGAAAAAATCCTATATACTCCCCCATGTCTACTTTTCCCTCTTTCTCTTTCTCTCTCACCCCCATAGCCCTTCTGCTGAAGGAAAAAACAAATCAACATCCGAGCTACTACGTGTAATGCGGGTCGAGGTGAAAAAGCGCGCTATATGGCTGTAACTGGAAAATACATATATTTTGACGTACGATCTTCAATCCTTTCTAGTCTATTGCTCTGCTTTTTTTGACACCGATTCTCAACAACCGCAATTGAATGTTTCTACTTTTTTTTCGACATTCCTTGTCATGTATATCACACTAGATCGGAAAAAAGTATTTTCTACGACTTTTCAGAATATTGTTGGTGTCCAACATGTAATTCAAAAAAATAAAAAAGTCACCGAGTGAAGCGTATATTTGAACAGAGTTAAAATCTCTATTTTTTTCATTCTGGGCATAATTTTTGATAAATTCATAATTTTTGAAGTACCAATCACGTTTGTAATACGACCAACGGTTTCCGAAATATTCGCATATACACCATTGTATCGTGATTACTGTCGACACGTATTACAGAAAATAAATGGCGACCAATACAAATCAAGCGAATAATTGACCCTGCCGAGATTATAGATAGACGCAGCGTATCTGCCAATACTAAATTGAACTGGGAGTCAATGGATGTATCACAGATAATCTCCAAATGGAATCATCAACAATAGTTACCAAAGAGGAGTCTTGGCAATTTCAACTAATCCTCATTTCAAATCTCGTCTGAGAAATCGTGATGGATCTAGAGTCAGTAAAAATCAGACACTCCAGAAAGTATCCAGTTAATATTTGTTAATTGCCTTATACTCAGTCTTGGCGTAGATTCAAATCGATACTCATTGATTCCTGCACGCTAGTTTTACTTTGTTAGCTCACACGAATCGTGATAACCCAGAATACGATGCACAACCAGAGAAAAATAGTGTAAATTGTATTTTTATTTTCTCCTAAGCTCGAGTACACAGTTCAATAGACTGTTTCCGAAATAGAAGGCCTCAATGAACCTCACTATTAATAAATACTTGTCACCAGCTTTGCAGTTCCACATAAGGATAATAACGTGATTTACTCAAAGATCAGAGCAGTCACGTGAGCTCAGACGTATGCCGCGAAAGTCGAGGACCCCATAATATGCGTAGGTGAGCGAGGGGCGGGAGACTGTCGTGTGCCTTCCTGCGTGCCGGATAACGAGGTTACGCTCTGGGGACCTGATTATGCAATGCTGCCCCTATGCGTATCTCGCCGCCCCATCACCCATGTATATATATATATACATACGTACGCGTGTCGCGTGTCTGCAGGCCTTCGGACACGATATAGAGCCAGCCGGCCGCCGGAGACGCTCGTAATCCTGCACTGTACAGACATTGGACGCCAAGACAGCTCGCCTCTGATGCCTGATTCTCTTTGTGACTTCGTCATGCCAGCGAGATTGTCTGGCCCAATCGATTTCGAGTACAATCGGAATCCCTGAAATTGGTCATTTTCACCAATTCGTTTTCGCAGCGAGATCGCTCGCGAGATCTATCTAGTCAGCTTCGTTATTGAGGATCTGCATTCGTAAAAATCAAAGTACGGAAAATTTAAGAGTTAACTCATATCTACAGAGTCGGGAGTTGCTTCAAGATTTTGGATCGTTTCGATCTACCCTACACTCGTCGTATTTTATCCCGTGAATGACATACATTTTCATCTCTTCTCGGGCTTCCGCTAAATTTCCATCCGTCGGTTATGCGCAAATATTCTCGATGTTGCGAAAACCGTTATCGAGACTCAGGAAGCTTACGCGAGTCAAGAGCACAATGGAACTTGCCACGGGATGCTACGAATAGTTTTCACGGGGCTGCTTGAATTGAAAAATAAAGTTCGACAAATTTAAATCGCCGCTCGAGATAATTCGGGTTCCACCTCCCGCGAATTTTAGTCGCGGGCAAAAAACATAAGAGGCTCGGATGAGCAAAACGAGCTCGACGGATTCCAAAAAGTTCGAGAGCTCCGCGCGATTTTTCACAATCCGTGTAGGAGGATATTCGCGCTCGCAGGCGTACGCGAGCGAGAATCGATTTTACGAGGGTTTACTTCGCGACACGTTTAGCGCATCAGGGGAGGCAACTTATTTCCCTACTCTTTTTTCCCCGCTTCGGCTTCTACTGCGCCGACGTGTCTAAATCCAAGCTTAATGGGAGAACGTGGACGTATAATTTGGGATATTCGATATGCACGAGTTGCCGAGCGCGAAATGATTATTGACCGTGAACATGTTTCTGTGCGATCAAAAGAAAATTGAATAAATCGATTTCACGACTACGCTCTTCGTGATTAATAAATTCATTAATTGATTTCCGATCGCCTTCAATATACGGGTCGATAGCTCTCGTTTCTCACGGTGCACTGGAACAATTTTCTTGGGAAAAAATACGCGTTCTCGAATTTTGCCACGCTCCCGTTGCGTCAACGATTATTCGAGGGAAATTTAATTTTGAAGAACGCCCGAATAAATTTGCACCCACGATCGAAATGTTAAAATCATCCAAAGTAATCGAATCCATCTGGCGAACCCTCGAATAATTTTGCCCCTGCAGAGTCGTTCATAATTCATGGTTAGATGACCGCGAAAATCCTTTAATCCAATATAAATCGGGAATGTTTGCATATAATCTCCGCTGATGATGCCGCGCGCGCGCCGCCTATAAGCATCCAACGACGGCGGATCGTCAATTTAAAGAGGGCTGCTTTAAATTCGAAATTCACCGGAGAATCGAAATCAGTGAGCGTGAAGGGTGCCTCCCTTGAGAAGCAGCACCAGGCGGGCAGGCAGGCAGACAGGCAATTTCCATTTTGTAAATAGCATGCTCGATGAGTACAAAAACTCGCGGGGGCTCGGGTGCTCGCTGGTCCTTATTGCCCTGAGTAATACCCCGCCTCTCCCCACCTTTCGTTTTCTTTGTTATCGTCCTCGTGGAACCGCTCTCCGGCGACGGCCTGCAGTTCAAAGTCAAAAACAAGATTAAGCTCAAATTTTGGAGTAGCGACGTAGTCAAAGTCTTCCGTGGAACAATTGTATTTGAAGCATTTAAACTTGCTGAAAACGTAGCGGCCAAAGTCACCGTCGCCATGGCACTGCCGCAATTAAACTCCGCAATTTTGTTAATGCACACACATACCTATATACACGCGCGCGCGCGCCGGCTCAGCATCGTATACGTATGTATATATGCGCACTGGTGAACGTGGCGAGGCAGTGGAGAGCAGAGGCGAGCATTTGCATAACACAATTGGGGCGCGAGCGTGCGCATAACGTATCGTTAGTCAATGGTAATATTTGGGTATAATCAGCAATGCGACTTGTGGCGTCGGGCTCTCTGCCCTTTCGTGCTATACTCTTTACTTTGTCTCCCCCGACATTTCTCGGCTCTTATTATTCTTATTTGATCGTTTGCTTACCGTTCCCAAACTCATTACAGCAGCCTTAATCACCGCGCTGTAAGTTCCTTGTCAAAGAGAAGTTCATAACCCATACTAATGTCTCGTTGAATTTTTTTTCCACTCTGTCATCCTACAGTAAAGTCTTTGCACAATTATTTTGATAGTTATGAAGCATGATTGTCTGAGCATACGCGACCGTTACTACTTGAAGTGTACGATGACCGGCTATTTCTGTATCGAGAACGTAAAATGAAACCTTAGGGTGATTGGATAGTGCCGATAGAGGGTCAAGCGATCACTCACTTTGGTAAGTTGCGTACCGTACACCCGTGATGCGAACGTGTAGAGTACTTTTGGTCTGTAGGAAAGAGTTTTACGCCTGAGGGCAATTGGTATGGTAACAACGCAAAACAAGTCCAACATCGCTATGGATCGAAATCATGTACTGCACGCAGTACCATACTAACTGCCCTTGGGCGTGGAAATAAACTTTACTCCCACAGAACAAGCCCGAAAAAGTGTATACCGTACGCGTTCCATATGACAAAAAAAAAGTTGTTCATCGTGGATGAATCCAGTGTTTCATATTTATCCGAATGGAAAGCCGAGGTTAGGGAGCGAAACGTCCGGGTAAACGTCGCCGAACGGCTGGCCATTAATTTAGTTCGTTACCCGGGCCACTCTGTCCACGAGTCCAAGGAGGGGATATACACCCGAGAAATCGTTAGCGAGCAGCCTCGTGTGCTCGCCGCAGAAGCCCAGCCCTCAACGTGCAGGCCCCGAATGAATAGATAAAACGCCAACAAGCCTGACGCGTAAATTCGGCTGGCCCCAATCCCGGCTAACGCTCGCATCCAATGGGATCTCGTTGGCGGTGCATCGAGCGCACCCGTGGCAAATAGCAAGTGACGGCCGGGGGTATCTCGGTTTGTCGGCGCCGCGGCGGAATTAGCTGTCCAATTTGCCCAAAGGAACAGCGCTGACCACGGGCCGACACGCTTCTTGCCCTCGGCCGTAATGCATAGGTGCATATCACCACCACCACCGTCGCCGCCGCCGCCGCCGCCGCTACAGCCACGGTCAGATCCAGAGCGAGGGAGAGACCGGGGGTGCCGGGGAAGGGGAACGGGGGGTGGAATTTCAATTTCCGACGTTACGCTATCGTGTACCGAAGAGCTGACGGCTTCGATATGCCGCTCATCCTCTCAGTGTGTTGTACACGCTGTCGCCGAACGACAAGCCTCCGAGGGTTATTGCTCCGGGTGGCGAATAAATAATTGGGTCTCGCGACACACGACTGCTCTGCGGCTGGGCGCCGAGGCCACGTCATTTGCCCGCCGCTTATCAGTCGCGCGCCCCCTTTCATTTCGACATTCTTTGTTTGATAAACGTGCCAATAGGGCAGAGCGAGCGTCAGCAGCTCATTTCGGAATTGGCAGCTGTGGTGTCTATAGCTCGGCGTACAAGGAAATGGAGAGTCCCACGAGTTTCATGCGCCGAGCTTTCAATCTTTATATCATTTGAAATTTCAAATAATGCCATCGTATGCATCCTCGTACACTCTGGATTGCTCCCAGTAAAAATTCAAGGTAATACACTGGCACCGTCACCGATGTTGACCGTGAATATATACTGCAAAGCTTCAGTTCAAAATCCGGGCATTGTATTCCTGTTGAATCAATGAGTGCAGATGCATATCTTTATACATTTTTTAAATGTTATAATACAATAGTTCTCCCTTGTCATCCATTATAATCCCAACCAATTTTATTCGTATGGGTTGATAAAGTAATTTATCTGTTCAGCCTCCGCCTATGAAACAGATTCAACGTTAAGTCTAACCCATATTTTAGATTATGAAAAATAAGTCTAGATAAACTACAACGATTAATTTTAAACGTATACTTTCAATATTTACAAACGGGGAAAAGAGAAAATATGTTCCGGGCAGATTCTGTTGTTGTTCACGTATAGGACGCGTCTCCGAACGCGCAGCTGGCTTCTGGTTTTCGATGGATGATAAATTTCGAAAAGGCGAGTAGTGGTTGCGAACCCGTTTATTTATCCCCCCGCCAACGGTGAAAAAGTTATACGAGTGTTTATCGCGGAGATATTTATGTCTGCCGCTTGGAAAAGTCGTGAAATGCTGTGTGTTGGGAGTTGATATGTAGTATGGTATTTTTTGCTGTACCACTTTGCAGCTGCCTAAAAACACGAAACAACGACAACGCATAACGGCTGTTGGATCAAAGCTGATATTCTGAAACGTCGCGATGCCATCGATACGGGTTGGATTATCCGGCGAATACTGGCGGGCGAATTTAATTCCGGCGACACCTCATAATAGCTCATTGTAGTATGCAGCTTTAAACTGGATTCAGCACGGGGAAAAAGAAAAGAACTCCCTCATTCACGCGAATCGGTTTGTTTTTGTACATACACAAGCAAACAAGAACAAGTGGCATGATTATCCGCCCATAGATTATGATCCGCGGTTAATATATTTCAGAGCCTCTGGTACAATCAAAGTTTTCCCCTCCTCGTAATGCCCCTGATCCAATTATCTCTTTGGAAAGGATCGAATACTGGTTAGATTTATATAATCGTGTTTTGCGCATGAATAAGCGCACATATCGTATCATGAATAAACATAGACGCATGAGCGTCCTCGGGTGCTATTGTTAATTGGATCAACCGTTCGCGAATAATGAAATTGCGCGTCGCCAAAAAAGCAGGACACGAGCACCCGGCCACAGAATTAATAACAATATCTCGTAACGGAACTTCACCCGCCCCACCGCGTTCAATGCATTAATCCGACGCGCACGCGCGCGCCCGCCGACTAATGTGCGAAAGGACTCAATTCGAAGTTGCGCCCGGTATAAATTCCGCCGAAAATATTAGCCGTCGTGGGTGCGCGCGCGCGCCAGCACGCGTGTGTAGCCAACAATGGGACATGCTTTATCAATGATCAGAATAAGCCCTACAGTGGTGATCAATGATTTGCGGCTCGTTTCACAAATGCCGCGCAACCCGTGGCCTTTTCCGTGGGCGCTCAGCCGATTTGACGGGGCCAGCCGACCGATCGATCTGAATCAATGACGCTGAATATCAAACGTTTCGAGATTGAGCCCTGGGTCCTGATAAAATTGAGCCTTTTGACACGTGATATGTCTAGCGAACTTTTTCGAATGTTGAAACTCTTTGGATGGAAAGCCTTCCGGTTTTATTTCTCGTATTAACGGAATCAACGGAGCATCGACTGAGCTTAATCAAAACGAATCAGATATATCAGAACAGTTCCGTGATTGAGACAGCCAAATGCGCGCGTCTAACTAACTGTTCCGAGGAAACTGACCCATTTTTATTTTAAAAATTTCAAACTGCAAACCTTCAACTCGTCATTTTGCCATTGACACAGGCGTGATTCTACAGAGACAGGTACACACAATTCATCCGCGAGGAGATGAACAGCGAGCGATCTTTTTTTCACATGGGGATTCCGAGAATATCGGGAATGACGTACAAGGGAGAAGGGCGAAGAGCGAGAGGCAGGCGCGGAAATGGCTGGCAATAAAATCGACCCGTTGCGAAGCCATTACTGTTATGAATCAAATTCGATATCCATTTCATGCATTGCGTTACGTTTCTGTACCGCTTCGTTGTTGCAGATTGTTTAATCCAAGTTATACGTCGTTCATTCCGAAATGAGCATCGAAAGAATGATTAATCATAAAAGTGATTCCAATGAAAGATAACGTATTACACGCTAATGTATGTAATTTGTAGAATGTACGCTAAAAGTCAGTATATTCGGACCATTAGAGATTAACGTCATAAGGACGTTGGTATTTCAGAGTTATATCGTCCAATGAGTTGTTCGAACATTTAACCCTTCCAAAATAGCAATATATACTTACTGAATGATTTTCGCAAGTGAATGTCGAAAATCAGTGTCAGTAGAATCCTGCTTCAGATGATTTCGTTAGTTTTTTGAATAAATGGCGTCATAAGTACGTTAGATAGGAAGTTTATATAGAACAGGCGCCGACGAATGGCATAGTTAAAGCGAGCAGATTCACTGTCTTCTTATACCTGTCCTTAAGAGCTTTTACTCACAGTATCAGTGGCTCGAGGCTCATACAATTCGCGTGTCAATATAGCTTTTCATGACAGTCCCTTCGTATACAGCCCACTCCCTTACACATTCTCCTGCATCTCTCCTCCTTCTTACAACATTTTTCTCACCCGGCATCTTTTTATTTTCGAGTGCCTGCTCACTCCACCTTTTCACGCGTCACTTGTCGCCAATGTTAATCCCAAGACTCGTCACGGCCAACTTCTCCAAAGTGGTTGCAGAACTCTCTTTCTTATTTGGTCGCCGAATTCCCCGATTTTTCCCAGCAAAAACTGGATTAAACTCAACTTTCAAGTTAGGGATTATCACACTCTCGGTACGGGAGTTTATTGAGTATGCTGGTTCTAGTTTGATGATAGTGTTTCATTTTTTTCACTGAAAAGATAAAATCAAATTGTGAATGAAAGAGTTGCCCGTTTTAAACATATTCGGTGGAAAGAGGAGAAAGAATCAAGTATTTTCCGAGAAGTAACTACTCCAAGTACTTTCAGAGATACTTTCAACGAGACCAATGCTTAATACATACATGTTATACAAGTCCCATAAAATTTTCAAAGATTTTTAATAACATTAGAATATTTAATTTTATGATATATTCTCTGAATATATGTACAAATTTCATTTATTTAAGTTGTATCATTCAATCTCTTGATACACTGTATGATAGTGTATGTATATGTATGTAGTATCTTTCCAAATAGACCCTGAGCTAAAACGACAGAAAACGAGGGAAGTTTCCATTAACCACTCTCTCATTTGACTTTATATTTTAGACAATTATACCTGGAGGGGAAGGTTGTCAATGGTTTATATTATTAAAATAAGATAAATTAAGATAATATATTTTCTCAAAAGCGATAATTCTTGTAGAATATAAATATATGCTGGTTGTTATTTTGATCTGCAAAACAAATCGATCCAAAATATCATATGAAGGGTACCGCTTTTATAGATACAATTAATCTATAAATTCGGACAAAGTAGAGGGATTAACTTAAGCGGAGGGGAAAACCGCGACAAGGTATTACTCACATTTCTCTATATTTTTCCGCAAAGATGAGTCATATATTCAACCCGCTCGAGATGGTTTCAGACTTGTTGACTTGTTGCGTAATCTTCTCTACTTTTGTGTTCCCCCAAAGTCAATCCCCATCGATAGATTCAATTTCACTTATTTGACCCAGATTCTGGGCTGGGAGTAATGGCGATGTCGTAAGCTTGTCCTGATGATTAGGATGTATCGTCGGCTTCCTTTGTATTAAAGGTCGGTGGATGTTATGAGTTCAGTGGCTCCCTAGATGCAAGAGAGAGAGGGAGAGAGAGAGGGGGGGATTCGCCGGAGGGAGGAGGGAGAAGGCGAGCGCATGAAAACACGCCAGTTTGTGCTTCCGCAATCGTGCTGATCGCGATCGATGTTGAAAATCGAACATAGAGTACCGGTCGATGGCTCGATGTTGTCAGCTGCTCTGATAATCTGTTTCGATGCAAGAGTATTCCTATCGTCACTTTTGAAGGAATAAATATATAGCTGGAAAAATCGGACAGCTTCAAGGTGTTTGCGAGTAAAAAATGTCAAAAGAAGTGTGCTCTTATATATATATGATCGGAATATCCGGGAAGCGAAGCGAAGAGGCCTTTCCAGCAGAATTTCTGACGCCCGGATGAGTACATCGCTCGAGGTATTGCCTCGTAACCTCCCCGTCGATCTCCCTTGTTACCTATGGCGCGAACGTTTTCCCATCGCACTCGCAAAGCCATCGGAGAGATGAATCGATAGGAAAAAAAGGGATGGATCGAGTGTGTGATAGCTGCGCTATTTTGTACATTTCCTTTTCAATTTTTTTCCTCGTTCCGTTGCTTGCTAGATAGTCAAACGACATTATTTTTTGAACACGTACTTCGCGAAAAGTATCCGAACCCCACTTACTCGCGGAAATATCTTTTAGATTCCTGAGAAATTAGCTCCCACATTCCGAATTCTGCTACTTTCAAACAGACTACTTGTTTTTAGACAGTATACTTGTTTTTTTTAGTAGACAAAAAAGTTTTCTCTCAAGAAAATACCGTTTGAAAGCAGCGGAAATTCTGGATGGGACCTATATTTGGAATGCAATTCCTCTTAAAACGAGAGAACGCGATGATAGTGATCGCCCTTCCCACTTAATGTATCATGAAATAACTCCATATTCACGTATATGGGGCAGAATCAATTGGATCTTAGTGTACCTCTTCTTACGTGAAATGAGTATGAATGCAGACATTATTTATTTTTACCATAAAAATATGAACAATGAATTATGATTTTATAGATCTTTAGACAAGCTGTACAAAACAGTTATTTGTAGTACAATAAATATTTTAAAATTGAATTGGTGAATTTGACTCACAACTAATAATGAATATGAGGACGAAATTCCTAGAACTAGTTACATATTTATTTGGTGAACAAGTTAGAATTATGCGATACATAGCCATGGATATTTCAAAAGCGTCCTGCGACCAATTGAAATTGGAAAATACGATACTAAACGCGTTTATTTGTCTCGTTTGAGTGCACTTTTTCCACTCGATGTTTTTTCCCCTTTCGATACAAGCATATTACATTTCACTAATCCTTATAATAACGCAATGCCATATACTGACAAACATTTCATGACTGAAATGGAAATATAAGCAGAAATTTTAATCTCAATTTGTGATATACATAGCTTTGGTTATTTTCAATATCTTTTCTGATTGGTCGTACGAATACCTGAAAAATTTAGTGTTTCATCCAAATGTAAAGGAACAGTATGCGTGGAATGGGAAAAAGAGCAGAAAGCATATCGAATGACGACAACGAAAATCGATACGATAAAGCGCTTTTTTCGTTGCATGATCAATGGAAGATTTATTTATTTATTTTATTTCCGTTTCTCACAAACGGCTCCCACCTAAAAAGTCGGAACAAAAAAATAGCCGGTATAACCCGAAATCAAAGATTCTTTTTCTCCCCTAGGTTTTCGTATGCCGCTTGGATATTTTTCTATCTCAAAAGTTAATCCGAATACATTATTGATGTGGCCATTTTATCAATATTCATATACGTCGTCAAAACGCATTCCGAAAAACGTTCGAGAATTAATTCAAACGATCCATATTGAACAATTTCGGAAAACATAACTTGAGTTTCCCTCTACATGGGATTGTACTTTGCGTTTGAACTGAATCTGGTATATCCACCATCCCTTACAGTGTCTAAATTAATCTATCCCCTTCAAAAAAATTGTATTAAATTTGGCAGTAATCAGAAAACTTAAAATAACTATATTTGTGTGGCGAATTTGTACTCTCAAAATCCACTTTTACCATCTACATATTGTGAATTTGTACCCGAGAAGATTACAAATTCATCGAGGTTAACAAATCTGATTGAAAAGAAATTAGAACAATATATATTTCACGAAGGAAATGATGAGTCGAATAGAGGCAGGGATATGATTCATAATATCTCATAGAATTGTCGTACCTGGTATATTTTCATAAAAGTAAAGGAAGTTATAGAATTGTCACTCGGCAATCGCACGCCTATATCTTCATTTTATCACTGAAAACTCTGGCGAAAGATGGATAGCCGTAGCTTACTAAACAAACCCATCGAAGATCCGAGCGACTTCGTACCTGCGAACGCCCAATTCAGTTACCAATAGGGAGATTCGAGTTTTCATCGTAAAATACCCCGACCCCTCGTATAGTCACGCGAAGCTGGGTCGCGGAAATTCATGCATACACAAATCGCGAATCGCGCGCATGCACGAGAGTCATAACGAACGACCTCACGGCAGGAAAACCAGAGAAGGGCCAAACGATCGTCCGCTTCCGCGTGTAATTCAACGCTGAAAGAGCTAAAATGCGCGAAACTCGATTTTTCGCGTGGTTGCTGAGCTGTCCCACTCCCCTCTCTCTCCCTCTCTCCCTCTCTCGTTTTTTTAGCTCTCCTTGCACCGGCAGGGCATCCTCATAAATACAGATAATAAAGGGATTGTGTGTGTGTGTGTGTGTGTGTGTGTGTGTGTGTGTGTGTGTGTGTGTGTGTGTTGTGCGCGCACGCGCGTGCGCACACAGGAGGTACTCGGTGTAAAATGGGAGGTGGCGCGGAGCAAAACAAGGGGGGAAAAAAAGCCGGGGAAGAGAGAGGCGATCTCGCTGATGCTCGCGAGATTTATTTTCCTCGGCGCACGAAACAGTGCCGGGATGAAAGGAAAGCCGGGGGTTTCATTCTTCTTGGTTATTCTACCAAAATCATTCTGCAGGCGTAGCGACGTTACGTCTTTATCTGTCACACAGGTTATTGCGGGCGAGCTGCCACATAAAAAGTGGAAAGCAGCGGGGAAAAGATGAAGTCGGAGATAAAGAACAGGGGGAGAGATAAGGAAGAGCAGCCGATAGAGAGGGAGGCAAAATTTATATCAGTGCAGCCGCGTGAAGGCGTAAACTTCCGACTGTGTCCCCGAGCATTGATCTTCCACCGGCTTTAATGCTCGATCTGGCCCGCATCGAAAAAGGAAAAGCGCGAGGCTGCCCCCGTCCGCTCCTCCTCCTTCTTCTCTTCGCACTCTTCCTTTTCCAACTCTTGTCGAGACTTGCGCTGACATCTGTTACTTCTTTTGTTTCTCAAAGGACCGGCGTGCTGGCTGGAAGCATTTCGCTCGTACGCCTCTACTCCCCTTATTGATTCCACATTTTCAAGAGCAAGATGAGCTTGTCCATTTTTTATTTCTTTTTGAGTTGCGCGCCCCTCTATCCTCCCACCCTCGTGTATGAAATCTCGGTCCGGAGACTTCGGAATCTGCTTGTCGGGACAGATTTATTCTCGAGCGATGCTCTTAAGTGCAGGCTCGCTGTACTTACTGCGAAAGATGTATAGGAAATACTTTAATATTTGATATTTCGAGGTACTTTGCTCTTGACGTTATGCCGATCGTCCTCCACGACGATCTTCAATTCTTCTCCCTATCTTCGTGCCGGTGAATGTTCTCGGGGAAAGTATTATCTCGGGGTCAATCCGAGCGAATGAAGGTTTCGTTCGATTTTACTCCGATTGTTTGCGATATGTCCTGGAACGAAGCCCCTGCGGTGACAATCCAGAATTGCTGCAGAGTATACCCAATTTTATGAGTTACGAGAATCGAGAACTCCACAATATTGGTTCTGATCGACGAGGAGGCGGCGGAGAATATGAAAAGAAAGTTGGGCTTGAATTTGCATTATTTTGCTGTGCAAGTCTAGTTCGACTCACAAAGAGACAGTTTCACCACTAGGGTGATCAAAGTCGAAAACCGAAGTTTCAAAGTGATTGGTCGCCCGGAGGTGAAACTGTCTCATAGTTAGAAAATGAAATGAATGAATAATCATTAGAAAACTCAAATCTTAATGTGAGTTAATCATAACTGATCGATGCTTACAATCAAACCCTTCTCAAGAAAAAATAATATGTAGAATCGAGTGTGCGCTCTCCACTGCATACCGATCGCCGTGTGGCTTCTGTAATCCAGTTCGGCTCTTCGAAGTCTTTTCTCGCTGTTACGACGGCGCCGTAGCACCTTTGTGGCCAAATGACCCAAGTCTTTACGCTTGTTTAATTTAGGATATTACATTTCTCTGCCGTTTCAAATACTCACTTGCTTGACTGTGGGCTCTACTTAGCCAACGTATGGCTAATGATGCCGGATTATGATCTTGGTGCTTGGGAGAGAATTTTTTATCTACAGGGTGAAATTGCAGTCTCAATTTGATTGAAATCAAACTGTTTAAATTTTGGGTATATGTGCCGTAGGATCGATTGACTCGTGTGCCTTTGTTGAGTGAGGTGGAATTCACTTGCTCAAATGGCAATTCGAGTCCGCGTGAAATTATTGAATAATGCCTTTGCTTCGCCAGAAATACATCAACCCGCGCAATACTTTGAGAATGGTCTTTTATTGCCTTTTTTCCATACGATTGCAATATATTATGAATCCATATCGAAAGCAGCCGAATAGGCGCCGGGTGTTGCAAAATTTTCGGAATACTCTAATTTCTACGTTCGCCCATCGTATTCAACATTTCTCAGTGCATCAATACTTAAGCAACTCGTATAAACTCCAGGAAACAGCTCACAATGGACTAGAGTTCTTTTTCTCAAAGCAACGGACCTCTCTATATGAGTCAAGGAGAAATGACACATATATACAATATTAAAAGACACTCAAAAAAATAATAGCGATGTATTGAATATTGAGCGTTTTATTAATATTTTTATCTAACATTTGTGAGTAATTTGACGTTGATACGACTTCGTACCGATATCAAATGAGTGATCATCATTTCCAATCGTTTTATGTAAGGAGAATATCAGGCTTTTGAGTCTCAAATTTCGCAGAAAGTTTTCTTGTATTGATTCTATGTAGAAACAGTGTGTCTTTATTTACAGAAACATAGATATACTGGGCTGGGGAGATATAGATACATTGGCATAGATATACTGTCTATGCTTAAAATCAAGAATGATTCATTAAAATCTTTGGGAAAACGAAGCGTTAGGGCAAACAGCTATATATAGTGTATACACATTAGCGATTTGGGTGTCCAAAAACCATCTTACACAGTTTCAATAAGATTCTGGACCCAAAGACCTGATATTCACCGTTTTAATTGACAGCTTTCTAGATAAAGAAAAATCAGGCACAAAATGTTGAAATAAAATATTGGTCCATCAAACTTTAAATAACAACAGCGATTCGAACATGTATGTCGTGGAGAACGCGGGATTATTGTATTACGGTCCTAGTAGATCCTAGACAATAGATATAATTTTAATCACATTCATTTCAATAGCGAATGAGTAGACGGATAATGTAGTGTTCGAAGACTTAAAAAATTGCGAGTCCCGTTGATATTGATTGATGGGCTTCTTTATTAAGAACTGTAAGTAGAAAAAATCAGAAAAGTCGAAGTAAGTCGAGCATTATAAAGTTCAAATCCAATGAAATCCCATGACGCTTTTAATGCAGTAATTTGCGAAACAAGTTGGGTCGCTTCTCGAAAAGACACGGGAAAATCCCATTCTGCAACCGGATTTCTTCGTTAAAATCCAAAACGAAATTTGCCTAAGTACTCGGGAGCCGCGCTTGCGGGAAAGACGTAGAAAGGGAGCGGAGCGTCAAGCAGGAGCGAAGGAATAAAAAGAACGCGAAATGCGGGCATAAAGGCAAAAACTTGGCGACGAAGCAGCGCTCGGTATCCGCGCATAAGCTCGAAGTGGTAGACAGGCATCAGAGCGACAGTGTCAATTTTATCCTGCTGCTGTCCTCGCAGATGCACACGTACACAAACACCCAGCCATACCCGGTGAGGACAGAGACAGAAAGCGGGAAAGAGAGCGAGAGAGAGAGGGAGTTTTTCCGGAGTTTGCGTCAGTCTCGGCCGCGGCGTCTCTGGGCGCACCAATGTTTATGCAAAGTGCAAGACTCGTGCTGCCCCCGATGCCGCCTCTTCGTCTCTGTATCCCGCGGTCTGTCCGCTCCTTTTCCCTTAAGCGAGATGAAAATGCAGAGACGCGAGTGGCGTCCCGTAAGAGTACCAAAGGTATATATTTGCGCGGCCAGCCTCGCTACTATTTCTCCGACCTCTCCACCCCCTTCTTCTTCCTAAGTCTAAAATACTGAAACACTTTTACGCGGGACGTAGGTATACAAGTTTTCTTTTTATCATGGACTCGTGGCTGCTCTCTCCCTCCCTTATCCCTCCCAGCCGTCCTCCCACAGTGCCACCATCGCAGGCGCGGACACCCATAAGAAATATGTTTGCACTCAAGGAACCCGACTATACACGCGGTGAGCTTTTCACTACGATGCTCTTTCTCTCACTCCTCCTCCTCCTCCTCCTCCTCCTCCTCCTCCTTTTCTTTTTCTCTATCGTTAACCTTCCCCTAGCCCTCTACACTCCCTCTCCTCTCTCTCCCTTCTCCCCATTTGTGAAAGTACGTCCTTCTTTCCCCCCTCTTTTCTTACTTCTTTACCCCTGTCCGTCTTCTCGGCTAACTCTTTCTCCTCTTTTTCCTTTGCCCTTTTTCTCCTTGATCCTGGTGCAGCTCTTTGAAGCTTTTTACTTACGTTTCCCGGCGTTACCTCTTGTTTTTCGCATTGGTCGCGTTGGCTAACGCGGTTTTATGAATTTTAAAAGGAGACTATGGAAGACGTATGTTTGCTGCGACCGGATCGTTCAATTAATTAGTTTCTACGCGCGTGCACGGCTCACTACTGGAACAGCTTTTATACCTGTATTTACGCGCACTTGGAAAGGAGACAAACCGACGCGTAATTAATTCGGGGACTACGAAGGCGGGTTGTAAAAGCCCCAGGCGTAATCGTGCAAAAACATCATAGATAACTCACGCGTTGTGAACAAGCCGATAGAAAATTGAACGTATACAAAAAAAAACGAGTTTACTGGCACGCGTTCGAATACATTGGTTAGTGCATATTTAACACACGAGAATGTATGATTCAGTGATCTGCCGTTAGTATAGAGGCTGGGTTCTTGGTTTCACCAAGGATAAACGTCGGAATGAGTGAGTAATGAGATGTGGTAAATACGTTACTGACCTCGGGAATCGATCTCGGGCTGAAGATGCGAGAGAAAGTGAAAGACGCAACAGATGAGGAAGGACCAAGGGATTCGAGGTGCAAATACGCGAATCAACATTATTTGTTGCCCTGCGGTAAAGTAAACGCGGCATAGGTATGGGAATTTTCCCAATCAGCGCCATCGACCAAACACAATTGCGGCCACATACAACAAGAGAGATGAGCTTGATTCCACTCGCGGGGAGAATCGTGCGCATACCACGAGGTATGGTCTGGAGTTACATTCCAACATTTGCAACCACACTTCTGTTGTTTACCTATCACGCCTCGCCACATCCGAGCATGAGCTCGCGCGGAACTCTACACTAGTTCGTCAAGACTGTACATGCTTATATATAATTAGTATGAAGCCCATTGTTAGTTCCGAGCCATCGCAACATTTCTATTTTCCGATGGGATAATGCGAGTCGAGTGAATCAAGGAGTCTGAGCATTGCATCCCAACACTATGATATACACGTTTTGTTCATCCTAAGGGAAACAGGAGAATATGCAACTTTTGACAAATGTTCTACAAACTATAATAATTCCCTGAGAGAATCATAGTGATATGTCGACTTTCAAACTTGAAAATAGCGTGTAACATGAATCTTATAATGCGATCGAGTTTGATATAATGTTATCGTTAAATCATAGTCCTAGTCTTTATGTAAGACCTCTACGTTAAACTCATACAAATAAAACCTTTCTGAAGAAAAGTATAAATTTCTGACGAGTAACGATAGGTTAACAGTACATACATTTGTTAATTATTGTTTATATATTTACGTTTCGGTGTTTGTTTTTTTAATCAAATATCTAGTCGAATTTATGAAGCACATGAATAATCTTAGATTATCGGAAGACTCTTAAACTTGAATAATTATCTAACATTTGTTAATTATATTATAATTTTTATATACTTACTATTCTATATTTAAAGACATACATAAATTCATTATATACCAGAACTACCCAAATCTGAGCATATGAAAGTAGAAAAATCCATTCATATTTGTCCTGGCAAGTTCACTACAAGGAAATTACTTCGAGCTGAATGTAACTTGTTGATTCCCTCATAAATATTCATACCTAATACCAATATTTATTCTATGTTTCAGGTGAGTTTCTCGGTCATTTTTCAGCGACTCCTTTTCTTCTTGACTACGTAAGTTGTTGGTAGAATATTTATCTCCCCTTGGTATCTTACAATTCAGTTTTTCGGTGATGAAAACTCATAGCACTAATTTTCTCAACTCTCAAGAAAGTTATATGTGCCGAGACTGAAATATCTCAATAATATGAAAGGCTTCGGTCAATCGAGTGATCTTTGCAAGACGGCATCACTTGTAAGCAAAATGCAATCTGATATGAGTGTATGAGTTTTTCTCGAAGTCATGACGTCCACGTCTAAATATATATACAAGTTACATGTATCGTGAATCGACGGGGAACCAAGTGCTCGAGTTATTTTAAAATTCTTGAGCAGCATAAAAAAAGCCGTAAAGCAAATAAGAATACTGTATAAGCCCAGAAAAGTTAATTTGGTTTGAGTATCGAATCTGATATTCAAATTAGATTCACCCGTAAATTGGTTACCGATATTATTTTCCCCGTGAAGCTTGTAAATTGGAAAACAGGAAGGGAACGCAAATTCTGAAGATTGATAAATTGAGCTAAGATAAAACCGATTTGTTTACCCTATATACTATTCAAACAAGCTATGTAATTTGTACGCTGCTGCACATGCAGTTTACTTGATTTTCCATTTATCGTGGGCTCAGCCAATTCGCTCTCGTCCCACGGGGTTCCCTTCGAATTCGAAAGAGTGAACCAGATGAAGAAACTCTTCCCCTCACTTTCTATTTCCTTTCCGTTTCTCTTTTTACGTTTCTTTTTTACCTGATCCCTACATTTTCGTTCTGGCTCTGCTTTGCTCTTCCGCCATTCTTTCGGGTGTAACGCAGTGAAGGAATGAGAGGAAAAAGAGAAAGAGTGAGCGCTCGATGCGATAAGAAAAGAACTTCCGACTGGGTTGGTTATCGTCTTTGCGGGATAATCGTACGGTCGCCTCCGCTCTTTCCTCCTTTCTCTTTTTGCTTTTGCACATTAGGCTACTTTATTTCAGACGGGAAACTTCGCAATATAATTTTATTAAAGCAATTGCCTCTATCCGGTATACGATGTACTCCTCATTCTTTTTCATCTCTCTCATTTGGACTTCTTCCCTCGAAAGAAACGGGAGATATGTAGAGTTCTCTTATGATAATCCCCGTCTGAGAGATGTACATTCAAGGTTACTCATGCTATTTTCTCGGGAAAAAATGAATCTTAGGATTACATCTTGGTTGAAGGATCTTTATTTTTCTTCGCCACTCATATCTGTTCAATATAATTTCTAAACTCTTTGGCCACAATTAGTTCATGCTCGCAGTTACTCAAAAAACTAATTCTCTCCATCGTAAATGTCCTTTGAAAACGTTAAAAATCTTTTACGCGGATTCTTTGTCGAGAGAGCAACAATTCAACCCGCGATCCGTTGCATTCGAGAAAACACGATTATATTCCCTCACGCCGTATTGCATGATCAACTGACACGAGGTTTTCGTATATAATTGATGTTGTTTTGGTTGAGTTACAAACAAAGACCTCCCGTCGAGTCATCGCACGCTCTATTCAAATGAGATCCCGTTAAAGCATAGAAATTTCGTAGAGCAAAGCCGATGACAAGTTTGGACGGTGCCGCTTGAGGGAAAAATCCGGAGCTCGAGTACGCGCGGCTCGCAGAGAAACTTTCTCCCTTTCATTTTCATATTTCATTTCGACGAGCGTTGCTCAAAAGACAACCGAGGAAGGGAGAAAGCGAGGGAAGAAGCGAACAGGGTCGCGCCGCGACTGTCCATAGCATGGCAGGAAAACTAATGTGTATCGAAAAGCGATATATACGCAGAGAGGCGCTGGAAACTTTTGCCGAGCAAAAAGAAGTGCGCAACGGGCGCGCGGCACATACATATGTGCTCGCGGTGTAATTCGTGCGAGAAGCCGAGGCGAAAGGGGGCGGCTCTTCTCTCTCTCTTTCTCTCTCTCTCTCTCTCCGGCCAAGTTTCGCCATCGAAATGTGTATATCTTCCCTCGGACTCTCGGCTACACTTGGCGAGCTCGCAGAAATTGGTCATCGCCAGGGGGGCACTCGACAGTTTCGCTGAAAGCTTCGAGCAAAGATGGCTAAGAGAATATTCCGTCTTTAGAAGCCCCCCGAGTGGCGCGCGCGCGAAAGAGATAGGCCGCGAGCTGCTGCTGCTGCTGCTGCTGCTGCTGCTGCTGCCCCTCTCGACTCATTTATATACGTGCTGTGCGCGGGCGGGCGCGAGCAGCAGGCTAATTAGACAGCGCAACGGGGTGGGATTAAAATTTATCGCATTGCTCAACTCGCGCTCGTCGAGACTGCTCCAGCGGAATTAGCTTCGATTGTGATTTGAGCCGGTGTCTATTAGACTCTCCGGCAATTTCTTGATTACACGGGCGTACCCGGGTTTTCGTGTGCGCGTTGGACGCGAAATTACGCAGTCAAGTTTTTCCCGCGCGAATCCCGCGATTCGACATTCGCCTTTTTCAATGTATTCCAATGGATTCGTATTTCCCTTCTTACGACCGTTTCCTCGCCGAAGACCATCTCCATAATTTCTCGAAAAAATTCATGTCCCAACCTTCCCTCGGCTATTTCGTAGTCGGGGGGGGGGGCGGCAAAAGTACTCGGGGTAATCGTGTTTAACCACGTAAAGTTGAATTCGATTATTAGTTATCCCCCGTTTGAGAAATTGCATTAGTAAATTGGGAATCGAGCAAAATGTAATAGAACGGCCTTTTTCAATTCAGTAGAACAAGTCGGGCAAAGTCAGACGACGCTACCAAACTACCTTATCCGCGGATATTCATCTCGTGCGCATATTTCCATCATTCGTTTTGTTCGGCGCACATCAGAAATTCAATATCCAGAAGTTCCGTTAGCATATCCCGTCAACTAACGAACTATCATTGCGAAGTTTCATAGATTATTCGGAGTGTATATACTGGCAACTCGTTTCACTCGCGCTGTTCAAGGCTTCTGTAAACGAGACTCACGCAAAAGAGTTTCAAACTACCTTCCAATTTTCGTGAGAACTAATGGACGTTCCTCGATACGCTCCACTTTATGCAATTCGTTAGCGCGAGCTGTTGTCTTTGAACAATCGACCTATACACATGCCCGGGCATTGGCGGTGTAACAAGAGCGAGAGAAGATCAGTGCGGCGTGACTATGTGCATCCCGTCAACTCATCTCCTGGCGCACTTGCAACTTTGTCCGGGCAAGTTCTGCATTAAACAGAAAGACCGAGTATCAACGAGCAAGGTGCATTTAACGAGACTGGGAATTCCTTCGAATCCGTGATGCTCCTGCTCGCTCTCTCTCTCTTTCTCCCTCTGTCTCTTCCTCTTTTCTTCCCATTCCGCTTTACGTGTGCTTATCGAAATGCGACGTACAATACCTTGGTTCTTTCTGTATACATCTATATCTATATACCCCTCTCTATCTTCTCACTTTGTTATGATCGTTTCGTTCGAGTTCACTCCTCCGTGGATACAATGTACACACTTACTCGTGTATATAACGAAATTCATTACGGCCAGACCCTCCTTCGTGTCGTAAACATTGGGCAATGTTATATTATAAGCCTTCGATGAGTTTACGATGTTTTTCCGAAATATTCATAATGAAGAAATAGCAACCCTCATAATCTGGTCCAATTATCTATTCTCGAAAGAAAAAAAGTCCAAATAAAGCAAGGAGTTGGCTCTTACAATGTGAACCAACAATGAGTGCCATGTGATTCATTTCAAACGGCAGTCACAAGCTCGTAGGCGCGTTTTTACGAAGTTGGAACGAGCCATGGGTATAGCTGTTTGCTAATTAACAATGCAAACTTATTTTGATAACGCATCAATTATAATGTGGAAATGAGAGAGACATTCACTAATTTGAGTGGCAGATGCGTAACGAGGATTTGTGACCGTCAAACTCGGAGCAGATGGTACATTTGTCGCAATTCTCTTCGACGACACTCTAACGAGCTCGTGGATTCACACAAGTGTGTCATGTGCCGTGCTTTCGTGGTTCTGCAACGGTAGCTACGATTATACCGGTAAACCGCTCTCATACTTGTGTACTTGACGGTGCTCGCCTGCCTTCCACGAACGAGACTACAATCGATGCAGCATCTGTGCAATGTACAAGTAATTTTATTGGATAACCTTGATGCTAGCCAGATGGCTTCTGATGCCGCAAGAATTGTTTCTTCGTCATCAGCAGCAGCCCGAATGGCACGGAACGAACTCATTTTCTGGGTAATCTCAAATCAAACTCAATTATTAGGTAGATAATTAAGTATGTCAACGATCTAGAGGTAGCTCATTCGGTACTCAACTCGACCAACGTCAAGCACACAAAGAGTACGAATTTTAGTAGCAGTGAGAAGTTCAGTAGCAGAGATCGTGTCAGGCTAGCATAAAAATCTCTCTCTTTCTCTCTCACTCTTTCTTTTTACCATACTATCTTTTTTTTCACGAGGGCTTTCACACCTATCGCAGTCATCATCTTAACAAGTACAATTGAGTCGACATTCAATTATTTTCACGAGTGGCGAATAGATGGCTTTAGAGCGCGCTAGATGGAGAGCGGTGGAAAAGACCTCTCATGTATGGGGACCTGGTTAATTGAGCGAGGATCTTGTCGCAGATCTGGCTGAGCGTTCCGCATTTCTTCCGTGCTAATTGGATTATTTCTAACGAGAACCTAACCTCACGCGCTAATCAGTTCTAAGAGCCTTTCAACTGCTTTTACTACCAAGCGAACCTGTGTTACTAACGTTTCAAAACCTCACTTCTGCATCTTCTTCCTAATTAAACATAAAACTCAAATAAACTCGAGAAACCAAGGATCGATTTTGTTTTTTATTTCATGCAATACGATCGCACGCTTTTTGACATCTACTAGTTTACTGGCGTTATTGGCATAATGAATTGAGATGTAATTTTCTCCAGAACTAAAACAAATTACTCAATGATGTGAAATTCTGTTTACAGTAAAGAGATTTTGAGACTCAATGATATAGTTGTACCCTATTGAAACGTTTCAGTTTAGAAATTGTGTAAATTTTCATGGGAATGAAAGACACCACTTAACTATAATAGAGTAAAAACTGAAATTTTCATTTCTGAATTTCAATTTATTTCATGGCATCAATCGGTAGTCAAGCTTTGAAGATTGAAATATAAATTGATGTACACTATGACATGATGAAACCAGGACATACAGTAGTATCAGACATGGATTGACGCGATTGATTACCACTAGTAAATTCGACGAGAGAGAGAGAGAGAGAGAGAGAGAGAGAGAGAGAGAGAGAGAGAAGGTGATGAGGGGTCTGTAATCTCAAACGTTTAAATTAGCCTTCATGTCCAACATAACTATTGAAATGGGTACATCAAATTCGAATAAATTATCACTCTTAGGACCCTGGAGTATCATTAGCAAGAACGGCCGATCTTGTCCGTTTGAGATAAAACCGCTGCTAATACATTAACCGGATACCTCCTCTTAAATTTTCAATTCATCACCATAATAATATGGTTGTTATTAATCGAACTATTATATTCGATAGGAAGTACCAGGAACAAAGAAAGTGTTTTGAGATATTGTCTCGTAAAGCAATACTCGGGAGTTTTATTTATTGTTGCTGCAAATCCGATGTCAATATTTGAAATGTAGGTTTCTTCTTGGAGAAACAGTAACTAGGCGTTTTCAGGACCACGTAATCCGATGAGAATTAAAGAGTTCTAGATACCGTATTCAAAATGGTAAATATGAATACGAAGAAATTTGAATTTGGAAATATCGATGAAGTAGCCATATTTATCGTAAAACTAATGATTATACATTTTTTATTGAAAATTTTCTTGGATCAACGTTGACCATAGTTGAATAAAAAACTTACATTTTTTAGATCTGACAGTAGCCCCCTAATCGAAACCATTATATATAACATAGATAATATTTCAGAGTTGCCCATTTTCTTCGATAATGAGCAAAAAAGGCGGAGCATGCACTATGCACAAATTAAAGACCAAAGGACTCTTTCAATCGAAAATTTGAATTGACCTTTGCATTCCAGAATTTTATGCAGTAAACAGCTATGAATATTTTTCTATATTATCAAATTTTAATTTTCTGATAATATCGATATCCGCCACATTAAATAAAAAATTTTTAATTTTTTAATCCCTTTATAGGATTTACGTCCAATAACCACATATGGAGCATTAATTTTTCAAGAGAAATTGCTATAAATTATCAATATTATATTTTGCCACAAAATTGCAAATTTAGTTTGAGCAGCCTAAAAAATATCCAATTATATTTGTCTGAACCTATCGAGTAAATAACTAATCAAGATAATCATTGTCCTAGCGGAAGTAAGCGTTTATAAAACTACCGAATAGGATTTACTGTCTTAAATTTTTGAGATCTAATAATCATCCGTGAGCAGAAACGAAAGGAATGGCCCGAACCGGACCAAAATCCATTACAAAAACCGCTGCCAAGTGCCTTAGCAGTATGCTTTCTCAAAGAGGCTTCAACATCACCCACAAACGCATCCCAAACCTGTATTTTCACCATTCCACTAGCGTAGATACTATCATTTATTTTTCAAAAATTACAAAAATATTATTTAATCAGTTCAATTCGTATCTTCGTGACTGTGTAAAGTGTCGTTCTTTTTCAATTGACCAAACTTTGTCGCGACTGTTGATGTCTGCCCGGGCTCTCTTATTATTTGATCAAATGCAACAAAGCAAACGGTTCTAGGTTATACACGATGCGAGACATTTGGACCTGCTTAATTTTTCGATCAATTCATCTTGTGACTGTCATACGGTTTAATGGTGGTTAAAATCGATCCATCCTGCCCTTAAGTCTGTATTTAGCAAACTTGAAGACTCATTTTGATCATTTTCGGCGGCTGAGGTTGGAAATGATCAATTCAAAATCTATTTTGATCATTTTCGACGGCAAAAGACACCAAATTTTCCCAATTTTATCTATAGCACGTTGAAAATACTGGAAACGAAACTTACATGAATTTTTCGTTCCCTTAGCAACGGTTGCTAGGGCGGTAAACAACGGTTGCTAAGGAGCTAATTGGGAAGATTTTGTGTCCTTTGCCGTCGAAAATGATGGAAATGGGTCATAAATTAATGATTTCCAACCTTCGTAACTGTTGCTAGGGAGGTAAACAACCGTTGCTATGGAGCAAATACAACAATTCAGTGTCCTTGGCCATCGAGTGTGACTTAAAACTGATTTTCCGGCTTGCCCCAATGAGCACTCATAAGGATTTGTGAGAAAACACGTTAGGAACGGTTGCTAGGGAAATAACCAACGGATTTTGCTGAAAATTTAACTCGGACTAGATCTTGTCACAACTAACCGGTGTGCAAAATTTCAAGACGATCGGATCATTCCTTCGGGAGTTATCGTGGACGAAAGAAACGAAAAAATAGACACCTTAACAACGGTTGCTAAGGAAATAAACAACGGATTTCGCTGAAAATTGAACTCGCCCGAGATTTTGCCGCGATTAACCTGTGTGCAAAATTTCAGGACGATCGGACCATTCCTTCGAGAGTTATCGTGGACGAAAAAAAAACGGGACGCACACACACACACACACACACACACACACACACACACACACACACATACATACATACAGACACTTTTGGATTTCCATGTTTTTCGACCCGTAGATCACGAAAATCGAGGTCCCGAGGTCTGATTCGGTGGGTCGATTTTTGCCCCATTACAAAGCTTTCTCTTTAAGAAAGCAAAAAGTGTGAGTCACAACACGCGACCACACACACACACACGCACGTATACACACAAGCACGTCATCGATAACTATGTGTGGACAAATTGTAAGCCAGCTCATTAGTAATATATGAGAAGTACCTTGAATAAAAGCTCGCCTAGACAATAATATATTATTTATTATATATACGCGTTGTATACAACGCGGTTCGGCAATAATTACTTCTTCTCCTCCAGCGGAAAAAAAGAATATAACGAGTTTACACATAGGCGTTATGAGGGAAATCTATTTTCCTCGTTTACCCGATTATCTCGGGGAGATATCATTCAAGCGGCGAACGTACCATCGAGATCTAGGCCAGACGCCCCTCGAATACCTATCGAGCCCGCTCCTTCAGCGTGATCTCACCCGCTGCAAAATTCTCACTCTCAGTCAAGCTGGAGGTGCGGTTCTTCATCCCTCCGGGGAGCACCGGCAGCAGTGGGCCAAATTAGCCCAGTTGATTTCGTCCGTTCACTCGATTCGACACGCGAACCGCTCCTCGATCCTCGACGATTTTTCATGCGTGATCTTTGAAAGAAAAAACGAAAACAAACGAACACATGTATATACATATACCACCATCGACCAATGCTCTCGGGTTCCGTGTCAATTTTCCATGACGCTGCTCCCATACAGCGAATTTTCTATTGACTCTTTCCAAAACTCCCTCCAACAAAGAGCCCGCTGACTATTATAATTTCCGCGCGAGCAACTAATTGAAGCGTGCGGGGGAATATACGTAAGCGTACATGTATGTGTGGCTAGTACACAAAAAAAAGGCTGAAATCAGACTCGGGTCAACTGTTCACCACCACACGGGCAAAATGACGCGGCGCATCGCGAGAGGACGCGAACGCGCTATAATCGATTGCGGCTAGTGCACGCTCGCGCGTCGCTTGTGATTTTTGCGCTGAGGAAAAGGGGGGGGGAAGGAGAGAAGGAGCAAGATAAACGAGGGTACGATGAAACCGCTCCCCCTCCCCACCCCGCAAACACCCGCGCTAAGAGCGACTCGTGTCGTCCCGGCAGCTTTGCCTGCAGGAGCAGTTGTCTTTGGTGGCGCGAAGCAGACTCCGGCTCCGGGATGAGAGAGGGAGGAAGTAGGGTAAACAACCTGACAGGTGAATTCACTTTTGAAGGCCAACGAGACCGAGGATGCGCTCGCGCGTCTCTCTTATCCCTGTGATTAGGTGAGTGGGGGCTTGGCTCGATGGAGCTGATTCTTTGAAGCTTGCGGCACCGAGAACTTTCAGTGCAGCGAGAGCTTGTTTGTTTCGTCATCTGGGCTCTCGAGGCAGCCGCTCTGTCCTCTCAGAAGAAACGAGATTCAACTACGAATCACTCTCGTCCGTTGGGATCCAATTGAGATTCAAGCAGAAGGCGTTTGTAATCAAACTCGATTCGAGAACATAGTTCTGCGAATTCACCGTTGAATTAAATATCAACGGGAGAAAAAAAAACGTACAAAGACGAGGGGAGGAAATTTTCTCCAACCATTATACTGTTTACCCCCGCCGAGTAATCCGAAAAAAACTAAACTCTCGATCACTGCCAGGCACTCGTTGTTCTTCGCGCCGTCGTCGGAACATTAAAAAAAACCCGTGTGGCTAACTCATGTGAGAAGAATAAAGCGCGACAGGCCGGATCTTCGCGCCCATTACGCATATCCTCAGCGGCAGTAAGAAAGCTAGGGGCGCGCGTGGCGTATTTACGTAAACATTCGTCTCTCTCGGGGCTTATTTGAAAAAGCCCGTGACAAACGAGGCTCTCGCGCTGATGGGACGTGGAGTTCTCGCGCAAATAAACGCCCGGAGCTATACATCCAAGCTTACTTCCTCTCCTTCTCTCTCTCTCTCTCTCTCTCTCTCTCTGTCTCTCTCGGACGCGGAGCGCGCGATCGGCGACTTACGCTATACAGAAGGCTCGAGACTTGTAGATAGCAGTCGCGATTGCACGCAATATCAACGCCCCGGGCCCCGGAAGCGTTTGCCACCCAAAAGAAGCGTCTCCTCTTCAGCAGCCACTGGTTTTTCCAGCCGATCCCAATCGGCCTGGCCGCGGGCGCGAAGCCAGGTTTGCCGCCCCTCTCCGATGACGAATCGCGATGCGGTGCAAGCTTCAAGGGTAAACACGCGCCACCGTTACACGCTTACTTCAGATTCACTTTGTGCCGATCCAAAAGCCCATTTCGCCTTGCGTTCGCACTTGGCGTCAGTTGTCATTCCGCGGCTTTGAGTATCCTTGTCGGAGGGTAGAAGGGACAAGAGAAAACAAAGTCTCGGCGCACTCAGTACCGGCGAGGAGTAGATTTTTCGCGGATCAGTCTCCGATTCATTGTTATACTCGCTTCGCAAATGTATGCACAAGTTTGCCTTGAGCCGTCGAATTGATTGCTTTGCACGAGGATTTTGAGGCGAGAGGAGAGAACTTTTCAGCTCGCTGATTTCAATGCAATTTTTTGTTTCTTTTTAAAATCCTACTTATTCTTTTACGGTCGGGCGGTGATAATGTCGTACCTCGCGTAACTATATTGACTCGAATATTGTGTTCTTTTGACAAAAACTAATTCTTCACTTTATCGAGCGATCATTATTTCAACAGTTTACTAATTCTTTCGCGACTTGAGGGGTTACATATGCTTTAAAATTGATAATTATTGGAAATGAGAAAAAAAATAATATTTCCAAGTTTTTTTGCAGACAAATTTTTTTCTAACAATCTGTACACGGATTTAAAACTTTTAATAAAGAAAAAAAAAGATTTAAAACTTTTCCACAATAAGTGTATCCAAGGAGTCTATTGGAATATTCTATAGAACTATATATTTGAATTAACCCTAATATCACATTTACTGTACGATTCAGACCATGCACTTTCGCAAGATGGATAATGTTTCTGACATCGAAACCTTTGTTCGAAAGCTCAGCCACCAACATCCAATCAATTTCTGATCTCCTAAGCGCGTGACCAAACTAGTAGAATAGTTGTTTTCATGATTTTTTATTATTGTATCCGATGAATTTGGGAGGTCAAAATTGATCAGATGTTGGAGATTGAGCTTCCGGACATATAACTTTTGATGCCAGAAACATAATCCATTTTGCAAAACTGGTCTACGTGTTTTTAATTAACGAAACTTTGGAAATTTAATTGGACAATTCATTTTAATCTACTCAAATATACATGCCTCTAGATGCCTACCTGAGTCAAGAAAATAATTCTCATTTAATTTTTGAAAACTTTAGGACTTAGGTTCATCACTCCACAGCTTCCTGTTACAAATGGTCATGGCTCGAGTAATTCAGAGATCGATATGACATCATACATGGGTTCGGTAAAAATTTTAGAGAGCCAAAATCCTTGGATAGCGGGAAATGAATTCCAACTGTATACTCTCAAGTTGTAACTTTTCGCCAGCAAGGTTTTGCTGGCCCGGACAAGTAGTTCAAATCGAAATGTTTACTCAATCGTACAAGGCCATATTATTATAAGGAATTGATGGTGAAACGTTGCAACTCAAGAACTTGCGAGTTAAAATTTATTTAATTTTCGCGAGATCATTTATCCAATGTATTGAAAAAATGAAGAGCGTTCCGAACCACAAGAAACCATAAAGTCTTATACTTTAGCATGAAACTAGGTCATTTCTCCCTCAGGCATAAGAACTTTGAAGAACATATCGTTATTGGACTCATTTTTCAAAAATTTCTCAAAAGTTTCCATCATCTCGATTTATTACTCGAAGCACATCTCTCAATGTAGCGGATAATCCTGGAGATGGAATAAATATATTTCTACAGTTCCTTCCTTCCATTTGCTCGGACAGACTGACATGTCTTTGAACTGCTGCACCGCAAACGATAATCATTCCGAGTGAATTGATCACTAATACAATTCTAAACTGTTATACTTGTCGCGATTCAGCACACGCTCGATGCCCCTGCACGTTATCCAACAATCATAATCACATCATTTGGGGAAAAAGCGTAGCGCGCGATATCTATACACAATATCCATGCAAATCAGAAATACGCGCCGCTTTGACAAATCGATTGCATTATCGGCAACAGTCTGCTCGAGCTGATGATTTATATCACGAGCCGCGGTTGGGGGAGTGGCGCGATAAAAAAATTGTGCGAAACGTGACCGGGTAAAAAGTTATTGCCAGGGGTCAGAGGGGAAGTGGGCCGAGCCGATAACTCGTTAAATATATAGATATATATGCGTGGTCAGAGTGATAATAATTACGCGCGTTTCTCCGCCCCGGTCCTCTCCAGTGTATATAAATATATAGCCGACGCCGGCGGCGCTAAAATAATCGGCCGCACCGCCGCCACGGCATAATTAACTAAATTGCGACAGATTAACGCAGCGCGCAATAGCGAATGAAATTTTTACCAAATTCTCGCCGACCTCCAATCGCCGGAGCAGTCATGAATGAAATTTTTATAACTAGCGGCTCGAAAGCGAGTTGCGTTGGGGGGGTTATTTTTCATTTTACAGAAAGTATCCCGAATTCCCCGAAAATTCCACTCGTTGTGAAAGTAAACAGGTTTTAATTCGAATGAAGTTTATTCCCGAATGGATAATTGTAATGGGAAATTAAACCGAGTACAGCTTTTGTTTTCACAAAGTGAAATTCTTGCAATGGAGCTTGAAAATCGAACACATGATTCAGACTTTGGACCTTCATTTTCGTAATCCGCTAAACGAAAAACGTCGAATCCTAAAAATGTCTGTACGTTCGTACATACGAGGTATTTTCTGGGATGTGTTCTTTTTTTGGGATGTTATGACTATTGAAGGAATTGATGGATCTTAACAATGGCTGCTTTTTCGTTTAAATAAACAACGGATTAAACTGAAAATTGAACTCGGTTTGCAACATGTTACGACTGACCTGTGTGCAAAATTTCAGAAAGATCGGAAGATTTCTTCGAGAGTCATCGAGTGCCTGAATACAGCGTTACATACACCCGTACTTATGTGCGTACGCCCAGACGTTTGTGGGATTCCATGTTTTTCGACCCGTACATTACAAAAATGAAGGTCCCAAAGTGCGATTCGAGAGATCAATTTTTGCCTCGTTACAAAGTTATCTTTTCGAGAGAGCAAAAACACAAATTTCAGGATCAAAAGCTGTCCAAAACTTAAAACGTCAGAAAAATAATCAATCATATCTGTGGAGCAGAGTATAACATCCGCACTAGCAAAATAATTCAAACAGTCATTAAAATTCGAAATATTTGAACCAGCTACCTAGCATTACACGTTTCTATGACCCAGTTAACTGGTACAACATTGCTCACTCCTTGAGCCGCCCCGTCATCTCTTCTGCCCTTACAAGCCTCCACCCACCCTCCTACCCTCGTTACACTTCGCAATAATTTCCACGCGCTCTTTTCACGGTTTACGACGAGCAATCGTCATTCCCGGAGTGATAAATCGTGTGATAGGGCTCGCGCCATACACGTCCCGTATCAGCGTGTATACGACACGCGCGACGATTTATCTTAATGTATTTTAATGCACATGGCCCTCGAGAGTTTACCACGCGTTCTGCTGAATTTCCCCCCTCCTTTCGTTATCTTATCGCGCGACGCGTACTTCCCTCCCGCCTCTCTCGTATCCGTCGATGCATAATGTGGACGACAGAGTTTGCGTTAGATGGTGACGATCAAAACGAGAGGCTCCCCTCCCTTCTCTCACTCTCTCTCTCTCTCTCGTCCTCTCTTACTGACATCCTTCAAAGTTCCGTCAAGACACGCTTTTACGTATGGATTTACTTTGGCAAACTTCACAGCGCGCTTCTGACAGAATACGCGAGTAGGTGTGCGCTGTGGGGGAGAAATGAATTTTAGAAACTAATCAAAGTTCTCTCGTTCAAGTTTGAGATGCTGGTGTGATTTTTACAATTGAGAAAAAGTGCTTATAATGTGTGTGTAACTGACAAGGGGATCATATGCGTGTCCACCAGGGAGAAGTTCGGGGATCAAGCGATTTCCTCGGAATTATCAAAGTGCCCCTCGTAAAGCCTTTGGGAACGTCGCTTATTTAGTCGACTGATCTTGCCACTCGGCTGCTCAAAGCCTCTCCCACATACGACTCTCCGACTCTTGACCCGACTGTCTCGACGGCTAGGAGTCTTTATTGAATTTCGCTGGGATTTGCATGTGATCTTTTCACTGCGGCTTCAATGGATCCAGGATTCGATTGCAATGAAACGTTTCACGTATTATACTTACCACGCCACAGTTTCTTCTCCGGGTCATCTCCAATGATGATAAAGCTTTGTTAGATGGTATCTGGTCCCCCAAAAAGGTGATCTGTGTAGCCATGTAGGCTAACGTTCTCATTTCCCGCAAATATCCGTGAATTGATATCATTTTCATACATTCATATCTTAGAATGTTTGTATCTTGGGCTTGTTACACATACATCTATTATGTACATGCATAATATCAGAAATCATTGACCGAATATATTCCCGAGAAATTGAGACGTTAGTCCACATGGCTGAATATCTACATCATCTATTTGAGTGCCCTAAAACCATTTCGCTCAGTTTTATCACGATTGGTAACCATGAGTTGAAACCGTCCCCTAGTTAGCGGCAAAAGAATTAAAGAATGAAAACATTTTTAATTCAGAAAAATATAAATTTTTTTATTTCAAGTGAACTGATTAAAGAGGCTTATAAAACTTTTTAATATCGGAAATATGTTTTGAATATCATTCCGGTCAAGTAAAAACACTCATCAAAATGAAATAATATATCCGTGTAGGAATATTAATGTTATATTTAACACAACAAGTTCTACATTTCGTTCATACTGCTACTTATTTTATTTGAAATATGATTGTTTTATCTGGACTCTAAAGATTTTGTTATGCATGCGAGAGAATCATTCGTCAATTCCGTTGATTGGGGAAATTTTAAATATGGAAAAAAATCTCTCATTCAGACACATGTACATAGATCACACATATATATATATACATGTGTGTGTGTGTGTGTAGATGTGATCAAACACATTTTCAAACAATTGTCAATAAAATATCTCTTCAGTAAGAGAACATTTGTAAATCATGCCATCTGATGTTCTGAAATAATTTTCTGTTATTTTATTCAACATACTTATATTTCTCATTGGAAAGAAACATCAAGAATCATACTCTATTGATCACTACCAACAAAAAACTCCTTGAAAGCGCTACTCGTTTCTGCAATCCTTTCATAGAAATTCAAAAGCGCACGAAATTTTTTCGAGTCCAAATGATTTTACAGCAAGTATACCTAATGTTGCCAACTTACGATATCTCGTAATGCACGAGCTTTTCTGCTCGAGTGGTGCTCCGGTTATGCTGGTAGCACCAAAAAAACGTTTGGTCGGAGCACTCGGTCAATTTTTCAGTTCAAGCAACTTCTCCAGGGCAGTTTGAGGTCAGCATATTAATCTTGATTTTACCTGTCTTATTTTCTTCCGGTATTAACATTATTAAGAATAGTTTTGGATTTTTCCCTATGTTACTGCTTAATCATACTATAATATACTGAGAAAACCGTTTTCTTTGTCCCCAAAAATCTCAAAAAGTACCGAACCAAATGTTACTTTGATTCCAAAAATATGTTAAATGATTCAATGGATAAAATTTCAACTACTGATTTGCTACAAGCCCCGGGCATGTGTTATGCAAGAGTTGAAGTTACTTTTTTAGAACTTGAGGAACCACCAGAACCGCTTTAGTATAATTTGAGGATTGCATTCATCGTCAGATCATTTTCTTAATGATTCAAAAAATCGTAATACATGATTTAAAATGACCTTTTTTGGTGAAAAACCAATCATGGAAAGTAATTTCATGCAAACATTCAAGATTCAAGGGCGAGTTTGTTATTGCATTAGAAGTACACCGCGTACTCTATCGCTTGTCAAAAACCCTCAATTTTCACCTCTTGTCTGATCAACTCTTACTTCGTTCTACTATAGTTTCAGATTCCCGATTTGAACAGAAGTTTCATAAATTGCAATATAGAAAATTAGGGGTAATAAACGTCCTTTTCCACAACAAAAGAATGTCATTTTTTCTTTGGCTCTTATGGTGAGAATCGATTAATCGACCGATTAATCGATTGATCGATAATCGATTAAAGTACTTGATAGGATATAAGTAGATCAGAATATGCTCAATAAAATCATATGCCGCCAAAGAAATAAGATCCTAGAACCCAAAAAGTGGATTTCGATAAATTTTTCAAGTGTTTATGTGCACCTTTTGACTTACTCGGAGACGCTGTCAACTTCGGGTGACCAATAATGATGAAACTTTCCGAAATGCTTTTTATTTACCTGAATAAGCCATATACAGCTATTCAATCTAACGTTTCGATTTCTCCAAGGTACTCGATCAATAATTTCTTATTTATATCACGTAAAGTACATCCATATCCATACTTTTTCGTATACATATCTATATACTGTACGATGCATAAATTCGAAATATGGCTTATTGAGTTACTCAAAAAGCATTACGGAGAGTTTCGTCACGATTGATCATTCGAAGTTGACAGCATCTCGTAGTTAGTAGCAGTTTCAAAAAATTCAGTGAAATTTGTAACTCTATGTTTTCAATGAACAAATTTATCTCTATAAATTATTCGATAGTGCAGTCGGAGCCACGACGGGGGATTCTATTACCAATTACTTATATGTAGCGCGGGCGGAGCCGCGACGGGGGATGTTATCTCTCTCTCGAGTTTTCATTAAAAATAAAATCTCTTCAAAACTTTTTTGATCGCTCATACGATCGAGTAAAGAGTTCTCAGCTCGTATGCGATAACCAATCTGACACTGAATATCCAGCATCTTCGCTGCCGCGAGAACTTGCCGTATTCCAATCTCGAAAAGAGCGCGCGTCTCGGCATATCAGGCAATTACTCATGGCAATTTCCTGAGCGGGCCGCGAATCACTCGGTACATGTAATTAGGGCTCCATTAACGAGGGTTACTCGCCCCGACGACACTCATTTCCTCATCGTCGCCGCTGTCGATGCCATTTCTCCCCAACAACCCTGCGCAGCTGATTTGCTTCTGCCCGACTGAGCTGGGCACCTTGGCACGCTGACCCTGCGCCTCTCGCGGCTGTGCCCCGAATTGAAACGGTTACGATGATGATAATGTCCATTACCTTGTTCTCGTTCGGTCCTTTGATCGGGATTCCCTCCCTCCCCGCGCGCACCTTTGCCGCGCCATGTTTCTCGCGGCGCGGCTGTATTCCATCTGGCACACGGGGATATACTCTCCTCGCAGTGAAACACGCGTAGGATTAAATTCGCGCCTCTCTCTCTCTCTCTCTCTCTCTCTCTCTCTCTCTCTCTCTCTCTCGCCATTTAATTTTATGCATTCATATGCATGCATTATTAATGCCCGCCCTGTTTAGATTCACCGCCCATACGCCGCCGCAGCTGTGGCGAAGTTGCCTCGGCTGTTGGGATTGTGGATCCGCGAGCCCGCCAACTTCCTGCTTTTTGCGCGAGTTCTTGATTTGGTATAAACTGCTGGGCTCGTGTACACTTGTTCTGAAATAAGTTAATAACTCTATCCGCTTATATTCTTGTTGCTATCTGTAACGTCTAACGGGATAGAGTTTCGCGTGCCTGTATTGCCGGATAATTTTACCCCGAGATAAAATTCAACATTCGTTTCTCCGGTCTTCCAATATTTACTCCTCGATATCGTTACTCCGCGAATGGGGATTATTTTTCGATAAATCAGTGTGAAAATAGAATTATTCAAAGTGACCATTGTAATGAAACTTTGATCATCAGTGAACAAATAATAAGGATAATATAAAGTCAGCACGGGGGACCCAAGTGTTGTTTTACCATTGCATTCGGCAGTTACAATTTTATAATTTATTTTGAATTGTACAAACATGAACATTCACTATTGACACCCGATGTGATAAATCAAATGAGAAGCTCTCGCGTAATCACTAGAGAATAGACCGGCCATTAAGCCTGTCAAGTATGAGCTATGAATTGAGGATATCCAATGGACAACTAAGATCAAAAGGTCAAGATACATCGTCTTAATGCACACATGCATGAATAATCCTGATTTCACTAGGGTCGTTAGCATAATTCACCTGGGTTGAAGGCTCCCGCATTAAGACTTCGTTAATGTAACCAAATCGAGTGGTGATTTTGAGATTAGCAATTTAGATCTCTTTACAAACATACACTGTACAAATCACTTTATGAGGAGTATAGACATCCATCCAATGTATTTTCACTATTAATACTGATGAATATAATACTCGGGATGTCATCCGAGCTATTGATATTCATGCGTGCATTATTCCATCATTTCGTAACCTGCACATTTGTATAGCGCAATGCGCAAGTGCAGTTGGGAATTCGCATATAGATTTCAAAAGCATCGATGAACATATGTGCAAATTATTATAGCATAAAAATATGTTCTCTGTACTTCCACAAGAGATGAATGGTGATCTTTGTTCGTGAGAATAATGAAGAACAATAAATGTCGTTGCGGATGGTTTCAGAAACAAACGAAACGAACATAATACGTTATAATATATATCGCGTCGACTTATATTAACGTTGCTTTTTCGCGTGAGAAAGAGAATGTTCCAATTATAATAGGACGGAAACCTGAAATATTCGGTATTTCTTCTACATTCTTTATCCAGCCTGGGCGAGTGAAATTCTTTGAACCAACTCAACGATAATTTCACATTCAAGCGGGCTTAACTCTTCTTTTTCGTCCAGCCTCTACGAGTGACCCAGTCGTTTCGGTGCCAGTGCAGAGTGTATACCATACAGGTCGTACAGGCGGTCGAACTACATTCTGGCTTGTTTGACCATGAACGCTAATTAACACACCGAAGTTAGGACAACGCAAATATCAAGGCGACCGGCTCTCCGGTCCGCCATAATCAAAATCTCTTGCTCGCTCGCACGTGTAATGTTGCCTGGTATCTCTATTCCCCTCTTCGTTCCGTCGACGTTTACCGTCTGGGTTGCGAAAAACTCTAAATGGTTAGAGTATACTCGATTGCATAGCGGCTTATCAAAGTACAAGTTGTGCCTCGATATTTCTCTTGTCGAAAAAAAGCTAATGATGTAGCAAGTTAGATCAGCTGTAAATAATAATTCTTGTTTGACGAGAAAATGGAAATAACGATGGTCTGTATGATCACCCGAACATCAAGTCACTCACCCCCAGTCTAACCTATTCGGGGAGCATGACTAACAAACCGTTATAAATATATTCTAATACAACGTTGCTCTTACAGATTGCTCATGATTAGGGCAAGAAGAAATCTTTATTTTATCATTATTATCGAACATATATTGTTAATTTATATATAACTATAGAACATAGTACTGCCTGCGTTTGGTGCAGAGGGCGAAGGCACTACGGAGGACGTACGTGTCACGGTTATTTGTTAAATAATCGGAGATCACAGATTTCTTCTGCACTGATAATCATCATTATGTATCAGTAAAAGGAGGAGGGTATGGAGTGATTTTTCGTTGTTGATCGTTGTGATGGTAACTCAAGCGCCTTATCCCAAAGAATATGAAGCAAACCGAATGCGAAGCCCAGACGCTCACTGATTGATCAATTAGACAGACGTGTCTACGAGTTATTTTATTATATACCCAGATATATTGATCGATGAAACTGTTAACTGACACTCATCGCTGATTTTTCTTCGCGCACGTGAAACATTTGCCACGTCTATCAAGTTTACTGGATGGACTACGTTTTCTTTGAAAGAATTTTATAAGCCCGTATCATATACCTCGGAAATGGGAATTTGTATTAACTCAAACTTTCTACCAAAGAACCCTAGTAGATGAATTTATTTTTCTTTCAGTTCAATCGATCAACGAGAATACGATTGCTTGGGAGAAAATAAGCGACGAATTCATTAAAATTTGTTTTTCATCATCTAAATTTATTCTAACTGGAAAATGAGAAAGACATTTGAGAATGACATTCCAACATAATTCATGAGCGAAGCATTTGATACAAAAAGCTATTCAACACTCAATCAAGAAAATAATTTAAAAGAGATTGAAATGTAAAATGTGTCACATCCATTTTTCTGATTCATAACGGTAATGTTCAAAGATCGCTGAGAAAAAGGTCTTAATTTCGTTATTTTTCGCAACACCATATCAAAGGAAAGAAATATCTTCGTTAATTGCGAAGGGCTTCCGAAATAATAGTAAGATTCAGTGCGTAATCTGATTTCGACAATCTCGGTTAAGGTTTGCTCTTGTACGGGCGTTTAATTTGTGAATTTTTTTTCCATCTCGTAAGAAAAACGCTTTCGCGGGAACACAAAAACAATCTTCCGCCGCAGAGAGCAGATAAAATTTTCCCATGAGGAGGGAAAAATTCAATTGCCATAAACAGAATTATTTCCAAGAGCCCAGAAGTAGAGGAAGCATTTTCACAAACGCCCTCAAAACTACTCCATCCGCTTATTTTTCTCTAAATTCCAACTTTTTAGCGCGCGGGAGGCGCGTTCACGTTATAGTTCCGTAACGACTTTTTCGCTTTCACAAGTTCGTCTTGCGGCTTTTATTTCCCACCTCTATCGCCCGGCCCTCGGTTACTAATCTTCGTTTAACTTCCATTACAGTTTCCACCGCTTATTTCTTTCCTCCCCTCGCCTACCTCCTGCCCACCCCCTTCTCCCGCCGCCCCTCGCACCAGAGAGAACCGAGGGAAACTCGCTCGTTGCTTCTCGTTAATCTTGCGCGCCTAGCAGATAGCGATACTTAATGTGGAAAATCGCGTGAAATCCCTTATGACGCGAGGCGACGCCGCGAGAAATAGAAAAGAGCAACGTACGTTCACCCGGCGGAGCGGTTTGCATCATGTTACACCTTTTAATGAGGTTTTATAACCGTGGAATTTTCCAGGATACTGCGAGCGTTAGCCTCGCGATGAAATTCTCTCTTATCCGAGTTAAAATTCATCGATGCTCGGGACAAGTCTTGTTCGACGAGACTCAAAGTCAATTTATTCCAACATAGTCTTGTATTGCGCTGCTGTAAGAAGATTTGATGGGAGAAAAAATTACAAAATAATGTTGAACCGATGAACTATGCTTATACGGATCGATTTGAAAGTTATCTCTCGAATCATACTATTTTCTGCGTTACTATCACAGACCCAATAGCTTTACCGAAAATAATGGGCTGAGAGAAAAGCCTCGTTTCCCACAATACGTAGGTTATCTGAAATCGACCACATTTAAATAAAGAAAAAACCGCTGCCAAGTGCCTTAGCAGTATGCTTTCTCAAAGAGGGTTCAACATCACCCACAAACGCGTCTCAAACCTGTATTTTCACCATTCCACTAGCGTAGATACTATCATTTATTTTTCAAAGATTACAAAAAAATTATTTAATCAGTTCAATTCGTATCTTTGTGACTGTGTAAAGTGTCGTTCTTTTTCAATTGACCAAACTATGTTGCGAGTGTTGATGTCTGCCCGGGCTCTCTTATTATTTGATCAAATGCAACAAAGCAAACTGTTCTAGGTTCTACACGATGCGAGACATTTGGACCTGCATAATTTTTCGATCAATTCATCTTGTGACTGTCATACGGTTTAATGGCGATCAAAATCGATCCGGTCCGTATTTAGCACACTTGAAGACTCATTTTGATCATTTTCGACGGCTGAGGTTGGAAATGATCAATTCAAAATCTATTTTGATCATTTTCGAGGGTAAAAGACACCAAATTTTCCCAATTTTCTCTATAGCATGTTGAAAATACTGGAAACGAAACTTACATGAATTTTTTTTCCCCTTAGCAACGGTTGCTAGGGCGGTAAACAACGGTTGCTAAGGAGCTAATTGGGAAGATTTTGTGTCCTTTGCCGTCAAAAATGACGGAAATAGGTCATAAATTAATGATTTCCAACCTTCGTAACTGTTGCTAGGGAGGTAAACAACCGTTGCTATGGAGCAAATACAACAATTCAGTGTCCTTGGCCATCGAGTGTGACTTAAAACTGATTTTCCGGCTTGCCCCAATGAGCACTCATAAGGATTTGTGAGGAAACACGTTAAAAACGGTTGCTAGGGAAATAACCAACGGACTTTGCTGAAAATTTATCTCGGGCTAGATCTTGCCACAACTAACCGGTGTGCAAAATTTTAGCAAAATTGGACCATTCCTCCGAAAGTTATCATGGATGGAAGAAACGAAAAAATACACACCTTAGCAACGGTTTCTTAGGAAATAACCAACGGATTTTGCTAAAAAATGAACTCGGCCGAGATTTTGCCGCGACTAACCTGTGTACAAAATTTCAAAAAGATCGGACCAATTCTTCGAGAGTTATCGTGGACGAAAAAAAAAGTTACACACATACATACATACACACACACACACACACACACACACACACACACACACACACACACACACACACACACACACACACACACAGACACTTTTGGATTTCCATGTTTTTCGACCCGTAGATTACGAAAATCGAGGTCCCGAGGTCTGATTCGGTGGGTCGATTTTTGCCCCATTACAAAGCTTTCTCTTTGAGAAAGCAAGAAAAGAGATCGACCACATCGCAAATGCAAGACCGGCATTACGTGCGAGCAAAGGTATTTACCCAAATGTCAAATCTCCAGAAACAGCGATTGAGGATGAGTGAACAGTGTCGTCAAGCACTGTAGTGCAATGAATTATTTTCATTTTTAATAGTTTCTGAATTCTCGATTTACCTGAGCTAAAGTTCCCGGGAGTTCGGGAACGCGATGGTAAAAAGAGAAATAACTCCACACATTCCGAGTGATTTATGCCTCCCCCCCCCCATGAAAGCGCGTTCAAGACTCAATAAAAATTTTGATCACGCATCTCATTCTTCAAACGCGAGAGATAAATGGTAGAGTTCAGGGCGTACGCTTGAAAATTGACGCGAGCTCGTTTTATTTCGTCGTTCCGCGTCGATCGAAGACAGCATCAACCGAGACGCAAGAGCAATTTTCGGATTACCTCCGAGTTGTATCCGAGGATTAAGCGGTATAAGTCTCCGAAAAGTAGCCGAGATCCTCGGAGTACATGAATATTTAGCAGAAAAAGTCGGGAGCAAAGAAAGTGGAAAAGACGTCGGATACGTCCCCGGGGAGCGGCCCTCGAATAATTCCTTATCATGGCGGTGGCGGCCCCACGCGAGATATCCCCCGCAGAGAGCGGGAGACGTCGAGCGCGGCCAAGAAAAAAGCCATCGGGAAATACGATTTCTAATCGGTTGCCGAGTAGGAGAATGCGCGCGCGCGCGCTCTCGGGCCATTTCTCTCGGGCGCGAGTGCGTCTTTGTCGCGTCGCGCATTTATCCTCCGTCCTCTTGCCGTCAAACGCGGTCCGTATCTCTCCGCGGGTGGGGAAGAGCGGAAGAAAGACCACATCGTGGCCAGAACAATGCCGGCATTCAAAGCTTCGTCGCTGATACGCTCGTTACCGATAGAATCGGGGAAAATGTATTTTCCCCGGGCCCGAGCTGATACCCTGGGAATTGTTAAGGGATCGTACATTACCCAGGGAGGGGAGAGCGCCTCTTACCAGGAGACTTGTTTTGAGATTCCATGACGAGATTCCTATCAGATTTGGAGAGATTTTTTTTTCTGCATTACAGACTTTGGAGAGTTGAGCCAGTGCTTACTTGAGAGACTGCCACTTTTTTTTTGTTTATTTGCATGCATTATGGACAGATACGTGGATGCAAGAGCGAGCGACTCATTCCAATGTGCAATAGCTCATTCCGCTTGTACTTTTGAAGCGCGACTCAAAATATAGGGTGCGAGGGGAGAAGATGAGAAATTTTTCAGGTGTATACCCAAAGCCTCTTATACTTTGACGGAAATACTGATGACAGAAAAAAACTGACGCGTCCTCTCTTCTGGAGTCGATTAGTTTCTCGCGAGGGGCATTTTTTTTCTGTAGCATTGTCAGCCTATTCATAGTTCTGATCTACTAATGTCTTGTTCGCATCGTCATTAATTCTCAAGAAGATAAACTCATTTCAGACTTTGATGTATTTTCATATTCTATCTAAAGAGCAGCTACGTTCAATATTACCCGCGGAGGTCGTAATTTTCACTGAATCAGCTATCGATAATCGATCTTGATTTTTCCAAGAGGAAATTTTCTGAATGGGAGCTTTTGAAATCACCTTATTCTTAAAATTGTTAGTCTTCATAAGAGACTGCGATATAATCAACTTGCTGGAAAGGGGCCAAGATTGAATGCGTTATTCAAGCAAACATGCTCTAATGCCACAGTCAATGTAAAGTTGTTTCCATATCTCATCGTAAGTGTCCGACTGTATTATCGATTCGAGAAACGAGATGAATCAAACAGAATCACCAGTAGAGCACGCGGACCTTTGAAACGGACAAAATCAGCCTGGAGCGTGTATCGAGTGACTGTCCCGAGACACACTCCAGCTGTATATACTTTGCTCCAATACATCTCCGTGCCTTCTTCCTCGAGACTGTTTTTACTCCCGGCAGTGCAGCTCTTATCGTCCGATCTCCATTTCCCTCGTACCACAAAGATAGCCCAGTCCCTTTGCGAGACACCGTCTCGTCGAGATGATAGATGTTTAATATTTGCGGCTGAAAAATTACGCGCCGCGCCTTAAATGAGTCTGTCCGCTTTCGCTTCTCCTCGTCTCTGACACCGGAGTTCCGACGTCGTAATTGAGGGAAATTCGCTGCCCAAGTGAAATGTCTAGTGCGATTTCATCGGCTAGCTTTTGCTTTTCTACGCTCGCCCATCCCTCACGAAAACATTTTAAGCGACGACCAAACGAACATGTTGTAATTAAACGTCAGTTGTACCGAACAGCTTCTTCGGGATCCACGTTCGGATGTATATATATATATATATATATATAGCTGTGTCGAGTAGCGCTAATTAAATTTTAATCTCCGCGCGTCGGGCTGGAAGACAAACTTCTTGCGATAGTTGCCGACACTGATTTGCTGGGAATGATTCTGTTCATTAACTTCGGATGGATTCAATTTTGACAATGTACCAACGTGGCATTCCCAGTCCGGCCGAACTCACACGACTGTGGACATAACGGGATATCACCTTCAAAAGCAGTGGATGAAGAAAAGTGAGAAAACTCGGTTACGGGCAATTGAGCATATGAGTTGTGACTTATGTAGGTCAAGTAGAATAAGCTCGCTGCGGTCAGACCGGCTTGTATGAATACATTCTCTACCATCCTTGACCAACTTCAGACATCTTTTGTCGAGTTTTCCGCGACTGCAAACTCGGTTACGTCAAAAGTCATGATACAGTGTTATTGATATAGAGATAATTTTTAAGGGGAAGAAACTAGAGCAGGATGGTTCAAAGGAGAACTCTACCCATTGCGTCCTCAGAAATAAAATTCAATTCGAAAGGGAGTAGTAGAATTATTTCAGAATAAAAAATTCTATAATCTCACGTTTTTATCTTCTAAAATATTATTTTATAAATTACCTGTGAGTATTTTGGAATAGACGTGATTTAATTCAACTTTTCATTACTCATCACTTTTTATGAGTGGAATCGTAATCGTAAACCGACCGTATTCACCGACACAATTTGATTTCATATTCATATTGCAGCGATTTTTTCAAAACAATCTATCTCCATTGTTGTCAGCAAAAATGATTAATATGCATCATACCACTAAAACATGGAAAAAGTCTTCTACCGATTGATTTGCTTGTCATTGCTATTATCCTATATTTAATTATGATCAAATTCAACAGAAAGATATTGGACATTGCATTTTTCAAATTCTAGAGCTTGATATCTTATCATTTTCAATCAATATTATTCTTGTTTATATATTCAATTTTTTTATCCTAATTCAAGAATAAAGCTAACTATCTGCAAGCTTTCACCGGAAGAATCTTCACTTCTTAATAAGGAGACCCATTTACAAGTGATTAAGGTCTTAACCTCCCTGTGTATCAGACCGAATATATTTGCTCGAAATACTCGTGAATCGTATCTAATTACTGCGCTAGATGTTAAAAGGATAAACATTTGCTGTGGCATTTGCGGTGTTATCTACGGCCCAATTGCCCCTAACTGAACTGAACCCATCCTCAAAATTTTTCTAAGAAATCCCCGGGAATTCCTACCGAGGAATACACAACGTCGGTTGAGCCAGTTTAAAATGAGATTCATCCTTCTGCCGAGTATCTCGTGGAATACAAATCTCCACGACTACAAAATACTCCATCCTTCAACTCGCTCGTACTTCCACGAAATTTCTTGAGCCCCTTGAACAGTGTAGTTTCATGAAATTCGAAAAGCCATTCGGACACTCCGGGACGAGTCTGTCCGGAATCACTCGAGAGGGAAAATTACGCTGTTTATACCCTATGAGAGGAACATATAGCGCCCCAGTGAAGTGGAGACTGCCGCGCTGCTCGAGCAATGCGACGTTCCTCGGGTGTCGTTGGAGTCGGTTGTCGAGTGTCTTCTTGCAAATTAATAACGCCGCATAAATCCAGGGCGTGGCTCGCGTTGCGCCCCGGAAATCACTGGACATGCGTAACACTTATCGGGAGTGTCGTCTGACCGGACCTCGTTAGGGTTGCGGGTAGGAGATGAACGCACGCGCCCCGGATTATTTTGGCCGTAGATAGAATTTAAGCCGAGCTTTGGGAGGAACGTGCCGATTCCGCGGTTGCGAAGCTCAGATGGTTCCGCTGGAGGAGACCGGGTAAAAGGGGTGCGGCGGAGGATCGATTTTGTTATTATTCTGGATACGAGTGAACGAATATATTCTATATCCAAGCCCGTGACGGATACAAGCTCTTATCGAACTTTTTTTACTACCAGCTCCTTGCCCCGGCTTCACAGTCATTCGCATTTATGCATCCTAAATCGCGAGAGCGCGCGAGCGCGCGTCTCCTACATACGGATAAGTCGAGTCGCGGAAACCTGGGCTCGTAACTCAAACTACGGGGAAAAGTACCTCTTTGTTCATGGAAAAAATCCCTACCACGGCCAATGAATAATTCCCCTTCGGAAAATGTGCGATCGATGCCAAGCGCGCCCTTTTGAATTTCCCTCTCACACGTGTGCTTGAATTATTATCGACTAGCGCATTAGCTGCAGGCTTTTTTTGCGGACAATTCAAGTTCCGCATCTCCGAGCTCCAACTTTTCCGGATAAAACGCGCGCCGGTGAGGCAAGCTCTCTCGCGATTTTCCCCACCCTGATTCGGCGTGTCGCCCAGTGCCCTCGTTACTTCTCTCGTACGGGAGGAGAGGCAAAGTTGCGCACGGCGTAGATCAGGCATCTGCGCGCTTACGATAGTGCAGGCGGGTCGCTGCGTGCGCGCGCATAAACAAACCCCCGCCGTAAAAACGAGCCGCTGGAAAAATGGGTGAGAGTATATACATAGAGGACCGATATCTCGCGCGCGAGATAGATGGCTCCTGGTGCCTCGTTCCGATCGCTTTTAGTACCTACTCCGCGAGGGAAACAGGCCTATGCCGTGTGCCGGTACCATCGAGAACGTAAGAAGACAGCCCGAGAATATCCAGCCTATTTTTGACTCTGCTTCCCTTTTCTCCTCGGGTCAGTGTTCCGCTGGTTCACGAGATGCAAACGACGCCATTGTGCACACTGGTTTTTCGTTGTACATACCTTTTCCCACTTTGTCACACTCTGTTTACTCTCACTGTTCTATATTGTTTATTAGGTTCGAAAAGCGATACCAAATAAAAATTAGAACCTGCTTCAAACTCCTTGTTTACGGTGTGCACAATAGGTTACAGCTGATTTTCCAATGACTTGATAAAAATTACTTTGATAAAAACACCCCAATCTAACTCTTCAATATTCATACTTCGAGGAAGCAACAATGAATCGAAAAGCGATACCAAATAAAAAAGTGAACCTGCTTCAAACTCCTTGTTTACGGTGTGCACAATAGGTTACAGCTGATTTTCCAATGACTTGATAAAAATTACTTTGATAAAAACACCCCAATCTAACTCTTCAATATTCATATTTCGAATGAGTGTTTCTATCAATCGTGAAATAACAGCCAGTATTTTGGATCTGATCTGAACTCTGCCCCCACTGTCGATTTTCCCATTAGTCTTTCAATCGTGTTCCTAAAAGACGAGCCTTCGGGATGTGACCGTTCTATTTTATCCTTCACAGGGTGAGTGCAACTGAATCTGAGAAATCGGAAATATTCGAATTCTTGGGAGAACGCAATCTCAGGGAAGATCTACCTTGTTAGTTTGAGTCAATTCTTCCAGGTTATGAGACTGCTTTCAAAACAATCCAGAGCAGAGAACACGTGCAATGCAATCCACATGAACACTTCAGCATTCAATCGCAACCACTTCGATTTTCTCGTTTCACTCGAAACTCGAATAAACACATTTGTTTTCAGAGTATTACTCAAAGCTACGTCGCTTATTGTGAGCTGCTTCTGAAAATGCAGCTTCATAACCGTCTTTCGGATATGCGATTGCATCTCATTCGAGCGTGGGAGCGAAGTACGGGAAGGAGGAGGCAAAGTAATTCTTAAGACGTTGCCGCAGCTGCGAGAGGGGCTCAGCGTGTTTGCGAGCAAATATTTCGCGGAGATAAAAATTCACGAAGCGCGCGCGCCCGCACCAGAGACAACGGGGCGAAGAGAAGAATGAGATTCGCTGTCGTTCACCGGTTGGGCCCGACAACCTCAACTTTTTTCCTTTATCCTCCATCTTTTTCGTTGTCCCGAGTATATTACATTTTTTCTTCAATATTATGTTGTGGTATTCTTGAAATATCCCTTTAGAGCGGCTCATTTTGTCATCGCACAAACAAATTTGGGGGCGCGTGACATTCAATATTTTTGATGGGAATGAATACACCGTAATCGTGGTGTGTCTCATGTATTTATTCCATCAGATCATTGTCCACGTGTAAACTGATGGGCTATACCCACTACAGCATCATTAGCATTTTTTAATTTTTTAGTGCGTTTCTAGAGGCAACAGTCCCTTAGTATCGAAGTTGCCCGTTGAATGGCACCAAAGAATACTAAAAAAATAAAAAAAAAGATCAAAGAAAATTACCAGTGGTTCCGGAGTGGATAGCCTCTCGATGTAAACTGTATACAAAAAGAAATCACTCGATAAACATTCGATTTAAGCTACGTCATAAATTATTCCACAAAGTAATTCGTATTGAAATTGGAAGTAGAGATAATGTCTATCGCCAGTGAAAAATAATGAAGATACTCATCATGAATAGTGTACGCATCAATTTTCTATTCAATACTTTACCACAATCGATTATCGTATATTTCCATATTATTCATTGAAATTTCAGCTCATGGTCAGAAGATCCATTTTGAACAATTCGAATAAAAGCGATGAGTATTGAGAATATTGTCTGTTAGTTTTATCAAGAATCCCAAATAAACCATTTGACGAGCTCCGGGGATGGAAGAAGAATGAAGCCTTTTGTTGGGATGAATTTTCCTCGGCCATCGATTAGAGAACCTCATTCCAATTTACGAGAATCGAAAACAGCCAAGGAATGATCGCTTTCTCATTTCCAACCACTTTTTCTCGTATGCTATTCTTTACCAGCTCACATTTAGAAGATTGTAAAGAATGATGACCTCTTTCACTCAACCAAGAAGTTCTTACATTCATTTTTACTACTTGAGGAGGTCAAAAACTAGACAATATCTGCATCGTACAATACACACACACACAATCGATACGTTGGTTGCTATTATAAATTTCAAATGTACCAGGGCCATTGTAATCGTATCAACCAGCTGATTACTCATTGATATGATCGATAGGTATAGACATTTCATCTCACTACCGCTCGATCAATTCAAATTTACGCCATTCCAGCAATTATTTATGAGTGATGGTCGTTCGCTTTCCTCATTAATTCATGAAATATTTTCATGAAAATCCATCAAAAACACAGGACGAAACACTGGCTGATTGTCAACAGTATAGATCGACAATAATTGACTGGTGTCTCCCGCATCGAATTCACTCGAAACAAATAATATTGATCAACAGCAAGCCACCACTTTCTTAATTACAACCAACCTCGATATAAGTGTTGCGACATCTTCGAGCGATACAGGCTGGGAAACGTTGCGAAGCAAGCCGCACACCTACGTATACCGTGCGCGTCACTTGAAACTGGACATATATCCCTACCGTGTTAATTTTTTTCGCATAGATTTTAGATGGAGGGTTTATGGGAGGGGTCTTACCTCTCGGCACCCCAGAGAGCCGAGTACGACCCTCACTGCACCGAGCGCAAGACCTTTTTTTATTGCTTTAGCGCATCAAAGTCAAAAAGTGCTAAAATACTGCAATCTCATGATCAGTGATTCTTTGTCCTGATCAAAGCGAATTTTGAACGGTGAAAATCGGACAATATTTGCGCATTTTGACCGATTTGAACCACCAGCTTTCCAATTCTCGCACTGCGGGTTTACTACATGTAATCGACTAATATTACAATGATTTACCTAACACTATCTCAAGCTTCTTAGTACAGTTAATACTGAAAATTAAACTGAAAGTAATCGACTTTGATAGGGGAAAATCGAAAATTAAAAATTAAAAAATGTTTTTTACGTATTTTTTCTTGATAAATTCTTCAATATTCTTAAATAGATGTTGTTATCCATGAGTTATTACAATATGTTTAAAGAAAAAATTTGTTAAACACGGGCAATTTTTGAATCTCAATTATTCGATTTTGATCGATCAAAGTCGATCACTTTTGAATTAGAAAAATCTACCGAATAATTTTGTTAGTAATCTCATTACTTGTGAATGTCAGGATCTTTACATTGACTTTCGATGCTTAACCGCGACTATTGACGAATTTATCAAGGAAAAATATGTATTCAATTTTCGATTTTGCCCTATCAAAGTCGATTACTTCCAGTTTAATTTTCAGTAGTAACTGTATTAGGGAGCTTGAGATAGGGTTAGGTAAATCATAGTAATATTAGTCGATTACATGTAGTACGAGAAGTGGAAAGCTGGTGGTTCAAATCGGTCAAAATGCGCAAATATTGTCCGATTTTCACCGTTCAAAATTCGCTTTGATCAGGACAAAGAATCACTGATCAATCAATTAAAAAAATTGAGGTTGCAGTATTTTAGCACTTTTTGACTTTGATGCGCTAAAGCAATAAAAAAAGGTCTTGGGCTCGGTGCAGTGAGGGTCGTACTCGGCTCTCTGGGGTGCCGAGAGGTAAGACCCCTCCCATAAACCCTCCATCTAAAATCTATGCGAAAAAAATTAACACGGTAGGGATATATGTCCAGTTTCAAGTGACGCGCACGGTATACATTCTCGCGTGGTGATCGGCGAGCGCGCATCTTTGTATTCATTAAGACATAGCCAGTATCTCGAAATAATTCGCTCGGTCGCACTCGGAGGAGGATAGAGTCGAGGGAGGAGGAATTTCCTTTTTCACTCGATCGATTTTTGTCGCGCGAGCGCGATGTGCTGCTGGCAGTCGGGGTTAATCGAGTCGACAGGGCATTTTCATGCGCGCGTGGGCGCGAGACGCCTTAGATTCCGCGCGCGCGGCGGCGGAGGGAGCCGCTGCCGCCACCGCCGCGCCGCCGGCGGCTATCGATCGCGCGGGATGCGCGCCGCCCGGGAGCCAGCGCATGCAGCAGCGCCGCTGCAGCGCGTGTACACGCGCTCGCCCCCGCGCGCGACTGGTCGCCCGATCTTTCGTCGCCCCCGACTAATTGCACACTGCTATGCGCGCAATGTTATATACATTCATATCGATTCGGCTTTTTCGGCGGAGCGACCGCGCGCCCTGCACCTCCCCCGCGACGACCGGCGTGTTTATCCACGCGTGCAACCCCCGGCGGATTCGCGAGCGGATTGCCAGCCGCCGGGGAGATTCTTTCTGGGTCACTATTGGGGCCGACGGGGCTTTCCTTCCTAGGCGGAAATTCGAATTCAACCTCTGGCGCTCGGATCGCTCGTTAGTTGGGGGATTACGTTACCTTAACGAGCCGCGCGTTCTTATGATGGAGTGTTTCAATTTTTCCCGGCCGCGGAATGAATTCGCCGCTCGCGCGCGCGCGCGAGCCCGGGCAACAAAGTTTTGATGAAATTCACGAGACCGTGCGGGAAAATCCCGACTCGAGCAAAGGCGGTCACATCCCAGCGCGCACGAGATCTTCGCTGTGCTCTCGCTTAGTCCGCGGCCCGATCTGATCGCCGGCAGCACCAGCCTAGTCATGTGAAATGAGCTCCAATGAATCAATCCGCTAAACATTGCCCCCCTGGAGCGCGAGAGCACGCGGAGGTGAAGGGAAACAGCCGGGGGCAGGGCTCCTCCCTAGCCACGCCGCCACCGCCGCCGCCGCCGCCCCTACGCTCGGAGTAGAAGCACAACTTTACGAGAGAGATCCTCTATTTTTTTGCTCGCTTTCTCAAATTGCTTCGCCTCGTCCAGGCAACTTAGTGTTGGTTTTTCCCTCGAGGTTGCGCAAGACAAGAGAGCCTCCGTAAAAATTGGAAATTATTCTTCATGCCCGTATATCCCGCCGTCTTCTTCTGTGGACTCAAGCCTCTATTTAACCTCTATCCGAGTATATGTATCATGTGCAGCGCCGCAAACTTTGCTTTCCTTCTCGCTCACCCTCCCCCCTGCCGCTCCCCCGCCGCCCCTCTCTGTTCCCCTTTCTCTTCGCTTCTTCTCGGAGCCGAGTTGAGGATCTGCAAATACACGTCGAGATAGCGCATCCCTCTCTCCCTCTCTCTCTCTCTCTCTACCTCAATGTCTGTGTGGCTGGTTTAATGCGCTTTCCTCGACGTGGATTGGGAAATACAATTTGCCTGTTTAATGTTAACGAGAGTTATCTAATAAAATATTATTGGAGTCCCGATAAGTGCGGACAGATTTGGATGGACTTTATGATGGATGTAGGGGTTTGGATCGAGTGGGCGGATTCAAGGAGGGAAGAATAAAATCACGAGACCAAATTATCACTTATTTCGAAATGTTCCAAGAGATCTATCGGGTTTATTGTATATTCTATAACCACGAGACAAGCATGAAAATAATCAAGCATGCAGCTACTTTATTGTACATGCGGTAAGCTAAATTTATTCTCCGCTGCTCAAATGCAAATTTAATGGGCTGAGTCCATATAGTCCGCCGTGTAATACCTGTAGACATAATTAATTCAGGGTAATGTCAATGCAAACATTTTTCAAATTACCCATTAATCTTCGTGATCCGTCGATTTTTTAATCCTATCCACCCCGATATACCGTTACGAGAGTTCGGCGAAACGTTAATCGATCGAGAGGACTTTCGGATACACAACGCTGAATTACATCGCGATCGAAACGCGTAACCGCGGACAAAACGAACGGCCAACAATGATCGCGAGACGTTGAAGTTGGCCGCATGCTTCCTCGAGTCACACACTCAATCTCCGAGATCCCGGCGCGTACAGCTCGAGAGTCGCGTACTTCACACTCAAGGATCCTCGAGAATCTATCAACCGCAATCAATTAACATCCCCGAGTCTCTCCGTTCGGCGCGCTCCAGCGAAAAACAACAATTAACGGGACGTATTGTCGAGCGGGGGTCGCGCGGCACGACGCTAAGTATGAGGAGCGCGGGTACTCGAGTCGGGGGGTAAAATTTTCCAGCACCGCAAGCGTCCTTTTGAACCACCGAGGCACTTGTCGGCCGCAAAAAGTGACCGCAACGAGTCGCCGCGAACAGAGGAGAAAGGGCGCGCTACAACAAAAACGAACAGGCCGGCTCGGGCTCCGGAACGGAGGAGGGCGCGCGCGGGCGTCCGCGCGAAAACGAGAGACCGAGAAAGAGACAGAGAGAAATAAAATGGAGCACGCGCGGCATCATTGTTATTCGTGGTACATTGAAACGGTTCCCGCGCTAACGCGTCGCGCGTTTGAATTTACCCTTTTTCGCCTCGCCTCGCCCCTTCCGCCCCTGACCCCCTTGACCCCTAGCCCCCCCGCCCTCGCCCTGCAGCTGGCCGGAGGACATAATATTCAGCGCGCGGTAAGCGGCCACCGCCTCCCGTAAATCCTCGGCGCGCGCCGGGGCGGATACAGTTTTAAATACGAATGGCCCCTAAGTGAAAATGAAGGTAGGCGAGAGGGAGAGAGAGCAGTCGAGGGTGAAAAAGCGGAAACCCGGGCCGAAAGAACTTGTATGAAATTCATTAGTTTCAGAGGGTCGCCTCTCCCGGCTGCACCGCACGATTTTCCATTAGCTCTTTGTGACGTTCGACCCGCGGGAGCGTGTTGGCCGTATAACGAGCGCCGCGTGCTCTCGCGAGTGCAACGGAGGAGGAGGAGGCCTCGTGAATCGTATTTTTATCGTCCGGCTCTGTCCGCGCGCGCCGTTCGCGAATTATCCCCGCGTGTTCGAGCGGTGTAAACACCGCGTTTATATTGCCAAACTCGGGTTTTGCCGTTGTGAAGCAATAGTGGCGACCCGAATCTTCGGCTGTCGTTGGGACATCCATATAGTTTGCTCATCCGCGTTCTTTCGGATCCATCCGGTGTAGTAGCACTCGTAAAATCACATGTCGCGCGAATACACGACCTCGTTGCGTACGTTAGCTTTTAAGATTCCATCGAATCATTCACGAACGAACGGTCATCTCTCATATCTCATGACGATATGTCATGACGTGCAAGTTTCGTCCACTTCCAACACTGCCAACCTTCCCATGGTAATTCTTCCCCCAACCTGGAGGAGTGCACTAATGTTTTTAGCCCCCGCGTATTGAATCACTTTTTGCTGCCCTATCGGTGGTTATTACGAGTGACGCAGTGCAAAAAGTGAAAAGGTACGGAAAAGTGCCAGGTGAATCGTACGTGTGCTCCCTGCTTTTCCCTCGCTTCCTTGGCTGTTTTTTCCCCCCTGTGCCTCCACCCTCCGTCTCGCGCAGCCATATATATGTATATCGTGTATATACGCGTATATAACTGAAAATAAACCAGGGAGACTCTGGGGGGCGCAGGGAAAGAGAGGAAAAGGAGGGAGAAAAGAGGGCACGTAGATGGAGGGAAAAAATGAAATCTCACAGGCAGGAAGCCAGAAAGTGACCGGTGGCGCAGCAGCATGTGCACTGGGGGTGTTCATTTTTATCAGCCCCAACCGGAATTTGCATGAGAAAGAAGCCTCTCATAAGTGAAATTTATGAATATTTCCCGGGGATTTTTTCTCCCTCGTCTATGCGAGCGCGACGAGTGTGCGCGCGCGTGCGCCACGAGACGGACACGCACGCGGAAGCCCCGCGCACAGGGCGACGACACACGTGCGCGACTGCGCCAGCCCGGAGAAATTTAGACAAACTAATTCAGCGTATTAATACGCGGGTAATGGCCGAGTAGCCGGGCGTACGATGAAAAATGAAGGATTCAGAGGGCCGAGGGACGCGGGGGAAAAAAATGAGAGCCACTTCATTCTCTAGCCCACGTCTTGATAATTATTTTAGCGGCGCGAGCGGCGGGCCACCGGGCGTGATTAACGAGAGCCCACTTCCTACCAAACGATCATGAATCATCGCCGCTGATCTCGCCGGAGAATAAAAATCCGCCGAGAGGATGTACGCCCCGTGCACCCTACGACAGAACACGGGCTCCAGCCAATTACCGTCAGCTTTTAATAAGTGTAATTTAACCGGTTTATGCTTTGTTATCTTCCGACTATGGCTTCACTTATTGCGAGACGCGGCCAATCGACGGTTACGGCTCTGGTAACGATTACGGCTTTGTGAAAGATACTGACGATTTTATTCTTCAATTCTTCCATCCGGTCTGTGCCGTATCAGTTACAACTGACCGGGAAACGATATTCAAAGACAAAGAGAAATTCGTGCAATATTTTGTACGTGTCATAGTTAGAGTATTTTATTTGCAAATGCCTATTTTAATCTTATATTGCTTGTACGTGAAGCAATGTACAGACCTAAAATTTTAAATGTACTGCCGTATAATTGAGATCCAGAAGGTTAGTTATATAGAAAAGAAAGTTCGAAAGAAACTACACAACTGTTAGCTGCAACGAAAAGTTACGCGGAAAGCGATTAAACAAATTTATCGTGTTGAAAAAGAAACATTAAATCTAGTTTCGAAAAGTAAATAATGATGATAAGTATGTTCTCAACTCTGATACTTTATTCCAAGAAAATAACTGGGATATGATGCATTGTGATTGAACCTTAGTTTCTATGCTGTTGTTTTGTCTGTCTCTAAAACGAAGTCTGCGAGTGTGCTGGTCAGGTAACAAATACAGCGGCAAACTCCATAATTTCGAGGCACTTTCAGGAAGCTTCCACTTCTGCAACCGTAGTTCCACTTGTAAATTTCTGTTCGAAACCGATACACGCCCCAGGCTCTAAATAGAATATAGTGGAAGACTCGAATCGTTGTCTGCTCCATCACTTTCTTCGTTTCCCATTCCGCTTCGTCTCTCCCAGAACTGCAACAGAGAAAAAGATGAAATGGTCTTGAATTTGAAAAGTGATCGCTCTACCTTTGGACTGCATGAATGTTTTACTTCGACCATTACTGAATAAGGATATTCTATGATAAAAACACGCGTATTGTGTCATGTCAAAGATTATTTGTTGATGAATATTTTGAAATACCTAGTGGGTTTGATTCGTTTGGGGAAACAGAATACATATATTTGCATCGCAGAATTTAAACTCAATTACGTTCGTCTATATTTCTCAGCTAAACGCCAGTAGTCTCTAGTAAGATGAAATTATAGTCAGATTCGGGATAAAATTCAGTAGACTCTAACCTCGGGAAAGATTTTCTATAATAAAACCTTGTTCAATTAATCAATACCCCTCAATTTCTCTTGATTAACAAAATCCATATCGATTCTCTTTCTCCTTCTTGAATATTACCAGTAAGCCTGAGCATAAAATATATCAAGATCAACCTTAGGTTTTACAGAGAAAAACAATTTCCAAAGTTTTCCATTTGATAATACCAAGTACAAAAAAATTTACAAATCTTTAGAATTATTCTCATTGAATAAAAAGCGAACAAACTTTTCTTTTTTCTTCTTGGAGTACGCAAATGACTCGAATTGTATGAGCTATTCATATTCTCGATAGTGAAAATATCCTCCAGCTGAAAAAACCCTTAGTAGGTTTCTTTGCAAGCTCCATGATTCTCGAGGCGATGTTTTGAATAATAATTTTCTACCTTTCAAACTCTTATCTTCATTTTTTCAGAATGCAGTTATGGAGAGTACTAAATATTTCCTGGGAGAGAGAAACATTTTCTTTCAGTTTTACAACCTTTTCCTCCATAAAAGTACCACGTGGAGTGATCTTCTTTTAAAACTCGCATCGACAAAACGGAACTTCAAATAAACACTTCCTTATCTATTATTCTCCATTCGTACCATAAATAACTCTTGAAAGGAGGGAATAAGTGAAAAGACATGGAAAAGTCTTAAAATCAATTATAAATATGAAATTTATTGATTGAACTTCTTTTCTTACGCAATTTTGTGATTTAGTCATATTTTTTCAATTCCTTTGGGCCGCGTATTACGAATCTTTGAGAGGAACTTGTTGTTTCCGCCTGAAAAATGTTGATATGTGATATTGATGGTGATATTAATGTATGAATTATAATTTTGTAAATATACGTTTGCTCAAATATATAATAATGCTCGAATTGACTTTATTCGCATGGAACGTAATCACAAAGAATGTATCCCTAGGAAAGAACAATGTAATGTGTATTTCCTAGTCCGTCCGCCGTGTCACGGATTTCAGAGTCAATCCCGGGGGCACAGGTGTTTCTTCTTTTTTAAAATCACGACATGGCAGTGGAGAGGCTATTTGTGGGGGAACCGGCCACCAGGAAAACATTCCAATTTCATTCATTTTTTATGTTAGCAACGCTGGTTACTAGGAAAAGTTTATCGTATCGGCAGATCATGTACGACAGTTCAAGCAAATGGACGTTTTTTCTTTTCCCCCTTCGTCCATTCAATTTTCCCGCAATTTTTCTGTGAATGAAAAAACTCACGAATTATGTATCGTGGTCCTCTGCGCGATTCTCACGTGAGTTTTAAAACTCTCAGGGAATCATTTTGAATACGTCGAGAGCTCGAGTCTGATTCGTTCACGCGATAACCGCGAAGCATCCCAACACTAAGTTCAGCCTGATAGAGTGTCTATTCAAATACCGTCTAGTCTATTCTTATTGCCGCGCGAGCTTTTGGGATCGATTACGGAGAAAATCACCCCGGCATAATGAAGCGGATCCGTGGAGACGCAGGTGCTGACCCGAGCTAGGTTGCAAATTTTCACACTCGGAGTTTTGGAAAAGTGGTTTACGGGGCTACGAGTAGAAAAAAAACGCTGATCCTCTTAGCGTGCCATGTTTGCGTGAGTCGCAACTACTGTCCCTCTAATGTATTACCGACTTATCTGCTTCATTTCCCAAAGTAAGTTAACGGTTAATCAGCTTATGGACCTTCGAGTCACCTTTCCTACTCTTGCGCGATCAGGACCCATGTAGCTCCGGAGTTCAGTAAATCAATATCTGGCCCTGTTCCCATCAACCTATAATGAAAATAGAAGTTCCTCAAGTTTATCGAAGTGTTTGGAGACTATTTGCCGACCGGTTCGAATAACTATAAGATTGTACATTTTTTGAGTCACACAACAATTTCAATGTGACCCGAATGATTTCAGCCGACAACCCATGACTCTTAACTAGCAATTTATAAAAACCTGTATACATCAAGTGAATTCATAAACTTGCGAATCGGGTCATAGATCCGTCAAAATAGATATTTGACTCAGCGATATAGATAGATATTAGAGTCAGCGTGTGCCTCTGAAATGTTGCTGCATTGAAGCTCGTATGATGAAACTCGCTTGAGTGGGAGAACTGGTCTGAGCCGCTGATATGGACGCATAAAAATGCAGCTCCTCGGATATCAGAGCTCGCGAGTAAGAATCGAATCGATGAGCCAGCAAGTCCTCTTGCCCTCTCTCGCGTGGTTCGAACTGAAAAAAAATCTCAATCTCGGCGCCTACGTGGGCTCGAGGGGCTGTTCGGGTAAGCGGCGGGTCGTGCGCGACGCGGTCATTTCGCCGGGCCGCTATAATGCACAATAAACTCGGGTCACGTACAGCTGGACGCCGATAAGTCCGTAACGGTTGCCGAGGGCGAGGCAAATGTTTAACGACTGAATCGTTTGGCCGATCGCGAGAGTGGCCCGAACAAAGCACACGGGGGCGTTAGCCGGGCCGTCCACACCGGCGGCCGGGGGTCGGGACCAGCGGAATCGGGCGTTAACCGGGCTTAAGAGCTCCGAGAGTGCAGGGCTTAACGCATGTGCACTGCTCCAGCCGCGCCACTGTGTCACGGTGTAAATCTACGTTTACTTGCGCTAAGACCCCCGGACACTTGCCGACGTCGCTCGCTCTGCCTCCTCATTAAATATGCACCGCTTCTTTCAGGCTCTCCCCCCAGCCCGCGAGTGTGTGTGTGCGGCTCTCATCCGATACGCTCGGCTCCATACACGCGATCGTGTATCATTAGCGAGCACTCGAAAAGTTACCGACTTGCCATATGAGGCTTGTCATAGGTAGGGCATCGTGTATTAGTATACACACTCGGTATACCGTGTAATCGTTCTGTCTTTTCAGCCGACTGCCCTTTCAAACGAATGAGAACGTCATTCGGCGCCGGAGACTTAGTCTTTCATGAGCTTCAGTAAAATGTGGGGTAATCCGTTGGGGAAAAACTCATTAGTATATTCATCGAGTCGTTCTACTGACAAATAGCTCCAATAGAGGTAATAGTTCAGTGATGTAGCGATGTTAGAATTTTTTTCTCACCAATGCCCATAAATTCTCAGAAAAACAAAAACTACAACAATTCTCCAATAAGATGATTCTGTATATTTATAGACATAATCCATAGATGTATGAGGCCAAAATTGTGAACTCAATGTGAAGAATAAGATCACGTATATATGTTATCATTTATCTTTGTCGCAAGTATAGAATCTGACGTATGGCGACGATTGAAAATACTTCACGCAATATCAGTCGACTAAAAGCCCATTAGTATTGGTATTGAGAACAATGTTTGCAATGATGCCGTCGTTGCGGTAAGCCGCGGATCACTATCGAAAAGATTACAGACGATTCGCGTACGTGCGCGCTTGCAAATAGTAGTGCGAGCACAAACTCACAAACGAGCAAATACGCATAAGCGCTTATTGCGTTCTCTTTATCTGTCCGTATACAGCTGACCGTAATTGTGTGTATGGGTACGGGGGTACGGGTGTAAATAAAGTTCAATCGAACTTGTATTGAACTATTATAGGTTAGAACCCTTGCAACCTTCTCTGTTGTTTGCTATTCTGTTTGCCCGCTTCCCGAGCCTCGAAATAATTATGGTCCAGTCTGAGGTTCTAGTGCAACGCAATTAATTAATCCGTTCAATGCCTTCGCCCTTAACATATTAGAACATGGCATAATCCCACCGTTTCACCAAACTTACACCAAAGTCACGCTATAATCGATAGAGTTATTCAACTTCATAATGAATAGACTGACGTTTCAATAGAGAATAGAGCTTCATAGAGGGCGGTTGGGCGCAAATTAAAATTGGTAATCAAAATCAGTAATTTAGGGAGCCGAAACATGACCAGCAAGCCGGTACTCTCAGGCCTGGTCTCGATTCTAACCTCGACGAGCTTTGCCTCGCTACCCGGAGGATGGCAGGCGTCGGTTCGAGTATATGGGAACGAACAATAATGAGCTTGAAATCGAATCCCAGAATAAGATACACGGGGAAACTCAAAAAAAATGGGATCAATTCAAATGACTAAATTCAAATGTTAATTTAGTATTTTCATTCAACTTAATTTCCACGTTTGTCACAAGCTAAAAGTTAGTGAGAAATCTGAAATCGGCGTGAATTGCTTGATTGTGAATGCGAAATGGAAAACTCTCGCTTGTACGAAGGTCTAGGACATATTCATTTCTCCACAACTGTTTTTTCTCTATCTTATTTCCTTGCATCTTAGAGACATTGTAACCTTCCGTAACTATATCCTATCGCGTAATTTAGTTTCAAGCATGAGATGATCCTATGGAATGGGATACAAATGTACAATACAAATACAAATATGTCACTCTCTCGTTCAGGATCCACGAATCCTCGTGCAATTCTTCGCGTTTCAAGTCCCCCGTTTCTTCTCGGTTCTTTTTCAACAGCCGTAAGCAAGATAATGATCATGGGCTGGAGATCCAACAGCTCGTCAGAGTGGCTCTTAATTCTCCGGCCGTCTGCCGGTATTTTTGCCGTGGCCCACGGCACTGGAGAGTCCTGAAGAGTGTTGAGGAGCTTAGATCACAAGTCCATCGCGCAAAATAAGAGTATTGCGCGCTAACAAACAAACATTGAACGCTATGCTCGTTGAGCGAGCGCCACTGAGAATTTCCACCGCACTCGCGTTCGAAGCGGCGAGGCGCTAACGATTATTACTCCTCCGGTGTCATGAAGCTATGGAATATCTCGGGCCCGCGTTGAGGCGAGCCCCGAGCCCCGGGCATTACTTATTGACGATGCGAAAATTGAAACGACCCGACAAAGAAGATTCGATACCGCGCGACGTTGCGGGGCAATATGTATATATATACGGCGGGTGACTCGCATTGAAGGCGTTGATACAGCTCGGCCCCTTTAGAATCAACCCTGCCGCTTTCATTCAACCCTCTGCACACTTGTGTGTGAGAAAAGGAGACTGACGACGCTTTTCTGCAGGGTCAGACGCGCGGTCAACACGCCGTGGCTTTTGTTCGAGAACCCAATGCAGTCCCTCTCCTCCTCCTCCTCCCCCTTCTCTTTCCACCGCCCTATGCCCCTCTCGCTCTCACTCCCCCTCTCTCTCTCTCTTTCTCACTCTTTCTCGACGAATCTATGCAGCCTCTTCGTCAGCATTGTCTAAACATTTTAGTGCGCTCTAACGTTTTACCCTTTCAAAGGGAATTCCTGGCATACTTTCAGTCTATTTTACGGTCAATTTAAATGAGAGTGTATTTGTAGTGGTGATGAAAGTTTCGCGATCCCCGAGTGTGTGTGTGTGTGTATGTGAGTGCGAGAAGAGGGTGCAAGGAAGAAACAGAGAGAAAGAGAGGGGGGAGGGGTGAGAGAGAGGAATAGGGAGTGAGAAAAGTATTTGGGGTGAATAACGAAGTTTCCCTGTAGAGCGGGCATCAAAGTATTTTCCCCCGAGGAAATTCATTATTAATTCTTGCTGCTGTTGCTGCCGCTGCTTTCTGTGGAGTATAGCGGAAAGAAGCCACCGTCGCCAAAACTAGATTTAAACCACCAGGGCTATAAAAATTTAATTAGCTACAGTCTTCACGCACTCTGTAACTCGAAATAAGCTACGAAAAGTTTTGGCTTCATTTAAGACTGGCATCGGATAATGGATGCTTCCCCACGGCTTTGTGAGTTCTTTTAATCTTTCTCTGCTTCACTGCGAGAAACTAATACGTATAACTTGTAGTGTCAAAGAATTTCTGTCGAACTCTCGAGTCTGAAAAAGCTCACTCAACTTACTCAGAAATTCAAATATATTTGAGTAGATGAAAATTAGATGTGGTCATCATCTCTTCTCGATATTTAAAATTCAATATTCGAATATGATTACATTGTCAACGTTATTCAAAAAACAAAAATTAAGTTCACAAGTATTGGATGATAATCTACTCAGAGTATATTTGTAAAAAGTGCAAGTATCGAGTAGAATGCAGTAGAAAAAAATAAACGTCCACTCGGGGTATACGGCTCTCTCAGCATCACAAACGTTCCTCGTAAAAATCACCATAAATAGCAATCAACTTAAGCAAGTATGTTTGATGATAATCTCATGTCCGTCCCGGCGATATTCTTTACCGCGCCCTAAAGGGGAAATATCCCCCCGCAGTGGTCGCGCGCGCCTACTGATCGTAAAATCAGCATAATTGGCAATAAGGCCGCGTCATGTTTCTCGCCGGCGGTGCGGTGGCCAATAATCATTCGAACGATTTCTAGTTCGTGGGCCGCAATTTTAATCAAGACATTTCGCTCGCTTCGCACGCGCTCCCGTTAGCACGCCAACGAGGACACCGGCACTGACACGAGGAAGAGGCGGGGAGGAGAGGCAACGGAAAAACCGCAAGACCCGCGCGATTCAGCTCGCTCGATTCGTATATATACATCCCGCTTGCGGAATTTTCGGGCCGAGCTATGCGCAATTCAGGCATTTGCGTGCGCGCCTGCGACACGCTGTTAAACCGATTATTCGGTGGAAGAACGCTAAACAGTCGACGGTCAGTGCAAAGGCATTGCTCAGCCGACAACTACAATCACCGGGGATTTACGCTCCCGATTCGTGTTCGCTTCCGATCTTTGATCCTTTTCTCTCTCTCTCTCTCTCTCTCTCTCTCTCTCTCTCTCTCTCTCTCTCTCTCTCTCTCTCTCTCTCTCTCTCTCTCTCTCTCTCTCTCTCTCTCTCCCTCTCGGAAGTTTGTGTTCTTTGGAAAAATTCTCGTCAGCTTGTTCCAATGCGATGCAGTCATTACTTTTCAGGGATCTTCAGAATATCAAGCTAGTTTCAGTCAGTAAATATCATCAATTTACATTGACCGTTTCCAATCGATCGTTTAAACTATACAAGATTATTTTATTTCAAGTATAATAATCGAATATTCTAAAGTTTTCCTCTAGAGAGAATATTGAATTATAGGTTGATTACACATGAAGCACACATTGCATAGTTTTGTAAAAGAGCACGAACGCAAAAACTCGAAGAATGAATATGGCAACGTGATATTACACTTAACGCAATTGGCCGATTGATTAGCTGGATCCTCGAAAAAATCTGAAGTGCCCTTATCATACTCGCTTACGCAGAGCTTTGCATGTGAATACCCGAGTAATATGGAAACGAATGCACAGACTATTGACACTGTCGATGGTTTCCTATATTTACTCCACTTGAGCCAGTACCGCTGGATAACGCTACTGCAGTTGCTGCCCCTCTGCAATTTAATTTTAGTCCCGATCCAATTGGAAATATCTCTGTAACGGTAGGCAGCGGCTCCAATGGGCGATCGATACGAATATAACGAGCTCGATTAGACAGCATTGAATAGGGATAATGCTTCTCCAGGTATTATAGAGTTAATAAGATACACTGATCAAACTTGATAATATCATTAGGTCAGTGATCAATTGAGATTGGATATGATCAGCCAGAGCTAATTGTACTGGTCCAAATTTTCCGATACTAACGATAGTTGACGATTGCACAATCATCACACCTCATGAATTGAATTGCTTTTTTGGAAATTCAATATATTCAATTGCCAAATAGAGCTGGTTATTGAATACCAGGTGGTTATTAAATATTTTATCGGGAGTCGGCGGGCAGCTTGAGTAACTATTCATGTTACTGCATCAGTTAATAATAGCTTCTGTTACTGTGGATTTTTTTTACGAATCAATGATCATATCGACCTACTCGAATGCCCAATAAAACCATGGTAATCAAACAAAACGAAATTCATTATTTACACAGGGAGTGTTAATTCTCAGTAAAAACTTTCCGGTATTGATTCATTGATGCATGTACAGTACGGATCAGAACCCTCGCACTATTCTACCAACGACTGATGACAAATGTACTTCGAAACCTCCACAGACCGAGTGAAAATTGCCACGAAATAACAGTTGCTATGTGCTGTCTGTTTGTAGAAATGTCGGAAGGTGGTCGGAAGCATCCGGTGCTGGTATTCATCCACGGGGAGAGCTACGACTGGGGGACTGGCAACACGTACGACGGCTCAGTACTGGCCAGCTACTCGGACCAGGTGGTGATCACGCTCAACTATCGGCTGGGCGTGCTGGGCTTCCTTAACGCGAACGTCTCGCCTCACACGAAGGCCAGGGTGGCGAATTACGGGCTGATGGACCAGATCGCCGCCCTGCACTGGGTCCAGCAGAACATCGAGATGTTCGGAGGCGACCCGAGCAACGTGACCCTCATGGGCCAAGGCACCGGCGCCGCCTGCGTCAACTTCCTAGCCATTAGCCCCGCCGTTATGGCCGGTAAGAATAAGCTCGTTAATCTCCGAGATTAGCCGCTCGAGCCCGTCCCCGATGTAGTTAAGTGTTTTCCCCGAGGTACGGTAGACTTCGATTGCTTATTCCTGAAGGGGTCTGTTGCGGGCTGTCGATCACTCCGAGCTAAAGCGAGTATCCGAGCTCCGCCGTGGTTTGGCCGATATTCGCGGTTATAAGAGTGGAGTATAATCCGTCGGGTATAATGATGTTTAGGGAAATTTAGTTATCGGTGATTATGGGTTCAGAAACTCGTGGCTCGATTAGTGGAAAATTACGGGTTTTATTTATACGATCGAAATCATTATAGATCGCGACAAATTTTCTTTTTTCTATCCGTACAAGTCACGAATCATACTGATGGGGAACATGAAAGCGCAGAACCGAAGCCATGCGCCTCCAAGAGGTTCCGATTGCACATATTAGTTTGAAGAATTTTTAGTTCCCGTGCACGGAAGCCTAGGGCATTGTGAAAGTTTGGACTTTGGAGCTCTGTTACGATAATTTCAGTTCCACAGCTCGGGAAGCCTCGAGCATAGTGAGACCGGGATCAGAATTAGTAATCATTTCCGTATTCGGTCCGGGAAAATTATACCGAGCATTTCTCCTTTCAAACGGATAGAGTTGAATAACATTGAACGTAACTTCCTTGCTTAAGATTCTAATATACGCATATCCTTTGTCAAAGAACTCATGTATTCAAGATATTTCAAAAGTCAATGAATTGAATGATCAAACTCGAATTTCGAGAATTACATATAATGCGCAGAAGAGACAGACCAAAACCCGTCGATCATATTTTGCGTATCTAGCACGAACGGTGCATGAAATTAGATATACGGAGACACTGACATGGTATGCCTCTCTAGGCACGACACTTTGTCTCCCCGCGAAGTTCGGTGCAAGATATCTCAGTTTCCCCGCGATTCCGCAAGGATCGATTTCATCCTCCTCGGAGACTGTTATATATTCTTGAACTCGCACGACCCAAGAGTCTCGAATGACAAAGCTCAGGTTGTGAATGCCACCCCGAAAACAATATAGCTCCATCAACGACCGACAAGTAACAGAGGGAAAAATCCAAGGCTCGCGTGCGCCCCGATCAAGTTGATTGTTGAATAACGCAGATCAACATGATTACATTAGCTATATAGCTGGAAATTGTACGCGGTTACAGGACTGTTCAAGAGGGTAATCCTATTAAGCGGCAGCGCGCTGTCGTCGTGGGCTGCGGTCGAGGAGCCGGCGTCTTACGCGCTGAAGCTGGCGCACGCGGTCAACTGCTCGATCCCGGGCGACCTCATCAGGGACCATGAGCTGCTGGTTGACTGCCTGCGCGAGAGCAGCCTCGAGGCTCTGATGCGAGCCGACTTGAGGCCACCCACCTTCCTGTCTGCTTTCGGACCCAGCGTCGACGGTGTCGTCATCAAGCCCGACTTCCAGAAGGACCTCCTATCCTACCTAGGACCGGAATTCCAAGGATTTGGGTAAGCATCCGAGGAACATTTATTTATCACTGCGAATAGACCGCGGACGACTATTCGCATCTAAAGTTGAATCCATTTACGAGAAGTGATGGCCTGTAAAGGTGAAGCCAGTTGACTCGTGATTTGATTGGTATAGTCCTAACCATGTTACATGAGTAAGATAGATATAGATATTGAGCAGGGTTACCAGTTGTAGAAAGAAGAGGTTATAGAGCATAGAAGATTGATCGTCTTTGGTTAGGGTAGTCAGTGTCAACAGTAGAAGGAGATAGGGGGGGATCGTGGGTTATGAGATTCTCCAAAGCTGAATGGAAGCGAAATGAATATCAATGTAGGTATTCAAAATTTACATATTGAAATGAATTGATCAATACGTGAAGACGATATTAAAGAAATTCAAGAAAAATGATTAAAATATAATCATGGAGCGTGTAAATGTAGATCGAACGCAGTTCGTTTGAATTTAGCTAGTATTAATAGTCAACGATCTAAAGGCAACCATCCAATGCTGGAAAGTCAGCAGTTAACATTTTTCAAATTACTGGTGAATGAGATTTAATGATCCGTTTGTATTAGAATGAGGTTCGTTAAGACTCTGATTGAAATATTTTCGGAAAGTTCAAACGCGAATTTATTTAAAATCCGTGGAAAACCAGAAACTCGAGATATTATTTTCTCCCAATTTCAAAGCTCAAATAACAAATAGTCCGGGCATCGATCGACAGCGTGAGCGCAGCGATGAATCCCGCGGGGAAACGCAAATGTTTGATGTTCATTAAAAACCGAGAGCAAAGAGACTCGCGAGCACGTGACACGCTCATTTGTAAAAAGTACGATCCGCCCGAGTAGGTCTTTCTCCCACGGGATGCACGAGGAACAAGCGAATTCTTCATACGCGCCAGACAGACGTACGACAGCTCGAGACGTTTGAGTATACGTATATTCGAAATTCCCCACGACGTAATAACGCAGCCAGCGGAGGCGGAACGCGGCTCGGCAAACTCCGTCTTGTAATCAGACAGCATTTAGAAGCTGCGCAGGATAATGCCCGGGGAATATTGTTGGGCGATTGTCGCGGGGCTGCACGTATAGCCTCGCGTCGCCCGCAGGAGGAGCGCGTAAATATAAGCAACAAGCGCTCGAGCTCACATGCTCAGCCGTCGCGCGAGAGCAAATAGAGTTAGACGGCGGATCGAGGGCAAAAAGCAAGGGCGCACCACTTGCGCGCGGGGCACGCCGCGCCTAGTTTGTACACCGCATAGCTAGGCTCCCAACCCTCCGCGCGCGTCGAGTTATTCGGAGAATCGCGCAGCCGAGACTTGCGTCTGCCATACTTGCGCGCGCGTCTGTCCGATATCTTGCCAGCCACTGTCAAACTTCACTTTCTCGAGCGCTGCAGCTATCGACTCGCGCATAATCGTAGTTTACGCGGGAGTTTTGACTGACGCCGGGGCACACAGGCGCAACTCGTCCCCGCGGAATTCGCCGCAGCGATACCCAGAGAACGAGTCGGTCTCGCGTATACGTTTTCTTGTTTTCCCCGGCCCGCAAAAGTTGGCCGCGCACAGATAACTCCACTCGCGGGACATTCGTCACCGGGTTAGAGATGCCGGCACGTGTGCGAATCCAGCACGCGCGCACGCGGATGGATGTTGCGCGACGAGATCGACCGAGCACGAGCAGCATCGCGCAGGGATGGATGGCTCGCCTGCCCTCCTCCCTCGCTCCCGTCGCATTCCCGAGATTCGACCGAGACTCGAATCCCGCTTGTTCGCCGCGACCTGACCGGGATGATACGTGCGCGCTTCGGAGACTCGAGAGCGCTTGTGATTTCGCGTCGATTGACGAATGGCAAATTGATATAGGTTACACGAGAGAAACGAGCCAATAATACTCCCCCCGCCCAGACAAGTGCCGAACGGCAGAATGTGAAATATGCATCAATCTGGCTAATGCATCTACGGGGTAACTTCATAGAGCGGAAACCGGTGTAGCTCCATTAACGTAGAAGCATTATTACCGCGCTGGATCAAGTTACCTTTCCAAATTTCACTGCGTGACATTATGGAAAAAGGCTACGAAACGAATGGCACGCTCTAATGATCTAAAATGTGAGGTTCCATTGGCCGTAAGGGATTTTCGAAATGTAGCTTTAATGATCACGTAAAAGTTGTACAAATGCTAATCATAAATATGTATGGGGCACCCTGAGTCACTCCACACAGTTACCTTCTTGACTCCCTTTGATTTGCTTCAACATTTCTTTGTAGGCTTCTTTAATTTGAAGTTTTCACCACCTTTAAAGGTGACTGAATTTTTATTTAGAATCAAGGACATATAAAAGTAAACAAAACTTTAGAGTGGGCCAAGCTCAATTATTTAATTTGAAAATCACGTAAAATTTATGAAATTGAAAATTTGATGTAATTATTATTTGATATGAAAAAATGGTGCAAACATATCTTGCTAAAATTGGATCTTTTCGCACTATTTGAGGATAAAATGTTTCAATGTTTAATTGAAACTGAATATTATGGACATTTTCAAAAAAACAGTGTTAAATTTTAGTTTTCTACATTTGTGATGAAAAATACTGTTCGTTACTAGATCAAAAGACGATTTCTAGGCACATGTGTTTACCACCCTCACTTTGCTCGGGAGGCAAACCTCCCACATGCCTAGAATTCGTCTTTTGGTCTAGTATCGAAATGTATTATTTCGTGAGGATCCTCATGTTTTGAACTCAAATTATGCGGAAAAATGTAATTTTACCATAACATTTATTTCTATTTTTTATTTTTACTTTCTATAAGCTGATAAATTTGTAAGAAAAACTGTGAACAAAATTTCAGGGCAATCGGACGATTTCTCTAGTTATCGCGCGCAAAAAAAAATATCAGTAAAAATATAAATTTTCTCATATTCCGTAAGATAACTCGATAGAGTAAATAATCTAGCACAGATAGGGGATTTGAACCTCCAATATTAACTCTCAAAGTTTCTTTCAAAATAACTCAAACTTGGAAAACGTCGTGCGTTTGAAATGTGTATGGAAGGATTACCCTTACTCGCAGATTAGCTGCATATATAGAAGAAGTTTGTCGATAGACTTAAATTCACATACGCAATGTTAGCTTTCAACCTAATAGGAGTATTTCCAATAAAAGTGACACTATTATTGGTGATGATTTTTCAGGATTCAACCCAAGAAATCCGAACACGGCGATGCTATTACAAGTAACAATAAGTACGATTTATTATTCGGAGTAACAACGAGCGAGGCTTTGTGGAGATTTGCTGAAAAAGACGTCCAGAAGGGTTTCGAAGGCGAACGGAGGGACCGAATCATAAGGACTTATGTGAGGAACGCTTACATGTATCATCTCACAGAAATATTTTATACGGTAAGTTGAAAGCTACTCTTCTCAATATTTCCCAATCGATTCTGTCAAATGTTTTTCGAAAATATTCAATTGAAAAACCGAGGAAAAAAGTCTACGAAAGTCTACACGGAAAAAAATTTTCTGAGGAAAAGATCAATTTGAAAGCGATTGGCATATCATGGAGATCGTTTGTCAGTGGGATTTTTCACTTGTTGCTCGATTGATTGCTCGGCTCGAAAGCGCTTCAATCGATAATGGTATTCCGAGGATGATCAATTCGGCGAATACGCTGAAATAACACGGCCGAATCCAATATATACAGAATCGCGAGGGGCTTTCGCAAAATGGTTATTTTCGCGATAAAAGCAATCTCTTTTATGATTACCAATCCCCCCAGCTTTACCGAGCCCTCTCGGATTAACCGCGCCGAAAACACATCAACAATAAGTGGAGCACTCGCCTCCCCCGCGCCCGCGCGCAGCACAACAGTTGCATTAGGGAATAAATTAGATAGAAAAAAGTCGGGGGCTGGAAGGCTCACGCGTGGGGTAAACAATCGAGCTGAATGGTTGAAAAGCCGAGAGCGCAGAGTATCGACGCTCGACACCGACAACGCGCCGAGCGCGTTAATTCAGATTAGCTGTCACGCGAACAATCGGCCGGTGTAAAAAGCCCCGCGCTGCTCCGGCAGCTAGCGCGCGTGAGTATTTTTGAGTAAACATCGACGAGCAAACACGTACGTCCCACCGCCCAGCCACCCACAGGCTCGCATACGTGCACACGGAGCCTTGGTCGCGAGAGCGCGTTAGCCCGCACAACGAGCGCGGCGTCGTGTATAATTAATGGGGACGCCGTCTCGTCGATTAAAGTGGCAGAGCGCTGGAAGCAAACGTTAGTCGGGGAGGGGGGGGCGAGCGCGTTCTGGGGCTGTCTGCCGAAATTAGCGCGGCTTAATGGTAATCAGGCCTGAGCGCCGCGCCGCTGCATTACGGCTCCCCGGCAAATCGAACGAAAGCGCTCGTCGCTCGCCCTAATGTTGTAATCGTGTACGCACGCAAGGGCGCCCGATTATGACGTATCCGGCTAGCTGCAGCGCCAAGTTCCGCCGAGCGCAAACTTTGTGATTAATTAGCGACTAATACGCGCAGTAACGGGGCGCTCGAAGGCGAACGCCAATTTCATTCGCGCGACCTATTGATTAGCGTGATGTACGCGCCAGTTCGAGAGAGGATACGTCGACAATTCGCTTGGCGGATGAACACACACACTTAATCAATTGCGTTTGGAAGAATAAATTGTTCAGCCGCGATCCGTCCAAGCTCGCGGAGGCGTTTGTTTTCCGTGTCGATAAACCGTTCTACGCGATTCGCTTTAATCTTCGGTTTCGTCGCTGTAACTGCGAGTGTACGTCGGCTACTGTAGTACGGAAACCGTGCCAGCGATACTTCTCGCGTCGACTTGTATTGCCATGGTAGGATGGAACTTGTAGAGGGTACTCAACCGTATCGATCTGCTTGTGTTTAGATCGTGAACGAATACACGGACTGGGAGCGGACGGTGCAGCATCCGGTGAACACGCGAGACGCGTGTGTGCAGGCCCTGAGCGACGCGCAATTCGTCGCGCCGCTTGTGCAGACCGGCGACCTGTTCACGTTGAGGCATACCAAGAGGCCCGGAGGTATGTACGCGCCTCAGCCTGTTCACGACGCTGACGCTGAGCCTCTGCCCAAGACATATTTCTACGTCTTCGATTACCAGATGAAGGACGGCGATTACCCACAGGTGAGAGACGCTCGTATATTCATTTGTTCGAAACGAAACTTTTGAATCTTCTGAGAGAATTGACTTTCAAGTGGAGATGTAGGTTTCAAGTTGAAAGTAAGATTACTGTGTCAATCTAGAACCGTATCTTCATTTGGGGATTCCACTTTGGAATTCACGACCTTTATCAGTTCGTAGGTTGAAGCATGACTCTCGTAATATCTACAAATTTAATGTGATTCACCCAATGTATGCCCGTCGTGGCTTCTCCAGCCATATGAGCTCTTTCTCTGTCCACCCAATGCAAATATTCCGTGGACAAACTTAGAATATGGAGACTCGTCCCAAGCGGCTCTTCTACTCGTCCCTACCGTCTATCACCCCCTATAGTGGACGATTTTGAAGTGAGGTTAGAGAACCAAAGAGCTCGCGCACTAGGAACCTTATTTTACCCCTACTCTAATCTCATTTATTTAGGATGTAATTCGTACGGTTACGTAGATGTTTGTTGATCTCGACATATATCCCTCTAGAGTATATATGATGAGGCTACTGTGAATATTTCACGATGGATGTAATTATATAGAGTTTCTAAATTTATCACGAATACGATGACACGCTCTCATGGAGCTCTATAAATTATTTTTCATATTTGGGTACATCTGCTAGTAAGGTTAACAAAAAGATAGCAGAAAAAAAATAAATTTGGCTTATTTGTACAAAGGGAACATTGAATTGTAGAATTATCATTCTCGAAACGGATCATCTTTTTCCAAACAATGCTGTCTAGCGACCCGGTAATACTATCCGAAATTGCGTGCATGTACAGGAAAAATAGAAGGATTTCGAGCTATTGAACGTATTGAATGCCTCGCTTTGAGAATAACAATATTTGAAACGAGATGATAGACGCGCAAAGCCTTGGAAGAGGAACGATCCTTCCATGGGCATAGATTACTGCAAAGTGTCTTAGAGCGCAAAGCCAAACAAACTCGGGGAAAATTAATTATCCCGCGTGATCCCCGAGATTCAGGATACATATTTTTTATCATCCCTCCATAATAAAGCCATGACGGGAAAAATGCAAAAACTTCATCACGAAAAGAGCACGCCAGCTAAGACGGCGCTCGCGCGCGCGAAGAAAATCTCCGGCCTCATTCGTTCGCTAAGCCGGGCCGACGCTCGCCCGACACGAAACAAAGCAAAAGTGCGCGCCGGGAAAGAAGACGGCGGGGCCAAAGCAACGACAAGAGCTGCCGGATGAAAAATATAGGCGAGAGAACGGATCGTTCTGTAATATCTCGCCGGGCTCGTCTACACCGATAATTACCTGGCCGCCGGGAATTTCGTGTAATAAGAGGAATCACGTTAGGGGCCTTCGCTGCTCGTTCTTTCCCGGCAGCTGGAAGAAACTTGGCCACGTTCGCGAAAAGACGACGGAGCGCCCTGATAAGACCTGTAATATTTAATTAAAGCAATCCGGCCACGCCCCGGCTCGCACCGATGGATCTTCCCGCTCGCTCGCGTTACATATCGATGTGCATGGGTGCAGGCGAGAGCAAGCCTCGAGCCGAGCTGTTCGCTGCCTTACTACCTCGTCGATTTGTAATGAAGCTCGAAGCTAATTGAGCCGTGTCGTCAGACAAATCGGACGTTTTCGGAAAGGAACTAATTCCTCAAGATTATCAGCTCTTGACGCAAAAATATTATTCCACGCAACGCGTGCGGAAGATGCGATTTTCGAAAGGGTCTGCGGGGGCTAGAGCGCCGGCGAAGCCGCATACGATATTATAGGCAATTTTCGAGATTACGGAATTGGTATTTTTCTTGTACACATGTGCAGAACCGGTGATTCTCGTTTAAATCCAACTAGGAGTGGGCGCACAACCTCTGGAAAACCAATCACGATGAAACTTTGTGAGATGGTTGTTGGGTACTCGAATGGCTTATCCATTGAGCCGTACAGACTGAAGTCCTGTTTTCCCGGAGATATCCTGTCAAACATGCTGGATTTTGAGCATGAACATCTGCACATACAAGAAGCCACATATGTATAGATACACTCACAGAAATCGAATTTTGTCAACAAAAAAAATTAGTTTGACACTACAACAAGAGGGTGTCTTCTTCTGCTAAACACTCTCCTCTAGGATCAAGAAAAAAACCTTGATCCTAGAGTAAATCTTCTTGTTATAGCTTCAGACTGATTTTTCTTCTTGGATCAAGATTTAATTGAGTGTATACTGTTTCTGCATAGATCGGGTGATTTTATAAAATATCTCCGAAAAATCGAAACGCTAGACTGCGTGGCGGTGGATGTAAGCTATTACCGTGTACCAACGAACCATCCCACAGAGTTTTATCATGATCAGTGACCCAAAGGTTGTGGACTCTCCTATAGTGAGTTGAGAGTTCATATTACTATTTCCACACGGCCAGGCGTCAAAGAAAGCGACTCTTTTATGTCTTGTAGGGTTTTTCTTCGTTGGGTTTTCTCTCTCTCTCTCTCTCTCTCTCTCTCTCTCTCTCTCTCTCTCTCTCTCTCTCTCTCTCTCTCTCTCAAGAATAATAACTCTGCAACTTGTCATGAAATTCTGTTTCATCCAAAATGATCCTCCCCCGATGGAAAAGAAACTCACCATCATGTGTTAACTCGTCATTGAGATATATTTTTATAATACATTATGGGAGCACGTCCGAACTCCAGCCTTCTGGCCGTCATAAATTAAACGATTCAAGCACAATGCGATTCTTTATCATTTAAAATTGCGAAAACTCAGGTATCCCCGTACAATACAGTCAACTTTCTTTAACGAGTCCCATTAAAACTTTCGCCTCGGCCGGCCATAAGAAAATTTTACAACAAACCAAAGTTGCTTGACGAGTACGCGCGCCCGAGTGCAAGACAAACAAGGAAATATGGGTTGGAAAAAAGCCGAAACGGAAAGTTGGGGCCGCGGCCACGCGAGAACCATTTACGCATACTCGGCTCTCGCGGCACTAGCCGTCACTCATATCCTCGTGCTTACGCACAAGCGCGCAATTAGCTCTCCAGCCGCGCGTTTGGCGTCTTATCTGGCGCGCTCGCCCCATACTGCAGCCCGCGCCGTTATGCGCCCTCCCATTGGACCGCGCCCTCGTAATTCCAGACACGTGAGCGCGTATAGTTACTTCACCGGCTCTTCTTTCATACTCCCCCGGATCCGGCACGGTCAGCTAGTAGAGAGAGAACGGGCCAACTTGGAGCCAGCCTGTTATTCTTCGATATTGAGTTTCGTATATCGTGGATAAATGGGAGACGATCGTTCTTAATTCGCACGACTCTTTGGTCCTATCGGCTTTTGATGGAGTGTAGCGAGGCAGCCAATCGCATGAACGATCCACGTGTTTTTACAGAGTTATAAGTTTAAATTCCAGAGTTCGATATATAGGAATAGAAATTTACAAAATAATTTCGATGGATATGGTCCGCGCGATATTAATCCAAAGGGATGAAAGATAAATTCCATGCAATATTTGCTCGCTGTCCACAAAATGAAATGTATGAAATTGGATTCGCAAAAATTTCTATTTGTCTTGGGTAGAGTTCGTTGAAATTGAAACGCTTCCGTCTTCTCCCAATCAATAGTATATATAGTGAAAATGAATAGTAGCATTCCCCCGATTTTTTCCAGCGCCATAACCGTGTCTATATTCGTAGAAAAATCGGTAAAAGAACATGCCGGGGCGAGTAGAAACTTGCGGTGCCGTCGCGGATAATACTTGCCACGTACGGCAAACAACATTCAGCCCTACGCGAATACGTATATATACACGTCGGGCCTCGGCTATTTGCCGAGTAAAGCGGCGAAGAGTATAAAAGTCGCTCCGCGGTAAGTAAAGGCGGGCGTACAGCCGCGGCATATATACACGCTCGCACGGGAGGAGAGAGTAGAGAGCCGCACCTTGAAAAATTAGATTATCGAAAGTTTTCGAAAGCCGCGGCTGCTCTCGTGTGCTCGCGTTGGCTTTAAATCGTCCTCCCGCGGCAGACAGAATAAAATGACGAATAACGGTAACGAGGAAACTTGGCGGGGGGGTCGGTAATAAGTTTCACTGGCCGCTCGCGCGCCCAAGTGCATAACTCCGAGAATGAGAAGTGGAAAAAGACGGGCGCGCGCAAGCACGAGTCTATCTGGCTGTACCCCAGGGCCAACTATAGGCGCGCTATGAACTTTTAGAATTTTCATACAAAGCGAGCGAGCTCGTTAGGGGTGCGCGGCTGCCTCTGCTGATGCTGATGCTGCTGCTGCTGCTTGAGTCGGAGTCATGCCGATTCTCGTCGATACATACACTGATACATGCCTCGGCGCTTGTCTTTCTTGGCCGCGAGTCGGGCTCCTCGTTAGGCTAAATAAATTCATGTCTCCGTTGCGCACTCGTGTCACGAGTTCGTCGCTCCCCCTCCGAATTGTCAAGTTGGATGAGGAGCGTTCCGTACCTAGTGTACATGACGCCAACTCTCCGTGGTTATTATCTTGCGGAAGTCTATTTGAAATTAAACTGCTACTCGGAACGCGGGGGGATATATAGATGATGAAGGGTGAGTCACGAAGCTCGTGAAATATTGAAGGAAATATTCTACATTCTTGCGAACTGCTGATGTAAAATATCATGTTCATTATGGACTCGGTTCAAGAGCCTTAGGGCACATTCAACTCGGTCAAACATACGTGAATTGCGCTGGCTCGTAGGAAATTATCACAAAAGAACAACTGTGACTGAAGGAAAAAAAAAACCGCTGCCAAGTGCCTTAGCAGTATGCTTTCTCAAAGAGGCTTCAATATCACCGACAAACGCTTCCCAAACCTGTATTTTCACCTTTCCACTACCGTAGATACTATCATCTATTTTTCAAAAATTACGAAAAAATTATTGAATCAATTCAATTCGTATCTTTGTGACTGTGTAAAGTGTCGTTCTTTTTCAATTGACCAAACTATGTTGCGAGTGTTGATGTCTGCCCGGGCTCTCTTATTATTTGATCAAATGCAACAAAGCAAATGGTTCTAGGTTCTACACGATGCGAGACATTTGGACCTGCATAATTTTTCGATCAATTCATCTTGTGACTGTCATACGGTTTGATAACGGTCAAAATCGATCCGCCCTGCCCTTAAGTCCGTTTTTGATCATTTTCGACGGCTGAGGTTGGAAATGATCAATTCAAAATCTATTTTGATCATTTTCGACGGCAAAAGACACCAAATTTTCCCAATTTTATCTATAGTACGTTGAAAATACTGGAAACGAAACTTACATCAATTTTTTTCCCCCTTAGCAACGGTTGCTAGGGCGGTGAACAACGGTTGCTAAGGAGCTAATTGGGAAGATTTTGTGTCCTTTGCCGTCGAAAATGATGGAAACAGGTCATAAATTAATGATTTCCAAGCTTCGTAACTGTTGCTAAGGAAGTAAACAACGGTTGCTATGAAGAAAATAGAACAATTCAGTGTCCTTGGCCATCGAGTGTGACTTAAAATTGATTTTCCGGCTTGCCCCAATGAGCACTGATAAGAATTTGTGAGAAAACACGTTAGGAACGGTTGCTAGCGAAATAACCAACGGATTTTGCTGAAAATTTAACTCGGACTAGATCTTGTCACAACTAACCGGTGTGCAAAATTTCAGGACGATCGGACCATTCCTTCGAGAGTTATCGTGGACGAAAGAAACGAAAAAACCGCTGCCAAGTGCCTTAGCAGTATGCTTTCTCAAAGAGGCTTCAACATCACCCACAAACGCATCCCAAACCTGTATTTTCACCATTCCACTAGCGTAGATACTATCATTTATTTTTCAAAAATTACAAAAATATTATTTAATCAGTTTAATTCGTATCTTCGTGACTGTGTAAAGTGTCGTTCTTTTTCAATTGACCAAACTTTGTCGCGACTGTTGATGTCTGCCCGGGCTCTCTTATTATTTGATCAAATGCAACAAAGCAAACGGTTCTAGGTTATACACGATGCGAGACATTTGGACCTGCTTAATTTTTCGATCAATTCATCTTGTGACTGTCATACGGTTTAATGGTGGTTAAAATCGATCCATCCTGCCCTTAAGTCTGTATTTAGCAAACTTGAAGACTCATTTTGATCATTTTCGGCGGCTGAGGTTGGAAATGATCAATTCAAAATCTATTTTGATCATTTTCGACGGCAAAAGACACCAAATTTTCCCAATTTTATCTATAGCACGTTGAAAATACTGGAAACGAAACTTACATGAATTTTTCGTTCCCTTAGCAACGGTTGCTAGGGCGGTAAACAACGGTTGCTAAGGAGCTAATTGGGAAGATTTTGTGTCCTTTGCCGTCGAAAATGATGGAAATGGGTCATAAATTAATGATTTCCAACCTTCGTAACTGTTGCTAGGGAGGTAAACAACCGTTGCTATGGAGCAAATACAACAATTCAGTGTCCTTGGCCATCGAGTGTGACTTAAAACTGATTTTCCGGCTTGCCCCAATGAGCACTCATAAGGATTTGTGAGAAAACACGTTAGGAACGGTTGCTAGGGAAATAACCAACGGATTTTGCTGAAAATTTAACTCGGACTAGATCTTGTCACAACTAACCGGTGTGCAAAATTTCAAGACGATCGGATCATTCCTTCGGGAGTTATCGTGGACGAAAGAAACGAAAAAATAGACACCTTAACAACGGTTGCTAAGGAAATAAACAACGGATTTCGCTGAAAATTGAACTCGCCCGAGATTTTGCCGCGATTAACCTGTGTGCAAAATTTCAGGACGATCGGACCATTCCTTCGAGAGTTATCGTGGACGAAAAAAAACGGGACGCACACACACACACACACACACACACACATACACACACACACACACACACATACATACATACAGACACTTTTGGATTTCCATGTTTTTCGACCCGTAGATCACGAAAATCGAGGTCCCGAGGTCTGATTCGGTGGGTCGATTTTTGCCCCATTACAAAGCTTTCTCTTTAAGAAAGCAAAATAGACACCTTAACAACGGTTGCTAAGGAAATAAAACGGATTTCGCTGAAAATTGAACTCGCCCGAGATTTTGCCGCGATTAACCTGTGTGCAAAATTTCAGGACGATCGGACCATTCCTTCGAGAGTTATCGTGGACGAAAAAAAAACGGGACGCACACACACACACACACACACACACACACACACACACACACACACACACACACACACACACACACACACACACACACACACACACACACACACACACACACACACACATACATACACCCACACATACATACATACAGACACTTTCGAATTTCCATGTTTTTCGACCCGTAGATCACGAAAATCGAGGTCCCGAGGTCTGATTCGTTGGGTCGATTTTTGCCCCATTACAAAGCTTTCTCTTTGAGAAAGCAAAAGTGGGAGAGCACGAGACGGAGAAGCAACATGAGTCGCGTGCACTCTGGCCCTCTAATGACTTTCGAACATTTTGCCAATTAAAGCATAACGATGGTGTAGATCTAATTGGTGGCGCGCGAATTCGCATAATAATTTATTCAAGACTGCAGCACGTCCTAAATTTCATCAATTTGATTATATAAGCGCATTAATGTTTGAATTTTCAGTTCATGAATGGTTTTAAATGCGATTAATTTGATGCACTATCGGTTCCGAGCAAACCAAGCAAAATACAGTCCGAATTGGTTGCTGCAATTCCAAATATGCAGATTAGAGTGAATAAATTAAGATTCCTAACAATTCGTGATCGAGAATGGAAATACAATTTTTAATATCATAAACAACATAAATGGAGTTCGATAACACATGTATATATATCCTGTGTTATTGACATATCTTCATTGTGTCTCATTTGAGAAGTCATAATTAAAATATTGATTAAAATAGTTTTCGATTACTTTTTAAGATTCAGCAAGATTAGCCGTGATTTGGAAGTCATGCAATCACCCTGAATACATTTCATTTTCCGTACACTCGTAATTAAATCTAAACTCCCACCTACTACAATTATCTCCGATTACCATTTCAGTAAGAGACAAAAGATTTTCGCAACAAGACGTACGTTCGTTGTTTGCAAAATTAATTAGTCTGAAAAAAAATAGGGCTGCTCACGTCAGTCCATGATTCTTACAAAATTAACAACTTCAGTCAAGTAACTTATAAACTAGTTGCGTGCCTCGACGTCGGCCCGAGATCGAAACATCTCCCAGACCGCCAATGCAAAAAAAAAGTAGTTTGTGAAATAACGCCGCGGGCTAAATAAATTTTCTTTCAATACAAGAGAGGAGTCAGCGGAGTCTCGTAAAAGCGCAACCGGTAGTTCTCGTGGCTCGGAAGCGGTCCGTATACACTTGGTGGGAATTTGAAAAAGTACGCGCGCGTGTGTAGATATCGTCGCCGGTATCATGGGCTGGCAGCGGGAGTCGTTGGTTAGAATATTTAAGGAGTGGAGTATCGCCGGGTACTCGCGCGCGCCGCACGCGATGTTGGTTGAAAATGAGGAAAACACGAGTGGCTCGGGGTTTGCAGGCCCGAGTTGACTAGCGTACATACGCGTGTGTATACATGCGCGCACAAAGCTGCAAAGCGGAGGCCGGGCTGGCTTACAAAGTCACTGAGCACACTCGAGGTACCGTGCGTATGTGTATACGAGTAATCAGCCTCCCAGAGCGTGCGTTTGCCACCGATTCTCCGTTTTAGCTGGTCCCTCTTGACAATCCTGCCTGTGCAGCGCCATCGGCCTTGCCCACTTGCCCCCGAGATTGCCGCTTAGCTCTGCTTTCTGCCCTTCCTTCGCACGCGACCACCGACGCCTTATAATTATACACGCGCTTTTCACAGGCCGAGTTGCTTCGCAAGTGTGCCACTGTCACGGCTAATTTTGCGCGCTACACTCGAAGCTCGCGTAGTTTGACGTTCTTTACTTCAATTTTCTTCAGTTCAAAAGGCTTCCGAGAACAACAATTATACTCTTGACTGCCTTCTACATCCGCTCGTTTTTTCTTCCATGCCCTTTTCTCGGCCCTGCTGGCCGAGATGGCTTGGGTTAATTTTTCTCAGAAAGATAGAATCAGTCAATTGAAATTCTTCACACCGAATCGACCGAGACTCGAGAGTAATACCTCGAGTATTACTACTAAAGTAATAGTAAAGTAATATATATTTATCGAGAAAACCCTACTAAAAAGAAAATTACATGCACTATTTAAATTAAATTGTTTGAAAAGAGTTTATGTACATCTACAAATCATATGCGATACGATCTTGGAAGATCAGTCCAATAAACCATGCTGGTGGAACGTCAAATTAGAATGGCCCGCAAAGATCGTATCTTGCACGATTTTTTAATAATGGAGGAGGTTCAAAGTAATGTAGTTTCATTCATTCTTGTTATACTTTCCCCTTATAGAGCTGTGTGTCGCAGCAGTGGGAGACCCCAGTAGGGTCCCACATTACTGCTACACTCGTTCCAACGCTACAGGTTAAAGGCTTATTGCAAGTGGGATGACTCTACTCTAAATTATTTCCAAGAAAAAGAAAAATTTCAAAAACTATGCCCTTCTGTGAGACCTGTAGGAAGAGAATGTTTCTTATGATATTAAGATACCATGACTTTTCACAACCGAGTAACTCGGTTTTTTTTTTGCGAATTGACGCCTTGTGTCTCTTGTCAACATGGAAAGTATTTTCTTTCTCTTGGTCTGCCACATCAGTTGTAGCATAACAACTATAACAACTGAACGCTACGATAATCAGTATTCCAATTCGTTTCGCGAAAAGTTTCTTCCCTCGACATTATACGTTTATTACTCATATACGATTGAGAATGGGAATCTTCCAAATCCGCCATCGTGATAAAAGTTCGGGCTCGCATTACCAAACTCGTGGAACAATTTGTTGAGTTACGCAGCCGGAACAAAGTTTCGCCAAAATTATGCCCCGGCCTCGAGCCAAATAATTTTGCCCGCGCGTGAAAGTTAGTCCGCGAATCCTAGTAAATATTTCAAAAACACACACACACACACGCACACGTGCGCACACAAAGCCACGTATCCGAGTCGAGTTGCTCACAAAAGACCCGGTCCGTGCTACTAGGGGGGAAAAAAATAAAACGACACGAAATCAGCGGAATAAACAAACTTGGAACGCTCGACAAAAGACACGCGGGGCGGACAAAGGTTGGGAGGGGAGCCGGCTCGCGCGACAGAAATAATGTTTCAAAATTATGAAGGCAGCGCGCGGCCGCTCCATTCGCTGGGTGATATAAATGAAACGCGCAGCCGCGCGCGCTATGAAAAGGAGAACATAAAAAAAAATATATATACGCGCGCGTGAGCTCCGCGAGAGCTGCAGCTAAGAAAGCCCGCGCGCGCGCCTTCGCGTAAATCTTGAGTGAAGTTGACGTCTCGCGCCTCCAACGGCTATATATAGTAATTTTGAGCTTTTTTCTCCGGGGGGTGGGGGCGGGGAGAACGGCGCGAATGAAATTCTCAGCACGTCTCGGCAGTCTCTGCCCAGTGTTCTTTATCTCGGGCTTTTCCGGTTAGCTTCATCCCCGTCGAAAGCCGCGACCGAAGCGCCAACCAACACGCGATTCGTCTTGGGGTAAAAAGCTGCCCCGGGAAATGGAAGCGGCTTAGCACTCGCCACCGTCGATTGGCCGCCAGCAAACTTGCGCCGCACCACACACACACACGCCGATCAAATATCAATGTCATTCTCAGCTCGACACTCACTCTCGCGGCAGTTGCCGCTGATCGGTTTGCTGCCAGGCGACGGGGAGCGTTGATTTACTCTCCTTTGGTCTATAGGACTAAATTAGTCAGATGTTAGATTAAAGACGACCTCTGAGGGCCAATTCAGTAAATCACTGGATTCGTCCTCAAATATCGTTATTTCATCTGATTTGTGAACAATCGAGAGTGTTTTTAACAATAATGAAATAGTGAGAATTCAAGAACCACGGAACAAAATAGAAAAAATTGTGTTAATAACTCCTGTGCGTGTATGTATGACGCACTAGTTATGTAATATATTTATTCGACTGCAAAGTGAGTACGTCTCGTTGAGACCAGAATGAAACGCCCTGGAAGATGAATAACGAAAAATAATGAATAAAAAAGAATAAAATGTCTGAGATAGGCTTTTTTTGTGGGCGTCGAATCATTCAGACACCTTCAAAGTCTCTACCAATGCTTATGCTAATATGAATGTATTACTAAATTGTGCATGACTCTGGTTTTCCACGGTCATTAATCCGCCAGTAAAATTCATTTTTTCAATTACTCTTTTCCACCCCATTGCTCCGCAAGAGAAGCACAGAGTGTTATGGTGCATAAAGTCCGCGGGCAATGAAATTTCCGAACCAGTCCAACAATACACGCAAATACATATATCTGGTATAAATACATCAAAAACTGTATCGAGTTAACGAGTTTTCATTGTTACCATTGCTCTATCAATTGTATTTTACGATTCAACATTAAACTCTTGAGTTTCTAAAACCCGATTGTATCATGTTTTATGCACTTCTACGAATGTACATTTGGTCAGAGGATAACTCATGATTATCGTAGTAGAAAAATCTTGAATTGAGGGTGACATTTTAAAAGAATGTTGGGAGCATCCATCGTCAACTATCTTGTACAGTGTAGAATTTTCAGATAAATGAAATGTCATGCTGTAAGCAAACAAAATATTTTGCGCCTCAACAGTTTTACGTTATGATCTCTGAAACGAAACAATATTTGTGTTCTTGTGCCGGTTCTGGAAATCCAAGGTTTTCCACATCCTCCATTCCCGTCGATTTTCTTCCACTTTGTTTCTCAACGTATCAGCCGTATTGTTATTGGTTTACTTTTACTCGAGTGATACTCCGCTGCGTTGCATGGATAGAAATACGGAAAACGACAAAAACTTTGTACAAAACATGATTCCGGCTACGGATTACATAGCTGATTGAGCTTTATTTATAAACGTTGTATGTCAATATTGATCGGTGGTCGCTATTATACGTCTTATAATGCGATTCAGTCGAAATTAAGAACGTAAGAAGTCGATAATCAATTCTATTCTAACTAATTGATTGCATTACACTGAGAGACCTTTATGTCAATGATTAGTATATACACCTATAAAAATTACCGTTCTATCGGTAAACGCATATCCGAGTGACAGAAACCGACTATTTCCAGGTGGCGCCGAAATAGTATCGGTAGAACAATGATTTTAAAGGTTTTACGGTAAATCTGACAGAGACCACGTGGCCTTATAGAACTTTCTTCATTGTCTGCTGCAACTGCAGGTTAGGATGATTGAAAGCAAGGAAAGAACCAATATTTTGCACAAACGCTAGAAAAGAAATTTAATGTGATATAAAGGTCTCTCAGTGTATGATTCGACTTTGAAGGCCTGCGTTAATTTGTTCCTAACCCATGAGCCTTCCGACTCACGAGTCAAATCACATTTGTGCAAGGGGCGCGATGATATCCTGAATACACGAGAAAAAGTGCGATAACATACGCGGCAATTTACGCAGCCACGTCGAGAAGTCGCCGAGCATTAATATCGTACAAATAAGTTTACGTTATATTGCGCAAGCGGTCCAAAGCCACAGCTCGCATTCTCGAAAATAGAAACTAAGCGCGGTGTATATGTGTCTCGGGTCGCGTATCGAAAAACATATGACGCACGTGAGGCTCGCGTAGATTGAGATGAACACGCGGGAGGAGATTAAGCGAGCGACGCTCGACGCGGCGTCCCGCCCCTTTCGCCTCCCCCAAAGTAAACGGGATGAAAGTAGTATAAGGGTCGCGCAATGGCAAAAGGAGAAACGATGGCACTGCTCTCCGCAGTGCAGGCGGCGGTGGCGGCGATCTGCAATGCACGCGAAGAGTGGCGCCGGCGCGGATCTCGTTGTACACAATTCGTTGACGGCGGAAAACCTTGGCAGAGGATGTATTTGTTGTTTAACCGCGTCTACGGCTTTCCTCCGGTTCTATACTTTAATTCCTCTCTGTTCGGTCGCACCTTCTCGCTTCCATTCCGCCGCCAAGGGGACCCCCGCCACGCGCGCGAGACAACAAGCAAATTTTATTGAATTTTTTTTGTTTCCCCCGGCCGAGACGCGGGCTCCGTATACAGCTCTCAACAATTGATTATTCCATTTGACCGGGCTCTTATACACCGGATAAACTTGTTTGGAGCCGTCTCGAGGTCGCGGGGATACGAATACGCCTGATTACGTTGGCTCATATGTTCACACGTATAGTAACGCAAGAAGTTATTAGAATTCCGACGATCGTATATATACATACTAATGTATTCCCAGCGACGACTGGAATTGACGCTCTTCGATTGATAAGATTTTTTTTTAATAAGGTGCGGAAATCCAATAAAGTTGGGCACTACATTTCACTTCAAACGGGCTTTTTTAACATGAGCTCATGGCAAATGAAAGATTTTCATTGAATTTAAGCTTTTATATATTGCGAAATAGATGAAAAATTGAGGCAACCTATAAAAAAGCCCGCACCGGTAATATTACATTCTATTTGCTGTAAAGCTTGAATCACGACGAAAATTAAATAAAATGCAATACAAAACAATTACAGTTCGATCAAATTTCATAAGAAAAAAAGAAAATGTATCTTATACATAAAAAAATATATCGTAGACAGAATCATTTTTGTGTAAATAATACTGAATAAGATTCCTGGTATTACTGGTTGCTTTACATTACTTTTACTTCGACGATAGATCGTCTGTCTCGCGAAACAAATATTCTCATGAAAATATTTGCGTCTTCCTATTTTGTTGATGATCTGGAAAAATTCTTTGTACTCAGGTACACTGAATACAGTTTCTTCCTACTCGAAAATCTGTCGAACATCCAGAACAGAGGCTGCTTGAACTGAGCTTGTAGTTTATTAACGGGGTTTATCAGTACTCAATCCTCCCCAGCTAAATATCCATTCAATCTGAAATGGTATCCCCCCGAGACTTAGCGACAGAAAGAGGCGCAGTCAGAATGAACTGCTAGAGTGGAGAATCCGTAATACTGAAATACAGAGTGAAGCCAAGAGGCTCTTGGCAGTCTGATTTGTTTCCCTCCAGCATAGACCCGCGCTATCGTCGGGAATGTAAATGGTAACAAACAGAATTCGAAACGTTTGATAAGCTTGAAATAAAGGATACGGAAGCTCGGAAAAATGCAAAATCGCTGAGCAGCCTCGGCAAATGTTGGTGAAAATGCAAAAGAGCTATAGAGCTGGAGAGCTGGGAGTGTCGTCGTTCCCGTGCCCGAAGAGTCTCCCAATTAGCTTTCAGACAGTGCTCTCCGACCGGGACTATTGATTACACATTATTTTACCGGAGTCTCAATGGCACTTTTTGCTTATCCCACTTCGGAAATTATTTTCCTGTTCAATCGGCCTCAAGTGCTCTCGATATGAAAGCACTGGCTCTTGAGCCTTTTGACCACCTTCGATCGCACTTTCTTTTTATTGAATTTTACGGTCAATTCGAGTGTATTGAAAACTAGTTGTAGTCGAGAGGAAACGCCAGTTGGTTTTCACGTATTCCAATCAACGACAAACATCGAGTCTCTGGCTGTTTTTCCAAAACGGAATTTATCTATCCTTTCACGGAAAAGTTATTACTTTCACTTGGATAAATTGTTAGCCTCGAGTGACCAATCACGATTGGACGTTTGGAGATGATTCTCGGGCAGTCCGAAAAGCTATGGAGACAGCCATTCAGTGTAAAGTTTTGATTTCCCGGAGACATTCGTTCGATGATTTTGCTTTCTCAAAGAGAAAGCTTTGTAACGGGGTAAAAATCGACCCACCGAATCGGACTTCGGGACCTCGATTTTCGTAATCTACGGGTCGAAAAACATGGAAATCCGAAAATGTCTGTATGTATGTACGTACGTGCACTTTTTTGTCGTACGATAACTCTCGAAGGAATTGTCCGATCGTCCTGAAATTTTGCACACAGGTTAGTCGCCGCAAAATCTCGGTCGAGTTCAATTTTCACCCAATTTCGTTGTTTATTTCTCTAGTAACCGTTGCTAACGTGTTTTTGATAAAAGCTCCGAAAATCATCATCAATGCACGATGGGTCTCCAATTCTTTCGACGACGATCGATGAGAATCGATAAGACATTCATTTTGAAACAACCATTGTTTATTCTCCTAGCAACCGTTGCTATGGAGATACAAAATTCAGCTTCAGACTGACTTTTTTTGTCGTACGTTAATTTTCGAAGGAATGGTCCGATCGTCCTGAAATTTTGCACACAGGTCGGTCTCCGGCAGATGTGAACCGAGTTCGGTGTTCAGCAACATCCGTTGTTTGATTCCATGGCAACCGCTGCTAGCGTGTTTTCGATAAGTTCCCATATAATTCATGATAAATGATCATTTGGGTTTGTATATTTATGGGATTCTATAACAATCAAAGAGACCTTTCCCTATAAACCATTGTTGATGTCTCTAGCAACCGGTGTTTATATCGCTTGCAACCGTAACTAGGGAATGGGAAAAGTCAGTTGGAGGTTCATTTTTGGAACTGTTGATGACTAAGAAGTAAGAACATCGAAGCTCCGACATTTACCATAGCAACCATTGTTTACGTCCTTAGCAACCGTTACTATGGAGTGGGAAAAGTCAGTTGGAGGTCCATTTTCGGAACTGTTGATGACTAAGAAGTAATATCGTCGAAGCTCCGACATTTACCATAGCAACCGTTGTTTACGTCCTTAGCAACCGTTACTATGGAGTGGGAAAAGTCAGTTAGAGGTCCATTTTCGGAACTGTTGACGACTAAGAAGTAAGAACACCGAAGCTCGGATATTTACCATAGCAACCGTTACTATGGAGTGGAGGAAATAAGTTAGAGGTTCATTTTGCTTTCTCAAAGAGTGGTGATTAATGCAAATTGAGGTTCAATTGCAATACTTTGAGAAAGCATACTGCTGAGGCACTTGGCAGCGGTTTTTTGTTCAATGATCTGTATGATCACACGAATAGAAAGACGGTCATCCAGAAATTTCCAATCGATCGCAGTTAAACTTTGAATCATATCGAAAATATATAATTAATGTTCTCTCATAACAATTTTCCATCCATTTCCAATGTGAGGTAACTGCAGACAATTTGGCACGATTGTCACATTCCGTATTCCCGGTGCTCTCTGAGCATAGGTCGCCCTGGGGTTGTGTTGATAGTATTAAAAGAAAATTTTCGGTCCCTTCCCCGTCCATTTAACCCTTAAAACTACTCTTGTACAACAATCTCAAGTTTCACTTACTCATTTTTTTCTCCTTTTCTTATTTCACTATTTTTTCTTAATCTAAAAAAAATCAGGTGTAATTGATTTTCATCTCTCAAACTAGATTTCCTCGAAATATTTTTTCACACTGTCAATACGATTGGTTTTAATGAAACTTAAGCGAGCTCAAAATGGATCCCTAGAGCAGAAATTCAAAATGTCAAGTTTTTATAGACATGTTACAATGATTTAGATATGTATTTTTGAGTTGAATGTCAAAAGTTTTGAATAAATATCAATGAAAACATGATTAAAAGTTTAGTTCAGTGCCAATTTGATCGTCCCCGTAGGCGTATAGAGGCTGTAACAAGTGATTATAAAATCGTGCCAAATTGACTGCACGTGTAGCCAATCTGGCCCTTTTGCAATTTCTTTTTAAACTGACATTTTTGATGGATTAATTCGAATGTTCAGTTTTTCACAGGCATAAAGATGAATAGCTCAATAATTAACATGTACGAAAACAATGGTCTAAAAACAAGTGCATGAAAAATAATTTATCTCCAATTATACGAGCAAGTCAAATATTTTCATTTGTTACATGACGCGGGGAAAATTATGTCAGTCAAAAAGTTATGCTCATAATGGAGAATTTTCCAGTGCATTTGTCAACTCATTTTTCCCGCAGAGAGACAGTTGTAATAACGGCAACAACAAGCACAAATAATACTTCTTGCAATATTCCGTTGTTTCTGTGACTTTCTATGCATGATGAATAACTACAGAATATTTCAACAAACATTGTTTCTCTTCTGCTGCAATTATTTTCTATATTATGGCCCTTGATTAGTACGTTAAAATGTCTTTATAAAAATAGATGTGAAACGAAAGTAAGCTTGGGTTCGATTGGCTGTTGAAGATTTAAATTAATCGTACCAATATTTTATCAGAATGAATATACGAAACATATAGATTGATATATTATGTAACTAGTTTGCTATAGATTTGATCCTAGCATGAGTGAGAGGGTCGTTCCCCTATATGGCTCGGGTATTATTATCACGCGTGTCCAGAATCTTCAATCGTGCACAAGTTGAACACAATATACTTTTAACACAAGATATTAGAACCAACGCATAAATAAGTCGTTAAGGCATTGCCTTTCTTACATTCGCACGCAGTATGCGGTAATGTGATACTTTTCACACGCGTTTGAAAACCAGACCCATCGCAATGCTAGAATGAGCAGTCAAACTTCGCACACCATAGTTTCAAAAATACTAGTTACTTATTTTGGATAAATGAAAAAAAATTTTTTTTTCCTAGTGGATAGTTATAACAACGTAATATGCTTTGTTTCATGACGTAGGAAACGTTCAATCCCATTTTCCTCATTTTTTCCCTTCACAAAAAAAATACAAACTGCTAATCAGGAGTGGAGCTAAAGTACTCGAGCGAAGCCAAAATAAGCGTCTTGAATTCAGTACGAATCGTTTATCATATTGCGCTATATGGGTTATCGTTCAAAAAGAGTCTCATATTCTAAGTTTGTCCACTGAATATTCGTATGCTGCAGGCAAGAAGAGGATCGCAGCAAAGTGCGCGATTTTGGCAAGGACTCCCACCTCTGTCCTGTAGTTCAACACTCGCGACGAGTCCCTGGCAATTTTCACAAGCCCACGGGTGCTCGGGAGTGCGCGCATACACACGCAACGCGTGCTTTAATTTATGAATTCAAACTTTACGCTCCGGCGTTGCCCCCGAAATGACAGGATTCATTTTCAATTCCCGCGCACGTTACTTCACACCTCTTACACAAGGACAACTCGGAACGACGGCGTCGTCTCGGTCAAACAGTGTCGAAAACGTCCGTTCCACCCTGTCCCGTAAAGCGTCTCGAGTTTAATCTGCCCGAAAGTAAAACAACACGGGTCTTGGGAGTGGCGCGCGCGATACTCGTGCAAATGATACTCCGCGAATATCGTCGCGCTTATTCGCAGGCCTAGATATGCAGCTGAACTCGCGGGGCCGCTCGTTTGCGCGCAGGGCCACTCGCCACTCGCGCGCGTCACAAAGCAAAATGAAGAAGCGAGAACAGCAGCAGCGGCGGCGCAAGTGCGTCGGGACATCATACGTACGCGAGAGAGAGCGTGTCGGCGAGTCTTCGTTACACGATATTTTCATTAAAACGCCCCCTCCGCCGCTCGGTCAACGGGGCGTACGTAGCGCCGCGGACGCGGCGCTGCTCTTCATTTGTCGTCACGCTCGCCCCATACACGCCGCGCCTGAGAGTCATTTGACAAAGAGCCGCTGCGCGCTTTATTTTTCCTCCCCTCGCTGCCAGCGGAACAACAAGAAATACTGCCCGGACGTCGCTCGCACACACACTCAAGTGAACGCGCGCGCGCGCAAGCAGGCCCAGGTAGCCCGTATACACCTTTACGCAGGCGGTGCAACCCCCTCGTCCGACATTGGCTTAATTAAGCGCGAGCCCGCGCGAGCGTGCCCGTCCCTTTGTCCGCTCGCCGGCTTCTTTCGTCGCGAGAGAGAGAGTTCCGCGAGAAATCGAGCGCTGCTCGCGCCGCGATGCAGTTTTCTTTGAAGTGCAGCGCCAAGCCCGAGTGGGAGCTTTGTGGATTACGCGCGCAAGGAGTTGTCGGGACCGTTTGTCGGGCTGAATGCCGAGCGCTTTGGGATGGGCTCTCGTGGTCTTTCGGTTTAATTACAGCTCGCGCCGACGCATGAATTCAGCCCCTTAAGCCTTGGGCCGCGGTGCAATCGTCAAAACCCGAGGACTGCGCGCGCTCCGGTTCAACTCTGATCCTGGCCAATCGCACGTGTGCTCGCCTGTGTACTTTTCCGCCGCGGTTCGATTTTTCCCTCGTTTATCGAACTTCCTCGAGCCTGATGAAAAAACGAAAATGACCTGTTGAAAAAACGGGAGAAGCTTCCGATTGAAGCGCGCGAAGCGGATTGTCGTGAAATTCGTTGCGTTCCCTGTAATTCGACGCTGATGGTCATTTTTTTTTTCTCTCTCTCTCGATGTATCGAGATTCGACGACGCATTGTGCTGTGATGGATGAGAACAGAGCTTTTCGACCCGCCCGCTCCGTGATATTGCGAACATGTAGCGAGGCATTTTTAGAGAGAGGAAAATATTGCAGTTACGTCGGACGTGCAGTACTGTAAATTTCAAGAAGCTTAAAAGAGATTATGAAACAAGTTTGTTCAAAGAGAGAGAGAGAGAGAGAGAGAGAGAGAGAGAGAGAGAGAGAGAGAGAGAGAGAGAGAGTTTAACGAGATTTTAGTTGAGGGCTCTTAACATAGTTGTAGATAAGGAAAAAAAGGAAAAAGTCCCCACATCAGTTTATAACTGGTGAAACTGCAAAGTACAATCTAAGCGTTCCTTACAAAAATGAAACTTTCGAGAAGATTAATTATCTGATGAGATTCATACTGGCATTACGTCGAGTGACGTCGGGAAAAACTTGTTTAGCCCTTGTGTGCAATCCCACTTGTCCAGTTATATTCAGATCAAAATTGATGAGGCACCAGGTAAAGATTATCCTCATTGAATTTTCCGGGCATTGTCTCGATTGCTATCATCGTACATTTTTCTCGTCCTCCGTGATGTATTTTCTTATTCCACGAGAAGTCGTATTTAAAACTGGAACATTTATGAAAACTCTAATTCAATAGAAAACTTGGGAATAAAAACTGTGAAATATGGGAATTATCGCTCGAGTTTTATTTTTCTGTAGACATCTCTCCGCTTTCAAGGAATATTATGAAACAACGACAGGAGCTCGGAGAAAAATCATCGTATCCATCAAGCCAAGGTGGGATCGTTGGGTTACTTTTTGAAATTGCAACTCGACTTGCACAATGCAAAGTGAAAAGTTTTACAACAACTTTTCATCTGCTTTTGGTCCTGTTCATATCTGTACGAGATGGGCGTATGATCGACCGTTGCTTAGACAGAGCAAAAATTACTTTTGATAGCGGACAATTTGAACTGGGAGAAAGTGTCGGCCGCAATTGCGAGTAACAATTTGTACGGATGCTTTTAATTATCGTAAAGCAGGTTGTAGCGCATTTAATTGGAACAACGCGTACACATACACGCGTATATATATACACACACTCACACACACATCAGGAGCTAAGTCAGCTCGACGCGAGATGGGGAAGAGAGAGAAGTAACCTGGGTTTTCTTGCATGTTGCAGAAAATGGGCCCGGTGCACGGGGAGGAGCTGCCTTTCGTCTTTGGAGCGCCATTAGTCGACGGGCTCGGCCATTTCCCCCGGAATTACACGAAGGCGGAAATCTCCTTGTCGGAGAGCATGATCCAGTACTTCGCCAACTTCGTGAAGACCGGGTAAGACGATGCATGGACACGCACCGCAAGACACATGTGTTTTCGGCGCCGAACAAGCCCAACTTTATCGTTGGGCCGCTAATGCCCGCCGCGTGACACTCATTTATTTTGATTCATCGGATCAGCCGCGGGCTTTTACCACTGCGGTCCTGCCGGCGCGCGCGTGAAAAAGCTTGGCACTACTTCCCACTGAATACGTCACTTTTTTTTTGTCCTCGTTTTTTCAAACTCAATTGGATCCCGCCCGAACTCCTGGCTCGCGCGCCCGGGATTGATCCAGCCGAGCGAGAAAATATGACGGCTTTTTGTTTCACTTTATATACGCGAGATTTTCGTTATGTGCGCTCCTCGCGCGCAAGCTCGAGGAAAGTGTAAAATGAGTATCACGGCTTATCCACGTCCGCGTCAGAAATTGCGCGTTCGAAATTGAATCTTCCCACCTGTCAAAAGTTGCCTGAATCGATTGACAAATCATCAGAGGTATAATAATATCGTGAGAAATATACAGGAATATGGGTCTTCGAGTGAAACCTACGACCGACAGAGGCGTTTCACCAACTCGATTAGTTCGCACAATGAAATCAATACGAGTTACACAGTAGTATAGTTGTAACTTTGGTCAGACGCTCACTTCCCAGTGTGGGGCCAAGATAAAAAGCGGGCTTTTCGTTCGAGCCCACGCGCTTTTCCCGTCAGCTGGTAATGTATCAAAGAAGCCGCTAAAGCGACCGCCATCAAATCAGCTGGTACGGTTGGACCAGTGGTCTTGCAACAACACAAAGCTATTCAAGTGCAACCCAACCAGTCAGCTCGCGGTGGCTTCATTCAGTCGTATCAGCGGAAACCTCTCGTTCGCTCCCACGCGCACGGACACGCAAACACACACGCGCGCAATATCACAGACTTTTCAGATATCCCCGCACGAGATACTGCGCGAGCCTGGAACGGAACGAGCGAGATGCTGAGGCGCGCCTTTGTCGTCGTGTTTTTCGACCGCAACACAGGCTGGCGTCCTCGCACGTTCGGGAATCGAAACCTCGCGCTCTGGTGTGGCGGCCGCGCCCCGCGTTATATTGGCCACGCGCGCCACCGTATATAGAGAGAAATCTGTTGGGCGCTTATACGAGGGCTCCGTATACGAAACGCCCCCGGATCTCTCCGTAAATGCGCGCACGAGACAACGCGTTCCCTGAATTTTAACTGAGTGCGCGCGCGCGCGCTCGTGGTAAAACCACGATACGTGAGAATACGGCTCTATTGAATTTTACTGTTTGCCCGGCCATTGCGGCCGGATTGATATTTATATCGGGATATCGGCGGTAATAACGCGTGTTCACTCGCCTACTCTCGTTGTTCTCGCGACGCGGCGTCGCATGGATTGCCCACGTTACATTTATGCATGAGAAGGTGGAGACGGAGCCTTTTTTTCTGCACCAGTGTATATATTCAATATTGCCGCGGGGCTGGAACATGAAAAAAACGCTCGGGAGCCTTCCGAGAATAAATAAACCCCCGGTGAGAAAGTTAAGAACGGGGAGACTAGAAGGCACACCGACGTTCTGGCAAAATTATCGTTCCGGAAAATTCGGCCTAATTGTAGTTTGTTATTTTCGCGTCGAAAAATAGCACCCATTTACCAAGTGGAGAAAAAGAAAACAGAAAATCACAAGATGTTGCAACCCAGAAATATTTTAGGCAACGAAGCAATGGCAATGAGTCTTGAGTGTGGGGCACGAGAATAGTGAGGAAGAAAATCGAAAAATGCAAAGGAAACGCCATTTTCTTTCGCCTTTTTTTACTATTCTAGCGCGCTCTTTTTTTCTAAAGAAATGTGAATAATCAATATACTGCCAACGTTCAGCTGTGAAGAGACTTTTTTTTTCAAATCCATGCATATTTAATGCAGCCAACATTAATTAAAATTGCTTGCTGGAGCTACAACTCATTTTCTTCGAAAACAAATGCAATTGAAACATTTGTAAATATGATGTGAAACTCAATGAGATTCAATATTGGATATTCCTGAGTAATTATCACATGGCATACAAAGCAAAGTATTTACGAGTTCAATTGACCAATTTCTCTCTATGCTGCAGAAAGGTTTCGTTTAATGATTTTTGGGAAGGTAAATATCCTAATTCTTGAAACAGGATTGAATTTATATTGTCGGGTATTTTTTCGTAAATCAAAAGAACATTGGATACTATTCAATTTGTTTCGGACGTATTGATTAAAAAAAAATTAGTTTTTTCTTCATGTTCCATGTGAGTTTCCTTCGCGTAATACGGCCAGGGGATATTCGATTCTTGTAGTAACCATTGAGACACGAAAACGAAAATTTAAATCTCGATGTATCTGATTTAATGGGCCAAGAACGGGTTACTTGCTCATTCTAAGAGCAATTTTTTCCTGCAATAATCAAAAGTTTTGTGTCCATTCCCATCCACCTCGGAGTCAATGAAAAATTATGTATCGGGACATAAAATGAAAGCATCCAGTGTGCTCTACAAAATCCTGGTAGAATTTTTGACCCAACGTAATTTTTCATACGCTGTAACTTGGTTAACCTGTTACTGCGGCTGTACAGGTAAAACTGCTATTCCCTATTTGACGCCATGTAATTTTTCTCAGAAGGGTCGTTTTACCAGTATAATTGGAAGGGGAGGGGGTGTTGACGTAATTTCAACCTATGGAGAATTAATTATTTTGGGATTCTTGTAAGGCACGGTTATAATACTCTTTGTAATACTTCAATTTTATGCCCAAGCTCATTTCCTATGATTACTATGCGATTACACAGAGTAGCAGTTTTACTTTATACGCTGGGGAAAGTAAAATTTTCAAAGCATTTTTCACTTGTATAGAAAAAATTAATGGCTTGAATTGGTCTTACACATAAAAGTCACTCATAAAATAATGATCAAAAAAGATTATTTGAAAAGAATATTTAATCAGAAGACTAGGTACTAAAAAAGAATAAATACCGTTAAACTGATCGTATTACCTGTAGAGACCTTTAATACCAAAATCTTGTATTACAGGATTTTTTTTCGATTCTAAAATCAATGAAGATACATAGAGACGAGATACGATGCCGAGAGACAACAAAAGTGAGAATCGCACATTTCTCAACTAAATTAAAAAACTTCAATCATTCGCTTGACGACACGGGAAACCAAACCAAAGCCAAGAGAAATGTAGTTTGGAGTCTGAGAAAGCAGAAGGCTCGAACAGCTGTTCGAAACAGCTCGGAATTGGGAAATTTGGGTTGGGTACTAAGGTCCACATACCTCCGAACTGCTGGCCTTATTAATTTATCAAAATCAAGCGGATGCGGCACAACAAGCCACATTAGTCAAAAGTTTGGGCCGACGAGAGAGCGAGCGGGCGCAGATGCGCCGCAGTCAAAGCGAGGGCGAACGCCCCCACGAACTATCTATAGAGCCGGCCGCGAAAGTCTAAGGTGTGTCACGTGCTCGCGTCACAGCCAGCTCGCGAAAACTTGTATCGGCGACATGTGCGGGAGGAGGGGAGGCCGACGTGCCGGCTAAACCGCATGAATATGCACGAGTCCCGGCGAATCGGCGATATTTCAGCGCCCGCGCGTCTCCCGGTGTGCGGGGGGCAGGTCACGGGGTCAATACGAGCGCGATGGCCCCGCGTCGCATCATTTTTTTCATCCCGGCCCCCGTCTCGATGCCGGCGAGCTCGCTCGATTCGATAAAGGATGTTTGCTCTCGGGCGCCTCGTTCCTCGGCAACAGGTCTTTGCTTATTTTGAATTCGCGCGACGCCGAGGGCGCGGCTCTTGATTATTCTGTGATCGTCGAAGTACACCCGGGTTAATCTGGACGCACGTATGAGACGAGTTTTTTTTTCGTGTATCATCGCCGGCACGTGTCGATATGCTCTGCAAACAGTTGTTCGAATTGCCGATGACGTTGAAAAATCAAAAAAAAAACAAACGTTCGGGTTCGCACACGCGTTCTATCAATCCATGGTATCAATTCATCTGATTTTTCAATATGGCTGTACTGATTTCCGCGGATGAATAAGCTATCATGATTGGTTCGTGCATGAGTACATGAGGACTCTTTTCCAATCATCATCAGCATGTTTCATGAATTTTAAATTCATATACTCCATGATGTGAATTGCAAGAATAATGAATTAGACTTGTGAAAAGTTGATTAATTATTTAATCCAATTTGTTCAATTCAACTCATATTCAATTTCTGTATACCGAACCAAAATATTCCAAAGGCATCATTTTTTTCATGAAAATTATATACTTTCTCGACTTATTATCATTTCAATAGAGTAGAATAGAAGCTTTGGGTCAATATTTTACAGAGCATCATATCCAGCACGCGTATTTGATTTTCGATAGTATATTATAGTATAAATGTTCAAAATATTCTAGTAGTAGCGCGGTCAGATAATTTGCTGAATTATAGAAATCTTGAATACTATAGTATTTGCTGTGCAGTAAATGTAAATACATACCTGGCTCTATTTCCCGTTGATGACTACCTTACTATTGCCATATTCGTTTTATTAGCAGCAACACTGATAGATTCATTCCAATTGCATGTTTGAACTCAACGCACATCAAAGTAACCTAGTTGAATTGATTTTGAGAGATGATCAGGCAGTTTTCAGGCATAACTGCATGGGCATCTATCGAATATCCTGAAAATGCAATACATCACCTGTCGTGACACGTACGTGCAAAAAGCAAAAAATTCTCTCTCTCAAGCTCAAAACGATAGTATTGAATATTCACTTGGTATAGGAGCTGAAATGGTTAAATTTTTACTCGCCTCGCACGGTTCACTCTGTTGAGGAATGCAATTGATTGGCTAAACAAAGTTTAGGAGTCATTCGAATACGAATATCTTATCACGATTTTCCATATTGCAATTACCACCACAAACATATTTGTCATCTTCTACTAGAGCGCAAATCTAGAAATTATATGATTGACAGGTATTGCATATTTCTGAAAACTTAATAAATTTTTGTGAAGAATCTGGCACTGTTTCCTTTACTACAATGCTCCAATCGGATCAGGCGAATACTGTTAATAGTTAAAGTAATTGCTCTCCTGTTTATTTTAAATGATAAGAGAACTATTTCGTGTAGCCAGAGAATAACTCCATCCAAAGTGGGTTCCAAGAATACATTGCAATCACGTGTATAATTCGTAGAACTCTCATGCGAATAAAGTCTCAAAATGGTGAAGTAGACTTGGATGCCTTCATGCGTGAAGTGATTAAAATTAATAACATCAGCAACACCTGGACCAACGAGCTAATTCCTCTTTTATCCCATTCAATTCCACTGGTCTTCTTTTGATATGTGATTCAATTTGATCGCTACTCCAGAGGATAATCTTGTTAGCCGAACGAATGTTATTCTGACAGGGCAAATCTTCAAAAGAGAGCCTTACCTTTGCACTTTGGATTCCCGACATTTTCAAATTCAATTGCAATTTATAACTTGCGCTGCTCGTAAGAATATCAGAGTTAAATTCCGTACCCAGGCTCGAGCAGGCTCTTTTTCCCTCGGCCAAGCTCAACCGAACCATTCGAGTGCGAATAAAGATATCGGCCGAGCGCTGAGTCAATATGCGAATTTGATCGTGCAATACAGCCCGCATGGGCTCCGCCGAGAATTCATGTATTCCAGAATAAATACATATATGTGTATGCGCATTGTGAAGCGTCCGATCGAATTAAAAAGAGAAAAAAAGGGAAAAAGAGAGGGAGAGACTGGAAAGTGGGCGCGGGTTCTCGGATATGACGCGATTCGGATGCGAATGCGGACTCGTGCGAGAAGGGCGCGCAACGTCGAATTATCATTTTCGATCGTGCGAGGCTCTCCTGCCACGCGTGTAACGCGAAAACGTTAGGAGAAACGCCGAGGAACGGTTGCGCGCGTTTGAATGACGCGCGTTATAAGTGATATGGGGTATACGTGTGCGCGCGCGCGTGTGTATATAGGTATATACCGGGGCTAGCGGACGGGGGCGCTTTTCGCGCACATCCGACACCTCCGCGAGACGAATTCAATCGGGAGTTGGGGCAGCGCGAGAACTTGTTTGCCGCTTCCCCTCCACCATCGCCACCCCGATATCGAACGAGAGCCTCGCTCCCCGATGGAATTTGAAAATCGGCCGAGCGATGCGTTATTAGATTGTTGAGCTGCATTCATGTAACGTTCCAGCAAACTTTCCCCCGCCTAATTGGCGCTTTTAGTTTGCGCGCAATTTTGGCATGTTCCTGCCAAAGCGTTATCCGACCCGACGCGCGATCTTTTCGTCAAATTACTCGCTGCTCGAGCCGCGGAAATCGGGACAGACTATGAGGAATTCCGCCGCGATGGAATATAACGCGAGAGAGCCCGACCACCGAAGACCGCTGCTTTGGCCGGGCTGTAATGGAGTGATGAATATCAAAACGATGTTCGTGCATCCGATGCCCAGTGTATATGTGATCGAGACCCGCGTGATCGAGAAAAAATAGACTAATTAGCAGCTGGGATGTGAACGTAAACTTTGACGCTCGGCAGCTTCCAGAAGAGACAATTTTTCATTTTGTTATTCGTATAGATTTTTGTAGTGAGCCAGAAACACGCCACTCTGTAGAATTTTTCGGAACTTCGGAATAAAAATTTCCTCGACTGGATCGGTATAGCGTGATTTTCATGGTATATGGAATTTACCCATTACTGTGTATAAAAAAATAAAATAAATATGTATGTGTACTGTAGGACCCTCAAGCCATCAATTTTATGAGTGAACCGAGTGATGTTTACAATGATCAAATACGGAAAAGCTTGTTGAAACATTCCATCATATTGACTTTCCTATACATTCGTGAATTAAAATTTTTTTTTCCGTTTTGAAATATATTATTTCCCGCGTTGATTTATACATCGGATAAATGTTAAAATTGAACTTTTGAAATTCGTTGAAAAACGAAGGGCGCGCACACGTACACGGGGAAACGTACGTGGGTAAAAATAGGGAAAAATGTGATCAGGAATAATTTCCTCAATTATATGGGCGAACAAGGCTAAAAGACCGCAAAATTTCCCGGGCAGCGTATTACGAGGATCGCGGGCGGCAGCTTGCGCATTAAAGCAGTTTTTTTTGCTCCCATCAAAGTAACTTCACACTGCGCGCATGCAAATTGCGGATGGCACGGCGGAGAAATGCATTATGCGAGCGGCAAAGGGATTCGAGAGCGTAATTTTGACAATAATTCAGCATAATCGGGGCTGAGCGAGAGATAGGGGGAATACGCTCAACCTTGCCTGCCGAGCGCAAGCGCGCACGAGTCAGCTGGACAATCGCGTAAACACCCGTACTTCACCTCGTAATCCCGCGGGCAAACAACACGAATAATGCGGATATACGCGCGCCGATCGATCCCCCGCAGACGCGATGCGTCAAAAATATCATCGGCCTACTCCTTAGGTACGATACTTCCAATTTTTCAGCAAAACAATTTGGTGTATTCGTACGGGGAATAATCGAGGAATCCGTAATTCGGTTTGGAACCGCTCGTCGGATTATTCATCCGGCAAGTTTTGATTGATCAACTCGATGAGGATTCAATCAATCAAGCGAATTCCAGTCGCCGCAATTCCACTCGTGTGTATATTGTAATGATCCTCGACGAACATACACTTTGATAAATACATATTGATCGATGAGTATTAGAGGGACTGATGCTGAAAAAATATGGACGTCATAAAAGCCTCGATGCACGTAAGCGTAAATTAAAAAGTACTTGTCGCGAATAGAGTATTTTACTCGTTATTGCTTGTTATTCGCCTTAAATCGCGAAAAACGATATTCTCACTACGGGCTCGAGGGCGTGGAAATATATTTCGACACTGATGCGTAAAACGAGTGTCCCGCGAAGCTGACACGAGTCGTAATCACACGAGTGTGAAAAGCACGAGCGCGCGTGCCGAGCATTCAAAATAGTCCCTCAATTATACAATCGTGCATCAAATTAAATTCTGCATTCATTGTTTTCGACGTATGGACGATCATTCAAAGAAAATTCAAAATCAAATTTAGCAAACTTTTTAGCGACTGTATAAATTCTGCAGTTATAAAAATGGAACCTTCCTTGCTTTCAATACAAAGAGAGGGTATCAAGATTTCGGGTTTCCAAACACGATGGAACTTTCTCGGATTGTTTACGGGTGCCCAAATAGCTCATGTGTACAGCCTAACGAAATGTTCGTGATTGATTTTATTCATTGATTTTCTGCATGACTAGTCGAAATCAAATGCATAAACATTGGTATATTTTGTGTGTGAATGACATCGATAACGATTCACGAATATCACCAGGGAAACGGAACGTTAGGTCGAACGACGGTTTATGTCGCTCATTTGGTTACCCAAAATCCATCTGACAAAGTATTAACGAGTTCGGAGACCCAAACGCTTGATACTCTCTTTGTCAATTGAGCGTATGCTTCTGAGCAGTTTTTGAAAACTTTTTTTTATGGATTTAACCATCACACGGTACTCTGCGCAGAATTCGCTTGATATATACAAAACTCCAAAACGTTCGGAATAATTCCCATGCCCACCGGATTAAACAAAACGGACAAAAATATGTCAATGGAATAATAATTACCCGGTGGCTCACCTGTTCGACGAAAAATGTCTCTCGCGATAGTATATCACCCCAAAGTTTTCTCCGCGTATAGGAGGATAATGAACGCTGGAACGTCGAAGGAGAGTGAAATAGAACAGTCGGAGTAACGAATGGATGGAACGGGAATTCACACATTTGAGAGAAACTAAGCAGAGTTTGTCCCGATGAATTAAGTTACACGCTATGCGATTGGGTAGTTCCCCCCGATAGCCAGAATGTGAACTCTCTGCGTCCACTGTCTCGACATTTCCTACGTATATGGTTCGAACGGATATGCCGCCTCGTTTTTAATTAGATGTTCGACACTTTTGAAATTGTCAAAGTTGTACGGATATGAATTTCAGGACAATTCTTGTCGAGAGTACATTGTGCAATTAATGCCAACTAATACGAGTAAACGACAAAGAAAGATTTTTCTTTGACCAACCCATACCTCTACACGTGAATAATGCTTCGTTATTTGTATATATATGGTCTATACAATATCAATGGGAGTTGCTTGCACGTACCAGAGGCAACTTTTTCAATGGAAAATTTGCACAATTTCAGCGAATAATTCCACGAGCAATTAGATTTTGATACGCGGATAATTTTGAAAAACACCTTCATCAAAAGACTCACTGGGCAAAATGCCTCCCGCAACGCTCGAACGCACTCCATTCATCTTGCGGATAGTATCGTACTTTAAACTTTCAAAATTTCGGATCGTCGCTCCTGACGCCGGGATGTATGTGCTGCTGCCGCCGCGTGTGTATCCGAGCGCTGGTGCTTGATGCCCCGGGTCACGGGGTATTTATTATCGAGTTCACGATACCCGAGCCTTTGGCTGTTTGTCATCATTTAACGATAAATAGGAGGCAGCAACGGGAGAAACTGTACGTACACCTCAGCTCCGTTCCTCGTAATTCAGCCTGACTGACGCTAATTCCGTATATAGGTGTGGGATTATCCTCGAGCAAACCCGTGGCTTATTCTCGCCCATCCCTCCCTTTCCTACCCGCCCACGCCTCCCCCCGTTTGTCCTCTTTTCAGCTGTACTTCTCACTCTACGTGGTTTCATCCTTCTGTCCACCTTTATTCATCCAGATTCACCACACCTTATATCCTATATACTTGTGTAATTCTATCCCCTATACTACTGTCGTGAAATTAATTTAGGGATGTATGTAAGTGTCTCGCATCGGTTATTAAGTATTTCAAATGATCTAGATGTGAATTCACTGCCCAATTTCTCGGCAAGAAGCTTCCTCCCGATTAACTCATTAATCAACATTTATATATATATTCACCGACTCTTGAAAAATGTATGATACGCTATTCTATGGCATTAATCAAACTCAATAACATGTGTTCGCGGACTCGGAAAAAAATATACTATGTATGATTTCATGTCAATTTTATAACACGGATGACATTTCATGACAGTATATGACAATCAATTACCTGGTGTCACTTCAAAAAATCATTTGAAAATAGCTTTTCGTTTCAGAAGTTGGATATTGAACGAAAAACACGACAAAACAGATTTCGAAAAATGGAAAAACACTGCAGACCCATAATTCGAAAGTGGGATCAGGCTCTCTGTTAACGAAGATCAAAATCAGACATTCAATTTTTGACTTTCCGGTAGTTATTAAATCTATCGACCAAGATCCATAAATTTATTTCTTTCCACTAATTGCATCCTGGCAATTCCGCGCTACGGCGCGGCGACTTTCTTTACCACTTCCAACATCCTTGTCTTTCATACGTACATTTCTCTGGCCACGCTCGCACCAGCCACACAGTGCTACATCGAAAGTAAGCGATTCAATTTTCGCAATCGGTAATTTGGTCCTTAACCGTCATTACATCCGTTGGTCGCGAGAAAGAGTCCAGCCCGGAAAATTGTTATACCTCAAGGAAATGAAATTAAATCGAGCCCCCAGGCAATATCCACTAGTAGGACGAAGAGATTGAGAAAAAATGAAAGCCAGACGGCCCGGATTCCTTTATTAATATAATAAACGGAATATAGTTTTTTGCTTCGTGTGAAAATTCATTACCGAGAAGAATGGCTATTTCTCCGCTTAAAAGTGACCGAATGAAAATTATAATTGAAGTCATAAGAAAACCTCCGACGAATAAACTGCGATGGTTTCTGAATTTGCTTCATTTAACAAGACATTTAATACTTTTGCAAAAAGAGAAAGAGAACGTTAAATATAGAAATTTTAAAGTCTGTAATACGGTTTCTTCTTATCAACTTTCTATTATTAAGTATAAGTATGCCACGAATAATTGTCCTTTTTAACCGTTGAATAAACTAAAATGAACAAATGGATTATTGCTTTTGGAATCCTATTCGCAAAGTATAATGAAAAATAATTGCATAAGAAACATTCTAAAAATATGAAAACGTTTAGGTTTCAGGAAAAATAATTCGAATTCATTTATTCACCGGAAACCGTGCAATTTGTATTTTGTAATGCAGTAGAATATGAATATTTATTTCCAGTATTATTCCCCGTATAATGAATCAAATTATTTTCAAAAAATCTCACTCGAGATTAACAAGAAGATCCTGCATAAGAGAGTTGGCTCTTGATGAAACTTAGCGAGTAGTTTTTTTCGTGATAAAAACAAGGCTGTCACAAGAGTATTCTGCAATGCTTCGTTTTCGTCCAGCTATCTATAAATCATCAATTATTTTGTATGCAGCCATATGAACAAATATACTCTTGATGTATGAAATCGTACTCTATTTTTTATACGCTTTTATTATATTCTCTTCGATTGAACTTGGTTTCCGGGTTTGTCGGTGGCACGGGATGGAATGTTATAATGGAATTTTAACGTCCATCTCCATTAGCTACAAATCTAAAATTTTTCAAAACACTTTTTCATTAAAGTTTAGTGGCTTGAAATAAATACAATTTGAAACATGGGAGATAGTTACAAAAGCATATACGCATGTTACCTATATCTACGTTTATTATTGCCGGTAAACATTTCCAAAAGTATGCAAATGACTAGATAGGAGAAAATACTCTCATCACTCGAATATGTACTGGACGATCCTCCGTGAAAGTGTGGATTACTTGATTGTAAATGATGACTACAAGACTCACGATTCTACGAGGGAATGTCCAGGATACATTCGAGTGATTAATGTTTCTTTATTTCCTTCTTTTTAGTCGTTTGTATAGAACTGTAATTTTCGAAAAAGATTTTTTACATTTTTTCTATTATGAATGAAACGTACTCTGGACCGTTCCGCGCTGCCTCCACGCGCTTCAGTTCGAGTTTGGCACGGCACGGCGCATTATCTCACGTTCGCTTCTCGATTCCTCAAATATAACGAAAAAGCCTTATTTTTTAAAGGCTATATCAACGTAAAAAAGTCAGCTATTAATCTAGACTATTAAAGAAAATAAAAAACATAGCTTTTTGTGATATAACCTGTTGTATGATTTCTTTTTGTGTAAACGTGAAAATTTAAGAAAACTCAATACACCATCAAAAAGCTGGGAAAAAGCTATATTGATATTATACCTGACATTATTTCAATATTGGTCTTATAAAGTCGAAAACAAGGGTCGAAAATACGAGGTTTCAGCGTCTGCGTAGTTTATATGCATTTTCAAAAGTTTTACTCGTGTAGAATAAAATGATAGTTTTCAAAAATAAATATTCTCATTCAATAGAGAAAGTTTAGTATTGTCTAACGCAAAATTCATGGGAAAAAAAACTGCACGATGAAATCGAGTATTTATCTTTCAAAATAAAGATTTGTAGATAATATCATCAGAGAAAAGTTTGAATAAGTAATGATGAGCTCTGTGAAAATACGCCAAAGATCAGAGCTTATAAGCTCGTGTCAGATTTTCGTATATGGTTTTGAATAAAGTATTCAATTATATTTTCATGTCTTTGTAGGCTTATTCCGTAAACGAACAATTGGCTTCTCCCTGTGTAAGGTTCCTTTCTCATGGATAACTATGTGAATTCAAAAACGAATTCTAGAATTTCTGTCAGCATTCCGTACACAAGAAAAAAAAACAAGCGCTTCGTTCTCGAATTTATTGAATATCACTTCCAATATATACGCACGCTTGCTTCCAGTCATAGAGAGGGAGATTTCATCCTTTGTTCCGATGAATGTTCATGGTTTTTTTTTCATTGAATGCTCTTTTTGGAACAATCAATCTAACCGATTGATTCAGAGTATACGATATGAATATTGAAGAGTGTTACAACGTAATAAATCCTGTCAAATACATAGAGTGATCTAATGATCCTTTTCTTGAAAAAATTCACATCGCTATATCAGTTTAATAATTAATTATTATTTTTAGCCAGATACCTAAATACTTGTTTACTTAAAAATCATTGGTGTCTGTTGATTTTTGTGTCTTGTGTTATTCTTATATATGTATTTGGTTACAGATTTTTACTTTTAGCTTAATTCACTTTATCAAAAATAAGGGACTATTTACTACGGAATCTCACCCTCAAGAAAGAATCATCAATGATTCTGGAGTGAATATCCTCTTGCAAGTATTCGTCACTATATAATTTATACCAGAAAAATTCACTATTTCCTCTATTTACAAATTGTTATCCACGTAAGAAGATGGAATTATGTTTTTTATCGCGCTCTAAAATGATAACCTCGATATAGTAATAGTAAACGAAATAAACGGCTTCGACCTACTGCTGTGTCGAGTGTCGCAAAATATATACCTTTTAGAAGCTTACATAGAAAAACCGCTGATTTAAGTGAACTAAAATATATATTCATTTTTATTACATAAAAAATTCACTGCAATTCCATTCAATGATCCATTCACCTTTACTATAAGCTTCCAAGAGAGTACTCATTTTCATGAATTTGCGCTCATATGAGATGAAAAATATAGGAAACCGAGGATTATTACACGAGATTGATACAACTGTTATTCCTTCAAACTATACCTTTTTCTCGTGACTATATCAAACAACATATTTGATGGATCCGTGCATTCATGAAGAATGATTTAGAATGTAAAATAAACATTAGAGAAGTTTTCAAACAGGCATAATTACTCGAAGCTACGGGTATATATAAGATTATATAATCGTAAAAGTCAAATGATCCAGGAACAAGCTTTTCTCGTTGCGCACAGTGCGCTTTCCTGTTGGCATCGGAGCGTGGCTGTCGCCGTATCAGCAATAAAACTACGGCCTGCAAATAAGAACATTCTCCATTTTAATGACGCTCCCCGGCCATGAATTCGTGCTCGCCGTCTTAATGACGTTTCCTGAGCTTGGCGCTGCGGAGTAACGGGAAAATCGATCAGGCCGCGCGCGCTGGATTTCACTCGCAAATTCGAGATCCTCTGTCGATTTTCCGCTCGCGAATCCAACTTCTACCTTTCCCTCTTTCTCCCGCTTTTTTCTCTCCGCGAAGCCTGGGGATTAATCGATCCGCACAGCGCATGACACGCTGGTTTTGCCGTTCAACGGGCAGGGCCATTCGGACCACGCGGCCTCTTTATTTCGCGCACGTACGCTCGTTTAATTGTACCTGATATGTGTATCCCTGTAGCCGAGGTATATACGTATACGTATCAGACGCGGGCCGCACGTACACGTGTGAACGTGTGCGAATCTTCACGGGGCGTCGCGGTAACGAGATTGCGGCCGACGTAAATACCGGCAATTACGACGTCGGCGAAAAGTTTCGAGGGTTGCGCGAGCGGCTTTGAGCTCCCGGCAGAGCGAGGGCCGACCGAGAGAAATGGAGAACAAGCCGGTCGCGCCTCGTCGGCCACTAGCGCAGTTCGGCCAAATCGGTCCTGCGAGGGCACGCGCGCAGCCGTCTCGCTCGAGCAAGCATTTACTACTGACGGCTCGTCTACGGGCCTCGCGCACTTCCCCCTCCGACGGTACATCCGAAAAAGAACTCGGCGTCGAATCGGTCTGCTGGAAACCGCACTGGATCATTCGATGCGAAGTGTACTCTGTGGCTTCATTGAACGCCTGTAAACATACGAGATTGTCAATATTTAAGTCGGGGCAGAATATTCTCATGCCCAAAAATATGCATTATTTTGCTGACGAGTAACGTACATATGCATATATATATACTGGCGAGTAATATCAATAGAAACATCGGGATATTTTCGAATGTATCAATGTCGTCCGAATCGAACCGCAATAAAAGTGGACTGGTTAATAAGAGTGGATGAAAAGGGCATTGGGAGGTAAATTTTACTCTTCCGGGAAAAGGTACTTGGAATTATTATGGGTGCTATTATGTTTATGTGATCAATATTGCCATCTAAAGATTAATTACAAACTTCGGAGAAATTATATGCAGTTGATTAAAATCTCGTCGCATGTATCAATTCCATTTCCAAAGGAAACCAAAGTGGATAATTAATTTTGCAAGCCACGTTAGTGAGATATTGAACCCATGCGGGAGATTCATGAAGGTGTAAAATGGATAAAAATCGAGCTCGCATATACCATAGCCCTCAAAAACGCACAGTTCACCCGTTAATAATAATAATAATTTCCAATAATAAATAAGCCGAGCCGTAGCTTATAACTTTGCGGCCTCGTGTAATAAGCGCAGTCAACTAACCGCCGCAAAAGAAAAAGAAGAACGGATTCGCGAGCGATAGCCGGGGGCCAGGGGGGGAGAGGGGTAGGAGGCAGTTAGCCCGGGGGCGACGGGAGCGGCGCGCGAAACAAGCAGGCCGCACACGAGCAAACAATTCATTAAAAACTAGCCAAACAGAACAGGCGAATCTTTAAATAATGAAATTGCCCACCGCGGCGCTTTGCATGCGCTCGTGCGCCACTATGTACGTGCAAAAGTTTCGGCCGGCGGCCGTGTAACCAGGCGCGCGGCCGGACAAGCGAGAGGGAAAAAAAAAGGAAAAAGTCGAGCGAACAAAAAGGACAGCGGGCGCGGAAGGGGGAGAAAGGGGGGCGCACTGCTCGTCGGTGCAAACGGTCACAATTCAGCCGTGTCGCGCGCGCGCCTCGTAACATCTCGCCCGTCGCGGCGGGCAAAAAGTTCGAAAAAAAAAAGGAAAGACGGGGCCGCGCAGCGGAAATCTGAGTTACGCGCTCGCGGCATTGAAACACATTCTTGGCCCGGAAATCACGGTGATACCCGGGAAAAAGTCGAGGGGCGCGATTTGTCCGCCTCCCTGATTCGCCGGTGCACGGCTCGGTGGGGAATTAGAGATGACGCGCGCCGCGCGGCCGAACTCGCCGATTCAATTCCGAGCGAAGTAACGGGCATACAGAGGTGTGCCGTTGGACAGGCGCTTGGCAGCTGAAGAATCTCGAAAAAGAAGAGGACGGATGCGGCGGAGAGAAGAATTAGATGTAGCTCGAAGACGCGGTCGCGTCTGCTGTGCACAGGGGCATGTACTCGCGGGAGTATACATACAAGCTCGGAGCATTGCCGCGAGTAATCGGATAACCCCATAGAGACGTGTCTCCGGGAGGCCGAGACAACGGATTTTCTCTGTGCTCGGTGTTTGAGTTTGGTATAGCTGCAGCTTGTTATAACCGTGTGTCTAACGACCTCGCCGAGTCACGTGCGCGCGAGCTCGCCTAGTTTCGGGGACCCACCTGTCGCGGTTTCACCGGGATTTTTCGACTTCCGCCGGGTACGTGTAGTATGTACACGCGAGCTCGCGAATGGCTGGATGCAGGCGCGCCAGTGATTCCGTCGCGCGCGCGCGCGATGAGCTGTTCCGTTATTTTAATCGAGTTGGCTCGATGTATACTGCACTGTGTACACGAGTTTTAACAAGCGATTCGTCGGACGAGAAAAAAAATGATGATTGCGCGTGTATCGCGTGTGTACGGCCGTCGTTTTTTTTCATCGTCAAATCCCGGAGTTTCGGTGAGGAAAATTGACTTACTTCGATTTATTTGTTGATCCCGCGCGCAAAAGTCGAATGGACGCGCATCGATATTCGCGAGAGGATCCGAGAATAACAGGGAGAAAAATTGTATAGTGCGCCAATCGATACGGTGGTATACGTACAGTCGATACGCGCCGCGGAGAATCAAATCTTGATAATTGTCGTGGTCGGCCGGGCGACGCCGTATTTTACATATGGGCCACCGCCGCGCGGTCGCAAAGAAATATCCTCCCCTCTTTCCTCGGGCCGAGTTATTCCTGCCGCGAGATACGCGAGTAATAAATTGGGCGGGGGGTAGGGGCGCGCGCGGGCGCGGATAATGTATTGCGGCCGGGCACATAAGCCGCGCGCGCGCGCGCACTATCGAATATTCGAGACGATAAATAAAGCAATTTGCGTTATCGCACCGGCAGTATGACTAATCACTGATTAATCCGGATCCGCGCGCGGAGAAGCGCCAGCGTAAAAGTCGTTTGCTCGACCCCCTCCCCGCCGCCCACGCGACTCGACAATCCCGCGCGCGTTCCCGGGGCTGAAATACATAAGCGCGCAGCAAGAACTCACTAATCCCGGCCGTCCATTACGAGGCAGCGCAATTATCTAAAATTCCATCCATATATACCACCGGGGGTGGCAAACTCGGCTGGGCGGGGCTCGGTCCCCAAATTTCAACAAACACACCACGCACAATAACAGTCCGATCAATATCCATTATAATTCGCGCCGCGCCGCCGTCGCCCCACGCCGACGTAGAATAAGAGACGGAGGAACTTGGCACGCGGCGTTTTCCCCAAAACTGTGCATCCCAAAACTCCGCGTCTCCTGTATATATATATATATATGCGTGTGTGTGTACGTGTGTGTGGGTATGACCGTGGAAAGCCAGCGCGGAGACGAAGCGATGTGCCGGAGCACCAGGAGTGTGATTATAATTGAAGCAATTTGGTAGTGGGTAGGTGGGGGTCGCGCGGCGATGTGCGAGTGACGCAAGCGAGCCCGATCCAGCCGCGGGCCCCCAAACTTGCTTTGGCCAAGCGGGGGGTGTACATAAGTTTACATAAGTTAGCGCCGGCGGCGGGGATGCACTAAATTATGCGAGCATCGTGTCCCGCATGAACTCGCGACTTTTATGCAAAGTCCGCCCGGCCGGCTGCACACGCGAGCCCCACGCCACCCTTGGCTATCCATATATATATCTATATATACGCGCGCGCGGGCTGCCCCCGTAAATACAAGACGGCGAGGAGGAGCATTAAGCGCACGCGGCCAAGCAAGACGACGTTGCCGGCCGCGGCTTGGCTTTGCGCTGCCCCTTATATGCTTGTTCTTAACAGCCCCGGTCTTGTTACATCGACGTGCCCCTTCCCATCCCCCTCGTTCTCCTGGTCTTTGCGCGCCGATGTTCGCGAATTAGGAGCCTAGCTCGAGCGGCCACGAGTACAGTTTCAGCCACGTTGCAGCGACTCCGGTGTCCTCGTTATACTCGCGCGGCGGATCAGACGTTCTTTCACACGCCGTATACTACCAATCGCGAACGTGATCGGGTATTATATCGATGCCTCTTACAAAGAAAGACACATACAGTTCTGTCCGCGGAGAATTACCCATGTCATACTCACAAAAGTTTCTTGTTATTCCCAGAGGAATTGGGCCTCAGTCAGAATTTCTGCTACTTCCGAACAGAATCTTCTTGAGAGGAGACTTTTCTTCTCCAATCAACAATATATTATGATTGAAAGTAGCAGAAATTCTGTTGATATCATAATACTTTTCTTCTCTCAAGAAGATTCTGTTTGGAAGTAGCAGAATTTCTGACTGAGGCCCAATTCTTCTGGGAACAACAAAAAACTTTTGTGAGTGCAATCTGGCCGCGAACAAAGTTACATGTCGCGTCTGCCCACGAAAAACACACATGTCGCACATCCCAGAATTTTCCGACGCAAAAAAAATACATGGAATGAGGGTAGTTAACAAAAACAATAACTAGCCTTTTCGACGGTTTGATTGCAGTTTAAACTCTTTCTTAGTTTTTATTTGAGGGAGAATAATTCCGACATGTGTCTTTCTTCGCGGACAGATTCCAAGATGTGTCTTTCTTCGTAAGAGGCATCAATATAGTTTCGAACGGGACGAGATTCGTTGTCATAGTTGTTTTCGAGTGTTAACAAATCGTTCCGCGTTCGAAACAAATGAGCCGTCGGCCAGCGACAATACTTGTGCCGTGTGTACATATTGTTTTGGACCTTACGCTTACCATTCCCACTCAACGAATTCAGAGTGTTGCCGATACTAAACACTGATAAAACCTTAGCATCATTTGAGCAAGCAGTTACGCAACACTTGGGACAAAGTTATATAGAATTACCTGCTTGCAACTCCGCCGAGCAAACTTGCAGCCTCGTGTGCAACTCGACTCTCCCCCCATCTGCGTTCACACATCTGCTTTCGCGCGTAATTCTGATACACAACACTTCGGATAGTTGATGATTAATACATACAATCGTTTCAGCTCCCAAAGTGATTTTCGTGTCATCGAAAGTAGACAATTCCTATCGCTCTTGTCGCGCGAGAACAATTACTGTTCTGTACAGTTGTGAACAATTGGTTCGATTCTTCAGCGAAGCTTTCGCCCTTCAAATGGTATGGCGTTTGTTTTCTTGATTGGAGGATTAATACATTGCACTTGGTATATTGAATCCAACATTCTTCCGCGTTTGAAAAGACCAGAATCAACCCTAGCCACGCCCGAGTATACAAAGTATCGCATTGGGCTTGAATTAAAAACGACTCGACGATCATTGGTCCAATTGGGAAACTACAACTAATCCGTCGCAAGGCATCGTCGCTCGGGCGTATATAGTTATATATCGCGGTCGGGCTTGTGCAGTCGCATTAGAAACAGCATATCCGACCGGGCGAAGCCCGGTGGCAAACTCGTAAATTGATTACAGACGAAGACGGAATCAATGCAGCGATTGCAAATGCCTCCGAGCCGTCGGGGCTTCCTAATGAAATATCCATAGGGCTCATTGAGCGCTGCTTACAAGCTGTCACCGGACGTAAAGTGCATCCGCTCGCACGTGCCGCTCGTACACAAGTTGGCTCGTTCGGGGGACACGCACGCGCACAATGGCGCAACTTCGCCAGGCGCCACGCCCGCGCCCGCACCGCACCGCTCGCGCGTAACTTTCAGCCCCGCAACGCCGCAAATATTGCGCGGGCCAGCGTAATTCGGCCCCCGCACTGGATTTCCCCTGCTCTCTCGGGCTCCTTGCTTTTTACGAGGCGCCGCCGCCGGCACGGGAAAAACGCGCGCGATAACGAACGCCGCCGCCGCTGCTGCTGCTGCTGCTGCTGCTGCTGCACTCCCTGCCAGATTTCTCACACCATCCTGTGTACGCGATACCTCTCTGTTTCTCAGCGAATCGCCGAGATTTCGCACGAGTCGGTGGGTTCTTAAAAATCCAAGGAAAAAGGCGTAGTGTGATTTGTGGGAAAGAGCGTACACTACACGGGAGTGCTGGAGTATATGCTCAGACCCGATGTTTTTTCATCCTTTCCTCTCCAGCCCCATTGTCCCCCGGGAACTTGAAACATTTCGTCCGGTTCTCCAGTGTTTACTTATCCACTCGTACCGTGGAGCATTTCACGGGCCGTTCACGCCACGTCTGTACAGTTTCTATCGATCTCAGGTTCATGAATGTCGCACAAATTGCTTAAATTATCACGTCCTTGATACAAAGCATAAGCTGTCATATTTTCTCAACGTTACTCACGCGAATCGAGCTTATGACGAAAAATGATGTGTATACTTTTTCCAGTCTTCAAACGTTTACCAATAAAAATATACGCATATTCTCTTTTCAAAGGAATCCCAACATGCCGGAACACCCCCACAAAGGAGATGCAGTTCTACCAGCGAGTAAGGAGAAGAGTAGGTTTAGAGGTCTTACGTGGGATCAATACGACCCTGTTCATCAAAAGTATCTAGAAATTGGTACGATCAGTCAATATATATATATATTTTTCTTTCACGTAATCATCCAGTGTGCTTACCATCATATCTTTATGGATATCTATTTGATTATCTTTTAGTTAATTGATTATCACATGCATTCCGACGAACACCTGCCTAATTTTGTATTTAATTTCGAGTTTCCAATTGCTAAGATTCATCATAAGAGAACAAAATCGAAAAAAAAATAAGAGGCAATATACAATTTGTGCTTTATGCATCACAAGGTAGTTAATCGTGATTGTAAAACGCCAACCATATAAAGATAATTCGAAAATTCAGAATCCGAGCGAATTAACGAAGGGAAGTCGAAATGTTAGTTCCATTTGAATCAAACACGATCTGCATGATAGAGTAGATACGGCAAGGGGTTGGAAAAGTGACGCGAGATGTGCTTGGCCCGACAGGCATGAAGGCGAAGGTGAAGAACCACTACCGGGCGCACCAGCTGTCCGTGTGGTTGAGGCTGGTGCCGGAGCTGCACCGGGCGGGCATGGAGGACGTGGAGCCGCGGCACAACCTGTTCCGGGGCCACGCGGACCCCTCGCTCTACGACGGCTTCGTCAGGCCGGACCCGCTGAGCAGGACGGCGGCGGCGACGACGACGAGCAGCGAGTCGCCCCTGGCGAGGCCCGCCGGCAACGCGAGCACCGTCGAGCCGCCGCGCACCACCACCGACTACAGCTTGACCACCTGCGTCAGCCTCATACAGAGCACCAACATCCAGAACCTGCACAACGCCAGCTCCGACACACTCGCCAGTCTAGACGCCGCGGGGTGAGTTGTTTAAACCCCCGGATCAGAGGACTCGTATGGTTGAATAAAGATGCGCGTTTGTTGTTGGACAGTAGTTTGTATAGATCAATTACATTGATGGTTGTTCGGTATGAACTGCTAGATGGTCTTGAAAGTCGATAATGCGAACGTTTGTCGCTTACTTTTGGGGATACCATTTTTTCGTTGGGCATGATTGAATTCGTCACAAATACACGATTGAATGAATTCAATGTCGCTGTCGTAAAAAGTAATGTATGGCGTGAGGAAAATGTAGGGCCGAGTGAAAATATGCGTTTCGATCGAATGTTTTTTCTTTACCCTTTCTCTATGCACTTTTTATCTTATTCTCAAAAAGCTCCTAACGAGGAGTATAGAATTGCATCCAGACTGTAACATTATGCAATAATCTTTGTTGCTGAATGAGGAAATGAGCTGTTCAGTTCCATAACGAGTCAAATCCACTTTCGGACATTTTGAAAAGGATTACTCTGAAGCCGGTGTGAAATGGTTAATTCAGTTCTCTGTAGATCAACACTTGATGTTTCATGTTACCTATTAACGTGCCATTCGAATAACCACGGTTGATACTCGAATTGGAGCGAAGTACAGGCTTCTCACAAATCCTTCCCGGAATTCCCAAAATGGATTTAACTCGTTGCATAGAGTTGAACAGTTGAATGATAATCGACTGGTAATTCGATCTCCCAGAATCGACCCATCATCCGAGAACAGTTATTAAAAGCATTCGGCGGTAAAATTCCGAGCTGGCTCGATAGAATCCCCACTGGGCGCGTAAAATGACCTCGCGAACTACGTTCCCCAGGTACGCGGCTTACTCGACGGCCCTGAGCGTGACGATAGCGATCGGCTGCAGCCTGCTGATCCTGAACGTGCTGATATTCGCGGGGGTGTACTACCAGCGCGACAAGACGCGGCTCGAGGTTAAGAGCCTGCAGCAGCAGCAGATGATGAACCAGCAGTGCGGGCCCCGGGGATTCAACGAGCTGAAGCAGCCGCCGCCACCACCGCCGCCCCACACGCACTTCCCCGGCGGCGGCCAGGTCATAGTTGACGTCGAGAACGAGATGCTGCGCAGGTATGAAAGCACCGATTCATATTCACATATTCTGTACCAGACTTTATGGGCCGGACTTGTTCCGGACTTTTTTTTACATGGGAAGTTGCTGTATTTAAGTGCGAATCTCGAAGGGCCGCTTCTAGTGGCATATTGTACTGTGGCGGTATACGCAATTATTCGTTAATTTAGATTCATTGCCCTCCGGGGAGAGCCCGCGCGTTTGAACGGGAAGCCTATTTTTTCCGCGTGATATTTAGCTTCTTGAGCTGTTGAACGGTTCGGGTGACGTGTGACCAAACGAAGAATTCCACGTGAAGGTTCATTGAATCGGTCAAGCTGGTTGTGATGAATGTCAGCGCTTTTTAGGAACTTATATTGTGTACTGAGAAAAAACTTTGGTTATCCCAACTACGAATCAACTATAGTGGTATAAACTCCCAACCCAACGCTTGTAGCCGTTGGAACAATAATTTCTCGCCATGAATAAAGTGTGCATTACTAATTATTTCATGACCTCTACTATATTTACTTTATTTTCTAATATATTATTAGGTAGTTTTATAATATTATCCTGTAATTATCATCATTTTCTTAGAATATTCATTATCTTGGGTATTAGTCTACATGAGTACACAAAACTTAATGAATCTATAAAGAGCAATCATTTCCCTGAATATGTAAGGAAGTTATAGAATATGTAATTACACTGAGAAAAATTCCCTTATCGGAATCTGCTATATGATATAGTAAATGGAATTATAGAAGCCGGCGAACGAGTGTTAGGCGGTCACACGAGTGCGTGGAATCGCATTTCACGAGTTGCATACGGTATTTTATGTTATAAGTGATCCAAACGCGAATTTCACTCATCGAGATTTGAGTGCGTGAAATATTTTACGCACGGAAACCGATGCGATTTCACGCACTAGTGTGTGAAATCGCATTTCACGCACGGAATTCGATGCGTGAAATGAGCGTTTATGATCACGTATAACATAAAATACTTTTCCATGGTATACATGAGTGAAATTGTCATAGTCGAATTCACAATATCTCATAGATGGGTCAAAATAGAATTATATTTATAGGAGATTTATAATTCACCCAACCATAAACTGCTCTCAGTGTACGATATGTTTCAGGAAACGTGAATTATTGCACTGTCAAACATACAATTGAAGCTTATCATTCAAATATACTCGGCTTTGTATTGATATTATTCAACATAAATCCACTCTGCTACTTATTGCATTTGCCATTAGAGAAAATTTTCCTACACTGAAAAAAGTGGTTTGGGAATCTCACTATACCGTATAGGAAAAAAAATATATTGTAAATGATACTAGATTCATATCTGAAATCTACTATATTATAGGTAACTCTATACTATCTGTTTATATTAAAATTATGTAAACAATTTTCCATTAAAAACGTGACAGCTATTTTCCGTGAAAAATATTAATATTTTCTCACTAGAGTGAGTATAACCTATGGGAAACTAATCATGATCGAATTTTGTGCGATGGTTCAGGAGTACCCTCATATCTTATTTTTGCAGCCATAAAGTCTAACATTTTTTCCCCAAATAATCCTATGAAACATGTTGGATTTTAAGCATGAATAGTATATCTATGTCTACGTTTTCTTGTATATTAAGATGTACTTCTCATTTACAAAACCAATAATGATTGACAGAATATCTCCGGGAGATTAAAATGTTAGAGTATATGGGTCGGGGTATTAACAATTAAGGTACCCAAGACCCATCTAACAAAGTTTCATCGTAATCGGTGGCCTACACTGAGAAAAATTCCCTTATTGGAACCTGCTATATGATATAGTAAACGAAATTATAGAAGAATCTACTATAAATATCGTTAAATTAACTTTATTTGTGTGAATAACCCTCATGTTTTATAGTTTTTTCAACAATGCTCAATTACTATTTGATTATTGTTCCTCCATCAGTAATTATTGTTTAATGAACCACAATTATAATCAACTGTGTCCACTCAATCATATCTACTATAAATAAAAGTACTATATATAGAGTAAAATCTACTTTAATTATAGTATAAATAATACTATTTCCATGGTATACATCAGTGAAATTTGTATTGTGAAGTTCACAATATCTCATAGCTGGGTCAAAATAGAACTATATTTATAGTAGATTTATAGTTCACCCAACTATAAACTGCTCTCAGTGTAAAGGTCTCCTGGTAAGTTTTCAAATCTAAATTTGATATACAGCTCACTACGAATTTGCTTTTAACAATAATTATTATGAAAATAGTTATAACAACTAAAAATGTATCAGATATATTTTCTAGTTATGTCTACTATTTTTAGTAGTTCTCTTTGCAAATATTTAGTAGGTATGACTATAAATATAGTTTATAATGCTATATTTTCTCCAATATACGATATAGTTGACCTAACCAAGTCATCTTTTGTCGATGTGTATATCAATCAAAAACTACGTGCAGTATGAAAATGCCTATTGCTAGAGCGTTAGAAAGACATTTAAATTTTCTGTGATTTTTGAAACGTTATAGGTTTACAGCGAAACTAGCGTTCGAGGTTCGATCATAGTTGCTTCCCCATGGAAATAGTGAAATACATTTATTTTGGAGAATCGCTTTCCGGTTGAATTCGGAGACGAATAAAAATATCGTTCAATCAGAGTGATATTTTTATCATAGATTCATGAAAATTGATATTACACAGGATGATCGCTTTTCGAGTCACAAGTGATTTTCAAGTGATCAATCGTTTCAAGAGAACAGAGTTTACTCGTTGAACCGTCAATTTGGCTTGAAAATACGAAGCGCATTTGCCGCAACACATTACGTGAGCTGTTAACATGCGAAGCGTGGGCATTAAAATTCTACGTTGTTTGCAGGAACGTCATGAAAGCTGTACCCCCAAGCGAAACGAACATGTTACTACAGCAAACGCAAATGACGCACACGCTGCCTCATCCACATCATTACCAAAAGCAACATCCGACGCAATGCTCAACACTGCCACGGGGTTCAGTGCTTCCCGACATAAGCACGCAACAGAGCCAAGTAAGACTATATCCCGAATATTAAGTTTGCCTGCTGATTCTTCTCTCACACTAGTCGAATGCTTGTTGAAACGAAATTCTTGGGTTTTATTTCTAGATACAAAAGGAAACACTTTGGGCCCTAAGTGTATAGTAGGACAATCAAAATTAAACTTTCTCGTCTGTTCGAAGGGACGATTTTGAAAGTCATTGGACGACGTAAATAAGTTTTCGTGATTTAAGTTTAAATGCTCAAGGTAATTGACTCGCATATCGTTAGATATTCATGAGCTCCGCCATATTCAAGATTAAGGTGTATAGGCTGTTTCCGGCTTGAAAATAACTTTTGGCTATTTCTATTAGCCAATTATTATGAGTGTTTGAAAATATATTGTAGTGATGGTATCACAAACGAATCGTTGAGCGAATATTAATGAAATATTATTTTCAACGAAAAATTACGTGAATAAACAAAAACAGCGTATTATATACAAAAGTATCATAGAGGATTTTATAGAATGATGCGAAAATTCACAAGTTACATGAGATGAGGAGTGTTGATCGAGCATAAAGTTCAACTTTTAGAACTTTGTATTTTGTTTTTTATTGGATTACATCGTATTGTATTCACTCTAGATTTCGAGTTTATGATGGTGTGAAAGTCGTTCAAACCAAACAATACTTTTTGAAGTGGTTTAAATTGAAAGAATGAAAAGAGTTTTGGTTCCGGCCTATATGGAAACATTGTACAGAAACGTTTTTAGAGTAAATAGAACAACAATCGTTTGGAAAAATTTTGTTTCTGTTGGTTTTTTCCGCACTTTTAAAACCATTGAGCTGCTGTTTTTGTCCGTTTCATATTGCCAATATTCGCTCAACTCCCACACAGATCTCGTCACTGTACACTTGGGGGCTCAAATCAAAACGAGTTTCTGGAAGCACATGGAGATATATATTCATGCGAAATAATATCAATACTCTATTACCGTTTCTTTGTGATAAAATAAATATATAATCATATTACGAAGGAGAAATTCTACCCCATCATGGTTCACTAATAAGAAAACCTTTTTTGGTTTGAACGAGATTAATGTTTTTTATCAGTAGAATTCACTGCTATACCAACCTTTTTCTGAACAAAGTTTGAACGGACATTAGCAAGACCTCGATTTTGCCTTTTTTAAAATGTTCGATCATCTTTTATGCTTTGTGGACTGTTAATTCACCATGATTCTCATATATATGTAAATATTCATTACAGAAGAAAATTTTCTATATCGCAAGCTTGGCTACAAACCGTTTTGTGAAATTCAATCTATCTCCTGGTTTCAGAATGACTAATGATATGATTTTTTACGAATTTCAACGAAATGCGTGAAAATTCATCCTATTACTCTTCCCATCAGTGGGGAAAAAGCCATCACGTAAAATCGAGATCTGCCTGATGTCCTAAAGAACCTACATCAAGAAGGTTGAAGTTAGAGAGATTGATTGTATTCTTCCGAGATATCTAGGAGCCTTTGACTCACGTCCAATTTGTTGGTTATTATGTATTATATCTCCACGTGCATTGGTTATTTTGCGTCGAATGCTATACATGACTAATGTTTCATTGGATTATTAAAATGAGAAAAAAAATTGATGATAAGTCACGTCAGACGAGAGAAAAACTGTTTCTTAATGTTGAAATCGTGTGCAATATTTTATAGCAGATTATCTCATCGGAGCTCGTTAATTCAATGATGAAACATTCATTGTCTATCGGAAAATCCCAAAACCGTAGAAGAAAAGTCTTCGTAACTCGAGAATATTTTCCTTTTGTTTTGAATAATCCTGGGTATAATTTGAAAATCACTGATGAAATTCGCTAGTCTATCCGTACCTCGTAAGACAACGTTTTCGATTTGAGCCACTTGACGACCGGTGAAATTGATTTATTTTCTCGATAATCTTTCGCGAGACGTGACGGGGTGTGAACTGACGAATGATTGGTCGAACGAGCTGACGAGAATCGGATAAAAGTACCAATTTCTGAAGTGGAGTGTGATGTGCGTGTGGCTTAGGGTCCGCCGAACGGGTCGATCCACCTGACGGTGCCGCGGGCGCCACCGCCGCCTCGGGCGAGGAGCCCACCGGAGAACCAGCCGCTGCTGCAGGGCTGCCCCCAGACGACGACGCTGTCCGGCCGGGTGCACCACTCCAACAACATGAACGAGATGCGCGTCTGATGCTTCGAGCCCCCTCCCGAGCCGATACTCGCCGACCTCTTCACCGCCTCGACGCTCCTGTAATTAAGTGTGCAACTACTCGCTTAACGAGACTGGATGGACACATTCGCGTCTTATCTGCAGAGAACCTCGTCTCGCGCGCGCGCACAAGTATGTGCGTGTGTCCGCCTGTGTGTATGTGTGTGCATGTGTGTGTACGCGTGCCCCGAGGCCTTGTGTAATTACGATCGAGCTTGGCGTCGCTGATCACTCGCTCCTCGGATAATTCGATTCTCATTGCTTTCCCGGGCGACTCGCCCGCTTCTGCAACGTGAATCCTGTCGAAATCTCACCGACAAAACTGAGATACTTCAATGATCGGTTTTTAAATCAAGATCGAGAGCTCGAAGAGTTCGCGGGCTGCTTTTACGTGAAAAATATAGAAACCATCTCCAAAGCTTTGAAATTGTAAATACTTGGATTTATAAGAAATATTCATGGATACACACGCACACGTGGATCTTCAAATGAAATTTCGACCATTCGTGTGGGAATCTGTCCTCCTTCGCCGAGATTTTCCTTAGCGACTAACCAGTGACGTCAATTCTCTATCCGTTCGAATGAATGCGTTGTGCTTGTCGCGAGATGTTTCAGTTCTGCGTTGCCATTCGAGTCGAGAGAACAAAGGAGTCAATGATAACACGCTGGAGGGGGTTTTATTCTTAGACATTTTTATTCGTAACAATAATCAAAAGGAAAACTGCTAGGTCAGGTGTTTAAGGTGTAATTGAGAGAGCCTGACCACGAAAAGTGGGGACATTCGGAGTCGTTATACATAATTATACATATAAATATATACATATTCATACGATGGTCACGAAGTTGTATTTTTATGCAAAATATATATTATAGATCGTAGATGTATGTTTTGCGATGTTATGACTAAGTGATCGCACAAACGAGACATTTATTATTCATTATTTTATCATTGTTATTATCAATGAAACGACATTATATTATACGTAAGTGATATAGAACAGGTTTAAAGATGCAAGTGATTGGTATAGATGTAAGATAGCATAAGTAATCTCGATTATAATAAATAAGAGAAAAACATGAATAGAAAAGACTGTTTTGTGTCTTCTACAGTCAAAGCGCCGTGATAAACGACAAAATGGAGAAAAATAAGTCGAAAAAAAATGACTTCTAAAATATTAACAGTCAAAGTATAGAAATTTATGTTCTACCATCATGGAGCTTCGACTGTATGGATCACGATGAAATCATTATTATTATTGCCAACATTATAATCATCATTATTTTTATCATCAGTTTTGTACATGATTATCTTTACGATTGTTATTCTTTTTATTATTATTATATTAATTACTATTGTGATTATTACTTTTTTTTCTTGAACAGGGGTGAAAGTGGTAGATTCCAAATGAATCACTCCTCCCGTCCGTTACTGATTTATTATTGAAGAAAAATCGAGAAAGAATCAAGTTTATAATATGGATTTTTCTCTCGGAATATTGTATACAATAAAAATTCTCGTCTTCCGTATACGAGCCCAAGTTGTATTTACAATAAATTTTCGATTCTTTTGACTTAACAAAGAAGTTTAATTATGAATAGATTATGTTAGAAGAGTATGATATGAATAGAGAATTTAACAGCATCCGAGAATCTTTCACTATTCAAAACAATACAGATATAGGCTAATGTGACATTGACGACTTTAAGAGAGACTTCCTTAAAACAAGACGAGCACTAGACGTTCCTTAAAACTGTAAAAATCAAAACTCCATGTTGATTGTAAAAAATTATATGTTAAAATTCTAAAATCGAGTATTATCATCCAATATGATACGATTATATGGTATTTCGCCAGCTGAGTAAACGTTGTCTATTCTAATAGTCAATTTTTATCGCTTTTTCAATATTCACATATCTATTCTTGTAGAAATTATTTCCTGTAATTTGGTGACCCTGGTTATTAAATGGCATTCAAAACAAATTATGATTTATCATATTGTAATAAAAAATGAAACGAATTCATTGTCGTTAACAGATTCATGTCATTACATTCATGTATTTGATAGAATCAAAATCAAGACATGAAATGATTTAATGTATGTAAAGTATACGTAGAATTGATTAGATTTGTCCAAATGACTGAAATTTAATACTGAATAGAATAAGATTTTATTTGTTTGTAATAAAATATTCTTTGAGAGTTATGGGCCTAGTGAGTTATTAATTTCATCGTTGTGCAGTGGAATTCAAAAGAAATAGAAATTGAAAATCAAATGAATTTTGATATTGTATTCTCCAAGTTTATATTTTTCAAAGTTATCAAAAAAAAGAAAGATTGTCACTATAGACATAAAAAATCTGAAAAAGGCGGAAGTATCTTTACAGAGTCAGTGTTTTGTTTCTGAAAGTAATAATTGAAAATATGTTTGAAAAGTTTTAAAATCCATCGTCTCATTGTAAACAGGTATGCATATAACATTTATTATAAATAATAAGAGAAAAAAGGTGACGTTGAAAATAGAAATATGAATCAAATTCGGGTGGAAGCCAAGCGATAAAACTATTCATTGTTATAATCGTCGATGAAGTGCTAGTTGTTATACAAACCGAATGTTATGTGCCGTGCGCCGAATGATTTTGGATGAGAACAATATATATATATATAAAACCGCAGATAGATTCGACAAGATGATTTTGAAGTGAAAATGTGAGCACGTGAATACAATATCATTACATATGGACAATCCAACTAAATATACTTATATGATATTTGAATTACGTGCATTAATCAGAATGTAAGTTCTTGGAATGCAAAATTATAGTGTCCAGTAAAGGTAGTTGTGAAAGATGAAGAAACCAAAATGAAATCGAAGATTTGTTATGTAACTACACTAGAGAAACAGACCGACACTACATGTAACCGACGCTGGCAGTTCATTCTTGAAGTCAAGCACGATTGTTATGCTGCGTGATCAAATAAACTTCGCAAGGAGTTTGTCAAAAAATGAAATAATCAAAAACTATGAGAATGAACTGATAGTAGTATAGTGAAGACTATAGCTTGATGATATTCATTGATAATATTATTTATTACTCAAAATCTTGAGAAAAGAAACTATATTGAGTGTTACAAATATGAATTATAGGTTAATTATGATAATATTGTTGTGATGATCTTTGATAATATCTGATCTTGAATAATGATTAAATATCCAATAAAGTTACAGCATATTTTCTAATACACTATATATAAATGCATTTTTGATATATTCAAAGTTTATACGTTTCTAAAAATGAGTTGAAAGTTTTAGATATATGGATGAAAAATTTGAGAAATGAATAATATTATCGATTGGATGAAAGAAAATACGAAACACGAATGTAATTATACGACAATTGAACTTGAAAATTTCAGGTTAAACTTCCATATGATAAAAATGGCGATAAGCGGAAAAACATTATAAAAGTGTAAGAATAAAGAAATCACAACATCGCTCAGAAGTTGCTGCTTTTTTCTCTCAATCTAAGTGGAACCAAAACATTTTTATAAATAATAAATATTAAATAGACTGTCAAAATACTAATACTAGTTTCCTGAAAAAAAAATAGTCCAAGTTCCTATCCCTTGTCCATAGTAACAAAGCACATTTCTATATGAAGTTTCATTTCTATAAAGTGTTTGTATCTTTTCATTGTTATACTTTCTCACTTCTAGGATATTTAAATTAGAATCCTTCCCAGAGAAAAGCAGTATTTTTGAGGTAGCATATAATCCAATGAACATTATAAAAATCAATTTGAAATTTAAACCCACCTTCTTTGACCGAACCGAAAGTTTTGGTAAACTTCGTATATTTTAATTATGAATCTCTAGCTCGGTTTTCAAGTACTTTTGTGCAATACTGCACTCGTGAAATAGAACATGACGTTATAGACACTAGTGCGCAAAGCAGGCGAATCGGCAAGAAAATCGCACAGCAGGCCATAAACCCAGGCGCGTTCACTAAATTTCAGTGAAAGCCGTTGGTCCGTATAACTAATTGAACTATCGGTTTTGAATTTCGAAATTTGCACAGCGAATCCGAGCGAGATTTCCATCTTTTGAGTATTCTTTTTACTTTCTCGCACTAGTGCGAAAATAGTATATTATGCAACTAGTGCATAAATTTTTGAAAAGAGTGCGGGACGCGCCCACGAGCGCGGCGAAGCCGTTGCTGTATTTAGCCACTCCGTATACGTAGCGTAAAAAATCCATCGAAACTTCTTTCTCAGAACTTCTTCTCAGAACAAAAAATATAAGCAGACTGAATAAAATTGTATTAAATGTATGTACACATACAATATTATTCAAGTCGAAGATTCATATATCAAATTCATATCATATGTAATAGTACATTTCGACATTAGAGCAAAAGACGACTTGGATACGTGCGAGGTTTGCCACCCGAGCGAAGGGAGGCTGGTAGTCATCGTATTTTTCATCACGAGTGTAGAAGACGAAGGTTTAATGATCAACTAACCGACACAAGTGATGAATAGTATATTATGCACCCGAGCGAGGTTAGGCGATTTCGGCACGAAAAACGTTTGCGATCCGAGCGCAACGAGGATCGCAAGTTTGCGCGTGCCGAAATAGCCTAGATGAGCGAGGTGCATATATACTATTTTTCTTACCCCGCGGCAGAAAAGTGCCATTCTTTGCAAACGCCAGGACGCAAAGTAGGCACTTTACTGTACGCTGGGACGAAAAAACAATTTTCGTATATTGAGTTTTTCAATAATTTAATTCGAGTCTCTGTAAAATCTTAATCGACAGAAACGCTTTGAACACACATATAAGTTTATAGCCCTCTCAATTTTGAAACTGAGAGAAAACAAACTTTAAACCTAAAATATTGGTTTAGGACGAGCGTCATATAGTTAGGTGACGCATAATACTCATCATTGAAAATTTCAAATGTCCATGTGCGTCTCAGGTGACCTGTCAATTTATCTTGTTTTTAACTATTTGTAAGTTACTTATTGACGATTGTCTGCGGTCGATCCATGAACCAAGCGCATTTCGCGCCTTGCACATGTATCACCTGTGAAGTTATTTACCATATCTGCTGGAGCAAAGCGAGGATGCAGCCATACCGACCGCCGGTGGAGCAGCCACAGTGATGTCGGTGTCGAACAATACGTCCGGTTAGTCCGGTGACTGCAGCTGCTCTCCGAGTCGTAATTCCGCAACTTATCTTGAAATTTAAAAGGCGTCGCCAGGGTCGACGAGTAGCTGCGGAGCGCAACCTTGAAATCACGCGTTTGCGCTCGTGCGCCTTGTCTGGTGCTCCGGTGCGCGGTGTGTTATTTTTTTCTGCTCGCGTGTCCGGGGAGAGGCCGCGAGGCGCATCGGCGGCGGCGGCGGCGCGAGATCTCGCGGCGTGTTGGTGTGTGTGTGTATGCTGGGCTGAGCCCGCATCAGCTGTTGCTGGCGCGGCGAAAGTCGGCCGGGTGAAAATATAAATATACACAAGTGTGTCTGCACACGCTGCTGGCGGTGATCGCGGCGGCCGTGAGGGGCGGCTGCATATGCACATCGCTCGCACACACGCGCAGTGCAAGTAGCCAGCCACACCAGAGCGGACGCGCGAGAACAGAGCACACAAGTATATATACATATACATAATTATTCTCGCGATCTGGCGGACTGGTGCAAGCATGCGGTGACGACGAATCAAAATGCAAATGGCTGCCGGCGCTCTACGAGTACCGTGACTGCAGTGACGTGCAAGTACTTATAAGATACGCGAGACACGGACGACGCGGCCGGCGGGATAATCGTCAGCGAGAGATGCCGAGCAGCGGCTGGCCCCAACTCACATCGTCCAGCGTAAGATGTTGTTGAAGGGCAGCTCGACGCCCAGCCTCAGAAGCCGCAGGTGTAATGGGAAGGGCAGATCGGCCGCTCTCACAGGTCAGTATCTATATATATGTGTATACCTATATATACCGACACGCATTACGCACCGTTCGAGAAATCTGCTCCGCTCTCTCGCGGAGTGCACGCGATCCCCTGCAGCAAAATGTCAACACGACACGCAACAATATGGCGCGCTCGGCTGGCGAGAGACAGCCGGTCTGATGTGCGCTCTGTTTCTCTGTTATATCCCATTGAAATAATACCACCGATATGCATCCGTCTAGCAGACAGCAGTTGATGCGCCGAGAGAGGTTAAGTGGGCTTTGTTTACCAGCGGATTTTCAGAGTTCTTCTGTTGTCTCGTGCGGTGAGGGGAGGAGGGGGAAGCTGCTGCATATATTGTGCGCATTTTTGAGGAAAAAAAGAGAGAAACGCGCAAGTTTAATGTTAGTTTATAAGCCGGTTTTTTCGCTGCTCTGAATACACGGATTATGTTGATGTGCGCGGAGAGATAAGGTCTGTTCGTTGGGCATCTCGTCGCGTCGGCGCGGGAGATTGTCTCATCGCGCTCAAGAGCCGAGTTCATATCGCTATCTTCGGGATAATAATTCTCATCCCGCCTTCGTAATCTGGAGCGTGCAGCACAGTAGGATCGGAGACCGCAACCGCGTTACAAATATATCTTAATATGAATTGAGCGTAACGATTGCTTCATTACTCCGATTTCTCATGTTTTCGAGAGAATCATTTACTTCGTATTGTTTAATACGAGCTACAGACTAGTCGCGTAAACATCTGATAAAAGACCGCATCGATTTTTATCAAAATTATTCTACTAGATATTACTGATCGTGAACAAGCTCTACAGGTTTGACGTATGTCCATTCGATTATATGCCTAATATCACTTTCCACTTCGAAGAAACGTTTGATCGAAATCAAAAAGTAGCATATCATGCACCTGAGCGAGGTGAGGCGAGGCTAGGCGAGGTTCGGCACGAAAAACGTTTGCGATCCGAATGCAATCGAGATAATAACCTCGCTCAGAAGCATAATGTACTATTTTGTAGAGACGAACTGTTCTTGTGACCAAACGCATAACTCTCAAATCTCGTTTAAAGACATTAAAATTAAGATAAGTATCAGGTAACTGCTCTTTTTCTCTTCATATATATATATGTATATTGGCTTTGAAGATAAGTTTAGTTTTTTAGTGATCAAGTATTTATTCACGTGAAAGTAAAGCTCTTTTTCGAATCCAAAAATAATTTACTGTTGTTGAATTCAATCAATACAATAAAACCTAGAGTCTATAGGTTGTACAAATACTGGAGGTAAAAGATATTGATATACAATAAATAGTAAAAACTGCTCAAATGAATATCAAATTATTCAAGTCCATGGATTGAAATTGACTTTGCATTATCAGTATTATATTGTATTTGTTCAGTTTTCAAGACTTCATTTCAATTTGTAGATTATATCTATTTTCGTAAGAATTACAAAATAAACCGATCAATCATAATACAAAAACGCACGTGATCATTCATCCAAGAATATGAATGAGTACTTGATGATATTTAGACAATTTTTTTCGAGTAATGGGTTTCTGATGTTAGTACATGGTAAATTAATTAGATGTATGTAATTATTTATGCAAAATTCCAATTTGCATTGTCAATAAATTTTTTCGTTGAGGTGCGAACCTGATCATATCTATATATGTGAATAAGTTTTGTAGGTACAAATGAAAAATCATAAAACAAGAACAAGAACAAGCCTATACTGCCATTATTCTTAGAATTCTAATCTAGTCACATTATGAAGTTTTTATGATTCACCACTATCATAGCTTACGTACTTGCCAGGAGACATCTTGATAAGAAATATTGAAATAAAATAGAAATTGTATGGAAGCACAATAAATAGAAACATCTATAACGAATGTGAGTAAACGTCTACCCAAAATCATTCTTCTAGAAATATATGTTTCAAAAATATCCAAGAACCTTGTTTATTTGTTTTGGAAAATACTGATTACTAACTATTTTGGCGAAAGCTCCATAAAATTTATAATTGGTCTGTTTCGATTCTGAGAATATTTGATTCGCCCCTCAAACTCGGCTAGTTTGGGGCATTTCTCTCATTCATAAGCTTATACAGGACTAAAACTTACGAGAGCTATCCAACTCCTCATTCTCCGGCTCATTCAATATGTCAATCAAGCTAACCTATCCGTAACTTCTATTTTCCATAAATTTTATGCTACTTCTCTCAAAAACTGTCGATTCTCGGATTGTCAGCTCATTATAAGGTAGGTGTAACCAATATGCGCCACAACCTAATATGCGCCACCCTTCGTATCTCATATATACGCGCGTCTAGAGCATCGCCGCGGCACAGGATCTTGTCGGCAATGTTAAAAAATGAGGAAAGAAATAACATTTTCACCAATCGGGAACCCTTACACCAACTTGTTACAGCTCGTTTTCTCAATTTTTTCACCAATTTTCATTCTCGATCTAATTTCGCTCAGGTAAGTGCGAATTTTTTTAATACCCTTAAACTGGGCCAAAAAAATCGAGCGACATATCATTCGATTCCTTGACATCCCATCTACATCATCTATTTTTTTTTCATTGTATGACCTTTTTATCAATCGTTTCAATAGCTCTTCGTTATTTTTATCAAATGTACCCAATATGCGCCACCCCTATTTTCTTGTTCTAGCTGCTACAATCAACCCATTGATAGTAAATATCCGTCCAACATGGTCGAAAGAAAATTTAGTTCAAGCTCTGGAGCAGGTCAAGAAAGGTGAGATATCGCAGAGGATGGCTTCGACTATATATAAGATACCTCGTCGAACATTTCAACGATATGTTGAACAAAACATATCCGAAAAAAGGAAAATGAGTCGACCATATGCGTTAACGACAGTCCAGAACAAAGAATTGTGTAGTCGAATTAAACGCTTAGCAGATATTGGCTATCCTATAACGAGAAAAATCTTGAGGTTATGCGTTTATAAGTACTGTCTAGGAAAAAACATCAGACAGAATTTTTCTACCATCAAGACAATAGCTAGTCCCAAATAGGCTCGGACATTTTTTAAATTGAACTCTTCCATTTCAGTGAGAACATCTCAATTATATTTAAAATTACATTATAAAGAATGTTCATTAATTTGAGAGATTAATATTGGAATTAGATGTTGCATAAGTTAATTTTGTTGATTCAAAAACAACGTTTTTTCATTAATTTTAACTGAAAACTTGATTTGATTTAGGTTGTTAGAAGTTCATATAATCTATGTACTATGGTTTAATCAAAGACAAAATGTATTTTTCAATAAAATTATATCAGAAATATACTTTTTTGTTTGTATTTTATTCATTTCAGACATGCTTCATGCTTCAAATTAGATGAAAAGAAGTATTTTCAGGGTGGCGCCATATTGGGTACACTAAAAATTTTTTCCCGAATTTTTTTTTTTTTTTTTAAACGCTGTATCTTATTGTAGAACTGGTCAAATTGAATAAGACTTAGCTCATTTTGTAGGTATTGAGTAGACCTTTCATTTGACACCAATTATGTTAGAAAATATTTACTAGACGCGGTGTAGTGACCTTTCTCGCTTAGGTGGCGCATATTGGGTACAGGTACCTTACTTTCGATTTACCCATTAATGCTCTACTTTATCAACATTTTTTATATCATTGATTTCGGTTTAATTAACTTTTGATGAATACGCAATAGAATGAAACTGTAAAATACATATTTTCTCGGGATTGTTCTTTTCAAATCCATAACCAAAAAATGACTCCAATAATGTTGTTAAGTAGTGTTGAAAAGTACTCAAATTTGGTCATCGATACTTTTCTTTAAAATGTATGCACGTGAACATTCTTCTAGAGATCTATTAATTCGATGTGACGGTCATGAATGTGTGACATACTGGGTATCACTAATACCTTCGTTTTTTAAATTTCGTATTTAGCTGAGTAGTATTAGGAAGTTGCATGGATGTTGCGAGGTGGTAGCAAAATAACAATTGGAATTGCTTCAGAACAGTCTCAAGGAAGACATGTTCACCTCCGCACGCTGAAAACCATGTGCGTCTTGAGTTATCAACAATTTAGTGAAAAAATGTGCATTTTTTTTCATATTATCGCGAATAACTCAAAAACTATGAGGTTTAGGAAGATAATTTATGGGAAAAATTATGTTCCTAACAAAATTTTGCACAAGACAGCATTGGTTTCATATCAAAAAATTTATTTTTACAATGTGTTATAGCTTAAATAACATTAAAAAAGCAACAAAATGTTAACATATTTTTACAAGTAACTAAAGTCGATGGAATTGCTCGCCGTTCGAGATTTGGGTACTTCATTATGATACAAATACCCATGCAAAATTTCATTTGAATCGGATAATTAGTTTTTGTGCAATCCATTTGTTAACTTACATTTTTTCTAAAATTGTCAACATTGTTACATCCAGAAACCGGCCTGAAATTGGTCGCCAAATTTTTTTAACATACTTTCTAAGCTGATCTTTCAATTGGCATAGTTATTTCTACCATTTCACATATTTTTACAACTTTATGATTTTTTTTTAAAACCGGACAAATTTTACCTTATAAATAAATTGAATATCTACCTCATTTCTATATCTTTTTGAAAACTGAAAAAAGATATGAAATCTACATAAATAGCCGCTCACTTTAAGCTTTTGTTTGTCGGAATCGGCCCAGTAGAACCGGAGTTATATTGTTATAAATATATTAGTTGTTTACGTCAAAATGGTAGCAACTACAGCGATAAAAAAAATACTGTTGGCTTTTCTAATATGTACCACATTATGGTACTTTCGATAAAATGTGTTTCATGATGAGAATGTTTGCAAAAAAAATTCATGAAACAGTCCGATAATGCCCGAAATCGGCTCTCTCAGCCGACTCGCCGGCCGGGCGGAGAGAGGGGGGAGCGCGCGACAGACTCGCGAGTCGGTGAATATCGACTTCAAATTGGACTCGCTCGGAAAAATCCTTGATATCTCTGTACCTATTCATCGTAGAAGGATGATTTTTTTTTTTAATTCGATATAGAAAATCACGAGAAATGCAATGGTCGAATCAGCACTTCAAAAAAATTATCATATCGATCTACATTTTTCATGTTCCTTCCTATTTATTTATAAATTGACATTTCAAATTTCTAAATTGCCTCCTACAGAATCCGCCGCTAAACAACATTCATTGCGCGTTTACTGCCAAATTCAGAAATGGCTCGATTTAAATGTGGAAATTGAAGAAACACAATGGGGTTGGTTATTACAAAATAATCGATTGTGTACAAAAAAATTAGAAGTTGGCGAAAAATTAGTACCTGATGATATTCTCAAATATGTCAGCTGTAAATGCACCAAAGATTGTTTTAAAAATTGTAGTAGCGTGAAGCATGGTTTTAAATGCTCACAATATTGTTCTAATTGTTTGGGGAAAAATTGTAAAAATTGCAAAGTTCATTTGAATCTTGACGATCTTGATTTGAATAGTATAAATAAAGATAAGGATGATGATAAAGAAGATGAGAGAATAGGAACTTGTGAAGAAGATAACTTAGAATTGAGTGATATGAGCGATATCGAGGATGAAAGTGAAATAGAAGATTATGAGGTATTATATCCTCCTAAAAAGATGCGAATAGAATGAATGAACATGTATTTTGTATAATAAGATATGATATAAAAAACAATAAACTGTTATTTATTTACTCTTGATATACTTTGGAATTATATAATTATGTTGCATGAAAAAAAAAGAAACATGAAAAATGTAGATCGACATGATGATTTTTTTGAAGTGCTGATTTGACCATTGCATTTCTCGTGATTTTCTATGTCGAATTAAAAAAAAAATCATCCTTCTACGATGAATAGGTACAGAGATATCAAGGATTTTTCCGAGCGAGTCCAATTTGAAGTCGATATTCACCGACTCGCGAGTCTGTCGCGCGCTCCCCCCTCTCCCCGCCCGGCCGGCGAGTCGGCTGAGAGAGCCGATTTCGGGCATTATCGGACTGTTTCATGAATTTTTTTTGCAAACATTCTCATCATGAAACACATTTTATCGAAAGTACCATAATGTGGTACATATTAGAAAAGCCAACAGTATTTTTTTTATCGCTGTAGTTGCTACCATTTTGACGTAAACAACTAATATATTTATAACAATATAACTCCGGTTCTACTGGGCCGATTCCGACAAACAAAAGCTTAAAGTGAGCGGCTATTTATGTAGATTTCATATCTTTTTTCAGTTTTCAAAAAGATATAGAAATGAGGTAGATATTCAATTTATTTATAAGGTAAAATTTGTCCGGTTTTAAAAAAAAATCATAAAGTTGTAAAAATATGTGAAATGGTAGAAATAACTATGCCAATTGAAAGATCAGCTTAGAAAGTATGTTAAAAAAATTTGGCGACCAATTTCAGGCCGGTTTCTGGATGTAACAATGTTGACAATTTTAGAAAAAATGTAAGTTAACAAATGGATTGCACAAAAACTAATTATCCGATTCAAATGAAATTTTGCATGGGTATTTGTATCATAATGAAGTACCCAAATCTCGAACGGCGAGCATTTCCATCGACTTTAGTCACTTGTAAAAATATGTTAACATTTTGTTGCTTTTTTAATGTTATTTAAGCTATAACACATTGTAAAAATAAATTTTTTGATATGAAACCAATGCTGTCTCATGCAAAATTTTGTTAGGAACATAATTTTTCCCATAAATTATCTTCCTAAACCTCATAGTTTTTGAGTTATTCGCGATAATATGAAAAAAAAATGCACATTTTTTCACTAAATTGTTGATAACTCAAGACGCACATGGTTTTCAGCGTGCGGAGGTGAACATGTCTTCCTTGAGACTGTTCTGAAGCAATTCCAATTGTTATTTTGCTACCACCTCGCAACATCCACACCATGGTCATTTTGAGCCTAATTATACTCAGCTAATTTCCGGTGCTCTTTGAGCATCAGCTGCCTTCGGGTTATGTTGAAAGTATCAAAAGAAAATGTTTGGTTTGTTTCCCATATCATCTTCCGATTGGTCACGTCAGTTTTTTCCAAAACTATATCTCATTCTACTCAAAATGGTCTTTTTCCCATCAAAAATAAGTGAAGCCAATTTAGCACGTTTTTTTATATTTCCTATTTCGAGTGTTCTAACCGCTCTAGTGGCGCATAGAAGTGCTAGGGTCACATTTTAGTATTGAAAAGATGATTGGTCCCATACGTTAGAATACCGGTCATTTTTCACTTCAACCAGCCGTTTTTAGAACACTTGCACTGTTAAATTATATATTTCATTCTGCAATTGTTATTGCCGTACCGTAAGTTTCCTTTACCACAATAATATATTAAATTTTTTGACTCAAATGAGACTACTCCAGTTCACATGAGTTTTTATCGTTTTTTATCGATACCTATTCTTTTACACTTTCAATACGATTGTTTTCAATGAATCTCGAGCGCGCTGAGAAAAATCGCCCTTTTAAAATCTACTATGTCACATAGTATAATGAAAACTAGTATTTATTCAACATATTTATTTTAAAATTGATATTCTGTTATAGTGACATTAACTATACAGTAAAAATAGTTATTCCGACTATATTCTTCATGCTTTTAGTAAAATTGAGAATATTTTTTATAAATTCCGCCAAATTTCTAGTTAGTTAAACTATAATTCCCTCCAGTTTTCCAAATATAAAAACTTTTCATTATCATACTTAAATTAATCATTTTTGCGTAGTTCTGAAGCGGTTGGTCTGAATAGCCATTTACAATTATTCGAAGTGAGAGAAACTTTTAAAGAACAACTCTTTCAGTTCCATTGAATCGTGTATGGTTTCGTTCTCCGACAACAGAGATTCATATTATTGCGCACTCTAAGCAACACTAAATAAATAGTAAAAACAAATATATTTTTACATTAAAAATAACTATATTTTATCTACTATAAGTGATAGTTGGTCCAAACTGTTTCTATATTTATAGTCGATTTATAGTAGAAATCACTATATATTTCTCTCGGTGCGAGTTCAAGATCGTTCCTCAGAGCAAAAATTCAAAATTATGGTTCATTATTCCTATTATGATTAAAAGTTTTTCTAGTAATAGGAACTGGTATTTTCATACTGTAATCGTATAATATTAGGATTACCGTCTATTTTCCACAGGCATAAAGATGAATAGCTCGATAGTTAACATGTACATAAACAGTGGATTCAAAATAAGTGCTTGAAAAATAATTTATCACGTGCATCGGCTGGCTACAGTTACCTGATATATAGCGAATATCACATGGAGTACAATTCTCTCAATGTAAAATATGTAACTATTTGCGAAATTAGATGTTTATTATTAATAAGAGTCTTACAGCCTCATCAATAAGTTCATAGAATCAGGAGTTTCTAATCAATTGTAGCTGTGAAATGCGTGAAGAAATTTTTTTCCATTCTCAACCCATAACTTAATATAGTTGGATCAAACCGAAACCACTTGTCAAATATACAATTCTGTGTCTTGTTGGTACAATGCACTTAGCTTGATTGCATCAACTAAATATCGAGTTGGATACAATCATACGAAAATATTGTTGAATCAACTAGATTTCCTCTTCTCAGTGCAGATGGTATAAATTAAAAAGATTTTTCAAATACCTTCAAAATGAGCCAAGCGGCATCTCGCTCAAACTTTTTTATACTGAATAATTTTCAAAAAATTGTCTTTTTCGCTCATTAGACGCGTAAAATTGAGAAAAAATTAAAAAATTCATGACTTGGACGGTGGCGCATATTAATTACATTCACTTGACAAAAATAACGGCTAATAAAAAGGACTTATAATGAAAAAAAATAGATGATGTAGATGGAATGTCAAGGAATCGAATGGTATGTTGCTAAATTTTTCTGGCCCAGTCTAGGGTCTTGAAAAAATACGCACTTATACGTGCAAAATTATTTCGAGAATCAGAATTGGCGAAAAAAAGATAAAATGAGCTGCAACAAGTTAATGTAAGCGTTCGAGACCAGTCAAATGTTTTCTATCCTCATTATTCTGTATTGCCTACAAGATTCTGTGCCGCGGGGCTGCTCTCAATGCATGTATATATAAAATACATAGAGTGGCGCATACTGAGGATATTCCGTATACGAAACTTACATGATTCGGAAAAGTTGCGTTTTTATTTAAACAAAAGTATATATTCATTATTTCCTACTTGAATGAATAGTTAAAATATATTCTTTTAGATTTGATATATTTTTTACTTTCTGATGGCAACGTAGTATAAATATGCTCATCAAATAAATTATTTTTATTGATCTTACGCGTAAAATTGCTTATCCATGCACAAAGAGAATTAAAGAAAGAAAGAGAGTAGCGAAATTAAACGTTTCAAGGCCTTTGAAATGTATACTCTTAGTCGCAGTTGATCAAATAATTGAAATGTTGAGTACCGTAGTTCACATTTTAAATTAACATCACTACTGTCTGTTAATGGCTCATTTACATTCTAGATTTTTGAAAAAAATGATATAAGTGTCACTTTAACTCATTTCACTACTTCAAAACTTATTACTTAGGACAGAAAAAATAGTCAATATTGACCGGAATTCTTTTTTCACATTCTAACGAATGCCTTTGTCCAGGGTATCTTTTTGCAAATTCTTGGGATTACTTTTGCAGGGATAAGTTGTCCTGAATTCGTTTGTCATTAACCCATTAGCGCCCAAACGATCGCTCGACGGCCGTTTTTTTGAGCGATAGATTTCATATGGTTATAATGGTTCAAAAAATTTGGGAAGAACATTTTCTCGTGCAAAATTTTGTCAGCTTTCTGATTCCGTTACTTTTATCTCGATTAAATGAACGCCCTCATTGTTATAAACAATTGATTGCAAAAAAACACGAAATTTCGAGTCAAAATTTTGTTTTGTGTCAACCGTAAAACATAGAAACCGGTCGCAATGAACCCCGGGATGTGAATTTCGAGCGTCCATGGACCTTAAACTAAAGGTTGGCATAGTTGTAATTGTTCAAATTTATTGTTGGAAGACCCAAAATGGCGGCCGACCGAAAAAATTGTAGCTTTCAACTTGGAATTGTTTTTCTCGAAAACTATGGGTCCAATCAAAAAATTCTTAGTAACAAAAAAGTTTTAGAATCACCTGAAGAACACTCTTGATTTTTTTCAGAATTTTTTGATGAAATTTTTCAAAATTTTGATTCTTCAAATTCACAAAAAAACGCAAATTGCTTAAAAACTTCTGAAAAAATTTGAGAATATTCTTCGAGTAATTCTAAAACATTTTGTTCTCATAAATTTTTCGATTTGCCGGCTAAGAAACGCACGGAAAAATTTCTAAAAAATAATATCATTATTTTTTTTCTCAAAAACTATAGATGCAATCAAAAAAATTATAAGAACAAAAAGTCTTAAAATTACTCAAAGAACATTCTCAAATTTTTTAAGCAATTTGCGTTTTTTGTGAATTTGAAGAATAAAAATTTTGAAAAATTTCATCAAAAAATTCTGAAAAAATTCAAGAGTGTTTTTCAGGTGATTCTGAGACGTTTTTGTTCTTAAGAATTTTTTAATTTGACCCATAGTTTTCAAGAAAAACAATTCCAAGTTGAAAGCTACAATTTTTTCGGTCGGCCGCCATTTTGGGTCTTCCAACAATAAATTTGAACAATTACAACTATGCCAACCTTTAGTTTAAGGTCCATGGACGCTCGAAATTCACATCCCGGGGTTCATTGCGACCGGTTTCTATGTTTTACGGTTGACACAAAACAAAATTTTGACTCGAAATTTCGTGTTTTTTTGCAATCAATTGTTTATAACAATGAGGGCGTTCATTTAATCGAGATAAAAGTAACGGAATCGGAAAGCTGACAAAATTTTGCACGGGAAAATGTTCTTCCCAAATTTTTTGAACCATTATAATCATATGAAATCTATCGCTCAAAAAAACGGCCGTCGAGCGGCCGTTTGGGCGCTAATGGGTTAATGATGTGAAATTCAGATAGATATTGTGACTTATGCTTTAGGAGAATCACAAAAAATAATGTTTTTTCATTTCTCGAATTTTTCTGTGTTTGACCCAAAATTTATATTTTTTTGCTTTCCTAAATCATCAATCATAACGTGATTGTATCCATAAGTAAGTAATTCGATCAGTAACAACTTTTCTAATGATGAGTATTTGCAAAACGTCCCTCTAGAAAACAAAATATTTTGTAGAAACAGAAAAATGTTTTTTTATTTTTCTAACTTTCTCGATTGTTTTCCAAAAATTTTCAAGGATTTCCATCCCGGATTACTTTTGAGACATAACTCTATCTGCGGGAGTACATGGAATACCATAATTGATACGTAATAGCTCAGAAACAGAGCATTTTCGGGCTTAGTGAGAGAGAGAGAACATATAGATATCGTCGTTCTTTGACTTCGTCATGATGGGCCATGTCGCTGCAACGGTTGGTTGTATTCAACACACCTTATGGATATAGTGGGGCTCATCAAATAATATATAGAAACAGGAGTCATAGTATAGGTTGGTAGTGTTTGTTGACAGTCTGTTTTACTGTTTGACTTATGAGATATTTTGCACTGTTCATGATACGGTGCTTGTGAGACATAAGTGAAAAATCTTGAATCAGACAAGATTCCATAACATTATGTTGACTTAGAATATAAGTCTGTTGAATTTAGTGAAGAAAGATAAGTGAAATCAGACAGTCTGCAGCTCTGTGGTATCAGTACAACGAAAGCCACTACTTCGCTGTACTGTACTCAATTATACTGTTACAACTCAATGAGTCGATATAAATCAACTAAAAAGCATGGAGATCTTCCTTGAATTTAGTGTGAATCCATATTTGAAATACTATTCATACATATTTCTTAGATGTTAATTGTCGATCATAAACATTGTTTTAATTTTCAATGATGGCTCTTTACATTCGAAAATATATCTTCTCAGAGAGATTTGCTGAAATTTTGCACACAGGTTAGTTGTGGCAAGATCTATCCCAAGTTCAATTTTTAGCAGGATCCGTTGGTTATTTCTCTAGCAACCGTTTCTAACGTGTCTTCTCACAAATCCTCATAAGTGCTCACTGGGGCTATGAGAGTCAATGAGAATCGATAAGAGTCGGTGAGATATTTCCCATAGCAACCACTGTTGATTCCTTGGCAACCATTTGTTTACATCCCTAGCGACCGTTGCTTCGGAAGCTGGAAAATCAGTTTTAAGTCACACTCGATGGCCAAGGGCACTGAATTGTTATATTTGCTCCATAGCAACCGTTGTTTACCTCCCTAGTAACCGTTACGAAGGTTGGAAATGATCAATTTATTACCCTTTTGCTTTCTCAAAGAGAAAGCTTTGTAACGGGGTAAAAATCGACCCACCGAATCGGACTTCGGGACCTCGATTTTCGTAATCTACGGGTCGAAAAACATGGAAATCCGAAAATGTCTGTATGTATGTACGTACGTACGTACGTACGTACGTACGTACGTACGTACGTGCACTTTTTTTTGTCGTACGATAACTCTCGAAGGAATTGTCCGATCGTCCTGAAATTTTGCACACAGGTTAGTCGCCGCAAAATCTCGGTCGAGTTCAATTTTCAGCCAATTCCGTTGTTTATTTCTCTAGCAACCGTTGCTAACGTGTTTTTGATAAAAGCTCCGAAAATCATCATCAATGCACGATGGGTCTCCAATTCTTTCGACGACGATCGATGAGAATCGATAAGACATTCATTTTGGAACAACCATTGTTTATTCTCCTAGCAACCGTTGCTATGGAGATACAAAATTCAGCTTCAGACTGACTTTTTTTGTCGTACGTTAATTTTCGAAGGAATGGTCCGATCGTCCTGAAATTTTGCACACAGGTCGGTCTCCGGCAGATGTGAACCGAGTTCGGTGTTCAGCAACATCCGTTGTTTGATTCCATGGCAACCGTTGCTAGCGTGTTTTCGATAAGTTCCCATATAATTCATGATAAATGATCATTTGGGTTTGTATATTTATGGGATTCTATAACAATCAAAGAGACCTTTCCCGTATAAACCATTGTTGATGTCTCTAGCAACCGGTGTTTATATCGCTTGCAACCGTAACTAGGGAATGGGAAAAGTCAGTTGGAGGTTCATTTTTGGAACTGTTGATGACTAAGAAGTAAGAACATCGAAGCTCCGACATTTACCATAGCAACCGTTGTTTACGTCCTTAGCAACCGTTACTATGGAGTGTGAAAAATCAGTTGGAGGTCCATTTTCGGAACTGTTGACGACTAAGAAGTAAGAACACCGAAGCTCGGATATTTACCATAGCAACCGTTACTATGGAGTGGAGGAAATAAGTTAAAGGTTCATTTTGCTTTCTCAAAGAGTGGTGATTAATGCAAATTGAGGTTCAATTGCAATACTTTGAGAAAGCATACTGCTGAGGCACTTGGCAGCGGTTTTTTTATGTTTACTGCAACTAAAACTACTTACATAACTGAAAACGAGATTCAAAACTTATATCATATTCATCGTCATATATCATCTCTCATGGATACTTTTACAAATAGTATATTATACACCTGCGCGAGGTTAGACGATGTCGGCACGAAAAACGTTACTGATCCGAGCGCAGCGAGGATTACAAGTTTGGAGCTTGGGCGTGCCGAAATAACCTAGATGCATACGCTATTTATTGTATTTGGCGGGAAAAAAATGCCATTCTTTGCAAACGCCAGGATGCCAAGTTGGCACTTTGCTATTGCTGGGACGATACAGAATGGCTTGTGTGATTACCACCCTCGCTCGGACGACAAATGCCACTAGAATTAATTTTTGCTACTGTATCGATCAGTATTCTGCTATTGTATTTGGCCTAACTACCTCTCAATTACGGTCCCTCAAAATCCTTCAATACCCTGACCCTCTATATGGAACTGGCCCTAATCCGTAAATATCCGTTCGAACTTCACGATCCTCATATGAAAAGTGATGGCCTCTAGAGTGATGGCATTAACTCGTGATATGATTGGTGTAGATCTAACCACGTGATTTGTAGTGGGGTGTATATAGATATAGTGTGAGATGTATATATAGATAGAGAGTAGCCGATGACATGATATTATATAGGTTAGGATAGTCAGTTTCGTTCGCGATGCTGTCATAAGTTTCGACAATTTATTTTCAAAACTATAATTGTAGGTATGTGAATTTGATGGTACGTGGATATTTTAGGCTACCTTTTAGTTTTCAACAGTTGCCGGATAGGATAACTCTGTTAGGTTAAGATGTCTGATTTGCAAGTTTTATGTGTTATGTGGTTTGATGGATCGTTTAGTGTTAAAAATCTGAAATCGTCTTGCGAGCTCAAGGGTCGATAACTCAGGATTATTTAAATAGAAATTGATGTCAGTGCTCGATGGTTCTTTCTAATACTTATATAGTTTTTACACGGATCATAGGAATATAGGGTTCGGTTATTCATTTAGCTTTTAGAAATTTACATCATGAAATGAATTGAGATGTACGTCAAAACTATTCTGGTCAAGAATCGTGGAAACAATAATTAAAATATGATTTTGAAACGCACACATGTATAGATCGCGCGCAGCGCGTTTGTTGTAGCTAGTATGTAAGAAAATTGAATGTCAAGGCGATTAGATGTATTTAAAGAGTTATTTGATTTAAAAAATACAAAATATTTTCAAAATTTACAATTAATGATTAGACATAGAAATGGAGTAAATTGAATTGATATTTTGATAATTCGATTTAACATGCATTATTGTTCTTGTTTGTTAATCATCAGATACAAGGGATTCGCAGACTATTCTAACATCCAATCATATTTGTATTCATTTAATTTTCATAATCTACTATTGAGTCAAAATGTATATCTCTTCTGATGTTAAAACGATGTAACCTAGACTCACAAATTTGAAGTCTTTCGATATAATGCTAACACAATAGTGCCCAGGATTAAAATAAATCACTGAGTTCAATCTGGCGCAGAAGTTTTCTGAGTCAGTTCGTGCAAAGGAGAATCTCACCACTATTCTATTCAGATTCAAAGGCGTTTTCACGTGCAATTGCATTACCATTGTATACGTGTACGCATGTCTGTACGTACGTAAGCCAAAATCGCGTAACTTTCAAATTGAGCTTCAACCAACGCCTTCGTGTGAAAAGTAGTTGACATCTTACATTTATTAAAGAACATCAACTATTCAGAATTGTTTGATGAGTTGTTGACAACGCTAGAGTCTATGCTTCCTTTTCACACCAGGTTAAAGCTAGAGAAAATTGAATCAATATGATGTACTAGCCACAATATGAGGAGTAAGTTGATGAAAATTCATATAATTATTCATAAAAGATTATGTATTATGTACATGTAGCACCATAGGAGTGCGTATAATTATAATATTTTTTTAGCAAGTTCTTCCTGATGAATTGGTCGGAAAGCTTTCTATGTCGTGGATACAATCGGAAGTCAAGCCAACATTTTTTTTGAAACAATAGTCGATTCTGTCTGTTTGAAAAATGTTGCCGAAGCCACCTTAACCCATTAGCGCCTGAACGGACACTTTTCGATGCCAAAGTTCAGAGACTCATTGTAAGATGCATTTGATCGGAAAAAAATCTGGAACCACAGTTTCCTATGGTTTAAAAGGTGTTCTTTCGATTGGTGGTGGTTAGAAAATCCAAAAATGAGTTTTTGTACAAAAAAATAGCAGTTTAAAAAAAAAATTCCGAAATTTGGTGATAAAATTTTTTTTGTGAGGAAATTTTTTCAGCCTTTGCATTTTTTCACATACTAAAAACTAATGAATATCGCGTCCATGGGTCCTTAGCTAAATGTAAGTATTCTTACATAATCAAAAAAAATTTTTTATAAAGCCAAAATGGCGATCGGAAGAAAAAATCGTAGTTTCAAACTTCAGCAATTTTTTTCTCGAAAACTATGGACTTAATCGAAAAATTTTTCAATACAAAAAAGTCTTAGTATTGATCAAAGAAAACTTTTAAATTTTTTCAGATTTTTCAAACGATTTTTTGAAAATTTCAGTTTTCACATTTGATGAAAAATCAAAAATTTTCTTTTACGGTTCTCAAAAAATTCGAAGGGTATTCTTTGACTAATTCTAAGACTTTTTTGTACTAAAAAATTTTTCGATTGAGTCCATAGTTTTCGAGAAAAAAATTGCTGAAGTTTGAAACTACGATTTTTTCTTCCGGTCGCCATTTTGGCTTTATAACAAATTTTTTTTGATTATGTAAGAATACTTACATTTAGCTAAGGACCCATGAACGCGATATTCATTAGTTTTTAGTATGTGAAAAAATGCAAAGGCTGAAAAAATTTCCTCACAAAAAAAATTTTACCACAAAATTTCGGAATTTTTTTTTTAAACTGCTATTTTTTTGTACAAAAACTCATTTTTGGATTTTCTAACCACCATTCGAAAGAACACCTTTTGAACCATAGGAAACTGTGGTTCCTGATTTTTTTCCGATCAAATGCATCTCACAGTGAGTCTCTGAACTCTGGCATCGAAAAGTGTCCGTTCAGGCGCTAATGGGTTAAAACCAAAGATAAATCGTTGTGTTTTCCACCGTTTGTGTTTAGATTCCAAAGATAAATCGTAAACTATTTGTAACATTCGTTCTATAATTTTCTGGAGAGAGCCTACAGTTAAATATCAGATTGTTTAGTCCTAAATTTCAAAATGAATTTTCCCTGACAGGAATATTAATTTGAAAATTGAAAATGTTCTGTTTGAAACAAATTTTCAAGCGTTCAGAAAATTTAATGAATACAACATTCACGAAACGCCAGAAAATTTCCAGCACAAAATGTACAATATCATTAGTTTCGAAGACACCCTTCTAATTATTCCGTTCGCTCTTTGGTATGAAAATTGTAACATGTATACGTTATGATCATGCACAATGGTAGTCTTCCCTGCGGCCAGTGAAGATGCATTGACCTGTTTCAAATGAAGTATTTGGTATACTACTTGGACTTTTTTCATTTTTTATGGTAATTATTGTATACAAGAAACTTTGTGAATTCCAATATATTAATATAACTGTAATTACAAATATTTGATTAGTTCAATATGATATGATCAATATTGTGAATATTTTGAAGAGATACTTATGGATAAAGGGTAAAAGTATTAAATTATAAATTTCAAAATTAATTCTTCAAACGCTATGAGAAAAAACTGAACAAAGATTTCTAGAGATCATAAATCATCACAAGACAGGAAAAACTTTATTTTCAACAATTTTCTCTGAAAATCTGAAATGTTTCAGATGCACCCCTTCCACTAATTTTACGTTGTCTCCTCTTTTGTGGAGACGAGAGAAAAGTTCCTAAAATGTTGTATCTTCAATAGTGTATCATTCAACAATTCATTTCCTAACAAATAGTCTAAGTCTCAGGGTTTCTATAACGGTCGGCATCCTTTTTGAAATATGTGTTTTTCAGCGTGTGTGAATCGTTCTTATAATTGGTTCCTGATCAAATCTTTTTTCTCGTCAATGCAAAATGACCAAAAAACAATGAAATGTAAGTTATATACTTTTTGATTAGAACTCTTCCCATCAAAACGATGCGCGATACTTTATAAGTGGTGATTCGTGCACGCGAATCGAGAGGCACGAAAGAAAATCAATTAAAGCGCCAGGCAGGCAACGAGCATCTAATTGTCTCTCAATAAAGGAATGCAAGCGGGAGTGTAGAACATCGCATATAGAGACGGCTCAACGACAGCCCATTGCAGATACAGAGACACTGTACACTTGTTCTTTCATGTAATCAACATTGTCGAACAATATGCGGTAGATATAGCACGTACACCGGACGCTTGAGCCTATTTTATCGTATGCTCTTCTTGAGAATCATACAGAATGACTAAGATGCCTTTTGCCTCTTGGATTGTCAAAATACTTCCATTCGTTTTTCAATAATTTTGGACCTATTTATTTTTCCAAGTATCTCGGAACAAAAGCGACAATGTGTTTAATTAACATCAGCTCATGGCTACTTTTCAAAGAGCCTGAAAATTCATTGTGACAATTTTGTTTATTAAACTTTTTATGCTTGTAAGGATTCCAAGAAATAACTTCATGTTGATTTTTTCTACTCACTTTGCGCATGGTGAAGAATAAGATTGGATATAATACATCGAATAATTGTTCTAAAATGAAATCACTTCGTAGTCTGCCTCAGAGATTTGATTAATGCCCCGACTATCTTACACAATTATCAATGCATTGCCCTCGATGAAACTTTCCACTTTCCGCCTCTGAGGAATACGTTATTGTGCCCTGCCGACGAACAGCAGGAAATCAATAATTTTTCTCAGATTCGGCATTTTTACGTTGGCTTCTTACTGTGCAAACATAACGACTGAAGTATGACTCGGATCGCACAAGTGAACTGCAAAACAAAAGATCATTGATTTATATGATCAAGGCGAATTATTTGATTTGCCCGGTTTCTCTGGCTGCTTGGAGATTTAGACATACAACGTTACGAAGATTCGCTTCTTTACAAAAAAATCTAAGAAAACAACATTGAGCTACAGTCGTTGCCAATAATATAAGCAAACATATATTTTATTTTCATTTCAGTAAGCCAGAAATATAAATTACTCTCAATCGTTCGTAAATACTGTAAGCTGATGACTGATGATCTGAAATGATTTTGGCACCCTAATTATTTCTTATAATGGGTATAGTGTAGCAATTAAAAGTTTTAAAATTACTCTAAAAGCTCTCAAGATTAAACTGATCTGTTTAACATTACTTTGCTTCAATATGTTTAATTGAAGAATGTACAACGATATTTTACAAATTTGAATATTTTTTTTTGATTGTGTTTCCAAAAATTCACTAAGACCTTAGTTAGTACATTGTTCACGTCATTGTGTCTTCATATTTTTGATACTTAATAAATGGTGAATTCACAATATGATAATTGAAGATTGATTCATCTCAAAATTTTCAGTCGATCAATCAAAATAAAAATTGTCAATCCTGGAAGAAAAGCCATAGCACATGTATCAATATGATTTTAATACTTACTTGGGCCCTTGCAACTGGATGTCTATTACTAATCTAAAATAATCCTAACACGGTAATCGAAATTTCCTTGCACCTAGTCAAAATCATCAACGTAAATTAACAGTAACATTGATTTTAACAGATTTTTTTTTCAATTGGATACCACTGACTTTACGATTGAAATTAAATCCAGTTGGTAGAGTACTGCATATCTTACCAATCAATTTTTGATGGTTCTTCTATTTGAATCTCTTGGAATGAGGTGTTTCGAAGAACTTTTTCATAACAAAGTAATAATTCTATATTTTGATCATGCACTCATCGAATCTGTTCTCGTTATCATTTTTCCATCGGATAATCTGGTATGATTTGATATACCTAATTCAAAATATGAGCTTTTGCAACCACATATAGTACCAATTAAGTGGAATAAAAATATTCTTTTCCTAGTCCAAAAGCGAATAATTTATAAAAAAAAGAATAATATCATGTTAGAATTCACGTGGTAATGATATGAAGCAATAAAGATACTAATGATTTCGATTAAAATTATAGTTTCGAACCACTGCTACATAAATCGTTATGTTACGGTTCGAAATATTCGTGTCTCTCGCAGAGAACTCATATTCAGAACAAAATCTAATGTCAATAGTCCATCAGTTTATAAGTGTTAATGATACCGATCATAACAATATTCCTCAAAATCATCTTAACAAAATTCATTTAGCGACTTCATTTGCTCTTTTTTTCTTGGTGATAATCTATTACTTTTTATGTAGAACCTCTATCACTAAAACTGCTGCGAAGGCGGCAATTATTTGTTCGATAGGGCTTCACCCAGGTGTATCTAGACCGACTATTCTTACTTCATATTCCGCATCAGTCAATTTTATTTAAAAATTCACAAATAATTTTGGTTCAGTATCTAGGTCAAGTATGAAGTTATTGCATTGAAGAATCGCATTAAAAACATTCTTGAAATTTGGATTAAGACTAATTAACAATAGAAACTGAATTCGCCTGATGACAGAATGAAACTTTGAATAGAGTAGGAAAATTCTATTCGAATGTGCGTTAAATTTTCGGCTGAATAACTCGAAAGTTATTCTTAGGTGGGATCAAATCACCCAAGAATTTCCACTTTACAAGGACAATTTTTATCCAGTTTTCGTGCAAATATTATTTGATTGATCCAGATTGAATCGAGTAATCGTAAGAGAGATCAAGTATCTATTAATGTTTACTTGCTTGCAAAAGCAACTTATGATCTTTGATAACCTGCGCAAGCACTTGAAAGTTCATTCGTAGTTTGTCTATCGTTATGGTTCGATACTTCTTTAACAAGATAATTGTGTCAATAATGCGACTGCAGCTCGGCGTCACTTGGCTTTGCTACTGCCTGATAAGATTTCTTTTTCTCGAATTTTTTTACCGTGTTCACAAATAATCTAACTTGATATGGTTTGAGATAAGAAACTTTGAGTCTCGTCTCTTAGCATTCTTGCTTGAACTATTTCACGTGGTCTTTGCAGGTCTTCGTTGGAAGTGTTTTCATTATTTGAAATTATAAAATATCTTATTATGTAATAATTTACAAATTGTAACTGCATGTGTATATTCATTCCTTTACTACGTAAAAGATGAAAATTACTTCTATAAATTACGTTTTGTGTGAAAAATCAAGAGCATGTAAGCAGTTGTTGTGGCTTCGCTTTTTGCCATGGACTTTTACAATGTAAAAAATAAAAATTACTTCTATAAATTATGTTTTGTGTGAAAAATCAAGAGCATGTAAGCATTTGTTGTGTCTTCGCTTTTTGCCATGGACTTACGACTGCGATATTACCATGAAAGCATGTATCTACATTCAGAAATTTCGAATCTCTTAGTTATATTCGTAGAATTTCCAGAATTCTCGATTGAGCAAATTTTAAAAGAGGCGATATAATTAGAAATCACCTTCAGTTATCAGTTCGCTGAAAAATCTATCAAGAAGGGAATGCAAGATGTTCTCACTTAGAGGAGAGCATAGTCATTCGATATTATTTTGATATAAAAACTCATATATTTTTCAATAATTACTTCATTAAGGAATAAGATTTGAGATGAGAACCACGGAAAGCTTGATAGCAGGCCGTCCACCTATCGATAAACCGTGTCCACAACTGTTAGCTTTTTTCCTTTTCTCTCTGTATCAGACAAGGAAAAATTATTTTGTGACGGAGACGACAACGCATGCATTCTCTTCTCTATCGAGTTACACTCATTCTTAATATAAAAGTATTGTAGCATCGCGAAGTCACATTGCCAAGAGTTGTTTACTCTGAAAAAATATAACAATGTGGTGGTGCAAGTCGTGACATATTTTTTCTCAGAATTGATCGTTCTTTTTGATTGAAATTTTGGGTTGAAAAGTACATCTTGAGTATACTTTTTCTGTTACTTAGTTATTACTGTGGGGTTCAGGACAGGGGGAAAGGTGAAATAGAGTGAAAGGTCAACGTTTAATCAAATATAAACCGAGATAACTTTATTGAAATACTACACTCGAACTCAAAGGGTATGGGTACGGCTACGACGTCTCGTAGCCAGGTCTCCCATTAGACTGCCTACACGGGGCCCGCTGGCCCTACGCGGGGGTGGGCTTCATCCCCACCGCTCACGCTTCCGCTTTCCCGCTTTCCCTCGCACACAGACTCATCCAAGCCCGGGCGGGGCATACCGCATCATACGTACACTCTCACATTCCCACATTACTGACAAAATAATCTGACAGGTATTATTATAATGAGTATCCTAGCATCTCTCGCCAGGATAGAAATTATAAAAAATCCAAAATACAAATGTAATAAAGAAGAAGAAATCATGTCCTGCGGCAATCTAGTACATGATTTCTCGAATAAACTTCTTTGTCAAGATTCTTTCTCATTTCTTACATAAACTTATGTAAAGGTTTCAAAGTGCTTAATAAATGAAAAAAAAAAAAAATTATAATAATGGGTATTAAGGTAACTGTACCCAATTTGGCACTGTACCCAATTTGGCACAATCGTCAGATTTCGTATTTCCGGTGCTCTCTGAGCATCAGTCGCTCTTGGGTTATGTTGGGGGAATTAAAAGAAAATTTTCGGTATCTTCCCCGCCCATTTAGCCCTTAAAACCACTCTCCTACAACACTTTGAACTTTCACTTACTGATTTTTTCACCATTTTCTTATTTCACTTTTCACACTCAACCTCAAAAATCAGGTGTCAATAATTTTTATCTCTCAAAGTGTCATTACTCTTTTTTGTGTAAAAACATCTCAGCTTTCGATTGGTCTCATCAGTTTTCCTAAAATTATTTTTTATCCTACTCAAATTGCTGTTTTTCGCATCAAAAAAAAGTGAACCCAATGTGCCCCTCTACGCGTTTTTAAATGGGAAGACTGAGTGAAATCATTGAATATTTGTATAGACATATTACGATGATTTAGACGCGTATTTTTGAGTTGTATGTTAAAAATTTTGTATAAATATCACTGGGAACATGATTGAGAAGTTTATTTCAATGCCAATTGGATCGTCCCTGTAGGCCTATATAGGCTGTAGCTAATGATTAAAAAATTGTGCCAAATTGAGTACACGTTTTGTGCATTTAGCCTTTTTGCGTTATTTTTTTAAATTGCAATTTTCGATAGGTTAAAGTAGTCAAATGATGATTATAAAGATGGTTTCTAATAGGTATTGAGCTAAGCTTTGAGATGCCGTTCACAGAATTTTAAAATTCGAAGTCTAAAAAGATCTTAGTCTAAAAAGACTAAAAATTTCACTGAAAGTATCAAATATGCTACCATCTGTATATATTTCAACGACTGATATCTTACCTCACGGCACAGAAAAATCTAAACGAAACGCACGGTTCACTGGGATTGGGGATTCTGAGACTTTGACATTATCAGTGCTCATGTAGCTATAGCGTGGAGGGGACTCAACCTCGAATGCGAGGGAGGTCCTATGCGGCCTCAGAGTGTCAGTTGTGAAAGAGACCTAAAGTAAGACGTCATGTGCTTGTCCCTTGTATATCAAGTGGTTATCCATGATATACATATTTTATAGCAACTGTGATTCAACACTAATCATCTTCCTGCTCATCTCTGCCCATTAAAACTGATTCTATCAGCATTCCCAAAGTTTGCATTTCTAGTTGATTCTCGATAATCATAAAATCATCTAGAAATGCAATACCCTTGAAATGCTGGTAGAATCATCAGTTTATGAACTATTTTATTATACTGGAAGGTAAATTCAACAACTTTTGAATATTGTTATTAGATGTTATGAGATTTTCAAAATATGAATCAGATATTAATTAGATACATACATATTTTAATTTGTTATACATTAGTTGATGCAAACCTCACTGATTTAGGTCCGTGTTCTGAAATAATGATGCATTCTTAGAAACGTCAAATATTACGCCTTTGGATAAGCGTCCCATTCACACACGGGTTCGCAAATGTACGGAAATGCGAGAAGCACATCAGAAAATTAGGCTATGCACTATTGAACAACTTGATACAGCTCATCAAAATTTAAAATTGATACTTAGCTCCTGCTGGGACGAAAAGTGACCTGGGCTAGTTGCTATTCGGACTGGTGCCGCGCAAGTAATAAGTTGGCAAAACGAATATCATGAAATTGAGAAATAAGAAAACATTATGTAAAAATATCGAAATTTGACAATACTCTTTTGTCATTTTCTTTCAATCGGCTTATCGAGCATTGGCGAGGCATTCAATTTATCGGAGACATGAATTCTTGAAAGTAGGATGTTGTTTCATGATACTAGAAGGAACATTATGCGATATGATCTTATTGAAATGTTTGATACAATATAATTTGATACAATACAATATGACCCACATTTGTTGAATTCTAGTATACTAGATACAGACATGGCTTTTTATTTTTATATTCGATTTACACCACACTGTATTTGAAAGCCTAATTGAAATTTTCACGATTGCCAAAGACACAACATTTTTCAAAACTCCATTGGCGTTTTCAGATAGATTATGCGTATATCTAATCGACTGTAAGATAGGGAAATTGGCACAGTAAGCTAGATTCATCCGCGATCGCGAAAACACTTTAACGGCACAACTCTCGTTGAGCGTTAAACCGGTCGCATTTCAGAACTGGAACAGCTCGCCTCGCCCATCCTTGGACTTAAGTGGAAAAGTTCATTCAACACCGCTGAGACTCGTCTCAGCAATCGGCGCGTAATTGTCCATAGGAAAATAATACTAAAAGAGCAGAAATTGAAGGTCGAAAGACGTGCAAAATGGAAGGGACGCTTTTTGATCCGTTTAACGATCGAATGCGTTCATTTTAGTATCACGTTTTCATGAGACTAAAATCTATGAATATACATGATTAAAATATTAATTTTTGCACTCTTATGTACTGCTAAATGTCGAAAAGTGTGAAAGGACCATTTAGAGAATTATCAGAGCTCACTCAATATTGACCTTGGTTTCGGCACGTGAAACGTTTGCAACCCGAGCAAGGGATGCGCGTGACAAATAGCCTAAATGAGTGAGGTGCATATACTATTCGTCATCACTTGTATCGAAAAGTTGATCATTAAAGTTTAGTTATCTACACTTGTGATGAAAAAATACTGTTTGATACTAGGGCAATAGATAATTTCTAGGCTCGTGTAATTACCACCTTCGCTTCGCTCGGGCGGCAAACCTCGCGCGTGCCTAGAATTCGTCTTTTGCTCTAGTGTCGAAATGTACTACTTCGGAAACCGTAGGAGGAATGCGCCATTCTTTGCAATCGCCAGGACGCAAAGTTGGCAAAGAATGGCACTTTTCTCCCGCGGGGTGCGAAAAATAGTATATGCATGCACCTATCTCATCTAGGCTATTTCGGCACGCGCAACGTTTTTCGTACCGAAATCGGTAACCTCACTCAGATACATAATATACTATTTACAAATCATAATTTTCTTTCTGTATGATATGCACTTCCTGATGAAAGCAAATTTATTTTTCTCAAGGAAGGATAAAACTTATGAAACAAAATTGAATATTTTTATTTCATGGTGTGGGTTAGAAAATTGTTAGAAAATATATTCCACATTGTATATACATACATATATCCACATTGTTAGAAAATATATTGTAATCGTACTATGTATTTCGTCTTGAACTAAAAAATACAGGTGGAAGAAATTAAATAAATCAATGATTAACTCTCGCTCGAAAGTGGACTGGTGATGGTAGTGAAAGTTGAAAAAGAAGTTTAAGGAAAAAGAGAAGGGAAGGACATTTGTGACACAGAATTCGCTGGTGTCCATTCTCAAATTATTTAACCAATGGGCTATGGATCATAAACGTATTTTTCAAATGATATATCGTGGATTGATTAACTTAATAAAACTTATTAGCCGCTACCATAGATCAAAATAACTATGATTTTTTTCATTCAGCAATAAGTAGAGAACATAACATATTATCATAAATAAAGTATTCTTTCTTCAATTTAATAATATTTTTTCTTTAGTATTTGATTAATTTTTCATGAAATGACGCTATACTTGAAAATATGAGTGGCAATTACTTTTGAAGAAAGGACCGTAACTCAAGATCACATGTCCTACTGAAACTTTTCGAGGCTGAGTTTGAATACCCGAATGTACGAAACCCGACAGCTCATTTGGGCAAACGTACCATTTGGCAATGGAATTCATATTGAAAAATAATAACAATTGGTCGAATTTGTAATCTTTAGAAAGTGATCAATTTGCAATAAAATAAACGAAGCGTTGTCAAATCAAATCCACAAGTAATTTGGTCATTCAGTTCTTTCCAGGCAAACCCCTCTTTCAAACTGTCTGCTCGACTGTACTCGTTCAGAAAAAGAAAAAGAAACAGTGTTTCTCATTATCGCGTATTTGTTGAGAAATCGACCATGTCATCGTCTGTAGTTCTGCCAGACATAATTGTGCTTACGTATTGTCTTGACAAAATCATAGTCCATTCAAGAATGATCAATTTTTATGTATGACAAGCTCTTCTATACACAGAAATTATCTAGATAACCGATCAAACACTTATTGTCCTCTCGTGAAACCGAATAAAACAATACATGCATTCCTTGGATTTTCAAGTATTGTGCTTTTTCGTAGAATTGACAAGCAGCGATGTTGGGAAGCCCAGTGATGCATATTTAATCTTTGATTCCCACTACTTCTTGTAGTGAGTACAGCGAGAAGGATTATTTTGTTTGATTTCTCTGTATCAATTGTTAGTAGTTTTCAAAAAAAGTTCAAATACTAAGTCAACCTCGATTCAACATTAATAGTTTCCGAAGGATATTTTTTAATAATCTTTAATTTCCATACATTCATCACAAAAGATTAGGATTGTAAAAAGAAAAGAGAAAAATGGCATAACCTGCTTGAATGCGCACGTAAACCGGCTACAGAGCAGCAACACTGACGTCACAATTGATCACAGAAATTATGCAGCATTACTCGTAGGATAATAACATACCTGACTGATGTTTTTGTTCGCTTGATCTTACTCTGTATTTCAATTCACCAGAATTCTTTTTCATCGCTCGGTGATTCTCGCTATCGATTCTTTCTACTAGAGCCATTTATTGCCCTTGATTATTTTGATTCCATACTAGACTGAAGTATATGTAACGTCTATGTTATTTATTTCTTTATCCTTATCGGCCCTTTTTTAACGTGCAAAATACGCCAGTTCATTCACAAAAGTATCGTGATTCATCTAAAATTTTACTGCTGTATGACTACCAACATGTCACTCTATTTAGCCTCATCCAATGTATATCCAACATTTTATGCATATTTGTACAAACTCGAGGGAAAAAGTACTGCATGTACGTGTTTTTGCTTTCTCGAAGAGAAAGCTTTGTGACGGTGCAAAAATCGACCTCTCGAATCAGACTTCGGGACCTTCATTTTCGTAATCTACGGGTCGAAAAACATGGAATCCTAAAAATGACTGTATGTATGTATGTAAGTACCAAGCATGAACCAAGTTAAATTTTACCTAAATCTGTTGTTTATTTCCCTAGTAATCATTGCTAAAGTATTTTTGAAAGTTGCCTATAATTCCTCGTAAATGCTCGTTGGGATTCGAATACTTCGAGAAAATCGGCGAGAATCTACAAGATATTTTCCATAGCACCTGTGGTGTTAACCGTTACTAGGTGGGAGGAAATAGTATATTACACTACAAGGGACGAATGTCGATCATTCTTCCCGGCGGAGAAATTGCCCCCCGAGGCGAAGCCGAGGGGGGCTATCTGCCGGAAATGATGATCGACTATCGTCCCGTGTGGTGTATACTATTTTTCTTAATAGCCGGCCGAAAATTCGTGGTCCATGAACCACCGCGACGCGAAAACTTGCAAGCAGGGAGAATTCGTCTGCTTCACAGTCGCGGCCATGTTCCGCGTGCGTGGCAGCGCTGCTACTGCAAGAGCAGACAAGCAGCTGATCTAAAAAGGAACGAAGGACTTTTATCATCTGCTAACATTTACGACCCGAGCGAAGCGAGGGTTGTTGGTTAGCAGATGATCAAAAGTCCTGAGAAAAAAAACTAGATTATTCATGTCAAGTAGATATTTTGACATTGTAAAATTAGATAGGTAAGACGGGCGTAATAATAAATAGACAAAAGTTAGAAACTCGAACTATTGGAATTGTGAAAGTTCACGTGACACCCCGATATATTGGGGAAAATAAACACAGGCCTCATGGGCGAAAACAGATTTTTATTTTATTTACGCTTTCTCAGGACAAAATACTCCAAACGAGTGATAAAATCAAATTTCTGAGGTGACAACAGATACGTGATAATTTTTTTTCCTCGCTGAATCGGTCATTAAAGTTTGAAATTTTATCTCGAAAGGGTGAAATAAAGCCATAACCTGTCAATCTCACGTGTGTGTACCTCCGTAAATTGTACCGGGTAGAACTGCTTCTGCTTTCGGAGGTAAACATATGATACAGGTTATGGCTTCATTTCACCCTTTCGATTTGACAGCGGGGAGGAAAGCTGAGATTCGATTTTATTCGTCCCGGCCGATTAGATGGCGCGCAGATAGGGAGGAATCATTGAGTTTCGACGACTGTACATGGGAACGAATGTCAAATTTTCGGCCGAGGTAGTAAGAAAAAAAAATATACTTCTTCCATGGTCTAACATCTTTAGAATCGCTCCATGGCAACCATTGTATATCTCTTTAGAAACCATTGTTAAGGGAATGAAAAATGAGTTGAGATTCATATACTTTACATTTTAGAACAAAGGACAGAGAACTTTTTCATTGCCACTGATGTTGGTCCCCTGGCAACGGTTGTTACGGAGTGTCGAAAATCCGTTTGAGGTTTATCTGTCGATGTTGAAAGACACAACATTTTGATACAACATCATGATAACCTTATTCAATTTCCAGGGAGAAATAATCAGAGGAAGAGAGGAAGAATTATGATAAAAAATGGAAAAAGCACCTTTTATAGATTTTAAGTTTTCTTTTGTACGTGAGCATACAAGTTTCTGATGCTGAAATCTTTTTAATCCTAATAAATAATGGAATTTTTGGTTTTAGTCAGTCATACCTTACTTTCTAATAAATATAACACTTTGCCAATTTGGTGCCAGTGGCAGTGGTTTCTATAGGATAAAATCTAAAAGTATTTGAATTTCTATTTTTTTTTGTTGCAGGTGAGTTTTTGGAAATCCTCTTTCACACGTGTGTCTTGAGCTTTTTGGCAAAACCAAACTGGAATTTGCATCAGGGGATTCAACAACACCTCCACTAGCAAGTTCAAGCAAGCTGTATATATTTATTTACTATATTCATGTTACATGACTTCAAATCAAAATTATTTTTATTAATGAAAGTTATTGTTTACGGATATGGTTCTCCTTAACAATCAAGATCTTTGTCATCATTAACAGAGTAAAATTGAACGTTGTCTTTGTAAAATATGAATTTAACAAAATTAAGTAATAAAAGTCTCTTAAAATATATCTTTCTATTTAGCGAATTACGATAACACAGAAGATACAGTAAAGTTAGTTAACTCGTGACTTGATTGGTTTAGGCGTAACCACGTAACCTGATCAAGATGATATTGATATACTGGCTATACCCGTTGTAAAATGAATAGATTATAGTATATATAATAAGTTATATTTATATTTATAGTTATAGGACCAATAAGATAGATTTCCCTTGGTTAGAATAATCAGTTTCAGTATATTTTGCCAACAATCGAAGAGGTTAAGAATAGTGCGCTCCGAAGTTCTAACAAAATCTAGTTTTCAGAAACTGAATTCAATATGAATGTAGGTTCGAAAATGCACATATTAAAATGAATTGATAGGAAAAAAATGAAGAAGTGAAGTGAAAAAAGGAGATTGAAGAGGAAAAGAGAAGAAAACCGAAGAAGAAAAGAGAACAAATTATCTTCCATGAAATTTAAAAACAATGATTGAAATATAATTTGGGAAAATATGAATGTAGATCGCGCACATCGCGTCTGAATGTAGCTAGTATTTATCATTATCAGTACAAGCTTATACTTGACGGTTATATTGGGTATTATTGATAGGTTTAAGAACATGTTGTTCATGCGGTTGACAAAAGTTGGATCGAATATGCACACGAAGTCTGGAATGAGAGAATCTATAAATTAAATTAGAAATCGAATACACAATTTCTCCTTTGGAATCTAATTTAATTTGTACTTGTGAAAGAAACACACGCACGTAGAATTAATCGTGTCAACCACGGTTTTGTTCGTAAGAATCTATCTAATATTTGGAGATTATTCGTTTAACCTCATGTGACCTATTTATATATTAGCCATCAGGTTTTCTTCTCGTCTGCCTCTCAAAATTTACAACATGTTTGCTATTATGCTCAATGCAGTACGGTGCTTGAAAAAACGCTAATGCATTATTTATTTAGATTACTGATTCTTAAAACAACTATATTCAGACAATTTGCGTCATCATAAATGGCAACTTGCTAAATTACTGAATAAACTAAATCTGACCTTCATTCAGTCTGAGCCAAATCAACACTGAATCTGTAAACGATCAATACGCTCCTTAACAGATTCGCTTAATAACTATGCACAATACTACAGTCGAGATATTCGAATTAATATGATCCAGAATAATATAAAAACGGGGTTTCTCCAACAGTTGACCCGTCAAATTGACGAGGGGTTATTTATTGCTCAGCACCGATCAATCATTATATTTTTCAAGATTCTGCGGTTTCCCAAAATTCCCGAGTCGGATGGAATCGGGTTTTGGCAGGCATCAAGTCATGTATCGGTTCATCAAGTTTTGCAGATCCCAAATGAATATCATTCGTCCGGAATTTGTTGGTGTCGTGGTATAAATTATCAGCAAAAATAGTCATGAGTAGGATATAAAAAAATTAAGTAAGCGTCATCCGGTTTTTACTTTTCTAAGCTGAATAATAGCATTTTCAAGAAATTTGTTTTTTCTGTCATTACTCGTAAAATCGAGAGAAAAAACAATAACTCAAGGGGGTGGTCGTTTTGGGGTTCACTCAACCAAAAAGAAGCGGAGACCTATTGAAACCGTTGATAAAAAGGACGTATGACGAAAAAAAGGACGATGCCAAGAAATTGAATGGCACGTCCATCGATTTTTTGGCTAAGTCAGAGTACATTAAAAAAATTCTTGCTTACCTAAGCGAAATGAAAATAAAAAGTCAAAATCACTGGGAAAATGCAGAAAATGACTCCTAACAACCTGATGTACACATTCGCGATCAGTCGAAATATTTTCTTTTGTCACGTGCTACCAACGACATTTGCCACTCCACGGTGCTGCTCTAGGAATGTGTATATAATATGCGGCTACACCTATCTTGTAAAGAAAAATCCATATTATTTTGAAATGACTCCGACCAAAATCTCCTTTCATAAAAAAAGGACACTGCATTCAGTTGGTCAGTTGCGTGAGAAGTTTCTTCCAATGATATTCGAAGCATCTGTTACTAACAGATTCTCTACATTAATTTGCAGTTTACGAGAATACGAAAAAGACACAGAAACTGGTACTCGATAGGGAAACCGGTTACGTCGGGTTTTCTCTTACCTTCATTGCCCCTGTGCTCTATAACTACTAGCTCCTCGGCCAACTCGCAACCACGATGACGATTTCGATGAAGGTGAGGGAAAGGAAATCGAGAGAAAGAGAAAAAAGAGGTCACGCGATCATTGCTTCATGATCTTGTCTTCTCGATCAATCGATAGATAAGGGGGCAAGGTTAAGTTATATATTTCAAGTGCAGTCAGCTAATAGGACACCTGCAATTAATTTTCAGTAGTTCCAACTTGTCACCTATATCTTAACTATCAGGACAATTAATATGTCCTGTTAAGTAAATAATACTTCGGGTCGTCCTCTTCTATCAACTTATATTTCTTTTTCTATGCACCAATACACTGAGAAAAAAATCTAGTTGATTCAACAATATATTTTTATGAATACATCCAACAAGATATTTAGTTGAATCAATCAAGCTAAGTGCATTGAACCAACAAGACACCGTATTGTAGATTTGACAATTCGTTCCGGTTGATCCAACCATATTAAGTTTGAGGTTAAGGATGAAAAAATTTTCTTCATCTGTTTCACAGTTGCTATTTTGATTCGAAACCGCTGATTCTATGAATTTATTGATGAGGCTGTAAGAGACTCGTATTACAGCCACACATGTATTTAATGAACATTCAAGTCAGTTACAAATTTCACATTGATAGGATTGTAGTTCATTTGTTATATTTATTTGCTATATATAATTCCAACTTTAAGATTGAAAGTAAGTCATAATGCTTGTTACCTGATGTATATGATCGCTGCACCCATATATATATGTCGCCCGCCGCGCGTGCCTTGTATTTCCCATGCTATCTTCGGGTATATATACAAACGATGTCGATTCTGACCACTTGCGAGTTTGAGATTTTTTTTACTCAAGTTAATAAAAAAATACGGTACTCATCGGTAATAGCAACAACACGTTTCCACTAAGTTTGAAAAATATTAGCAAGAGGAATCCATGAAATTTTTCCGTTATTAATTCAGTTTCTCCAACTTTAATGAGATAAATCATCGATCATTCTATACGTACTTCGGTTTGACGCCACCTATCGGTTATTGCTGGACTACTGGTTGGAGAAAAATGAATTGATTGTTCCAACATAACGAATTGTCAATTTGGAGTTAAATTTCATTTACAATACAGAGTATGTTGAATCAACAAAATCCTTCTGTTGGATCGACAAGTGTCGGTGCGCCCTCTACTGGATAACCACCGAGTTTGCTGATTTAACAATATTTTTGATCAAATCGACAAGAAATCGTGTATTGGATGTATTCATACGAATATATTGTTGGATCAACTAGATTTTTTTCTCAGTGTACAGTGATAAATATAGGGTGCATTTGCATCTCCACCTATTTCTCGGCTTCGGCACGATAAAGATAGTGCGCAAAATCAGACTTTCAATACGTATTTGGAAAAAAGCTTCCTCTCCTGTGCCTGCGCAAGTGGAATGAATAAGATTAGATAAAAATGTATTGCACTTGTCGCTTTCAAGAAATAGTATATGTGCAACTCGTATGAATTGGTACGGTGCACCGTCGTACGGTGTCAGTGTCAAGGGTCACATTTACTGGGAACTGTTCTTCCTACTCAACGCGGGAAACCCCCAATCAAACAAATCTCTCAGCCTTGCCCCACGACGCGTTATTTACCATATATTGATATTTTTTTAGACGTCAGCACTTATAAATATTCGTGAATGACAAGGATGACGTATTGTATGTTCATCTAAACAATGCTCCTATTCATGTGAGTTCCCTCCTTCTCTATCTATCATTCTTCTTTCTCTTCGCCTGGCCAAAGGTGCAAACTTCACTCCCCCCGCACGTTTCAGTTTAAGCTAATCAGTAGTTCTGAGCCAACGGCCATGTTTATAAACCTGTTGAAATTGCTGGGATTAAACTTTCATATTGCGTCCGTGAGGGACATTCAGCGATAACTCGGAAGAGAGGGAGGGGTTAAGGGGTTGAGCCTGACACCAATCAGAGATAAATAAGAACAAAACGGAGAAGTGCATATGGGGTGTGCATGATGAATCGAAATCGGAAGTAATCGGATAGAATGGAAATATAAAGTAATGAAAGAAACATAATATGTTCCAAAGAAAATGATTGTTAAATATACTAAGATTTTACTCTGATATGAGTATGCATAGTCAACATTTCTTTAGTGAATCTAATTTCGGAATTTTGGATTTCTAAAATATTTGGACATTCTAAGAGTTTTAGAAACTTTAATAATTTTGATTTTCAACACTCATAGTATTAAAATGCTATCAGAATTACATCTTATAAATTCATCTATTAATATTCAATAAATCCAAACCAGCACTTGCTCTCATGAGAAAACTTGGACTCATCGTAATGAGCTGTCGCAGTTCAATATTTCTACTATTAGGCACTATCGAATTTGTGACCTGTAGGCGTCGCCGCTGTCAACCAGTAAATGGTGAACTATAATGACTGTATATTATATTTATACGCGTGCGTGCGTGTGGCCAATATATAAGGTTATAATCCGCTCTTTCAGATCACTCGTTAACTGCGTAGTGACGTCTTACGGCGCGGCGTTGTAAAAAGTTCGACACTGCCCAATAGAGTACTTATAATAGCACCTTTGTATCCAGAGCCTGTGAACATCGTGGCAATGCAAGTTAATACCCATCTAAGTGTTTATTATGAAAAGTCTATAAGGTAGAGCCTAATCCTCTATTATTGACATAACGTCAGTGTCAAGGGTCACATTTACTGGGAACTGAACAATGGAGGGGGTGAGTCCGTCAGAGCCCTATATGAGGATGAATAGAGATCGTGTAGTTTAGAACCTCTTGACAAGATGCGTCAAAATAATGCTGAATCATTAACCAAACGTTATATTTAATAACTGTCATGTCAAATGCGTAGTTGATATTATAAATTAATTTATTTAATGTTACTCTTTATTTGCAAACAAACACCGGGAACAAAAGATTAAAAAATAACCTTCATACAATATTGTTGACATTTTTATCAATTTTCCAATTCTGATTATCTTTATCAAGGGATTGGAGAATATTTGACGCAATTCAGTCGTGCAAATTTGTTCGATTTTCTGGGAGAGAAAAAAATCAATTCCTACAGTTATTATTATTATCATACCGTACAAGGTGTTGAAAAAACGCGGTATGATTTTGTGGGATAAATAACAGACCAACTTCCGAAACAAAAATGAAAAACAAAATGACAACCGTAAATCTGAAAACTCTTATCTTTAAAAACTCTTTCACTTGAATGAGAGCAAAAAGATAAAAACAATGACGAAGGTACTATAAGTGAAAAACAAGATACAAGCTACCATATACAGACAGTCATACTTGTATGTACGAATCAGCGATTAGCGGATTGGTCGAATATGTTATGGCTTAGATAACAAGAGAGAAGAAATCAGCAAAGAGACAGAAAGATAAAACGCATGAGAAAGAGAAGCGATAGAGAGCGACGGCACTGTCACACAATACGCGTACTCTGTACTGTTTACATTATTAACGAACGATAGTGAATGGCTCACCTTCGACCCGGGCTGACGCGACGCTCGAGGGATTGCCTCGGGGATCGCTCTTTCCATGGTCACTTGTTGCCACCATCTTTCTCCTCACGAATAAACTTGACAAAAGTCGGCCTTTTGAAATTCGTTTGGAATATTCTTTTAGATAATGACTTGGTAGCTTGAGATGACAATTTCGTCATTACAATTGCAAAATCCCAATGAATTTTCAGTTTATGATGTCTTCCAAATCCTTCGGATAGAAACAATGGAATAATTGTTGATAAAGAATGCCTTTATATAAGTTTTAAAATTTTTAATCAGTCTAATTAGAGCACTGCCTATTACTCGAATCGTTCGGAGCAAAATACGTATGCGTAATTGTACGGTTTTCTGTTATCAAGTTATCTTCAGGAGAAAGATTATTCGAAATTCTCGAGAGATCCTTCATATTGTAAAACTCTTGAAAGATCAGAGAATATCACTGATGATGCCTTCTTTACGTAACACGATTAATGCATCCTCGGGTATCAAGTACTGAAAAATATATCGCATAAATGTATACACGCGCTATTTATGAGTAATGAAATCTAAACTTAAGATACTCATTCGTGATTGTCATCAAATGAAATTGCGACAAAATTAATATTTGACTGCCGGGCAATTCAGATAAGTAGCTGCGAGGCGAAATAAAATCACGCGTGAATATGAAACATATTATCAGTATTTATGTTCAAATACATGAGACGTTTGTAACATGAAATATTTTTTCATGCCAAGTTTATGAAAATTGATTACGCGAAGGAGGGGAGATTTTTTGTTCTACACTCTACACCATGAAATTGTCCAAATGCTTATACTGCGTTCTAAATTTCTACGATTCATTTTCAGTGATTCTTAGGTAATTTCAAGCATATTTTCGTGTGAAAACACCCTGAAAAGCTTTCTTGAAATTGTCAACAAGATGGTGCGATTCAAACCGTCGACCTTTCGAGTAAATTGATGTGGCACAGGAGAAACGTTTCCTGTCGTAAGATTTAGGTCCGATTCATCCTCGTCGGCTTTTTCACGTAAAATTAAATACTCAAGTGTATAAAATTTAAAATGTCCTGATGTGCTGATCTTGAGCTTAGTATCTCATCAGGAGTTAGTTGATTAAAGTTACTTTACCATGTTACAAAGTTACCAACAGAGTAGGGCATGCATCTGTAACGAATCTGTGTTTATTAGTACCGTTCCATAAAGCCAATTTAGTATAACTCGTTATTATTGGAAGACGTTTACGTTTCACAAAAAGAATTAATAAAACAAACTTTTTTCCCCTGACTTGATACGTTTTTCATTTTTGATGATTTTTTTATATAGAAACGATACCAATGCTTTTCAAAATGATTTTCGTTAGCGAATATAAACGTTACAATTATCTTGTGACGTTAGGATCCTGTGAATATTATTTCACTGGCGTTTTGTATTTTCCGAGTGAAGCGACAAATTAAACACTCGTAGGAGAATCAACTTAGTGTACCACTTGCTTAATTATCTCACCAATAACAACGATTGATACCGAAGCGTATTCACTCACAAAATAGAATCTTCATCCGAGTAGAAAAACCAGTTAACGCTATAGCGAGATGATTTCCTCTGTAGGATTGAGGCACTTTTTTTGATCCCGGAGGAGTCGGTTTGGCAAGAGAATAAATTTTCTTGATATACAGCCTCAAACTATTCTTTCTTCTTCAACCAAAATTTATTTTTTGGGAGTGTACTTATTGTAGAATAACGAATAAAGATGTATTTGAGAATAATTAGATGAACAATAATGCACCGTCTCTATGCCGATGAATTCTTCCGACGTATTCATACTCTCTAAATCTGAATAAGTGAAAATTTCACTTATTTCATAAGTGAATGAAACTTCCACTCATGGAATATCACTTATTCATAAGTGAAAACAAATACTTAGTTAATTTGGTCCGATATATCATGAGTATGAATATAATGTTGAAAAAATGAAACTTTGATTTTCACTAATTTTAATAATTCTAATAAGAATAATGTTACTGATAATCCTAGTAATAATTAAATTATTAGTACAGTTGTAAAATTAATGTTTTATATATTTTATACTCGTATATGTAAGTCAAAATAAAATGACTATCGAAGAAATTGCTTGTAGATTGGATCTTTGTTTTCTTTTTCTCGCTTGTCGAGAACAATGCTCTCGTCGTCGACGAATCGATACTGGCAGAGAGAAATTTTCGATCTCGAGAGATACGGAAAAAGCAAGAATTCGTTTATCACCCGAAAAACAGTGCTTCCGTTGACTCCGGCTCGTGAATACCGATAATCCGCCTTTGTTGCAATCGAAAGACAAGGGTCATCCTTGCGCGAGCGCGATATCTCCAATCTACAGATACTTGTCAAACTTGTCCCATCCTCGTTCGAAATTACAAATCGAAGCCACGTATATAAGGATTCGATGATTGGCTCGGCCGAGTCATTCGAACGTCGAGGACGGGGACGCAAACGCGGGGGCCGAAAAAACTATGCATCCAAAGGTAAACAACCGGAAGCCCCCGAAATTCGAGTCTCGTACGCGCGCGTGGCAACGATCCATACACGGAATCAAAATTGAGTTATCAGCGGGGCGTCGATTGCCAGAGTGCTGTCGAAATTATCGAGGTTAGCGAGAGATATACACGCCAAGTTGTGTGTCGAGTGCAACGAACGGATAATCCAGCACCTTGTGCACGCGCTCGAAAAAAAAAAATCGAGACGCGCGGCGCACAGGTTATCTCGCTGCGCGGGGCAACCGCGCGCGCGGCGCGTGCGAGCCTCTACTCCGCATGAAAGATAATTAGCGTGAGCTGCGCGCCGCCGATGCTCTCTCTATGCTCGATCCGGGTGAGGATGACGTGGTGGAGAGAGAGGGGAGGGGCGGCAGAGGAGGAGGAGGAGGAGGAGGGGCAGGATGACAAGCAAGCAAGTGGCAGGGAACGAATGTATCGGCGGCTATATACGCGCATACTCAAATCCACGCGGGTGGGGGCATATTTACTCGGGACGGCAGCGTGTCGAGCGCGCCGCGAGGAACGCGACGGCGCCGTCCTCGTCAGTCACCGTCGCTCTTACGCACGCGCCGCTTCTCTTGCAGCCTGGAGAACAACAGATCTATCTTGCTCTCTCTCTCTCTGTCTCTCTTCCGAGTCTCGATCCGCCTGTTCGTCGTCGTTCTCGCGGTGCAGTGCCGCTGTGCGAGGCTCCTCGAGTGCGCGAGTGCAGCTACTGAAGACGGTGCTCCCGCGCGTTGGTTAGTGAGTGCACCGGGGGACGGTATATACGCGCACGTACACACACGCGCACACGCTCACACACACACACACACACACACACACGCACGCAAACAGACAGAGTAGCCAGGTCGAGGGGAGCGAGCGCGTTAATGGATGAATAATGGGCGTAGAATGGCCCCGTACCTGGAGAGGAAGCGAGAGCTTCCGAGAAGGGCCACGGGTGCTCTAGGTCAATTGGGACCGAGCGATGAGCCCGGCCCAGCAGCCGTTCACATGCTCCAGCGATGCTCCTCCAGCAGCTACCTTGGCAACTACTATCGGCACGGTAATCACGCCGGGCCACCGGCTCTCTATGTATATATAGCTCTGTTGCCCATACCCGAGCGACGATCTTATTTTGATTTTGTCGTGTGTACATGTGCGCGTGCGATCAGGTAACAATACCCCTCTCAGGTGTGAGTTAGAAATCGCGCGCGTAAAGCGGGCGTACGGATAAATTCATATGAAATTCTTGTTACGTTCGGTTCGTCTGGCGCAGTTCTGGAACAATCAACGTGCTGAAAATTGTTCGCTTTTTCAATCGAATCGTAGATTTAATTTTGAATGCGAGTGACTCGCTTCGAGCAATGATAAGATATTTTAATGAATCGTTTTTATACGATCCTTTAGTTGATTTGAATATCCCCGTTTTCACCGTTGATTAGTCCGGATTCGCTTATTTTACAACCAATCCTGGGTACGACAAAAAATAAAAACAAATATCAGTGTTGGAACGACTGCAACGCATCAATTCGATTCAATTGGATCGAACTGTATCAAGGTTTATTGAAAGAATCAAGATTTATCTGCTTGAACGAAATTGACCGCTCAATGTCTTGATATTTTATTCAAATTAATAATGAACGTTAGAACTATGAATCTTGTAATTCATCGTATAAACACACATCTAACACGTTAATAAAAAGAGAACGATGTTGAGAGATGAATTGATATGATGATAATTAAAATGAGTCAATCCGATGATCACAAGTTGAAGGGTAAAGTTTAGAAAAGATGCTCTGGTTACATGGTGTGATTCCATCTGTGACCGAGACCAGGAAAATAAGACGTTTCCAACGAAATATTTAACCAAAAACGATTCAAGATTCCAACCATCAAGGTCGGGTCGGAAGAAGAAAAATTAGCGCCAAGGCATATTTTTTATTCTACGCATACAGATCTTGTCGTCACTTTTCATTACATTCATTGCGAAAAATCGTTCAACGAGTATTGGCTCGTCTCAAAGAACTTCTTCTCAAATGTAAACATAACCAATATAGCTGATCTGAACATTAATGTTCCTATCACTATCAGTCTTGTATATTTCAATGTTATACTTCAAACTCTTCTAAATTAAACAATGATAACTTCATCTTCGTCTTTTTCAATTTTTGTATCATTCTGATATGAAAAAACTTGGAATAACAATAAAAAATGAAAAAAAATATTTGTACTTGAGAATTATAATCATGCATACTGCTGCTATCCAATACAATGTTTTCATTGATATAATTACAGCATGATCACCTATAGCTAAAATCTCTACTAATAGTACGATTCGTTCACGAATGAAATAAGTAACATTCCACAGAATATTTTAGAAATAATGTTCATGTACTTTTATTCGTAAATGTGGCTTTGTCCGAAGTGTTGTTGAAAAAAGTTTATGGATTTCTAAGCTTCAATTAAAATAAAAGTTTTAACCAATTCTTTTAAATCCTTAAATTACAGTGAAAAATGACTGTGATGCAGTGGATGAACCATGATTTATCCACCTTCTTACATTGATTTTCCACTGTAAAACAGTCGTTTGTCACTGTAAGGATTTATGAGAGAACTATTATTTGACATGTCTCGTATAATCTCAATATACTCTGGGAAACATAAGAAATATACATTTAAGTACTGTGATTTCCTATGTATTGATGATTAAACACGATGTTATACACCAGAAGCAAATGTTGTCAGTTCAACGTGAATTGATGTGCAACACTCGGTAAATGAACCGTTTGAAGTTGGCACTTTTGAAGCACATGAGTTTATCCAGAATTCCGAAGGCTATACACTGAATCATATGTATATATATATATATATATGTAACTATATATACATATATACATACACGCGTATATATACATACATTACTTTCTGTCAAATTCACTGCTGAAGTTGGTTTTAATGTCGCAAGAGAACATCTATTGATGATTGGAATTTCTGTGAGACTCGAAAAGCAGTTTGATCACTCCGAAGGCACTTTATTAACTGGTCATGCCTAATTATTATATCATTTATTCCGAATTAATCACTAGAATAGTAAGTTACGTGTTATGTAATATCTACTATTGACACGGGGACACTACGCAGTTCGGATGAAACTCCACAAGTACGTTTCTTTTATGGAGAAAAAAATAAGCTGTACAAGAAATTTATGGTTCTCTAATATCATTTATACACGATTACAAACGTGAGTAGTGTGCAATGATGGACTAGTTTATATGCTTAGATCTGAGTGAAGTACGATTGAGTTAAGATCAAAGTATAATATTATGTATTCAATTATTACTAAATACATGATGTGAGCATCGAGTAGAATAACATTTCAATATTCCTAATTGTTTACGTAGAAAGATACGTAACACACAATAACTATTCAAGTTATTAATTTAGATTCAATGGTATATGAAAATTGGGTATGCCAGCTAATTCAAAGACTATAGTTTCAGTGCCCATAGATAGTGTTTTTAAATTACATTCATGTGAGTATATCAATGGGTTATTTTAAGTTTCCCCAGTTAATTTCTTTAGGTATGATTTTTACTTGTACTTTCACCTGGTTCGGTCAATGACATTCGAAACTAAGTACGAAATTTTGGCACCTTTTAAGGTAACTTTTATGCATAACATTCGTTTCCTAAAAGCGAACTGAAGTCTGGTCATTTTGAAAGCTATCGAACTGAACTCCAGGGTTATTATGATATGATACTTTCAAGACTTTTCGTATGTCCTTCAGAATGATCGAAGAATGTACAAAAGACAGCCTTTTGAATTCCGCAGAGGATCTGATAATATGCAGATAATGACATTAAAGTTATGATAAATTTGTGAGCTTTAATTTATTGATCTATATATAATGAATTGTGCCTTTTGATAACTGGAACTATTTGACAAACTACAAGAATGTCCATAAATTTGTTGAATTCTACTAGAATTTTAAAAAAATTTCAAATTTATACATGGAATGAATTCATTTACTGAATACAAACATTTTTCCATGCAATTAGTACTAAATCTTCAATGTTCATGATTCAACCACTTTTTTATAAATACTCAACTTTTCCCGGTATTCCAAGATTTTGTGTGGATAACATTCATCTTGAAAATTCTGGGTATTTGGAGAGAACCATCAAAAAAGAGAATTCTCTCTTTGAATCATACGAGTTATATGTTACAATGTAAACCTGAAAGTTTGCAGTCAGAAAATTAATAGTTGACTTGAATTTCCTTGTTTCTCGTTTATTTGCTGACGCAAGTTGTCAAAATTCGCTGCGTGCCGGAGATTCGGGAGTTATAAAAGTCAAGTTCCTGATTTTACTCCTTGGAAGTTGCAATTTTACATATCCAATATTTGTTTTCTTCTCATGATAAGTAAGGGATACAGTATAATTTATGCAACTAGACTTTGAATCTCATATAGATATTAGCTATTGCCGTATCAAGGGCGTAAAGTGCAACTTTACGCCCGCGGTTATCAGATGGGCCGAGAACCGGTATAGCCGGCCCCGGGATCACCGTATCACTAAGAAGCGTGAAAGTAAACTCAGTGCCCGAAAAGAAGAATCATGACAATAATTATTTAATAAACTTATTATCATTTTTGATTAAAAGTAGATTTTTTTTATCAATACGAAAATTGTTCTTCTTTTGATTAACGTTTCGGTGAAAATTATCATATCTAACATACTCATTTTGTTGAAAGATGGAGTGTTATTCATTGTTATCTTGATCTTTAGAATTTGTACAAGTGTTACGTAATTGTTATAAGTTACTGCTTTGACATCAAGAGTTCCCTATCTCTCAATCTAGATAGATAAAATACAAGGCCTGGTTATTTCTAATAGCCAATGCTAGCCAAATGTAATTCCTATTTCATTCGGGATTAAGTTTTTTTTTGATTAAATACTCCTAATCCATTTCGACTTTTTACATTGTTAAGAAAAAATTTTCAATTCATACGATACTATATTTTAAAATTTAATTCATATTTTCAAAGAAGATTGTACAAACCATGAAATCATGGTTGCCGGTAAAAGGAAAATGATATTCATGTTAACGGATATACTATTTCGTGAGTTCATCCTACAGTTCCTGATTTTTACCAGCTTACTAGGAGAGTCGGCACACCCTTTGGATCACCGATCACGATGAAACTTAGTGAGATGGTTCATGGTTACTCTAACAGCTTATATCTCAAGCCATGAAGTGTAACGTTACGATTTGTAGGAGATATTCTGTCAATTCAATCGATTTTATACATTCACAGTATATCTATATTTATGGATTTTTGTATATATAGATATACTGTTGATGCTTCAAACCCAACATATTTGACAGGATAGCTTCGGGAAAACAAAACGTTAGACTTTATGGATCAAAATATAAGCTATTAATGTACCCTAGAACCATCTCACAAAGTTTCATCGTGATTGGTTTATCAAAGCTTGTGCCCACTCCTAGTTAGTGCATCTGCCGTACAATATAATACTCAGACGAATCGCATTATTCTCTTATTTGGACTTTGAAATGTTCACTTCCGTTTAGAAATAATGTCAAGTGTGACACTACATAATGGTTATCGCGGTATGAAAAATCTCAATGTTTCCCAAAAATGCGAATTCTGTAACCTTCTTATAAAATATACCATCGCGAAATATCTATTGAAATGAAGAATCATGTTTATGTACTTTCTTGCATTGTAATACTTACCTCGTTTGCACAATATATTCAAGAAAAAACGTATTTCGATGTTGAGCTTCTTTCTATAAGTATAATAAAATCCAATCTGCTGAATCCACGAGCAATCTAAGAAAAAGAATTTTAACAATTGGATACGAAATTGAAATTTATGAAAATAAGGTATTGAAAGCATCTGAAACTATATGTTAACTCAACAGTACTGAATAAAGAAAAAGAGTTCCGATCAATTATTCAATTGTTTGGACACATGCAAAATTCTCCTTACTTATAATTAAATCTCGGTTCGTAGTATCGAACTTCTTCATAACCAAAATATGTATTCAACATTTTTTTTATAAATATCAAATATATTGAATCAAGGATACTAGAAAGAATTATGAAACAAATTTCATGAATATCTTCATGAATCCTAACATTTTTCAAAAAGATCATGCTATAGAGTAAAACTTCTTCGGCGTATCAGGGAATTATTTGACAATTTTGATGAGAGGAAAAAAAAGCAATAACGTCCATACATTTTCAAGCACGTGAAAGTCTCGAGAGTGAAATTATCTGAACTGTATAATTGATTTTAAGCAAAGCTGCTAAAGCGAAACATGTGATATGCACGTGGATATTTCTCAATCGATGACATCGTTTATGCGCTACATTGTCAGTTTTGAAAAACAAAAATGAGTAGAATTGGGTTGTTAATTTGAAGTAATTATACCAAATACACTTTGGACAGAAGTTTACACTATAGTATTACTATAGGATATATCCTACGAATAAGTTATGTCTTGAAAAAGAAGAATATTTCAGTGAATTTTGAAGTAGTTGAGTGATCTGGTTAATGTTTCACATTAAAAAGTTTTCGTACCTTCTGAAGACTGATGAATACAGATGCAAAAAAATTGAATGAACTCTAATGAATCCTTAAGCTTTTTTGGGAAGTGGGCTGTACCTTTATGACTAAATTCTGCTTATACTCTATCAAAAATTTTGAATTTCTAAATTTGGCATAGAAAATTTCTATCTAAGATAATCTATTATAAATTATTAAAATTCAAGAATTATTAGAATATATAAGTACCAATTAAATTCTAATTAGTTTTTCTCGCTCTGTAAGCGAATACTGTTATAAAATATATACTTCGAAATTCCGTAAAAATATTCGTATAATCGTGCCACATTATTTTGAATTGATAATCATGGTTTTAATTGATGTTAAATGTGACATTTAAACATATAATATTGCAAAATTCTATCTTTTGATTGCTCTTTTATGCGTCGAATTCAATTGCTTGTCTATGCATGAATCTTGAATCGTATTAATATTCATAATTTGAATAGGAAAAAGTTAATTAGAATGACCGTATGTATGAGTTATATCGTAATGTGCCAATAGAAATCTTTGAAAGACGGTGACAATAAACATATGAGTTGAATGCAATATCTTGGGTTAAAACATGTTTAATTTTAAATGATTTGTAACTTATAAGATATTTGAGTGAACCAGGCACTCATTCTTTCTACTCGTCCTTTAACAATTTGTTTATTTGCACTAACATACAAAAAATGTTATCTCGCGTATTCACATCATCGTTAATTGAAAAAGATACGAAAAAGGTGACATCTTGTTTCTTTCTTTTCATACTTTTCTCAGGCTTACTAAAAATAAGATGATCGAGTGGCTATTAATTTTTTTCTCCCGCCATTTGACATCTGATTTTGGGATAATAATTCGTAGAAATTCGTCTATTCTATATATAAAAAATGATTTTACTTCTATTGCCAATTTATGGTCAACTTCCATTTTCAACTCACATCTCTCGCATTCTTGTCCAATCCACACTATCATGGATTCTATCGTTTTAATAACAGATCGTTACTTTACCCACATCTCCGGCCTACCTTTTCAATTCGATTTTGATAAATAATTAAATTATCGAACTGTTGACAGCTGATGTTAGATAGCGTCTTACGTCACAATTTTTTCCTGCAAAGTATGAGCCCTAACATGGGTAACCATAGTAACTTGTTATAACTTACAGATATCTTGATGAAGGATTTCACTCTAGCCTAATTTTGCCAAAACCAACTTTTTGGTTCCAAATATTTCTCATTTTGCACATTCAAGTAATCATTTTTGCTGATTAGATAAGCTGAAGTTGTTTCAAATGATGAATAACAAACGGGAGTAGTTCAAATAAAACCTGCATGTACTCTCACGTGTCAAGTGTGTAAGTTCATATTCACTCATAATATGTAATGCTAGCACGTACATCCTAAAAATTCAGTTGAGAAAAAAGAAAAAAATAAAAAATTCGAAAAATTGAGATAATTAATAAGATTTTTACCGTTACAATGCTTTCTCCTCTAGATAAATTTCACATTCTGAATTCTTGTGAGATTAACACTTTCTACAGAAGGTATTTCAAGAGAGTGTCGTATTACTTGCGATCCATTTGAAATTACTTGAAAATAATGTAAAAATGACCATCGATTCGGTATTGTATTCTTATTCTGAGAAAAATATTAACCTTGTCAGAAATACGCACTCAATCTTGAAAGAAATCATAGCTTGTTAGAGTATATCTATAACTTCTATTCTTTCTGATGAACACCAAAATTGACGTCTATCTGTATATTTTCGTAATTATTTCTGTTATTAGAAAATCCGTACCATGAATTTAATACATCTATATATACAGTGGCTAGCTCCCACCAGCCGTCGCAATCGATTGAAAACATTTACAAGCAAAATCTGTTAACACATGAAGTCGTAGCTAAAAAGATCTCGTCCTGAACATCATTTTTCATAGGAGTGTCATTATATGTCGTCCTTGAGATTAGTCGAAAGAAAATGGCCAACTCTGCTTTAGCAATTCACTGTCCGCGCATGCTATTCTGATGATATTTATCGATATCGTTCAAAATAATTCATGAATTTTTCAAGCAAAAGTTGAATTTTATAATGTTGGTGGTAATTCTCATAATTTCGTGAGAGAATCTCTGGGCGAATAATGATTATTAGGGTCAGGATACAGAGGCGCGGAAAACTATTAACGCGGGATTAATATATTTAGAGAAAAATTAAGATTTCTCAATTTGACACACTTTGTTCTTCGCCGAAATTTTTTTGTCTGTGCAATTTTCGTGCGATTAATATAGCAAATTGCTTTCTCAAAGGGAAAGCTTTGTAATGGGGCAAAAATCGGCCCACCGAATCAGACCTCGGGACATCGATTTTCGTGATCTACGGGTCGAAAAACATGGAAATCCAAAAGTGTCTGTATGTATGTATGTGTGTGTGTGTGTGTGTATGTGTGTGTGTATGTGCGTCCCGTTTTTTTTCGTCCACGATAACTCTCGAAGGAATGGTCCGATCGTCCTGAAATTTTGCACACAGGTTAATCGCGGCAAAATCTCGGGCGAGTTCAATTTTCAGCAAAATCCGTTGTTTATTTCTCTAGCAACCGTTGCTAAGGTGTAAAATTTTTTGTTTCTTTTGTCTAGGATAACTTTCGAAGGAATCGTCCGATCTAGCTGAAATTTTGCACACCGGTTAGTTGTGGCAAGATCTAGCCCGAGATCAATTTTCAGCAAAATCCGTTGGTTATTTCCCTAGCAACCGTTCCTAACGTGTTTTCTTACAAATCCTCATGAGTGCTCATTGGGGCAAGCCGGAAAATCAGTTATAAGTCACACTCGATGGCCAAGGACACTGAATTGTTGTATTTGCTCCATAGCAACGGTTGTTTACCTCCCTAGCAACAGTTACGAAGGTTGAAAATCATTAATTTATGACCCATTTCCATCATTTTCGACGGCAAAGGACACAAAATCTTCCCAATTAGCTCCTTAGCAACCGTTGTTTACCGCCCTAGCAACCGTTGCTAAGGGAAAGAAAAATTCATGTAAGTTTCGTTTCCAGTATTTTCAACGTGCTATAGAGAAAATTGGAAAAATTTGGTGTCTTTTGCCGTCGAAAATGATCAAAATAGATTTTGAATTGATCATTTCCAACCTCAGCCGTCGAAAATGATCAAAATGAGTCTTCGAGTTTGCTAAATACGGACTTAAGGGCAGGACGGATCGATTTTAACCACCATTAAACCGTATGACAGTCACACAAGATGAATTGATCGAAAAATTAAGCAGGTCTAAATGTCTCGCATCGTGTAGAACCTAGAACCGTTTGCTTTGTTGCATTTGATCAAATAATAAGAGAGCCCGGGCAGACATCAACAGTCGCGACAAAGTTTGGTCAATTGAAAAAGAACGACACTTTACACAGTCACAAAGATACGAATTGAACTGATTAAATAATATTTTTGTAATTTTTGAAAAATAAATGATAGTATCTACGCTAGTGGAATGGTGAAAATACAGGTTTGGGATGCGTTTGTGGGTGATGTTAAAGCCTCTTTGAGAAAGCATACTGCTAAGGCACTTGGCAGCGGTTTTTTTTCTTAAAACAACTATTTGACGCTGTTAAAATATAAAAGATCGATTGTACTTTTATGCGGCTATAGCGCAATACGCGTGTATTGAAAAATAGGAGCACGAAGTAATATAGATAAGATTTTGAAATAATGAGATAATAATACCATGGTTCAGTAAAGTTCGTAAATCATATCGTTGCAACTATAAACAAACTAGCCCATCACGTGACTGTGCAGGTATGACGTCAGACATTTGCATGATGCAGACTGTTCCCATCGACGATGAATCATTATGTACCAAAATATATGGTGTTGATTCAATCGATTTTATTATGATTTGACTTTCTAAATAAGGAAAATACTTTTAGATTTATAGAAAGTGTATCTTCGATATTTGGCCACGAGTGATTCAATGTGGAAAAAAAATTATTTTCCAACAAGAATAAAATTGATATTATTTTTCATGGAAATTTATCTGTAAATTATTTATAACTTCAAGATTAGTCTACTTGAATATAGTTATGTATGCTGAGTATTCAATTCATCTAAGGCACTCAAATTCATGATGCAAATAAACTTGCTTAATTATCTGAAAACAAAAGAATTGGAAAAAAAGTTGATAATGTAATCTTTATACAAACGATTAAACCTGTATTCAACGCTGTCATATTTGTGTTAATTTATACAAGGCTAAACTCCTAGGCCTATTTCAAGATAAAGTTTTTTACTGTAGTGAGGGATCAGAGTCTTCGAATCCCGTACGTCAGGGAGTGACCCGTAAAATTAGGAACGTCAAACATGTAATTATAGAAATACTTGTTGAGTCATATAGCGAAGAAAATTTGGAGGAAAACTTGCTAACTGAAATTCGTCAAACTATTCTATTTTTATCATAAGCTCGAGAGTGATAAAAATCTTTCAAGTAATGTGATACTCACAACTATAAATTTTTTTTCTTGATGTGATCGCTCAAGTTTTAGTGTTACAAGATGATATGTCTCTTGTATCATACGTGTCACAGAAATTAAAGTTCACGGATGTTAGATTCATTATAAGAGTCTGCGACGAGTTACGTTTCTTGCAAAAAATCGTTTCATTAACCCTAGATCCATCTACTGTAAGCTAATAAATAATATGCACAGGTTCAAATACAAATTAGTAAAGCAACACGTAGAGTACACAAATTTGCTTGTACCGCGGCATCCGGTAAACAGGTCCTCGTCGCTGCGATGGTAGCGTAAACATATGCACATTATGCAAAATAAATTCACAGACTTGGAGTGAGTGAGAGAGAACGAAAGATAGAGAGAGAGAAAGAGAGAGAGAGAGAGAGAGAGAGAGAGAGAGAGAAAAGGAAAACGTGAGTGCAATTGCATAGACGCTCGAGAGATGGCTTTGGCGAGCGCCGGTCGTTGACATCGTGCCGTAATTTTCCTTGCGAATAACGCACGCACATTCACGGCTGTGTGTAATCGAACTGTGTGAAGTTGTGTTGGTAGGACGCCTCCTTCGGACCTCTTCACCCCCCGAAGAGAAGGTAACTCCACACCCAGCCACATGTGTTTGCGTTGGATACCCTTCAACCCTCTCTCAGCAATTATTCGAACTGCCACTAGTCGGTGCTCGGTCTCTTCTATAGATAGATCGTTGTAAACGACTATCGGTCTATCACACTCTTTCTCTTGCCTTGTGTCGCTTTTATTTCGTGCTCATTTTTCTTTCTAATTTTATCTTACGCACCCAATGTCGCAAATCTTGCTTGTCTATACTTCATATATTCCGCTCACTTTCGCTCCCGTTGCACAGATATGAAACAAACGTCGCCAAATTTTTAATTTCTGTCGTGTCTCATTGGTCCATCGTATCCGTACCCAACCTAATCTCTGTACAAACTGACTCAACCGAATGGCACCACCAGCCTACATTCCCTCTCTAACTGCTTAGCATTTCAAACTCTTGGCGTGATTGATGGTTAACGATAATACAGTTACTCCCTCGTCTCTTTCACGAATCCAGATTTTACAATTTTTAAGTCATGATACTAGTTCACACCTGTCTAAAATATAAAATTACTCAAGTTTAAAAAGCCTTTCATATTTTTTCTCTTATTTTCATTCTCTCGATCAATGAGTGAATTGAGGATACATGATATTTTATAGCTTCTTTTACAGACAATCTTTTATCCGGTTGATAGTCTCTTTTCAATGTTCATATAACGCTAACCAAGAATATTTACATTATTTCAGCAGCAAATCTTGCCTTCCATGATGATATTTCAGGCTAAGGTTCAGCCAATGTTTTCTTTCCAATTGTGCCAGTTTCTGCCGTCTGTCAATTTTATGCTCTTCAGTTTAATTCCACTTGGTATTTTCGTTGGCATAACAAATAGTCTCACATTTGCACTCAAGTTATGGGGTCTAATTTATCTCTCATCAAGTTTATCTTTTAATTCTTTCAGCTTCGATTCAGTCATCAAAGCTTATAGCTTGTTTTGTTTTTCAATAAATTTGAAATATTCAACCATATCACATCTTTCTCTCCATAGTTCTTTCATCTCAAAGCAAGTATACGTATTCATTGGGAAACCCATACTAACAATAGAACTACATGTTTTAGCTTTTTGGGTAGTCACGTTTTTATAAAATTTAGATGAGTTTTTTACGATTCCGTTATATTTATTAATTTTATAATTCAACGTCATCGAATCAAGAATTATTAGCTTCGTTTTGTATCTACTATAGTCAAGTATATTCCTTAATAAAATTAATTGCCAGTAAGAATTGAGAAAGTTTATAGACATTATTTTATATGCAATTATCTGAAACAATGATTCAGAATAACTTCTTTCGTCGTTAGCTGCTTGAAAGCAGTTCTATATTATCTGAGGAATGAATGTTGACTGTGTCAATTTAATTTTATCGAATTGGATGTACATTCCATCAGTCTCCAACTTATATTATGAATGAAAAACTTGTATTGATTAACTTGAATAATGAACAGATATGTCACAGTTTGATTTTCCTGAGTAAATGTAGAAAAAGAGCAAATTTTGTTCAATGTTTAATCTCCATAGTTTGAAGTTATTATAACTTACCTCCAAATTAGTATTTCTAGTTGAAAAATTAGCTTGCTGAATTCTTTACTGGAACTCCTTTGATGTATAAATTTCGATAAACGATGAAATAAGGATGGATAGAATAGTGAAAGGAAAACGTATAAATAAAGATTAGATCCATGAAACACTAGTTGAGTATTCACAATTAATAATATGTTGACGTAAAACTATTGTTCAAGCATGCTCATAAATTGAACGAGTTTAAGGGTTTCATTCGGAAGGACTCGTTAAAAGATGCTTCTCTGCCTAGTAGAGGAAGCCTTTCAATCGAACACAATCGGTTTTCCAATTAGACCTTTCTTTATTATGCTTCTACTTTATGGCCTTTAACTATACTGATTAATCATTTATCTGCTTCGAACATCCAAGTTTTGAATTCAAATGGAAATACACATCAATATAACTCACTTTCATACTTTTTCCACTGTCTTCAACTAAGAAAAAGCTAACGACAAGAGGAACGAAGGCACAATATTTCACCTACTAAATTTTTGTATTGAAAACTATAATTTTACTTCTATTTCTTCATCGAATAATAATCGAATGTTCGAAATTTTCGTGATAGAAGATTATTGACTGGAGCTTATCGTTTTATATGTCATTTCAAATTCAGCATCTTATCACAAAAGCGCCAGACCGCGGAGACGACCCCGCAACTGATCAGCTACATACTATCATTTTTACCATTGTACATAACTCAAAATGCGATCAACCAATCTACGTACCAAATATAGTTTGGAGAATTTCGAATTATTTGTTTCGGAATGGTAGCAACGCTGTCGTGGTGGCAGGAGCTCCCCCCCCCCCGCTACCCGCTGCTTTTGAGGGATGAAGAGAGGGAGCTTCATGTATAGAACCGTTTATTGAAACCCTTGTAAAATGTACGTTTATGCGGTTTATGCAGAAACTGTATAATTCTAGCTGGAGTAACAGACACATTAGATTTAGAGCATTTTTATTTTTTTTTTTGGAACACAAATTTTCATACAAAACATTGAAAAGAATTCTGAAATCTTTCTCGAACTTTTTATTCAATCGCAGAATAATTATTAATCAATAAGATAACGCTTTATCTGCAAAGAAAGACAGAAATTGATATAGATCATGAGAGGTCATGAGATTGAGCCATAAAAATGACTTATTCACTTCCACGTGGATTTTTTGTTTGAATAATTATTCATGATACTTTTATCAAAACATATATTGAAAATCTTTTGAAATGTATATTTAATCCAAATTTCATTGTACAATTTTTGTATCATTGAATTATACCTCATGAATTTTTGGATTTTTTTTTCTCGGTCAGTACTTTAGACCGGATGTACAGTATTAATATAACTTCCCCACAATAAAATACACTACTTCTTGAAAACAGCAAACGAACTCATTAATTTTTTAGTGGATGTATCATGTCGAGTAAATAAATAAAATTTGCCAACGATTCGAAGATTTCATTCCTATCAAAAGTCGATGATCTTTCACAGCAGCGTTGGAGAATTGGATTGAAATTCATTACAGATATTTTAATAAAAATGAGATAATCTCAATCGCAACTGTGGACTTTGAACGTGGTGAGACTTGGCAACAATTAGATTCGTTTGCATAAAATAATACTGTTGGAATAGACCGTGAAATAATTTTTAATGAAATATATCGGGCTTGGGAGATATTATCCATTTATGAAAAGTGATGGCCTGATAAAGCGAAATCAGTTAACTCGCGATTTAGTTGGCTTACACTTAACCACGTCACGTAAGATATAGAAAGCTTAGGCGAGATAGTAGCAGGACTACCTAGACATATACATCGGAGGCGATGTCCTTAGGAGGGAAACAGCAGGACTACCAATTGAAGAAAAACAGGTTGTGTTGTCAGTTTTATGAAAACTGAGGATACGTAAAAATCGTACATTTACCGATCGCTAGACTATTCAACCGTACAATTTTATACAACGCTTTTTCGTTGCAAAATTGTTGCAAAGTACCAAATTTACGTTCTGGCGTTTGCAAAGAATGGCATTCTTCTCCCTTGTAACAAAAGTTTTGAATGCACCTCACTTGCAACGGTGTTTTTCGGCCCTGTTGACTCATAACTCTCGTTTCACTCAGATCATACTTTATGCCGAAAAACGCCTTGCAGGTTCGTTTATTTTACTTTTTAACAAGTCACAATACTTTTACGCAAAGCATGCGAAATATATAGCGGATAGGGTTAGAACTACGATGCAAAACATCATTGCACGAGACAAACAGTGATTTGCATTTCTAATTGAAGTTGAACATGAATTATTTCTTTCGAGTAAGATTCATCAGTTCATATTTTATTATGATCATCTAATTTATAGGTAGGAACTGATTTAAAATAATACTCAAATGTAATCTTGTATCATAGATATTATCCTGGAACGCATTGAATAGATTACATTCTTAAGCATTTGCAAAGAGTTCTTTTATTCATTTATCAAGAATGAATCTTGTTAATTTGTAGACTTTGGGTATATGTTTATGTAGAGATTTACATCGTAGTATTTTTTCATGTAAGGAAAAATTTCCTTTTTTTTTATTGAGTTACTTCTTTCATCCAATTCAAAGACTCATATTTCAATGATTCTTAAACAAAATTGTGAGTGAATTGCTTGGTTTACCATATAAACAAAAAACAATGCATGCCACAGCTGACAAACATGAAAAAATAAAATTGCGATGAAATTTGAATTAAGAACAAACAGGTGTAGAATTAAGTGTGTGTGTGTGTGTGTGTGTGTGTGTGTGTGTGTGCGTGCGCGTGCGCGCGCGTGTATGTGTGTGTTTATGAGTGAGAGAGAGAGAGAGGTTGATGCAGGCGACAAGTTAGTGTCGACCAAAAATACCTCGGTTAAGATTTCGAAAAGACGACTAACTCGTTTTCTGTGCGCGTGACCAGGCATTCGACCTCACAGTAGACCTTGAACTTAAAACGTCAGAGGAGAGGTTCAAGTCATCAACAGCAACCCTCCCTCCCTCCCTGCCTCCTCCCTCTCTCTCTCTCTCTCTCTCTCTCTCTCTCTCTCTCTCTCTCTCTCTCTCTCTCTCTCTCTCTCTCTCTCTCTATCTCTCTCCCTCATTCTGTCTCTCCTTTTTACACTTCTTTTTCATTCCGCGATTGGCATTAACAATTACCTCTTTCAGCGCGGCAATTTCGAAGTTTGGTCAAACTGCCTCGCGGTTATACCAATCCGAATTCGTACTACTTGTAGCACATATTTGAGTTTGTCGTGCGTCTAATACGTGATTCACGAATGCGAAGTGATAACGATCAAGTAAACAAAACCAAGTCGAATGTTTACCCGTATCTGTTAGAAAAATTAACTCTACGATAGGTTCTGATTCTCAAGCGCCCGGAAGCTCGTAAGCTCGTAAGCTTCCGGGCGCTTAAGAATACGCAAGGGCAGAAGTTTTCCAAAATACGTTCATCCGTCTATGAAAATAGACAGGCAGGAGTAAAGATCTGTTCTTTCGTCTATTTATTGAAACAAAAATTTGCGACCCCAATCCGATCATCCGTTGGAACGTCGTGTAGTTTAGTTGAGAGTAGCATAGGAAGTTGAAGACTGATCAAAGCATCCATCGACTGCAGGTTCCTCGCGCATACAACCGACACTCGGACGACTGCATTTTCATTGGGATATTCGCGATTGAGTTGCGCGCGCGCAAAAACAAATATCCCCGAAACTCGTGGGTGGGGTGGAAAGAAATATGGGGTAGGAAAAAACGGTGGCAACCGTATCGCAACGCACGAGAGAGTAGAGAATCGAGGCGGACTGCACTTGTGAGTTGAACGAAGGCTTTTGATGTGTTCGCAGGTACTAGCGCAGGCGCGGCAGTGTCAGCGGGCCAGGTCGCGGGGGTGAACCTGAGGAGCAGCAGCACGTCGAGGGTGTCGGCGAGCAGATGCCCAAGCGGCTCGGGCCAGGGCCAGGGCAGCGTTAGGAACGCAAGCCTAGCGGCGGCAGCGGCAGCGGCGGCAGCGGCGGCAGCGGCGGCGGCCACGACTCGGAGTAGGACCGCTCAGCGACAGGCTGGGCTGCGCCAGTTGAGCGCGTCGAGGGTGCCGCTCACGTCGTCCTCGCCGTCGCTGAACGGGGCCGCGGGGGCGCTGCGCAGCTCCGATGAACAGCTCGCCACGAGGTCGGCCAGCGGCAGCACTCACGACCTCTGCGACAACTCCAACGACTCCGGCCTCGGCTTCGAGGAGCGCCAGCACCAGCTCAACAAAGCCGCTGTAATTATTCATCGCTCTCTCCTTCCCTCTATCGCTCTCTGCCCCCCTTCTACCCTCGCCCCCTCTCTTTGTTGACTGTCGTTCATCATTCGCGCATTGAGCAAGCCCGACCGATCTTGCATCATCGTCTGGCTTTATCTTCATCCTTGGGCGCGAGCGCGGGGGGCTGCGAATGCGTCGACTCGAGCGGCGACGCGAAAATACAATATTGGGTACGCTGCCGCTGTAAAGGGGAAAATCGGCGGGGAAGTCGCGGCCTTGGCGATGCGGGCTCGCGATGCCATGTTTACTATGATCCAGCCAACTTGGCCAGAGCGTCACGATATAAGTATACTCCGCCTCGAGCCTCAGATAAAGACGCGCGTTGAGTTCGATGAGTTCAGCGCGATACGCGTATACACTAGCGCACGCGCCAAAATCGCTTCGTATCCAGCCAGATAAACCTCGCTAAATTTGTGATAAGGCGCGAGCGACGCGCGCGCGTCGCGTTTGGCGCCAATCCTATATTTAACTAACCCTCGACGCATCAACATCCTCGAAATACCCAGTCTCGTTCATGTGGACTCGCAAAAAATTCATTCATGATATATCGGACGGCTCCTGGTTGGTCGATTGACAAATTCAACGAGATAACAGTTATTACAGCTCGAGCCCAACTATCATTTTCGTCCTTCTTGATATCTGTATCGGGCTGTCGCGTCCCACATTTCGGCTGGAGTAATATTAGGATTATCTTTTCGATTCTTGCGAAAGCAAAAACTATCCAGATTCATGCAGATTTTCGCGCTCTTTTACTAGGACTACTCGCGGTGGTTTTGGCCAGCTGAACCCGCTGATTTGGTTTTTGGAAAATCGGCCAAATCGGAAACGTACTAGTCTCCGTACGAGAGACGCCAATTTCAACTTGCCCCAATAGCTAATCGCAGTTTTCTATCTGAAATTAGTGACTTGTGATCTACTTAGCTCGTAGGTCTCGCCAATGACAGAGATAGTACTATCGATATGCCCTCATTACAGCGGCGCTATACAGCCTCAGTGAATGGATTCGCGTGGCATTTTGTCTGTACTCGTCATCCCGGCAAAAAGACCCGAGTGCTATCATACGGGACCCGCTTGCAGCGTGGCAACATCATCAATTATTCCGAAATATAGCACTGCCTAGATGAATTGTACTGTATCAGCCTAGGGATCGTCGCTCTCTCTCTCTCTCTCTCTCTCTCTCTCTCTCTCTCTCTCTCTCTCTCTCTCTCTCTCTCTCTCTCTCTCTCTCTCTCTCTCTCTCTCTCTCTCTCTCTCTCTCTCTCTCTCTCTCTCTCTCTCTCTGATCATTAGCCTGATTAATGCTCGAGCTTACTTCAATCAAATTCATCGTCCATCGATCGTTTTTATGCTTCGTCGTCGTAAGAGTAGCTGCCTACGGGCGGCCTGCCATCGTCCCATGTTTGTAAATATTATGCCTATTTTACATACGCGACGTAGAGTAAATAACCAATTTAGGGCTATCGATTCTCCACGCTCTGTCAAATTCAGCTGAGAGTACAGTTGATTATACACGTGCTCGGACTTTTTTCGTGGTCGTATCGGGAATTCGCATTATATCTCAATGCCAAATTAGTGTTATATTTTATGCTAAACCTGCCATCATAATCCCAAAATGAAAATACAGTTTGTTAGAGATAACTATCTTATCGTTCTGGATGGGAGATTCAGTCATCTGGAATTTCTCGTTCATTATTAGATTATAATATATCACGCGTCATTCGTATGTATTTTTATTCGACAAGTGTAAAAAACTCGTGTGGTGTATAGTTCATCATAAGAATCAACTTGCAAACGTCTCCCCAGAACTGCTGATAAAAGCAATTACATAAATACAATATATTATCACAGTCGGTTGTCTGAAAGGTTCAGTTATCACGCGTTTTCATTAGAAAAGAAAGTAATAAAAGAAAAAGATATCGTGCATAGAGGTAAGGGTGAAATCACACAATGATAGCAAACTCGGAAACACTTATGTTATTTTGCTATTCTCAAAATATCCATCAAGTAATCTATGAATCATTTTTTGTATAGTAAATCATAACTGCGATTTGTACTTCTAACTGCCCAAGAAATTCAAATAATTATCGATCCTCTTGCTCCTCATGAGTCAGGAATCCGCGCAAATGCTGAAACGTGCATTGGCGCAAAGTCGGAGTTGTCCATTTATCATTTATGCGAATGCTCGTTTCCACGTTCTCGCTCTCCGTGTGATTTCATTTCTATTTTACTCTATAATAAAGAGAAATGAGTCATAGTACATACACGTCGAAGGCTTAAAAGAACACCATATTGAAGACCCAACTTTCGATTGGTAGAGAAAAAAAATCGAGTCCGTTTTATTGGTCGAGAGGAGTGTCGAGCTCCAGTGTGATTAGAGTTGATTCTCTTGGAAAAGTGATGAGCTGAAAGCGAAGCCTGATGCTGTTCGTAGTAACCTTAAATTAAACGTACATTTTATTGATAAACTTCTTAAATTTAATGAGCTTCAATATAGCTTTGATAAATGAAGAGTAGTGTTGGGCAGGGTTAAGTATGAAATAAACGCAGAATAGTGGAATGAAATCTTGAAACTTTTGTGTCAAATAACAGTCACTTAAATTCAATGGATTGTCGATAACGTACGCACTAATAATCTTATTTTCCCAAGTTTTATTTATACACTAGTTACACTTATACGCGCTTCGTACGATATCAAGAATTAATTTCGTATTCTATGTTCAAAGTAGTTGGGACGAATTAGATGATCGTAAGCATTTGGATCTCAGACTCGCTGAAACTTTTGGATGTCGTTTATGGTTCCTCAAATAGATAATATCTACTGTCATTCATCCTCACGTTTCAATTTCCCAAGGATATTTTCATCTTCTTATACAACTAATGTATATCTATTCTATGACATTCCATGCATATTAGATACACATCACGTGCATAAATACAGCAACGTTAATATCTAAGTTGATATATTGATTCTCTTGACACTATACCAGATTGAGAAAACAGTTTAATTAGGAAGAAAAAAATCAAATGATATTCAAATGTATTTAGATTTTAGAATGGATGTTTTAACTTCATCTCATGTTCAAGATTATTCAGTACAAGTCGTAGTCGAAAGCGCCGGAAGTGCTTGAGACGAAGTCTAGGCAGAACGGTATTAACATTTTCAACATTTTCAAATCTTTCGATCTATTGTAGATCAACGCTTAAATACGAGTATCGCACGACTCAAAATGCGCCGCCTTCAATATACATGTGAAAAAAGTCCAAAATCATGGACTCGTCATTGCCTTTGTTAGAAATAGCCAACTTCTGTCCCTAATAGCGCAGTTTATTATTGGATGAGCGAATAGGCAATTTCTGAGGAAGCAGAATAGGGTTAACCAACAAGATGAAAAGTAAAATCATATGCATTGTTAATCTAATGTAAAAAAAACTGAAATCGAAGCTCTTCTGTATCTGCGCACTTGACGCAATTAGTATAAAGAATTTCAGTGGCCTCTCGTATACGGATATCTTTTCGTGAGCCCGAAAATTAAAGCCGTATTAAGCAAAGTCATTACGAAACGATATAGCCGAAGAAGTATAATGTGAATCTCGTTGTCGCGACGAAGCAAACGGTAGTTGAACCCGCATCGCTTGTCTCTACGAGCCTCGTCATGCCACAAATTGTTCTCTTCCAATCCGAGGCAATTGTTGACTCTCACACACTTGACAAATAATCTCAAACGCATATGCTGCTCTTTCTGTGTCAATGTTTCATACTCATTTTTATGCCGCTCTCATCCTCGATATATCTAATTTTTTTTTTTTTTTTTCATCATGCATGCAAAAATGATTGATCGTTGATCAGCATTCAAGTATGTGACCAAAATAATGAATCAAATGAAACTGAACAAAAGTCAGAATGCTATTTGCGTACAGGGCAACGTTGAAGTTATCGAATGATTTTCAAATCTGGTTTGGAATATAATACAATGACGTGGTGTGGCGCGGGTATAAGTAGCAAATGATTATACTGATTCTTATTTATTAATTAACTAATTTATCCGCATTTACGCATTCATTTATTCATTCGCCCATTTATTTGTCTATCATATCAGCGTAGAGTTCGTTGTTTTGAAACAAAAATTTCAGATTGATCACGGTCGTTGTCAAGCATTAGTATATGACTGTGTTGATGATTTATTTGAGTTACGATGACATTTGTACGCTATGATGCTTCAAACCTAACTATTCAAAGGAGCGTGTATATTATTACGTGAAAAACTATTGTGATTATGTGAATTTTTTACTTGAATCCCAAAAAAATTGAAAGCCTTAGCATATCTCATTTTTTCGATAGCGAGTGAGAAATCATCAAAATGCATTTTTGGAAGAAAAATGTGTGCCCATGTCAACGGCTGTAAGGAAGGAACGGTGGATTGGAGAGCGCCGTCAGACTGTGCAAGATTTAGGCTCAAAAGTGATTATATACATTTTTTTTCTTTTTTTTAATTGCGTAGACATGTTTGAAGGCTAAATATATTGACAAATTCAGGAAATCGTTCGTGAATATCAGACGTAGACAATTATTCTCGACTGTTCGATTCCTCCTCTTCTAATCTTTGTAAGAGCTATTTAGAATACGTTAAAGATATCAAATTAAAAAAAAAAGTATGAAACACGTTAACGACTTGACTCTGAATATTTTTGAATATATAAAGCAGAAGGCTGTTTTCGCAATTGAAACTCAAAGTAACGCATTATGTTTTTTCACCAAACTATCGAATCATGTGCATCAACTTGAAATTTTTATAAAAAATTTTTAAGTGATTTTTGCCTGAGCAATGAGCAACTTTCAACTTGCTATTATTGACGATTCATGTTCGTGTAACGAAAGCAAAATACGTTATGCCCCCCCGCTACAGAATCGGCATTCATTTTTTGTTGATGTTTAATATAGGCGTGGAACGGTGGGGTGGTTGGAGAGGAGGAAAGGAAGCGACGTAAAATGGACATAAAACTCGAGTCCGAGGATGCAAACTTCGCCTTCTCGGAGGGTGCGCAGAACGGGGGTAAAGTTTCCTCGAGAAATTGTGTTATCGGCAGCAGCGATCGAGCCACAAGTAACATCAACGGCTCTGTCGGACGAGTCGTTGGCGTTACGAGGCCGAGACCACACCTTGGAGTCCTCACAAAGAGGGCGCCACCTGCTCATCAAGGACCTATAACTCTAACCTCACAATTATGTAAGTCTTCGTTCTTGCTTTTACTTCCAATTGTTCAAATCGGTATGATATTTCAAATGTATAAATAAATACAATTATTTTTCATACACTCCTATTCAGTTTGTCTATCTGTTGCCTGCGAAAAAGTCAAAACTATGTGATTCATGTTCAGCCCACTTCTGATGAGCAGTCAAGCTCAATTTTGCACAACTACGATTTCTCAAACTTGGAACTGGTCTACAATGATTTTTTCATCACGGATGCACGAAAACTGAGATATTGCGTAGCAGTTTTGGGGATGTAAAATGAACGTCATGAACCACGAAACTACCACTTAATACATCATTTTTTATGCCCGTGATGGAAAATAGTATGAGCAACTCGCACGGTATAGTTGCCAATAGCATACTTGGACGACATGTCGCACTCGCTACGCACTCGCTTACACAATGTACTATTACGGGGTGCAAGCTATTAGACATAAAATGTTATGACCTATCAATGTGGTTTGTGATCTTGTAAGCCCCTCTCTGTTTTTAGTCTCTCACATCGAATCGTAGTCTTAAAAAGCGTAATATACCTTTGTGACCTCCGATTTCGAGGTCATTTTCAAACACTTACCATAAGCGCAGGAAAAACCCTAGGAATATGGGGTTTGTTGCATATGAAAGTACTACTTTCCAACTACAGAAAACACACTTTATTTTTTCTAAAAAATACAAAATGGCGGCGTACCAGCTCGTCAAAGAAAAAAATATTTTTTTACTTTTTCTCCACTAGCCTACCGCTACAGGTCACAATTTTGACCCTAGAACAAAAAATCGAACGCGGTATTGAAGTAAAATAGAAAACTCAGGGAAGTACGGAGGATTTTTTTGAAATTCGAATTTGGGGCCAAATGGCGTCAATTTGAATTTTTTCATTTTTTTTTCGCGGAAAAATCGATCGAAAATCGGCCATAAAGTCGGTAAAAATCAAAATATCGAAAAAACCCTAAGTACTTCCCTTAAAAATCATGTTTCCAAGCTACATTTAAAATTTGAAGTGAGTCGGTTAAAAATTGACGGCGCTATCGGTACGCTAATGTCAAAAAAGACGGTTCCGAGACAACGCGTTTAAAATTTTTAGTACAATACTAATACTATACGACTTTATTCAGAGAATCGATTTTTTGAGGCACTTTCTTCTTCTCCCCCCCACTTGATCGACTTTCCATATCATTCTTAGATAGTTTATGGAGTGTTTAAATCAATAAAAAAAATCACAAAGGTATATTACCCCTTAAAAGTACTCGCTTTTTCACGATTTTCCCTCCCGATAATACCGCGATTCTCAGTTATCAACCCAATTGAACAATTGGCGAGAAAGGCGCTGAATTATTGTGACTTTATCGATTGATCCGTGTCACAATGTAATACCTTGGAGCTCTAGTTATACTTTAATGCGCAGGTAACACATCGAGAAACGGCAAAGTACAGCTGCAGATAATCTGTCAACCGGAACAGCAGCATCGAGCGCGTTATCAAACGGAAGGTTCTAGAGGAGCAGTAAAGGACCGCACTGGAAATGGTTTTCCGATCGTTCGGTTGGTCGGCTACGACAAGCCAGCAAGTTTGCAGGTCAGTGAACGATGCATTTGGGGCGAATATACTTCCCCTTCAATTCCAAATTCAATGTTGCTGTAAGCTCGCGCGTGAAAATCTAAACACCATCCCCCTCCGATTGCGATCCCACAGGTGTTCATTGGCACGGATCTCGGTCGGGTGGCTCCGCACATGTTCTATCAGGCATGCCGCGTGAGTGGGAAAAACTCGACGCCCTGTGTGGAGCGTAAAATTGACGGCACGATAGTAATCGAAGTGGACATGGACCCGGTCAAGGACATGCTGGTGACGTGCGACTGCGTCGGTATTCTCAAGGAGCGCAACGTCGACGTCGAGCATCGCTTTCCTCAGGAGGCGGGGATACTGCAGGGTCGTAGCAAAAAGAAGTCCACGAGGTGTAGGATGGTTTTTCGAACGTCAATCACCAACCCCGATGGAACTAACGAGACCCTTCAAATTTGCTCGCAGCCAATTGTTTGCAGTGAGTGTATATTGACATTTTCAAGCCATTAGGAGCTTATCCGTTGAAAACGAATTTTTTACCCTTGGCTCGCTTGAATTATGACAACCGTCTGGCCACTGCCTCCAATCTTTCTAAAACTAATTCCTGAGATGGCTTTCGAATGCTTAAATAGATCGCGTTTACAGCCGTTCGGCATAACGTTTCGCGAGTTATTATTGATTCCATTCATGTATAATCAATATATTTGTGGGGGCTTTTACTCTTACGAATATATACTGTGCGTACGAGTTAAAATTGAACGTAAGGCCGAACGACTGTAAACATGATTAATTTGAATATTTTAAAGCCATCTCAGGAAGTTTTAGCGAAATCAAAAACTCTTGTTGTCAGTAATTTGTACTAACTTGTTTATGTATAAGCGATTCGTGATCGTAAAAATTATTATCAAATTTTCACATGCATCATAAGTAATTCTAAAAAGAATGATATTTCTGTATTTACATAACGAACAATTACGAGAAACACTTATACTAATTAGAAAGTAAATTATTGCTACTCGTTATTTGAATATCGCACTAGCGGCGAGATAACTAGAGGCACTCGGCTATAAATTGGAAAAGAACATTACGTTGACCGTCTGCGAGTAGAGCCTATCGATTAGATACAAAATTAGACCCTAGAGTAGGCTTTTGATCACTCAGTGAGTCACACCTTGGGTTGCTTTCAATGCTATTATACCGATACCAGTACAGTCGGATCTCGATTATTGTTTTCTTCAATCTTTTATTCACATGAGAACTTTTATTCGCGATGCTGAATTGCGAGTAGTAAACCCAGCTGTTGTAGGATCGTCTTGTGACTATTAAAAAATAACTCTGAAGCTCAAAATTCGAAAACTTGGAATTGAAATTTAACAACGAATCTGGTCACCAGACGCAAGCTTACCATTTCAAGCTGAAATTCTTCAAAGTCAATTATTCTCGCGAGGTATATTGTAATCTCCCGACGGAGCCGCGGTTTCACGGTCACCGCGCTCGAGTTTACGATACACGAATGAAACATTTACAGCCCAACCGCCGGGCATCCCGGAGATCTGCAAGAAGTCGCTGACGTCGTGCCCGTGCACCGGGGGTCTCGAGCTCTTCGTGCTCGGCAAGAACTTCCTCAAGGACACGCGGCTGGTGTTCCAGCTGGACAGCGAGGATTTGGGCACTTCGCTTGAGCCCCACTGGGAGTGCACCGTCATGCCCGACAAGGAGTTCCTGCAGCAGACGCACCTAGTGTGCGTCGTACCGCCCTACAGGCGACAAGACCTCTCCCCCACGGAAACTATAAGCGTCAAGCTGTATGCCGTGTCTTCTGGCAAAACAAGCGAGCCCCACGCTTTCCTGTACACCGCGTCTTCGGCACCACCCACACCCTCGGTCGGCAAGCTCGACAACGCAGGGCCCAACATCGCCTCCAACAACAGTGAGACCGTCCTGTCCTCAAAGTTGAGCCCTTCATCTCTTGTGCCTGCCAACGTCGCGCCCAATAGTACGTTATCCCACTTACTGTTACTATTACTCGACTTACAAGAATATCTCCTCACCTCCGGAACACTGAACTTGCTGCATTTCATTCACGAGTCTTCTGGTACTTAAAACGTGGTAACAAAAACATATTTTCACAAGTGATCCATTATACTTTCAAAGAGGAGTGGTAAATATTCTAGAAACCTAGACTTGAGATCGAGCTAAATGTTTATAATTCAAGTTTTGACAAAATACCAGTAGATTCATCGATGAATTTCAGTAAGATTAGGGTCCTGGTGGCAAGTCCCATTGTTAGAACTACAAGTATACAATCACTCGCACGTACACGTTACAAAATGATACCACAGTCTCCAGGAAAACAATAACGATGAAACTTTGTGAAATAGTTTTTGTGTACCCGAAAGATTATTATTCAAGCCAATGCCTCGATATCTCGGAGACATTCTGTGAATGAATATTGATTTCCAAGCCCATAAATATAAATATACTGTTCATGCATAGGATCAACAATAATTCACGAATATCTCTGGAAAATCAAGGCATTGGCCTGAACGGCTGTAGATCTAAGCTTTTTGTATCCAAAAACTATTTGACAAACTTTCATTGTGATTGGTCACCCGGAAACTGGTGCGACTCCTTGTTGGTACACGGGTGAGAAAGGGACAAGCTAAACCATGCGAGCTAGTTGGGCACGTGCAGCAGAAGAACAAAGACCTTTAGAGACTTATTGACTCGTCAAGTAAAGGAAATGTAATTTTGTAGCTCTTCTGCCGCAAGCCACTGCAAGACCGCCGAATTTCCTGGGCGCGATCCAGCCGACGGGAAGTGAGTCGGTGAGCCCGGAAACGGTGCTGAAGAGCGATCCGAGCCCACCGCCAGTCACGGTCAGCACACCCGTGACCCCCGTGATGATGTGGAGTTCGCAGAGCTCGAACGGCCAGTCGGCGTCGGCGGACGTGATGATGCCCCCGCCGCCGAGCCTGGTGCCGGCCAACCCGCTGCTGGGCAGGCGGTCCTCGTCGAGCATGCAGCTCATACTGCCCGACAACCTCAAGACCGAGGTGCTCGACGAGAACAGCCAGAACAGCCTGATGAGCGGCGACAACAGCATGACGGGCCTGCCGAGCACGAGCCAGCCGACCGTCGCCAGCCCCCTCGAGCAGCTCGTCAACGAGAACTCGAGAGACGCCTCGCAGCCGGGGATAATAAGAAACGCGGTGCCGACCAACGGCTCGCCGGTGCAAGACGCCCTCCTCGGAGTCGTCGACCTCATGAGGAACCAGCACCCCATGAGCATCGTGCCCCAACAGTCCACCTTCACCGGCTTGATCGAAACCCCCCAGGTAAGTCGCTCGCCCGAGTCTGCTCCTCGGATGAATGGCCCGGGAATTATTGTTTGGTCCAGTCATTCGCACCGTTCTAATTCCCGCGTGTGCTCGCGTCCACTGTGTCAATATACTTATTCTATCGCTCCACTTTCCCGATACGATTATTCGTCGGATTGTGTCCGCGTCCAAAATCCAGCCTCAATGCGCAGATCAGATAAAATCATTCCAATCTTAAATTCAAGAAAATGCTCTTGCTAACATGATACACCTGTGACATCGAACATTATATCACCCCCATGTAGAAATTAATAGAATATGATTCAATGCATGATTAATTTTTTTCCGCCGAATTGTCCGGTTAATAGATGAATGTCACCAGTAATTAGTCTAGCTTTTTCTTCTGTCAATGAAAATGGTTTCCCCCCATCCATTAGTTGATCATCATTCATGAATTCTCAGCAAAGTAAAATCGCTTGAGATAATAGCTGTCAAAAAATTCTTCCAAACCTGACGAAAGAAATGATTCATTCATTTTTCCAGGTGAAAGTGCTAAGTCCACACCACATTAACAAAGACTCCAGTCCTATAATGACAAACGAAACGAACATCTCGAATAACATGCAAAGTCCGGGTGTTGTAGACTTACGCATGAAACATCATCAGCCGGCATTTAATGGTATCGGCAACGGCAATTTGGGCAGTTTCGCTGCAACGCCTGCCGACCAGCCTCTCCCCGCGCAGAGCGGACACAGCATCGAAAAGTACCTTAACCAGATCGAATCAATACAGAAGAAGACTGAAGTTCAGGTATAGTTTTGGATTCCAAATCAATTAACGTCAATCCGCTGTCTCGTTGTCGCCAAGCTCGAAAGTTAAAATTATTATCGATTAATTCGAAGCAATCGGCTTCTGAAAGTGGCTCCGATTAGGTATACGTTACTTCACCAATGGTTATCTGTTTTCTATCTCTTCGAATGGAATATAGCCAGATTAAACAATCAAAAATAAAAAGAAGCAGTGAGGCAATGTTATCATTGAACAAACCCGATACATCTGGCTACATTGAAAGGTCACATCGTACATTCAGAGTCATCTTGTACGTGTTTTGTCTGGTACCCTGGGCCTTCACACGTATTTCTCGATCAACTTTCACTCAAATTATCAATCGTGAACATCCTGCAGTAAATATAGGCACAGTATAATCGTGATCTATCTGGATATTGATGTATTCGTTAATTCGATTGATAAATTTGTTTTCGCCTCATCAGGTAAATCGTCGTCACAAATAAGTACCCAGTACCAGTTACACCTCCGCGTGGATTGACATCGTTCTCGTCTCTGATAACGGCTTGATATTCAACGCCGAAATAATCTCAATGCAAACTTACGCAGCAGGCGTAACATCGTAAATATCATCGTTTTCAAGATGTATGAAGTGCCTCAATCATTCAGCAAGAAGAAATGTAATCGCAGCATAATTTACGTAGATTTTACTTATTATATACTGTTGACGATCCGAATGGGTTCAAATAGTATTCTTTTTTTTCCTCTGCAAAATTCAAATTTCGCTGATACTCCGTACTCGCCATTGTTACATTGTCAAAAAGACCTGGAATAATTAGCACAATTATATCGAAGCTAACTTTACACCTCCTCGTACAACCAAGCCTTTATGCTTGTGCTCATGTCAAGTGTACGAAATAAGAGAATCTTTTCATGGCGAACTTGCGTGCTTCTAAACTCCCTTTTCTCATCTTCATTTATTTTTTTTATGTTCCTACTCAATCACAAGTACGACTCGATGACTATAGTGTTTAGTATCGTTATACACACGCCCGATGTTTTACGCACGAAAAATGTTCGTTTCACACAAATTACAGAATTTATACTCATAATCGATTCTTTCGTATTGTGACAGCCAGCCTTAGTAGTCAACTCATTCGATGTCGCAATATTGGAAGAGACTTCTTCATTTCACGACGAAACTTTACAAAATTCACATCCTCTCCCAAATCAATAAGTAATTATGGCGTAAAAAAAAAGCATTTTCTCGGGGCCGAAAGAATCCTAGCCACATGTCGGCCCATGACTCATTTGTATAATTCTGTACTTGCAGGGCGCGAACTTTGTACGCGCCTCGATAATATCCAGCAGTCAGGCATCGACCCCGAGTCTGATGGCACCGACGAGCTCGAGCCTACCGATCGACGAGCTGGTGAACTCGGCTGCGGACTCGCACCAGCTTGTCTCGCCGCTCAGGCCAACCAACACCAGTCCCAACTCGATGATCAACCACGTGGCCTCGGTTGCGGAGCACGAGGCCATCGGCGGCAGTCCCCAGCAGCACACCAGGACCAGCCCACCCATACCCTGCAAGGCGATGCTGCTTGAGGCTCTCATGCCTCCTGCCAATGTTTCTCCGTTGAGGTTCGTACCAGGCCCGATAGCCCTTCATGTTTTTACATTCAATCGCGACTCTACGGAGGGAGAGGTCAATCAATTCCGAGGATAAGACGGAGCTAATCCTAATCTGAAACTGTGGATTCTCTGTGTAGATTTGCTTATCAATCTTACGCGTTTTCATAATTAGTGATTTCGAAACAAACCTTGATTTACTGAGAAAAATTAGAATTAATTCTTATTGACTGAGAGGCTTTGCTATGTCAAAGCTTCCAGATTCACTTTGCGTGTTTGTTCAATAGTTGATCACAATTTAGAAATCTATATTTAATTCAAGTACGAGTACCTAATTGACCTGATATACTTTGATCATTTATATGTTTTGCTTGGCCAAGTTTTAGATATATATTGACTCGTAAATAAGTTGCCAGCACTCTAATAACGATCACCAATAATACAGTCGATCACTAGTTGGTTCGTGAAGACACGAACTCACGTTAGAGAAACACGATAGGTGGATTATACATTATTGCTATTTGCAGCGTTGAGAGTAGCAGCAGCGTGGCGTCGAACGTATTGACAGTGTCGGGGCCGGGTCAGGTTCAGGAAGCTACGACCGAAGACAACCTGCTCAAGTCCATAAACGCGGCACTGATGCCGACGATCCAGGACTCGCCGATCGTGACCGCGGCGGCGGCAGCTGCGGTCGCGGCGGCCGTTGCCAACCCGAGCGTCAGCGTCAACGCGCACAGCCAGCTCCAAGCGAGCAACGAGGTCATGCCGACCGTGGCTAACGCAATGCAAGCGCTCAGTCAGGATCCGGTTGTCATTCAGCAGCAGGTGCAGCAGGTCGAGCAGGTCGTCGCTCAGGCTCAGCAGCAGGTCGAACAGGTTCGTTCAGGAATCCTCGCGTTCAGTAATTTGTTTACTATTCACGTTGTTTCTTTTATCCTCTCATACGACTCGCTATCGATCAGAGCGTCGTTTGCTTACACACTTTCGGATAATTTAATTATTTCGAATTTGTAAAAGGCTAAATAAATAAAAAGACCACGTGTTTTACTCGTTTGATAAATATTTTGGAAAAAAATGTAATCGCGAACTTTGTGTGCGACCAGGTGGTGGCTCACGCGCAGCAGCAGGCAGTGCAAGCGGTCGCGCAGGCCCAGCAGCAGGTGGTCCAACAAGTGGTGCAACACGCGCAGGTCGTCCAGCAAGCGGTGCAGCAAGTTCAAGCGGTTCAGCAAGCACCCGCGGCACCAGCTGTCCAGCAGGCGGTGCAACAGGCCACCCAAGAGGTGGTGCAGCAGGCGGTGCAGCAGGCCACGCAGGAAGTGGTGCAGCAGGTACAGGTCGTCCAGCAGGCGGTGCAACAGGCCCAGGCAGCCCAGGCGATGCAGCAGGCCGTCCAGCAGGACATCAGCTCGATGCTGAACGAGCCCGCTGGCTTCGTCGCTGAGGCGAGCTCGGCTCTGGCCAGCGGCGCCGCCCAGGAGCCCAGCCAGCAAAGGCTAACCAACGCTGCCGAACAGGCGATCAACAACGTCATCACCAACGCCACACAGGACATAATCAACAACAAGCCCATCACCACCACCACTGCCCATGCCATAATCGCAACCAAGAATATATTGAACAGCGTCGCGACACAGGTTGGTGCTTTTTCTTATTTTTTGTTTCTTGCTTCACTCATTATAGTACTGCGGGAGTTGGAGAAGGCATTAGATCGTATGAGAGAGAATTGAATTAAATTGAATTGATTTGAATTGATTTGAATTGATTTGAATTGGGTTGTTGATTGAGAACTAAGGATTCAAGGTCATACATATAGGCACGACGAGTGACATGATGTGCACATTCATGCCAACTATGATAGAGCGTAATGAATGAGCAGGACAGAATAGTAAATTCAAAAATAATAGTATATTATGCACCCGAGCGAGGTTAGGCGATTTCGGCACGAAAAACGTTTGCGAAAAGTTTGCGCGTGCCGAAATAGTCTAGATGAGCGAGGTGCATATACTATTTTTCGTACCCTGCGGGAGCAAAGGGCCATTCTTTGCAAACGCCAGGACGCAAAGTAGGCACTTTACTGCCGCTGGGACGAAAATATTAATACAACACCGCTGTTTCATACCACTTGAAACATTTGTCTAGCGTTTACTTTTCCGGAGTTATTTTAAATTAGGGCTACCTGTATGCTTTTTGAATTGACTCGGATATCTCATTTTACAGTCAAGAGGCACCTGATTCAAAGAATATATCAAACATTTCATACGAGCTCATTTTTTATTCTGGTCCAGTAGAGACACTCGTGAATAATTTCAGCTAATTAATCTGTTGATGAATCAATCGTATCAATCATTCTTATCAATATTTTGATAAAATTGATCAATGAATTTCATACGTATAACACGGCAGAATTCAACTGGTTATTGATCTAAACGATCTGACCAGGAGACCATCTTTCATTTGGGTCACCAATTCTAGCGAACTTCTGAGGGTAGCGTTTTGATTTGTCAAAGATATTAACCGATCATTTCTGCTTATATGCATGCCATGTATATATGAATGACATATACATTGTTTGCACGAGAAGATGATATATCTCCGGAAAATTGAAGCATTGGGATAGTGATATTATTTATTTGGGCAACCACCTTCCACCTCTAGAAAAGTTTCTGCTAGATCGGAGACCCAAATGTGTAGTGATTTCCTGGCGAGTCAAATCCGTCCAATGAAACCACGGGGTAAATTCAATGAGCTTGAACGGTGAAAAATGATATCGGAAAACTATATACTATTGATCAGATTATTGTCGAATGCTATTCGATGATCCGATACTCTGTGATTGGTATAGCGACAAGTGAACATCAACAGACGTCTGAATGTATTACGTTTCGCAGTAACGGATAATATGTGTTTTCAGAGCGCGCAGTTGATGAACAGCGCGATGGAAGGCATCCTGCCAAAATCGCCGTCGGCCCAGCAAACGGCCCAGCAGACGGCCCAGGCGATTGTGGAGCAGGTGACGAGCAAGACGCCGCCCAACGCGCCGATACCGATGCAAACGTCGAGCGGCCAGCCGCCGGTGGTGCCGATGCAGCAGAGCGAGGCCTCGGTGCAGGGGCTCCAGCGGCAGGTCTCGCAGCCCGGCAATCCGGGCGTCGTGCGCAAGACCGACGCGAACGGCATGATGACCCAGGATCTCATGACGGACCACGAGCTGCTCAGCTACATCAATGCTGGCTGCTTCGATCCGCAGAACGGCTTCCTCATGTAGCCAATCTTCGCGTGCCATCAACTCTGTCGCCGAGTGTTCTCTACCGGCGACCGCAACTTTTATATCGCTGTATCCATTACGTTTATCGCTACCACTGCATAGATATATCCATTATGTATCGTTATGTTGTCGAACACGCCCAAGGGGGTACAAGGACGAAGCTCAGTGCTCTCGCGAGTTGTCGAACGCGACCGATCGATCGGCAGATCGTGAATCGTGACAAATCGCATTACCGGCGCGTGAATTTTCTTTTAAATATATGTTGTAAATAAATGCTACGCTGATTGGTGCATTTTTTCTGATTATCAATTAATTCGATTAAGTGAATAGTATTCAGTAGGTTTTAATATAGCGAGGGAATTATCGTTGTAACTTTGAGTTACTCACTTGTCGTGATTTTTGTATGGCAAAAGTCGTAAAACTCATTGCTTAAGTTTTTTTTAAGAATTAGTTTACTCAGAAGGTGAGATTCGTTGAACGCGATACTTATAACAGTCGATTATCTAATAATTATTGAGAGTGATAATGTTTTGGAGGTGAAAACTGTCCGCTTTACTACTGGTAAAACGAATTGGAATTGGCAGCGTGATTATTCTTGTAGCTTCTCAAAGAGACTGGGGTTCGTAACTGTAGCCCCTTACATTGGGACAGTACAGAGACAGTGTACAGAGAGTTAAGAGCTTAGAATCTTGTGAAATTTAACGCAAGGATTGGGTGTGAAAACAGAAAGACAATTGTGACATTTTTGTTTTTGGGTGATGCGTTGATTATACGTAATTTGAAGTGAATTTCAGAAATGAATGTTACACATCCGAACCTTCATTAAATCTTTAAACAATAGTGAATTATCTTTCATCACTACTGATGATAGTAGATGTTTTCTATCGATATAATGCTCGATAAGTTATTTGTTCTGATCGATTATAAGTAAATATGACTAATAAAGGTGCCTTTCATGAACTCGACCAAAATTACTTACAAAAAGAACACGGTTTGTGAAGTTCGAGGTTTGGTGATTAAAATATTCATCTATACGCGAACGACTATAAAGATATATGATTGTAAAGATTTTGGTTGGAAATAAATTCCTGTATATTTACACATATATGTATGTAATTCTAAATTGGAATAGTTTAATAGAAAAAAAGAGAATATCAACAACACTATTGCAAGCTGTCACCAATCATTAATATCGTTAATCAGTCTGTTACGTGATAATTGATACTAGATTATGTCTACGCAAGTTATGCAATACCCTTATTATATATTGACTTGATTTCATTGAGTTCAATGAATCATCTTATTGTTCAACTACTTGTTTTTCTTTTGCTACATTATCAAGCATAACTTGTTCATTATTAGTTTATAGATTATTTTGTTTTAAAGATAATGATTAATAAAGTTTGTTGTTGACTATTACTGAGAAATGAGATGCAAAAAGTTTGAATGTGACATTGTAAATGTATGTGAAAAGTATGATATGGGGAGATAGAAAATTTTTGAGTTAGGATTATACTAAATAGAGGGACTGATGAATGTGCTCCTTCATCATATGTGATTATATACTGATGCTATCAATGGTTGAATAAACATTTATATACATGTTTACCCGTGGACATACAAACGTGGAAAAATGACAAAGATTATATCAAAAATTTCATAACTATGTTGTAAATGAAATTATTTTATATATAGTGCGAGCAGTTTGACGAAACAAAAGAATATATACCAGGGAAAAATTGTATATGCATGAATCTACATGTATTTTTTTCACGTTTACCCAAAGAGGAAAAGTCATACTTGCGTGAATATATATTTTTGTGTATTTTTGAAATGCATGCCTGTTGCACGCAAATTTTCATTTTGGTCTATTTCTATATAATCATGTATATCGAAATTTAAACGATAGTGAATACTAAACAAAAGTGTTTGAAGTGAACTTGGACGCTTTGTGATGCCGCGTAATTATTAGTATATATACTTTTGAAGATATAAAAGATGTTAACGGTGCTATAGCATATTTAAAAATTCAGCTTCGCTAAAAATAACAATTGTTATGTCTTCGTTTCTATGATGCTCTTTTTTCAATGATGGTAATAAATATGTACTGGTTGCATTTTATATTGAAACATAAAATGTATCTTGGATCTTCATATGGTTTTAATTATTAGTAAAATTAATTTTAGAAATACAAAAATACTTATGTATTCAGAAACACCTGTCATCATTATGTATCTCATTCATGTATTTAGAGACGAAATGATTAGATCTCCATGCATGTTACATTGAAATATCAATTCTTGTACTGCGTAACTTGTAATGTAGTCCGTGACTTTGTTTATAACTCCAAGAAACACACAGTAATATTAACAGCCATCCGTTCAAAATAAGAAGGAAGACTATATTATACCTGTGTATCGTCGATACTTTAAGATTAAATAAATGTTTGAAAATGAATTAAATTTTGGAAATCATGTATCGTCGCTGAGAAATTGATTCTCTCGTTTTCATTTCAAGTGTGTTTGCTTATCTGTTACAAGATTTTGTTTGTTAAGTTTTATTTTGTTAAGACATTGTTAGGGTCTCCAGATGATTTTTTTTCGTTTTTATACTTGTATATGTATGAAATTTATTGTAAAATGAACAAAGATTTTTTTCATAAAGTAAGTTTTTGTCAAGTCCTCGTGAAAACTGTGCAAAAGATTCTATCAATTTATTTTACAAGTATGTACATTTGATACTTTGAATCATATCTTCTACAAGAATGTGCCATCGTTGCGTGGTGGGGATACAAGTGATCTGTAGCGGTACTCCTTGTTCCGCCATGTGAGACGAGAGGCATTAATTAAAGTGCCATCCAATTCCCATCTGTTTGAGTCACTCGGCCCTCTTTCAATAGTTTCTCTAAATGATGAGTCACATTCAATCCGGCTGCGGGCCAAAGATTCTCCGGGGTATCCTAGAGTGACACCCGTCGATAATCAGTCGAAAGCAAAGTTGCAGAAAAAACAGGCAACGAGCCGAGTGAAACGCGTATTATTCGACACTATTACTCTCTAAATATAAAATAGCAAAAAACTCTTTAGTAAATATATATACTATTTTTATCAGTTATGCAATTTGTAGTATTAATCATTAGTTTCTCAATATTACATATCTAGAGAGTAGATAAGCTGTAGAGGCACGGAAAAGGAGGAGAGCGAACCTTGTACAAGGTGTGGACGATGTCGATTACTGGGGACGGTCGACCGACGTCGGCGAGGAAGTGCATGATCTGCTGCTCGCGCTTGGTCCTGTGCTCGATGTAGCCGACGATCCTCTCGTTGGGTTGGCGGACGATCGGCCCGTGGCCTGGGTAGATGAGGCTCGAGGCCCGGCCGAGGATCTTCTCGAGGGAGAGCATGTAGTCGTGCAGGTCCTCGAACACGGCCGACGTCTCGCCGAGGATGCAGTCGCCGCTGAACAGTGCGTTCTCCTCCTCGAGAAGCAGGCACGCGTGGTCGCTCGTGTGCCCCGGGGTGTGACACACCTCCAGCACCGCCCCCTCGATCTCGATTCGCTGTCGGTCCTGGGGCCCGACGAATTCACGAGTGAGTAATCGATCGAGGCGTCGCGATAATCAAACAGCCTTGGATTTCATATAAGGTAACTGTACCCAATGTGCCAACCCTAAGTGTTTTTCGCGAATTTAACTATGATAAAATTGGATTTTCAAAACTCTGCGAACGGCATCTCAACCTTTGGAGGGCCGTAACGCCACTATAGAGGCGCGACCCATGACCGACACTTTGCATATGATCAATCCTTAATATGAGACACATTTTTACCAGATTTTTAGAGTGATCTGCCTCCTTAATTTCTCGGTCCTCTAAAGGATAAAGGCTAGCTTAATACATATTGAAAACCATTGCTATAATCGTCATTTGCTCATTTTAACCCATTCAAAATATCAATAAACCAAAGTCACTAAAATCGGGCACATTGAGTACACGTGCAGCCAATATGGCACTTTTTCTTCATAATCACTTGTAACAGTCTGTATGCGCCTAAGGGGACGATCAAATTGTAATTGAAATAATTAATAATTTTTTACATCCACAAGTTTTAAACGATAAATAAATATTTATCGCGTAATTGAAATAAATTCGAAATCGTGTTTCCATAGATATTTATCAAAAACTTTTAACATCTAACCGAAAAGTACGTATCTAAATCATTATAACATGTCTATGAAAACTTTACGTTTATTTCTTGAATATTGAACCATTCTATTGGTCTTTCGATTCATAATCAAATGAAAGGCCACATTGGGTACACTTATATTTTATGCAAAATAAGTATTTTGAGTAAGATAGAAAATAGTTTAGGGGAAAATGTGACCAGTCGAAAGATGAAATGTTTTTATATAAGATAGAGTAGTCACGTTTAAAAAAATGATAACGATTACACTAAGTGTCATATTGACAGACCTAGTCACCTTACATGGTGGAGATTTTCAACCTGAACGAAAAGGGCTAATAAATAACTATAGAGATCGAAAGTGCAGTATTGATAGTTTGGAAAAGTGTCACAGCTCATCCGTGTCCGATAAAAAAATCGCTAATTTCACAAATGACATTTTATCAGCCAGTTATACAATTACGATAGTAAATATGCGCGTTTTGTTATTTTTACGCGTAAATTCTTCCAATAGAGATACATTTGCGATGAACGTAATAGTTTTCTTCTACTTGACTCCCACGTGAAGACATTATAGAGCTTGTTTTAAACTCCTATTCTCAAACTATTGGCCAATATTTACAATACTCGATGATAATAAAGGTTCTTCCAAACCATAAGACATGCTTTTTGTTGCGCTCGCCCGAATCTATATCATCCACCATATATTATTTTTCAAAAATCGTAAAAACGTCCAATATAGTTTTATACCACCAAAGGCGTCCAAGGACCAGCGGACTTTTCCTCCGCTTCGCCGCCTGGATCCCCATTGGATCGGGAAAACTTCCAAACAGTTGCCGGGCTACATTTTTCATCGCTCGATCTCAGCAGATCCTGAACCGCGCCGACGCCACCGATGTGATCGTGATGCCAATGCGTCACAACCAGGTGCTCGATCGTTGCTTTTTCCTCGACGAGCACGTCCTTGAGTAATTTCGTATAGTCGCCCGACGTGTGCTCGTCTCCAGAGTCAATCAAAACCCGTCTGCAGAGTTGAATTACTTACAGTGTCTTATAATGTAGTGCTTATGTAATGCTTGAAACATAAAAATGAATGTCCCGCAAGACTTGATCGCATATGTCTCGCAGCAGGTGATGAATGTATAATCATCGTGAAGTTTTTTGCTTTTTCATCTAAACCTCGGTTAATCTAGTCAATCACTTCATACAATTGTAACTTGTATTAATAATACCAAATTCAATTCGTATACGAATAAAATTTTGAAATCGGTATACTGATGTCGATCGTTGTTTACGCGGTGCGCGCTATATACGAAAATTAAATTCTACATCTTCTCCAAACGACAAGTGGCATATACTTTTTTTTCGAAAGCTCCGAGTCATCTTGGATAACAATTTCAAAATAAAATAAAACTTGAAAACGTAAAAACGAAACACGCAATTCTATATACATCAGATATAAAAAAAGTTCGTCAAAAACTCCAAAGAGCGCAAGTTTGTCGCGAAAAACAAAGGAGCACGATGAATTTTATTCGAACCCGAATATGTATACGCACCGTAGCGAGACAATTACATTACACGCTCGTAAGTAAACATGCGTAAGATAAGGATAAACGTATTTGGATGAACGAAACGCGTACGTTTGCGTACTTGTGACCGGTGCCTACGAGGTAGGTGTTGGTTCCCTGGAGCGTCATGGGTCCAGGATTGCAGCCGAGGATCCTGATGACCCTGGCCGACAGCCTCGTGATCAGCGGTATCGGCGTCAAACTTGCCATGCTCACTCGGTGCAGACAACGCGCAGCGGCGACAACGGCTTCTCTCACGTTTTGACAGCCGACAGCGGCTCTCCGCGCGGCCATGGCTGCGCGCGCGCACTCGATACCGCGCGATCAGCTGATACGCTCCCACACATGATCAGAGCTATAGGCGATATACGTGTCGGGTGCTCTTACATAAGGGGCTACGACTGGTAATGGCGGATCGGATACATCCGCAAAACGAGTAGTTCTAATTCTCGTTTTGAGAGCCAGTCGACGACCGAGAGAATCCAGGATGGGTTTCGGCGACTACCCCAAGGAGTACAACCCGGCGGTCCACGGCACTTACGACCCCGCCAGGTTCTACGGCCCGAGTGAGTGCGATTGACAACATTGCCCTTCCATCGAGACGACGATCCTCCTTCACGAATATTGCATTCGAATTTCGATCGTCCTTCAGCGGGATTGATTGTTGTTTCTTCGTTTGCCCTTAATTTAACTCGTCAATTTACAAAACGATCCGCTGGAGTTTGGCTTTTGATTTTTTATGTCAAGTATTTTCGACCAGGACAAATCTGACCTAACCTCCAAATAGTCATTCGCCAACTGCTTGATAATTATATAAAATTAACCTCTGCACGTAACTCAGGATCATGACTATCGCTCGAATTCTATGCCTACTAGAAATATACTTCAATCAGAATCAACTATGATCTTAACAGAGTAAAGCTGAGTTGGGTATCTAACATCAGATTACAAAGTTTAAGTTAACGTAAAGTTGTATGCTTGGCAGAGTTGTGCATCTAACATCACATTAAAAAGTTTAAACGAAAAATAGTTATTCATCAGGCTTAGTGAACCATTCCAAATTAATTGAAAAGTGAGATTGCGAGACAAAATTGACGCTCCCTGGGCTGGATTCAAACCAGCACACTCCTGATCCAGATCTTTGAATCCAGCCCAGGGAGCTTGAATTTTTTCTCTGACAATCTCACTTTTCAGCCTGATGAAGCCTGATACATAATTTTTTATCAAAAACTTGTGAATATGAAAGATTATTAATCATTAAAGAGTTCAAGTTAACATAAAGTCGTATGTTTCACAGAGGATACTAATTTTGGAGAGGTGAAGATCGGTGAACTCGCTTCTTGGTTTGGACGTCGCAACAAGACTCCACAATCATTCGCTGCTCTCTTATCAAGGGCATGGTGGCGTTGGCAACACAAGTATGTCCAACCTAAGCGTTGTGGCGTTGCCCCCTTCTTCCAGCTGACTTTTGGGGGAATGATTCTTTTCTACTACTTGAATTATGGTCGCATTAAGCATCATCACCATTACAAATACCACTAATCGCCTCCTGAATGTAGATTCTCAAGTATTTCAAGCGGCTCATTGAATCTGTTTAATACTGTAATTATTAAAAATTATCAAAGTTGAATGTAATAAAATAAAACTCAGTGTATGAATTATCATAATTTTTTTAATTGATGCAGGATTCCTTGCCTAGTTAATTTAGCAGACAAAATTGGACAGATTATCGAATTTTTTAATCACAACATTTGATTAGTTTTGTTTGAAAGCTTTGTTATACCATGAGTGACGAATCTAAAGGTCTTGATGAAAAGAATCTATGTTCATTTCATAAAATTGTTCAGCCAAAAATAAGTTATTCATTATCTTTTTATGTCCTGGCCAATCTGTACCAAAATTTTAGGGATGAGGCAGGGAATTTTCCCAAACTCGTGAGATAATTTGTGAGAATTTTGATGTTTGTCATTAATTTATATGTTTTTTCTTAAATACATAAGTTTCTGCAATAAGCTAAACTGAATATTGCAGGAAACGATCTAATGATAATGACAGTTTATGTAGATCGTCACTTTGCACCTAGAAGAAAAATTATCAGAGTATTCTAAACTATTCTAAAGTTTTTAGTCCACTCTCGTATTTCTTCGGTATTATTATTTTAAAAAACTAAAATCTTTCTCAAAACAATGTTTACACTAATTTATAAAAATTCAAAATCAAGAATATATTATGCGACATGGCAAATTATATTGGCGATTCCGTCGTAATTTGCACACTTTATGTTATGGTCATTTAAGTAATCAAATGGTTGTGATGAATGTCTTTTATGTCCATTTCTCATGAGAAACGTACTCAAAGGCATCTCTTTTGATAGAAATACATTTCTAAATTATATTTGTTTCGATTTAGATTAGTGTTTGGTATGTTAGAGTGATTATAAAAAAAGGTATCGGACTTGGAAATAGGCTATCCAGTTCCATAACGAGTCAAATCCACTTTTGAAAAATCGGTACCATTTGATTATTTCGATTCTCAATATAGATGGATACTTCATGTTTTATGTCAATTATTTATCTATTGTTTAAACTAAATATTTGAACACCATGATTGACTCTCGAATTAACCATATCGTACAGGCTTCACATTAATATCCTCGGAATTTCCGAAAGTTGATTTAACATGTTATGGAACAGTCGAAATGTTAAGAACTTTTTGAAACATTTTTAAGCCTGGAGTGAATTACCCCTATACGTACTTACCTTGTTTCAAAAGGCCATCATCGCGATCAGCGCACTTTTTCATCTCTTTAATATAATACAAATATATTGAATAATATTGGTGAATCATATATATTGGTATGATTCGAAACTTAATTTTCTTTGGGAGAATGACGGTTAACATTTTCCAATATATATACAGTCAAGATGTTTTATTTTTTCACCCTTTTTAAAAATTATTTTGATGAAAATCTCACATCTCTTCATTAAATAAATGTAATTAGTCTTGTGTAAATAAGAAGCAGATGAGGTGAACAACCCATAAGAAAAATATTCGTCGTTTATAGGTTACGAACAAACGTGAACAACAGGTACAACATTCAATATTGGTCGAATAATAATTTACATAATATATTATAATTCAATTTTCAAACGAATAATTAAGTACAATCAGTATACAGATTGGGCAACATTTCGTCTACTTTTCACTTCGTTTTGTTTCAACTTGTCATTATCTCCATTCCTTCTACATTACTTTTCTCTCTTTGGGTTTTGATAGACATATTCATTTTTTTGTCTCATATATTGTCGTGACTCATTTTAATAATATAAATATAAATATAAATATTTAATATAAATTATGCATTTCGATGTAGAAATCACTCAAAAAGACGTGATGAACATTTACTCATATCATAACTGCACTTAGGATGAAATGCATTAGGGAAATCACATATTGGAATGAATGTTTTGCGCGAGCTGATCGTCAGATTATGGTGAAAGGTTTGTCGCTGGGTTATTTATAAAAAAAAATCGAAAGCGCTTGAACAAAATACGATTTCAGTCTCGCGTATTTTTCATTGTTATTTTTCTGTTCTTCATGAAAAAGTCACGTATAAATATATACAAATATATAAAATCGCACCGGATCGAATTTGAAAGTTTACAGCAATACCTTCTTTCATCAAATAAATTGAGACTAAAAATAAAGATATTATCTAACGTATTTTATGTTGTTATCAATTATATTTATATTCTTATCATGATAAATATTTGATAAAATTAAATTCAATGCTCAATTTAATATCACTTCTCAGTAAAGCTTCAAAATTTACCGATTATTTGTGGAATAGGTCAGTAAACTTTCAATATTTCGATTTAGACATTTTCATGCTTATTTTTTTTGCATAAAAACGTGAAAGATATCTAAAAGGTGAAAATCCCCTGATATTTCGTGTATAATATGAGATTTTATACCACGTTCCTTCATCATACTGCCACGGAGCAAATAATGAAGTCGAAAAGATGAAGCCTTCAAGTTATAACAAAAATGGGATAGATATTTTTAAATTAGATAACACCAAACGGAAAACTGTTCGACAAAAAACATACGAATCAGGAATGATATTCGTCCTTTTCTCATCGGATGTTTTTCTATTTGGTGTTGTCTAATTTCGCAATCTCAAAATGTCGTTGGAAAAATGTTCTTTCCTAACTCAAAGGCTCTGGTATTTGTTTTGTGACAATAAAACAAATGACTATATTGTACAAAATTTCATAAAATTTACATAAAGTATCATTGAGGTCCCCCCTTAGAATGCTCACCGTTCACCACGTAGAAACATGCACCCCCATAATGGTAGCATAAATTTTGTAAAATTGCAAATTTGGTGTCTTGACATAAGTATCAGTACGATATATTATAAGTTACGTTATAAGCTGATACAGTTGCTTCTCTGCTTTGGCCTCTTAGGTGAGTGCACAAGTATTTTTGAAGAAGATTTGACTTTTATTATATCATATATCTCCATACTATAAATATTACTCTAACGCTGTGTAAATCACTGCTTTACAAAAATTGTAAAATGATGAAATAAATTACCGGAAAAATTATATGAATAAAATCATAAATCTCACTGAAGGTTTCTTTGCTTGAAATGTTTTTGCTCTATACAAATTCATTTCGAAATTATTCTTGTGGTTGTCTGTGCGTAATTGATCAATTCGACGAAAATAATAATAGCTATCATGACTTATTATCCTTTCGCTCAGCTAAATAATAATTTTTCTAGACTTCCCGACTGTCTGTTGATTTACTTCTTTCATGATAGGTTTGATTACGCGTATTTGATTCCTACATATATATTTCCATGAAGGATATATACCAGAAGAGAATTCGACTAGAATATATGTTTCTACGAGAAATCATATGAGATGAGTTGGTTGAGTTTATGTATCGATGTATCTAACTCAACTAGTCTGTTGTAATCGGCAATTTGTTTTACCCAATCGTTTCCCTTGGATAAACAAAAACGTTTCGAGTTGGAAAGTGAGTCCGGTACAGCTATTTCGAATGATCTTCTTTTTGTATACCGACAAAAACGGAATTCGCCACAATTGGTGGATACAAATTTTACTCTCAATATCGTTAACGACGCCATTTATTGGCATACTTACACCTATACAACTACATCCGCAACATTTTTCCCCATCTCAAGCTACCAACGAAACGTATACAATAATGATTTCTCGAGGGATTTCCTATCGTCGCGAGAAAGTTCCGTATATATGCCGTGCGTAAAAGTACCAACCGAATGATTTCGAAAAAAAAAACGCAAATTCCATTCTCGCCCGACTCGGCTGCAATGAATGTAGTATTGTCAAAAAAAAAAAATGGGTAAAGAGTGGTCGAAGCCAGTGGCGATCTTACTAACTATAAAACATTATTCTTATATTTGTTACGCGTCAGTATAACTCTCGACTAAGTCGGTAATGGTCTCATCTCTTACACAGCCTTATTATCTTCGCGCGCACTTTAACTCTAAACACGTCGATTAGTGGGGTTGTTTGAATATACATATATACGGTTGTACGTCATCAAACCCTCCCAAAAAGACCTGTGCACCGCGTGACACTTATATAAAAACAGTACGTATGGGCTTGAACGAGCGTCGGAAAGTAAAAAAGAAAAGGAAAAGAAACGCGAGTGTGTGCACCAATGCGGATTAGGCGTGCTCGGTGGTGAGGCACCTCTCGTACATGGCGTCGAGCACCTGCACGAATTTGGCGTGCCTCTCGTTGGCGGCGACCACGGCTCCCCGGCTGCCCCACAGGAACCTCACGTGGAACTCGGTGCGAAACGCGTCGTGCAGCAGCTCGTCGCTCCTGCAGCCCTCGAGGGCTATCTCGGCGTTGCGCCTGAAGATCGTGAGGTTCTCGGTCATCTTGCGAGACGTCTCGAGGTGGGCCCACATGATGGACAGACCCCCGTCGGCCGCGGAGTTCTCCCACGGCGACAGCACCGCTGCCGCCAGTGCCGAGGGTGGCTTGTTCCCTGTTGATTTTCGTCAAAAATACCAATTACTACACTGAGAAAAATCGGCTCATGGAAATTTACGATTCCATTTTAGTAGAGCTTTACCTAGTAGCCGTTACTACATTTTGTAAGACAGAACTTCTTCGGTGAAGGTTAAAATTACGGATAGTAAAATTTGCTAATACCGATTACTATATACTAAAGTAGTAAACTTTAATAGTAACTTAACTTAAATATACTGGTAAATTACAAAACTAGTAGAATATCCTATAAATCGAATAATGAATGTTATTTTACGTTACTAGTGCGTGAAATGATATTGTGCGTGAAATGCGATTTCACGCACATGTGCTTTTTTCAAATGCTCTTTAAACGAGCTTTCGTAACATAGAAAATCGTATCCAACTGGAGCGTTCATTTTCAATCACTCGTGAGAACGTGTAACATTCGTCGCCGGCTTAGCCGACCACTCGTCAACACGTCCACACGAGTTTTCAAAATTTCACGCACTAGTTGCATGATATATTATTTTCTAATGATGATTACTATGTTTTGAATAGTAAAGTTTACTAATGTGACTCAGTAGTTCTCGTATGGCATTAGAAAACCTAGTGAAAATCCAATAACCATTATACTATACTTTTCTCTGTCTAAGATGAAGTCTCATTGTTCCGCGTGTCGCGCGTTCCAATTTCGTTGCTTGTAATAAAGTTTGCCGAATAATTTTTCGTTATTTCGTTGGACTATCGTTGAAAACGCGAATCGGCTCGAACCCGATCTCAATGTCTCATCATTACAGACCGATATTGAATACATCGTTGGTGGAGACGACGAGTCGAGGTTGGAGGGTCGAACGACTCACCCAAGACGTCGTCGTGCGTCCTCTCGTTGAGCAGGGCTATGGGGAGTATGTGGGGCACGGTGGTGTTGGGGGCCTGGGGGTCGGTGCACTCGTTCATGGCCCGCAGGGTGGGCCTGAGCTTCGCTTCGAAGGCGAAGGCGTCGTCGGTGTGCTTTTGCCGGAGGACGTTCCACGTGTCGGTGAGCCTCTGGATCTGCGGCAGGCACAGGCCGAGCATGATGGCGCAGAAGCCGAACAGGTTGCCCAGGGCGGTTTTAGTGTCGATCGCGACCTGGATCCAACGGCTGATGGTCGCCGCCCTCTCGGCGGGACTGCAGCACGTGAGCACGGTGACGGCGACGAGCAGCTTCAGGCACTCGGTCCTCTCGATCGCGTCGAGCCTCGTCTGCCGCGCGTACGGCAGTATTAGCAGCTCCAGCCCGCAACGGCCGTCCCTGACGCTGGGCGGCTCCTCCACGTACACCTGAAATCCCCCGGCACGATACGCTTTATTCTCCCAATTACTGTACACTATTGCTAATTCAACTAGATCTTTTAATGAAATCAAGACACTGACATCGTAATACATATCGACGTGTCTTACGAAGAAAGACACATAACTGAATCTGTCCGCGAAGAAAGACACAACTCGCAATCTAGCCACGAAGAAAGACACAACTCGCAATCTGTCCGCGAAGAAAGACAAATGTCGGAATTATTCTCCCGCGAATATTAACGAAAAAAGAGTTTAAACTGTAGAAAAGGCTTGTTTTTTTTGTCAATGATAACTTACTCATTCTAAGCTTTCATTCCATATATTTTTTACGTCGGAAAATTGTGGGATGTGCGCCATGTATCCTTTTTGCGGCCAGACGCGAGTTGTGTCTTTCTTCGTGGCTAGATTGCGAGTTGTGTCTTTCTTCGCGGCTAGACTGCGAGTTGTGTCTTTCTTCGCGGACAAATTGAGATGTGTCTTTCTTCGTAAGACACGTCGATATGTAGTGTGTTCAACTATATTTTTAATATAATTCTATGCTAACCAGGAGACAAATTGGCGTGCGAGTCTCAGATCTCGGCCTTTTATCATGGTCAATTAGATTTCTTGGAGACACTGCCAACTATTCATACAAAGAATGTACATCTATACGTATATGACTTTTCGTATGTATACAGATATGCATTACACGTGCATAAAATGATCGGTCAATATCTCGAGCAGTCCGGAACGTTACGACTGCAAGTATCACCTGATTAGTTATTAAAAACCTATCTCGAAAAATCGATGGATTAACTATACCAAATGGTCTCCTAGTAGGTATATACAGTAGGAAATTGAAAATTTTTAAGTTATCAGCACTGGAAATTCTCAAATATGATAATTTCAGTAACAACATTTTATTTGTATGGAAATGGAAACAATTGAACTCTTTGAATTGGACCTCTCGGAGTGAAATATTCAAATTACCCCGCACTCTCTTGAATCCTTACAGTGAACAACCAGTGCGCTCGCCAGGCTTCGCTCGGGCGGCGAACGCCACACGGGCCTATGGAATTCGTCTTTCGCTACACTGTACCGAGCGAAGTAGGCATTAAATAGAGTTTAGGAAAACAAGCATACCTTGAGGAGCATGTCGACGTCGATCTTGGTGAGGTGGGAGGCGAGGACCCTGGAGGCGGTCTCGTAGAGCATGGCGGTGACGCCCCTGAGGGCCGTCGCGTCGAGGGGCTTGTGCTCGAGGGTCGGCGGCAGGAGTATGGTGTTGAAGGTGTCGAGCTCGAGGACCGAGGGTATCTCGCAGGCGGGCGCGGTCTCGAGGATCCTCCTCTCGAGCTCCTGCCACTGCTTGATGTCGACGTCGCCGAGGCCGAGGGCCTTGGCCTGGTGGTAGCTGCGGATGATGATGCCCTTGATGGCGGGCTGCATGCTCAGGCCGCCCGCGCCCAACGGCCCCGCGGCCTCGAACTCGCTGTCCCCGGAGCCGTTGCCGCTGTCGCTGCCCGAGGCTGCGTGCGGCTGCTGCTGGTTGGTGGACGAGGAGGAGGAGGAGGAGGAGGAAGGGTAGGGCGGGGCGGGCTTGAGGTGGCGGGGCACCCGGGGAGGCTTGGGCGGCGGCGTGTCGTACGCCTCGGGCTGCACCGCCGAGTTGTTCCTCGGGCTCTGGTAGTGGGGCTCGTGCTGCTGGTAGTGAGGCTGCTGCTGCTGCTGCTGCTGCTGGCGCTGGTGCTGCAGCTGGAGCTGGTGGAACTTGAGGGCCGGGTCGCTGACGAGGCGCTGCCGGCCGAGGGAGAGCGAGCAGGAGAGCGGCTGGTGGTGGGGCTGGGCCTGGGGCGGCGCCCGGGGCAGCGTGCTCGCCTGCAGCTGGGCCACCAGCTGCGGGGGCGGCGGGCTCGAGTAGTGCTGGTACGCGCTGAGCGAGTGGCTGCGCTCCTTCTTGCGGGGCACGTGGGGCGGCGAGCGCGGCGTGCCCGGCAGGGACGAGCACGAGGAGCACGAGGACGAGCCGCCGCCGCCGCCGCCGGTGTAGTGGCCGAGGGGCCCCGAGGGGCCCGCCGAGCCCAGGGCGACGCGCCGCTGCCGGGGAGTCACGATCCGGGCGCCGCTCGCCCCGCTGATCGGCCGCTTGCTCCCGACGTAGAACGTGATGAGGTCAGCCACCGTGTCGAACGCCTCCTCCTCGAACTGGTACTGCACCCGCTCGTACACCGTGTTTGGCTGCAGCACCAGCTTTCAACACACACCCACGTTCAACTCAACAACTCCATACACTCATATATACATTGCCATGCTGTTCGCTTCAAAGCTCACAGTGTAAAAAAGCAACTGGATTACTGGATATTGAAGTAAAAATTATATGTGACAAGGTGGCTGAAATATTGACCGGATTGCAGAGTAATAAATGTTATAAAAGTTAATGTTTACTTAAGTTCCATAAGTTTTGATGCACCAAAAATTTATTACTAATTTAATGGACAAATTTTTTAACACTCATGGAACCAAAATGGAAAGTCACTGCAATTCAGTCGATATTTCATCCACCTTCTAACGTTGATTTTTCACTGTGAGCTTTATATGAATACTCATACGACATTTCTTGTAAATGCAGTGGCCGACGTTTGTCTGATTCTTCACGGTGAATATTGACTGTAACCGCCAGTCAAACGTAGATTTGATTGTATTGCATGCCAAAATTTAATAAGTCCTTTAGTTATGCGGCTACACTGAACTGCACTTGTTTTCATAACAGTACAGTGCCCGGAGAAAAACGATATTTGACTGGGCCTCGCGGTGAATATTCACTGTAAGCCATCAGCGCAGTGTCGGTCACTGTATTAATGCGAATTTTAACTGCGAGAAATTCAGAGAGTTGAATTCAGAAACTATTGTCAATACAAGCGACATGAAAATCAAGCCCAAACAGCCGAATAGAGCCGAATAGAAGCCAGCAGTGCGCGAGCGGCTCACCTTGTTGATGACAAAGTGCAAGGCCTGTCCCTTGTGCCTGACGCTGAGCACGTAGTTGCCGAGCTGGCTGGTGCTGTCGCGCACGAGGAAGTCGCCGTCGTTGGGTATCTCAGCCTCGGCGGCCTTGCGACCCGGCAGCGTGCTCCCATGGTACCAGGCGTACGAGCGCAGGTCCCGCGGGTCGATCAGGTCGAACAGGCGCAGCTCCCGCTCCAGCAGCTTACACACCGACTCCTCCGGATCCTCCTGTGACTGATCAATCGCGCACTCTCTATCAACTATCCCCCCTTTTGTCCCAACTAATTAGCCGCGAGGAGTAGTTCAACAGCCTCTCTCTCGCTCTATCTCTCTCTAAGCAGCAACAGCTCGAGCAGAGGCAATTATTCCCCCGAAACTAATTTCCGCCACTCCCAAGGAGCGAGCTCGAGGATTGACATTGAAAATTGAACGTCCGTCGTAAAGGCCTTTGTAATCGAGCACAATATCATCGCGGGCGATAGCTGTTCGGCTTGATATCGAGCTTCGACCATGGTATTCGGAACGATGTTTCCCTAACGAAAAATTACAAGATCTTTTGAGATTCTCGATTGGTTTCGGTAACATTTGACAATGGAATGCACGCACAATTTGGTTGGGACGGACAAATGGATGTTCGTTTGATCATCTGTGAAATGTTGAAATTCGCTGAATATGCAACTGTTAACGTGACGGATACGTTCTATACTCTCAATAAAATGCACCAAATGTAATTCGCGCATCTGTCACTCGAAATGATTGCATTAACTATCGATTTTACAAGCTTTCACAAAAAAATCTTCAAACTCTGTAACGAAGGATAAACGAACCATACGATATGGCAATTTGAATGATAATAAATTGTCATTGGACTTATTTTTATTAATTCTTCCAATGATTGTCAAATCATGAATTGTCAAATTATGAAAAAATTACCGCGGAGAGAGAGAGAGAGGCTAAGAGGAATGAAAAATGTTAGAACTAAGTGGTTCGAAAAAAAACTCGGTTCGACCATCAAACTACTGTGAGAAACAAACGAGTATAAGCCGAAGTGAATAGCCCCATAAATTTCGTGCATCATATTCGTATCAAGCGAGCATTCCTCACACTCGGTCCCAGTAGTGAAAATGGACAGAATTTAAAATTCGGCTCTCCGATGCGATACGAGTTCTAAAATACGTTCAATCACCGCAGCCGCGCCGGGCTCAATCAAAACTGCCGGTGACGTAAACGAAAATCTCGAACGACGCAATGTAGCTTTTTCACACGCTTCCACGCTTCCCCGGGCGAAGCCCTCTAATAAACTCGGAGGCGCTCGCGCGGGCGCCCGTAACCGCATTACTCATCCTCCAACAGCTCGGAGCACTCAAAAACGATGAGTCGCCCTTCAACTCCGTGCGTACATATCCCTCGGAGGAGTCGAATGCGAGCGGCGCGCCGGGGAATTTAATTGATTGTCCGAAACCGACTGGGCGAGTGCCGCGCGCGCGCGGCCGAGATAATAATTGGCTTAGCTGGCGCGCGCGAGCGAGGGCGGCCCCTCTACGCTCGGCTGACTTTTAATGAATCACAATGACGGGGAGAGCTCACTGCCAGCCCAAATTCAACGGATCGAGAATACTATGCGCGGATACGCGCACCTGATCGGGCGGCGCGCGACTGCGGGTGGCCGCGCACCGGCCGCACACCGGTGGTTCGGGGGAGAACAGTTGTTATTTGCACTGGATGTATAGAGTAAATGAGTGTGATTGCGTTACGCGTAATCGTATATATGTACTCTCTTTTGTGTAGAACCGTACGCGCGTGGAATTTTCGAGTTGGGCGTGTTGAATTTCACGAAATTGATCCCTACTCCATCAATTCAATTTGTTATTCACGACGGCCTGCAGTCCATCTCATTACATGCTTCTGAATGGGACTTTTGAACTTTTGCAGTCTCGTTTCGACTCACCGTATTCTACACGAGTATTTATCTTCCTCTCTTTGAATTTCATCGTTTTTCAATATTATACAAGAAGCAGATTGTATTTACATCCATTATTCAAATTCACAATCGGAATCATCATAGGAAATAGTTGATTTCTCAGTATCGTTTCTTAATATCGAATAGAAATTAAAATATCATATGTATGTGTATGTAGATCAATAACAGTAATAATATACGCGAAGAGTATTGAGTATATCTCAAAGCAAAAAAATTCTTGTAAGCAAAAAAAGTCTTTCGGTGCCAGAGAAATCAGACATCAAATCCTCGGTCCCACAAAATTATATACTTGTAATAAAAGTGCTATATTCCATTAAATTTCATTAGAAGAGTACTAAAAATCAACGGAATTAATTTCGTTGTCACGATGCAGACTACCGCGAGTGTCGCCGGAGTAAAATTTCGCATACCCGAACATTGTTGAAATTGTTGTTGGCCTGCTCGGAAGCGGGAGCAAACTCGGGAGGCTACCTCCACTATACCCACGTGCAAAAGTTTTCTTATCATCATTCTACAATTTTTTTGACAGGATAAAGGACCCACACGAAAACTATGTAGGACACTAACGAAAACTCAAATAGATTCTCATCAAAATTAAAAGTATTTCCACGCCGCGTGAGGGAAACGCGATTGATGCACCCTAGCGCGTGAAATCATCGGATCGAGTGACTTAAAAACTCTACGAATCACTAGACGCAGGACAGTCGATGAATTTCGGACACAGCGCGAAATTAGGACGAGCGCAGCCCCTTCCACTCGGTTGGGCGGTGCGAGGATAAGTCACACAGTAGTTGCTCGAGCCGAAGCGCCGAGAAGGACAGCGCGACACAGGCGCGGGGTGGTGGTACCGTGCAGGACGTGCGGCCCTTTCGGAGCGCCACCCTTGGTTGGGATCGCGCGAGGACATAGGCGCTGGCCGTCGCGGCGCGCTATATACACAAGCAAGGACTCACCATAGCCGTGGGGCCGTTGCTGGACTGGTCGGCCGCGGGCTGCTGGGCCTGGGGCCGGCCGTGCTCGGGACATGCGTGCTGCTGCTGCTGCTGCTGCTGCTCGCCGACGCTGGTCCTGCGGTCCGGGGTGTCCTCGGCGGCGGCGGCGGCGGCGGCGGCGGGGCCCGGCGCCCTACACACGCAGAACGCCACGGTTACAGCACTGTGCTTTGCGGCGCGTACACTACTCGCGCTCGCATCGCCGACGGGGCGAGCAGCGCGACAGGGACGCCGGCCCAGCCAGGAGCAGCCGCCGTGGGCGAGACAGGGTTTGGCCGGGCGGACGCGCGCAGCCCGACTGAGCGAGGCGCACGCGCCAGGGCCGGACAAAGCGCCGCAAGCCCGCGCCTCGGCTCCCCACCCCTACGCGTGCGCCCCCGACCGCGCCTCCGCCTCGTAGGACCATAGGCCGCCTCCACCTTCCTTCGTCCTCTGACTTTTCGACGCGCCGCTTTCGACGTGCCGCGCGGCTGCGATTACAAACGACGCAGCGCGAGAATCTCCCTCGGGCCACGCGTGTAGGTATGGTGGAAAAGCTCGGCCCGACGCCCGACTGGCTGACACAGTGGCGCGTGCGGGGTCGGCGGCCCCGCGCGATTCCATCCGGCGAGTGCTCGCGGTGCCAGAGGGTCAACCGAGCTCGGCTATACACACACGATCGCGTATACACGCGGCTCATTATGAATGCGGCTTGTCTCTCGGAGAAGAATCTCGCGCGCTGCACTGGCTTTCAGTGCGCCGAGCCGCATTGTGTCCGCGCGGACGCGCCGCTTTTGTAACGTCGCGCGCTTTCCTACCCCCTTACCCACATTCACCGCGCGCGCACACACACCGTTTTCCCATTTCCAACCCCCCCGTCCCAGCGCGCGTCTGCTCGTCGGCGGATCAGCTCCGCGGCTGCAGCTATTCAGACTTTGCCGGGGGTGGAGGAGGTAAGCTCGCGCGATGGATGCCGATAAGACACGCTTGCATTCACGAGGCTATCTCTCGAGGTTGACGAGTGAAAAGTCCCGCGTAACGGCCGTCTGCCACGTCGGATGGGTAAACCGTGGCAACCTGTCGGTTGAGCGCGCGTGCACACACGCACATCGACTTCCGATACAGTGCTCCACTTGAGATTGCAGCCGCCAGATTCGCCCTTCCTGTGCCGCCGACTATACCCGAGAACGCGACACGGGAGCATTGCGATTTACGCGCGTTTGGCGAGCGAGACAAATGTTTCGGAATGCGTCGTCGGAGAACCGGGCGCGAACCGTTTTGAGTGGTCCAAGGACTATTGCCATGTATATTCGAATATATATAACCTCACACCGCAATCAACTCCCCTCGTCCACGTGGACGTGTATGTAGATAGTCTATAGAAATCGCGATCGATACCGCGGACGACACGTTCGAGGGAGCGATTCGAAAAAAATTTGTCGCTCCGCCGGTTCCTTGGACGAGGTGAGCCGGCACTGGGCCGGCGCAGGACGTTCCGCTCGCTGCCGCTGCATGCACACGTATACATATCCCCCCGATATATATACGTATATATACAGTCAAGATGCTCGCGCTGCACTCGCGCCCCTAGAACTGCTCTTTTCGCCGAGAAGCCGACACTCCTGTCCCTCTTCCCTCCTCCGTCCCGTCGCGGGGAGCCATAACTCACTTGCGATAATCCGTGACTCGAGACGCGAGGAACAAGTTTGAAAAGTGAAAACAGCGCGAGTGGCCAGCCAAAGACGACGACAAAGAAATTCGCGTGGAAAGCGTTCGAAGGAAGAAAGCCGCGTGGGGATAGAGAGAGTGAGAGAGAGACAAAGGGGCGAAGGAGCCGCTGCACTCGGCCGGCAAGCGCCTCTACAAATTATTGATTTGCGCGCTCGCGCTCGCGGGGGGTGTATGTGTGTGTGGAGTATCGGAGCGAGCGACCCCCCCATATAGGTAGTGCGTCGAGGGTGCACGGAAAAAGGGAGCCACCAGATGCGCCTGCGTATGTTTAACAGCCCTGCCTAACGCGCGCGCTCGAGAGAGAGAGAGAGAGAGAGAGACGAGAGCGAGCGCGTGCGAGCGCATTCATCAGCCGACGTCGCTCTCCTGATACCGCGCGCGAAGCGAGCTCCTGCCCCAAGCCGTGCCCGGGCCAAATTAGATTCGCGACCGCGCACTTTTCCCAAGTGACCCTCCCTCCTCGGCGACAAACTCCACGCGACGCATACGTCGACGCTGTTGAGGCATTGTCTCCACCCGGATGCGTAGCCTTGTACGATCCACAGGACGTTCGTTACGACGAATCATATAAATCCGGGCGTTCGCGATCCTCTCGTGTAATTCGACATTGCAATAGCTCGTGAATGTACACGCGCGTCTCGGAATCGGTTCGTGGGAGCTTCGAATCGCGCGAAAAAGCACTTCTTGGATTGGCCCGAGAGTATAATCGACTCGATAATTCATCCGGATTAAGGTATATAAGGGAGAGAGAAAAAGCACTCGAGCCATTCGATTGTGCGCTCACACGGACACGCGAGCATGTCACAACGGCGTTCGAATAACTCGCGCTCGCGGGTAAAGCGGTAGGTGCGCTAAGCGCTCGAGCTTATCCAATTAAAGTGCGCGCGAGCCGGGCACAAAGGCCGCGGGTTAAAAGGGAAAAAGTCGTGACGCGCGCGCGGTTGCCTTCCTATCATATTGGCTCTTCACGTATATATACCCGCGCTGTGCCGAATGCACTTGCGCGCGAGTTTCATTTGTCCCGCGCTCGCTCTCGCTCTCTCGAGGGGCTCTCGGCGAAGATCAAGCGACGGACGCGAGGGAGTAGTGCGCGCGGGGGCGGGCAGATTTTTAAGTTCACCAAGGAGGCGCGGCGGGGGCCGAATAACAAAAGGTGCGCGGGCATTTTACATTCTGCTCACGCGGCGGCGCGCGAGATGTTTGAGCCGCGCGCCTGGTCCTACGTGGCTATATGTATTCGCGCGCGGCTGAACGCGAAAGCCCTTGGCTCAGCGCCGCTTTTCCACCGTCACACACTTACGTATGTATGTGTATATACGCGTCCCAGGGCCTCTCCGAGGTAATTTGCCTCGTTACTCGGCCGACAACACATTTTTCATTCGAGCTGTTGATTCAACGCCACGCGCCACTCTCCGTCGTTATTATACTCTCTCCCTCTCTCCTTCTCTACTTGACTCGTTTGAGATTCTTGCAAGACTCGAATTTTCTCGTCCTCGGATAATTAGATTACGCTCGTTCGAGTAGCTATACAGCAAAGTATGTCCTGCTCGTTGTAACGCGTATTCCTCGTGCACCCGGAAACGCGTTTGTCCGAATACAGGAGTAACGCAACGCTATATCGCGCGGCGAAGCTCGACGAGAGAGATTCGCGTCGATGATATTGTGTATAGAATATATAGAGTCGGAAGTTTTTTACAGCGACGTTCTTCCTCTCTGCACTACGAGACGAAAGCCATTTAAACAAGATCGAATTCCCGGGCTCCGCAGGCAAAGAGGCGCGGACACAGAGAGCAAAGAGCTATAATGTATAGTGGCCAGATCGATCTGCCGGAACGCTGAAACTTCCTTCCTGTGGCGGCTCGGTTAATAAAGTTACCGCCCCCAGTAAAGAGTGACAGCGGCGTTAGTGTTTAACCCCTAGGTCGCGTTTCTGTCTCCAATTTCGAACACTCTCCCTCTTACCCTGCCAGCTGAAATTATATCTTACGATTCCATGGGATGCAACTTAAAATGGATCAATTCAACGGCTGTATATTATCTCCTGGAAGCTCAATATTTTCTCGACTAGCTCGCGTGTGCGCGTTTCCGAGTACCCAACATTCATCCAGCAGTTCGCACGTCGACCTTGAAACACACTCCGCGCACTGTTACGAATGATGTTTGATTTAATCAGTACATTATATCAATAAACTCACGCGATTCAGTGCATCTCGTCCTAAACTTTCAAATTAAACAAGCCGATCGTGACATCGTCACTGTTGTCCATGTGGATCCATGGAAATTTCAATACGTTTCGTACATTGAATTCAATGATTGTAAACAAAATTCACTCGGCACATCCCACACGTGCATTTGATGCGCATACAAGCAAAATAGTATAGCACACAAAACGATTCTAACCTGAGAGTAACAGTGGACTGGCAGCGCTGCACATTGCCGTAGGCGAACTCATCGTCGACGTCGGCCGAGGAGGTCGAGCCGACAGCGGCGGAGTCTCGTTTCTGCCTGAGATCCCGGCACGACACGGAGCCGGGGATGACGAGGACCGAGCCGTCCTGGCCGCCGCGCTTCTTCCGCCTGCGGCTCGCCCCCAGCGCCTGGTGCAGCCCCGTCGCCGACGGGAATCGGAAGCTCCATGCTATGCCTGCCGACGGTACCAACCGTTCACATGTATATATAGGCTCGTTTCAATTACTCCGCCACGTGTACCATATACCGTGGTGCTTAATTTTTGCCGAGACTCGATTATAAACTTCCCGAGAGAGGAAGAGAAAGAGAGAGCGAACGCGAATTTCGATCGATATTACGTTATCAGCCGGCTTGATTGCTAATCTAGCAGAGAGGAAACTCGTTTGGCCGGAATTACGTTTTCAGATTTTCACGGCATTTTGACAAGCCGATTGCGCCGCGAGGCCGTCGTTGGTGCGGGAGGCAAAAAAAAGCATTTCGTATCTCTAGGAGTACGTGACTGCCGTCGTTGTTATCGACAGGCAACGGGCATCCGAATTATTCGAGTATATCTATGCGTACGCGCTCAATCGAATTCAATGGTCAGCGTGTGTATGTGTATACACGTTGTACGCGGCACGTTGCGAGAAACGCGTTCTCTTCACACGTGATACCTCGCCGCATTGCAGAACACCGGTAAACTCCGGTAAAACTGGCTTATCGGGGACAGTATCCCCAGAGCACATCGCGCCGCGGTTTTTGTTTCGCCGACACCCGGCTCCGATCGATTCGACTTTGGATCGCTCGCGACCCCGATGAAAATATCGATAAAATGAAGCGTAAGTCGAGAAGGCCATTTGATTTCTTCTTCTTTTCTGTTCTACCCGCCGATTCGTCTTCTCTTCCCAGCGTTTCGCGCGGCGATTGTTCAGATGTATCCCGAGCGAATCGGAAACTCCTCCGAGTGCCGTCGTAATGATCTCACCATGAGTAACCGACCTCAACTATCGGGAAAAATCACTTGACATCATTCCACCGATAGTCATGTGTATTTTTGTACCCGCGCGCGTTCGTCCTGCGATGACTGTTTGGAATTCTCCTCGCGGGCAAACAGCTCGCGAAAACAATCCGCAATCAAATGCGTTCATTGGAAAACCCGTTGGAAAATTGAATCGCAAAAGAGTTTCCTCGTGGCGCGTGTAGCTCGAGCTACAGGTATACGTTTCGGGAAAATAAACAGCAGCGCGACGATTCAAATCTCACGGACTGACTATCGGGAATAAGAAAAATAAAAGTGCGCGTTATTATCCTTCCGCCTGCGCGAGTGTCAGTCCAAACACTTGCGATAAATTGTACTGCTCATATTCGGCTTCCAAACCAAACAGGCCGAGTGTAACTGCACCCAATTGCGCCGAGATACAAAGGCAAGACTTTGTCAGCAGAGTCGAGCGCGCGGGACATTTGTCAAGAAGAAAGCGTGATATAATATACCTGTACGGGCGCGATTAGCAGCCGACGCTATATCAGTTTCTGTACACAACAAAGCTGCTGCCGTGGCTGCTCTATCTCTCTATCTCTCTCGCTCTCTCGTGTATGTATTTATATATATACGCTTCGCTGCGAGCAGAATCGATTTATTTCGCACGCGCGACAAACTGTGTGCGTCGCGGTCGTCTCTCTTTTCCCGTCTTCGCACTTTTTTCGCGCTGCCCGGATTTTCGTCTCGGCAATTTCGAGAAGCTGGTGCAGGGCTCTGTCTCAAAATTATTCTCGTCGATCGAAATTCGACGATAAACCGGAGTGCACACGTCGGGATTTTCGTAGCTCTAAAGTTTATTCCGATTTCTCAAATTCTCCAACCGAGGTATACACCACCTTAGCTCGCACGGGCGAGCTTATCTTATCGCGCCATGCGGATCTAATGTGACTCGTGTCGAGATTAGTCCAGATAAGGCTGATTAAATATTAATGCAACATATTCGAAAACAGTGGTTTTATTCGGGCGAGACAAAACAAAAGAAAAAGAGAAATTTGGTTGGAGAGATCTCGACTGACGGCGATCTTTTGCCAGATTCAGCGTTGAGCGAGTAGATGTAATGACGAAATGAAAAAGCCGTGGATCGATCGGCTGACATATCCGAGGTGGATGCGCCCGAGGTCAAAAGACTTTCTTGGGCGAAGGAAAGCCATCGGACGAGCCGCACATGGCGCGCGCCGTTCGGTTGCCGAAGAAAGAGGAAATAAGCCCGCTGCAGCCGCTGCGGCGAGTTATCAGGAGCGCGGCGCGCCCGGCTCGATGCAAAGCAAGCACTTTTGCGCGATTAGAATTTCAAACGCGGCGCGGCGTCGTCGCTCTACCGCCGAATGCCACAAATAATTCGACGCATTCCCGGGGGTTATGCCCGCGGAACGCGCGCGACCGATATGCATTTACGGATTCCCGTTGGCGAGAGGTAGCCTCTCCTCGCGGCCCTTTGGCTCCTCGAATTTGCCCCGGCATTCGCGTGACGCAACGCTTTCTCTCTCTCTCTCTCGTGACTGACTTCGCGATTACATTATACACATTTCTCGGGAATCTACGGCACCGCCGTTGTTTTCCTCGGTATTCGTTTAGATTCCGTTGTTGATATATGTCGCTGTACACTGTGGATCAACTGCTGTTGGAGTAACACACGCCACGGGGAAACGCTCCTTCTGCGTTGCGTATAATTAACCACGTATATTTCTATAATCGTTGCAGGTATGCGAAATACTTCCGAATATCCCCAAATTTTTTCCATCCATTCTCACGTAAACAAACGTATAAATACAATATATCGTCTGACTGATATACTTTGAACACTTTGAATCCTCACCACTACCGGACTGTCGTGACGTGAACTATTTATCATAGAAAAACACTCGGAAAATAATCCGTAGAAAATCGGACTCACTCTGACTACGCTTGGATTTCAACTTGCTCGAGGACTTTCCCATGCCGCAGGTATTTCATGCTACACCGGCACTTGTCGTTCCTGCGAATCAAACTAGACGCAGACCGCGAGGCTTTGGTAGCGTGTGCACATGTTCGACTGGGTGTACATGCGAGCTCAGCCACATCAAGAAAGAGAGAGCGAGAGAAAGAGGGAGAGAGAGAGAGAGAGAAGCGAGAGATAAGAGCCAGAGGAGAGGTGAAAATGGTGGGGAGAAACGCAGGTCGAGAGGATCGCGTCAAGAGCGGGAGGATTTATTGATGACGGAAACCGTGGCGTGGTGTATTGGACATCAATAGAAGCTATTAAACTTTTTACTCCTTCTTACAGTTCGCACATACTTTTTCAAGTCGATAATCCAGGTTTTTTTTTATAGAACGCAGTTAAAACCGTTACTTGCCAATTTTTGATAATTTTGCTTCGTTGCAGCTATTATGAACAAAATCTTTTCCATACCAGCGGGAGCAAATGGCCAACTTTGCGGTTAGTCCTGGCGTTTGCAAAGAATGGCCCTTTTTCCCCAACGGTTTAGAAAAATAGTATATACACTGAGAAAAATCAGGATACAGAAATTTATTAATCCAATTTAGTTGAGGAAAACGTATTAGCCGTTACTACGTTTTATAACAAAGAGTACTCTATCTTCGGTAAATATTAAAATTAGGGATAGTATAAAATTTGTTAATACCATTTACTAAGTAAATTCTAGCAAAGTTTAATATACTAAAGTAGTAAACTTTACTATAGTAACTTAACTTAGCTTAACTATACTAGTTAAGTACTATACTAGTAGAAAGTCCTATAAATCGAATAAAGAATGTTATTTTCTCTAACGACAGCTTTTTGATTGGTTAGCTATATAATCAACGATTTCAAGCTCGGTGTACAAAAAAGATTTTGTGTACGCGAGAAATGGCGAGTGTTAATTTACTGTCGCGGTATATTACTTTTTCATTCTTATATCACAATCTCACAAAGTTATGTTCGGCACTCAACATTTTCGATCTCAAAGTTTTGAAGGCTTATCTGAAATTTATGAAAGGCATCCCAGTAAAAGTATGAAAAACAAAAGCACCTCGTGGGCTGAATGCACGTTTAAATGGTGGATTAACTGAGTATCGGGAAGAAATATATATACCACAAAGAAAAAAAGGATGCACGAGTGTCTTCTCTGAAAGAGGCTTTTTCTAATCCGAAGGTGAAGAGTAAAAAAGAATGAGTGCAAGGCGGTCGAGTGGCTGACATTCGCACTCGTGTGTGTACGGTAGCATGCGCTGGTGGGAGTCGCGAGTGATGTCAACCTCTTTTCGAGAATATTTCATGTGCTGAATCTCGCTCTTTCACTCTCACTCTCTTATTCTCTGGCTCTTTGATCCACGATAAAAAGCTGTTGAAAACAGCATTCACCAGCAGAAACAGATTCGATCAGTTCGGCGTGAAAAATCTCTATGTTTCAACATGATCGCAGATCGCGAGATCGCGAGTTTTCATCAATAAGTATTGGATCTTGGACAAAAAATATTTAGTAATTTACTAATAATAAACTAATAATAATTTTACTTCAAATATATACTAACAATTCTATTAATCATAAAATTCTCTCATAAATCATCATACATACCTACGATTCATAACTAACAAAAGGTTCATCACACATATCCTCAAAGAAGGTAAAATATATTTTGAAAATCTTGACATGGTCTTGTTGTTATCAAGACGTGAAGTGTGTACGAGACACTTGTACAAGGTAGTTTGATTATGAGAATCAACTCGAAATGCATTACTCTGGAAAGGCTGATAGAATCAGTTATATGAATTATAATGCTTAAGGCTCATTAAATAGAACCAATGGGTTCTACGGGTGATCTAATGAAGCATATTAAAGCTCATCTTGTTTTTTATAAACAATTGATAAATTTGACTGCATTTATGTTGAGGCGAATATTAAAATGAACAAAGAGTCGTCATTTTTTAATAATCGATGACAAATTTATACAAATGCTTCGAAGACACGAACTAAATTACGAATTACCACTAATTGGGTATCGAAAATATACCAAACTGTTGGATCAGCAATTAGCAAATAACACGAAAATGAAGTATCGGATAAAACTCTTATCGAAATGATCAGTGAAGTATACTGTATTCAACTGCGAAAAATCATCAGTCCATTATTTGATGAAATTTTTGGATAAAGTTCTTTGAATCTCGTTTATGTTATAATAATAAATTAAATTCAATAAATATGTGGTTCTCCTTTATTGATGATACCGATGTTAGACAATGATCTCGGAGGCAATTCAAGGCTGCAACGTGTCACGGCCAGGTCACTAACAGCAGCTAGGCCCAAAGAGTGCACGTACTTTTGGCTGCGGCGGTCGGCATCCCCTCTTTTCACTCGCTTTTCTCACTCTGACCTGCATTTACTCTCTCCCTTTCTCTCTTCCTCTCTCTCTCTCTCTCTCTCTCTCTCGCTGTTTCTACCTCTTTCTGTCTCTTTATTATGATTTGAACAAATTTTGAGACCAGTAAAAAGGGTTGTTTGTATTCTACTTGAATTATAAAGAATAATATGTGTTTCTCAAGTATTTTATTCAATAAAACCAGCACGTATATATCAATTGTACATATGTGAAGAACCGTTGTGCATTGACAACCATCTTACAAGTTACAATGGTTACAAAGGTCGCCATTTTACAGGTGCACAAGCAAATGATTATCGAAAGACTTTACGGAACATAATAGTATTTTGTATATAAATAGGCCTTCGTTCATTAAGTACAACTTATCTATGTAATAAAAATCGAATATCATTCGTATCACGCAAAGAATTTGTACAATTTTCTTTTGCCAACTAAACATCACTCTGTCAAAGGTAAAACGTTTATGAACAGATAAGGTTTTTTGAACACCAACAAACCATTGTACTCAAAGTGTAAGATTGTCACTAGTTACAACGTGAGAAAGAATCCATCGAATATTCGGCATATCATGTACAAAAAAAGTGAATTGCTCATTAATATTTATTTAAATACTTTCATCATTAAATATTTTTTTTTATCTTTGACGCAAATTCTTAGTATGCTTTTTCATGTCATTCTACTTAATAAAACGATTTGTAAATGTTCTACTTACACGTTGCACAGGATGCATCAAAACGTTAAAAAATATTTGCAAGTGATCGTACACATCTCGAAAGTTGTTGCTATATCACGACTTTGTATAGTGGGTGGACATGTCCGTGGATATTTCGGGTTTATTTTTCTTGTTTATTTAGGCGCTAGAGCACAGGTGGATTCAGTTAATCTTATGTACTAGACAGTCATTTGTGTTGGCATGTTTAGGATACACTGAACATGTACGCTCGTTCCCTTAACACAAAGTTTTATGAGGAAATATACGCATTGGTCATGAGGCTTTCCCAACAATGTTTCTCGTTTTCTTTCAATTATTCACTTTGAATTTGGGGAGTTTGGAATCAAATTCACTCAGCATCGTTGATTCCTATAAGACAAATACTTCCTGACAATCTTATTTGCAATTTTAATTATTGCTTATCATGATTCTAAACGATCCGTTTAACACAGAGAGAGAAGATTATCTGAGTATTTTTTGTGATCCCTTTTCTAATTTATTCAAATTATTCACGTCACAAACGGAACGCTCAAAATAATTTGGTGATACTTTTCTTGGGCTAATGACATATAATGTGAATTATGGTTTCTCAGTTTCGTAGATTGAATACCGATAATAATACAGTGTTCTACTCAGTGTTATATTACATTCAAAAACAATTTTCAGAAAATGTCCTAATAGAAATACTTTGAAATTTAAAATAGAAAATGAAATGATATTTGCTCAATTCAAGTAAGATTATAGATGACCGACGTTACTTTTGTAACTAAGTGAACGAAATACTATGTGGGCTAACTCTCGGCATTCCTTCAGAGCATCAGTCATAACCCGTATTTGACTCGAAGTGAACCCAATTATGAGCAATCGAAAGCTTGCCGTCACTGAAATGCGAGAATAAACAGAGCCTATAAATATAATTGATCGTCTTTTCTTTCAGACCTATTAAATATATGATTGGCTCATACAAAATTTCGGACGAGTTAATCTTATATAGTAAAAAATTTATTGGATATCCCATTGCCGTCAATTTCCTATCTTCATCGATATTTTTTCATATTCAAGTTTATCAATAAGTAATCAATATACAGTGCTTCAATTCGTTCTACAATCTCACTCATTGTTAGCAAACTTGATTTTAGTTTTCATGTGACATATTTGTGAATTGAGAATCCATTACAATGACTTATTGAATTTGAGTAATATCTCCGATTGGCGCTTGTTACTATCATGACTATTTTCCATAACACAAATGAGCTAGTAATGTGCCATATAGTAAATATATTTCATAATCTCGCGAAAATACTGAGAATAATTTTCCAATTTCCTCTTAACTACAAAATACAATTTCACGTAATATTTCACGGATACTTAACAGTCCGAGAACTGTATTTTCACAAAACTTTACAAGTGGGTTTCTTTCATAATAAAAATAAATTTGATACAAGAATTTTGTTGAATGCCTTCATGTCCTTGTTATAACATCTGAATCTTTGTTATTTCATCGGTGTGGAGAGTATATCTATATGAATACAGAATTCCAATACAAAACTTATTTTTATTAAGAAAGAAACCAATTCACAAAATCAGAATCCAACTCCCGGACTGCGGAGTACCCCCTTGTTTGCAAAAAGGACCCACTTGCTAAAGACTAAGCATTCCTATTGATTGATACTTTTCCAGTTTAATATATTTTTAACATATATGTTAAGATAAATAGTTGAATTTCATCTTCCTACTTATAGTCTTAGATCATTATTTTGTTTTAAAATTCACCGAAAATTTTAGTAACATTACAAAAAGATTCCGCATTCATTTTCTCGTTTCTTGCTGCATATATCAAACCGAAACACTTTCGTACTATAACAACTAATTTTCAGAAAATCTATTTATCGTAAGATATCGCAAATATAACGTAAATGTGCGTTGTTTGAGTAAATAGTACAATTATCAAAGTAACGCGATTTCTTGTTTTGCAAAGATAATACGCGACTTTTTATACTCATCAATGATTTACTTTCATCTGTTTCCAACGCGAGATCAAGGGATTTCGCAATTTAAATTCCACTAATTAATGTCAAAATCATTTCAGCTGACTTTAGGTAAATTATTCTACTCAAATGATGGGTCATATCGTTTCCTCTAGTATTTTCATCAATGTGGGTATAAGTAGTCCAGAAATAGACGCCTTTTTCAAAAATGTTCAATCGTTCAATCGTACAATCCGGTTTATTGAGTTAGTTTGTATTTGGGATTTTTCGTCTTTTCGCAGCGTCTATTTCGTCAGGCTTATATTTTTTCCAATATTTTATATTTCAATACAATTCTAAATACGTATAATTCTACGTGATTAAATACATTTCAATACAATTAAAATATCCATCGATTGTATGCTAAAAGGATTTAATGTAGCCCTCAACATCTTATGAGAACTTCACAATTTTTCAGCCATATGAACAACAATAATTTTCAATTCATGTTTCATCTTCTCGCATAGATTTTAGTCATGTGAATAACAGAGCATAGACTTTGAAAAAAAAAGCAATATCGTGGTTTATTAAATAAGACGGAGTAAAACAAGTTCCGAAAGAATTCGCTGAATTTAAAGGGAAGACTTTGAATACTGACTACTGTAAAAAAATTACATGCTCTTCGATCTTTTCTATGTTGTTAAACTGAAAATATTGTTTCGGACAAATTTAGTATTTTCATCGTGACCTAACAGAACAATCGATCTCTTCGATTAATACAAGCACAGTCTGCTATTCTCTAACTGACAGTGTTACTTTATATTGTAGCCTTAAATTAATCCTTCAATTATCTTTTTACAAGCGTTTAGAAAATTTCTTCACTCTTATTGATTAATCTTCTCATCAGCCTTATTATCCAGATTCTTTTAAATTTCCGCATAACAATATAATGAAATTTAAAACGAAAGACAAAGTGGTTTAAAATGTTTAATTCATAACATTTTTCAAGATTATTCTGCCTCATTAACCCATTAGAGCCTAAACAAACACTTTTCCAAGACTTATTTTAGCGACTCTGTTCGTAGTATACAATATTCTACATCAAAAAATTTAAATCAAACATTTCTTCATACAAAATTGTCTGAACTTTCGAAATCTGGAATAGAAATTGAAAAAAGAACTGCAAATTGAAGAGGTTATATTCACTTATTTAACGAAAAACGTGATTTTTTTATTCAATAAGTGAAGAAAACCTCTTCAATTCACAGTTTTTTTAAATTTTTCGATTTCGAATATTGTACTAAACAGAGGCGCTGCAATAAGTCTTGAAATATGTTCGTTCAAGCTTCAATAAGTTAAAAGTATCTTTGTTCTGGTAATTTTTTCTGTCTTTTCCTTCTTTGTAATCGCACTCTCAATCGTATTCTAGAATGACGGGTAGTTTAGATATGCCTATTATGCAGGCACTCTTATTCACAAATTTTATGAGATGTTCCTACAGTAATAGCACATCACATATATATTGCGTAAAACTTTCCGAAGTGTCTTGCAACTAGCGTTGCAAGTTCTGCGCAAGTTAGATACGAATAATATCAGGCATGGGCAGTTTCTAGATGATCCGATCTATTAGGCTACTCGGGTTTATCACTCAGGCAAAATATTCACCACAACTAAAATTCACCTATCGCTAGGTTATTCATCTAACAGTGCAGACCAATACACCTTTTCAAAATCGCTTACATTCGTATTTATTCTGTCATGATTACAATAACTTCTATGATTGTTTCTTGAAGCAATTATCAAGTCTCAAAAAGTTCATCTGACGGTGTATATATATATATATATATATATATAATCTAGTTGAAATTTGTATTTGCTTTTCTATAAAATTGCAATGGAATGGCTACTCAAATACAGTACACGCTTCGGAAGGAATCCATTCCCCGAGTAAAGTTTCCGTCGGCCTCAAAGTTTAAAAATCAAGATCCATCTTTTGTCGCCCGAAGCCGAAGCAGCTTTCGCAGATTAGCCTTGCGTAACACATCCTAAACGCGAAGCTCACTGTAGAGCTATGTCGCTCCACTTTCCACAAAAATCCCCCTCGCTTGCGCGAGCAAGTTCGAAAAGGGATCGGTCTTTCGGATTATTTCTGGTCCATAAAAATACATCACGTTCCTTCGGACAGTCTCGATCGTCTAACATCATAGATCCCCTATAGCCAATCGTTAAGAACTTATTCACAATTGACATTTAGAACGACGACGGTGACGACGACGAGAAGAAGACGATAGCCAACAACGACGCTTTATTTGCTCTGCACATCGAAACGTGGAAAAGCGCATACTCGAGCGGTGAACGTGTCATGACAATTTCGTCCGCTGGTACAATGTTGTTTCTCAGCACCTCAAACTTAAAGTAGGTGACAGGCTGAACCGTGCATCACCTCCTGGACAAACATTGGTGTGCTGGCGCTCAGCCCACCATCCGATTGCTCTTGGTATTTGTAGTCGTAATCTTGATACTTGTCGTAACCGCAGTCCAGATACCCGCTCTGAAAAATGTTGGAAGCTAATTAGAAGCAGACCTTCGTTTGTTTATCCCTGCAAACGGCATCTCGAAAACCTATTAGAAACCATCTCTATAGTTATCACCCGACCATTTTAACCTATTGTAAATCTCAATTAAAAAAAAATTGGCTACACGTGCAGTCAATTTGGCACGATTTCATAATCACTTGTTATAGACTCTATACGCATATAGGGACAATCAAATTGGCATTGAAATAAACTCTCAATCATGTTTCCATTTATATTTATACAAAACTTTTGACATTCAACTCAAAAATACGTATCTAAATCGTCGTAACATGTCAAAAAAACACAATATTTATTTCTTAAATATTCAACCATTTTAATCAGTCTTTTGATTCATAATCGCATATTGAGATCGATTAAGGTGGCTTCAGCGTTAGGTGCCGTACCAATGTGGGGCCCTACTGGGGGTGCCTGAATTATTTTTCAAAATTCTCCCAATCCTATCGTTTTAAAGTAGATCAATCTTATCCTAAACTTCTTATGAATGCTTGAAAAGGAAAAATAAATTGTAACAAAGTCAAGATCTGCTCGTAAACACTTGTCAAATTCATCAAAATCCACTTTTTTCAATTTTACGATCTTATTTCGATGGCGACATACGATTTTCGCGAGCATATTATAATCTACTGATAAATACCTATTATTTAAAATTTTTTCAGAAATTTCTATAATTCTATATTTAATTGAGAAGGGATTAATCGATTTTCGCCATAAGAGCCCATGTAAAAAATGTCATTATTATTATGGAAAATCATCATGGCCATGGTGACCCATGATTTTCTTTGGCGCAATTGAAAGTTGATTGTGCTAGGTACATTCTGTGAAAGTTTCAACTCATTCTATAATTATATAAGAACTCGCTGAAGCCACCTTAATGGATCAAAATGGATAATTCAACGGTGTTGAACTTCAAAGTGTTCTAAAAACGGCTGGTTGGAGTGAAAAATGACCGGTACTCTAACGCCTATAGGATTAATCATCTTGTTTCGATACTAAAAGGTGATCTGGGCGTCTCTATGTGCCGAAATAGGCAACACCAAGATTCGTGCCGAATTGGCTACTGCTACTTCAGTTGGAAATAAGCGATGATCAGTCAAACGAAGTGAAATCGATGGATTTCGCCCGATTGCCGTTGGCTGTTATGTCAATAGTGATCAAGGAATGTAGTCATCCATACCTGACAATCGAGGCATCTGCAGTTATCACTCATTTTACAGGTGATCCCCCACTCTTTGGCCATAGCTTTGTAGAACTCCTTGCTTGATTTGTAATTGACCATGGCGGGCAGTATTTCCTGACCCTGTCTCGGTGGTAGCATGACTGTTTTTTTACGAGCTGATTTTCTTTCACCGGAGGTTTCTCCGATCGATCCACCTTCTGCCATTGTCTTCGCAAGTTTGGTCTGAGAAAGAGCGCCGTGAATGTCAGTGTTGATTCAAAAGAATTCCGTGTCGAATTTTGTACCCGAAATTTCTTTCGCAATTTTAACCCCAGTAGGTCACACTCAAACTCCTCGTACTTACCTCATCTATTCCGATTTTGTTAATTATTTACAATTAATTTTGGTCAGAAAAACTAAGAGAGCTTCTTCAGCAACTCTTAAACAGTACATATATCTTTGTTTAGATATTTAAAAATGCAAGATATCATTTTTTCGGCGTGAATTTCACCTCAATGTTACCGTAAGGCGATTCTATGATAGTGTGACCTAATAGGGTAAATGGATACAAATTCGATGTATGGTGAAAATTCAGATTATGAAAACGAAGTGAATGTACTTGATGATCTGAGAATGATAGATGAAATTTGATAAGATATACTGAATACATTTATATAAATGCAATTACTTCCTTTGAAACATTTCGGAAAATAATTTCTTAAAGGAAAACATTTTTTAATTTTTCGCTCGAAGGAAGTATGATTCATAACAAAGACAGTTGCATCAATTATCCATGTATTTATTTATCTATACGCGTAAATTTTACAAAAAATGGGCATTGCAACTAGCAGCGTTTTGTGGTAGCATTACCTTAATATCTTATCTAAAATTTGTTTTTCCTTGTAATATGTCATGATTTCGTGAGCCGATATTCAACTTTTTTCCAAATTTTGCCTTCTATTCATCATGTTTAATTTTTTTATTTCTTAGAATTCTATTTCAAACGGAAATAGTACAATTGATATCCACGACTCAATACAAAAACATGCAAATATACTCGATGAATTAAGAAGCTATTATAGAGGTTTTATTGTATATAAACTAAATGTGGCTTGTAATCACAGAAGATTCTTATAAAGACGGAAGATTTACTCAAGAAGTAAAAAAAAACTGACAATAGTATCTCGTCAAGTATTTATGCTTCTACAAAAGGAGTACTAAGAAATTTGATCGAACAGATTGTGTGAACAAATGAAATTGCAAACTAATGCATTGTGGTAATGCAATTCATCTAATATTAAAATACTGTACTGGTATTGACAATTTGTATGTTTAATTGCAAGGGAATAAAAAACAAAAAAGAAAATTGGGTGTACGACAGAAAACAATATGAAGAAAATACAACATCACCGTTCTTGATTCAAACCAAAACAAGAACATCAGGGAGATGGAACGTATTCTATTTTTAGTGCAAAATGATGTAACCAATCATTCGAGCTATCCCAGAGTCTGTGATTGACAAACGGTTTAACTAGTTTCAGCTCTCAGAGTTCGAGGCACAGTACGAAAAATTAATAAGAAAAATAAAAATTAATAAATAAAAGAATCGTAATACGATATGTATACTGTGACATTAAATAATGATTTCCAATTTATTTTTATGTTATACAGCCTGATAAGGATAACTTCGGTTTTAAAAACTGCTAAAACTGTGTCAACTATTTTTAGGTTTTCTAATTCGCCAATTCAATCGCCTCACATAATTTGAACAATTACCTGGCAAGGAAATATTGTTCATACTAATCATATAATACATAGATTTTGAAGAAAGTTATTTTGTGCAAGTGAAAAAATTAGATATTTTTCAGGATAAAATATTATACGCGGCTTTTCCAAGATAATTTTCTCGCTACCAATGGCCTTCCTTTCCAGCTGATAATGAAATGAATCCAAAGTTCAACCTCGTGAGCGTAAAAGTGCTCACTTTCCTCGAATCGAATAAAATTATAAGATAAAATCGCGTCGTAACCATTTTATACAGCTAGGCTAAGACAAATAGAATAGCGCCAGGACTACAAACTCTATTTATTTTCCAAAGAATATTACTACTCGTAGATGCTCCCTAACTATGAACTATTTTTGTCATGTAAAATAATTGAATTTCAATCTCTTCAGTGAACTTATAAGCTAAAACTGCAAGAAGCATAATAACTAATTTAATTGAATCTAGATAGAATTCTACGAGAGTCTGAAACACCAAGAAGAGGATATCAAGTACTCAAGTACGGGATTCACTCGAAATTGTTTTCAGAATACCCAAATGAGAAAAATCTACAGCGACGATGCCTGACGATCTTTCGTGTTTGGTCTATACCAAATGTGTGAAGGGTTTCGAATGAAATTTTCGCGAAACGCGACTGGCCTCCTGCCCTTCCTCGTGCACATGCGCATGCAATGAAAATGGTATGAGATGATGATGGGCGATGACCTTTAGCGCACGTACTTCCTCGAGGACCCGCTCGTAGGAGGGCGGCGGCGAGGAGGCGGGCATGGTGGAATCGGTGTTGGCGCTGACCATACTGCTCGCGTCCGCCGTCATCATCATCATCTGGGCGCTGGCGACGCTCTCCGAGCTGCCCAGCCCCAGCTGATTCAGCTCGGCGTACTGCGACGACTCGGGCGCCGCGGCCTCCTCCACCTCGACGCTGCTGTCCCGCGAGCACTGGCCCTCCTCGCTGCTCCGTGACTTCGAGCTCTTGAAGAAGCGCAGCTTGAACGGCGCCATGATCTCTCGGCCGCGTCTACCTGTCCAACACACAAGTCTCATTGATCGATATTATATATAGCCGGCGACGAGTTTTCTACTGTTGTCTGCAGTATCGGATATAGGATGTTGACTGCCGTGACACGATACAAGCCATCCAGGATAATTTATGCCCGCATACAATTCATTCTTCAAATGGCGCTCGCACCATTTAAAATATTTATTTCCATGAGTTGCATGGGTAGTGGTTCTGTACGAAAGTGGTGTCTATTTGATCTCACTTAATTACGAATTGCGTGGAGTAAAAATTGAGGAATCGAGCAAGGCTTGGTAAAAGAAAATCTCGCAATTGTTAGCAATGTACTCCAGTTAAGGGAATGATTCGATTGATTATCTGCATTACATGAACTCGTATTTCTCCATGATTGACGATCATCTTATGACAGTTCTCGAATGAGACCTTGAATGTTCGTATAATGAACACTATAATACCCAAGAGAAATTTCAAAATGGATAATTTGATAAACAAGTGGAACTCCAAAATAACTTCCATGTTACGATAACAGTAATAACGTTTATTACAAACCACACTAGATGGAGATGAGACCATATGCATACAAAACTGATTGTAAAGCTCACAAAATTGTGTAATTGAATTACACGCATCTCTAAAATTATTCACACCTGACATATTTGTGAAAAATCAAACAGCTTGATTGTTCAGTGCAATTAAAAGGGGTTATTGTTGTACCTTCAGAATAATTAAAATAGTAATTTAAATTCTAATCATCACTTATTGAAATTCGTATTTTGTTAGCAACGTATTCATAGTAATATATTCATATATGTACTAGAACAGTCACAGATTTATAGTAACAGAAAAATAAAATTCTGGCTAATAACGGATTTCTCCGTAATCAACATTTTCAAATTTCTCATAGTCACCTGTCCCAGTTCGCAGATTTATCGAATCATTCATTATAAAAAGTGGTGGTAAGATAAGCGAAATTCGCGAACATATTCAAACATACTTCTCAATCAGCTGAATACAAGAAATTTCGAACTATATATACTCATTGTTCAGAAATATTATCGCATCTGCGTTTATTATGGCCAATCAATGTGCAAAGGACTAAATAGATGTTTATAATGTCCATCATTTGAATATGTGCTAGATGTTCTTTCATAAAGCCGCAACTTACTTTAGCATGAACCTAAACTTTCAATATTACGTTCGATTAATTGGAACTAGAGATTAGAGAAAATCGACATTTCGTCTCGAAATTACAGTAATAATGCAGCGTTTTGAATAATTTGCAGCTCTGCGTACGTCGCAACTTGATTGGTCCAATACGAATTGATTCAATCAAAATGACGAAAAAGTAATGAGACACACGAGGCTCGCAACCGTATTTCCATTGATTCGTAGTTTTTAGTCTTTCAAGTCCAAGGCAAACCTCCTCGCTGACACGAATGCACATGACAATATTGGCATACATTTTCGTGCTTGTTTATCATTTGCGAATCGTAAGTATCAGTCGCGGTAGCAAGGGCGGTATCTGTCTTTCCTCTCGTTCTTTTTGCACAATGACCCAGTGACCGAGTTGCGATGATGTTGCGTTCGCAACGTGTCACCGGATCGGTCACGACGGATTCTCTTTCCGTTTTCTCCTCTCTATATAGCAAAATTATCCGCTCAGCTGCCGCGCCCGGCAAGGGGAAAAGATGTAAATGTGTGCGCGCGCGACCGATGTGCGCCACAGAGCGGACAGCTCGGCGTCCGCGTGCACATCCGCAATTGATAGGTAAAACGTAATTACGGTGTTATGCAATATGCTTGCGTCGATTCGATGTCTTTAATTGTAGTGGAGATGGGTAACACCGTATATTATACGACTGATCATCAGACACGTCGAAATGAAAACATCGATCGTTATCGCGATTATTTTGATGGTGGGCTTATTTCTTGCACCTCTGGCAGTATGCAAAATGAGCGGCATTAATTGAAACTGACATTATATAATACTTCCTAATGGTCTGGTTCACTTCTTACTAACATAGAAAATGAACACGAGATTATGTCAAGAAACCATCAATGGCACCCATTTCATGAGCAGATGAATAAACATCCAAGGAAAAATGTATTTATTTATTGTTAAGGTCCTAGGACAATGAAACAATCGAGTCGCATGTTTTCTATGTAACTCTGATCTCATTTGGTCTGAAATGAAATTCTCGCTTCAATATTAGGAATGTTTAGTGCTATCATAGTCACTTAATACAAGAGTTTTTTCTATTAGCATATTTTCTTCGAATTGGAATATAAATTAACTACTTATCTCCTGGAAGAGCTTTAAAAATACGCGGTTAAAGTTCACGCATTTACATGAAAAAAGCCCGGGTTAATATTAACGTAGAAATTGGCTGGGTTCAAGCACACGTATGCTCAATGCAATAGAGTAGACTTTCATCTCAATTGTTATTTTTGTCGGAGAGATTGGTTGTCAGTCGAAATAATGAATCTCAATCTTTATTATGGATTAACAGTTTAGGATGGAGATGGAAAGATGTAACATAGCCTTAGATAGAGAGAAAAATAGGAGCTGAATCTTTGATGCCGTTCAAAGCAAAACAACAAATCTTAAGTACAATTAGCCTAAATAGATGGAAATTTCGGGGTCAGTCATTCCTCGACTATTTCGAAGTTCTTCTCTTAATCGATATTTTTTGCAATCTGACTTCTTTTCAAGTTTTCATTGCGGGCTTTTAATGGGACAACAATATTTCAAGATTTCTGACCATCATGAAATCACAAATACAAATAATTGAGTAATGCGTGATAGAGTTTATTATATTGATCAGAAGAATACAAATTTCTATTGTCTGTAGAAGGAATCTAAAGATAAAAGCCAGAAACATTGACGAAATAAACATAGTGATTTGAGAAATAAAGTGTAACGAAACTCTACTCCGAAATAACTCATGAATAATTTGAAAATGAGCGTAAAATAATCCATCCTGGTTAAAAACTGTAATGTATCACTTTTCAAACTGGAAATTTGCGGTGCTTTTGATGAAGCACAGGAGGTTGCTTTCGTAACACTTGAACAGAATTACTGGTACCGTGGAAGAGTACGCATGAGGATTGTCAGATATTTCAAACAATCTAATTATCTCAATGGAATTACAGATAAAGGTCTTGTGGCCGGATACCTATACAATGTGAGGATTATTTTTTTTTTGAGTGAAAATTGATGCCCTGATTTTTCCTCACGAAACAGTTAATTTTTTTGCTCGGCAGCATCTCGACGCCTGACGTTAGATCATGTACGAGCGACTGCTTACTACAGCTAATTAGTATGCCAGAAGCATGTAGTTAGAATTGTACAGTTCTTCACGACCGCCGCAGGCTTCGCTTTTAACTATCAAGGCTAAAAGGAAGAAATATCGCGCATCTAAAGATTACGAATCATCATTTGACTAAATAGTCAGTTTCTATGAGAGTGGCGCCTGTGATTAGGCGAGGCAATCTTCTCGAGAATTCTTATTTGTTTGAGCTCCACGGGATAATAATCATCGGATTCTCAGAGTATTGTTATGTTTATGTGTATGAATAACTCGACTGATTATTAATCAATAGCTATACATTGGAAAAATTCATTTTGAGGATACAAAATCTCTTCTCACCTGTAACTCTTCAGGGTTTTGATATGGATATTTCATGTTTCAAGCGAGAAGAAATTTGGCTATCAATATTCCATATCAAGTAATGAATCATTACGAATAATCGGAATAGCCCATAATATGAATCGTTGATAGATTATTTTTATTATAATGATCAAACATTCCAAAAATCGAATGGACTTATGAATAATTGAAGTCATAATAATGGAAGTGATACTGTCACTAAAGAATATTATATTAATTAGAGACACAAACTCCTTAATAACATAACTGTATGCATAATTTGATTGGATTATACCAGTTTTCACACCAGTTTTTGGGAGTCATTCTCTGGATTTTCCTAGTAATTAAGACATTATATTGGATTTTCCACCGGTAATAAGTAATTTTTCGACAAACTCAGACTAGGCCAAAAAATGCCTAGTGACATACCATTCGATTCCATGGCATTTCACTGTTTCAATCCGATTTCCATTCCATCTATACCCTTTTAACCAATTGTTTTGATAAGTCTTCGTTTCCTTTTTCGAGTATACCGAATAATATCCACCATTTTCAATGATTGATTTTGCTCAAGTCAAATGATCGAAGAAGATGACTTTCTGAAAATGCTATTTTTTATCGTATTGAAGTAGTATAGGAATTAATTGCATCTTAATTTATTTTGAAGGTCTGATACAGGCAAACTATTTACTACAAACAACGTTAGGAAAACTCGCTTTGAGGACAACGTAGTATCAATGTAGATGCAACTGCATGTGTTATTTGAGTCGCTTACTCAAATTATTGTCAGACACAGAAACCCAAAATTATGATTATAAATTATGGCCTTACGTACATGACAATAATTTGAATAAGGATAACAGCAATTTCTTTTTCAAGAAAGTTGAAGTTACTATAGATATCTATAATAGTTTCAACTTTCCAATAAATTTTATCATCGCAATGATGTCAAAAATAATTGATTCGACAATGAACAGACTAGTATAAATTTCCGCCCGAATTTTGGTGAAAGCACCAGTAGTATTTCTCAAAGTACTTGGACAACCTTACAGTCAGTCGAAATGACTCCAAAGCTCTTATTCTTTTTCTTGTGCTGCATCGTGCTGAGTGAGTATTCTATTCTTATTTCTCAAATTTTCAGAGCATCAATAATTAAATATCTAAAATGAACTTCGTGCTCCGGCTCAAGTTTTTCCTTGATACGCTTTAAATTAATTTTAAAATGCATTTATTAGGTGTAATTGTCCTCTTTAGAGTCAAACTCAATCGAAATTTGCTTTCTAAAGTAAGTATACCCAATATGTGCCACCCTCTGTATGCCATACTCACGTCTAGCGCAGCGCCGCGGTACAGAATCGTCTCGGAAATACAGAATACTGAGGAAAGAAAACATCTTAACCGGTCTCGAACGCTTACACCAACTTGACACAGCTCACTTTATTCATTTTTCAATTAATTCTGATTTTTCGTCTAATTTTCCTTGAGAGAGTGCAAATTATTGGCATCCCATCTACATCACTTAAAATTTTTTTTTCGTCAAGTTCGTTTTTCGTTTCTTTTGTCACATGTACCCAACATGCGCCATTCCTTATATCATGGATTATTGATTTTCCTCTCGACTTTACGCGTCTAATGACGCAAACAGAACATTTTTTGAAAATCCCATTATTCATCACAGAAAACTCGAAGCCAGATGCAACTTGGCTAAATTTGAAGGAATTTAATAGACCTTCCTAGATCCTACCGGATATGATTCCTACCAAAGAACTACGAAAAGAGACCAGATGAAAAAAGTATTCTCTGGGTGCACATATTGTATACACTCAAATATTTTTTCTGAAAATATTTTTCTATTTCAAAGTTTTATATTTCGGCGTAGAAAAGTCCAAATTGAATACGGCTTGGCTCATTCCGAAGGTATTAAGTATACCTTTCATTTGTTTCCAGCCACTTTGAAAAATTTACCTTCGTAGTTATCTTTCTCATTTAGGTAGCGCATATTGGTACAAAGATACATACACTCACACATCATACATACACTCACGTTTCTCGTTGTTCCCAGAGGAATTGGGCCTCAGTCAGAATTTCTGCTACTTTCAAACAGAATCTTCTTGAGAGAAGACTTTTCTTCTTCAATCAACAATATATTATGATTGAAAGTAGCAAAAATTCTGACTGAGGCCCAATTTCTCTGGGAACAACAAGAAACATTTGTGAGTGTAATATAATGTGTATCTTATATTATGTAACTACTATATTATATGGAATAATTTGAAAAACAAAAACAAAGCTTTCTCTGTGAGAAAGCAAAACAGTATAGAAAACGTCTACTTATGGTTACTGAATTTCCTCTGAGTTCGATTCCTGTCAAATGTCTATACATCATATTATTTTGGGATAAAAAACTAACGCACCAATTGGATACAATATTTTATATTACGACTGCTTGTTCAAAGGACATTTAAAATATGCGCTAGTGCGTGAAATTGTATTCACATTACAATTTGATAGGAAACATCGAATGCATACCTTTGAAAAATAAAAATAATTTTCCTAGTGGATTTTATTCAAAATTAATAATTTTCTATATACACAAATTTGAAGTGGTACATATTTATTTATCGCTTTATGGGTTGAATTCATTTATGTTACAGTGAGTCTTGCTGTTGGCCAACAGATGGCCTCCGCTGAAGATTGTAAAGGGCAATGTCCAGTTAATTGTAAGAATATGTTCGGAGATCAGATGAAACCGAAATGCAACGATAAGAATGTATGCACTTGCGTCAGTGGTTAATACAATAGTTATACAATAGAAAATATACATGAGCTCTTGTATTCTTTCACATTAATTGTTAATTCATATCAACGATCACAAGATAATCGTTTGAATATGGAAAAATTCTAATAATAAATTATCCTGCAATTTAAGTACTTTATCGAATCATTTCAGAAAACCTCACCCACTACCAAACCTTTTTCATAAATTGATTTTGTTTACAAAGAAAATAGAGCTATCCAGTCTTTTTAAAAATTATAACCATGGAAAGGTATCTAATCGTCAACGTATATGGAGATTATTATTGGGAATATTCGATCCAAGTTCCATTGCTTTCACAAAGAGAAAGCTTTGTGACGGGGTTACAATCGAACTTCCGAATCGATCGGGATCGATCTTCGGGATCTTTATTTTAGCAATCTATATATGGGTTGAAAAACATGTTCATTTATAGTATTTTTGAGGTCACACGACACAGTATCTCTGTATTTCCTATAGCAATTGTTGTCGATGTACCTATCAACCGATGCTAAATAGTTTGAAAAATCAATTCTAGGTCCATTTGTCAGTGATGAGACACATAATTCTCTACGTAGCAACTGTTATTCACGTAAATCTGTGAGTCCGAATACACATGAGGATCGACGAGATATTCCCCGTAGCAATCATTGTTCACAGTTCTAGTAACCGTTGCTACCAGAAAGAAAAATCAGTCTGAAGTCCATTTATCGATGGTGAACGATACGATAACTTCGTTTCTCCTTTATAGCAACCATTATTTACGTCCCTAGTAACCATTACTAAGAAAATGAAATATCGACTAAGAATTGATTTACAGTAGTTGTGAGGTCACATGATAAAGTATCTTTGTATGTATCTTCCATATCAATTGATGTTGATATTCTAACTACCGGTGCTAAGGGAATGAAAATTGTGTTGAAGTTTATTTCTAATTCTGTTGAAGGCGAAGTACACAGAATCTTTCTATTTTCAATAGCAACTACAGCTTTCACGAGACGAGACAATATTTTAGGCGATCTTGACTTGGTCTTGAAGAATCTTGATTTGTCTCATATCGATCTCGGTCCTGGTCTTGGTCTCATATTAAACCAAGACTCTTGACAAAACTCTTGGTCATGAAAAATTTATAATCTTTATGATGAAGATTTTAATTATACAAAAAATTTCAAGTATAAAAATGAAGAATGGATTTAATGCAAATATATTACAGTTGCGTTGTCTGATATTTCGAATATGGCGCGATGAACTAGAAAACCAGACTGAACGGAAACTACCGATGATGAATCTATGGTACGTGCTTTGTTTATAGATACCTTATAATATTTGTCTACCATCACACATTGCAGATTTTCATGTCATATACTTACTACCCTTCCGTGGGTTCAGTTGAGTTTTCATCTACAAAAACAACATTTTTAAACTTGCTCAGAAATTATTAATCAAATCACTAAAACATTTTTCTCGAGATCTCGAATCGAGAGTCTTGGAATCTCGTACTATTTGTAAGAAAAGTGTTGTTTCGTCTCGAAATATTTTTGAAAATCTCGTCTCGCGAAAGTCCTAATAGCGACTGTTGTTGAATACCCATAGTAACCATTGTCTATATTCCTATCAATTATTGCTACGGAGCTACGGTTAATTGGTTTGAGGTTCATCTGCAGTCGATGGTGGAGTCATCTCTCATTAGTATTATCATTTTTTTTTATGGTATACGTGATCATAAACGCTCATTTTACGCATCGATTTTCGTGCCTTAAATGCGATTTTACGCACCAGTGTTTTTGCCCAATTATTATAGCACTAGTACGTAAAATCGGATTTTACACACTCTAATCGATGCGTAAAATTCGCGTTTGATCACTATGCCATAAAATATTGTATGCAACTCGTGAAATACGATTCCACGCACTCGTGTGACCATCTAGCCCTTGTTCGCCGGCTCCGCCGACGACTCGTGCCAGCTTGTCACACTGGAGCGTAAAATCGCATTTAACGCACTAGTTGCATAAGATACTAGTATGCAACTCGTGAAATACGATTCCATGCACTCGTGTGACCATCTAGCCCTCGTTCGCCGGCTTCGCCGCAACTTGTGCCAGCTTGTCACACTGGTGCGTAAAATCGCATTTAACGCACTAGTTGCATAAGATAGTATTACGCTATGCATCTCTCAAAAGACATACTTTAATGAAATTAGCATAGAATTTTTCGTCATCTAAGAATTGGGAAAGCTGCGAATAATGAATTTTGAAGTTCTAATAATTAAATCTCAATTTTAGAAGCTAAATAAAACATGAATATATATGTTTTTAAAATTGACATATCGAGTTGAATTGGACAGTACGTTAGAATGCTGAGCGTGGTTTGATTGTTTGCTGGAATATTCAGTCGTAAAATTTGAATGAATTTAGGTAAATGATTTTCTTTTTATGAAATGTATGAATAAACAATTTGAAGTAGAATAACAGTCAGTCGACAGTATCACATGATTCTTTTGAAAAAAATAATTACTTGATTTCCACACCGATAAAATATACCTTGGAAAGATAATCGTGGATGCAATGGGCAGATAGAATATGAAAAGTTATATCATCAAAATATCGCCCGAGTAAGTCGCACGAAGCGCGCATAGGCGTAATATTTAATATCTGATTTGCAAAATATCATAATCTAGATTGAACCATTCGATCATCCCCCCAGTGGAACCCCGGACAACTTCCTGACAACCGGGCAGCTAATTCAGCCTCGAATAAGACACAAGTCGGTTGGAATTGGTTCTCTTGGCTCAGTGCGTCAAAACACCAGATCCCGCATCCCAGCGGCGAATCTCGAGCTCACTTTTCGAGAAAAAAGTGTCGGAGAGGACAAAGTGGACTCGCTTGGCGGCCCAGTGCGGCTCATGTCAGTGCACCAGTGTACGTGTCCTGGGCGCTACGCTGCAAGCCATGCCTGCCCCACCCCTTTCCCCTCGCCCCGCGCGCACAGCTGCCCCAGTTTTGCTCGGCTCATTTCTCGACCCCGCGATGTCGATTTCCCGGCCGTTTTAGTGCTCATGCACATTCATTGAGCCCTCGTACGTTGTTTTTACACCCGAATGGCTTCCTACTACAGCCGGAAAAAGGTAGAATTGTCATGACGTGGTCATGCATGCCATCGTTTTGTTTGATAATTGGAACCCAAGGTGGATGTTACTATCGAAATATAATCACCGGTACCATTAACATATTTTTGTTAGATGGTTACCATAGTAACTGTCTTAGGGTGCGAAAATGAACTTCAACCTTCTACAAGAGCAAAAAAGTGTACTTCAATGTCTACTTCGATGAAAAGTCGATTTTTATGCCGGGCAGGTACAATGATAACCACACCGTAATACATCACCAAGTCTAGCTTTTAGCGTTGTCAGCCTTGTTTTGCGTTGCTATTAATGCAACTCCCTTTAAGGATGTTCTGACGACACTGCAGTCATTTTCAAAAGCTGGTAAATCAGTAAAATGTATTTAGAGAACTGAGCTGCAACAGATGTTTCTGTATTTGATATGAATAACCGTATTCATACACTGAGAAAAAAAAATCGATTGTAACAACAGACTTTTTCTGTTGGCAGCGAGCAACCGAATTAATACTGTTAAATCAAATCGGAAATTAAACTGTTCAATTCCCAAATACTTATTGTGTTGAACTAAACTGTCTTCATGTGTTCAAGTAATTATTTTATATGTTCAAGTGATCGCATCATTGCATCATATGAAATGTAAAAATTCTATTTTTATTATTCATATATGAGAGTTGAAAAATGATAGTCGCGCACGGTTGTTTACTCTCTCTCTCTCTCTCTCTCTCTCTCTCTCTCTCTCTCTCTCTCTCTCTCTCTCTCTCTCTCTCTCTCTCTCTCTCTCTCTCTCTCTCTCTCTCTCTCTCTCTCTCTCTCTCTCTCTCTCTCTCTCTCTCTCTCTCTCTCTCTCTCTCTCTCTCTCTCTCTCTCTCTCTCTCTCTCTCTCTCTCTCTCTCTCTCTCTCTCTCTCTCTCTCTCTCTCTCTCTCTCTCTCTCTCTCTCTCTCTCTCTCTCTCTCTCTCTCTCTCTCTCTCTCTCTCTCTCTCTCTCTCTCTCTCTCTCTCTCTCTCTCTCTCTCTCTCTCTCTCTCTCTCTCTCTCTCTCTCTCTCTCTCTCTCTCTCTCTCTCTCTCTCTCTCTCTCTCTCTCTCTCTCTCTCTCTCTCTCTCTCTCTCTCTCTCTCTCTCTCTCTCTCTCTCTCTCAACAAGGTCAACAGTGACTTGCGCCGTCTGAGTGAGTGGGCCGTTAAAAATGGTCTCGCAATAAATCCTGCTAAGACACAGGCAATCTGGCTGGGCTCCCCAGGATATATAAAGCAGGTCCGTGAGGCAGTCGTCCCCCCACTCATGATAGGCGGGCGTGAAGTCAACTACTGTGGCTCAGTGAAACTCCTCGGGTTGACCATCGATAGCACCCTTTCCTGGTCCCAGTATTGCGCCACGACGGCAAAAAAGAGCTTCGCGGCCCTGTCACGGCTCTGGAAATGTGCCGACGCCATTCCTTACAGGACGAGACTCCTGCTCGTCAAGGCTTTGGTGTTTCCGTACCTGGACTACTGTGTCGGCGTGTTGCTCGATCTCTCCAAGGAGCTGACCCTGAAACTACATCGCTGCAAGAATGCCGCCCTGAGGTTCGCGACCGGTACTAGAAGATTTGAACACATAACACCGGTCTACAGTAGGCTTAGGATACTACCGTTTGCAGGACGTCGGGACTATCTATGCATTTGTCTATTGGCCAAAATTCTCCGCTTCCGAGAGCCGCCGGACATTGCGGACAAAATCACGTTTCGACCCCTCGACAAATACGGATCAAAAAGATGCTCTGCGTTTGAAATTCTTCTTCCTGCAGCCCGGACTAACTATTATGGCGGGTCATTCGTGTTGGGAGCTGTTAGGCTGTGGAACGCTCTGCCACATGAGCTGCGAGCGCAATACTGCTCACCTAGTTTTAAGAGCGCGCTCGAGACGTACCTTGTACAGACTGGGTTCGGCCTGCAGTAGAGTAAAATAGACTGAGTTTCGTACCACTACTGTATGTCCTATTCCCTATTTGTTAATCGATTTTTTACTATTTTTAATTTATTTTTATTCGTATTGTTCATTTTTATGCTATTTCTATTTTTATTTTTTATTTTTTTATATATATATTTTTTTTTTTTTGCTTTAACCAACCTGATCTCGTGCGAAGACACTGGGACATTGCGTGTCCATGTAAGTGCCTAACACACCATATGTACCTTTATGTATCACCTAACTTGCTGTGACTATAAAGGACCTTGAGTCCTTAGTCCAAATAAATATCTATCTATCTATCTATCTCTCTCTCTCTCTCTCTCTCTCGGATTCCGGCGAATGTATGTATAGCTTCAATTTATACTAGTAGATGCCGCACGACCATAGTGTCGCCATGAAAAAATTTTTCTAACACTCTTATTTTACTTTTTCGTAAACTATCAATCTTCATTTCATTTTTGAAATGGAATTGTGTTGTTTTGTTAATTAATAATACGTATTAAATTATATTTATACTTATATTTAATCAACGTGAGCCTATATGACGATACTCGCAAGTGGTGAGGATCGGTCATGTTTTGTATATAAGACCGAATTTGGGTATACGTAGGCATATAATTGTATGCGAGCGTCTTTACCGATCGGTAAAATAGTTAGTTGTATCATGCGAGCGAATAAGTAGTGTATTTTCACGATTATATCCGATATGTAACATGTATGATTTGATATTTATCTAAGCATTCTGCGGAATTACTTCATTAACGTAAAGCTGTTGAACTGTAACTACTGATTTACTGAGAAAGAACTGTTTATTTTGATTTTAATTGGGTGTCTACGATTAAAACGAGAAATATTTGCGGTTGCTTCAACCGTATCGCCACCTGTCAAATTTACGGACTGAGTCTGTTGAATTGACGGACTGGTTCTGTTGTATCGACAGTACTTGAATTCGTTGATTTCCGTTAGTTCAACGGATCGACTGTTATTATAACCTCACTTTCTGTCAAATCAACGGACTCAGGTCTGTTGCTCGCATTCAACAGAAGACTCTGTTGAATGAACAGAGTATCTGTTTATACCGACTGGATTTTTTTTTCAGTGTAGCTATATGAAGGATTTCAAGCAGTGTAAGATCACATTTGAGCTCGTTTTCATAAACGCGTCTTAAATTCTTGAACCTGATTATTCTTCAAGTTATGACTTGTCCTTCACTAGGAAAATGAAAAACCATTGATAATTTGTTCCTCGGTCAACCTAGGCAAATCATCTATGCATATATCCAGACATTGGATATTATTCTCTCGTTTGCGGAAGTTTCCTGAGATTCTCACTATTTTTTCCATACTTTTCATACAGATTAGAACAGGAAGATACTAGAATTTCACAAAACTTCATAAGAGTGCATGTAAGTCGGAGTGCTCATATCTTTCTAACCAGCCAACCAGACATTCTCAAATATTGGGTACAACTTTTAAATCATAAAATATGCTTTTGAAAAAAGTATTTTTCACTATTTTCATTTACAGCCAAAACATCTTTGATAATTCTTAATGTGCAACGCCCAAAAATTGGATCAAAAGCATATTCTCTACACTTAACAGAAGAAGGTTTCACCTATATGAGTGACCAATTACAATAAAACTTAAGTGAGACTGATTTATGAAGATTGAGAACTGATTTGTTGAGAATTAACGAGATTTTTCTCATAACGACCAATATTCCATTTCCCTAGTAACAGCCAATAAACCAAAAAGCTTTGCATGAAAAACGGTTATCTTATAAAAATGATAATTCTGTGTCTTTTGCCACCGACAAATAGACCTGAGACTAATTTTTGTAAACTACTTAGCAATGGTTGCTAGTAACAACAATAATCAGTGCTGTGTAAAATACAAAAATACTATGTCGTATGACCTCAAATGTACTGTGATCGAACTCCAACTCGACATTCCATTTCCATAGCAACGATTGCAAGCGATATAAACAACGGATTTTGCTGAACAACGAATTCGGGCTACAGTTTTTCACGGCGGACCTTAATGCAAGATTTCAAAACGATAGCACGATATCATCGGAAGATATCGCACGCCAAAATAAAGTGTACACACGTCATACGTACACACATGCATTTTTAGAGTTCCATCTTTTTCGATCCGTAGATTGAGAAAATCGAGGTAGAGAAGTCTGATTGGGAAGTTTGATTTTTACCCCGCCACATAGCTTTCTCTTTGAGAAAACGAAAACGGTAAAATCGAAAAGTGAAATTTAAAACTGTTGTGAAAGAGTGATTTTATAAGCTAAGTCAGCTAGGAAGGGGCCGAAATTTGTCTTTTTGATACTCCCAACTAACCCAAGGGGACTGGTCCCCTGAGAACACCACTCTCTTAAATTCTTACAGTGAAAAACTACTGCAATGCAGTGAAAAATCATTGTAAAAAGGTAAACGAAAAATTCACTAGATTAAAGTGAATTTCTTATGTAACTAAAGTGAATTTCTACATCACAATTTGCAGTAAGTATGGTGTGAAGTGAATTTCTTCTTTACTTACTGTGAATTTTATGTCAAAATGTTTTTCTTAGAAACTCATGGAACTAAAGTGAAAATTCACTCTAATTGCATCAGAAATTCACTGAAATCCAGTGAATTTTGCGTTCACCTTTTTACAGTGATTTTTCACTGCAATGCAGTGGTTTTTCATTGTAAGTATTTAAGAGAGCAAAAATACGAAATCTGAGAAATGTACCAAATTGGCTGCAGTATCAATTATACTATGTTTCTCGTGAAATATGAGTGTACCCAATATAGCCCTTTATGAGATTATGAATCGAGAGTCTAAGTAACATGGATCAATATTTGAGAAGTGAACGTAAAGTTGTATAGACACGTAATAATTTAGATACGTTTTATTTGGTTAGATGTCGAAAGCTTTCGAATAATAATGATCAATTGAAATTATATAAGGCTCAAGTGAATTTTCTATTGTATATAACTTATTTTTCCTCAATCGTCTTACCTGATGCAACTGTATACGTTATTGGAGTCGAATACTCAAATTATTGCCTAGGCCCAGAAACCGTAAATTATGATTATGAATTATGGCCTTACGTGCATGACAATAATTTGACTATGGATAACAGTAATTTTTGTTTTTAAGAACGTCGAAATCGCTATAGATATCTATAATAGTTTCAACTTTGCAACAAATTTTATCATCAATGATGTCAAAAATAATTGATTCGACAATGGACAAACTCGTATAAATTTCCGCGCGAATTTTGGTGAATGCACCAGTAGTATTTCTCAAAGTACTTGGACAACCTTACAGTCAGTCGAAATGACTCCAAAGCTCTTATTCTTTTTCTTGTGCTGCATCGTGCTGAGTGAGTATTCTATTCTTATTTCTCAAATTTTCAGAGCATCAATAATTAAATATCTAAAATGAACTTCGTGCTCCGGCTCACGTTTTTCCTTGATACGCTTTAAATTAATTTTAAAATGCATTTATTAGGTGTAATTGTCCTCTTTAGAGTCAAACTCAATCGAAATTTGCTTTCTAAAGTAAGTATACCCAATATGTGCCACCCTCTGTATGCCATACTCACGTCTAGCGCAGCCCCGCGGTACAGAATCTTCTTGAAAATACAGAATAATGAGGAAAGAAATAGTACATTATGCACCCGATCGAGGCGATTTCAGCACGAAAAACGTTTCTGACCCGAGTGTAACGAGGATGGTGTAGGTTTGCGCGTGCCGAAATAGCCAAGATGAGCGATGTGCATAATATACTATAACCAGTCTCGAACTCTTACACCAACTTGTCACGGCTCATTTCATTCATTTTTGAACCAATTCTGATTCTTTATCTAATTTCGCTTAAGTGAGAGCGAATTTTTTGAATACTCTTACTCTTTTGAAAAAAAAACAATATGGAAAACGTCTATGGTTATTGAATTCCCTCTGAGTTCGATTCCTGTCAGATGTCTATACATCATTTTATTTTGGGATAATTATAATATTTGTGTGGTTAAGTCACCGAATGGCGGTAACTATTAGTATATTATGCACCCGAGCGAGGTTAGGCGATTTCGGCACGCAAAACGTTTGCGATCCGAGCGCAGCGAAGATTGCAAATTTGCGCGTACCAAAATAGCCTAGATGAGCGAGGTGCATATACTATTTTTCGTACCCCGCGGGAGCAAAGGGCCATACTTTGCAAACGCCAGGATAGTAGGCACTTTGCGTCCTGGCGTTAGCAAAGTATGGTATACTTTTCTCCCGTGGGGTACGAAATCGCCGAACCTCGCTCGGGTGCATAATATACTAATATATCATGCGAACATGGATTGATAAATAATAAGGAGAAGATTCTAATCACGAACAGATTTTCATCTCGTAAACATCCATAACGTATAGGCTTTATCCAAAGAAAATAACATGTAAATTCATTAATTTTACGCTCACCTATGGAAAATAGTATATTATGCAAGTAGAGCATGAGCTTTTGAAGACGCATATGGACTCGTCACCGAGAGGACGGCGAAGCCGGCGACGAGTGGTACGGGTTCACACGAGTGAATCAAAACGAACGCACCAGTTGGATACAATATTTTATTTTCGACTGCTTGTTCAAAGGACATTTAAAATATGCACTAGTGCATGAAATGGTATTCACATTACAATTGGATAGGAAACATCGAATGCATTCCTTAGAAAAATAAATAGTATATTATACAACTAGTGCGTGAAATGAGCGTTTATGATCACGTATATAACATAAAATAAATTTCCTAGTGGACTTTATCCAAACTTAATAATTTTCTACATACACAAATTTTAAGCGATAAATGTTTATTTATCGCTTCATTCAAACTTGTTACTTAATCATTCAAAACATGTGTTTGGACGAATCTTAACATGGGTTGAATTCATTTATGTTACAGTGAGTCTTGCTGTTGGCCAACAGATGGCCTCCGCTGAAGATTGTGAAGGGCAATGTCCAGTTAATTGTAAAAATATGTTCGGAGATCAGATGAAACCGAAATGCAACGATAAGAACGTATGCACTTGCGTTAGTTAATACAATAGTTATACAATAGAAAATGTACATGAGCTCTTGTATTCTTTCACATTAATTGTTAATTCATATAAACGATTACAAGATAATTGTTTGAGTATGGAAAAATTCTAATAATAAATTATCCTGCAATTTAAGTACTATATCGAATCATTGCAGAAAACCTCACCCACTACCAAACTAGAGCTAACCAAATAGAGCTATCCAGTCTTTTTCAATTTTATAACCATGAAAAGATATCTAGTCGTCAACGTATATGGAGATTATTATTGGGAATATTCACTGCATATACCTATGTAATGTTATTTTTGGCATGTTAGAACTTAGGAAAAAATACTCCTGAAACTCTGCAAACCCGTCAGTTTGGGAAAGATGTGATCCAAGTTCCATTGCTTTCTCAAAGAGAATGACGGGGTTATAACCGAACTTCCGAATCGATCGGGATCGATCTTCGGGATCTTGATTTTAGTAATCTATGGGCCGAAAAACATGTTCATTTATAGTATCTTTGAGGTCACACGACACAGTATCTCTGTATTCCCTATAGCAATTGTTGTCGATGTATCTACCAATGCTGAGTGGTATTTGGGCATGACACTATGTATAGTGTCATGCCCAAAAGTACCAAAGAAAATATCAACATAAAAAAAAAAGAATCAACAGAATTCTACAAAATAACGAAACAAATTTAACAATATATTTCACATCAGAGCAATTGACAGCTTTTAGTCTACCGAGAGTTGGCGTTTTGTTAATTTTCATTCCTTGCAAAAGAAGAAACGGTCAATTTCGGATATGTTCCACATCAGTATGTCTCAACGCACTCTGAGAAGGAAGATTGACACGTTGTCACTCAGTCACACGTACAAAAGGCTCAGATACATGTTTTCAGAATAAACGCAGTACAGCGGATTGGTATTCCACTACTTCGATCATATGTTCTCGCTCGACTTGATCGTCGTTTTCACTGCCTTATTTCAACAATGTGATCCTTTTCGATTATATTTTATGAGAAGAAAAAATTGCGTATTATAATACGATAATATTTTATCGTGTACCACGTCAGGTTAAAACAATTACGGCAACGGCGTTCAGTCACATGCTCACTTTTATTTAGACCGAAAAAACGATTAAAATAAGAGGCAGAAATCCAATCGCTAAACAAACTGAATTGCTTCTTCGGATAGGTCGCGTATAAATATTATCATGTGATCAAGTTTCTACCAAAAGTTCGTACGTAAGGTAAGTGCAATAAATCTGTCACCCCCTATGTTCAATAAAGGAAAAAATTTTTTCATCACTTATATCGTAAAGTTGATCATTAAACCTTAGTTTTCTACACTCATGATGAAACAGTACATTTCGATACTAGACCAAAAGACGAATTCTATTTCGAATGCCAGAAAATTCCAATATAGCTATTCAAATGAAGCTCATTCGGATGACTAAAAAACATACGTTTAGGATAAACAATCAAACGTCTCTTTTTCATTTGAACTTCGGTTGTAAATGAGCGCGGGGTGAATATAATTGAAGCACAGGCGCGCCTGCTCACTCGTACTTCCCACTAAATATACGTTCGGAGCTTTCTTGTGAATAGGCGCAATTCATACTCATACTCAGTATACCTGAGATCTCTTGATTAATATACTGGAGATATTTACTACAGGTGTGTACTTATTTCTTTTGTCGACAAATTTCCAACGTAAAAGTTTTTTTCGTAGCTTAGAAATATTTCCTCTATGGGTTTTCCTACTTCAATAATATTAGAAAATAATTCAGGAAATTTGAAGAACAAGCGTATAAAGAGATATCCTTATAACTGTTACCTGAGTTTTATCGATGTAATGAAATATAATTATTGAATGAGGTTTCCGTACATATCTTTGTCTTTCACTATTCACGACATTGTTTCAAGAGATACAAAGACTTGTTGTGACAAAAGTCTTCCTATCTCTTCATTTTTGATTATGGAATTATGGAGGCACAATAATAGAGATTTTTATATAAATCAGATTACAACACAACTAATTTGTCACGAATGCTTTGTACTCTAATTCTACGCCAGATTATCTCAATCAAAAGAGTAATGATGTATATTGAATCATCTTCCTCATAAATTATCACAATTTTTTATGGACAACAGTCAGAGGTTGTTTGCTCCAAAGAAAATCTTAATCGAAGAGAACTTGGGATTGTTATTTGTTCAAACGACCTCCCAAGTTCTATCAAGGAAAGTTAAACGCGCATATTTCAAATGAACAAAAAATGTCGGATACAGCACAACACTATAGAAAGGAGAGAGGGAGAGAGAAAGAGAAAGCAGGAAGGAACGTAACAAGCACTGAAGGACGCGTTCGGGGAAAACACACGACTACCCCTTGGTTCTCACATCCCTATTGATCGTGTATACGTGGGGGACGAGTCACAGATACCGGCACTCAGCTAATGCTACCCCGACACTATGATATGCCTAAAATAAGGCTATTTCTTTTCCAGATTGAGGAATCTTTTTACTAATTCGTAAACAAATTTAATGATACTCACTTTGTTAATAAATAAGGCAGGAAGTGGCACTGGACTCAACTCGGAAATCCAAACTTTGAGAAGCGCAGAATCGCTTGCCAGTCACTGAGAAGCGGCCATATTGGAAAAGTCGATGCGCAGCGCCTCCGCGTGGGCTATGATCGAGACTGCGTAGTCTTGTACTTTTGGGTTCAAACTACATATATATTCTTTTCGCTTCCATATTTGAACTTGTACACTGCGCTCAAGATTTTTATTTCGATAGAAAAGATCACAAAGGAAGAAAGAATAATGAGATACAATCAACAAGTTTAATCAGGTTCCTTCCTACAAAAGAAAGTAAAAATAATTGTTTTGATGCCATTCTTAAACTTCGTAAGAATTGGATTTTTATAGAATCAACGTTTTTTCTTTGCAACCGACTTCCTTAATTATTTCGATCAATACCTAAAGAGGTAATCTTCATTTGTACTTTTTCGCTAATTTTTATTATTTTATTCTGTCAACTCATTCCATTTTCTGCTCTTAATTGAATGAAATATGTTCATCTTACTATATTCTGAGGCTAATTATTGAGCAGCCATTTGCTGTGTCGGAAACCTGGAATTAACTAGTTTTGCAAATTTTACCACAAATAATAATCTTTATTCAATAAGACTGTTCTAGACTTAAGAAAAACTGCTGCCGAGTAAATTATCAGTATGCCTTCTCAAATACGCTTAGCAAATTGAGAATTCAATTCGAAAATCTGATTTTCACCCCCCTTACAATGTTTTTTCTTTGAGAAGGTAAAATTGAATAAAAGAGTGTTGCTAAAATTATCGTTCCAATAAATTATTTCAGTATTATTAACCATACTACGTTTCTATATTTGACGAAAAGCCCACTGTCAGTGGTTTTCAATACGCAGGACACGAATATGTTGATGTGAATTCCCAATTCAAAAGTTGATTTTCTGCTCTATCACATAGCTCTCTTTCAGAATTCTAAAGCCATTTATGTATACACGTGGTTTAACAGTTAAAGAAATAGTTGAGCTAAAATGTAATTGGATAATTTTTTCAACTTATTGTTCGTCTTTGAAAAGATCTTGATTGTGAAGATTGCTTCACAATCTATTTTGTTGTCAAATGGAAAGCGATCATCGCGTTGACCTCAAAAGATCTCTAAATTCATATTATTGTAGTGAATTACAAATTTGACCTTATCAATCGAAGATAAAGTTTTTATAGGGTGACACACTGACAACATTTCAAAATTTTGCACTTTCCTATTTCCAATTTATATTGATTCTCAATCTTCTTCCATTCCATATTCGTCGCTGTGCCGAATATCACCTAGATTTATTGAAATTCTTTTGACTTACTTTTGAGATTCGATCTAGCAGGAATAAGCTCCAAGTGGCATACAATTAGACCCTCTCTGCTTTCCTCGGATATTTCAATTCATCCACGATGAAGGACGATGAAAGGAAATCGTTCAAGAAGCTGATCAGTATTTTTTCTGGGAATGGTGAGAGGTTTCGGAGGTAGTAGCTTCTGGCTAAGTGGCTCAAGATTGACGTCCCAAGCTCTTGGTAGATTAGAATTCTTACGCAAACGCTCTGGAAAAAACAGCTGGGGAAACTCCAAAGCGAGTAGAGGTCACCAAATACAACGTACTTCTTGGGTACTATTTTCATGGCATTTGCAAAGCAAATCTTTAACGGTTCGCCTGTCAGTTTCATCCAAAAAAAACTTCGCTCATACATAAATCAGAAGGAAAGGCTTTCAACCTTATTCAACAATTTTTTCTGCTTATTTTCGAACGATAATCTGGAGCTTTCGCCTCTTGCTCTCTCGAAGAGAAGAAATGTTTTCCACGATGTGTGTATAATGACATTGTTTGTTCATGATATCTTGCGAGGGAGAGATTAATTATTGTACAGGTGCACTGCACATTGAAGCTCACTGCTAGTGCAGTCAAGTCTTAGCGGTTTTTTTATGATAGCACGCATAGAATAATATATAAAAAATATCCTAATTATACTTATAACGCGAAAAACTAGCTCACATCACGATATGATTAGTACACATTTGTATAATATAATCTTCCAAATTTGTGATTCTTAGTTGTGTAAGTTCAATCAGGATCAGTTTTGACCATCGAAAACCCAGTATTGAAAATTTTAGAGCTATCTAAGATTTCATTTTAGATGTCTCATTTTTTGCTCAGATGGAAAAAGGGGTTTGATATCCTACAATCATAAGATGCTAACAATCGAACTACAAAATCCTGATACATCATCGATTGATGTTATTTTCAAGGATACGTTGTCCCGGTAGGTCAGAAATAATAAACAGATCAAGCGTGACTGGTCTAGTCTGGGAAAAATGCAGGGCGACTTGCATATTACGCAATGCTTCCTCGACTTTCACAATAAAGGACACTCTGAGAGAAAATAATGAGCTCCGGCTTTTTCAAAGTTATGAGCTGTGGTTTTCAGTTCCCACTATGTCACACCCTCTGTAGTTGTAGAAACAAGTTAGCTTATTGATGAAAATTTTGATTTGCGGTTTTGTCTATACTCTAACAAGCCCAGTCTCGGCGGGGTGGACTTTGAATGACGCGCTTGAAGCATATGGCTTGACCACGAGCGTACATTGTGTGCTGATTTTTAATGCTTCTCTGTAATCAAAAGTTGATTGCGGGGTTGTGTTGAAAAGGGATTGTCAAATATCGAAATCCGGATTAATTATTCAACGCATAGGTTACTTCTCCAATAAAATTTATTACCGCTTAAAGTGAATCGGTTTATCAGCTAGAAACTTTTACTAGGTCGGCAACAGCCTTTATAGTGTTCGATGCATGAATCGACATTTCACGCATTTGTATATTTTTAAATGGCCGTAAAACGAGCACTCATAAAATATTCTATCTAACGAGTGCGTAAAAATTTAAACAAGTATATGAACGTGTATGTAGCACTCGTCACCGCACTCACAAAAGTATCTTCTTGTTCCCAAAAGAATTAGGCCTCATGCAGAATTCCGCTACTTTCAAACATAATATATTGTTGGTTGTATACTATTTCGTTATAAAGCGCTTTGCTCTCTGTGCAAGCTTTGAGCTTGTACAAAATATGGGTTTCATGAAAAATTCTTTATGGTATATGTGATCATAAACGCTCATTTTACGCATCGATTTTCGTGCCTTAAATGCGATTTTACGCACTATTGCTTTTGCTCAATTATTATAGTACTAGTGCCTTAAATGCGATTTTACGCACTATTGCTTTTGCTCAATTATTATAGTACTAGTGCCTTAAATGCGATTTTATGCACTGAAATCGAAACGTAAAATTCCCGTTTGATCACTGTACCATAATAGTATATTATGCAACTAGTGCGTGAAATGCGATTTCACGCACCAGTGTGACAAGCCTGCACGAGTCGCCGGCGAACGAGTGTTAGGCGGTCACACGAGTGCGTGGAATCGCATTTCACGAGTTGCATACGATATTTTATGTTATAAGTGATCCAAACGCGAATTTCACTCATCGAGATTTGAGTGCGTGAAATATTTTACGCATCGGTTTCCGTGTGTGAAATATTTCACGCACGGAATTCGATGCGTGAAATGAGCGTTTATGATCACTTATAACATAAAATATCGTATGCAACTCGTGAAATGCGATTCGACGCACTCGTGTGACCGCCTAACACTCGTTCGCCGGCTTCGCCGGCGACTCGTGCAGGCTTGTCACACTGGTGCGTGAAATCGCATTTCACGCACTAGTTGCATAATATACTATTATGTTACCAGTGCGTAAAATCCCATTTCAATCACTCGTGTGAGCGTGTAACACTTGTCACCGGCGTCACCGGCCACTCGTAAACACGTCTACATGGGTCTTCAAGATTTCACGCTTCAGTTGCATCATATACTATTCTTCTGGGTTTACGCCCGTGTGTCGATTTCATTCATTTTCGATCAGGGTGGAGTGCTAATAGTAGTTTTTGAATCAAAGGTGTAAAAATGTTTGCCATCAAAATTCATAGAATAAAAATAAAAATTCACTTTCATTTTATGAGAAATTACCTGCAGTTCCACTCAAGCATTCATCCACCTTCATACAGTGATTTTTAATTTTCATACACTGGTTTTTCACAGTAAGGTCTTAAGAGAGTATGTATTCATAATTGCGCCATCAATGATCTGTTTACTTCTTTTCTTGAGGAGCCATTCAAAGGATCAGCCATTCAAATTTTTGGGGTGAGTTGTGCCGCGATATCTGCTTTCTCTAGGTGTGGTATCTTTGGTATTTATGGCCATTTGTTGGTACATTTTACTAATGGCATAATACCTCCTAGTGTGTTTAGTCATTCAATATACAGGAACGTCGTTCTGAGTTTGCGCTTATAATTGAATAGTTGAGATTTCCATGGCTTGTTATGTTGATTAGCTGAAGAGGAATTTCCGGGTACTCTCGGTCGACCACTACCACATTGAGTGGGATGGTCGTTAGTGCGCCCGCCATTCCTCCGCTCGGGTCTAGACTTCTGGAATCCGGTCCAGGTGACTACGGACCTTCCATCCACTGTCCGATGGAGTTGCGTCTTTCTTTCCTTTTCCACCAACGTCAAGGTCGGGATGTCTTTTGACTTTGCCCACCTCTTTGTCATGCAATTGGTCGGGCTGGGTCATCCTCAGTGGCCATCTTCGCTTCTGTCTCTGGCACCACATTTTGCGGCTCCAGTGATCCTATTCCCGCATGCTATTAAGGAGAAAGTTTCTGTTGACCATATCCGGCCATCCCCTTCCTCTCCTAGAGCTTTTGCAGCTCCATTTCCGGCTTTGGTGTCGGCCTGGTCTGTGGAACAGTTCGACCATGGAGTGAATGGGCATTGTTCAACACCCACCACCCCCCTCCCATCTCCATTGGTGTGTCCTAACACCAAGTAAATTCTCTATAAGGGTTTGTGGTTAGGGAATTGTTCATTTTTTCTCTCACGAGCAGCTAGGGAAAATAAGCTGAGCCTCCGCGGTTCCTTCGATCTGGCTTAGCTGAGGGAGTATAGATTGTCGATGGTAAGTAAAAATAGTTGGATCTATGCCCTCAGAACCGATTTAAGGACCCTCTCCGCCCTGTTTGTAAGGAGTAACCAGATCCCACGGTTCCCAGTTAGGATCGCAAAGCTTTCAACCCCTCATGATAGGTCTTTCGTCATGACAAAGTTCTTAGCTAAAAAAAAAATCTCTTAAAGAAAATTGTTTATAGAAGTTTAAGAAGAATCGATAGATAAATTTAAGTCTCTTGTATATGGTTCGCAAAATTGAAAAAATATGACCTATCAAAAGTATGATCAATAAAGTTCTAAAGGGGAGTTGATGAGCTCGTAAGATAATAGATATACTCCGAATTACAGTATCTCATTTCTATTACTGGAAAATAGAAGCTTGGAATTGTTGTTGAAACAACTAACAACTTATTAGATTTAATTCCACTCATCTCTTCCATTTTGACACACATGTCACACAGATCAAAAGCATATTGGCGTACTCGAAAAGTTCTCTGCTCGATCTTCTGGTCATATTCTGGCGCTTATACTCAGCTTTCCAGTCATTCGAGTTTGCAAAGACAAGATAATCGAGTTCAAAAAGACAACTCAATCGTAAAAATTATTCCTGAGAACTTCAAAATCCTTTGCAACGTTCATGAACGATGTTATGTTTGGTGGTTCTGCTCTAACAGCTGAGTTTCCCGTTTTTTACGAGGAGTTGATATAACCATTCATTTCCAAAATCACTGTTCAATGACTCAGTACCACGCGTTGCTGTCGACTACTCATCGCCAAACTTCGGCACCTTTTCTTTTACGCAAATGAAATACACAATTCAAAACTTGAAACTTTCTGTGGCCTTGTTATGAATATTACTCAAATTTTTCAATCTCATTTCTTCAATCTCATTAAGCTGTAAGCTGTTTGGGTGCATCTGATGTCCAAATATCCGAGCCTGGGATAAGTCTTTTCCATGCGTTCTACTCTTGAATTTTACATTTCCCTTACTTGACATAGGATATACTATTGAAATGCGAACATATTAAATTTGTCAGAAATAGATTTGAAATTTGACTTGCATTCTACAAATATCTTGCAATATTGATTCGATGTCATGTTTTAAATTTTGAATTTTTCTGGATATAAATATATCAAAATAGTTTCGAGAAAATCTTTCTTTTCCTACAGCGTAAAATCCCTTCCGAATATCTTGACGAATATCTGCCAAGGAAGAAAGGGAGAAGAGAAGGAAAAATACGATACCTACGAAGTGCTCCTTAGGAGTATGAGAAATCGAATAGGTGTGTATCGGAGTAAAAGAAGGACGCCTTTTAGTCAATCAGGAAACAATAGTATTCCACAAAATATGCCCATTTTGATACGTTTTAATTTTACAAATGTCAGGGTAGGTCTGAATTCACGTGAGAGATGGTCAACAAAATTAATGTTCTTCAAGGCGTTATTAAAGCTCATTAGAAAACCTTGATTCACACTCATGAATTTGATAAATATATACACATGTAGCAAAGATGAGTTAATAATAAAATGTATGTATTCTTTTTTCTCGGAAGGGAGGAAGCAGGAATCATTTTGAAAAAGAGCGATTGTCGTATGTTTTTGAAAGTTGTTCAAGATAAAGACCAGAAATCATGCTTCCCATGTCGTTTTATCGAAAATAAAATTCATTCAATTTATGAACTTCGTTGTTTCTTTTAAATTCTCATTAGCCCCATGCAAAATCTCTATTACAATGTCATCACACTCATTTAGGTAGAATGAAATATGCGAACCTATACTCGCCTCGGAAGAGGCTCTTGAGGTGACCGAAAATCTTGGTACGTATGTTATATGAATAAAATTTCTATCATATGATTAGTTTGAAATTTGTAATTCATAGATTTCATTTCTATCAATCACGCGTGTATAAAACTATTAATATCATTAAATAAATTTCGAAAATTGTTGGAAAAATGTATTGGTGAGAATGAAAGTTCTTCCTTCTCGTCTTCCATCTGATTTTTATAAATTTTTGTTGTTATTTATTACTAAAATAACACAACAGGGTCGTTAGTTGAAACTTCATCGTTTCATGTTTTACCCACGCATTATTCACAAACCTCTTTTATCTCTAAAAAAGTTCGAAACATAGATGAGGGAATATAGAGTGATAAAATTCAACCACCACTGCTTAACTTCTAAATTCAATGGCGTGATATTCGAAACTTGAGTTTTTGTATAATGGAATTAACATTTCAATATGTGACGCAGGCACAAACAGACACATCCAGGGATCAACATCATTCGACCTATTGATTACGAACTTGAAATTCTGATGATCAAATTCGGAAATTCAGTTTTCATCCCATTACAATGTTTTTACCGGCAAAATGCAAAATGTGCCGCAAACGATCTTAAAATTAAGCCCCTCCTATTTAAAATAACCTCAAAATTAACAACATAATTTTAATTCATGAAAATAGTACATGCATCAATGCGCGAAGTGAACTTTGTCACATGAGTATTGACCTGCATCTCTTAGATTTGGTGTAACAAGCCCGAAGACATATTTTTTGTTTTCACCCGAGTTACATACAATATTTCTTAAATCGCATTCGGAAAGTTTATTAGTGATCAGTGAGACTCTGAACGTGAAGTAGACTTTTTCACGCACGAACGGTAATAAAATGAGTGTATGAAGTGGGAAAACACGAGTAAAGGTATGAGGTCGGCATACGCGAGGGTCGATGAAATTTGTATTTCACTCTTGCGTGGGCGCGTGAAAATAGTACATTTCGATACTAGAGCAAAAGACGAATAAGTGTGGTTGTTGTGATTGTTATTATCGTTATAATCGGCCTTTCTACAATACCGGCGACTCACCGTTCTACCATTCGAATATTTCAAGAAGTCTCTTTCCGCACGATCACGGAGCTTTTTGATGAGGAAACGATATGAATATTTTGGATATAATATAGTTATCTCCAAACAAATATTCTAGTCAACTGAGATGTGTCAGATGGGGCTGGAAACAACAAACAGTAATCAAGTCATGAAATTAGCGGATGTAGTTTGTATCGTAAGAAAGGGGAACAGACGAACAGAGACTAATTCCAAAGACGTTGGGACATGTCTCATCAAGTTACTCTCCCATGTACCATTAACAGAGTCGGCGTCGAGATATTGCCCGGAGAACGGACACCTTCATCTACTCGAAACTGCATGTTACACGTGGAAATCGATTATGCACAACCATTTCGTGGCAAATCTCATAAAGAGAAGTACATGATCTTCATCAATTAAAACTATCTCGAAAGATACACAGGATTTTATCTAGTTATAAAGTTATCTTATACTTCTTGGTCATCATCACGAAAGCGTACATTCAAGCAGAGCATATTTTTTTCAACTGATTCTGAAGATCTGCTACGATGATGATGAACAATATAATAGAGAACGAATATGCTTAATAGATGGCGCGTACGCCATTCTCTTCTTTTGTAGCCAACTTCAGTCTATACCTTCGACACTGTGCAATTTTTGAAAATGAATATTCTACTGCCAACATTTTTCTTTTTACAATATTTTTACGCAAGATCGCATTGTTATTGACGGCATAATATATTCGTGCTAATTTTGAGCCAGCCGCAGCTCAACAACAAACAGGTTGAATGCGAATGACAAAATTCCACCCATCCCGCGTGCGACAATCTTTCACGGGAGAAGCGTGTTAAATGAAAAAAAAGTACGAAAAGGCAACGTGAACGGGAAACTGACATATACCGATATAAAAATTGTCGCGGTCGAACGGGCAAAGTGTCACGCAACTTTGCGCCCGCCCTCATTTACAAGAACAATATATCGGGTTCGCGTTACGCTATGTCAAATCGAATTTCCTCGCGGCCGAATTTCGAACGCGAGTTCAGCAGAAGTTGCCAAGCCCGCATGGCTACGCGGCCCCAAACACACTTGGCCGGGCGAGGCGAGCGGCGGGGCCGCTAATCGGGGCGAGGGTACGACAAAATCAGCGTAACAAGTGTCCGGTGGCGCGCACGAGGCCGCGATCAGCCGCGGGTCGGGCCGTTCCGCGGGCTGGCTTTTTCGCGGTGCGCGCTCGCGTCGGGGTGTGTGCGCGAATCGATGCTGGCGCGTCTGGCTCTCTCTCCCGGGCGGCCCGTTTTCCGTCTCGGTCGCGCGTCGCTCGGGCCACCCACGACTCGGCCGCCGCCGCCGCCGCCGCGCGCGCGCGCGAATTGAACTCGGCCGCCGGCGCGGCGGCGAGGTTCAGCCGAGTTCAGTATACGCCACACGACTCCTCGTGCGCTCACGTGCCAGGCTCTGCGCGCGCGCGAGCGCTCGCTCGCTCCCTCTGGCTCTGCGTGGCCGCCACCCCCGCCGCGGCCCATGTCGGCCCGCTGAGTCGCCCGCCGTCCCCTGCCGAGGACAGTCGCTGCTCGCCCGCTCGACGCCCGTGCTAGAGCCCCCCGAAAACGTGAGTACACACACGCGCGCGCCGCCCATTGATCGCCCACGCGCGCCCACCAGAGAGAGAGTGGGCCGCCGAACCGGGGGGACCCTTGTGTACACGAGGATCATTCACGTCTCCGGAGCGCGTCGCGTTGTCGATAGCTCAGGCAATGGCCCGAGCCGGCCGCGCCACTGACTCGCTGCAGCAACAACTCGCCCCGGTCGTTAGCTCCGATACCAACCGAGTTGTCTCGGGGCGGCGTGCGATATATCGCGCACGAATCTCAACTGCCACGATGACTCTATGTACTTGATCGACGGCAACATTTGCGACGACGAATCATAGGATTTGGTATTCGGAAGGTGTGCCGAATTCGTGCGCGATGTTTCGCCCGTGGCAGAGTAACATCTCACGGGGAATACGAATAAACTGGTGTTCACGTGGCGCTTACAAAACGCGCGGAAGTGTAGTTCGGGTCACGAGACCTTTCTACCCTTCGTTCTTGTGGTTTTACCACGAACATTACCATGTCAATGTGAAGGGACTAGAAAAGAATAAGGAGCGAGCTTTGCTCTGAAAATTGAAGGGGAAAGAGGACGAATCGCGTTTCAATCTTTCTCCTTTTCATATTTAATCTTGCCCCGGTGAATTTTTTTTCAAGTAAAGAGCACGATACGCGATTAAATTACTTGAGGAACATCAGGATACAATGATTCCAATCTCAGGTCCCAATCTCACGTTGTAATGAATACGAACTGTGTTTATATGACAAAAGTTATTACGTCGGGTATTGAATTGAACAGTCAATAACTTGAATCCACGTCTTCCATTTGATTTGAACAGTTTCCCAATGATGTGTGTTTCATGTTGGATATAATAAAAAACGAGTCTCATCCTTAAATGAAAAAGTTTCATCCAGAAGCCATATAATCGTTTGCCAGGACACGTGCACTCTAGGAGCTAAGGTATTTACTCTAATCCACCCTCGAACTGGAGCTTTTTGTGCGCGTACGTGTCACTGACAATGGCTGAATCGCGTCTGTCCCGATTTTCTCGTTCAACCACTCGCGTATCTCAGGATGCCGGATGTACAAACGGATTTAGGGTAGTACAAAAAGGGTAGCAGGAGAACTTGTCTCCTTCAACATATTAATACAGCGAATGCGCCCGGAATAGACGGAATGCCCTCGTGTGTGTGTGAATGTGTGACTTCTGCCTGATTTAGCTGATCCTTCTACCTTTTTTTACTTCTGGAGTCTTTTTACAACCAACACCCCTAAGACACTGAGAAAATATTGATTAGTTTGAATGTTCACATACGTTGGTGGTTAAGGAGCGGGCTACCTATTTCTTCCCTGCAACATGTTAGATTTGAACAACATACAAAATATCAAATATTTATTTTTATTGAACATAATATCAGAGCAATAGACCACATTGATTTCAATATAATACTACAAAAATCGCTAGAAGAAAATATAATTTAATTGGATCAAAAATACCTCGAGACTCGTGCTTGAACTTCTTCTGGAGAAATTCAAGGAAAATCCAAGATAAATAGTATAGTCTTGAATCAGCGAAATTCTTCAAGGTTCACCAAGACTTCAATTTTCGATTTCATATCGATGATTAGTAAAATACTCTCTTTCCATTCCTTATGTCGATTAATATTTTCATATTATCTTCTAAATTTGTTTATGCTTGTAAATAATTACGCATGTGTTCTTAAAATGCGCGGATAATAAACATGAAAAGATGATCTTCCACAGAATCAAAAGCAACTTTTATCATTTTGCAAACAAAGTTCTCTAGAGCTCAATCCGTATATTCAATTCATAAAAAAATTCATCAATTCTAGATTCTCACATATATGTGTGCACACAATGCGCAGTGTCAACTACGTATATTCTCTCTCTCTCTCTCTCTCTCTCTCTCTCTCTCTCTCTCTCTCTCTCTCTCTCTCTCTTTCTCTCTTTTTCTTGCTACATTCAATCCAAGCTAGGTTTCATTTCTCTTCTTATTTTTCAATAATAAGTTTCGATAATGATTAGCGAATGTATCATTATTTATCGGCGAATATAATGACATCTGAAAGAGTAGCTTATAAAATAGGGATTTAAGCAATGTTTACTATTCGAGAAAAATGATCCAGTTAAGAATGACTAACGTAAAATTGTATAAATTTATAGAGGTCTAAACATCCATGTCACATTCATGCAATGTTTGGAAAATTTAAGTGAAGAGTTTTTCACAAATTTGTTCATAAGGAGTACGAAGAACGTTAAAAAAGTTTTTCATAAAATTCAAGTGATACTCATGTGAATTGTCGCAATTATGAATCAAGTTCTTACCGCAATAAGCATCGTAATAAATAACTACGCGAGACGTGTTAGGTTAACAAAGATATTGTATACAACGGAAGGGAATTAACTATGTAACAATCTAATTGCGTAATGAAAAGAAACTACAGTTATTTTGTGGCTAAAAACTGCATGTTTTTAAAAATATTAAATTACAGTCACGCATTTCAGAAGTTTACTCACACATTTATTACCTCTACGGTATGCTCCTCTACTTGGCAACTATTTTAGCGTTTCCCAATTTCTCTTTTTCTCACTCATTGTTTCTTTTTTCACTTGAATATTTCGTACATTCAACAACGAATCATCCTGGATGCTGCTTCTTTTTTTAACAAAATTGAAACCTGCAAGTTACGGTATGGTCGGAATAGTGGAAAATATCCTTCTCGATGTTCCATAATCAAAATATTTTCAATACTCTGTGGTATCATTGGCACTGAGTAGGGGAGGGGGGTGCTACCATTTGATTTCGAGGAGGAGCCGCGGAATACAATACATTTCTCAATGTTCCATTATGAAAATATTTTCAATAAGATTAAAGTAACATATGAGAGTAAGAAATTATTTTGTCGGAGACTTGAAGAAAATCGAATATATTTCTCATTTTTACTGAAACAAGACTGGGGAAAATACATCAGCTCGAATCCTATATCATTTTTTTAGTATTTGTATTAAACGAAATACTAAATAGCCACCTCGTGCTCCAGTTACCGGACACTCGAGAGCGGGTGTTCAGTGTCCGAATCTTCATGTACCAGTTAATTCGAACACCTATTCTCAGAGCTCTCAAATCTCTTTGTCCATGGAATAACGACGTTTTCATGCTTCGAATGATCGCACCATACTCTGAAGTTTCAAAAGAATGTTTATAAATATATTTTTATTCTTCAAATGAGAGTACTATTATTAAAAACATAAAATTGACATTTATTAGGTGTTTCGTAATCACCCATTCTCATAGCTCCGAGATCGCTTTCCCAATGAAATAGTATAGAGGTTTATGGTCAAAATCATGGTGTTAAATGAACGATTTCACTGATTAGACTAATGGAAATAGTTATTTTTCAAATAAAATTACTAATAAAATAGTAAAATGGTCATTGTTTCGGGCGACACATGAGTGTTCAAAATGACGAGCCATTCCATCGCTCTCGCAATGATGTGCAGGATAATAAGGTCTTTTTATGAAGGAATGAACTCTTATTTACTGAACCAATATTATCTATCCGATAGAATGTACTAGAAATGCATGGAAACAGCCAATTTTAGTAGTATATTATGAACCTAGGGTTAAACGATTAACGTTAGACAATAATAAGTTAGTTAAAATCATTCTATGGATAACGAAGGAGTGGAGTATTTCTTTTCATTAAAGGAGTTTCGCGGTTATAACTACACATTACAATGTCAATTATCAAACAAATGAATTAACTCATTTTTCTACGACATACAACCGTCTAAAAATTACTGTTACGGAGATTACTACAGCTGCTCGAATGCATCTGGAGTGGAGTGTTTGAACTTACTGGTATAGCGTCGGTTCACGGTTCAGTATCTGATATGTAATAACCATCTATAGAGAATATTTAGAAGCTCAGTGAGAATACCCGACTTCGTAGCAAAACGTTGAGAATTGGCGTGACGACCCGAAGACATGGCTAGGAAAATTTATGTTTACCCTATTCGAGAAGTTAAATTCCATGAAAGTAACTATTGATTTTCAGAGTATATTGTTAGCAGAATATTATAGAACAGTTACATTTGATTGATTGTCCAATAACAATTAGAAAATAATGAATCTTTGAGGAGTGTTAGGTGATTAGTACAAAATGAAGCGAGCTTATGAGTCTATCGTTGGTAGATTGTGAATACACAAATAGGTGATACACCAAATACCCATCATGGTTATCTATACCAATACTCGACCACGCATATTTTATTGGTGGTCGAGCCACTCATAATTTCAACGTCATAAGTACGCATAGAACTCGCTGAAGTTGATTTATCAATCCAAACATCATCAGTTACAGTTGAAATAATTAATAGTATATTATGCAACTAGTGCGTGAAATGCGATTTCACGAGTTGCATACGATATTTTATGTTATAAGTGATCCAAACGCGAATTTCACTCATCGAGATTTGAGTGCGTGAAATGCAATTTCACGCACTAGTGCGTGAAATATTTTACGCATCGGTTTCCGTGTGTGAAATATTTCACGCATCGATTTCAGTGCGTGAAATGCGATTTCACGCACTAGTGTGTGAAATATTTCACGCACGGAAACCGATGCGATTTCACGCACTAGTGTGTGAAATCGCATTTCACGCACGGAATTCGATGCGTGAAATGAGCGTTTATGATCACGTATAACATAAAATATGTTTCGATCCTTTGAGTATTCCTGTTGTTAATTTCATCATGGATCCGAACTACCAATGTTTATCTGAAAATAAAATTTGTACCCCGGGAATCCAATCCAAAATTAAAATTCCACAATGGAATAAATGTACAAATGAATCATTTCCGAAGCTCTAATATTTTTTGCTCCATTGCGGAAAGGAAATATACACGTTATTCAAACGAACAAAAGATTGTTTGGAGTGCATGTGAATGAGGCACTTCATATCCCGCGTACACAAGAAAACTCTATGCAGAAATATAATGCTTGAATGGAATTGTAAAATAAATTCGTGCCGGACAGGCTCGTGTACTTGATTCATCCTGGCACGGTGGAGATGTCGTTTTACACCGTTGCGCTCCTACAAAAAAGAGTCTCGTAATTTATTCACGGTCCATTTGCCAATTTGATTTTGTTATGCAGACCACGCGCACTTTGTTAATGGCTTTGAAATAGCCGACTGCTGTTACCAAAGGCTTTCACTAGGCCTGGCGTCGTGCCAAAAAAAAGACACGAACGAAAATTCCTCGGAAAATTCGATGAACTTCTCCAGCGTGAAAATTCACTTGGGTTGATTCAGTAATTCTTTTTTCTATCTTACTTGGTTGATAAATTAATACTAACCCATTTGGACAGCAAATCTGTGGGCTCATTAAGACTTAACAGAAGACATTCTTTATATGCTTAGAGATTTTTGATACATTCAAAGTTAACAATTTCAAATAAATTACACATAGATTATATTTATTTTTGTTATGAGATGATGATGTTAATGAATTCACATGAATAAACACTCCGTTAAAATTTAAATTACAAGCTTAAAACTCAATAGTGAGTTTTCTTTTGGAATTTTGAATATGATCTCAATGGTCGTATAATTATTTTTTTGAATGAGATCGTCATTTCAACAGAACTACATGCTTTTAAATAGACATTCCTGGAGGTGGTTATGGGAGTTTTCAATAGTAATCAAGACTTATAGTAGAAGATGATCCAATATTGATGATACGTAATTAAATTAGTCTGTTGAAAAGTCATATCTTTTGCTCATTTTTGATAGAATAAAGGCATTGTAATGATATATTTTTTTTTAAATCTTCTTATACGAATCCAAGCATGTGTGTGGGCGAAATATTTTGTCATGCGATATGTCGAGAACGGATCATGAGATTCTGATGGAGAGACGTACTTGGTTACATGGGAATATAAAATATGGTTTGCAGAGGTGTAGGATCTGATTTAGAGCTCGTGTTGGTATTCAGCTCTTGTGAACCGCAACAACGTATGAATGCGGTTTCGCGATGTAAGCACCGTTCGTATTTGTAATTATGATTTATATCGGAATACCTACACTTTCATTTCGTAAATTTAATGTCAAGTGAGACAGAAATGCCGACAATCACTGTAAATCAATTGATTTTGAATGAACTATACAATATTAAATTTCATACATTTTCAATACCAATGAATTTAAAATATGCCCAAAGTTATGCGCAAAGTTGAAAATTTGAAAATGTTCAATAAATTATTTTACGCTTATTTAAAAACGTATCTATAAATGACATATATATTTATAATACATTGTGATTAATGTTTGATTTGCCGAAGGAAATGTAATCTATTTTAATCAAAACAAAGTTTGATGGTGTGTTCTTTAGAATAGAAATAACATTTGTGTTGAACAAATATTTGAAATTTAAGCCTAATTTGAATACACATTTTCCAAGTCGCGTTTTTATTCTTATAATCCAAATCAAATGTCATATTTAACCAATAAAAAATAAACCTTACCTTTTTATCGCTTATGGATTAACGGCAATCCTAGCTTCAATAGAAACGTTCCATGCTCAGAAGATTAACGAAGACTAGTAATGGACGGGAAAGATAGAACGAGTGCCTATTTGATATCGGCGCTTACGGATAGAAACAGAGAGAAGGAAAGAAAGAAGCACTTACTCGCATTCGCCTATACATTTGTGTACCCCTGAAAAACTGGCTGCCGTTGAAGCATACGAGTTTAAGTTCAAGGTACATCAATTTAATCTGAAGAAATGCCATTTCAAATTAGTCGACATCAATCGGAAATTCGACGAATCTTTTTAAGAATCTAATAAACAGTTTTTAAAGAATCATCCGAATTCAGACGATTCAATTCTTCAATTCCTTCTATTTTGATATAGAAGTTCCATGGAATACCAAAATGGAAGACTTAATGGTATAAAGATGATATAATGATTATTATATCAATTAGAAAGTAGAAGTAGCTGTTGTTGCCCAGAAAAAATTCCGTAGGCGAGAGGGTGTAGGATGAAGTTTGTTAGGGGCGTCTGACCAAGCATGTTCTTACACTACTGATCAGTAGCTAGTTTCATATTCTTCTAATTTTTATTCTTTTCAAATTCTTTCTCGTTTACCGCGAGTAATTGTCTTCACATTTTGAAAGCGTAGAAATATACGTGTCAGCTTTTATATTTAACTTTCAAACGTATTCGTTTGTGTTTTACTGCCTATTGCTTGGTAAAAGTATTAGTATGATGAAAATTAAATGGGTAGAGAATATTCACTAGTTAATCAAATTTTTTCTTGAATTCATTTATATTTTGACATCTAAAAAAATCACCCACTTTATGTTCGTAAGATCGATGAATCCCATTGAAATTGCACTTGTCATCATCCTCACACACTAAGATCTTGCGCTCGTTTTGAAACACGCGAAAAACACTCGATATTCACTGATGGTGAGAAAATAGTATACTATGATAAAATCAACTTCGATCTATCAACCATAAGTGAACAATGTTGTGACCCGAGAGCTCGAGAATCCATGAATGCAGAGCCTAGCTTTGTTTATAATGTGTACTGGGTCTAATTGTGCATGCATCGATATAAGATGTATTATTATAGTATAAAGCGAGTATATACCAACGACATCCGTCGATTCAAAGCTTGCGAAGACAATCACATATAGCTTGAACAATGACGATGATTTACAATGACAGTTGCAAAGTGCGCTCACACCTACGTGTCAGTTCTCGCATGCATCCGCAAGGAGGTGCGTCGAGATAATGCAATTTCGCCCCGGGGAGCTGAAATTTATAATTAATTCATGGACGAACGAGTGGTTTTGTTTGCTGACAGCTTAGTGACCCGCGAACGACCTACTTTATCCCTGTTATCCTGGCGCGGCTCTCAATTTCGCCACCCGCTCTCTCCTCTCTTTCTGTGCATCACCCTGTTATACGCCGATGAATCACGGAAATCGAAATATGTGCATATCGTACACGTGTGCGCGCGCGCGTGCGACTGGGTATGCCCGTTTTTCCACATTTGCATCTCAACGGATGAGTGCATGCATGAATAATGAGATGAGCACGTGCAGCTCCCTTTGTGACAATGAAAACTTGATGCCGGAGCAATTTGAGAACTGCGAAGGTACGAGTGCTCGGACAACATGTTTGTATTTGTTTACGCAGCAAAGTGTGCCTCTGAAGGGAATGTTACATCTTGCATTGAGAATTTTCCATCTCGTGCAACGTTTCAAGACAAACTGAATACCTGTTCGCAACTGTTTAAAGGAAGCAATGTAATGCACTTTCTGTTTTTCCTCCCGAATATAACACTTTGCCAAACGAGTATTTCGTTGAATCGAAGTTATGCAAGAACTCTTTTGCAGTCATTTGCAGGAAAAATTCATTTGAAGAAAATTTTAAAAGAATTTTCTTCATATTTGGTTGCGCAAACATGCCTATTTCGAATGTTTATTCAAAGTGTTTGTAGAAGTTGAATGGAGAATGGCTCTCATTCGTGCGAATCAATGGACTTGAATAATAATTGGCGTCTATTGTTGGGAGAAATCAATTAACCACTTGTCAATGTAATTAGATCGTCTATCATAATAAAATAACGAGACAATAAATGAAGTCCTCCAAATTATATGGCATAACAATCGTGAATGGAATCGTTGGATTTTCAACATGTCACTGGATGAAATTTTCGTTCAAGCACTGCAGATTTGAAAAGTCTCGATGAATATTCAGCATCAGGCTGCGAAGATTTGATTAGAGTTCTATCGCTGTCACTTCCGCACAAATCTCAATGAATTTATCCATGCACTCGAAGTCCGAACAACGGACATTACGGCGTATTAATCAGTTCACAAGCTTCGGGTTTTTCATAATTTTATCGAGGCTGCGGCGTTATTCGAAATCGAAGCATCCAATCATGCAGAATGCAAGCAACGCGCATCTGGATTCTTCATCAATACGGCGCCAAATCGTTTTATGGCTTCGGCGATGCAGCGCGGGCGCGAGGTTTCTCCATTCCACGAGCAAGGAAGCCTTGTGAACCATTGTTGCGGCCTTCGTTTCTCCACGAGAGCTACTTGTTTGTTCGCGTACACGCGACGCGAATCGAACGATAACAGCATTGCCGTGATTATTTGGTTTTTTTTTTCGTCCCTGCCGCTGTCCTTTTGTCAGCATCGATTTCGCGAAAGTTGCACGGAATCGCGCAGGAGCGAGGAAAATTACGAGCACCGCACAATGAGGAAATTGAATTAAGAGCTCCGCCCGAGAGGAGGGAGAGGGGGTGGCCGGGGGGAGGAGGGACGAGTACCGCGCCAGAAGTTCGACTAACGTCGTCGTCGTCGTCGCGCGAGCAGTTTCACCGAGCTTGCGAACTTGCTCCCGGCTCTTTTGCTGTATAGATATGTGACTACGCGACGCTGATAACTAGCGAGGGAGACGCAAGAAATATGTTCGCCAAGCTAGCTTTTCGTCGCAGCGTCGCAAGAGACACGAGCGGAGATAAATAGTTTGTTAACGTTGCTATTCTCAAGCTCAACTTGTTTGTTTGTAATTTTCATCACTTTTTCCCTTGTGCCTCGAGTACTTTTCCCAGACTACGAAATTTTAACTTCGCTCGTTCAATTGATGATCTCCATGACGTGAAAATCCGACTACTCCTACAAAAATCAAAACTTAAATACTCACTAACCAGAGAAACTGTCATCATAGAACCAAAAAAATGTATCAAACATTATACTTGGTACAGGGCTAAAAATGTTAATTTGGAAATTCCTCATAACTTTGAATCAACACCTGATATATTTTTCATTAAACCGCAATTGAAATAGCAACCCGCTCTCCCCTCCTTTCCATTCGTTTAACTGCTGGAATTAATTTGACGAAATTATTATAGCTGAGTTGGTTACTCTTATCCGATAACAGATAACTGATTCGCTCGTTGAAGGAACTTCGAGAGTAAGCCATTTCGAGAAGTGAACTCATGATTCTGCGCGCTCGGCAATTTTTATTATCTCGATGGCTTTTCGCCATCGATATCGATTGCAGAACGTACCATCAACACTTGCAGTCTAAGCTCAGTATCGCTCACCCGATGTAAGTCTCACTTATTCAAGCCCTTGTTAATAAACTCTCTCGAAGATGCGGCATTCGAAAGTAAGCTATTGATTTTCATCACGGCTATGCGCTGTTCAGTCATTATTTTAATGAGCTTGAATGCGGAATAATTAATTGTCTCTTTGGAGTTAGTCGCATCTAAATTGGAGAAATCGTGATCTCTTTTCCAATTCGAATGAGCCCGTGAAAACTGTGCCAGACAGTAATTTATCGATCGCGAAAAATCCAAGTTCAATTTGAACTTGGAAAAACATTTTTCCCATGATTAATCTGTTTACTGATATGCGCCCGAAAGAGAGTATTGACTATGATTTCATAATGTCAAAGCTTCATTTAATTGATCTCGTATCATGGAAATCCAAAAGCAAAAGAACATAAATTGCACTACCCAACGGAGTGTAGAATTAGATTGGCCTTTTCTTCGCTCTGTGGATGATCGAACTCGGGAATAATCCTCGTCGGTCTTTTCTCGCGTGCACGTGACACAAGCAGCCGTAAAATTGAAACTTTTCTGTTTGCCGAGTGAAATGAAAAGGGCACAACTCTCCCCCGCCCTCTCTCTCTCTCTCTCTCTCTCTCCCTCTGATACTTTCTTTCTCGCTCGCTCGCGCGTTCTTTCACTTTCTCGACAATCGTACTGACTGAACCGCTTTTAAAAGTTTGGAAAATCGTGCTTTTAGTAAGGCTTTTCATCACTGCCTACGTCATCTTTAGTTTTAATCAATGAGAGTAACCATCATACAATTTATTATTAGCACATAAATCTCGCATTCATACGCGATTCCCAAATAATTCAATACAAATGAACCAATGACATTGAGATTCAGAATAAATGTGAAAAGCGACAAAACATCTCAGATTTGAAAATGATGCTTTGAGTAATATTTTTATCAGTGCCAAACTCAATGTAAACGGTAAACTTTTTTCACGAATTAAAAATTGAAGAAGCGTTATGCCATATTGTTTCTGCCTCCAGATTGTAATTGCATTTTGCAACTGGATGAGCCAAACAGAGAATAAATACATCACGATTCTCGTTTTCAATATATTTATTCAACACTGAAACATTTTATTATTATGCACGTTCACTCCGAAATTTCAAATAAGAACGTCTTTTCGAACATCTGCCCAGAGAATGTCTTTTTCATTGCTATAATAACAAACAATTTCAAATGCTTTAGATAGTCCAAGAATGAAGCTCATTATGATAGTTTGTGTGCGATTACAATAAAGTGTTTCTGATTTTGAATAAAATCTCATTTGGAAAACCATTTCGATCCGGAAAGAGATTTTTATTTCAACATTTCTAGTTTCATTAGAATGATTATTATAATTTTAATCTGTATGTGAGTTTTTATTCAAATAGATAGTATAATAATTACTTCGCACAAAAAAACGTGTATGTGGTGTGGTAATCTGTAGGACTCGATTAGACTGTTTTTGCAAAAAGCTCATGATATTTTTTCAAAAGAGAGATATTGACACCTTTGTTGGCACATTGAACCTGATTCAGCATCAAAGCGATTCAAGAGCCACTATTTTCCTCATCAAATCGAACAGCAAATCTGCTATTCCTCCTGTATAACAGGTTATCCGATTCCAGATGGATCAGAACTGACAAGCAGCAGCATCCTTTGACGAAAGCAAAAGAAAGGAGTTTGCATTATTATGACACCTTTGAGCTAGTGCGAGCATTGCTTTAACGATGAACTTGGATGTCATAACGCTTTCCTTCGTTCATTTTTTTCGAGTCACGTCATATTTGTGATCCCAGTTTTTGAGCTAGAGTAACGGGTCGATTAAATCAGATCCGACCCCAATTCACAAACTGCGGCGGACTTGGAGTCAAGGGCCTTTGTTTACTCACCACTTGCATAACCTTTCCAGAGCTTCTCTTTTTCCCCGTCTCTCTCTCTCTCTCTCTCTCTCTCTCTCTCTCTCTCTCTCTCTCTGATTCTTTTTCGCTCTTTTTCCACATTCATTCAATATTCTTAATCCCAATTGATCCTTCTTGATTAGCTACTCCTACGGCTATACTCGCGTTGCACTCATTCAGAGCGCGTATCCGTGTGGGTGAGACTGGCCACGTGTGTACACTTGCTCGTGATTTACCGACCTTCCCTTGGTAACTATGGTTCGCAGTATCCTTTTTCATGATACGCCACGACCGTTATGGAAACTTATGATTCTCTAGCGGACTGGAAAAGTGGATTTTTCCGTTCTGGAAGAAAGTCTTCTATAATGAGAAAATAAATTTTTCTTTCTCCGTCTCTGTCATTGCCTGGATTTTTATAAAGTTATTCAACTTAAATAATTATGATTTTTACCAGAGATATAGAATACGGATTTTTATATGGATTAATTTTCTTCTATTTACACTTTCTCGAAAGAAGAGCATTGTTACGTGTAGTCAAAATATGTAAAATCAGAAAATTGTAATTCCACTCCGACCTTTCAAACTTACTTGAATCTTGCATAGATGAGATAAAGAGATACGGTCGGAATAATCAGTATTGGGTCCCGTAGTTAACTTGGTTTATATCCCTATGATAATTATTGTAAGTTTTGCGAAAGAAGCCATTGCTCTGAAGATTTTGTGCAGATTTGGTCTAAGATCTTCTAAACTCTGAATACGACGTGCAGCGATTGTACTTATTAACATTCAACAGAAATGTTTTTGATCTTGATAAAGAAATCTCAACGTTTGGATTACTTAGGAATGCGTATTTGTTGAAAATAATATGTAACAGTTCACATCAATCACACGTTCTAAGAGTTTCATGATGAATCGTAATAAGCCAGCATGTTCACGTGATAATCAATCTGCAGAAGCAATCACCCGACAAAAACCCAATTAACCACACGAATCACTCGATTCGTAACAGGTGATGATCACTCACGCTGATAACCCTCAGTCTGACGAGAGTAGTTTTCTCTTGCGCGCTTAGGGATCAAATCTCTCTCTCTCTCTCTCTCTCTCTCTCTCTCTCTCTCTCTCTCTCTCTCTCTCTCTCTCTCTCTTCCTCTCTCATAAACACTCTCCCACGCACTCTCACATGCTCTCTCACTTTACCTGCTGAGCGAATGGATACATGATACATCCCTTTTATATAGGATCAAGTAATAACGTTATTATTACATTATTATCTCGAGTTGTCAGTAGCTGGTCGCGCACTCCTATTGAAAGCGAAACTCTCTCATTCCAGAGTTTCTCTCTGTGCGCGAAACTAAATGCTTGCTCATAGTGGGACGAGACTAGTGACTAAAGAGATACTCTTACCAAGGGATTCATGAAATTCATGAAATTCATGAAATTCAGAGTTGTGTTTAGTCAAAAGAGACGAACGAAGTTTGACGTCGAAAAGCGCAAGGGTTACGTAAGCGACTGGGAAGCGATTAATTTGAGACGCTCTGCAAGAATGTGGTGTGTTTGAAGTCTTGGTAGGTTCAACTTGGAGCCTTCACCGCGGAATCATTTCGAAAATTACTTTGTAGAGAATGGCTTTTGTTGATTCCAACAAAAAATCGAGAACGAGCTGTAATATTTACTGATCGTACGTCAGGATTCTCATTCCTCATAATGTTGAAACGGCGAGGTTAGATTTCTAAGAATCTTCTTATTTGACCGACTAGTTCTATAGGAAGCTTACACAAAAATCATAATTCACCAATTTTGTAGCTAACTTTACATCGTTTTACGTTTACAGGACTTCATCGTTTAAATTTATTCAAATCATCTGAACGAACTAAATGATACTAAAGAGAATTCGAATTCACAGTATAAAGGAAACATCTGTATCGAATAATACAACTACTATTATCCCCTTTCCACCAACTGACTACGGCTTCAGTCTTGTAAAACTGCAATGCCAACAAAGTCTCAGCTGTAAACTTGGGATCGACTTTGGCCATCACTTGTTAAAAGTTTGTCAATATAACTTCTAATTTTGGCTCCTCGCCACTCCAGGAAAGGATAGATACTCATTTCGAGTACGTATATCTATCGACCATAACTCGTGGATTTTGCGAGGTACTCTACAATTTAAGTTTCCCGTGGCAAGCAAGTGCCAAAATTTTCATGAGTTATGCTGACACGTTAAGATTGAAACGCTGATTCTATTGTGAGATATAGCATTCCCATATTTGATGTACTCTCGTGAAAATTATTTTGAAAGTTGGAAAGCGATTTATTTTATCATTTGTATGGATGCATTCATGTAATATTCATCACTACGAAAATATAAATCACTCCTTTAAATTCACTACTTATTCTGAAGAGGGAATCGCAGAATCATTTTTCGCGTTAACAGAATATTTTTCAACTGTCAACGGGAAGGAAAAATTCGATGAAAGTATTCTCTCTAACAAATTAGTTTAGTTAACTAGACAATAATCTTTTTGGTCGTTATTTATTTGTCTTTGTGAACTTTTGTTTTTGCAATTCGAAATTCTAGCTGAAATTCTTGAGATCTCTATATTAAGGGACAAACGACTAAGAGCCTTCCGAAGGCAGAGGATACCTTTGAGTATGGAACACGTAAATTTTTTCATTTTTCACTGCTCTACACGATTCAATCCAAAAGTGTTGAAACTAACGCGAACTAAAAAGCTCTACTGAACTTTTCTGGTGATTTTGCTTTATTCGGTTTGAATCGAGGTTTCATTGCTAAACATATTGGGGAAAGGCTAAAATACCATCGCACGGAGCCAAAAACCATATCCACGTAGTTTTTCATTTCTTATGGTCTGCTATTCCGAAGGTCAATCTGTTAGATCGTATTCGATGAAGTACAAAGTTCGATTAATGGAGATGAACGCATGTCCCTCACATACATCCAGGCCTCGGAGGGAGCCCATCCTTCGTTCCATTCGCAGATCGAGTAACACAAGTTTGTCGCCACTGATTGCTTGGATTGCACGATTCGAGAACAACCCAGTTCGCCCGCGTCATCGCAAAGTTGGGGAATTCCTGGCTGAACCACGGCTGTCTCGGTTTTATTGCGAATTTGACTTGAGCTTCGACGATATTAACGTTTGCTTGAAAGGTGCTCTAAAGTACACGTAGGAATAGAAAAAGAATCAATCAGTTTCTTTTCTGTTTGTATTAGGATGTTCATGGAATTTCAAGCAATATGCGGGTATTGAAAAAGTATGGATTTTTGTGCGATTCAACTTGATAGCGTCAGTAGTCTTGTAACGATGGATGACGTAAAATAGAATCTCTAAAATCGAACCTTTGATATTATGAAATTATTAGAGAAATTTTTGATATTTCTCGGTCATTTTCCTCTGACACGATAAGAGCTTCTACAGTACAATATCACCAATAGTTTTTTCATATTGGTCATATGGTATCAGATATCAAGTCAAAATTGTGATGACGAATTCAACCCTCAGTGAGAAACTTTTAGTACCATCGGATTAAGGAGTTCTTTCAATTTTTCAACATATACCCATCTGTAAAATGTATATATACTTGTCTCTTCTACAATGAACAATAATGCATTGTTATATTTTTCCTGTGTTCTTTTGAACAATGTCTGGGTGAGATGTGTACATTTGTAAACGGAGGAATTTTTGCCTATCATTGTATCAGAAATTTCTTTTTAATTATGACAGTGACTCCAAGTAGTACATTCAGGCCTGAGTACATTATCATATTATATTCAAATAACCTTAGCGACGTGAGCTATGCGTGTATGCCTGCCGCCGTCGCCCACGACTCGGCAGGCACTGTACACGCAGCGACAACATGCTCACACGCCGTTCACACAACCTTTTCCTTCCCTTCCGGTTATGAGTTGCGGTTCGAAAAACGTTACTGCATCTTGAATATATATATATATATATATATATATATATGCAATCAAGAAAAGTTAAGAAGAACCCTATGGTTGCAATAGAAAGTAATGATTACTCTTTCTATATCGATATGAAATTGTTTGAATTGAATATGATAAATTACTACTCAAAGTCATCATAACAATTTTATGTTGCACCGATAGCCTTTACGCGTAAATTCTCTCTTTAATAAATTTATACATCTCGCCTCGGCATTATTCAGAGAAAGACTGAAGAAACGGGACAATGCTTATTATTCGTGAAGCAAGAGATAAACATATCCATCGTGCATATACATTTTGATTCACACGTTTCACTGTACCACGCGTCAGCTTATAAGTACCCCAACCGACTCACCTGCCATCAATAAAAGAATTGTATTCGAAAGCTTTTAAAGGCCGGCTCCCGAACGAATTTAGATTTTCCCCCAACAAAGATCGAGTCTGCTTGCTCTCTTGTGAATAATCCAGTGCAGCCGCGGTGCGCTGAGCGCGCGTCGGTGGCGGTGCAGCGATACTCCAACACTTGAACGTCTCACTCGTGTGCATAAAAAAGAAACGAAGGGGAATGATGTCGATGTAAAAGACATGCGAGACAGAAAGAGAGAGAGTGAGATAGAGGGAGAGAGAGGAATAAGGTGGCGCGGCGGGGAGTTGCCTTTTGTCCACGAAGACAAAAGAGCTTGATGTGCTGTTAGAATAATGCTTGCGCTCGTGGGTAAGCGTGTGTGCCTGGCCGTGCGCGAGCTTTCGCGTGTCGGTGAGCGCGTGAGCGTGTGTACGTGTGTGTGTGTGTGTATGTGTGTTAATGTGTCTCCGCAGGTGGCAGTGCAAGTGCCGAAAAGATCTTTCATTCGGGAAGGACATGGAAGGGGCAATATCTATCCTCCTCTCTTTCTTTTTTCCGTCTCTTTCGGATACGTTTTCTCCTCTCTGCATCCGCCAACGTGACGATCCGAGGCTCTCGAGTAACGCGCGCTGAGGCTTTGCCCACCCCGAGGACGCCTGTGTGCGACGTAGAGAAAGAGCGAAAAAGAGGAGCGCGGCCCTTGCATTTCTCTCTGCTCGAAAAGCCTCGGTCATTAGGATCTTTGGTTCCCTTACTCTCTGTCTTGAGCTTCTTTTATCTGCTTTTGCTATACGTATAGAGCTTCTTAGGCAATGTACGTGTGAGCTTTGAGAAAATATCGCATTATTGAAATGGAAGAGTCGAGAGGGCCGCGCGGATCTATGATGCGAGAGGAATTAATTAATGAGTGTGTGCGATCACAACTTTTGAGAAGGTTGCCCTCGAGTCATCGGTGCAATGTATTACACTCACAAAAGTATCTTCTTGTTTCCAGAGGAATTAGACCTAAGTCAGAATTCTTCTTGAGGGAAATCTTTTCTTCTTCAATCAAAAAAACATTATGATTGAAAGTAGTAGAATTCTGTATGAGGCCTAATTCCTCTAGGAACAACAAGATACTTTTGTGAGTGTATGAATAATCCTTTGTCGATGCTGGGATATTACAGTGCATAGGGAGTATTTTTTTCTCAACTTTTCGGCGCATGAAATTCGTGTCAAAAAACTACCCACGTGAGGTTATCAGAATTTTATTGATTACCTCGGTCAAATTGATGCAATTGATAATCAACAATGATCTAGTCAATGGTATAAGGTAACTGCAGGCAATTTGGCACGTTTGTCAGATTTCGTATTTCCGGTGCTCTCTGAGCATCAGTCGCCCTCGGGTCATGTTGGGGGTATTAAACGAAATTTTTCGGTCCCTTCCCCGCCCATTTAGCCCTTAAAACCACTCTTCTACAACACTTTGAAGTTTCACATACTGATTTTTTCTCCCTTTTCTTATTTCACAATTCACACTCAACCTAAAATATCAGGTGTAAATAATTTTTATCTCTCAAAATGTCATTGCTCTTTTCTATGTAAAAACATCTCATCTTTCGATTGATCACATCAGTTTTCCTAAGATTATTTTTTATTCTACTCAAATTGCTCTTTTTCGTATCAAAAATAAGTGAAGACAAGTGGCCGTTCATGCGATTATAAATCTAAAGACTGAGTAAAATCGTTGAATATTTTTATAGATATATTACGATGATTTAGATATGTATTTTTAAGTTGAATGTCAAAAGTTTTGTGTAATATCAATAGGAGCATGATTGAGAGTTTATGCCAATACCAATTTGATCGTCCCTGTAGGCCTATATAGGCTGTAACAAATGATTAAGAAATTGTGCCAAATTGACTGCTTGTGTAGTGCATTTGGCCCTTTTGCGTTTTTTTTTTTAATTGCAATTTTCAATGGGTTAGAGTAGTCAAATGATAACTATAAAGATGGTTTCTGATAGGTATTGAGATAGGCTCCAAGATGCCGTTTGCAGAATTTCAAAATTCCAAGTCTATCATAGTCAAATTTGCAAAAAACCCTTAGAAGGTGGCGCATTGGCTGCAGTTACCTTATTAATTTCAAACATTTTCGCATCTGCACACGTGGACCGCGTGATTATATCATGAACTGCGTCGAAAATAAAAGAAAGGGTGAGACGAGTTGACAATGAGAAGAGTAAACGAGTATGCATTCAGTGCGAGAACTGGTGAAACGTGAATATTGAATGTAGGCGTACTGAGATTTTGAATGTGACTGGCGGAATGGAAAACAACTCACATCAAGGTAGACGTGCGGCTGACAAGTGTTGACGGGGCGAAATAAAATGATTCCTCAAGAGTGAATAAATCTGACTCGTGCCACTCAACACTTTTTGCCTCGACACTCTTCAACTTTTTGCCTCCTCTCTCTCTCTCTCTGTCTCTCTCACGCTATCGCTCTGTTTCTGTTTTCGTCTCTGTCTCTCTCGTATAATGTCGGGTAAAAATATTTTTTGAAAATATTTCTGACTGTTGATTTTTGAAATTTGTTTTTATTTAATTGTAAAATTTGAATGGTTTTACTAGAAATTGTTGATGTAACCTTATATTCTCGCAGAAAAATAAAGAAATTCTAGAAAACACTTTCACGCGAGAGATTATAGAGAGGAGAATATCATCCATCACGCGAATTCTTACACGAGAGCGTGAATTATATAAATATCCATAATTCATAATCAAGTATTTCATGCTTCAACGATGGGACGTTCAAGATGTTTGCATGTCCTGAGGATTATTTTCTTAGGAAAGGTCTCTTCTCTGTTTTCTCTATTTTCTCTATTTCATCTTTATCGAGTCGCTTAAATCAAAGCGAATTGCACGGGAAATTCTACGCCGTGTGTTTCGAAAACTGATTTTGTTTTCTTGTTGGTGCTCGTTTATCGGAAAATATCGTTTTTCCTGTGAATTTCATTCTGTTTATCGTACTGCTATCTGGTAAACTGAATTTCCAATACACAATAATGGAAGAATTGATATAATGGCTCTTCCCAAGAGATAAATTATATTTAGTTTTATTGGAGGCTTGATTGTAATCGATTGTCGGGACATGAATATGCACAAATGCTCAACAAACGACTGAGTACCTGGCATCGTATAAATTTCGAGAAACATCCGTGGTATGTGCGATTGTTGAATTTTCACCCCCAGCGGCAAATGCCCGCGGTATCGATTCCTCATATTTCTCGAGCTGGTCGGGGGAGAAGTACTTTATCAGTCATTTACAAAAGTGGTTTCCAGTAAATGGAACTGCCGCATTATTGGTGAATTTTCCTCCACCAAGATCAATCCCGAGTGTTGTACTGCAACCCAGTTTCTCGGGAAAAAAAAATCTTTCTCGCGAACTCTTCGAGCGAGCATGCGCTTCTTGATCAAGCGATCAAATCAATCCTGAGAGCGAGAATCACCGGCGCGATAACGTAACCTGCATCTCGCGTATGGCAATCATACAATTCGTGTATGTTTCTGCCTCGATTATGTTTCTGCGAGTTTCGGGTGAGCAAGCGAACGATCGAGAAATTCGATCGAGACCCGCGGCGCGCCCATCGGTAGTGCCACGAACGCGCGAGCAAAATCAAGAATGCCCGAGACCTGGAAGCACTGGGACAGAAACACGGCTGGTACAAACGCGGCTCGGAAGCTAAGAATTCTTAAGGTCTCGGCGAGCCTCGGGCAAGCTCATCTCAGCCTTGGAGGAAACGGAGACAGGTGTATAGGCAGAGCGTCGCCGAAGAAACGGGCCAACGAGGCGTTAGAGAAGGCGGATACGGATGATGAGAGGGTGGAAAAGGGGCGGGGAGGAGGGTGGAGGGAGGGGTGCGCAACCAGGGGGCGGGGAGAGGGAGGGGGGGAGGAGGGAACTAGGTTGAAAAGCGACCCAGTTCCCAAAGGGTGGGCGATGCCCGGCGTGCACACTGCTTCCTGGCCCGGTATGACCCGGTTTTCCTCTCGCGCTCTGGTCTTTGCTCCGCTAGCCGACTTATGCTCTCGCTTCCTCAGTGCGCCTCTGGAAATGTGCGCTGCTGATCCGGTATAGCCAGGATGCCGGTAGATAAATATGTGCGCATATAACGCCCATTGATACTTTTCTTCATTTCATGCAGGATTTGAGATTTTTCTTTTTCGCAAACCGACGCGCTTGGATAGCAGCACCGTACACGTCGCGAGCATAAAACTAGAGGATGAAAAGTGCGAATTTGAAGAGAGGCGTGGATTTCGATGTTTTCGTTTTCCGGTACATGTATACCTTCGCTTCGGATCTTGGTTGTATTTCTGAAGGATCCAAGTGTTGTGCGAGCACATGAAGAATGTCAGTTCAATTATAATTATTTCAAAGGATGAAAATATAAAGTGGAATGGGTGGATAAGGTACCAGTTAAGCTACGACTATTTTCATTAATCATAACCGATCAAAGACTAGGGATCGACATGACTGTGTCGCCGACTGTGAAAATGATACCTATTTTCCGCAGACAATCAAGTTCTACATTAGTTTGGTTTGTTGAATTAAGAATCACTTAAAAAATAGAACGAAAAATAGATCTATATAACGGAAATTTCAAATCATTAATTTCATGCGTACAATGAATGGAAGTAATCTTCTAATATTTTCTGTAATGTACAGATGTTCCTGGAATCAATTTTGTACTTATCAGTTCAGAAAATTTACATCAAACGATTGAGCTGATCGAGTAGATTTATTGGAGCTATCTATAAATGAATCGGCTTTGATGCCATTTGCGGATCGTTCGGAATTCTTCCGAAAGGAATCAAAGAATCTGACAATACTATAGGGATTTCATTCTTTTTCAACTTATGTCCAATTAATAATACATTTCCTCATTCTGAGACTTTTCATTCGAAAGTGGTGGGCTAGGAAGTGAAGTCAGCAGTTAGAACGAGATTAAAGTATACTAGCTTGAGATTGTTTTGGCCAAAATAAAATGTGTAGGTCTACTCTAACAAAGAGACATTATGTAAGTCCTGATGCACATATTTTGAGACTTTTGAGACTTAAGCTCACAAGTTTTCATAAATTTTAAATAATTGAACTAGTAACATCGAAAACTTATTAGATTCGGTAATATCGTTTAGAGAAGATCCCGCTAAAAATGATTTTCTGTCAGCATTTTGCGAATTATTGGAACTGGCTTTCAACATACGTGAAATTCTTCGTCAGCATACTCTTCAAATAATGCAAAATCGTATGTTCAAAGAGAAATTTATGGAGGTTTAAGTGGATATTTATGAAGTCCAAAGTAAAAAAAATCTATTGTAGAAGTTTTTTCACTATGAATTATTGTTATTCAACATCATATAGTATCTCCACAATAAAGGCAATATTCTCAACAAATTTTCTGGATCAAATCAATATACCTAGGGCTTATTTGAATTTGTAAGAGAGCGAATGGAATTTCAAACAGAGCAAAAAAAATTTACGCCTGTACGTACCTACACACAGTGTGTGTGTGTGTGTGTGTGTGTGTGTGTGTGTGTATGCAATAAATTTACTCTGGAAGATAGCGATCCACAGACCCGAATAAAGTAGGTCGAACAATAATAGTCGTGGTTTAAAAACATCGATTGCAGAAACGAAAGAGGCGAATTTTCGTTACATGCATACTTACATATGCGAGTAATGACTTTATAGCTGGGATGCACATATACAGGTTATATGAAGCCTGTGGCGTATGACACAATAGGATGGAAATCAAATAGACCACCCAGTTGGCGATTAACGAAGCTTTCATTGTGCCTGCGGCTGTTTTATTTTATAACCCTCTCCTTCCTATTCGTTTTCTTGCTCATAAAAACAATTGCGAGTGCAGTCGACGACCAAGTTTGGTCTCCTCTTTGCCCCCTTTTAACTTCTACTTTCTATAGTCATATGATTAACATTTTGACGACTGATAAAAATACCTGGGAAAATACTTGTGGTTCCGGCTATGTTCCAATTTCACCTGCTACTTTCACGTTGACTCTTTCTATATAGAGTCTGAGTTTCAAATAAGTTATTGACGCACCTATACCATTGGAGCATCAAAATTCAATATATAGAATTTGTAATAATTAAATCATAACGAGTTCGAGTTACTTATAGATAGCATTTTCTTATCTCACTTTTTATAAGTATCCTGGAATCGTATTTATACAAACACATGAGTCACTTACATATTCATTATTATGACATTTTAGAAACTCAACGTCATTTCATGTCTTTCATCTGCGTTTTGGAACTTTATTAGCCAGAGACCTATCTAAATCTAACTGAAATATACTTCAGTTGATCTATTAGGAGAAAGGAAAATGTCGGATTGAATTGATTTCATCTACTTATAGTAACCATTCTTAAGTATGCTCTCGTTTTGCCTCTGACTATAAACTCATCCAATAGACTGTTACAACCTGAAACCTGAATTGTTCCAATTTAAGATATGTTTAGATCTTGCACTCTATAAATGTAGAGCACCATCTCTTCGTGATACTAGAAGGAAATTAATATAAAATATCCTATAATTGAGTCAAAATGAAATTACAAAAAATATAATCTGATTTTCCTCACATCCAGTGTCATTTGGATTTATCAATATCTTTCATTACACTCGACCCCATTCTCTATCTTCTAATAGATCATGAATCTTGGAAGTCAAGCGTTTTCCAAAAGCAACATGATACAAGCAATTTTCTTCCTCGCTGATACTTGTTCATGTAATATGCTGTAGAAAACTCAATTTCATTCCGTGTGAACATTTTCTATAGCCAGAATGGGTATTGAGATGACAAAGAAATCTTCGTGCAGTGTCAGTGGCGAAGGAAATAATTGGAATTTTCATAATAAGAGCTTGAAATTATTCTTTTCGAGAGAATCTATTTGTACCCCGATGGAAAATACAAGAATTCCTCATCATGATTAATTCGGTCAAAGCGAAATAATTCACTCTAATTAAAATAACGCCACCCAAATCCCGAGTGTAAATACTCGTCATTGGGACATTCGTTCGGTTCGTAATTAAGAGAATGAATCAAAACTAGCCGGGATCATATCACAGTAGCAGGTGCCGTGCAAATTTAATGCCATCAAAAAGAGAGTGATAGTGAGAGCGAGCGAGCGAGTGAGTGGGTGACCGAGTGAGTGAAAGAGAGTGAGAGAGGGTGAGAGAAGGGGGTGGGGAAGGGAGAAAGTAACGAAAGGAGAAATGCGCGACGGTTCTTGGCTCTCGTGTGCGCTAGACACGCCAATCCTCATGTACGCAGAGCCAGCAATTAGGGAAGCCCGAGTAATTAGTCGGCGCTTGGTTAAAGCTCTTGCGAAGTCATTTGCAAGCTCGCCCGGGACAGCCAGCAGCAGCAGCAGCAGCAGCCGCCGCATATATCATAGACACGTGTACATTCGGCCGGATGTAATCACAATGCAAGCTGCCGGCTAGTGTTCCCTCGCTAATAATAATTATTATTATTATCGTTGCCTCCGGCGTGTGCTCCTCTCGAGAGCTTGCCCCGTGGCTCCCGGTGAAAAACGAACGGCGCGCCACGGCTCGCGCCTGCTCTCCCCTTCAAATATTTAAGCGCTCCTTTGCATAATTTTGTCCCCGCGCGCGTTCGGAGCTAATTGCCACCCGGCTCGATGAGGATATTCAAGATTCAGGGTTATATTGTTTTGCTCTTTCCCCCGCCCGACATAAAGCGATCCCACGGCTTGCGGCTCATTGTTATTGAGCATAGATTAATTAAAGCGAGCTTATACAGCCGGGTCACGGTGTTACCCGTTGAATTAGGTCACTGTTTCAATTTCGAGCCAATTTATTTTTTGGACGTATTTCCATTGGTGTATATATACACTAGTCCATCATTGTCGTCGGTAATTAGATGGGGGATTTATTTTAATGAGTCTTCCCGAGCGGGCAGGTTTAAAATTAATTGGTTTTCTTTGCTGTTTCTATGACTCATTTTGTGAAAAGTTAATCAATTAAAATCCATAGATACCCACCATTGAACTCCGCTCTGATCCGCGAACAAACTTTCCAATGCATACAGGTATATCCGTGCGGAATATTCATACTGTATACGGACGTGGATTTTAGAAGTACATGATCATGTATAGAAGCCAAATTAACTTTGTTATTCAATTGTTATACAATTACAGTGATTAAACTTTATAAATTAAGAGTAATCCCATACACAGCCTTTCGTTTATATACGCAATCGACCTTTCGCATTCTATAAATTAATAATATGCAATTCCATTCAATCGAATAATTATTGATTTCATGTATGGACAGTAAATTTATATTTATGAGCTTCTGTATGTATACGTGTATACTGCATTTGCATAAAATCGAGAATTATTCACAAAATATCTCTGTTGAATCGAGACGTTAGACTGAACGGCTGTGTACATGGCTTAATGAGGCAACAAAAAAGCATTTGGAAAAGTTTTTTCACGAGTGATGACCCGAAGTTGACAACGTGCCCTATAGTCGGTTCGCTACTCGTAACTCAGGGATAGCGTGTTTGTATCACAATAGTCCTGCAGTTTCAGATAGGATCAAATACTTTACTATTTTTCTTTGCGACAGAAGCCAGAAGTCTGGCGAGAGCCGACTTCAGAAATGGAATCAGGTCCGGGCAACGATAGCAGCTTTGAAATCCTGTACTCAATCGAACTGAGCCACCACGGCTCCATTGTTTGACAGTTCCTATACCGAGTTGACTTTATTTTTCATTTTTCTCGAATTCATTTCATTCCAGCCCACTCGGTTTTCCAATATTTTCGGGATGTTTAAGTAAACATACGATTATTCCCGTGCACGCTTCTGGAAAATGGTTGCTTGACCTACTTCCGTTCGGATTTTTCGATTGGATTGATTAATTTTTCTCTCGTTATCAACCTATCGCGTGATTTTCACAAGGGCAAAAATGGAGGAAGGAACGTGGTATGCAGCGAACCAAATGTACAATTGCAAATCATTCAGCGGGGAATTTTTCGCGAAAGTATACATAATTCCCACATCCCGGGCGTTATCCCGAGCGACAAGCCAACGGATCAAAGTTCTTGCGAGTCGGCACGCTGTTGATTCGGTATCGCGCCAGCAGGAGTACATATATACATATACATCCAAGGCGCAGCGCAGCCATTAGGGTTGGCGAGCACGTCGCGTGATTCCGCTTGCGACCTCGCGGCGTGGGAGATTGAATTACGTGTTCCGTGTGGCGCTGGATGCGGCCGATTCGCCGCTGCTCTCGTCGCTCTCGCCTTCAATCGGAATACAAATAACGCGAATTAACGTGCACACCACCCTCGGGAGCAGCTCGGTCGCCGAGAGGAGTCAAACTTTACATAATCTCCCACGCGTATCGAGCAGACCGCACGCAGGCATCATTGTTGTTTCCGAGTTGGTGGATAGGCCAATTCGATGGATTACCGATGCGGCTGGTTAAGCTGCATCGACCGAACCGCGGGTCTAGCTCGCGGCTAACTGCTGCCTATTGACTATTCCCACCTGTAATACGTGTAAGATTTCCAGTATAATTGGGTACCGAGACCTCTCGTACGATGTCCATCGAGTTGTATAACACGTCCAATCCTCTATCAAAATTGTTTCACAAATTCCGACAAAAATCCAATCAATTTCTCGGTTTTGTTTGATTTTGCGATTCTGGCGCTTATGGTTGGCTGACGATTTTCCCAAACTTCTTTACACGATGGAATATCTTCACCAACAAATATTTCTAAAGATAGGGCAACCCCAAAATTGACCAAAAAATCTTATTCCCAAATGTATGCACAGGTCTATTGAGCTTTTATTTGATAAGTTGTCGACATCATGTTTATATCGCAAAATTTTAAAATAAATAATGTTTTCTTTTTGTCATAGCGAATGAAGTTTGATTATTCACGTATATTCCATTCGGTGCATGATTTTACTCTGTACGCTCGGGTTCTTAGGAAACAGTAATATTATCATTATCTTTCGATGCCACAACTCATGCAGAGTTTCCTTTCTTTTGAATTTTACCTTGTTAACTTTGCTATGACAATTCCTTTGTGGTTCTTGTGCGAACGTAAGTTTAGTCATATTACGATGTATGGAATGACTGCACGCGTAACTAAGCAGTGACGAAGAGAACAGCGAATGTTACGTCTCATAACATAATTTTAAAAAATCGCACTCTGGACATGAGAGTTTTTAGAGACATTTTGAAGAAAATTAAATTCATTAAGAATGAATTTTTGGAGGAAAATATATTGGAGAAAGAATGGGGAATCTGCAGTTTACTCTGCACCCTCGCTCATCACTGATTGTGGTCATCTATGATAAGAAAAGCTTTTACATCAACTTTTGGCAATTAATGTTTATTAGATTGCAAAATTGAGTCATTAATTTAAATTAAAGTACGATTGTGTTTCAGTGACATGTATGTACATACATTTCATTTACTAAATGTTGATTTTAATCTTGATGAACTATGCATTACTAATTTGGTCGAGAAAACTTTTTTGAACGAATTAGCTTCGTGGAACATGACGTGAAATATAGGATAGCCATTCCCGAAACTAACCTAAATTTGTACCTCTAGGGTGTGGACTTTCCAAGCGATGGTAAAATCCCCAACGGCATTTCACTTGGTTTATCCTCTCAAATTTTTAATTTCGTGTTCTAAAAAGGAAAAGTGCTTATTCGTAATGCAGTAAAAGTGGTGGAAAGTGTAATTCATATTTGTTTCAGAAAAGTTGTAATAGTATATCTTATTTACCGCATTTTTTCTCATTAAGCATATAGAGAAAGATTAATGTAATATTGGATTTCGCGTCGTTAGAATTATGAAAGTGACACAATTTTGATTGGATAGCTATGAATGTAATGAGAAATCTGAATATTATCTAAATAATATTGATTCTTTAATAGTATTACTATTACAACAGTGACAGTTGCAAGAAAATTTACTCTCAAACCTCGAAAAACACATCACCACAACTTCGAGATATGAAATAACTTACACTTCTCCCAAATGATCAAGTATCCCCTTCAAATACACGTTCTACGATCGACCACTGAATCGCCACTCTGCTTCATTGTGTTTAGAATGCCAAACGACAACACGGAGATTTGCGGCTGTAGGGTAGTGCTGGACGTACCCAAGTCGCGCACCGGCATCGCGAAGCGCCATTTCGCGATGCTGATACCTAAATCGAGCAACAAGGCCAACAAAAGCATCGAGGGCAGGCCCGCGATGAAGAAGCCTTCGGAGCTCGAGCAACAACAACAGCAGCAGCAGCAGCAGCAACAACAACAACAGCAGTCGACGACTCAGTCGAGAGGCTGGGGTCCAAACAGTCGCGCCTCCGACATGGGCAGCACGAGTTCCGTCGCCGAGCAGTCCTCGAAATCGAGCAAAAGCAATAAAAAGAACAAACGTATCGATCGGACCAGGCGGAGTCGCAGCGCCGAGAGGGCTGCTGAAACTCATGTTTACACGTACATAGGTGAGTTGTTTTGGATTTATTTATCAATTGTTCGAGTAATCGAGTGAGGTAAAAGTATAACGCCTACAGTTACGCCTTTTAAACTCGCCAATTAGCAAGAATTTATTGATATACTGTGAAGTTAACACAGTTTATAAGTGATCCGAGGTACATTCTGCGCGAGATCTTCCGAATAACCAGTGTTTCTAGGGCTGTCGAACGAAAATGTGGGTGTAGATTTTTAGATTTAATAAAATGTTTCACCGGATTCAGGTGCTTTTGTTTGAATGTTATCAAAGTATGACTTGAGAGTCACAGAAAGAAACTAGACAATCAAGAAAAAACTAACAGATTTGATAAATCATTTAAATTTCTCACTAGACAACTGTAGCAACTTTAGACAAAAATTCCTGACCAACTTGCGTAAAAAAAAAAGGAATCGGAACAGAAAAAAACAAATAAATTTACTAATCCTTCTCTTTAAAGTAATGTGGTATAATATTCTTAATCATTTCTGATAAATCTGAATTATTATGAAAACGAACATAATTATTGTGTCATCGTCAACCATATTTGGATGACATAACAAGTAATACAAACTTTATTTATTATGATAAAACAACATCTTGGTATCAATTGGAAGGAACGTGATTTTCTTCATTAAGTTCAGCTTGAATCTCGCTGCTCAATTATTCGCATCTTAAATGCTCCACTGGCTCAGGCTGCTTGCTAAATCAATTTAACTTTGTCGGGTCAATACATTCTTCCGATTCTCTTGTGATTTTAAGAAGTTTCTGATTGCGAAGACTTGATTGGAATTTTTCGGTGAAAAACGTTACTGTATAGTTTAATTAAGTAAGCTTTTAGAAAAAAAATCAACAATTAAATCCGATGACGTTGCCTGCTTTTCGTTAATACCCCGCGAGGGAATTCTTCTCAAATAATCATAACACAATGCGAACTGATTCTGTACTAGTCGAATCATCAAAATATGCTCAATATCTATGAAATTCATTCGCAACAGAAATATAAATTTTAGCTATAGAACATCGATCACAATTTTGAAAATAAAATTACTCACATTCAATTCTCAATAATAGTCTCTTCAAATCTGAGTCGAAAACGCTCGCCAACTACTTTTCTCGGATATTCAAGCTGTACTGCAGCAACGTTTTTCTTCCGCGGCGTCCCTTCGAGTGGACCTGCTGTCCAGCCAACCCTTGCTTTTCCGTGGAGCCACGGAAGGAAGCCCGACCTCCTCCTCCTCCTTGTAGCCGAACGAGCCCGCCCTCGTCTAACCGTGACCCTACACTCACGTGTTATTTTTTTTTTCCTTTGCCTCGGATTTATATATAGAAATGCCCGTAATACAAATCTAATACACTGATTGGATTCTTCAGGGTCATTTTCAAAATGCATTTCAACTTTAAAAAGTAAATATCATTTCAACTTCAGCTCCAATATATTGGATCGACTTGTAATTTTCTCATTCGTAACATCAACTATCGTGAAAAACTTCTCCATTTACTTCTTTGACTCATCGTAAATAGTAATCTCCCCAGATGCTCTTGGCTCGCAATAACATCGTTGACTTCCAACCCTCCGAATGACATAAAATTTTAATCCTAAAGCAACCGTAGATCAATCCTAATTTGGGCGATTCTCGTCTGCTGGTTAGATTCCGGCTCGAGCATCGCGAGTTCGGGAAGACGAGACAACATGATCGCAGAGGCACTGTACTGCACCATAGACGGTGACGAGTCCGGGGTCGAGTCACAGCAGCACCAGCAGCAGCCGGCGAGCACAGCTGGAGCGGCAACGAGCGTCGGGACCACGAACAACGCGAGCAATGGCCCGACCAGCCGGCCTCAGCAGCCGCTCTACGCCTTACCCTCGATGACCTCACCGCCGCCCACCTACGACGTTGCCATTGCCAAGTCTTGCCAGGTGAGTGACGACAACGCGTTGGACGCTTCTTCGCTTGCTCATTAACAAACTATGTCCGCACTCGACACATAGATAATAATATAATTAATAAACATTTAGATAGAGTGGATAAATTAAGGATGAGTTAAATGAGAATGTAAACATTATTTGTTAGAATTACATGGTGCCAGATAAACTTTATTATTATTCATTTTTTAAAAAACACAAATGCCTTCTGATAAAAATTATACACTAAGGGATGAACGAACACGTTATTCCCATTTGATATTTCCATTTGGTTAACAAAAGCCTTTGAAAGCTTGCATCCAATTTTTCCCCTGTAAAACTGAAAATATAAATCATGATAGTATTCAATTTCGTGGCATAAATTTGGGTTCGTGGATAAAGTGAGGGTCAGATTAGTTTTTTCAATACCCCTATATGAATATATTACAAACGGGTCTGAAGTTTTGAATATTTTCCAACTCATAACGACATTCTTAGCGTTCAAGAATATGAGATCACGAAGAAGACGAGAAGACTTGGTAGACATAGAAAGGAACAAAGATGTACTTCTATTGAGCTTTAAAAAAATGAATATCCGTGCGCATTAACACTTAAATGATGAAAGCAATGAAGTTATGAAATCTAATATAATATTCCATGACCCATCTTTTAACATGAACTTCATATTCTCAGTATTCAATGAAAATTAAGATTTTTCTTTGAAGTATTCCAATACTTCTTCAGGAATAATATTTTCACGCTGCAATACGAATGTAATAAGAACGTCTTGTAAAATATCATGCAGACTCAATACACTGAGGTTTTACGAACAGCCTCCTTTGAAATATTTGAATCTACTATTTCGTCCAGTTGCTCTACTCCGACTCCCTTTTGAAGCTCAGATGCTTTTCAAAAGACGGGAGAAAACATTTTTCTTCTAACTCTCAGTATATTTTATACCATCAACATTTTATGAGCGAAGCGAGGCTGATAATCACACGAGCCTAGAAATCATCTTTTGCTCTAGTATTAAACAGTATTTTTTAACCCACGTATAGAAAACTAAGGTGAATGATCAACTTTTCGATACAAGTGATGGAAAACTGATTTTCCAAACTACCTAGCAACGGTTGCTATAGGGATATCAACAACAATTAATATGGAAAATGTATACATATACGTACACACAGACATTTTTGAGATTCCATGTTTTTCGACCCGTAGAATATGAAAATAAGGGTCTCGAAGTTTGATTCGAGAGGTCAATTTTTGCGTCGTCTCAAAGCTTTCTCTTCGACAAAGCAAGAATTAGTATAGACGAAGCTTTGACTTCCAATAGAAAGTAATTGAGTTAATAATATACGTTATTTTCCATAACATTTCAATCTTCCTTTAGAAGGAAATGAAGCGTATTAATGAAGGTACAGTACACGCAAGGCGGTAAAAAGTAAGGTAGAGAACAATATTGGTTAAAAGATTTATATTATCTCGAGATAGAGTACATCATACTTGATTATTGATTATGTTACTCCAGTCAATGTCTTGTAGACATGAATTTCACAGAAAGTGAATCTGCGCTTGCACGCAGATATTGAATTTAGATATTATTTACAGACAAGAATTACTCAAAGTGAGAATCTCAGACGCATTTAGTATAAGGGGTTTTCCGATAAAGAAGATGATATACAGTAGAGTGAAGTGAAAATAAGCGTGATAGGGTAAGGATTTTTTATCGACTTTTCTCAAATGCAGGATGAATTTGTAACTATTTGAAATTATTGATTTCCAGAAAATTTTTCAAATTTGAATAATAAATAAATATTATTGAGACTGTGATTATTTAATAAATTTTATGTAACACGGTTGATATTTAATTTTTGCTTACTCTTCGAGAAATCTTTGTGACAGGGCAAAAATCGACCTCTCGAACCAGAGTTGAGGTACTAGTGGACAGAGAGCTATATTTAATTATTTTAGAAAGTTCTATGTCTTAAGTGAATAATCTTGTGACAACATTTAGCAGCTCTTTTACCAATCACACTGGACCTTGGCGCTTATCAACTTGAGCTCCAAGTAGTCTTCATTTTCTACGTCGCTATTCGGATGCATTTTGAAATGCAGAACTCGTTGAGCCACAATAGTAACTGGTATAAAAACGGCATCTCCCTGTCAAACTTCTTTTCAATACTTAAAAAGGTGGTCTCGGGAAATAAAGCGACTCCAAAACCCGTAAATTGTAAGAATCTCACTATCAGCCTCCAGGAGTTTTCCCATTGCTAGGCATCAGGTCGATACCACCTAACACTTCAAACTTATCTCGCTACTCGATGTATATATACTCAACATGCCTTACAACAATTCAACTGTTGGCAAAGTATGCAAGAGCATCTCACTCTCTCCTCCTCCCAGTGGAGTTTGGCGGCGCCGACTGTAACACAAATTCCCCAGAGCACCGACGCCCATCCTAATTCGCGTCGGCTGGCTCTCTCCCTTCGATCCGTCGGGGCAGATAGTCCAACGCCGTAGGGTGAAGCGGCTCCACCGTCGAGCAAACTCTCGCATGAGTTCGCTACGGCGTAGCATCCCCCCGGTATTAGAAAACGTGCCACTCACTCTCACTGCGTAGCCCGCTTCAAAATGTATCATGGCCTCAAGTGATCCGGGCTAATGAGCTATTCTGTAATGAGAACTTTCGTCTGCAATGTTCCCTGGAACGAGTGTAATCGGCTGTTACGAAGCCGGGGAATTCGAGCTACGTAAGTTGTTAAGCGGCCCGACTTGTTTTCCGGTATACTACGCACTGTATCCGGTTGCGCAACTCTATATCGCGAATTTGTTGTTTCGCAGTTTCACGAATGAAGGCTGGAATAAAGCGAAAATATTCTAGACCACCCGATTGTTCGTGATGCGTCATGTTACGTGCAAAACCACCAATGCCTGTTCTAATGCGACCGGGAGCACAAGACGGAGACTTTTAATCGGTTTCCTGTTAGTCTAGTGAAATTCTGTTCGATTTACGAATAGTACGAAGAACGAGTCTGCCACGAGCTCACTTCCAATTCGTTCTAAAAACTTCCTGGAAATACCTTTTATTCTTGAAATATCCTCTGTCATTTCATTGCCATGTATATCAACATTTAAGTGATATGAATTGATGTATTGCGCAGTATTGAAAATAATATTGCCATTTGAACAGCGTGAATTTGAATCTTCCCCTTCACAAAGCAAAAGTTTTATCGAGTGGAAAATATATATTGACTGGAGAATCAGGAAAATTTCCAGGGGTGAATCCAGAACTTGTATTAAAAAATTACATTTTCAGCGGAGCGGGAAAATACCTTAGAAGGCAAACGGACAAAGATATATTCTCATAAACACTGCAAGCAATCATTCACTCACAATAATAATGAATTCTCTCACTCGCAATAAGGGAAAAAAAAATTCTGTTCATATCGCCATTCAATTTTTATCATCAAATTTATGCATACATTGATTGAATGTGAAGTTAGACCTCCCAGTCGCGCGCGATATCAGAAAATTAAATTTTCAACACGTAAGAACGAACTACTTTCTCGCGCGACGGCTCTTCTCGGAACTTCCGCGCCACTCAGAGCACTCGTCTAACCCTCAACTAACCTTAAAAAAAAAATTCTCGCTCTTCGCGCCGATCGTTAACTACTCTCCAGTCATGAAGTGAATCATCCCGGCCATTTAGATAAGTAAACGGACCAATTTATGCTGCCAAAGTCAAGAAGCTAAGTTGATTAGCACGTGTATTGATGAGAGCTCGAACGAGTACTCTCGCCCTTCCCGGGATAGATCCTACAGTTTATCGGGTGGACGTAATGGAAGCGGGGGTCGTATTTTTGACGACACGAATGTATACGGAGCCATGAGACTTACGAGCTCATCTTACACCTCGTCTCGCCACCACCACTTGGGCAACTGAGGGATTCGATGTGGACGTGCCACGAATACGCGGCTCGGCTCAAGCGCTACCAAGATTTTCATTGTAATTTATGAAGTTTGTTTTGAAGTTTTGGTCATGGTTCGATTTGTTGTCTAGAGTTCAGATGAAGTGGGCTCCGGGTAACTGGATCCGACTTCATCCAAGTTACTGACATCTTTTATTTTCTTTGTCTTGTGTCTTGCTGTGTTTGAATAATTAATTTCCACCACAGAGGACCGCGCGTACATGAAGACATTTTTCCTTCGAGCAAAGTTTCCTGAGTTCATATTTATTCTTCAAATTGAGCTTTCTCATAAGATTTTGCGGTTGAAATATTACTTTCAAAAATATTTAATGCGACTCGTTCGTTGAAATAAAATATACGTACATGTAATTGCTACTATCAGCAATTAAGGATTTATCAATTAAGTGGTATCATGTTTTATACAAATGTTTAATTTGACACGTGTCTCATACGCATCTACATTCAACAAGTGTAGAATGAAAGTAATATGTTGTTGATCTATGTATGTCAGTTTGGTTGTGTTAAATGTACGTCCATCTAAATACAAACTTACTAAAGAGTCTTTTCAGGTGGATCTAGGACAAAAAGCGAGAAGTACTTCATAATTATTAACATTTTTCTGAAATTTTACTAAAAATAAATCACAAATTACTTTTATTGTACAATTTGAGATTGGGATAATGTTTAATGCCATTTGATTGATTGATTGATTGATTAATATGATCAGTTGTCAACCACAATCTCCTTAATTGCTGAGTAAGTACATGAGTATTTTTATAAAGGAAAATAGAGTCAATCATTTGTGAATATTCTGTTTTATTGTATGAATGTTATTGTAAAAGAACTACAATGGGTTTCCACACGAATAAGATTATACTCATTGAAAAAAATATAAAATTTATGTAATTGTAGTAATTATATATTTATAACATAAAGATTACGTGTTTTATTTTAAAACACGTAATGTAATTTTACTTCAATCACACGTTGGCTAAATCTTGTCAAAAAAGTTTTCTTTGAAATAAGTCATCCATCAAGCTACTCAAAGTATATCGCACGGTTTAGGAATTATTCAAATCGAATATTTTGAAAAACTTTTTCTTGACAAGCGTGATGTATCGGTTCTCTGTAACCTCACACCTATATGCACAAAAAAAAAGAGAAGTATAGGTGTAGAGGCGTTCCAATTCACTTAGCTAAAGGTATAGAGAGCTGAGAAAAGCCTCGTAGTTTTGCATATGAATACTACACGCCAGTTCAACCAGGTATTCTCGCATCCCTTGGGGTATACAGCGGTTACTTTTCTCCCAGCACCTTCACTCTCGCCAGAAACTATATTTCACGCTTTTATGCTCGGGCGCATGCATGTCCCAAGCTCATGTTCAAACAGGACGTTTCAGAATTTTCAATTGTGTACTCCGAGAGCACATCTCTGGTTATGATATTCTCCACCGATATTTCAATAATCTTATTTTATAAACACTCTTCTGGAATTTTAAATATTTTTATGTGGAAAATGACGTGAATTGACGAAAAAATTGTGGTGAGAATGTAGGTCAACCGTCGATGATGATTCAAAGGTTTCTATGAGACTTTTTTCCTTCAAGAATAGAAGTTAATTGACGAGTACTGAGAATAACGGTATATATGATACCCCAAAATATGACTTTAAATTATAGCCACTTTCAGAAATAGATTTCTTTCTTATCCAATCATGTTCATTGTATCCCACATTTACTTAAATATTCCAAAAGTTTCATCTACAGGCAACATAATTTCATGAAAGTATCCTCGCGCATTTAATGTAAAAGATACATACGCACGTCATGTTTCGTATAATTCAAGGATCCATGCATTTTTTTAACAGCTTTATAATGCAGATGTAAGTGGATAGTATTAGTTTTCTCTGACTGACATCGTGATTATAGGATTATGGAATGTTATGACTGCCTTTGGGTATACTGAGATGAATAGCGTCGTGGTAACCGTATACGGCTTCTGGTATTTAGACACTTCTTTGTTTTTCCAGTTGTTCTACTTTCTGAAATAGTTTTTGATCTATTGTACATTATTTTTCAAGCTTGTTATAGTCCCATTTAGGGCCATCATTGAATCTCTTTTTGACTTTATTTGAAGTCACAATTAGATGAATTACTAATTGAAATTCTTGATAAGTTACTGTGGAACAGTTTCAGTTTTAGCTGGACATATCTACTGTCTTATTCTGTCTGTGTGAAATATTAAGAAATTGATGAGATCAATTTTAATAAATAACAAAACGTAAATTGAACAGCACAAGTTGATAAGCTCGTATTGATTTGAAATTAATTATCAATTAATATCATTCCAATGATGATTTTCAATTCACACAGAGATCAAAATTACAGGCTAGAACTTGGGTCGATAGGTTGCCTTATATAGATGTAACACTGAGTTACGCTTACGTTACGCAAATGCACTACTGAATATTCCGCGCGTACTTCATTTTAACACGTGCTCCTGAACTCTAAAAGATAAATTATATCTATATGTCATATGAGAGAACCAAAAAAGTATTACCTGGGTTAGTTTTTACTACTCTAGATTTCTACAGACTTTTAATGAGATCACACATGATGTATCATCAAGTTTCTCATGATTTATTTTGAATTCAGTAAAACAAAATAATTTAAAAAATCAAAAGAAATACGAAAATTAATAGCGTAGTTGCGGAATGAACTCTTCGACTGTACGCTGCTAGGAATGCTCTTTTAATATTTTATCAATTTCAGATGAGTTTTTCTACCCTCTGCAACTTTGAACACTTCCCATAGCAGCACCCTACTCAATTTAATTCATTATAACATGCTGAAAGAGATAATAAAACATGAATACCGTGATTCACAGCTATATGTAGCTTTGTGCTGATAGAATGACATAAAATGAAGGAATAAAAAAGCCTTCGAGAATATGCTGTTGTGAAAATAGTACTAGAAAGGATAAACTACTCACTTGGCATTATTTCATGGGCAAATTAACTTGTAACGAGATAACAACTGAAAATTATTAAATTGTCGTCGAACGTAAAGCCGCTGGATTTTTTCTTTATATTCCTAAGAATCTTCAAACACACAGAATCCATATAAATACGGACGGTTCAAATAAAAGCGTAGAAGAGAAAAGTGACGAAGTCACGGGGTTATCGATGTACAGTTAGAATATTCATCAATCTACACGACGAACAAAAGCAAAAAGCCATCAAAGCCACGTATCACCAGCGTAGCCACAGGCGCGACGCCAATTCGTTCAATAATAATCGAGAAAAAGGAAGGCCCCATACGTAGCGCCGATCAAGCGTGAGAGTTTAAAAAACTTCCGTGTGTACCCGGAGCGCACGTGCTACAGAGACACGAGCGATGATAGAAAGAGAGACAGACAGAGACAGGAAGAGAGAGAAAGTGGTGTGGGGTGAGTGGGAAGAAGCACAGGGTCACGTTGTCGCGAATCGATTCACGTGTACTCACGTGCACGTGAAAAGCATCGGTCGGCGGCGCCAGACATTAATTAACCGTTCGGATTGTCCACAGTCGAACCCCTCCCGAGGCTCGCAAGGCGCACGTGCGGTCGCGCTTTAGCCTTTTGTCAGTCGCAGGCTCCCTGCTCGCTTCTGGCTCGTGAACAATTAAGCTCGTTCTCGCTGTGCCGAGCACTTGATCACCCTCGTAAAAATCCGCGCACACCAGCTCGCTTCTTGTGTGCTCAGGACCAGACTTCCCGGCAAACGAGTTGTGTTGAACCGGGGGCGTCGATCACTTTGCAGCCTGTTAAAATCCGGCTGCGCACGAGGAAACAATTATGTGAAATGTGAATTTGCATCCCGCACGCAATGAAAATTCCTTCTCGCCCTCTTTTCAGACCTGTTTATCGTGCCCGGAAGAAATTTATTATCTCATATAGTGGAACCCTCAGCTTATTTTTACACATAGACTTAAGGCCGGATAGATTCGGATGATGCGGGTGGAGTAAATTTATCGAGGTGTTGTTCCTGTGCGAGAGTTTGAGTTTCGGATTTCGTGCGTTTCATTTGAAATTCAACTTAGCGACCGAGCAAAAAAGTTCCGAAGGATAAATAAATTTCTTACTCGGAATTCCATCAATATCATACACGGATATGAAGAGGAAAGCAAAGGTTTTATGGCACACGCCATAAAATGAAAGTTTTCATATCCCCTCAAAATTACTTTGAATCTCGATGACTTGCCTCGTACTGAATCCCGGTGATTCTATTTTCACAAGCCACCTGCAAATAACAGTATCGAGAGATTCATACCCTCATATCAATAGAAAGACTATAAATACGAGTCAGTTCGACTGCTGTTGAGGTTTTCACCGAACTGTATTCCGATGTTCTATAACAATCATGAAACTAATATACTTTTTATTATTTTGTGATCACCAAGCGAGTGATGGATTTTGGAATATTTCACTGACACTCGAGAAAAAATTCACAAAATACTCATGGCGGATAATATGAATAATCAATAAGCATTAGTACCTGCTTATGATTCTTCGTAGGTCGAGCATTACTGTTTCAGCTCACGTATTCAAGATAATCTTTAGAATTGGATTAAGAAATGCGAGTATGCTACGTGATTCTTGAAAATCAGTTCTTGAAGATATTGAATAGCAAGAGAGTGGTATTCTATTTCATCTCTCAAATCCATTTAATTATAATAATGAAAATGGATGTACGTTAGAAGATTAAAAATTCACTTGATACATGAAAACGTTCAGACATTAACATTCGAATTATTGACGGGAGTATTGGAAGATGTGGGTCCACCCGAAGATGTGAGAGAAGATAATGGAAGTATAAGGTTTTAAATTCAACTGTAGTCTTGCGTACGTGTTTCACTTTTTGCATGTATATTTTTCTTAATATGAGTTTTGTCGATTTTGTCTGTACTAGCTCATCTCATGTGCATATAGGACTCGTAAAACTGAGAAATGTCTCAGTTATAAAATTCAAGCACCATACCTACATAAATTATCCAATATTGCTTAGAACTTTTTTTTATAATTCATTTAAGTTGAGATAGTGAGTACCGAACGTTAACATGAACCGGCAAGAATTAATCCGTCCAAGTATTAAGTCTCATTTTCACAGAAATAAATCCCCTCAAAATCTTCTTTTTTCTCTCTCGGAGTATTTAAACCTCAATACAAAATCAAAGGTTTCTTTGAGAGGAGAAGGTGTTTATATTCATAAATTATAGATATAACTCGTCAGATCCGAAGAAAAAATAATCCTTCTGTCGAAATAGTTGTATGCGTGTCGTCTCGCCAAGCCCGATCTTTTCTACTGATATTCTTGATCGAACTCAACCATCCTCCCAGACAACAACTAGTCTCCATAACACCATACGAACAATAAGAGCCATTGCCAATAATAAGAGCCCATCTCGAGCCGTTTCTGAACGTACGAATTTTTTGATTTCAATAATGATTAAAAGTAATCCCGAGATATATGCATCGCACGAGCTACAACAATAACTCGATCTAAAGTCGGGCGCCGCAACTCATCGATGTATACCCATTTAAGAGCCGACTGAAACCGGATGCTTCATTTGCTGACGACGGCGGATTACGTGGTCGCCTCGGTCTCTCATCCTGTGCAAGGAAGAGGCCTTCCCATTCAAGGGACGTGTGTATAGCCTCGAGCACTGGCAGAAGCAGCAGCGGCGGTGGCGGCGGCTCATTTGAATAAGCGAAGCCCGCTCACGAGTGGCCGGAAATTTCCTTTCCACGGACTTTCCACACCCACGCGTCTTCGCGTGAATGTGGAAAAAGAGAGCCGAGGTGGGTGGTGGAGGGGGGGGGGAGGAGGACGCGAGAGTTTTCTCGGTTCGCTCTAGATCGATAGCCTCGTGCATTTTTGCTCGCGCGCGAGCCTCCTCTTTCGAGCGCCTTTTGCCCCGTTCCTTTTTGTTTCCGCTACTTTCCGAAGCGAGCTCGCGATGCCTCCTTCGTTTTATAAGCCGGGCGAGAAGCCGAGGGTGGGTTTTATATGGCAGAGAAGAGGTTTGCGGACGAGCGAGAAGTTGGATATCTGCCATTTGACACTACGAAATAATGAATGGATTCGTTTAGACGCGAATTCCAAACTACTCGAATGATTCCCCCGGAATTCAATCTGCGCGCCTTCAATTCTCTTGTTTTTGGCCGATGCGCCCGAATAATTAATCACAAAGTTCACATTGGGAAGCGGTGAAAAATTGATCCCAAGGATTATACCGACTTGCAATGGATATTCGCGTGATAAATCAGTTTTTGTACTATGGAATGAGTTCTGGAATACTGTTCACAAGGTTGCTCTGCTGAGAAAAAAGCTCGCGATATGCACTGTAGCAAGCAGATAATTTGTATAAGCTAGTATTGAAACAGAGGAGCGACAAATTGTCATTCGTCAAGGTCGTTTCGTGAAAATAATTATGTTATTTATGAGATATGTTCTTCAATACAAATGATTGAAAATTCAATCACCGACTTACTTCAACAACAAGTTTTTTTTTCATAATCAATTTGAATATCACTATAGACAACAATTCAAGTTTAATTCTTTAGAACTTGAAGAACAACTCGAGAATTACATGACAGTTAATTCTTTCTCACTAAAGACGGGCTAATATGTTTTTTTGTTTGAGTAGTCTAACGTTATTTCTGCTGATTTGAAGTATCTTTCCTATTTTCAGATAATATTTTTTGCGCGTTGTTCTCAAATCAATACCGTTTTCTGATGAATCAAATAAATTTTATTCAGACACTCAAAGCTAGACTGTAGAATATTTCTCGAAACTGTTAAGGGCACAACATTTACAACCACCAAGATTGTATATAGCTTCTCAATTCATTTTCAGCATTTAATTCATTCCAAATCCCTTAAGGCTACATCGATGTTCCATCAATATTTATGTACCACTCAGTTAACGCGCGAAAAACCGAACCTGTGCTTGGTGGAAGCTAACCAGGCGTATCGACTCGGCAAGACCAAACAGCTCGGAGCAAAAAGCCGAGGAAAGCGGCTAGCAGCTGGATCAAGCTCAGCTTAATGAAATCAAGCCATGTCGCATCACTATTCCCACTAACCCTAAAAAAGAAAAAGAAGAGACCTATGTAAGAGCCCGTTGCTCTTACTCAAATCTTTACCAGACGCAACCTTGGTTTTATTTATTCAAATATTATACATGGAAGGGACGTGTCACGCTGGGAAATTAATTATTATAATTTGTCGCGTGAATATTGTCAATTGATTGGGGGGGGGGGCAGCGAGAAACTCTATGTAGTTATAACCCAGTTGCTAGACATTATATCAATTAATTAATGATGATCTTGATTACTTTTCGTCTACGGGAAAATCGTCGTTATTCATGACCGTTCTAGAGAAACGATGAAAAACATTCGACTAAAAACACTCCGATAAGACTCTGGATAACCACCAAATATCTGATGAGGAATATGATAGTATTTCATGTGTTTATCGAGAAAACAGTTAATAATTTAAAGAACCAAAGTTTTACCGAAGTATTATACGGTAACTAAGGTAACTGTACCAAATTTGGCACTGTACCCAATTTGGCACAATCGTCAGATTTCGTATTTCCGGTGCTCTCTGAGCATCAATCGCTCTTGGGTTATGTTGGGGGAATTAAAAGAAAATTTTCGGTATCTTTTCCGCCCATTTAGCCCGTAAAACCACTCTCCTACAACACTTTGAAATTTCACTTACTGATTTTTTCACCATTTTCTTATTTCACTTTTCACACTCAACCTCAAAAATCAGGTGTCAATAATTTTTATCTCTCAAAGTGTCATTACTCTTTTTTGTGTAAAAACATCTCAGCTTTCGATTGGTCTCATCAGTTTTCCTAAAATTATTTTTTATCCTACTCAAATTGCTGTTTTTCGCATCAAAAAAAAGTGAACCCAATGTGCCCCTCTACGCGTTTTTAAATGGGAAGACTGAGTGAAATCATTGAATATTTGTATAGACATATTACGATGATTTAGACGCGTATTTTTGAGTTGTATGTTAAAAATTTTGTATAAATATCACTGGGAACATGATTGAGAGTTTATTTCAATGCCAATTGGATCGTCCCTGTAGGCCTATATAGGCTGTAGCTAATTATTAAAAAATTGTGCCAAATTGAGTACACGTTTTGTGCATTTAGCCTAATTGCGTTTTTTTTTGAAATTGCGATTTTCGATAGGTTAAAGTAGTCGAATGATGATTATGAAGATGGTTTCTAATAGGTATTGAGCTAAGCTTTGAGATGCCGTTCACAGAATTTTAAAATTCGAAGTCTATCATAGTCAAATTCGCGAAAAACCCTTAGGGGGGGGGCACATTGGGTACAGTTACCTTAGTTCAGCCGTTTGATTCACTGTCAATTCCATGCTGATAGCATGTTATTCTATCAATATAATTATCACTAAAACCGTGGATGGTTCACTTGAGCGCAATCGAGCAGAGACGAAGTATCCCCCGCGTATCCATTCCATGCACAGACCAACTGCATCAGGGCGGGGGAAAATGAAAATTTTCGTTTCGTCGTGTCTACGATAAACATCCGGAGGGCTAATCGAGCTAATGGAAAGCTCAGCTTGCCGAGTTGCAGGAATTGATGTAAAAGAAAAAAAACAGAAAAACATCCAAATAGATAGAACCCGAAGAGAGAAACACGTGCAGTAAGAAAAACAGATAGAGAGAAATAGACATTGGGTGGCTTCCTCCGTCTTTTTGCGAGATAAATCGGGTACGTGTTTGTACGCTGGCGTTACAAAAATCTCCCCGGAAGACTCCATTATTGTGGCGATCAAGAAGCCCGGGCAGAAAACAGAATTCAATAGAACGGAAAAAAGACCTTTCCAAATGCATTATATCCTTCCGGGAACGCCTTCTCAAGCGCGTATTACCTACTCTTTTTCTCAACCGCGAAAACCACCGGTCAGAGCTAGAGGAATCCACACCATCGTCGCACTAAACAAAAAAAAAACAGTAAACGCGAGAGGCTTTGTGTCGAGCTCGGGCATTTCCTGCAGAAAAAATTTACTCCGTCAGTCGAGCGACGTTGCTTGTGAAACAATGCGCGACTGCGACTCGAGATTTATACTTGGCGGACTCTCAGTGGTCTCTTCTAGAGGAAACGGATTGCTCACTTCAAATAATATATGTCACAATTATTCTTTCTTGCTCTCGTCATTATATTCATTCTACCCAGTGATTATCGCCGACGTAATAGTTTTGTAGTTGTTCTGATTTTTGCAACAGAGAATTTCGCGGCACGGTAAGAGATTCCTTGAGGAAAACTAGAGTACAAAAGTAAGCATATTGTCTTAGAGGAAATGCTTTGTACTCGCGAAAAAGTTCTCGACTGTTAAGGAAAGAGTTTTGTGCTCGAATTAAGGATCTTGGAAACACAGCAAATTGCCTGCGCGAGTTTTGAATCTCAGATTGTCTACTAAGAAGATCTGAAGTTTTTATAAGTCATGAGAGGTTTCTTTCTCTCCAAAATCCTAATCAAATCAAGCCGTTATTCCCCACAAATTGTTTGAGAGCGCACTAACGTCGCAATGGCATTTCTTTTAACCTCGTCAAGTCTCGACTCTTTCGCTGTATGTGGTGTTTTTGTAACTCCTCTTTCCCGATCCTCGACAAATTTTAAAGAGAAATTCCAACCCCTAGTAACAGTATTGTTAATTCGAACGTTTCATTCTTCAACCGTTCACTCGTCAACTCCTGGTTCAGTAAAGTATGAAACATTTTTTAGAAACGAAATTTAGGTGACGGAGGTTGAGCACGTGAGATGGTTCTAAAGTCTAAATCAGAGGCTTTGGTGGAAAATATTTTGACTAACTCATACAATTATTATTTTTTATTAAAGACTAACTTTTCACTGGTCAATTTTGCTTGTAACGAACGGACGATTCGTTATTTGAATATGTATTAATTTAATTCAATATTTTATTGATTTTCTTGAAATTATCGAACCAAAGTTTGGAGAATCGAATAAAATTTATACAGATTGTTAAGAAGCCTTAAATATATCATTTTGAATTGAGAAAATGAGCCGCTGTTGACCATAATGCTCAATTTTCCAAAAATTTTTTCTTGCTAATTTGATTGATAATATATCAAATTCAAGACTTTCATGATTTACAGTATATTCTCCAATAATTAACACTACATGGGTATCGAACAACCTTAAAGAGAGGGCTTTTTCATGTATACGTAAGGATGCCATTACGTTGATTCTCAATATTATCTATAAGTATTCAATGCAACAGACTCTTTCACCTAACAAACAGCATGTGTCTCTTTAGTTGACCCCACTGCACACATGGGCAGTTAATAATAACTTCAACATTACTCTGGTATATACGTTAAAAATTCTCGTCGATCGTAATTATTGGTGCTCCTGTTTGATTTCCACAATCAAAAGTCCGTTCTATCCTCCGAAAAACGATACATGCATTCAATCCCTGATTGCAGTATCACTTTTGCTTAAGTAGGTTAGAGCTCCAATAAAGCTTCAACGAGATCAGATGAAAACTTTTTCAAGTATTGCCAGAGATATCAATGGTGACTCGCAACTTCTTATCCACGTCTGCGAGCTTGATTATCCAACATCGAACGACCAAAAGAACTGATCGGTCTCATCATTACTCTAAATAGTCGCGGCGTCGGGTGAAAAAAAAATAACTGTCTTGTTCGAACATTCCTCGTAGAATCGTTCACGTCGCTAAAATCGAACTTGTGACAAATGAACGGGACGTCCCGACGAGGGCGACGTTTTTTTTCTACTCGTTGCGGGCTGAAATTGGTAGGGCCGGTCCGTCAGGCCGTCGAGCGCGGCGTGCGGCGTAGATCACGAAGGACGCGTGGCTGTGCCTGCGCAATATCTGGACGGCCAGCCGCCCGGCGGCGACGAATTAAAAGCCGGGCTGGTGTGCTTTTGACGGCGAGCCAACATGCATTGTACTGCGCTTGTGTCGAGCAGCCGACGACAGCAGGTCGTATGTATAGCCGCTCGTCTCTGCCGCTGTCAGATCATCCGGCAGATTGTGACCTACACTTGTCGATCTGCTGACGGAAGCAGGCTGTCTTGCAAATTTCGATCAGCCCGAGTGCGTGGATCATGTGGGCCGCGTATATTGGACGGCCCTCCGCGGCCCGAGCTTAATTCAAGTGGTTGTTGTAATCAATGAAAGAGCTGAGCCTTCCGTTTACGAAGAATAAAGTAGCCACGGTGAAAATTAATTTCCGCCCGATGTCCTTTGAACATTTTTAGAAGCTGTAGAGGGCTGCTCGAGTAGAGGGGAGGGGGGCGTCGTCTGTCGCGAAGTTTCAACTATCGACACGTGTAGTATATGAGCCGCTGTATCGAGGAAAATCTACGACGATATCCTATTAATTTTTACCACTTTTCGATGCTTACTTCTGTTGACAATGAAAATTTGCGGGAGCTTTGAAGTAGCCGAGAATAGTGGGTCACTAATTTAATGCAAGAGCTATACATTAATACATTTTCACGATGTGTCTCACATGATTTCAATTTTAAAATTCAAAAAGTAATTTGAATGACTGATTACCCCAGATGTAGAGTTCTGCTCTAGATTTTTTTAAAGCTTTAAGGTTGATATCACCGGGACTCCGCGTACAGAAACACGAATGAAGTTTATGGAATAAATAGAAGAAAAAACATGTATACTCTAACTCCACATTGAAATCCGACCCACGATATTACCTCAAAAAAAAACATATGTGTATGCCAGCACAAAAAAAGCTCAACTTTCTGCTTTGTCTACGTGTTTTTTGATTTATTAAAAAATAGCTTCCTAATTTTTATCGAACAAATCTGACATTTCAAAGTTTGGAGTTCAAAAGGTTTGGAGTTCAAAAGGTTTACTCTACTCATTCGAGAACCGGAACATGATAATCCACTCTACACACACGATGAGCGCACCCAATACATCCCGCTTGAATTAGTGAAAAAATATCACCAATGGATACGTATTATCATCATCAATCCGCGCCGTTAACGTCGGATAATAAAATTTGAATACACGCGTTCACGGTGCCAACGAGTGACAGCCGTACATTTCCATCGGTGATAATTTTTTCACGAATCCCAGAGTGCGCCACGTCGGGTGCAGCACTCAGCTTCCGATATAATTTTCCCTTGTACATGAGCCCAACGAATTTACGTTTCGACAAAGCGAGTCACCATCGAGCCAATGTTTCTAAAAAAAAAAACTCCACAGCAGGGTCTGCCACCTTCGTATGAAGAGTACCTGGTGCACAAGTCGCGCTCGCACACGCCCCCGCCACCGTGGACGGACTCGCAGAGCACGTCGTCGATGCAGATGAGCCAGGAGCTGCTGGACAGCCAGCCGGAACTTCGCGAGTACCTGACTCAGCTGGCCCTGCAAGGCGACGTCGAACAGGCCATCCAGCAGTACCACCTGCTCGTCAGCCAGCAGCAGGCGCACAGAAAGCAGCTCGCCAGGCAGCAGAGGTCACGCGCCATGCCACCCAGGTCAGCTAATTTGCCTGTTGCCATTGCGCTTGAATTTCGTATAGCAAGTCGCTCTCGTATTCGTCCCGTCGGTCTAGTAAGGTTCTGCTTCGTTTAGCTCATGCATCCCTGCTACATATCGAGGCTTTCGTAATCCATCAATGTTCCGACAGGCAGATAATTAAGCTATGATAGACAGGGGCAAAGATAAAGGACTGTCTAGACTTGAAAAAGAAAGGCTTATCTCGGCTCCGGCTCTCAGGCCTTATGTTTTCACGACGGATGTTTTCCCAGCCCAGCTACCTATGTCACTGTAATATTTTTTGACTCGATATCAATATATTGTGCCCGACAACGGACACCGGCTTACGTCATAAGGGATAATCAATTTTCTCATCACGTATAAATAGTCCATTTTCAAAATATCTCACAACTTTTATTGGACGTATGATATCGTCATTTGTTCGAGAATTAAGTTTGCAACTGTAATGGCTCAACAGACAATACAGGGAGCAACCACGAATAAGGCTTTTAAATTTTTTTTAGACGGACAACATGCTCGCCTCGGATGTTAACTCTTTTATCACTTACGTAACTCAATGAATATCGATAAAGCGTGCACCGTTATCGTTCAGTCTCACATCATTTGCAAGTCATAAACATTTTGCTATGAAAATTGTAATTAGACGATGATATTGACTCGTAAACGGCACACGACATCATCACTTAGATAAAACTAATCACAATATGATAATATAATATTAACGACGACAAATATTATCGGTTGTAACACCTAAATTCACGAAAATTTCATATAGTTTCACCCAGAATCAATTAGAAGTATTTTTTATACAGCCTTTAAAAATATTTCATTAGTGTAGTATGAAATATACGTGATTGATTAATTTGATAAATAAGTATCCTGATATATTAATGAAAACTTCATTTATCAACAGTATAGATTAGCTTTAGCTTGAATGGGGATTTTAAAATTCGAACTTTTCGCCCGTGAATAGGTTGTTATTTTCAAAAATAAAATTGAAGCTTCTATAAATCAGGGAAGAATTATCGAAAAAGTTAAATTTGGAATAGAATAAATTTCATATACTTTTAAACTGTATTGGAAGCTATTTTTCACTGAATGCAGAGAGAATAATAGATGACCATGTGCAGTTCGTGAGATAAATTGAACTCTGAAAAATTCAAAGAAAAATCTTGCGACAAAAGAGTAACTCGAGAGACTAGCTCAGACTAGAGGGTCTCGCTGGCATGGATATGGAGAATAAAGCCCATGAGTGTCAGACGTTGTTTACAAGAAAACTTTTGAGCCATATCATCTATGTCAATGATTTACTATTCGCAGCTCATTTCCATTGCAGATCCGAGAAAGTTAAAGCTGAATAAAATTGATGGAAATAAAACGAGGAAATCTGACGCATACGGGTCAAATTTTTTGTACTTATGATGAATCAAAGTTTTCCAAATAGGGCAAATCACGATGGCGAAATTCCAAAGAAAGTTCACTGTTCCCTAGAACTTTATATGATTTATCGGTTGTGGTTTCATGAATGAGCTCGTTCGGTTTTGCTCTACACCCCTGTCACAGCCCAAAGTAGAAACCATTACTCATTGCTAATTAATATTTTCTCACCAATATTTGGTAACCACAATCGGTTTCAATTGCAGTTATTTTATCATATTTCAATGGTGAAATTTGATGCATTCTGTTCTGGATTAATTTCAACGATCAGATGCCTTGCTAAACGTTTATATTTTTCCATGTTCATTCGTATTTCTGCATTGACAGCAACTGTTTTAAGTAAAATGAACTATATGCTTACTTTATTGTTATTTCGAGTAAAGATTTTCCGGGTAGTGAGATTTCTAACCATCGATCATAAATCATGAGCAGTAATTAATAATAATCTTGAATTCTACCAATTTTCTAGTTCCGAAGCTGCTACAATTTTTACCGGGAAGCTAACATTATTAACATACATATACTATAAATTCAAGCGTGGGTGTATAGCTAGTTGCCCCAAAGGTTTGATGCTTGCGACTCGGATTACCTAATTTTCATTATCTTACTTTTGCTTTTATAATTTCCTCACTACTTTCATCACCACGGCTTACATAAATCCTGTTCACCAATCTAATGGGCCTTCATTATCGGGAAAATATATTACATGAAAATGCATTATTTCTGGGCTCAGTTATGAAAATACTTCAATTTCTAAGTTTGAAAACTCGAACTCTGGAAATTACGTTTAACAGAAAACGAAGCCATAAACGTGAGGTTAAGAAAGTAATTTCATCTCTCTGCCGACTCTGGTGTTTCAAAACCTAATCGAGAAATCTTTCTATGAAGATAGAATTGCATGCCCGAATTCTTTTTTTCATATTACTATAAAATTTCGTTGTAATCTTAGATAAAATTTCATAATCGATGGAACTAGAAAGTATAATATTTTTGTAAAGTAGATCCAACTAAAGCATTAACAAAATTCTTCGTCGATTCGGAAGATTATCCTTCGATTCTAGCCAAGTGATGTTCAATTGGTAACAGTAATTTCGAGGTATCGCAAACCAATTGTCAAGAGTTGTCGACAGGGAACGCTTAGAAATCGATTGAATATCGCAGTTGGGCATATTTTGAACTCAATAATACTTCCGATACAAACGAATTTAATGTCATATTGTAAACCGTTTGTCTGTAGCGTCACCAAATAATCAAATTTCGAGATAAAAGTTCCTCTCACGAATATAGACTCGAGGTTTCCGAGATCCTCCGATTATTTGTCAAATGTAAGAAATCCCCTAGAATTCAGCCGCTAATAGTATCGTTCAAATCGATAAATAAATACGGGAAAGCTGAAATTGTCTCCTCTCCGCATTCCGGCCATGTCCCCGGAAGCAATCGGAGTGTAAACGCAATCGCGAAAACGATATCGAAGTGTGATTGTCGCATGATAAAATAGGGAGAGAGGAAAAAAAAGGATCGATAGTGATAAATATTTATTACGTTTGGACAGATCGCAGAGCGAGAGCCGTGCCCAGCAGCAGCGGATCGCCTACGAGGACGGCGCCTTCTGCATGGAAACAACGGCGATACAGTCGGCGTTCGAGAACGGCGTCGCGTTCTGCAGCCTCATGTAAGGGGCGAGCGGATTTTGCCCACGTCTTAAAACGAACGACTCCAACGGACGCAGCAGCAGCAGCAGCAGGATAAAACGGAACGATCGCGTGCCGGGTACATGTGATATGTGTCCGCGTCCAGGCGCGCGAGCGCGCGCGCACACAGGTACATATGGTACACACACCGACGGAGCAGACGAGCTGTAACGGGAACACTCCACCCCGCGTTCTCCTTCTCCGCTATCCCGCTACCCTGCCTCCCCCTGCCCCTCGGCAGCGGCTCGTCCAGACGAGAGGCTGACCGAGCGCCATCTTTTTCTACTGCTGCGGTCTCCGCGACTCCGATTACTCGTGTGCGTGCGCTCTCGCGCGTTCTCGTACACGCGTGTATACCAGCGAGCGTCTGTATATTGTCATCGTAGCGCATGTGTGCGCGCCGCGACTCGACCGTTGCGATATACGTAAATACGCGAGTTTGCTAGATTTGCCAGCGGTGGAGCTGTCGCGAGTAGGGTTTATAGATATATTGGATGCGCTATTTTCGAAATGATTTTCATGTCCATACTTTGCACGTAGGTGATACAGTTGTTGAAATGACGCATGGTGCTTTTTATTTTTCGATTGTGAATATTGCATTGCTAGGTGTGCTGTGTACGCGAGGATGCACACACACACTATTAGCTTACGGATCGACCGAGACGGAACTCATGATTCCGGATCGAAGCGTATACAAGGAATTTCGAGATGATTCATCGTCGCGATGGACAATGTCTAGGCATCGAACTTTCCCGGCCCCCGACGGTGTATTGATTCACGTGCAAACCGGCAGATTTACATATACACGTGTGTATGTATGTATGTTCCTTCGATCCTCGAGATTGAGTTTGTGGAAGGCTCGATGCCAATAACTATCGATTGAGATGAATTGAGATGTAACGAGAATAATCTATTGTAGAGATATTTTTATGTCAAATGTTTCTCTTGAAAGCTATATTGGATTCAACATGGAGATGATATTTTTTGTAATCGAGGCGAGAAAAGCGGGAAGACGAAGCGTTACTTACATGGTCAAATGTAATACATGTTGCAGGGTCTGGTCTTGCGCATTGGCATTGATGATTACTTTGCATAATTTCCAAATGCGAAGACACTTCCGATTGCTGTAGTCAATAGGAATATACGGAAGTAACCGTAGGTAAATACCCAACAAAAACTGTGTTCTTGGCGCCTTTCATATGGGAAAAAAAATGCGGGTCCTCACCTCTTCATCGCCACACGACACTCAAAATGTGTAAGATGCTAAAATATGTCAGAAAGTTTGACGAAATTTTTTCGTTGATCCGTATTTGAATTTTCCGTATTTCTCAATTCAATTCGAATACGTGAAATTATCCGGGAATGTTTTTAATTTTTTTCTAATCATTCAATGTTACATTCGACGGGATGTTTGTCGTGATCTTTCCCCTTGAGTGATGTCAAAGGAAAAAAAAGAATATTGCGAGAAAAACAATATTTTATTTATCTTCATCTTTTTTATATGACGTGAGCGAGATTCTACCATCGATACCGTGCGAGTTATTATTCTTGATAAAAAATGTTGAAATAATGCTGCATACCTGCATGCGATCGGTGTTAAAAATGGGTAGAGCATAATATATAAACTATTGAATATATGTGTAACTCATGCAGATGTCTTTACGCCAAAATTATGTGTAAATCGCTGTATATAATTTGAAAAGTATGCCTACTGGTGAGAAGTGAAAATTAGGAAAATCGGTCAATCTTCTCCTAAGGAGCCATTGATAATATGTTTTATATCATAAACTATGTAAAGCAATACGAGTCATCGTTCAGTAGCATATTACAGCATAATGGTACATTTGTGTCAAAATTCGCAGTGGCAATTTAACCACTCTACGTTCTACTGTGCATCATTTTCTACAAAAATGGATCGTTGATTAATTCGATTGTTGATCTGAATGATTCAATTGCAACGGAAAAATTGGTTTTGTTCGCGAAAATATTAGTGCCAAGCTGTTACACGAATGAGTAGATGTTAATCGAACACTATGGATGGTTCAGTGAATTTGAACACATGATAGATTCCTCTGATCAAAAATTATGATCGTTGATAAAACAATCGTGTAATGTAATGATAAGGCCGAAAAATTAAACTTTTGTCACGGGTTGTGAGAAAAATTTGCCGTTCTAAAATTGAAATACGCATCAATGCTTCTGAAAAATTAACTCTGAAGCATGCACTCTTATCGACCCGGGCGTATCACTGATGGTGACAATGCAGCTGTCGATAATATCTGTTCTGTAACGTGGATGCGGCCTAAAGGCTCATGCGCAACGTAGTAACTGATGACGAAATGTGAAATACAAAACGTTTTCCGTATATTTGATAGAGGAGATATACAAGTAACGAGTGTTCTAGTCATAATGTTAACTACGTAGAGACTGTTCTGAGTAACTTGATCCCAAATGTGAATACTTACTCGAGTACACTACATAGACACTGGCAGTAACACTGAGAAAAAAAATGTTTCCATCTCGAGAAAGCAAAATCAAGGAAAAACATACTAATATTTGATTACTTGCATATGTTGCAATTAGTACTATTACTATGCGCGTGATTATGATAGGGCAATGTTCGACCGTGCTAATGCCAAACCCGAAGAAGGCAGACACATCAATTCACGCATTATACCTACACAAGTATACGTGTGCGCTTCTAAACAGAAACATACAAAAAACGCATCCGGATACACATGTATTATTAAAATATATAGTCGTTGTAAACATCCAAAGTGAAAGTGACTGATGAAAGAGACCCAGTAGATTATTTTGAAAAATATCAATAATTTACTTATTTAATGTGTGTTTTCATTTGATTTGAAAAATTAACTTTCATCGACACCATCTAAATGTATTATACGTTACAGATCTTCCTAAAAGCTGAAAGTAAACAATTATATAATGATATATTCAATATTTTTATTAAACTACTTTGGAATGTTGAGTACTGTTGAAAAGAAAATATAAGTACCTGATACATTATATTTAAAAAGTTTCTGGATGGAGACATACTGCTTAACCTATATTAACATTTCAATAGAATAAAGGAAGAGATTGGAAATAAAGTATTTTATCAGGTGATATTTTTTGTATGGAAGAAATTATATTCAAAACCTAAACGTAACGGAGAAAATGATAGATACAACCACATACAGAAGCACTTAGATTCGCCTATGGAACGAAATTAAATGTTTACTATTCGTAAGATTTAATAGTTCAGCATATATGTATGTCTATGTTCTCAACCATAAAGAAGTGAGATGTGTTGAGAACCGTGATCCGTAGAAACTCAAAATCAGAAAGAGTCTTTCCGGTTTTGGATGTACTAAGTCGTCATAATAATTATATTTAATTGTTTCACGAGAAAATACGGCTACAGGATTTGGAAACAAAATATCTATGTTATTATTTAGTTCAAAACATACATAAAAACACAAAACTCAACTTCCACATTAAACGGATGACATAAATTAAAAGTCGTCTAATTATCGTATACAATTGAAATATGAAATACGTTCACAATAGTTTTTCGATAGGAAGAATGGAAAAAAAAAACAAAAAATATTTAAGGGCTTAAGGAATTTTCATGAGATATTACCAGACTACATCATGTCACTAGCCTTATTATAGTATGTTCAATTAGCCTCTATTTGCGGACCATGAATGTTAACGTAGTCATAAGATCCTTCACTAATATATATTTGATTTCTGTTTTTTCAATTATAGAGTCAAGTAAGGACTCAATTTTAATATAAATATCTGATTCGATTTTTTTATCGTGAATTATTTATTGAATTTATTCTAGTATTCATTAGATTCACTTCTTTCCACTTTTGAGAACATTATCGACTCCTTTCTCATTTATTTTTAATTATATAACATTTTGAATGGTCTAAGGAACGGTAGTTTTTTTTTATCATTCCGATCCTTCAAAGAAATGTGAAAATGTTGAAATGTTTGCATACTCAATTCCAAGTTGAATCTGCGTCATGTCTAAGCGCACATGTGTCTGATCGATGAATACTGTTGGTATAGGGAAACATAACGAGGGAGATGACACTTGGATTATAGAACTGCCAAGAGCGCAAAAGTTCTAAAATGTAAAATTATAAAATCTACCTAGTATACGTGCTCGCTCTAATCAAATTTTTACATAACTTCAGAGTATGTTTAGCAGATGTAAAACAAAAAAATAATAAAAAAAATACAAGAATTTAATCCGAGTAAGTACTAAAACTTACAGTGTATCTGTTTTATCAATGTTGAAATGGTGAATGCATTTGAACCATTCAATTGTATTTGCACAATAGTGCAAAGATAAGTTTTAAATGGCAGTCTGAAGAAAATGAGTTTAATATTAGGCTATCAAAAATAACTAAAATGAACGAGTTATTAATGAATGTTAAATGGGTTCATAGATGAAACATTCGAATCACATAATAATTTCAATAATCATACAGTGATTCTTAAGCCAGAAAAAATATAGTGCTTTATCCTCAAAAGCAAAATAATATATTTTCTTCAAAATTTATGAATGACATTTTGGAATCGATACAAATAAATTTAAATTTACATTAAAATCATCAATCATATAAAGATAAGATCAGGATTATGGGAAGATGCATAATTATATATTGGAGTATCCAAGTATTTCAAGATTTGTAGACCGTTGAAGACCACAGAATAATTCTTATATCAGAAGTTCAAACTGAAGATGGAAAAATTCAATTGTTTTAATAAATAATTGAATATTCTGTCTTTCAGAGCCATTCGATTTTCATTAAAAAATGAGATTGCGAGAAGAAAATCCCTCGTTAACCACGAGGGATTTGAACCACCAACCTCCTTATTAGGTTAAAAAAAAAACTCCATCCTGGGATGAACCGGGTTGAATTTTTTCTCTCGCGATCTCATTTCCTGATAAAAATTGTATAGCAAAGACTAAATACTTAATTATTTACTAGAATCGGATAAGTTACAAAAATATATACGTTATGTATGAACTGCATCTCATAACCATATAAATCAAAGAACTGCTTCGCAAGGCTTACGTATATATATACATACATACATACATATATATACATGTATACTTGTATACATGTATATACACACACACACACACACACACACACACACACACACACACACATATATATATATATATATATAAAGGGAGAGAAGTGGATTAGATAGTCGTTCTTTAGCAACGTGCAAACATTAATCCCATGAAAGGCATTAGCCGTCCGCACTTTGTGGTGCTTGATTTTATCCATGGATTTCAATGGCAAACGTATCTTCAAATGGAAAACAACAAATAATTTGAGTCCATACTCGAATTTTCATCACTTACACGGAGAAAAATAATGTATGGAAAATATATTACCTAAATATTTGTTCAATATGTTCATAGATAAACGAAAATAAATTTGCGAGTGATACATTCAAACAATGGAAAGTTACTTTTCAGTATCAAAATCTACAATTTACTTCAAACTTACTTCATTTAGTAATATAATCACGTTTCTACTCTTGTAAAGCATTTTCAAATGGATTTCATTTTAAAAAATTGATCATTCTGAAATTTGATAACACACGGATAATTTATTAAACTTAGGATTTCTATCAAATTAGTTCAATTATTGAACCATTTTTTGTAACGTCCTTTCTATATTTCTAGATAAGACGTATGAATGTATTTAGCTTAGAGGAAGATGGAGAAAATATTGTATTCGTATATGACGTGAAAAAATACAATATGTTTCAGTCGTAAAATGAAAACAATAAAATAATGGCGGGGAAACATGATTCTATGAAAAATACGAAGATTTTTTAGAGCGTGTTAAAATATTATTTATTTCATTATAGAATACTTGAATGCCCCACGAACACTAAAATCAAAAAACTGTTTCTGCAACTGTAGAAGCCTATATTCAGAGTTTATTTGTATAAATCGTGTAAATATATCGAGTTTAAGAGCAGTGAGTAAATAATAGGTTTTAGCATATACATCTAATTTAAGGACATTTAAAGAATTATAAAAATTTGAATGGCTGTAATATTTATATGTTCAAATGGATATAATATGTATGAAGTTTGGTAAAATTATTTAAGGTGTTTACAAAGAAATGAATAAAATGAAAGATTATAACGTTATACGGGTTTGAGTAATACAGAAAATGAGAAATAACATGTTATTCAATGCAGGATTGTATTTTTGTATGATTCGAGTTTGGCATGTCCAATTCACAATCAATGATATATGAGATTCATTGTTTCAGTTAATCAATGTATAGTTATATTTACAATACAGTTACTGCCAGCGTGGGCAGTAATAGGATAATCAAAATGATGTAACTATGATATACACAACTTGTACGTGTTACGTATATTATGAATGTTTAGAGGACCAAGAAATATATTCTACGGAAGAAATATCTACTTGTAATTTATTTCAACTGAATCCTTGTCAAGAATAAATTTAGCCTTTGAATTATTCATCAAAAATCTTCTTCTAAACTTTATTTAAAGAATAGTAGGACTCCGAAGAAATGAGATCAAAAAACCGAAAAAATGGATTTTGACGAATCTAACAGGTGTCCATGAGCACATCTTGATTTACAGTATATGTTTCAATTTCAAATTTTCATAAGAAGTTTAGAATAAAATTGGCCGACTTGAAATCGAAATTGTGGAATCGGAAAAATTTTGAAAGATTTTTTGGAGCTGGAAGCTGTCCACGATAAAAAATCAGCTGTCCACGATAAAGCACATGAATCACCTGTTAAAGATCAAGAACCTGAATTAGTTCATGATCAAGTGATAAAATCAACTTCCTCATTATCACAAAAATTGATCAAAAAACTAATAGTTCCTCCTGGATTACTTCCAATGACGAAGAGGGAGTTGCAATCCGGCTTACACCCCATTGATATTAAAGTTAATGACTTCATATTGGCAAAAGTAAAGGGTCAGCCATTATGGCCTGGAAAAATAATAATGATCAATTACGCCCTGAATCCAACTTACAATTTGACATTGTATAAAGAGAGTGATATTGACAATAGTGAATGGGGGTTAGCATATATCAATATCGCTGCTCAAGATGTGTTTGTTTACGATCATGAGTTAATATCAAATTACATTGAATATTACAAAGATACCTACTGGAAGTAGGGTCTTCCACATTGATACGGCACTTGACACTGAATATAAAAGCTACATTCTGAATTTTACGTTTGTTTAAGTTATTTGTGGGTCTTCATACCCACAATTTTCTTTCTTATAACACGGAAAATTTACTTTTGACTCAGATGTAATCAGTTTTTGATATAATGGTTTTTAACTAGTAGTGAAAAAACTAATATATTTCGGATGTACAATTTTTCCATCCTCCCAAAAAACGCCGGTATATGATTATACGGGTATGTGTAAGTGGCCGATTAATTATCTACTCGTATATTATAGTTTCAAACATCGTGAATGTGTGTATATATATGTATATATATATCTATATCTATACTACTATATAAAAAGACAGCCTGTTTTTTTGTGGCCGACAATCTCAAAAAATATTGTCTAGAACTAAAACAATGGCTGTAATCGATTCATTTTCAAAACCTAAATCAGACCCAGTTCTGGCTTAATTAGTTGCAAAAATGGATGCGATTTCTTCGCGAGTTGGTAATTTGGCTTCTGATTTTCGCAAACGTGGTAGATCTCCGAGTAGAACGTCCCCAAAGAAATCTCCTCGAAAGGAATCAAGTTCTTCCACTCCTAGACTCTGTCGATATCATTATAAGTATAAAACTCGCGCTCTCAAATGCGAGGCTCCGTGCTCGTGGGTTGATAAATCGACTTCACCGAAAACGCCTAAAAAGAAATCAAAGCAGAAACCTAATGACAGTTTGGATAAAACCTTGGAAAACTAGTAGGGCCGAGCGTAGTGGGAATGAGCGGTCTCGGCTCCTCTGCACGTTTACATGTTCATGATAAAGAATCTAAGCAGGATTTTCTCATTGACAGTGGTGCAGACTTATCCATAATTCCCAAACCTCTAGATTTCGTTGGTTCTCCTATGAATTTTCAGTTACGCACGTTGAATTCTCCCATTAACGTTTATGGATTTATGGAAAAAGAAGTGAATATTGGATTCAAAGATAAATTGAAATGGAAGTTTCTAGTTGTCGATTCTCCGTATTCAATTATAGGTGGTGATTTTTTGGAAAAATTTCATCTGGTTCCTGATTTGACGTTGCGTACTTTAACAAACAAAAACACGGGTGAATCGGTTCATGGTTTCAACAAAGTTACTTTTGAGCGTGAGATCAATGTTATCAAGCCGGATAGCGACATAGTTAAAATCATGGCAGATTTTCGATCAACTTAGCATTAAACCTCTAAAAAATCCGAGAGTTTATCATTATATTAGAACAACTGGTCCTCCTGTTTTCCAGAGGCCCAGACAGCTTTCGCCTGCTAAATATAAAATTGCAAAAAAAGAATTTGATAAGCTTTGCGAGTTGGGTATATGTAGACTTTCTCAGAGTTCTTGGGCTACTCCTTTGCACATGACTATGAAGAAAGATGGTTCTTGGAGAATATGCGGTGATTTTCGCGCTTTAAATGCAGTAACTATACCGGATAGATTTCCAATTCCTAGAGTTCAAGATTTTACCACTTTCCTTGCTGGAAAGAAATATTTTTCTGCCTTGGATTTGTTTAAAGCTTTCCATCAGATCCCTGTAGCGCCAGAAGATATTGAAAAAACAGCTGTCAATACACCTTTCGGTTTATTTGAGTATTTGTTTATGACTTTTGGGCTCAGTGGTGCTTCGCAGACTTTTCAACGTTATATTTTTCGAGCATTGGGTGACTTGAACTTTGTTTATGTATATATTGATGATATTTTGATAGCTTCCAGTTCTTATGAGGAACATTTGAAACATATACGAATAGTTTTTGAGAGGCTTAGAGAGTTTCAGTTACGGCTAAATTCTGATAAACGTGTTTTTGCAAAGACGGAGGTAGTCTTTCTTGGGCACAAAGTTAATGAGCATGGCTATATGCCGACAGAAGAAAAGGTCGAAGTGATTAGAAACGCAAAATTTCCTGAAACTTTAGAACAACTGCGTAAATTTATGGGTTTGATAAATCAATACAGAAAATTTATTCCCCACGCAGCCGCGACTCAAAAACCTTTAAACGAGATGTTGGCTCACGCTAAAAAGAAAGATAAAACTCCGGTCCCGTGGACTCCCGAAGCTAAACTCGCTTTTGAAAAATCAAAGAATGATGTTGTAGAGAGTAATGCATTTCCTGAAGATAATGCGAAACTGCGTTTGATCACGGACGCGTCCGACATTGCGATGGGGGCGGTCCTTGAGCAACTTTCGGGTCAAGATTGGCGACCCTTAGGCTTTTTCTCTAGAAAATTTTCTCCAGCGCAAGTAAAATACTCGACTTTTGACAGAGAGTTACTGGCTATTTTTGAAGGCGTTCGTTATTTTTCCTATTTGTTAGACGCTCGAGAATTTGTTATTTATACCGATCATAAGCCTCTTCAGTATGCTATGCTTTAGGATCCGCTAAAAACGTCTCCTCGTCGCATAAATCAATTGCAGTATATTTCTCAATTCAACACTACAATTTTGCATATTTCTGGAAAAGATAATGTCGTTGCGGACACTTTGTCCAGGTTGGATTCCTTGTCTGTTCCTATTCATACTTTTCAGGCAATGTCTGATTCGAGTACAACTGCGTCCACTTTCGCTGGTGCTCGGATTGATGCTTTTAGACTGCCGGTTTTGTTTGACAATTTTACTTTGACTAAGGAACAAGTTAATGATCAGGAGCTGAAAGATATTCTTGCGGATAGAAACCATCCATTAAAGTTATCGCGATTGACATTTGGCGCGGACCATATTCCATATTTTTGTCAGCCTCATGATGGCGTGATTCGGCCGTATATTCCCAAGTCATTGCGTAAAGAAGTTTTCAATATTTTTCATTCTCCAGCACATCCTAGTGTTAGAAGTACGGACAGGCTTATTCGTAAAAACTATGTATGGCCTAATATGTCTAGAGACGTGCACATTTAGTGCAAAAATTGTATTAAATGTCAACAAACTAAAGTTACTAAAAGAAACAAATTCCTTCCAGCGCAATTCGTTGCTCCTGATGGCAGATTTTTGAATGTTCATATTGATTTGGTTGGTCCGTTGCCTCCTTGCAATGGCATGAGGTATATTTTTACCATGGTTGATCGTTACACCCGTTGGCCTGTAGCAATCAGTATCAATAGAAAGACTGAAACCTGCTTATTTTTTGGCGGGGGATCTCCCTGAGGAAACCGCAACCTCAGGAGATTCAAGTATTTTTACGAATAGATTTAGTTTAACTTCTCCTTCTCCAGCAGTACGTGGAAATGATCAATCCGCGGATGCTCCATGTGATAACAATACAACAAATACACAAGTAGATACTGATTCTGTAACAACTAATAATGTCACTGAGAATCATCCTTGGGATGAGATAGTACCTTTTTCTTCTGACACTTCCACTACAAATACACGACAGATTCCTAACATAACTTCTGAACACTCTTATGCTAAAGAGCTTGATGACGAATCTATGACTATCGTACTACATGACAATCACGAAACGAATTTACCTGTAATTAATAATTCTGACAAGTCAGACGCGTGTCTTTCTGCGAGTAATATCAATGAGAATATGTCTCAATTACCTTCTAAGAAAAGAAAAAAGTTTATACCAAGCATTTTGCGCAGAACTTCACGCTGTGACGACAAATCAACTTCGTCTAGTCAAAAACTGGGTTACGTAGATTGATTCTACACCTAAAGTAGATTCAAAATCCATGAAATTCAAAATCGTAGCTGATCCTAATCGGATTATATAGAGCTTTTTTGAAAAACGTTTTATCGTGATTTTTTCGTAACACGATTTCTTGAGGTTTCTTGATGAGAACTTCATAGATATTGATTTTAGCAAAAGAAGTTATGAACAATATTTGTGTATCTTTTCATTCTGAACAATTTGGTATCTTGCAAAATTTCCGAGAAATCAATATTTTTCAAGATAATTGATATTAAGACATTCTTAAGATATTAAGTCCATTCTCAACCAATTCAAGATTCAGAATGAAATAAGAGGTGGATACATTTATAGTGGATATACTTATATCTTCTACTATGCAACTGTATGTATGGGTACGGAAAATCCTTGTAGCCACCTACCGATGAAAGGGGGTATCTTTGGTTTTCACTAATCAAATATAAATATATACATATACATATCGACGTGTCTTACGAAGAAAGACACATCTCAAACTGTCCGCAAAGAAAGACACATCTCAATTTGTCCGCGAAGAAAGACACAACTCGCAATCTAGCCGCGAAGAAAGACACAACTCGCAATCTAGCCACGAAGAAAGACACAACTCGCGTCTGGCCGCAAAAAGGATACATGGCGCACATCCCACAATTTTCCGACGTAAAAAATATATGGAATGAAAGTTTAGAATGAGTAGGTTATCATTGACAAAAAAAACAAGCCTTTTCTACAGTTTAAACTCTTTTTTCGTTAATATTCGCGGGAGAATAATTCCGACATTTGTCTTTTTCCGCGGACAGATTGCGAGTTGTGTCTTTCTTCGTGGCTAGATTTGGATATGTGTCTTTCTTTGCGGACAGATTCAGTTATGTGTCTTTCTTCGTAAGACACGTCGATATGATGTAAAGTTAAAAAATGACAATTTTCTGGAAAATATTGATTTCTCGGAAATTTTGCAGGATACCGAAGTTGTTTAGTATAAAAAAAATTAACAAGTTTTTCTGAAACATTTATTGTTAAAGTTGATATTTTTCAAGTTATTACGAAAAATTAAAAAAATGGAAGAAAAATTGAAAAATGACCATTTTCTAACAAATTGTGCTGATTTTCTTAGAAAATATTGATTTTTCGGAAAATTCACAAGATATAAAAGTTGTTCGTAATAAAAAGATACATAAATATTGTCCATAACTTATTTTGCTAAAATCAATATTTATAGAGATTTCATCAAGAAACCTCAAGAAATCGTGTTACGAAAAAATCACGATAAAACGTTTTTCAAAAAAGCTCTGTATAATCCGAATAGGATCAGCTACGATTTTGAATTTCATGGATTTTGAATCTACTTTAGGTGTAGAATCAATCTACGTAACCCAATTTTGTGCCCATTTTCATCAAACTTCTTCGACCTTCAAGCTCACCGTGCAGAGGTGATCACGATAGTTGAAGTTTATTGGAGAATTTTTTTGTAATCATTGAACCACTTCTCTTTACAATCTGGCGGCAAGAACGTAAATATTTTACAACAACCTAAGCTAATTTTTTTCTCGGAAACTATCGAGTTGAGCACAAAATATCTAGGAAAAAAAACACCTTAGAATTGGCCGAAGAGTACACTCAAATTTTTTCATAACATTTAGAGATGATTTTTGGTTTTTCAAAATCTCAAAAAATGGCAATTTTCGAAAAATTCGTTTTTTTCTTCTGAAAAAATTTCAGGGTATTCTTTGATCGATTATAAGACATTTTTATTCTATAATAATTTTCACCCAACTCAATAGTTTCCGGAAAATAAATTATTCAAGTTAACATATTCTGCTCTTTGCATTTTAAAAAACCAAAAATCATCCCTAAAGGTTATAAAAAAATTTGAGTGTACTTTTCGGCCAATTCTAAGATGTTTTTGTTCCTAGATATTTTGTGCTCAACTCGATAGTTTCCGAGAAAAAAATTAACTTAGGTTGCTGTAAAATATTTACGTTCTTGCCGCTATATTGTAAAGAGAAGTGGTTCAATGATTACAAAAAAATTCTCCAATAAACTTCAACGTACAAATGAAATGATTTCAGCTCCGATAACATAGAAAATAATCGCGTTGAAAATGCACTCAAAAAACGGTACGCTTCGGCGTTAATGGGTTAAAATTAATCCGTACACAAATTGTGATTCCCATATTTTGCTCTTGGAAACAATGTTTTGTTAGAGTATTTTGAAATCGGGTCTGGCAGATTGATAGAGGAGCCCGAGCATCTTCATAATCTGAGGTGAAAAATCCAAAAAAATAGACGCGTGGGCGTGATTTAAGTTGTGGAAAATTATGCGTAGCCGAATTTTCGTGATACGAAAGATTTTGAAGTGATATACAACTTGGAACATGATGAATTGGAGAATATCCGGTATGATGGGTCAAAAGAGGAGGTCAAAAGCTACAATTTGAGCTGGCTATGTATTGGAAAAATTGATATTGTGGGGCGTATTGACCGTAAAAATAATTATTTGACGTTTGGTTCCAGAAAAACCTTGAAAAAATAGTATAAATGGGTTATCTATTCAAAATTTGATCTTGCAGATTTAGGAAAAAGAGCGCTTTCATAATTTGAGATGAAAAATCCAAAAAATAGACGCGGGCGCGTAATATACGTCATAGAAAACTTACCGCGTTGCCGAAAACCATTTTTCTCCAATTTTCTATCTGATAAATAACTCAGAAAATCATGATTTGAAGAACATGTGGTGTGATGGATCGAAAGAGAAGATCGAGGGCTATAGTTCATATGCATCATGATGTCGATTGATATGTATTTACAATAAATTAAAAGTATAACTTATTAAAACTGAATTAAATATTGAAGATTATAGAAAATATTTATGAGCGGCGTCGCCTTTTTCGTTTTTTCTGCTCTTCTTCTTCTGTAATCCGGTTCATTTGTGCGACCTGATGGGACATTAACGTCGCCAACTTTTTAAGGTTCTTCTCATACGGATTGTATTTTGCTCTATAAAAATTTTTTTTTTCCTGATTGCCCCCTCTGTAAGGCCGCCCCCTCCGTTGTCGATTCTGTGGAGGAGGTACTTGTTGTGGCTGCTCTGGGTGTTGCTGCTGTAGCGGTTGTTGTAGCTGTTGTTGAGGCTGTTGTTGATATTGTTGATGTTGCTGTTCTATTGGTTGTTGTAGCGGTTGTAGTGGTTGTTGAAATTGTTGTTGCTGCTGTTGTCGCAGATGTTGCCGTTGTCGTTGTTGCTGTAGTTGTTGCTGTAGTTGTTTTTGCTGTTGATGCTGTTGTTGGAGATACATCTGCATATAGTGCAGCCGTTCTTCTTGTATATATATATATATATATATATACACATATTAGAAGCGATAAATGTGAATCGAAAGTTAATTTTTCAAAGTTCTCAATAAAGTAAAATAATATCGTTTAAAGTTGCAATAGCGTCTTTCTTATATTTTGTGATTCAACAGCCTATAATATCATAAAAGGAGGAAATTAATAATCCACTAATTTGTTGATAACGCATTTTTTATTTTAGATATTAAGATTAGTGCAAAACTCATACATAGTCAATTTTACATGGAGTAAAATTGTTTACATCGATAGAAAAAAATTGAAGCATGTTTATTTTTGAATTCAAGATTTTTCACAATATTTTGAGTTATGAACTTACACAATTGTTTAGTTCTAATGTAAAAACATTTAATACATTATTTCACATTAGTCCTACTCATTTCTAAAGTCATTTTCCCATAGCTGTAAGACTGAAATTTCATTCGAAAGAAAGTAGAAAAGTCATTTAATACATGATTTTTAATACTTCATTTGAGCAGAGATATATTAGTATCAATATAGATTTATTTGAAGTTGTAGCTACTTGACAGAGTTACAGTATCTGCTCTGACTTTTTCCACTTTGAAATTGAGTATGCAATAAACTGTCTTCAACTTTCCTAAAAAAATTCAGCAAACTCACAATAATTATCCAGCTATGCAACCTATATTGATATATCTCGATAGAAAAATGTAATTCAACTAAGAATTACAGGAGAAAAACATTGGATATAAATATTAATATTACGTTTTATATTAATAATCAACTTATCGAGTGTAAAAAAAAGAAAAGAAACTTGTCACCGTTAATATTTTATTCATCGGAATAAAGATTTAAAGAATGCAATTTTGTATCTAATGTTTCGCAGCTCGCAAAATCCGTCCTTGACATTGTACATGTGAGACGATTGAGTACAACCTTGCGTAAGCTAACGTACGTTTATCGCGCGTTCCGCTCGTTTGCAGCAATATCGGTATCCAGAATTGCAATCAACCATGACGTCTTTTTTTCTCCATGAAACGATGATTAGCTGCGATAACCTGCCTCACCTCATGGCAGTATTGTTCTAGAACACACGTATAGTGTTTCCATCCAACAATTGTAGACTTGGTCAGACGATATAACCGAAGAATTTTTGTCCTCCACTCCGGCGACTGCACCTTCACCTCTTTACCTCGTTTCGTGAGTCCGATGAGCATGGCTTCGTTGTCACCTGGTGCGTAGGGTCGAATCAAATGTACCATCAGCGTAAAATGTAACGTAGTGGTAATCGCGTGAGATCATTGTTTCGAAAATGCATCTGCAGTGATCCTCTGAATACAAAACTCAAAAATCTACGGACATGTGCATTGGCCAGCTTCAAGTCTTTGTTGTGCTCGGCGACGGAACAGTCGGCGTCGCGCAATAATGTTGTTGCCGAAATCCCTTATCTAATAAGTACATGGATAAATGTATGCAACGAAGTTCACCGCACCGTTGTCCAGGACAAGCGAATTCGAATCTTCGATTTCAAACGAAGTCGCCAATTTTTATGCCGTTCGGCGTACGGAAGATTCTCTCCGAGGGCGGCAGTTCACCGATCAGAAACTTCTCCAAAAGTCTCTTGGCAGCCTTGGAGTGTCCCGAGCCGATGAACGCCAGAGTCGCGTCTCTGCCCGCGTACTCGAGCAGCACGTCCTGGCCGCCCGGGTGGTTCTTGAGGAACTCCGTGCAGTCGTAGACGTAGTCGCAGATGATCAGCCAGCAGTCGTCGATGGTGTCGTGCCAGCTGACCTGGTCGAGCGAGATGATGGGCAGCTTCGCGTCGTTCGCCGGGCCGCGGCTCTTGAGGCCTAGGCCAGCCTTCGAGTCCGGGCTGGGATTCTCGTAGGTCGCGGACCTCAGCGACGAGTCCAGAAGATTGAGGGCGCGCAGGTTCAGTGTCAGTGTCGACAGCTCCATGATGGATTCGTTCGAGGTCCTCATTAACGCCTCGCCCCGCTCGGCTTCTGCCTCGCTACTGCACAAACACGAGTTATTTTCTGTTACGGCCGCAGTAGCATCGACACGTACAACTACGGGAGAGCACTTGTATTGGGTGAGTATGTGCGCGGGTATGAGAGAAAGAGAGAAAGAGCGATAAAGAGAAGAAGTGACGGCAGATAAGAGCTTGCCACTTCTGAGCCAAATCAGAAACTAATAACCCGAAGCAGCAGACGCCAGTTTTTATATTGGCTCGTGGCAACATGTGATGTCACACGTTTCGCGTGCAATAAGCGCTTCCGGGGGAACAGCTGCAAGTATACTTATCTCTAGCGTCTACGATGGCGCACTATAATTACTGACGCTGAATCGTTATTTTTTTTAGGGGATGAATGAGGAGCAAGTGATGTAACATCAATGTTATGTTTTAAAGCTCCATAACCAATACAACACACACGTCACGGTCACGTGAAGCTTTTCGATGTCGCTTTCATCAGAGTTTCGCGATCAGCATCATTTTCTTACGATTCACTACTGAGATTTAAGATATGCTTCGATTTTTGAAACGTATAGAAAATAAACAATCGCCATCTCATTTGCAAAGTAAATTTACCGATTCCGTGAGATTATTTTCCAAGATTTGATGAGAAATTTTGATTTTCAGGTATTTTGAAATCACGGAAACCCTGGCGACTGTGAGAGTGCAATTTAATCAACATTGAGCCACAATCTAATTGGTTAAATAGAACCGAGAAGCAGTTATAATTTAAAAATTTCACAAATGCAATGCAAAACTTACAGGAGTTGCGGAGCTACGGTGGGCTGACTACCTACGGACATTCCTCAACGCACTGAGGTGCATCTACGGATATGATTAGATTTTGTAGCCGAAGAGGTGGGAATAGAAGAGAGAAAGCCGGAGAGGATATAATTCTATTACCGGTCGAAACCAGACACTGATCGCGAGAGTCTGGCCTTGTCCCTCGCGACGACGTGTAATTCAAAACGACGCGATAGTGCGTTGACCAGCAGGTGGGAGAGATGCCGACTAGACGACGGGAAGAGAGAGGCCTTCTTAAACGCTCTAATGAGCTTATCTGTACCTATATGCACATGTGCTGCACGCCGTAGCTGCAGCGTAACCTTAGAACGAGCGATTGTCTCCTCACTGCGGTTTCATTGTCATTGCGCATTAAGAACATCATTCATTGGCTTCTTGCTTATAAAACAATGCTTTTTTCTCAATAGTTATTTCCCTCTTTCTTTTTTCCTTTCCCTAATTCAATGGATGGAAAATAGGAATTGATCGAGTCAAGCATGGATGGTTAAAATCTTTGTGGTGATTGACTCGAAAGATTATGAATCCAAACACACGCTGTGAATATATTTTGGTGGACTCGCGGTGAAATAGCTCAAAGCTTCGCAACTCCATTGAGAGAAACAATATCCGTAGCAAAACACTAATCACAAACGTAGGTTATAATTAATAGTTTTTTACATTCACAAGTTTTAAACGATAAATATTTATTTATCAGGCTTAGTGGACTGATCAGGAGAGCGTGAATTTTTCCTCTCGCAATCTCACTTTTCAATAAATTTGGAATGGTCCACTTAGCCTGATATAGTATATTATGCAACTAATGCGTGAAATTACGAAGACACGTGTGGATGTGTTTATAAGTGGCCGGAGACGATTGATTAAAAATGAACGCACCAGTTGGATATGATATTTTATGCTATACGAGTGCTCGTTAAAAGAGCGTTTGAAAAAAGCATTAGTGTGTGAAATGCGATTTTACGCACTAGTAACATAAAATAAATACTTATCGTTCACAAACGTAGGTTCCCTTCGGCGTCATCGTATTGCATACGAATTGTTGCTAGTAGGCAAATATTTTGATCCGCAGATGACGTCGAACGACTAGCGTTTAATAATATCAAATGAACGTCGTGAGGTGTCATCGAATTGCATACGATTTGTTGCTAGTGAGAAAATATCTGAATCCAGAGACGACGTCAAATGACTAGCGCTGAATAATATGAAATCAACGCCGTGAGGTGTTATTCGAATGGATCAAAATTATTAAAGAAACTCGAGGAAAATTTTTAACTAATGTGTAAGTTGAAAATATAAGTTAATCACTGCCACGTGTAAAATAATTCCTTATAAAAACTTATCAAAAAGTTATCGCAAAGTAAGTGATAATCAAGCGTAGTGAAAAACAAACTAACCAGGAGACCACTTGGCATTTGGGTTTCAGATCTCACTGGAATTTTCAAGGTGGTTTATGATCACCTAAATAGATATCTACAGTTATTCATTCTAACGATTCGATTTCCCGAAGATATTATCATGGTTTTCTACAAAGAAAATATATCTACAAGTATGACATTTTGGTATACAGATTCAAATGATATGCATAAAATCTCGATAAAATCAGTAATTATCAAAATCTTAGAATGAATTTTGGCAGAACGAGTTAAAAAATGTCAGTAATTTGCCAACCCTAGGTGGTTCGTGACTAACACAACGTAGCACTTACATATATATATATATATATATATATGGGTCATTTCATACCAATTCTGCTACTCAAAATATTTTTCCAATTTTTTATGAGCGAATTTGTTGTAAATAGTCATCATAATACTCTTGAATTTTTCCAGATTTTTCATGTCCATATTGGGATTGTGATAGGTCACGTGACACACCGATATATGTATGTCAACTTAGGGAAAATTAACACAGGCCTTATGGGCGAAAACTGATTTTTATTTTATTTACGCTTTGTCAAGACGAAATACTCCAAACGAGTGATTGAATCAAATTTTTGAGGTGACAACAGATACGTGATGAATTTTTTTCCTCGCTGAATCGGTCATTAAAGTTTGAAATTTCACCTCGAAAGGGTGAAATAAAGCCATAACCTGTCAATCTCACGTGTGTTTACCCCCGTAAATTGTAGGGGAGAGAGGGGCAGGTTGTCAGTGTGGGTAAGTTGGCAAACTCTAAATATCTCCTAATTCGTGCGATGTACGGAGATGGCGTTCAGGGCAATTTGTGTACATTACCACAATACATATTTGTCCTGAGTACCAGATGTCCAGCGCTGTTTGCAGAGGAATGAGGTGAGTTTAAAATATTTAGCTGATCGGAAAAAAAAAAGATTGTTCAGAAAATTTCGTTTTTCTTCAAACCCATATTGGTATACAATAATTTTTAATAATGTGTCATATAGAGTTTGACCACCTCTATATTTTTGTAAAAAAATTTTTTTGAATAGTCAAGTAGTTTTTGTTTTATATTATTTGTTGTCATGTTATTCAATGGGAGGTAAGTTGGCAGAGATTTCTGGGGGCATGTTGGCATACTGTGTAACATATAAGGTACCTGTACCCAATATGCGCCACCTAAGCGAGAAAGGTCACTACGCCGCGTCAAATGAATATTTTCTAACATAATTGGTGTCAAATGAAAGGTCTACTCAATACCTACAAAGTGAGCTAAGTTTTTTTTCGATTTGAACAGTTCTACGCTAAGATACCGCGGTTTAAAAAAAAAAAAAATTTTCGGGAAAAAATTTTTAGTGTACCCAGTATGGCGCCACCCTGAAAATACTTCTTTTCATCCAATTTGAAGCATGAAGCATGTCTGAATGGATAAAATACAAACAAAAAATTATATTTCTGATATAATTTTATTGGAAAATACATTTTGTCTTTGATTAAACCATAGTAAATAGATTATATGAACTTCTAACAACCTAAATCAAATCAAGTTTTCAGTTAAAATTCATGAAAAACCGTTGTTTTTGAATTAACAAAATTAACTTATGCAACATCTAATTCCAATATTAATCTCTCAAATTGATGAACATCCTTATTTGTGTAATTTTAAATATAATTGAGATGTTCTCACTGAAATGGAAGAGTTCAATTTAAAAAATGTCCGAGCCTACTTGGGGCTAGCTATTGTCATGATGGTAGAAAAGTTCTGTCTGATGTTTTTCCCTAGACAGTACTTATAAACGCATAACCTCAACATTTTTCTGGTTATAGGATAGCCAATATCTGCTAAGCGTTTAATTCGACTACATAATTCTTCGTTCTGTACTGTCGTTAACGCATATGGTCGACTCATTTTCCTTTTTTCGCTTATGTTTTGTTTGACATATCGTTGAAATGTTCGACGAGGTATCTTATATATAGTCGAAGCCATCCTCTGCGATATCTCACCTTTTTTTACCTGCTCCAGAGCTTGAACTAAATTCTCTTTCCACCATGTTTGGCGGATATTTACCATCAATGGGTTGATTGTAGCTTCTAGAGCAAGAAAATAGGGGTGGCGCATATTGGGTACATTTGATAAAAATAACGAAGAGCTATTGAAACGATTGATAAAAAGGTCATACAAAGAAAAAAAAAATTGGATGATGTAGATGGGATGTCAAGGAATCGAATGATATGTCACTCGATTTTTTTGGCCCAGTTTAAGGGTATTAAAAAAATTCGCACTTACCTGGGCGAAATTAGATCGAGAATGAAAATTGGCGAAAAAATGGAGAAAACGAGCTGTAACAAGTTGGTGTAAGGGTTTCCGATCGGTGAAAATGTTTTCTTTCTTCATTATTTAGCATTGCCGACAATATCCTGTGCCGCGGCGATGCTCTACACTCACAAAAATATCTTCTTGTTCCCAGAGGAATTATGCCTCATTAAGAATTTCTGCTACTTCCAAACAGAATCTGCTTGAGACAAGACTTTTCTTCTCCAATCAACAATATATTACGATTGAAAATAGCGGAATTCTGTATGAGGCCCAATTCCTCTGGGAACAAGAAGATATTTTTGTGAGTGTAGACGCGCGTATATATGAAATACGAAGGGTGGCGCATATTGGGTCCTGGCGCATATTGGGTACACCTACCTTACTTTTTTTCAGAAATGGTCAGAAATCGCAAAAGAACAACGGCTCGAGCCACTACACATAAAGAAGTCATTCTAATTGCTATTAGAAAAGTTAAATATGAAGGGATGTCGGTATTTTGGATATGTCATAATTGTCAATGATTCCGTATTTATGCACTAATTTTGTTGTGTTGCACTTGATTATTTTTGTTCTAGCGTTTATATTGTGTTTAATGGATTGAAATGTATTGAAAGATATGTGAAAAGATAATAAATATTGTTAAATTTCCCTGCTACCAACTCGCCCCGTCTGATTGTCAACTCACCTCCGCTGGGGGGCACATTGTCGATAATTTTTCGGCCGAATATAAACGTTAATTTGGCAAAAAATAATTAATATTTTAAAGAAATAAAAATTGTTGTGTACTCGTGAGAGCGAGTACTTTCATATAATAAACTTCAATATTGGCTATATTTTGATTTTCTTGTGAAAAAAAAATTATTTTGTGAAAACTCTGCCTATCTGCCCCTCTCTCCCCTACCGGGTAGAACTGCTTCTGCTTTCGAAGGTAAACATATGATACAGGTTATGGCTTTATTTTACCCTTTCGAGGTGAAATTTCAAACTTTAATGACCGATTCAGCGAGGAAAAAAAATTATCACGTATCTGTTGTCACCTCAAAAATTTGATTTCATCACTCGTTTGGAGTATTTCGTCCTGAGAAAGCGTAAATAAAATAAAAATCTGTTTTCGCCCATAAGGCCTGTGTTAATTTTCCCCAATTTGACATATATATATATCGGGGTGTCACGTAACCTTTCACAATCCCAATAGCTGCCCGTGTGAGCTGGGGTGGAAGGGAGGACTGCCTAGCGACCAGGTAATGCGCGGTCCTCACGGTGGCTAGCGCGCAATTCCCCATCGCAAAACTTGTCGAGCCGAAGATTCACTTGAGTAATAACCCCCAAGTGTCCAGGTCGCCCCGGTACGCGGGGGCCACCTCACAATGTTAAATACAGGAACATGAGTGCGCCAGCGTCTACGCCTGCACGGCAGTGACCCGGCGCACTCTTCGGCGCATCCGCACTCATGCCGGTACGGCAGTGGCGTGACGGCGCACCCCTCGCAGGAGTTCGATTTTGTTTCTTTATCAATATTTGGTTTTATTTATCGCATGTGTTATTTGGGAACCAAAATTTAGTATGAACGCTATTCCAATAGAATTCTTCCCAATCAAAATATTTCCAAAATACAATGTTTTATCATTATTTGTTTTTAAGTGATTCTATGCGTCAATATCTTGGTTCATTGTTCAAATTATATTGACTAGCTGCGCGCGATCTTCATTCGTGCGTTTCAAATTATGTTCCAATCATTTACCTACGATAACCTTTTCTTTTATTTTATTTTCATTATCCGCAATAGGGTTGACGAATTTTTCACAACACCTAGTTTTTTCATGTAAAATGCATAAAGAATCAAAAAATAATTAGGTCGTATTTTTTTATTTTTGTTTAATGTTATTTTTCTAAAAGATATGACCGCTGAAAGATTCGGCGTTTTCGGTAGATATAGATATACTTCAAATGCAAATGACGTCATATCGTTACTAACAACACGAATTTCATCTCCTCATATAAGCTCGAATTTTGATTTGATCGAAAAACAAAAAAATACGACCTAATTAATTTTGCACGTTCTTTCGATATCTACAATAAAAAAAATAGCGTATTCTTCCCAATTTGAAAAACCTACATTTGGATTTTGGAAGCATCTGGCAAGGATTTGGTTGTTACATTCTCAAAACTTATCGTTTTTATGTTTCTTGCTTGCCTACGTTCACAATCTATATTTATATTTCACGCGACTCGTTACGTGGTTAGGTCTACGCCAATCACTTTTTATGTAAGGATTTTGCCATTATTTCTACTTCACCCAATAGATATTACTGTACCAATTTTAATTTACTTTTGAATTATAAAAACAGTAACCTCAGTCGGAATACAATACAATTTTATAAAAGATCTTAAATTTTATGGAATACCTATCTTACTGTTGTTCACTCAAACAGAAATGGTCTGAATGCAGTTAGTTATTGGGCTTTAGGTGTTTAAGAATGTGAGTTCGCGTGAATCTGATTTTTCAAGGAATTATTATAACAATACAGGCTCTTGATATTGCTTCTGACAGTTTTGCTTGGCGAATGGGTATGTACCATTTGTTTGCGGTGGTTGGAGTTTCGAATGAAGATCCGTAATTTGTAGTCAGACCAAATATCTTTTGTACTGAATTTCTGTACGACTATATCGTTTTTGTATTAGATTATCCCTTATTTCCTCACATTTCTAGATCTTTTGTATCGTAACATATTTTGTATCGAGTGTTGCGCTGAAGGAAATCCTTCCTTTGACGCGAATGTCTTTATCCTTCCAAAATTTGGCCTGTTTTTGTTCGTTTATGAATTCTCCATGGTAATGGAGAAATCCCCTTTTAATCTGTAGTGTCTATTTTTGGTCCGGATGCTCGTCAGAATACTGATAACACCCACTGATTTATGTAATTGTTATATAATTTAGCGACAAAATTTGTTTAAGAATTGCAAAGAAATTGTTCTAGTAGCTTATTGACACCATAGGTTTTTCGGTTTGCTCTTTTAAATACGATCGATATTCAGTACTGCAATCAAACAATCTCACGAATATTAAAAAGGCTTCTTGTTATAATTTGTTCATCCAGAAAAGGAAATTAAATATATTATCAAACTGGTTTTAAAATTCAATATGTGTAAATGGTCGATCTTTGAGGGCCAATCCAGATCAGGTTTTAAAATTTCCTCCAAAATATTACTTATGTATTGAGTTGGCAAGGCAAGCGAATCCATTGATCGATTTACGGAATGTGAATTCCCTGATTTTACGTTATTTTACATATTTATATTCGAATAGATAAATTATTGAAAATTCCACAAGTAGAACCACTTTTAATGTTTTGACATTTCTGAAAATATGTGGGATATATACTTATTTGTTTCATTTGTATTGAATTTATTGTTAAATAATTCTCCCAAACCGTCGAGATCGTCCAGCTTTTTTTTACCGTTGTATTTCGACATTATCGGCTTACGTTTACGAAGTGATTTCACAATTCCTCGAAAGATTTTGCTACATTATGCTTACTGCGCTTGAGATTATAGTTCGACTTCTAGTTTGTTGACTCATATTATTTACTTGACAGATTGTAACTGAATATAATATTGTCTGAATGATTTACTATTTCTTGTGGGATTGTCAACTCACTTGAAAAATTAATTATTCCACATGCTTCTAAATTCTAGTTGTAAATTCTAGTCCTATGGGAGAATAAAGTACAGATTAAATGTACTTAGAAAAAGGCGACTAAGAAAATATTGAAACGGCTTGCTCGGTTCCTTCCTTTCCTTCCTGTCTATATCTGCTTCGATGTTGGTGTAGATCTGCTTGGCGTAACTCTCCTAATTGAAAAATAGAAAAAAATGATGGGTGCTGAACCACATTTAACAATATGAACATGGGTGAAAAATCGATAAATGACGTTTTTTTCGGAAAATAGCCAAAAAAAAAAACAAAAAAATCGCAATAACTTTTATTTAGTCTATAGAGAAATAGTCCTTCTGATCGCACTAAATGACAGATCATTAAAAAATAGGAGGAAATGATGGGTGCTATGCCATTTTGACGTTAAATACATGGGTAAAAAGTTGAAAAATGACGTTTTCAAAGTTATTTCCGTATGTAAATGACCATCTAAATTGAATGCCGTTGTGTAGGTGGAATACTATGAACTCTATTTTGTGTAACAGCGTAATCTTTACTTATGATTATTGAAGATTATATAAATACTCGTTGCGAAAAGTTCTGCATTTTACACAAGGTATCTTCATGATAATTATGTTACATAAAATAAAGTCATGATGACGTGAGGTTGTCTAGGGTAAAATGCAAAGCTTTTCGTGATTATATGAGTATAATATTGTACGGCTCATTGTCTTATTTATAATTGTAGAAAGTAGCTGTGAATTTTGAAGACCATAGGAAAGATGGAAAAAAATGGCAAGTTATATTCATCACATCATTAATCTCGTATGTGTCATTTTTTCGGAGTTTTGAATGTCCAAACACTATTGATAATCAAGTTTTTCGATTACAAAATCACAGAAATTCACTGTATTCTTATACTTCAACTTTTAATTGTTAATAACTCCATTAAAATAGCACTAAGTGGAAGTTTCAACTTCTTTCGACTTCTTTTCCATTTTCACCAGCAGAAAACGCCATCTCGGTAAAAATGAAAAACGCACTAGTGTAAGTCATAGGATTCATTATAGATAATAAAAAATTGCGGTCAAAAATTATTATAAAAATTCATCGGAAATTATTTTTTTTTTTTAACAACATAGTATATTTCTGTGTCATACACTCTCGACTATCGACTCTTCGACTGCTCATTTAATCTACTTAAACAAGCTCCTATATTGTTATAGCAGCAAAAAACATATTGAGAACCTTCAATTAATATCAATGGAAATTGAAAAAAACCGCTAATGAATATCGATTGATATATATTAACTTTTTACTCAAACCCCAACTACTGACTCATTTGACTTTTTCTGAAGCAAAGGGATACAAAAGTAATAAATTCACATATATAGCATTATTTTGTTTAATAAATTTATTAGTATCATCGTTCAAAATATGATGGTTATTTACCATTTACGGTACATTGAGAAAATATGTTTTTATTTGAGGAGCTAACATTATCAATGCTCACAATTCATGGGAATGCGAAGTTAAGGACACTATTGAAAAATCCAGCTACAATAATAAGGAATCATTCACGGAGATTGATTTTGTACAGGAATATTTCATTAACGATTTTCAAAATCAATCAATATCACAATGAATGATTTTTAACAAAATTAAATTGACAAACAGGCAATTCATAATTATTTTTTCGTATTTCGTTTACATTCAATCAAGAACACTTGGTAGTTGCAACTGGATTTTTCCACTCGAAGATGTTTTTATATAACAATCAAGTTAATCAATTTTGAAAGTGACACGTAACCTAATATCAAATATTAGGCCCACTGATTGCTATGATGATCTTATTGAACTAAAAACTGGTGGCCCTTCATTCGCGCAAAACTATATTAAATTATTCAAATGCTGACTAGCATATTATTTTTTCATATTCCCTCAAAGGATCACAGGTAAGAAATGTAAACAATTGTCGCTCTCACGAAATTCGCCATAGGCCGCATTCGCTGAGGTATATCCAACATATGCGCATATTTTCTACCCAAGCTGCATCGACAAGACAAAAACTATTATTCTATCATTGTTCAGCACCAATAAATTCGACATCTTTTGTATACATATAGTGTCATCAAGCAGCACTTTTCAATTGCAAGACATAAATTTACAGTTTTTTTTTGTAAGTTTCCCAGCTTAGAGATACTTATCATCCAATATTCACAACTAAAAAAAGGATATGTAATGAAAATGAACACACATTTATAAATAATTAAAAATTATATATAATCATCTTTTCTGCTCTTGCTAAGAAGTACAATAACGATTCAGCATCAATATTAATCAGCATGTAATCGCAATGTCAAAATCAGTGGCAAGAGCAAGTGAATGATAAAATAAAATGAACACTGATCCTCACTGTTGAGGCATAATATGCATAAACAGTCATGAAGAATGGCAGTAAGACTCATTATTCAAGAGTATATGAGATAAACACTATAAATATAAACATAAAAAATGAATTCTCACAATGATTAGATGTGTGTATAAATATATACATATGTTAACTGAAAACAGCTAAAACTGAAACACCATATTAGATTTATTTTCAATTTAGTGGTACTTAAAAATTTAAACTCATCATCGTTTGATTTTGTTACATAGACATGATGATAATGAAAATTCAAATTAGTAGTTCGAGATTTTCTAATATGTTGGGCTGCAGTAAAGCCACAGTAAATATTCTTATTTCTTAATAATTATAAAAAATATCTTGTAATTTGACAGCAAAAAAACACCGTGCATGATATATTACTCTCATACAGTTAATAAATTAGTAAATTTCAACAAATAAAAAGAAATAGCCCCGATAGTTTCACGAAAAATCGACGATACTGTGTAAAAATGAATATTAAAATCCGTATTTCGCAATGTTCCTAACGGCACCAGTAACATCTGAATATTAATCAATGTCACAATCACATACAAGTTATACTAATTACTCTTACGTGTAAGAAGGAATTATTACAGTTTTCAACTTTCCTTTTTGTACACACATCCAGGCTTCTCTTCATAATCTCAAAATCACTCAGATATCTCACAGCACTCTTCCTTTCAACAATCGAAACCTTCCAAAAGTTTGACACCTTGTTTTGAATTACTGCACTCTTTTGCGAGGTTCTCGTAAAAAATATCATTACACGCTATTTCGTGGGCGCATTTCTATTCCAAGCTAAGCATCAAGCCAATCCACTATTCTTTGTATAGATTTCAAATTATTATCCTGATTGGCTTCGATATGACAAACTTTTTACAAGCCTTTAAGGACAGACCTCAGGGGTACCTCAGTTCCTCATAATTGTTAAGTATGTATTGCCTCATAAAATAAAATCCTACGTGACAAAAGCAATTCCTTGTTGTTTAACTAATTTGGTTTTCGTTGTAAAAGTTCAACAACTTTGATGTTTACATCATTATACTCAACATATCTTTGTCTTATTCAATATAATAATACACGTTGAGTGTCATTGATGCCTCAAACTCATATTCGAAAGCCTCGTGTGCGTAATTAAATTCCTAAAGTACAGTAAAAATTTGCGTTACAAAAATATTTAAGAAAAAGAAAGAGAGAGAAGAAGCGTGCTATAGTAAAACATACTCTAGAGTTGATTCGCTAACTCACGAGCTTGCGAATAATGTTTTTAGTATCACAGAGCGTGTAAATGTAATGAATCATAAAAAGCGGTGCCGCTGAACCATTGCAGCTTTATGCAAGTATTGATAGCGCCAAGATGCGAATATCGTTCCGCTCATTGCTCGATGCGGTGGACATTCGTTCGCAATTTTAAAAATACAATATTAGGATTACTCGTAGAGATTGAGAATTGTCATAGCCATATAATTCAACCTTTTCCATTATATTTATCAACCATTTCAATTTATTAAGAATGTCTCAACTTGATACTAGTGAAAAATAAAAGATTATCATCTTTTTTATGATTTGTATCTGTAATATTTTTCACTAATAATCACTTGACGGAAAATACGTTTTTTTTACATTTTTTTTACATTTTTTTTATATTTGACTGATCTCGGATGTAATTCTTCTTCAGAATGAATTATATTGTGAAAAACGATTCTCAATAACTAGAGTAATTTCTACAACGGCTACTACGTGCATGGAAATCGAGACGGAATGAAGTGGATGGAGGTAAGTATTGTTTTCGAAACTCAACATTACTAAATTGGTACCAGCCAATTATGCGTAAATTGTGCACAATCCTACTGAATGTATCAAGAACGAACAGACTTCGCATGAATCCTTCACGTTTGTTCACGTATTAGAATAGCATAGATTGATCATCGCAATGAAGAGTAAACGAATTTCAGATCACAAAGCTTACTTCTTGAATTACTATAAGATAATTTGGTATTTACTCTTACAAAACAATATCAGTTTCGCATAACTAACGCTGGTGACTTAAGTGATAATTTTTCAATAGTTCGATATGAAGAGATTCTCTGAACGTTGTATTGTTTCTAAAGATATAAAAAGGACCTCGATTTGTAGGCCTAGATTCGTAGGTAGATTGAAATTTGAACTCCAAAGAAACTGTATAAATCTATAAATGAGCATAAATAAAAGTACTTCCAGTATGGAGACCTTATTCAAATACATGACTAACACAAGCAAATTTCACCAATTTTTTTCTCACAAATTAATAATAACTAAATTTATGTTGAACCAATTTTGAGACCAACATTTTCGTAGTTAATCAAAATGGAAAAGTTTATAAGTAACTTACTTGAATACACATTAATTTAAAAATTATCTAGGAGATATTAAGATATTCTTTTAAAAACGTAAACAATAACAGAAAAGACAAATTTTTCCCTAAAATTTCAATGAACGAATCCCTGTCTCATAAAATTCAATCACGAGTTATCTAATAAAAGTATTCGAAAATGATTTTTTAAAACGACTAAAATTTTTAAGTCCGCTGCTCTTAATAAACTGCTGACTGTAAAGCTGAAGCGATCAAGAGGTTTGCAAAGAAAATGTTCAGAATTTAAGAAAATCTAATCAATGCATCACAAAGTAATCAAAGCCCTACCTATTTCATTTAAAATTAACAAATTCAGAAAAGGACTGTAGTAGTTTCATAAAAAATCGTACTATGCCCTAGAAGCTTTGCTTAGTCGGTTGTTCATTTGATTACATTTGCATTGCTCAGAAACATTGGCATTGGTGTGTACTCTTGAGGTGATATGCGGTAAAGAACCCAGAAGATTAGATCCACGAAGGCTACCCGCAAAACCACTGCGCCCTAAAAAAGTGTGAGCACAGTTATATAACTTGGTTTGCAGAATCAGCACATCATCCAAATCTTCTTCACTGAAAAAATGAATCATTTTGAAAATGGTGCTGGATTCAACTTCAGCTAAGTCAGTCCCATATAGTATAGATAACATTTTTTTTTAAGTCATTCAATTGGAAATATGAAATAGTAATCGAAAAAAAATAATCACCTGGCCGCAGAGAGAAATTTGTGGAAAAGTCTATTGGGTACAGTTTTTGGTCTATCAACAGTGTCTTCATAAAGATCAGTTTCCCTATTGTAAAGGTGTAAAAAATCTGATAATTGCTTGGCTGTTATTGCAGCTTTATCTTTATCGCCTAATTTACTATTTGGCAGCTGAAATGGAATGTATAAACTTACAGTTTTGGTTTGAATTCATCTAAATTTATATAATCACACTCTATTCTGAACTTACAGTGAATAAAAAAGGCGTTCTCAAATTACATGCCGACTGCTGCAAAAACTTGGATACGAGATCGCAGCAAGAGGGCTCTGGGTTTTGCTGTGAAATTTTGCGCAATATGTGCCCTAAATATAAACCAAATGCCTTTCTTGCTTCCGCAGGACTGGAAAAGTATCGATTAAAATTGGCGATATATAATTAAAAATAATTACACTGTACATATAATATCAACTTATATACCTCAATTTGTTCCCTTCGTGCATTAATTGCATTACTTGAACCTTGTACTTGTGCATATCAACATCTAAATTTTCTTTGCTATCATTCTTATTCAAACTCTGTTTATGACCTTTAAGTAATGCTCTTTCATACCGCTCGAATCTGCAATGAAATATTAAAAAGTTATTCTATAAAAATATTATAAGCATGGGGTATGTTAGAAAAAATAATACGTATAATTTAGAAAAATTCTTAATAATTAACCAATTAGAACTAACTGAAGCTGGCCAGTTGGTTGAAAGTTTCTTTTTTGTTTTATGTTTGTCAGGTGAATATTAACATTCATACAAATAAGAAAAACGGAATCAATTTAAGTAAAATCTAACAAATCGATAATGTCATCCAGCATTTATATATGAATAAATTATCTGAAAGTAATTGATTCTATCAGCCTTTCCAGAGTAATACATTTCTAGTTGATTCTCGTAATCAAACTAGCCTAAAAAGGCTAATAGAATCAGTTATATGAATGAAAGTTTCTTTATCTATTCAATGACACTTTTCCAATCATTTTCGTTCTTTTATAAAGTAATTGATAACAATGAAAAAGGCAACAATAAGCGAGCATCTACTACATTTTAATAGAAAAATATTATTAGTTATTTTTTACAAAAACTGCTGAGATTCAGATCACGGGAAGAATGAATACTTTGCTGTATTCTTTATGAGTTCAATTATATACAGTCTGAAGTTATAAATTTAACATGAGGAGAATTTTGCTTGCCTTGACAATCGATCTAGCTTCACTTCCGGAATAATGAAATCCGTATTTCGACTAGCAGCCGGGAACAATTGCTCGTGCAGCATTAAATTATGATTTGCGCTCAATGTCTGCACTCTCCCCGGACCAAGAGGATCGGTTACCACAGGAATACCCGTTACAGGATCTGAAAACGTATGAAATTCATGTCATTATTTGGCTTCGAGTCTAAATGCGATATTTTGGAAAATGTGGACAAGTAACCCAGATTGGATCAATACAGTATCGGTAATTAAAGACGCAAAATAAAGCAGTAAATTGAATGATTTGAAAATACAATCGAAACATAACGCAAAAGTCCAATTATTGTCTTTGAAAATGAGTTTCTAGTTAAAAATGACAGAAATATTTTCCTATTAGCAGAAACAATTATTGCTTCCAAGATTTAGATGGCATTAGCGTTTGGAGAAAGATGGATCACGTTTTTTCAGGAAATTCCGAAATTACCTAGTCAGAGTGATAGATTGAAAACTTTAAGCTGATAAAAAATAAAGTACAATTTTATGGCATCTCATAGTAGTTTTGTAATCAGAAATTATACTTGGTCTCAAGGACGTTTCATAATCGACTGCAAAACAGTGTGTGCCTTCTTAAAGGGTTTCAAGCTATTTTTTTTCAAATGTACTTTATGATAATATTGTGTTCATTGTTACAATTTGGATCCACTCTCAAATGAGAAGATAAAAGAAGATCAATGAAAAATGTTGAGCAAAATACACAAAAGTATTTATTGATAAAATACCTAAATACTGAGAATATAACTCCCACGACTTAGGACTAGGGAATATGAGTACGAATCCGCCTCGGCGTTCGAATTGTGCCTTGGATGATGCTAAAATACGCTGCTGTTCGGAGCTGAGGCCGGACTTGTTAATACTGGTTTTAGTGGCAGTCTTCTTCTTCTGGTTCAGATTTTCCGCCGAATGAACTCTCCTACACTGCAATACGATCAAGATTCGTAGAATTTCAACTTTCAATCTTTCTAACGGGTGAAAATTGAACTCCGGTACAGCCGAATTCTCGCGACATCGACCAAATTATGTAGGTAAAATTTTGAAGCGATTATACTCACACTGGTCATTCGCTTGGCGGGACTGGCGGATTTGTGGGGTTGCGAGCTCTTGGGCCTCAAAATCGGATCCACGGCTGGTACGCCCACAAGAGTAAATAGATCCGTCATGAGTGCCGACTTTAATCTCACGTCCAGCGGAGAATCGCAGCCCAGGGACGGCGTGAGGTTTACCTCCAACAGCCATGGCTTCAAAGTGTCGTCGATCAAGATGTCAAAGCCGAACAGCTCTATCGTGGAACGTCAATTCATACGGTTATTTTTACACGCAAAGAACGAATTCGACACTATATTCATCGACCGGGGTATTAATATCCTTTGAAAAATTGGTTTTAATTACCAAAGCAAGTGTCGGGATACTTGACAAACTGCTTTATTCCACTGACGATCCCGCACGCGGTCGCCAGGATGGATTTAATAATGATGTCCTCGATTCGCTGCATAAGTAATTCAGTGTCCTGGCCGATCGATCGCAGGTGCCTGAGCAGCGCCGAAAGCGTCCATTTGTGACCGACGTCCTCCGCATCGGGATCTTCACTCCTGAAGCATTTATCAACATTGATGTTTTATGGATCGAGTCGTTGCTTCCGTTTCAAGAATTTTTATCCCTTTAAAAAATTTGAACGCGATTTGAAATATTTGCACATAGAAATTTCATATTTTCAAAAATTTCCAAATCAACGAATGCTCATATCTTCCGCACGACTCTTACGCAAGTATATAACGATTACAATTATACGTATTTCATGAAGGATAACATAGCTCTTTAAAAAATTATCTGCCAGTTTAATTTAAACGGACCTTTTTCTCCCTAACGGGATTCGTTCCACTTCAAATTGTGAAAAATAACTCGCGAGGAATTAACTCGATTTTCTATGATAAACGTGGAATCGAATCGAGCGTGAAAAATTCATGAAAACTGCTTCATTAAAAAACGAAAAGTTAGTGTCTCAACGTTATACATCATAGCAAATACGTCATCAAAAATGGAATGGATGCTACTATTTCGGTCAAGATTTAAAAAGATTAATAATTCTAGCGACATCACGAATGTTACTTACTGATGACGGGCATAAAATCTTATTTCAAGTTCCATAAAAAAAAAAAAAATAAGGAAAAGAAACGAAACAAATACCCTCATACATACACCATCAGAACTTAAAAAAAATAGATTGACAGAGCAATAATATGTAGAATGGGCACTCACTTGATGTAGTCTACGTGGAACTTGTTAATGCTGTAGTTGCAAAGGTGCATGCACGGATTCCAGACGTATTGATTCCCCCCATCGTATTTCACAGTAGCAAACCTAACCAGTCCCTCCTCGTACAAATAGATCAAAAGCGGGTCGTAGCTGGTTACCGCGACGTACAGCCGGAGATCACACTTGTGTCCGTCCACCAGCAGTGGGTTGTTTATGTACTGAGCGACGATCACCGACTCGTCTGTTAGAATCTTCTCTGGCTGAACATTCACAAGAGAATGAAACGTTTTTTTTTGTGCTTGGAAAAAGTACAATCCGAGATGTTCCCTCAGAGTTTTGACCTCTCAGAACTGATTTTTGTTCTCTCGCGTCTAGTGAGGTTTGTTGAGATTTTAAAATACGATTTTTCGTCGACAGAAAAACAATATTTATATTTGTCAATACAATATGTTTACGCATAGAACATTCAAAGAAATTACTCCGGGATTCAAAACTTTTTGATCTTTTATCAGGTCTTATTGTTTAGGGTCTCGTTTTATTTCTCACGCATTTATACATTAATATTTATTATGGAGATTTAGAAAAAGTTCTTGGTTGCGGATGAGGAGACAAATGGACTTATTCTTCACAGTTAATAGATATATTTTCAATTCTCTTCTCGAATATTCATGAAAATGTGTAAGAAATAAAATGAGACTAACAACGATAAGATTCAATGAAGAATGGAAAAGTTTTGAATGTCGAAGTAATTATTTTAAATGTTTTGTAGTTCATGCGCGCTAATGCATTCTATTTTATTGAAATTATTATCGTGCATAGACGAAAAATGAAACTTTCGAATGCGTAGTTACAAATCCCAACAAATCTTATCAAGCAAAAGGAAAATAAATCAATTCTCAGAGGTCAAACTTCTCGGACACAGTCACTTTATAAACTCGAAGGATTTACATTATTTGTTTGTTTTTGTGACATCGTATTAGAGTCTTAGCTTTTCATACTCGTAGGCTCAAGAAAATTGAAACAAAACCTTACTTATAAATTAGCTTGAACGATTCTCTACTTGTTGCCCTCAGAAAAAAAAGACGTCTACAATTCTACAACTGAGTTCTTGAGTTCTGAGACAGAAAATTCTCGTCCAGTTCGCGTAGTAGTATAACAGGAAAAACTGACAAGTTTCATTTAAGCAAGCAAAATGAGTATAGGGAAATAATATTATCTATATACGAGCAAAGGTCGGTACGTCAAACTCATAAGCTATACCGGAAGTGACGAGGATTATGATAGTTCTGAATGACGGTTTCGATTGCGTTAAAATTTATTGAAAAAACAAGGCTAGACATATTACATTCGAAGCGTTGCATAATTTTATTTGTAACAGGTGTCCAAAGAGGAGAAGCATTTTCAAGTGTATTGTCTTTCAAATAGAATTTCCAAGTTTCATACACCAAACACTTTCCAGGCACTTGAGGCCCATGATATTATGCAAAAGCGTGTACTAGCTTGTGTTTGAAAAGAAAAGGCATCATTCTATTTCAACATTAGCGAAAAGAGGATACCGGTAGAAATCCTGTTTAATCCGAGAGAGCAGAAGGAACCTTTTAAGCAGAAAGGTTTAAGCTACGAGCTGACTATGGCAAAGCAGGTGTCTCGAAAAAGCAGAAACGACCGAACCGAGAGACAAACAGTGCGCAGCCCTGCGAGTAACTGGTCGTGAAGACTAAATCGCGCGGGTGTGGTTTGAGTGACGAGGATTAGAGAAGCTCACGCTGTTGACGATGTAGATGCCGCGCCCCCGCGAGCTGGCCTTGGGCTTGACGATCCAGGGGCCCCGGTACCTGAAGTGCGCCGTGATTAGCTCCCTCGACTCGTTCGGCAGGACGAACGTCTGCGGTATGAAGTCCAGGTTGCGCGCCCCTTTGCTCCGCTGCATCGCCTCGATGTTCTTGTACAGCCGGTCCTTGCGTGTTATCTCGTACGATCTGCAACGTCAACGGCGGCCCTTGAATTCGGCGCTACACGCGGCCCGGCCCACGTCCGCTTTCGGGCTTATCACTTCGCCGGGGCTGAGTTATGGACGAGCAGCACAGGGCAGTTATAGGATTCAGCCGAGCGGCTTTGTCCACCGAGTTAGCTGAACCGGTGCGGCTCGGTCAACGAGCTTTTGGGGGGAGGTGAAACCAAATCTGGACATCTGGACAACCTCGGAGAAGCGCGAGCACAACTACTTCTAATTGCTGATCATTCCGGCATAATACAACCATATGAGGATCGATTTATAAATTACTTGTTTGATACTTTGTAAGATAAAGTTTTAAGCCATTCGCCAAAATGGATCATCAACGAGTTGATGTACACATGATTCGTAAATTCGAATAATCATCAATTGAAAACTCTTCCGCTTGCGCTTTTTGTGTGATTTCGCCCCTAGACTGATTTATAGGTTGTTTGATTGGATCGAATTCATTAAAATTGTCCTCCTACGCGCGCATTTGCAAATGTGCAAAAATGACGAAAAATTCCAATGGATATTGTATAACGACCGCGCGGTACTCCACTTGCGCATAAATTCGAGTCGCAGCTCAGCGAGATGAATGTCGGTAATTAGCCTAATGGAATCCTAGCTATTTCTTGCGCGAGTCAGAAGAAACGTACCTCGGGAAGTGATTAACTTTCTGATAAGGCAGCAGACTACGAAGAACATCGGGCTTTGGATGGTTGCCCATCCATAAGATGTTGAACGCCGGCTCGTTTATAGACACCTTAAACAAGCAAAGTAAACAATTAGCGAGCTCGAAATGTCCCGAATATTTCATCGGATCGTATGATAGCAGTGATAAATTTCATCCGACGGTACATTTCAGTGCTGGACTCATAGCTACGCATTGGAACGAGGAGGGGGCGCGAAATTCCAGTCGAATTTATCTGCTGTATGCTTGGCTGTTTCGGAGCAATCGGAGCTATATTTTCGTACAAAGTGCAACTTTTGGCCCGCGAGTGATCGAATTCGACCGAGGGCTGCATCACCCAAGGGCGTGAGTTGCACCCTACGCTCAAAATTTTTCGCCGTACACAGGTACTTCAGGACTCGGGGAGTGAAATTAAAAATCAGTCGACTTTTCGGGTGTAGTGGTGCGACTTTAAAACAAGGACGAAAAGTCCGACCCTACTTTTGCTACGACAAATGGCTAATTAAGATTCTACAAAAGAGCCCGAGAGAAAAATGTTTTGCAGTTCTAAAGAGCTGTAAGATTTTCACATCCATCTACTGCTCTCGCAAGTTGCACAATTCAAGCATTACGGTGGATTCAAAAGCCGCGGCCTTGTGGTTTTCGCAAATACTAAATGTGCGACTGCAGTGCTGCATAAGCGAGTGTGAAGAGTCGCTTCGCCGCGCGTTTTCATTAGATCATCTCGGGGAAAATCTGTCGAAGAAATAACGCTGTTGTTTCTCGAGCTGAGGCACTCGGCAAATAACGCTTGTGCAAGAGACACGCATTCGCGACAATGCCGCGCAATATATCCCATTAGTTGGACAATTTGTCAAACTTTATTGTATTTTTAGCCTTCGCTTCTTACCGTTGCATATGTTAATCATCCCGAGCTTGCAAGGACACTTTTATTTACATGCTTCGCGGAAAATAATAATTGAGCGCTCCTACGAGCTCTTGCGGACGGACAACGGTCCTAAAAAAATATTAATAACATGGAATCACGGATCAACGGTTAATTGGATGCTCGTTACTTTGTGATGTAGAAAGGATGATTACTCGCGTACGTGACTTCATATGGAACAAGAAAAAAAGTTATTCAAACTTTTCGTGGTACTTTCTAAGAGAATTCAGAGACGCTATGAAGGTTACATCGAGAATAATTCCAGCATTGGCACATCAAATTTGAGTCCCGTACTTTTCCGACTTCGTTTCGAACGAGCGTGCCAGAACACGTGTATTGCGATAACGAATCAACCGTGTAACGAGCTTTTATACGATACGAAAGAGTCCAACAACACGAAAAACACTGGGGCTTTGGAATTCCGCGCGTATACGGTATGTGGTAGCACGCGCCGAGCGAATAATGAATTACCGCCGGTAACCCACGTCAAATGGCACGAAGCACCGCGCGAGAATAATTTGGAATCGGAGCGCGGCTACGCGCCGCAAACAATGATCCTACAATCAAGGACGCGCGAATCGAGCGTTCACTTTTTTCTCTTTTTTTTGTCGTTTCCCCCAAACGGACTTTAGCGCGGACGCACACGCTTATACCTGTGCCCACCCACACACACACGCGCGCGCGCGCGTCACGAGTACGTCGCTCTCATTATAACGGCCGGCTCACGCGTTTCCGCGACGCGCACGTGCTCCTCGTCCGCGGGCGACATGTATGTATGTATATATACATGAACGCCTATATGTATTCGTTCATTCAAGGCTCGCTCCTTCATTGGCTTTGATATCGCGCGCATTCTGTCAGCCAACGTATTGCATATCCCTGGATCGCCAGCGGGATCATTGGCTTCGCTTATTCGCTATACCAGCGCAAAATCTGATGAGCTCCTTCGCACTGGCGATCTGCGGAAACTTGGGATCCATTCAATATATATATATACTCATGGCATCTAGGCTGTATCGAAAATTCAACGTATTGAGTGAGTTTAAACGAGTTATGATAGGACATATTATGTCGATGTTCCAACAGACTCATTCTCTTAAAAGGTTACAATAAAAAACTGTGAAAAACACCTTCTTACAGTGATTTTTCACTTAAATACAGCGGTTTTGCACTCTAAGCTTTCAAGAGAGTACAGTGTTAGGGAAGCAATCATTCGTTTTCTGACTCACCAGGAAAGTACACAAACTTTGGGTCACTAATCATGATGATACTTTGTGGAATGGTTCATGGGTACCCCAATAGTTTATATCTACAGCCATGAAATCTAACGTTTCGATTTCCGGGAGATAGTCCTGTCAATTTATCCAATTTTGGACAAGAACTGCAGTATATTCTCAATCCTAGTCAGCATGATATTTTGATCATTACTTATGAACAATATTGTATCCAGAATCGATCCACCAATGTGTCAAATGGACCTAATGTTTTCGCAAATGATATAAAGAATATACTGAAAAGTACACCAACTAAAAAATTATGGACTTTTCTCTCCGAAAGTGTTATTTTTCAGCGTAGGAAGGTTCGAATCGAATCCAGATTAGCTTATTTTAAAGGTCTTGAGTAGACCTTTTGTTTGCCACCGGCTGCGTTGAAAGTACGCTTAGTGCAATGTACTGACTTTCGGGTACCCCGACCTTATATATTAGTTTTGTTATAAATTTTAGTAATTGGTTGATTCTAGAGGTCATTTTTGAAAGCTCGATACTTGGAATAATTTGATCATTAGATGAATGGTGGTTAACGCGACAGAAACACGGCTGATTTTTGGTTACAAACAAGCGATAAATATTTATTTATCAGGCTTAGTGAACCATTCCAAATTTATTGAAGTGAGATTGCGAGAGAAAAAATTTATGCTCCCTGATCCTGATCAGGAGGGTGCTGGTTCGAATCCAGCCCGGGGAGCGCGAATTTTTGTAATCTTACTTTTCAATAAATTTGAAATGGTCCACTAAGCCTGATAAATAAATATTTGCCGCTTAAAATTTGTGGATGTACAAAGAATTATTAATTATTTAATTAATAAAATCTGTAACATATATAGTCAAATCTATTTATAATTATTTTTAGATAATATGCTTTCAGTGATTGTGCCAAAAAGTTTCTAATTGGGTTTATATTACAGTCTTAAAAAGTAAAACTAATTTTGTCTTCATTTTATATTTCATTCAAGTTTAATAAATTTGAGATTCTTCCCGATTCTTTCTTTCCCCGAATATTTGGACAAAATTAAAAATCAGAAGTACAATACGAGTTATGAATCTTCGATAAATAAGGAATGGGTCGTTTATTGGATGGTTCTTGGATGCGAGGTGAAGTAATTGATTCACATACACTTTTCACAAATTTTTTCTTAACAATTTTCAGGTAAATCTATTTTCCATCGTAAATGGAACAATTTCCCAAGAAGCTTTTTCTATATCAGTGGAAGTTATTTCTAACTTCAAGGTCAAACTTTTCAACTTTAGATCTCTAGTTTACACAATCTCATTGTAGAATTTCGGAAATACAATTACATTATCCATGACTCAAGAAAAGTTACCCTGTACTTTGATGATGATTATAATTATGAATAATGAAAATCTTATATATCTCCATGAGAATAAAACTATTTTTCGTAATCCCTTGGCAATTGATGAACATAACGAGATATACTACGAGCTAAATTCTGAGTTATACATGCATACATTGCAACACAAATAGCACTAGAAGAAGCTTTCTTTAACGAGTGAAGTCCATTTATCATTTCAAATAAGATATGGTTGAGATAAAATAAATCCACAGTTCACGACCGATACAAACGTGCTCGGAGATGTTTCCAATATCAATAATTTGCAATTGCGGCTTTACGACGTGGTGCAAAGCGAGTTAACGAGTCGTAAGCGGCTTCGATTCACAGTCTCGCTCGTGTCGGCTAAGAATAATCTCACGTCTGCCAAGATGGTGCTTGAGTGCAATTAATTTTTGATTGTACTAAAGTGATTTACACACATCAGCTTGACATCTTTCTATGAACTTTTTAGTTCAATCCTGTGAAATTCTCCAAGTCAATTGGATTCGAAAAAATTTCCATGAATTTCCAGGCTCCATACGAGTGGAGGGAAATAACCGCTGGCAACCAACTCGGCTTTTCCCCAGAGAGATTTAATGTTACCGAGAAATTTCGGATAAGTTCACGAGAGGTTGAGTTCTTCTGAATTTGATAAGAGACATTTTTCGATTATTGTAAGCTTCTTCGATCATGACAGAATCAAGCGAGGTAATTTTGTCCGAATCAGATGATCCCCCGATTTGAATCTAAAGATACATACAAATCGGCTCCGATCGATGCCGGAATCAATGTAGGTCTTCCATCTGATCACACAAGAATATCCCTACCAGAATTTCGTCGGAATCGGATCGTCCGTTCCCGAGAAACGGTATTAAAAAAATCCTCTATATACACACGCGCACGTACACATACATACAGATGTACGCACGCGTGCGAGTTCCCGTGCGCGAGGATTTTCATCCCGTCCCGAAGCTTTCTCGCCTAGAAAGCAAGCTAAAATTGGCGTATAAGGAGGAAGAGACAAAAAGAGCGAAAGACGACATGGAATATGAATCACGGCAGTTGAGTCACGCGGGTGAACTTGGTCCACATAGATCAGAAAAGGGCAGTGCATCGATGCGCAGCGAAGCGAGTCGGTCGCTGGAATTAACGCTCGGGTGATGCTGACAATGAGCGCAATGCCGGCCGGTGCTGCAGCGCCGCACACGTTCTCGTTTTCGCGTCATCGCGCGTATACACACACACACGCGCGCGCGCGCGAGACTAGATGGATCGGCCTCATCCGTGTTGGAGCGCCAGCAGCGTCTACGTGACCGTGAACACGCCGAGCGCATTGACTTTTCATTTTATATCGATTCGGTATGTGGATTCGTTACGTCAGCCACGCGTTTGTGTGTGTATGTGCGCGCGCGCGTGTGTGTGTGTGAGAGAGAGAGAGAGAGAGTGTGAATCGCGTAGCGTCCACCTCGAGCGCAGTTGATAGCTCAAATATTTCTCTAGCCATCCCACGCAAGGCTCTCGTCTCTTTCTTCCTCTCCGTTTTGCCCCCTTGCCTTTCTCGTTCGACTCGCGGATGAGTTATCACTGCGAAGAGATCCGAATGATCACCATCACGGCTACAGTTTTGTCGAGCGTCGTATATACATCAATCCGAGTTCGAGCATTAACATACGCGTGGAAAAGTACATTGCTCGGACTTCCTATCAATTGGCGAGGATGCAATCAATCATACAAATTACAACAATCGAACAGTATTCACTCGTGCAACTTGAAAAGGCATTTCTCATTTACGATCGTGATATGCATAGTTAAAGAATGATAAATACGCTCACTAAATACACGATCTGTCGAATAAAACACACAAGTACTTGGACGTTATTTCTCAAGTGGCTTTTCAAACAGCCGCATTATGAATCTGGATTTCATTGATTTGTACAACGTGTCTGTATAATATTCCATGTGTGAATTTTTGGGATTTTTTATTCACATGAATTTGGGAATGTGACAAAATGTCGAAAAAATACGACATTTAACGTTATAAATAATATTAGCACCTTGTGTGATAGTATGATTTATGTGATGCTGGAATCAACTTGTACTAAAACAGAATACCGAACCGTCAATATTCAGAATAAGTTTTACGTTGGTAAGTAATCGTTCGCACGATTCGCTGAACCTCACGAGTCAAACCGTCTTGTTTTGATTATTTTTGGCCAAAATGACAGGAAATCGTCGTCGGTGCCTACACGCAGGAAAGATTATATCTTTTTTCACTAAAAAATCGCAATATCGCACGCTAAAATTAGCTCGCCACACTTTATAAGGACTCGGTAAACAAGCGGCACGTGTGCGTGACGATGCGTTACGACTTTTTGCATCTTCTTTTTTATTTTTTTTTTTTTTCATTTTCATTGATAAAAAAAAAACTCAGTTTTGTTACGACGAGCGAAACCAGTGCGACTCCATATGCGTTATTACGACTTACTTGTTTATCTCGTTTTTGATAATGGGCGTGTGTATTATGAACGTGTGGAGGAAGGTGTGAGGTCTTGTTTTGACTCATTATTCTTCTTTCAAAATATAAAACAAGAAGCTATCTATGAGTCACAAGATAATGGAAGATTTTCATTCTTTGCGTTGAGGAAAATATAATTAAGGTAACTGTACCCAATGTGCCCCCCCCTAAGGGTTTTTCGCGAATTTGACTATGATAGACTTCGAATTTTAAAATTTTGTGAACGGCATCTCAAAGCTTAGCTCAATACCTATTAGAAACCATCTTCATAATCATCATTCGACTACTTTAACCTATCGAAAATAGCAATTTAAAAAAAAACGCAAAAAGGCTAAATGCACAAAACGTGTACCCAATTTGGCACAATTTTTTAATCATTAGCTACAGCCTATATAGGCCTACAGGGACGATCCAATTGGCATTGAAATAAACTCTCAATTATGTTCCCAGTGATATTTATACAAAATTTTTAACATACAACTCAAAAATACGCGTCTAAATCATCGTAATATGTCTATACAAATATTCAATGATTTCACTCAATCTTCCCATTTAAAAACGCGTAGAGGGGCACATTGGGTACACTTTTTTTTGATGCGAAAAACAGCAATTTGAGTAGGATAAAAAATAATTTTAGGAAAACTGATGAGACCAATCGAAAGCTGAGATGTTTTTACACAAAAAAGAGTAATGACACTTTGAGAGATAAAAATTATTGACACGTGATTTTTGAGGTTGAGTGTGAAAAGTGAAATAAGAAAATGGTGAAAAAATGAGTAAGTGAAAGTTCAAAGTGTTGTAGGAGAGTGGTTTTAAGGGCTAAATGGGCGGGGAAGATACCGAAAATTTTCTTTTAATTCCCCCAACATAACCCAAGAGCGACTGATGCTCAGAGAGCACCGGAAATACGAAATCTGACGATTGTGCCAAATTGGGTACAGTGCCAAATTGGGTACAGTTACCTTAGTTTCTGAATACTTTCAAAACTGGCTCTCACAATTTAATTGATACCTTGTGCGCATTTCTCAAGTTGATCATCGATCAATTGAAATACTCATATCTCGTTTTTGATTCAGCGAATAGAGCCTTGCGTCCCGTATAATCTGACGTCGTTCAATCTACATTAATAAGTTTCACCAACAAATAAAGTGCCTCGTGAGATACCATTTGATCGAACGTGAATCGGATTGAAAAGTCACTTTACGTCTATTTGGAAGAACGATATTATAGAGACCAGTTGTAATTAATCGCTAGCTATACCTAGCAAAATATCTCGACATACGAGTCCCAAGCTAGAGACGCCCGTCTTTAAAAATCGCATCCACAGATCGAGAGAAGTGAGCTTGTAGCTGAGAATCGCGCAAGAGCTCATCCCTCCGATGTTTTCGCGCGACTTTAATCAATCGGACGCTCGCGGCGTATGTAGAGCGCAAGTATACGAGAGCAATGTCTCACGAGCATAATCCAGCCGAGGGAATTGTAATAGCTCGTGCAACCAAAGCGCAGGACTGCGGCAGTCCGAGCGTGGCAAAAGTCCCAAAACGGCTGGGCGCGCAAATTAACGCTCGGGTCTGGGGCGAGCGGGTGAATTGCCCGGGACGCTGTTATCTCTCAGCGAGGGAAATAGCCAGCGTATCCGGAAGGAGAGTAGGTGTGCATACGCGCGTGTATATCATGGATGTACACACAGCCGGGGCTGGACTAGTGTCGGTGCGCGCAATGCGGAAGCCCGCGCGCTCCCGACGCTCTCTCGCTTTTCAGTCACGGATCTGCTAAGGTCATCCACTCCCACCTGCGCTATAGCGGCTCCGAGCCGGGATTCATGCGTCTCTCTCCCTCTCTCTCTCTCTCTCTCTCTGTCTCACCGCATGCCGCACATCGCTCGTGATTCACGCCGCGCGCTCACTTTTCGGCACTGCGCGCTGACAATCACCCTCGCCCGCGCGGGGATTATCCACCGATTGCGCGTAATTCGGGCGTGTGTGTGCCCTACTAGTTGCCGCCTGATTTATCCCATCCGAATTCGCCGAATACCCATGCCGCGACGAACAGAAGCCGACATTGAAATCATTGCTAACGACCTGATTTGGTTGTAGCGCGAGGGGGTGCGCGCCGTTTTTCACGGGAATCGCCTCGACTCTGGGGCGAGTGAATGCACCCGGTGCTGCGGTCCGAGGAAAGAAGAAGAATAAAGCCGGGGCATAAAGAGAGAGAGAGAGAGAGAGAGAGAGAGAGAGAGTGAGAAAGAGGGAAAAAGCACAAGTTCGGAAGTTCTTTGTTTGGCACCGTAATGTACATGCGCCGCTTGTCGGCGCCGAGAGTTAGAGTGCGCGGGCGCGCGACTGCCGCCTTATATTCTCCGCAGCGTTTTCTTTCAACTCTCGCTGCTCTCCTCTCTTTTGTCTGCCTTTTGCTTTTTCCCCCAAGGTAATGAACGTCTGGCATTTTATTTATACCCATCATCTCTCTCTTTCTCTCTCCTTCCCTCTCTCTCTCTCTCTCTCTCTCTCTCTCTCTCTCCTTCCCTGTCTCGAACTGCCAGCACATGTGGCTCGGTGCGCTACACTGACTCTGATTATTCTGCGTGTACGTGGTCTGGGATGTTGATATGAAACTTTCAGAGGTGTGTACACTAGCTACCAACAGGATAAGTGAAGGATACACATATTACGGTGATATTACTTGATTTCTCTCACGTCCAGATTGCTTACCAATTTCGAAATCAGCTTGTACTTTTTGAGCCTAGGAAATACCTATAAACAACAATTCAGCTCAATTGACATTGCAAACTTGCAGCCAAGAGTCATTTGGCGAAAATTAAATTGAAAAAAATACTGCCAATAAATTATATCATTATAGTATGAATAAACGAGAAGAGTTTTCGTATCTTGATATTTCACTATCCACAGGAATTTTGAGTAACACGAAATAACGCTAGAAGGTTTTGCATGCAATAAGTAGATCAAGTCTGACATGGCGAGACTAGGCTGAATGTACCTAAATTGAAATGTTTTTCTATACTAATCAACAGCTTCAATATATCGTTCGAGGCTTTTGCTGAGCTATTATGTACAAATGACGGAAACACAACGCTCGTTTAATTCGTAGACGACGTTTAATACGATTATAATTATGAACCTGTATACCGGGTCTTATAAATTACGGCACATAAAATAGCCAGCTGCTGTTTTATTCTATTGGTATTGCTAATGTAATTCGTGAGTAATGGCATATCGACGATCTACACTTATGAATGTCGAAGTGTCAATCGGACAGAAAATAATTTTCCTCAACTGCTGTAGAAAGGATTTTCCAAAGGTTCACGCGTCACGAGGTTTGAGTGGCCTACGTCTCGCTTATTTGCTAAGAACAAAAAACTCTGGTGGATCGAACGCTTTCGGAAGTGTAGGAGCAAAACAAAAGTCGCGATTATCACCCTCGCGTTCGGTTTGGCAAAGCAGTAACACGCCCACATTAGCGAGCCTCGTACGTGCGTCCATACATTATGCATGTTTTTCGCGCGCGAAAACGGGTTTCGGAAAAAGTTGAGAACTGCCGTAGGAAGCGCAGGCACTCGTAGGCACACGAGGAGACGCCGCGGAAAATGCCTCGGCTTTCTCGGGTTTCGAGAGTCAAGCACAGTTTCTTTTTTTTTTTTAACATATGGAAAACCTCGCTCGATTATATTGACGGAGCAATAATTACCAAGAGACGTGCTATCGATCAAAATAATCAGGAACTTCTTGTTGACGTTTCAAAATAATTCGAGCATAATTGAGTTACGTGAAATACGCCAGCTCCACGAACGCATAATAAAATGGGTAATCAAATTTTATGTAAGACTTGGCATTTCTCGTTCCAATCAGGTCGATGGATTATATGTGCGATCAGAGAAGAGCAATGATTGCGAACGATCCGAGAGGAGCGAACAGAAAGTGTGCGAGAGAGAAAGAGAGAGAGAGAGAGAGAGAGAGAGTCGACGAGAGAAAGAAAAGCCGAGAAATTGTGGAGCGGAGGTAGAAAACATTATTTCGCCGACAGCATCCTTTCTTCAAGCTCGCCTCGAGCTAGACTTGTCGCATCTTCTCTCTCTCTCTCTCTTTCTCTCGGCTTTCCGGGAAAAATAAACTACTTACTATTCGAGTCGACTTTCTCGGGCACGTGACATTAGATAATACAGCGTGCGAACGCCAACTGCAGCCGAAGGGCAATGCTGGCGCGCAAACTCCTTTAGCGGAAAATGTGTCGCAGATATCGTCGTCGAGTCACAACGAGCGAGACTGACGTCAGATTGCCGGGCTCGCGCGGGAGTGATGACTCCGAAACGACTTCCGCCATGTGCCTCCCGAACGTTCGCGGATTTCTCGGACCGCTCGAGTTATTGAACTATCGGGTCGACAGTTGCGGCGAGCGCGCAAAAATTCACCGATTTTGCCGGCGGAATTTTCCGAGTTCCCGTTGCCGCGTGAAAGTCGGATTTCTAATTGCGTTTCCGGGGAGCGGAGCATCTGTCCTCGCTGTCTCGCAACTGCGGGGATTTTTCTTTGGAAATTTTCAATCGATCCGGCCGCGTTTGTCAAATCGAACACGCTGTGAAAATACGCGCGATCTATCGTTTCTCGAGGAATCCCAATCTCAGAGTCGTCCGGTCGAAGATTTACAGTGGTTCCATAAGCTGCGTGGAACGCGCGATGCTAATCGCGTCACTGCGCGGCAATTCATTCGATTGTAATTTCTTCGCTCGGGGTAATAAAATAATCATAAACTATTTTACGTCTCACTGTGCAACGTAATCTAGTATATACCATTGTACGTGTCTCTTGGAACAGTTGAGTCGCCTTGAAATTCGAAGGAGACAGCGCCACAATGAGAAAACGGTGTCGCAACTGACGTCACAACGGTACTCAAACTTTCAACGACTTCCGTAAATTTTATCCATTCAGAAAAGGAAGAAGAGATTACAATCCGAGGTACGTCGTGTATCTACAAAGTAAAATGACGACAATGAAGAGCCAGTTTTTCCCGTACCCTATTATCTGGCAAATGTGTGTGTATGTATAATATAGCAAACTTTGCTGTTCCTGTTTACGAAGTTATTATTTACGTCGAGCGGTTGTGTATTAGCACAAAATAAGTGACTAGTCAAGAACGAATGGAACCAAACTCATTCGAGGGGGATCGCGACAATCAGCCTTGAACCTTGTGACACCCCCGGCGGTATGTCTCGGGTCGCACCGGCCGGAGATGAGTGATCTATACGAAAAAGCTCCGGTGAGCATATGTATATATATAGTGTGCAACGAAAACGGCAGATAGGTCATCTTACTCGTACACGCGCGCGAGAGACATCGATCTCGCTCATGCGTGCGCGTGTCTGCAGCCTCGAATCACACGGTTTGTCTCGCGCGCGCGTTCGAGTGACGCGTCGGTCTTGCACGGAGGTCTTGCAGTGCGTCCGACGCCAGACGTCGTGACGACAATCGCGCGAAATAGCCATTCTACCCGCTCGGCTTTCTTATATCCCTTCTAGACGCGAGCCATCTGGCGGAACGTCGGTCCGCGAGATTTTAATCGCGGCGAAATGGAACTTTTGTCCGCGCGTCAATTTCGCGTCTTGCCGAGCTTGTCTTTTTCTACTGGCCATTCGGGCTGCGAAGGGAGAAACGCGCACGCGCGCACAGGAGAAGGAGACAACCGACTACGCCGCGGAGAGTTCTTTTTCCATCGTTACTCATTGCGGTCACGATGATTCCAGCGCGTATACACATTTCTCTCGATTATTTGAAGGTGTAATCGTCGCGCGGAATGATGAAACGCAGATAGCGGCGCTTTGGAGAAAAAAAGGAAAAAAGAGAAAAAAAAAGCGACGATCGGTCAATAGAATCGCGGCGTGTGATTAACAACCTTGGACTTTTGTGTTGAATAAAGATTGTTTTTTAAATCGGTTCTCGGTGTTCTCGGCGTCTCCGATCGGGTGAAGGATACGCATCGGGCACACACACACGCACAAACACACACACCGCTCATGCGCGATCGGTCGATTTTCCTGATTTATAGCGTACGATTATTGAGCCCGATTATCGCGCGTGATTGCGCGCCTCGATCACGCGGCAAGAAGAATCGGAATTGAAATAATGAATTGGAAGAGCGCATTAGCATTCGTATAATAAGGGCGACGGTGAAAAAATTCGTGACGCATTATCGCGGCGCTCGCGGAGATTCATGCTCGCGTCTGGATCTTTTTTCATGAGCTCGCGAGAACCAGAAGAATACATAATGTGGCTGGTCATTCAAAGTCATTCGCCGAGTCCCGGGAAATTGAGAAAATTCACGCCTCGATCGAAATCCCGTTGACGATTAGAGCACCGGTATGACGTCTGTTGTCTGGCTCGTAAATTGCGCAATTTCAAGGGTCTTTTCAGCTCCGTGAAATCCTTACTGTAGGTGTGTACATATATATACTCGGCCCGGCTGAAATAAACAAGCCGCAGGCGAGTTGCCTTTGAGATAATTGAAGCGATTCGAAGCCGCGCGGTACGTTTGAGGCAGGCCATATCGAGACTCCGTAACACTTAACGAACCGAGCATTGCTCGAGCCATTGTTCACGGCACCGCAGATTCGATGGAATCGGGTGGACGCACGCGATTCGGTCCACGGAGCCGAGAGCCCGGGGAATAAAAAGGCGGAGCAGCTTGTGCGGGAGACAAACGGTGACGCGGTCGAAAAAACAAGCGCGCACGTGTGTGCGTGTGTGTGTAACTCGCGTTGCGAATCAAGGATAACGAGAGAAAGAGACAGAGACAGGGAGACCGAACTCCGGAGCTCCGGCTCGGAGGAAGAAAAGTATACGCAAGACCTCGGGGGCATCGGTCAGCAGCTCCTCAGTATTTCGTGGCCGCTCCTGCACCCCCACCGTCTTTTTTACGCACGCGAACTTTCGCTTTTGAGCTTGTAGCTACGCACTGACTGCTCGATATTCGTATAATTCGTCGGAAGGTCACAGACTTCGACGACGCCACTCCTTCGGTAATTGCGGCCCGTGAATCCCCTCGTAAAACTCCAAGCCGATCGCCTCTTTGACATTTAGTTGGCAATTTGGCCCCTACGGATAAGGAAGTACCGGCAACTTCGACAACGCTCGCCATTATTCATTACGTTTACGAACTTCTCCGACCAGCCCATCAATTTCGTGATTAACTTCTGCACTCGAGCACCTCGGTGGGCAAAATTAATACGGATGATTGAATTTAACACATTTTTCATTACCAAGTGCTTTTTTCTCTCCGGATACAATCCAATTCGGATTATTTTCAATTTTCAAATAACGAACGAGAAGCTATGAAACATTCGACCGCGTTTGACTCGCCGCGAATTCAACGTAACCGCGAAGACATACCTCAAATTCCGGAGCCGGTGAAACGGTTCGAGGAATATTCATGAAATTGGCGGTGCCTACCGGCCAGCGAGGAATAATGCTAAGATGCTCGGGTCAATGAGCGATTCGAATCCATTCAGTCGTAATGCACTGCTTTACATTGAAAAATCGTCTTCGACAACGAGGAACTAATCATTGACTCACAACATTGGTATTCATCGAAACCGTTTTTCTCTTCAGATCGAGTTTTCCTATCGAAACTGTATGGACTGAATATACAAAGAATCATGGAACGAACTTTGTAACGACCCAATTAGAATTTTTCGATCGACGATACCCAGCTCATTGACACAGGCTGATTTTCCCTCCCATTCCATTGTCAAAACCAGGAAAATTCAACTCGTATAAGAATAAGTAATATAGACACTATCGATCGTCGATCAGCGCGGGTCTTCACATATACGATTAGTTGGAAATCGCCCGTCTCATCTGATTCACTCGACACGTTCGTCTAAATCACCGTGGCGCTCGAGTATACCCGCGGTATAACGAGAAACAGCGTTTCCGACTAATCAAGTGTCGTTGGTTCTCGCGAGCGATCTCATCCGTTTCAGCACACGCGTCAGAGGCGCGCGAGGAAAATCGCACGGGTGGAGGAGTGCAAAGCGGCGGGGCTTGGGAATCCCTCGACGGGCGTCGCTCTGCACCTTCGGTATGTATAATACAGTGTGTCTCGTCGCATTGTTCCTCGATTGAAATGCTGGACGGAGCTCGCATAATTCACCATATCGATCTGACTCGAGCGATCGCGCAAGATTAACCGTGGGAATGCGGGGCAGAGCTCGAGGAAAATTCGTTGAGCAACACGAGAGTACGAGGCGGAATCGGCCGCGATTGGATCGCGAGTACAATTTCGACGTCGGTTCAAATTTCCCGATACCCCGATAGAATTTGATTATCCCGCGCCGCGTCAAACGCCAAGGATTTCGAATGTAAATTATATATTCGTCGTTGTTTTTCGCTATCGAAAAACTTCATCTTCGTTGATTGCATGCAAACGCACGAAGGGCCGAGGGGACATCCCTGTGCCGATGACAAGTGCATTCTAATTCTCGTGAGCGGTGCATAGTTTCCTCCGCCGATTCGGGGAAAAAAAGCGGGCTAGGCAAAGTTTAATTTTCAAATACCCGCGCGACTTTCCACAAGCAAATGTCAGTATTTCCGGACCGCCGCCAGTTTGCGGGTGGGTATACATATATAGACAGGTCCCTCGGTAGCAGAGCCGCGCGCGGATTGTTCATTCGAACGAGAGCCGCGTCGCGCATTTGTAATTCACGCGAGCGGCCGGATCGAGGCACATCCGCGCGCTTGCGGCGACAAAAAGCGCCGATTGCATTATCGGCTCTGGGCGCGATGCGATTTTGAACGGATCAGAAATACACGCTCGGCCGCTCGGGGTCGACGCTCGGCTCACCTCGCGCGTGCGCGGCGGCCGCTAATCTGCTCGCGCACGGTGCCAGCGCGCAAAACTGCGCGAGCCGCTCCAAATATACTCGCGCCCGCGTGCATTGTCGCTCACCGTACGCGGTGAATAAGTTAGCTCTTATTTCGAGATGAGCGCGCGGCCCGAATTGGGTGGGCGCATTATTTCGAGTTGTACGATATACGTCGGCCGCGGTAGCGAGTGTCGGAATAACGCGCGGACAACAGTCGAACTTGTCCGAGGCGAAAGGTAAATATTTACAGAGCGTGGCGTTCTTTTTCTAATCGATTCGACCACCAAAATAGCTTGTTTACGCCCGAGTAACATCGGGGCCGAGGGAAGGAGAAGAGAAAAAAAAAAGAAACTGGTGCCGGTGCGGCAGTCGGGACTAATTTATACGATTCGAGGGGTAACAGCCAACTGCTCCCTTTGATCTCGCTGATAATTACCGTCATGATTCTAATTGCGACGAGAGCATTTGTCCCGCGGCCGAATGTCGTGCCTCTGGTGCGCAGCCTCCGCAGCGATTCCGCCCGGGAAACAAAGAGAGCAAAAGGAGAAACGCGAAGCGCGCCTGCATGCGCTCGCCCCGGCAAATTAATGAGTTTCGAAATTATTCCGTTAACTTCGTGCGTAACGAAGCGCGCGCCCGCAAAACCACGCGCTATTTATTTCCCGAGATGCGCGTAAACTTCATGTTCGAGGGTTGAAATTTTACCAGGATAAATAAAATTCGCTAATGAGTTGGGCAAGGCCGGTGTATACGTGAACTCGCGCACGCTCGAGCCGCTCGCGGAGGCTGTCTGATGGATGTCGCTCAATCTCACGGATTTAGCTCTCCGCGCGCGGCCGCTTACGTAAGCCCACACATACTCGAATAATGTGTCAAAATCCGTAGCAGCGGACAGTCGGTATTTTTTTCACTTTGTATAGGATGGAATGGGGCAGGCGCGAACAGCGATTCCCGTACGACATTGGATTGAGGAGCACATAGAATAATCAGCGTTCGGGATGCGAGAGTGCGACGAACGAAGAGAATAAAATAAGGAGAAAACACGAAGTCGCATTTGAATTTTGGGTGAATCACAGCCGCGACACGTTGAGCCGAGCGCACCAATTGGACAGTCTATAATTGGAGTCGAAAAGTGACAAGAGAGATATATACAAACGCACCGGGGGGCAATATTCCCCAACGGCTGCGCGAGCGCGCGACTCCCAAAGATCCAACGACGTGAATCGCACGCATACCCGAGCGAGTCTTTCTTTTGGAAGGACGGTGAGCCAACGGCGCGTCACAGCCCTGCGGAAAAGTGTACACAGTCGGGCGGGTGAGCGAATTAAAGAAAAATCCGCGGGAGAGAGAGGCGGAGAGAAGAAGCTCGCGCGGCGGCGGCGGCGTTGGCCGGGACGACCTCGTGCGTGGCGTGACGTAGTATACACACAGCCGCGGAGGGAAGGTGCAGGCGTGCGCGCAGGAGTGCGCGCTCGAGCGGATCGTGTGCCGCGCGGATCGGCCCGGCAGAGAGTCAGTCTAGCTCGAGCCGCCTCGGAAGACAGTCGCTCGCGGGCGCCGCTCGACACACGCGACCACGCATATACGTATACATATACACGTCCTGTGTGTATACAAGTATACACGCACGCCGCAGCCTGTACACACGCGCAGTATATACGCACGAGTATATATAGGAGAACGCGGAGAGGAGCCAGGAGCCGCCAGTCTCGCCAGCAGAGGTACTTATACATACGCTGCGTATTCCGTCGCGCCAACAGCATCCACGGGGACACCGGCACATACTCACGTCCATCCGTACAGTTCGTGTATACGCAGGTTCCATCGCGAGCTTTCTCCGCTTTTCCGGAGTGCATCAACACGAGCGTCCGCGCTTTGTTTACTTGTGCGATGGACCGGCTCGCGCGAGCCGGCATCCGCGCGATGCTGCGCCGCGCGCGCGCGCACCCAGAAGAAAGTCACCGCACGCGCGCCTGTGTGTGTATACATGTGTACGTGTATGTGTGTGTACGTCGCGCGGATCGGTTGCTTTTCTCCACGCGCGCGCGCGACCCGGCTATTCCTCCGTATTCGAACGCCGCCCGACAACTTTTACACACTTCCAACTGCAGCGTGTGCTTTCCACTTTGCGTTTTGCTCCGATTGTCTCGAGTCACGCTCGTGCGATACTCCGCGGCGAGTTCTCACCCGAGTTCTCGCGCCGTCTACCCCAAGTTTGTTTCGCCGCGTCGTTTGAACTTTGCAAGTTGGCTCTAATTCGCCCGCGCGACGACATGGCCAACTATACGCGCCCCCCAGCCAAGCCTCTTTGTCGTTTACAGCCCGGGGAGACGGGGAACGACTCTATTCGGGATTTTAGGTGTGAAAGCTCCACGCGATCGTCCGCCTCGTGTCTCTCTCTCTCCCTCTCGCGAGGTATAAAGGAATGCTATGAGGGGTCGGTGAGATCGCGCGAAATTATTAAGCGGCGCTAAACCGCCGACGCGCTGCCGGAGGCGATAAAAGCTCCCCCGAAATACTGGTCTTTTACGTAACGCGCACCCGAACCCGCGCGCCCGCGGTAGCTCAATTGCATAAGCGCCTTATACACGTGTGTATGCGCGGACGGCGGGAAAAAAGTGCGGCACATGGACGCGTCGTTTGGGATAGCCGCGCTCGACCGACCCTGTGCTTGTGTATGTACCGACTCTTTGCTCCGTGGAAAGTAAAAACGCCAGTCGAAATATGCGCAACGGAGCTGGCTGAGCTACGATTGGACGTCTCGTGCGTCGACCCCGTATGGATCGATCTGTGTTTACGGAAAATCGCGCGCGCCAACGAGAAGTCGGCGATTTGCCTACTATGAATAAGTCGGGGAGGAGGAGCACGAGCGGTCGAATGATTCGAAGCCTATATAGTTGTGAAACACAAAACGTTCGGTTGGTTATTGGAACGCGAGTGTCGGGTTCGCCAAGTGAACTCGGTTTGATCGCACCAATGGAACAAATGAATATCGGTTCGCGAAGCCAATCTAGAGCGTCGCTCTGTCGCCTCTGAGTATTTTCATTTTACCTTCGTTCGCTCGTCCTACTGTCAGCGCGTGCACGTACGCATATATACGAGAGCGAGCTAAATAGCCGCGTTGGACACGCCGAAAAAGCGTCACGAGCGAGAAGCCGTTCGGGCGCGCCGGAATTTGGGTGGCTTCCAAAGATTCAGTGGTACCCCGGGAGCACACGACCCACAGCAGTTGCTTCTTCGTCGCTCCTATACCGTCAGTTTCGGATAATATTCAGGCTCGACCCCCCAAGATTATTCTTCCAAAACGGAATCTGTCTCGGGGTCGTGTTCTAATCGAATCTTGATAATAATGTTGGCAGCGAGTACTGTCATCCGACCGCAACTTGAAGGTCGGGAGACACTTATTGCAGAGTCGAAGAATGTTTTAGCCGATCGATTTAGATAAACATTTTACCATTTTCGTTGCGACTACACAAAGTATTCGAGGATAAATTTCGCGCGTAACTTGTTCTTCGTTCGCAAAGATTGATCATCGTTGAAAAATGTCAATTGTCGCTGACAAAATCGGGCGTGTAAAAAACAACAACTCGTGTATACTCGCGTTCGCGCGTCTAATGTGTAATTACTGTATCCGATAAAGAACTAAGCGCCATTAAAAACCACTCGGATGAATTTGAGATTGCACAAACGTAATGAGCGTGGAAAATCCAACGGCCGGGGGGGGGGGGGGGGAATGGAGATGAAGCGCTCGCTTATAGCCGAACGCGCCCGTTTGAAGTGTGCGCTGTTTCCCACGAGCCTCGCGCGCGCACTCGAAGCATTAGCCGCGGCAAAGTTCGCGCGCAATCTCCGGCCCAATCACCGGCATTCCAACGCGCTCCCCGCACTTTTCTCCGGTTTTCCCTCGGCTTCGATTCTTCCGCGGGATAAGCGCGGCAGAAGAAAAAACACTCGGCTCTCAAAAGGATGCAAGTGAAAGTGGACGAAGAGAGCTCGAATCCAAAGACGCGATTATGACGTTTGCCGACGCGGGAAACAAAATCGCCTTTTGTCTTGGGCCTGCAATATACACATTCCCGACGGTGATTCTTTCCGCGATTAAGTTTCCAAAGTGAAATGCCACAACGACCGATGAAATATCGATGAAACTTCCTCAAATTGTTCTTTTGTTTTTTTTTCTCTTTCGCTTCAATTTATTAGAAACTACTACTCCGCGTTTCATGACCTGAACTTTCCGATCGAACGAATTTCAAACTCCTGACTCCTGAATTATCGAGTCAATATTGAGATGATATATACGAGGCCACTCGCGAATGGAAGTTAAATATACGTGCGGTACGCGGCGAGCCATTATCATCACGATTCGTAATTCAATACGTTATGCAAATAATTATGATATTTTCGTAGCTTTTGAGTATAATCAACAAAGCGCCGGAATATGCGAGAGATAAAATCAAAGAGACGTGAAAATGACCACTCATTGTTGTGTATTTATTCAATTAACTTGTTCGATGGTCTTCGAGTGTGTTTATAATAGACGCGCGACAAATACATGAAACACGAATTGTCACGCACTCACGTGTCTCGCGTAAGGTGACGCGAAAAAGCACAACTGGACGTGTTAAGCACTGGTGCAAACACACATACACACACACTCGGTCGATCGGTCGATCGCTGATGCAAAAATTCAGTTTCCAATTTGCTTGAAGCGGCTTAGTTATCATCAAGCCCCAACGCAACTGCTCGTGCATATATACGACCTCGGCCAAACCTTGGCCAATCATAACTTGGGATTTGTTCTCGACCCGAGAGATAGATATATATGTATATACGACGACCAACTCGGGCAGGAGTTAGCACAGCCCTCGGATATACAGACGGGAGCATGTGGCATATAGATATATATTATGTATGCTTCCGCTTCGTGCTCGGACGATGATTGGACACGCGATGAATTATATCGGCAGCGAGCGCGAGTGAGCACGTGACTACAATAATACGGCCGCGCGTCGCGCATGAATTTATTTTCGTGCGGCTCTTTCTCTCTCTGTCTCTCTCTTTGTTTCCCGGCCCACGACGCGCCATTTATCGAAAGGCCGCGCGCGATTAGCGGCGCCGCTGCTCTCGTGCTGCTGCACTTGTGTGTATGACGAAACCAGTCTCTTCGTGTTTACGTTCGCGCGTGGACAGAATTACCGGATAAATGGGGAGTATCGAAACGAGCGGCTGCACATTTACCGCTGCTATTATCAATTAGCGAGCCGTCTACGGCAAGGCTTCATTACAGTCTCGCTCATTATGCTTTAACAGTGTGTAAGACACTGCGCACCAATTTCTTCGCCTGGTTAGCGAATAACTATAATGAGCAAGTTAACAATCGCAAAGTGCCCTTTAAATCGTTGATTTGATTAATTTTCCGAGGGAAATCGGGCGTAATCGTGGAGCGAATTACTTTTAGATAAGTCCGATTCGAGCTTCCGAGTCAATTTCGTCTTGTTTCAAGCAAGATCGGTTACGTGTATACCGGACTCATTTTTTATGCAGCCATTCGCAAAATTGAAATCGTAATTGGAAAATCATACACTAGTTTTTGTTCATTGTATGGCAAATCAACAGCGCAGTAGTTTCGATTCGTGGCAAAAAAAAATGGATATCTTTCTAGTCAACAAGACAAAATGACCTCCTATTCGCGATGAGTCTCGGAATACTCGATTTTTAGATATTTATCGACATATTGACATTCGGGAGAGGATAACTATTGATGCAAATGAAGCATTCGACGGAAAGGAAGCTAGGATATCCTGTGGTTGAGAGTGACAAAAAAGGTGAACGTTCGGCTAATCGATACGTTGCAAGCGAGCGTCTCTAGAAACGCACATAAATATCTGAAAATGATGAATAATTCACCAGACCACTAATTGAACGGCGAGATAGAGTGAAACTGCAATTCGTATTTTTGTTCGGCCTAATGATATCCCTTGGCTCGAATAGGAGATGAAAAAACGAGGGGGTCCCCACCCATACTCATAACAATTGACAAATGCGTTGCCTTTTGTTCTCATCCGCGGCGTATTCTTTAAATGTTAATTCCGCCAATCGGGATCATTAGTATTCTGGTGTCTGGTCGAACTTTGCATGGAATAACATGAAATTTGATTTAATTTATTTGACAATTCAATTTATAACCGGAAATGTTAAGTGTCCGTCAGAGTTACACTTCCTCGCGATCAAGCCTATAAGTATAAATAATAAAATAATGAGTATAAAATAACCGATGAATCACTGTAGAAGTTCCGTGGAATGGATAATTAAATTTTCGAATAAATGAATTCTTACGGAAAATAAAACTGTTAGTTCCTACATGCTTAACACGGAGCAATTTCGAATAACAAGCATTAACCAATTCGCGGTTGAACTCTACGACCCGTCCCCTTGAACTTCCACACGTACTTATTGATGTTGTATCTCCGCATGACATAATCAGTGGAAGAAGAGACAAACTAGTTTCCCCGCGCAATCATCAGCATGAAAGATGGATACAGGTACATAGAGGAAGCTATATACCGACCGTCAGAGCTTCAGTTTAATGGTGTGCAAATGTTTCAAAACATTCCTCAATAAATCTGTGTATATACCTCCGCCAATGCCTGCACTGATCCAGTAAACAAACTCTCGTCCAAGGGTAAAAGAATTCGACGCGCGTCGCCGCTCGAAACATTTTCAACTGATAAACGAATTTTTTTCCTTTCTTCCGGTTGTTGCGTAATCACGATTAACCAATTGTAATACCAACCATTGTAATCGCGATAAAAATAACAGTTTCAAATTTTAATCTCGAGCGAAACCCGAGTTCCGAACGACGCTACTCGCAGCAGCGATTCGGAATTTCACTGTCGATCGGTTTGCCCACCGGAACATGGAAAAACTCATCCGGCTCGAAGCGACCGAGGGAAACGCGACACATAGAAGCCGAGCGCAAAACTGGACGGTACGATACACAATATAGTCGGAGCCGCACGAGCGCGCCACGTCGCATTGGATATAATTCAAGATCAGTTCGCGGAAGCTGAACGACCGAGCGGCAGAGGAGGAGTAAAAAAAATTAATTATCTATAGCAGCTCACGCGATCGGTGTATAGGAAACTGCCGCGGCCGCGACGACGACGACGACGACGACTATCATTATTGCGTGTCGCGCGTGAGGAGAGCGAAGGAAGGCACGGATGACGCCCAACTAAACAGAGCCGACATCAGCCTTCCCGACGCGCCGCGCGCTTAGCACGTTGCATGTCCACGTGAACGAGATCGCGCGTGCGTGTGAATGTGGCTCCTGGTTTTTTCTTTCTCGCATCCTCGCGGCGATTTGCATGGGAATGGGCGGAGGAGGGAAAGAGACGAGTCGGGCAAAGAGCGAGGCTCCCGCGTACATAAACACACGTAGCGGCGGCGGCGGCGGCGGCGGCGGCGGCGGCGGCGAGACTGGTTTGGAAGGTTTCGCGTGCGCGCGGGGTACCTCGGTCCTGATCAAAGACAACGAGTGACCCCGCGCGCGGTTACGGTTGTATGTATATATGTATATATACCCTCGCCAGACCGAGTAGCGTAATGGCAGCTGGAGACTGCGTAATCGGAATCATCAACCTCTCCTCGCTCTGTTACGCGGGATTTATCCAATTTTTCTTCAAATTGTATATCGACCGATTCGCGCGTATATAGGACACGGCCCGAATTCGTTCGATTGATTGGCATCGTTCTTAAATTGCGATTAAATTACGATGTTGATTGTTTGAAATCATCCGGTATTGTTATTACGCGGATCGGTTAGTGCCGCGCAAGTGTGGATAATGATTGTTTTATAGTCGTGTCCAGCACGAGGTTACTCGCTGCCATTAGAAGAATATCGGTCGTGTATACAGAGTAAGCGAGGCGACGATGCGCGCGCGAGCGATTGAGGAGGCGACTGGAGGCTGGGCACTCACGTTTGGGCTGTTTGTTTTTCAGATCGCACATGTTGGATTTGGAGGCGTGAGCAAGGGCCGAGATGCCGGGCCACCGCCAGCCGAGCTCGCTGGAGAGCCTGGCCCTGGGCCGGGTGTGCCAGCTGCTGGACGCGAGCTGCCGCCGGCTGCAGGTGCTGTCGCAGGAGTCGTCGGCCGCGCAGGTGCTGGCGTACGCGAAGCAGAGCATCCGGCCGTACTACGCGCACGCCCTGAGCGCCCGGCTGCGCTCGCAGGTGATCGAGGAGACGTCGCGCATGCTGTACGGGCCCTCGGCCGACGGCTCGACCCTCATCAGCGGGCCGGCGCCCCTCTACCTGCTGGCCCTCCTCCTCGGCCACGACATCCGCCGGCTGCGCGTCAACCTGTGCTGCTACTACGGCTGCAGCCACCAGACGTCGCTGCTGAAGCTGCTGGCGCAGGAGGGCGCGGGCCTCGAGTCCCTCGAGTTCGCCCGCTCGGCCCTTTTACGGCTCGACTGCGGCCTCCTCGAGTCGGCCCTCGGCAGCATGACCCACCTGCGCCGGCTCACCCTGCGCAACATAGCCAGCGACGCGGTGCTGCAGGTCGTCGGCCAGGCGTGCCCGCGGCTCCTCGTCCTCGACGTCGCGTGCTCGCGCCAGGTGACGGACGCGGGCCTGCGCCAGCTGCTGCTGAGCGTCGAGTTCCGGGACCGGGCCCCGGGCGAGTCGACTGACCGGGGGGACCAGCGGGACCAGCCAGAGCCAGAGAGGTCGGCCTGGCCCCGGCTGCGCGGCCTGCTGGCCAAGCTGCGGGCGGTACGAGGGCCCGGACGACGCAAGGCCCGCCAGCAGCAGGCGGGCCAGCCGCCGGCCGGGCTGCTGGAGCAGCGCGAGAGCCGGCGGCCCCTGTGCGACGCGCTGCGCGTCCTCAACGTGGCCAACACGGGCGTGAGCTCGGCGGGCGTGCTGCTGGCCCTGGTGCACCTGCCCCGGCTCGAGTCGCTCGCCGAGTACAGCCACATGGGCCGGGTCGTCGAGGTGATGAAGCGCGGCGTGCTCGAGCCCAAGGCCCCGTTCGGGCTGCGGCAGGCGCGCAGCTGCCGCACCACGCCGGCCCGGCTCGAGCTGCTGGCCCAGGCGTGCCCGCGGGTCGAGCGGCTGCACATCAGCGAGCCGCACCATCCGCCCGAGGCGCTGGCCCTCTTCCCCACGCTCACCTGCCTCAGCGTGCACGGCATCCCCGCGCGGCCCGACTGGCTCGCCGGCCTCTACGCGTACCTGCGCCAGAACGGGCCCCGCATGCGCGAGCTCGAGCTCCGGCTGGCCCAGCTCGAGCCGCACGCCGAGCTCGAGCTGGACGCGCGCGAGCTGCTGCTCTGCTGCCCCAGGCTCGCCAGCTTCACCACCGACGGCTCCAACGTCGTGTGGTCCAAGGGCCCCGAGCCGGGCCCGCTGCGCCAGCTGCGCCGGGCCGAGCTCGGCCGGCGCTGCGCCGCCAACGCCATCGTCCGGCTGCTCAGCCTCGCGCCCGACCTCGGCGCCCTCCACGTCCACAGCTGCTTCGACCTCACCAACGAGATGCTGGTCCAGCTGCTCGAGCCGCCCCCGGCCCCCCGCCACCAGGCCCACCACCACCAGGCCCACCACCAGGCCCTGCAGGACGGACAGGCGCTCGTGCGGAACCTCGAGTGCTTCTACATCTACGAGGCGAGCAAGGTGTCCGCCTCGACGGTCCTGCGCATGCTCGCCAGCTGCCGCAAGCTCAGGCGCATCGGCAACCTCGCCAACTGGGGCCTCGACTGCGACGGCGTGCGCACGCTCCGCGACACCCTCGCCAAGGCCAACCTCGACGTCGAGCTCTGCCCCGGCTCGCACTGGTTCTGGTCCGACTGCGTACAGTAGCCGCCGCGCCGCTCCCTTCCCCGCGCGAGCACACTGCCGATTCATCAGTATTAACCGCCCCTCCGCACGCGTTGCAACTCGTGTCAACTCGTGTCAACTCGTGAGCCCCCCCGCCAATGCTATATCGAACGATTTTGTTACATTCAGTGCAACGAATAGCCACGCCGATATGTATACATTTCTAAGGACCCGTAGCACGTAAGGCGAATCATTTGTATATTGCGATTATTCGTGCGCCTCGATCGAATTAGAATAACAAGCTAGTTTACCCATACGTAATTTTACTTCGCAAATTTGTATCTACGTGATAGAATGTAGTTACGTATTTATACATATAGCTAGCGAGTAGCTCGTGCATTTATAAGATAAACAATAAATATTCAACATATCTATTTGTTTTATATGAAAAAAAACCGTTGATTCTGTTATTGACACTACCCCAATCCCAATCTCCACCTCTTCATTACTAGATGACTTTTTTTTCAAGTTAACAATGTCATCGGATCTTTCAATGACCTATAGCTGATGATATACATTTGTTGTGACAATTTCGCGATAGCCAAATTAATCTGTGGTTGTTGCCAGACGAGTGCTTACCTCTGTGAAACCGTGAGACTGAAGAAGAACGTTGATCAATTTAGTATCCGTTTGAAAGATTTTGTACGTCATGTGGAGTTGCTTGGCCGGCGGATCGTTGGGAGGTTGAGCCAACGCGGAACATCTGAGGAAAAATATTCTTGATCATTGAAACTGAACAATTTTTGTTCACATAAAAATTAAAAAAATGAACACGCACTTGAACCTGAGCAGTGGGGTCTTGTTGCCGTTCGGACTGCTCAACAGCCACTCGTTTGACTGTGCGTTTCTGTCCTTTGTGCTGCAACAAACAATCAAGCATTGTTTCATCTTGCCGAACATAATAATTGTGCATGTTGAGTAGACTCGAAGAGAGCTTAATTCTTGATAACAAATATTTTTGAAATTTTGCAAAGTTCGACATGTATATCATTGGGGGAAAAAATCGTAAATCATGAGAAAACATTTTCTATGCTGTAATGGGATTTGATTGGGTTATTTACAACGCGTGTACGCGAAGCTACAAAAGAATAAAGTGATAAAAGGTGTAATTGTACTTAATGTGACCTACTGGAATTCACGACAAAAAATATCACTCATCAAAATGTATTGCCAGTTTGTACACGTAAATAACGAATAAACTTTAAATTTACATGTCGACAGTTCAAAATTATGATTTATTGCGGTGATATTTTTTTCATGAATTTCGGTGGGCTAAATTGAGTACACTTGCGTGACACTGATGGAATGCTTGTCAACAACAAAGTGATCGAGTGACGATTGATGAAAAGGCTATCTAATTCCTACCCTGCACAAGGATAGAAAGAAAAAAGTTCGAGACATATTGATCGTAAATCTTTGTGTAGATGCGGGTTTGCGTAGACGATCGAGTGTTGGAAGGAAAGAGTCGCAGACGTGCCATAAAAAGGAAGAGGGGCTTACACGGAAACAAAAGCTATTGGCATGCGCGAAGGTCTGGTGGCGCGCGCGCGTTGAAACACGGAAAGATGAGCTCGCGCGCAAAATTTTAATAGCCGCTTGCCGCCGGCGCCGCTGGAAAACGTAATCGAGCAAATTTACGGGGGAACGCCGCTAATCGACGTCCGGCGACCTTTTTCCTCGCGCACGCGCGCACTAGCTAATTTCTTCGACGCGCCCCCCTACTGCGCGTATACATATTCATCTATCTATATGGAGAGGGAGAGAGAGACAGAGAGACAGAGAGAACAGCGAGCGAAAAGAGTCACGGGAAAAAAGTCACACCGACAAAAGGGCACCGATCCATCAAACCGCAGTCCGAAAAACTCTCTATCAAATTGAAACGTAGTGTGTAGATTCGCTTTCATTTCGTGTTTGCATTGGAGGGAATTAGTGAACAGATTCAGTGGAGATCTTTCGTGATCGGAATTATTTGAAACTCGCGGAGAGAGAGAAAGAGAGAGATTTATTGAGGAGTATCGAAATAATTGATAAGAGTTTATCTTCAAGGTGACATTGCCCAAAAGTTTAATGATATACTATTGCTCCGAACAGGTACACTTACAAGAATTGGAATCTGAGTTCAAGAAGAAATGTCTGCAGCTTGACGCTATAACAAGAAGATTTCTTCTGCTAAACAGATTACTTTAGATTTGAGAAAAGAGTTTCGATTCTGAAGAAAATCTGCTTGTTACAGGGTCAAGATTCCATTTTCGTGAGTGTAACGTAGAGCTCAATTTTTTTTTTCATGGTCTGGTAGAGGTTGGGCCGACCACCGCCAGGTGAGAGTGTGCGGGAAAAGTGGTAGAGTAAGGAGGACGATCGTTGTCCGTGCGGGATCACGGGTACAAATTCACACGTAAAATTTGACTCTGCGCAAATGGTTTGATCCTTGCTTTGTCCGGGCGAAAAACATCACACTCGATCGAAAATCCCCTCTTTCGAACTCTTATTTTGAATAGTTTTCATTATCGAGTTCCCGAATGAGCCAGGACTCGAACAAGACAGGAATTTTCAAACTATAGTTAGTTTCTAAATTGCCACATACAACGTTGAAGAGTACGTTTGTATATGGCTTGCAGAACACCACACTGAGAAAACAGCAATATATCGACGTGTCTTACGAAGAAAGACACATCTCAAACTGTCCGCGAAGAAAGACACATCTCAATTTGTCCGCGAAGAAAGACACAACTCGCAGTCTAGCCACGAAGAAAGACACAACTCGCGTCTGGCCGCAAAAAAGGATACATGGCGCACATCCCACAATTTTCCGACGTAAAAAATATATGGAATGAAAGCTTAGAATGAGTAGGTTATCATTGACAAAAAAAATAAGCCTTTTCTACAGTTTAAACTCTTTTTCCGTTAATATTCGCGGGAGAATAATTCCGACATTTGTCTTTCTTCGCGGCCAGATTGCGAGTTGTGTCTTTCTTCGCGGACAGATTCGGATATGTGTCTTTCTTCGCGGACAGATTCGGATATGTGTCTTTCTTCGCGGACAGATTCAGTTATGTGTCTTTCTTCGTAAGACACGTCGATATACCAAAGAGTTGAGTGAGGTTAGGCAAGAAACATACGATTTCTCGCAGTCGGCGGGAGAAAAGTGTCATTATTCGCCGATACACGCATAATTTCCGATTCCCCAACTACTCTGAAGAATGGTGATTTTTCGAGGGTGTAAAGGGGCCCCTTCGCAGTATAGCGCCTAGCTTCAAGCAGTGCCAGTCTCCGAAGTGGTGTACGTGTGTGTGTGTGTCAACAAGTGACCCAACCTCGACGAGGCGGTGAGTTGCAGCTGGAGTGTGCGAGGAGCGGCGGCGAATGAACGCGACAAAGAAGATGGGGAGGGCAGAGCAGGGAGAGGAGGTGTCGAGGCGGCGCATGGTGACGAGGAGCATGGGCGCGCGGGTGAAGCTGCGCAAGCTCGGCGAGCTCCGGAGCCGGCAGCCGTCCCTGCTCAGCCTGCCGCTCGAGCTTCAGCTGGAGATCCTCGCGCGCCTCGGCCCCGTCGACCTCCTCGCGGTGCGACGCGTCTGCACGAGGCTCGCCACCGCCGCGCTACACCCCTCGCTCTGGAAGGAGATCGAGGTGCTGACAACCTCCCCCCCCCCGCTGTTCTCATTGTAGCATTGAAGACAACGTTTGCCCGCAGGTACTCAACGACGAAAAAACGACGGACCAAGTGGTGGGCGAGCTGAGAGCGATGAGCCAACTCAAGAAAATAACGATACATTACAGGAGGGACATTCATCACCTGCTCAGGCAGATCGCCCGGTCCAATACGAGTCTCGAGTACCTTTTCATTACGAATTACAGAGGTTCGTATACGTATGGTGTGCGAATTCGCAATCGAGCTCGCAAGCTCGATGTATACGTCGAGTTTGTGGAAGAAAAATCAGTTGGACGATGCGACAAGAAGATTCCCCCGCGGGATTAAGACTTTTTTATGATGTTGAAGTTCGTAACGTTAATCATTAACGATTTCATAAAAAAAATTTTTTTTCCGTATCACATTTTTTTGTATCCCAGAGTACTCCAGGAATAATATAACGTAATAAATAATCATATTAAGTTTCCTGGAGTACTCTGGGATTCAAAAAAATGTGATACGGAAAAAAATTTTTTTTATTAAATCGTTAATGATTAACGTTACGAACTTCAACATCATACTTTTTTTCTATTCCCCACGGGAATCTTCGATCGTAAAACTGATTCTTTATATTGAACGGAAATTTGATTTTCGCGCGGCGATGTGATGAACTGGTGTCCGCGGCAGCTATTGCCGGCGACTCTCGGTTGGATGAGATCCATCACGCTCGAGCGTTTGGACACGTCCGAGATCGCAGTATTGAATTGTCGCGCGCAAACATTTGGCAGGGTATTGCGTCCAGGCGGGGAATCTCAACTCGGCGTCGTTGTGCCGGATCGTGAAAAACTGCCCGCGTCTTCACAGCCTCGTGATCGTCAACATAAAATTCCGGGGCACAAAGCTGTTCGAGCGACTCGGCCAAATGGGTGGCCGGCTCAAGAATCTCTCGGCGTTGATGCAGACGACGCAGTTCGTGGCGTTCGCAAACCAACTGAGCCTCGCGAGCCCCAGACTCCGCGAGTTCATGCTCCCGTGGTACTCCAGGAGGCTTTGGAACCGATGGTATCTCACCTACTACAGCGTCAACGAGTGCAGCCCCTATTCCACCCACCTTTACATAGACCCGTTCGTCCAAGCAATCAAATGAAGAAAAAAATATCATTAGAAATAATATACGTAACTTCCTTATCTGTTGAGAATTCCAATAAATGTTTTACCCAATGAATTCGATAGTTCGTTTCCTCTCGCGCGGCACCTGCTTTTTATCATGGATCTTGACAAATTAATGATCACACTATCATTTTTTTCACTCAAGTGGAATGTCGACAAAATCATCGTAACGAAAATCAACTCTCTTCACAGGTCATATAATTTATCGAGTATGACTATACCGCCGGCAACAAAGGAGAATCCCACCAATGGCGATGAACGGAAAATAACCACCCAACTTTGCCAATCTCGCTTCGAGTAACGGAAAAGTATTGGGAATCAAAGATATTAATTCAATATAACTGAATTAATATTTTTGATTTATAGATATAAAGGATAATTGAATCAAAAATGATTAAGCATTCTACAGTATATTCTTTCCATTTTTTGTGAAATTTTCGTGGTATATTGTCTCAGATAAAAAAATGAGTTTCGAACAAAGTTTCTGTCGAATGCTTTGGTCGCCCAGATATCCGTGAATAATTATTGATTTCATACATGTAGGTCAGTGTGTCTATGCAAGACGCTTTATGTTTATGATATAGAAATAATTCGCATCTGTCAAACTGATAATGCTACAGAGAATATCAATGAAATAATTAATGATGCTTTGTGGTAGAAAACTTGATTTTATCCCGAAAGAAATCTATATGCAGATATTTATAAAAATTTAGCTTTGTATATCCAGACGTATCCTCTCCTACAAGTCGACCCTTTCTGTTCCATTCAATCGGTGAGCTTCGCACTCACTCAACAGTTCATTGGCAATGTGGATTGTTTCACCAATTTATCTCACCATCGCAAGAGGAATTCCCGGTAAATTGAGAGGACTGCAGTGCTCGTCTACTCAATTACTCGCGTCTTGATAAGCTTCATCTTGCCAGAACTCGTCGATTGGTTCGGTCATATTTTCTCCTCACTTTTCTTTCGCTGTATGAATTTTATTAACTTTAACTTCGAGATTGGACTTGTCTGAAAGCACTGTTATCACATTAACAATGAATATTTGATCCCGGAACAAAACTGCATAATTTTAAAAACTAAACTGATTTCATTACATCAAGACAATCAATCGAACGTGAAGAAAAGTGTATATCTGTTAATTAGAATGTCATTTTTTGAGAAAGATCAAGTTATATGTGTATACTCTCATGATCATAATTTTCTAAAGCTCCATGCAACACTCAAGCATACTTTTACCGGCGAAATATATAATATAATATATCTGGATCTGATTTCAATGCAATCGACAACAACCAAGCTGGTATAATAAAATTTGTATAAAAAATACTATAAATGTGCTTTGACGGCTGGTAAGGGAATATAATAAACTATATCCATTTCAATCTCACTGATATAGTTTTCCACATCGAGTTGTTTTGCCTTCGCTTATACCAGTGAAATGTAACGTTAATCAACGTAGCACTGTCGCGTACGAGCTTCTAGCCGAAACCTGTACAGCATCAAGAACCACTTGGAAAAGTAAAAAGCTCGAGACCGATTTGCAGCGCGTAAAGCTGAATAAACCACTTGAACGTTCCTACTTTCTAAATTGCCCGTGAAAAATGATACGGTGGCTCTTAATCGAGCGCGAATTAACGCTCGCGAAAGATAGGCTAGGCTATACAGTTTGAAAAACGAGCACTTTCAAACTGGTTGAGAGCAGAGAGCTCGCTCTCGCGAGCAGGAGATAATACCATAGCGGCGCGGCGGCAGCACTAATCACGCGCGCGCAACTCGAGAGCCCCGGGAGCTGGCGCCGCCACGGAGGCGTCGGTAACGCCGGAACCTGCCAGCTTACGAAAACGCGCGAAAGTATATACGTCGGGCGGCGAGCCGTGAGTGCGGGCTTTCGCGCGACGGACCGGCCGGCAAAGGTGCTGGCGTTATGGCTCAATACGCAGTCCGCCTTTTTTTGTTATCTTTCATCAGCGCCACTTTTTGCTCGCCGCTCGGAGATCTGAGCAGCGAGCATCTCCGCGGATCGACCCGGCGAAACAGGTTCCCCCCGCCGAGTCGTATAATCAAAGCGAGCGAGGGCAATTTTACACTTTCCGCGCTCATATGTCTATGGGTGTTTGATGACAATCTAAACCTGGTCACATGTCTTGCCGGCTTTCGGCTAGGTTGATTGAAACGCTTTTCCCTTTGAGAAATCGAGTATATCAACACTTCGAAAGAAATAATCAAACTTTCTTGAGTATGGATCGTTGCTCGAAAATGTTTCTGCATTCCGAATATAATATATTGATAAACCGATCAAATTACGACTTAACCGGTCATCACTATTCCATATATAAGCATAATACAAGGAGAATGTATTTGCTATATATATAAACAATGAGTTTTATTTCTAAATTAGTAAAATGAATAAGAAATACGGTATCTGAAAAATCACACAATTCGACCATGTCGAATGTGAGGAGTAACAAAAAAACGTATAAAAAACCTTGCCCAACATAAGAATCTACTAGTGCAACATGCGTCTAACCTGACACGGGACTATTCTACTTGAAGCTTTATAAGTGTCTCTTATCCCTCGACATAATTAATAAAATATTCTGCGAATGCTCGAGAAGCTTCGTAAGAACGGAGCCAAAATTAATCTTACGAAAAAAAATGAAGTCTCTTCAGCTCAATTAGTCACAAATAAGAAGGAAAAATGGTCAAGAGTATAAGGCATCCGGCGGGAGAAATCATTGGCTAAATAAGGAGTTAAGAATTGGAGGTGAAAAAGGGAGAGTACAGTGCGGCGCTCGTGGATGTTTACCTGTCGGATTTATCTGTGCTGTGCGGCTTATAAACAAACGGCTCGAGAGCCTCCTCGCTGCTGTTTGATAGTTGCGACATGCCCGAGAGGCTGGACGATGACATCAGCTGCTTCGGGCGCTTACCCTCCAGCTTGCCAAGCGTTATATTCTTCATTTGCGACAGCATTTTGCATCTGGAATCACAGAACAAGTGCGAAAATTGTAATTTCATCGACTCTCGATTTAACTCACTAACATTAGTTTCTGCGACTCACTAGGAGACGATCCCGACTCTCGCAGAAAATCACTAGATAAACTTTTCGATAGTCAAATGTATGACAAATGCGTTTCGATTTCCCCGAATGTTTCGTACATCATTATTGACTTTGCGCATGTATACATATGAATTTGTTGCAAACTGATTCATCGGGCTGATTGTGCCATTCCTATTTGGAAAATTAAACCCCATCTCGAGAAGTTTCGTCGCGATTCATGAGCCAAAAGGTGAAACACCACCACGTTATTCTTCTTCTTTCGGGACTAATATCAATTCGAAAATGATCGATTCGCGCGGGATCTGATTTTTCCGCTCGATCGAGCGAGGGATTTCTAAACGACAGTCGGTAGCCCGGCCAGGAGCACTAAATTACTGTGGGCAGAGCACGAAGCCCACATAAGTAATCGAGATCGTGATTCAGGATGTGGCGCGACCGGCCCACATCGGGCCGTTCCATCGATCAACTCTCATAAACGTTCCGTTTCGCGGCAGGGCCTTTTCTCGCGGCTGATTAGAAAATCAATAAAGCCGTCGTGTCGCAACTCGCGCGAGTGGGTGATTGACATTTTTTTTCGAGGCCCGAGCGGACGCATTCAAGCGCCTACGCAACGGAGCTATAGCTACGAACATACACACACACGCACATGTACATGTCGAGGCCCGAGCGTTCCGCTGCCGCTGCTTTGCGTTTCGCTCCGCACTGATACGCATCGGGTACCAAGGCCGATACATACGTATATTTTTGCCTCGGCGAGTCGTACCTTATGTATGTACACTTATCATTCCGGTATCGTTTTTCTGTGGCAATGGCCCCGAGCCCGGGAGACCGCCTTTTCCCCGTATTTTCATATTTCCTTCGGTTTATTTACGCTAGCGCTCAGTGGATAGGGCGTGGGCGAGCGGCAAATCTTGCAATCCCAATTTGCAAAACTTAGGGTGTAAGGAGGAGTAGCGAACAATTGTTACAAGCGAAATTTCACCCCTGCAATGAGTCAAAACGAGTTGACACGGTATTTTGCTTAAGAAATTCCAATCGAAACTATTATAATTTATAACCCCAATACGTCAAACGCGAATGGAAAACAAACGGTGACGTTTGTTTATATGTTCAACATTCAACGTGTAACAAACGGAGCAAAATACAACGTAAAATCACTTCAAACTCGATCAAGGAGTCGAAAACTATGTGTGAAAATTCTTTCGCCTCTCTAACTTGTGTTTAAGATCCGTTAATTGGGATTGCAAGATTTCTCGCTCACGCTATGCTCAATTGTGCTATCAACCGAGTTCCCTTGAATCTTTGCGGTCAAAGAATAAGCTAGTTCGAATTTTGCTCACACAGTCGCTGTCTATGACGGTGCAGAAAAGATGCGCCCGCAGGTACGCATATAAAATTCATTACTGTACGTATTTTAAAAAACGTTTTTGTAATTTTTTTCCATCACATATTCTGTTTAAATTGAACAGAATATATGATTAAAAGAGAAAATAGTATGTATTGATTTTTAATCGAACCTAAATGAAGTTTTCTTTTACGTTCCTTGTACCGAAAATATTGGAACCATCAACAAAGCTGCCAAATCTAGATGCGATATGATAGTTTGAAAGGTCAGACATTCATAAAAGAATACGATGAAACATGTCTCGCGAAAAATATTTCATTCACAGCCCCATCTCCTGCAACATTCTACTTTTCGTGATTTTTCACGCCAAGAAAACCAACCTCGTAATAACATCTCGTGAAAAGGAAGGAAAAGCGTCGGGCTTGCATGCGATCCGGAAACGATCTGGTGCGCGTTAAAAAACACGCGTCCGCGCGAATCAGCGACGATCAAGGAACTCTAACTCGGTCAAGCTTAACTCCGCGATCGAACAGCCCGCCCTTTTCCATACCCCTGGCTCCACTGTCGCATAGAAAGCCTTGGCTGAGCTCGTACCTTGACCCGGCGTTGAATTCCCCACCAACTCTAACTGTGCGTTCGGTCGGTTATTTTTTTTCCTTTTAAATACACGAGCATGCGATAGAGCCGTTTGCAAATCAGAATAAAATATCGTCTGCACGCAGCGACCCCTTCACGTGCGCCGTGTGACACGAAGACGAACTGATTATCAATGCCTCCTCCCTTACGTTCCTTGGGCCGACCGCGTGTCTGCTTCTATCTTATAATGACGTACTGCGTCGCGACCCGCAATCGAGACCCTCGCCTCGTTTCGTTCGTTTGTTGGGGTAACAGCTTGTATACGTGTGCGTAAAGAGACTCGGGTTTAGATAACGTCCGATGCGTACGCAGTTTCTATTTCAGTGGAGTTTTTAGACATCTTGACGTTTGGTTTTCGCATTCTCGTGAGCTTTTCTTTTTCAATCATTCAAACATTCGAATTTGATTGGAAAACTAATTACCCGATATAAATCCCTTGAGCGCGTGTTGATTCTGTCGAAAAATATACAGTATTGATTCATATGTTTATCAACGAAAAATCAGTAAACAATATAAGGCAAAATTTAATTATCAATGGTACTCGAGGCTCTGCGTGGAATAGGTGACCTACAGTTACACATTAATTGCATGTGCATGCAACATGAAATTTGTATGAAAGCGATAGCAAATCATTCGGCTTTTATGACACTGAATTCACTACTTATACTACTCGAGGAAAATCAATTCGATAAATTTTTTGCCACGCGTCGACCTTTCTCTAATCCAAGAGTAAACATTTGTTTTTCTCATTTCAATCGCTCATTCTCACTCGAGACAAGATCTTATCATATTTAAGAAAATATTCACTGTAGTGAACCCCAAATTTGAATTTTCGACCGATTTCATGATTCAATTTTTTAAAGATTTCACAGTATACTTATAAATTCTATCATGTCAGGAAGGGGACATGATTAAAAAAAAATTTGATCATCAAGATGAAATAACAGGAAGAATTGAGTGGTACATCGCTTGATCTTTCATGTCTAGTCTAAGTCTATTAAAAAATGACTCACTCCCCAGAGGAAAATCTGATAAAAAGTTTCGATTACTGGAAAAATCTACATAATAACTCCATACATTAGGTGTAAACATTCGTAACTAGTCAAAAGGTTTTCTTTCGACATTATTCCATGTTACCAACAATATTCACGGTCGCAGTGATGCTGCAGCGTATCTTTGAGATTCGAAGAGGTAGGCATCATTTGGTACCGGGCGCTATTGAGTATATACCATTATTACTTAACATGTATTTTTTCGTTACGAATATCAATACGAAATAAAAAAGTGAAACGTTTGTAGACATGATATCGATATGTTCCATTACTAATATTATTGTGGTATTCCGGTAAGCGTGTTTGTTACAAAGCATATAGCATGAAAAGAAGAAAGAAAGTTTCCAAGGTATAGTAACGTTCAACTCTGTACGAGTGGTTATTCTTATTACAGATTTTGATAAGGCGTGCTCATGATTCAATTCAAAAACCAAGATTCAAACGAGACGGTATTTGTTTGATGCTCAAACACATGCACCAACGAGTGGACTTGAGAGTTTTAATTGTATATTCCACGGCGTGGAATGATGAGGCCTAAACGCACCAGCATTCTCATGAATTTCAATCGCAATCTTGGCGTGCGTTGGAATAAATTAGGCAGTGCAAGCCGGAGGCTCTTTTACACGCGATATATGCGGCGCAGAGGCGGTCGTCCGTATGAGCCGTGCGCGCATCTCTCGACATCACGAGCACCGCCGCGGCTCGACTGCGTTCGCATACGTATATATATGCCACGCGAAAAAACGAAAACCCCCCACTGAACAATGAACCTTGACAAGCGTGCGGCGAGGGATGCTTTTTTCCAGAGTGTTTTCTGCTCGAAAAACGTTTGGCAAAGAGTTACGAGCACGACCTACGGGTATATTGTGTGCACTGCAACAGCGCAGAAAACAACATTTTTATGCGCTCGAGTGCAATGTTAGTTTTGGATTCATAAATTTGAACTTGGAAAAGAATTTACAATTAAAGTCGCGGTGGTTTCGTGATTCAGAGTGATACTCGATGATTCTCGTTCAGGGGGTCTCGAAGTGTGAACCTCTGATTAAATCACACGAGGACTTGGTGTATGCATCTCGACATGCATGCACGTCGAGTACCGATCACACTTCGTGTTTTGGGTGAATACATCACGAGTATAGACAGAGGTGACACCTACTGGTTGAAAATTCGATACCACCTAATATAATTTAGATTGACGTATCCATTGGGGTGGAGAAATTTTATGCCCATAGTGATTTATGGATATTTTAGTTTTAGAAAACTAAATCTGCACTGATGAATGGTGAATATAAAACATCAGTCGAGTTATTAATTACAATTTTATATCCTAGTATTATTTTCATATGAAGCATATGGTATGTGGATATGACATTCTGATGCATAAGTACTCATGCACTGCATGATTGATAACATTCGGTGTTCTACGCCAAGGTCTATCGGATGAAAATCTGATAAAAAATTGATTGCGTGACTTTTCAACGACATTCCAGGATACAACTTCAACCCACTTCTGTACACTCGTATAGTACCTGAAATATGTGATTTTTTTTTAACATTTAAATTAATTTAAATTAATTCAAATTTTCAATCATGTTAAACCATGCGATTTTATTCCACGCTTAGACTTTTTCCTGATCAATAAAATGAAAACCCCATAGTTTTTCCTTGAATTCATCACACATGTTTCAAAGATATAGCCAACTTATTGCATACTTCCGATTACACCACAATGATACTTCAGCATTTGAAGTTTTAACGATATACATATATCTTTTCAAAATTGGATCACTAAGTCGACTTTTTTATTAGCGCCGACTTGCAGGTTGTACGTTACAGGGCAGCCAATTATATGGAAATCAAAGCAACATTTTCGAAAATTGATTAACATACTCCAGAATAAAACAAACAAACAAATAGATTCTTTTTTTCCCAAAAACGATAAGTTTGAAAGTGGTATATATTTATCTCGAGTTTAAGTAGGCTTCAATTTCGCGTCGTTCAATTACTTTGGAAAAGAAATGGTAATACGTGAAAATAGAGCAGGCGAAGCGCGCCTATTCGTATAGCTAGTCATAGTAAATTTTCAATTCGCCTTAGCTCTTTTCTCTTAAGTAATAGTGGTGTTAGTTAAAAGCCTCAGTTGGGAGCACGCGACAATAGCCGGCTCAAGCTCTGGCTATCATTTCCTCGTTATTGCATAATCCCACGCTAGGCGACTGAAATAGCTGAACTTTCTAAAGGATAACCACTTTATCACTTTGTTTCGAGCGCGCGAGCGAGCCAAGTGTTTGGTTTCAATGTAGCAGCCTTGTAAGTAGTGATTCTGAATGGATTGGTACATTTATCGCTGATCTATGGGTACCTATACTCACACTCACGGGCTCTCGATAGACGGCATTTTTACCGAATCAGTCAATTTTAATAATCGTACCATTCTAGTTGTGTTAAAGATTGGACGGAGACTATGCGATCGGTGTGTTTAGTGCGCACGTTATTTTTTTCTAGAGATTCTTTCTAGTTCATATTTTTACTGTTTTTCAATCAAGAGAGATAACAGGCCCTAATCGGACAAAATAAGTCAAAGCAGTAAGCAATAAGCTACATAAATTCAACGCGATCATTACATCGATTTAAAATCGAGAGTGAAAGGAGTGTATACGTGAACCTGAAAGTTGTAAAATATAATCTGGGTCATAAGAGTAAAGATTGGTTGGAATCTATAGCCTTGGAATTACGGTAAGGCAATTGTAACTTAACTTCTTAGTATTTTAGTACAAATAATTTTAAGGCTCAAACCTCAAACGAAAGAAAGGTCAATAGACTTCTCGAATGAATGGGATTAAAGATAAATCTTTTTCGTATTTCAATTGCGGATTGAATGGGTGATTCTGTAGTATCTCACAAATTTCAGGCTTCACATAAACAGGTCGAAACCAATTTCAACTCTACGAGGATTTTGTAGCTCTTTTTACTCTTGACAACACATGAAACTTGTATCTGTAGTGACTTACAGAGAAAGTTACTCCGATCAAAAGTTATTATTCAAAATTGGTTCTCGTAACATTCTCACCAATTATACGACTTTTCAACGTAATATTTATGCTATAACAAACAAGAAACCGAGTGAAATTTTCCTACGTCGATTCCGTGGAATCTTAAATCAGCGAAAAGGCGTCGGTTTTTCTGATTCTAAAACAGCCGTAACTTGGTTATAAAGTATCTTATCGATTTTAACCGTGATGGTTATTCTGAAAGAAGGTCTTTTTAGTTTATCGATGGTTTCAAATGAGTTAACAAAAAAACTTCTCCGCGATTATTCATCATATAACTATGAGGTGCTTTTTTCACACTTGCGTAAACAATTTTTTATCGCCGCGGATCAGGACTTGCCCAGGTCTTTTCACCACTAGAATTTAAAAGAGAAAATCACTCTCTTTTAGCTTGGTTTCAATTTCTTTTGCCACTATACCGGTTTTGGTACTTTCTTTGGAGTCACTTAAAGAAATCATCGACAATTTGCCCTAAATAATGATCTAATGTTCTAAATGCTGAGAATAATGTTGAACTATAATTTGAAGCATATTCGAATACTCAAAATTGAAACCAATGTATTTCGATAATATTTATTTTCAAATTTAAGATTTGCAACGTGTATTTAATTTTAGCGAATTATTTAGTTACGAGGTAAGTGTACCCAATATGAGCCGGTACTCACTGCCAGTCACCCTTCAAGTTACATACGTACGCGCTTCTCAGAGCAGTGCCGCGGCATGAAATATTTTTGGAAGTAAAGAATAATGACGAAAGAAAATGACGGGTCGCGAATGTTTACACCAGGTTGTTAGAAGTCATTTTCTGCATTTTTTCAGTAACTCCAACTCTTTATCTAATTTCACTGAGGCGAGTGAGAATTTTTTTAATATAAGGTAACTGTACCCAATTTGGCACTGTACCCAATTTGGCACAATCGTCAGATTTCGTATTTCCGGTGCTCTCTGAGCATCAGTCGCTCTTGGGTTATGTTGGGGGAATTAAAAGAAAATTTTCGGTATCTTCCCCGCCCATTTAGCCCTTAAAACCACTCTCCTACAACACTTTGAAGTTTCACTTACTGATTTTTTCACCATTTTCTTATTTCACTTTTCACACTCAACCTCAAAAAACAGGTGTCAATAATTTTTATCTCTCAAAGTGTCATTACTCTTTTTTGTGTAAAAACATCTCAGCTTTCGATTGGTCTCATCAGTTTTCCTAAAATTATTTTTTATCCTACTCAAATTGCTGTTTTTCGCATCAAAAAAAAGTGTACCCAATGTGCCCCTCTACGCGTTTTTAAATGGGAAGATTGAGTGAAATCATTGAATATTTGTATAGACATATTACGATGATTTAGACGCGTATTTTTGAGTTGTATGTTAAAAATTTTGTATAAATATCACTGGGAACATAATTGAGAGTTTATTTCAATGCCAATTGGATCGTCCCTGTAGGCCTATATAGGCTGTAGCTAATGATTAAAAAATTGTGCCAAATTGGGTACACGTTTTGTGCATTTAGCCTTTTTGCGTTTTTTTTTAAATTGCGATTTTCGATAGGTTAAAGTAGTCAAATGATGATTATGAAGATGGTTTCTAATAGGTATTGAGCTAAGCTTTGAGATGACATTCACAGAATTTTGAAATTCGAAGTCTATCATAGTCAAATTCGCGAAAAACCCTTAGGGGGGGGCACATTGGGTACAGTTACCTTACTCAAACGAGGCCAAAAAATCGAGTGACACACCATTTGGCTCTTTGCCACTTCACCCACATCATCTATTTTTCTTCATCATACGTCCATTTTATGAATTACATTAATATAGGTCATCATTTTCTGTCGAGTGTGCCCAAAAACGCAGCCATCTCCCTGAATCATTGATTTTTGTCTAGATTTCGCGTGGAAAATGGCAGGAAGATAATTTTTTGAAAAATCTTTGAATCAGCATAGAAAAGTCCCAACTGGATGCAGCTTGGCTCATTTCAAGAGTGCATTTCATTTCCCATCAGCGGCATTGCTGAGTTCACATTTAAACCGATGCAGTGACTATATCGTACTGGGTACTTATACCTTTTGATGAAAATAGGGCTGCAGACATAACACGAGCCTGACATTTCAACTCTATATTTATCGAAATATTTTAAAATACACCAGCTGTAAAATGAATATATTCCTGATAATTGTCTTCAATCTATAAGATAAAAATGACGGCTCGAGTATGATTCTCGAGTAAATTAGAAAAGTGTGGGGGTCTGCGCAGCTAGGCACGAAATAATCTCGAAGTCACTTCCAGATGCGCAGCTCGAGTTCGCGGAAGGGAGTCGCCCTGTTAATCAAAGTTTCGCGGCGCTAATTGAGCCGCGGCTGAGGGGGAACGTCACCGGGGGAAGGAAAAAAATTTCAACGGGCCGCCGCGCGTCGCATGGCTATACATACACATATATAAAAAAAGAGAAGAGCCCGCCGGCCGGGGGGCAATTAAGCGGATGGAACTGTTACGGCACGTCGGCTCCGTGGCAATTCTTATCGCGAGGCAATAATCGCGGGCACACGCGAGCCGAGTTCGGGCCTAACGTCTTTGACTAACGCGACGGGCCGCGCGCCCACGACATAATGGACGATCGCGACCCGTTATGGAAGCCGCCTCCGCCGCCTCAGCACGTGGCTCGACTTCTCTTCGAATACTCTTGCGACGCGTATAACGCGCCCTTCCCGTACACCCACGAGACACACCCGAGCTTGGGATTCGATTGCTGCTGATCGACGACATCGACGACGTTTAGCCCGGTTGGGCGCGATCATCGATTGCCGAGAAATCGGATTTTTTTTTGCTTTTCCTTCGCGTTCTCGTTGTTTCGCTCGGCTGCGATGCGAGAGTGGAACAAAAAAAAAGTGCGGGTGCGTGCACATATGGAACGGCGAAATCCCGAGTTGGATATAAACTCGGTTCGCTAACAAAATAATTATGCAACTCTCGCACTTGTCGAAACGCTTTCACCAAATTACACGGAACGCGGCCCGTAACTTTCCGAAATCGTTCGTTTAGCTCGCGCCGACTGAAAGAGAGCCAACAAAATCGCGAATACACACGCGCGCGGGAAAAATCGCTGCCGCGCCGCGAGCAACAATTCACACGGAGCTGCAAACGCTGGATTACGGATGGAGACGCGAAGCTATGTATCAAATGCTGGACGCCTCATTGGGCAGCTAATCGCCTGCTAACCACATAGGCGCACGTGTAACGCGAGTTTATTTATAGAATAATCAATAGAGCGCGAGGCACTTACGTAACCGCGAGCAGCGTAATGTGCGTCCCAAGGAGGAAACGCGTACCGCCACCGACATTTCGCGATCCGCCCGCGGAACCGCGGCTCCGATGAGCCCATGTGTATCTCCAGCTCGGCGACCCAAATGCGATGCGGCAAAATGGAAACAAGACCCGCACGCGTGAGCTACTTATACGCGCGCGGCGAGGCTAGCGCGACCATCCGCGCGCGAATTCATAATATCAGCTCGGGCTCGTGCTTCCGGCTTTGCTATACAGAGCCACGCGTTAATCCGCGGCTCGTTATTCCACTCCGCAAATGGGTCACTCTTGCTCTCGACGAGTCGCTCGCGCGACGTCGCGTGTGTCTATACGTCGAAAATGAAAATTCGCGCGTGTGGTGTGCAGCGGGACGGAAGGTAGAGCCGCGAGACAAAAACACCCAGGCATACTCTGGACGAGTATACAACCGCAATCCGAAGCCACGATCGCGCCTGAATTACGCGCTCTCCGTTTGTTTCACGATTCTTCCCCCTTTCCTGCCCTGTACTTCCCCGGGTTTCGGGTGAAACACCCAGTTTTATTGTTACCCCCGTGCGGGCCTCGACTGTTTTATCGCCCGGGCGAGCTCGCGGGTTTAATATGCATCTAAGATCCGTCGGATTGCGGCTAATAAATGTTTGCTCTCGGCTCGACAGGCGCTTATGACGCGCCGGCTATGTGGGTTCGGCAGTGATCAACCGAGAGCCCGGGCGGGCGGGCGGTATATTTAGCCGCGCGGCGAGAAAATGAAAATCAGATATTGTCCCCTGCATGCCGCGAAACGCCGAGGAATCATCTCTCTGTACTCGGACGCCCGATCGAGATACGGATCGCGGCTCGTTTCTCACGTGGCCGCGCGCGTTTATGTATGTACCCCGAGCAACTGGTGGCGAATGGGCGTTCCGTCGAATTTTGCATGTCCGTACGTCTCGGATCTCGAAGCGAGACAGAGAGGGAGAGAGGGCCGATGACGCCTGTAAATGCAAACCCGAACACGTCAGCCGTGTTTGAACGCAAGCCCCTGATAACTACTTATCTCGCGACCTGGTTTCCGAGCCACCAGGGGCCCACCGCTCGGTAATGCCTTTTGTGCGGCTATAAGGACGACTCGCGTGATCGAGACTTGCACCGATCTATTTGGATAAGGAAAAGAAAGCGCGCTACGATTTCTCTGTCCGCGTGTCTAACTTATTCCGACAACAAGTGATAACGTACCCAGGGGCGAAGTTTATTTTATATTTCCACCGAGTATATTCGCGGTTGCCAACTCGCGTTTTAATCAAGCACCTCTGTCGTCTCGATAGTTTTTTTTCATTCTTAATCCTTGCCCGACCGTCCCGGTGAATATGGTTGATCGTTCATGTGTTTCGCGATGCGATTATCCGAAGCGACTATGGCATATACACATATCATGCAGTGAAGCGGGCTTTCCAGGCTGCGGATCAAGATATCTACAAACAAGATCAGCGAGCATTAGCCCAAATATTCGACACGTTTCTCCATTTCGAATCGCCAAGAATAAACGCGCGCGGCCGTCGTGGGACTATCGATTCTGGCGACAGCGGTATACGTTCCTTCGAACGGTCTCGAGTTTCGCCCGGCCGATACGATACGATATCACCTATTGCAGTAAGTGTATCAGCCTATATGTAACACAAGCGCTTAACGCGCGACCCCCGTGAGACGCGGAAGGGGAGAAAAAATTGCAAAATGAATCTGTGAAAAGGCGCCGAGCGTGAACGACTGGTACACACTCTCCGTCCGTTCGATGAAGCGGTAAATTTTCGCCGACCACTTGGCCACGAGGTGCACTCCCGAGTGATTACATACACACGTATAGCTGTTATCGGGAATATCGCGCGCGCGCCTAACGATCGTCATTATGCAAAGAGTCGCGGCTCGCGCGAGTATACGTCTATCTATGGGGCGTTCTTTGTCAGCTCTCCGAAGCCGGCGCGCGGACGCTAAAACCTCACGTTTTCGACGCTTGTTTTCGACTCTATATGACCCATATCTAAATAATGTTGGATATGCTATCAATGTAGTTTTTTCTCAGCTTTCCGATGGTGAATTTAGTTTTCCGAATTTTTTACATTTTCACAGAAAAAAAATATAAAACAGGCCATATCTCAAAAACCTATTTTTTTTAATTTTTTTAACTAGTCTAGATCGAAAGCTGAGGTTTTTTTACGTTTATATGGACCTTCTGGATACCTAGACTTTTTTTGTATTCGAGTAATTGAGTAGCAAACATGAGAAAATGCGCCGCGTCGGGCCGGGCCGCGCCGTGCCGCGCCGCGCCGAGCTGACTCCACGCGCTCCAGCTCAAGTCTTCTGCTTACAAGAGTGCCGAAATCGGAATATATTTAAAATCCATACAAGTCTCTATCAGTTGGATAAACTACTATCTAAATAGTAGATCATGTACTCATTTGGGTTATGGACTGAGATATGCGGACATTATTTCATTTCACATTCTTTGACCTCCGTTTTGGCTTTGATATTGAAGACTTTGCCATACTATGTTTCAACTGAACTACTTTTTCAGTTCGTTTTGATCTAGGAAAAATTTTATATTCCTCAGCAGATGAAATTTTTTTGACCATCAGTCTGTCATCGGAAGTTGGTATGAACGCATGAAATTGCAGAGTACCTTGTATACCAAACCAATTATCAAATCTTTCTTTCAATTTCAGTTTAGCTTGCTCATAATCATAAATTACCTGAAGAAAGAATACAAACCAAAGAAAATTTATTATAGTACCGATAGAGTGGGTCAACACTTCAAAAATCAGAAAAGTTTCTCTAATCTTATTAATCATAAGAAAGATTTTGGCATTCCCGCGGAATGGCATTTTTGTGCGACGGCACATGGGAAGGGAGCATGCGATGGAATTGGAGCTAATGTAAAACGAGGTGCTAAACGAGCAAGTTTACAACGCTCTGCAAATAATCATATTTTAACCGCAGAAGGTTTATTTGAATGGGCAAGAAATTACTGTAAAGAAACCATGGTATTTTATAGTAAAAAAGAAGATTATGAGCAAGCTAAACTGAAATTGAAAGAAAGATTTGATAATTGGTTTGATATACAAGGTACTCTGCAATTTCATGCGTTCATACCAACTTCCGATGACAGACTGATGGTCAAAAAAATTTCATCTGCTGAGGAATATAAAATTTTTCCTAGATCAAAACGAACTGAAAAAGTAGTTCAGTTGAAACATAGTATGGCAAAGTCTTCAATATCAAAGCCAAAACGGAGGTCAAAGAATGTGAAATGAAATAATGTCCGCATATCTCAGTCCATAACCCAAATGAGTACATGATCTACTATCTAGATAGTAGTTTATCCAACTGATAGAGACTTGTATGGATTTTAAATATATTCCGATTTCGGCACTCTTGTAAGCAGAAGACTTGAGCTGGAGCGCGTGGAGTCAGCGCGGCGCGGCGCGGCACGGCGCGGCCCGGCCCGACGCGGCGCATTTTCTCATGTTTGCTACTCAATTACTCGAATACAAAAAAAGTCTAGGTATCCAGAAGGTCCATATAAACGTAAAAAAACCTCAGCTTTCGATCTAGACTAGTTAAAAAAATTAAAAAAAATAGGTTTTTGAGATATGGCCTGTTTTATATTTTTTTTCTGTGAAAATGTAAAAAATTCGGAAAACTAAATTCACCATCGGAAAGCTGAGAAAAAACTACATTGATAGCATATCCAACATTATTTAGATATGGGTCATATAGATTCGAAAACAAGCGTCGAAAACGTGAGGTTTTAGCGTCCGCGCGCCGGCTTCGGAGAGCTGACAAAGAACGCCCCCTATGCAAATTGGGCCCACATTGAGCGTCTTCGCTCGCTTCGCTAACAACAGGTATCCTCTCGCGGCGCCGCGTCGAGCCTTAAACGGCCCTGCCGCATTTGTCAAGTGCGCGGCGGCGACGACGACGGCTGCGATCAGCTGTGAGTTAACGCGAGTAAACGCTATATAGATGTCCTATACCCGCGCTCTCGAGAGATCGCGTGCGATTCGCGATCTCGCTTCGATATGATCGATCCTCCGGATCACGGCTGCGCGGCGTTTAACGATAATGAATGCGCGCTACTCCGCGAGTTTAGGCTAAATACGCGCGATATAACCGCCCCCCTGACCGGCGAACTGTAGCGCAAAGCGATCGCCGCCCGCGGCGCGTTAGCGGGAAGAAAACTGCCTATCCGCGGCTGTATTCTCCAGAGATTCTTTCGAGAACCCACTGGCGCTCTCGCGTGGCAAATTAATGCGGTGCAAGTCGAGGGTAAGATTCCGCGAGTCACCGGAGTCGAACACTCTCCTCGTATATCGTCGTATGGTTGTAACGTTCGCTTTCATTTATCGATTATTGACATTTCCACGAAACATCCGCGCATTCCGCGTGAACCCACGTACACGTACACTCGTGCCCAGTTGTGATTGTTGTGAAAGGCCGTGTATCTACCAACGCGCCGCACGACAATGATGTTGAAACGTCCAGGTGTATGTAGTAGGATCGCCTTGAACTCGAGGTCTCCTCGATGCCAGGCTTCAATCACAATATCGGATACAATTATCGTGGAAGCTAATACTCTCATTATAAAGCTACGCCGTAGCCATGCCGAATGACACCGAACACCAGCCGGCTATTTCCATCCGTCGACGTTCACTGCGCGCGATTCGTCCGGGTAGCACTGTTAATATACCTATACAATCGTCGGAGGGCTTGAAAAATTCATAGCACTTTGGAATTTCCCCGATAATCCGTCACGAATGCGTATATAAACGAGTGAAAATTGAGAGCCGGAGAAACGGGCGCACAATCGACGGAGGAGATGCGCGCGCTCCACGCGATTCGTGTCTGGCAGTTTGAAAGTATATACACGAGCTGCAACGGTGGGGCAAGATTATACGGTTATCGTTCGTGACAAGATCCTCTCCGAGGTTTGGCAGGGGGAAAGAAAGATTCGACACCGCCGGCTCCAGCGTAGTTTAGTGTGACTCCCGTAAATCGATCGGGCACGAAAGAAATGTTAAGTAGCAAGATGATAACACGCGAAGCTCGCGCCGCGACTCGAGTGCTGGAATTCAAATTGAATCGCCGTGCATGTTTGTGTGTATATATACATCGACGTACACAGCCGACAGGCCGCACGCCTCGACTAAACTTGGGCAAACAATTTATGGGACAATAAATGTGATATACATACCGACAGGTCTCGGTTTGATTTAAATAGCCGTTATATACAGGCTGCGATTTCCAGCCAACGGGCGGTTTTTCGGGTATTTCTCAGCGCCGAACAGCTTTTGCCACTGCGCGCATATACGTCGAGCGGATTCGTCGCGCGGGTTAACATCGAGAACGTAAAAACCCCCGGCGAATCGACAAACGAGAGATCGGACGTATCCGTCGGCGACGATCGGCAACACGGCCGCACTGTTCTTTTCTTTCTCCTCGGAGCGTATAGGGGCTATTTGGACACGGCGAGAGGCCGCGCCACGCAAACGACGGGGGCACGGCGCGGGAACGTGAAAAATGCACTTACGACAATTTGATGTGTACTTTTTTGAGAGCCGGCTGCTTGCCGCGCGGCTGCGGCGGCGGCGGCTCGAGCGGCCTTAATTCCATGTCGGCCGCGTGTGGTGCAACGTGAAGAATCGAGAATAGCGCCGGAGCGTTTCTTTAAAAGGAAGCCAGCAGCAGGAGAAGAAGAAGAAGCAGAGAAGGAGGAGGAGGAGGAGGAGCCCTTCGACCAAGCTGCAGCCGACTCATCGATGCGCGCAGCGTTCGCCAGAGAAAGAGAGACAGAGCGCGCACGTGTATATAGATAGCCGAGCACGAAGCTCCTCGCTTGGCGCGCTCGCGGGAACAAGTGCGCGCACCGCGCGCCGTGTATCGCGGCTTTCGCACGCGGGGGCTCGCAGCCGCAGCAGCAGCGCGCGCACACCACATCGACCGCCCGTAAACTTGACTCGGTTGCGGGCGTGCGTTCGCCGATTAATCTAGCCGTTCGTCAACTCGACTCTGTCGTCCGTCGCCTTTCCAAACACTCTCGAGCCCTCGCGACGCCTGCCGAGATCTACAGGTTGCCCGGCGATGGCTCGATGTGTGTTTAGGAAGCCGAGACACCCATATCTCTCTCTTACTCGCTGAGCTACAGGTGCTGTCGTAACGCACTCATCTTTCAATGCCGGCTTTTCCGGCGAGAAAATCATTTTTCTCCACTTGCGAAGGCTGGGTACCACGACTCCGCGATTCAATTATGTAACCGAATCCGTTTACGACCTCACCTTCGGGCCGGATATAGATATTGGGCATTGAAAGACTATACCTAGGCGCGCAAAGAGAGCATCGCCAGTAGGTATATAGGCAATTCATATAGGCATATAGGCATATATTCATTCGACTTTATAACCTCCAAAGTCAAGGTGAAAGCGGTGGGAATGAAAACGCGGGGTCGGCGCGGATAACTCCCCGGAGGACTAGACTCTATCTATGTATATAGGCGAACCTCAGTGTCGGCCAGAGATTCGAACTGATCCGGGAGGAGTGATACGGACTTTCTTGTTATAGCAGTTTGTGGAGAGCTCGACTTTAGGAATGCAGTCCCGCATACTGGGATCTATTGGTTTCAAATCAATTTTTCATCGGGTGATTCGTTGTTGCCTCGATGAAATATTCACGACTAAAGGAGGCACGTTCCACTCGAAATCCTGCAAGAATGACACGATACTGCAGTGCAGCGAGAACTACTTGGCGCGACAATTCTTTCCCTAGCGAATAGCACTACGTGAATGTTCAAGGCTAGGAAATATTTATGCGCGAAAGCTAACATCAAAAATTGATGGAAGCGAATTTTTCAAAACGGATAAATAAAAAAAATCTTTCACTACAAAGTGTAGACATTCAATTTGAAACGCATAAACGATATATCCATGCGAAAAGTCATGGCGATTGCTTTACAATTCGGGCCTACCAATTGTACAGTTAATTGTGAAACAAAGCAAGCACAGATTACACAGCATTCGGTAAAGATAGTTTATGTGAAATTCGTTGGAACATAGTTGAACTACTTTGACCTGGGACGAATAAATCAGAACTGGTTTCGCTACCTATATACATATACGTGGAATGAATCAATTGTTTGTGGTGATTGTAATCATCCCACTGCAATTTATCTAACCGGTCGAGTTGATGGGCAGTCGCCAATTCATCGCCGCCGAGGGAGAAACAATCGGAAGGAAGTTTCGTTTACACGCGGTTGACGCGAACCGCGTGGAAAAGAAGCCACGGCGATTGTACGAATTATAAAAGAATGGCCGACTGAAAGGGCGACGATGAGAAGGGAGAAAGAAAAGCTCGAGCTGGGGGGAGGGTAAGGTCGGCTGGTAATTATTTCGTTCGAGACACAATCAATCGTAAAACGCGTGCTCCAGTGACACAGTTTATATTAAGCATCGAACTATTCGCGCGTGTATATATATCTGAAAGCTGTAACGTAACTCTTCCGCCCGTCGCGAGAATGAGCCGCCAGCCGAATAAAATCGGCCGCAACAGTTCGTCGGCCTCTCCGCGCAACGAGACACGTGCGACTATCGCGGAGTGGCTCTCGTTTAGTTTTTACCATTTAATGATACATTTGATTTTTCACAGTTATATTAGAACCTGCGACGCGAGGCTGATTTTCTTCGCGGCTCGTACGCATGTCCCGACGACGGATGGCTCACTTGGATGCGTCACGCTTCTTTTGCGCTGTCTCGGTTCACTGCTCGAACGACGAAAAGAAATCCTTTCGATGAATTTGAAAGTGTTACCTCTAACAGTACAGATCTTTCACTTGTAGACTTCAATTGGTTTTCTACTACTTATACGACTGGACTCTTTCCTAAAACATCGGGATATAACCTTCCGAGGTTTGGTCCAGGGAAAAATTGTAATGCAATACCCTGCAGCGCGTTAAATGATCTTGAAAATATTGCAAATTACAGCTCAAACAGATCGATAATGAGTTAAGTAACTAGCAAAATTATGCATGAGCGTATAACCAGTTAACCTTATCTTTCGACTATTTGTTTTACAAGTTAAGCCTCAATAAAGTGGATAAGGCTTGTTGACTCAGTAATGTAGGAGTATAGTGAAATAACAGTGTATTTAGTGCGCGCATAGTCTGTCAAGTTCGATTTACATACACGCATATATGTATATGAGCCATTCCACGAAACCTTAGGATTCCATGTTTCTGTTGTGTTTGATGGCTATTCGATGATTTTTATGAAGTTTGCGAAATAGGACTGTATACTAAAAATCATTAAATATAAGATCATATGTTCATAATTATTATAAAAAATCATTTACTGCCCGTAAAATATCATAATATCCAGCATTTTCATTGATTTTCGTTGCTACCAACCCAATTTTTTTGAGTTATTAGGGATCTGTATGCAAGCATTTTCCAAAAAAATACTCGAAAAAAATTTTTTTGTAAAGTGTGATGATCGGAGAATATAGTAGAAGCTGTTTCAAAAGTGTGCCCTAATCGAAACTGACTTAATAAATCAATATATACCTGCAACTACTTTTCAAGAAAAATGAAAATGTTTCGCTTTTGCCTCTGTAGAAAAAAGCTTTTTTCGATCACATGAAGTTAACATACTGTATATCGTACATTTTTTGATGGCGAACCATATGCCTTTGTTTAAATGAGTGTGCCGCAATTGATAAAAAAGTTATACTGATGTAAAGTTAGGTAGTCGCATGGGCCCCTCATTGGGAAAATTCACATTTTTTAGCGGCACATTGCTAGTACGTTCGGCACATTCTTCAAACCGATGGCTCTTTTCTCTCCATCCCTTTTAAGATATATGTCCCGATGGTTGAGACAGAATTCGCATTCTGCAGCGAGAGAAAGGCTTAAGAAAATTTTTAAGAAATGCGAAATTATTCTATGCATGGTACGAAAGATTTTGAAGTAATAAACAACTTAAAAATTGATGATTTGAAAAATATTCGGTATAATGGGTCGAAAGAGGAGGTCAAGACCTACAATTTGAACTGGCTGTGCGTTGGAAAAATTGATATTGTGGGGGCGTATTGACCATAAAAACAATTATTTGACGTTTGATTTCAGAAAAACGTTGAAAAAATAATATAAATGGGTTATCTATTAAAAATTTGATCCTGCAGATTTATAGAGGAGATTGAGCATTTTCATAATCTGAGGTGAAAAGTCCAAAAAAATAGACGCGGGGGCGTAATCTATGGCATAAAAAATTATGCATAGTCGTCATACGAAAGATTTTAAAGTAATAAACAACTTGGAAAATGATGATTTGAAGAATATTCGGTATGATGGGTCGAAAGAGGAGGTCAAGAGCTACAATTTGAACTGGCTAAATTTTTTTCTCCATACAAATAGTTTTTTTTTTCACTTTTCCTTAAAACATTGTTGGATAAAATTAGGGGCCCTATATTTTTTATACTGTCATGGTTATTTGGAATGTTATAGAACAAGTTTCAGTGGTGTGCCTTCAAAATTAATTCTTTGATTTTTCTTCATCCAAAATCCTAAAGTTCCGTGGAATTGCTCATATACAGTCTTGTAGCAGCACCCTATGCTTTTTATGTCCCTTGTCGGCGATCGGAGGGGAAGCGTAGGCGCAGGCGTTCACGATTGAAAATTAGAAACTATAGAGAATTATGCGGGCGCGATGGCGAAACCGGAAGTACTTCACTCGCAACGTTCAACTCTCCTAATCGATAGCCCGTGAATAGTCGTTCGGATCCATGTGTCGCACGTGAATTTATATTGTAGCTGTATCGCCAAGACTGGTTTTTTTTTTCTACGCGCCACACGATTTGTAATGTCGATACGTGTCGAATCGATGGTACTAAATTGGATGAACAATGATTTTATGATTCTTGGGAAAGTTTTAATGAAATTTTCCAACGATATCGAGGAAAATTATTGGAAAAATAAAAATGTCGAAAGAAAGTATAACGCTCGAAATTGTCGAAGTATCACGAAAAAATAACAATTGAATATGAATGAAATGCCTGTACAGTGTATTGGTTCAAGCGTGTTACCTCGTATCAAAACTTGTGTAACGGAGATTGTCCTTTTTTATTTTCTCGGACAAAAGTTCAATTAATAAACAATTGGACATTGATCGAATTATATGTATCTGAGTTACCTCGCAAGACAATATTATGCTTTCTTGAGTGAAAAATCATTGTAAGAAAGTGGACGAATTATTGACTGGATTGCAGTGAATTTTTTATGTAACTATAAAAAACCCACTTCATAAAGTAAATTTCCACTAAAGTGAGAATTCACACTTTCATTACATGAAAAATGTCACTTCAGCTCTATTCAACAATTCATCCACCTTCATACAGTGATTTTCAACTTGAAGCTTTTGAGAGATTACTCGGAGGTGTATAGAACCGACCAAACAACAGTACACAAGCGTTTCACTTGGATGAAAACTCGTTTGTTGATGTTCCTTTCATCTTCAATTAGCCGGCTCGAGATCCGTCAAACGCTAACGAACGAATCAACAATGGTATACGATATCAAAGCAGTGAAAAGCGTGAAGGGACGGCGCGACAACAAGCCAAGTGGCGACGGCTTTTCGAACTTTGAGCAAGGCATAGAGTAACCAGAGGGTCTGCAGAAAAATCTCGGCTCGTGTACCGATCTCGCTACCCAAGTGCATACAGCTTCGGGCCGATGTCAGAGCGGCAGCTGTTTGATCCCGCATAGACACACATATACACGTGGATGCGAGGAGCAGGAAGTCGCGCGCGCTGCTCCGCTGATCGTTCGATGCACTCTCTGCCCGAGGAGGCGCACAATACGACAATGACACATACGCGTGTATGATGCACGAGTATCGGCAGCGCCCACCGTCGCTCGCGAGCTCGTGCAGTTGCGCGAACTCGTGAGCACGTGGGCGCCCCCGCGCGCGCGCTTCGCTCGCCAACTTTATCGCCCCGTGTGTGCTCGTGCATCGCCGATACTTCGTTCTCGCGTTTATCCTGGGCTTTCATAATCGCGCGCTGTATTGGCAGTGCGAATTAACGAGGGCCGTGTTAACGTCGCTAAACTTCGTGCACACCGTTGCCGCGCGACGATTCGTCTCCGAGTCAACTGCATCGGGAAAACGCCAACACCGAGTCTAACTAGAAACGTCTCGAGATATTCGCGCGACAAATCCCAATCTCCGTCCAATTAGCGTCGCGAATTCGCCGACGCGACGGCGGAGTTTCGTCCTTGTCGAAAGAGGAAAAAAAATACTGAGCGAGGATTTCCATATTTATGAGCAGAAAGTCTTCTTCTTACGGTTATTTTTTTTTCCTACGTCGCGCTCTAAAAATGGTGGAAACAGCTCGCGCCCCCCTTTGCATTGCTCTCGGTTCAGTCAGTTTATATATACAAAGAGATTATTTCAAGCGCCAGTGAGTTTCGAGCTCCAGAATCCGACCAGCCTCGAGCTCGCTGCCAGCGATCATCTTATACACTCCCCCCCGGCTCGCGCTTGGCTCTCTCTCTTTCTCTCTCTCCCGAGTGTGTGCGAGGTTTCGTGCCTGCAGGATACGTTTCGTTCGCACCTCTTAGCCAATGAGGGGGGGGGGGTAAAATCGTCCGCATCGACTTACAGGAGCGAAGAAAACTCGGCGCCGTACGGGTACTTCGCTTACCCATTTAAAAGTCGTTCAAAAGCCGCGCGACACTTTAACAACTACCAGTTTTTTTCGTCGATACGGTAGAAACGAACGAGCAGGACAATAATTGATTGTCCTGCTCGTGAACTTGGCGAAAAAGTGCCGGTGCGGCGGCGGGGGGGGGGATTTCTTCGAAATCGATCGGAAGAAAATGCGCACTGCGTTGTCGACCGGTTGGAGTATATGGGAAGGAGAATAGTATGAATAGAGAGATGTATAGGTAAGAAACGTCGATCGAATGCCCGTGAACAAGCAGGCACGTGTCCACGGATCACCTATATGTATATACGGCGTTCCGAGTGTCGCATCAATGTATCTACTCGAGGGCAGTTCCACTCGAGGGGGAATACTATAACATTTCATATTGGAATGTTATAGTACGCAGAGAGAAAGAGAGACGTCGTTGACGAATGCGGCATGCAACAGCAGCAGCAGCAGCAGCATCTCGCTCAGGAGCCGCGTGGAGTTATTGACAGCGGCGGCGCGCGCGCGCGTGGAACGTCCGCAGTTTGGCGCGGGTAAGTTTACTATATATTCTATGTATTGTTCTGCTGCTGCAGAGATGCGCGATGTATAAACACAGGTCGTGTCGCGCGCGCAGATCTACCGCATCGGAGAGCGAGAGGTTGGCGCGCGCGGAACAGCGGCTACTTATATGTATATATATACGGGGATGAGAGAGAGAGAGAGAGAGAGAAAGTGAGCACGTACATGTATACATGTGTGTGTGTGTGGCAGAGCAGCGGCCGGGTTGCAGGCTCGCGGCGAGGATTTAAAGGGCCGCAGCTCGTGTCGCAGGGGCAGACGACGTGCTGCTGGTGGGGGCCGAGGTTAGGTGTCGCGCGGCGCGCACTCACCTGAAGCTCGGGCTGGGGCTACATCAGCAGGGGCCAGGGGGCCGGCGTCATCCCGCCTCTCCCTCTCTGTCTCGAGGCTCGCCTGCTCTCCGCACTGCAGCTGCAAGCCGCTCCAACTGCACTCGCTGCTCTGGCCCGTTGTGGCCGCCGCTGCTGCTGCTGCTGTGATGTATCTCTCTCGGGCTCTCTCCGTCCTGCGGCACACAGAGTCGCCGCGACTATCCGGCAGCCGTGAGCCGCCGCCGCCGCCGCCGCTGACTCGCTTGCTCGCGCCGCCTATCTGCCGGGCTGCCAACTATCGCCCGACCCCCTCCTCCTCCCCTCGATCGTCCCTCTCACTCTCGCTCGCTCCGCGGGATCGAATCGACGACGCAGGATCGCTATATATATAGCACACACGCACGTGCCGCCAGCTGTTCTGCCGGGGGCACCGGACGGGGGGTGCACCCCCACGAGTGTGTGTATCGCGCTGCTGCCCCGTTCGCGGCCGATCGATCCGCGCGTATTAGGTGCGATACACTATATTACCCAAACGTATATGCGGGCGTTGTTTCGCACGCGGCTCTTCCAAAAACACCCCGTCTGTGTGTGTACGCAACGTTTTTGCGATCAAATGCGCGCGCTGCTGCAGCTGTTGGGTCCTGGCGCGCGGCCCGCTCGCTTCGCGTATGTATAGGGGGTGAAATGCTCTGCTCACTTGGCAGTGTTGTGTACGCTTGACGAACAACATTCGTATTGATATGTCGTGTCGCGATGATAAGTATATACATGCGTATATTTGCGTCTGATTCAGCGACCAACTTCTCCAAAGTGATTTCTGAGGCGACGATGTACGATAACACATTTGGTTGTCTATATCTGAACGGGGGATATCGTGATGAATATTAGTCTTTTTCTATTATTCCCAATCTGTACAGATACGCGTTTGAAAATATTGGTTTAATTTTGAAGTTTCGTACGTGGACCACAGATTCATATGCATACGTGACATTTCTATACGCTCATTCTAAACGCGCAGCGCGTCGATACGAAGATCCGCCGTGATTTGCTCCGAATTAATACAATTCGATTTGGATTAAATAGTTGGCTCGACGGTCATATTATATTACCCCTATAAGCATTGGATTTACTCTCGCATTACGCAGAGCATACACTTCCGAAAAGTTTTACGTGTACCGCACCACACGAAACAAAGTTTCTGTGGGATCTTTATCGAGGATAACTTTTCTCGTCCACGAAATGCATTTACAACTTTCTCTTATTCTACAATTCACAAAGTTGGCTTATGAAATGATATGTTTGAGTATTCGACGCGCATTATGTGCATTGTCTTGTTTGATAAAGGATAACTATAGGAAACGAAGATAGATGTGACATTTTCAATGTGACTACTGAATTATACATTTTCAATTTTACCAAGGACGATAATTTGGCAAATTTCACGTTTATACAGCCACTATAGTACATTATTCAATATCGATGAAAGGACGTGTGTTTTTTTAATAACTTACGGAGTTAATAACTTAGAAATATTAGATAGTCAACTTAAACACGTGAAAAAATTTGTGACCATAACTTTTAAAAAATATACAATTAGCGTATTCATATGAAAAAATGATCGTATTAATATTTCTAAACGAATTGACCCATTCATTTATTGACTATTACATGTTGATTTAGATCACTTATAGTGTACCTACGAAGCTAATCTACGTGCAAATGAATTGGTTTGCTAACAATCTCATTGTTTTGATGATTATATCGTCCGAGATTGTACTCGAATTGTGTGCAATAAACTACAATATGAATATAAGACAAGTTCAAGTTCAGTCGTTAACTAGCCTGTTTTGAAACGAGAGCACAATTACAGGGAATTAAAAAAAAATGAGCAATTACATCGACGCTCCTTACGAGGGGTATCATACACAACACAATCAGGCGCTTCCTATAGCACTATTCGACTATTTCTCCCAAAGTGGCTAGCACTACTCGTCGCGCGCCTCCCTCGTTTTCGCTTCGTTCCAGAGAGCTATACTCTTCGTAGCAAAAATTTTAAATAGTGCTAGTATACATACGCTTCGTATACAGTCGCAACGACAAACTGAGTGATTTCCCCCCAGAGAATGTACATTCGATCGATTTTACACTTGGATAATTTTTTGCCCCGACCATTCCAACTTGCTCTTCCGGATGATAATATGCATGCGATAATGCGATATTCCGCTGCGAGCCTTCAAACTTCCGAACGGATGTGTATATATATAGTATTTGGCAAAACAAAAGCGAGAGTATGGAGCTTATGATAAAATGAAAGTTGCAGAAGCACGTGCACATAGCCGCAGAGGCTAAGTGTCGGCGGTGTGCACGCGAAGCGAAACAACCCCTATACTACTACTACTACTACTACTACTACTACTACTACTACTACTACTACTGGCAACTCGCTCCCCGGTAATAGCCAGCGCGCGCAGCGCGTGTTAGGTCAATACGCCGGCTCGTTCTCTCTCTCTCTTTCTCGCGCGCATATTAATTAGCGCGAGTTCCGCATATATATAAATATACTTTTTACAGTGCCACCGGCCCGCGACACGTGGACTTTATATATATACCAAATGCATTGGACACACGCGCCCAATCCGTGCCCTTCGCAGATTGCTAGCCCTACAATCTCTGCCTCGTCTCCGACAGATGTACAGCACGAGCTTCCGAGACAATTGTTTTCTGAACTCCTTGAAATGAGAAAACACTGTGTGCAAGTGAAAAAACACTCGGAGGGCCGATTCGCTTTGATCCAGTGAATTTTTCACTGTATTACCATATTATTCGCTTTCATTCCAGTGCTTTTGGCAATTTCTCTAATTGCCGAAAGTGACACCGGAAAGTCACTTCGAGCACAGTTAGAAATTCAATTTCATACAGTGGTTTTCCATTTGAAGAAATTTAGAGTGAGGGCGTATCCGCAATTTTTTATGAAAATTGTCGATTTTGTGGTTATTAGAGATATTATTCAGACGCAGTCTCTCGTCTCGCCATTCAAGTTTCGACATTGCAAAGAACTAAATTTGCGAGCTTAAGAAAATTGTCATAAGGTTCGTTCGCGAGACTCATATGCGAATATTTTTCTCTGGAAGTATAGTTGGTTACGTGTAACCAAGTGCAACGAGTCGACGAGGTTGATAATTTCGCGAGTGCCAAATTACCCACCTGCAGCGCACACGTCTCATGCTTACCATATATTTTCCGAAACAACGTACTTATATGGAAGCCAATACATATCCCGCGGACGCTTGTCCACGTAAAATCGAACTACAGATATACGCTCGAGGTACCAATATGGTTTATTGTGCAAGTATATTGGGGTGAAAGTTTTTACGTACCGAGGGCAAGATGACTTCGCGAGAGTCGAAGTTGAGGGCGCCCCGGGACAAAGACCGGTGCAAAGTCATCAGCCAAGTTACGGGAATAGACATCCGGGTCCTGCGTTTCACCGTATCTCATTTAACGAGTGCATAAATCGACTGTTTTGCCACGTGTAGGGTAGATAGAGATGGTGACGTATTTTCAGTCGTTCGCGTTTAGAGTGGAAATAAATATGAGGTGCCATATGTTCAAGAATTGTAGACAAAAATCTCTGACATCCAAATTTGAAATACACTGGAATGAAGAACTTTCTATCCAAAAACGTATTCAAGTGTGACAATTTTTGGCAACGAATTGAAAGATAATAGATTGTTCTTCAAAGCGTACACACGTCCAATGATGATCGTAATCTTTGAACGATTGGGTTATCCGCGCACTTCTTATTGTCTTGTTAAGGTTTTTTAATTTCACCAAATATTAATGCCCCACGATTGGCCCTCCGAATGAAAAGTTTTACAACAAGTCAAACATGCAGTTGACAAAATCTAACAATTCTAATCTAACAATTCGTTTTTTAGACGAAATTGGAATGATCAACGAGAGATACTCGTTTCATCCGGAAATTTCTATTGATTTGGTGCCTATCAGATTTTCTCTCGTGGGTAGTGGAAAAACTGAATTCGTTTCATTCAATCGGATTTCCACTTGTAACCTGTCAATTTCCTATTGCATCAATAATTTCACTTCGGAAAGAAAGAAAGGATATTATTTGAATGAAAATCAACGTGAGGTCACTTTCACAAATATCATTTGTTTAACAAATTATACGTTGAATACTAAAGTTAGCCATTGATTTTAATTTGATAAATTAATATACGAAACTTATGTAATATGTAAAAAGCCATTTTATGCAATAGCTTATCATGTACATGATGTAAAGTTTCAAATACAAGCTAGTCCGTATCGTTAATTTCATAACGGGAATGAGTGATGATTGTGAAATACAAACATTTTTAATAATTAATTTATCGTGACTGGGTTATTTGGATCATTTTGACGTAATTGAAATTCCACTAGGAGCATGCGGAATTCGCATCGGTGGAAATGGATGTTCTTCTGGCAGCGATCTTATCGATATGATTGAAGTGATCTCCATCTCATTGCGGCTTGTGGAAATCTACTAATTGCAATTGGATTCGCTTCTATTGGATCGTTCCGATCACTTCAAGCATCAAAGTTCTTTAGTGTAGAAAATAACCTTCATGTTTATATGAAAAAGTATGCATCCTTTAATTCTTCAAAGGAAAATGAGTGATCAATCAGTTTTTTTCTTTAATTTTTTCAGGGAGCAAAATCTTTTTAAACTCATACATTCACAAAAATTTCCTCTTCTTACCAAAGGGTCTTTTTTCTCGAATCAACAATATATCATGCTTAAAAGTAGCGGAATCCTGTATGAGACCTAATTTCTCTGGGACCAAGAGGATACTTTTGTAATTGTACGTCAAATTCTCGTACCAGTTCGATTCTCCTTTAATATTTATTTGATTTTTCGGATGAAAAGGTCACTGTACTATTTTTTCAATTTCCAGAGAATTGAAAACTGTTTGAACAGTTCTTGAGTATCCTGCTACTTCGTTTTGGTTTCATCTGCAGTATTTACGTCTTCATCGTAACGGTGATACGTATACTATACTTGTATATAAGTTATGTATAGAACTTAATATTCTTTTACGTTGAATATTCACCCTAAGAAATCCGTCGGGTTGAAGAATAATAGTCTAGTACTTGTAATGACTAGATGATAGTTAAACCAGTGGATAATTTTTTCCTCAGTTGAGTAGGATAATTAGTATAATGACTTCCAGCATATGTTTATTCGAATTAATCGAAGATATTTTGTAAGTATAATAACTGTAACGACCTATCAATTGCGGTGAAGATGTTTCCAGTGCATCGCTGAATTATATTATACATTCAAGATTTAAGATTTCCAACCAAAGAGAGAAAAAATACGGCTCATCATATACATTTTGAGAAAGTCAATGAGATTGAGAATGTCAACACAAAATATACATCATGAATATCTCAAGCAACGATTTTTTAATACCACAAAACAAAGATAAATCAAGTTTTTTCATCAAGGGCCAAAAAAATTGTTACGAAATTCCCCTGCATATCCGCTCAAGAAGTGAAGGGTTTAATTTTGCTGCAGATAGACATTTTTACATTAGGTAAGTTCGTAATATTGATATACCGATCTTATAATGAAAACGGCACGTGGACAATGAGGTGCAATAAAAGTCTGGCATCTCGTCTATCCCCGTCAAGTCTAATCCCTCAAATCCCTGTCCCCAGACCCGTCACTATACTAATGGTAAACCTGTGTTTGGCCCGCCACCACCGCATGTCGGTCGCATCCGAAAGGGGACAGACAGCCCATTTTGTCGACGCCCAATTAACGAGTGGTTAGTCAATTTGCTTGCACATTTTGTTTGGGACGAATTACGTCTAGCTATTGTTCTACAGGCAGACATATCGTGTCTACATACTATATGTATATAGATCCATCGCTGAGATTTCCAAATTTTCAAATTAAATCGCCGATTGTTCGACGGATAACGTTTTTACCCTATTGTTTATTACTGTTACAAACATACTGATTGTATCAATTGATGCATGAGTCAATAATTTCCCGTCACTGATTGTTTTAAATCTGTTACTATATCAGACATTATCAAATAGCGGTTTCTTGCTAAATAGTGCTAAATAGTGTTTCTTATGCCAACGTGCGGAATAAAAATGTCTACTTAATTGAATCAGTCTCTACTTTTTTTAATAGTGGATTTTTTTAAGCCAATGTGCGTAATGAAAACTCCTCAGTTACGTCTTTTGCTTTTGGGTATGTTTTCATGAGAAAGCAAACGAGTTGAATTATTTTTCAAAAATAAATAAAACTTCGCGGCGAAGATAACGGATTTCACGGGGGTTTTCCTGAGCTCATAATGAAAACTTGTACATACTTGATTTTTCCCTGACAAGTCGCAGGGACGCTGAAGTATTTTTTCTTGTAAAATCGTACATTTTCCGCGAAATGACAATTTTTCACCTTGAAATAATTTTTTTTTTTTCGTATAATTGAACTAATTCTATATAAAAAGAAGCAATATGAATAGAAACTGAAATATGCTTTCTGATCCTTTGCCCCGAAATTTTAAATCTGATTCTCTTCGTAAAAGGTGCCGATTTCAGGATTCATTTGTTTTCTATAAAAGTAGGAAGAGGCTTTTTTTGTTCAGAGAAACATTTTATTTTCAAATCGTTATAGTCTAGGACGAATAACAAATTTTATAAGGAAAAGCGAGTTTTTAGTAAAAAAGTAATAAAAATACATCTATGTACAGAATATTCACATATGAAATAGATAATCATATGGATATATCTTTTTCCAAAAATTTACAGTCAATACTGTACATTATGCTCAAATCTCTTACATTTGCTTGAATCGCATTTTTTACAAAATTAGAGTTCTCACTGTGAACTGACAATAGAACCAAATTATATTAGTGCAAATGTATAAGTTAAGATGTGTACAATTTTACAAGCAGTGCTAAGTGATATTCTTTCTTCATTCAGGACCAATGCAAGAAATGCTATCTTGGCTTCTTGACATACCTGTCATCTGTTTCGTTAAATTTCAAATTCATGTCAGTTGGAGAATGTGTCTGGAATGAATATTTCAATTTTATATAATCATATGCATAAAATAAAATATGTACAGTGAGAATTGATAAATTATGATGTCTATGAATAATGAATAATACAAGTTTGATAACTTATAAAAGAATTCAACAATAATATGTTTGTATTATTGGGATAATAAAAATTAAACCTACCCTTTTCCTTGCAGGTTTGCCATCAGGCTTATCATCAAAACTATCCATGCTATCGCAGTCATCAATGGTCTAAAATGATATATTACTACAGTGCTTTGATAATATTCAATTTAATTATACGAAGAGTAAATTCTTACCCATAAATCTTTATATTCTGGTGATATACTTTCCAGAAAGGATAAACGATCCTCTATTATTTTCAATCTCTCATATACATCACGGGGCACTGGTTTGTTTACTCCTAATATTTTTTCAGTACTTGATAATCTTTCTTCAAGAGCTGGCGGATAGGTGCTTGATTCAGTCTTGGAATCTACTGGAACCTGTGACTTTGTATTCTGATGACTCCACTGATTGAATACCCTATGGACTATATTTTTCAATGAATAGTTTGTGAAAATATATTCAATTGAATTCAACATGATTATGATATTTACCTTTGACATGACTTTTGGAATCTTTATGTCTTATTAAGATGGCATTAACCCGAGCGCATGTCCCATCATCATCATCATCATGAATTGTACCACTGCATTAAAACGTTCTAGTTAATCAGAGTTAGAGATCCAGTCATTTAACATTCTTTTGATTTGATGAAACCAACCTGTATGAACAAAATTCTTGTGCATTAACCATGTTTACTTGTTCTCTTTTACGTGCAATAAAACACTCTATTCTTCGGTTAAGTTCTTCAGCATCAGCTTTGATTTGAATTTGATCTGGATCAATTGTGAAATCTTCATTGTTACTATCACATTCATTCACAGAATCACACTTGACCTCTACAGTTTCATGAATGTTATTAAGGTCGATTGGTGCATCTTCCACGATGAGGCCATTATCAAGTACATCTTTGTTTTGTTTTTTTATGTGAATAATGTCACTGCCTTCTTTTTTCACATCATCTATACAGATAAGAGAATGAGGAAAGGTTTTAAAATCGATTAGAATCATATAGAAATGAAATTTTTATTCAATTCGAAAATTATAAGAACAAAAGTTAAAGAATATTGCACAATAATAAAATGAGAAACTTGAAAGTCATGGCTACTAGTGCATTTTCGAATTTTACATTTTGAGGTCTAATATTTTCAATACATATTTTTGAACTTTCAGGGTGAGCTTTCTTCTTTTAGAAAAAAATATTCTGACGACTTTGTTTCACCAATTTCTTTTCAAATTTCACAGAAGTTAATTCTACTCTTTGACCTTTAAGCCTCTCATATGGTACCCTGTTGCTCCATAAATATATTGAATGTAAATGAGTAGAATCTATACTCTTGACAGATTCTTAGATCAATGAAAATGTGGTAATTATAACAAATTACTCTGCAATGAGAATAATCACTCATACAACTCAACAATTTTTCTATTATTACTTGATAAAAATAGTGAAACCCATGCAACAAATGATAGTAATTCATGAATCTACTCTGACTTCCAATTTCCACAATATGAAATGAATTAGAGGCATACGAAATGAAAAAATTGCTTTCACATTGCCTTTGAATTATTTTTGAAAAGCCTTAAAATTGTGAACTAGTAACGACAAAAAAAGGTGTTAAAACTGTCATGCATACAGCATTTATTTTATAAATATATTATGCAATGCATGTTAAGTACAACCAAAAACTACTGACATTTGAGCAGTATCATTTGAATACAAAAGATGAAAATTGTAAGTTCTTTTTTGCTCAACATGATTTTCAATATAAATAAGTAGAAAACTTATTTACTTGTTGCCCAAGAGCACTCCTTGTTTTCTTTCCATTGTGGTTCATCATTTTCATATATTTCCTTTTTCCAAATGGGAACTGAAGTTTTTACAGCATCAATAGCATACTGCACAGCTTGTAATGACTCTTGTCTATGAGGAGAGGAAATAGCAATTACAATACTCGCTTCTGTAACAGGAACTTGTCCGAGTCGATGGTATATTGCTATTTTCTCAACATTCCACTGTAATCGTATCCTCTCACAAATGGCTTGCATTTCTTTGATGGCCATTGGTTCGTAAGCTTCGTATTCCAACTTCAGAACCTGAATTTGTGATTGACAAATGAATATTCCATGCAACGTGATGAGCAGACTGACTTTATCGACAGATAGAACTTGACAATCGGATAGAATTGATTAATCAAAGCAAGTGTGTCAGCTGATTGATATTGACACGATAGGAAATTAACTTGCAGATGGCTTTTGATTGTTTTGATTCATTGAATGGAACGTGATTGTGTGATAATAGTTGTGGAAGTGTAACGATTGCAACAAGTAGATACCTTTTTCTGTTCGAAGCAGTCTCTGGTGGTGCCGATGAACGTGGACACAGCTCCGCAATGGGGTGAGACGACAGTGTCAACGACATCGTTGATGTTCAGCTTGTCCAGCTGGAGGTGAACAAAGTCGTTGAGGGGAGACATGTTAGCCTGAGACAGAGAAAGAGAAAAGAGTGAGCGAGGGCCTGTGGGAGTACAGTGGATGTGGACAGTGGGCAGCGGGGGGCAGACCTCCGCTGATGGGGGGAATGAGGGCGATCTCGTCGTCGTGGCCGAGGCAGAGGGGCAGCTCCGGGGGGACGAAGCACTCGTTGACGGCGAGGATGAGTGCGTGCTCGATCGAGTGCAGGTTGAACGTGTGCACCAGCCGCCGCTTCAGCTGGCTCGAGTCGGTGTTGGCGGGCAGAGTCAGCTCGGTTTGCCGGCGACCCGCCAGCTCACGGGCCTTCGCGAAGAACAACACCTTCACCTTGGCGCACTGCTCCCTGGCCTCCTCGCCGCTCATCGCCAGCTACTGATTCACTGAGACTCCGCATCGTTGCACTTCGTTACACCACCGCCGCTTATCTTTCCCTCCACTCGGCTCGTCTTATATAACGTTAACTCTCCGGCTACTTAATTGCACGATCGCTATATACGTTCGAGAAGCAATCTGGCGGATTCACGGGCGTTCACATTCTCCGCGACGGCCAACACGCACATAAACATTACCATCGTTTTCAGGTTAGTTGCATGTTGGACCGGTTTGCACTTGCATGTGGGAGCTTTTTCTTCACCGCGCGCGAAATGTGTAATGCGGGGCTACCTTCACGTTGCAGCAGTTGGCGCGCGGGAATCGCGTGATGTGCTTTATTCTTCGATTTTGTCTAAATATGGTTATTATCGAGCAATAAGACTGATTTTGTTGGCCCCCAAAAGAACGTCTTTCTATTTTAGCAAACATATATTTACTAGAGTAGTCAGATGGAAAACATTCTTGCCGCACGGATTGAAAATCGTATAGGTTATGCAAGTTTTCATCGCTTCAACCGGCAACAATATCATCGGTAATGATACCTATATATTGAAATCAAACCCATACGTTTTCTTATTTAGAAATTGTAATTTAAATATTTCAGACGAAAATTGCTTTCTGTTGCATAAAATAGCTGGTTTTATAACTATAATGACAGACTATATGGAAAGAGTTGGCTATAGATATGTCTTATATAATCGTGCCATCTAATTCCAGAAAACTTCTATCCACCACCGATCGATTTTTATTTTTTTCTATGCATCTACTCGTGCAATTTTCACGTATGGTAACTGGCGAGCTGATCGAATCAAAACTACAGGTTAGTATATCAATTTTTTTATTATATAATTTATAATAATTTTAACATTTACTGTACATGGTGTTACAAATTGACTCGTGCAGAAAGAATCTCGAGTTCACTATATACAACTATACGAGGAGACGTTTCTTACTGCACGAAGAAATGCATTTTGTATTGGTAGTATGACTATCGCTACAAACGAAATTACTGACGACGTTGACAACGTTAACAGTAGTTTTTTCTATCGTAAGAAAGCGAGTAATATTTTGATCGTTACAAATAATTTTTCTCCTATAGTGTTAACGACACGTATCGATCTGTATTTACATTTACGAGACATATATACATTATAATATATACACAGTGATAAATTATTTATCAGCTAAGTAGTACAATTATATATTCTAATCGAATGTATGTACAGAGAGTGCATTGGCTGATCACAATAATTGGTTGTACGAGTATTTACATATGGAACGGATCGAGCGCGATCACATCAGGCGGATTAAAGCAGCTTGCTCATGTCGGCTGGCTCGAGGAAGCCGAGGATCGTGTCGAGGACGAGGCTGGGCAGGCCGGGGAAGAGCTGGCCCAGGGCGAGTGTGGCGGGCTCGAGCACCGGCAGCAGCAGCTGGCCCCTGACCAGCCGAGCCTCGAGCATGTTCGCATACAGAGGGAACTCAAGCGAGAGCCCGCGAGAGAAGGCGGCGAGCGCCTCGGGCGCCTTGGCCAGCCTGGCCAGCCTCCTCGGGCTGGCCCCGAGCAGATCGCGCAGGCTCTCGGGCCCCTCGGCCAGCCGCGCCTCGGCCAATCGGTCCAGCTCGAGTTCGCAGAGCCGCAGGTAGCCGGGGTCGAGCAGGAGATCACGGGTGGCGGGCCCGGGCGACAGACCCGCGGCCACCAGCCGCGCCCGACTCTCCCGGAACGGGGCCAGCAGCTCTCCGCTGGCGGCCGCCATCCTGAGCGGCGTGAGGCCCCCGAGGTCGAGGGCCCCCGCGTCCGCCCCGTGGTCGAGCAACAGCTCGATGCAGCGCGGCTCGGCCATCTGGACCGCGAGGTGGAGGGGCGAGAGGCCCAGCGCGGTGTCGACCGCGTGGACGGTGGCGCCGCGCAGCAGCAGGCCCCGGGCGAAGTGGCAGGCCCCCCGGGCGACCGCCAGGTGGAGCGGGCTCTCGCCGCCGGGCCGGCCGGTGCGTCGCGGGTCGGCGCCCCGCAGCAGCAGCTGGCCGAAGCAGGTCGCCTCGAGCCGGAGCCGACGGCCCGCCGGCTCGGACAGCGCGGCCAGCTGCAGGGGCGAGTTGCCCTCGGCGTCGAGGGCGTCGAGGTCGGCGCCCCGCTGCAGCAGCGGGCCCAGCAGGTGGGGCGCGCCGCCGAGGACCGCGAGGTGCAGGGCCGTGCGGCCCCGGCGGTCCCGCGCGTCGGCCTCCGCCCCGCGGCCCAGCAGCAGCTCGAGCGTGGCCAGGCAGGCCTGGCGCACCGCCAGGTGGAGCGGCCGGCGCAGCTGCAGGTCGGCCGCGTTCACGTCGGCGCCGGCGCGCAGCAGCGCCTCGAACGCCTCGTGCTTGCGCGCCTCGACGGCGCAGTGCAGGGGCGTGCGGCCCCGGAAGTCGGGCCGGTTCGGGTCGGCGCCGCGCTCCAGCAGCAGCTGCAGCGCCGGCCAGTTGCGCTCGACGAGGGCCACGTGCAGGGCCGTCACCCCGAAGCCGGTGCTCGCGTCGAGGTCGGCGCCCCGCTCGATCAGGCTGCGCGCGATCCCGAGCCCGGGGTGCCTCACCGCCAGGTGGAGCAGCGACGCGCCGCCCGGGCCCCGGTCGCTCGGGTCCGCGCCCCACTCCAGCAGCAGCTCGTACGCCTCGTGGTGGGCCGCGCCCACGGCCAGCAGCAGGGCCGTCTGGCCGTTGGGGTCGCGCGCCCCCACCTCCGCCCCGTGGGCCAGCAGCGTGTGCGCCACCTCCGTGAACCCGTGGCGGGCCGCCAGCTGCAGGCACGTCTGTCCGTAGCTGTCGCGGGACTCGACGTCCGCCCCGCTCTCCACTAGTGCCAGCACCATCTGCAAGCACAAAAACATATAATTATAGCTTTTTTGTTCCATTCAACGATGCGTCGTTATACGTCACGCGGAGAGAAGTCGTGTCTCTCGGACCAATTAAAAAAGACTGCAGTCTATCGATTGACCAAACCCAAAAACTTTTTCAGAACAATGAATAATAACTGTTCATCAACAGACTGAACTCTTGTGATGTTTTTAAGAATGAGAAACGAAAGCTCACCTGAGGTAGATTGTATTCGACGGCACAGTGGAGGCAAGTGTAACTCCTGTCGACGCTTCGATCGGTAAACGGCTTGTTCACGTCGCAGCCGTGCTTGATGAGGAGGCGGACGATGGGCACGCTGCCGATTTGTACCGCGAGCGCGAGTGGATGGAAGCCACACTCGTCGACCGGCGAGGGATCGGCCCCCATTGTCAGCAAAAGCTCCGCGAATTTCAAGTCGCCTATGCTCGCTGCCATGTGCAACGGTGTCCTGCCCCACACGTCGCACCTGTTCACGTTCTCCAGCTGGGCTATCTGCTGTTGCGTGAGCCCCAGTTTACTGTGTTCGACTGTTCAGAAAAGAAAAATCGTCCCCTATTAGTTGTCAATATCACTTTAACAATTAGATTTATCCATAAAAATGTTCATGTACGCGAGATAAGGTACTCTTAACTCTGTGTATGGAATGAGAGGAATGATTGATTTTTACAATAATCTTTTCAATAATTTTTTATGTCTACTTTAGCAACAAAAAAAAACAATAAAGTGATTGGACTCTTGCAGATTATTGCACGCTGATTTTATTAGATTGTAAGTGATGCTGAAAAATTGAATAGCTCGATGAGTGATTCTTACCAAAATTATTCGTAGTTGCGGGCAGTTCGATAGAATTCCGATGCTGGTTTGCGTCTTGAAGGAAATGACTGTCTTGCTGGTCGTGGTCCATCTCGAGGCCGAAAGTTTGTCCATTTTGTTCGAGCATTTTATCTTTTTCGTGCACTAAATATGTACGCTCGCCGAAAAAACACATGTGTTCTTTGCTATCGAAAATCCGGTCGACATCTTCACTATTTTTGAAACAGAAACAATGGGCTTGTGACGTTCCCACGAACCACCCATCGTTAACCATTTTCGAAACTTCACTATGCACGGCTGCTCCCTCGAGGCACACTACTGGAGTGAGCGTTTTGCTCCGGAGTCGCTGTGTGTAACACGTTGCCCGCTCGATGGTTGACTGATACCGAATCTCAACGTGCCCCCGTACTTATGGCGTCTGGGCACTACCCCAAATTTCGAGCGAGTAGGGATGACCAGTCTGGAGGGAGACACTGTTGTACCTGAGTACCGAACCATAACGTTTCCGTCTGCGACTCATCAAAAGTTTTAAAATGCTTCCTTGTCAGATCAGATTATAGCCCAAATGCCACGCCTTCTTTGTCGTAACTATTTGGTCAAGTTAAATGATAATAATTTCATATTTATCGACATCACAATACATACTAATTTATTCCTTTTTTCGTTGCAAATCTTTTTTTCGTGATGTTGTGAGTATTATCCTGCTATACTTTTGCAGCTTATTCGATTCGCGTGAATGATGTTTCCTTCATTATTCAATTATTATTTGAATTTGACATCTGTTCGAATTTATTCTTAATTCTTACGGGCTCGCTTGTATCCTATCGGATAAAGATAATTTTTTTTAAATGTAAATTACAACCGTATCGATAGGCTGATCGTTTCACCATCAACTTGAACATTAAAGTCTAGCATGTATGTTGATATCTTGAATATTTACACACATCTATAAAAATGAGATTGATCAACACTTTGTACAGAGAGTCGGGGACTTTGATTGTAATGCAGTCGAGATGAGCTGCGATCATTTTGGAGGATCCAGTTTATAAGTGAACGTTAAATTTTGATTTTCGCTTGAAGAATCTATACAAGCGCGTAAACCTACATGTCTTCGTATCCATATTGAAAAATAAAAAAAAATTCAATACTATGTGTGAACGAATTGAAAATTTCTGAAAAGACATCCATCTCGATCTCGTCGGTGTGGAACATTATCAGTGTGTAGCGCGAGATAATTAGATAGTTTCGGAACAGCAGTTGTATCGTTGGGAAAGATAATCAGGCGCCATCGAAAGCACACACACGATATCCGCGCGCTGCCGCTCGCGCGCGCATATGCACGTGTATATATATGTACATCGGATAATCGCCGCCGCAGACGCGCAAGCGAGTGTGTAATGGCTTCGTGATTATCACTTAACGAAGTAGATGCTCGCGCGCGCGCGCGTCTTGGTTGTACGAATCAGCTAAGCTGAACCGGGAGACGCGTCTCTCTCTCTGTTTTTTAACGATACCGATCGGTCCGGGCGTCGTGTGTGCACCCGCTCTCGCATACATATATACATATATCTGCAGCGGACTAGACGGCACTAGGCGTGGGCGCGCGCGCGCGCGCCCGACGGGCAGCAGTCGGCTCTCCTAATTACGTCGCTATCGTGGAGTATGCATCTCCTCCGGGTGCGTCCTGCTATCCCCCTCCTCCCGCCACTGTCCCCCCTCCCTCCGACTGCTAGTGGGAAAATAATAGACCTGCGCACCTAATGTGTCTCACCGGCGCGTCTGTCTGGGATCACTCCGATTCATATGCGGTGCGGCGGCGCGCACGCATCGAGCCACCTCCGATTATGCCCCGGGACTCCCACAGCCTATCCGAATGTACCTACACGCATTTAATGCCAATGCGACGCATGTCGATTATCAACGCGTGTCTGAGCCCCTCGCAGACGAGTCTGCTGTACTTATACGCATACACGTGTGCCACGACGGCGGCAAAGGTGGCGACGGTATGTACGCGTTTATCCAAAAGTTGTTTTACATACAAAACTTCCGATTCGATTGGAATATTTTGGGTCGGGAGCGTTGACCCGTGTGCGTCCAGCCGTATACGTATCGCGTTGGATTATCATCGAATTGCAATTGTCCGTGCTGGTGTGACGAGTGTATTTGTATATATGTAAGCGAACGGCCCCTCGACGATCGTCTGCAGACGGCTAAACTCTTTGGCGACAAACGAGCCGCGTGTCTGCGCACATGTATCCACGAGTCGATTACATAAATGATTGTGTGTATACACATGGAAAATTTCTCATTAAACTGGAAAACTAGGCATTGTTGCGTAATAGCGTCTCCCAGACGATTCCCGTATTTTTTCCTTGATACGCGCGACGAGAGAGTGCTGCAGTTTCGAAAGCACTTACACTTGCGCTCGGTTTGACTTATCCGAGAATGGCTTTCAAATTATGGCGACAATTAAAATACAATAAAAGGCCGGTCTTGTCTTTAATATGTATATTACGACTCGGACATTACACCTCAATTATATCCACCCAAATTGTTCCGGCGTTTTTACGACTTTGGGGTCAACGCGGAGACGCCTTTCGAAAATACACGGTTCACGTGGATGGCTCGCTTCCTTGTAACTAACAAAATGTCTTGGTGCGCCATTTTTTTGCTTCATAAAACATCGAATCGGCTTTTAAAAAACTTACATAATTCTCTTTGAAAGCGCGCATCAAACTGAACGGCTCATGTTTATTAAACTTTGGAATTTTAAAATTTTTTTAATTATCAATCCAATTTAGTTACAGTTACGTGATAATTTATAATAGGCGCATTTCCTTCATTGAGTTATTCTGATTTCGTATGCTACAAGATACACGATATTTCCAATAACATCGCTATTGGTCACGAGACGAAGAAGCATCATTGATACAATTATATACAAATCATCATTTTATGATGTGTCGAAGCGTAGTGTCAAAATTTTTAACAACACGTGACACGCTCCAATGCGGATATAGTTTTTTTCCCCAATATAATATCGGATTGCATTTTTGATTGGATGCTTTGATTTAAAATCTCGCACTCTTCGATTTGTCTCGAAGTCAACCAAGTCGCACGAGCTGCATTGACTTTCAGACTACTGTGCGCGCGCGCGCGATCGGAGATGCAACTCGTCGAGTCAAAGCGAACAAGCGCGCGGCAATTCGAACGGGAGAACACGATCGTCTCGGGATCGATCGGCGCCAACGAGCGACGAGCGTATATAGTTGACATGCTCGTACTTCGCAGAGTCGCGATCGAGCGGGATTGTTTGTCCCTTCGACTCAATGTGGCGAAAACGTGAAACGCGTATATTAGCGGGTGAATCGGCCAAGGGCGCACTCTGAATCTAAAATAGTGGAAAACTACTATTAAATGGTACAACTTGCACAACTGATGAAAATAGGAGACTTTACTAGAAAAATAGTAAAATTTTACTAAAATGTAGTAGAATTTAAACTAAAAAATAGTAAACTTTCACCAAATTACTGAAATATTAGTGAAATTTTACTATTTTTCAGGTAAAGTATCTCCTATTTTTATCAGTTGTGCGATTCGTAGTACTAAAAAGTAGTTTTTTACTATTTCATAATCAGAGAGCGGACTGTAACGTCGTGGGCCCGAGCCGCTATACATGCAACGCGAGTCTGCGCGCGCGCGCGCGAGCAGGAAGAGTAAAATCGAAGCTGGGGGGAAGGGCGGGGGTGGCGGCGCGGAAAGCTCGCAGTTGGGCCGGGTGGTGATGACGTAGGTCACCTGTTGGCAGCTGCGCGCGGCGAATGGGGTCAGCGGGCGATCGCGCCGCGGGAAACAGGGTCAGCGAGCGCAGGGCCGCCCTCTCGGCTGCGTATGCGCGAGTATACGTACACGTATGTGCACACGTACACTCTCTCTCCGCGCGATGGATCCGCACGCGGTCTCACCCCCTCCCAGCTGTACCTGCTGCGCGCACACTTGCGTTTTCGCGCGCCGCTCTTGGCTTCGCGGCCCTCCCTCCGCCTCCCCCGGTTGCATTTCGTCCCCGCGCGCGCGCGCCAGCTATATACCCCGCAGACCCACCCGCTCGCGGATCGATGATTCGTGCGGCCCCCGAGCCCCAGCCAAACTCGCTCGCCAACCGCGCTTCCACCGACTGATCTCTTCCTCTCGCGACAACCGAGCTACTCCGTTTCGGCCCTCCCTGCCCCCCCCCCGTGACCTCCGCTGCGCGCACCGATCGCCTTGTATCCGCGCGAGCCAGCTCCTCCGATCGGACTGTGATTGATTCGAGTGGAAAAACTTGCGCTGCGGATCGCGACCGTCCGCTGTGTTATACTAGAAAATGATGATTGGATAATGGTACAGCTCTCGAGGGGCCTCGTGTGCGGCAGGGAGATGTAGGAGGGAGTTGTGGGAGTAAACTCGACTCTGCATTTCTACGGACGACCGATGTCGGGATTATGAAACTTTTTGCAAAAGACCGGGAAAGATCGTGGATTGTTGGCGATTTCATGCTATAATTGGCTCGGTTTTGTCATAAGTTTGAATGAGTAAAGACGTCATACTCTCCTGGTTGGTCTCGGAGTGAATGCCAGACGAGAACAATAATTGGTTACGAGTGTTTCAATACTACTGTTGTATTTTCAAAATTCCTTCGGAGTAGCGAAAAATCAGCAGTGAGGAGTATAGTCGAGAATTGGCGCAAGCAATGGATTCAGCCCCTCGAAAGATTTTTAAAACTAGAACTCCGTTCAGTTCACCCAGCCAACTACCTCTAACTGCTCTTCTCGTTTCCATGAAGCTACCATTTTATTTGAGTTGCTTGAGAAAATTGAAAGTAATTTCCATTCGTCTGAATAAAAGTAACAATTTTAAATTTAGCGAAACGTTCAAGAGGCCCAGGCTGAAAGTTATAACTTTCGAGTGTATGAAAATAATGAAATTACGAAATTTAATCGGATAATATACCGTAAAACTCGTTTTTCGCTCTTTGTAAATCTGCTTTTTTCCACGTCTATATTATTTTGACCCTCGAAAAAGTGAATTTAGCTACCGAACGAATATTATATAACGGGTAATACGGCTACTTTAAGCTGGGATTAATCTTTTAAAGCACAAAGCCTTTTGAATGTAAATTTTTTTCGATACTTGTTTTAAACAATTCTAAATGTTATATTCTTCTCACATGAGAACTAGGATCATGAATGAGCTTTAAAAATGACTATTTCCCCAGACCTTATGCAGGTAAAAAGTCCTTGTTTAGGAATTGTACGATACACAAGGGTAGAAAAAACTTGCAAATGTTTCCAGGTCATTAAATTAAAGTATTCGACGCGACCTACGAAGATCTCATAGTGATTTGGACGTAAGATGGTTACGGGTAATACGACAGGCAGATAAAACGAGTACTTAATTTTTTATATCGAGAGCAATACAAAGCGTTGGGTCGGATCTGCGATCCTCGACTCTTTTAGTATACATTAAGATCTAATAGAGTGTAAAAAGTTACTGCGAGTTTTCGTTTCTATCGGCTAACGATTGACTTCTTGTAAGAGCAAAACCATTTTTTTTTCAGCAGTAATTGAAAATCTTGTATCTACACATACCCATGTTTGTATCAATAGAAAAAGTTGTGCCAAAACAAACGAAAAAGGGGTTCAGTTAGAAAAATTGAACATGTAAGTCCCCGAAACATGACTAATTAAACATACATGATTTTTAATACGTTTCCCAGAATATACCCGACTCCAAACAATTCTCCTCAAATGAATCGTTTCACAAACATAACCCGAGAATTTTTCACTCCAGCACATTTACAATGGTTTTTTCGTATTTTCGCACAATTCTTAAATTCATTTTACGAGAGTATGTAAAACGAATTGCGTAGTCGAAAAATCCAACTTTTGTATTGTCTAAGCGACGATCTTCTTTGTGTTTATATAAAAACAAGTTGCTGATCGTTACAGTTCAATATCGGATGCTCATGAACTTCACACTTTATCGGGTTTCGAATGGATACTGCAAGAGTCGAGGCTCGCCTACTCAGCCCGACGCGTTATGCTCGACATAAAAAACATACGTGGCTGTTTTACCCGCCTGCCCGTATTACCCGCAACCAGCTTGATACGATTCTCATGGACAATATATGGCGAAATTGGTTTGCATCGCGAGTCGAGAGGATGTAAATCAAAAAGCAAAGTAACGAGATACACGAAGCGACTTTTCATTTTCAATGTCCGCGGTTGGGTATGCTCCTGCATGAAAAACGCGGCAAGAAACAAACGAGACGAAAGCCCAAATATTTCTCAACGCGAGACAGAAAGGAAATCGTGTACATAGAGAGATAGTCGGTTCACGCCCCTCGACAAAGCGCATACGTGACCTGCGCGCGAGCGCCTGCGGACGAGAAGTGGAACGCGAATTGCACTCGGGCCGAATAAGTAAAACGAGTCGGCCGAGGCAGCCCAAGCAGATTCGAGCGCGCGGGGCAGCAACTGAGCCGAAGTAAAATCCAACTAGAGGGATCGTTAAGTAATTCCGGCTCTCATTGGCTCCGATTCCGTGCATAGCGCGCGAGGCGAGGCGAGCTCGGTGCGCGAATTGGCCTTGTATCTCTTCCATCGCTCCGCTCGCGCCTCGTGCACCTGCACTCCAAAACACATTCAGCTCGGAGTCTACGGAGCGCGTAAATAAACGCCGCTTCGATTCGGCTAATGACTTATCAATAAGCGATCGATCCTCCCTGCTCGACCCTCGCGAACGTGTGTGCCGGAGCGCAAGCGAGTTCGCGCATACATATGTACGTATGCTGCAGCCGGTTGATGAAAAAAAACTTGATTAGCCAATCGACTGGGGCGAGCTTCATCTAGCACGATATGTGGGCGTTGTTTGATCCATTAAAGACGCTTCATACGTCCATACCATGCCATGCCTCGCATACGAGAAACATTTCAGCTTATTTGTTATAGAGGTGCACGAGTTTGTACAAACTAATCCGAAATCTTGCGAAATTATACAATTTATAATTGTATCTTTTCATGGGAATTTTTGTTAACACAGTACCAAACTGCCTTATTACCGAGAACCAAAATTTTAATAGAGATTATGTATTGATATAATTTATTAGTTAGTCGTATCCTCGTCACCTTTTTCAAATCCACTATCAAAAACTTATCTTGATCTTTTTCAAAACAAAATTTTATCGTTAGTAGTTTCTCTCAATAGTTTACATGAAGACGATTTTACAGATAAAATACATCCAATTGTTAAGAGCACGGTTTTTCTTGACACTCGTAACATTTGCAATTTTTAGATTCATCAATTTGCCTATGTCGGGTGAGTATTGTGCAAATAATAGAGCTCCATTCGTATAAATAATTCGGATTCGCCGTGCAAATCCACGTATACATTAACTTGCGGCTTTACGCGTAAAAAAACGTATCGATTTCCCATAAAGATCGATCTTCTAAACGAGAGCCAATCTCTATGAGAGCGGTTGGCATGTGACAAGCTAAAATATTCCGTACGAAATTTGAATTTCACATTTTCTGTTTGAACAACGTCTCCGGGGGAACTGGAATTCTCGGCCACTAGTTTGGGAAGCGTCGAATACGTTCGAATTATGCGCAAAAAAGCAATCCTTCAGTTGACAGCGGAGTAGCGGTGGGATATTTCTTTTGTTTTGTTTACGTGAGCAAGTACGGTTTTTCATCCAAAGACGTTGGAACTTTAATTATCTCGCCACTTCAGTCTGAATTCAAGGAGAAAACAACAAACTGAGGAGCTACGCAGAAGTACCTTCACCCCGAGCAACTACACTACTCCGTTAACTCTGTTCCCAGTCTATAGTTACTTACCCGCATTTCCTCCATTCCAGTGAGTCCTAATCAAATAACCGTTGAATTACTTTCTGAATACACTGTTATTCCTCTAATCAATATAAACAGCAACCTTACGACACTCACGTGATAGTTGTATTGGGTTCGTTGAAATTTTAATTAGTATCTAGGCTTATATTCATTGTTGACTACTCGTCTCGAATTAGTTGATACGTGGTTTTTATATTTTATTATTTTAGTTCCAAATAGAAAATTACTATTGATACTTTTCTCCGCAGACTTCTTTGAATTATTAAAATTTTATTATACTTACAATGAAGAATGATGTAGCTGCAGAAATCAAAGAGCTTGGGGTGTATTTGTTATCACAGCTTTTTCTGCCAGTGACGGGCTAAATGATGAAAAAGAAAGAGCACCTTTTAAAATACTTACTTTTTTAATCGTAAATTGGCAATGCTTTGATCTTCAGAGTTCTCAGTTTCAAAATTTAGGTTCAAATTAAAAATGGAAGCTAGAAGAACATCTCCATGATTTTTTTTAACGACGTGAAAAATCAGTTAAACTCGAGAACTCTAGGAGCAACTACAAGTTTCCTTGTACCTCGTAATCTTAACAAACTATCGAGAATGAGATGACGATTTGACGATGTGAGATTCTATTCAAGGCAAACTATCGATTACATAGCTTCCGTGATTTGTGATATGCTTCAATCCCTCACATGCTCACATTTATATATACTACCGTCAAGTTTGATTTTCAAGTTTGATTGTATATTGATCAATCATTCTGCAATGTTTTATGCCACCTGATTTTGGGAATTACTTGACTACTATATGATGCTTATTTTTATAGAGTTTCATTTTGAGTTACTGAGAATTTCGCAATTAAAATTCCATATTTTTCACACCAAACAAAAATCTGTAAACTTGTCTACAGAGTTGTTTTTCATGGCAATGCTTTTTAAATTGAAAACCCGTCTCTATATATAAGTTCACTATAAGAAGTAAATGCTAAATAATGAATCTCTCTGATTCAAATACGAATGATTCGAAAACTGAAAAATCTGCAAGCATTTTGTAAAATAGAATCATTGACATTGTCCCTGTTGAAATTATCCGCCACTTCCCAATTTTCCAATCGGAAAACTCAGTTCAATGCATATTCATGTACTAATCATATAATCTGAAAGTACAGTGAGCTCTTTGTGATCCTCTAATCCAAAGACAGTATCAATATTGGCAATATCCAAAAATCTCAAACATTCTATCATTTTAAAAGATTTTATGGACCTAACGTAATCACTGATAGCAGCTATTACGCAACGAGGACAGTATTACGTGCCTTTACCGGGCATTCAGAGCGTTTCCAGACTTGCACATATGAACATTATATGCACAAACGAATAAAAGCACGATGCTCGGCGCACAAATGATAGGTGACCACCCCAGTAGCTGTTCCAGGGAACGAAACATGCATTTCATTCCCGTTTATCGGGAAAGAGCTAAGTACGCGCGCAGGTGAAAACGGCAACGGTAACTAATTTTAACATAACGCATCCTGTTATATTGAATGGTTTGGTTAACACGCGAACGAGTGTGCGGCATATATATTCCCTTTGCTGAAACAGCTGCCGCACTTCTGAGTATTGTAAATGCTGTTGGACGAATAGCGATGGCTCTGGTTCGTGCTGACTGAATACGAGTGAAAACCATATGAAAATTCTGTCGTCAAACTGTATCCATATTACATCGACGACTACTCTCTTAAAGAGAAAAGTTGCTCAATATCTCTCTTTTTCTTTTTTTTATTTTTCTCTCTTCCCGCTGAATGAGGCAGGAAATCGGTTAGAATCACAGTCGCGGGACTCGCGTTGGTCCTCCTCGACTAATATCAAACTCAAACCGAGGAGGAAGTTAATCGTACTCTCTTAAATCTTTACAGTGAAAAACCACTGCATTGCAGTGAAAATTTACTGTCAGAAGGTGGACGACAAATTCACTGGACTGCGTTGAATTTATTACGTAACTAAAGTGAATTTTCACTTTAGTTCCATGAGTTTTCAAGAAAAACATTTTACATAATATTCACATTATTAAATGACGATTTGGAGTAAGTATGGTGTGAAGTGAATTTTCACTTTAGTTCCATGAGTTTTTATAGAAAACAGTTTTACATAAAATCCACAGTGAGTAGAGTAGAAATTCACTTCACACCATACTTACTCCAAATCGTCATTTAATAATGTGAATATTATGTAAAATGTTTTTCTTGAAAACTCATGGAACTAAAGTGAAAATTCACTTTAGTTACGTAATAAATTCAACGCAGTCCAGTGAATTTGTCGTCCACCTTCTTACAGTGATTTTTCACTGCAATGCAGTGGTTTTTCACTCTAAAGATTTAAGAGAGTAGTAAACTAAATCATTCATCATCAACATACATAGCATCGACGAGCGAATTCAAAAAGTATTCGAGCAGAAAAATCCACCAACAACAAAGCAGAAATACTCTTTGTTGAGATAGTAATAATCATAACGAAAATTCATCAACATTTCATACGAGTACTTCAATTTTCAGTGCCTCGTATATACTTTCATAACCGGATATTCCTTTTGTTCTCATTGTCAGTCTGAAGTTGTAACCCTACCATCTACTCGGGCATGTCTATTCGTCTGTAGTGTCACTGTCGACCTAGACTCAGCGCGACATCAAAGCGGTTTTTGAAGAAACGAAAAATGACAGGTGCTTTTAGTCGCGGCGGCTGCAGTGTCAGTATATATAGCGCGTATATGAGAAATCAGCGCCGAATGACAAATTGGTCCCGCCTGCATTACCTTGTCCCGTGTAATTGGGCTTTGATTTGGTGGCAAGCGTTATCCCCGGTCCCCTTCGGCTTTCACAGCTTCGGCGGACCTGTGCCTCGAGCACACACTTGATTTGTTACTTTTACCAGCGGCCAATTTGATGGACAATGGATTCGACGCGTGGGAGACAATGGCCGAGAAACCCGAGTGAAATTACTACCTGGCGCACGAGCCGATGGGAATCATCCGAAAATTTTATGCCGGCTCAATTATCGGCCGCACGGTTCGACCCTACGCGGCTAATCCTATACAGAGTTATGCAAAACAAGACCAGCCGAAATATATTATACCGTATCCCGGTATACACACGCATTGACAGCAGACGGCCGAGCCACGTTGTAATATGTGAAGGGCTCTTTTACGGAAGGAGGCCTCCGGTCGTTAGCCTCTCCATGCATTTCTTGGAGTCGAAACAAAAACTGGCTTATTGGAGTGGAAAAAAGACTGTTGTCGAGAGTTGATGTTTCAACGGGGCGAGAAAACGTGCTCATCCCTGAATTACACATTTCCCGTATTTTTTCTTCCTGATTGTAACTTTCAACTCGATATTCTTCAAAATACCTCTTATTCTACGTTCAACTCCCGTTCGGAAGATTGAAATGAAATTTTGTGTTAACATTTCGTGTCTTTCGCTACTGAGCCAGAGTTACACATCATATTTTGAAAATTACTATATCGATGAGTCTTACAACATAAGACAGAACTCGCAATCTGTCCGCGAAGAAAGACACATGTCGGAATTATTCTCCCGTAAATATTAACGAAGAAAGAGTTTAAACCGCAATCGAACTGTCGAAAAGGCTTGTTTTTTTTCGTGAATTTTAACCTACTCATTCTAAGCTTTCATTCCATATATTTTTTTACGTCGGAAAATCGTGGGATGTGCGCCATGTATCCTTTTTGCGGTCAAATTGCGAGTTGTGTCTTTCTTCGCGGGCAGAATTGCATGTGTCTTTCTTCGTAAGACCCATCGATATACACTCACAAACGTGTCTTTTTGTTCCCAAAGGAATCAGGCTTCTTACAGAATTCCGCTACTTTCAAGCATAATATGTTGTTGATTGGAGAAGAAAAGTCTTCTCTCTCAAGAAGATTTTGTTTGGAACGAGCAGAAATTCTTGATAAGGCATATAATTCCTCTGGGAACAAGTAAATACTTTTGTGAGTGTATACACAACTAACGAGAAATGTCGATGCCCCCAATGTATGATAAACCATTGTCAGAAGCAATTGGTCAACTTATAGTTGTTTTCCATATGCTCGTGGCGCAAACTAATGATGAGATCTTTTTCAGCCGTGGATTTAAGGGATGTTTTTTTTCAACTCGAGAGAGTTCGTTCAATTTGCGCGGCAGTTTTCATTCGAGGAAGTTGCCCAATGTAACAAAAAGTTTAATCCGAAAGAGTTAATGAGTCTCGAGTGATTAGTACACGAGTTGAGAGAGCTCGAGAACGCGCGAGAGCTCGTCAAAATTTTCATCGCCTAATGGACTGCCATGTTTATATATATATATATATATATATATGAGAGAAAGGTGTGTGTGTATGTGTGTGTGTCTATATGTAGCACAGAGAGTGATAGAGCAACTCGACAAAACAAGACGAGCTGGCAAGGTACATAGGAGCAGGTTATACGTCCCGCTCATTGCGTAATATTGAAATGCTTCCAAAATCGAAGCGACGCATAGGCACGAGTTCCCGCAGTGTATAAGTATTGGTGTAGAGAAAAAAAGCGTTTAATTTAATCGCGACTTCGGGCACCTCTCTCCGCGCGATTATTCGACGCGCCTTTTAGGCTCGATGAAAGTGTGTGCGTGTGTGTGTGCGCGTGCGCGCGCCTGAGTATACCTATGCATAAAAGCTGTTATCGCGACGATTGGGGCATTGCTGCTGTGGGACAAGGACGCCTCGAAAACGGACTTCTTGGCCGTTATAGTGCGCCTTGTGCGCGCGCGCGGCACTGCGCTATTATGGCTTGCGCGTCTTTTTAAGTCGCGGCGGCTCTTTGAGCGCGCTGCCGTTACATACGCTTTTTTTTTTCTTATCCTCTCCTTTCAGCTCGCGGCACCGTCGCGTACAGCCTCGAATCGTACAGCCGCATGCGCGCACGTGCTTTGACTTTGACGCAGCACTACATTTCGCGCCGATTCCTAAATCCGAGGATCGATGCGCCCCCCTCCCCCTACATTGTCCAGCTTTGGCTCACGTGAGAATCAAAAATTGGATTTTTCTCCGCGATGAATTACAATGTTCGCTGCCGCGGAGTTGCGTTATCGAAGGATTCAGGACGGAGATTAAGAGCCGAATTCATTGATTATAGACCGTGAGTAAACACTTTGAAGATTGTCAGGCCGGCGAGTCCCCGATCTATGCCAACACATTTTTTTTATGGTCTTGGGTACTCGAATAGTAGGGGATAAAAAATGCTTATCGACCCTCGAATACAGTATTCTAGTCGAGGGATAGAGATAGGGATATGTAAGACACTTATAAATGGATCGTTTTAGTGATGTTTGGCATTTTTTTCGGCTTTGACAGAACCTCCAAAAATTGTTTTTTCGAGACTTTGAAAATTAGTTTATTTGATAATGGAACAAGCACTAGAATCCGAGGTTACGCCTTTGGGAGTTGGAAAGTTAGTTTAAAGTGCTTTTATATTCGAAGTGCGTTTATTTTCTTGGAACCGAGGAGCTGGCCCCTTTACCTATTCAATCTGAATCAGCTTAGCGAATAATTGTTCTCGTAGACTCGCAATCGATATATGCACAGACTTTATTGTGGACCTGTTATGGCCTAAATAAACTGCAGTGCCAAAAGGTCCCTGCCAAATGCCCCTGCGATTCCTCGTGGATTGTCACGCAAGGGTTTTCGGCCAGTCCTGTTAAATATTTGCGACGTCTCCTGAGCCGCTGGAAGAGTGTTACAAGTAAGTCAGTCACATCCGAAGGTGAAGTCGCCGTCGTCGATCGACTTTCATCTGATTAGCGTCGACATCGTCGCGACGGGGACTAATAAAATTCTCCGATCTTGCGTTAGCTGGGAGTTGCGCATTGGTTCGACACTTTTCGAAGCTGTTTATTGAACAATCTGCCATGAGCTCCGATTGATGCAAAGCGTGCGGCGTCCGGACGATCTTGGCTGCCTCTTCGATTCAAGCCGACGACGAATACCGCGTTTCCGTCGTTTGTGAACAAAGTTAATGGGATAATATATTGTATACCCAGTTCTTAAGTATAACTTGCATGATATTTTTATATCCATTGGAACTCTGGGCTCCACAGCCGTCATCAAAGATCGACTGTGACAAGCATTTGTTTGTTATTAAACCATGTAACGTTACTGTGTCTCAAAAAACCACTATAGTCTCAAGTCAACAGAAGCACCAACATTTAATGAATACCACTTTTCTTCATTTCAAAAGAAAATACGCTCTTGGTATAAAATCACGCGAGATAGAGGTACTTGACACGCTCTGAGCATATAAGTCAAGTTCTCATGTGCATGCCTAATCACTGGTGGTTTCAGCTATAAAGATTTGGATGGAACGCAACGATGGAGAATGAAGTTATTGACTTAGAAGAAAAGAGACGATTTCGATGAAAAACTTGCTTAGTGACTTGTTAGTTCAAGAAAAAACTAAGCAACGAATCATATATTTCGATCAATTTTTGCCATATCTAATAATAAACTGCCTCATCTTTTGTAGAATTCTTCATTACGACGTTGTCTATTGCTTGACCAGCAGTCACGTCTTAGGACGTGCTGGAAAACCATCGTACACCATGATCGGACGACTGTACATGAGCGAGACTCGTGGTGTCGCAAACTTAGACAACCGTGCTCTATTTTTCAATTTCACGACATCGGAATCATTCGTACGACAATGTACTGTGTGTTATAAATTGAACAGAGAATAGGGAAAGTGCTTGAAACGTTGCAGTGAAGAATGTTACTCAATTGCAAGCTGGATCAATAATTCGTCCACCTTATTTGCAGGAATGTCTTAAAATTTAATCTCTGCTATGTAAATTTAACTTGACTCGATTTGACGCATCTTTGACATTGGATGCACACAAAAGTGTATGTGCATTGCATTGCATTTTTCAATACTTCAGAACTGTTCGGTCGTGTTTTCACAAAGTTTGACTTTCAAAACGAGTTTCTCTTGAATAGTGATTCCATCGAATGTATCTTCTTCTATTGTGATACTAGTTCTTGCAGACCTTTGACCATGAACTGGAAACCTAAAAATCTTGTTCGTAATATGGTGCCGGTGTAACTCATTTGTTATTCTATTAATTCTTCTATTCTATTAATCACTTACTTTCTTTTTTCCTAATAACGTGTATCGTGCTAAAACTTTTCGTAAAACGAGTGAGATTTCAATCTCATATTGACGCTTCTTTAGAATCTGATATTCAAGCGTTCTTAAGTCGATGTCACTAGTAGAATTTGATTGCGTTAGGTGAATGTAACCTCATGAACTTTTGAAGACATGAACATTAATATAATTCGAAGTAGAATCGAAACAGTCTACTAGAACATTAGGGTGAAATCACATGGTAATCGCAATCGCGGAAAGGTACAAAAGTGCAAACGACAATGGAACAAGTTCAATTTGCGCGATTGTATGTTTGACTCTATAGCTGCTCATGGAGCCGAAAAGCAAAGATGAAACTGTTTATCATTTTATAATAAGGTAGGCATACCCAATATGCGCCACCATTTGTATTTCATACATACGTGTGTTTAGAGCAGCGCTGCGGCCCAGAATCTTGTCGGCAATACAAAATAATGAGGAAAGAAAACATTTTGACCGGTCGCCAACGCTTACACCTCGTTTTATCCATTTTTTCACCAATTATGATTCATCTAATTTCGCTCAAGTGAGTACGATTTTTTTCAATACTCTTAGACTAGGCCAAAAAAATCGAGCGACATATCATTCGATTCCTTGGCCCATTCCATCTACATCATCCAATTTTTTTTCATCGTACGTCTTTTTTATCAACCGTATTGGTAGGTCTTCGTTATTTTTGTCAAGAGTATCAATGTGCGCCACCCCCCAAGTTACGGATTATTGATTTTTCTCTCGTTTTTACGCGTTTAATGACCGATAAAGAAAAATGTTATGAAAATGTTATTATTCAGCGTAGTAAAGTCCGAGCCAGATGCAGCTTGGCTTCTTTTGAAGGTGTTTAATGGACCTTTTTAGTTTATACCATCTAATCGGATTTCTACCAGATAACTACAAAAAGAGATCGGATAAAAAAAATATCCTGTAGGTTGAGCATATTGGGTACACTCAGATTTTTTCCCTAAAATTTATTTTTTTTAAATTTCTACATTTCAACGTAGAAAAGTCCATAATAAATACGGTTCGGCTCATTTGGAAGGTATTGAGTAGACCTTCCGTTTGCCGCCAGTCACTTTGGGAAACTCAAATTGGACACGGTATAGTGATCTTCCTCGGTTAGGTGGCGCATATCGGGTACATGTACCTTATTTAATAATTCACTTTTTCAATGCAATATAGATCTGTAATTTCCAAAAAATTTAAATAATCATCAATTGCAAGTAGTTCCGCTTGCGTATTTCCGTTCCATGGGCGGCTATAGGGCCAACGCAAACACGAGATTGCGCAGTCGACCGCATTGTCCAGTTCTCATTTGCGCTATTTCGTTACTTTTTACTGCAATCGGATTAATCCTACTCTTCTTAATAGCATTGACATGAAAAAATGGAAAAATGTATAACCTGTATTCTCCATACATTGGGCTTCATTTGGTTTGAAAAGGGAACATGTAATGGAAGAGAGAGTGAATCGAGAGAAAACAACATAGTGAATGTTTACAAGTGTCAGCGCTTTTCATAATTTACGTGGATGTATAAAAGTGAATGAAACAGTTGTCACTATTTCACCTGAATTTCTAACACAATACCACTTTGTCATAAATTAAATCCATCATGCGTGGCCTGTCGGCAGCGCGCATGTGTCCCGTATGCAGACAATTTCCTGCTCTAGAAAAGCCTTTTGTTACGCTCGTCTTCCTTCTTTCATGTGCGAAATCGCATCATTTCTTCAGCGTACAAAAAGCAGGTTATAATAACAACTCAACTAAGTACTATGTGCTACACGCTATTATTTAATGTAGATGTGAATTAAATGTTTTAATTGTAACATGAAAAAAAAACACTTTTCTTGAGAAACATAGGTATAAAAGCAATTTTCATGAATTTATTCATTTTTATAATGATGACATATAATAAATTAAAAATATGCATAAGAGGCTGCTGTGTTTAACTCGTTTTCACTTACACAGATACAATTTGTGTGTTCCCATCTATACAATAATGCAAATCACCACGAAATAGCTGGTAATGGCCCAATGACCAAAATGAAAACGAATATGGATTTTTCAAATTGTATACGCAATATGCTTGCATGAATGATTTTTCCAGATTTTCTCAAGTGCATTATCATATTGTGTCGTAGGACCTCAAAAGTACTGCATATGAACTTTAATTCGATAGAAATTTATTTAGCAACGGTTACTAGAGATGTAAACAACGATTGCTATGAAGAAATGAAGTTTTTTGTCTATTGCCATCGATAAATAGACCTCAAACTGATTTCGCCTTCTCGTAGCGATAGTTGCTATATCAGCAACGGCTGTTATGAGGAATATCTCGTTGATTCTCATCGGTCCTCGTGAGTATTTGGACCCTAACGAGCATTCATGAGGAATTATAGGGAACTGCCTAAAACACACGTTAGCAAAGGTTGCTACAGAAATAAACAACGGATGTCACTGAACACCGAACTTCACATCTTGTCCCGACACACTGGTACATATATGCAACATTTTCGGAAGATCGCACGATTTTATCGAAAGTTATCTTACGACAAAACGTACGCATATACAGACATTTCTTGGATTCGACGTTTTTCGACCCGTAGATCATGAATATCGTGGTTCCAAAGTCTGATTCGATAGGTCGATTTTTACCCTGTTACAATGCTTTCTCTTTGAGAAAGCAAAATTATCCCTATACACAATATGAACATGACATTCCATTATCACAGCATCATATCCTATTTAAAATTCATAAGTATTAAGTATTCTAAACTTCTCCATCCTTCTAATTATTTTTTTTTCAATTATCTCTTGTAAAACACATTTATAATTATGACTATTCCATAATCAATCAACATACATCTAGAGGTGTCCAACAAAAATGGTGCCGATGGAAAACTATTTTCAAAATAAATGTTACATTCAAAAACACAATATCATATAGTCCATCCTATCCAACCTATTTTTGTCCGTAACTATACCGGCTTAAACGAAGGCAAACGGATTGCGGTGCTCAGCTGTGACCTAGTCGTAGAAAGAAAGCTACCTGTATTGCATACAACTGAAAATATTTGTTCATGCGCAGAGTTTATCTCAGTATCTCGCTTAGTGAACACATCAAAATATAATTTGTTCAATTCCGCCCAAATCAATAAAAAAAGCCATTGCAGATTAGTTACATAATATTTGTAACGTCTTGTAGAATCAGTTTATTCTTGTTTTCAAATGAAACATTATACATTTTTAAAAAACCAATTGAAGTAAGCGTATCCAATATGAAGCACCTATAAGCGTGAACAGTCACTACGTCTCGTTAAATTTGAACTCTCCAACACGGCTCATAGGAAATGGAAAGTTTACCTAATACTTTCAAAATGAGCCAAACCGCATCCGGTTTGGACTTTGATCTTTCGACTCTTTATTCAATTTTGTTCAGGGGAGTGAACGAAAGAGTCAGAATTGCTGAAAAAGTGCAGAAAGTGACTATTAGCAACTTTCGTCATTATGGAATGTATAAAATTCAGAGGGTGACTCGTATCGCGTACGGCTTACATTGGACACACCTACCTTTTTTAAACATAGCCTTTTTTTCTATGACTGGTCAAATCTTCAAGAACACTTTTAAAATTGTAGTACATTTTTCTTCACAAAAAGAAACAGAATGACTTAGCGTACTCTTTATAATTGAGGTATATTGCATGAACCAAAAGCCCTTGATTGAATTCTGCAAGAAATACGATAGCACGGTTACGGCAACTTTGCTAATTAAAATTTGTGCATGATAAATAGATGAATTGGAAGATTTCCATTGATTCCTCGTGTGTCTGAACACACACACACACACACACACACACACACACACACACACACACACACGCACGCGCGCATGTGTTCATTTTATATATCTATAGAATCTGAGGATAATTAGAAATTTCACCAACCAAATTATATTAACTTCAAATCTAATAAAGACAGTATCAGACCTTCGGATCACCAATCTAGACCAAACTTTGTACGTATGCTCTCTGGGACTATAGTGACCATACGCAAAAAGTTTTAGCTCCCAACGCTCCCTCAGTGCCAAGATATTGACACTACAAGCTTATTTAACTTGATATGTATAATAATATTCACACTTACTAGAAGTCACTTGAGAACCGGTTAACCAATCTTGACCAAACATTTTATGATGTTACCAACGATCTGACAGTGCCTAGTTTAATCACATACAATCAAGTACATGAAACTTACTACTTTCATGCAAAAGGCCAGCTCTAAAACTTGAAAAATGACGAAGATGAGAACTTTTTTAAAAAACGCAATATGTTTCGGTTTTCACGATTTATATTTTATAAGCAACAAAAAAAAATGTTCTTTCCACACAACGCTTTGTTTTCTGTATATTGCTTATAAAATGGAAACTAGTATGGTAACTATGGTAACCAATACAGTTTTGGATTTTTTTTTGCACTCGCTTCTACTCCATATATATATATATATATACACACACACACAACATAATAACTGTTCAACTTGAACATAATTTATTATTCTTTTTCGTTATGACTTATTCATTGTTCGATATTTCGTTCGATACAATATAGAAATTCGAATACCCAACAAGATTACTGAATTATAATCTCGGAATCTCGTTGATTCCGATATTTCGTTACGTTATGGACGTAAATAAAAAGTGAGGGAAATAGATAGCACAAAGGAATTTCAGCACTATACTCGAATGCGTTATGAGATCATATTTTTATTTCGCGTAACAACCTGCGCCACACTTTTCAAAAGACATCATGAGGTTTTTGAAATATCAGTAGAATTTCCAAAAGGCGAGTTTAACTTATTTCCTATGAACCGTAAATCAGGTACAGTTTGTGAAAAATAATAAATTTTGGCATTGTTACTAGAAGAAACGTTACTTGAGAATAGGGCTCAGTTTGACTCATAAAATTTGCCATTGATGTGGGCATGCTCGGCTGTAAAAATTGTAAATAAGCGTCATTATTTTTTTGTGCGTTTATAAAACATTTCGGATTAAAGTCACGAACTGCCAACGAAACAAGATTTTAAGTAGTATAAATACAAGTATCCGTTCAACTAGACATTAGAACCAATTCAAAAAACTGGTAAAATGAAGTTCCTCGTAGTCCTAGCTGCCGGAGTTCTGGCGATTGTCGCCCAAGCTTACGCCACGACCGAACAACGTAAGTGATATTTTTCTTCGTCATCCTTATTCTTTATTCAACTTTCGAACAGATACTTAGAAGCTATACGGAAATTGGTACATTCGGTTATACCGGATCACTGTCAGAAGCAGTCAAAAATCGATGTAGTCACGCGATGAGATACTTTATTGAATTCTCTTGTGTTGTCCTGGTCATTCTCAGGTTCAAAATGACAGCTACTTAGCTGTATCACCTTCCAAATAGGACCATATTCTTCTTTTGATTTTCGCTAACATTTATTCAACCGAATATATTATCAGACGGATCTGGTTCCACGTGATGTATATTATTCCTTCATATATTCCAAAATTTAGACGAATTTCCTGATCTACTCGATTTCATCATCGTGTATGAACATTTCGGTTGAGACTTTTGTAAATAGGGATATTTCCTGATGTCATTTTTTCATTACAGCTTGTCCCACACTTAAACCATTTTGCAATCCAAGCTAACTAGTGGACGAGAAGCGCTAGAAAAGAGATATGCCCAAATGAATCAGATGTTCCAACCTACATCGTTGCGAGCTTCACTTGAATAATATCGCTGTAACTATGTTGTTATCACGACGAAAATTGATTAAAAATATGGGCATAAACTAATGATGAGTTGAAATTTATTTATCGTAATTTGTAACTATCGGAAATTACTTCCATATAGCTGATCTATCAGCCCTTCCAGAGTAATGCATTTCTAGTTGATTCTCATAATCAAATTAGATTGCACAAGCGTATCGTACATTTGTTCTCAAGGCAAAGTAAAGATTTTCAATATAACGTGGAAAAACAACGTTCAAAATCAACTTATCCCCATTCATATTTTTTTGAAAAGAAATCTGGAAGGCAGCAATTTTTTCTGAGAACGTGGTGAAAAAGAGCTTTCGAAAACCCCACTTCCGGGGGGTCTGCTCTGCAAAGCAGTGGCTCAGCTGCTAGTGCCCGGCAGTGCCGCCATTGCTTGTGGCAGCAGTGCAGTCCATGTACATTCTTTTCCCGTGTCGGGTCCGTCTCGGGTTTTGATTGTTCACCGACCAATATTACTTCTGGGTCACAGCGTATTGTTCTAAAGTGTATGCTCCAGTATGGAATGACCAAAAAGGAGCCTTGGGAGAATCATATCCCCGCGAGCATGCGGGGCCTGCCTACAAAAAGGATACATGGCGCACATCCCACAATTTTCCGACGTAAAAAAGTATATCGAATAAAAGCTTAGAATGAGTAGGTTAAAATTCACGAAAAAACAAGCCTTTTCGTCAGTTCGATTGCGGTTTAAACTCTTTCTTCGTTAATATTTACGGGAGAATAATTCCGACATGTGTCTTTCTTCGCGGACAGATTTTAAAATGTGTCAATCTTCGTAAGAGTCATCGATATATGCTCAAAAGCAGTCCTCTTTTTCAGAAGAAATTTATTATAAGATAACTGCAGGCAATTCGTCACTGCAGTCAATGGCACGTTTGTCAGATTTCGTATTTCCGGTGCTCTTTGAGCATCAGTCATCCTGAGATCATGTTGGGGTTATTAGAAAAAATTTTCGATACATTCCCCGCCCATTTAGCCCTCAAAACCTCTCTTTTACAACACTTTGAAGTTTCAAACGACGAATAAATTCGGACTTGGTGGACTATCCCAAAGTGATATTGCGAGAAAAAAATTTCAGGCTCCCCGGGCTGGATTTGAACCAGCGACCTCCTGACTTTGAAGTTTCACTTACTCATTTTTTTACCCTTTTCTCATTTCGCTATCCTGACTCGACCTAAAACATTATGAGTAAATAATTTTTTTTCGTTCCAGCGGGAGGAAAGTGTCAATTTTGCTCCCTGGCGTTCGCAAAGAATGACACTTTTGTCCCACTGGAGACGAAAAATAGCATATGCACCTCGCTCATCTAGACTATTTCGGCACGCGCAAACCTACGACCCTCGCAACGCTCGGGTCGCAAACGTTTTGCGTGCCGGAATCGCCTAACCTCGCTCAAAGTGTTATTACTCTTTTTTATGTAAAAACATCTCATTTTTCGATTGGTCACATCAAAACTATTTTCTATCTTACTCAAAATCCTCCTTCTCGTATCAAAAAAAAGTTAAGCCAATTTGGCACGATTTTTGTTATTTCCTATTTAGAGCATTTTAACCGTTCTAGCGTCGCATAAAGGCGCTCGGATCACGTTTTAATCTTGAAACAAGATGATTGGTCCCAGACGTTAGAGTACCGGTCATTTTTCACTCCAACCAGCCGTGTTGAGATTTTTGGGAAGTTGAACACCGTTGAATTATCTATTTTATTTTGCAATTTTTATTGCCGCACTGTGGCTACCCAATTTCATGCAAAAATGTTCATCTGTCGATTGGTCACATTAGTTTCTCTTCAACTATTTTTCCACACTGTCGATACAATTGATTTTAATGAAACTCAAGTGAACGCAAGACGGTTCCTCTGAACAGGAATGCAAAATTATCATTTACTGTTTCTATTATGAATTAAAATTCTTTTAGTAGTTGTAACTGGCCTTTTTCCATATAGAACTCCTATAATACTAGGATTGCCGTCTATTTAGAATGATTTAATCGATCTCAACATGCGATTATGAACTAAAAGACTGAGTTAAATAAATCAATATTTGAGAGATAAACGTTTCGTTTTTATAGGCATGTTACGATGATTTGAATATGTATTAAGTTGAACGTCAAAGGTTTTGAATAAAAATCAATGGAAACATGATTGAAAGTTATTTTGATGACAATTTGATCGTCCCTGTAGACGTATTGAGGCTGTAACAAGTGATTATGAAATCGTGCCAAATTGACTGCACGTGTAGTCAACTTGGCCCCTTTGTGTTTTTTTTTAAATTGATATTTTTTTAAAAGGTTGAAATGGCCGAATGATAACTATAAATATGGTTTCTGATAGGTATTGAGCTATTCTTCAAGGTGCCGTTCGCAGAATTTAAAAATTCCAAGTTTATCATAATCAAATTCGCGAAAAACTCTTAGGGGGTGGCGCATTGGCTGCAGTTACCTTAATTAATATTCCAACATATACAAAATAACAAATTCACAGTTCTAGTAAAGTCACTTAGTCTTGAGATTCACTGATCATCTTGAAATTGTTGAATATTGAAATGACCGATAAAACTGTCAATGAAGCTAACACTACATGCATGTCTAGAGATCTCCGCCTGTAAGATGTGGAGCTTCATCACAAGCTGCTTACCATCATAACTGTTAACTGTTTATCACTTTAGCTCAATATTTATTCTGTAAATATTGTAGTAAAGTCACTAGCCTAGCTAGCAGTTTAGAATGAAGCAGATGGCAGTCCGGTCAGTCCACAGTAGCACTTAGCAGTTCAGTTGCTATATATCTATACGTAATAAAAGTACGTCACATGCTGAAGAATTTTCGAAGGGGCACTTCGTCTGCTAGTCGACTCAAATACTTATTCTCGAATATAACTAAAGCTAAATTGATGCACCCCTTCTGACATAACTTATTGTAAGTGACTGCAGTTCGTGCTGATAACTATTGCAAAACTGCGGGACAGTGGTAAAACGAAAATAATTAAAATAGTGAAGTTGAACACGACATTGGGCTGTGTATAATGGCTAGTCGTGTCCCCACGCACGCTTGCTGCGCATACTTGTCGTCGGTGGCATAATAATTAACACTCCAAAAACAAAAATACTGATGAGTTAAAATTCACTCGAATGAAAGAAATGTGAACTCATTTTGTCGTATTATTTCAAGGGTACGAATGCGAATCACTTTTTTGACGAGTCTGAAACGTACGGATGTTATGACCAAACTCAAATTCTACCTCTTTATCATTCGTTCTCAACTTCATAAAATTCAACTTGGAGATAGTCCAATAATCTTTGATTCTGCCAGAGTTGTGAGTGTGAGCAGACTGATGACAGCACCACAACAGTCTCGCATTCTTGACACATAAAGGCTGGATGATCTAAGTCGCAAGAAGCCACCGTCGGCAGCTTCAGGCCATTCCATTAATTTTTAAAAACAGATGGGTGCAGGCGCCAGGCACTAGAGTGTACAACATATTACTGTGAAAATGCATCCTTGAAACGGCTGAGACCCTGCGTTGATGCATATTTCGTTCTTACATATTCTTTGATTGTTTTGAACAACAGCGTTAATAATATCGATCTGTTTTCAAGTAATTCGAGTAGTGAGTATCTCGCTCGAAGCGACCCATCAGTTGGCAAAGCAGTTGAGATCAATCGTTTTTGAAACTTCTGAAAAGAATAGAGAGCAATAATGAACAACCTATCGATTCTACATAGAATATTTCGTGATTTCTGGTAAAATAATATTTGCTAAGAATGTTGTTGTTAGCTCGTCGATGCCAACTCTATGAATGGGAAAATCTCGGCGTGTACAGGTCGGGATCGGTGTATAGCTCAGCGCGTGTAGCGAACAGTGTTGGCGATGATAAATGCTTTGCGAGCAAGACTCTCCTGCCTCGATGCCAGAGCGCCATGACACTGGTGACTGTCGATCGACAGGTTGTTAGTCGCGTGTAACGCGGAAAAACTAGGCAAGACCACAGAGAGCTACTCGAGGCTAGAGCCTTGAATGCACCCGACATATATACACGCTTCTCGCGTGGCTACAAACTGCTGCTTCTGCTGCGCGTGAGCTCGATTTGCATTGGATACACATGTGTGTGTATGCACTCGGCGTACGCAAGCGCGCAGGGTCTACAGTTCTCTTTCCTTCATTATGTCGATTGCGCCGCGGTGCTTATTTCCGATTGTTCCATGGCGAATAATTTATGATCCCATGCTCTCAACAACTATATTCCTCGTTGTATTCTACCGCGTCGTTTCGAGCGCGAGCGAAGAAGCATTTCGCAGAACTGAAAAAAACACATCTACTCCCGGCACCGAGGGATAAACTTTTCGAATTCGCTGAACCGATCATGGGTTTCCAAAATTATACAGCGTATCGTATTTTTATTGCGTATCGAGTCAACCTCGTGTATTTTTCACGAGTGATATCCGGCTCGAACTGAAATCTCGATAGCAATGAGCACAAATAGCGCCCAAGCCAAGAGAGCCTTTGAAATAATAACTTCCTCGCGATTCCCGTGGCGATTTTTGCCAGATGCTCGAGCGTCAAGTTGGTCAAGAACAACGGAACGCGCGTCAATCAAAAAAGTTCATGCAGATCAGCAAATGAGTTTTACGAGTGTGCGTATACGTATATGCGTGGCAACACGCGAACGGATTTCGTTGCGGGCACATTCGCACCCACACAATCCCGGGTATACTGTGTTGCGGCATCGCGAAATTATACATATAGGTATAAATGCACGTGTGAGTATCGTCTCGCGCGACCCAAAAATACCCGAGTGCGACATTCAAGTGCGCTGATTCGGATAAGCGAGGGGAGCCCCTGAATCGGGCAATTTGCTCTCTCGCTTTGCAACACAGCGCCTATTATATACATGTATATATATATGTATCCCGCGCTCTCGGAGGCGAATTTCAAACGCGGCGTTGCGTGCGAGAGAGGATGCAGAGACGCAGGCGCCACAAGGCAGTTTGTCGCCGTTTCATTTCGATTTTTTTCTTTGTCGAACACAGGAAAGCGGATATCGCAGAAGTGCGAGTGCGCTTTGTTCCAGACTGGCCAGTGCGATACTCTTGAAATATATGTCACACATCGAACGATGAACTTTTCAATTTTCCTCGGCGCTAACGGGGATTTTTTTCATTTTATCATTTTGTCTCGCTGGCTTTTTCATTTCCAAAACGTCAGTTGTGGCTTTTGCGAATAAAATCCGATTTTACATTTCTAACACGGTGAAAAAACCATTTTATGTGTTATACCGATACGCTACGCGCAGTCACGTACATGAATTCTTAAACTACTCTAGAACTACTCACGAAATGACGTAGGTGTAGAGTGAAAAATCTAACGAAATATACTTACTGAGAGGGTGAAAAACCACTGATATTTTGCCACACGACCAACCAAGCCATGTGATCTTTGGATATATTCAGTCATTGGATAATATTATCTCGTTTGAAAGAGTTACGTGGGATTCTCACTATTTTTTCCATACTTTTCATATGGTTCAGAGCATCAAAATACTCGAATTGCATGAGAGCGAGTGCATGTGAATCAAAGTGCTCATATCTTACTAACCAGCCATACCAAGCTTTCTCAAATTTTATGGTTACAACTTTTGTTTCAACTATTTTTCACCATACTCATTTATAGCCAGTACATAAAAATGAAGAAGCAACGTGAAGTTCCACTTCCAGGTTCAAGTTGAACGAAGTTCATCCATATATACATACATCAGTCTAGACTTAATTACTCGTTCCGAACCTCTTTGGCGCTTCTACTGTACATTAGTCTTCGAACGTTACATACTTTACTTCGCGAGTATCCGAGAGAAGCGGCATTTTTACATTTTCAAGTGTACGCATTCGGCTTCGATGGCAAATTTGAACTGAAACATTAATGTACAGCTTGCACATTTGCCTCGGCAGGATTACGTAATAAATTGATGCGAAAATAACGAGGTATCCCAACTCCCCTGACCGACAAGTCGTTGAAAAGAAAATTCCAGGTTCCCAATTTCCATCATGCTTCGAAAGCTCTATCCGATCTAGGTCAACGTCATCATTAGGAATGAGTAGGTATACACGTATATGTATATTTTTTGCTTTCTCAAAGAGAAAGCTTTGTAACGGGGTAAAAATCGACCCACCGAATCGGACTTCGGGACCTCGATTTTCGTAATCTACGGGTCGAAAAACATGGAAATCCGAAAATGTCTGTATGTATGTACGTATGTACGTACGTACGTACGTACGTACGTACGTACGTACGTATGTACGTACGTGCACTTTTTTTTGTCGTACGATAACTCTCGAAGGAATTGTCCGATCGTCCTGAAATTTTGCACACAGGTTAGTCGCCGCAAAATCTCGGTCGAGTTCAATTTTCAGCCAATTCCGTTGTTTATTTCTCTAGCAACCGTTGCTAACGTGTTTTTGATAAAAGCTCCGAAAATCATCATCAATGCACGATGGGTCTCCAATTCTTTCGACGACGATCGATGAGAATCGATAAGACATTCATTTTGGAACAACCATTGTTTATTCTCCTAGCAACCGTTGCTATGGAGATACAAAATTCAGCTTCAGACTGACTTTTTTTGTCGTACGTTAATTTTCGAAGGAATGGTCCGATCGTCCTGAAATTTTGCACACAGGTCGGTCTCCGGCAGATGTGAACCGAGTTCGGTGTTCAGCAACATCCGTTGTTTGATTCCATGGCAACCGTTGCTAGCGTGTTTTCGATAAGTTCCCATATAATTCATGATAAATGATCATTTGGGTTTGTATATTTATGGGATTCTATAACAATCAAAGAGACCTTTCCCGTATAAACCATTGTTGATGTCTCTAGCAACCGGTGTTTATATCGGTTGCAACCGTAACTAGGGAATGGGAAAAGTCAGTTGGAGGTTCATTTTTGGAACTGTTGATGACTAAGAAGTAAGAACATCGAAGCTCCGACATTTACCATAGCAACCGTTGTTTACGTCCTTAGCAACCGTTACTATGGAGTGTGAAAAGTCAGTTGGAGGTCCATTTTCGGAACTATTGATGACTAAGTAGTAATAACGTCGAAGCTCCGACATTTACCATAGCAGCCGTTGTTTACGTCCTTAGCAACCGTTACTATGGAGTGGGAAAAGTCAGTTTGAAGTCCATTTTTGAAACTGTTGGTGACTAAGAAGTAAGAACATCGAAGCTCCGACATTTACCATAGCAACCGTTGTTTACGTCCTTAGCAACCGTTACTATGGAGTGGGAAAAGTCAGTTAGAGGTCCATTTTCGGAACTGTTGACGACTAAGAAGTAAGAACACCGAAGCTCGGATATTTACCATAGCAACCGTTACTATAGAGTGGAGGAAATGAGTTAGAGGTTCATTTTGCTTTCTCAAAGAGTGGTGATTAATGCAAGTTGAGGTTCAATTGCAATACTTTGAGAAAGCATACTGCTGAGGCACTTGGCAGCGGTTTTTTGAACTGTTGATGACTAAGAAGTAAGAACATCGAAGCTCCGACATTTACCATAGCAACCGTTGTTTACGTCCTTAGCAACCGTTACTATGGAGTGTGAAAAGTCAGTTGGAGGTCCATTTTCGGAACTATTGATGACTAAGAAGTAATAACGTCGAAGCTCCGACATTTACCATAGCAGCCGTTGTTTACGTCCTTAGCAACCGTTACTATGGAGTGGGAAAAGTCAGTTTGAAGTCCATTTTTGGAACTATTGGTGACTAAGAAGTAAGAACATTGAAGCTCCGACATTTACCATAGCAACCATTGTTTACGTCCTTAGCAACCGTTACTATGGAGTGGGAAAAGTCAGTTAGAGGTCTATTTTCGGAACTGTTGACGACTAAGAAGTAAGAACACCGAAGCTCGGATATTTATCATAGCAACCGTTACTATAGAGTGGAGGAAATGAGTTAGAGGTTCATTTTGCTTTCTCAAAGAGTGGTGATTAATGCAAGTTGAGGTTCAATTGCAATACTTTGAGAAAGCATACTGCTGAGGCACTTGGCAGCGGTTTTTTTCTCGAGAGTATCCCAATCAGGTCGATATACAGGAATAACGTAAACTCTCCCGAGTCGCTCTTGTTCACGCTAATAGTTCGTGTAAGTACGCCCGAGGACGGATAAATTTACAATCGCGACACGAAATCCTAATATATACACGCACGTATATACATGCACGCGCCAGCTAACGCGAAAACGACTTTCTGATCCGTATCGCGCCCATAAAAACGTATACACCGATGCGAGCTTATTGTCCCTGTTGTGTGTATATACCCCTCCCCCGTTTTTTCCTTTTTCATCGCGCCGACCATTGTCATGTAGAGCATTCTAACGCTCGCCTCGCACTAGCGCATCTGCATATAGGCAGCAGCGCGCGAGCTGCCTCAAACAAAACGAGACAAAGCGTGTCCCCGGGAGGAAGAGGAATAATGCTTGTCGCGCGTTGTCGCTAAATGAGACGCGTGGCTGGCAAATTTCGTCGCTCTCGTAATAATAAAATTCAAATTCGTCGGCTCGCTCGCGCGCCTGCAGCTTACTCGGTAGCGCGGCGGCGGCGGCGGCGAGCAATAAATATAGGTGCGCGAGCGCGCGCGATACGCAAGGTCAAGTGCCGCCTGAAAGTTCCACTTCTCTGCTCTGCTCTGCTCTGCTTCACTCTTTCCCAAGCTCGCGAACTCCCACCTCCCTCCTCCCCTCTTTATATACCTGCGCGCGACGTCCCCCCTGGCGCGTGCCTCTCGCACTTAAATTTCGCATGACTCTTTCGAGAGATTCTTGCGCGAGTGTGACGCGCGCTGCGGAGCTTTACTGTGTCAGCGGCCAACAGCTGCTCTCCCTCTCTATCGTGTCCCTATTGCGGGCTTCCAAGAATTTTTCATTGGGCTAAAAGGCTTTTTCTGCAAAGCAAGTCGAGCGTATTCACTGGCGCATCTTTGTGAAAAAAAAAAAAAAATAAGGAAAAAGCTCAGTCGTACAGAATTTATATTCGCGGCTCCGATTCCTCATCGCCCATTGGGAAATCCATCGGGCGAGCGGTAAGAACCGAGAGCCGGTTCGCCGCCGCGGACGAGCGTGGAAAGCTGCATCGGATCGAGTATTTATTATAAATAGATGCACACCCTGGCTTGAATTCATGGAGCGTGAAGAACTAATTAGGAACTCGAGAAGAGTTTTATGAAGCTCCGAGAAAGAAGTTAAAATGGGATTAAAAAATCACCAGGCGACTGCATCGCTAGCCAAATAAAACACATAAATCCGCGCAACCCGACGCGTTTCGCATAGGCCCGAGCGCTGAATTTCAGTCCAGATCATTTGCTCGAGTCATATACAGCTTTATCTTTGGATTTCTCATTCTCATCCGGACCAATGTTGTTGCAGGGTGAGAGATAATATATAGACTGAAATGAATTCGACTTTGAACCAAGTAAAAGCCCAATACATCTGTCGAAGATAATTAGCTTCGAATGATGATGAAAGATTATTGACGGTTGCTCCAACACACTGACGTCGATGTTTCAATGAGTTTTTCGATTTTAAACATTAGGTTTTATAAAGATCTATCCCCCGGTAATTGATTGTTATCGATCCTTCTGCAGTTGATTTAATCAATTGAGCAATTTATTGATTGAAGTTTATAATGACTCGAGTGAAACGTATCCTTCGAGTGAACAAGGTACGTCCTGGAAGATTTGATCGCTAAATGTACATTTGTCACGAAAAGCGTAGGACAATTATTGTTGCTGAGCGAAGTTTCAACTACGAGAAACAAATCGTGCATTGGAATCACGTTGTGTCCAAACGCGGAAACAGACTATAAATCCTTGCGAACGTTTGGATATATACTTGAATTGATAATCTCTCTCTATTTCCTATATCATATTTTGAGGAACGTAAATTTTTCTTCATTACGATTGCATTGAAAATACAAAATCAGTAGCGGTTGCCTTGAAATTATTTCTCCTTCATCCCTGCAAGATATTTAATTGAATCCGTTCGATAATTGACTTTGGAGTCTTAAGATAGTCGATTGCCTTCATTAATTAGCGTCAAAAGCCAATTAGTTACTCCATTTTCTAAATCATCTGTATACAGTATCCATAGTTCTTACTACCGTTTGGTTGTATACTATACCCACATAACACGAAGTCCATTTAAACATTCTAACATACAAATCATACTTTGTTACCCTTGCTTTTTCTCAACATCGAATGGATAAACCATTGCATTCCTTACATGAAAAGTGATGGCCTGTAAAGTGAAGCCAGTGAAATTGTGATTTTATTGGTTTAGACCTGAGCACGTGACGTGAGTTAGATAAAGAGCGCAGACGAGATTGAAGCAGGAGCGATTACCGTACATTTTTCCGAATCTGTTTTACCTAACCACCATTTTTCCTAAAATTGTTTTTCCTAATAAATCATTTCCTAATCCAATTTTCCTAATGTTTTTTTACCTAACGGACAACTTCCGAATAAATTAAAAACATTTATTTACAATTTATTTATTCAAATCGAAATATTGTGAGCGATTGCTTTAAGGTATTCCAAAACATTGTCGTCTGCTTTGTATTCCGCATACTGATGAACGATACCAGTTATTCTAATTTGAGCATCTTTCCACTTTTTCTTTGGAGCAGCCTTAACAGTTCTTCCAAGACTTAATTCGGCGATAGCAATTTCTAAATCAGCCTGCTCTTTTTGAATTTCAAGCAGAGCCGTGTATAAATCCGGATGATGTTTTCCTACTACTAATCTAAATCGATTGTGCCATCCCTCACTCGAATTATTGGTTTTTTGCTCCCCATCTAAGGTAGCTTGATACTGATTCCATATTGGTACTGGATATCTTGGTGCAACCGCTCTTCTTCGGCCCCTACCGAGTCGACCAAGCACATAATATTCTCCCAAATATTCTGATATAGGCAGTAGTATGTTGGGCAAGGCATCTTTTAGAAGTCGAAAGGTGCACTGGACATCTTCGATCGGAACAAAGGCTAATGCCATCAACATGTGTGTATATACTTTAGTATCACGATCCTCGGGATTATTATAGTCAGCTTGTAACCCACTTTCTTGAATTTTGCGATACACACTTTGAGTGAAATGAAAGAAGCAGCAAGTATACTTTGATGTTGGAAACTGCTGCTTGCATGCATTTATTATGGCCAACTCGAAGTCTCCCATGATCTTATGTGGTTGACAATTTTGTGGTTTTCATTTTGTTCCAAACGACTCTATGAATTTGAAATCACAATGTTGAAAAATGAAAATTAGGAAAAAAAATTAGGAAGAATCGTTATTAGGAAAAAAAAAGTAGGAGGATTAGCCGTAGGAAATGAAAATTAAGAAAAAAAGAGATTAGGAAAATTCATCATTAGGGAAAAAAAATTAGGAAAAATGGATTATGAAAAATGACCGGTAACGAGCAGGAGCCATTGAAGCAGGGCGTTTGAGGAAGGAATAAGTTAGGGTAGTCACTTTTGTAAACAATTCTGCGGAGCTGCGGGATAATGAGTTTCAAGATTCTAATGATCAAATCTCATTTTCAGAAGATGGACAAAATAAAAATGTATTAATGATTGATTGCTGGAACATTCAACCGTGAAATTCGAATGCATTTGGATTAATTTCTTTTTCCTCGTGAAATCTGTAAAATAAAAATTTTGGTATTACTGCAGACGGCGGTATAATATAATTCTTTGGGCGGAAGTTTGATTTTTTCGCCAATGATGTACTTTGGACTTGCTGCCTCCAAAATTGAATAAACATGATGATTGATCACACACACCTTCGTGGACTCCATGATTTTCCTCAAGTCCAACCTGAATCGATAGTGACCTCTTCTGTTTTCCGTCCACGCGCGGAAAGTATTTTTTTTTTGACTCGAGGAACACGTATACACATACATCCGTATATACGATTTGGATCGCCAATGTATGAAAGTGCGGGGAAACTCATGGAATAGCAAGGGCCATTATCCGATTCATTATTGAAACAAGAAAGATGTACACGCCGAAGCTGGTTGGATGGTCGGTTCGGCGCATCGAGTGACGAATTTATCGCTTTGAGACGCGCGTCCTCTCGTCGGCGGTGCGTCTTGCCCGTTGTGCACACCGGTAATCGAATTGACTCGCGTGTGCCTGGAGCAACACGGGTCGCGCGCAGGTGTATATGGCTTATCCCGTGTCAGCCGCGCGTTGCCCCTTAGCTCCCGCTAGATCGCATGAAATATAAACTTGATTCGTGTCACGGTCATGTATTTTCGCGATAAACATATTTGCCACTGGCCTTGTTGAGGCAATTTATCTGCGTCGGTCAGTGCGCGCACATAGTTAATAGTGCGCGAGCGAGCGCCTGGAAATTCGACCGATCCGCGCAAGGCGAAATAGCCGGGGGTAAGCGATACTCGCGCGCAGGGTACACAACTGCAAAGACGCATCGATGTCTTCTTTTGTCTTTCCGCCTCTTTTGTCCTTTGAATAACCAGGCTCGGTCGGATCGATTGATAACCGACTCGTATAGGTACGTACACCCGTGATTTTTCTTCAACAAAGAAACTTTTTCCCTTTTTTCGGGAGCTTTCGCGTGCAGCAGGGCTTTGACGGATGCGCTCGACTGATCGAAACAATGATGTGCCTATCAGAGTTTTGCGTCGGAAGAAGAATGATATAAACTGTGGTGCACTCACAAGAATACGTTCTCATTCCTAGCAGGAATCCACTCGAATAGTTGTCAAGAATAATTTTGCTCGTCCAAATAGAAACTCTTTTCTACCAGGAGATTATATTTGATATAAGATTTTACTCTTTCACGAATTGTAGTTCAACATTTTTCATATCAATTATTTTCTCATGATTATCCAACAGTTTCAAAATGGACTAGAATTAGCTCGTGTATTGCCCGGAATCTAGAGTATAATCTTTGTCTAAGTAGACTAACGAATTTGAATAATTTAACGAATTGTAAAAGTAAATAACAAATATTTACAAATAGATAGTAAATATATAATGAAGATAGATAAGTTAGAAACCCACCCCCACACACAGACTCATTTTGCCCTTAAGACGGATCACGTAACTTTGGCTACCGAAATTTCCATTCATTTGTTTGGGAAAAATAAGACAGAATTTTACCTCGTATTGACTTCGGAACAGAAACTATGCTTGAATACCTATTTGTATGCATTTCTGTACATGCCTACGAAGCCAATATCGATGCCGCTTGGCATGGCGTTGTTTGCTGCTTACTATCGGACGGTTATGGGCGTTTTTATATTTTTTACTCAGTCCAGCTGTTCTATTCCGAGTCGTTGCATTGCTACGCCAAAGTCTAAATCGACTGCGTTCAATCCCACTGTTTGAGTATGTAGATATTCCTTTTCTTTTGTCCACTGATTAAACAATTCGCCCTCGTTTCTTTTTATAGGATGCGAATGCATATACTCCAATATTTCCGTTACTGACTATGCGATTCCGTTTTTTATAAACAATAATATTCAAAATGTCAATATTTGATTAAAACATGATTTCACGTTCGTCTTTTTTGTTCTCCTGAATATGCTATGTAGAAGAATATGCAAAAAGAGAATTTGTTCTAAATAAATCAGATTCTAACCGATTGTTATATATTCGTGAATCAATTTGGAAAGACAATCATGAATATTAATTATTTTACCATAAAACATTTGCTGATTATTTGTTAAAGTCTGTTGAGTTGAAATTTAAACTAAAATAGAAGAAAAGATTTTTGTACGAAAACCCACTACGACTTTCAACTCTCATGAATTCCAATTTATCTAGATGCATTCCAGAAATCCCTTATCTAAATATATGCCTCCGAATCTTTCTCTCTCTCTCCCTTTATTCATTCTCTAAAGATGAACCATGTAAAGTATAACTGTAGAATGATGTATTTGTCACGATCAGATTCAATTGAAAAATGTCAAAACAATGAGATTCTAATTCAAAAGTTGTTTCAAAATCACAGCTGATCCTTTGAATGTTATCCTTTCTCGATAATTCGTATTTCCATACAGACAAACTACTAGTATATATAACGTTCAAAGCGCGCTGGTGATGAGTGAGAAAAAAAGAAATAAAAGGGTGGGGAAATGAAAGTCACATGTACGAAACAGGTCAACGGGAAGCTAAATCACAAACGCTCTCAAGTCCGAACAAGAGGAATTCGAAAACTCCAAGAGTAAAGTGTAATAAAGGGACCTCCTATACTCCGCCGAGAAGAGAATGACGTGGTTTGAACCGGAATGCCGGCTGCTAGATCGTTATTAATTGCAGTAAAGTGTACAACCCGTAAAGACATTTATCGGAATTTACCAGTAGTTTTCATGCACATTCTCAATGCGAACAAAATTTTAGAACGCGCGAATAATTTAGAATGAGCGAACGATTTTCGCATCAGGTCGTATAATACTCGTTCTTCTTTTAATTGTGGCGCACTAGTATGATTCCGTAAACAATGAATTTTACGTAACTCAACTTTCATAACATCCAGATAGCGTAATTAGTCTTTTGGAATCGAATTGTTTTCATCCATTTCAATGAATTTCTTTTTGATGTCCTACGAGTTATTTGGGCCGTAACGTTTTCACATTCGGTTCCTGTCAAAATTTATCAACGCATCTGATTAGCTATGTAATCGATCCCCTTGCTCTTGGTGAAAATCAATTCTGGGCTATGCTATTTTTTCACTCAATCTGCTCGGCTTTTTCACCTTTATACGAGTCTCGATTCCGATAAACCGAAGTGAACGGCGCTCAACGTATAGATTATATATGTGCCAGGTAAAGATACGAACGCTGCGCATACACTTGATTGCGAAAATCATTCGTGACAACACGCATAAGCAATCCTTTGTGGTTCACGAGCATATGAGTCATGAATATGAAATGAATATAGACGGCTTCGACGTGACAATCCTCATCGATGGGTAATGAGTATGGACGGCGAGTTCTAAAAATAGAAACGAAAGTAAAACTCCTAGAAGGTGCGAGCCGGACAAGCTGCAAATGGGGGGCATTTCACTCGTATTATTCCGGGTGATTTTGAAATGAATTCGCGAAAGACGAGCAGATCATGAAATGGGCTGTGAAAACACTACACGCCAAAAACACTTGAAGTTTTAATGGAAGATATAAATTTCCGATCTGTCGAGCTGTGCTTCCTAGCCTAGATTCCCCGCAAAGAAGGAGATCCTCCTTGCTCTACTTTTTTTTTCAGTCAGGAGTTGGTCAGGATCAATAAGTAATTATATATATCGTAGTTTCCACGCTGAATCTCCTCTCCGAAGCACACTGCTGTTTCCCTTTTCTTCGCGCGTAAACGTTTATTGAAAAAGTTCATCGAAATTGAAAAATATCAAAGTCACAAGTCCCTCATTATCAGTTTGGTCTTTTCTTACCTTTATCATCGGGAGACAGTTGTATACGAGATAAAAGAAAAACGAGACTTTGTACTGGGCGGCTCTATATATACTGTCGCTGCATTACGCCCTATATATTGTTATCGCGCATTGTACGCAGTGCCGTATCAATTAAGCTAGCGAAATTGAGGTGTATATACTAACGTTCATAATTGAATATGCCAAAGTTTGATTGAGACTTGCGAGCCACAAGCTCTTGGGATTAGAGCAGGTTAACTTGGCAAACGCAAAAGCAGTCTCAGTTGATCGCGGGCGATACGCAATTAATTATCCAGTGCTCGGATCTTATCACAAGTGCCAGGAGCGAGCCATCACACCGAGATGACATTTCAACAAAATTATATGTAAAACTGAATGTCCCCTTTGTTTTATAGCGAACGTTTAATATAACTAATCATTGACCATTGCAATGCAATATGTAATAATTTGTTTTAGGACAAAGGAAGTATGTATCGGCAATTGACTTATACCTAATATCATAAACATAATAAAATTCTCTAGAATAATCTGTACTTCAGTGTGTTGTACACTTCAATGTGTTTTTGACGCGAAAGAGATACTCCCAGGAGAAGCGGCGAGCTTATCATTGTACTTGTTAAATGTCACGATCGACCCGAATACCGCGAGTAAGAACGTGGAGCCGCGTTACATCCTGTCCCCAACAGAAGATTGATTCGGACCATAACAAACAGCGCGCCACAAGTGAAGGCTGCTATATCTGAAAGAGTACGTCGAGGGCAGCTGCGCGGACTAACGTTAAACGGGGCACATCTTATTGTATACATATATATATATATACACGTCGCATAGCTCGTCGTCATAGTACAAGTCACACACACACACACACACACACACACACTAAGGGAGTAAACAAAAATACTCACGTCGGAAAAGTCGCCCGAGCCGCGGGCGCAGCTAATCGACGTATCCGGTGCTCCTTGATTGCGTATACATGCTTTATTACATCGAGCAAAGGGCTTCGTTCTCCCTTTGCGCTCCGATGTCTGACCATTTAATCAGTTGCATCGAAGCGTGCGTCTCGCGCCGCGGGGAGTCTGCGACTTTTCCCCGTTTGCGTCTATTCTTATCTCTGAGAAATGATTCACATTGCGTTGTATACGTAAATAGTGCATTTGGCTCACTCTTTGTACAAAAACCCATGACTGGTTATCCCTTGATTTTGACGCGTTTTCCCTTTTACAATAAAAGTTGCGTTCAACCCTGGCTGTGTGTTTTAAAAATCTAGCATTTTACGGATTTCGAGAAAAATTTTTCATTTGTTTTGCGGGATTCGATCGATCTGAATACATGCGCAGTGCATCAATTTCGCGTGAAATTCAATAAAGCTTGTACGCGACGAGGGTAATGGGCCCGTGAAGTTGTATATTTTTTTTCTCGAAATCCAGGCATTGCATCGATATCCGATGACTAGACTGTCGGCCGAGAAACGGGAAACTAAACGGCTCGAGAGATAGCACGTCTAATCTAGTCAGACTAGATAGCGGCCAAAATGTCGTTATACGCCATGGTAAATTTCTTGTGTACTCTGGTATAAGCTGAGTCAACACGCGTTTGTGTGTCCTTTCACGAGGCGCACGGGGCATAACCGCCGAGTCAGAATATGTATTATAGACGACGCAGACAGCTCACGATGTTTGGGCTGGAGGTGAACTGATAGAGGGATCCGTGAGATTTCCGTTATACTCACGAATAGCTTCAAAACACGAAAATTAACCATCGCCGCATCGATACACTCACACAAAAGTTCGATGGACTGCGTTAATCGATTGCGCGATTGCGTATAGCTACTCGTGAAAATAGCGATCCATCGCTCGTGAATATTTTACAAACTCGATATATGACACCCGAGCCTCGACCGGTGAATGAAAATGAAAACAAGTGTCCCAATCCCGATGAGACTTTTACCGACGTATGTTGATCCGCCGCGCCGGTCGCGGAGAAGATATTTCGTGTAGCCAATGCTCCGTTACCCAACTCTACCGACACATAATCCAAGTGAAATAATTAGAAACCTCGCGGCGCGTTTCGATGGGCTGCTGCTGCTTCTCCGCGGCGAGCGAGCGAGAACGTTATATCAGCGGGAAATCGAAAGAGTGTGTGTGTGTGAGAGAGAGAGAGGAAGAGCGGTATGCGCAGCCAAATAGGTATAATTCCGAAGGGACGCGCGTTGGCCAGCCAATCCTTACGGCCGCTCAATCAAAGTTCCGCGGGCGCACTGCGCTCGCGGCTCGCGCGCGATTGCGCCAGCGCGACCAAATCTCCGCCTATTATTTACTACAGCAGCGGCGGCGGCGGCTCTTAAATTCTCTTGCCCGAGTGAAATTGCCGCTCGGACGAGAGACGCTATAAGCTTTATCTCTCCGTCTCGTTTCCCTGCGCGACCCCGGCTCTCTTATCTCCCTCTCCCTCTCTCTCTCTCTGTCTGTCTATTCCTTATCCCGGGCTCCCTCTGCTTCGTGTCTCTTCCGATGCCCCGGCAACGTCGGCGTTTCCACAGATTCCCACAACAGCCGCCGCCGCGAGCTGCCAATTTAATTGACCTGCTTAAAAGCTTCACGGCTTCTCGCTCCGAATTATGCACACGCCTCGTGCCTTTCGATATACAAGTATATGAACGCCGTGTTGCTATTATAGCCCAACGGTTGATTGGGTCGCGGATATAATCAAGCTATTATCGGCGTAATCGCAAATGCGACGCGTTTCTTTTTTTGTCTTCGCGATATACTCGTTTTTCCCCCGACTTGCGCAGCCCAACCGACAAATGCAAAAATCATAACTTATCCATAATCAATTTCGTTTTTTCTTTTTTTTTTCGTCAACTTCGTTTGAAAACAGTAAAAAGCTGACTTTGTCGAGGATGCGTGTACAACCGTCGAATCGACGCACTCGCCACGAGAGAAAAACAATTTTCATTATATATATTTTATATGCTTTAATGAGCCGAGTTTTAATGAGCGACCGGCAGTGCTTTGTCACTCGTTGGAATCAGCAATTTCGACGAATAATGAAGTATTCGCATTCAAAGTTCTCAAACATTGGAACGAAAAATTAAACAAGTGCAAAATTATCGTTCTGTCAAACTCTCCCCAGGTATATCGCTGATAGAAGCAGTTACTCCGCATGCATTCGTCATTCGTTTAATCTTGGGCATTCACACTAATTCATAAAGTTACACGCGTTACGACGATCCCGAGTACATCACTGCAGTCTAAGAAAAACTCGACTCCTATGTACTGATCATCGCACTCGGCATTACACGGAGCTGTTAAACGAAATTTCATTTAGCTCGCATATATACATACGTGTCGCTTTCGGGTTTTCATTATCTGCAGCTCACATCGCGCGTTAAGCGAGAAATTCGCCAGTTCGCAGCGACGATCATTGTGCAGCGAGTGATATCAGGAGTTTGAACGAAAAAAACCAACGATCGACCGTTTAAAAAAGTTCACGCCAACGAGAAGATGTTCTTGATTCTAGAAAAAGAGTATAATTCATCCGGATGGTTCGAATTCGAGATGAATTCCTCTGGGAAGAAGAAGACGTCTTGTTGGCGGGCGCGGCGAAAGTATTTCCCTCACGCTCGACGCGATTATTGACTTGTCCTACATATAACCCAGCCCATGCATTCTTCTTCCTCCTGCATATATACGTCGACTGCGCGCAGCGACTAACTTTTCCCATTCGTCGCGTATAGCTTGCACCTCTGCACGAGAATCGGGAGCGATATGCGGGCGTCACCAGTGCGAACGGGAGAGCCGCCCGTAAGACTCGCGATTACGGTGGTGCGAGCTCTTCCTGCAACCCAACCAAGTACATATATGTGTATATATATATATATAATTCGATTGCATCGTAGCTGGAGCCTGCGGCTGTTATTCGGCCGGCCGGCGCCGGCGCCCCGCCGCGAGCACAAAATCGATCCCCTCACGCGCTTTTTCCCCCCTTTCATCCAGCGCTCGCCCATCCTCGCGGCTCATACATGACATTTTTTCTTTCGCCTCCCTCGCAAGCTCGCTTCTAGTGTGTACTGCCTCGTTCTTGCCCCTTCTCATCTGTGACTGGGCGGTTACGTGTCAGAATTTTCGCGTAATTTCAGCTGTTCGAGTTATTATTCGAGTATGGGCTAGTAGGATGATTGAAAATTTTCATATGTACCGTATGAAATTGTTGGGAGGAAGAGAGGCAGTCCCTTCTTGAGTTCCGAGCACACCAGTCGTGTGGCTCGCTATATATGTATATATCCACGGACTTATGTAAGCGTATAAGTCTAGCTTCATTTACATTTCGTTTGGAGTATAGTTGCCCAACTTATCTTTGACTCCTTCTCATAATACAAATATGTAACAATATATTATATCCACTCATGTGCACGAGCACTATGATTTATTCATAAGTTTTTGATACAATGAGCTTTCCTTTGAATGAATTTCCGAAGTTTGGCTGTTTCGAATCGTAACATTTGATGAATCTCGCGATGGAAGGATCTTTAACTTTGTGTAACAACGTAGAGTGCAAGTTTAAAGGTTTTAGTAGCTTGCTCCCATAACCATTTTATTTGTATTGCATAATATGTGTTGCATATAGTGCCGATAACAAAGAACTAAGAAGAAAAAGTGTCAGACTAGTATGCAGCTGCTGCAGTATACTACAAAAATATGCGCATACATAAACACTTGCACGAAGGTTATTTTCATATCCAGTAGATTACGTTATGAATATCACTTCAATTTTGCTCTCTCTCTCTCTCTCCGTCTCTCTTTCCCTGCAGGCTAACTTTGACATTGTACTTGATCGATTCTCTCATACGTAATCAGAAACGGTGGTAACCAATGACTCTATTATTACCGATTCCTGGGACCACTGCTGATGTGGCTGCATGATGATCGAGTTTTGACACAGCGTACAGTAGAACAATAGTTGAGAACTATAACATTCTCATACTCATTCGACATGAGGTTCAGTATTGATTTACTTTCAATAACTAATACAGGTCGAATCCAAATGAGAATTCTAGGATTCCGTGATTACCAATTATTTATTCTCGTATCCATCCTACTGAAAAAAAGATTTTGTTCATTATTTTTCGAAATTTTATGAATAAAGAAAACAAATGCAGTTTTCATGAGAAATTGATTGAATTTGCAGAAAATTATAAACCATTTATACCCCAAATACTATATGATTTAATCGAAATATGTGTCTAGAAGACTTCTACGAACCGTCCCGTGGTGGAAATTTGAGATAGACTCCATGGTCTCGAAAAACAAAGAATATTGAAAAGTGAAAACTGTTCGAATATACTTTCACTCTTTTGTCGAATCAAGATCAGCACAAAATGCAAAAATAATCCAAGGGTTATTCTAGCAATGTGTATCGGATATTCTTCGCGATTTTCTATAAACTCTGTGGGATATACCTATCAGTAGCATATGAATAATTCTCCATGCGGCTTCCATCAAAATTTCATCTCACTACATCTGCACCAATACGGAGCCAAAGAGTTTTTTTGGTGGGCGTAACCTCTACTTCTGGATGGTTGAAGTAGCCGTAATTAGAGTGAAAATTCATTAAGATCGATTATCATGGGTGTCTAAATTATTGTGAATGTTCACTTGAAAGAAAAATTTGCAAACTGTCGATTGGTTGTGTAAAATTGCGGATACATTCAGTTTCACATATCCAACGCAGACTTCGTGATATTGGAATTATGAATTTCTGATTTATAAACATGATCATATAATCAGTGGTTTGTGGTATTTTTCTTTTCTTTTTGCCTCGGTATCTTTTTTGACGTTGAAAAAACACGTATGTTACCACAAAAATTGTGAATCACCCAGATCAAATCGTCAAAATGGCAGTTATTGATACAAAAAAAGTTGACCTTGAGATCGGCATGAAGATATGTCATTTCAAAATCCACGCACTCACAAAACTCGAATTTCGGTTCAAGGAGAAAATTCAGTTTGACGCTACAGCAAGAAGATTTATTCCTCTGTTAGACAGGTTTGTATAGAATCAAGAATAGAGTCTTAATCCTAGAAGAAATTGTCTTGCTATAATATCAATTTGATTTTTTTCTCGAACCACGATATCATTTTTGTGAGTGCGCAATTCAGAGCGAAAACCGCGTTCGGTCTTATGAACTCTCTGCCTCTCTGTCAACGAAATCTTTTAGAAGAGAGCACTAGTTTCAAATCGAAAATTACAAAGTATTATTCGGACCACGATGAAATGACATAGTGGGTGATAAAATAGTCGGGACGAACAAGAGAAGGAAGCGAATGCAGCGGGCGGGTGAATGGGAAAGCGTATCTATATACATTCCACAACTGCTAGGTCAGGTCAACCTTTTTTTTTTCGAATTTTGATCCGGGAAATTTGTTGCTATTCGTCACCAAAATACTCTCATTTATCCAGAGACCACATATGGAAGTCACACGTACGTTTAGGATTTTTGAGATTTTTTATTGCTAATTTACATTTGTGGCCTAAGTTGTTCAGGATACAGTCACATAAAAAAATCATATGTAAATACATTTTTTGTTATTATTTAAGAAGGTAGAAAATTACTTCATGCCCCACGATTACAACATTCTCATATGCATAGGCTGTCACACGTATATGCGGGTAATTTTGGAGATGTTCCTAAAATGAATTTCAAAGCTATTTAAGTAACACTGGTTCTAGTGCTCGTCCCATTATGAAACAAAGATCTACAAAAATAAAACTTTTGATAATTTTGGAGCCAAAAAAACTAGCAAACATCTCCAAAATAGCCCGTGTATATATGTAACAATTTGTACACATGTATATGGGCATTTCTCTGTGAAATTCAGAATTCAAAAGTTCGATTTGACTGAATTTTTTTTTTATAAATTCTAGGGAGTCTTACAAATCTACCTTAGTATATTCAGATTATTTCGGTGTATTTTACACCAGTTTACAGAGAGCAGAGTATCTCTTCTATCCATTTTCAGTATTCCAGAGGCTTTTTTGACCTCAATTTACGCCTACTTAATCACATCCAGAACAAAAAGTGAATGATCATCTGAATTTTCTGAAAAAAAATATTTCAAGGTAATTGGAGCAAATCAGGTGCTTGAAACTCCGGCTTGAAGCACCTGACCAAGAATTCCGCTCGTCGCAACCATTTTCCCGCTTGCCTCATTTCATGAAAAATTCAACGTTTAGGGTCAAATAATTATGCAAAATCCTCTTCCCGTTCGTAAAATCAATGACTTGCTCAAAATAGTCATAAAAAGACGATTCAATAAGTATATTATTCCGGGGACGAACGCGAACAAATCAGCGGGGCAATGGAGCCGAAAAAAATGCCGGCTCGACCCGTTGGACGTGGGTCTCGCTCGCGTACATCAACGCAGCGCGCCATTAGCCAGAAACAATCGAATCTCACCTGACATTCCAGCTCTCTTCAAATCGCATTAAAGTACTTAGCCACGTGCGCGTGAGACGATGAAGGAAATGGCACGCGCAGCTCGAGCTGCAGAAACAAGGCTAAGGTTGCAGCGTATACTTACGATGTAATGTGCTACCTATATATAAAGTGGCCCGAGCGCATATAGAGCCGGCCGCGAAATCCGTCCCTGCGGCCGCCCGCGCCTCCCGCGCTACAGCGCACCAGAACAGTCAGCCCCTGGACGCGTGCACTACCTCGCCCGCTTCCCGCAAGCTCACACACACACGCGCGTTTATACCTCCGCATCTTTTATTTTCTACCTCTCAAGCCTCAGCCAAGATTTCCCTATGCTTGAATTGAAACTCTCCAAACGCCCGCACCACTCCTTTTCCCCGATCTCGCCCAAGTTCGCAATTAACAAGAGAGTATCCGAGCGTACATTTTCTTGGATTGTTTGAGCTTCATACGCATATATGTGTATGACACGAGCGCGAAGAAAATACAACGATTTGCGATTCGATGGTTTATCGCGAGGTTTATCGTCAATTCCAATTTGACTCAATTTGCGGAACTAACGTACGCTGGAGCGCATTTGCGCCTCAACTTACGTAACAATATAGCAGTATTTTCATCTGTCAATGAGTCATCTGAATGATCATGAATTTGGAATTATTAAATCACCCGAGTCTAGCAAATTTTACATTTCAATGTTTTCTTCCATTTTATTGTTCTCGAAGGTCATCATCTCTCGAAATCTGTACTTACACGATCATTAGTCTTCCTTTTTTCGAGGCGGCACTTAAAAATTTGATTGCGGTACGCACGGAATTTATATACTTGGTTATTGCACGAATCGTCGGAGATTCATTCGCGTATGACTTGGACAAAAGACCACGATACCGTCAGCCTTCGAACCACTTGCTTATTGATCCACATCGAAATTGCTATAGCAGAATGTTATATTATTATATTGTTATTGTTATATTATTATGGTATTAGATAATTATTGACTTGATCATTTAGTGCATTTTATTGCGGTTCCGCGAGGAAATTCGAAATTCTCACGTGTTGCGTGAATTGTATTGCGCATCTTGTCGATTTATCGGAGGTATATATACATGCGAATAATGATCAATTAATCAGTGATTCAAGATGTCCTTGGAAAAAGCCTGACGCGAAGAGAAGAAACAGTGTGTGATTGAATCTATTTGAAATTAATTTTGAATATCTTATTATTCATGGTTAGTGCAAGAAAAGGCTCGAATAAATCAATGAAGATATTATACGTGACGAATCAACCTATGAATTCGCCGATATATTTTCACTTATGGTCAGCATTAATTGAGATGACTTGAACATTTAACAATTTTTCGACAGCGTAATCCTGCTGAACGAGTTATAATCATCATCAAAACGATACAAAAAAAACTCTAAGCCAAAATATTCATTCAATCACATGAGTAATTTTATTCATGTACAAAGTTAATGTTATTCATTCAACAATCACGAGTAAGAGTTGTTTCCAAAAATACTCGTAACTGATGCCATTTCCTATCGCAGATAAGATTGCTTTCTGTTCTAATAGAAAGAATCAATGCCTTTGGAAGGGAACGAATTCATGAAATCACCATAATTCTGCTAAACATAAAACTGCGATACAGAAGAATTAAAAATAACATTGATGACTTGAAAAACTTAAGGACGAGTAATATATATCTATTGAGTAAATTTCCATTAGGTATCGCTCTCTTATAAATAACAAATGTTACAAAAAAAGAATGATTTTGAACTGATCGCACAGAAGAGAACATCTTTCGGGGGGGAAATACCGCGTGAATAATGACATAGTTTGCTAGAGCGATTCTTTTAATTATACTCTTTGCCAATCCATTGTGAACATGAAGCGTGAAAGCAGGCCTCTTCAAGTTGGAATCTTCTATAGAAAAAATCTTGGTTGTGATGTAATCGGGGTATAAAAGATATGCGATAATCTCGTTTATATTTATCAGACTTGTTGAGAAACGATTCACTCCAAACAAGCGTATACATTAAAAACATATACAATTTTGGTTTAGGAATTGACGGCGCGATTTCCGCCCAGAAGTAGCATAGCACTTTGCGGAAAAGTTGCAACGAGGCATCCTTCGAACTCTGCTTCATTTCGAAATGTCAACAAAAGTACAGAAGCGACACCGAATTGAGCAACGAAATTCGAGAGGAAATTTTCGTTTATATATCCCGTCGCGAGTATTGAACAATCGTATAAATCAGCACATCGGATGAAAATGTTTGCCTTCGATTGACAATTCCCCGTATCCGGATGAGCAAATTTTGCCGACCAATCGACGTATCGCCGAATTATACTGATCGCGATCGTATAGCTTGATGATGCGGGTATACGACTCGAGGGTGGAACTTGTCGTTGAATGTGGAATGTCTATACACACACGGATTGTATGATCGCGATGGTACCAAGTGTATACACGGGGAACAGCAATTGCGGTTACAGCGGGAATAACAAAATCGTCACAACTCATTGCGGTGGCTCATTGCGACGTGCAACGGTGAAAAGATGATCCGAGTTGCGGATAAGTCTCTCGGCGAAAAACAAGTAGTCGCAAGTCGGATCTTGTTGACCCGCGGGTATGTATACATAAGGATATAGGGATGAGTAAGGAGTTTGGGGGTGTGTGGGGGGAGGGGCGGCTCGACCGAGCTGCGCGGAGAGACCCGGGGACCACTGCGGGGAGCCGATGCAAAACAGCAGCGCGAGGCGCTCGGGACGCAGCGTCCGGCCCTGGTGGGCTAGCAACATATCGAGTGCGAGTGGGGGGGGGGGGCGCTCGGTCTGTGTGCCACGGGGACAGAAGGAGGAGCAGGAGGAGGGGGGGCAGAGTCGGAGCCTGGCGCAGCTGGTTGGAGCGACTGCGCGCACGCGGCGAGCAGCGGGGCGGCCAGCGCGGCGCAGGCGAGCGCACCACCTATACACGCGGAGCGAACGTATCAGTCGGGCTGCAGCGAGCGGCAGGCCAGGTTGCGTTGCGGTGACAGCAAGCAAGAAAGAGAGAGCGAGCGAGCGAGAGCTCGAGTGTGCGGGTGTCGTGTGGAGTGTGTGCGCTGCGCGGCCAAGGCTGCCGAGCTCGCCAGCAGCTCTCGCGCGACGAGACGAGGCCCTGCACTGCACGATATGGCCCACTGACGTGCCGTGTGTGTGTATACATATATAGGCAGCCCTGCACGTCGCCAGCCCAGCTGATCCCGCGCAGCAGCAGCAGCAGCAGCAGCCGCCAGCCGAGCGAGAGAGACAGAGCTGATATCGGCAGTGCGCCCCTGTGCGCCACCGACAGCCCACCACACGTACTTACGTGCCCCGCAGGCAGCAGCGCGCGCTCGAGAGAGAGGGAGCCAGTGAGAGTGCGCGAGTGAGCCAGCCAGCGCGAGCAGCAGCAGCAGCAGCAGCGGAGCAGTCGGCTCTCCCACCAGTGCCCCCCAGAGCCCCGAGCTCGCCACGAGCACCACGCTGCACACGGACCAGCTCGGCACGTCTCTCGTCAGCAGCAGTGCTGGCAACATGGCGGCCGACTCGGGAATGGAGACGTGTCCCTCCCCGGAGATCGCCGACTCGAGGAAGCGGCCCCTGGACTGCGACGTCGAGAACGGCGCGACCAAGCGCTCGCACTATGGCACGGGTGAGTAGCTCTATCTACCCAGCGGCCGGGCCCGTCCAACGCGCCCCTCCTCCCCCCCCCCCCACCCCTCACCGACCCGTCCGACCCCGCCTCCCCTCCCCGCAAACACACACACACACACACACACACCCACCCCCCGGGGCCCACTGCAAGCAGCTCTTTGAGGTTAGGTCACGCGAGCGAGGCGCGCGCGCGCTCGCGCTGTTTACCACCTTGTATACCTCTCTCGCTCGCTCTCTCTCTCTCGTTATTTCCGGAGCTTCGCCCCCCGCGTGACCTACAAACGCCACGGCCCGCTCCCCCGGCCGCGCGCACTCGACCAGCCCCCGCGCGAGCCCTTCGGCTCCTGATCCGCACGAGCGCAAGCTCGTCCTGTGCACCCGGTGCTCTCGCGGGGCAGCGATAACAGCCGCGCGGGCTGGCCCTGCCGCCCCCCTCGCCTCCCCCCGGGACTCCGTGCACACGCCGACTCTTATCGATTGCCTCGTCGCGGAGCTGCTGCTGCTGGCGCGTCGCGAACCACTGGTGCGGTTACACCACTCGGCTGCACCGAGAGAGAGCTTTATCCTCTCTCGGTGCGGCTCCCTCGGCTCGTTTCGGAGCGGCCCCTCGATTGATTGCGCTCGAATCGACGCGGCCCTACATCGTGTAGACTCTCTGTCTGTCGCTGCACAGCCGCGCTATATACACGTCGACGAGGGGGGTTGCTCGCGCGCGCGCATCGCTCGGGCTCTCGGAATAAAGGTCAGTGGGGTAGTCGCGCGCTCTCCGCTCTCCGCGGACGCTTCCGCGCGCGGCGCTCCAGAGCTTTTTCCCAGCGTGTATTGCCCCCTCGTCCCTTCCTCGATGCTCCGGCTCCCCCTCCCTGCTCTCGCGCGCACAATGGCTCGGAGGAAACTTCTTATCGACGAAGCTTGGAGCTTCTGGCGTCGTTGCGCGCTTTATCGTTTTTCGGCAGCCTTCCACGATTGTTTGCTCGACAGTCGCCCCGTCCGCTTCCCCCTCGGCACCTTCTCGCGCGCGCTCCACATTCTCTTCATTATCTCCGGCTGTACCCGCGTACGTACGCGAGTGCGCGCGAGTGTCTTAGGTACCCTCGTATCATACGAATGCACATCTCGCGCGCGCGCGATCGGTTTCTCGATGATCCATGCGTGCGTTATGACATTCCCTTCGACGTCGATATTCCAAGCTCCGTAATTTCGATTTGGTGGGATCCGATCCCGAGAACCGTAGCGCGATGAATGAAAAGCCGAGGACGTATAAACAGCTTTGGGGAGAATATGGTCGAGAATCATACACACACACATTGTGTACTGGCACACTCGCGGGCGCGCGCGCGCGCAGCGCATTCTTGAGACTGATGCGAGAAACGGGATTCCTGTCACTCGTTCCCCGATATATATCATTCCGAATCGTAAAAGCTTTCGATGTTTATTTTCGGCGCGCCGCGTGCATAGCTTATCTATTTTAGCTTCCTATAAAACGCGAAAAAGCTGCTTCGGAGAGCAAAGTTCAATAATGCACGTTCAACGCTTGGCGATTTAATCTAGGGCGACTGCGCCATCGAATAAGAAAATTACTTGCCACGTTTCTTCATATTTTCATGTGATCAAAGCTCGGTTATAAACCCGAGAAACGCGCCGTGATTGATCTTGCGAATTTGTAACTTTTATGCGACGACTGCAATGCGCGTGCCCCTCTTCCGCTCAGCCGATGCATAAAGTGTTTCGCAAACAGGGCTAATGAATCACTAATTCTTTCCAGAACTATTCGGGACTATTAGCCAAACATTCCAGAATACAAATGCAATATGGTAATACCGCGCACGGCCGGTTGCTCTACTCGTAAGAATAGCCGGAATAATGAACTCGATAGATAATAATAACGGCCAGTAACACTTCATAATCATAATTCAATTCATCGAATGAGTACAATTTCTAGAAACAGCAATCTCATAAAAGCATTCCTATGAAAACGTCGCTTTTTTAATTCACGCTGGGAGTACTGTAATGGCTCATTGAATCGAATGAAACGAAAAATCAGCTTTCAAAAATTGAGCGTGATTACGATGTGACGTAAATGGGAATGAAATCAATTAGCTAGACTGAACTGTCTGATCAATAAACCACATTTTAATGTATTTTCTTGAGTCCGATTTCGCGTGAACGGAACCATATTACAATCTAAACGTTCACAATATGTAAATTAATCAGCTGATTCTGCGCAAAATAAGAGTGTATTTCCCGGTGCATATGATATTGATTTTCCGTGCACGTTGAGAGAATAAAAATTATATGCTCTCTCGTACAGAGATACATTATTCATATAATTTATAATGACCTTGAAATCAACATTATTTTCTAAGAATTTTCATAACACCAGATATAACGTGTTATTTGATGTTTTGTACGGTATCGATAGACTTCTGTAATCCGCTTTGTTTTGAAGAGTTTGACTTTAGAATTATCAACTTGCATTCATGGATCAAGTGGAACGTCCTTAAGTATTGACAATGATAATTCATTTCAGATTTCATTGCATTGAGATGGAATATTTTAATCCTAATAGTTGTAAAAAATTTATTGGATCGTGAATTTTCTTTTTCAAACAAACATTCATTCAATTTATGAATTTGACATTTTGTGTTTCAATATCATTAAAATAATTAAATGGTACAGGACTTCCTGTCAGTTGTAGAGTAATCTTCAATAATTATAGACGCGGCTGCGATTGAATACACTTCACAGTTACGTTACATCCATTACTATGAAACTTCGTTTTCCAAAGCTTTCTCCGGTAGCTGAAATTAGGAAGAGACATTATACTTGAAACTCATCAATTGAACATAGTAATTGTTGGCCTCTCAAAGTCTCTTCCTTGCTCAGTTACATTGAAAATTGTACAAATTATATCTTCTGTGGCTAAAATTTCACGTGAAAATATTCATCGTAAAATTAGTTGCTCAAATTCATATATTTCATTGATCTTCATACTCTCATAATCTTGTACAAAGTAACGAGACGATCGACAACTGTATATGAATATGGGTTATAATGACGTTATTACAACACTTGAAAATCAGGATTCAATTTATGGAACGACAGTTGAAAATAAACTTTCAAAATATTAAATATATGCATATTCAAAGATATGTTGACGAAATATAAAATATTTGATGATAAATGTACATGGTTCTGGTGTAATTTTCTATCTCAGAAGTAATTCATCATTTCGAATACTTTCTTCTGCGGCGCTAGCGAAATTAACGAAGAGCAAATAATAGTCTGACACAGTTTAGTAAGGCATCGGACTGAAGGTTGAATCACAACGTTAATGAAGTTCTCTTACAATTTATTTTCCAAAATCTCTTTATGCAATGTAAAGTTATTTTGAATGCTTCAAAATCAAAACAGCAAATCATATCAAGTTTCTACTGTGCAATATCGCAACACAAAATAGCACTAGTTTCAACACTCAGCGTCTCGAATATTTTTGAGGTACATATATCTTGCATTTCGTATTATTCACGCAGAAATCGATTCAATAAATAACGCTAATACTTTTTTCTTCACGATTAATAAATAGCCTTTTTATATTCAACCGTGTAACTGTTGCAAACACACAATCTATTTTTATCGGAAATGAATTTAAACCAGGCATTTGTTCCTCAAAAACTGTATGATTTGCCTAACTTCATGTCGCAAGTTCTTTTCCGCGTGTATAGAAAACAGATACTCCGGCAAATATCACGGATATCCTAAAGTTCGCATCGTTAACTCTTACGAATTTTCGAAATATAAATGATTCACACCAGATATGATGTAGAGGGTCAAGAAAACTCTAAGACCCACCACACCACCAAACCACCCCTCTTACAGGGTTGAGTTGTTTTTAATTCGTTGGCACCCTTCATTGTTCAAAATTCTTATTTGTTACGATATACGGATTGGCCTTTAAGATCGTAACAAATAAGAATTTTTAGGTACATCAAATACCAGTGAAAATCAACTTTTTTCTGTCTAATTAAATGAAAAAGATTCAATTAATTTAAGCTGGTCACATTTCATTAGAAACGTACTAGAATAATAAATAACATTTTCTCACAATTTTCTTTTTTGTATAACCGTGTAAAGGGGTGGGACTGTTCAAACTACCCAGCCACATTGTTATAGTTTCAAAGTCGATCTCTTTCATATAAAGCCCGATGAACGAGTATTACGCATCAGTGGCATTAGTGTAACAACCCCCATATTGGAGCGTAATCGTTTTAATGCTTTTGAGAGATTCATCAATTATTCGTTCTCGATCAATCACGTCTGATAAGTGGGCCAGTGTAATAATTCAAACACGATATGGAACCTCAGGTCTTTCCCCTTTATTCTCTTGAGCAGCTGAGCGCTGTAGAGTACTTACATTTTCCAACATAAAACTTTACCTGACTAAAACCTCGCTCAACATTCTGAAAAGCGATCTAATTCGACGCGACTCGATTCCCAGCTCGTTAACCGCCTCGTCCACTTAAAATGATTCTCAACATATACTGGAAACTTGTGAAAAATCTGTACAAATTTAGCTTTCAGTTCAATCGGACATTTTCGAACAAATATATATTTTCCCGAACTTTCGAAACAAGCGAGAAGCGGAAAAATAATATCGCTCGCTCGTGGTTGCACCGAGAAACTTGCAAGCACGCTGGCTGATCTATATTGTCACTGTATACGAAACTTGGTCGCGTTGTGTAAGCTCGCCCCGGGGGCGCCATTGGAAAATTCGCGTGCAATACGAAATTCGGGGGATTGTGTACAATCGAGGAGGCAAATTCGGCGAGCAGCAATAACACGGATCTCGGGGCACAATTATCTCAGAGTACACGGCTGGATCAAGTGGGATATAGAGAGATAGCACTATGGTCGGGTCGACCTGCAGTCGCAGGCGCGCGCATCGTCGCTCTCGCGTGCCACGTCTCCATATATTACACCGCGGGCGCGCGCGCGCTACCGCTGCAATTGCTCGCGTACGTGTCGCGTATATATCCACCAAAAGAGAGAGCGAGAGAGAGAGAGAAAGACAGTTAAGCTCAGCCGAGCGCGCGTGATTTGAATTCGCGCTTACCCCGCGCGCGCGCCTGGATAGTGACCAATGCCTGGCCGACCTGTCCACTCCAATTAGGCGCATATAATATCCCGCGAGCCTTCGACGAGTTTCCACTTACAACGGCAAGGGTGAAGCGATATTCCTCCCACTCTCTGTCCTCCTAATAATCGAGACGAATCGATTCTACGAAAGCTTCTAACAATCCGTATTTTTCGTTACGCATATTCATAAATTATCGAACGCCACTTTTGAAGTAGTTGACATAATTGACCTGGCATGATTAAAATTCAAGGTTAGAGTTACTCAGGGCTCTTGGCGGGGTGTGGCTCGTTTTTACTTCCTCGCCAGCTCGGTTAGATGTTTTCATTTTTTCTTTTCTATCGTCGCGGTGCTCGTTACGAGAAGCAATTCTCCCTCCCTTCGTATTTGGAGTTGCGAACAATCCAAACTGTTATTCTGCAACTGAAAAATGTGCAATTCAGATGAATCGCTTGTCTAGCTCGAGAGAATAATACCCATTGTTTTATTTTTAAATGATCCTCAAGGGTGTAATTAAAATCACCGTATACAACGAAGAAACGCCACATTCTGTTGAATCCGATGAGGTTGGGTTTTAATTAGACTTGACAAGGCCAAGGAGAGTCATTCGACATCAGTCGTCTATCGCCTCGAGTATAATAGGCCTTAGTTTTGGGGGGGTCGCGAATTCGAAGTTGGGAGGTTCGATTCGAAGCAGTCGATCAAAAGATTCAAGAACAACTCTATTGTTGTCGCTCAATTGAGAAACCCTAACGAAGACCAATAATCAAAGCACACTTTTATCTTTACTATATTCCCGCGCGCTATATTCACGCTTACATGTCATTGCCCATTATTTTTAGTACTCATTAATTCTTTTTAATATGTGAATTTTCAAAAGCTATGTTCATATACAGCTATACTTCAAACGGTAGCCTTGCTCAATGCTCCCTGGTTCTCTATCGCCAGCTCTATCTGTCTATCTATAGCTATCTATCTATCTATCTATCTCACTTCCGTCGCGTGGTTATATGTCCAAACCAATCAAATCACGAGTTAACTGGCTTTATTTTACAGGCCATCACTTTTCATGCATACATATATATAATATATAACTATATGGATGTTGAGAATATTCATACATAAACTGTTAGGACGATATTTAATGTTCATATTAATACCAATAATTCGTTTTGAACTAAATCCCGGCTAAATTCAGCGCTGCATACGATAAAATTGATGACCCAATCACCATACGAAATTTTCCTCATTTACTCGATAAATCCTGACATAAATTGGTCTAGCCGTGATAAATCTGGCGCTCGCTGTGTAAAATTTTATTGATTTTCATATAAAACCAATTGAATTCCTTTGACGCCTCGAGTGCCCAACTTGGAATCAGCTGTTTCACATTCGACCCTTGTTATATACAGTCCTACGATGGATTCTCACCCGGCTTATCAGCATATCATTATCATATTCGGTGGAAGAGATTTTTTGCTCGATCGATCGATGACCCCGTAACTTTTATGCAGCCTATTTGCGATCGAGGACTCTTGGTGTTTCGGGTAAACTCGACGTGCGTTTCTTCTCACGGCACATTCGAAATTATTCCCAAAGAAACGGACAACATTGTATTGTCGATGAAAACACGCGAACCCTTTCCAACTAGTCGCGAGAATCGGCGTTAACGAATAACGAATTCGAACGACCGGGACCTCGTCACGGAATTCCGTAATTTCCTCGACGAGTTCTCCTATGTTTTCATCGAGGAAAAAAGTCGAAACTCGAGTAACATTTCTTTGCAATCAATCACAACTCGAGACTGCAGGAGAACGAGGCAGGCGGCTGTCCAACTGGGATATCTCTCGTCGGTCCGACGGGAAGGTTTGACGTCATCTCCATCGGAAATATGCGTGGAAATTAATCTCGGTCGGCAGGAGGAGCTGGCGCGCGCGGTGTGTCGAAACGGGCGTCGCGCGCTCGCTCGGCCGCGGGCTTGGTCGGTAAGGAAGGGGGGCCCGGCGAGTCATCCTCTCTCGACTGGTGGGACAGGAGCCGCGAAGTAAAAGAGAAAGAAAGAAGGTAAAAAGAAATCGGCTCTCGTGCTTTGCGTGCCCCGATGAAACCGAGTCGCGCGGGGCGCGCGGTGGCAGTCTCGCGGAGGTCGACCTGATGAGCCGCGTTGCGCCGTGTGTGATGTGGCACCTCGGTGAGTGAGCTGTCTCTGTCTCTGTCTCTCTGTTTCGGTCTCGCGCTCTTCTGCTCGAGCGCGCGCGCGCGCGCAACGCCTTCAGCCGGTGCGTGCCGCGCTCGGGCCTGTAGTCTATTTTGTCACGCGTCTAATTCGACGGTGCCGCTGCGGCTCGTGCAGCTGCTCGAGAGGCGACGAGGTCGTGGGTCAAGGTCGTCGCGGGCCCTCCGGCTCCTCCTCCTTCCGTCCTGAGGCTGTCCGCCGCGCGAGACCAGCTGTTCGCCGCGCGCGCGCTTTGAAGCGTTGCCCATTTCCTCGTGCCGTGTCTACAGGGTATATTCGCGTACGGACTCGAGCTGATGTGCACCCAGCAGCAGCAGCAGCAGCAGCAGTCACATTCTCGGTGGCTCTTTTTTATTCTGTGAGCTGCGCGAGCCGACGCCGCCTCTCGGATTGCCCAGATGCTCGCCCGGAATGCCAGGAATGGAGGTTAGCCGCCGCGAGCCGGACATTCCCACATCGTCTACCTTTTTTTTTCTTCCGGATTTTCTCACCAATTCTCGATTGATGCCTCATTGTCGCGCGCGCGCGCGAGCCACACACGAGCACACCGGCTCTGACCTACTTGCCGCCCTTCATCCACGTCTCCGAGCCAGCCCGTTAATGCAGCGGTGTATAATGTGTGCAGCACCGCTTCTATGTGTATATACTGCACACATCCCGCACCGAATTCTAATCGGTATTGGGAGAGCTTTGCGATATCCGCCCGGAAGTAGGCCAGCTGTTTCGGCTGCGCGACCTCCGCGGCGCTCGCTTTGCTCTTGCGGGTTTCTTGCGAAAATGAGCCATCGCGTTGAATCGGCGCAAAAACGCTCTGCTATTAGTTCTGCACGGAGAGGCACACTCTCAAATCCTGCCGCATTAAAATTCATGATGTGCATATTGAGCGCGGAGTAAAATGTGTTGAATAAAGGGCGGAGAGGGGATTTGTCAGTGCAGCTAATGTATTCATCGACATTTTAACATCGCGAGCAGTAGCGGTGACATTGTACTTTCGTTCGATATAAATATTACATTTGATAAACGACTTTTAAATCAATCAAATTTCAAAACGTATGGAACTGCCATAAATATGTACGTATGCTGAGAATTGTTTATTTATTTGTATTTTCAATGGTTCTGCATAGACAAGCTCAATCGTTTCGAATGTTTCCATTTCAATGACTACATGCATTTCGTAATATACACAGTGCAGTTTTCTTTGTTCCAAAATTCAAGATTTCTGTATTTATCTATGAAAAAAAATGTCGGATTTCGAAACAAATCAACCAAAATTTCGAATGGCTGCTCGTGTTTACAATAAAACTGCTACAACAATGTTAGAGGCAACAACTGAATATATATTGTACATACAAATATATATTTATTGACCACAATCATTCTGTAAAGCTTTGAATGGTAATCTTCTGTTTTCAATCATGTTTTTGTGTTTACATTAAACTTTTAACATGCTACTTCGATATCGTAAACAAAAGTTTTTACATAAAGCCTTGGCTATTTCGTATCTTATCAGATCCAATTACATATAACTGTTGTGAGGCAATTATATACTTTGTGGTTCCTACGAATTTGAAGCTAATTTGACAAACTACGCTTACTTTCCGAGGTGCCTGTACACAATTCTCAACCGTTGCTAGAATATTATGGAAATGCAGTATCTGAAGTTCGATTTCTTCAATAACATTTTTATAGATCGAGCTGTTACGTCTTATCGACTTGGATGCTATTTCTGAACCATTCGTTCCATGTTTATGTGGCTAGACATTCAAGCTCCAATCTCAGCAATGATATTCCATGCGTTTCGAAATTCCCCTTTCACATTTATGCTACTAATAAGTAAACCTTATTCACAACGTTGTATCATTTTCTTAACATGCTAAAATGTGTTGTAGGGTGTTTCGCTCTTTTCTTAGATGTTAATTTTCTAGTCAAGTTATGATCTTGCACTTAAATTTGGTCACTGTTGACTTGCTACAATTTTCAACTATATTTCATATTAAAAATTTATATTGAAATATTATCTTATAAATTTTTTCAAATCTACTGATAATTTGTTATTTTACTCATATCCATTGCACATACAACGAATATCTCGTAACACAATTTTATATTACATCTGACTTTCTTGTGAATATGTTATTAAACTCACGTTGGCATAAAAACCGAACCCATTATTCGTGATTGAGATAAAAAGTCCTGCTAGAAACTCATCGAAAAGTGATTTGTGTGCTCAGAAAATTACAAGTTCCTTTATTTCTATACGATGAGAAAAGACGTGGTGAATACAACTCACAGAACTGATATGTATGAAAGATTTTTTGAATATAATATATTTTGATTCATGCGAATGTTAGGAAATACGGTCAATTATGTGTAAGTGAAAAGTAATCCACCGACATTTTAATTTCAAGATATTATTTTCCCCATATAAATACAATATGATATTCCTTTCAACAATTTGTTTTAAACTCTTGATATGTTTCTTAATGCTTACATGCTCTCCAGCTATTTGAAAATTAGAACATGAAGACGCTAAGAGAATCCATAACATATGAGATAACAATACAATGATAGCAAAGGGTACTGAAATACGTTCTAAACCAAAAATACATTATACTTGATACGAGCATATATCTCAAATCTATGTTTGTGCAATGATTGACTATCAGATGAAAAGTCAATTATTCGTTTACGAAAAAATCACCAAGCGAAACATTTACCTTCATGAAAATTGTTGAGAGTTGAAATTTAAAACGTATTTTGATATTGCAGGTGGAGAAGGCACGTACTACCTCAAAGTTTTGGTACCCGGAGTGGCGGCTGGAGCAATCATCGGCAAGGGAGGCGAGACGATTGCACAGCTCCAAAAAGACACGGGAGCGCGGGTCAAAATGTCTAAATCACACGACTTTTATCCAGGTGAGCCGAATCACTAACTACTGTTGTATACTAATTTCTAATCACAAATTACTGTTCAATCATCTGCCGAGTTGATCCGAAATAATTTTCAAGGGTAGATACGACTGAATTCAAATGAAAGTCAATTGTCTGATCCAATCGAACAAGTATACGTCCTCATTCGAAGTAATTTCAAAAGTATGTTGACCGTGTAAATGGGATACAGTTATGCAAGGATTCACTTTGCGAAGCAAGTAAAATTATCAAGGATAATGAAAAAAGTGGAAAAATGTCATGGAACAATATAAAATGGAGGATACGTACGAACACTTGAAAAGTCAATCGAGTTATAAACGAGGATCTTTTTGCTAATCAAGAATTAATAATAATTTGAGCGTGGAAAAATATAATCGAGAGAAGGAGTTTTCTCGAGTAAAAACGAGGGACTCATTCGCATCGGCGATCGGTTAACTTTGCACTGCTGAACAAGTGATTTTCATACTCGGAGATCTAGAAGCTATACGCCGTGTAGCGCTTCGTGCACATGCCTGACGTAATTTTATCTCTCGGCGTCCTTGAAACCGTCATTTCCAGCCCGCGCCCGAGGCCTTGCATAATCACAATTAATGCACAAGCCTTTTCCATTGTTGCTCCGTACATACGTACACACCTCTCGGAGCGTTTGTACACGCGTGTATGCGCTCGCTCACACAGCCACCTCTTCATGACACGCTCGTTTTTTTTCTTCTCGTTTCACAGGGACGACCGAACGAGTGTGCCTGATTACGGGTAACGTCGAAGCCATCATGGCGGTCATGGACTTCATCATGGAGAAAATCCGTGAAAAGCCCGACCTCACGACTAAGACGACCGTCGAGTTTGACTCCGGCAAAGCGACCGCGGAAAGGGACAAACAGGTAATTTGCCCTTCCTTCTCATGTCGTCGCTTGTGGCTGTATTCATTTCTGTTGCTTCTCCGTAAACAACTTATTAAAATTAACCGAGATAAATTGAGGAAAGGAAAAAAAAAGGAGGAACTATTTCGTGCCGATAAGGCGCAAAACACGTGATTGTTGTTGTGTGGCGTAGGAACGTGTCGCGAAGACAACATACTTTTTGAAAAATAATCGGCGGATGAGTGGTATTTCTGGCTTGCAAAAAAATACGAAGACGCGATAACTAAAATGTCCAGTCGAACGCCTTTAACATTGCTCGTTCCGCTTCTTTCGTGACTGAAATAATTTTGTCTTCCCTCGAGTTTTATTTTATTTCAAACTTGCGACATTCTCCCAGCAGCAGAGAATAATTTCCCTTGTTTTCGCAGTTCGTCGAGGATTTACGATAGGGCAAAAGCTTCGGTTTCAGAAAAATCGAACTGTTCTTCGAATCGCGCGCATCCAACGGAACGTGCTCGACGAGAATGAATATAATCGCCCGATGATTGGTTGCTCGGCTTGAAAAATCGCTCGTGGAAGGCGTATTCGCTTGCGGATACATGCGCGCTTACGCGGCTAGAAATTGATCGTGGAGAGCATGAAATGTGTCAAATCGCTCTTGTCAAACGCGGGGCAATACGTTTTTGAAGCGGCTATGAATAGAATGTGCAGCAGAACGGGCCGAGCCAAGTAGCTCGAATTCAAAACTCCGGCCCGTCGTCACGCGGGGGCAAACGCGGCGCCGCGCCGGGCAGAATCGCCTCGGGCAAAAGCGAACGCGTCAACGATTGACACTCCAAGTTGGTTTCCTTATCGCTGCTCGCTCGCGCGCGAAAGAAAAGTCGCGTTACTGCACAGAGGCGCGGAGGCTCGAGCGCTCGCGGCAGAACTCTCGAGTGTTGCGAACCCGCTGCTGGCGCGCACGCGCTGCATATACGGCCGGGGCTCGTTAGCAATGACCCAGTTAGGGGAGCCGCGCGCGCACAGCGCAAGCGGCCGATCTGAATCGCGCGACTTGTCGCGCTCGCGACGAAAACCGTCGGAGCAGCAGCAGCAGCAGCAGCAGCAGCACTATATACACACACACCGCGGAACGCACGTGTGCGGCTCCGTTGCGCAGCCGTCGTTTATTTTTCGAGCCGACCTCCCCGCGCGCTCTCCTATAACGTAGCTCCTCGTCGCGGAGAGAAGCCGAACGAGCGCCTCATTGCCAATCTCTGCCGCTTCGCTATTTCATTTGTGAAGCGCGCGCTAGCGCTGATCTGTCATGGACGCGCCACCGAGCAAACACATCGATAAAAAGTGATTTAATTGCCGAAGCCCCGCGCCACCGCCGCCGTCTCCCTCCCCCCTCCCCTCCTCTACACCCCACACTACAGCCGCACACTCGCGCATTACTATTTTTAGAGCCATCGATGGTGTGGGCTAATCGGCGCCTCGCGAGGCTCGGCAGCTGCAGCCGCGGCCTTTGACGCGGCTAGCACTTTTCTGGCCTTTGATTTTCCGATCATTTTCCACAGTGTCTACATAGCACACTTCGATTAATTGCGCAGCTATTATTAGCGAACAATCTGGACTTTTTCTATTGCTCCTTTAATTCGGTTAATAGGCCACGTAACGGCCCAACAAAAACAATACGGACTTCAGCGTATTCCATGGCAGGTTCATCAATATAGTTGAACTATCATTATGCATAGAGTACTCGAGGATGTGTATTAATATATAAATGTCTGTGGGTCGAATGTTTTTTTTTCAAGAGTGAGTTCGATGCTGATCATCGAGGTTCTTGAATATTTATAAACTTGATTCATGTAATATATAATGAAATATGCATTGTTTTAGAGATGCATTGTTTTTGCAATTGATACAGAGCTCATTTGACACATTTATTTCTAGTCTAATTTTCTTTTTGTTTTCAACATCTCGTATCTCGACAGTATAATACATTCAATTCTTGGTCCGCTCGTGAAGACCTGCTTCGTGCGCCTTCTCTAAAAGTCCTTGATTCGAGATAGAGGATATTATGTCACGGGGTTCGCCTTGAATATTCGCTCTTTGAGATCGGACATGTATGCGCCTCGCAAAAGCCATCTCTTATGATCAATTCGATTGGAATCGCTAGCTGAATTCCTCGAATGAACGTACGAACAAGCCTCGAGCATCCGACGCGGAGTAATTCGCTTGGTTGGCCGGTGCAAATCACCTGTTTCGTCGGGGAAAAGTTGAGCGAAGTTGAGTTGGCAAAGTAAATCTAAGGAATTTAATGGTTACCACAGGTGAAGATCCTCGTGCCGAACAGCACGGCCGGTATGATAATCGGCAAAGCCGGCAACTACATAAAACAGATAAAGGAGGAGTCCGGCTCGTACGTGCAAATATCGCAGAAGGCCAAGGACGTGTCGCTGCAGGAGCGCTGCATTACCGTGATCGGCGAGAAGGAGAACAACCGAAACGCCTTGCTGATGATCCTGGCGAAGGTGGCCGACGACCCGCAGAGCGGCACCTGCCTCAACGTGAGCTATGCCGACGTCAGCGGCCCGGTCGCCAACTATAATCCGACGGGCAGCCCCTATGCCCAGGCGCCCGCCACCACGCCCACCGCCTTCACATCCGCCACCGGGATCAACACAGGTAAAAACAAAACCATCGACGACGTCTATTTTTGCTGTTTCAAAGTTGGACCCCTCGGTCCATCGAGACATAGTGTAAAATTGCTTTTCCTTCCTTCTGCTTCGAAGCGAAGGCTAGTTTTTTATTTTTTTTTGCATGATGCAAGACAAGAAATTTGTGTTCGTTGTGTGAGAAAGATTAATTTTAAATTGAATTTTTGAGATTGCCGTCAGATTGAGGTAAAGCAGAGAGGAAACATTACGTAACTATTCCTTCTTCCTGTGTAATGTTCCACGTGGATTAGATAACAACAAGAACAATCGACTTTGTACCATATTCGAGAAAATTGTAAAATAAATTGGATCGTAGTATTGGGTGACACTCGATTCACCATAACTCTCATTGAAACGTCGTCATTACAAAATCGATGTAATATTCGTAAATCGAACCAAAGGAATCCTATGGAAACTTACTCAAGTTGTATCACAATTATTGGCGAATTTAATTTCTTAAAAATATTTGAATTGAGGGAAATAACTGGTTTTGAAATTCCTGTTGAAATTTTGATAAGATCATGTGTGGTGAATGTATAATTACAGAAACGAAACTATGGACTAGTCAATTATTGATTCAAAACTAACTATTAATATTATTTTATTACGAATAAAGAGTTTTTCAGACTATATCTCCATAGAGTTGATCTTCATAGTGTTGTATTGCACTTATTGCACTAACTACTTCAAATATATTCTGAAGGTTGCTTAAGATTTGGCAGATATCTAGGCTATGATTATTTGCCAATTTAAATTTCTGCTTTAGAATTTTATATCAAGTTTGCACATGCCAGTATTTCTTGTATTTGTTAGTTCTAATGGCGGTGACTAGGAGTTGAAGAATAATATTAAGCATTTTGTAAACAATTGTACTATGGATTTTTGTAGTGTATTTTTTTTTCTTTGAATTTAAAATAACCAGACGGTCAATTTCCATTGATTTTCATATGGTAAACAGTATTTTAAGATATTTTTGAGTTTATTAGTTGACAGTTTGTGAATTCCGAATACGCATACGTTAGAATCGCGTGACATAACCGCTCTTCAAAAAATTAATTCTGGTACGAAATTTGTTCGAAATACTTTGTATGTAGATTATCGATGCAGTAATGGAGGATCATTAGATGCTGATGCTATTGCAAAATCGTCGACTAATTAATGTAAGGAGTCAATACGAGGAAATGTCAAGGATAACGTCCTGAACATATCGCGCCATCGCCTCATTAACGCACGAATAATAAAATTGATATCAGCTTGTATGGATCTCAATTATTTCCAACGAATCATTCGCTGAAAATTTATTTACGTAAAATAGATTCTCCAATGCCCTTTTATTCTGTTTATGCTCAACTGTAATGTTAAAATTTCCAAATGGTTATTTGCAATAGCTAAGTTTTTGTATTACTTGAACGTTTAATAGTACTCCTCCATTAAATGCTAAAACATTAAATGAATGATAGTTCTTCAATTACTGAATAAATCAGATACAACTCCTGATTTGTAGTGATTGGAAGGTACAATTTAGAGCTGGTAGCTTAGGTATGGTAGGATCCTTCTTTTCTAACGGATAATTTCATGCGAGCGACTAGTAAATATAGGTTTATAGTTCATTACCAGTCTATAAATTAGCTTGAATAGCAGCTTGAAATCAGAACGACTAGTGTTGAAATATCAAAGAAAAAGTACTTAATGCGTACGATAGAATATTAAATTATTGAGAAGTATTGAATTTGAGTTACGTAACGTGTGAGCAGGGGACGAAAAAAAAAGTATCGATAGGTAGATGATAATTGTTAAGAGACTCGAGAGATTGATTGAGTATTGAAATTTCAGTGAGTCTGCTGAACGGCGCCGGACTGAGCCTGAACCTAAACCTAGGTGCAGCTCTTACGGCTGGGACGACGCCAGGCGCCGGGACGAACCAGCTGCTGGAGCACATAAAGCTGAGTTTGCGCACGACCGGGTTCAGCGAGCCCGCGGCCACGGAGATTCTCACTGCGGTGGCGACCCTCGTCAAGTACAACGTGCTGGGCATGGGCATCGGGGTGCCTTCGTCGATGTCGTACCTGGGGAACGCAATGGAGTCACAGACGACGGTGGCGAACGGGTCCAACAACAACGGCGGCGTGTTCGGCCCGATCGGGACGGTGCCGACCTTGGGCTCAACGTCGCCCACCCCTCGGGCGACCCTCGACCGATACGAGCCGTTCGTCGACCCATTCCGCCAGAACAACACCGCCGCGGCAGCCGCAGCCGCCGCCGCCATAAACCTCAACAACAACTCGTTCGGCCTGGGCACGAACCAGTTGTCACTCGTAAGTAAGAGCCCGAGCACAGCGGGCCAGGTGGCCGATGCGGCCGCGGCCGCTGCCGCCGCCCAGGCGGCCGGCATCAAGGAGGGAAAGAAAGACATTGAGATTGCAGAGGTTATAGTGGGAGCTATATTGGGACCCGGCGGTCGGAATCTCATTGAGATACAGCACCTCAGCGGCGCTAACATACAGATATCCAAGAAGGGCATATTCGCCCCCGGTACAAGAAACCGCATTGTCACGATCACGGGCTTCCCCGATGCGATCAGAACTGCTCATTATCTTATTGAGCACAGGATCAGCGAGGAGGAGGCTAAGCGAATGCGCCACAATACCATAACCGGCATGATTCATTGATCGCCCAATTTTAACACGATCCAACCCCCGACTCTTCCCCAATTCGTTACCAGCCTCCACGCTGCTGTTGCCACTGCTGCCGCTGCTGGCAGCTCGTTCAGTGACGACAAAACACTCGAAGCGCAGGTTTGACGCCTCTCATTATGGTAGCCCGTGAACGAGCCGCCAGCTGGCACCGATTAAACTCGTCATTTGTTTACAACCTCCTCCACCTCGCCACTTTCACTCAACCCTATATACACACACACACACATGCGCGCGCGAGACCGCCGTGCATTCAGCTAGCTTCGTCGTTGTCCTCCTTGGTGTGAGCCGAGCCTCACGAGTTTACGTTTAATGTAGGGCAAGTTTTCCTCCCGAGGATGCTGTGCAATCCTTGCTCTCGAGCACTTTTTGCCCTTGGCGATACTCTCGTGAGAGACTAGCAGCGCGCTCAACAGCTAACATTCTCTGTTTCTGGCCAACACTATATAGAGATGTCGCATGAACTATATAACCTGCAAACCGAATGATGTGGCTGTTTAGCGTCGCCCACGGCACTTCTCCCCGTCCGCACATACATACACCTGTTGCCCGCTTGAGTTTTCAAAATCGATCGATGATATGTTTGAAAAGCATTGATTGCTTGAATCCCGACATCCGTCGTCACCTTATCGCAGCATCACTATAGCGCCTGCATTGCTACTACTACTACTACTACTTTACATCACCATTCATTCTCATCCATCACGGCTCGTTAAACGATATTATACTTTTTAAGAATTCTTATATAAATATTACATGTTATATATAGAGAGAAAAAGTATATTAACTACTACAATTGTTCTGTGATACACCACGTTACGGGGCTTTATCACATACACACAAGAATGGACGTTCACACGAGAGAACACGTTCTATATACATTCATGAGGAGGGAAACAACATTAATTCATTAAAACATTGGAGCCAGATTTTAGTGCGATATACGTCTAGTTGTACGAATTTAAGAAAAAATTAAGTAGGTTTATTCGAGATAGACGCAGTGAAACAGTCAAGGGAGTCTTTACAGATTTGACGCAATTCTTTCTTGATTTTTCAATGTGATTTCGAACAACTTTTAGTGTAATATTTGATTAAGAAAACGTAGAGTTTCGTCTCACATTTATTTGCCATCACATGCCATCAAGTCTTTAATCAGTAAACTCTTTCGTTTTCTTGATTGGATTAATGTTGTAAACTTTGAGGATGATGTTATTGCGTCTTGATTGACTCTTGTTCGATTGAAAAAGCAAGGAAGAATTTCAAGTCCCTCATACTGTATCAAAACTCTATTAAGAACTATGAATTATGAAGAATTCACTTATAAGAGAAAGAAAATGCGTGGTTCGAAAGCAGTGCTTTAGACGATTCTCGTCTTTGGTTATTATCACCACGAAGTTCCTCAAAAGATACGCGCAAGGAATTAAATCGTTCATATTTGAAGAATCATGAAATCATCAAAATCTTATTTACTGAAATGGCAGGAGAGATGTATTAAAGAGTTTATATATTATATCATTAAAGCTCATTCACAGTAAAGACAGGAGCGAATATTTGGGCCAAAGTAATCGTATTTGACTGTTAATTGAGATGCGAAATTCTTAGACCGAGCGAACGATATGAATGAAGAAAATTAACACACCACAACGTTACCAATAACGGGCCTTTTTTTCTTGCTAAGAGCGAAGAGGTGGCAATTCGTTATAATACCAAAGATACTCGTTAACACGCAGATCGAAAGCACTTTGTTTACAAAGCTTATTATTTTTACGCTCTACTAGAGACTGGCTGGTCCGGCCTCAAACAACTAATCATTCCATCGTCGCTACATTACATCCCCCGCCTTTTCTCACATCATATTACAATGTTTTACAATCGTTCGTCTAGCTTTATAGTTGAATTATTATGTCTCCAAAGATTTATTATCATTGTTGTTTTCATTCAGTTGCACAACCTGTTGAACTTTCAATCATAAAACTTTAATTTTATCAATCTTCGATCTGCCTGTAACTTGGACAGACACCGTGTTACAAATTTAATTCTTTGAATAACAATATCAGTCGATAAGTTTTTTTTTCGCATTGAGCTATAATATTCGCATTACGTAGAGTCCAAAGACACGTTTGCTAAGTTCTCTAAACAAATAAACCTGAAAAGCAAGCAAAAAAGATTATGAAAACGTTTTTTTTTTCTCTAATGAGTATGTGCGCAAATTTTACAAAATGTGTTCGCATGTACATTCATAGATTTAGAATAGGAATTTCATTCTATGTTTGAAAAAAATATAGAAAAACGCCATGCGAAGGACACTCAAAAATGTTCGACATTTTTTTTCGAACGAACGTAATTAAGGAAAGGCCAGGTTTTAAATATTATATGAACATATATACATATACTTCGGGCTCGAGGGGAAAATTGTTATAGTTTTTTCTTGAAGACTCGAGAGTTTTCATGATCCAATCAATTTTAATTAAATATAATATTGAACAAATCATTGTTAATCAGTCACAGACTTCTGCTCATGTTGATTTTTTTATTTTTATTATGTTTATCTACATATATATATATATATATGTGTATATATATGCGCGCACACACACATACGTATATATGTATATGTATCTTATAGATGACATGGAAAAACCACTAAAAGTACCTTATGAAACATTAACATGTTCCGTTGTTAAGATTTGCGTGGCTCAATCTAAAAATAACTACGGAAATGTATTTCATTTTTTATTGTCCAAGAACTAATCATCAAGATAGAATTTGAAGAATCGATTTTACCGCTAGTGAAATCATTGATCGATCAGGGTAGATTTGTCAGGATGCGTGACACATACACTGAAATACATCGTTACACTATAGTAGCTAGGTATAATGAAAATTAAGGAAGATGAAATTTATTAAATAAATCGCAAGTGAAAAGATAACCGTTAAGTGACTCGTTCTTGTATAAGAAATTGAGGAAAACTAACCAATAATAATAATAATAATGGAAGATTCGAAACGCAAAGGTATATGATGTCAGTGAAAAGTAAACAAACTTTTCATTGCAGTACAGAGAATATATTTGGATTCGGTTAAATCCATTTCACTTTAGTACAATGAAATGAGTGGTTGGAAGCACTGACTCTTAGCTCTTGAAAAACAAACGATAATGACTTGTATATTTATAAATATCAATTAATCTTAGTAATGATACTATATACATACACACATTTACACACCCACACACATATACACACATACAGACAGACAGGTGAGAGCAAGGGAAAGGGATGAATAAATATGACTAATGAAGCATATACATATTCAAATGTATATACATATTACCATTCACTCAAAGTTCGTTTGGCGTGCAGTATAATGTTAAACGTGTGGGGAATATTTCATTTTAATCATTAAGATTGTAAGATTTTAATAAAAAGAAAACAATCGTTACCTTGAATCGAAATGTCATGGCGCATTATGATCGAGTCATTAGCGAAAAGTGAGACAAAATATTTATCTTCGGCATTAAAGGAGGTGGTGAAGAATAAAAGAAGACCGTTGCACTAGATTATTAAGAAAAGAGAATTCATATTACCTAATAAATAAAATAGTATATATATATACATATATGATGATGATGAATAATACATGATATATGATGATAGATGGATATACTTATTCTAAGAGATGGATTGATATTATATATAAATATTGTTAAAGAGAGAAAGAACGAATTATCAAAAGCGAAGGAGACGAGTTCAAAATGAAATTACCGAAGACGAGATAATATAGAAGTGAAAATACTTGCGTCCGTGAAAAATGAAAGCAACAGACTTTTTCATTGATAATGGATTTTATGACAAACATATACTTGACCGTGATGTTCTTCCGTGATTACATTCACAAACATATTTCACACACATACTAACGTTGACATTAACAGCAACAAATTATTAGACTATATGGCGTGAAAATTCTGAGAAAAATCAACAAATTTCAAGGGGATGACATTAGAATTAGGTAAGATTTTGATAGAGCCGATGAAAAACATTATAAATCAAAAAGAAGATTGGAAGCAAAAATGAAGAAATAATTCGCTACGAAGGAAAGAACTATTGCAAATTTGCAACTGTCTTCGGTTGATAGGATAGTTAAAGTAGACCGCAGGTCTTTAATCTTGGGGGAAAAAAGATCAAGTTCTTATTGAAGGCTGAGGAGTGTTTTTTACATATTGGACGGGCTGATAATCATGATGAGTTGATAAACAAGTTTATAGAAGCGTTGAAATTTTTTGTTGCGAGGATATATGCTATGAAATTAACTTAACATGATAGTTAAATCTCTGGAATTTCTACAATATATACACACACGCCGATTATATTCACGTGCGCGTATACTTTGATTCTCGCCGATCAGTTGACGTTATTTTTCTCACTCAGTTGTGCATCTCAAAGACCTCGAGAAGACGCGCTGAAGAATTATTCGTTCGACCTCAAGCGCGATTGGCCATAAAATCAACGTCAATTAGGGTGGAATTGAAAGAAAACCTTTCGACGAGTAGTGCAACGAGCGTTTAACCATTGTTTTTATTAATGTCGCTTGTGACTTCTAAAGTCGATTGCTTCATGGAGTAAAAATAGAATTGTGATTGTTCTTGTTAATGTTGTATTAGGATCGATAAAATACATCCGTGCTGATAAACTTGAAATATAATCGTGCAATATTTGAATATTCCAAATATGTTTCTATTCGTACATCTGTATTTGGTTCTTAAAATTATATAATTCACACACAGACAACTTCGAACATTTTTTTTATATATTATTTACGCTCGATCTACACAGTTTGTGATGAAACTTGGAGGTAGCTCTCGTCGATTCTAGAAAAATAAGCAAACAGTTAGCGCTTACTCTGAGCGCAACTGCATAAACATTCCCTTAGATTGCAAAGAAAAGATAAGAGTTGTAAAAATATGTATAAAGTACCTTAACGCTAGCTGTGATGGAATTTAAGAATGGAAGTGAATGACGGTGAAGAAACGCGAGCTAAGATTTAGATTATGAAAATCACTGCTGTTATGCAAAGGGCTCTATGACACTTTGCCATAGAGTCGCAATTCTTGTTTGGCATCAAACAACTATATATTTTATGTGTATATTGTAGATGATTGGGTGGGGGGGGGGGTTGTGAATTTTTAAAATGACATAATCAATTATCGATAACTGGGCCGATAATGTTGAAGGGATGGAAATAGAAAAGATAGAAACATGCAGGACTTATTGTTTTGTGCAGGGAAAAATGAAAGCCAGCGCCAGCAAAGCCTCGACGAGCAAGAGCAAGGACTAATCACAAGTGTGGAATGAACGAAAGAGGGAAAGAAACAAAAAATAGAGCGAGAGAGCGAGCCTCTTTGTATCTTCCAAAGTGTACTCTATGTCTTTAACCTGTATTAATCAATTTGTATTTATCTTATCTTCTCTTATCTATTCCCGTTTTTTTTTCTTTTGACAGCAGAATCAAAGCCACTGACGCTATTCATAAGATGTTGTTTAAATTACATTATTTTATCGTTAAAACTTTTTTCTTCGTTGACAAAGCCAAAAAGTATATATTATAACTTCCATTTTGATTATAAACAAAAGCTTGAACTCGAATAGATATTACGCATAAGATGGTTGTTAGGAAACAAAATATTGCTGAGATTGATGTTTTCATCGGCGAATTACATATACTATCAAGCTCGAAATTTGAGAAAAATCCCAACTTACAAATGGTTATTCTAGAAGAACAAAAAAAGTTACTAGTAAATACGATCATGGTGAATGACAAAGTTTACATCCAGATCTAAAATAACGCGTGCATTGTGTAATTAATTGAAGAAGAATTGATAATTCGATCATAGGAGACACGTAAAAGCATAAAATTTCACCACCATCCCTCTAACATATAAATAACAAGCCCTAGATTTCAATTTTGATTCTTTCTGCTTTGAAAATTTTATTACTATTATATTTGTTCTTATCATTTTTGCAAGATTAATATCAAATTAGGTATGAGATGTATATTAAGAAAATATTTAGAATCATTTTAGTCGATTGATGACTACAATCAATGTTTTACTAACAAAACTGTAACATCTCATTTTCTGATTTTTCAGAAGTGTTCTCTGTTACAATTATAAAAGTTCTATCGATCTAATCAATCTTATCTTGAATTATCATGAAAAACACGAGTCGGCAATTCAAAGAGCGAAGGAAATTATTTAGGAATTGTATTGGCTCGTCACGGTCATAAGTAGTTGAGATTTAAGAGATATATGTGAAGTATCACCTGGATAAGTGAAGTTTGAGGAATATGTTACCAAGTTTATACAAATTATATAGAGAAAAAAACTATTAATTAATTGTTGAATCCAATGTGCATGATCTAGCGCATTACAACTTGGCTGTGTGTGCTATTAAGCTACTACGTCACCATCAAATAAAATACATTCGCTACCACGTTTCATCTCGCGATTCCATATCTTATATCAGTCATTTTTTTCCGTTGATGGAAGTAAATTTGTCGCGATCTCGATGTGAAGTTCATGTAGCTCTACTGTATAGGAGAAGATTGTCCTCTCATTTGACTACGAGTGTATACGTATGCCATAGCGTTTACCGTTGTGTGAATACGTGCAGAGACTCGATCAGTAATAAACGAATTTTTACTGGTAGAATCTATAATAAGAAATTTACTTCATTTTGTTCAATTTTGCCAAGTTATGTACTATAAAATCTCGAAATATTAGACGAATCATCTTTCATTTTGAAGTTTTGTACAAGTAATAAATTTTTTTGTTTCCATATTTTTATTATTTTTTTTTCATACTACCCAAATATATTATTGTATTATTCAATCAATTCATGAAAAGTATGCGGACTGTTAACATTTCGTTTCATATGGTACATTTTTAAAATCTTTCAATTTCAAAAAGAATTTTTTACAATGTCCAATCATTCACAGTGCCATAAAAACTACGGTGAATAATTCCAAAAAAATGCTAAGATTGACAGCATTAGTCCGGTTAGATAACTGAGAAAAGTTGAAAGTCATTTCATACTACTTGTATACGTGGTCATTGTAGCATCGTTAACTGCAAACCTTATTTGCTTCCATTTGAATCTACATTTTTTTCTATGAACTTCAGACCTAATACCTAACAGCTCGAAACAATTCTTTTATTCGTCATGACAATTCGGAAATTTGAGCTTTTCAAATTATTGCGTACGAAAATACATGGATTTGCAATCGATCTGTACTGTGAAAATTTTGTTCTTCGTCACCTTCCAGGGATATAGCTTCCGAAAGAGAAAAATTTTTCTCATTTTTCGCCTCAAATTATCACTGATATATCTATATATCTAAATATATATAAATATATGTACAGTGCGAAACAGTCCTATATAAAGAAAAGATTTAATCATTTCACTATTTGTTAGGGGGGAAGAAAATGAAGTATATATGTAGAAACTAAATAAATATATATATATATATAATAAATGAATATATAGATTATCAACATTGTATTGATCGACAATAGAGCGAAATCGAAAATCGTTATTGTGCTATGTTTTAGCAAGAATTGGAAAAAGCGAGAGTTAAGGAGAAAGCATAAGTCTTGCTAGTCATCAGGATTTCAATGTGGCAGATGCAAAATATTTGGCCAATCATCCAATCGAAGAGAAATATCTCAGTCATTTGTTGTTTTATTTCATTATTTTACATTTTGTTTTTTACATGTTTTCAACAACGCATTTCCATTGTTCAATGTTTGTAATCTTGTCGTAATGGGAATTGAATTGTATTCCAGAGTCGCAATATCTTGATTGATCTAAAAATGTTTTAGAGTGGACATTTTTATTGTAACGGAGGTACTATGTATCGTCAAAAATTGTATATGGATTAATACTGTTACTATGAGTACTTGTGGGTTAATTCATAGAAGAAATTATTGTTCAAATTGAAAAATTTGAAAAGTAAAATTTATTCCACAAAAATATCCAGACGAAATTGGATTTGAAGTAGCTTAAAAAATCGTTTTTAAGTGTGTTTTGGGTATCAAGAAAAAAATGTCAATATCGTTGTGAATATTCAGCTGAACTGAAATTGGTAAAATTAGGTATTTACATTTAATATTAAAGGTGCTCGGTTTTGCGGACGAAAATGCATCATAACATCTATCATCATTCGACCTTAGATAAGAGAATTTTCATTTAAGTGGACGGTTGTTTTGAAAAGTTCTGAAAACGAAGACGAACTGCATTGTAATGAATCTGGAATATATTTCATATCGGATCATGACGTTTTTTTCCGCATCTATTTTTAATTATTAAACAACGCTTTTCATCACTCGATTTCACATCAAATTGAACGACGAAGAGAAGGTTCAAGTGCCTTGGCATATTTGATTGTTTTGCCAGTTAATAATAATATTAAAAATCATCAAATCATTATTCATCCATGCTTTCATCATTATATCGAAACATTCTTTCAATCATCATGTAAAATTGAACATGTTCATTCGTTTTTGAGAAATTTCTAATTGTATTTAATTAATTTTTAACGTAACGAATTGCTAGGTCCGATTAATTAAAAAAAAATCAATAAGCAAATCAATGAAATCTGATTCAGGCAAGCTTGAATGTTCGTCCAGCTACACTTGGCAAAGAAACGGGAACGATTTTTCCTAAAGCGTAGAAAAAAAACTGCACGAATAATATAACTGTATACAGAGCTGAAGGCAGAATAAATAAGAGTACACTTGCGTAAAGTGCTGTTTTCGCCGAGAAAGTATGTAGAGTTAGACTATTTCAATGCAGTGACGTTATTCTAGAATTTTTTTTCTAGATTTCTTCATACATGCACGCGGTATAATAGAAAGATTTCGATTATAATGAAGAATGAAAAATGAAAATTGTTGTCAAACAGTAAGATTAAAACATGCTCTTTTAAAAGCCTTAGGGTGTAATTAAAAAGCTGATAAAAAAGATAAAGTTCTATGATGAATGGAAAGAAAAACTATAAAGAAAAATTGGAGGAATGGGCAAATTCATGGAAAAATACAAGTACCTTATTGAATATAAGTAGGTAAATTTATTGCCAAGTAGTTGCACGAGCGAATCGCATTCGCGTCAATCACTCGCTTGTCTTTGCAACTAAAAATGGGTTATAAATAGATTATGGGATTTTACATTCGGAAAAACGCATGCTAGGAATATATGTTGCACTTTGATTGGATAATCAATGAAAGTTGAAAAGAGTTGAGAAAAGATAATAAATGCTATATTAAGAAAGATTGATATTTGAATATACTATAAATGTTACGTAGACTAATATGAAAGGCAATACACGCAGCCGAGAAATTCTAACTCGGGAATTTAACATAACATAGTCTAGCGTTTTTCCGATTGTCCTCATATTGACATTGAAATATCGATCTACACGACTACATTACAAATACACATGTTAAAAATTACATCTGTGTGATATTATCTTCATGCCTCTGTGTGCAAATAGAAAAATACGTCTGCCCAAACGATTACTGTGAGGAGACTAACAAAGAAGCGATTTTCAAAAAAGAGCATTGTTTAATGTTATGCATTGTTTAGTTCGTTGAAAGGAAGAAAATTCGAAGGAACGCGATACTATTTATTGTTCGTAGGTTGAACGAGTTTCTATAAGAGGAAATTCTATAGGTCGTATACTGAGCATAAACGAACGTAAGAAACAAGTGACTCTATAAGTAGAGTAAATCATTTATTCTTGACACAAACAATGATTAAAATATCTTCTCATCGTTTCTGAGTAGCAACTCCTCGTACACTTTTTACGCGATAAACGTCCAAAGTTTTTTGAAAATTAAAAAGAGGATGTACACATAAGTAGACGTCATACGCGAGGAAAAATCTCTCAAGATTATATGAGAAACAAGCGTAAAGCAGCTGGCTGCGCAAACAAAGGAGTACGAGCAGATTTTATTTAATCACATAGTCTTTTTTCGCTGGTGGAGTACGATAAAGTATTGTACCATACATTCCTTTGGCTATAACGTACTATTTAAGAAATCGAACGTACACACAAACACGGTTTTTCTTCTCTTTAGTCGGGAAAAAGAGCGAAAAAGTCGGAGAGAGGAAATGAGCGTGCGAGCCTCCTCATACCATCTGCTCAACCTATTTTTCTTTTTTCTACTCTCCTCTCCAACTTTTCTGCGACGTGAGCCTTGAGAAATCTTTTTACTCCCTCACTTTTTTATACAAGTCGTAAGAATATTCAGTTTGACAACATTGCGCCTTTTAATTAAGCAAAATCTAACTTGCTTCTTTTTGTTTCGAATCGTATACAATTGAAATTGAATTCGAGAGAGAATATCATTCCATCTGAACATAAACATTTCAGAAGTAAAATATGTTTATCTCTAATAGGCATTACATTTTTTGACATATTAGGAAAATCGCACATGAAACATCTTTGAGATAAAATAACATATACATTTGTGCCTTTGTGAGTACGATCTCCGACTATTGCTCAGTGTTTCAATACCTTCGTCCCCTTAAACCAAATTTCATAGTACTATTGTGCAAATTGAAACCAGGAAAAGAAGGAAACAGATAATAAAGTGAGGGGGGCAAAATTGATTCTCTTAACTCTTGATTCTCATCTATACTTCTATAGGGAAAATATAGAGAAAACGGGGTATAAACCTTGAAAAATTTTATCGCATAGCATAAAACACTATTTACGAGGAATGAACTCAGAAAGAGTAGAAAAAAGAAAAGTGAAGTTTCTGTTCGTTGAAAGGCGCGCGTACGGAAATACGGTAAAACAAACGATATTTCAAAAAAATAATAAAATAACTAAAGAATAATTAAAAGATGATTATGAAAAAGAAAAATTTATATCTGTTACTTTCATCTGCCAAACGCATACACATTATATTATATGTAGATATATACATTCGGTTTGCATATTAAAGAGACAAAAAGGAGAAGAAAAAATCTAACGAATATAGCAAAGCTCGTTTGTTGTGATTATATTATTATTACTATTATTATTATTATTATTATTATTATTATATATATATATACATACACGATGAGGGACGATACAAATGAATATGTATATATACATATAAATAAATAAATATATATAAATATATATACATATATATGTATATATATGTATAGTTTTAATTTTATCTATTTCTCGTCGGTCATGTTGTGAGGTCAGGAATCGAGGTATGGAATATATTAGGCAAATATATAGATAAACACGTATATATATGATGAGAGAAAACCGAGTCCAAAGTACCGTTCATTATAATGTAGGATTTTACAAGAGCGATGCACAGTGAAAAGGGGAAATTACCGGAGATAGAAAAAGATTATATTATAAGATTACAGGAATGTAATAAGACGATATTAACTAGAAGGTTCAAAAAGTTAAATGAAAGTTGTGGAAATTATATGATACAGCTACGTTCTAACTGAAAAAATGGAAGTAACGGAGAAGAAATAATGATAAAAAAGATTAGAACGACCCTTTGATAATAATCAATCCGACATTCTAACCACATTTGTTTACATCCATAAATTGTTATTCTTTCATCATTCGTTCTATTCCGATTTCATTTATTCTTAATGTTAAATAATTATAGGCAAACGAACGAAAAAATATATAAAACATAATATATTAACTATTTTCATTCATGAGAAAAGCATCGTTACCTGTATGACAAGTGATCATGAGAGCATAATAAACAATCGCTCATTAAATGCATTCTGTTGTTTCTTCATTTCACAACCTTGGCCACAAACACCAACAACGTGTCCATCCATCCAAATGCCATCCAGTGCCATATACTATATAAATCCATCTCTCTACATAAAATTATATATATATATATATATAGTTATAAATACTACATATGGTGTGATATATTTCTATCGTTATTCTTTACTCATTACGTTCGCCGCACTTTTCTTCTGACCTTTCTTTATTATTTCAATCGGCATCATCATAGGTTGTACTTTCATCATATATGCATTAATCTCAACTCATTCAACGTGCATCTACATATCAAAAAAGTGAAACGAAATTATAACATGTTTTAAAAGTCTTTCACTTAGATAAGTGTTAATGGGTGCTGTGGATGGATTGTTGCCGAGAATTTTTTGATGAGAGAAAAAAATAATTGACCTTAATATTGAATTGATTTTCAGGAGTTATCTTAATTTTCTTATGCGACGTTTGAGTTTCCCACTATATTTGACAATGAATTCTCGAGTGGATCTATTTTTTTCAGATCACGTTTCCCAGCTTGCTAAGAAAAATTGATTTTGATTTGTGCGCAAAAGATGATTCTCAGCTCCTGTGATTCAGCCCCACATCGAGCGAGAATCGTCTTTTTGCAATAGTATCAAAATGTTCTATTGAAACTAATAACGAATAAAAGAATCGAATTGTATTTCCAAAATTTATATTTTTTATAAACTGAAAAATTATTCTTTTCGTGAAAAACTTCTTTGCCGCAGTTTGAATATCAAACATGATAATTTGAGTGGCATCATTTTTTTATAGTAATGTATCATATCATGTTATGAGAAAATTAAGGTATCGCCAGAGAAAATCTTGTATATTTTCTTACAGTACCTGTTGGATTAAGTTGTTCGTTTCTAGTTAACAATGTTAGTACTAATTTTTTCCAGTCAATATTCTCTAGGTTTTTAGGACTTATTACAGAATATACTATCCGTACATTACATTTTAGTATTTTGACACTCGACATTAGCATGAATTCAGAATTCTTCAATCCTGTAAATATTGCATTCTGCAAGATTCAATAACATCCACCCGTTCATTTTCTCATTTGCTTGGGAGGAGAAACGTCGAAAATACATTTTATATCACTGAGGTATTATTACAATATATTATTACAATGTTACAAAATACTAGGTAAATATGAAATTTTTGTTAAAATTGGGAAACTCAAGTAAATTGAACGGCCTACCATCATCTTCATGGTTTAATGCATGTATAACTGATAACACGAACAAAAGAATGTCTGATGATATTAATATTCCCAATTTTGACGAAGCAAAGCAATAAAAAGAAGAGCACAATCGTGTGATTCGATACGTGTATTAGAAAAAAATATTGTACAAACTTAGTTCATAAGCGTTATTTCCCTGTTTAATATTTCTGCGTGCGGTTAAATGATTTACATTTTTCTTTTTGAAATAATGTAGTACTACAATTTATTAAAGTAACAAGGAAATAAAGTTTCCAACACCAAAGTTCGAAGCTCTCTTTTATCTCAATGATGCGTGCAATAATTCATGGTGCTGTGAAAAAAATTGTTAAGTGAATTCTAGTCATTAATTTTATGTTTTGTGAACACTTGCTGCATTATTGTTGTAAAAAATACGACAATGGAAATACCATCATGTAAACATATTACCTATGATAATTTTGCATTCCATTAATATTTGACTGAGTGGTTGTTTTAAGATAATACTGTCTATCAGCTAGTCAATAAATTAAGTGTATAAAAATATATATATATATACATATTTTTATAACGGGATATTGAGGAAACTTAGTTGGAATAAATATGATTGCAATTTAAAAATAAAAGCTCATGTTTGAAAAATGAAAAACCACAACGATTTATTGTGTGGGTTCAAAGAATGATCTCTAGATCAAATGTTTTTTTTTATTTGTGACTATGACTATTTGATTGTGAATTATTTAATAAATATTAGAAAATTGGTGAATAATTAATTGGTGAGTATTTTTTCTCGAAGAAAAATGTAATACCAATAAACTCGTAGTTTATGTTTTTAGAAAAAGTACTATATGAATATGATTGATTCATAAATCACATCCTCGAAATTGAACTCATAATTGAATAGGGTATAAATTAAAATTATTATGAAAAGTAATAAGTACACATCATTTCAAGTAAATTTATTATAATTTATGACATATAAAATTTATTACTTCTTGTAGGCAATGCACATTCATGATCACTTTCAGTGATAAACTATATGCTACGCTTAAAAATACTCCGTTCAGATTTATAAATATAAAAAATTCTTCTATACAGGCTTACTTCTTTGTTACAATTGCTTTTGCGCGTGAGTCAGAATTATTATCTGGATTATCATCACTTAAAGTATATATTTTCTTATTTCAAATTTAGCAATATTGACTGGAGATTAAAAGTTTTATTTACTACATACAGGATCAATAATTGAGTATTTTTAAAGAATTATTCTTTCATAAAAAATACTCGACTTTTTGTTTTCTTCTATCTTCTACTACATGCATTGGTTTCTCTTAACGGGTTGGAAGTTTTTGTTTCATCTTTATGAACGATAAACTCTTGTCATAGAAAATACTATAGCTACAAAAATTATATCTTCTTGACTTTTAAGCGCAAGCCTTTTGACGTAAGAGTTATAAAATTGGGTATATTCATATAAGGACTAAATATAATCTATCTTTAATTTTAGTAGAATACTAAAAACTAAGTATATTGCAGTAAGAAGGTTCAATTTAATTTTTATTATTCAAATTGATAGATTCAATTTATCACTTATTACTGGAAATAATAAACATAAATTCGTAATTATCTCAATATTGAAAATTAAATCATTGTTGCGAATGGGAACCTTATAGGAAACTTTGCAATAATATTACTTATTCATGTAGTTATCATCTGATTATAATATTACATTGTCTGAAATTCATTACACCTTCTATAAAAATACAAGGAACAATTTTCCTTATTCACAGAATCAATAGTGACTTTATTTGGGTGCATTAAATTCTATCGATTATTTTAACTTTCAAAAAGAGCTGTAGAATTGCGACACTTCATTCAAATATGAACAAGTGGACATGGCAAAAGTTATCGCAATCATGTATATTTTTGAGTACTGAAAGATAAATCTCTTGGAGTTTAATATTTTCAATAGATTGTATTTGTACTTTGTATTATTTAAAGGTTATCATATAGTTTTCAAATAGCACATATTATTATTCTCACTCTAATATTGATTATTTCTAGTTCAGTTTTCATCGCTTGTTTTGAAATATAATCAATATTATTGTGAACATGATTTGTGTTCGTGCTGAGATGCGAAATAAAACTAATCTATACAAAAGATTTATTTATCGAGGAGAACACAGAAAACTCGAAATGATTGGCCCACATGTATACAATCAAATTAAGGATTATAAGAATTGTGTTCCAGCCTTCGGTTTCTTTTACATTTTGAAGTGCTATTCCGATCGCTAAACAAGTGAAAGTGGAAAACCATACCAGAATAGACAATCACATTCTTTTAATTTCTATCAAGTCGCCACCACCTTTAGGACTTTGGGGAAGAGAGATATCTTACTAGCATAAAATATTGCATTCCACCGCGTGAAAGCTCTTGGAATATTTGCGATGACGATAAAGTCATATCACAATCCACTCGCAGGTTCGCTTGTTATTGGTCAGTTCGGGACAGACCACTTGGTTTCTTAAAAAAGAAACAAAGTGGTCTGCCTCGCTTGCTATTTGGTCGCCTCTGGCGGGCAGTCGGGTTGGTTGTTGGGGTGAGCGGCGGTGAACGCGGGGTGGTTTTCCAGGTTGCGGTCGACTCTTAGGATAGTCGGGAATGGTCGCAAGTCCACGTGAAACCTCCGCGCGTTGAATATTTGAGGCACCAGACAGCAGTCGGCTAGACTGATTTCATCGCCGACGCAGTATTTGCCAGCGCTCGACGACAGCAATTTCTCTACCGCTGAAATGTACAATTGATAGTCATCGATCGGAGATTCACTATATATAAACACACACTTTGAGATTAATTTTACTTCACGGTAAAGACAATCGACGAGTCTCCTGATTAATTTATAGACAATATAACATAACCGAATAATTCATATTGACTTCGAATTGCGCAAATAATTCATATTGACTTCGAATTGCGCAAATAATGCGGGGAAATAAATCTCTCGATGTGTCTGCAGGATTTGTCAAGCTCCTATAATGAATTGACTCGACGGGGTTCAGTTAGTTGTTTAAGGATTCATAGATATTTGATATAATGTACTAAAGTTTACCCGTAAATCCTCGAGTGATCCAGTGCTGTGCCCACTCTTTCTTACGTTCTTCTCCCACATAAATAAGTACAATGAGATTTTGTAAAGGTTGGATTCCGGACGCAATCACCTCGCAAATTTCCCTGACTCTGGCTCTTTTCACCGGATCTGCTGGCATTAACGGACGATGCGGTCTTGTTTCTTCCAAGTAAAGTAAAATATTAAACTGCAAAATGATTTCTCACATTAGTTTGTTTCTTCTAGTTGAACTTCTAGACGACTGATTCTGTTATAGTAGATGAACGAACTTTTTTTTTCTTATTTTCTAAGACTAACAAATCTGTAAATGGCCTTAGATGTTTTCCCCTTATGAATTATAGTAGAAAGTAGAATTTTCTGTATACTTCATTTAGTATACTTCATGTCTAATACATATTCATAAAGTTTCTCATCTCATTATCTCATTACGTCATATAACATTTTACTTCAATTCACGAAAACATCGTTATATTATGCGTTCGTTAAAATACTTCAAATAACTGAATATGAAAATTTCCTTACAGATTCAATTAATGTATGATTGTCAATATGGAGTGCAGGGACCTGTTCCATCGGATTGATCTCTCGGAATTCATTGCTGTGCTGTTCACCGCCACCTTTCACCAAACTGATAGGTTTAATGTCATAAGGAATCTCTTTGAGATTCAGAGCTGTACAAAGAAAAAAGAGATATATATTATACATAAATAAGATTTATTTTGAATATAAATATATTTTACAACGATTTTGTATCAGATGTTTTTTCATAACTCACCAATCCTTACTCTCCACGAACAGGAACTCCTCCAATATGAATAGAGAATTGGCTGTACAAGAGAAAATAAATATAACTCATGAGATTCAAATAATCACAGTGGGACTTCCACATACAAATCGAATTGTTTTTTCGGTGTGAAAAATTGGACACTTTATTCAAAATAGTTTTGAGATCGTTGGAAAATGTATGAAAACTAGAAAAAAATGGAAGCATAGATGCATAATACTCTGAAATCAATGTAGTAGTTGTGATTCATAACCGGAAATACTACTGTAAATGTGATTGGGACACGAAAAATAAAAATATTGAATAACTGAATGGATTTCGCCGGGTAGAACGGAATGGTTCCAAATGTCAAAAAGTGTCAATGATCATTTCAATCATATGAAACATATTGTATGAAACATATAATGAATAAGCTCTTAATATAATATATATAGATCGTAAAAAAGTACATCCAATTCCGAGATCTAACTGATTACTTTGATTTTTGCAAGTTTGATATAATTACGATAGCTAATGTTCGGTGAAAAATCTCGCGATTGTCTCTGAAGGTGAATAACTATATTTTCTGGTAAATGCAAAAATCTGATTAGCGCGATCAAATTGCAAAAACAACCTAGATCAAGTGCATACATACACACTATAGCGCGAGCATTGATAAAATATATCACGTGAATACCTTATGCGGCGCATTTTTATAGACACGGATGCCGAACACTTCGGACAGGAAAAACCGGAATCCAGAGGCTTGGAATCTCGCGTTCGAAGCGTAGTTTGAAGGACGCTTAATACACGAGTATTGTACACACACATTTGAAAATATCGCTTAGTCACGGGGTTTGAAAGAAAAAGAGGCACGCACGGAAAGGGAGTGATATGCGAACGGGAGCAGCCGACTCACCTTGCCCATGTTGACGGACATGTTGCTCCTGATGGGGACGCCGCCGTGCAGCTTGTGCGAGACGATCTAATCGCTGCAGCAGCAGCCGGCTGGCGGAGACGCGTGTGCCGCCGCCGATGCTCCTCCCTCCCCGCGGCTCACCCACACGCCGACGAGCGATGCGGCACGCCGATGTGCCCGCGGGTGCGCCGGCTCCCCCGTGCATGTGTACATCTGTATATGTGTATACACACGTATATCCGTGTGTCTGTGGGTATACTGCGTGTGTATGTGCGTGTCCCCTTCCATCAGACGCCTCGATAAGCCCCGATTCGGCTGCGCGGCTCTCTCGCAGCTTCTCCGCTATTATTCGCAGCTCTCCCGCACGTACCCCCTGCAAAATTTCAACATTCATTGCTGTCGCGCGCATTTGCTCATCTCACGTCTTTTTTTCACCTCGTTCGCGACATCCGCACTATATTGCAATTGGATATTTCAATATTCAATTGATTTATTGAATTCAATTTTATTTATACTTTCGATCGATTCCAATTCGTTTTGCACTCTCTGTATATGGGTCATTCTCGCATGAAAGCGCTATTTTTCTTTATGGCAAAAATGGAAATGTGTTATCTTCGGATTTTTCTTTGCTACGTCAATTGTGTTTTTCGGTACCAACGGGAGCTAAAGATACTAGTGGCCTTTCGAAAAATCGCCATCATTTTTTAATCCCAGTGATTCCCTGTTTTCTTGATTTTCAGCTATTACGATATTGTGCTTTTTTTTGTCGGTGCCGCTGCTCAACTGAGTTATCAATGTTCAAAGGAAAGAAAATGATGTTATATAATAATCATAATACATATAAGCTTTGAGCAGAAACAACTTCTTTAAAAAGACACTAACAAAACAAACGAAAAGAACAAAACTTACGTGTTTTTGTTCGTTCTTCCCTGTGATTCTATCAGATTCACCAAAAAATGCATCCCGCCGCAAAAATCTATACTGCAAAACATAAGTGCCGACCAGAATCTTTGAATGTTACAAAATAGCGTTAGTAATGCCGCGCATTGGTCCATATGGTAATTGAAACAAAATTATCGATACAAAGCAGAACTACTCAACTCTCTTTGTAGCTCTTAATATACATCAGCGTTAAACAATGACGGCTGTTTGGATTGACGGGTGTTCGTAGTCAGTTTTCAGTCGAATCTCAACCTGTATTTACGTAAATGTATGTAAATTGCAATAAAAAAACTTCGCGGTACTCGTCCGGCAATAACTTTTCTCGCCTGCTTCCGTCCTTCTCAACATCCCAAATAACAACTTTGGTAACTTTTTACTGTTCAAACTTGGAGAACATAAATGATTTGAAGCATCCGCAGCCATCCGGGATGGCCAACAATTCTTTTTATTCATCAGAATGTCGAGGATATGGAAAATACTGGTTTCATGAAAATGACCCATATAGGATCTCCACTTTTCCTATACCATTCTCTTCTTTTTTTATGTTTTAGCATGATCCTCTTATTAATTCTTTATCCCTTCAATACCACAGTATCAGTTTTTTTTACTATTACAAACTCACATTTATACTCGTAAGTTAAACCAGTTTGATCACTCACTAAAATTGACTGATAGTCAATTTTTATGAAATCAAACACTTTTACTTATTCAAGTATTTATTGATTCGAAAGTATCGTTATCTATTTCATTTATTAACATTCATTTGCATTCACATCAAGAAAAATATCATAATATAGTAGTAATATATATTATAAATTAGTTAACATTACTAAGTATCATCAACAGACATAGGCGATTTTACTTTAATTGGTATTATTAAAAAGCTTGTGTGTATATATACATATAAATATTATCTATAATATGCTGCATTTTTAAAGAATCGAAATGTATACTGAACGCAGTATTTTGAATTTAGTTGGTACTTGGTAATTGTAAAGGTGGATGGAACGTTGGCAACAATGAATGTCGTCGTGCCGTCCGCGGTTATCTTCAGTTTATATTCGGAGTTATCTTCTGCTCTAATATTGAGAATTTTCATGTTATTCGAGCTATTATTTGTATTTTGTAGTATGTATATGGATGTATATGTATATACTTGTTTGTACTTCTAATAGCACATGAAAGTACGTATTTTATTCGTATATTTTATAATATGTTAGCGATGTATTTTATAAAAATTATATTCTTGGGGGTTTGGAAATTCAATGTGCTTTATTTTTAAAGTTGGGAGATGTTGAGTGTGGAAACAATGTTTTGATAATTTGGGGTTATCTGCATGGTGAGAATAAAACAGTTAACTTATTGTTGGTAATTTCAATACCAGTGAAAAAATATTCTTGAATAATTTGTTGAGAGGGCTGATGGAGCATATACAAAATAATACAAGTATTCAACTAGTTTTGCAAATTTGTCTAATATAAAATTGATCAGTTATAATAGATTCAAGATGGGATTCGGATTTGGCTGGTTGAGGCGGATAGTTAGAAGAAATATGAATCCAATTGAGCCTGAAGTTGCAAGAAATTGGAAAAATATACTTTCCTCGGTTTATGCAATACTAGCATGGAATATCTTAGGATTCACTGTGTATTCTTTCATGAAAGATAAAGTTCCTAAGAATGGAGACAGTAAAGATCCACATTCTCTTACTAATATATACATGGACTTTTTTCAAACAAACTTTATATTTTCAGGTGTGGATTATGCTAAATTATTGGGAGTACAAAATGCCAACATTATAAAATATTCAAATTTTCAAAAACTTAATGAGTACGAAATTAATTTGAAAGAATCTGAAATTAAAGAATATCATGTACATATTAAAAAAATAAAACCAGAACCAGAAAAGGTTACAGAAGTGGAACAGGAAATTATTCGTGAATAAAAATATTTAAGTAGAGTAAGTTGACTTTAATTATTTCCATTCAATCTATGTATTATAAACATTATTGTAAAATTTATTCAACAATAGCCTATACAAAAAATATTTTCCATGAATTCCATATGTACCTAAAAATAGAACATCAGTCAACTAAGCTTAAAACATTTCAGTACCAGTTGCTCGATCATTGGAATTACTAGATTCTTCATCCATCTCTTTAGACCTCTGTTCTATTTCATAACGAAGAGCATTCCTGAAATCAAGAAACCAATGAAAGAAATGTCCCCTTTTCTTCTATAAATGCAAAAGTCATTCTCACCTGTACTTTTCATACCGCATAACAATTTCTCTTACTTCTTGTGTGAACAGCCTTATCAACATTGCATTGAAACAATCCAGCTCTGGCAACCTGAACAATTCCCATCTCAATTTGCGATCCAGATCAACTGAAGCTCGACTATATACGTATAACCAGTGAGGGATCTCTTCATTGATGTATGGATTAGCTGGTACTAAGACACTGTGAGAATGAAAGTTTGTATGTTGCGGCGGAGGTACAACTCTTACAGCTTGCATTTCTGATGGATAGCATGGATGTTGATATTGAGCCTGCCTGGTTATATGACTAGAAAAAGAAATGAAATTGATTATATGATTACAATGTAATTAGTTAAGGTAATTACTCTCCAAAGTAAACAAATCAAAGCAAAGACATTGCATAAAAACCCTCAATGATATCAGGCAATTTAAATAAATTAATTTAATTTTGAGATTTAATATAATTGTGAAAAAAGACTTGTTCAAGACAAAAGTGTGGAGTTTTCTAGCTTCAAATATCTGTAAATATACAACTTGATTAAAGATACTAACTTTACGTAATAAACTCCGTATTCTTGAGAATCTATTCTTTCCCATCCAGTTGGTAGTCCTTCTTTTTCCAGAGGATGTGACCAATGAGTAGTTCTTGTATTATGGTCCACATAATATTTTCTACCACGCAAGGTGAAGTAAACAGACCAACCAAGTGGCAGAGGTAATTCTTCTGATTGCTCATTTCTTGAACTTGGTCTTTCAGATACTGTGTGACTATATCTAGAGTTAAGAATCAAAATCATTAACAATAAGATGAGGGTATATTTTTAATGAATAAAAGAATTGAAATTTTCACAAGTTATAAAGATTTAATAATCATGAAATATATTTCAGATTATGTGAACGATTAAATAGAAATGTAAAAGATCTAATTATGAAGATCTTGGAGTACCTCAGAACTATTGACAATGAAAATTATCTGAAAGTTCTCTATTCCAATCTCATTTGTTGTATTTTGAGTTTCACTCTATGAAAAAGATGAGAATTGAAGTAAAGAATATATTGCAATTTTTACGTTGGTATCAACGTTTTGGAAAATTTTAAAGAACAACATATACATCAGAGTTAAAAGAGTTAAAATGTACTTCATAAAAAGTCCATTAAGGAAAATGATTAATGAGAAATATAATTTTTCATAGTGGAAAATGTTATCTATGAAGAATAATTTCAAGTCTACCCTGTATTTTGGACATACTGTGTTTGAGGATTATAATCATCGTATCCATTGTCAATTTCATAAGAATAAGGCAACTGTGGTGTTTGTTGATCCCTGTCTAGATGGTATTCTGAACCTGCATACTGATTAACATAGGTATGCGATAAGGCTGGTGATAGACTAGGCTGATACAGTGGTGTTGCAGTCCGCGAAGGCATTCCATCACTTGATGCAGAATTCAGTGAGAGACTGACAAATCTATAGTGAAATTTAAATATTTTAGATGTTTTTTGAATAATATTTTTAAATAACTTGAATTACTTGTAACATACAATATTGTTAAGTGAAAAGAAAAAGGTACATTAACTAACTGAGTGTGAAAGGAGCATACAGCTTGTATTTTCTTAGCAATCAACTGATGCAGTACCTTTTTCTCTCTACCCAGTGATATGTGATTGTTCAAATAAAATACCTTTGTGCTAAATCAGGAACTGAACTATTGGGGGTATATTTCCCTTCATGGCTCCCTAAGCCAACAGCACTCAATGTAGATTTTGTATTACCAAATTTCTGCACCATTGTAGGTTGTTGAGAACCAATATGCATTGTTGAAGAAATCGGCTGATTGAGTCTGCGACCTCGTCTGTTTGGTTCGGTCGTCCAAACATTTATAACTTTAAATTGATAATCTTGTTATCATAATCAAATTGCAAATGATTGATGATTAACATTACATCTATTAAGTAGAAATAAATTATAGTAAAGGTTTTTGAGTGAAAAAAAAGCATCTAATGTTCAACATATAAGTCTGTTTGAATCATCTTGCCTATCGATCACTCAATGAGAGGAGTGAGGAACAGAAAGTTTGAAAAGATTACAAGTGCGAAAATGCAGAAAACTCACTGGGCATTTCAGGTGGAGTGTCTTTCTTGACATATTTACCAACGACGCCCTCCTTAATCGTTCTAAGGTCTTTGTTCTTGCGGGAAAGCATCGTTTCGACGGCGAACAACTTATCTAATTAAAAAATGTCAAAATTCCTAAGACGGCGTGGCGTCGAGCTTCTCTCTGGATTCACGCATCTTATTCCGCATCAGGGACTCCTACTTGGCGTATTGCTATTTACAACTATTTATATCTTTTTGTCGGGAACTCGGCTTCAATTAATTTCCCTTGGCTCCAAAACTCCAGCTGTCTAGTTGGCGCGTTTTCACTACCATTTCCCCGAAGGTGATGAAATTGTTAATAATCTATATTATTTTCATGTCCAGGTGAAGCATGATGGTGTGTAGCAGCTGATGAAAGCGTGAGCTGCACTGCACCACACTGCACTCCATCCAAAGCAATCCAAAGTTATTTCTCGCGTATATATTTATGTATAGGGCATATACCTATATATATTTGGATGCACTCTGAAAAAGTTGTCGCTGCGGCGCGTTTTCATGAAAACAAAGATGGTGGTGGAGCAGTGAGCGGAAAATTTTAACAGCTAATAATGATTTCGGAGTGAGAGACTTAAAAATAATTGTTGATAAACGTGTTATTTTATAAAAATATGTAAATTAAAGTTTCACATAAACTTGTCTTTGTATCAGAAAGTAAAATTAAACAAATAAATTTATTGTTACGTATAAATCATGAATAATAGTGTATTGAAGTAAGTAATATTATAGAGATAGAGCAATTTATAGATATTAAAATTTTACTCTACTTTGTTTTATGTATCTAGAATTTTATATACTAATTAAAGTATGTATGTATGTACAATACGTATATAAATTTTCAAATACTTGATCGTAAGAACATTTCCATGAATGTTGCAATGGTTGATAAAGCAGCTTTATCTACCACTTTTTTAATAATTAAAATGTTTTCATACAAATTTCATAAATTTTTCAATTAAAATAAATCAGCTAAATAACTTTCCATGTCTACGTTCCCATCGACATTTGCTGTGCTTTGTAGAGATTTCGCATCCCATGGATGACTTTCAACTATCTCATTTTTCAATGTTGTTGTGCTCATGGATGATTTGTCTTCACACGCTCTTTGCTGTTCATGAAGTTTCTCTCTTGTTTGTTGTTTACATGATCCTTGTTTTCTCTTACTCTCTTTGATTTCCTTAAATTTGCTCTTTTGCTTTCTTGAACTATTGAGTTTGACTGAACATTCTCCACACAGTCTCAACTTCACTAGAGAATTCATGATTTTCTCATCTTCCTTATACCTGAAGTTGACCTCCCAGGATTTTAGATTTTCTACTGAATCACATGATTGATTGCCACATATATGTTCACCTTTGCCACTAATAACGTCTTTTTTAGTTCTCCATCTGAGAGCTATTTTACTTGCGTCAGAATTTCTTAAATCACCAATAGCATATTCTTTGAATAATCTATCATGATATTCTTTAGCTTTTAGTTTCTCTAATGAATCTATAGCACTATTAGTCTCATCCCATAAGAATTTGTGATATTTTGATGGCAGGGACATGTTTGCTAATTCAGATTGAATATTTCAATATTTTGTAATGTACCTTCTCAAGTTTTCGATGAGCTCTCATTTATTTATTTTTTTTTTTTCAAATTATATAGTGAAGATGATGTATACTCCAATTTTCCTTTTTATGTGGTGAAAAATGAGCAAGTAATTGAAGAAATACGATTGAGGTTGTTTTTCTTGATTGTTCTTGATCACCAGTGGCTAGCAGACTGCGCTGCGCGAGCACGACGGGATGTTTCAAATTTTGGGAATGCGCATGCGCCACTGCCATTTTGACGTAATTTTTGTTTGAATCATCAGTCTTAATGTTATTTATATCATATCAATATAATATATAATAATAATAATAATACTGTTCAAGTTTCCTGATTTGAATAGTTTTTCTTCGCTTATGCTTCATTTCTATGATAATCAAGAACATATTTCAACACAAACAATTCAGAGTCCTTCTACTTATAAAGTTATAATCTCAATATTTTTGAAGAATATATTGAGTATTGAAGAGAAAATTATGCTTGTGAAAATTACAACTAGTTTTGGATAATGAGTTCATATGGAAAACTCACACACACACCATTACATAGCAGGATGGGCTGCAGGTATTGCAAAATATATTTATTCAGATGAAAAGATTATATGAAAACTCATTTATGACATTACATTAATGCTAATAAATTTGAATTCAAGGTATGTTTGGAATTGTAATAGGCCATCCCATGGACACCATAAAAACTCATCAACAAACATATAATATTAGATTATCAAATAGACAGGCAATAAATATGATAATGCATAAAGATGGAGTGAGTGCTAGAGCCAATTCATTTAAATTAATATTTTTTCATAATAATTAAAAACATCTTACTCTCATTATAAATAAGATCGATATCAATGATTTTATCCCTGCCAACATTAATATAATTGTGAGCAGCCAAAAATTTATTTAAAGTTTTCAGGTTTCTACAAAGGGGTGTTGCCCCCTTTGTTAGGATCAGGATTACTGAATTGCGTATATTTTGGAGCATTAGATAATATTTTGCGAACACTCCAAACTTTACGAGGTCATGCTGAAGTTCATCCAGCAAATACAGGATGGGCGCAGGATCTCTTCATTGCTGGTTGTATTGGCGGTGCAGCTCAAGCTTTCATAACATGTCCAAGTGAACTAATTAAAATTAGGCAACAATTAGATAAGGGTACTTCACATGAACAAAAACTTTCAAACACTTATGAAAGAAATACTTAAATATTATTACTTTTAAGGAGGAGCAGTTCAAGATAATATAAAACTTAAGTGTTCAAGGAGAAAACTGGAATCCTATAAGCTTATCCAAGATATTCATGCAAAAAATGGAATTCGTGGATTTTTCATTGGCTTTGTACCAACGTTTTGGAGGTGCTGTACACGATATTTTTCATGAAAAATCATTCAATAAAATTTATAGTTCGAATGATTCTTCTCAAATTATTTAATATAATCATGAATTTGTTTGATACGTTTGAACAAAAACATCAGAATTCACATGCTAAATTACTAGTACAGATTATTAACATTAAAATAAACCTTTCTCTTCAAAATATAATATTTAAAGATTTTTACAGTATAATCTATTTTCGTCTCGAATATGGCTGGAAGTATTTCTCACATATTTCCGATTAAAAATTACTCATTTTCATCGCCCGCGTTTGTATTATCTAAAAAATTTTGAAATTGATAAGTTAAATATTTTGGAATTGTATCATTCATCTTTAATTAAATGATTCAAACAATGTTAATAACTCGCTTATTTTTGTAAAAATAGAGATACCATTGGTGGCGGATTCTACATATTATCGTACCAGTATACTCGCCATTACTTTCATGGTAAATTGAATCTCTCTCCAGGACTATTTGAAACTCTCGTGGCTGGTGGAATTGCTGGTAATGATTGAGTGTATACGTAAAACTAATGAGTCAGATTGGGATTCATGAATGATTTTATTACGCAGGTCTGGCAACGTGGGTTCCAGTTATCCCTTTCGATACTATCAAATGTCGTATGCAGGGAAATGACATTCAATATCCAATTCGCAGAGGGATGCGTGACTGCAGTTTGGATATATTCAAACGTCATGGTTACCATGGATTTTTTAAAGGTTTTACTATGATTGTCATGCGATCTGTACCTGTTAACATATCTATACTGTGTGGCTATGAACTTACATTATGGCTTCTGAGAAATTAAAATGTAAAATAAAATATAATGCTTAGCTGCATTAAACTCATTTAGAATGACGATCTTACCATCTGATAGGCAATACTCACCTTTATCATTTTTTTCATATAAAAAAAAACAATCATTAGATTTCATATTTATTTTTAACTATCTCATTATTCAACTGAAAAAACATACCGTAAAGCATTGAATTCCACTATGTTTATTTTTATTTTTTTTTACAGCGAGCTTTGCGAATTCGTTCACGGACATTAAAACTAATGGTAAATGATAAAAATATATGTAGTAAATGTAAAACATTTGTTTCTTGGTTCATTACCTAGCTTTAATTCGTATTTGTACGCAAATAAGCGATGTGAAAAGAAATCACAGAGTGAAAAGCAACGAAATACTTATTTACGCATGTCGCATTCACATTAGACTGAATTCGTCCTACATTTACGGGATGTTACATCATTTAAAAACCATAATGATGGACGTAAAGAACGTATATTAAGTTTCTCTCAAGGAGAGCAGTCCGAGAAAGCAGTGCCAAAGGCAAAGACAAAAAGAGAAAAACTCAAAATGAGAAAGTTTTACGTAATGATACTTTTCTTCTCGTCAATGAAAGAGACATTTTACTTAATTTATTCTTCATTTTGCGAATGACCGCTTGGATGACAACTAATTTGTGAGAATGTGAGCAAATTATCATTTCTGTTCATGCCCATCAGTGTATTATTATTAGTCATTCAATCACTCATTATTCTCTATACCATTATTTTTATTATCATTATTATGCATCGGTAAGAAATTTTTAAAAACGATCCCACGTACACTTTGATGGTGGCCAGTGGGAGCACAGCTCCGAATAAATCTTATGCATTGTATCTCTATCATTTATTATATTTATAAGCAACCATGGATATTTTGGTACAATTGATTTTTTTTATTGTATATATTTGTCCCTCAAATCTTTTGTTCATTTTTATTTAAAAAACAACATATACGTTTTTACGTTATTCTTCCTCTCTCTCTCTCTTTCGCTCTCTCTCTTTCGCTCTTTTTGTAATTTTCTCAATATATTTAATCTTAATCATTAATGTTATTTATGCACTCGCATATTCCTGCGAATCTTCATTTTTGAAAAAGTATGCTCGTCGATTCGCGGGCGGTGCAGTCAGCGCAATGTTAGTAGCACATACATTTTTTCACCATCATGTCTAGTGTGTTACCACAATTCGTACGGCTATCGATTGTGTAACTGTGTGCTCATATTGTGTATGTGAGGTTTTTTTGTATTCATCAATATTTATACTAAACTTAATTATATGTTGTATTATGTATATATTTACCTATTTTATTATGTTTTGTTATAGTTATCATTAATACGAATATATGATACATTTCAAACAACGCCCCTGCCGGCTTGAGTCGGAGGGGAGAGTCGCTACAAAAATGGGCCCCTGTGACCCAGGGATTTTTCACACTTAATATGTCATCATTACGGCACTTTTCTGAAGTATGATTAACATGAAATATATTCAATTGTAAACGATGGAGAGCCGTGCCACGACAAATTACATAAGTATGAAATATGCCTCGGTCTAAGCCGATTTTTTTCATCCTTATTAGTACTTTTTTATATGATTTTGATCGCTCCTCCGACTGAGCACAGCTAACCTTAATCAAAGAAGGGACTAACATTCTCGTATTATGTGCTGACATAGAGTACATCATACAAATAAAATCATTACCGGCAAAAAAATAAAAGTTAATATACACAATATAAGATCATTAGAAATCATCAATTATGACGTTTTTTTAAGAATGGAATCCGAATATATAATCTGCTCTTCATTCATTTTCTGTTCTCTGCAAGCTTGTTTTTTCTTCTCGTTCTCCTCTTGAATGATCGCCTTTCAGGCATAGATAATGAATGAGTTACGTTACGTCAAAAATTGTCACCATTATACATTTGTATTTTTGTTTCCACTAACAACGATAATTTCTTTGCTTTTTATTGTATGGACAATCGACGTAAACTAAGGACTAACAGTTGGGCAGCGTGGTAGTGAGTTTCCACCTGTAAGTACAATCATAATATATAGATTGCAATTACTTTCTAAAACTCTTTTAAGGAGACAAGTAATTGCATTTTACACTGAAGACTAAAACATTCTTCAAGAATGAATTTTATGTTAGTCTGCATAGATTGTTCATGATTACTAATCATAAGAACTACAGGTGAAATTGCTATTGCTTTTGCAGGTTGAGATTAGAAGATTCGAAATAATATTAGAAACATCGATTTCCGTCAGAATCAATTCTATATTAGTTAAAATGATGTTTTACCTCGGGTGGATTAAGGCACATTCATTATAATATTTGAAAACATTTAAATATCAGGAGCTTTTTGATCATAAGTTATTTTTGTTGTCTTTACAGAATGAAGCATCTTACCATTGAAATGAATGACATTTTAAATTATTTTTTTTTGTATAAATATTGAAAGACTTGAGATAATAGACCATAAAAAACATTTTCTGAGTATAGCATGGCGATTTATTTTTCCTTATTATACTTATAATCTATATACATAATATTAAATTTTATCTAAATCATTTCAAAAAGCATTAATCAACTTTGTTACATAGATATAAATCATAATAACCATATAAATGATACAATAAATTCTTGACATTTGTACAGTATATATTTTAGAAATATCAGTTTTTAAAATAATGTCTTGTAACTGTATGAAAAATTCATTACAAATTTAGTCTACTGATAGTGGATAGATTTGGTTCATTCGACATATTTAGTAATATTTTTATTTTCGTACGATTTCTGACAGTCAAACTATCTTCATGATAGTACATGCATTGTATTACAATTATTTTTGCACAAAAAATGATTTTAAATACTTAACCCTTGACTGAATATAGTTGAATTGAATAAAAAAAAAGACTTCCATAGAAACTTGAGAAGTACTAGTATCAAGAGGAATCAGATAATTCCGAAATGAAAAATTAACAGGTAGAATTAAATGGCAATTTACGTCGGAAAGTAAACTAAATTGATAGGAAGGAAATACGTTTTTTACTTTTAATATGCCTTGAATTCAACGTATAAAAAGTGCCCAGTGCTTGCTAGGTTTCTTATGCTCACTGTAGAGAGCGCGAATGAATTGATACGAAGTTTTCAAACACAATTGATTTAACGTTGACATATTTTATCCAAAAAATGGTTGTTTCAAGGTCATATTAAGACTGCGTTCATACTTCTTAAAATCTTAAAAGAACCATTTTTAATAATTGAATATATTTCAGTACCTTTTACTCTGATGGAAAAAATCGAATTGCAGTCTGATTTCTGCCCAATAAACAATTTCTAGATCAGTACCACGTATTGCAAAGACTGATGTTTGAATTTGATTTTTAGAAAAAAGTGCAAGAACTATACATTAGTTTGGCTTGGTTTAACCAATTGATAATCATTCTCGAAGATGCGTAGATGAATGCAGAAAGACATAAAAATGTCAAAAAAAAAACTCAAATTTCTTGATTGTTTTCCTTTACTTTTATACTAATACAGTTTATTACATTCAATTAAGGGTTAGTTATTAGGAAAGGCAACAAGTTAACTCAAAAGTTTCCGTAGTAACTTACTTTTGGAAACAGATAAATTCTTCAACTCACGATCAGAAAAAGAAATCTATAAGTACGCCATATCAAAATAGTGCAAGAAAAGTTTTCGATTGAATCATAAAATTAAGAACACGATAATGATTTTCTTTATCGATGGAAAACATGCCTAAATTGTAATTCAACAACGTATAATAAAAGCATATTAAAATTCCTGTGAGATATACAAAAATGCACTTCATTTCTAAAATTTAGAACTAAATTTTTTTTCGGTGAATTTTTTAAAAAAAAATTGCATTTTGTTGAATATTGACAATTCAATTGAATGGTAATTCATTTCCAATATCATAATCATAATGATTAATCATTTTCAAAATATCTACACTATTGTATATATCCAAATTCAATAATAGATTGCAGCACTTTAAATATATTTTAGAAACTCAAACAGTTTGTCTTCCTTGCATGTGCATTTAACACTTAGTAAAATAAGAAATTTACCAGCTCAAGGGCGGGCACGCGTCGCAGGTGCAGTAGAGGCAGGAACTGGAGTGTTTGTTGGCGCTGCTAAAAGAGCTTTGCGTCGTTCCATCTCCAGTTCATTCAGTCTCTTCCACAGTTCCTCCCTCTCTTTTTCCCTCTTCTTTTCTCTGTAAAATTAATTGATCATCTTTTAATAATATATTTCAATCTTAATATTATCATGGTATCATTGTCACAACTAAATCAAAAGTTGAATAAAATTTTTATCAAATATTGTAATAGTATTAATATCTCGAATGAGTACGATGAAAATAAAAATATTAATATAGTCTAAGAAAACATTGTGAATCTTATTTCAATCATTTGCGGTACAAATTTTATTGTTCTAATTCAAAATAATTATTTTTCAAGTGTTATCAATCTTGCTTGGGACTTTGTCTACTATTGAATATACACATATCTGTACAAAATAACCGTAATTCATGCCGCTATTAGTAATATTTTCTTCAATCGAGTCTATATTCTGCAACAATAATTCAACAGACAGTAAAAAGTCATCAGAATTTAATTAAGTAGCCACCCATACATACGTAATTTGCTATTTTAAATTGATTTTGCACTGAGGATTGAGGAAGTTTGTAGTTTTTGCTTTGGATCTTTACGACCTTTACATCGACTAATAACTGGATTCGTTTTTAATGATTTACGTTTTTTTTCAAGTATTTTTGAATAGTTCTTAAGATAACCTTTATATTGACATTCCTGTGACTCGGTTCTTTAAAAAAATTGTAAACTAATTCTTTGAAAAAAATAACACCTTCGGTATCATTAAAAAAATTACAAGAAATATTTATTGTCTTTTGCGCTTCTAAATTGTTTCAGATACACTTTAAAAGGTATTTCTCTCTGCAAAAATAAGTACGAAATATTCCTCAAGAACTGAATTACGAAAGTACCATTAAGGAATAGAAATTTTACAAAGATCATATTCAAACCGATCGGTATGAAAAAAAAGTAATAACACCAATCCAAGTAGTAATCAAACTCAAAAATTCTGCAACATCAAACTGGTCTAAAGTAAAAGTCTGAGACTACTTCTTGAATTATAAAAAGTAGCCTTGGTAATGAAATAACCAAATAGTATAGAAATCACGTATGCATGTTCAAAATTCATTGCAATATTGAGAGTTAGAATAACAGACGGATAAAAAAACATGGTTATTTCGTTAACATATGGGATAAATTCTGAAAAGTCGGTCAAAGAAACTAGAACCGGACATATTAGTAGTCGCATAGAACTCTGAGTGTTACTGAGTTCTTACAGAACTATTTTCAATGGTATATTTTGCACCTGAGCGTTTGCAAGTTTGCACGTGCTGAGATAGTCAAGATTAGTGGGGTGTATATACTGTTTTTCGTCTCCAGCGGGAAGAAAGTGCCTCTTTCTGTAAACCCCAGGGAGTAAAGTGTGTATTTCACTCCCTGGCATTCACAAAGTATGGTGATTTTCTCCCACTGATTACGAAAATAAGCATATGCATCTTATCTAGGCTATTTTGACAAGAGCAAACTTGCAATCCTCCCTACACTCAGGGTGTAAACATTTTTCGAGCGAAAATCACTTATTCTCGGTCAGATATATAATATTGTATTATATACGTCCAGATTTTATACTTTCAAAATTCATATTTCAAAAAAAAATTTACAACTTACGACTACGTCAAGAAAACTTGGTTAAAGAAAAAATTCTTGCTTACTTTTGCCTTTCAGACTTATAACTGGCAGTAAGTTCATCAAAGAGCTTGCTGTTCATTTCCATAAATGTTTTGAGAACATTATAAACAAGTGCCACGATTGTCTGATTCCAATGCTCTTTGCTTATTCTATACAGTGCCGGAAACATTATTCCCATTATTACATGGTTATTTTCTTCAATTAATGACATTATGTACTCATTGTTCCAGTAATATAGCGCTCTTTCAGCCACCTGGAATAACAATAATTCAGTGAAATTTATGCGTTTGAGTTCACGATTCAAAAATATTTTAAATGTAAGTACCTGGAAGTGTGGAGATGAGACACAACGTGCGATTTGCCTGAATAGAGGTTCTTGGATTTTAAGGAATTGGCTAGGTTCTATGACATCCAGGATCTCTTCAGTTTCACCCAGAAACATAACCTCTTTCTGGCTACATGTCTTAGGCCAGAACTTCAGGAGTCCCCGAACAACAGGTTCTGTTAGAGTGGTATCTTTTTCCAAAAACTGTACCACACAGTAAGATAATTGTGCGTGATACAATGACAAGCACTTCACTTTATGTAGTGGTAACAGCACCTAAAATATTATCGTTCATTACAAAATTTGTCTAATTATAAATTTTGGCATAAGTAAGTGTGTTGAAGATCCAAAATCAATAGAGATAATATTATATTTCAAATTTTATTTTTTGAGCTGATTATTTCAAAGACAAAGATGCTGTTTATTGGACTGAATTTTCAATCCCGAAAGAACTACATAATTTCAGTGATAGAAACAAGTAGGTCTTACAAAAAGCTTTGTGTCGATAGATTGGCATTAGTTTTCGTAAAGAGCTTACAGACATTTCAATGCTTTTATTTCTCTAAAAAATATGTCTTAATATCTTACATTAACTATACTGCAGATATTTAAATTTCATAGACATGTGTGATAATTTGAATTGGGTAACCAACGCAAGTATTTGAATGATTTTCTGTGTCCATTAAATTAGCAAGTAAAATGAAAAATATACGCTGTAAGCTAAGAAATTGATACATTAGAATATTCTCTCATATCTTCTCAATTCATATTTCTGTATCGATTTAAACAATCACGAATCACGCATTTCCCAAATTGAGATTGCACTTTGCACGGTTGCGTTTACATTTTTATTTTTTCAACATGGAAACTTGATTGATTTAGAATTAAAAGTATATCTCACATGGATTCATTTTTTGCATTGCCCATTTATTTTTGAGAGATTCTTTCATTGATAAGGGCTTAGCTCACAAAGTTATCAAAATTATTTGTTTACTGAACACTGTTAACTGAAAATTATCTGATAACAAAGAAATTATTTCTCACCTTCACCAAAAACTGCTTGTGTTCGACTTTAAGGGGTAGAGCGAAACCATTTATAATGCTGCCCAAAATTTCTAGAAGTTCTCCAACTCCGTTGAAATGTTCTGTTTCGAACACAAACCTAAAATGATATTATACATTTTTATAAAGAATAGATGTAATTATATATTTGCTTTATTGTTGCTCATTTAAATGAAAGATTTGTATTGTAAATTGTAATAAGACTTGTGGTACAGGTAATTTAATTATCTCAATATGAATAAATTCAAAGAAGAATTCTTTGAATATATTCAAAGAAATGAAAATCATTTGGGGGTTGAACGGCAGCTAGAGGCGGCGCCTCCTTGTACATCAGATTTGGGTTTTATATATTCTCTAATAGAAGTCTATGATGATTGTTCTTTTTCAATAATATACATAATGGCAGTATTACCTGAGGAAAATGTTGTTGATTTGTTTGCGTATAAAGGCTCGGAGGCCAAGGAACTTCCCGTAAATACGATGTAAGACTGTCTTCAAAAAATCTCTTTCTCTAGGATCCTCTGAGTCAAATAAGTCCAACAACTGAAAACAAAGTCATTCGGCGTTAGCTTGCATCAATTTTTTAAATATAACTTTTCAATTCAATGAAACTTTTCAATGATTTGATGTTACACAGGACTTAGCCGAGTGAGGCGAGGTGAGGTGAGAAAAAGTATACTTCTATGGGTATTTGGCTTTTGTCATTTAATAAAATATGCTGAATTTGTACAATGAAAATGCCAACTCTAAAATGAAAGTACGAAACAAGAATTTTATAGTTAGAGAATGACCAAACTGAAGCAGTTGATAAATTTGTTTACAATAATTTTGAATATAATTTTTCATTCCATTTAACTTTTATTTACATTAGATTTTTTAAAAGTATGAGAAATTAATTGACTGCGAATACTGTATAATATTATCGATGCAGTGTTTTCAAGATTTTTGATATGCTTCTTTCTAGGTCAGTAGAGCTCTGAATAGAGTAGTGCCGTTCGATAATTAAGTTTCGTTTTTTGAAATTATCACTGAGTGAGTATTTATTTCTCTATAATATTTGCTTTAGCTGAATATGAATCAAGTACTTTGCACAAGCGTGTGAACTGGGGTACTTCGCACACGCGAGACAAGATTGAAAAGTTGAACTTTGTCCACTGAGTGTAAAAAAATTCATTTGGTTATCATTAGAAGAAATATTCTTAACAAACCAGAAACATTAACATTCAAAATACAAGTTAATATTGTAAAGCTAGATTTATACCTGTAAAACAAATTTTTGGTCGATTACTCGTTTGCCGATATTTTGTTGGAAGTCTGAGGACTCGAGGAAACGTAGAAAGAATTCATAAACTAGCTGAAGGTGGGGCCAGCTCGCCTCCAGTGTCGGGTCGTCCTCTTCAGGATCGAAGTCTGGATTTTCACTTGGTGGTAGTGTGCGAAATATATTTGAAGAAATCTGTGGAGAAGAAATTTGATTCGATCAAATTAGACATTTTACTTGGCATTTTATATTCAACAGTTTTTATATCTTTTGACATTTTAGAGTAATTTTTTTCTCTTCTGTCTAATGAAATTTGTTGAGATTTTGAACATTACATTTAAAAATTTTATATTTGTTTACACACATGAACTGCAGAACATTAAAAAAAAGTCATACATATATTTCTCAGAAACGAAATTCAAAAATAAAAAGGCTGTGCCGTTAGATGAAAGCTATGTACATACGTCGGAATTCCACTTTATGCTACGAATATAAAGAAAAGATTCGTGAAGAATAAATTCGCGTGGAATATTACGCTAGTTCAAAAGAATCTTAAATCTTGATAAAATTATGAATATAAAACAATCTTTTGAGTACGTTTTCAACATCCATTAGGGATTTAAAAGAAAAAAAAATCTAGAAAGCTAAAGATTTTTTAATTTGTGCTTAACTAGATTTTACATTTTACATAGAACTTCATACGGGAATGAAATATAAATGCAGAGACGTATAAGGTAGACGTGTGACATACTCTACATAGGTTTTTGTAAGTAAAAGTAACATCGTCGCCTGCGTGGCTCGTGCAACGTACAAAATATAAACAATATACAACCTTATCTCTGATTGAGTCATTTTTTAAATACCTTTTGAATCTCATATCTCTCTTAAAATTCTTCAAGTAACTTATTCAAGTTTTCCAAAGTAAAAATTTTAGATATTACAGACAAATCACATACAATTGGAAGAGCTTCATGAAATATTTGACAAGATACTCTCGATACAGAAAAGTTACTCACCATCTTGATGATTTCAGGGTAGACCGGTTCGGTGAGTACACCTCGGCCTGAGGTAATGTACTCGACGAGCTCATTGAGGGTGGTGCGTTTAATTTCCTTGCCCTTGAGATCCGCGACCGGATCCAAAAAGTCGAAGGGTACGCAGCATTGTCGTAGCTTCCGAATAAAAAGATCCTCCTGCTCCGCCGGGGGAACATCTGTGTACAATAATTTGATTTTTTTAGATTATCGTTCTCTTTCAATCGCATATTCATGATTTTGCTTGAATTTCAAGCTTTCAGGAGCCCACGACTCACGTAGCCCAAAAAAAATTCAATCATATTCTATATGATCTTCTTTTATCAATAATGAATTTACTGTATTGCACGGTACGTTTAAAGATGATAATATTCATCAAACGAAGAATTAATATTCTTTTTTTAAACGTTCATGGGACGAACATTGTTGTGGAGTTACAGAATTTTACAATTTCAAGGAAATTGCAAAACAAAGAGTTAGAAAATTTAAAAACAAGTACACTATTAAATTACATCTGATCTTTTTTTGACAATTTCAATCATGCAACACATATATTTCACATATCGGAGTTTTTTGTCAAGTTAGTGTCAAGGAATATTACAGAACAAGATGAAACTAATAATGATAAAAAAAAATGAGTGAAATAATCGTTACTGATATTATGAATTTTTCTCTTAGCCTGTGAAAACACATTGACGCAAGTGGTCGATCGATTCTTTGTTACAAGGGATAAAAAAAATGAGGATTGATGAAATTAGTCAAAACTGAAGATGATGATGAAGATGAAGTAAGTTATTCGAGTTTGGAAATATTTGCAACATAACCAGTGATATATTATATTTCAAATCCCAACACCAAATGACTAGAGCACAAACATTTCAACTAGAATTGCACGAATTCTATTAGAAAAAAAAGTATACATTTCGTGTTTAAGCTACTACTGTGTATAGCGGCATAACGTAAGATTTTTTAATATCAAGATAAAAATGTTTTTATCTTAGACTTCTATTGCTTCTTAAAGCGCTAAATAAAAAGAAAAAGAAGGCACTAATGGAAAAATCACTATTTTTCTGGATCTTGAACGAAGATAGCACACATACATTTACGTTTATGGAGATTGTGTGAATGTCTAAGATCCAGGGTTTCTTGAAATTAATCAAGTAGATTTATCATTGTTTAGTTGATGTTCTATTGAATTTCTTTAATTCAAGTAGTATTATTTATTGATTACTAAAGCGCTAAGGGTTTCTAATTTGTTATCAATATTCCTGAACTATTGCCAGAGATGTATATAAGTCTGTAACATAGAACAATAATTCGTTCACCTTGACAGAGAAATGAGACAAGTAAGAGACCATAATTTGAAGAGAGGCGTAAAAAGTTGTTTCTTTCAGTTACTTCTGGCCTGAACTGAGAGAGGAAGAAAAAATGAAACAGCAAATGATTATCGAATCTCTAAAACAACATATATAAAAACATTGTTCAGTCAAGATATTCATTACAGCCAGTAATATTCTGTTTATCATTTCAAGAATTGAACTGAAAAATATATATTACAGAACTATTTAATATATAAAATTAATTTAATATTTGGAAGAGACTCAAATATATTCCTTAGATTATTAAATTGGGGAAAAATCGAGTGAAAAGGACAATTATTGGGCATTCAATTACCCTACGAACGTATGTGCTTTGACAGTCACACATCATCGGATCGATACGGGCGAAGTATTTAGACATGCTGTTGCGTCTCTCTCTCTCTCTCTCTCTCTCTCTCTCTCTCTCTCTCTCTCTCTCTCTCTCTCTTCAATATACACCCCCACTTTGAAATACAATGAACATGTTGACAGTAATCACGTTATATAAGAATACTTTCTAAGGTTTACGCGCACGTATTCACATTAGCTGTCGCAAAAAAAACAACACAGTCAAAGAAATGTGACTGACGCCACGCCGTTATGCAAGAAATGCGAAAAAGCCAAGCGCGGAGGATTTTTCGAGCTTGAGGTACTAAGAGTATGGAAAGCCACTTTATTCCACCGTTCCTCTTATTATTTATTTTGAAGGGATGTCTTTACCACTGCAGCACTTAGCGAATTAAGTTTGCACTTTTAAACATAACATAATCCATATGAATTGTTACTTTTCAGCTGTCTATTGCTAATATCTGATTTCTTTTTATTCTTTGACTTTGGGTTGGAAGCATACAATATATTGGAAGATTAGTAGAAGAAAATAAGAAAAATTAGCCTATTATCAAGGTTAAAATATGTAACACAGTGAATTCATTATCGATGAAATTACTCGTGACCACTCAGCATACAAATGAATAATAAATATAATAAACTCGCATGATCTATCGATTGCCACTACAATTCTTCTATCAAAATGAGCTTCCAATATATATAAATATACGTTAAATCGATCCAGTTCAAATAATCTTCTCGGTGCAGTTCATTAAATTCATACAAGAAGAAATATATAACGAAAAGAGGAACTAATTGTACATGCTATGATCACTCATTTGTCTAACCAATATTTCGCATAAATGGTACTGAAATAAAATAACTGATCAGCTCTCTTCTTTTATAAATCAGTTTGGCACATTTATGTTTCAATAGACCATGGCCTTCATCAAATGCAAGAAAGCATTGCTTTGAATTGCTCTATCAATTAACTTTTCGAAACAACTTTGAAGTGAGGAAGAGACTACACGATGTCACACGATATTCTCTTGAACGACGTGCTCGAGTTCATCATCATCATTATACATGTTACCTTTGTCGTCGAGCATGAGTGGCATGAGCTTGCACTGATAATGGCGAATGAGAAAATTAACAATGTTGCAATATTCAAGAGATCCGCGTGACTCTTTCAATCCGAAAAGATTTGAATGTGATGGACCATTCTCTCTCTCTCTCTCTCTTTGGGAAAATGTGCTCTTTCAATTTATGTCAACACAATCAAAGCAAACTATTCTTCAATCAATCAAAAATAATTCAACAATTAAATCCATCAAAATTAAAAATAGAAAAAAATTAAATTTCAAAGAGATGCCTGAGGACTAAGAGCATCGAGTTACACTTTAATTAAACCGAGGAAAAAATGTTCATTAAAAGTCAAGTGCCTAATAGTGTTTAACACTGAAGTACACATTATGCATAGCATATCTTGAATATAGAATCAAGTTCTACTGACTTTTGTCAATTTTTCGAGAAAAATAAAGACGAGCACCAAGTAATTTTTATATTTCACTCAGTTACACTTTTAGCCTGATGAACTTTTGAAAAATTTTAACTGTGTTTCAAAGAAAAGTTATTGGAATATCCAATGAAATAAGCGAGGAACATTGATAATATCAACTCGTGTATCGACTCGTTAGAGGAAAAATTATAAAAGCAATGATACAAACTCTCGTCCTCGATCGTTACGATTGCGGACAAACTCATCGTTTTACATTTTTACGGTGAAGATGCTTTCAACCTTCCGATTGCTTTACGCGTGTACAATTTGGGATGCGAAACGGTGCGTATAACGAGAGCAAAGTGTAATATGCTCGAAAGATACTCGGCAGCGATCATCCAAAGAACTGATACACGGCGGAAAAAAAAGAAATTAACAGTGGTGTATAGAGAGATATAACGGAATTTCTAGGGCTGCTAAGCCCGAATAAGCATCCGTAGACGAGAGTGCGACAGGGCAGATAATCGTGGACCTTCATTCAAATCCATCTGACGATTGAACTTCTGCGCCCTCTCGCCGACGTTGTGCGCGCACACGTGTCTAGCATCGGCTGGATTTTTCTCGTCTTTTTCACTCTCGCTCTCGCTTACTTATTTTGCCTCTGTGCGACATTTCGTTCGCACTACTCTTGTCCTACATTGCTGGGGGTTACAAAATCGAGGTTAAATACAAAATACGCTTGTAATGGAATTTTGTCCGCTTACTGAGGATTCGATTTTGCCCTTTTTTCTAAAAAATCTATTCGTATTGTTTAGTTAGATTAAACAAGCTAGTGAATTTACTCACTGTTTTGATTTTTTCGTCGATTCCAGATGTTAATCCAGTACTTATATTTAAGAAAAAAAGAAACGAAATGAGCGTATGATGTTGAGCTAAGCATAAGGGTCGCGAGATAGAAAATAAATTTATGACGGCACTCTCTTTCTTGCACAACAAAAAAGAATTGAATCAACATTTGCGTAAAGTGGAAGAGCCCCCAAGGATATAAAGCTGCCGAACTGAACGGCGAATAGTGGCTGTGAAAAACGAGCGGAAAACGAAAGCCATAGCTCTGTCACAGTCAGCGCGAAAATCGCGAATCGATGGAAACATAGCTCTGCGTACGCAAGCGTTGTGCAAGAGACTCGTCGTTGATAGTAATTGATTAGTGGGGCGCGTGGCAAGAGCTTCGTTATTCCCGTCGTCGCACTCGGCTGTGTGCATGGATCAATTTGATACTGGCACCGTAGTTCGTCCGCGCGAATTATTCATGTCCTCTCGGATATTTTTCCTGCAGTTATGCATAGATACAAATAATTAACCGAAGCGTTATCTCATGTACTAGTCGTAACATATTCATTCGACATGTGCTCGGTCGGAGCTTGATGATCGCTGATTTTTGGTAGTTCTATTTGATTACGATCCTGTTAGTAGAATTATTTGTGTTATCAAACTCATGATGTATTTACTTAGTTTTTATTCTTGATTAGAAGAATTGATGAATGAAACAAACAAATTTGTTATTCACTAAAAATAGGGTGAGACCTATTCAAACAAGCAGTTACAAACTAATACACACTAACATTCACTATTGAAGCAAAGTCACAGCGATAACTATGATGCACACCAGGAAAAACGAATTTCTCGTGCCATATTCACTCTGAAAGGCATTTTTATCGTAAAAAATGGATATCGGAACATTTTAAAATCTGTACGAATTGTACATATCTTTGGACTAGAACGAAAAATGCAATTTCTTTAATCTGATGAAAGGACAGCCCTTTGAGACATTAGAACATGTTCACTGTAGTGCATAAAATTGTTATAAGTTCTGATCTAAGATAGGACTTTTCTTTCAATTTTATGCGGGGTTTCAAATTTTTAATTGGACGTGATAAATAGAAAACACATATCAAGAAGTATTACACCAATGTTATTTCAACATTAATTGACAGTAACTTTCACTGATACACAAACGACTGGAGCATTTTGCATTTGTGCAGCAGTTCACATCTTTCAATTTTAGTTAATATACACTCTAAAATAAAGAAAAAATACATCTCGGCACAATCAATGATAAGTAAAACTGGTTTTAGGCAGTTCTTTGTTAACCACTCACAGCACAACCTTTTAAACGGAGGGTAAGTTCACATCAATCAGTAATTGTCTATTACTGAACAAATATTTGTTATGTTTGAAAACATGAAATAGTCAGCATTAAAAGATCATTACCCATTCAATGACTGAAGAGTATAAAAGGAAACTTTAAAATATTATCATGCTTTAGGTTCAAGTTGTACCACTGTAAAATTATGATTTTTTTTTCATTACAGCAATATCGATAGAGAAATATTACACTGTATTAAAAATGCATTTGTATTTTCAAAAAAAAACTCTACGCATTTTAGAATACAGAAACAATTTATTGAGAAAGTATAACGTTGCATACTTCGTACATTCGTTGCATAAATTCTCAATGATGTTCGTCAAGACCCAAAGCAGAATTTTGAATAACTTTCAATACTATCTTAATTTCTTTTCTGGTTGTACAACATTAACAAAAAGAATATGTTTTTGAATATTATTGAGCTTATTCCAGGACTGCAGATGAACTGAAACTGCTGCTTTCTTACGATTGTTCTGGAAGAATTTGCTCAAAGACATTTCTAGAAAATGAAACTAAGACAAAATTTTGTTTTGAAATGCTATGTTTATTTTTGCAGTATACTATAGGGTCATGAAGCATCTCGAGACAGTGCAACATTATGATTCAAGGTACTACTACGTATCGTTACGCTTCATCAGCAATAATCTCTTTAGTAAGGCAGCGAAAAAAAAACAAGAACAAAGTGATTTAAATAATAGAAAACTTGTGAGCAATATGCATATATATGTATGAGAAAATAACGTTCACACGCCATAATGCCGTTCTAACAAAAATCATAGAGATAAAATGTAGCGTTTTAGAATAGAGTCAAAGAAAAAAGTTAATAAGGTGTGTGAGAATTGATAATACGTAAGATTATGACAAAAACAGAGAGAAGAGATTGCTATTTTAAAGGAGGTTTAGTTGATTTACCCATTATCTTTGGCTCGATCATATATTTGCCTTTTCATGTACCGCTGTGGGTAACACTCGGCAGTAAGGACAGACACGGACGACGACGAAGACGACGACGTGGTAGAAGAAGGGCGACACAGCGCACGGGGCAGCGCCGAGTAGCAGGAGGCACAAGGTTCGAAGACACAGGCCGTTATAATCTTTCTCTTTCTCTCTTTCTATATATCTTTTACTCACTACTTACGCTACGGCTGTGCGTAAGTGCGTGAGTAGTAATTTGCTGAGCGCGACTCTCGCGCAGCGCGTGCTCACTCAACTTTGCGAGGCTCACACGATTACGTTATATTAGCAGCCGGACACAAGAGCGGTAGAAGAGCCTTTAGTAGTATCTTTATTGTGCGGTCCTTGGCTATCAGTGAGTGTGAGTCTCTCTCGTGGTAGAGGATGACCAACACCGAAATTGGCCTAATTATCGAGTGACACCTATGAAAGACAGAATAAAGGCATCGATGACACACGAGATATCACGAGACAGAGATTGGATAATGTTCGAGGATCTGCAGGAATAGGGGACACACTCTACTTTTCTCTTTTTTTTCAGTTTTTTTGTTTGTCAGCAGCAGGCCAATATAGCGATCTCACTTTTCTCTTTATATTTTCATTATATCGCCACAGTTCTTCTATTTATTTTTTGTCGATTCCATCACGAAGATTTGTATATAATTGTTGCTGTAATGCGCGTATACTACGAATTAAAATAAATCTGTGAAAGTATCAAAATTTTGGTTACAAAATATTTTGATAATGCCTGCACATCAAAGTACTTGTATTTTTCTAATGAACCATTGATCAAGCTTCTTAACATTATATGTTAAACCAGGTTTAGATAAGAGGTTTTTCCAAGAAAATATTTATAAAATCATTTATGAAAGTATCTGAAACATTGCAGGATTGAAATTTCATGATCTGCTATTAATTTGACGAATGTAGTTTCACCTGCATTTCTAATTTTAGAACATTATGAATAAAATTGAAATCATAAGAATAACAATGGTGTAAAAATTAAGTAGATCTTGAGAATGAAGCGAAAGAAACAGACATTTTTAGCAGATCCTCTCATTAACCATGGAATCGTTGATTAATGAATTTGAAGAGAACTTAATAATGAGTTGAAATTTGTAAAATAAAAATCAAGATTAATTTGAAGTTCATACAAACATTTTAACGTGGTTTAAAGGTTGGTAACATATTTTGTCGAATTAGTATTATTAGAAGAAAGGTGGGATTTCATTCGCACATAAAATAATATTCGATGTGAACGGAGATTTTGAGTAAATACAATCTTCTTATGATAAAATTTACCGTTATAAAAGACTCTGGATAATTTTTCAAAAATACTTCCGATTTGCTATAAACATGAATTCATTTCGTTCAAGTAAAATTGCCTGCAAGTAGCATTGTTTGTTGATGGATGTTTCTCTTATGAATTTCGCTGAGAGTTATAGGAGACCAATTTTATTTTAGAATAAACAAGGAAATTTATTTAAATTTAATTGAGCTTTTTAGAAAGTGTTTGATAATATATTATTAAATTTTTTCGAAGTCTTGTGCAGATTTTACTAAATTTGAATTATTCAATGAAAGTATAACGAATTTGAAGTTTGGTTATTCTTGATCTCTGAACTTTCCATTTAAATCTATGTTAGATAATTGAAAAGTCTAAGAAAAGGTAATATTGATAATAATAACAATAATAATTTTCTTAATTTAAGAAAGAATACGACGGTTTAGTGACTCAACTGACACTCTTTGCAAGTCTAATTTTATTTAAATTTCTTTGGGTTGAACTATTTCTATGAGAATGGCTTCTTAAATGATGAATATAAACTAATCACTCAAAAAAAGGGTGCTTTTTTTCCTCTCAAAAAGATGATAAATCACATAGAGTATCTATAAGAATACTTATTTGTTTATTTTTTTTATGATTACAGTATCAGAGCTTATTTTTAAATTTCATTTGTTCATGTGTAATTTGGGGATTGTATCATAAAAAAAAAAATTAGCATTTAAACGTTGTGATAGTGATAGAGAAATATTGGAATAGCCTTTATTTAGTTGTATTCCTATGTCTTATTCGAGTCGTTTATTAATTTTTTGGAGGGAAAGCGGCTTTTACACATTTTTACAATGACTAACATATATATTCAATATCAGTGAAATTGTGGTGGAAATACCAAAAATGGCTAGAATAATTAAGTGGGATCCAATACAAATTTTAACTGAATAAAATCTTTGTGTGTATGTATATGAACATCACCTCAGTTAGCAATTGTCTAACGTGACAGAATCATACACAAGTGAAAAGCACGCAAAAAATATTCTTGTGTAGTAATCTCATGGATATGAGTATGTTATTGTGATCAAAATGATAATTTATATCCAAGTAGTTTTCGGATTGAATTTCCATATCATACTGTTCGGTAAAAGAGATTTGGTTCTATCACTGATAGACTATACTGATAGTCAAGATAAGTATGAGAGTGGATGAATATCTAATCTTTAGGGTCGCTCAATTAATGTTATTAATAATACACATATTTTGTATACTCTAACAACTTAGTTAAGCCCGGCACCTTGTTTTCGGACAAAGTGAGCTTTTTCAATAAAACGCGATAAAGTTCTTGATTAGTCCATGGTAAAATAAAAAAAAATAGTTATTATATCATGAAAGCAATTAACCGAGGATGCAAGTGGTCGGCATTGAAGGGCCTTGATTCTTTTCTGCAGTGTTTTTTGCAGCGTTTTCTCGCTCCTTTTACGCAGCGAACCAGACCAGGAGGAAAAGGAGAACCGGTTGCCAATACTCCATTTAAATGTTCGTGATGTGCAACGGCCAAGGCGACAAACTGCACCAACATCGAGACACCAGAGACGTGTGAACTCCAATGAGGAACCGTTATAAAATATGCTGGAGTGTGAAAGGACGTGCGCCTTCGCCGGAGGACAACAGAATCATCATAAATTATGATCGGTAATCAAGGAGATTCATTGCTCCGGAAACATTTTGAAAAACTAACACAGGTTGTGTGTGTTGCGTTTTCACTAACGACTGATATACCTCATGTATTTATAAAACTCAAATTCATATATACTTTTTGTATTTATACAATTTTGTAAGTACTAGCCACCTGCTTTAAATTATTACTCTGAAAAAAGTTTCACATAATTTTAGAAATAAAAATTGAAATAATATTAGGAAATATGTACATCATATCGACGTGTCTTACGAAGAAAGACACATCACTGAATCTGTCCACGAAGAAAGACACATATCCGAATCTGTCCGCGAAGAAAGACACAACTCGCAATCTAGCCACGAAGAAAGACACAACTCGCAATCTAGCCGCGAAGAAAGACACAACTCGCAATCTGTCCACGAAGAAAGACAAATGTCGGAATTATTCTCCCGCCAATATTAACGAAAAAAGAGTTTAAACTGTAGAAAAGGCTTGTTTTTTTTTGTCAATGATAACTTACTCATTCTAAGCTTTCATTCCATATATTTTTTACGTCGGAAAATTGTGGGATGTGCGCCATGTATCCTTTTTGCGGCCAGACGCGAGTTGTGTCTTTCTTCGTGGCTAGATTGCGAGTTGTGTCTTTCTTCGTGGCTAGATTGCGAGTTGTGTCTTTCTTCGCGGCTAGATTGCGAGTTGTGTCTTTCTTCGCGGACAAATTGAGATGTGTCTTTCTTCGCGGACAGTTTGAGATGTGTCTTTCTTCGTAAGACACGTCGATATGATTGTTGTCAAAAAGACAATTTCGTGAATTTAATATTTAACATTGAGTACTATTTCGAAATCAATGTAAAAATGTTTGCAATCAAAACAACTATAGGGCAAAAGAATGGAGGAGAAAAAAATTATATTTTTTTGCGATTATATATTTTCTTCAAAGACTGAGTTTTTTGAAGTATCAAAGAGTCTAATACCAACTGTAGTATTCAATACAACAAAATATATATTGAATACGATAAGTTGTACCCCTTTCGGAGGCTTCAAAATTTTCTTGCTGACAATATGTTATTGACAATATGAATTACTCTGAGCATGTACTAACGTTACAGAAGAACCAGGGCGGATGGCACGACTCAATGTGCCTCAGATTTCAAAGTGCAAAAAGAATCTTGCTGTCTCACTCTTGTTCTGTCGGACCTAATTTGAGCATCGGTCAACCTGGACGATAAATTCTGACTTGGCAGTGTTCTCCGTCAGTTTGTAGCGCCTTGACAAACGCTTCGCACTACAGATTAAGTCGTAAAAGGTTGCGTATCCATGAATGAAGAAATGGTTTTGTGAACTTTCAACTTTCTAAGCTAAGGGGAGCCTGAAACTCTTCTGGGGTACATTTTTCATGTTCATGTACGACGCTGGATTTGATTTATATTTATTTGACGAAAATGTTGTACATTTTTTTCTACTATGAAGTTACAATACCCATTTATAAAATTCATAGTCCATTTCAAAATTAATTTTATTCGTACTTATTGGATTGGTTTCCTTTCGAAAGCAACATAAGGAAGCGATACAATCGCATATTCGTACGAAAGTAAGTGATTACGATATTGATTTGAATACAACATGCATGAGCCAAAAAATATCAAGTTTGGTAAAGAGATTCATAACAATATTTCTCGGAACTGCAAAACATATTTCTATAAATAAGTTGTGTTCAAATTCATTTGAACATAAAAGACTGTAACGTCGAGAGAAACCCTTTCTTTGTTCCAACAATACCTCGTTAATACGTGTGTGTAAAAGGATTTCATCATAACTTGGTAAATAAAAAAAATAAACGTCATTATAAAGCAAAGCAGTTGGTGTGCGAGTACGTATAAGCCGAGCCCTCCCATGAAAGTATCTCTAATATATTTACTATTGACGTCAGGAGAACCAAGTGGAATAATTCGCGGCTAAAAAAGGACCATCTGTTAATTGGCTTTGGCAGTGAAGACTTGACTCCCGAAGCCACTTTCGGCCTGACTTCGAGAGCTTTAAAAATACTTAAAGCTACAAGTCACTCGCGCGCTTTTCACTGCGTCTGTCCAACTTTTCGTTCATCGTCGGTGATTCGAGAATTTCATATACATTTGTAGGATTGGCCCTCAAAGGCCGGAGATGAGGGCTTCTCCACTACTCGAGATCACTGCGCAAACTTGGCACCGAGTAAACATTTACTGAAGTGAATATTAGCTGAGGTGGAAATTGCAATGCACGATGGTGCTTGGAATTTTTCAAACTCTTCTCAGCAGCTTAATGCTTTGAAAACTGATCAATACTGTTCACATTTGAACTATATAGGTTTTATATAATTTACTCCAATTAATGTTGATGGATTCATTATTGTTACGAGCTCAGTCAAGAAGTTCTAATGTGCCAGAGAGTCTCGAGTCCTTACCCCTTTCTTGTAGAGTAGAATAAAGATGGGAATTTAATTGTATAGAGCTCAATGCTAATAGTTGAATATACATCAGGATTTTAGTTTTATATAATCTGAATGAGCATCTTTGACTAGAGGAAATTCATTATCGAATAAAAAAATGTAAACAATCTTGAAAAAAAAATAGATCAACAACTACAATTGATTTTTTAGCAAACGTAGAAATAATTGGGATAAGTCATCCAACGCCATTTCACTTAATTATTATAATGATCAAATTCATGAATTCATATGAGAATAGGAGTAGTTGTCAAAAAGAGTATCCGAATTTCTTATTATATGTGCATGACCAGTATAACTGACTCATCCAACGTTTTGTAGGAATTATGATGCTAAGAAAAGTTTTAGACAATTATCATAAATATACCAGACTTTTATGTACTCAAGATACTTCATATTTACATTAGAGTATAGCTGCAACTATATGATCAGTAACAGCTTAATAATATCTGCTTCTACAGCAATTTGAGCTATTGAGAGCCCAAAAGAAAAAATTAAATCAAATGAACGACCAGTGCACTAATACTTACGAAAGAAATAAATCGTAAAAATATAAAAATCTTAAGTTCTATCTAGACACTGAGGTATACATTTCAATTCTGGATTGTTAAGTATGTAGGAGAAATAAAATAATATGTTGCAAAAGTAACAAGCCCGTTTTTAGCAATACTATTGATTACTTTCTTCCCCGAATTCTATGTCTTTCCATATTTTTTAATTTATGATTTCAAATCTATGTCAGTTATTCGAATCATTTCATGCTTACAATTCGTGTCATCAGTTTTTCTTCTTTTTTATCATTCATTCATTGTTTTTTTATTTCTCTCAATTCTTCTGAAAAAACACTTGTCATTCTGTTGATTACAATGTCACTAGCTCTGGTAATACTACAGCAAACGTATTAAACGGTAGCATCTTGTCTTTTAACGTGAAATTAAAACTAAAATCAGTCAATGAAGACTCGAATCTAGAGTAATAATGAGTACTATCCAAGCCAATCATCAATTTACTCGGATTTTATATACGAACTTTTCACCATGTTTTCTCACGTACATTCTTCTGGATACTTCTTTCGGTATACACATTCACGACCATCTAAATGTTCTCTTTGACGAGAGTCATCAATCAATTTGGATTCGCAAAATGTTTTACCAATACAATTATCGTGTCACTCTGTTTCAATATGAATTTCATTCAAAATTCACTATCGTCATACTAATCAGTGGATTGGTGTATTTGAAAAATGTCCTCAGTTTGCATTTATATTTATAAAGTAATAAAAATACATTTGGCGCTAAGAATTATAGCACCACAGAGAGCTTCTGTTCAATACAAGTCCAAACGAAATGTAGACGTAGGAAAGAAGCGTGATGAGGAAGCTGTTGAAGAGTGTAGATCAGCAGTGGATGGTTGCGATTTCGAGTCAGAAATACATTCACTTTCCACGAAAACCTCATTGGCATTCCAGTGTGAGAACTGGCCCACCCTCTTACAACTGCTCTCTTTTTCTCGGGTGGCAACTTTCAATCAAGCGCAAAATTAGGAGGATTTTCGTGCCGTCTGGTTTTCGCGGAGGAAGTTGGCACGTGTAGACTGGGTAGCGTTTATGACAAGTAGTTGTTGGCCCGGGATTTGGCTCTTGTGTGTATCTTCTTCCCCTCTCTCTCTCTCTCTCTCTCTCTCTCTCTCTCTCTTTCTACTCTCTGTCCATTCGAATTGGTGAACGCAAGCTTCGAGTCAAGCGTGTACATACTAAAGAAGAATATCGCGGATTTTAAAGAAGCTTAGCGGACGCAACTGGGGCTAAGCAGACGACAACGACGAGTAAGCTATTCATTCTCCTTTTTCTCCGTGGCTGATTCACGGCACCCAAACTAGCCGGATAAGTTATAAATAATTGCACGCGCGAGGAGGAAGTCGATAATTTTACGCCGATCTCCTTTCTTGCCCTGGCGGGTGCGCCAGGGCGAGAGAATCGTACGAAACGAAAAGAGCCGCACGAACTACCGTCGACGTCAGGTCAGCTCTAGCCGAAGGATTAACCAGTTGTCTTGTCAAAAATTGAATCAGCTGGCGTACGATCTATTCGATTTATTTTATTAGGTCATCAATATTTCATAGCAGTATGCGAAAAGCTATTTGTACGAGTTTCTCTCGTGTGAATAAAATTCATGCACGTAAGTTAGGTCATCCGACGACGTTTAATCACCGAAATTGCATTCTATGAATTATTCAAAGCTTATACTTTTCATGCAAATATGTTATTATAAAAATCGTTTATCAAAGTCTCTTTCATGTAGATTCATGAGGCTTGAAAAAGCCTTCTTAAGCCTTTTTAGTCTCATAGGATATTTTGAATACTCATTAATATGACAATCAGTGAAAACTAAATGAAAACTGAATAGATGACCACATAGCTTTCAAATAGTGACAAAACAAATGTACAGGAGATATTACTTGTTTTCATTTTGATTGGCTCACATCCTACTCCATCGCTACCAGCTCATATTCGTTTATGAAATACACAAACCCTGTCTTTGTTTGCATTTTCTCTTGCCTATGATGGGTGAATTTATTTTAGTTGATTAAGTTGAATTCTTTAGGCGATTAAATATTTCACATTGGTTCAAGATTAACAAGTCGTGTATAAATAATAATCGAAACAATTCTTGAAACACTATAGAATATTGTTTCCAGTCCATAAAGAATTTTACTACAATATTCAATTTTTAATGATTATTCATTTTCACACAACATTTACTGCGAGTAACATTTACTGTTCAGATTGGAAAAAATTTCAATGTGGATATGATTAATTTGCACCTTATTTAGTTTCTCTCAAGATTGAATTATTCCATTAATCATGCTATACTGACGACTGGACGTGTAGTAGAACTTCTAATTGATAAGTAAGCCAGTAGTTAGAAACAACTTTCAAAATAAGCTCACAAAAAGCTTTATTTGTTCAGTGTACTTAAATGATTGTCCGCAAGCTTAAGAAACTAGATACACGGACTCTCTCTTGTTTCTGCAAAAAGTGCCCAATTATTCGACAACTCTTCATTCGGGGCTGTAACTGAGAAAATACGCACCTACTCGTATTTTATGGAAACCTGACATCTTGTAAATTGTCCTAATTCAGCGCTGACACCAGAGGTTACATGAAGAGACGAGGCTTTTTTCCTACATCACGGCGATTCACTTTCCATCCATATTATACATCGATGGAAGGGCGAAACAACATACTCCATCTCGAGTGATGAACTCTTTTTCCATCGCGCACTTTCTCCCTCGACGCGTATTGATTTAGCACTCACTCATCGGCGTCTTTCCCCCAGCCTCTAGGCATTTTCCCCGCTGACATCAATTTTTAATTTAAGCGAGTTCGATAAGGTACGTGCCGCCAAGTGGAGGGAATTAATTTCGTCTTGTTCATGCCTGCCTCCCGAGTTGACGACACACACCCCCGCACACACTCACATCCCGCCCGGCCAGCTCTCTCGCGGTTTCAGTTACTTTTTCACTCGTCCTGCGACCGATAACTTTGCTTCTATGCTCAAGCTGCGCCGTTCAACTATTTAACCTAATCAACAGCGGATACAGCGGAGCCACGAGCAGGACTATATATTATTTCAAATTCCACTAGCTATTCCGTCCCGATTGATTTTTGCACCGTTGAGGCTACACTGCATCGGTTATTGATTTACCAAGTATCTGTTTCTCTTTTTTCATTGTGCTTTTTTTAGTTGAGTTTTTTTACATTTGTAACCTGAAAGAATTTTAGTAAATAGAGCAATAATATAGGTAAGCTCAGAAAAAGGAAAGAAAACTTGTTAGAGTATTTATCTTTTTGTGCCAATAAAAAAAATCAACAACTTGAAGATAGACACTCCTCAAAAGAATAAATATTCTATAAAAATCTAAAGAAATCTTCGCCCTGTAGCCTCAAGGCCCAGAACCTGTCACCTCCAGCAAATGGTAAACACCTCCATGTAAGGTGCTTCAGGCCTTTTACAATTATGACACCGTGTACGTACTAGCAATTATGTTTTCCAAGTCCTGACGATGTTCTTGACAACTCTACAATTTAATAATAATTTCATACTCTCTTATCTTGTGAATAATGAAACGTTCCCTGCTTTTATCTTCAGATGAATATTTCCTAAGTAACTTTAGAATTGATGCGCAAACCCGAAATGCCTAAAGGTTTTTCGTGAATTTTTATTTCAATTTTGATGAAGAATGATACGAGAAATTGAAACGTTAATCGTTACGAGTATTAGTCATCCACAGTATCTACTCTAATGAGAAATTTATGAAGCGCAGAAATAGTAGCATGACTAATATTAGAAGCTAGAGATAAATATTTCAATCGGGCTTCCTAAAGATTCTCCGACTTGAGTATGTTTTACAAACGTTTTTAATTTGGTTACGTTTGTCTAATGACGCATATGAAACAATCAAAATTGGATTAGAATTAATTTTTTGTAAAGTTATGCTCACATGAGTTGTTGATGATTTGAATATTTAATCCGCTAAACAATAGTAAATCGAAACAAAATAGAGAAAACTGTCAAAAATAACGGAAATATTTGCTCGATTGGCGTGAAACGATTTCGGCGCATTGCCGAATAGTTGAGGGCAAAATGTTCTGGCGCCAACCAGCATCTGGTGTATTCACAAATGGCCAATACTCGAAAAATGAATTACGAGAAATTCTCCGCTGATACAGGGATGCAATTATCTGCGGTAGTATCGGCGACATGCGCTAGACAGCTTTCGAGTGTTGTCGGGACAGAGAGGAAAAGTTGTCTTTGTCGTCGTTATTCTCCCCGGGGACAAGAATACCTGCAAGAACACTGCGCGTGCCGTCAGACACCCGCGATCGCATGTTAAGTCTCGTTTTTTAGGAGATTAATGACTCTGATTGTGTGTGTATCGTGTATTGATCCAGTTCACATAAATTTGTTCTATGTATATTCATCGCATCGTATCATTTTCTTTTGATAAATAACAATTGTATTTCTAACTGCAAAACATAAATATCCAACTAGCGTAAATATTACTCGCTTACTCAAACTCGGATAAATTTTATTACAAGCCTTTTCAACAAATCATCTATTTATAATATAACCACTGATATTAAAGATAAAAGCAAATAAAAGGTGTTTCAATACATAGCTTCGTTTTAATAAAAAAAAAGTGAACCTTGAAAAAATCAAAGGGGTTTGGCAACTTATTCAGAGCAGAAAGGATTTGTAAGTTTGCTTATTCAATAACGCCCACCCCTTGGATCTCAAATGTACATGAGGTTACAGCAGTACTGCGACCTAATAACAGCCAACCTCTGTTTTGACTGTATTATCGATTTTTCAAATCTGAAAGGGTAAAATCCAATGCAGCACAGATAATTTTGAAGTTCTTAGGTAGATCTTTTATTTGTTGCAAGCTGCGTTGAAAAGCTCCCTTAGGGAATCCGTACCTTATTAAAGCAACAGTATTTCTCGGCAATTTCAAACCCGAAAAATATGAGTTTAGCCCAAAGTTATTACGAGCCTTTTTCAGACATCGGTGGGATATTACATTGCTGTAACGAAGGACGAGGTAGATTCTAAACTTTACGATACGAAATGACATTTTAACGTACGATTCAAATCTTACATAAAGTTTTCTGAGAAATCTACTCAAGTGCCTTAAAATGTTCAATGATCTCAGTGCTCATTTTGCAATTTAAACAAAACAACCACGTGTTACGGATGTCTCTCATTCCCTAGTTGAGATAGTAACTGCAATAAAATTATTTAATAATATAATTATATGGCAATATTTTCAATTCCAGTACGTTGACTAAATTCACTGAGAAGTCAGATCCAACTTGCACGTATTTTAATTTAATTTTACCCTGCTTGTTAACATTTCCAACAAAACTTTTAAAAATATTAAACGTGATTTTATTTCGAGGAATTTAGAATATTAACAACATTATATTTTTCTCGACAAATATTTTTAAAGCATTTCGAAATAGATAGCGCATTCATGCAAGTGATTCGTATCGTGTGAGATATGAGGGGAATAATAATGGATCCTATGGATACCAGTCATAGAATGGCGCAATTCAACGGCTGAAAGATAATGGCCCACCAATTACGCGGTTGGATCACGAAAATTCTGCAGTAACGATTGAGAAGTAGAGTTGACAATTCCATCGAAATCTCGACGTTTCATAAGTCATAAGATACGCCGAGCTTGGCTCAAGAAGTTAGTCACAATGGAAGAAGGATCCAACTCGAATCAAAACAGAAAATGCTCGTTCGTTCGGTCGCGCTCTTCTGTAACTCTGTGAACTATGGTGAGAATGATGGTGGACAGACAGCAGCAGGGCAGCAGAGCCCGCATCTACGGCCCGGGAGAACTTGCCGCTCTCCGCGAGAGCCGCAGAGCTTCAAGTTTGCCGCAACGTCGCGCGAATTCAATTATGCAAAACTCTCGCCGGCTGTGTGACATCGCAGGCATGCGTTGACGAGTGCCACCGTGAGCCCAAGCTCATACGAGGCACTGGATCAAGGCTGGTGTTGTCTAGTCACGAGCGCCCGACTATTTACCTCCGACGCAACTATGCGGGACAGCCCGTTTCTTGTCAATCTCACTAAACTCTCGATTGTTTTGTCTTAAATATACCTGTTTCGAATTCATTTGTGATACCCGAACACTTCTTGTTTTATTCTCAACGCATATGACAGTATTTTAATAATCGATTTTGTTGTTGCACATCCTACATCTCATTGGGTTCGTCGCCAACTTCGATTCGACGATATTCATACAATGCAGTTTTCTTGTAAGCAAGTAGAATTTCATTCGTCAACTGGAATACAATATTGTTATGACTTTGCTTCATTACCTAATTAACTTTAACGAGTTGCCGTCAAAAGTAAAATCGACTGTTAGAAAATACGCCGCTTTAAACAGGCGATAAAAAGCAAGCAAACTACGGCTCAATCACACCGATACAGAAATCTCATTCACTCGATATCATCTAATTGATGGGAATTAAGCATTACTACATAATTCGCAAAATTAAATACACGTCAGAAATATTATGCTTCGCCGATAAATGATTGAGCGTACATCGGCGGAATATCAATTCCGATCGGATGAACAGGCTATGCATATTATCCAGTGAGAGTCGGAATTGAATTGATTAAAAGCGTTTCATTGCAGCATCCCCTAGTGCCCCCTAGGCCGCCTGGAATATTGTATCACGCAGAGACGAGGAGAAAGGCAGTTGAATCATACTTGTACAATGATTCGTGGCCTAGTTGGGTCGGGGCTGCAGCAAAGTTAAATAGTTTGCGGCGCCTTACTTGCGATAAATGGCTTCTCTATTTTTTCTTTCACCTTCCTCGGATGTGAGCAATTTTAATTGAAAAGAAAAGGAAGAAATGCTAAAAAGCGAGCACTCCCAGAGAATAAAGAAATAAATTCAAAAGAGCGTAGTATTCGCGAGCTTCCAATGTTCAGGCGAGAGTCAACAAAAGAGCAACAGTTAGAACGAAGTCGTGGTAGTGGTGCGGTATATATCGAGAAGGCGTGCGCGCGTACCTAATACGTATATATGTATATATACACGAGACACGCCGACGAGTGAACCTTTCATATCTGGGGAAAATGGACGTAAGGTAACTGTACCCAATGTGCCCCCCCCTAAGGGTTCTTCGCGAATTTGACTATGATAGACTTCGAATTTTAAAATTCCGTGAACGGCATCTCAAAGCTTAGCTCAATACCTATTAGAAACCATCTTCATAATCATCATTCGACTACTTTAACCTATCGAAAATCGCAATTTAAAAAAAAAACGCAAAAAGGCTAAATGCACAAAACGTGTACTTAATTTGGCACAATTTTTTAATCATTAGCTACAGCCTATATAGGCCTACAGGGACGATCCAATTGGCATTGAAATAAACTCTCAATCATGTTCCCAGTGATATTTATACAAAATTTTTAACATACAACTCAAAAATACGCGTCTAAATCATCGTAATATGTCTATACAAATATTCAATGATTTCACTCAGTCTTCCCATTTAAAAACGCGTAGAGGGGCACATTGGGTTCACTTTTTTTTTATGCGAAAAACAGCAATTTGAGTAGGATAAAAAATAATTTTAGGAAAACTGATGAGACCAATCGAAAGCTGAGATGTTTTTACACAAAAAAGAGTAATGACACTTTGAGAGATAAAAATTATTGACACCTGATTTTTGAGAATGAGTGTGAAAAGTGAAATAAGAAAATGGTGAAAAAATCAGTAAGTGAAAGTTCAAAGTGTTGTAGGAGAGTGGTTTTAAGGGCTAAATGGGCGGGGAAGATACCGAAAATTTTCTTTTAATTCCCCCAACATAACCCAAGAGCGACTGATGCTCAGAGAGCACCGGAAATACGAAATCTGACGATTGTGCCAAATTGGGTACAGTGCCAAATTGGGTACAGTTACCTTATATTATGGAAAATGGGACTACCACGGGCTACGTACGGCTCACCACCTTGCACGCAGCGTGATTACGTCGCGGCCGGCAAATGCGCTCACGCTGAGAGGTGAATCCCATACGCCCGAAGAAACGACGCTGACATTTTAAACGTTTGCTTCTACTAATTTTTCGTTACTCGATTCGACAAAAATCACGACTTTGGGCTGTATATAGGTGTATAATACTGTTGCTTTTATCAGGGACTCGTTGCATCTCTCACAATTTTTGTCAAATCGAAGAACAAAACGATCTGCGTCGATCACTCCAAGAGAACCTCCAGAAAAGCAACTGAGTGGAATTTTTCATGCATCTTCTCTATTGTGAGCAATCATGCATTGAATTTTCCAGTGAGTCCACTCCCAATGAAATGTTTGCGATTCCTCGTCTGCTTATTTTCGAGCAATAGAGTTGCAATGCAAAAACTTGAACGAATCGACACACTGTCCAGCCTGGATTGTTTGCATTCATTTTGAAACCGCTTTTGAATACGATTGACCGTTTAGAGCGCTCGTAAAAATTTTTCATTCAAACATAGTTGCGCAAACACGAGAGAGGTATATGAAGCTAGAAGTAGGTCAGAGCCTTATTAAAGTTTTGGAGAAACAAGGGTAGAAGATTGTGTCAAAGGAGGACTGAGCGTTACGCAAACAAACAGCTACAAAAAAGAAAAATGGAAATTTCCAAGAATTGATCAATGACAGACTGCAAGTTATAGGAATGCAATAGTTTGTATTCAGACAAACTTTTCTATATCAAATCTCATGATACCATTCAGATTCATTTTTTTCGGGAGAAAGAGACACGTAGCTTATATTATCATATTATTAACATCTTTTGAGCATTGAAATCGATAAGCATATTGTTAATTCCTGGAAAATGGAAAGTCATACATATCAGTAAGAATGTATTGTGTAAGTATGTTTCCCTTCATCCAATTTTCCAAATAACTCAACGAAATATTTGTCAACTTAATATGATGCAGTTTTAGTTACGATTAATATCAGTATATAATTATCATTATTTTTATTTTTTATATCAATAGTTCTTGTTATCATTATTGTCGTCGGTCGCGCCATCATTACAAGAATCATTATCATTATAATTTACATTATCCATTTCATTTATGTGTGCATTTATTCAATCAAAACCATTTATTTGAAGAGAAATTATATTATTTGTAATTATCACATATATGCTTCATGTTTCGATTCTAATTTTCTGAGCGCTTTTAACCCCTCGTTAATAAATATATGTTCACATTTTCAAAATCTAAATGTAAGTATTGTCTAGATATTATAAATGTTGTATTAGAATTAGCACAATATTTAAAGATTTGAAATTTTTCTTTATTTAGATTTTTTTCCGATTTCATTCAGTTCAGTTCTGGATTTCGTTTTATGAATTAGCGGTTTTTGTTTTGAAAATGTAGAGCGGATCTTTAAGGACGGATGAGTATGTTCTGCATGGCCAGTAATTTTACCAATAGAATTCATGGATAAAAATTGTTTATAGGTATTCGTGTTAATTGTTAATGTTCTTGAATGTCTTATTACATTGCATATAAATATTGTTATAGCTAATGAGAAACTCTCTGTACTAACTTTTCAGTTTTTTGAATTAGCACTATAAAAATTAGAAATACAGTTCTACCTTATGTACCACATATAAGCGACATAACCCCGAAATTATTCATCGTTTATGCCAATCGTGGTTATTCACTGTATGCGTGAATTTTTACAGGTTGGCCTAAAAAGGTGAAGAACCATCGGTAAGATTCCTCGCACTATCTGTGTATAGGCAGATTAAGTCACATGGATCCACGTTTGTAGGGAATTGTATGACTCAACATGTACTCGAATGGATCATGGGATTTCACTTTATTGTACATAATACTTTTTTGTCAATAATTTCCTTATTTCATAAAATCTTCGAACGAAAAGTTAGTGCGAGCGCAAGAAGCTGGCTTACGCTTTGGGTTTCATGAGAATATGATGTGAAATGGTCGAGTAAATCGAGTATATTTCAAAACGATCATCGACATCGAATCGTATTGGATACGAAGAAGGAAACAGCTTCTCCGACTTCATCGAAAGTTATAATCACTAGCTACATCAAACGCGCTGCGCGCGATCTACATGTATGCGTTTCAAAACCATATTTCAATTATTTTTTCTACGATTCTTGACCATAATCGTCTGACGTACATCTCGATTCATTCCATGATGCAAATTTCTAAAAACTAAATGAATAACCAAACCCTAAATCCTTATGATCCATTTAAAACTGTATAAGAGTATTACAAAGAACTACCGAACACTGACATCTTCTTCTATTTAAATAATCCTGAGCTATCGACACTTGAGCTCGCAAGACGATTTCAGATTTTTAACACTAAACTATTCATTTCTTTTTCTTCCAAGGCTATAACCTCCGGGGCATGTGCCTACTAAACTATTCATTGAACCACATAACATATATAACTTGCAAATCAGACATCTTAACCTAACAGAGTTATCCTATCCGGCAACTATTCAAAACTAAAAGGTAGCCTAAAATATCCACGTACCATCAATCAAATTCACATATCTACAATTATAGTTTTGAAAATAAATTGTCGAAACTTATGACAGCTTCATCAACGAAACTGACTATCCTAACCTATAATATCATGTCATCAGCTACTCTCTATCTATATATATACATCTCACTCTATATCTATAATCACCCCACTACAAATCACGTGGTTAGATCTACACCAATCAAATCACGAGTTAATGCCTTCACTCTAAAGGCCATCACTTTTCATATGAGGAATTCATCTAGCGTATATGTCGATTCAGTGCGTATACGAAGCAAGCTGAAGTAAAAAATCGAGTTTGTCAGTTGCGGAGCGAAGTTAAGGGCGAAAGATTGCAACGGATGCTCAGCTCGGTCTCGCCGCTGCTGGCGTCGGGAGAAAATGTTCAAGAGCAAGCTCACCGCGGCAAAGCGAGATCATTTCGCGGCGAATTAAAAGTGCGCGATAATGAAGTTGGTCCGCGCGTTTGGCAAATTGACTTATCGCAGCTGCAGCCTGGCAATTGCGCGTTTACGAGTTGGGCGCGTTAAAAGTATAGTCAAAGAAGGTGCGAGGGGGGTGGGGGGATGGGGGAGAAGATACGGAGAGAGAGAGGAGGTGCTAGGCCCGAGACGTAGGAGTGCTCGATGGGCGAGCAACATATATGCGCGGCACGCTCGCGAGAGGAAAGTCCGAAGGGGCCGAGGTGCACGGAGAGCGCGCGAGACGCGAGAACAGAGAGAGAGAGAGGCGGAAGGAAGCTCGGTTGCTCGAGTGCGGGGGAAAGAATCGGGCTACGGGAAGAGGGTAGGCTCGGGGTATAATTGCGAGGGAGCGACTCGGGAGCGCCTCGTCGGCAGAGAGGATAAGCTGGTTCGGGGAGAGAGAGCGAGCGAGAGAGAGAGAGAGAGAGAGAGAGAGAGAGAGAGGGAGCAGCGCGCGCATGCTGCTGGAGAGCGCGCCGCGAGAGCGCCGGCACATTCTAGGCGCTACCGCCGTACGCGCGAGAGCCGGCATTCTCGATCAATACTCCCACCCAGTGAGAAGCGCGTCGCTCTGCGTCTGCTCTCTCGCCGCCCAGAGGAGCACCGTGCGAATTAAGGGCCTCTCCCTTCGCAGCCTCTCGCCACCCCGACGGACGAGATATTGAAAAATTATTTTGCCGGCTCGCTTAATTCGACGTTATGAAGCCGCCCCCCGCCAACCAATCCCAAGCTGCCCTCCTGCCTCACCGTACTTGCATCTCTCTCCCTCTTTCTATATACTCGGCTCTTTCGCGCCTCCTATACGACTCCAACTGACTCTGTCCCCGTTTCCCCATTGATCTTCCTCTCGATTGAGCCGCGCTTATAGTCCTGCCTGATGTATACTATTGAAATCCGTGTGTAACATGTTCTGCACTGGTCATGCTGCTCCGGGGCAGTACCTCGGGGGGCTACTTTGTTTCAGCAACAGTAGCGAAAAGTCGCTTGTTCAGTGGCAGCTCCCGCGTAGTGTCATTTTCGAGAGTAATGTCCATTCTTTCGCTCAGACTCGAGGTTCTTTGATGCAACTTTCATTTTGAGAGCTGGATCGGGCGCACTTGCGACTTCACTCAATTTAAAATTTTGCATTCACACACGCGAGTGTTTGGATAAAAAATTGTTCGCAAACAAAGGGATTTATTGCACGTACGTGTTTGGAATAAATTTGACGCTGATACTGCTATTAGTCTTCGTGAATAGTTATGTACAACTCGTGCACCCAAATCCCAAGACGGATTTCGCATTAATCAAAAAAAGTTTACGGTTAATCAAGTAGGATATTGAATTAGAACTTTTCCAAAAAGTTCACATATTCCCTCACGGTTCAATTTCATTACCCCGGGAATATTACGAGGGAAAAGACTGAAAGCGCTATGTAATAAAAGAACAGGCTAACGAAGCTGCTCAGTCGCGTTTAAAAAAGATTAACCCGTGTCTGATAGAGTGTCATGCGTGAACAAAAGATTCAGTCGATTTAGTAAAGTAATATTATTTGGATGAAAAGAAAATTCTCCGGGTATATCAATTGATGGCTTCCAAATATATAATATACTGAATGATCGCTCCAACATACTTTTTCTGTACGGAAATCTCTTTTATTTCGGTATTATACCTGTATTTAAAATCAACCTCACGTCTCATTCTCCCACTACATCGCAGCCAAAGCGTAAGAAAAATAGACTTGCACCTTTCAGCGGAGATCCTCGGCAGAGCGCGCGTGACCTCTCTCGGGTACCTTTGACCGGAAGAAGAGCGCGAGGAAGCGAAAGAAGACGAAGGGGATGGGAACTCGCTGCAAGCGATGGGAGGAAAATTAAGAGGAGAGCTTCGAAAGGGAAGGAGCCGAAGAGACCCTGTCACGTCGAAGACTAACGCAGCAAAACTTACTTTGCATTCCGCGTAATTCATCGAGACATCCAGCCCGATTTTCTTATCTCCTCTCTGCCCCCATTCTTTTCTCTCGATATTTATTGTTCGTGACTGCAGCGATGCTCGATCTCGTGCATACTATTTCTTTCAATTTTCTCCGACAATGAGGATACTCCCGGCGTGCTGAGAAATTATTACGATGATAATACAAATTCGAATATTCTCACGAGCGTCATTGTGCAGCACAAATTCATGGAAAAACAGATGTTTTTTGCTGAAGGCTGACATTCAATAGATTTTTCAAGTGTCAAATCTACGAGCCACTCTCTCAACATTTCCCAGGGCAAGCTTCCCGAACTAAAAGTCTACGCGACGTCAATATACTACCTATAGAGAATAAACTCAAAAGAACTATTTTAATCCAACAAAGTGACTATTAGGTTGACCATATTTGAATCCCGACAAGTAGTTTTGTATAAGTAGTTTTCGTGTAAATCAACTTGGCATAAATTTTAAATTAAAATTCTTGAAAGCAAACTTTCATTTCATGCGTTCAACCTCGTCCTTCCTTCAAAGTTTGATTACACGACGCACTAACTTCAGTTCTGATGGTTATAGTAACCATAGCCATTACGTGTTTGAAACCACCCCCGTAAAAAAAGATGTGATCTCAAAGTGATCTCAAATTGATCAGTATTAAATATGGCACTTTTTAATACTTTATGAGACGAGAAAAAGATTGCATGAAAGTATGAGACGAGATGAGATCGTTTTGAGATCTCCCAGAGACGCTATTTTTTTCAAGTTTTGCGACGATTTTTCAGATATTTTGAGACCAATTCGAGATCCCAAACAGATCAAAAATTGATCTTATTGAATATATAATTCCCATTCACTCCATTTTTCGTCCCTGATCTTTCGCATTATCGGGAGAGAGCATCCCGGACAAAACCCAGGACGTTAGGTTTCCGATGATGGTGTTCCAAAAGTGCGCTCCTGGTGTATTTGCTTGGGGGGAGCTGACCCTGGACCCGGACGATGTCCAGGTAGTCAGGGTACATGATGACAGTGTTCCAAGAGTGCGCTCCTGGTATTTCTGGTTGGAGTACCTGACCCTGGACCCGAACGATGTCCAGGTAGTCAGGTTACCCGATGACGGTGTTCCAAGGGTGCGCTCCTGGAATTTTTGCTTGAAGCAGCTGACCCTGGACCCGAACGATGTCCAGGTAGTCAGGGTACCCGATGACGGTGTTCCAAGGGTGCGCTCCTGGTATTTTTGGTTGAAGTGCCTGGCCCTGAACCCGAACGATGTCCAGGTAGTCAGAGTACCCGATGACGGTGTTCCAAGGGTGCGCTCCTGGTAATTCTGGTTGGAGTACCTGACCCTGGACCCGAACGATGTCCAGGTAGTCAGGTTACCCGATGACGGTGTTCCAAGGGTGCGCTCCTGGAATTTTTGCTTGAAGCAGCTGACCCTGGACCCGAACGATGTCCAGGTAGTCAGGGTACCCGATGACGGTGTTCCAAGGGTGCGCTCCTGGTATTTTTGGTTGGAGTGCCTGGCCCTGAACCCGAACGATGTCCAGGTAGTCAGAGTACCCGATGACGGTGTTCCAAGGGTGCGCTCCTGGTATTTCTGGTTGGAGTACCTGACCCTGGACCCGAACGATGTCCAGGTAGTCAGGTTACCCGATGACGGTGTTCCAAGGGTGCGCTCCTGGAATTTTTGCTTGAAGCAGCTGACCCTGGACCCGAACGATGTCCAGGTAGTCAGGGTACCCGATGACGGTGTTCCAAGGGTGCGCTCCTGGTATTTTTGGTTGGAGTGCCTGGCCCTGAACCCGAACGATGTCCAGGTAGTCAGAGTACCCGATGACGGTGTTCCAAGGGTGCGCTCCTGGTATTTTTCGTTGAAGTAGCTGACCCTGGACTCGAACGATGTCCAGGTAGTCAGGTTACCCGATGACGGTGTTCCAAGGGTGCGCACCTGGAATTTTTGGTTGTAGTAGCTGACCCTGGACCCGAAAGATGTCCAAGTAGTCAGGGTACCCGATGACGGTGTTCCAAGGGTGCGCTCCTGGTATTTTTGCTTGGAGTACCTCACCTTGGACCTGAACGATGTCCAGGTTGTCAGGGTACCTGATGAGGGTGTTCCAAGGGTGCGCTCCTGGTATTTTCGTTTGGAGAAGCTGACCCTGGTCCCGTTCAATGTCCAGGTAGTTCGGGTTACCTGTTTTTGGGTCCAGAGTCAACTTACCCAAGTAAAAATACCTGGAGCGCACCCTCGGTACACCGTCATCGACGGTCCGTATTACCTGGACATCGTTCAGGTCCAGGGTCGGCTTCTCTATGCTAAAATACCAGGAGCGCACCTTTAGAACACCGTCATCGACGGTCCGTATTACCTGGACATCGTTCGAGTCAAAGGACAGCTACTTCAAGCATAAATTCCAGGAGCGTACCCTTGGAACACCGTCATCGGGTACCCTGAGTACCTGGACATCGTTTAAGTCCGGGGCCAGCTGCTTCAAGCGAAAATTCCAGGAGCGCACCCTTGGAACACCGTCAACGGGTACCCTGACTACCTGGACATCGTTCGGGTCCAGGGTCAGCTGCTTCAAGCAAAAATTCCAGAAGCGCACCCTTGGAACACCGTCAACGGGTACCCTGACTACCTGGACATCGTTCGGGTCCAGGGTCAGGCACTCCAACCAAAAATACCAGGAGCGCACCCTTGGAACACCGTCATCGGGTACCCTGACTACCTGGACATCGTTCGGGTCCAGGGTCAGGCACTCCAACCAAAAATACCAGGAGCGCACCCTTGGAACACCCTCATCGGGTACCCTGAGTACCTGGACATCGTTCGGGTCCAGGGTCAGCTGCTTCAAGCAAAAATTCCAGGAGCGCACCCTTGGAACACCGTCATCGGGTACCCTAACTACCTGGACATCGTTCGGGTCTAGGGTCAGGCACTCCAACCAAAAATACCAGGAGCGCACCCTTGGAACACCGTCATCGGGTACCCTGACTACCTGGACATCGTTCGGGTCCAGGGTCAGCTGCTTCAAGCAAAAATTCCAGGAGCGCACCCTTGGAACACCGTCATCGGGTACCCTAACTACCTGGACATCGTTCGGGTCTAGGGTCAGGCACTCCAACCAAAAATACCAGGAGCGCACCCTTGGAACACCGTCATCGGGTACCCTGACTACCTGGACATCGTTCGGGTCCAGGGTCAGCTGCTTCAAGCAAAAATTCCAGGAGCGCACTCTTGGAACACCGTCATCGGGTAACCTGACTACCTGGACATCGTTCGGGTCCAGGGTCAGGTGCTCCAACCAGAAATACCAGGAGCGCACTCTTGGAACACCGTCATCGGGTACCCTGACTACCTGGACATCGTTCGGGTTCAGGGCCAGGCACTCCAACCAAAAATACCAGGAGCGCACCCTTGGAACACCGTCATCGGGTACCCTGATGACTACCTGGACATCGTCCGGGTCCAGGGTCAGCTCCCCCTAAGTAAATACACCAGGAGCGCACTTTTGGAACACCATCATCGGAAACCTAACGTCCTGGGTTTTGTCCGGGATGCTCTCTCCCGATAATGCGAAAGATCAGGGACGAAAAATGGAGTGAATGGGAATTATATATTCAATAAGATCAATTTTTGATCTGTTTGGGATCTCAAATTGGTCTCATAATATCTGAAAAATCGTCGCAAAACTTGAAAAAAATATCGTCTCTGGGAGATCTCAAAACGACCTCATCTCGTCTCATACTTTCTTGCAATCTTTTTCTCGTCTCAAAAAGTATTAAAAAGTGCCATATTTAATACTGATCAATTTGAGATCACTTTGAGATCACATCTTTTTTTACGCGGGCACTACTTGAGCAGAGTGTTTTGGATAAAGGTCGAAGAATTTTCGGTATGAAATTATTGGATGCACGTGGGAATGAGTATTACGTTCATAGGTTTCCATTTTGTTATTTGTAATGAAAGTTATTGAATAACTCGATCAGATGAATTATCCCACATTTTTCATTTTGCATCGATGATAATTGCAATTTTACGTGTGAGTATATCGAACTCAACTGCTTCGCGGCTATTCGACATTGCCAGAGCAGGACAGAACTTGGTACACACAGAGTACTCGCTTTGGGCGCAATATAATACCGAACTGGCTCACACTTCGTTGAACGTATGCGCGAATAATGTTGGCTAAGTACGTATTAACGAAGCTGTGAATGAAAATTGACAAGTTTTACGATAAGATTCGAGACACGATGCTAAGGTCTTTGAGGTAAGGTTCTTCGGTGATAATCCGCTTACTGCGCTGTGCTGCGAACGCTTAAATTTACATCAAAATTCCGTGCCATTACTCGCGTGAATGTGTTAACAGAGCGACGAGAAGCTCGGAGGGGTAGGGGGGTGGCGCGCAACGCGCTCAACACGCTTCATCGCGGGCTTATAATATCTTGTTGCGCTTAGATCCAATTATAATAGCGAGGGAATCGTTGCAATCATAATGCGATCGCGATTCGCCGTAGCCTGATTCGGAGTATTGTGTCACAACGGCGAACGGCTAATGGGAGACACATGGCCCTTTCTCTCGCGGTGTTCAATCGCGCGACCGCAACGAGGCGTTGTATACCTCGCGCAACGAAGTAGCAGCCCCCCGCGTATCGCACGGCCGAGCCCGTGTCCAAATTTTCCCGCGATGTATGTATTATTCATTCGTGTGTCGTTCCGAGAGCGCGTTGGCGTGCCAAACGGTGTGGATCGCCACTGGCATTACGGCACGCAGCTTTCCAAACTATCGAGCGCTCGCAGTGTCGCAAAGTCGTGCGGGCGGAGTCGGAGGCCCGGCCCGTTCCAGTGTAAATAAATAAAGGGTGGCCAGAGCACGAGGGTTATGCCACTGGTGTCTGCGCGGAGAGGGGATCGATATACACCGAAGCGCGCGCGCGCGCGGGTTGCCAGCGAGCTCTCACGGATCCACCACCACCACCACCACCGCCGCCGCCCAATTGCGGGACTCGAGGAGCGTATATATATGTATGCAGATGAGAGCGGGCATTGATAAACGAGTCGAACGACACAGGCCGCGTTACGTAAGTCGCGCGTCGATCGGCCGATTGATGCATTAAGTGTGCCGCTGCCGCCGCCGACGCCGCGGTTACGCGTCGTCGTGCGGTCGTCTCGGCGCGTCATCGCCGTTCAATCGAAACTCCCCGATATCGGTGCTGCTCGCGCGCGCACAACATTGGTTATGTATGCGAATGCGCGTGAAATCCAGCCGGGCGGTCGGTCACGTGCCGCCCCCCCCCCTTCTGCGGGAGCAGCACACTATGTATGCTCCGAACGCGCGTTTTCCCCATTTTAGCGAATCGGTTTCGGCTTGCGCAAATGCACTTTTGAATTTCCATTTCAACAATACGCGCAAACTTTTACGTGCTCATTCGTTCATAACGATACGTGTGTATATATAGGAACTGTTGGACCATCTCTCTAAAACTACATACATATTGTTCTCTGTATCAGCTGTTATGCTGGGAACAACGACCCATTCAGAGCGAGCGCAAGTTACAGCTTTCGCGATTCCATTCACAAAACAGTTCTTATCAGAATCCATAACCCGCATGTCAGATGCTCCGACAAAAGACACCTTCGCGTGGCGCGTTGCCTCGACTGCCTTGAACTAGTAGACAATTTACATTTTTAATTAGTCACCTCGTCTTAATAAAATCAATTCGTTCGCGCAATCAATGCAATTTTTCAATGAATATATAACTGTGTCAACCGAGTCAACTGTTGCCTATTTTTGAAAACTCGCCAATAATGCTGCCATGCCAGCGGCGTTCTTCCAGTTCCTCCCGCAGAATAATACCACTGTATATAGGTTCTGATCTGATTCTCCAAATGATAATCGATCAGTAGGCGTCGAACAGTTGGAAGATTGAATTTCACTGTAGCCCCGCAATCAGCGTTCGAATGCGTCATCGGCTTGAACAATTGTGTCGCGACACACTCCGTGCGCGGTGGAATTATACAAGCTCTTACAAGAGTGAGAGTGACGCGTGCGCGGCGCAGGAGCGCAATCCTCGCGATTGGAATGGCTGCCCCTGCGCACTACTGGCGGGTGCCTATGATATACACACTCACACACACAGACGCACGTATATGTATGCGTATGCATGCACGCGTCCTCAGTACTCGAGCCGAGTGGGCCGCGGACTCGCAAAGTACACGGACGCAGACACGCGCGGCTGTTGGGTGGCGCGCGTGTGTGCGTGGGCGCAGGATGCATGTCGGGACCACAAATTTATGGAGAGTCTCGGGTGCTGCTGCGGGGCGTTTCGCGCGCGCGCGCCCTGTTATACTCTTCTCTCTCTCTCGCTCTCTCTCTTCGTCCCTCAGCAGCTGTAAGGGACGTATACTCGCGCACTCGATGCTCGATCGCCACCGCTCGCACATCCGAACTTTGCTCTTGCTCTCCTGTGACACGCGCATTTCTCCTTCCCCTCCGCCCCCTTCCCCTCCACCAACGTAACTTTATTCATTTATTTTGAGTTACGCCAAGGGGCAAGAGCTCCATGGCTGGCCCGTGCCAGAGTAATCCTTGAAGTCGAGCTTCACTTCTGAAGTTTATACTCGCTTGTCTAAAAGTTAGCCTTGGCCAACACTTGATGCTGCGACGACCTATGTCGCGACAAATACTCGATGAATTTACGCCCGTACCGCGTATACGATACTAATTTTCTTCAATTGTTGAGGCCGAGCTCGAAAAATTGACGTTGCATCCAATCGATTGTTCGGTATGGCTTTTGAATATGGCAAATTTAATTTTGTCGTAGAAGATATCAGAAGAGAAACGCCATACTGGCGTCATGCCAGTTGAATGCCATGATCATAATTATATATATTCAAGCTCTTGATGTTGGTCAAGATATAATAAACATCGAAATGAACATTGAAAATACAAATACTGTCCATGAGACAGATGTTTGAAAAACAATGCTAGAGCATTAATTGGTAATGAGTCGTTTCTGAAATCATATCTAACATTTGTTTTGGGAATCAACAGCTTCGCGCGTAAAAAATCAAGCACTTGTAAGACAGTACATGTACATGGCCCGGTGAGGTACTGAGGCGATAAATCGAAGCACTTGCGAGGGTCAAGGTCCGTAGGAGCCAAGCCCTTTTCTCCCTCCCCTGTACACTGTTTACCACAGAAACGGGCGGAAGCTGAATGAAATAAATCAATAGCTTCAATGTCGGTCCGCTGACTCTGCTATCCACGCGCCACGAGCAGATGAGATAAACTGGCAAGCGTGTTGCAGATGATTTTTAGAATGGATCGGAAACACAACGACCGGAACGAGAAGAATTAAGCAACTCAGATACGGCCGGCTGCAGTCGAGAGTCTAGAACGCCACTCTGTGTGCGACCAATCGAGTACGGAATTCCGATAGCTATTTTTTTCTCTCTTGCTCGTGTCTTCTCTTCTATGTACGCGTCTATGGCTCGTTTTGAATTCAATTTCAGATACACTTTTGTAGCAGCAAGCGTTTACTCATTGATGCGAGTGCATTTTTTGTACCTCTTAGACGCAGAAGTTTTTTCTCACATTGCGCGGGTTATTTGCATGCATGTAAAAAATGACACGAGCAACGCCATTTATCTCAAAGGATTTAACTGTGAATATTTAGACGCAATATACAATGCATAACTGATAAGATCAGCAGACAGGAGGTTTTGTATTCCCCGTATCAATACAATGTATCGAATTAAAATATATGTTAAACATATATTCTTTCTCATTTTAGTGACATCATTTCGAAAGCATCAAGCAAAAGGATAAATGCAGGTTGAAAGAAACTTATTGAGTGGAAATGAAACTGTTGAAAAACTGAAAATTCGTTTGGCTGTATTATTCAAATTAATCACCTCATTTACATCATTAGGATGGAGATAGAAATTCAGAGATCGGTTGAAATTGAATAACTTTTGCCTTGATGCAAATTCATCAATTAGAGTGTTTACGTGAATTGCAACGAAGGGAGAACATTAAATTAATGAGTGTATAATTGCAGTGTTCTGTTCGATTTATTTGACTTCCGCTTACAAACACAGAGAACGCGCTTGTTTAGGAAAATTAATTTGTATACCGCATAGATGAGAGGTACGATAATGCATCGTGGTTCAAAGCTCAGCTGAAGAGTTAGAATGAGTGTATTAATGAAAAACTTCTCCACGCGAGCTTGCGCATATGGGATCCAAATAAACAGACCAGCAGAGCCTCAGAAATCTGAGAGGAAAGCCTCTTAGCTACATCCGGATAAAAGAGTAGCGCCGGCGCCCCTTGAGAGGGTAGCTGGCGCTCAGTGAAAATCCGCTGATTATCTCGTGAGAACGACACCTAGTCCCGGTCAGATCTGTTTCGTGTACCCAATGGTATGCGACTGCTTGTCCTCGCGACTTTGAGCCCATCTGTGCAGCTTTCTAATATATTGTGATATTTTTACCGGATTTTTTCATACCGTTGATTCAAGCCATTCCATTCTATTCCAACCATTCTAGAGAGCTACTGGTTCTCGGGGACTCTCCGTTTGTACTTTGTTAGTTCAGCAAATAAGCTGTGGACTCGTGCTAAAAATATTTGCTCCGATCGAAAGCGTAAAAAATATTTTTACGAATCATTCGACGAAATTTTGTCCGAGCTTTATTTTTACAATCTACTGGGTAGATATGTGTCTTGCATAACGCCAGTCTTCCCCTTTGTCTCACTATTGCACTGTTATTGCTCATTCGATTAAGCTTCATCTGTTGTGAACGCATCTGCATTGAATCAGTCCATCTGTTTTCTTTTTTCATTTTCACGTTGCGCCCAATACTGTCTGGCACTTTTTGCGCTCAGGTATATCGTGTTGCATTTTATTTTGTATGCTCTCTGAGGTATAAAGCGAGTATACGCGAGTGCGATACGCTTGCGATACGCTTACGATACGCGTCGATGGACGAAACACAGTTTGTTCGGGCAAAAAATGGCATCAAATGTGAAACTGAAAATCTTCCAATTATTATATATAGAGTGTGAAATTGATGCTTTCAACAAAATTAAGTTGCAGACCGTAACTCGTTTCTTCTCCGTTAGACTTTCCACAGCGTTCCAAACTGTCAAATCACGCATACTAATTTGAAGAGTCGATAATATCGAACCGATTGAACGTGGACGAGACCAAAAGCTCGTTGAGCAAACAAAAATGATTTTGTAGCTATTTACTTCCGGCTCGGGCGACGTATGTACCGGTCGTACGCGCGTATGCAAATTGAGCACAGCTGAATAATCTGTCGTCTAATGAAGCAGACACTATTCACAGCACTGCAAGCACAAAGCCGCGGTATAGCGCGAAGCAGCCGAATAAATGATCAATGACGAGGCAATGTTTATCAGCGTGTCTAACCATAGTCGGCGGCGGCATCGCTAATTAAGACCTCCGAGGACGGCGATGGTGAAGCTCGTAACTGGCGCATGTGAAGCGTCGACGGGGCAACTGAGCTTTTTCAAACGAGCTGCTGCTGGTGTGCTCGATCGTCATTGCTCTCCCGCATGTTGCTGTGTGCCCGAGCTCCCTCTCGCTCTTCCACCGACGTGCGGCTGCTCGTTCGCGCCAGCTCGCTTGATATTGACAATGACCGAGTCAATCAATGCACGCGCTACTGCTGCCGCAGCGACGCTCTCCCGCTGTCCGTCCTGTAACGATGCTGAATCGCGTACGCTCGACTTTTTCAATACGATACTGCACACATTTTTTCATTTCGCGTCTTGTACACTTGTGCGCGCGGACAACTATACTCAGACAGTCTCCACATCTGCGAGCTATTGCTAATACTTCTTCCGCTGGCTTCCAGCGAGATTCAGTCGATTTTCACTGCTTCGAGAGAGATATTGAACGTGAACGTCATTTTTCCTCAAAATATCTGTCGTTCGATTTTCGATGTGGAGAGTCCGTTCTCTAAATCTTTCACATGAAATTTTCGTCGATTCAATCGCGTTCATTGTGATTAATTTCTGTACGAGACTATACATGCACACTGTCGTGATATACTGGCATGTAACTGAATTTCTCATAAATGTGAGAGTTGAACAAAATAAAATGTTGGCATTCAACCTAAATATGCGATAAAGATGTTGCATCTTTTCACTAAAACAAGCCATTAAAACGAAAAGTAAAAATTTCAATCGAAATTCATTTGATCGAGTGCCAAAACGTCCCCGCGTCTCGTATCCACTTTACCCATCGGGTTCGTGTCCACTTGAAAACTGCAAATTAAGCGGCGCAAAATCTGATTGCATTGATCAATGAGTTACCGTTATCGTTTCGTTTTAGGTGCGCATATGCACTCAAAAAAAAAAAGAATAATCGTACAATGAAGGAGAAACAAAAGAAATAACTCAGTGTCATCGCAATGCCTGAAAAATTGACGTCGCGCTTTCCCTGAACTTTTCTTCCTTCGTCATTTCCTGTTTTCGATGTTGACGCGCGAGCCAGTGGTCGATTTTTCGGTTTCGCGCACGAGTGAAAATGGGGTCAAACGCGGTTCATGGCAAGAGAGAAAATTTTCATTCAGGAAAGTACAAAGGAAAACTTTTCGCGTCATAATAGAGACCACGCTTTGCATCTATTGGATTTGGGATGTGAATAAAGTGACACATCTTATAAAAGCTTCCATTATCCCGGAATGACGTTCGTGAAAGGGATGCTTTTATGTATTTTTCTATTGACACTGACATCTGAAAGTCATACTCTTGAATGAAACATTCACATTGAAGTATACTACCATATGAGATTCATCATTTCTAACTTCAAAGGGCGTGATCGGTTGAGGGATTCACTATAAATAATTGAACACGAATAGCTGCCCGAAAAGTTATTAATAAGGGTATATGAAACCAGTCAATTATTACTCTGTAAATAAGTAGAATTTTTCGCTAAAGAATTGCAGAATTTAATGAGTCGTTATCACTTGGACGTTAGGTACGTGCAAACTCTCTTTTAGCGTTACGTCGATAATCGTATACATAGTTACTTATTTTTAGCATATTGAAAGCTGCCACAGAAATTTAATTTAAAAAATACACGATATTCATAATTGCTACACGAGGTAACACGCAGCAGAACGAAAGTCGGTTAGTCCAGAAATAATAATTTATAATTGCGGAGTGGTTTTTATGATTAAAAAAAATGTCCAGTTGAACGGTATTTGTTGAAAAATTATCCGCGAGTACGATTCCATTACTGCTGACGATTTTCCCGGAGCGATGCACTTGGGAAAATAACGAAAATTCAGAGTTGGCAAAAAATCATGCGACTGCATCTCGCAAAGACCTAACCTCAAAACAGTTCAAGCTCTGGCTTTACCCGCCGCGTGCAAGTGCGCCGAGCGCGAATTTGTAGTTCAGCATGTGGGACGGGCATCGATATGGCGCGCGTGAAACTGCGCCGGGAAATGAAAGGGAACACACGAGAGAGAGAGAGAGAGAAAAGAGAGCCGTTGAGAATACGTGTCAACTGGCGGGTGCTGATGGTTGTTCCTCGGGCCGGCGGGGCATGAGGCGCGCGGAGGCAAAAAGTCCGCACGTGCTCTCGTCGGCTCGGCGCAATGGCGGCCGGAGCACGTGCTGAATGATCGAAGGGATATAGTCCGGCGCGGCGCGTCGCCGAAGCGCGGAGTAGGGGGGGAGGGGGAGGAGGAGGAACGAGGCGGCCGGGAGCGAGCGTTAAAAAAAGAGAGTATACACAGGCACACACGCGAAATATCTCTCGAGAGCAGCTCGGCTGCGGCGGCAGTGCCCGACGGACGAGGCGAAACGGAACACAGCGCGTGCCCATTTATTGGCAGAGGTGAACGACATCGGCGGCCAACGTATGTATATACCGCGCGTTAATATACAAGCGTGTGTGCGCGAGCCTGCGCGAGCCCAGCCCCTGTTGCCCGCGCACATATAGGCCTCTCTCGCGAATATACTGCACGGGCATGTACGCACAGTGGCTCTTTTTAAACGCACTGTCGCACGTCAAATTTTCCTCTCTCACACTAATACGTCTGCGCGACGAGGAATTCGAGAAGGGATCCGCGTCCGACTTGCAGTCGAACGGGGTGTGCTAATCGCCAAGTCGTAAATGTAAAAAAAAGAGTTGAACCGAATATATAAAAAAACGGATGACGACGATGACAAACATATTATGTATATATTAGTAAACATAGTGGCAGCGCTGTGGAAAGCTCAAAGGAGGCCGCAGTTCGTTGGCTGCCTCAGCTTACTCTTTCTCAAGCTCTCTCCACAACTGGCGCCTCGACGAGAATATATGCTTTTGACGTGTCCGAAACGGTTGTCGAGAGGGAGAGAGGGTCAGAGAGAAAGAGAGAGAGAGGAACAGAGAGTTAGCATCCTCTCGTCTCTCGGCCAACGAGCCTATTTGTGTGTTGAGCTAGCGTATAGAATAGCTCTTTATACACACTGTCTCTTCAATCTTGCTCGTTCCGAGACTACATGCAGTCGTACACACGACCACGACCACCAACACCAGCAGCAGCAGCACCACCACCGCGGCGCGATGTGGTCGTTGCCGTCGTCGAGAGCAGATACAGCTTTTATGGGTCACCGAGCGAGATTTTAGGCTACGTATGTGCGCGCATTGTATAGCCCGCGTCTCTTCAGCTTCAGTCGCTCTCGCCTTGCCTCTCTCGCTTCCCTCTTCCCTCTTCCCTCTCCTCGGCGCGTCTCTCGCTCGAGCTAACTGCGCCGCATGCGACGATACGCACGCCTGATGGACGTATGTTCGGAGGATCCGGAAAAGGCGATGGGAAATGGGGTCGTCGGACAGTCTTTGCGCTCATCAGCCATATGCACTTTGTATTTTTTCCCCCTTTCTCGTTTCACAAATGAGTATCACGCGGATAGCGAGGAATCTGGAAGGGGACCCAGAGTGGGCTGCAGAGTCAATTCCTTCGAGTCAAACAGCGACACTCAATTGTCAATAGTGAAAAGTGTATTCTTACAAGTAGAGAAAGATAAAGATAGATGGAAAATAGATTAGATAAGACACAGCTACTTTGGCGTGTAACATGCTATCGCGCCCAGTTTGTCAAGTCGGAGTTGCCAAGTTTTCGAGTGTTCCTTTTGGTCCATGTAGAAATTTTTCCCAAAGGAATTCGACTGCCAGTGAAGGGGCAAGAAAATCACGAGATTTCCGCTGACAGACGTGAAATTCTCGCTTGGCTTGTCTTCAGCTTCAATATTTATGGCTCCGAATACATGCTCGTCGAGCTTCAACAACAATAGTAAAAAAGATGAAAAAGTCTTTTCAAAGATATTCTTCAAAAATTCAGAGTAAGACTATAATTCGCATTTTGCAATCTGACACCATTTGCCTAGACTCGGGACAGTACGAATTCGTGACGATGTGACAGCAATTATCGTATATGCTATGGTTCATTGAAAAAAACTTATTCGAGCGAGCTGTTTCGATACGTGTTCCAGTATAACGAAGCTCGAATAATCGAGGAACGGCACGTGTGCTACTCACAATGAAAGCATCACACGATTTATATTTTACGTCAAAACGATGGCGTCACAATCGCCGGCACAACTCGATTGATATACAGCGACGAACGAAATGCGAATCGATAATACTATCTCGTCTCTCCGCATGGAAATATCCGAAAGCAAAAGCGTGAGAACACAAAGAGCACACGAAGGAGAAATTTGTAAAGCAGCGCGCGGCTAGCCTCTATATTATAAGACAGGCAAATTTGAAATCGGAGCAGTGGTATGCACGCTCGCGGGGGGTTAGTGGCGAGAGGTCAACGCAGTAATAATTGCGGTCCCCATAGCGCGAAAACACATCGGTTGCGCGAGCAAAGACTCGTCATACTACGTTGCGCGCGGCCTCTCTTCGCCGCGCAGGCTTTCGCTTCTTCTCTTCTCGCCGCCGGGCCAAACTTTTCATCGGATTTAGATCGCGCCGCGTCGTCGCGTTACGTAAAACAGCTCGTTCTCGAGACTCTCTGCAGGTGTAGATTCGCGCGCGCGCGCACGTTCTCTCTCCCTCTCTTCCTTGCTTTGTCCGTCTATCTGTCTTTCTCACTCTGCGCGTCTGGCTCTGCCCCCGCCACGGCGCGTACTTTTCGTTCCATTCTACGTCATTTTGTAAAACGGTCAATTTGTCGTCTTGGCAGAGCCACCCAACTTTTTCGATCTCTCCTCGATCGGGTTTCCTTTCCTAATCTACCCCTTATTAGCGCACGCGTACTCCTCGAGGGTTGGTATTAAAACCAATCGCGAATCGATCCGGATCTTCCCGAGTTCCGTGCAGATTGTCGAGACGCTCTCTTACAATGTTGCCGATAGTCGAAAATCGATTTCCTTTTTTTCCTTCCCTCGTCTGACATTCACCGATGTTCGTATAGGTGCGATTAAAACATTCGGGCCACGACGAAGCGGTGTCTCGTTGCGAGTGTGCGCGTATACGAGTGACGCTAGTTCAAAGAAGCAATGCAAGCTGGGAGAGAACGCGTAAGGCAATGAGTATAATTATCCGTGGATAAGTCGTTGGCGCGTTTGATCCGCGGAGGCGACGGAAATGCGTATATATACATAGGAGAGCATGAATAAGCTCGCGCGAGCGCACTAATCAATGGCCCGCGCGCGAGCGCGGGGGGAGGAAGGGAGCGTTGGGGGGAGAGGGCACAAAATTGCTAAAAGGTGCGAGAGACATTTTTTGGCACGCGCTCGCTCGCGTACACACCATCTGCCAGCTCGAATACTCTCGCTTATATGCGCGTATATCGGCGCGTTCTCGGACTTCCGCCGCGGAAACGCTGCCAGCAGAGAGCGGCTTGGGGCGGCTCGCCCGAAGCGCCAACTCCGCCGTAATCGTAAACAACGCCCCGCGAGTAACGAGCACATCTGCTTACGTTTTGACCGAGCCGTCTGTATAGCGCGCGGGCGCGCTGGCGCACTATATTAGCGACTCAGCCTGCGCTCATGCGTGGACTGGCGCGTGCGCGCCCGACTCCGACGATTGACTCTTTTGCCATCTGCTTGCGAATGTACCAAGCTCTCCGCGGATCGAAACGCCAATGAAAATTCACGGCTTCTCGCTCCGCTCGTATGACGAGCTTCCAGGGAATTTCGACATTTAGACGAGAGCGAGTTTTCTTTATCGGATGGAAGGAAGAGCGTCGGGGTATGATTCAAGCTCGTTTGAGATTCGTACGAGTTACGAGACGAGGAGGGGGAACTTGCGGAGACGATGAAGATCTGTCAAGGCAAGAGAAAATCAGAACGTTTGTGATGAAATAAATTTATCTACTATACGATCTCGCTATTGTACCACCTGCACTGATGAACCAACTTTTCACTTCGATCCAAGCCTACACTCTTTTTTACGACGAGGGAGTCGAGGGTTTACAGTTTTTGTGTCAATGTATACATGGGTTCGAAACGAAAAAAATCTCATATTAAACTTTGGAAGAAGTGATCGAAAAAAAAAGTAAACTTGGTCAGCTGCGATAAAAATTGCGATACTGATAACCGGTCCAGAAATGTATTTGTTCAGTGAGAAAAATAGCAAGCCTTTTTTCAAGTCTTATCAAGCTTAATTTCGTAATGCGACGCTACTTTGACGTTCTTTTGTTTCAAATCATCGATACATTAAGGTTTCTGAAAATTTGCAAAAGAAGAATTCTATTGGGATATTTTCCTTCACGAATATCATAACATCATTAACACGAGTAATTAAAATATAGACGATAATTTCTGACTAATTAGTGACAAAAGAAAATTTCTTGTCGCAAAAAAGAACTTTCTTAATGTTGCGTGATAATTGTGCTCACGTTATTTAAAATTCAGAAGATATCGCAACCACGATACAATCTATTAATACTTATTTCTGCAAACCATTCAGTGGCTTAGTGAGAATTCACCTCTCTATGCAAAGAAACAAACCTGTCACGTGACGTCAAGCTTGTGGAAAAATAAAACGTTCCTATATCGTGTGTTCTGAAGTTCTTTTAATAATCTTGTGAATAGGTCTCTATTATATTATATTGCAAATGCATCTGAATTTTCATCGCAGCAATAACCAGCTATGAAAATACTTCACTTTGCCAATTGTGAATACTCCATCCAAGAAGCAATCGTTAATGGCGTCACCTGCGTTATATTGATCTGACGCAATTAATTCATAGCTTTAAACATATACCTATTGCAGTGTGTCAAGCAGATATTAATTCTTGTTTTGTATTATACAACAGCCGAACGTGTACTGCGATATCATAGTAACATTCAAAGGAATTTCGAGTAATAGGTTGGAAAGTAACAATTTCAATTTCAAACTACCTCTTTTACATTTCGAAAAGTATAAGAGTTTTTCGCATGCGATTTGCAAACTAAATCACTAAAAGGATATACATTTATTTTTATCTGCTACCAGTGCGTTTTATACTGTACAATTTTGTTATTCAGGATCACGAACGCCAATAAATAATTCAATAAACGGTTGCAAATGTGGTCGAACGAAACAAATTTTTTTTTTTTCAAAAGAAATTCAATTTGTTTGGTCAACGGAAAGCCCGATAACAATGTATATTACCCTAGCGTAGCCAATTCATAAGGCCACGTTCTAAAATAGTCATTATTTTTTTGCTAATTTTTTGCTATTTTTTTGCCACAAAATTGATTTTTTTGCTCTATCTGGTTCCGAGAAACTACGGCTACGCTAGCGTAATATTACGCTAGCGTAGCCACATGCCATAACTCGGTCCATAATACGTAGATCGAAAAAATAAAAACACCATATTTTTTTGCTATTTATTTGCTGAGAGATAGGCTAGTCAGATCTCTGCATACCCCAACCCTTCACAGGGGTTGTACTACCCCTAAACACCAAAAACGTGAAAAAAGGGAAAAATCAAAAATTATACAGACGGACAATTTTTTGCTAATTAATTGCTGCTCGTTCCGACAAAAATCAAATTTGTAGCTTCTTCCAGTTCCTAGAAACTACTGACGCGCTAGCGTAATATTACGCTAGCGTAGCCACATGCCATAACTCGGTCAATAATAGGCCGATCGAAAAGATAAAAACACCATATTTTTTTGCTATTTATTTGCTGAAAGATGGGCTAGTCAGATCTTTGCATAGCCCAACCCTTCACAGGGGTTGTACTACCCCTAAACACCAAAAACGTAAAAAAAGGGAAAAATCAAAAATTACACAGACGGACAATTTTTTGCTAATCAATTGCTGCTCGTTCCGACAAAAATCAATTTTGTAGCTTCTTCCACTTCCTAGAAACTACTGACACGCTAGCGTAATATTACGCTAGCGTAGCCACATGCCATAACTCGGTCAATAATGCGTCGATCAAAAAAAGTAAAAACACCATATTTTTTGCTATTTATTTGCTGAAAGATAGGCTAGTCAGATCTTTGCATACCCCAACCCTTCACAGGGGTTGTACTACCCCTAAACACCAAAAACGTGAAAAAAGAGAAAAATCAAAAATTATACACGCGGACCAATTTTCGCTAATTAATTGCTGCTCGATCCGACAAAAATCAATTTTGTAGCTTCTTCCACTTCCTAGAAACTACTGACACGCTGTTTCTGATTTTTTTGCTGGGCTTTGAAGTGGGAATCACAAGAATAAAATTCATTGCTAGTATATGGTGAGCTTTCAGGATGATCTACTCGCGTTTGGCCAATCCCAGAATATTTTGCTGAATCAAATTGAGCTCCAATAATCTTTTGAAGCCATTATATCAAAGATAGTTGGGTTCGCGCGAGTCTGGGATACCGTCACATTTTTTGCTGGGGTTTGAAGGGAGAATGACGGGGTTTGAAGTCATTGCAAGTATACCGTGAGTTTTCGGAATCAATAACGCTCGTTTCATCAACTTCAGAATTTTTTTGCTGGCTCCAATTGAGCTCCACGAATTTTTTGCTGCCATTGTAACGAAGATAAAAGAGTTTACACAAGTCTGGGATACTTTCTGATTTTTTTGCTGGGGTTTCAAGGGATATTGGCGCGATTAGGATACATTGCTAGTGTACAGTGAGCTTCCAGGATGAACTACTCACGTTTCATCAACCTCAGAATATTTTCCTAGCTCAAATTGAGCTCTACGAATTTTTTGCTGCCATTGTAACGAAGATAATAGAGTATGCGCGAGTCTGGGATACTTTCTGATTTTTTTGCTAGGTCTAAAGGAAGAATGCCAGCGTTAGAGTTCATTGCCAAGATATAATGAACTTTCGGAACGGAATACTCGCGTCCCATCAACCAAGAATTTTTTACTGGTTCAAATTGAGCCCTACGAATTTTTTGCTGGGATTGTATCGATGAAAGTAGTGATTGCACGAGTCTGGGATACTTTCTGATGTTTTGCTGGGGTTTCAAGGGATATTGACGTGATTAGAATACATTGCTAGTGTACAGTGAGCTTCCAGGATGAACTACTCACGTTTCATCAACCTCAGAATTTTTTGCTAGCTCAAATTGAGCTCTACGAATTTTTTGCTGCCATTGTAACGAAGATAATAGAGTTTGCACAAGTCTGGGATACTTTCTGATTTTTTTGCTGGGCTTTGAAGGGTTATTGACATGATTAGAATACATTGCTAGTGTACAGTGAGTTTCCAGTATGAACTACTCACGTTTCATCAACCTCAGAATTTTTTGCTAGCTCAAATTGAGCTCTACGAATTTTTTGCTGCCATTGTAACGAAGATAAGAGAGCTTGCACGAGTCTGGGATACTTTCTGATTTTTTTGCTGGGCTTTGAAGGGGGAATCACGAGTTTAAAATTCATTGCTAGTATAGGGTGAGTTTCCAGTATAAACTACTCACGTTTCTTCAACCTCAGAATTTTCTGCTAGCTAAAATTGAGCTCTACGAATTTTTTGCTGCCATTGTAACGAAGATAAAAGAGTTTACACAAGTCTGGGATACTTTCTGATTTCTTTTGCTGGGCTTTGAAGGGATATTGACGTGATTAGAATACATTGCTAGTGTACAGTGAGTTTCCAGTATGAACTACTCATGTTTCATCAACCTCAGAATTTTTTGCTAACTCAAATTGAGCTCTACGAATTTTTTGCTGCCATTGTAACGAAGATAATAGAGTTTGCGCGAGTCTGGGATACTTTCTGATTTTTTTGCTGGGTCTAAAGGAAGAATGACAGCGTTAGAGTTCATTGCCAAAATATAATGAGCTTTCGGAACGGAATACTCGCGTCCCGTCAACCCCCAGAATTTTTTGCTGGTTCAAATTCAGCCCTACGAATTTTTTGCTGGGATGGTATCTATGATAGTAGTGATTGCACGAGTCTGGGATACTTTCTGATTTTTTTGCTGGGCTTTGAAGGGATATTGGGGCGATTAGAATATATTGCTAGTGTACAGTGAGCTCCCAGGATAATCTACTCACGTTTCATCAAACTCAGAATTTTTTGCTAGCTCAAATTGAGCTCTACGAATTTTTTGCTGCCATTGTAACGAAGATAATAGAGTTTGCACGAGTCTGGGATACTTTCTGATTTTTTTGCTGGGGTTTCAAGGGATATTGGCGCGATTAGAATACATTGCTAGTATACAGTGAGCTTCCAGGATGAACTACTCACCTTTCATCAACTTCAGAATTTTTGGCTAGCTCAAATTGAGCTCTACGAATTTTTTGCTGCCATTGTAACGAAGATTCGTAGAGCTCAATTTGAGCTAGCAAAAATTCTGAGGTTGATGAAACGTGAGTAGATTATCCTGGGAGCTCACTGTACACTAGCAATATATTCTAATCGCCCCAATATCCCTTCAAAGCCCAGCAAAAAAATCAGAAAGTATCCCAGACTTGTGCAAACTCTATTATCTTTGTTACAATGGCGGCAAAAAATTCGTAGAGCTCAATTTGGGCTAGCAAAAAATTCTGAGGTTGATGAAACGTGAGTAGTTCATCCTTAAAGCTCACTCTGAACTGGCAATGAATTTTAATCTCGTGATTCCCCCTTCAGAGCCCAGCAAAAAAATCAGAAAGTATCCCAGACTCGTGCAAATTCTATTATTTTCGTTACAATGGCAGCAAAAAATTCGTAGAGCTCAATTTGAGCTAGCAAAAAATTCTGAGGTTGATGAAAAGTGAGTAGATTATCCTGGGAGCTCACTGTACACTAGCAATATATTCTAATCGCCCCAATATCCCTTCAAAGCCCAGCAAAAAAATCAGAAAGTATCCCAGACTCGCGCAAACACAACTATCTTTGATATAATGGCTACAAAAAATTTGTAGAGCTAAATTTGAGTTAGCAAAAAATTCTGAGGTTGATGAAATGTGAGTAGTTCTTCCTGGAAGCTACCCTATACTAGCAATGAATTTTAATCCCGTGATTCCCCCTTCAAAGCCCAGCAAAAAAATCAGAAAGTATCCCAGACTCGCGCAAACTCTATTATCTTCGTTACAATGGCAGCAAAAAATTCGTAGAGCTCAATTTGAGCTAGCAAAAAATTCTGAGGTTGATGAAACGTGAGTAGATTATCCTGGGAGCTCACTGTACACTAGCAATATATTCTAATCGCCCCAATATCCCTTCAAAGCCCAGCAAAAAAATCAGAAAGTATCCCAGACTCATGCAATCACTACTATCATCGATACAATCCCAGCAAAAAATTAGTAGGGCTGAATTTGAACCAGCAAAAAATTCTGGGGGTTGATGGGACGCTAGTATTCCGTTCCGAAAGCTCATTATACCTTGTCAATTAACTCTAACGCTGTCATTCCTCCTTTAGACACAGCAAAAAAATCAGAAAGTATCCCAGACTCGTGCAAGCTCTATTATCTTCGATACAATGGCAGCAAAAAATTTGTAGAGCTAAATTTGAGTTAGCAAAAAATTCTGAGGTTGATGAAACGTGAGTAGTTCTTCCTGAAAGCCACCCTATACTAGCAATGAATTTTAATCCCGTGATTCCCCCTTCAAAGCCCAGCAAAAAAATCAGAAAGTATCCCAACTTGTGCAAACTCTATTGTCTTCGTTACAATGGCAGCAAAAAATTCGTAGAGCTCAATTTGAGCTAGCAAAAAATTCTGAGGTTGATGAAACGTGAGTAGATTATCCTGGGAGCTCACTGTACACTAGCAATATATTCTAATCGCCCCAATATCCCTTCAAAGCCCAGCAAAAAAATCAGAAAGTATCCCAGACTCGTGCAATCACTACTATCATCGATACAATCCCAGCAAAAAATTAGTAGGGCTGAATTTGAACCAGCAAAAAATTCTGGGGGTTGATGGGAGGCGAGTTTTCCGTTCCGAAAGCTCATTTTATCTTGTCAATTAACTCTAACGCTGTCATTCCTTCTTTATACACAGCAAAAAAATCAGAAAGTATCCCAGACTCGTGCAAGCTCCATTATTTTTGATACAATGGCAGCAAAAAATTTGTAGAGCTAAATTTGAGTTAGCAAAAAATTCTGAGGTTGATGAAACGTGAGTAGTTCTTCCTGAAAGCTACCCTATACTAGCAATGAATTTTAATCCCGTGATTCCCCCTTCAAAGCCCAGCAAAAAAATCAGAAAGTATCCCAGACTTGTGCAAACTCTATTGTCTTCGTTACAATGGCAGCAAAAAATTCGTAGAGCTCAATTTGAGCTAGCAAAAAATTCTGAGGTTGATGAAAAGTGAGTAGATTATCCTGGGAGCTCACTGTACACTAGCAATATATTCTAATCGCCCCAATATCCCTTCAAAGCCCAGCAAAAAAATCAGAAAGTATCCCAGACTCGTGCAATCACTACTATCATCGATACAATCTCAGCAAAAAATTTGTAGGGCTGAATTTGAACCAGCAAAAAATTCTGGGGGTTGATGGGACGCGAGTATTCCGTTCCGAAAGCTCATTATATCTTGGCAAAGAACTCTAACGCTGTCATTCTTCCTTTGAACCCAGCAAAAAAATCAGAAAGTATCCCAGACTTGTGCAAACTCTATTATCTTTGTTACAATGGCAGCAAAAAATTCGTAGAGCTCAATTTGAGCTAGCAAAAAATTCTGAGGTTGATGAAACGTGAGTAGTTCATCCTTAAAGCTCACTCTGAACTGGCAATGTATTCCAACCGCGACAATATCCCTTGGAACCCCAGCAAAAAAATCAGAAAGTATCCCAGACTCGTGAAAACTCTATTATTTTCGTTACAATGGCAGCAAAAAATTCGTAGAGCTCAATTTGAGCTAGCAAAAAATTCTGAGGTTGATGAAACGTGAGTAGATTTTCCTGGGAGCTCACTGTATTCATCGCGCAAATATCCCTTCAAAGCCCAGCAAAAAAATCAGAAAGTATCCCAGACTCGTGCAAACTCTATTATCTTCGTTACAAAGGCAGCAAAAAATTCGTAGAGCTCAATTTGAGCTAGCAAAAAATTCTGAGGTTGATGAAAATTGAGTAGTTCATCCTGAAAGCTCACTCTGAACTGGCAATGTATTCCAACCGCGACAATATCCCTTGGAACCCCAGCAAAAAATCAGAAAGTATCCCAGACTCGTGCAAACTCTATTATCTTCGTTACAATGGCAGCAAAAAAATCGTAGAGCTCAATTTGAGCTAGCAAAAAATTCTAGGGTTGATGGGATGCGAGTATTTCATTCTGCAAGCTCTCTATATACTAGCAATAAACTCTCACGCTGTCATCCTCCCTCCAAACCCCAGCAAAAAAATCAGACAGTATCCCAGACTCGTGTAAACTCTATTATCTTCGTTACAAAGGCAGCAAAAAATTCGTAGAGCTCAATTTGAGCTAGCAAAAAATTCTGAGGTTGATGAAAATGGAGTAGTTCATCCTGAAAGCTCACTCTGAACTGGCAATGTATTCCAACCGCGACAATATCCCTTGGAACCCCAGCAAAAAAATCAGAAAGTATCCCAGACTCGTGCAAACTCTATTATCTTCGTTACAATGGCAGCAAAAAATTCGTAGAGCTCAATTTGAGCTAGCAAAAAATTCTAGGGTTGATGGGATGCGAGTATTTCATTCTGAAAGCTCTCTATATACTAGCAATAAACTCCCACGCTGTCATCCTCCCTCCAAACCCCAGCAAAAAAATCAGACAGTATCCCAGACTCGTGTAAACTCTATTATCTTCGTTACAAAGGCAGCAAAAAATTCGTAGAGCTCAATTTGAGCTAGCAAAAAATTCTAGGATTGATGGGACGCGAGTATTTCATTCTGAAAGCTCACTCTGAACTGGCAATGTATTCCAACCGCGTTTTTATCCCTTGAAACCCCAGCAAAAAAATCAGAAAGTATCCCAGACTCGCGCAAACACTACTCTAATATTTACAACGCCAGCAAAAATTTAGTGGAGCTCAATTCGAGCCAGCAAAAAATTCCGAGGTCGATGGTACGCGAGTTATTCATTCCGCAAGCTCACTGGTGCAACTTTTGATTTCTTGGTTTTCCACTCTCCCGTGTGTTGGGGGTGGTATAACCCCCATGGAGGGTTCAGGTATCGTCAATCTGCTTCGTCCATATCTTAGCAAAAAAAAAAAACATGATGAACGATTCATTTTGATTGATGCTTTATTCACCGAGTTATGGTTTACGGCTACGCTAGCGTAATATTACGCCAGCGTGTCAGTACTTTCTAGGAAGTGGAAGAAGCTACAAAATTGATTTTTGTCGGATCGAGCAGCAATTAATTAGCGAAAATTTGTCCGCGTGTATAATTTTTGATTTTTCCCTTTTTTCACGTTTTTGATGTTCAGGGTAGTACAACCCCTGTGAAGGGTTGGGGTATGCAGAGATCTGACTAACCTATCTTCCAGCAAATAAATAGCAAAAAAATATGGTGTTTTTTTTTTTCGCTCGACGCATTATTGACCCAGTAATGGCATGTGGCTACGCTAGCGTAATATTACGCTAGCGTGTCAGTAGTTTCTAGGAACTGGAAGAAGCTACAAAATTGATTTTTTCCGAACGAGCAGCAAATAATTAGCAAAAAATTGTCCGTCTGTATAATTTTTGATTTTTCCCTTTTTCCACGTTTTTGGTGTTTAGGGGTAGTACAACCCCTGTGAAGGGTTGGGGTATGCAGAGATCTCACTAGCCTATCTTTCAGCAAATAAATAGCAAAAAAATATGGTGTTTTTATTTTTTCGATCGACGCATTATTGACCGAGTTATGGCATGTGGCTACGCTAGCGTAATATTACGCTAGCGTAGCCGTAGTTTCTCGGAACCAGATAGAGCAAAAAAATCAATTTTGTGGCAAAAAAATAGCAAAAAATTAGCAAAAAAATAATGACTATTTTAGAACGTGGCACGATGAAATGGCTACGCTAGGGTAATATACATCCGATAACAGAGGTTGGAAATGTCGCTGACCCATTGTCACGCTAGAATTTCGAATCGATCGATTCGGCGTGTACAACACAGATTTGCCAAAGCGAGGCGGCGTCAATGACAGCCGATGCAGCGCAGCACCAGCAGTCGCGGTGCAGAGCTTCTCGCGAAGGTGTAACTCGCGCATGTGTACAGGTTACAGTTGCACTGAGTGCACAGCCACGTGGCGCGAGAGAATGACGTACAATGAGTGGAGCGACCGACAGCCCAACCGTCCACTCAACCTGTGTAATCGACCCTTGACTAAAGGCATTTCGTTAGATAATTTTACAATGTACTGTACATGATACAATCAATGCCGTATTGGCTACTTTTTACACTTAATTGTTTCTTTTTCCAAGTTACACAGTCATTTTATTGCTACAAAACAAGGCCGAAAATTAATTGCAACGTCTTTATGCCCGCAAAAAAAAACGTTATTTTTTTTGTAACTATCAATTAGTTCATTTATCAACGATGTTTCAGTAACGATTAATGTTTTGAGGTTTCATAACGAATTGACGTAATTAACTCGAGATAACTGATAAATCTTTACGGAACCAATTCCAACGCTTCCAATTCTTCAGTGCATTCAAATTGGATAATTTTTTTCATCAAACCATGTCTTTTGTTTCAAAAGCGTTTTTATAGCTATTAGAAGCGAACCACGAATAAGAATTAGTAGAACAGTGATAATTTTAAGATAACTATAAGCAAATAAACGTGCAAACGAGAGAGAAAGAGAGATTAAGCAATCGGCGAGTTTGTCGTTTCTCGCGAATAGGCAGCGCACTGGATTGAATTTTAAAATGACAACTGCAAACGACACCAATCGAAGATATTGAAATTCTGCGGTGAGTCAAGTTTAACAACTCTCCTTATATATCTCCCCACCTCGGACTATTCGCTACCATCTGACGCGCGCGCGGAAAGCGGCCGGAATTCGTGTCTCAGATGATATCTTAATGCACTGTAATCGGCCAGAAGCTCGCGCAGTCCAGCCTCAGTCAATGTGACTCTAAAGAACACCTTTAATTGCACTTTGTGTGCACGAGATCTTCCGCCCCGTAATTTCGTCACTGGCACGCTGCTACTGTTGCTGCTGCTGCTGCTACTGCTTTCGCTACTATATGTGAAATCGATGCGAGAACTAATTGATTCCTCGCCGATAGGATAGCGTTATAATCCGAGATTTAGTTACTCATATTTTCTATTTCGTTATTTGTAGATGATAAACACGAGGTGCATAACGGGAATTAAAGTATTCAAGTGAGCTTCTAAAGATAATGTTCCTCAATTGGTATTGGGCGAACAAAAAAACTTTTTCAAACCATACTCAAGTTGTCTTTGATAAATATATAAATTCTTCGATTAGTAAAATTTATCGAGGAATGGAATATTTATAATTCGATTCTTCATATTGTATGTGATATAAAAATTTAAACAACCGTAAGAAGCAGGTTCATTGGGAATAAGGGATCAATTTTTTGGGGTTGTGACTCATATTGTAAATAAATTATGTATCCAAAGTTTGCATCGTTGATAACCAACGAATTTTCGGGCAATGGTAAATTTGATTTTTCTGGAATTGCATCCATTGATTCGTGATTCTCTCATGCAGCACAGATATGCAGAGGATCAAAAAATCCTTAGATCCATCAAACCACTTTTAGAGGGCTGAGTTGTTCTGAATTCGTTGTTTATTCTCAGTTTGTGAGAAAATATGATTAAATATAAACTGAGAAGATTTTGTAATGTTGAAATACTTTTCAGTAACTCTCAATTAGTGGATTCCAATAGAAATAAAATATTTAGGGTGTAATTGATAATGGATTCACAATTATGTAAAGGAGGGTGCATGCGATCAAGTGATTTTGTTTTCTACCAAAGATAAAAAGTGTCACACATTGAATTGAGTTTCATCAAATGTATATCAATTATCAATGTATACCATTTGATTCAAGTGATCGTAAACACATATATCATCATTTACATTCAATGATGATCCATACTTTTGTGAATTTTGAAACAAACTAACCAGAGTCAAACTATATGTTAAACAAATGAAACAGGGAAATTGCTTATCAAGATAGAAGATTATAGCAAAATATATTTGGAGTGATAGTTATTTTACAATACTTTGTTCTCCAATGTTGATAAACTGGAGTATTTTAAGCTACTTACATGAAATAAGTATAACATTCATAAGTTTGGAAAAACCTCAACAATAAGGCAAATAAATATGACATCATATTCTACAAAAAAATGGTTAATTCTCATTGGTAAGTTTTTACAAGTAAACAGAAAAATGTTCTTTGAACAGTCTTGATTCGTCATTTTCACAGTGTAACTGATAAACGTTAAATTATTCCAATATATATATTCCAATTGTTGTGAGGAATCAAACAATAATTCAGATAACAAAGTAATGAGATACTGGGAATATCATATGATCTCAATCTTGATGAATTATAGAAATAATTTTCCAGTATTGGTAAATCAGCTCAATCATGATGATTGCATAGGTTATGTTAGGTGTAGCCTTAGATATAGTCTTGATTTTGAACCAAAGTACAAATCTCTGTCTTTATAAAAAAGTACTTTCAAGTTGTTAATATCGGTTTTAGAAAGGTAAAATGTTATTGTATTGAATAGATATTAAATCTGATCTACTGTTTTTATGAAGATTTTATGAATTCTTAATATGTATTTATGTAAAGCATTCAACTCTTTGTAAATAATGCTTATTTTATGAAGAAGTGGAGTTATTTGATTTGTGAGAACTCATTGTCTGAGCATGTAGTGTGTTACTCGTTTCATAAGAAATATGAACATTTATATTATGTAATGTTAAGTGAATTTTTTCAATAATTCATTTCAAACATATGCTCACTCGATTGTTACGGTCTCGAGTATTATTTATGAAATGTTTCAATTTTGTACAATCATTTGGAGATTTAATGTATTTAGAAAAATTTTGTGAAGAAGTCATTGATTGTGGGATGATGAAAATATTAAATTCTGCAAATAAAACAATGTTTGTACATGTAAAATATACAATGACAAAAATGCAATATCTACTATCAGACAACAGTCTGATGAGTTGAATATACCGATTGATCCATTTCTGAATGGAGTTGCCAAACAATTTGGGGTTCTAAAGATCAAAGACTGGCTCAAAATGAAGGATATAGTTTACTCAACGCGTGATACTTTCAACATAGTTTCACTATAAAAGGCTGCATACTGGCTGCATAATATACCTTCTAGAAGTCATAACTAGCAATCTATAGAAGGCCCTGCTGCCCACGATAATAATAAATGATTATACATCTATGTGTATGTATATATATATATATATTTGATACATATGAGTACATCCACCCATATGTATGTATATATATGTACATAGACATGAATACATATGCAGGTAGAGAGAGAGATAGGTAGGTAATAAGTGAGTACGAGAGGCTGGCGGAATTGGATACAGAGAGCAAAGAAAGGATGCAGCACTGACCTTTAAGATTGGGGAGCTGCTGCAGCTCGATATCAACCGAGTTGCGGTAGCGAGAGCCCAGTGACTTCTTAGACTTTTTCTTGAGCGAGCGCTTGGCAAAGGGATCTATCCGATCCATAAAGGTCGCTGATGACATGTTGGAGTCCGCGACAGAGGCACTGCGGGCGCTGGCTGGGTCTGGGCTTGGGGACGACAGGGTGGCGGATGGAAGCCAGAGGCTACTGGTACGTTAGCTAATAGATACTCCAGGGTCCATCCCTGGTCTGTGGGTCTGGAGGCCGGTGGCTGCTGGAGCCACAACTGCACTGCCACAACTCAACACACTCACGCTTGAACAAGCAAATAATCACTGTAACAGAACATGCGCGCGCGCGCGCGCACGCGAACTCGCGGAGGAGGCGGCTCCCGGGTGGACACAGCGCGCGCGGCTGGACGACGAGGGCTGGCGACTGGCGCTGGCGCGTCGGCGTCGGCGTCGGCGGCTGCGGCGGGGCTGGGCACGTGCACTAGGTCGGCCGAGCTAGTCTCATGCTCGTGCAGCTCGGCGGAGGCGGCTCGGGGAGGCGGCAGGGCCCGCTAGGCTGCTCGTAACATTGCCCGCTCGCGCGCGCGCGACCGACCGAGCTGGCGTAACCTCGTGGCGGTGGCGGCGGCTTGGGCTCGGCTGGCTCGTCGGCGGCGGCTGCTGCTGCTGCGGCGCTGAAACTGGCGGCCCAAGCTCGCGGAGCAGCGCGCGCGCGGCCCAGCTGCTGCTGTCGGGGCTGGGCTTGGCTGCACGACTCGGCGGTCGGGCGCACCGAGAGAGCGGCTCGCTGCTGCTGGGACGTGCGCGGCGCGGCGCGGCGGCTCGGTCGGGGGGGCTGCTGCTGCTGCGGGGGCCGCGGCGGGCCGAGGAAGCGACGGACACGAGCGGCGACTCGCGCGAGCGGCCAGAGGCGCGCCTCCCTGCCTCAAAATAGTAATGCTTAGGCTTCGGCTATCTTCGGCCGGAGCGTGCGGCCGCCACCGACGACACCCGGCACCACACGGACATTCACGAGCGACGCACTTGGCTACTGGACACCGACACTCGCCCAGCCGACGCTGCTGCTGCTGCTGCTGCCGTACGACCGACACTGCTGCTCCCTGTTGCTGCTGCTGCGGGGCCTCGGGCTGATGCGATCACACGACCTGGCTCTCGCCGCACACCGAGTCTCCTGCACTCTCGCGCGCGAGTCTCTCTCGCCTGCAGCTGCCTCCTGCCCTGCGCGCGCCTGCCTCTGCCTACTGTTCTCCGGCTGCCGCCCGGGTTCTCCTTCGTCTCCACCGCCAAGCCGGGGGCGCCACTGCCCGGTCACGCGAATCGACGACGACGACACAACGACGTTCGCCCACACGGCGCGCGTGCTCTCTCGTGCCCCCGCCGCCCGCACGCGGCTATATATGTCCCACCCAACGCAGGATAAACCTATAATATACATATACCCATACCTGTACCTACATACAGCAATACCTAATAGAGGAGCAAAGCCTTATTTTCACCCGATGTCCCCACGACCTACGGGCGTTCCCGACTCCTGATGGCTTCTCGCCCCCTCACTACCATTTCGTACCCGTCTCTTATATAGAATATGGGACGAGTTTGCATTGCGCCGCAGTTTCTTATCTCTCGAACTTTTGAAGTCATATAGAAGATCATTGGGTTTAGATCGAACAACTTTTTAATTCTCTGATTTATTGAACAGTTCCAATTATTAGACAAATAGGCAAGAATGACTGACTTCTTCAAAATCATAAGCGCTATACACATCGATTTTACGGGAACGATCGTAAACAAATTATGCGACAAAAATTCTCGCTTGACATTTTTTTATCCGGCAAAAAAGTTTTACGTTACGGAGTTGAATTATTTCGATTGAAAAATTACATTTTGTTATTGACTTCTACTGCTTGTTTTTCTTCTTCGGTTCACCATGAATCATCAAGATCACATTAATTATTGCAGTTTTGGTCCAAAATTTAAATTCATTGAAATGTTCATTATTATATTCAGTCACTGTCTTGGAAGATATTGGACGAAGCATATAGTACTGCGATTTTCTCACATTCTTTTCTAAATAAATGATTCGGAAAAAAGCTCAATCGGTTTTTTAACAATCAATAGTCTCTTGTATACATGGGTGATGGGTATAATTATTACAAACATTTTCATTTTTCAATCGAGTCATGTCACTCAACCTATTTTCATAAATATAAACCTAATCATATAATTTTTTTAATTACAATAAAATTAAAATTTGATGGGTATTCTACAAAATTTCGCTCCACGTATATAAGTAATGGTTTTTAAAATATTTTGTCCTGCACACACGAGACGAGTTTACGCCATCTGATTGGTCGGAAATGAAGCAAAAGGCAGACTGTGTACTGCTTCTTGCTGCTTCTGTTGTGAAAAACATTGTTATACGATATATTTCGAAATGGTTCATTTTTTAATCCAATAGTTAAATTTGACATCAATAATGATGATGTGGTGATTTCGAACTTTCAAAATTTATTGTTTGTTCATCGAACTAAGAATTATTGTAAAGAAATGTAAATATAACCTACGAATTTGTGAATCATGTTGTAAACATGTAGATAAGGTATTATTTATTGCCGTTATTTCTGCAGTAGAGAGAATTTTATCGATCTCGAATCCGGTATTAAATTGTAATCAAATTTTCTTTCTTCATAGCAAGAAAACATTCCTGCATAGGAATAGAAAAAAATCAAGAATATGAGTTGGAGGTGACCAAGGACAAGCTAAATATAATGAGTCACAATACTTTAGTGCGATGTCCTGGTTTGTACTGTGGCCGAGAATTCCTACAAGATGGAAATTGGACAGAATGCGGGGCATGTCCTCGGGGGTTCAGAACCAACATGTCTTCGGCATGTGTGCCTTGTGAAGATGAGCCAACATTTTATGACTGGCTGTATCTTGGCTTCATGGCACTTTTTGCGCTGGTTCTGCATTGGTTCTGTATTGATTCTGTAGCAATGAGACGCAGCATTCCAAAAGAAGTCATAGCATTGCATTTATCTGCACTGATTGAGATATTAGCAGCATCTGTTATTACTTTACAATTAACTGATCCAATCGGATCTTTTAATATCAAGTCCTGCAAAGCTCGCAAGTTATCAGATTGGTATACTTTGCTGCACAATCCTAGCCCTAACTATGAGAACACATTACATTGTACACAAGAAGCTGTATATCCATTGTTAGTACTTCTAATATTATGCATCTAATTTTATTATTTGAGTAATCATAACTTTTGAAATAGTATATATAAAATAATAGTTTCCAATATAACTATTGAATTTATTGGGCTTATCAAACCATAGCAATTATTGAAAAAGTGGGATTGCAACAGAAAAATTGAGTCTCCAGACTGGATTCGAACCAGCATTCTCTTGATCTCCGGTCAGGATCCCCGCCTATTGCTTTTTCTCTCGCAACCTGATTTTTCAATGAATACTATAGTGCACAACCCTATGAATTCAATATTTGTTGTTTCAACTAGTGAATGCATAAAAAATAGTTTTCAATATAATTCTCAAGATTACTCAATTAAATAAAGTTTTGATTGATACTCTATTTATATCCATATAAATATTATGTTTTTCATATAGAATTTATTACTTTTTACAGGTATACCATGATCTTTGTGTTTTATGCTTTTGCTGTCATGATAATGCTGGTTGTACGACCCTTGATAGCTAGAAAATTTCTACCAAAGAAAGGAAAGTTCTCTATTTATGCGGCATTGTACTTTTTCCCAATCCTAGCTCTGTTACATGCTGTTGGCAGTGGACTGATTTGTAAGTTACATAATCCTTTTTTGTTATGTGGTGTTGAATAATGAAATACAATGTTTTCTTGTGATTTTACAGATTACTCTTTTCCATACATTACAATAATTTTGTCAGCTCTTTCAAGTGCTGCACATTTTGCCTTCAAATTGAATCAGGTAAAACTCAAATTTATATGGATCAAAAATAATATTTGAACTATTTCTGAATTTATATTGATACATACGTTTTTTTCAGACAATGAAATCGTTACTTCTGAGTTCAATTTCGGATATAAAAAATGTTGTAGTAATTTTGGGTCATTGGCTGTTGCATGGTTATGGTGTTATTGCTATAGCCACTCAACGAGGTTCCAATTTACATCCGGCAATGTTATCTTTAGTGCCGCTACCAGCATTATTTTACATTCTAACAGCTAGATTTACTGATCCACATAAACTTCATATTGAATAGTGAGATAAGAGTAAGATAAGAATCTTATCTGCTCAATGTAAAACATGTACAAAGTATATAGGTCAAATTAATAAATATTCTTTTATTACAATGAAAAAAATTTTATTTAATGAAAGATAAATAAAAAAGGAACAAACTTTAATGATAAAGTTTAGTAAATAGTACACAATGTTTCCTTGTATTTTTTTAATGCTTGCTTCACTCCATTTTATCAATAAGTTGGAGTTATAATGAACACACATAAATGCAAACTATGATTCATTTATTGGCAACTTATGTTTTTGGAACAAAAGTTACCACCAAAGTACTCTTTGGAGAAATGGGAACCTTGTTGGACATCAATTTCCTGAAATAAAAAAGTTCAGTCATACACAAATTTATTCAAGAAGCAAAAAAATAGTTTGTAGAATTTTTTCTCACTTGGCATTTGCTAGATTTTCAACATAGTTAGGGCTGAATGTGACAATATGAACTTCTTCGGAGACGTATGGTACATTTGTTAAATCAATTGTCGTGTTTTTTGAAGCACTGTTGTATGCTACCAAATAACCTGGATTACCACTTTTGAGCCTGATGAGAAAAAAATTTATTAAAATTTCTTCTTCATATCATTCAGAAATTATCAATTGATATACTTCAGAAAGTCAAACCAAAAACTCACCAATTACTATTACCAGAAAGGAAGAAGCATGAAACAAGTGGAGATTTAGTTAGTTCGTTAGAAAATTATTACTATAAAGTGAGGACAATTAGAATGCAGAGTTCATTCAGCTCAATCATGCAGGTTTATTCAAAATAGAAAACCAGAATTATTGAAATTCTATCCACAAATTAATATTTCATGCAGGTTTATTCAAAATACAAAACCAGAACCTTTGTAAGTCTATTTACAAATTAATGTAAACACATTTGTGTTAGTTTAATATATGAGAATACAAAACTACTATTATGAAAATTGAGTTAGAATTTTGAAACCATCAATACATTTATACAGTCAGTATGAATTAAAATCCTTCCATTATTATCTTTTGAAATCTAGTCTGATAACTTACCGAGTATATATGAATATGGTTCCATTGTTGAGAAGATCGGTCTTAGTTTCTCCATACAGGAATGGTAAATTCTTACGAGCTTCTGCAAGTGCAGCAAAAGAATTCTTGGCAGAAATGGTGTCATTCATTTTCAATATAGGCGTGGCAGGGAGAAGCATAGTCATTAAATGCAAGCTGTCAGCTATGTCAGCGTGAATCCGCTTTCTCAAACTTGCATCTTTGCCATTCAACTGTAATCGAGGGCATAATATAAAAACGATAATTGCTAATCAACATATAATTGATTTTAAATCAACTCACATCAATGCCTGGCCAAGGAGCAAAGGCCAATAGTTGTGAGATGCTATCATTTAATTTAGAGGCTGAAATTGTTGGGTCAATATCTGCCAAGAAATGTATACTCTGTGGAAGATCTACCAAAGTCTTCTGTTTGTTGTAGAGCTGTAGAACATCAGGACCAATTTCATCACTCAATGAAAACAAGCTGCAAAAATAAAAAAAAGTGAAATGAAGTTATGAAAATCATCATCCTCTATGTCTAGTCTCGAGTTACTCATTGTCTCATACCCTTGTCCATCTGTGAAATTATGAACAACCTCACGCCATCGTCTGAGTACAACTGAATTCTGATGATGATCCCTTGTGTTTTTGTGTATTAGTGAATTATATAAACCAGAATCACCAAGGTTTGTCAAGCTAGGAGAATCATTTTCCAAACTAGGATCTTCAACCAAGTAACGCGTATTGGCGAGCCTAAAACCTTTTACACCCAATACCATCCAGTGCTTGAGAATGTCCTAATGAAGAAAATTGTCTAAATTGTAATATAATTCGAATTTTAAATGCAAGATGTAACTCTGAGAATGTTTCCAAGATCCTACCGAAAATTCATTAACCACAGCAGAATTACTATAATTCAAATCAGGTTGACTTTCATTGAATTGATGAAGATAGAATTGCCCTCTTTCATCATTAAATGTCCATGCAGAACCTCCATTTATACTGACCTATGATCAAAATAAGTAAAATGAAAACAACTTGATGAACAATAATTTTTTCTCAAAAAATAAGGAATCTGCAATCAAAGAACTTACCCAATTATTCGGTGGTAGTAAAGTACTACTATCTTTATCTTTTACTCCATTAGCCCAAACATAATATGATGTATATGGTTCTTCTCTTTTGATTGACCGCAAGAACCAAGGATGCTGATTAGAAGAATGGTTTGGATCTATTTCCAAAATGACATTTTGCTTTTTGTCTTTTGCAGCTCTGACAAATTTCTTGAAATCTTCTATTTTACCAACACTTGGTTTCAAATCTTTAAAGTCTTGAGTGTGACCTACGAATATTTATCATTAAATTTCAATGATTCTAGTTTCATAAATCATGATGGAATTGATTTGGGAAAACCTGCATATATTTAAAATAATTTGAGAGCTTAGTTAAACAATAAAGATCCATAGAATTATGCATTATTTAAAGAATTATAAATAGTTAATTACTAATCTATTTTTATCCATTGTTGAAATAAATGTTGTTATCATTACAAAATAAATATATGCTAGTTCTCCCAGCTGTGTTAAATTTCAAGCAACTAACCACGAGCAGGTTCCTTCAAAATTGAATTGAGAGAAATGGCTTTAATGTGTTGTTCTTGAAGTACAGTCAGTAATGATTCCAAGCCATTCAAATCTTTAGTTGGTGTATCAGATGGATCTAGTTTGACTATAGGACTTTCTTCCCACCACTTCTTAGGCTCTGGTGGGGAGCATTTAGGAGCCATTACAATGATGGCAATAGCTCCAAACAACATGGCAGCCCAGAGAACCCAGAATGCAAAGAAAAGGAACCATCGTAGTCGGATCCAGAATGGATCATTAGCATATTTCATCAACTCTGCTTTACCCATTCCTGACAAAGACTGCTTAACAGTTTCAATATCAATTTTGGCATCTCCATTTTCAGAGATGAATTTAACCTAGAATATAATATTTTTATCAAATCATTTTCATGAAGATTAATATCCAAAAATTGCTTGAGAAAAAAAATGAACAAAATGAACAGGCTCTCGTTAAGATTTTTAAAGAGTAGAGATGAATCACATGATGTAATGGGAGAGGAGAAAGAGTCAGTTGCTAACTCAATGTCCGCTCCAATTACTTAAACAAAACGTCTTGGCTCAGAGACTAAATTGCTCCAGTTTTAATGCTTCAACAAAGAACGAACAAAGTACTACTTGATCAAAGAAAATTCTCAATGGGTGAAATAAAGCTTTTCATTTTGTTACAAAATTTTTACATAAGAAAGACCCAGAATGTGATGTGAATGGAAGTAAAGTATAATCATCAGTGATAAGAATCCACATGTTCTCATGCATACATTGGCATATAAATGATTTCAGTAGGAAAAGTTTGAACAGTCCCCACTCCCCAGTAACAGCCAGCTTGGCAACACCAGAGGTCTCGAATTCATCACAAGGAATAACTTGTATGGATTATTCAAAATATTGGAGACTATAAGATGAGTTGGCGACGAATCTTGGTGTTGGTGGATGAAAAAGAGGTAACAGTGAATCAACAGGATACTTGTACGGCGAAGAGTGGAAGCGGAGAAAGGAAGAGTGTGTAAGCGTGGCGGAGGATGGCCGAGGGTCTCACCTCGGAGGCGTCTTTGCTGGGCAGGACGGTGCCCTTGAGCTCGTCGTTGAGCATACGCTCGCTGGCGCCATCGTCGGGCTCTTTCTCGGTGCCGTTCTGCTTGCCCATGCTGCCGGTTTTGGTCTGATCAGCGGACGGCGGGCTGTTCCTGGCCTGCCAGTTAACGTCGTCGTCCGGTAGCTGCTTGTAGCTAGGCTTGGGCTGCGCGACTGAGGAGTCGGGGCCGCCGTTGGCAGGCGCAGCCTCTCCACTATCCGAACCTAGCCTCCCACTCTTGTCCATCTTGCCTCTCGCTCCGCGCTCCTCCTCAACGGGTTTCACGGCCGAGTACACACTTGCGTAATCGACAACCTGTTTCAAGCCAAGAGCATATATAAGAGCCAGCGCAACTCGATCCCAACGGGCTATTGCCTATTCGCCAGCGTATCGACCGCACACACGCCACAGCCTCTCGCTCCACCCAACTTCCCCGCGCGATTCTCCTATAATCCTTGATTTAATCGTATAGCTTGGGTGTGTTTGTCGTGTGCTCGAGGCACTGCTATACCTATTACATCAAAATAAAAGGGCTACTCACACACGCTGCTTACGAGACTTTGCTGCGATCGCGAGCTAAGGAATTCTTTCGCCAAGGTCGTGTCGCGCCTCTCTGCAGGAGTCACGAGACACTCTGGAGCAGGCGGAACATCGCGCGGGGAAATTCGGTGGATGTGACGCAATATCTGGAGAATTTTTATGCACTTGCAGGCCTACCACCGGTCACGCTTCGTTGCTCTCGTTTTCCCCTCTCTTGTAGTGTCCATCGTTTGGGCGGACAAAACGACGGATTCTATCGCGAATCTAACGGGGCATCGTCAATTTCGACCTGGCTAAATTCTCTCCCCCGTTCCGAACAATAGTTTAAATTGAAAAAAACGGTAAGACAATCCTACCCAAGATTATTTCGCAAAATTCGATTCCCACACGACGCGAAACTGACAGCTTTCTCCACGTTTTTGCGGTATTCTCTCGTGTAAAGATACGTATTCTTTCACGAATGGTGATTTTATCGGAGAAGATGAAAAATTTGGTATTTATACTTGCGACTTTAATAAATTGGAGTATTTTTCCATACTTCATTTATGGATCTTTTTACGGCGTATAACTTTGAAATAATGACTCCTTAGAAACCAAGTATTACAACTAAGAAAATAATTCACAATATAGAAAGTTAATGTAAAATTATTTCCGATGAGTTATCAAAATATTGACAAAAAATACAGTTTAGTCATCTATAACAGAGTACATTTCGATACTTGACCAAAAGACGAATTCTATAGGCACGTGTGAGGTTTGCCGCTCGAACGAACCGAGGCTGGTAATCACACGAGACGAGCATAGAAATCGTAATATGCCCTGGTATCGAACAGTATGTTCCATCACAAGTGTAGACAACTAAGGTTTAATAATAAACTTTTCAATAAATGATGAAATAGTATATTATGCAACTAGTGCGTGAAATGCGATTTCACGAGTTGCATACGATATTTTATGTTATAAGTGATCCAAACGCGAATTTCACTCATCGAGATTTGAGTGCGTGAAATGCAATTTCACGCACTAGTGCGTGAAATATTTCACGCATCGGTTTCCGTGTGTGAAATTTTTCACGCATCGAGTTCCGTGCGTGAAATGCGATTTCACGCACTAGTGCGTGAAATATTTCACGCACGGAAGCTGATGCGATTTCACGCACTAGTGTGTGAAATCGCATTTCACGCACGGAATTCGATGCGTGAAATGAGCGTTTATGATCACGTATAACATAAATATTATTTTCATATAATGGGGCAGGGTCGAACTGACTCAATGTATTCAACCCTAATTGGTCACATTCCAGTCGAATCACATATATAACGGTCAAGCAGGATGAAATTCACCCAAGCTCCAAACAAGTGATATCCTGCTTAAACAATGATCTATAAAAAAAAGTTATAAGTCGGCCTTGACCAATCAGGATCAAATTGGATACACTGAGCTGTTACACTATTGAAATTGTTTTATTTTCAATTCTATGTAAGTAACAAAGTCATTGCTTCATATCGACGTGTCTTACGAAGAAAGACACATCTCAAACTGTCCGCGAAGAAAGACACATCTCAATTTGTCCGCGAAGAAAGACACAACTCGCAATCCAGCCGCGAAGAAAGACACAACTCGCAATCTAGCCACGAAGAAAGACACAACTCGCAATCTAGCCGCGAAGAAAGACACAACTCGCAATCTAGCCACGAAGAAAGACACAACTCGCGTCTGCTCGCAAAAAGGATACATGGCGCACATCCCACAATTTTCCGACGTGAAAAATATATGGAATGAAAGCTTAGAATGAGTAGGTTATACTTGACAAAAAAAAACAAGCCTTTCCTACAGTTTAAACTCTTTTTTCGTTAATATTCGCGGGAGAATAATTCCGACATTTGTCTTTCTTCGTGGACAGATTGCGAGTTGTGTCTTTCTTCGTGGCTAGATTGCGAGTTGTGTCTTTCTTCGCGGACAGATTCGGATATGTGTCTTTCTTCGCGGACAGATTCAGTTATGTGTCTTTCTTCGTAAGACACGTCGATATATAACTTCCACGAAGAAAAAAGACAACCAACAAATGGAGAAATTTTAGAAAACTATTGAATACTTTTGATAAGAAACTGATTTGACTAAAATTCACACGAAATCTTTTCATATTTAACTACATATATATTATATTCACCTGAACACAAAAAATGACGAATTTTCCAGAGGAAAAATATTTCAAACATTTTTAGATTCAAATCTTTTCATTTGTTTTTCCAGTTGTGATACTATATATTCTGGTAAATCTGACGATTCATTGTTTTTAAAGATGTATTTCTCCCAGGCTCGATTTTTTCATTTCCTCGTGAAAAGTAAACGATTATTTTTTTCAATTTAAAATCTTTATAGAAAAAGGCATATAGGAAATTTAATCTTTCAAACAAAAATAATGAACCAAAGTTAGCTATATCTCCAGAATAAAACTTAATGTTTACGTAGTTGTTCTACTCTCTAAATTCCTTACAGTAAAATCTCACTGTACTTCATGTTTCAGTCAAACGTCACTCACTGTAATAAAGTCAATATTCACAGTAACTTATAGCGAAAATCGATAACTGTAGTTACAGTTAAAGATTCACTGTATGTTGTCAGTGAATATTGAGTGTAGTTACTAGTTAGTGGGATGTAAACGAGGGCTGGGCTTGTTCAGAGCGGCATACTGGATATTTAATCGACGCAGACGAGTTGAATTCGACTGTCTGGCTCTTTTTTGCTCCAGGTATGCATACAGCTCACTCGGGCCCCCCGGCCACCCACAGCCAGACCCGAATTCACACCTGCTTATGTTAATCTCTGCACTTGGCTCTGGCCTCAAACACCTATCGTATGAATCTTTTATACGTGGGGCTTACAGTGAGACTTCCACTGTAAGAAATTTATAAAGTATAACGACTACGATTGTGCCCATAGGTGTACTAGTAAA